>JARGCU010000032.1:2919880-5824760 GCA_029227775.1 Morpho helenor | reverse complement strand
AAGATAATAACACTAATAATGGAAAAAAATCACACACCAAATACTAAAAGACAAAAAATAATAATGAAATAAAATATTACAATAGTTTGAAACAGACTACTAAATATGAATATATTGGATTTTATATTTACTGAAAACGTGTTGCATGCTATAGATCTGTTATTTAAGCATAAACCCTTCGTTATAGGAATAAAATTAATACGAAGATATCTCAATGGTCGCTACCATTTCACATTTTTTATAGCAATATAAACCGAGGAAAATAAGAACAGATAAACGCTCTCAATCTCAAATAAACGAATGTAGAGTTGCTTTCATTAATTTGCGGCCTAATTTAAAATTAAGTATGGCAAATTTAAAAAAAGTTAAGGTGCGAAATGTTCTTATTCTGTGTCCGCGTGAAAATCAAGGAAAAGATAAATATTGTGAAATCGTTTGCTAATAATCATGCAGTATATTTTATGATCTTTGATGATATTTCTTCGAGTATTGTTTTTATTAAAAATTGACAGTCTTCCCGCTTATTTCAAAATATACTACTATGATAATTATTACAAACCTAACTGTGTTTGGCTTCTTCTTAGAAAAAAATATTTTCGTAGAATTTTTTTTACAGTTATTGTGGCGTTTTGCACCCAAGGGGTGGCCATCAACCACACTGGGACAGACTAGGGGTCTGACGATAATTCGATATCCGGTGGGCAGCACAAGAACAATACAATGCACGCACGTACCTTGAGCTGATCAGCACCGCCCTCGATGAGCTTCCACCAAATATGATGCAGGATTGTCGTGATCGAATTCGATGCGCGCGCGCTCGCCGGTTGTAATGTTGATCGTTATGTTTTTGACAGTCACACTGACACTTGACGGGCGGGCCTTTTTGACGTGTACGGCGTGCATGACAGTTTGTTAGAACTGTGTTGCCAATGCACTGAACACCGAACATCGAATTCATTTTACGTTAACGGAACATCCCGCCCACCAAAATGCCTATGGTATTTTCTGGATTATGAATATGAAAAACGATAATGTATAATAAACGATAGAACTATGATAAATGATAACTAATAAACCTACGTGTCTACTTATTGAAATTACTTAAGATAAATACGATAAACTTAATGAAATTAATCCTCTGACGGTAGAGGACACAACTTAACTAACGGTCGTTTTATGAAACAATTATTAGCAGTTCTGACTTCCGCAACCCGAGTCACACCATCGGCGCCTGGTAAGAGTTGTGTTACTCTACCAAGAGCCCAATGAAGTGGAGATCGATTCTCGTCTTTAATCACTACCATTGAACCTATTTTTAGCGGTTTACAATCTTTGGTCCATTTAGCACGTTGTGTAAGCGTATTCAAGTATTCGTTTTTCCACCTGGACCAAAAATTTTGATGTAACGATTGCAACAACTGCCAACGATTAAGCCGATTTAGGTTAAGATGAGTTAGATCTTCATCGGGAACAGCTGTTAATGGTTCTAAAGTTAGAAAATGACCGGGAGTTAACGCGGATAGATCATGTGGATCAGAACTGATAGGGCATAAAGGTCTCGAATTTAAGACGGACTCGATCTCTATGAACAGCGTTGTAAGTTCCTCAAACGTTAGAACTTGATCTCCAACAACGCGGAGGAGATGAGATTTAGCAGCCTTAATTTGTATCTCCCAGACCCCTCCGAAATGGGGACTGGATGGCGGGTTAAATTTAAATTCAATTTGTTCAGTACTAGAGGCCTGTTGCATTAATGATGATAATTGATTACGAGCGCCGACAAAGTTTGTCCCGCAATCCGAGTGTATAACGTTGCATCGACCTCGTCGACCTACAAACCGACGTAAGGCAGCAATGAACCCTTCAGCTGAAAGCGTTGAGACTACTTCAAGGTGAACGGCTTTTGTTGCTAAACATATGAATAAGCATAAGTATGCCTTATCAATTCGAGCACCACGATGTGAACCTGATTTAATTCTGAATGGCCCACCAAAATCAACACCAACAACTGAAAAGGCCTTTACCTGATTAACGCGGCAGGAAGGGAGATCGCTCATAAACGGCTGCAAAGGTTGAGGATGAGTTCTATAACATCGTACGCATTTAAGGAGACGTTGACGAATTACACGCTTAGCAGAAATTATCCAAAACTGCTGTAGAAGTAAGAAATGAGTACTGTTTACGCCGGGATGGCAGTAATTGCGGTGAATGAAATCGACTATCATAAACGTTAACCGATGATCCGATGGTAAAAAAGCAGGATGTTTTTGTTCGTATTCTAATCCTGCCCGAGATATTCTACCGCCCACCCTCAGCACGCCACGGCTATCAAGAAAAGGATTGAGCTTGCGAAACGGTTTAGGTAACGGTTTGTTAAACCGTAGTTTCGAAATTTCTTCTGAAAACGCTGTGCTCTGGACATGCTTAACGATTTGCATCAACGCGTTATGTCGCTCCACGTTATTGAGAGAACGATTATAATTAGCTTTATTTCGCTGACGTGAATTGTTAATAAAACGATATATGTAAGTTACAACGTTAATAAGTTTTTGAAAGGAAGAGTAACGATTTAATAAAATATCAAAAATATTATTATTGTCATGAACATCTCCGGTTACCAACCCCACTGATTTACGGACTTCAGCTCGCACAATTTCGTTATCCACGGGCGATACAGTTCCTAAACTCGCTGGCCATGCTTGACGATCATGTGAAAGCCATTCCGGTCCCGCCCACCATAACGAGTTTTGAATAACATCGCCTGGGAATAGGCCACGGGAGCATATATCGGCAGGATTGTCCCGCGAAGAAACATGATGCCACCATTCTGTTGGTGTAGTGTCCTGTATACGACTGACACGATTAGCAACAAATGTAGCCCAGCGAATTGAAGGCGAACGCAGCCATGAGAGAACAATAGTTGAATCAGTCCATAAGTAGACCGCATCAAATGAAATACGAGATAGATAAGAATCGCGAACCACCACAAATAATTCCGAAAGAAGCATGGCAGCACAAAGCTCTAGGCGAGGTAATGAAGCACGTTTTAACGGTGCTACTCGTGCTTTCGAACATACCAGATGGACATGAAACATACCATCGCTATCAGTAACCCGCAAATAGATTACAGCGCCGTAAGCAATTTCAGAACTGTCAGAAAAACCATGTAATTCATATGATTTAGCATTCGTATGAGTAAGTTTACGTGCAATTTCGAGTTTAGCCAATTGAGATAATTGAGTTTGGTATTGAGTCCATGCATAAATAATTTCTTCGGGTGGTGTCTGATCCCAGCCAACACCAAGGATCCACAGTTTTTGTACTAAGCACTTAGCTAAGATCGTTAAGGGGGATAAGAATCCAAGAGGATCGAAAACTCTTGCGAGTTCGCTCAAGATAGCACTTTTGGTACACGGACGTTCAGTGGGCTTGATTTCGAAAGAAAAAACGTCAGACGTTGGATCCCACTTAAGTCCAAGAACCTTTAAAACTGATGGCTCAGATTTATCCAATGATACCGAACCAGTTAAGCGATCTTCAGCAGGGAGATCAGATAACAGCTTTGGATGATTACTGACCCATTTTCTAAGTTGGAAACATCCCTGTTCGAAAAGAGCGATGAGCTGCGCTATAGCCCTATGTGCATCTTCCAATGACTCACAACCCGTTACAACGTCGTCAATATAGACATCCGACAAGGTGATTCGTTTTGCAATCGGGTACCTGTCTCCTTCATCTTCAGCAAGTTGCCTTAAACAACGACAAGCGAGAAAAGGAGAGGAAGCCACACCATACGTGACCGTATTTAAACGGTATTCTTGAAGAGTTTCGTCAAGCGAAGCTCTCCAGAAGATACGTTGGTAATCACGATGGTCCGGAGAAATAAGAATCTGTCGGTACATTTGACGAACGTCAGCCATGAAGACAACGTTGTGTTCTCTGAAACGCATAAGAATGTCCACAATATTGGGCTGTAGTTTAGGGCCAATTAGTTGGGTATCGTTTAAAGAGCGCATGTTTCTGTCCTTGGCGGAAGCATCAAACACCACGCGCAAGCGGGTAGTTATAGATTCAGGGCGTTGAACACAATGGTGAGGGATATAATACTTTCCCTTTCCGATTTCATCAGCAGGCACCAATGACATGTGACCGCTCTCGATATAATCGCACATGAAGTCCGAATATTGATTTCGCAAATTAGGGTCCCGTGAGAGTCTAAGTTCTACAGCGTGAAAACGCCTCAAAGCAGTATCGCGTGAACCAATAAAAATGGGTGCATCACAATCATCCTTGAAAGGCAGTCGCAGCATATAACGACCCGTGTCAGTACGAGTGAGATTGGAAATGAACTTATGTTCACACAGTAATTCATCTGGAGTGAACAACATGACCTTCGGTAAAGACTCTAATTCCCAAAAACGTTGAACTAAAGAATTTAATTCCATATCGAGATCTGAGTCGACCTGCAACAATGTGTTTGTACACAAGCTAGTTTTCCCTAAAAGAAGCCAACCAAAAACTGAATTAAAGGCGGTTGGTTGATTTGCGCCTCCTTTAATATGTTGATTAAGTAGCGATTCAGCGAATACATCAGCAGCGAATAAAAGATCTATTGGACCTGGAATATCGAAACCAGGATCAGCCAGCGGTAAAGAATTAATATGTGACCATCCCGATGTATTTAAATTGGCTATAGGTTGATCACAACATATTTTAGAAATTACGTGTAAGTTTAGCTCAAAAACAATTCTATCTTTAGTTCCTATGCAACAGGTAACATCACCTAAAATTGGAGCAGCCGATTCCCCTAGGCCGCTGACACGTGCAGCAGTCTGAGTGCACTCCAAGTTTAAACGTTTCACTGCTGATTCGGTAATGAAGTTACTCTGGCTGCCCGTATCGAAAAGAGCACGAAAAGATTGCATGTTTCCAGATCTATCTTTAACCTGCACGATTGCAGTCGCCAGTAAAACAGTTGTATTCGATTGACACCTCGCCACGAGAGATGAACTGGTGTTATCAGGTTCGTTAGATTTATTACGATGGAGCAAGGTGTGGTGTTTGCGTTTACAAGTACGACACGAAAAGATTGAAGTGCAGTTCTTTAATTGATGAGACGACTTAAGACAATTGTAACACCAATTTTTCTCGGTTGCAATATTCATGCGTTCATCGATCGACTTATTCAGGAACTCCGGGCATGATGAAATATTATGAGTATCATTACAGTAAGGACATTTAGCAATCCGTTGAACGGTTTGTGAAACTTTCGGTTCCGATTTCTTTTCATTAGCCACAACGAGTGCGTGAGGAAGGTTGGACCGTTTAGGTTGAGGGTGCGATATAGAAGAACGTTGTGGAGGCTTGACTACTTTTGTTTGAGCGGAAAAATGAGTATCTCGCAACAATGCTTCGCATTTCGTGTGTAAGAAGTTCTTCAATTGTTCGTAATTCGGTAATTCTGTATGCGAATAATTTTCCTCAAAACTTCGACGCAATCCAGAATCTAACTTCGACAAAATGTGATAAACCAAAATAAAATCCCAATGATGTACCGGTAAATTAATTGTTTTTAAGATATTTAAGTTTTCTTCAAATAAGTCGAGAGATTTCCGAAATTCAGAGGCATCATTAAATTTAAAATTCATGTTTAAAATATCTCGCCAGCATGTATACGCTAAGTCACGTTTACTTTTATAGCGTGCAATGAGCGCATCGTATGCGTCGCGGTAATATTCATGGCTAAGAGGGAATGTCTTGACTACTGACAATGCGTCTCCACTAAGCGACGATATCAAATAATGAAACTTTTCGGTATCGCTAAGGGAAGCAGAATTGTGTATTAACGCGTTAAATGTATCGAAATACTCAGGCCATCGTTTAACATCCCCAGAGAAACTAGGCAGCGATATTTTTGGCAAACGAATGTTCGAACTACTCGTTGAACTAGTTGGTGGATTAATAGAATCGCATTTATTTAAGTTACGGTGAATTGATAAAACTTTATAATACATTTCATCGAAATGTTCCTGAATTTGTGAATCTTCGGTATCAGGATTATCCAATATTTCCAAAATAGTAAAGTGTGCATTTTCAAAATTAGATGCTATCTTCTTTATTTCTTGATGATATGAGAAAAATAATTCGCGTTGAGTATCATCCTCCGTGGCTAAAACGCCGATCTCTAATGCCTTACTTAGCCGGTTATAAGCGAGCGTACGTTTCCTACGTAAAGCTGTTAAATCATGCGCGGTGTATTCGTTGTCCACAGAGATCGAGGCAGACTTCTTAAAAGTACCTGATTTACGAGAGTGTTTACGTAAAAGAGACATAATTATGTTAGATCACAATGTAATATTAAGTAAACAAAATTATAATTTAAAACGCCCTTTAAAAACGTAAACAAAGTTACGAGTAATAAAAGTTATAAGTTGAAGCGCAAGCGAACGAACGCCGCTCCAGAGATGATTCACTATCGCGGACAAGTTCAGTACAACCGATATACAGTACGCCACACAAGTTAAATTCAGTTAGTGCGTACAACCATATAAACAACGCGTTACTTGAGTGGTTCACCGTACTCGGAACAAAACGATCTGTAAGAAACGAAACCAAAGAAAAGTGAACCTTATTCGGCTAGCTTCACGGTCTACGAATGTTAGCACTGAATAAGTATCTACTCGAATCTACCCGACAGTAATTTTATTATTTATAATAGTTTTAAATGTTTTGTTTTACGATTAAAACGATGAAATACGATTTTCTATTGAATAATAACGTTATGTTACATGAGAATTATATGTAGAAAGCTAAATATTTTATTATTGCGAGCCGATTATAAAAATAAACACCGATAATGTGCAAGTGATTGTTTATTTGATCTCACAATAATTCAATATTTTAAGTAGAATGATTATAATCCCTGAACGATATGTATGAATACGATAGGTAAGGTATACGGTAATGAAATAATTGAATGATTTTGGAATCGTACACTAAAATAACTGAGTTTTAAGAATAAATTCCAACAACACGATGTAAACCAGAAATACCATACGCAAATTGATTGTTAAAAACGATATTTAGGTGAAAGTCCCGGGTTTCGGCACCATAAAATGTGGCGTTTTGCACCCAAGGGGTGGCCATCAACCACACTGGGACAGACTAGGGGTCTGACGATAATTCGATATCCGGTGGGCAGCACAAGAACAATACAATGCACGCACGTACCTTGAGCTGATCAGCACCGCCCTCGATGAGCTTCCACCAAATATGATGCAGGATTGTCGTGATCGAATTCGATGCGCGCGCGCTCGCCGGTTGTAATGTTGATCGTTATGTTTTTGACAGTCACACTGACACTTGACGGGCGGGCCTTTTTGACGTGTACGGCGTGCATGACAGTTTGTTAGAACTGTGTTGCCAATGCACTGAACACCGAACATCGAATTCATTTTACGTTAACGGAACAGTTATTTATATAATTTTATCAATGACATGACTAGAATGAACTTAACCTTTACTTTTCATTCTATATTATACAGTCTGAAACGGTTTTGAAAGTTTTGAGTTAAGTTTCTGAAAAGTTTACCAACCTTCTTTAAAATTTCAAGTACTCAACGGATACCTATAATAAAATATTTAATAATTTTAGTACATGTACGTATTTTCTCATTAATTAATATTATAATATGTTCATGTGTAGCAATGTGTTATCGTTTGAAACGATAAATTTAATAAAATACAAAATATGTTTACATTACATGTTATTATCAATTATTATGTAGTGTATTTGATGTGTTTAGCTCGAAGCTGCATTTATAACATTATTCAAACCTAAAGACAAATAAGGAAAATAAATTGTTTCATTATGAAATATGTTTTATTTCCCTCCCAATGGCCTTCCCTCAAATAGTCGATATTTATAAAAATAGTTACACATCCGGTTATTGTTAACAACAAAAATAATAGTTTTAGTAAATTAATATAATACAAAAGTAATGAGAATATTATTTTGCTATAATCCGCGATAAAAGAAAATATGTGTAATGCTAAATGTAGAGTGTACTATTCGTTCTCATACCTGATACATGCAGAATTTGTAAGAACTCATGCACTACCCGACACCGATGGCACAACAATACACAAGCACTGCACACATTCACCACCATCAGGTGTGAGAACGAATAGTACACTCTACATTTAGCATTACACATATTTTCTTTTATCGCGGATTATAGCAAAATAATATTCTCATTACTTTTGTATTATGGACCTCCGCAAAATAACGCCTAATTCTATAAATTAAATTAATATAATACAAAGGTTTGCCAGATAGATTCTAAACTACAGGATATATTCTCAATTTCTCGAAAGAAGGGTTGGAGCTAAGACCTACGACGCTGCTCCAATGTGGATTGGTAGGTTACACATATCCAGATTACTCTAGAGATATGCAGGTCACGATTTTTTCCTTTATCGAAAAACGTGTCATAAATTGCAATTATCAATTGGACACATAAATTTTAAAAGAAAAACTCATTCTTGCCTGCCCGGTGTTTGAACTCGTGACACCCTCGAATTACTCACGATCTCACTACTGGGATTTCACAGCTTAGTAATGAGCTTCTTTTAGTAATCTTTCAATAATCCTAAATCTACCACACGAGAGAATTTTAGAAAATACTGCTCCCATGGATGAAAGTAATTCACATAATACCTTTTGATAATGATGAATGAAGTTGATAGAGTATTGATAGCGGGTTAGGACGCGAGTGTGATAACCTACTTAGGAGGTAGTTACGGATACTGGAGCCTTCAGCTAACGGTTCCACTTTTACCTATCATTTATCTTGTTGTACCTATAGTTTAGTTAACACAGTGTGGTATCCGGCTGAATAGAATAGTACCACCCTCATTTCTTACCGAGGTGTCGAAAACGGCGACTAAGATAAGTCGACACGCCGTGTGGTATCCGTCTAAGTAGAATAGACCACCCTCTTTCTTACCGAGGTGTTGTAAAATATGACTAAGTTTAGTTGATTTCAGGAAGACGGCCGGTCTTAAAATACGTATCCAAATCATGTGACAGCATGTTTATAACATGTTGTGCCGAACCCACTTAGAGTGGGATCAGGGCAGGAAGATGTACCTATAGTTTAGTCAAACCATTCCAGTCTGTTAAAATTGCGCTACCTTTTCTGTACTTTTCCTTATTAGTAGCCCATTACTCGTGGATTTTAAGCTATGGCATTAGCTTTTTAGCTAGCTAATTTGATATCGACGTTGTGACATCATCATATCATCAAGTGATGCTGATGAAAAGTTATATTTGTAATGATTAATCGTCGATGAAAGTAATATAAATATTTATATCGTCATGACAGATCAGTGTAGGGAAAACACTAGTCACGGGAATTTGTGTTGAACAGATGGACTATTATAAGATGGAATTCCGGACTGCTCGCTATTCACATACCATCATTTAGGAGATTTAATAAATAAATTAATAACACTGTTTCATTCAACTATTGATGATTATATATGTAGTTTTCCTACAATTATCAAATGCCTCTTGCAAAGAGGTCAATTCTATATATTTTTTTTATGTATATTGGTAATACAGCATTAAAAGCAGTCAAATAAATAATATGATTCAAATAAATAAGTAATAACATATTTTTTATTATAAAACTTAGAGTAAATTACGTGAATTTGTTATTGATGATAACATTTAAAATTCTGGTTTGGTTCTCTTAAGAAAATTACGTTTTGTTTACAAAAAGTAAAACATCTTTATACTTTGAAATTGGCTTGGCTTTGCAAAACAAACTCTCGCGAAGTTGGGGGCTGTAGCCTAAAATTGCCACTTTCTACTTTTTCCATTAAATCGTTTAATATATTCTCTGCCGCCCGTAAATCTTGTCTAAGTGTTTTTATTGTATTTTGTACTTCGAGCATCGAGTTAATTTTAGTTTCGATCTTTTCGAACTTATCCAGGATCGATTGTCTCGCCTTTTGTGTATCCTCGACTTCCTTCAGAACTCTAGATGTTATTTCTTTTTCCAGTTCCGAAAATTTTCTATCAAAACTTGTATCTTCCTTACTGTCTCTACGTTTTTTGTCTCCGGTATTTGTTGACAGAGTTCGGTACTTGTATCCTGTGCTTCGTGAAGTATAACAGGTTTTGTGAAATATCTGAGACATGACTGTATTTATACTAACAGCAAGGAAGTTATTTTGGTATGTTCACTGAAATTTAACATAATACATCGTTACCAACCAAAAAGCCTAAAATGATATTTAGGTGAAACTTCTCTATATAGGTATACATCTTTATCTATGACATTGATAGTCATTGGAAACTCTTTAGAATGAACTACAAATACATATACTTATCCATATAGATACTTTTTAGTTGACTTAGCAAATTTCAATCATTAGTTGGTACATTCTCGTACATTAGGTATGTTTAGACACTGAATAATTTATACAAATGCTAAATAAGGTACAACAATTAAAGGCATCTCATAATTCCAACGTTACATTACAAATGCAATCAATATTGTGCAGTGTGGTATCCGGCTCAGTAGAATAAACCACCCTCATTACTTACCGAGGTGTCGTGAAAGGTGACTAAGGTATGTTGATCTGCCGTGTGTTATCCGGCTGAATAGAATAGACCACCCTCATTACTTACCGAGGTGTCGTAAAAGGCGACTAAGGTAAGTTGACGGCAGGCAGACGGTAAATCGTAAAATACCTAGCCAAATCACATCAGGCCATGCTTACTCGTAAAACATGTTGTGCCGATCCCACTTAGAGTAGGATAAGGGCTGATGAATGATAATGAATGCTATCAATATTAATATGAGAATGCTATCATACAATGAATTGAACTACTTATACTATTATTATAAAGATGAAAGTGTGTTGGTTTGTCACTTTTTCACGTCCGAACGAAGCGACGGTTCGACTTTTTTTTGACATTGGTATAGGGCTGAAGCAATATGTAATTGTTTTGATCTCTTAAATCTATTTAGTTCTGGTAACAATATATTTTATTAAAACGTTATTCATATTGTTTTTGAAATACCATAGAGCATAATTTATTCACTATATTAAAACAATGTGTTTATAGATATTGATCGCCTTAGATATGAAAAATGACTGCCTAATCGATAATTTCACGCAAAAAAATTGTATAATACCTACTTAAAAGCTTTATGGGTATTGTTATGGTTATCGTGATGATATTTTGACATATAACTCTACAGCAACGCTACCTAGTGACTATTAATTTAACTATATACACGTTGACTACGTAAGAAGAACCAAAGTAATGTTACTACTTAGTTCTCTATATAGTAACTAGATGGCAGTACAAACCCGAATTATAGTAAGTACAATAGTTTTTTTTATAATCATAAGTGCATGTTGAAACGACTGTAAGCATTATTATTTAACATATTGTTACGAATATATTATCTGTGTAAATATTCGTTTCTTGAGAAAAAAAGTTGATATATGCAGTGAACATACTAAATTGCAAATTTAAAAATACAGATAATGATATATACCTATACAATTCAATTCTATGCTATATAATTCTAGCTTTATACCCAGGCAATAAGAGCGCTGCCATCATCAATCTATCGTACTATGCGAATCATACTAACTTCTAAGACAATATGCGATAGCGATGCATTAATTGGAAAACTATTTAGACGGATAGAGTATTAAACTTTATCTTGAATACATTAGTTCTCTACGTCGTTTCCCACTTTTGCATTATGAATATTAGTATGAATATGCCAAGCTTCACACATCTCTTGTAATATTAAGTCCTGTTGCATCAAGGAGACATCCTTACAAAATAATACTTAAACATAAACTCAATAAAAAATATGGTTTAGTTTTCTAAGATATTTTTATGAGTAATTTTTAACTAATTAATTTAATGTACCATATTGTATAGTTATAAAATACTTTTGACACTGTGTTATTTACCTCTCAGAATCTACCAATAACTCTAAAAAAATATAATTAATACAGATTCTTAAGCATATGTAGGTTACGCACATATTAAATTATAACAGTGTAATAAAATACTTTCCAATCGGGATTAGACGCAAACTTTGATCATTAAAACTTCAACATTACATATTAAAAAGCTTTTAATGTAAAATAATAGATGACTGTGAAGCCGAGCTTTTAATTTATGTATAGTAATGTAGCCATTCATTGTAAAGCACTAATACAGATTAGAAGTGTTACACAAAGACATCCAACAATATCTATTCAGAAAACCACTCGAGAATACAAAGGGCAAACTTAGTTAAAAACAATAATTCGGAGCCGTATTTATTGACAAAGGCATGAAAGGGAGCTTTGGGTCCACTTTTTTTCGCTTTTGTATGGCCACGACAAAGAGTCGAGCAAGTTATTTACCATTATTCGGAGGTAAATTTATATTTGATGAAGTGCAAAGTTGGAGTCAGTATTTCGTCATTTATACCTTTTTTTTAGATACTAGTGATGGGCTACTTCGACTAAATATTACCTAAGATAATTTTAAAAGTATATGTTACACATACGACTACAAATACCAAAAGTATAATGAGGCTATGTTAAATGAAACTTTTTAAGCATGAAGTAGACATAAAACAAAGCACTTAACGTACATTATATTTATAGAATGAAATAATGTGTTAAGATAAAAATAACTTTGTTTTTTTTTGACGCACTTATCTCGTCTATGACGCCATCTTTTTTATTATGACATTTATATTCCCAAATATTATCTCTATAATCTCATGATTAATCATTCTAATCTGGTGTAAAACTGATGTACGCTTGCCATCTGGCAATCCGCTAATGTTTTGTTTTTAATTTTCAAACCATAAATCAGTTTTCTTGGCCAAGTGCATTGCATCTTAGAGGGAACATTTCTATGTTTATAAACGTAAACGTACATTACATAAAATGGTAGTATCTTTTATCATATGCCGTGTTGTATCTGGCTGAGCAGAATAGACCACCCTCATTCTTACGGAGGTGTCGTAAAAGGTGACTAAGGTAAGTTGACGTCAGAAAGGCGGCCGGTCGGAACTTACCCCACTTAGAGTGGGATAACGGCAGGATGATGATGACGATGGTAGTATCTAGTATCTAGTTATCGTAAAAGGCATTAAAAGGATTATGCTTTCTTCACAGAAACCAGACACTTATTTTGATCACTTTGGGATGGTCATTAAAGCAATAAGTAATATTTTTTTCAGTTTTCGCTATCGGGTTATTACTGACAGCTTTTACAGTCACAGGGTAAGACGAGTTTACAACACTGCTGTGTGAAATGTGGACAGTAGAGTCCTAGAAACTCTACTAAAATTATGGAAATTTGCATGTCTCTCTGAACTCATGCATCTCAGGGATTTTAGTGTATTCATACCCTATATCCATTGAGCGAATGTACTAAGTCATGACACCGATATGTTGGTGCAAACACACATTTTGACATCTTAGATGTCCAAAACGTTTTTTTTTTTAAACTAAACATCATTGCTTCCCAATGCTATTGTATAATAGTTCACGCAAATGGTTATATAAATACATTTGGCTAGTATTAATACCCCATTTTAAATATAGCTAACTTGCAATGGTTCTACCCATGGTTAAAAACTAAGCCATCATCAAACTTGCTGTATCAGAAGGGTGAATTAGAACAATTAGTAAATAATTGTGTACTAAACTTAAATCAATTTGACTAAAAATATAATTGACTACAGATTACACGCAAAACTAAAACGACCATCACTTTCTTGGAATCTGGCCGCAACGTGGGTACAATCGGCCATGGAGATTTGCACACATGGGCTCAATATGTCCCATTGTGCTTTGTGAACCGCACCTAATTATTCTTAGTGTGAGAATAGCTTTTACAAGTGTCATTTTAATTGTATTTTTTCTGTCTGTCTCTCCAGGGCGATATAGTTTTACTAAATGCAGACAATATAGGAGATATAAACATATTTTGCATTCTAAACCAACTAGATATTGAATTCTAATTGTAAAGATATACACAGATTTTCTCTTTTTTTTATTAATAATTTTATCAGATGTTAGTGCTAATAGAGCGGTTTAAATGATCGTTAATGAGGCAATTTAAATATTTTTTGTCAAATAAAAGTTTGGAACTATTTTAGATTTACAATATCAATCGAAAGTCGAATTTGGATGTCTTACTCAAAAATTAACTCAGCATAGTAAATATATATTAATAACTGGTAATCTAATATCGAATCTGTTCCTCTCTTCCCAGCTATTCATCCCACATGGTGGTGGGGTCAGCTTGCCTTATTTTACGCTTCCACTTGGCTCGATTTTGTACCACGATCTCGTCAGTGACTTTACATGCTCTTATCTTTAAGCACTACTTCTTTCCATCTTGTCTTGGATCTTCCTACTTGGTTTCCAACCCGGGATGAAAAGCTGTAGTGCTAAATTTCCAACGTAGTCTGGTGGCTTTCAAGTGACTGGCCCATTGGCGCAGTGGGTAGTGACCCTGCCTTCCGCTCCGCAGGTCGCGGGTTCGATCCCGCCGAGGGCCAACATTTTCTATAAATGAATTTGTTGGTCTTTGAGTCCGGATGTATATTTGTATTTTAAAATTATACAAGTATATATTCACCAGTACTCTGTCTACCAAAACACAATTATTAAGTTACTTACTTTGGGGACGTACGACCGTGTATTAAGTGTTCCATATATTTATTATTATATTATTATTTATTTATTTATAAGTTTCGCTGCCATACATGAGAACTGAATATCGAAAATAAAGACTAATAATTCAAATTTAAAAGCAATTACAAATAATAAAGTTAAATTCACAATAAGCATACCCATGACTGCAGAACGCCCACCGCGTTTGCATTGTATGTAACAATACTTTAGAATTTGAATTGTCCTTCAAAAGTATATGTCACAGATAAGTTATGTTTAAACGGGCAATAGCGCCGGCAAGAAATGTTCACTTGAACACTTAACCTGTACAATGGAGTGTCATTTCTTGCAATACTTTTTCAAAGCTTAGCGCCAGCCCTTGATTCTGTGGTTTTCAAAGAATTTGGCACTTTCATTTACTTTGGCTAATGAAAATAATTAGTATAAGACTTCTTTGGTCAAAATTGACCTATAAAACCCTTTTTCAACGTATGTTCGAATTCTGCTGGGTTTAAATTAATTTTTTCAATTAACGAACAGGCTAGTCTGAATTTGGTCTGACGAAAGACTGCTTTTTAGACGTTGGTTTCCAAAATCCGGATTTTAAAATGAATGATGATTTTAAAATCCTTTCAGCTGAAGAACCTTTCAGTAGAATAGACCACCCTCTTTCTTACCGAGGTGTCGTAAAATACAACTAAGGCAAGTTGACGTCAGGCAGACGGCCGGTTGTAAAATACATAGCCAAATCATGTGACAACATGCTTATAACATTACGTGCCGACTCCACTTAGAGTGGGATAAGGGCAGGAAGATGGTGATGTCATTAATATATCTTTAATTTATATATATTAATTACAGTTATTAAAAAAGCGGGTTGAACATACTAGTAGTGAATAAATATTACCAATTTGTAAGAATAGATAGGCTTTAAGATTAAAAGGTTGAGAGCCTCTGCCTAACGCTATTGATATTTTTTTACACAAACGTAATTTTGTAGTAAGATCGCTCTTAGCAGGTCCGACCCGTTGTGATGCAGGTAATTTTTTTTTAATACCCAAAAAAAGGGTCTTCCCCAAACACAAATCCCTCAAGAGTTATTATTTAGAAATAAGTGTTAAATCGTGTTGAGATTTCGAATTATTATTCATTTTAGTTTATTTCTTGTTGATACATAGAACCCAAACCTGTTTTTCTCAAGTTCAGTATTAATCTCATCTTATTATACAGTATCGATTAATACCAATGTTTACTAATTAGCTTTTTTGCATAAGAGAATATACAAGGGCTTATAAGCCAGTAAATTGTGCAATGGCTTTTTTATTTCTCAGCCATTCAATTACAGCTGTATTTGCATATTTCTTCATAATGATATCATATTTTACAATTATCATAAGTTAAGATTAAGTTAAGTTTGTTAAGACTTAACTACATTAAAATAAATTAAATTCGTTTCGCATTCGGAGTTTTAAAATATTAATTATTTCATATGTTAATTAATATGACCTGTGTAGTATCCAGCTAAGTAAAACAGACCATCCTCATTGCTTAGCGAGGTGTCGTAAATGGCGACTAACGTAAGTCGACCGGCCATGTGGTATTCGGTTGAGTAGTATAAACCACCCTTTTCCTAGTGAGGTGTCGTAAAATACGACTAAGGTACGTTGACTTCAGGCAGCTGGCCGGTCATAAAATACGCAGCCAAACCATGTGACATGTTTATAATATGTTGAACCGACCCCACTTAGAGTGGGATAAGGGCAGGAAGATAATGATATGTCAATACAAATACGAAAAGATCTCATTTACAGTGGAACCTTTAGAATTTAATCTTCCTTCAAATGACACGAGTTTAAAAATTAATGATTTAAAATTTGAATATAAAAAGAAATAAAAGATCTTTTAAGAGTATCAGACAAGACCATACTATGCATTCCGATAAGTAATTTGATACTGCTTCACCACAGAAAGTGAAAAAATATAAATAATGTTGACGTTGCACCACTGGAGTCGAGTTTTTGTTATCCGTTTCGTGTAGATTGGTCGACGCTACCCGAGGGGCGCGTATAGCCATAAAACGGTGTTTTTTTATTAGTCCTACATTGTACACCACTAGGCCTCCAGATTAAAACGGGTCGATGGAACTAATAAAAAAAGAGTACGAATTTAGATCTGTGTTATTTTCGTCTCGACCTGACGTCGCTCGAGCGTCTTGATATGTTTTACTAGTTTCGCCACGTGGGTGTTGTAGCCAAACAGCAAGCGTTATAACAGTTTATAATTTAAATAAAAAATCATTCACGAATCATTCGAGAATTTTTTTACCCGGGCCTGGTAAAGTTTCGGATTGTTAACCGCCAAAAAAACTAAGTAACAGATGTCTCTAAAAAGTGAAAAATTAAAAAAAAATCACGGTCATTTTGAAATAGGTATTTGCTATCCAGCAGATAAACAAAATAACAGCCACATGATAACTTATTTGGGTCTTATTGCTGAATAAGCCTATCAGAAACCTGAGAAACGCACAATTCTGAGATATGTGTCAGATTTCTTCCGAATAGGCTAACAGTTTATTGGTAACTTGTGAAACTTAAACTCTGCAGAACCGATTTATGCGGACAACCACTGGTTGTCCATGGTTCATGCTGACCTCCATAGAGACCTCGACCCCCCTACCATTACTAACCTTTTTAACGTAATGCTTACTTCGATAAATCTAAGGTACACCCGAACCCTCCCATTTCAGTTGCTTCCACCTATGTCCCAGTTAGGTCTGACCACCGAAAATAATCCAAAAAGCATTCTATATGACCCTGACGATCAAACAACGATCGCAAACACAGAAACACGTAATACATACACACAATTTGGCCGGTGACGAGGGCCCAGTTTCCTGATGTCGGTTGGTCGTGGATTCTTGCCACCCTTCCGTCGTAATGATTAATCAAAGTCATACCATCAGCCGTTCACTACGCGTCGCTTTAAGCCGAAGTCCGGCTTCACAGGAGGCAACCTTAGGACGAAGTTCCCCAACCCTACTAGAGCTTCTGCGCTCTACTCTCCGCATTATGCAAACTCAAAGAAATGCTTTTGCACCCGTCCCGCCTGGTGACGCTGTAAAAGCCGTTAGGGCTAACAGCATACAGTCGATTCGAAAAAAACCTCCTTAGTTACATGTTTTTATCCGCCTCCGCTAACTTCGCCTTTAGAGGACGTCACTTGTCGGCCAAGATTCGACAAAAAAAATAAAACAATGCCCAACCTTTTGTGGCGCCAGCACTATTACATAAGTCGAGACGTAAAAGTTCTTATGGATTTTATCATACGAAAAACAAGAATATACAGCTTAAGATAAACAAAAGTAAACGTAAAACACAATGTAGGTATCTCCGTCACTAAGAGCACTGTAGTGATTGTTGAAATTTGTAGTCTTTTGATGAAAACAAAACATATTGAGGTATGGCATGTGTAGAACGTATCTACAGTTGAGTGATGTTTTTAAAGCGTCGAGGTGCGTCTCGTCAGCACGAACAACCGAACGCTAAAAGCTTGCGCACACATGGACAGGCTGCAACGCAACTAAAGATATAAAGCTTTTATCACAAACTTAATGGTTTTTTGATGCTTAAATATTAGTTTTCATATATTTTTTGTGATGCAAAAGCAATAGATCCTGTATTCTGTATTATTATCGTGGAATGCGGATTCATTATTTTTGTAACTCCGCAAAATAACACCTAATTCTATAAATTAGAGAAATCTTACAAATTTCTGGAATTCTAGAATTATGGTTAACTTTTTGAGTTAGGCTTAAGCTTACTTACTAGCTCTAGGTATGAATAATTTAGTATGACGTCTTTTAAAAGACAATGTGGTATCCGGCTGAGTAGAATAGTCGCCTCATTTTTTACCGAGGTTTCGCAAAAGGTGACTAAGGTAAGTTGACGTCGGGCAGGCGGCCGGTTGTAAAATTCGTAGCCAAATGACACCCCACTTAAAGTGGGATGAGGGCAGGAGAGCGATGATGATGTCTTTTATAAGATAACTAGATTACACAAATTATAAATTAATTTTGATTGTAAGCGTAGATGCATCAAAAGACTTGTGTTGTTAATTACACCATCGGTACATTTACGTA
Source organism: Morpho helenor (assembly GCA_029227775.1). Taxonomy (NCBI): domain Eukaryota; kingdom Metazoa; phylum Arthropoda; class Insecta; order Lepidoptera; family Nymphalidae; genus Morpho; species Morpho helenor. Next base: position 5,805,898 of record JARGCU010000032.1, on the reverse strand, counting down.
TTTTTTCTCCGTTAAGTTTTATCTGCAATTTTGATAGAATTTCAATAAAACGAAATACATTAACGAATTTTAGAAGAAGAGTAATGGGCCATAATACGCCGCAGTTGCGGTTAGCTTAATTCCCGCCCTAAAAGCTCTAATTGGTCGTTTTTCTGCGGCACAGGAGGACGAGCAAAAAGTGGAGCCGTCGCGGAATGTGCCCGGTTGAATAACCAGCCGTCTGTGTGCCAGCATTACTAACTATATATAAACAAAGAGCCTGCGTTGCGTAAAAATACGTTGTACTGAGCGTACCATATTGTCGTGATTTATTTTTCGTGCCACCGTGCGCACTCTCAAACTCGGAGTGGGCTTATTTACGTTGTGGCTCGTTTATTTTTTTCTCAGATTATCGGAGCTGCGCCAAGAATGTCGAAATCATTCAGGCCAGTCAGTGGGCAGAGGAATTTGCCATTCATATTGACGGTGCTCGCTGTTTAACGAGGTAGATTATATTAAGCTGCCATATTCAGGAATCGCCATTTTTGTAATTATAATATTTGAGATCGCCTCTGATGAGTTGTTTTAAGATTATAGCCTCTAAACGTACGCAACTTGGATTTTTTTTATTACTGAAAATATTTTTTTATTGGCAACTACCGGTTCGGCCACGCGTTGATGTGGCTCAGTCTAATTTCGACTTCCCCTCGAAATAAAACTGCTATTCACAGTTTAAAATACTACGATCGCCATCAAACTTTACAGGATTATTCGCTAGGTCAATCTAAAGATTTTTTGAAAATTTCATTAAAATTGATCCGGCCATTTCGGAGTCTATAAGGGACATATAGGTAAACATTTATTTGTATATGCATAGTTTATATTGATAAAATTATTTTCTTTTATAAAGTGATTTCAATCTTATATTGAATATCTTATAAAGAAATATATGTGAGAAGAGATTTTTAAATTTTTAAACGTATTTATAATTGATTTTTGTAATTTCTCTCAAGAATTTATTTAAAAATTTTACATATAAAAAAATCAGGAGAAAGTATGCACTTAAATTGAAGCATCGTTATGGATTTGACCCTTAAGTTATTTCTTGTTTGGTAAGTTTAAAGTTTGTTTAAAGTTAAAGTATCTTTAACTAATTTTTATGATGCTACTTAAGCAATAGTTACGGAATATCTTTACATATAAAAATCATAGTAGAAAAACTATCTCCTATATTTAACACCATATTGTAATTTACATACATACACACACTTATACAACACACAAAAATAATAACACATTTATAGTTTAGTTTGCTAGAGATTAATCTATTAAGAAATTTCTATAAGTGATATACAATTCTAAATTCGTCCGATAATCAGGTTTCGTCAAAAACTAGAGTCAAACTATAAAATACTTGTTGTCTTTAAAAACAAGACCTTGAATTAGCAAAAGCAGCAGTCCCGCCAGGAAATTCGTGAAATATTTCACCCGTGCCAAGATTCTTAAAAATACTTGCAACTATATTGCACTATTTCACATCAAAACATTGTGTTGATATGTTTATATATAAAACTTAAGGCGAACGCAGTACCCGAATATCTATTTAACAATTTTTAGTTAAATATAAACTTACGATATTTTACGCCGTGTGGTACGGCTGAATAGAATAAACCACCTTTATTTCTTACCGAAGTGTCGTAAAAGTCGACTGAAGTAAGTTAACCCACCGTGTGGTATCCAGTTGAGTAGAATAGACCACCCTCTTTCTTACCGAGAAGCTGTAAAATACGACTTTCAGTTGACGCCAGGCAGACGGCTGATCGTGAAATACGTAGCTGAATCATGTGACAACATGTTTATAACACTCTAAATGGAGACGGCACAATGTTACGCCGGCAGCCTGACGTCACCTTACCGTAGTCGCGTTTTACGACACTTCGGTAAGAAAAAAGGTGGTCTATTCTACTCAGCCGGATACCACACGGCGGGTCAACTTACCTTAGTCGCCTTTTACTACACCTCGGTAAGAAATAAGCGTGGTCTATTCTATTCAGCCGGATACCACACGGCGGAGTCGCTCTTGTAAGTATAGTTCTGAAAAGTTTATAGCAAGTGTTGGTTTCTTATGAATGGGATGAATAGATTTGAATAGAATTCTCCTTACTTAACAAGAAGCAAAGACAATGATTCGCCTTGAATATCGAAATTCTGCGAGTATTACGTGTCTTTTATTTTAGTTCACGACAAAGTAAACAGCAGTCGTTTATCCTCATTCACGTTGAACCCAATGTGTATGTGAGATAAGGTGATTCATGCTCATATTTTAATAAGACTAAGGATGCTAACGTGCAGAAGGTATTAATATTTTAAAACAAACGTTATCTTTAATATTTAAATGAGTTAATCTTTAATAATTTATTTACAGCAAAAATGTATGTTATATCTATTTTAAATTACTTACACGCTAGGACTATACAAATCATGCCCACGTGGAATGGGCCCAAGAATGCTGGCAGCGTTTCCGCGCTGAATCGCTAAGCTGATTCTGCCTTCAGTTTCGCGTGTCGCTGGTTCGATTCCCGCCAAGGAAAACATTTTCTATAAATTAATTTGTTGGTCTTCGAGTCTGGGTGTATATTTGTATTTATGTATATATTTAAAAATTATATATTCACCGTTTGTCCGTCTACCATAACACAAGAATTAAGTTATTTACTTTGGAGATGGATGGATGTTATAAACATGTTGTCACATGATTTGGCTTCGTGTTTTACGATCGGCCGCCTGCCTGACGTCAACTTACCTCAGTCGCCTTTTACGACATCTCGGTAAGAAATGAGGTTGGTCTATTCTACTCAGCCGGATACCACACGGCGGGTCGACTTACCTTAGTCGCCTGACGTCAACTTACTTTAGTCGTTTCTTACGACACCTCGGTAGGAAAGAGGATGGTTTATACTACTGAGCCAGATACCACACAGTGGGTCAACTTACCTTATGTAATGCTAAGTGTAGGAAGCAAAACCATTCTCATACCTTATACATGCCAGATTAGTTAACGCGCGTATTACAAAACACCACCACAAACTACGCAAGCACACTATGCAAGCACAACACACATTCACTACGATAACATCTTAACGATCGTTTCGCCCGTTCAAGCAGGAGGTTTAATAAGAAAATTTTGTATAGAATTAAGTAAAAGGGTACTATAGGACTGACATGTACACTTGTATAAAAGTCCTTAAAAATAAAGATTAAAAAAAAAAAGCAGGAGGTTCTACAACAAAATCACAAAAATTAGCTATTTTGCGATTTTTGTATTTGTGTAGTGTGCTGTTGGTGTTGGTGTCTTGTGATACGTGCGGTAAGTAATCCTGCTTATATAAGGTATGAGACCTGTTTTGCTTCCTACACGTAGCATAACATAGATTTTCGTAACAAATGCTTGCTATATCATAACTTTTGTGCTATGGAATTCCGCATAGTAGCGCGCACTTCTATAAATTATTTAAAGTAAGTATTACAGTTTATTTAATTCTATAAGCTCAGCAATTCACAGTGTACCCTTTAAAGTAATGAAAGTTCATATCAAAGTTGTCTGGGCTCTCAGACAGGATGCTTACGTCCGCCTTTTTTAGCTCGGCTTTTCATATACTAATAATTAGCAGAGTCGTTTTGGAATGTGAAGTTGCCACTCCAAAATATTAAAATCACAACGGATATTATTAAATTTAATTATTAAATTTAAATTATTAAATTAAATTAAATTTTAATTTTAATTTGTGTCCGTCTATTATTTTATTGGATAAATGCCTTTTAACTTTCGTCATATAAATATTGGTTGATATATAGATAAATAAATAAATTATAGAAATATATTGCATACACACACGGTGGTCCGTTAGCCGTGTGGTATCCGGTTGAGTAGAATAGACCATGCTCTTTCTTTACAGAAGTGTCGTAAAAGGCGACTAAGGTAAGTCGACCCGCCGTGTGGTATCCGGCTGAGTAGAATAGACCATCCTCATTCCTTACCGAGGTGTCGTAAAAGGCAAATGAGGTAAGTCGATCCCCCCGTGTGGTATCCGGCTGAGTAGAATAGACCATCCTCATTCCTTATCGAGGTGTCGTAAAAAGCGAGCAAGGTAAGTTGACCCACCATGTTGTATGTATGAAATTTGAAATAATAAGCGTTTTGTTTGTACCCGTTGTCGTCTATAAACAACTGCCCAAAAGCTCAGAATATTTAAAATTTAATATTATTAATTAATATTTTTTATTAGCTACAACAAACAAAACGCTGATTGTTTAAAATTTCATACAAAACGGTGAACTACTAGTGCCCTTACCTTAAATGCAGTCCTACAACAGATTTATTTTAAGAAATTTAGAAATTGTTTAATTTTTTCTTTACTATAAGCTTCATAACCAATCAACACGGCCATGGCATGTAATGAAGAAAAACAGATGGGAAAATTCACGATGGTCCACGAACGTTAAATGCTAATTGGTAAAGAGGTACTTAGATGTCATTTAAACAAGGGAATACCCAATATTGATAGTTGCGTTATTACATTTAATCAGACGCTATCAGATTAGCTTAAAGAATTAGCGTCCTTCATTTACATGAATATTTATTATAAAACCCGAAAAGTACCCAAAAGCCTGTAAGTGATCGATTTACTGAATAGATTTTTTTATGGTTTTTACTAAAAGGTGGTGCAATTCTTTCCAAAGGTTAAGAGTACATTACGGTTTTATGTAAATTGTGTTGATCACGCAGATGTTAAAAAAATCGCCTGCTTGAAGCTTTCGTCGGGTCTGCCACGAAAACCAAAAGCGAAATATGTACTAAATAACTGTAGATTTAACCAAAATACTACAAAAAGGTCCGGGACAGCATGTCTCTATCTTATGGCTTACTCACAATAAGTACTTCAATGTTTAAAATTACAATTAAATTATTACGTTATATTACGACACACTGATATCTACGCGGGCGAAGCCGCAGGCACAGCAAGTTATTTATATATTTTAGTGCATCAAAACTCACAACCCTACGTTAGAAAACATTTACAAAGAGAGCGCTGCGTAGTGTACCATGTTCTTTACAAACAAAGGAGATATTACGATGTGCAAACAACTTCGCGATATTTATAATATTGACGCCTTTACGTGTAGTGAGAGCATCTGTGTGCTACAATATATCTCTGTGTGCTGGATGGCTTGGTGTGCGCTCACGCAGTTTGGTCTAAGGATGGACTTTAAATGGAAAAAATCGATAAAAAAGAATCGATTTTTCTCCCTTCTAAATAAACCGATTAGCAAATAAATAGATTAACTCGATTTAAAAAACCTGAATAGGTATTTGAAAAGTTGCCTTTTCAATATTAATAATTACTTAGAGTAAAGTCCATTTAAAGTGGACAAGTTGGTACTAATAAAAAAAAACAGATATGTTGTTTGCGCAATTCGTTTAAAATGTGTAGCCAACATTTATTTAATCCAACAACGTATATATTGTCTTAAAAAACAAAAACGAGAGTATAAAAAAAAGAAAAAGAGGATAATTAATATAATCGATTTAAAAATAACGATTTATAGTATTAACAAAATCGATTATTTTGCTACATCACTAGTTTGGTTGTGTTTTTGTGTGGATATTATGTTGTTTATACAAGCTGTTTTCTACAGAATGAGCTTTTTTGCAGATGTATCCACACAATTTGCGCTTACTATTGCGTACAGGAAAATGTCTACTATATTTTTTAAAATACTGAACTAAAGACAAGAAGATATGAATTTGCGCAGCATTAAATTCTGCGTTTTAATAGTATGGTATATTAAAATGTATCCAACCAATTTAATATGAATTTATTTATAAATTACAAAAAAAAGTTAGAATAATTACGCTGTCCGTCCCCAATGTAAGTATAACTTAATACATGTGTTATGGGTGACAGACAGCTACTAAATGTATTGTAATTTTAAATGCATACTTAAATGTATCCAACTCGAAGAACCAATAGATTGTTTAGAGAAAATGTTGGTCATTGGCAATAATCGAACCCGCGACTTACGGAGCTATAGTCACTGCCTAACTGCGCCAACTGTTCAGTCATTAATATACTGCAATAAGGAAATACCTATATAGTTCTAATAGACTAGGAGACATAATGGCAATCTTTTTATTTCCATTCCTGGAAAATACGTTTCTTTTTGTAGATAAACTGTTATTAACTGTTACTATCTTCTGATAAGATATAAGTTCTTGTTAGTATAGAGATTCTCAGAAAGTCTCCACTAGAAGTAATCATGATTCCGCTCAATTGCGAATAAACGGTGTCAGGTGTCAATAGTTATTGGCAGATAATATGTAAGAAGTTGGAAACTGATGGCGGGATTATTCTGTTATATAATATGCATTTCTGAGATATCTTTGTTTGGAGAATAATATCTTATTAATTTATTTGGATCTCCAACATTACATATTAAATCATCATCATCATCCTCCTGCCCTTATCCCACTCTAAGTGGGGTCGGCACAACATATAACAAACATGTTGTCATATGATTTGGCTACGTATTTTACAACCGGCCGCCTGCCTGACGTCAACTTACCTTAGTCGTATTTTACGATTCCTCGGTAAGAAAGAGGGTGGTCTATTTTACTTAACCGGATACCACACGGTGGGTCAAATTACCTTAGTCGCCTTTTACGAGACCTCGGTAAGAAATGAGGGTGGTACTATTCTATTCAGCCGGATACCACACGGCGTCAACATTATTAAATATTATTAAATAATCCAACAATTATTCTATATAGTTTTTAATTAATTATGTAGTACCAATTATAGACCAATTGCAATTTATTACACGGTTTTTTCGGTGAAGGAAAACATTATGAGAAAACCTGCATATCTCTAGATAATTTTGGGGATACGTGTAGCCTACCAATCCGTATTGGAACAGCATGGTGTGTCTAAGCTCCAAACTTTCAATCTCTTTTAAAAATTGGAGAGAGTTTAGCCCCGCTGTGGGATAGTAACAGGCTGTTACTTTACTTTTTTATTACCAAAGATAAATAATAGTCTTTTAAATGTTAGATTATGTTTGTTGGTCCTTCTTTTGCGTCCGAATGGCTCCATTATATATTTAAATTTAGATAGATGGAGGGTTGGAGAAAGGCCTGGATTATTGTCTTTCAAGGTACTAGAGTCTACACAAAATGAGTTTTTTGTTCCAATTCATTCCAGAACGGAGAAATGACATAGGTAGTTTTTATCTTAATATTATCCATGCAGACGAAGTCGCGGGCAGAATATATGTTAAATAATAAGGAAAATTAAGAATTACTGTTTGGTTTCCATAGCGAATTTTTAGACTGGGACTAGCCAACACGTGGCTGTCATGTGTAATTATGCGGCCCGGAAAAAATCTTGGTTGTGTTCCCATTCCGCTGGATATTTTTGTATTTTTTGTTGAGTTCAAACAAAATTGTGGTTTTCTTAACATAGAAATAATTCAAAACTAATGAGAATATTATTTTGCTATAATCCGCGATAAAAGAAAATATATGTAATGCTAGATGTAGAGTGTACTATTCGTTCTCATACCTGATACATGCAGAATTTGTAAGAACTCATGCACTACCCGACACCGATAACAAAACAATACACAAGCACTGCACATATTTTTTTCGCCCCGTAACCGAAGCATCGTCAGGAGATAGACTTCACGACAAAATCGTAAAGCGTTGTCGTGAAGTCTTTCTCCTTTAAGACAAAATCGTAAAGCGTTGCGTGGAGTCTAAACCATTGTTGAGATTGTGGTGGTGAATGTGTGCAGTGCTTGTGTATTGTTGTGTTATCCGTGTCGGGTAGTGCATGAGTTCTTACAGATAATTATTTTATGGCATTATAATAACTTAAATCACAAAAAATATCAACTAGGATTTGTAGTTATTATAAATCGATGCTCTTTGCACCTGGTTGTATATTTACATCATAACAAACTAGACATAATGTTCGAATCTCTCCAGCATTACTCCACATAGCCATAACAATAGAGTAATAAAGTACTTACTTCGTACTTCGTAGTACGCATTGCTATTACGGCAACAAGCACGAGCGGCGCACGGGCACACTCAGGTCATTATCCTGACACACAGATTATAATAAAGACTTTATCGACAAACAATGGAACTTTCGATATTTCTAGTCCATTGCGTACTATAACAAGTTACTACTACTTGAGAGTGGTATAAAAGTCGCAATGTACTTTAAGTTATGTAAATAATCTTGTAAGGTTTAGATGCAATGTTAGCCGCTCCAACGGGCGTGTATAGTAAAATTGTAGTAAAGTGTAAAGCGCTTGCGCTCATGTTTGTGGGCGCGTTCATCGGACAGTCGTCTGATGCGTTTTGTGAAAGGTTCGTAACTGTTTAAGGCTTTGATTATTTATAATCAAAGGTTAAAGGTGAGTTCTTGTTGCAATAACGCAATTACAATACATTGTGCTTTATCTATATATTAGATACATAAATTTGTAAGTTAACTGTATGTAGATTGAAATCGAGACGTGTTTTCAATCAGTGGTTTGTTTAGTAATAATAAGCTAAGTCGGCAATGAATTTTTGCACGCATTTAAATTTTTATCGAGCGTTATTATTGATAGCTGAAGTTATTGATCAATTACTTACGAAGTACTTTGAAATTATAATTATTTACGTCACGAAAAACAGAAAAAAATAGACTCTTAATGCATAAAACCTAATACAAGACATATCTTCCAAGTGTTTACATAACTAAGCGTTTAATATTGAAATATTGACGTACTAATTTTAGTATAAAGTCATGAAGATATATGTCGTCATTAACAAATATACTTAATTAATTCGCAGAAGAGAAAAATTAGATATAAATAAAATAAAACGCATTCTAAATGTTAATAAGTATGTACTGATTTTATAATAGAGGTATAACTTTAACACTTAATTCACTCATAGAGTCATAATACATGAAGTAGGAAAGCTATGGAAAAATAGGCCTGAGTAAGTGTCCAAAAATAAGAGGGAAGATGAGAGTTCAATACCTATCCTTGTCTTATGACTTATAAAAAAGAGAGACAGATAGGTATTACCAATAGCTTTGTCTTTTTGTTCGATGGCAACATATTAAGCTTGCTCCTCTACTCTAGCATAATGTCCTTTTGCAACCATAGAGAATAATAAGATATGAATAAATAAAAACGCGTTCTAAATATAAATAAATCTGTACCGATTCCACAATAAAGGTAACTTTGGCACGTGATTCACTTCAGGTAAGGTGATATATTCAAGCATTACAAAGTGTTATTCCCTCACCCCGCACCCCGTACAAGGCACGAAATGGATTGAAATTAATTGCGAGGCTCAAGGTTGCTGGGGTCGACGTCCTTGTCGCTGTGCAGTAACGCAGCAACTGTACCTAAACTCGGTTGCTAGGGACGTCTTTAATACCGATATCGATAAATATCCAGTACAAAACCTAATCGTTTTTACCTTAATATATTTTATTAGTTTATCACACGTGCACATGTAAAAAAAATATTAGTTTCTGTTATAAGTACACGATCGGTACGGCCATGCGTTACTGTGGCTCAGTCTCCAAGTAAGAAAATGACACTGATATTACTTACTTAATTGAATACTCCGATCGACATCAAACTATAGAATTAATCGAGGAGTCAATCTAAAGATATGAAAAATTGTATTAAAATCTGTTTACCCGTTTCGGAATATATAAGGAACATTCATACATACTATCTCTTTTTTATATTTATATTTGAAAAGTCCTCCATATATTTCCATATTAAAATACACAGCTATCCATTACTCTGTTCGTAAATATACTTCAAGGAAATACACTTTTAAATTTATAATAATAATATAGGTATTACAAAACTTTTACCTAATACTTAGAATTGTTCCGTCTCAGGCTTTTACATTATTTTTAGTGTCAAACAAACCAAAAACATTAAAAACATAAAATTCGTTTTTCAGGTCTAGTTATAGTAAAAGTCATATAAATATTAATTTAAAATTTTAAGTTATTTAAAAAGTTTATAAGAGTCCCAAAAATGCACAAAGAGAAAAAAAGCCATTTAAAAAATTGTGATGGAGATATCATAAAGTGTGTTTAAAAATTACATTATACGAAGAAGCGGTACGTTATATCCTTAATTTATACCCAGCATTCCGTTAACAAATAATTTGGGATATTAATTCTTTAATGACTTCCACGCGTCCGGTATCTTCGCAATAATTAACAAATTATTGAACATTATTTATCCACTTATTTATCAATGACTTTAATTACTTACTAAACACGTATCCTATTATTATTTGAAGCTAAATAAAATGAAGTCCGGTAAGTAATTACAGTAGTTATATTCCATATTAGAATCTTTGAACCTCAATCTCTTACAAATCGCACGCAGTTTGGATATTACACTTAGTTCCCAATAAAATTAATGAAGAGTTTAGTAAGCATTGCAAATTTACGGCTTTAGAAGTCATATTACTAAATAATTAGATACATAGGTTTTCCATTTGTTTTAGTTTAGACTCAATAAGGTGATTAAACTCAAACCTTGTTCGATAATCCAAGCTATGTACAGCACTACTATAATGACAACGACTCGCAAACTTACCTTACTATACGTGTACGCAGTAGTCTCGCTATAATTGACAAATTGTTGACAATGTGATGCTTGACCACTTTAGTAACTATCAAGACGTTTTTATTCGCGTTACGTACATTGCAATTTAAAGACCCACGTATTCTTTATTAAGTTGTTCTAGCCTTGTTAAAACACTTCCATTCGATCATTGAAAAAAACTTAAAAGATTGTTCAAAATTAAAAATGTATTTTGAGTTATTTCTTATTTGCGTAATTAAAAAAAATTTATAACATGAAAAATGCTATTTTGATTTAATAATTGGCATTTATAGCTTGATTGTGGTTAGAACTTAATAAAACGGTACAGTAAACGGTAAGATTTATTCAATGTTAAGGTGTTACCCGCAACGTCCGATAAAAATTATTAAGTGGTAACATAATAAAACGAATTCCACGATACAAGCATGCTTAGTGTGGAATTCATAGTTTAAGTTATATTCTATAAAATTTATGAGTTTAACAATAAAGAAAGAAAAGAAAGTTAAAACCTACATTCTGTTTTCAGAAATATTACTGAATATTTTTATTTTTGTTAAAAAAGTTGCGTAATGATATTATAATATATAATAAGGCGTTTATCGTTACTTGACCAGTACGGCACTATAGCTGCTACCGCGCTACGCGAAATCGTCGTAAAAAGTTCATTGGCTTCGCTTCCAGCAGCCGCGTAATGATTAACTAAGGATCCACAATCATTTATTAGCAGCTTTAACCGTGGCTTTAACAAGTATCAATAGCCTTTGCGACTTAATATTGATCTTATCTGCTTTTTTAAAGCTGTACTCTCAAATGTTCGGATAAAATGATGCTAAGTGCATCGATACTCTGGCCTAGTGCAGCACTATAGCCGCTACTGAGCTACGCAAACGCGCCGCGTTCTGCGCCCGCGTCGCCGCCGGCAGCCTCGCGATAATTGACTAATTGTCGACAATCATTTGTTTAGTGACTTTAACCGCTGCTTTAATAACTATCAACGATTCGCACTACTTACGTTACTATTTTAAGACGCACGAATGTCCCACTTAGTTGTTCTATTCTTGTCTTAACAAGCTATTAAGGACTCAGATAAAATGCTATTAATTAGGAGAACGATAAACGTTTGAGTGTTAAGCTTTATCTATTTTTGTGCAATGAGAGTTAATTAGAGTAATAACCGCGCTGATTGCTGTTATTAAGTCAACATGAATCCTGTACAATTAAGAAGTAGATATTTTCTTATCGATATTTGAAACTGTCTTACCATTGCCGTCTAATTATTGAGGATGATTAGATTTTTTTTATGAATCTAATAATTCTTAAAAAACTTGTATTTGCAATATATCATAAATATTTCGGAATCGAAAACAATTTTCATTCGTAGTTTTTCGTAGTATATTCGTAGTATTCTTTACCTTCCCAATAAGCGTCGCCACTGAGTTTATTGGCGGTTCTTTTGAGTGAATTCTGAACTAGAGGACGAATCGTTCTGGCAAATCTAATCTAAATCTTTAATATTTAAATGAGTTAATCTTGTATGTACATATACTATATATTTTCGGAATCTCGGAAACGTTTTTTACGATTTTCCTGAAATTCAGTATGTAGAGGGTTTTGGGGAAGAAAAATCGATCTAGGTTTTATGTAAAAAAATCGTTTTGTCCCTTTTTTTGAGCATTAAAAAATACTAAAATTTATATTAATACACTATTTTTGCCATAAAATGCCAAGTCAGTGTATCTTATTCGGGGAACGAGCTGTCTCGAGAAATATAATTACCTAGGATCGATCAACTACCCTCTTCTTCTTTTTTTTTAAGTTTGTTTATTTTTATTTTGTAAAAAATTACCGAGCAAAGCCCGGTCACCCAGGTACTGACTCTTAACTGAAACACTAAGTAGTAAAAATATATTTTAAAAATATAAAACGATTATTTATTTCATTACAATATCTTTAACTATATCAATGAAATCTTATATGACCTTTACATTCAATGCTGCGTTCATAATATCTCTTTCTTCTAAAGATAATTGCGAGTAGGTAGTTGCTAGGTGCATGCTTGTCGAGTCAATGCCCCGCTATAGCAAAACACACTAATAAAGTAGGCATGTTATGGTAATCATTACATACTCATGTCTATATGTACTCGCACATATAAAAAATGTTATTATTCATGAAGTTTGACATTTCATTTTATAAGTTTTACTTTCTAAGAATAATCAATCATATTAGGTTCATATAATTATTATTAACTTTAACTTCCTACAGTAGTAAAGTAACCACACGGCTCGATTTTGGTGGCACGGTCCTGCTTTTTGATAGACTATTACGTTCCGTCGATTTTTAAATACGTTCCGCTATTTAGTAAATATTTCCATTTTTTATTTTTAATGTTAGAAAATAATTTCTTTTATTTAAAAAGATTTTTTTTTTTATTAAATGCATGTTTTTTGTAAAATACTTTAGTTTTGTTTAGTAAGTAGTTTATACATATAATGCTAACAATAATAAATATGTAACATTAAAAAAAGAGAATAATAAACAAAAGAATTTATAAAAAAATATCTTTTTAATGAAAAAAATAATTTGATTAAAAATGATGATGTTGAAATTTTTATTAATAAAATATTAATAATTATTAATAAAATAAAGATCCCAATAATGAATATTTCGATAACTAAATTGTAATTCTCATTGCATCCCGTTTGTCCCGCTTTGTCTTAATGAAAATGTGGTCACTTTATGCAATGCTGCATAACAAAATAAGACAAATAACTTAGTATATTTCATTTTAAGTTAGTATTTTTCGTATCTTATAGAAATCTATGACTTTGTATAAAGTCATAGATTATACAAAGTCATATCACCTTTAAAACTTCTCGATAAAGCATATTGAATAAACCGATGGCGGTCGGAGTTGTTGGAGAAGACCACAGTCCAGATGATTTACTGTAAGTCGGTAGATTTTAAACTTTCGCGATTCATACTTATTATTATATAAACATACGGGTTACAACGCGATAAACTCGAGTTACCTCTGTATAAGAGTTTATCGCGTTGTGACCCATATGTTTACATAATTAGTATAAGTATTCCACTGGCAGGTAGCCACAGGATTCAAATGCCACAAGATCTTAGCGTCAAAATCCAATATCTAAATCCTTACTCCAGAAAAAAAAAACTCATTAGCATCTCGATTTCTAGAGTTTTCTGTATAATTGTCCTATTGCTATTCGGCGACAAAGAAGCAACGCATCACATAATCTTTCACCGACATCCTACTAATATTATAAATGCGAAAGAGAAGCAAACATACATCCATACTCACATATGGATATTTGTTACTCTTTCTCCGAATCCGCTGAACCAATATCGATGAAATTTGGTACTATTATTCCTTATACACCGGGAAAACATGAAGGCTCGAAATCCTGTTTATACAGGAATAGGATGTCATTGAAAAGCGAACGAAGTTGCGGGTTAAAGCTAGTTTCTAATAAATATTGGACTACTAAGTAAAGTGACGAATTAATATACATTAAGAGCAAGATGAATATGTAATTGTATGTATGATTCGCTAAATTTAGAATTATTTTAAGAAACTATGGCGATAATTAACACAACGAAATAATAATGTGATTACCAAGGAAAAAGAGATCAATTTTTATATCTATACATATTGTAAAACCAAAGTCTCTAAAGCTATCTATCTGTTTGTATGTGATCGTGTCTCTCAAAATCTACTGAACGGATTTTTGGTTTTTAGTAATAGGTAGTGCACTTCTTGAGGAAGGCTTAGGTTAATGTTAAACTAAAATTGCCTTGTGTTCGGGATTATCGCGGGTAAAGCTTTGTGAAACACTGATTTTCAAGCGGGTTAAACCGCAAACACTATTATCTATAGTCTATACTAATATATAAAGCTAAAGAGTTTGTTTGAACGCACGAATCTCAGGAACTAAAGGACCGATTTGAAAAATTCTTTAAGTATAAGATAGTTCATTTATCGTTCATTAAGATGAATATTAAAGAGAGGAAAAGCAATAAAAAATATTGCGAAAACAGCAAAATTTAAAGCGTTCTTTATGTGCGCGGGAACAATAAAAGTTATTCAAAAATCTCTTATAATTAACTCATGATAACTATTCAATTCGGAAAAAAATACGTGACACACTTTTTTTCACATTTCCATGCAGGTGAAGCTGCTAGCACAGCTAGTTATTATTGTATAGATATTTTAAGTGATCTCATCTTCAATATTTAAATGAGTTAATCTTGTATGTATGTATATATATTTTCGGAATCTCGGGAACGGTCCCAACGATTATCCTGAAATTCAGAATGTTTTAGTGGAGAAAAATCAATCTAGCTCGGTTTTATGTAAAAAAAAATCGTTTTATCCCTGTTTTTGGGCATTAAAAATTACTAAAATTTATATTGAATTAAATTTTTGCCATGAACTGTCAAGTCAGCATAGCTTATTCGGGGAACGGGCAGTCTCGAGAAATTTAAATACCGAGGATCGATCCTCACCTACATAATTGTTTTTTCCTTTTTTTTTAAGTTTCCTTTTTTATTTTGCAAAAAATTACCGAGCAAGGCTCGGTCAACCAGATATTTTGGAGTTAAATTTATTTCGTGACATTGCGCAATAAAAAAAGTAAATTCTGTAATTTGACTCAAACTTTTGCAAGTGGACCGGAATATTCGTGCCATGTTCACGTCGGATAATTCCCACGCCAACGCAACGGTGCGTTCCGCCGTTTGCGTGATGTTCGATGACGGGCTTCTACCCCTCTCATGGGAAATTTCACATGTGATATGAATTATTGGAATTTTAGGCTGATCTTATCGTTTGCATTGCACGTAACTTTGGATAAATAGATACTAGAAATGCTAATATGACTTTGTACCAAAATCCAAATATATAGCGCTCACGAAAGTGCGTGAGCTTTAAAATGAGCAAAGTTATATATTTATTTCTTTCTTTACTAGCTTTTACCCGCGCAACTTCGTTCGCGTGGACTGTAGTCTTAAAATTAAGAGTACCTTCTGTCACTCTCCAACCCTGCAAATATCTCCATTACAAAAATCAGATCGATCCAGGAAAAAACAGAGGGATTTACCGTTTTATCAAGAGCATAATTTGATAATTTTAGTAAATAACCCGTACTTACATGAAATATATATATATCAAAATAGCTAAGTTAAAGGAGTACAAAAAATTCATAATGTTTTCTGGTATTAAATATCTCTATAAAACGTTCAACGTTTCCATTAAAAGTTTATAATAAACTTTTAATGGGAACGTGCTAGAAAACTTATCTAATAATAACATTTATACGTAACGTTGATACGTCAACTTGATAAAAAATTACGAAAAACGTTGTACATACCTGGATTAATTTTTGCACTCGAGACGACACAAAAGATAAAAAATTTAATAAAAATGATGCAATATAGATAAAAGTAAATTTAACTATTTACCTAATATATCTATAAATTATTTTTTTCTTAAATAAGTAGACTAATAAAGAAGTTTATTAAACGTATGTCAAAAGTTCATTCAAATTTATATCTTTCATTCGTTTACGTTTAAGTAGTACATGTCTTTCATAATATTTTATGATTGAATGGTCACACTGATTTGATTTTTTGAAAAGATTTTTAATGGTCTATTTTAGGAAGCCCAGCGATCCAGATCGTACGATTTGAACAATTCCTCATGCAGCAAATAACGCAAAAATTTATTTTGTAGTGTCCTGAAAATACAGAACTTACTGTAATATAGTTTCTGTGTGATCTATTCCATTCACGTACAAAAATCAAGCGCAGTTTACAAAAGATTCAAATTATTCTCACAAGAGAGCCGCTTTAGCCAAATATAGACCAAATTGGCCACCATACATTCACGCAGGCCGCTTTTCACTCCATATAAAACTATCCGAACATCCGTGCGTTATAATAAAACAAGCAGAGGATTGCAGACGACAAAAAGGCCACAAACGCCGGCGGCATGCTGAGTTGCTTTTATTACGTCTCCACAAGCGCAAAGCGTTTTCTTTTTAAATTTCAATGAAAAATCATACGCACCGGCTCTAAAAACTGACATTCCATCAGTGCACTAAAAAAGTGTGTTCCCAGAAAATGCGTGGTCGGAATGCAGCTGCACAAACCTGCTTCATTAGGGGCCCGTGAGCACGGAGCTAAACCAATGGCCAATGCGATCGTTAAATATATAATAAGGTAGTACCGACGAATAAATGAATCCACTGATCACTTAGACGTATAAGATAATTTTGGAATTATTTAATCTTTTTATATATCGTTTAAATTTTTTTTTCCCACGAAAATAAATATAATTTAAATGAGATCTGGCTTTGTTACTTATGATTGAATAACCTAAGGGTGGAGCGTTTGTTCAAAAACAAGCGAAAATAATAAAATTATTGTTTTGTCTCCCTTGCACTTGTTTTGTTATACCATACCATACCAAACAACACTTAGTTTTTAAGCCAAGGCAATGTGTGAGGCGTGTATGGTCATTGATCTCTATAAATTGTGTTTATTTAAATAAAGTACAATAATTCCTTAATTAGTGGCTAAAACGATTCACTTAATCAACTGAATTTTTAATTGTAGGGTGTGTATGTGTAGATACCTAAAGTTAAAATTAATTTCGGATGATCGGTACCTATGAATATCGGTATATAGGATTATGTATGAATAACGATAACTTAACCTAAGCGATAAACCATCACAGCATTATGGTTAAACTTAGCTGTGTAATAGTAAGTTAGAAGTTATATTAACAGAAGGGAAACCTGCAAAAGTCTAGAATTGAAAATAGTATCATTGGCCATATAAAAATATGTCTATCGCCACCGGAGTCGTGTGCAAAGTCTAGACTACATATTGATTGCTAGTTATACAGACCTTCAATATTAATGGGATACTTACATGTTACGTTATTTTCTAATATCAACTTTTTTTTCTTCTTCTGGGAGTAGCGGCTATCCAGGGCATAAGGGCCCAGTATCACTTCGACACTTGCTGATCTACTGTGATCGCCACTACTTACAGTTCGATACCAACGCAGGTAACCTCCAAGAATTCTAGAATCTTCTTGGCAGCGAGATCTTTCACCTCCTTTGTGCGTAAATCTTTGTGAATCAGCGCAGGGCAGTCGCATATAATATGCGGGTGTTTCCTCTGCCTCTAGGAATGTATCGAATTTCAACACTTTTAAAAGCTTTGTCTTTGCTACTCAAAATAAATAAACTTGAATAACATCTCAGGATATTATCCGAAGGATAATTAAATTGCTAGAATATATTTTTTACTTTATAAAATACAATACTATTACAAAGCTTTTCAAATTATAAAAATTGGAAACTTTATACGTTATTCAAGGTTCGCGACAAATCAGAAACAGTAAATTACATTTGTGTAAACAAAAAACTCTAGTTACAGAAAATAATTAAAAAACATATCTAAAGAACAAGTAAGTAGTTAATGGAACTATCTTTTTATGTTAGATGATATAAATTATAGATAAAATTTAAATAATGTTTAATAATATTTTTGGTGTATATATTACTTAATAATCTTTGTAGAATCCACCTTTATATTCGTCTATCCCTTTTGATAATCGCTTGTTTTTCATATATAGTATGTATTCAAAGCTTTATGAGACATTATATAATTAATCATCAACATGAATAATATACATAATTGGGTTGTATTTTTATAAATACAACACAATTATATGTATGTATGTCTTATATGCAAGTATATTGGAATATTCCAATACGACTTATATTAATCTACATAGAATTAATATATTCTCTTTACAGGACCACATTTTGCAAATAAGAGGATGAAAATTAATTCCATACGTATTAAGTCGCAATTAAGCAATGTAATCAATATATAAAAATATTGATACTGGTTGTAAATATGCACTAAAAACGATATAAACAACAATGGTTGAAAAGGTTGATGTAAACATCAATAATGATTCAAAACGCGGTTAAATAGATTTGCGGTTAATTTGCAATGTAATTAATATTTTTAGAGCCGCTCCGGATTTGTTGTTTACGATTTAGCTGCACGGAATGCGAGTTATGATCGTCCGCCCAGTCTTCCCACGGGCTCCTTTTTATACTTGTTATTTAATCCGCCTTCATTTACCTATCGATGCAGCATCTCGGACCGGGTTCAGAGGTTGAATGTGTCAGGAAACTTATGATCGATCTTTATATAAACTGTTATACTATTATGTAAACTGTTGCTTTTAAAGAATTAATGATAAAATTATTGTTGTAAAGATTATACTTATTTAATGCTATATGTAGAACGTACTTTTAACTTTATAGAAATAATATAGTGGTACTTCGATTTTTTATCCTATTATATATTTTATTCCAGTATATATGGTCTAATCTTGACAAATTTCATCTAATATTGCTCGAACGGATTAGCTGTGAGTGCGTAAAAAAAGACAGATAGACTTTCACATTTATAATATAAATTATACTAGCTGACCCACGAAACGTTATTTTGCAATATAAATATATTTCTAGGGACTTTGTAGTGTACATTATAGAAAAAATAAAAAATTGACCAAAAAAAAGTGTTTAGAGTGGACAACCGATTGTCAGATATACTAAATATGCATATAAAATTTCATAAAAATCGGACAAGCCGTTTCTGAGGAGGATATTATACATATAAATATATAAAATATGGATGGCTTATCGTAAAATAAACATTAATATTGTATCGTAAGTACGTAAGTATATCTTATTTTTGTAGTATATCTTCTTTCTGTGTTAATGTTATTGTCTATGCGCAAAGGTTGATTTCAAAAGATTTCTGCATTAATGTATAGGCCGCCTATTTTACTTATATTTTTATGCCAAGATTGTTCTTCTTCTGTTTTAGATGTTTCATAAAGAAATTAAAATAATGTAAATTGAAAAACTTTTAGTATGAAATTCTGCAAAGTAACACCTACTTTCAAATTATTACCAGTGAATGTTAAAAATACTCTGTATTTAAATGTCCAATCACCCAACAATACGAGTTACGTAACGACATGAAATCGAGACGAATATGGTTTAGCAAACGGAAAAGGTAAAAAAAAAAACAATGGCCGCGAATAATTCATATCGTGTACACGGAGCTTTACATTCAATGCTTTCCAATAGCACATACAATTGCAATCGAGTGTACGCATTGCATGCCTTTTTCAAATATTTCTTTTTCTCATTTCGCCGTTTCCTTTCTGGCTTAGTGCCACATGTTTTATTGATGGGCAGTTCATTGATATTGCTGGCTCGTTCAGGCGGTGGGTGAGTGGCCACTTATGTGAGCCATAAAAGGCCTAGCCTTGGCCATATGGGGAAGCCGTCACACTGCGAATGCATTCATGCGCGCGCGCATATCGTATCGATCGCTGCACTCACAAAACAAAGTGACGGCCGAATCTGTAGAATGAATAATAGGGGAACATTGTTTCTTGTTTTCTTTCGTTATAAATACAATGTGTTTTAATGGCCGACATACGTTATTGGGACGGGAAATGTTATTGTTTTTATTGGTTATATATACGCTATATAACGAATAACAAAGTTATCTTTTGTTTTTAAATTTGATAATTCTTTAATGATTTTTATAATTGAGTAATTTTTATACTTTGTGATCTTTGAGAGCATGAGAGTTACGTCAATTAAATATAAATATATAAATAGAAAACAATAAAAATATAAAATATCGAAGATTCTAATCCCAAGTAGAAATATCTCATTAAAAACATTTTTTAGTCAATTTACTAGGTATATATATTAACCATTTTAAGCCAAGAAAGACATAAAGCAGAACGCGATTTAAATCAATGTTATAAGGTTATGTCCATATTGCTCTCTTCAATAAAACAGGAAAGATGTCCTGTTTTTAAAAAAAAAGATAGTTACCTATTTGAAATGCCATGTGAGAAATACTTTAGAAGAAATATATTATTACCCAATTAAAGGGAAGTAATTTTGAATCTAAAATGTTATATAATAACTACTTATATTGAACAACATGACAATTTGTTTTGGTACAACATTTACATTTAATAACGTAACGCTATCATAGACAATTAACTATATTTAAAAAAAGAACGAAAGATTTTAAACTGTACCGTGACTAATTTATAAGCAACGTGTATAAATTAACTTACATATTATTAAATTAATTAAATCGTAATTCATATAACATAGATTTAATAATATTTCCATTTTTAATATTGCATGTATTTCAGGTCTCAATATTTATGTATGGTTTTTTAGGTGTGGAAAGTAGTTTTTACATCAAATACTTTATGTAATGCGTTAGTGAAGCGTATTTACATTCTACACTAGACTGAATAGTGCACGTGTCGCTCAGCTGATACAGAGAAGTGGTGGGTTACCCTTTTACTACCCGTAGTGATGTAAAATGTCACTATATGCTCGTTATGTGTCGACAATTTGGAAGGTTTCCTTTTTGTAGACATTTTAATATAAAAATCGAAAATAAATGCAATCAATAACTAGTAAAATCATCACACTATTTTTAAAATACGACGGCTTAATAGTTTTCATTAATATCCCATGCCTTAAAAAGATATGAAGATGTCTCAATTTGGTAATGTATTATAAAGTAAAATAAATACTTTAAACAAATGTAATTGTTTTAGTTTCTAAATAATTTATAGAATTAGGCGTTACTTTGCGGAGGTCCATACTACAAAAGTAATGAGAATATTATTTTGCTATAATCCGCGATAAAAGAAAATATATGTAATGCTAAATGTAGAGTATTCGTTCTCATACCTGATACATGCAGAATTTGTTAGAACTCATGCACTACCCGACACCGATGACACAACAATACACAAACATGCGATTTTGTCGTGGAATCTATATCCTGACGATGCTTCGGTTACGGGGCGAAACAATTGTTGAGATTGTGGTGGTCAATGTGGGCAGTGCTTGTGTATGAGAACGAATAGTACACACCACATTTAGCATTACATATATTTTCTTTTATCGCGGATTATAGCAAAATAACATTCTCAATACTTTTGCTTTAGTTTCCTTAAACGAACAGCCTAAAATGAGTTATGAATTCTGCTGATATTGATGCTGAAAAAAGTGCGTATTTTAACTTTCACATCTTTTCCTAGTCCAAAAAACCGGTTTTTTTGCCTAGTGATACCAATAATACAAAAACATCGTAGGGTAGTCACAGCCCTAGTGACGCACGTGTCCCGCGGCCAAGGCTGCGCGCTGCGCCGTGAAAGCTCTGTATACATACCGCCTACGCTTACACTGTACACACAAAGATACTCCAACTCACACGAACGTGTTTTACACTTGTGTGTACAAATACGGTTGTAACAGGCTTCGACGCGTTTACTCATCTAGAGTGAGAGGCGATTGTAACATTTTTTTTTTAACATTGAAAACATACTGATACTTGGCTTTTTATAATGTAGATACGTGAAGGCAACATCTTTATTTTGGAGTTTTTTATATAACAGTTACAAATATAAAAAAATATTCATATTAAAAACGCATGCCGTGTGGTAATCCGGCTGAGTAGAATAGACCACCCTCATTTCTTACCAAGTTGTCGTAATTTGCTGCATGTAACAGGCGGCTGAGGTTAGTCGACCTGCCGTGTATTATCCGGCTGGGTAGAATATACCGCCCTCAATTTTTACTGAGGTGTCGTAAAAGGCGACTAAGGTAAGTCGACCTGTCTTGTGGTATCCGGCTGAGTAAAATAGACCTCCCTCATTTCTTACAGAGATGGCGTAAAAGACGACTAAGGTAAGTCGACCTGCCGTGTGGTATCCGGCTGAGTAAAATAGACCTCCCTCATTTCTTACAGAGATGGCGTAAAAGGCGACTAAGGTAAGTCGACCCGCCGTGTGGTATACGGCTGAGTAGAATAGACCAAACTCATTTCTTACCGAGGTGTCGTAGCAGGTGACTAAGGTAAGCTGACCCACCATATAATATCTGGTTGAGTAGAATAGACCACCCTCTTCCTTACCGAGGTGTCGTCGGCTGGTAGAAAAATATGTATCCAAATCATGTGAAAACATGTTTTGCATAACATAGGCATAATGACTTCAAAACGAGTAGCGATTCCATTCAAATCAGTGGAACTGTGGAGTAAATTAACGTCACGCAGGCATCTGGTCGTAAAATACCTAGCTAAATCATATGACATGTTAATAACATGTTGTGCCAACCCCACTTAGAGTAGGATAAGGGCAGAAGGATGATAATTCATATTAAAAATGCGAACGTTATAATTTGAATCTTTATAGAGGCTGTTAAATGTGAGTCACAGTTCGTGCTACGTTATCATTAATGGATTTACTTGTTAGTGGGTACGACGCGGTTTTTTTTAATGCGAAATTTCGTATTATAATCTAACTAATTATTGTTTAACCACTGCTGTTAACAGTTAAGTAAAAAAATACATTAAAAAATTATCGCAAACTGTTAACCACATTGAATTCCATTTAAATTTAAAAAATGTAAATTGATTTATTTATTTCTTTTTATACATATAGTTAGAAAAGAGAAAGTAAAAGTAAAAAGCACATGTATAAAGGCGGACTTATCCCTAAAAGGGATCTCTTCCAGTCAATCTTTGTGTAACAGAAGGAAAAGGACAAGATATTATATATTGATTGATTATATAGTCCAATATGTTTATCATCTTCCTGCATATATCCCACACTAAGTGGGGTCGGCACAACATGTTATAAACATGTTGTCTATTTTACTCAACCGGACACACGGTGGGTCAATTTGCCTTAGTCGCCTTCTACGACACTTCGGTAAGAAACGAGGGTGGTCTTAACTACCCAGACGGATATCACACGGCGGGTCGACTCACCTAAGCCGCTTTTTACGACACCTTAGTAAGAAATGAGGGTGGTCTATTCTACCCAGCCGGATATCACACGGCGGGTCGACTCACCTAAGCCGCCTTTTACGACACCTTGGTAAGAAATGAGGGTGGTCTTATCTACCCAACCGGATATCACACGGCGGGTCGACTCACCTAAGCCGCCTTTTACGACACCTTGGTAAGAAATGAGGGTGGTCTATTCTACCCAGCCGGATATCACACGGCGGGTCGACTCACCTAAGCCACCTTTTACGAAACCTTGGTAAGAAATGAGGGTGGTCTATTCTACCCAGCCGGATATCACACCGTCGGTCAACTTACTTTAGTCGCCTTCTACGACACTTCGGTAAGAAATGAGGGTAGTCTATTCTACTCAGCCGGATATCACACGGTTACTGTCCAATATGTTTGTGTTGTGTGTATAAAGTTTTGTAATTATGTCCGGGACTAAGCGTGTTGTCACTGCACAGTGCGCATGTGTAAGCTTACACATACATACGTAGCTATCAAGCTTCATAACTTGTTTAGTGAATAAATTCTCAGAATCACGATAGCGTCGAATGCAACATTTTTCCATCGATCAATCGTGATAGTGGATTTCGAAGAAGAAGGATGTGCGCGTTGCTGATTTATTAAAGATTTTATTATCTATATTTTCAGTTCATATTATATATTTGTGCCGTTTGCAGTCGAGACCCTAGGGCCATGGAGTCATAGTGCAAATTTTTTTTTAATCCATTTTAACACCTCGGTTGATTGCCTCTTCAGGTTACAAGAGGGCTGGGTCCTTTTTCGCACAAAGAATCAGCTTAGCGATTCAGCGCGGAAACGCTGCTAGCATTATTGGGACCATTCCACGTGGGCATGATTTGTATATGATGATAGATTTGACAGACATACTAGAAACAGACATAAACTAATGACTAAAAAGGTCCGAAAATCATTAGTCGTTTTTGGTACACGTTTTTATAATAAAATTCCTCAAACATTATCTAGACATGCCTTTACACAAGTTTAGAAATTATCTTATAACGATGTTGCTACATAAACCTTACTATACAATTGAGGATTATTTGAGTGATAGTAGCATAGATATGCTACTATCACTCAAATAATCCTCAATCCTTAATGCGTAACTGACTGCAGTTAAGATTAACTGCAGTCAGTTACGCATCCAGCTGCAACGATTATCTTGTAACCATCAATTTTAATATTTTGAATATTTTGAATTTGAATATGTTGATAAGTCGACTTACGTCATTTTATTTGTTCAATCATAACAGTTATAAAGATTGACTATTTTATATAGTGAATATTTCAGTGAAGTCGATAAGTATCGCGCATACAAACTTCCCCGCGACATCGCCCGCATGGAAATCGGGGTGTCACAAAGTTTTTCCCTCATAAATCCCGATTCAACGGAAAACGGCAAACGGAAGATAAATATATGTTTGTCTACAATCTACTATCTAAAATGTACAAGTGAAAGTCTGATAAGCACTTCTGTAGAATGTTCTATTAATTTTAAAATTCCTCAATAATTGAGCTATCGTTTAATAAAAACGATAAAAAAAATTGTTGAGTAGATTTTGAGAAATTAGTAATTTGATATATTCACTGACTTGTTGTGATAAGTCACTTAATGCTTTTCCATGATTAAATAAAATTAGGTGTTTTTTGGGGAGGTCTATAATATAAAAGTAAAGAAAATATTATTTTATTATCGATATGAATATATATAGATTATAGCAAAATAATGCTTTATACTGCTTTTGTCTTAATACATCCTAAATATTTGCTATAGGTATTTTATATTTATGAACATTAGAGAAAGTAACATTATGCATTCTCATTTCTGACCCTCAATTTTAAAAAAAATGACTGTTATCTGAAGTAACTATGTAAATATGAGGTCCATATCTAAAAAAAGAGGTAAAAACGAGGTATATATTCCAAAATTAGGTAAATATGATGCATATAACAATGTAAAACACTCATGATGACTTAGTTCTATAATCTGATAAGCTTTATATGATGAATTCTGTAAGCTTATATATTATGTGGGGAGAAATGCCCTTGTGCCTTCATGTAGGTTACCGGGTCATCTGCAACCAGATAAAGATACGACCTGACCTATTTCGACAACGCGCAAATAGTTCACGCAACGTCGATTCTTTTTAATTGTTGCACATAATAGTATTAAATAATACTTAACATATATATATTTAATATCTGGGTGACCAAGCCTTGCTCGGTAGTTTTTTACAAAATAAAAAAAAAACAAAAAATTATAGGGTAGTTGGGGATCGATCCTAGAGTATTTTCATTTTTCGCGACCACCCGTTCCTCGAATAAGCTACGCTGACTTGACAGTTAATGGAAAAAATTCAATTCAATAAAAATTTTAGTATTTTTTAATTCCCAAAAATAGGGGCAAAATGTTTTTTTTTTAAATATAACTCATTTTCTTTAAATATAATTTTTTTAAAGATTTTCTCTCTCTCACTCATTTTCTCATTAGGAATTTCAGGAAAATCGTTGGAGCCGTTACCGAGATTCCGAAAATATATATATACATACAAGATTAACTCATTTAAATATTAAAGATATACGTTTAACTAATATAATAACATTTTTATTTTCGTTTTTTAATTCTTAATTAAAAATTCTTATTGTAATTGACAAAAGTTAGGAGGCGAAATTATTAACCTCGCAAAAATAAACATGTACCTATGTACTGATGTGTTATGGCTTATACTAGTAAGGTTAATCAAGTTAAGGTTATAACAGTTGGCGGAAGGAATTTTTGTACACCCTTGTGTGGTAGCTTACAGTACTGTGTGCTTATTTATTTATTTTATATTACGGAAACAAACAGTACTATAATAATTATTTACATTATAAACAAATAAGCCAAACATAAACCAAAAACAGTTTCCAAATATTGAAAAACTTCTTATATAAGATCTATTTAACACTGTAATGCACAAATAAAATATTTGATTTAAAAAACCTTTTTTTGACATCGTGCGTTTCATCGTTTAACATATATAGTTATATCTGTTTAAAATATATTTTTAAAAACTTTAATTTCCTGTATTTGATTAATACAGCTAAATATTGTTATTTTATGTGGTATTTTGTTTAATTATTACAAAAAGGAAAACCAAATTCGTTAATCATAAATATAATTATACTGTAGCCATGCGACAAACATGTACTAAGCTATTTAGAGTTAAATCACTGAGTATCACAAAGTAGAAACATATGGCAAATATTATATATATACAGAAGGAATGTGTTTATTAATAATAGACATGTTTAGAATTCCAAAACTTTTGCCACCTTAATAGTCAGTTCACCGTTCATCTTTGATTGTTAAACTAACTCAACATTATAACGTAAAATAATTTTCGAGTTAAATTTACTAAATATATTTCAGACGGAGATATTAAATTTTTTTATTAACTTTCTTCATGTACTCTGATATTTATTTTAAGTCCCATGAAATAAACATTAATTTTTAATTGATTCTTTGTGCGAAAAAGGAGCCAGCCCTCTTGTCAGCCTTTTATTTACTAATTATAAATTTTGCAATTACACCCTAATAGAAAATGTATGTAATAGTAAATTTGTGAATAAAACGTCATTCATTCATATTACTAGGTCGCCCGAATTTATGTCATGACCGATACTCGTGACCTAATTGCACGGGTTGAATGATTTTTACGATTAACGGGATCATAATACCGTTTCTCTCCCAAGTATATTAATATTTTAACTTTTTATTATATTAACACATGATAATTACAATGAAATTGAATTAAATAATATATTTAAACCTGCTAATGCCGTCAACATAATAATGCTTTTACAGAACAATTATGTGGAAAAATTTATAGTACTTACAGAAAAGCTACTTAAAGTTACTCCTGCACAAAGTTGCACAAGTAAACATTATTTTCCATTATCTGATAAATATTCAAGGCTAACTTAATTTTCAAGAACGGAAACGTTCGAAAAGTTTGCTCGATTATTGTCAAAATCTTACATTAATAGAGCCAAACAGATTAAGTTAAATGATATTAAATTTATATTACTTTCAAGTAAAATAAACAAAGGATATCAATTAACAGTTTCAAGGTTGCTGTATAATTAATAGTATCAGGATCAAAGTTATTAATACAAAAAAGACGAAGGAAACAGAGTCTCTTAGTTTAACATGAAAACTGTCGTGAAAATTGTTGACCCACTTCCGTTCATGAATGACACGCCCTCTCCTAGCCCGGATTCAGACAGCTCGAGTACTCGAATTTACTTGTACAAGGATACTAATCTATTCAATTTTGAAGATATCTACATATAAAAATGAAATGACATTTGTAAGTCTCGCTAAAAGTTGCTAAATGGTGTACCGATTTGGCTAGTTTTGGGACACTATGGGACAGTTACACACACGTCCGTCCCCAAAGTAAGTAACTTAATGCTTATGTTAAGGTAGCAGACAACTGGTGAATATATACTTATATATTTTTAAATACATAGTTAAATTCAAATATACACCCAGGCTCAAAGACCAACAAATTCATTTGTAGAACATGTTGGCCCTCGGCGGAAATCGATCCCGCGACCCGCGGAGCTGAAGGTAGGGTCACTACCCACCGCGCCAACGGGCCAGTCAAGTTTTGATTTTGAAATATTTGTTAAAGTCTTAACGAATATTTCTTGTATTTCGCAGCATTTAAAGAATGTAACTTTAAATGCTGAGAAAATACGAAGGAATTGTAAGAAAAAAATATTGATATAACAATTTGGTTTTCACATACAAACTGTTCGTACCTATCATTTTTACTTATCCAACTACTTTAGAATTACATATAAATTTATAATTAATTGGAATGTTATTAATCTTATATATGAAAAGAAGTAATGTGATTTACAAATTCGATTTCAAATTCAAATAATTCTTTACTTAATTTTTTGAATCAACAAATTACAATGAAGCTACTTCGGTTTGGAAAGGTGCTTTTAATAAAAATTACAATATAATCGAAATATACATATAACGAAGGTTCATCAGTTCAGTGAATCATTCAGTTCATCAGTTCGGTGAAGGAAAACATCGTGAGGAAACCTGCATATCTCTAGAGAATTCTGGGGATATGTGTAACCTACCAATCCGCATTGGAGCAGCGTGGTAGGTCTCAGCTCCAATCCTTCTCTCTATAAACGGAGAGAAGAGGCCTATGCCCAGCAGTGGGATAGTAACAGGCCGTTACTTACTTACTTATACATATAACGAAATTGAAGATTTCTTATCATTTACATAGTCTTCAACAGTATAATAAGCTTTATGAAAGTCTTTTTAATTGCTTTTTTGAAGTTCTGTAAAGAAAAGTCTTAAATAGATTATGGAATTTTATAATAAAAATGTATACCGAAGCCCACAAACGATCTACGAACTTAACTTACTGAAGTCGTGGCCTTGGTTTATATGAAAGCGTAGAACGTTTCCACTTTTTACACGTTTACACACGTTTTAACTTCCAGTAAAACCAAAAATGTTTAGTAATTGATTCACATTATCATGACAAGTATCGACACGACAAAAATGTTTATCAACATCGCATGATGTCCAAAAGTTCATTTGCCAGTTTTTCTCCCTTAGAATGAATGCTCCCTTTGAAATTGTTTAATAGAGCGATAAAATCTCCTAAATTGACATTCCTTGATAGGAACTCAAGTTGGAACAGAAAGATAGCTTAAGGTACGATTTAGTTGTACACTACCAGAACGTATTTTTAATTTATAACAATTGTTGTACATACTTAATAAGAAACGCTTGTACTTACATATAGCACGCTTAGTATTAAAGTGACCTAATTAAAAAAGTTTTAGTCATGGCAAATTTCAATAAACCGCAGGCCCTACAAAACTCGTGTGTTAAACAGACCCATAACTTGGAAGAGCAGGAAAATAGTTCCTTTTTTAATAGTTCGTAGCATGATGCCATAGATGGCATTGATATAAGAATTACAATGTATCAAACTCGATTAAGCCTTATTTTGAATTAGGTCACTTTAATACCAAGCATGCGATATAACGACAAACAGTTTCAAATAGCATAATAGATACATTTTTGTACGTACTTAGGTTATAGTAATATGGTATTCATGCTAAAAATATCTAGATTATTCGATAACAGGGTAGATTATCAATACTCTTTCTTTTCTGAACCGTCTAACCCTATTTAAGATAAAAGAGCTATTTTTACAACATTATTCGCTCATCTTTACCCGCGTCTTTGACTCCATGGACTTTAGTAACTAGATAAAAATATCTTATGTTTGGATCTTTGGATTGCCTTCAATAAACGTTGCCACGTTCTTATATTATATAACGTATTTTCTTTTTTTCAATTCTCTTGGAAATATGTTGTGCTGTCTGGTTCAAACAGTGCACGATAAAACTCCACCTTAAAATTTATGCACGTCCCGCGTTTCATCTAACTTTTCTCTTTTAGCTAATTAATTCCACACAATTAGAATCAAAATCAACGAGTTTTTTCCTGATCAGGGACGTGATAAGCAAAAGCGGGTCTTAACAAAAGAGAACAACATTATTCCTCGGCCAGTAAATCAATTTACTTGCCGTATTTGTCTTATAATAATTGCTGTTTAGATTGTGTTTGAATGTGGTGGATTTTTGGTAGAACTTTTAAATTAAAAAAAAATCATTTAGTTTGTTAATTTAAAGGATTAATAATTTAAGTTAATTTAGAGGATACAATTTTTTAATAGAATGAAATTTAAAAACTTTTCTTTTTCAGTATTAACTCAGAGTTAATAATGCGTAAAATTGTCTTGAAGAACCGATTGTAACGTAGTCAGTAATTACGATATAAAAAATAATACTATTCTATCATTTTTTAATATCTAAGAAGAAAGGGAAATACTAAGGAGTTGGCTAGGCTTAAATAAACCATTTATAAAAAAATTAAGGTATCTCTCACTACAGAACTCTTACAATTTAAAGTCACATGATATAAATAATACAATAGATTATGAATTCCTAAAGAATATGTCATATACGCATTTTTCAACATTCAGGTTTAAAGATTTTTCCACTGTGTGATATCTAGCTGGAATAGACCACTCACATTTCTTACCAAGGTGTCGTAAAAGGCGACTAAGGTAAGTTGACCCGCTGTGTGGTATCCGGCTGAGCAGAATAGACCACCTTCTGTCTTACCGCGGTGTATTAAAAGGTGACTAAGGTAAGTTGACCCGCCGTCCCGTCTGGTATCCAGCTGAGTAGAATAGACCACATTCTCTCTTACTGATGTGTCGTAAAAGGCGACTAAGGTAAGTTGACGTGAGGAAGGCGGTCGTTCTTAAAAATATCTACCCAAATCATGTGACAACATGTTTATAACGTATTGTCCCGACCCCACTTAGAGTGAGGTCAGAGCCTGAGAAGATTTTTAGAATGTAAATTTGAGTTTCCATAAGCTAAATCTGTCGAATATGCAATAATATTAAACACCCCTGGAGTTTGTTATTATGTTTAAAGAGGAAGTTAAATTTGAAATGTAAACTGCAAGAGTTGCTAATTAGCCGAGCTACTTTGAACTATTTTCGTAAACGACTATGTTGTTTTAGTTTCTCTGTTAAAGTATTCTCGCACGCATTTCTGTCTTACAATAATAGTTTTTTGGTTTCATTGTTGTCTGTTTTCTTTGTGCTACTTTTTTATATTCAATGAAGCTCAACATATTTATCATTTTATTTTGATAGAAATTGTAACGAGTTTCTTTATTGATTAATGTATTTATATTAATGGGTGTATATTTGTATTTAAGTATACATTTAAAAAATATATAAGTATATATTCACCAGTTGTCTGCCACCCATAACACAAGTATTAAGTTACTTACTTTGGGGACGGACGACCGTGTGTGTAACTGTCCCATATATTTATTTATTTATTTATTTAATGAAGTATATAAAAGTCACTTAACTCATAAAAGTCACTTATACAGAAGTCTTTAACATTGAAACGTTCCGATATATGGTAAACATATGTGTTTAAATTAGATATTTAAAAATTCAACGCTTACCTAACGGGTTAATAATATTACATGTAAAACGCTTAGCTTTTCTTAGCTTTATATGATTTGGTCTTTCCTTTATGTTTTTTTTTTATTTTTATACTTTGTCAACTGTAATGCTCATGTCGTCACCATCTGAATTGACGATACATTTAGCTAAAAACTGTCTATATTAATAATGAGTTTATTTAATGTGTATGATGTATTTGTCGTTGGTAGTCTGACAAAAAAAAAAAAAAAATTATAAAAGGATTTTTTTTTTCAAAAAATAAATA
Source organism: Morpho helenor (assembly GCA_029227775.1). Taxonomy (NCBI): domain Eukaryota; kingdom Metazoa; phylum Arthropoda; class Insecta; order Lepidoptera; family Nymphalidae; genus Morpho; species Morpho helenor. Next base: position 5,773,870 of record JARGCU010000032.1, on the reverse strand, counting down.
ATGCAAATTTTCATATAAATTTTTTAAATTGTTGGAGCGTTAATCTATACTAATATATAAAGCTGAAAAGTTTGTTTCTGTGCACGCGCTAATTAAAAACTACTGATCCGATTTGAAAAATTCTGTGTAAGATAGTCCATATATCGAGGAAGGATATAGACTATAAAACATCACGCTAAGATGAATAGGAGAGGAGCAGCAATAAAAAATATTGCGAAAAGGGCTAAATTTAAAGCTTTCCTTGCGTACGTTAAGTAAACGACGAATCATAAGAGAGGGGAGATGAAACTCATATACTTATCCTTATCTAATCACACATAAAAGAGAGAGACAGATAAGTCGCGTCTGCTTTTTATTTATTATCGATAGACACATTTAAGGGTTACTCTAGTAAAAAAACTCTATGATTATATTGTTGAGGTTTATTCCATGTAACGTTTTTGACATTACTACTATTTATCTCGTTCTGTCAGGTTATTTCAGTTATTCAGTTTATTACTAGCACAGAAACGTACAAATGTAAAATATTTCCTATGACCTATTTAAGTAGGGAAGTGATTGTGTAGCTAAAGTGCAAGGAAGCTTCAAACGAGTCGCTCTACTTTACTAAAACGTATTTCCCCAACAACGCTTTTGTTTCTCAGAAAAATATATTTTCACTATTGCTGACGTCTATGATGAAAATATTATTTTATTTGTTATTTAGTCGTATCATATATTCAGCCGTGTGGTTCCGGTTGAGTAGAATTGATCACCCTCATTTTCTTAACGAGGTGTCGTAAAAGGCGACTAAGGTAAGTTGACCCGTCATGTGCTATCCGGCTGAGTAGAATAGACCACCCTCATTTCTTACCGAGGTGTCGTCAAAGACGACTAAGGTAAGTTGACTCGCCTTGAGGCATCCGGCTGAGCAGAATAGACCACCCTATTTCTTATCGAAGTGTGCAAAAACCGACTAAGGTAAGTTGACGTCATGGAGGCGGCCAATCATAAAATACCTAGCCAAATCACGTGGCAACATGTTTATAACATGTTGTGCCGACCCCACAAGGGCAGGAGAATGAATTGATGATGATAATATATATTGTAATACTTTTTCATATACACTATATGGATTTTTTTAATAATTACTTGTTTTAAGCGACATATAGTGGTTCGCAACGCAATTACAACTTTACCTATACTGTACGCATGTTATGTATTATTATACAATCAGCTAGTTAAAAAAATAATATAATAAGAATAGTCTTATATATATTTTTATACCACAGCAGTTATTGTCTACAAAAACGTCTAAATCTAACCTTATTGTAATAAATGAAGTGGTATAACAAATATTTTTTTATTCAGTTTTATTATTCTAAAACAGAACTTTAAATGATTTTTATTTGATATAATTAATACAATATAATGTATATTATATAAACTATTTACTAAACTAAACTAAACTATTTTACAAAAACAAACAGATTTCTATTTCAGTTCAAACTCAAAGTAAAGTCGAGTAAAGAGCTCTATCTACGAATAGAGTAAAAATGAACAAATTGATTTATTTCATCATCTGTGTTTTTATTGAAAACATTGACTGAAATAACTTTTATTTTTACGTCGAAAAATATACGGAAATATGCTTGTAAAAAATTTATGAAAACATTCCCTGGCGTTTTTAAGAATGTCGGTTACAAATAAACAATAGTAGACGTAAATTGCGTAGGTCTGTGCGGCTTAAAATAGTTCGCGCGAGCAGACTGCCGTTTCCCGGCCAGCACACGGCACTCTGTGGACTTTTCACATGCTATTTACAGCGGGAAAACATGCAACAAAAAATCATCATCTTCCTGCCCTTATCCCACTCTAAGTAGGGTCGGCACAACACGTTATAATCATACTGTCATATGATTTGGCTACGTATTTTACGACCGGCCGCCTGCCTGACGTCATCTTATCTTAGTCGTATTCTACGACACCTCGATAAGAAAGAGGATGAACTATTTTATTTGACCGGATACCACACGGTGAGTCAACCTACCTTAGTCTCCTTTTACTATACCTCGGTAAGAAATAAGGGTGGTCTATTCTACTCAGCCGGATACCACACGGCGGGTCGACTTACCTTAGTCGCCTTTTACGACACCTCGGTAAGAAAAGAGGGTGGTACTATTGTATTCAGCCGGATACCACACGGCGTAAATGAAAAAAAGAAAAAAAATAATAATAAAATGGTCTTAACGCGAAGAGCCTCGACCAACTTGACAGGCTCACTTAGTTGTTGGATCAAGTGTAGGATGCAAAAGGCAGTTTTGTTTGAGACGGCGCGGATTGTGAGGAGGTTTCTCAGTGTGGAGCCCTAACCGTCGGTAGCTTGAGTATTTTCTCCGCTCCCTGTGGTCAACAATTATTTTATATTTTTAAATGTTTTTTTGTATTTATTTTATTTAGAAAATATTTAAAAATATAATGTAAATTTGTGTATAAATAAATAATTCTTAAAAAATTTATTTTGCTATAATCCGCGATAAAGTAAAATAGAAAATATATATCATGCTAAATGTAGAGTGGATTATCTCTTTGCGTACCTGATACGTAAAGGATTGGTAAAAACATATGCACAAACCTCCACCACAATACACAAGCACAACACACGTTGACTATCACAAACTCAACAATTCGGTTGTGGGTCTTTCGCCCCACATCATTTGGAGATAGAATTCACGACAAAATCCCAAAGCGATTTTCCGATTTTGGCATAATATATATTTTCTACTTTACTTCATCGCGGATTATGGCAAAATAATTTTATTATTACTTTGGTATTATGGATCTCCGCAAAGTAGCGCCTAATTGTATAAATTATTCAACAAAAAATCGTTTGGTGTTTGTAAACCTGTAACCAAAACTCTTGCGTTAGACTGTTACCAGATGTCCTAAAATCTCAGATGGAAGGTTTTTTTCGAAAAATATCAAAAATGATGTTGGCCCGGCTTTAACAGTCACAGAGAGATTAAGGCGAAGAAAAATTGCCGAGACATGGAGATGATAACAGTGTCTTGAAAGAGACTCACAGCATCTTGGGATGTCACCTTAAGAGTGCCTGCTGTTGAGCTGAACCTTTCATGGAGGACAAAGTCTGAGGATTGGAAGCGCGAATCCATTTAACATAACATCTTCTTACTGGCTAACCTACACTACCTAAACACACCTACCTACAAAGCATAAATACATGCTCGTAAGTATAAAAAATATGGACTTAAACTCGGACTCCTTGTCCAATAATAATAATTAAATAAAAATATTTAAATAGTTTAGTTTCTTTGAAACAAAGTTATTTAATTTTAAGGATGCGTTGACATATGCAGCGCAGTTTCTATTTTAGCAGTGTACTATACTAAATTTAATTTAATTTACAATAGTAAACAGAAGTAAACTAGATCTTAAGCATTGAATAGTTTAGTGGCGGGTAATAAGATTAATAATATATATTTGAGGTTTTTCTATTCATAATTAACGATAAAGGAACGGCCGTGTGGTATCCGGCTGAGTAGAATAGACCACCCTCTTTCTTACCGAGGTGTCGTAAAAGGCGACTAAGGTAAGTTCACCTGCCGTGTGGTATCCGGCAGGCGGCCGGTCGTTAAAATGCAGCCAAATCATGACAGCATGTTTATTACATGTTCTGCCGACCCCACCTAGAGTAGGATAAGGGCAGGGAGATGGTGAATTGACGGTAAAGGAAAATAACGTAACAGTCAATATTAGAAAAATTATCAAATTAATTTTCATTTGAAGTTTTATGTATTCCGTTAAATTATACTGGAGCGGGGTGGGTAAAATAAGCTCCTTTCCTCCCTCATCAATGAGGAAAGCAGTCTTTTGAAAGGAGATATTAATAAGCTTAACCTATTACCGTTTATAAGGTTGCTTTAATTACGATCCCACGTTTTATTAGGTACCTTTGATTTTATAAAATTTTCTTGAGTCGTCCAATTAGGTTTACTTATTGAAGAAAATAATTTCTATTTTAATAAGCTTATTATCAACGATTTGCAATCACGAGGAAAGTACATTTTAAATTTATGTATTACAATTTAGATGGATTTTTTAATTTTCCTGACTTTTTAAATTTATTTAAAACTTATTAAATTTATATTTAAATTTATTTAGTTATTTCAGTGTCTTGTGTAACACACGTTTCCACTAAAAAGCCGGAAAATTCATTCGTATTATTAAATTTAATTATTTTATTAAATTTGTAAACGTGGAATCAATCTATAATATCAATCTATATAAGGGGATATAATATCAATCTATATAAGACTGTATATGTTTTTTTCAATTGGAACTAAAATAACAATATAGTCTTTAAATTATTTATAGAATTAGGCGTTACTTGGCGGAAATCCATAATACCTTTGTATTATGGATTTCCGCCAAGTAATAATAAAATTGATTTGCTATAATCCGCGATAAAAAATTAATAATTTCTTTTGTAAAATCGTCTTTCTAAAATAGTGAAGTTCTGTGATTCAACTATCAGTACCAGTTTATATGAAAACTTCATTACATATTATTTCAAAAGAACCAAAAAAAACTTTGTATACAAATATGTCGATCGAATGAAATTAACGGCGTTAAAATTCTACGCGATTCCGGCATCCATTCTATCAATTTCAAAGTTTGTTTACATATTGTTAATGTAACGTAAGCGGTATGTCTGTTTCATACCCGGATATATTGTCTCTCTCTTATTGATACATACATATAAAGAATAAAAAATATCCTCCTGTCCTTATCCCACTCTAAGTGGGGTCGGCACAACATGTTATAAACATGCTGTAACATGATTTGGCTGCGTTTTTACGACCGGCCGCCTGCCTGACGTCAACTTACCTTATTCGTATTTCACGACACCTCGGTAAGAAGGAGGGCGGTCTATTCTACTCAGCCGGATACCACACGGCGGGTCGACTTACCTTAGTCGCCTTTTACGACACCTCGGTAACAAATGAGGGTGGTACTATTCTATATATATCTACTTAGCCGGATATAACACGGATATAAGGAATAAAAAATAAAATAAAAATCCTTGCGTATTATAAGACAAGGCTTCAGGTTACAAAATCGAACATAACTTTATACCAAGGTGCCAAGGTGGTTGAGTTATCTATGGGATACACACTGGGATGGGATATAAACTATCACCGCAATTGGCAATTTTGAAGGTTGAGATTTGCCTACCTTATGGATATCTTGTGACGGTCACGTCAGATCCTAGGAATCCTCTAAAGATTTCTACAGGTTGTACAGGTTTCAGTCATGTAAATTTTATATGTACCTACACTTACACACACACACACATATATATATATATATATGTGTGTGTACATATGATAAAACATTACATTACCTTAAGTAAATTATTTCCATACGAGTGTAAACCTCGTTAAAACAATTGGAAACTATGTTGTCTGTATCAATAAATTCCAAATATAGCTAATGCCTTCGAGGTATCTTCATGACTTAACATCCATATGTTAAGTTATGAAGATAAAACGGCCTGTTACTATTCTACTGCTGGCTCTCTCCTTTTTTTTGAGAAAAGGGTTAAAGCTGAAACCCAATACGGACTGATAGGTTACACATGTACCAGGAATTCTCCCTGCTTACCGAAAAAGCGCTTGATAAATTGCAAATATACATTAAACACATCAGTTTTGACAGTAAAACTCATTAATACCTGCTAGGGGTTTGTACTCGTGACCCCTTGAAAAGTAAAACGGTCTCACCGTTCGGCAATCACAACTTTATGAAAAGCAATATGATGAGTTTTAAATGTCAACGTTTCCTTAATAGAAACCAATATAACTGGTAATTGAAATACATCGTATAGCTTTTACATAACGTGAACTTTACGTACAAATTTCAATTTCTTGTGCGCGTTACGCCACGACTACAGCGTACGAGTATCTACATCTGTTATTTATAATTTATTTGCATATCAACTCTAGGCAGCAAATGATATTGCGTCTGGTATCAGAAATAGACGAAATGGCAAACTAAAATTACCGCTACATTGTACAGTTGCTGCAACATGTTGAGTTTATTCCTGACATGTTCTTCGGCGTAGTATTCTGATAGGTAAATTAGAGCTCAGTGGTCGATTTCTGAGTTACAAATCAAATTTAAAACTTGTTTGTTCTACTAGTGTTACTAACTAGTAGTAGATAGTGTTAATTTTTTAGTTTTGAGCACTGAATTTCCAATGCAAAGGAATTATAAGGTTGCAGGAGATTGATATTTGACAAATGCAATTCCCATTGACTCTATTTATCGTTACGAATATTCTAATTAATAACAATAAAAGCCATTAAAAGCTTTTGAAAAAAATTATTTATGTGATTTAATTCCTTTTTATTAAGTTATTCTAACAATGTTTCTACAAACAAAAGTTTTGTGCAATATTTGACTGCTTTTCAATTTTTTTTTAAAGTTATACTTAATAATTAAGAATATTTTTGTTTAAAAAAATTCTATACCGACTGCGTCCTTAAAGTTGATTTTTAAATAGAGAAAGATTTATAACGAAGACGAAACTTAAAAAGTATTTATTAAGGTAAGATACAAAATAATTTTCTTAACGTTGTTGATTTAACCTATAAAAAAATACAATTTCGTAGGAAGAAGTAGCTAAGTGTTTGTTTAGTTCTAAAAAAGCTGCAAGAAATTACTGTTTCTAAATTTTATTTTCTTTAATTTAATTTTTTACATTCTGTCTGACGTCACTTAAATCGATAGCTTTATGACTCTTATCACATTGTAGTTACAAATTTTAGTGTTTAAGATAAATTAAAGAGGAAACGTGTTTATGAGACCTTATAAAAAAATCTTACACTTCTACAAACAATTTTATACTTTTTATATCATCATCATTCTCATCAGATTTTCCTTCTTTATTAGTTTTGTTAACTTTCTATATTGTACACATCGGTGAATTCTAACAATATTATTGAACATTACTTTTTCTGTAAAGAGACATCTTTAAGTTATAAAAAGATTACATAACAAAATGTATATATGACGTATGAAAACTACGTAGAAGATATGTACGTTGGTATGTGTAAAATAATTATAGCAGCGTGGGCAGGCAGACGTCTGAGCTCAAAGACATGAATCTAAGAGTCAATAAACTGCAATCGAGTGCATCTTAAATATTTGAATAATTTATATGTAAAAATATTATAATATTTATGGTCTTTAATATGTAAATTTAGTGGGTAACGCTCATTAAAAGCTTTTCCCTAGTATCATGCAACGAATTTATATTAACTTTTAATCTGAGAACTAGTCATAGATAAAAAAGTAATTTAAATAATAATAATTACACTTTCTGTAGTGGTTATTCTAATTTTAAAAATCTTAATTGAGTGTTCTTAAATCCGATATCGATTTTTATTGCAGGTAAAAGAAATTTAAACACATTTTAAAGTTGTTCAACATAAAAAATAGTCTTTCTTAGTGAACCAGTTAATTATGTTAGTTAATGATTTGACCAGTAATAATTTACAGGAAATTAATTTAACGGCGCTTTCGTTTCCGCTGATATTTTAAACCATCAAGTCAAGATATATTTAGATAAAAAAAATCTCTTAATTAGCACCATAGCCTTAAAACTATTTAAAATGCACGAATCGTAACATTATAATATATCTAGGATTTGCCGCGGTAGAAGTTAACGTTTTGGGTAGGTATGTGAGGTTCTTTTTGAGCTACGATTTATGATAGGATGATAGGGAATTATACGCACGTTTATATAGATATTTAGCACATTATATAGCACGGATATTTCTTTCAAAAGAGTTTTTTTTCTTAAATAAATTGTTGTTTATAATTTGAATCTCTTTAAGTATTAAGAAGTAAGAGTTAAGTAAGAGTTAAACGCTGTTATTTCTTTTATCTTTATTATATTCCCCTTATTAAAGGATTTAACTCATAGCTCTAAAGATGAATACTAGTAATATGCCGACGGGAAAGATGGATTTACTTTTAATAGCGTTTTAAGATATCTTCCCGTCGTATAGTATCCGGCTGAGTAGAATAGACCAATCTCATTCCTTACCGAGGTGTCGTAGAAGCTGACAAAGGTAAGTTGACCCACTGTGTGGTATTCGGTTGAGTAGAATAGACCATGTGACAAAATATATAGTAAATAAATAAATAAATATATGGGACATCACAATCACGGTCGATTATCCCCAAAGTAAGTAACTTAATACTTGTAATATGGGTGAGACAACTGGTGAATATATACTTATATAATTTTTAAATACATAATTAAATATAAATATATATTTATATTTTTACCCAGACTCGAAGACCAACAAATTAATTTATAGAAAATGTTGACCGGCGGCCGGTCGTAATAAGGGTAGAAGGGTACATGAGCGTTTTAAGATAACTTGATTAAATAAAATTATAATCCTTATTTAGTATATACTTTTAGGTGAGTAGTCTATAACAAAATTTATCGCTATTAAAAAAATATTCCTTACCATATTCTTGCTCCAACATAAAATGCGTGTAGGAGTCACCCGATTCGGTAAAACAAGTCTTAAGTGTTCCAAGGCATGTTACTTGTCCAATGTTATTAAAGGATAAGGAAAATCTGACTTTGACTTAAACACATCTCATCTTGTTGGAACCTGTTTTATGTAAACACGAGTTTTGAGTAGGTATACCAACATATTTAAATTTATATGTTAAGTAGTAATTTAAAAGCGGCTAATGGCTTCCTTTTTACATTTAAATAAACCTGTAAGATACTGTTATTGCACATTACTAAAAGATAACTATAAATTATGGTTTAGGAATTTGAGTAATATATAGCCTTTATTTTTTCGGCCGTGTGGTATCCGGCTGAATAGAATAGTACCACCCTCAATTTTTACTGAGGTGCTACTTTGTCTGCGCAGGTTTCAACACTTAGTTAACAAGTTACCCTTTCACTTTTCATCTATCTCCAAACCCTAAATCGAATTTATTTATTGTTTTATTGAGATATGAAAGAAGAAAAACCAAAGAAAGAAAACGGGTTGCCCTCTGGGGGTGCCGGCGTAAATGAAAACTTGAATATTAACGTTGTTTTTTTTACATTTTTGAATGGTTACGGGATAATTTTGGACGAATTGGTTTTATTATCAGTATAAGACAACTATTATTTACCTTTCTGGTAAAATACAATGTTCATTTATTGCGCTATCATATACAAAAATATTACTTTTTTTGTTAGATTAAATACTTAACACTTCAGAACTATTAAAAATATTTTGCATTAAAAAGTTTCTCAATCAAAAAATTCAAAAGAAAAATCAATTTCGAATCAAATCAAATCAAAATCGTAGAAGGTCGTAGGAGGCCTTAGCTCCGTAATGGATGTGAAAAATTATCCTTGATTTTCCGAACGTGGCCACTACATCTATCTATATTTATTATAAAACAAAGTCCGCAAAAGCTGTCTGTCTGTATGTAATCGATTTTCTCAAAATGTACTGAACGGATTTTTGAACGGTTCTTACTAAACTGTAGTGCAATTCTTCCGGTAGGTTTAGATTAATAGTACATAATGTACCTACTATTTTTACGTTTTATGAAAATTGTATTGAAGAGGTCGCGTGGTTGTAAAGAAAACTCGCCTGCTGGGAGATTTACTCGCAACGTAAACCAGCAGAGCCACACTAAAGAAATGTACTAGAGAATTATAGATCTATAAAAATACTACAAAAAAATCCATGACAGCATGTCTCTATGTCTTATGATTAACTCACAATATCTACTTTTATATCTTTTGTGACACACTGATAGCTACGCAGGCGAAGCCGCATGCACATCTAGTTCTCTTTTCTTACCGAGGTGTCGTAAACTACGACTATGGTAAGTTGACGTCAGGCAGGCGGTCGTTAAAACAGAGCCAAATCATGTGATAGCATGTTTATAACATGTTTAGCCGACCCCATTTAGAGTGGGATAAGGGCAGGAAGATGATGTAGCCGTGTGGTATCCGGCTAAGTAGAATAGTACCACCCTCATTTCTTCCCGAGGTGTCGTAAAAGGCGACCAAGGTAAGTCGACCCGCCGTGTGGTATCCGGCTGAGTAGAATAGACCACCCTCATTTCTTGCCGAGGTGTCGTAAAAGGCGACTAAGGTAAGTTGACCCACCGTGTGGTATCCGGTTTAGTAGAATAGACCACCCTTCTTCTTACCGAGGTGTCGTAAAATACGACTTAGGTAAGTTGACGTCAGGCCGGCGGCCGGTCGTAAAAACGCAGCCAAATCATATTACAGCATGTTTATAACATGTTTAGCCGACCCGATTTAGAGTGGGATAAGGGCAGGAAGATGATGATAAATGATTGTGCCAAATTTCATCGATATTGATTCAGCGGCTTCGTCGTGAAAGAGTAACAAAACATACATCCATACTCAAACTTCCGCATTTATAATATCAGTAGGATTTTTCGCTTTAACATCAGTATACAAAGTGATAGAACAGTGATCACGCGGTGGCACCTGTGTCCGCGGTCCGGCGCGCACGCACCCACGCGTTACTCAAACATCTCCGACGACCGATGACCTGCGTGACGCACCGACCGCCAGTTGGACCGAATGGGTTTTATTTTGTTTTACTTCAAAAACTCTACCAAGCGCGACGGTTCAACTGAGAGGAAGCAATCGTTAAACAGTAGATCATACATACCTATATTATCCTCCTGTCCTTATCTCACACTATGTGGAGTCAGCACAACTTCATTTTATAACATGTATCGCCAATGATTTCCGCTTTGTATTTGAACACTTGAAGTAAATAAGGCACTAAATACCTAAAATATAAAATTCGAACTAAGTATGCAATTTGGTTCTAAAAGCCTTTCGATTTTAATTCTTTTAATTTAAGCCTTTTAAGTTCGAATTTTAATTTTTAGGTACTTAGTGCCTTATTTACTTCAAGTGTTCATTTTATAGCAACACAGTCATGAAACAAAAGAATCGCGCTCGTTTTGATTAAAATGGTGGCAACACTGTGCCGTTGTTGTTTTCGGTGGAGTCTTCCTATTGATAAGACGTTTACAACATAACACATGATTTAGCGATGTATTTTACGACCAGCCGCCTGCCTAACATTAACTTACCTTAGTCGCTTTTTGCGACGTCTCAGTAAGAAATGAGGGTCGTCTATTCTACTCACCCGGATACCACAAAGCGAGACTACTTAGCCGCCTTTTACGATATCTCAGTAAGAAAGAGGATGATATATTCTACTCAACCACAAGGCGGGTCCACTTACCTTAATCGCCTTTTACGACACGTCGGTAAATAATTAGCGTGGTCTATTCTAATCAGCCGGATACCACACGGCTAAGTAACATATATTGTCTCATATAATTATCATCATATATTTACTAACTCTTCTTACTATTGTCGATGAAAAAATATATTCGAGTTACAAATATTCACTCGAATTTACTAACTGTACTTATTATTCTCGATGACTAATATATTACTAATATATTCTGATATTAGGGTTACTAAATATATTCTCTTATACATATTTACTATACTCAAGTATTTACTAACGCTATTTATGAAATAGGGAAACGTATCAAATAAGATGCTCCAACATCAGAATTCGGTATTTGGTTTTTTGTATCATAGTTTATTAATTTCATCATTTTGCAGAGGTATACTGGTTCTTTAAATTACATATAACTATCGCTAAACATGAAACGATCGTTTGGTAATTGGAATAGTATACCAATAAGGCAACTACCGTCTGGCGTCCTTCCTGCCAGACGTCTCATATTCATGTTTCTACTCCTTGATTTTATGATATATACTTATTATAAAACAAAGTACCCAAAAGCTGTCTGTCTGTATGTAATCGATTTTCTCAAAATCGACTCAATCTATTTTTGTACGGTATTAACTAAAAAGGTAATGCAATTCTTCCAGAAGGTTTACGATATTAATACATTACGATTTTGTGTAAATTGCGTTGAAGAGGTTGCACGATTTTAAGAAAACTCGCTGCTGGGAGCTTAAGTCGCGTGCGCTGCGTAAACTAACAGAGATACATTAAAGTAATGTACTAGCCAAAGGTAGATCTACAAAATTACTACGAAAAAGTCCAGGACAGCATGTCTCTATCTCTTATGGTTAACTCACAATAACTAATTTTATGTTACAATTTTAATTAAAAAATATTATACTGCGTCCATCATATTATCAGTCTTTTGACAGCTCACGCTCATTAAGTTTTGTATTGCTTACGTACAAATATCATACAAATAATATTTGTACTTTATGGATGGGTACCGCCCACTTAGTGATGTCACACATAATGGTTACTATAATGATTATGCCACAGATTAAAAATAATCGGTAGAAATCGATGTTACGAGTATTAAAAGACATTTAATAACATTATATAAAGTTTTACTTTCTTCTTAGTTAATACATGAATACAAATAAAACAATCAGGATATTTTAATTTATTTTATTAGCACGAGTCGTCGGAATGATAATCAACACTAGACTCCTCCGATGAGGAGTCTTCAGTAGCAGTTATTATTAGCTCTTGTGTAGATAATATATTATCAAACGCAATATCACGTTCCCAATCAGAGAATATTACTCTTTTAGTTCTTTCCACCACACTTGCCCAGTTCTCGGCCGTTACGTGGGTGCAAGCATTTTTTAGCAATTGCAACATTTTATTCGCTGTGAATGGGGGGCTTGTATTGCATCTCGCAGCATGCCCTTTTACTTGTGCCCATATAAGTTCTATTGCGTTGTACTGGCAGTGGTATGGAGGAATCCGAAGAACAGTATGGCCATATTCTGCTGCCATTTCATTGATTACATAGCGTTTTGCTCTCTTTTTGGTTTTTAATATTTTTATTAATTCAACTTTTAACATTGAGTCGTCCACATTTTCTCCATTGTCCCGAAGCCAATTAATTATTTCATGCTTTTTATTAGCCTGTGTTGGCATTTTGTCAATTTGACGGGAGTGGTAGGGCGCATTATCAATAAAAATTATTGATGGTTCTTCCAATGAAATGAGCATTTTTTTGAACCACTCTTCATACACATTTGCATTCATCTCTTCGTGGTAGTCATTTGATTTCTTCGATTTAAATGCCAACAGTGCGTCTTGTACAAATCCTTTTGCTGTACCTGCATGGCAAATGATTAGGCGCTCACCTTTTCCCATTGGTACTGAGGAAGTGGAATCAGCAGTATCATCAGTCCAGAAACGAGATAGTGTGTGGTTAGCGTTGAGCCATGTTTCATCCGTGAAAACAATATTTGCCCAATCTTGTATTTTCTTTGCCTCTCTTAAAAAATCACAACGTGCTATAGCTATATCTGTGCGTTCCATTAATAATTTTCTTTTATTTAACTTTTTATATGAAAAGCCAATTGTGTTCAAAACTTTGACCAAAGAAGATTTTTCACCATGAAATAGACCACTTCTTTTCAAAGAAACAATAAGTTTTCTCAAAGTTGGAATTTCTTTTCTCAAGTAGTAATCTAGTTTACGTAGGTTATCATTAATCGAATTACTTAGGTACGTAATTCGATTAATGATAGTAGGTACTATAATCGGAATGGTATCGCATACGAGAATCTTTAGGACATCACTATCGTCAAGCTGTCAAAAGATGGTTAATATAATGGACAGTGTATACGTTATTTACGCGACAAAAACTTGTGAAACACTGTTTTCAAGCGGGCGAAGCCGCATGTACCGCTAGTTTGATAATAATTTCGTCTTTTAATTATTAATTATGATCAATTTTCGTGTCGAGATTTTATATATTATAAATATTATAAACGTTTTATACATATTATAAAGTCCCCAAAAGCTGTCTGTCTGTATGTGATCGATTTTCTCAAAATGTACAAAATAGATTTTGTACGGTTTTTACTAAAAGGTAATGAAACTCTTCCAAATAGTTTCGGTTATTAGAACATTACGATTTTATGTAAATTGTGTTAATAAAGTCGCGTGCGCCGTGTAAACCAACAGATACATTAAAATAATTTAATACAGAATTGTAGATAAATAATATAAAAAAGTCCACGACAACATGTCTCTATCTCTTATGGTTAACTCACAATAACTACTTTTATGGTCAAAATTTCAATTAAATTCATTCATCGAGCGGGAGAAGCCATAGGACAGCTGCTTAACAATATTATGCTTTGTTGCAAGCTTTTGTATAAACGTAATAATCGAGAAATAAAAAAAGCAAATATTACATATATAATGCTGTCGCAAGTGAAAAACGACGAAAACATGATCTTAAACGTGCTTCCTCTTAACTCGTTTGCCCAGCTGCTCTCTTGGACGTTGTAGGAAATAAGGTGAATGACAAGTGAACAGGGCTTAAATAACATTGAACCTGTTATGACGTGCAATTTAAATAGTAAACTTTTAACTTTCGCAACAGCTTATGTCACGTTTCCTTTAAATAAACATGTACCCGCGATTCCGTTCTCATCGAGTTCGGTGTTAAATGACCCTCAGATAAGCATAGCTTTACGATTAATTTTTATCCTTTTACATATAATTCAAATTCAATTTCTTTACTATCTAAAAGTACTTTTGAATCGTCAATTCTACTGCTGGTTCAGAAAGCTGTTTCTACCGATAAGAGCCATCAAGAAACTCGGCGGTGGCTCTTTTCAACATAATACTTATAACTAGTTACATTAAGTCATTACTGTCTTGCACAGGGTTGGACAGTGGCTATATCCACGCATTCTATCGTCGAAATAATCCTCAACAGTATAGTAGGCATTTTGTATCAGCCTCTCTTTAATATTGTTTTTAAACTGCTGTAATGGCAAAGCTAAAATTGATTGCGGAATTTTATTATAGAATCTTGTACCCAAACCCACAAACGAATTTCGTACCTTTGCAAGGCGCAAAGCAGGAGCCGCAAGCTTATGTCGGTTCCTACTTTGTCTATTCTAACATCACCTATCGTTCTATAACTCTTTATATTTATATGTACGAAAATTAAATTACTTAAAATATACTGTGAAGCCAATGTAAGAAAGCTAACTGCTCTCAGAGGGAATCTGTAATATTTAATATAGCCCGTAAAATCTTCTGGCAGAGTATATATAAATGCAGACAAATAGTTCAATCCAAATCCATAAGATCTACTAAGAACAGGTTGTGATTTCGGTTTCGGTATTACAGTATTTTATAGTAAAATTAACAATTAAGTCATATTAAATAAAACTTGGAACGTTCAAGTGCATATAAACACGAAACATTGACCTTCAAACGCTCCTGTAAAAGCCTAAATCAATTCAAAAACTTGTCGGCTGTGCCAAGCGGAACAAATCGATCGATGGCCCTTACCGAAGAGTTCAACGCGTGGCCTTTCGAATACTAGGCTTTTATTCACATACCCGTGTTATTGGACGTTGTATTCTTAAGAACACGTACAATAAATAAGTAAAACATTTATCTATCTTAGATAGTGGAAACATTTACGCATACCGTAAAACAATATTTAAAAAAAGACAATGTAAGTTTCATTTTTATTTTAATTCAGTTATAATAACAGCATATGTCTTGTGAAAATTCTAAGTAATTTATAGAATTAGGCGTTACTTTGTGGAGATCCATGATACAAAAGTAATAATAAAATTATTTTGCTATATAGAAAATATATATAATGCTAAATGTAGAGTGGACAATCGGTTATCATACCTGATACATGCAGGATTTGTAAAAACACATGCACAAACCTCCACCACCGCCACCATAATACACAAGCACTACATACGTTCACAATCACAAACTCAATCAAAATCGTTTCGCCCCGCAACCGAAGCATCATCAGGAGATAGACTCCACGACCAAAATCGCAAAGCCGCAGCAAGTCGGGCCTGGACCCAGACCTCGCTTCCAATTAGATATGAAGGTTTGGGAGTACGCAAAATCTCGAGTGTTTCATTACCAGCATTTCTTTCCTCAGTTTACAGTACGCACACTTTATACGGTAAAATAATATCCTCATCTTATATATAATAATAATAGTCTTGTAATAATGACTACAATTATTATCGTATAGGCAGGGTGGTAGTGGCCGTATCCCATCGCGGAAGCCACCACTATTGACCTAGGCGAAGTTTGGCCCACAGTGGCGTTTCTGCGTCAAAAATATATTTGAAATTGTTAGTTAGAGACAACAGAATATTATGAATTGGGAAAAAGTTACTTATAAAAAAATGTCATTAGTAAACTAAGTTAGAAGTTAAACTTGCTCGAGTGGTACTTTACTAACAAAAGGACTTAATAGTGGACCGTTTGTTTTCAAGAGACGAACTTTTTAAACCTTATCGCAGGAATCTTATCTTTAACAAAAGAAGATAATCCCTTTGAGTGCTTCCCGAAATGCCATCTACTGAGATGCAGTAGTTAAGCCACTTTCCTTATTAAATTTTAGGGACGTACGGTAATACTCGGGTATTGAATCTATTATTATAGTTGTAAGAAATGTGGAGAAGTAGAATTGAAGGAATGTCCATTTTAAATATATGTATGTGCATGTTTTTATAAGTAACTAGCAATCTGGTTATGCGGCACAGTCTGTTTTTGCCTCAAAACAAAACTGTCGTATTCCAAAAAAAATTTCCAAACTATACAGTACTATTCGCACGCAGGGTCAATGTTAAGAATATCTAAAAAAATCATTAAAAACCGTTTCGTACTTGTAGTGGTACTTGCCACTTCGTTCGCGCCAATTTAAGCGTTTAAGTAGAAAAGTAATAATAAAATTATTTTGCTATAATCCGCGAAGAAGTAAAATAGAAAATATATATAATGCTAAATGTAAGTGGACAATCGGTTATCATACCTGATACATGCAGGATTCGTAAAAACACATGCACAAACCTCCACCACCGCCACCACAATACACTAGCACTATATACGTTCACTATCACAAACCCAACAATTGTTTCGCCCCGCAACCGAAGCATCATCAGGAGATAGACTCCACGACCAAAATCGCAAAGCTTTGCGATTTTGGTATGATAACCGATTGTCCACTTACATTTAGCATTATATATATTTTCTATTTTACTTCTTCGCGGATTATAGCAAAATAATTTTATTATTACTTTTGTATTATGGATCTCCGCAAAGTAACGCCTAATTGTATAAATCGTTTAAGTAGACTCAAAAATGTGTTTTCATCAGATCACATTTCATTAATATTTCTCTGTTTATTCGCTAATTATTTATAGTTTCACTCACACTTACAGGCTGCTTATGGCTCCTCTACTGTAATTATAATAACTTCATGAAGTCACTTATATTATAGTATCAGTTAATCAAAATTCGCTACGACTAGGTAATATAATCTACATACTTTCAATTTACTTAAAAACATCTCACATGACGAGTGGAATATGATACCGCCTTACAATGCGAATCTAATGTAAATATTAATTATTAATTTGATACCAATTTTTCATTTCCTGCTGCATAGTTGAAACTGTGCAATTTGAATTATAAGCTTGGTTAACCCGTCATGTCCCACCTCTTTCATGGACCAAGCATAAACGATTTGATTTTTGATGTATGTATGCTATTATAGCAATTAAATAGTTTTATGGAATAGACGACCAATCAAACCAAAATAATCTTTATTCAAGTAAGCTTTTTGCAAGCACTTTTGAATCGTCAAGGATCAATTATACTTAATAAAGCTATTGGTTAATTAATACTGGTTCAGAATTTTGCCCTTACTGAGAAGAACCAGCAAGAACTCGGCGGTCAATCTTTTAAACATTTTAAATTTACATTCTTTATCCGCAGTTCCGTTTGAAGCTGAAAATATTTTCAAAACCAAGCATTTGGAAGAGATCACAACAGTGTGATAAGACCGCCCTTTGCACTTTTAATTGTTTCTATTATCTATGTCTCTTGTTCTTTTCACTCTGTATTTTATTTGTGCAATAAAGTTATTCCTCTTCTTCTTCTTCTTCATTTTTATAATTCAAATAATTTACATTTTTGTATGCTTTACGAATAACCATATTTATTACACTCAATTTAAACCTTTCTGTAGAGTCATACATAATGTAGATCTAGCTATTAGACTGTAGATAGATAGATAGACTGTAGATATAGCTAACTCTGCTGAGTCGCGAAACAGAAATCATCTTTTTCATCTTTTGCGGATGTCACGTCAAGTGAACAGACGGGTAGGTTTGATACGTATATTTACAAAATTGTATGATGATTGTTTGTTTATCTCGCCTACTACTATTTCGCACGCTTCGTATTTAAGTGACCTAAATCAAAATTGCTCTTCCAAGTTATGGGTCTGTTTAACACACGAGTTTTGTAGGCGCTACGCTTTATTGCAGATTGGGACAAAACGAATTTTTGAAAAAGGCCACTTTAATAACAAGCGTGCGTTTTATTATACTTTACTGCAGAAATCAAATACAAACCAATTAAGGTTCATAATTAAATCGATATCAGTCAATACATTGAGGAACGCTTACAAAAGCAAACAATATTAAAATGATAAATTTAAATATTCATTTCGAATTATTTATGCCACGAATAGACACGACAGAAAAGATTTGAATTGAATTTGTCATTTCGTAGTTTAGGTCGCCTTTTAGGGCCATTGAACTATCGTTTGTAGAGACCAATATAAAAGGGAACGTATCGTAACGTAAAGAAACTAGCCGTTACCTTATAACCTTTGTACTGTATTGGTAGAGCGCGTCGTCATAGATAGAGTTCTCTATGTTAATACATATGGTAGTCTCAACGAATAGCGATAATACTCAGGACTTTATCTCAAGTAACATTTGATAATACGCCAGTAAAGAAAACAACTCAAACTTAATCTTCACGGATAGAAGAAAGAAAGCAGCACAAATTACATCTATAAATCGACAATACTAGAATAGTATTTTTAATTAAAATTCACTCGATAAAGTTGAGAATTAAAACCTCTTTAATATTTCCAAATCGAGGTGCAGCAGTCAGTTAAAGGGCTATAATTATTTTACGATATTACAATAGCATTAAAAAATTTCGTTCTCTTATAAACATTAGTTTTAAGTGGTTTTTACCGCTAAACCAATTTAACAGTCACAAACATGTAATATAGAGTTGCGGTCATGAATATTTAAGTAACTTACAGTAACACATCAATGATACTATTAGAACCGGATTAGATTACTTAGACTGGAAAAAACCCTGGCCGTGAACAGCGAATATTTGAATGTATTATACAAAGATAACTATTACTAGCGCTGAATGAACATTAGATACTTTTCGATTCTGAAACTTTTGTACAAACGAACTAACAAATAAATGGAAGCTCATGGCATTGAATGCTTCGAGTCGATTGATAACTTTCTTAAAACCGATTACAGAGTTGCATCACAAGTCGATGTGGCGAGCGGAGGTGCGGCGCCTCGCAGCCGCCGACGGCGCTCGAGCCAAGATTCGGTGGCAACGCTCACCCAGGAATTCATTTAGCTTCGATAAGTGTCCGGTTTCAGTCTGGCACGACGATCGTTGGTTGCATTTAGTATTTATTCATGTATCGGCCGCGCGCAGGTTCTATGTGCGGGGCGGGCGCGGGCAGTGCGGCCCCGGGGGGCATACTTACTACGTGATTAATCCGTGCCCCCGCCCCGCGCGAGTCTCCCCCGGGCCCCCTCGCGTGTGGCGGGCCGCGCCGTACTCGCACCGGGTTTCCTCGTCCCCGCGCCTCACGGCCACTCACTACGCACGGAGCTCCGCGTAGTGCCGCCGCCACCGGCCACCACCAGTCGCGTTGCGACCCGCGCCGACGTCGCACTCGTTCGCGTTACTCTCGTTACGACCTTATGATATCATTCATGCTAATCTCCGCCCGTTGATTTTCCTGCCGAGTGACCGCAGTGAAACAGCCGCGATATCGCGAGTGCCGAATGTTAGTGGACGTCACGCCCGTGTACTTTTCCATACGAGCGTGCCAACAAAACCAGTTCGGAGAACGGCGCCTTCGGATGAGATCTCCGACCGAGCGTCGTGACCTGCGGACTGAGATGCTGTGTCCGTGACCGTCTTGCGACAGGGCCACGAAACGTAAGGATCTCCTCGTTCATTCGGTCGGTTAACGCTATTATGTCCCGTCGCCTTCCTATTTGCATGGCGCATAAGGAGTGGATTTTATTTTCGTCTAGCGAGCGATGTGTGTGTGAAGCGAGATTGTGTGAGGAGGTGCGGGCGTGTGTGCCGCCTGCGTGTGTGTGCCGCGTCCGAGACAGCTACTCCCTGCTGGCCTGCTTTATTTAGGTTGTTTCTGAGCGTGTCGGCTACACCTCTTGGCGCCCGCCGCCAACGCTCTATATTTCGTGTTCACTACCTGCCTTACCGTCTCTAGACTCTACCACTGCCATGCTATACCTAATATTAGGGTTGGCACAAGGTAGACTTGCATAAATATTTTATGTATATCTCAATGATAAACGTTTACCTATATTATAAATAATATTTAAAAATGGTAATCTTCTATCAACGTAATTACATCAAAAAATTCAAATAACGATTAAAGTAGTAAGTCGAAGTAAATATTTACTAGTAACCCAATCGAAAGCTGCCTCATCTATTACGTCAGTGTACATAAAATACAAATACAAATGTTGACTCCATTGCCATTCTTAATCTTAATGTCTTAGCCAAGTTGAACAGGTTGTGTGCCAACTTTGGCATAATATAACAGGCTAGCGATAGTATACCAATAACCACTTATCGTTACCAATAATCTAATAGATTCTCTGATACAATTTAGTATTTATGTCAATTGACCTTGCGTGATGGTCGATGACTTTACCTTAACCTAATAAATCGCGACATACCTATTAGCAAACCTGTTTAAATTTGTAACCTTCAAAGTACCTTTTAAGAACTATCCATTCCTTAAATACTTCACTGGCCTTACATGAAAACAATAGACACAGTTAGACCAAATTGATCATGCAAATATATTACTGCACATATATTTATCATACAATTCATGAAATTAATGCTTACAACAGTAAACAGTTTTTTAAGGTGTAAAAAATTATGCAATACAATAATATAAGAGTAAAGTTACATTACCTTAGTATTAATCGTTATTTAAGGATTACTTTATCAATTTAATTACTGTATGTAAAGCAAAAAATAACATAGATAATTTATAGAAATACTTTGCGGATATCCAGAATACAGAGTAATAAATAAAAACAGAGTAGTAAATAGAAAAATGTGAAATGTAGACTCTACTATCCGTTTTTCAAACCTGACGACGTTTCATACATTCAAGATTCGAAAAAACATGTGTTTTTACGAATCTTGAATGTATGCACTACAACCTTGAAGGTTCGTATTCCATCAACACCAACAATACACAGGCACTACACACATTCGCTATCACAATGTCAACAATCGTTTCGCCCCGTATCCATATCAAAATGTGTACATACCCTCTGGAGATTACATAAATTTTCTATTTGCTTTCGCGGATTGTAGCAAAATAATATTATTATTACTTTTACTTTTACTTGGCTTTGTTTGGCTTGTGCACGATTCTTTAATTACTTTCCTAGTTTATCTCAGAGAGATCAACTATTACTGATGCGCTTTACACTTTTGTATATTATCTTGATTCCTTATCTATTTCGACTGGCCCGTTGGCGCAATGGGTCCAATCCTGCCTTCAGCTCTGCGGGTCGCGGGTTCGATTTTCGCCGAGGGCCAACATATTCTATAAACAATTTGTTGGTTCTTCGAGCCTGGGTGTATATTTGTATTTAAGTACATATTTAAAATTATATATGTATATGTTCACCAGGCGTCTGTCATCCATAACATAAGTTTTAAGTTACTTACTTTGGAGACGGATGACTGTTAAGTGTCCCATTATTTACTATTATTATGTTATTTTTGTATTAAGTATTAATTTAATAAAGTCTAAATTTCAAAATACTACAAAATTTCATATACTCATTGATACAGTTAAAACCTGTCAATTAACATCAGTTTAATTATCTATCATTTAATAGAAACAATGTTTTCAATAGTAATTAATGTTTTAAATATAGACCAAGGAGGAAAAGTACTCGGCGTTGACCTGCGCTGATAAACTTTAACTCTGCTTACACGAGAAACATGTTAATAGAACGACACATAATATGTACTATCGCAAACGATTTTACTTTTATCCCAGTACAAATGTAAGAAAAATTATAATAAGTTAAAAATGTCAAATGTCAATTAAACGAAGAATAGCCATTGCCAAAGATCAGATGATACGCCTTCAGAACATCTGGAAAAATCGGGGAATAAGCTATAAAACCAAAGCTCGTTTAGTTAGAGCATTAATATTCCCGATCTTTCTCTATGGAGTAGAGACTTGGACCATTCGAGCGAGGGAGAGACAGAGAATAGATGCATTCGAAATGTGGTGCTGGAGGCGAATGCTCCGAATACCCTGGACGGCCAAACGCACAAATGTATCTATTCTCTCTCAACTCGGTTTAAAAACCCGTCTGTCCACTATCTGTCTCCAACGCATACTTTCGTATTTCGGCCACATAATGCGAAGAGGAGATGGCAATCTGGAAAAGCTGGTCATTGTTGGCAACACAGAAGGCAAAAGGCCACGAGGCCGGTCGCCAACACGATGGTCTGACCAAGTGAAAGAAGCCACCTCCTCGACCAGATTCTATCAAACGGTGAGGGCTACTATGGATCGGAACATGTGGAGACAGATTATACGAAGAAAGGCTTCAAATGACCACGATCCTCAGTAATGAGGGACCGATTGAAGAAGAAGAAAAATGTCAAAAGTTTTTAATAAATAAAAGCTTTTAACGATTTTCTTAAAATTCAGCATGTAGGGAGTTTTGGGGGCGAAAAATTGATCTGGCTAGGTCTTATTTTTCAAAAAATCTTTTTTCCCTGTTTTGTTTCCCTGAAATTATTTTTTAAATTTACGTTGAAACATCGTGAGGAAACCTGCATATCTCTAGAAAATTCTGGGGATATGCGTAACCTACCAATCTGCAATGGAGCAGCGTTGTGGGTCATAATTCCAACCCTTCTCTGCAAAAACGAACAGAAAAGGGCCTATGCCCAATGGGCTAGTAAAAGGCCTCTTACATTAGAACTTGCAAAGGATAACATAAAACTTTAACTAATCAAATTTTGAAATTAGAATATTGATTACCCTAAATGCGTAAATACGAACGATTGACTTCACTTGTTATATTTAAAATTACATTTCAGGCTTAAGAACTTTATTTCCCATAAGAACAATAGTTCAATTAAACTGAGATATGCAATTTTTTTAGCTGAATGTCTAATTATCTAAATTTGCTACGAGAACAATATACACCGCTTTAAATAACAAATAAGGCTTTAAATTATTTTTTATCAGTGAATCTTTATTTGTACCTTAAATACAATAAATAAGGTTCTAAATGTTTTATTAAGATATTTATAGTCAAGAGATATTTTAGTAACATAAAATAATGCTACTATATAACATTTTGTATGATTCTTAAAAAGCATGAAATAGCTGTAATGGACTACTGTAAGTTTACATGTTATAAACATGTTGTAA
Organism: Morpho helenor; assembly: GCA_029227775.1. NCBI lineage: Eukaryota > Metazoa > Arthropoda > Insecta > Lepidoptera > Nymphalidae > Morpho > Morpho helenor. Next base: position 5,750,164 of record JARGCU010000032.1, on the reverse strand, counting down.
CGTGATTTGGGTGCGTTCTTTAAAACCGGCCGCTTGCCGGACGTCAACTTAGCTTAGTCGCCTTTTGCAATACCAGAGTTGTCTATTCTACTTAGTCGGATAACACACGGTGGGTTATTTTACCTTAGTCACCTTTTACGACACCTCGGTAAGAAATGAGGGTGGTTTATTCTACTCAGCCGTATACCACACGGCATGCATTTTTCATATAATAATATCTAAAATTCAAATAACTTATAGTGGAATAAATAAATATAAAAACAAACGATGAAAATGAATGAAACGTTTTTAAATTTATATTCGAGAATCAGTACATGTGTACGATGAAAAATATGTAAAGTGTTTCAATATGATGACGTCATTGACTACTATTATCTCCATTCAAGTTTCACAGTTGATGTAAAACAATGAACGTGGTCAAGGCGCCTGTTTATCTGTTTTATATTATATCTTTTTTGTAACGCACGTAAATACCTCACCTGAACTACGCAGCTGTTAATCCATTAAACATGAAACAAAATGAAATTTTCACACACACACACATCATCCTCCTTAGGTATCCCACTCTAAAGTGGGGTCGGCACTACATGTTACAAACATGTTGTCACATGATTTGGCTACGTATTTTACGACCGGCCTGTCTTTAACTTACCTTAGTTGTATTTTACGACACCTCGGTAAGAAATAGGGCGGTCTATTTTACTCAACCGGATATCACACGGCGGGTCGACTTACCTGAGTCGCCTTTTGACGACACCTCGTTAAGAGCCTACTATCCTATTTAACCGATTACCACACGGCGTTCATTTCTCGTTAATCAATTATGCAATAACTTTTTTTTGTATTGATGACAAATGAACCTCACGAAAATTGCATATATCATCGGAAGCAGTTAGCTATTGATGTAACCAATAATTTTCAAAATGATACTTTAAAATTATTGGTTACATGATTTAAAAATGACATAATCGATTAAGGTTTTTAATATTCATTAATTTTAAAGCCTGTAAACTCATATTAATTTGACAAATAGTATATATAGAATTAGTATGACTTATATGTATTTAACAAAGCGCTTTAGGGTGTAATATAACGTATTACTTAAAAAGTGATCCGAGTCGATTTTTTCTATGGGATTCATGAATAAAATATACGTAATTTATTTTAATCTCAATTAATTTTAAAAACACCATTTAGTTATCGATGTTATTCGCAGTATTTTATTAGAACAATAAAAATCTTATGAGACGTGATTTTTGGGTCCAGTTTCAAAAAGTACCTACTTCATAAACGTCCTTTCTATAGCAATATCAATGTAAATATTATGTGTTGTATTTTCCAGCAATTAACATAAATATTAAATACAATAAAAAATTCTCAATTAAATACTGATTTAAATGCCATTACCCAAACATGTATACGCAAGCATTAAAATCGTGTACTTATGAGTTTTATGAGTAATAAATTTGCGTAACGGTAAAAACTTAATCAAAATTTGCCCTATATCTCAAAACATAACCTTAAAGTTTAAAATTACTACTGTCCGTTTTATACTTATTCATTCAATTTATGTTTTAAAATAATTTGAAACATAATAAATACCTTGCGTACAAAAGGGACAGTTTGTGTGTTTTTTAGTTAAAAATGTTATATACATTAGTTGTGCCTGCGGCTTCAACGGCGTACAAATCAATGAAATTAATTTAAATTTTGAACATAAAATTAGATATTGTGAGTTAACCATAAGAGATAGAGACATGCTGTAGCGGACTTTTTTATAGTATTTTTATAGATCTACAAGTCTCTAGTACATTACTTTAGTGTATCTTTACTGGTTTACGCGGCGCACGCGACTAAAGGTCCCATCAGACGAGTTTTTTTTTTACAACCGCGCGACCTTTTTAACACAATTTACATAAAACCGTAATGTATTATTAATCTAAACCATCTGGCAGTATTGCTTACAGTATTGTATTACTAGATCTTAGTAAAAACCGTAAAAAAATCTGTTCAGTAGATTTCGAGAAAATCCATCACATACATACAGATAGCTTTTGGATTTTTTGAATAGAGCTTTTAGATTTTTATACATGACTGACCTGTTGGCGTACGCGGTGACCCTGTTTTCAACTCCAGCATTTTCAAAAAACTATATGTTGGTACTTCGAAATGTATTTAAGTATTTATTTAAAATGAAATGAGTATATCTTTAACAGCTATCTGTCACCCATAACACAAGTATTAAGTAACTAAATTTGAGGACGGACGGACCGTGAGTCCCCAATATTTAAATTGTGCCATATATACGTTTTTATTATTATAATAAGCCCATGTTATTTTCCGGTAACTCAACTGTACGAAGGATCACATTTATATAATTTATTAAATCTATTATAAAAACGTTTAAAAACTAGCCAAAATAATTAATAATCACGTCATCCAATGTAATCACTTTTTTATATTGCATATGATGAACTTTGGGGAAAGAAGACTGTCATAAATTATCCCATATACATATCTGTACGTCAACGAGCGTACAAGAGTTAGTTACTAATCGATAATATTATTGTTATGCTTATATTTCCTAGCAGTAAGATAAACAATTAAAAATACATATCTATTACTAGTAATAATCACTACTAATTACTAGTAATAGCGTAATACACAATTATATCTCGCATATTGTGCACAAATAACCTCGTTATGATAGACGGGGAGTAAATAATTAAAAGGGCAATTAATTATTAGTTGAATATTGATACGGAGTCATCACAACAACGCATTGTCTTCCTATTTATATTTATTATATAGATGCAATGTCACAATGATCCATATAACACTGAAAACCGTGTCCACTTCATACAGTTAATATTCAAGACTAGAGGATTTAGCCTAAAATGTCTTCGTCGATGAAGACATTTTAGGAAAAGCAAATGAGAAATATTATCCGTCCCTCTTTTTTTATGTGTGATTCGACAAGGATAAATATATGTATTTCATCTTCCCTCTCATTATTTCCTGCCCTACTCTCACTTACAAACTTGCCCAAGACTCCCCTTATCGAGTTATTATACAAGAGTAAAGAAGCCTGCTTAATATGAACCTATTTCAATAAAGAGAAATGAAACTGAAAAAAATAATGATAATATAATAAAAATATAAGAGAAGATATACATAAACACACCCAGACTCGAAGAAACAACACTGTTTTTAGAAAATTTCAACCCACGACCCTTGGAGCTGAAGGCATGGTTACTGCCACCTGCGACAACGAAACAACAATATAATGCATATTGCTTATTAAAAAAAAAGTAAGGTAAGTCGACCCGCCGTGTGGTATCCGACTGAGTAGAATAGACCATCCTCATTCCTTACCGAGGTGTCGAAAAATACGTCTAAGGTAAATTGACGTCAGCCAGGCAGCCGTAAAATACGTAGCCAAATCATGTGACACACAAATCATGTGGAGTCGGAACAACATGTTATAAACCAAACTTAGAGTGGAATAAGGGCAGGAGGATGATGAAACGGTTTTCAACCTCAAATTTGGATGCTTATTCCGGCAATCATCATGCAATTGACTAGTTGTGTTTAAGTTCACAAATTACCCACAAACATTAACTTATTGAGTGTACCGTGGGCCTAACGTATCCATAATTAAATAAATGGCCAGTTGTCAGATAAGCGCAGGCGGTTGTAAAGGCAACAAAGAGTTATCGGCGTTGTGTCACCGACAAAGGGCTCATTGAACGACAAGGCTCCGACACGATAGACGGTTAAATTACTGGTCATTTATATCTAATGCTATTTGTAATCGACCAATTTACTTATTAGTTTGTCTATTGGGTGTCAATTTTATGGTATCCGGCTGAATAGAATAGTACCACCCTTTCTTACCGAGGTGTCGTAAGGGCGACTAAGGTAAGTCGACCCGCCGTGTGGTATCCGGCTAAGTAGAATAGACGAACCTCATTTCTTACTGAGGTGTCGTAAAAGGCGACTAAGGTAAGTCGACCCACCGTGTGGTATCCGGTTTAGTAGAATAGACCACCCTCTTTCTTACCGAGGTGTCGTAAAATACGACAGAGGTAAGTTGACGTCAGATAGGGGGCTGGTCGTAAAAACGCAGCCAAATCATGTGACAGCATGTTTATAACATGTTGTGCCGACCCCACTTACAGTGGGATAAGGGCAGGATGATATTGGGTGTCAATTTTATACGTGATTGCTTTTATACACATTTCAACTGGTTAAGAATAGAACAGTAGTCAATGAAGTAATTAGAAGCACTTTGCAATCATCCGTGATAATTACCAGTTAGTTGTATTTACATCACGCATTACGGTCACAATAGTGTATATTTTTGAGGCTCCAACGATTTTAATAAAACTTAGTATGTAGAGTGTTTCGGGAGCGATCGATCTAGGTTTCCTTAAAAAAAATGTCGTTTTGTCCTTGTTTTCAGGCACTGAAAAACTACTAAAATATTTACTGTCATTTTCAAAGATATATTAGCTTAGTTGGGAACGGGCGAACTAAAATCAAAATCATCTTGTATGTATTTTTCGGAATCTCGGAAAAGGCTCCAACGATTTGCATGAAATTCAGCATGTAGGGGTTTTGGGAAAGAAAAATCGATCTAGCTAGGTTTTTTGTAAAATAACTCATTTTATCCCTGTTTTTGGACATTAAAAAATACTAAATTTTATTTTTAATATAAAATACTAATTTTGCCATAAACTGTCAATCAGCGTAGCTTATTAGGGGAACGAGCAGTCTCGAGATATGTATATACCTAGGATCGATCCCCAACTACCTTATTTTTTTTTGTAAAAAATTACTCTGCTCGGTCACCCAGATATTGGTATTTACATGACAATAGTCCTGCAGTGTAGAGACGTTAATGCACGCTCCGCTAATGTTACTCTACGCACACATAAACAAGCCGCGAGTGTTGGGCATTATCAAGAAGCAAGCTACCGCCTACGTCGCGATATCTATCACTATCAATGGTATTAACCTCGATTGCTCGCATACCTGCACTTTTAAACGCTTGTCACATATATAATAACCACGTATGCTAATACCTGTATTGCACCGCACGAGAGTAAGAAAGTTTAATCTTGACATATTACAGAAATAAACACAATCAAGGTCAGTATAAAAAGCTACAAGCTGTCTCTACCACTAAAGCCATTGCTTACACAAATAAATGTTTATACTAACTCTACTTTTGCAATTTTGTCATCGATTTGTCTAGTTTATCTGCGGTAACTGCGTACAATTTTTTTCGGTAAAATCGTCATATTTGAATCGGGTAAAGGGTAAAATTTATTAAATAACACCTCGCGTCTAACAAACTTCTTTTCGTCTCTGTCTTTCTTAATTCTGTCGGTAAAAAATTGAGCCACAAAGAGCCATAGACATTCCAACGAAAATTCACGAATATTATAAGAATTTTTATAAATTATTCTTTGTTTTCGCGTAGAGGAGACGTAGTATATAAGAAAATGTAATTAAAATACTGATTTTATCGTTGGAACATTACACGCGTGATCTTAATAATATAATTAAACTTACCGGATCTGTGAACTCTGAAACAAAAGGAATGAAAGATGATCGCACGTAAGTTCGTATTGAAAAGAATAAAGAATAATATTCTCACGGCCGAAAGAACGGTATTTTATTTCAATGTGTCAACATTGAAACTGGCGACGGTGCCAATGTTTCGTATTACAGTATATTTTGCACTTTGTTATCGTTTTCAACACGCCAATACCTTATAACAGAGTAATTATAGCTAATTGATGATAGCCTTTACTGGTTATATTGTTAGGTTAGTATTTTTAGCATTATTATCTTTATTTTACGTATGTCATTGATTTTTCGTACATTTTAACTTCTAGTGAAAAAAAAGTTTTATTTTCAACGTTTTGATTAATTATTTCAAGATTGTAGAGAATGATTTGGTTTTTTTTTCAGAGAGATATTTAAAAAATTTGATACTATTGAATAATTAAAAAATAAAACCTATAAATTAACGAACCCAATATGTAATTCAAGTGGTAAATTTTGTTAATCAACTGAATTAAAATTAACTGGTGTGAAATTCTCAAAGCTGGATTTCTTGCACAATACACACCTCTATATTATTTTTGTGTATAATGAAATTTTATTGCAGTATTTAATATATCGTGGTTAAAACTGACTAAGCATCTGTTGATAAAAATATATAGAGTAAAAAAAAAAGATCTAAAATGTAAAATGTCCTCGTAACCAGATATTTAAAAAGTATGAAATCTCATAAAGGTGTAAGCTTGGTACGAGTGTCAATTTTTTTTTTAATCCGCTAGCAACTGAAACCATATGGAACAACCTGAAAACATTGGAAATCCAGAAACTTAAATAACCAGTTGTTATCATTATCTTAGGGTAGCTGAGTGCTTTAATTTATAGCAGAAAGAACTACATTGACCTACAGAGGGAAATTTTAATCACACATGTGAATTCTTCCAATAAGCGATTAATTTTCTGAAATCTTAGCCTCTTTTGCGGATACAAAGTCAGTTGAGAGACATTCAAAAGTAAAGTTTGAAGAAGATTCTAGATATCCTGATGTCATTATAAACCTTAAGAGAGGATGTATCCTGAAAGAGGCACCTTCAAGCAAAGAATCCCCGATAATAGTAAAGCTTCTGTCTTAGTATGTCGTCTTTGTCGTAAAATACGACTAAGGTAAGTTGATGTCAGACGGTCGTGAAATAGGTAGCCAAATCATGTGACAACATGTTGTGCCGACCTTACTTAGAGTGGGATAAGGGCAGGATGATGATAAGTAAAGCTTTTGAGTGCCTCATTGGTAAAAATAATTAATCTCTTCATCTATGGTTTAATTTACCATTGGAGGAAAAATCCTAAGACATGAAACTGCCAATCCGCATGGGAACAACGTGATCACTAAGCTTTACTATAGAAGGCGAAAGGAGAGCACTATAAGACCACACCCGAAATTATAATCTAACAACCAGTCCAATTTCAAAATACTTTATAGTATAATACACACAACTAACAAAATAAACTATTTTGTTCAAGGCCAAATACTTTTACCTCTCAAGGCTAAGAAGCTCGCGTGCTTACATAAACATATAGGTAATTTCTACGAATCAACAATGTGAGCTCGACGAATTTGCATTTGAATAATATTCATCACAGTACATTGTTGTTATAAACAATGAGATTAAAGTGCCGTGTTTATCAACTAGACCCTTCAACATGTTTGTTTTACCTTTGGGTTTGTTTATACATAAATAAACATACAAGTCTATATAACCTCATGATATTTGTATAACCAACAAATATTGCTAGATTTGAAAGCATATGTAAAATAGGTAGTTGTTTAAAGGTTATAATTAGGGTGCTTTATTAATCTAAAAAACTAAAATTGCTTACAAAAGAAATAGAAAAGTTTTCAATACTTTTATTATTCTCTTTGCGATGGACGTCTACTACTGGACATAGGTATCTTCAGGGGATCTGCACACCAAAACTCTTTCTTCTTGAGGTCGATTATCTGATGTCGTCAGTCCAGTCCAGTAGACTGAAACTATTATTATTACTCATTCTGAAATAATAAATTGTATGCCTGCTCTTCACTATGATCATTGATCGTGTCTATAATCGGCACGATCATCGTGCTACTATCTACTACTATAGAAGGACTGACGACCTCAAAAACGTCGCAGGAAGGCGCTGGTTCTAAGCGCCTCAAAATCGTGGGGTGTGGAGATCCCTTAAGGAGACCAATATTCAGCAGTGGACGTTTATTGGTAGAGAACGAACGAAGAAGAAGTGGTGATCATAGGCTACGATTTGCGAGTATAACTCTATACGATCGCTATCGTGCCCAATCATTTATAATCGCTTATCATGATGAGGAGCCAGTAGGTTACTATTTTCATGAAGAACTTTTCCGCTTAAAGTTGCGTTCAACGCAACAATGATCAATTAATTTAAATAATCATCAATTACTCAAATTCCCTGTTTATAAGGAATTACTCATATTAGGCAACCATTACATTCACGACTCTAATCAATGGGCTGAGTGGTTGCGTCATTACTTTCGCGGCTCCATCGTAGTAGTTTGCGAAATACACCACTTATGCAATAACGCAATACGTTAATTCATTGGTCAATAGATTGTTCGTATTTCATCTATTTTGTTGGTAGGTAAAAGTATCATATCTTTCTTCTGTATTTACCAAATGCTAACAATATTGACTTTAGCTGTTATATCTTTAATTTTATGAATTTGTCCAAATATCGAGGTTCATAGTTTTATCCAACTTTAATTAAATAAATGTTTTAATGTTGATAACGCACGCTTAGTATTAAAGTGACTGAATTAAAAAAATTTGTTATATGGCAAATAGCAATAAAGCGTAGTGTAACGCCTACCAAACTCTTGAGTTTCATAGAGACCCATAACTTGATAGAGCAAGAAAAGAGATAAGAAACACTAGCTTTTGTAATATTTCATATCTTGATGTCACCTAGGCATTGAAATAAAGATTACAATGTACAATAATTTTGAATTCACTCATTGAATCCTAATCGTGCGAAAAATATTATTTATATTTTATTTCTTTTACGTATGCCTTATACCATCTTTTCTGAGAATTTTGCCGTTCTTCTTATAATTCCGAACCAGTAGTAGCTTTATTAATCGTATTGATCCTTAGAGACTCAAAAGTTCTTGAAAAAGCTTATTTGAATAAAGATTATTTTGATTTGATTTGAGTCTGTGCTGCGTCGTATATCCCAGGGTTGCCTAGAATAGATGAACTTTACAATAAAGAATATTAATTCTATTCTAATTCAACTCATTTGGCCAGGTTATTTTGAATTATACTCGGCTATAATTATGTGTATAATACACTAAAATACAATAAAAATACACATAATTATTATAGTATAGAATTATATTTGTTACTGTGATAACGTTATCGTAGAAGTTCACTGTTCAATCTAAATTTAAAATGGGAGAAACCGAAAAGATAATTAACGACTTAAATTTTTTGCAAAATTCGTTTTTATCCATAATGTATTTTTTTATCATTTAAATTTTTATATAAGTTGTTTGATGATAACTGGAAATGTAACATAACGCTTTGATTTGCATATATTTTGTAATTACTATTTTCTAAGTATTTATCAAGTTTCCAAACAAAGACATTGAATTATTTTGCTGTAATCCGCGATTAGAGAAAATCTATGTAATCTTAAAAGTAGACTGTATTATTAGTGTTCAAACGCAGGATTCTCAAGAAGCACTACAAACCGCCACCTCCACCGCATTACTACTAGCACTACATAAATTCACTAAGACAATCTCGACAATAGTTTCGTCCCGTAATCAAAGCATTATCAGACTCCACGTCAAATTCGCTAAAAAAAATAAAATTGCTTAAGTTTTCTTTAATTTCAAAAATTTGTAAGCTTGTATAAAAAAAGTATCTAACTTTGACAGAGTATACACAAATAATCGCTATAACCTTTTTTACGTCGAATTCATACATAAATAAACCCACTTGGAATTATAATAAGCGAATTGAGTGACATATGCCTTCACAGTTTATCCCGAGAGAGGAAATTGTAACGTTGTATACATTAGACACGTAATATTAAAGTCACCTTCATAATTAATATTTATTTATATAAAAAAAGTAGAGTAACAGCCTATTACTATCAAATGCTGGGCAAAGTCATCCTTTCTGTTTTCGGAGAGAAGGGATGAAGGTAAGACCAACGCTGCTCCAATGCGGTTTGGTAGTTTACACATATCCCCAGAATTCTCTAGAGATATGCAGGTTTCCTTACGATTTTCTCTGAATAGACCGCTTACAAATAATAGTAATTTTATCCACTATTAGATCCTATACCTATTATGAAGTATTATTATATAATATAACTAAAATATATAAAAAAAAAATTATATATGAATTACCAGAAAAAAAAACTAAAATATTTGCAGTGGTCAATAGTGGATCAGTTAAAGTAATAAATACACCACTTGTTGAGAGTAGCATTTTATAATTACTTAATACTTTATTCACATTCCATTAATATGGATAACGTCCTCTACATTTTATATGTTACAATTTGGTATAGGTAGGCACTTTACGGAATATGACCGGTCCACAGTCGAAACATAACCAATATGCTTTTCCTGTCGATCCTAGTTTGATACCAAAGTTTTTTTAAAGGTTCGACAGTCATATACCAAATTCCTTTTTCTTTTGATGTCCTGTCAAAGAACTCTTTTCATAAATCGCAACATCTATTTTGAATTAAATATAAACAGTCTGTATAAAATGGTATAACTGTTATTTCCACGCCCTCATAGGCTGCTTCTTTTGCTTACTAGTTGGCCATGTAAAATTTATATAAGAGTCCCCTCTTACTCCACTGTAATATTTATTACTTTGTTGGATCAATTGTTCAAAGCGTTCTCATTAAATTAATAAATAACGTTATCGTTAATTTTATATTTGATATTATTTTATGAAATAAGGTCGTTTACTTTATTAATATTATTTTTGACGAATTCAACCAATTTGGAACATGATCGTTATCAAATTTATCTTTAGTATCTGCCTACGTAACCACTTTTTATCATTTTACACGATACAGTGTAGCATTTGAGTTCATTCATTGCACTCCTATGTTTATTTTATAATTCATATCATTTATTATCATATCATCGCTATCTAAACGGATAAGCATCTATATCCGTATTATAATAGTGTCTGATTCTAAATATATTGAAAAATTTATTTAACTTTGTTCGGTTTTTTGGATTACAGGGGAAACAATCGGGCGTAAATTGTCATCTACTATATATTAAACTAGCTTTTACCCGCAACTTCGTTCACGTGGACTGTGGTCTTGTAATAAACAGTAGCTGTTACTTTCCAAATCTGCAAATAGAGATCTATCCCAAAAATCAGATCGATTCGGGAAGACTGAGATTTATTGTTTTTTCGGGAGCATATTTTAATTATTGTAGTAAATAACCCGTATGACTTTCATGAATTATATATTAGAATAGCTCAATTAAATTTATCCGATAAACAAAAACCGTAATTTAAAAAATTTTCTTCGTCGTTCGACGTTTTTCGACGTATCCAAACAACGTGATATAGAACCTTCTTTAAATTAAAAATTTGTTTAGACTTTGACACATCATAAATAAAGAAAATTTGATAGGTTGATAATAGATATCGCTTCTCAATGTAAAATTTAATTCAGAGAGACCCAAAATAATAAGTAAAACATTATTTCAGGTCTGTACTTTGTACTATGAATAATATAGAGAAATACGCAGATAAAATAATGTCTTTTATGTACGAATGCTTTTAAGTAGGTTTTTTTTATGTTTATAGCTTAATTTTTGGCTGTATCGTTGGGAACGAAACCACATTCGGGATTCATTGTTGGCGTCATTTTGTACAAAGCGATTGTAACCTTCACTCAGTTCACTGCCGTTTGCCAGACGGTAATAGTTTGTTTGTGTTGTTATATAATGAAATAAATTTCACGCAGTTTCAACATGGAGGATATTACGAAGTACAAAACCAATGTGACCCTTTTATTAATATTTAAAGTACTAAGTTGTAATTTCCATTCCTCTATACCAATAAAGTGGTGTATCATCTAGTTATATATTTCGTTTCGACATTGCAATACTAATAATCTTCGGTATTCCGATTAATGAAATTGTCGAATTTGTATTCTAGCTACTATTGATTAGGAAAAATCATATGGTTGTCTAAAATTACATATCCCATGAAATTTTCCGATTCCATTAAAATATATAAAACCTTTTGACTGGCCCGTTGGCGCAGTGGGTAGTGACCCTGCCTTCAGCTCAGCGGATCGCGGGTTCGATTCCCACCGAGGGTCAACATTTTCTGTAAATGAATTTTTTGGTCTTTTAGCCTGGGTATATATTTGTATTTAAGTATGTATTTAAAGAAAATTAATAAAGTATAAGTATATATTCACCAGTTGTCTGTCTACCTTATGGTATTAAGTATTAAGTTACTTTGGAGACGGACAACCGTGTGTGTAAGTGTCCCATATATTATATTATTTTATATTATTTATTTAAAAAAAAAATCTATAACTTAACTCAATTATATTTAACACGCAAAATACCCATTTACAAACCAACTTTCGTTTATTTTACGTATAAGTAAACGATGTTTGAGACAAAAAATATATTTAAAAAATCCTTTTGTACAGATGATCTTTTTCTAAATACAAGAGACACATACAAAATACTCTTGAACTCTGTATTAAAGTTGTAATTGAGCTTTAACTTTGTTTAACAAAGATTGATAGTTCTGATTGAATTCAAATTTTCGATTCTAATTACGGTTCCAAATTTATTTTATTCGTAGGCCATAACGAACAATATTTGTTAATCCACGAGACCCATACCGAAATAACAAGTAATATTAGAAAAAGAAGATGGTAGAATTTGACAAATCAGCTTTAAAACAGGATAGTAAAAAGAAACCTGATTTTTGTTTAGTATGTACCTTTTATTAATAAAAATCCGTCACTATACGTAATAGATACTCATAAAAATATAACGTGAAATTTTCCATCGCTCTTTTATATCAACTTCGCGTCCAAAACAGCCCGGATTGATTGCCTAAAATTCTAGGCAACTCAATACTAAACCAATATCGACAAAGTTATACGAAAAATAGCTGTAATAGCTTTTTTTTACAACTAATAATATTCGATTTGAATAATTTATAGACTTTACTTTTGTTACTTTATGGAGATCCATAATACAAAAGTAATAATCAATATTTTTGCTCTAATCCGCGATAAAGTAGATAGAAAAAAAAAAACAATATGAATGCATGTATCGGATATGAAAGCGGATAGTCCACTCTACATTTAGCATTTTATATATATTTTCTATTTACTTAATCGCAGATTAGAACAAAAAAATTATCATTATTGTATATTCGATTTATTTTATGATATATCTTCTACTGTATATCAATGTTTATAAAACTCTACGGACATTGATAATTGATAATTGATCATTGAGAAATCATAAGCTTATGCCGTTCAAAATTTATACTTATGTGTAAAATGTAGCTTACTTAGCCCGCATGGCCGAGCTTAAACTGTTATTGACATTTCAAAAGAAAATGCTTCAATCGTTACCAAACTTTAAAGAATTATCTCTTAGTCAGTCTAAAAATAGCCTGAAAATTTCATTGAAATGAAAACTTTATTATAGAACAGATTAATCAAGCCTATAAATTATAGGCAAATTAAATCGCGTAGCAATGCCACAAAAATCGCAAGCTTAGGGCGTCCAAAATGTATTGTATCTCGAAATACTTTGTATTCGGATCTAGAAAAATATCTGTGTCTTCTTTTCCGATCTAGTGAACATACCTAACATGTACGCGTGTTATATTAAATTAATTAACCTTGTCTTTTATCGAAAAATAAAATGCTATCCAAGAATGTAAGTCTTAATTAATTACCATATTCCCGGATAACAAAAGATACAGCAGATGTAATACAATGTAATCAGTTTGCACGATAAATGTACATATCGTTATTGAAACTACAAAAGGCTGATAACATATTTCGTAAAGCTAATATTTAGCGCCGAAAATCAATAAATTCACCAATCGCCATGATCGGCTGTACATCATTTACGGTTAGTTAGCACGCTGTGATAGGCGCGGCCTTGCGGGCACACGTGTATCTGACGTCACGCACGCACCGCGTCCAAGTTCAATGTTGCCTATTAATTCCAGCGTGCTTTATACTCATATATTTCAGGGTTTTAGCGATCTAATTGTACATTTTTTTTGATAACAGAACAACCTTATCCTCTTATACGTCTAATGTTCAACTATAAATTTGTTTTACCCCAGTTTTGATTGTTATTTTTTGTAGCAATCTGTCTTTGAATGATTTGTAACTATTGTAACAGTTTAACGTGCATACAATGTGAAAAATAAACTAGACATAGGTTCTTGCTTCGTTTTTTAAATCTAAAATAATCCACGGTGAAGAAAAACGTCTCCATAAAACCTGCATAGTCTAAAAGAATTAATTTAATAACACAGTCTACCTAGTATTATATAACATAAACAAACATTATATTGCATAATCATCATTTGTAAGTTACGGAAATGTTTTAGAAAATGTCACGTGACTGTCATATTGCTTATAATAAAGACATTTCAGGTCGAAAGGGCACCCTTGAGGTTCTTATGTAATATTATAGTATTACTTGTTTTCATTAAACATTCTCATCATTTTTGCAATTTATGGAAATGGTGGCTCCGGAATTCTAAATGTATATGTAAGAAACAATACTGCTATTTCGCTATTGCTATTACGATAAAAATAGTCATGACAAACTTTACTTGTTATATATGTATTATTAACTCTTAAAAATATATGATATAAATAATACTATCCCCACCTCTGACAGCAGCTTTATAAGATGAGTGTTTTTGTCTTTCTGTCGCTTTCGAACGGACGATGACATTTTTATGGACATTTGGTATGGAGATGATGGAATGGCTGTAGTACAGTAACTCCTCCTCCTTGTGTCGATATCCTCATTACCGTGATTCCCTAATGTCGGGTCGGGGGATTAACTTTTGCACAGTTACTCGCCCATGTTTCTCGCCTTGGGCAAATAAAAGCAGCGTGCAAATTTCTGTCTAGGGCGGAAGGCTGTCGGATCTGGCGAGTCCGTCCAATTAAAATAGGCTCCAAAATCGGAATTACACGGATTAAAAGTTACAAAATTATTAATTATTGTCATAAAAAGTCTGTTTATGTAAAAAAAATTCAAGAATGTTACTACACCTAGTTCCACAAGCTTTCTCTGAAGGATACGTAGTCATAACACTCGTTCCTACGTTTTTCCGGTCCATTGAATGTCGCGTAGTGGTCACATTGGATGAAATACGCACAATATTTCCATGAAACGTGCGCGCGTTTAACATCATACGTTGTATTCATTTACTGTCTTGTTGATGCTGTGATAAATAACCAACTTCGTCCCGACTTCATTCGCGCCTGTTTAAGCATTTAAGTACCCTCAATAATGCAACGTATTTTCCCCTGTTCCCGAGAGAGAGAGGATTTTTTTTATCTTGTATATCACTCTGTAGTGTAAGGTTTAATTGTGCAAAATTTCGTCAATATTGTTCTAGCGGATTACCTGTGAGAAAGCGTAAAAGAGAGTCATACAAATTTTCGCATTTGTAATATGGAAATACGTGAACGCATCTCGAAAAATCTGCTTATGGACTTCCACGAGTGTCACTGACCTTGGTCATAATTTTTAAGCTTAATTCTGAATTCAAAAAAGGAGTATAAAGACAATTAGTAACAAAGTAAACACAAAACTTGCATACAATTGTACTAGTAGCATCAAGTCAGACGACAAGAAGTACGGGCATGGGTGTAGCCACATACCCAATGTAGAATTTCTACCAATGTAGACTAGAAGTCTAAGCTATTTCAATTTATAAAGATATAAGTTATCTCTACTTTTTAATCTTTATAAAAACTAATATTTGAATGTCTGTGGATTCCAGTATTATTGAAAAGATAGATGTGAAATTTTTCCAGATATTTTTGGTACTTGCGTGAATGCTTCTGTCTTAGTGCAATCAATGATGGAGGAATAATTCATAATACATTTATTTATCCGATCAGGTTGAGTGTTCTGCAGTTATTAAAATTGCTAGTATTAAAAAATATTTTATTGTTATTAAGAAACAATGATAATTTGTTATTTATGAACAGTTATTTTCAATTTGCTATGTAAATATATTCGTAGATATTTCTATTTTTAGACATGCCTTTTGTCGGCCATTCACAAATGTTTGTCTATGATGCGCGTGCGCGGCCTTCAACATATAATAAAACTATATTATTTCATTGTCTCGCTTATTTTAGCATACCGGCCTTGAATTTAGTGTATTCAATGCAATGTTAACTAAAAATGTGATTTAAAAAGTTAATTAAATAAAGCTAATGCCATTACAGTTAATAGTGAAGGTATAAAAATCGGAATTCCATTGATTTGTACGAAATTAAATTTTAAAATATCTAGAATATTTTTATGCCGTTCTGTTTTGGAAAATTATTACATATACACGTATTATTATTTATATTCACAACATTACTAGCTTTTATACAAACGTAGAGTAATATTATACAAAAAACTGATACTAGAAAATATTAACAATTGAACAGCACAAAAAGTAACAGGAATATATCCTACGCTTAGTATTAAAGTGACCTAATTCAAAATTAGGCTTAATTGAATTATATACATTGTAATCCTTATTACAATGCCATCTATGACATCGCTCTACGAACTATTAAACTGATAGTGTTTTCTTGCTCATCCAAGTTATGGGTTTCTTTAACATTCACGAGTTTTGTAGGCGCTACGCTATATTGCAATTTGTCAGAAAACAAGTTTTTTGATTTAGGTCACTTTAATACTAAGCGTGAGATATGGGTATTGAGTAGGTATATAGTTTCGCGTGAGTTGTATTTAAAGTCAAATATTTCGATAACGTGTTTTTGCCGCATTCATTACAATAAAGATAACAGCGAATATTGTCGTCTCGCTCTATCGCACAACTACATTACAAGTATTGTATACAAACAAAGAAAAGTATGGCTGCAATAATAAAAATAAAATTAACTTGTAGATCGTGTTGCACAACTTGTATGCAATTGTTATTTGATAATAATTCATAATTAATCGTATCGACGACTGTATATAATGAAGTAATGAATAGTAGATTATGTAAATATTTGTACATAACAATTGTGTTATAACTGACGGAAAAATTATCTCCTCCCTATCTATCTAATCTCGGGGACGCCTGTCGGTGCAGGGCGGGTGATCAGCTCCTATTCCGGACTATTCCACCCATTTCCCCATGTTGGGACAAGGGTTTCACTGCTGTCCCGACAGTGTCACCTGCTCTGATCTACCCGTAGCTTTTACGAACCTGATAATATCCCTGAAGGAGATATTTGTCAGATCCTCAACTTCAATTTCATCCTTACCTAGTATCTCCCATCTTACCAGCGAGTACATAGGGCACTCAGCCATAAGGTGAAGACTCGTTTCTTCCTCTCCACACTCTGGGCACGCAGCATCTCCTCCCTAACCCATTATATATTTATAAATGATCCTAAACACGCCGTGTGGTTGATATATATATAGTATAGACCACCCTGTTTGCTTGCCGATGTGTTGTTAAAGACGACTTAGTTGTCGTCAAACAGGCGGCCTGACCCCACTTAGAGTGGGATAAGGGCAGGAGAATGATGAATAAGTAATAGTAATATTATTATGTTCCTAGTTTTTACCCGCAACTTCGTTTGCGTGGACTGTTGTCGATATGGATAATAGATGGCGCTTTCAATATCATCCTATTTCTGTAGAATTAACAGGATTTCTATAGCGTATATGTTATCTCGGTGTATAAGAAATAATTGTGCCAAATTTCATTCATATTGGTTCAGCGGATTCGCCGTGAAAATGTTATTCAAATTCAAATTCAAAATATTCTTTATTCAAATAAACTTGTAAACAAGTGCTTTTGAATCGTCAACTCTACCGCTGGTTCGGAAAGCTGTTCCTACCGAGAAGAGCCAGCAAGAAACTCGGCGGTTGCTCTTTTAAAAATATAATTCTTAATACTATTTACGTTATGTCGTTACTAATATACAGTTAGAGTTACAATAGTGTTACATATATACATCCATACTCACAAACTTTCGCATTAATAATATTAGTAGGAACTAGGACTATTTTAAACACTAGCGTTCAGAAATCTGATACATTATCATACACCCATTCGTAGTATCACGCTATAATGATTTATTGAATTAAATGTTCTAATTCATAGTGATAATAGCATTATAATCGAATCTAGTGACGTAATAGAGTTTTACACATAGCATTAGTGCTTTATCTTTTCCTTATCGTGGTTTCCTCGAATTCATTGAAACCTCTTCCACAATCGATGATAGATGACTTCCATTATTGTAAAAATCATAGTTACATCACTTTGAATTACTTACAAAATAAATATAATTTAAAAAAGTTTAAAAACACCCTTTTTGAACATATTGACCAAAAAAGTAAAAAAGAATGTAAGTTAGTATACATAAATAAACATAATAAACGAATTAAAAATAATAAACGAAAAATATTAGTGAAGTTAATAATCTGAAAAGATGGCATAAGGCGCTTTTTAGTTTTTAATAAACTATACTTATATATTTTCCACTTCTTTTTATTTTACACTTACATATACGGTCGTCTTCCCAAAGTAAGTAACTTAATACTTGTGTTTTTATACTTGTGTGAATCTAATTTTGTATTAATCTCGTTATTTATTACGACACTCTTACTTACAGACCTGCCGATGACTCTCCTACTCTAGTATAATAACTCTATGGTGCAAAAACAACGCTAACAAACGAAATTATTTGTCTACATAGTTGTAAGTTTATTTTGTCGTGTAGTATCCGGCTGAGTAGAATAGACCGTCCTCATTTCACACCGAGGTGTCGTAAAAGGCGACTAAGTTAAGTTGACGTCAGGCTGGCAGCCGGTCGGCCAAATTATGTGATTTTTTTATATCAAAATAGTGTAGCTTGTATTTACTCTGATAAGATATATTCAACAAAATATCTTATCGAGCAGCTGACGCCTATATATAACCCGTATAAAATATTTGTTTTTTTTAGATATTGTTGATATAAAATGCAACGTATTTTCGTACATACTACAGGCCCGTTGGCGCAGTTGGTAGTGACACTGCCTTCGGCACCTCGGGTCGGGTTTCAAATCCGTAGCTAATTTTTGTGGGAAATTTGTTCTAACCTCCTCTATGTAAATCTAAACCTCCTTTATGTTTCTTGTGCGATCAGTGGTTGTTGAGATGTTCATGGTTAAAGACAAAAAGTCCCTTTCCAAGTGGTCGTATCGAACTTTAGAAAAACCAAAATGAAGCTGGATCAACAAGTTATCCGATCCATATAGTGATTAAGTTGAAAAAAGTTCGTAGGTCAAAAAAATTACGATAATTTTTTTTTCGTATTTCCTTAGGATGTCAAAACTAAAAACAATGCTTTTTTATTCCAGTACGACCATTTTAAAGATAAATACGGCCACTTGAAAAACTCAAAAAATTTGGAATTTTGATCCCTTAAGTTTTTCCACTAATGTAACACATAATTGGAACTACTCAATGTGGTTGAAACAAACGGAAAATTTAAAATAAAAAGCAACTTATGGGGGTTCTATTACATTATATTGCCATGCCAATTCTAGAAGAAGGAACAATGGTGAAATCAATCATGAGATTCATCAGACCTACTTAACCTTGATAAGATGATAACAATCTCTGCTGTCTAGCGGCTGAGATGTAACTGTGCTTAACAGTTAGAGATTAGCGTTTTAACCAAGAGATATTATAGTTAGAGATGGGAAGCCGGCCCTATGTTCCATAGTACAATTACGATAAAATAAAGATGGAGCAAATAAGGGTGCTCTATCTGTCTCTCTTTTTTATGTTTGATTAGACAAAGATGAAGTTATTTTATTTTGTAATATATGGAAAACTTATAGCTAATAATACATTCAAATAGTTATTATAATAAATTAGAAAATAAGGCCAATTAGAAGTTTTCGCAGATAGAAGATAATTATATTGATATGCCAGCAAAGATACAAAATTTACAATACTTATACATAATATTACATTATATTTTTGAAATAAAATGAGAAGTTAAAATTCTACGAGCGAGAATTTCTATTTTTTTTTATAGCCTATGTGTTTTCCGGTGTATAAGGAATAATTGAGCCAATTTTATCGATATTGGTTGGATTCGCCGCGAAAGAGTAACACACATCAAAGTTTTGTTAACAATTTGCTGGGTTGAAGAGTGACAGTAGCTACTGGTTTATTCGAAGACTACAAGCCACGCAAACGAAGCTGCGGGTAAAAGGTAGTTGGGAAATAAAGGAAATAACAGAACCGTAGAGGAAATCATCCTGAGGAAAAGTCTATATCAGGAGAAACGCTAACTCGCTTAAAACAGCTTTATATTTTCAAGCACTCGTTTAAAAGATACAAAACCTTTGCCAAATTTAACATGCACATATACGAGTTTAAACCGTGACCTAAACTTAACCGGTTTCAATATACAAGTGACTAAATTTATGTTATGCCTAAATACACAATCATATACTCGCTACACGTGTCGTTCCATGCCTTGAATAATCTTTATATTATTTGTTTTCGTTCCAAGATTGTATGTTTTGAATAATTAAAAAAATTGTCGTGACCCCTTACATCATTTGTACAATCTGTTTTGTCGCTTATCGATCTATAAATATATATTAGTAAGTTGTGCCACGCAACTCTATCTACCCATTTTTATTCTGTCCATATATGTTACAACTTTTTTTTTAATATTAAATAATCTTAACTGGGCCACGATTTTCAAAAATCTTTTTTCATGATTTTCAAAAAAAAAAGTCTTTGTATACGTACTATTCTTTCATTAGACTTTTAAAGAATTGAATTTTCATCATTATCTCAACTTCTGGTAATCTAATAAACTTTGCATAAATGATAAATTTATTTCAAATAATTTATTCAAACAATTTATAACGTGTTAAGAAATTATATATTACTAATATGAATTTAAAGGAATTTAGACATCTCCTTATACTTTATCTGTTTTAAGACCTAAGTTAAAGCGAACTGGCTATTTAAGGCTCCAGTTCTTTTTTTCTAAAAAGCAAATTTTACTTAAAGTTAGGAGATTTTGTGACACATTTTTTTTGTGGTGAAACTTTTTTTTAACAACTTTGATAAGGTATTTAATAAGGTGACTAATGGATGTCTCAAAGTTTTGTTTCACTATATCCCGTCCCAATCAAGTCTATCACGAGGCTTGGTCAGTCAACTCTGTCCTTTATTCAAATCCAGACATGGTGCGTCGATATGGTAACCCACGGTTATTACGAGTATCTGCTCCACTAAATTAATTTATACGGCACGTGAATAAAAAATGTTATACTCGAATTAAACTATTGCGTACAGTTTCGGTGAACTTAATGCATATTATTTAAACGAGTTATTAATAAACTAACAGCCAAAGCTATCAGCCTTGTCAATCACATTATCTTTTTATTTTATCTGTACTAAACTGTAGCTTAATGTACCTTAGTAAAGAAAAATAATAAAATTTAATTATACGCTTATTTATAAACAAACAGTATTTTATTTTAAATATTGATCCACGAACACAATTATATTTAATCTGTGACAAAAACTTGACCAATATTCCAACTTCAGAATTTGGTATTCGATTATATAATAGTACTGAATCTAGAATATTTAATTAGTCGAACAAAACATTCAGTTTTGTTTTATTTTTCTTCTTTCGACTTAACGACATAGCATAGGTTACCTAACAACATGTCTTTTATTTTTTTTACACTAAATGTAAATATAAATATTATTTGTGTCATGTGATGTGGATTGAATTATTTTTAGCTGATAACTTCCTTATCTCCATTTGTAATTTTTTATTGTTGCCTTTTTTTTAAAACAGCCAACATTTCAACTTGGTATCATAATATTGAGCATAAACAGGTCCTATTCAGAATGTTCCACGTGTAATTATTTGCTTTGAATGATTTGGTGAATAACTTGTAGGACTTTAGTAGTGTAGATTATCGGATCTATACATACGACTATATTTCCGACGCTTAGTGAGTGATCTCAGTTTACTTTGCCGTTATGTTATACATTGTCATCATTCTCCTGCCCTCATCCCACTCTAAGTGGGGTCGGCAAAACATGTTATAAACATGCTGTCATATGATTTGGCTAGGTATTTTACGAACAGCCGCCTGCCTATTCTATTCTACTCAGCCGGATATCACACGGCGGGTTATGTCATACATCGTATTTTAATTTATTTATCAACAATCTTAAATTGCTACTGTAGCTATAAGTACGATGTTTTTGTAAGGTAGAATAAGACGGTAGAAGTAGAGTAGAAAGTCTCGTTTTAAATGATGACTATTAACGCAAAATAGGACAACTTTTTTGAGTTCTCATATCATGTTTTGAGCTAAAAAGGTTTAACGTTTTCATTGTTAAGGAAAATATATAAAAACTGTTTTAGTTTGCTTAAACGCAACGCCTAATATTAAATTATGAGTTCTAACGGTATCGCTGCTGAGAAGAATCGGCTGGTCGTAAAATACCTAGTTGAATCATGTAACAACATGTTTATAACATGTTGTGCCGACCATCTTAGAGTAGTAAGGGCAGGACGATGATGATAGGTTGTGAAAGTATTAGAAAGATGCACTGATTCTAATTGCTTCGCTACTCGTTCTCGAGTCGCTATTCTCGAGTCGCCTACTGTGATCTCCAAAATCGATACTAATAATAAAGCTGAAGAGTTTGTTTGATTGCTTGAACTCCCTAGTCTCAGGAACTACTTACAAAATTTAAAGCTATCCTTGAGTGCGCAAAGTAAACGTTGAAAGTTATTCAAAAATCTATTATAATTAACTCACGATAACCAATTTAGTGTTCAAAATTTTAAATCTGGATAAAATTAGTGACACTGATTTACATGCGGGCGAAGCTTCTGGCACATCTAGTAAGTTATATAATACGAGTTGTTTTTATTGAAACCATAACTTAAGTTACGGTAGTGTCCGCTGAACAGAATGCCAATGATATAAACTAGGTACTTGTGCGTTTTAGCATACAATCGCTGGTAAATCCTGCAGGTGGGTTAGTCACGGCGGCTTAGATCAACGTTTTAATATTCAACGTGCATGAGATTCGCCTACGCATGTAACCGCGAATGGAACCACTATAGTGAAACAATAACTGTTCACACGAGGTCAGCGTTGATGTGCTTGCAAATACTAAATAGGACATGCGAATCGCGTTTGATTGTGCTGCTTAGTTTTTTTTTTAATTTAAGGACAACAGTCAAGAATATTTATTTCGTATAATAAGGCTAAGGTAACTTGAAGTCAGGCAGACAGCCGGTCGTAAAATACATAGCTAAATCATGTGACATGTTTCTTTGTTTGTTTGTTTGTAATCTCTTTATTGCATTAATAATAATAATAAAACTTAACGGATTGTCCACTCTACATTTAGCTTTATATATATTTTCTATTTAACGTCATCGCGGATTATAGTTAAATAATTTTATTATTTACTTTTGGATAAAGAGAAAGCAAATGAATTTGATCTATCTGTCTCTCTTTTTTATCTGTGATTAGATGAAGTATGTTACATCTTCCCTCTCATTATATTTTGTGTAATTGTCACTTATAGGCCTAATGCTTCTCTACTCTAAGTATAACTCTATGCTCGTGTCAGTAAATATATTATGAACCACATGGCAATAACAAATGTCTACGAGCCAGCATTTGGCATAGTACTATAGACAGACGTACAGATCAATCTCTCTATTTTTATGCACACCTGTAACAAAAAGTTTGGCAAGCGTACAACCTCTACCGAAATATATTAACCAACCAGAATATATTTTTCACCGTTCAGAATTCCGGAGCAGTAACACATTCATATTTACCAAGGATTTTTAAAGAAATGTAATTAAATAAGTATGTATATGTTTCTGATAAATTTTCTCATATTGAAAAGAAATGTAATGGCTTGTTACTATAGATATATATTTCTATTTTATTTATTTAAAACACAAATTAAACATTAATATAGTAAGTTACTTGTTGTTCAATGCGGCTTCACCGGTGTTTAGTCGGAATGTTCAGGGTTTTCGGGTGAATCGATCTAGCTAGGTTTTATTAAAAACAAATGTTGGTTTATCCCTGTTTTCGGGCACTGAAAAAAACTGCTATAATTTTATGAGAAAGCAATCGATAATTTAGCTGGCAATTGCGAAGTCATGATAGCTAAATTGGTTAACGGGTAATCTCGTATTCAGAATACTAGGATTGATCCCAGATAAATTTTTTTTTTAAATGTTTTTTATTGCATTTTATTTATTAAAAAAAATTATGTAGGGAACTGACGTAAATTTAGACTTTTATAATTACTTAATATCATAAAAGGTCACTTGTATTTTCGGATATATCCTACTTCACCGGATCACCCTATGTAGAGTGCAAATAATTTCATGGTTCAACCGCCATGCCTTATTTTAGCGTTTTTTATATGGGTCAGTGAAAATTTAATTTTACATGTCGTATTTTCGGATACGACTCCCTTGGGTGTAACACAATATAAAAGTTATGCAAATTGAAGTATTGGATCGGGTGACCACAAATATCAAATACATTTGTATGTACGAGTATTATGATATTTTTTCATATAGTTTATGTATCATTTCGTTGGACCATTTTAATGTTGTATTCTTTTTATAAACACGATAATCCAAGGTGTGTTATTTGCTATCGTGGGTATATATGCATAGTTATTAATAGTAGATAAGGCTTATGGCTCCTCCATATGTACTGTAAATCATAGTGACACAATAATAAATAAGAGTGAATATAATACTCCTATTTTTCATCTTTGTGTACACATAAAAAAACAGACACACCACCCTCATTTAAGACTGGGTTCCCTACTCTAGTATAATAACTATGTATAAATTTCAGAACTCTAAATAATGTTATTTTAAATATTTGTACACTCAATAGCTTGCGCAAAAACGTTATTTTTTTTTCTGAAAGATAAAGGAAACAAAAAAATATTTTCTTTATACTATAGTCAAAAACTACATTATTACGAAATATATATTAATGTGTTTGCGAATAACGACATAAAAGCTATCTAAAAGTAGAAAAAAAACGTCCTTAGGCTATCTGCGTATTTACGCTTATTAGCTTTAAAAATGTAACCTGTGTTCCTCAACAAGAAATAAATATTAAATTTGTACAAATAATTAGGAATCAAGAGTAAACCTAAGCTAACTTGGCTGTTGGTAACCAAAAAAAAATGTAATAAAAAAATCTTTCAGTTACAAAATAGTAAAGTACCGTTTCGCTAATATAATTAACTAACCGCATCTGCATTCCGCAAATAGCGACTGCATCAGTCTGCGACCTAATTGTTGAACCGAAATACATAACTGGCTTAATGGAAATGGGTGTATTAAAAAGCATCTGACCTCGTTTCTCTGTGAAAGCATAGGCGGTCTACCCGCGTCTAATCTAGAAGTGCTCCAAAATAGTGCTTGGATATCGTGTTTTGGGCGGAGGCGTTTGTGGGCGGCAACTGACAACCGACATCCATATTTTTACCCAAACAACTGCGTATATTTGTTTGTCTAACATACCGAAATATTCAACTTCCCGTTATGCTTTTAGTTATTATCACTAACCATCTAGAAACGTTCTTTTTTGTTTTAATGTTGGTATACCTTAGATACAAGCTGTGATGGCCTAGCGGTGCGACCGTGTGAATCTCTAGAGACGATCATGGGTTCAAACCCGGGCAGACACCAATGAGTTTTTCTATTAAAACTTATGTGTCTAATTGATAATTGCAATTTATCACACGCTTTTCGGTGAAGGGAAACATCGTGAGGAAACCTGCATATCTCTAGAGAATTCTGGATATATGTGTAACCTACCAATCCGCATTGGAGCAGCGTGGTAGGTCTTAGCTCCAACCCTTCTCTCCAAAAACGGAGAGAAGAGGCCTATGCCCAGCAGTGGGATAGTAACAGGCCGCTACTTACTTACTTACTTACTATACCTTAGATAAATACTTTGAGATTTTTACGTCTGTTTTTTTATTTTTCAGTGTTAGAAATAGTATCTACGAATAACTTATTTATATACTAACATTTATTTTTAATAATATTATTTCAATCTATTTTCTATAATCAAAAATTAGTTTTGAATTAAACTTTTGCACAAACTTAAAATAAAATTCAAATATTAGAAAGAGGTTTTTACACTAAAATATAATTTTCTAATTTTTATTATTCAAATATTCTCTAATTTATTTAGGTAATAACGTTATTTTGTAAAAATGTAATTAACTTTAAATTTAATAAAGAAGTATCATATTGTATGGGAATAAACTGAGATACATATTGTAGTAATATCTCAATACAGAGTATAAAACATCAGTATTGTACAAAAAAGATTGTATCATAAGAAAAACCATAGACAAAAACGCAAGCTCAATTAGAGTTATGTGAATGCATATAAATAAATTAATTTTTGATAAAAAAAACATGCCATACAGTTTATTTATATACATATGTTTCCATCGATCGCATAATCACAATGAAAATTTAGATTTTTAAAAATAAAAACTACTTAGCTATGCTAAATTTTAACTTAACGTTAAAAGGTCAAGTTAAAAGACAAATATCGTCATTAGAAAGTACAGTTGGATTTATATAACTCATTTACTGGGAAATAAACTGTCGTGAGTCATAAATTACGGTATAGTTTGCACTCATCCGGGATTGTTAATCATTAACTTATTAATTAACAATGTCTCTGGTACCCGATATTTTATTTATTTATTTACAACAATTCAAAATTAAATGAGACACTATAATTTTGCGAGTATAGCATTGCAATAACATAAACTGCATGCATTCCATCCCGTCTTTAAAAATTAAAATTACAAGTACAATTAAGTGTGCATTTAATAATTATATATGTATATATTCACCAGTTGTCTCTCACCCATAGCACAAGTATTAAATTACTTACTTTGGGGACGGACAACCGTGTGTGTAAGTGTCCCATATATTTATTTATAACTACTTTTATGTTTGTGATACAATGATTTCCAACTGGACGAAGCTAATGCACAGCTATTTACTTATAAAACGTTGAATGTTACTAGCATTGTACTATCAAGACGAGACGAGTGGGCACCGACAATGCGATCGTGCTATTAATATCACGCTATGCAGAATCGTATTTACACCGCCACATAAAACAAATGATAAAGTGCAATAACGAGTCTCGACACTTCAGAGCTAATAATTATTAATATAATCAGCATGCCTTACATTAATGACACTAGCATAAAAGCGCGTGCACATTTGTCGAGTGAACCAACCAAAAAGACATATGTCGATTGCCTTATTTATAAAAAAAATTGACGTGGATTTTAACCTAACGAAGAACTATAAGAACGAATGCAAGAGGAAAATTATTTTATAAAGTGTCTCAATGCCAACAGATTTCCTCACATCCTCCCATGAGGATTTAAGGCATTTGCTTATATGATAATCATCTTCCTGCCCTTATTCCACTCTAAGTGGGATCGGCACAACATGCCATAGTCATGCCGTCACATGATTTGGCTGCGTTTTTACGACCGGCCATCTGACGTCAACTTACCGCCTTTTACGACACCTCGGTAAGAAATGAGGTTGGTCTATTCTACTCAGCTGAGGATACCACACGGCTGGCTATATACCTATATGATAAATGATAATTAAATCTTATTTTAAATATTCTATTTTTATATTGTTTAACGTATTGTACGTTTTTTATCTTTATTTTTATTTCTCATTGTAATAATAATTTTATAATTGTTATTTGTTAAGTGGTATTCTAATTAAACTTGTTTTTGTGGATGTTGTGCTACCTTAACTGTACATTTAACGAACGCTATTAATATTTTTATTCTATAATAATTTATTTAAATGTAGCTACTGTGGTCACTAAAAAAATAGTATGATATACATAATCGACACTGCAATCTTTACATCGTTATCGCTATGGCCTAAAGAAGTAGGTTCATGGTTTCTGATTAGTCGAACTTATCTTAGATACTTTATAAATATACTTATGCCGTGTGGTATCCGGCTGAGTAATATACACCACCCTCATTACTTAACGAGGTGTCGTAAAAAGCGACTGAGGTAAGGTGAACCGCCGTGTGGAATCCGACCGAGTAGAATAGACCACCAGACCACCAGACTCATTTCTTACCGAGGTAATATAATTCGGCTAAGTTAAGTTGACTTCAGGCAAGCAGGTAATGTAATGTAGTGTATTTAAAATATAAAGCTTAATGCTAGATAATCGAAAATACGGAAGCGGAAATGCAAGGGCTTCTATATCTATATTCGATGCAGCCTTTTTATGGATAATTTAAAATAACAATTCAGTAACCAAAACTAAAAATAAACTGTAGTTTAAAATGAGTCTTACTTTACTGCTAGCAATTAATACTATCATTGTATCTACTATTGACCTGAGTATAAAGACATACGCACACTTTTGATAACACCAAAAATTTTGGCCTAAATATAGTTAGTCTTAATAGGAGTCGTCTGTCGTAGAGTAATTAGTTACAATTTACCTTAGTAACGACCTGTTACTCTCCCACTGTTGGGAATAGGCCTCTTCTCTCCCATATTGGAGAGAAGGATTGGAGCTAAGAGCTACCACGCTGCTCCAATGCGGATTGGTAGGTTACACATATCTCCAGAATTCTCTAAAGATATGCAGGTTTCCTCACGATGTTTTCCTTCACCGACAAGCGTGTGATAAATTGCAATTATCAATTAGACACATAAGTTTTAACAGAAAAACTCATTGGTGTTTGCCCGGGTTTGAACCCGTGACCTTCTCGAAAGTGTCGCTAGGTGTTACTGCTGGGTTATCACAGCTTCAATTAAATTAGTAAAAAAATTTTTTAATAATTAAGATTTCAATTTACCTAGTGAAATGTTAATTATAAACAAATAATTGTATTTTCTTAATATTTTTTTTTGTATTCCTTTTACCTCTTGAGAGTAAACAGATAATATTAATTGAAATAGTAAAGATGCCTTAATTATCCGCAACTTATATCTAAATATGTACCTACCATAATACAAAACGATCATTACGTACATTGACCGATTGACAAATTACAAAAAAATTGCATTGTCACTGCAAAAGCGATAATGCCTTTGCAATTAACTATGTTCGAAATAAAAACGAGCTAATAGATCATCGGTCATTGAACTCACTAATTAATGAAACAGCATTTCCATTTCGATATTTATCGGTCAACAAAACGTTCTTTGAATTGTCAATTCGTGCGTGAAATTTGCCAGAAACCACTTTCTTCCCATGCAAACATAGTCCGTGTATTCAAGGCGTTACATTATCGGTACTGTAAATTTTTATGTCCATTAGTCCAGTTAGATACTGTTTCTTAAACGATTTTCTTGGCTTTAATAGCGCTTATTACCACTGATAGTTCACACATTGTATGGGAAGTGGGAACGTATCGCGTAGGCGTCATCCGCGGCTCCGAACAGTGAATTACATATACAATGTTGTGTTGGAACGACCGTCGGCTCGTAGTAACACGAGACTCTAGCGTGGGTAGGGTTGCCAACTTTTATTTACAAGAAATAAAATATATTTTTGTAAGGTAAGTTGACCCGCCATGTGGTATCCGGCTGAGTGGAATAGACCAACCTCATTTCTTACCGAGGTAAGGCGACTGTATACGACAAGTAAGTTGATATTAGGCCGGCGGCCGGTCGTAAAAACGCAGCCAAATGTAGCCAGTGGGATAAGGGCGGAAGATGATGAGGATGAAAAGATATATTTGGAGAGTATTGTAGAAAAATGAACAGTATTTTATTCATTTAATGTTTTGAACTACATATTTTTAGAGCTTCTCGCAGAATTTATTAATTTAAAGTCTTTTTTAATAACTTCATACGCCACAATTCTCTAAACTATATCAATTCTAACTAAACTGTCTTAAATATTCGGTATTGACGAATTCGTTCTGGAACTCCATTATTGTGATTTATTTATATCTACGTCTAACACTGATAGTGTCATTTGATTTATTTTTGTTCAAACAGTGTAATATTGTTTTAACAGTATAGTTGGCAACCCTACACGTAGTGACGGACGCGAGACTAGCGTGGGTGGTGTTGTTTGCCTCGACTCAATATTTTATTAATATTTCTAGATTCACTCAATAAAATTGTTCTAGATTGCAATACCTTTATTTCAATATCGTTCTATACAAAATATATAAGTCATAGTTAACAAAAATATAAGACCTCCTCCACCATTATGAGAAACTCTACCATATAATTTAAAAATACGACTTAATTCCCGTTAACTTAATCGTGTAAGTACCCTCAGTAATATAATTGATTTTTGACTGCTCCTAAATAAAAAACGAGATTTTTTTTATGTATATTTTTCCATGGAGTATAATCATTAATTGTGCCCAATTTCTATTAATATTACTTGACTAATATTATTTGTGGATTAGTTGTGACAGGAAACAGACATACACACAGACTTTCGCATTTAAAATATTATTTATTATAAATACAAATCCATTCATTGAAGTTGATATGTCACTGTATCACATAAATCGATTTTAAAATATACTCGTAAACGAATAGATTGAAATTAATAATGTCAAAAGATCAAGATTTCGATGAATAAGTTTGCGACTGTGAATCCGGTTTGCAGAAATATTGTAATGTGAAATGTTATATAGGCATTCATAATTTCCATTATTGCAATACGAATTAAGACGTCGGGCTTGTTTTTACTGCATAATATAGAGCTATAGGTACGTTGGGAACTGGATCTTACGTAATTGGCGTCGCGTGACTTGATCGACGTTCATTCAGCCTCGCTACCAAATTCAGACTTAAATTTCTCTACAAATGTATACATTTACTTTACATTACAGCAGTTTAAAAAAAACTATTAAAAGGAGGCTAATACATACATACTGTTGAAGATCCAGCTACTCTTCAACCTTATGTAAATGACAAAATGTATCTAGTTATAATTATATTTTGAAAAATTATGAATGAATATGTCTAATGAAGCAAAGGCCCTAGTATCCTATATAGTGTATTATCTATGGGCCCTAGGCGACTTAATATCTTAGCTTAGATCACTATAAAAACCAGAGACAATATTTTTTTTTTTTTGTTATGCATAAAAAAAAACACAGATCGCGATTTATATTAAATGATTTAAACTACAAAAGCTATGTGAATATTGCAAAAAGGGGTTTAATTTTTGTTTTTAAATATAAAACTATTGAAATTGGAAATTATTAAAAGTCAAAGATTTTAAACCATTTCGCAGAAGCACGTTAAACGGTGTGTATATTACTTAACATTCAGAGAAACATTAAAATTAATGTTAGACATACCTAATACATGTCAGTGTACGAGTAGATGTCGTTAATATAACACAGACACACACATGCAAGCGTATACCAGTTCAATTAGCCTCGCTCGACGTCATAATAAAGCTATTATAACGTTCTAGGAAATTTTATTGCTCTAATGATGACGGGAAATAAAAATAGACTAATGAAATTTATACTCTGTTGCGAAGTACACTTAAAACCATAGATATATTATAATAGAGTTGCGGAATTAAAGGCAAGCCTGTAAGTGAGAGTTATTATTCAAGCAGGGGAGCCAACCTAAGATGTGTCCATCGACAATAAAGGAAAAGCACATGAGACTATCTGTCTCTCTTTTTTATGTGTATTAGTGATAAATAGGTTTCATTTACTCTAGTATAATAATTCTAAGACCACAATATCTTAACACATTATTTTAAATATAGAATTTATTTACTCTGGGCTTCAATGCACACTATCGGACTTTTTGGTAGTTGTGCAATACTAAAAGTTACTATTTGTTTATTGTAAAACCAACATTTATATGTTGTTACATTTCTAATTTAGTAAATGTAATTTCAACGTTCACGCCAGATGCGCGTAACAGGTGATACGCGCTAAAACGTAACAACTCGGAATAAATAAATACATTATTTTTTTTCGAATTGTCAATATGCTGTTTGGACTAACGGCTCTTACAGCGTCCACGGAATGGACTAGAAAAAAATCCTCGTCAAACCTTTCAAAATGTGTTCAGCACACAAGCTCTATTGGCATTAGGAGACACCCTGAGGGTGTTATATGTAAATCTTCAAGTATTGGAGATTAGGCCACCAAGCTGCTGAAATGTGGATTCATCACAATTTCGACGCGCTGTGTGGTATCCGACTAAGTAGAATAGACCACCCTCATTTGTTACCTTAAAAGGCGACTAATGTAAGTTGATTCACCGTGTTGTATTCGGTTTAGTAGAATAGACCAACCTCAATTCTTACTTTAAAAGGCGACTAATGTAAATTGATTCACCGTGTCGTATTCGGTTTAGTAGAATAGACCAGCCATTTCTTATCGAGTTGTCGTAAAATACGACTAAGGTAAGTTGACGTCAACGTAGCCAAATCATGTGACAGCATGTTTATAACATGTTGTGCCGACCCCTCTTAGAGTGGGATAAGGGCAGAAGGCTCAGTATGGTTCCTATTTACCCACGGAAAAACACATTGACTGTTTAAAAACTGCTCCTATTCCCATCAAACTTAACAGGATTATCCGCTTGGAGAATCTAAAAATTGAACCCAAATATATTATTTAAAATACTGTTTTGGTTGTGGGCAAGTGAGCGCTATATAAATTTCGTAGGGAGGGATAAAAATAGATACACCAGGTGACGCTACTGCGCTTGTTCAAAGTAATAAAAAATACCAAGAACCGGCAATAAAGACCAAAAATAAAGTATATTGATATTTATAGTTTTTAAATCAGAGTTAACGGTTTGTTTACTGCCCAGAAAGAATAAAGCTGAGTTACTAGTGCTTTGATCATTTATTTGAATGATCATATAATGAATTAAATACAATAAATAATTAATTATTTTGACTGGCCTGTTGGCGCAGTGGGTAGTGGCCCTGCCTTCAGCGGGTCGTGGGTTCGATTCCCGCCGAGGGCCAACATTTTCTATAAATGAATTTGTTGGTCTTTGAGCCTGTGTATATTTGTATCTAAGTATGTATTTAAAAATTATATAAGCATATATTCACCAGTTGTCTGTCTACCATAACACAAGTATTAAGTTACTCACTT
Organism: Morpho helenor; assembly: GCA_029227775.1. NCBI lineage: Eukaryota > Metazoa > Arthropoda > Insecta > Lepidoptera > Nymphalidae > Morpho > Morpho helenor. Next base: position 5,717,060 of record JARGCU010000032.1, on the reverse strand, counting down.
TGGGGACGGACGTCCGTGTGTGTAAGTGTCCCATATATTTATTTATTATTTATTTTAAAAATAAAATAATTAAATATAATAGGGCTGGATCCTTTTTCGCACAAATATTCAGTAGCGATTTGAGGCGAACACGCTGCTAACATTCTTCGGACCATTGCGCATAGGCACAATTTGTATATGAATAAATAGCATGTTACTTATTTAGGATTAATATAGATAATAAAAGAAAAGCCGTGTGGTATCCGGCTGAGTAGAATAGCCCACCATTATTTCTTACTCAGGTGTCGTAAAATGCGACTACGGTATGTTGACAAGCCGTGTGGTATCCGGCTGAACGGAATAGATCACCTTCTTTCTTACCGAGATGTCGCAAAAGCCGACTAAGGTAAGCTGACGTCAGGCAGGCGGCGGGTCGTAAAATACCTAGCCAAATCATATGAGAACATGTTTATAACATATAGTGACGACCCCACTTAGAGTGGGGTAAGGGCAGATGAGTGATGAATGGTGATAGATAATAAAAGAAATGTAAATTGTATACTAAATCAGTTGAAATCGTCCGAACATTTATGATACATGAAAGGTGATAAATAATGTTTTTACTTACGACCACAACCAAATAATAACAGTACCTTTAAACTTGTAATTGAGATTACATATCAACAATACGTTTATAAAATATTCTGAGAATCTTCATTCGGAATTAAAATTCAAAATATTCTTTATTCGAGTGAACTTTTAAACAAGTGCTTTTGAACCGTCAATTCTACTGCTGGTTCGGAAAGCACACGTACTTTACAACTGAAGTTATAACTATCTTATACTATTTGAATAGCTATTTCTTTTACATGGCCAGTAGTTCAAGTTGCTGATCGATACCAATCTTCTACAAATTGCGAAGACACTCGAGCCAAGCCGTCGAGGTATAAACAAGTGGATATTAGTATTATAATTTCTCATATTAAAAAATAAGACGCTTTTGTTTTTGTTCACGATCTAATGCAGAGATTTTACATTGTACATACATTAAGTACAAAATAAAGACAATTATAAAAACAAAACATAAAAACAAAAAAATCATGTACTAATGTGAAGATATTAGAAAATAATAACACAGAATAATAAATTAAATTACAAAAGCAGTGCTAAAAAGCATGACACATAAAAGATTAAATCGATTTTCAAAATACAATTGTGAAGCAATATAAAAAGTAAGAATACAAAGGATGATAAACAACAAACAAGTCAAAACTAGGCTAATTAACAAAATTACCGCATCAAAAGTACATTGAAAAAGAAGTACTAAAAACTACAGCCTAAAATTTTTATGAATTGAACTAAGAAATGAGCTAAATTGTTTCATCATCACAAACGATGAGTTTTTACGATTTCAATGAGATAAATAAATGCATTTTATCTTAAAGGATAGTAATAAAAACCTTGCAATAGCGTATTTTTCACAGTTCACAAAACTTAAGCAATACATATAATTAAATCTTAAAAATTCTACAATCAATTTTAGGCTTGCCATTAAAGCAGTTTAAAACTATCAATAGGAAGCTAAAGTCTCCCTACCTATACGCTTTCTATTCTATTCCGGATTATACAAACGATAAAAATGCGTGAATTTAGTAATCCATCTTCGACCATGCACAAGGTGGCAGAGACATAATGTAACTAATTATGAGAATTATAGGTTTATTGACTAGAGTAACCGCCGAGCACCTTACTGCCTCTCGGTAGAGTAATTTACGCAACAGGGTAACAGAGTTAACGAGAATTTAATCACCAGAGTTGACGATCTCTGTTTCTGGAGAGAAGGGTTGGAGCTGCTTCGATTCGGATTGGTAGGTTACAGATAACCCCAAAATTCTCTAGAGATAGACAGGTTTATGCACAATTTTATTCTTCGCCGAAAATCGTGTGATAAATTGCAATTATCAATTAGACACATAAGTTTTAATAGAAAAACTTATTGGTGCCCGGGTTTGAATCCGTGACTCCCTTTAAAGAGCTGCACAGTCTCTCCGCTGGGCTATCACATTTTTTACCGACGGTTGTAGTCTGATATAATCTGAAACATAAATATGTCACATAAAACATTACACATGCATTTAAAGCTCCTACAACTTGAATAAAGGATATTGTATTTGACAAATCAGTGTTTCAAATGTACTTGAAGATTGCCAAACATGTGACTTGAAACAAATTGTCTAGTGAAATAATCCAACAGGGGAGTTGCCGGGTTGGGTGCTAGGCGCTGCTCGGGGGAGTGATAGGGGGCATAGGGGGTATAGGGGGTAAGACGTGAATGGCGGTGGCAAGGTCACGGACATCGGAAGTGGGTTACGCGGCGTGCGACGCCACTATCGACCGCCCCTTACATTTACACTGTTATTATTTACAAGCGACATTGCGAATATTCCGTCTCGTTTCATTAGTGCTGAATGTCCTCTTTTTACTTTTCATCATCATCTTCCTGCCCTTATCCCAATAATAGTAATAATCCCTTATTATAAATATATGGGACACTTACACACACGGTCGTTCGTCCCCAAAGTAACTTAATACTCGTGTTATTGGTGACAGAGAACTGGTGAATATACACTTATCTTCTTCCTCCTGACTTTATCCCACTTTAAGTGGGGTCGGCACAACATGTTATAAACATGCTGTCATATGATTTGGCTGCGTTTTTACGACCGGCCGCCTGCCTGACGTCAACTGACCTCTGTCGTAATTTACGACACCTCGGTAAGAAAGAGGGTGGTCTGTTCTACTAAACCGGATACCACACGGTGGGTCAACTTACCTTAGTCGCCTTTTACGACACTTCGGTAAGAAATGAGGGTGGTACTATTCAGCCGGTTACCACACGGCGTCCTGTTTTTACTTTTGTAAAAAGAAATTTTTGTGCTTAGATAACTTAAAGTATTCGTTATATTATTTTACTGCATTCCATTTCCAATTAGCACCAGAGACCTGCGAAAACATTAAGACAGTTACTAAGTCCGTAATTAATGTAGAATGTTAGAATAGGATCGACAGCAATTGTTTATCAATTATTACTATCGAAAGAATATAACTATCGAAGATCAGTATAATTTAAAAAAAATATTGAAAGAAATATAGATATAGTTGTCATTTGCTTTCAATAATGCTAATTTATTGTTATTTGCTAATTATAATTTACGCAAGAAGTTAGAATAATATCTTTTCCCGATACTTTAAATTTCATTACTATACTTCTTAACGTATTACGAATTTATTTTTTAGTTAACTTAAGAAATATTGTAATCATTGTAACTTAAGAAATAACAATTAAATTTCTTCCGATATTTTAAAAGGATTACTAAGCGTTATCGTTTAAAAGTGATTAATTGAAAAAACAACGTTGAGGTATATATATATATATATATATTAAAATGTTGAAAGATATAAAACATACTTCTATACGACGAATATTTTAATATTTTTCTAACAAAATACATTTTATTTTTATATTTTAACCTTAATTAATTATATATGCTATTTTATGTAACAAAAATGTTAATTATCTACGAATATAGACAGACCTTAACCCACATTTATTCAAAACAAACAAGAAATGGAATGCAAATGGCATTAAAATTTTACAGTTTGATCACTTAAGTGGTATGAAGTATCGAAAGATAGTGTAAACTGCACGGGTCATTTGCTTTGCAAATGCAATTATACACTCAATTAATTGTAACGGTTCAATGGCATAATGTTATCGTTTCGTTTTAGTGGCCCTGAACAAAATAATATTTTTTCTTGTTTTTAGTCTGTATGCAGTGTTACCAACCCTACGGTTTTAACAGATTTGCTTTTTTTACCTTGATGTCGTGTTTTCTGTTTTGTTCCTAACTAGCTGTGCCAACAGCTTCACCCGCATTGAAATCAGTGTGTTACAAATTTTTCCCAAATTGAAATTTCGAACATAAAAGTAGTTATCGTGAGTTAATTATAAGAGATTATTGAATAACTTTCCCAGTTTACTTGGTGGACGCAAAGAAAGCTTGAAATTTTGTCGTTTTCGCAATATTTTTATTGCTGCTCCTCTCCTATTCATCTTACGAGTATCGTGATGTTATATAGTCTATAGGCTTCCTCGATAAATGGACTATCTTACACTCTGATGAATGATAATTTCAACAAAAAAGATTTATGGTTTTTAAAAGGATCTCCTATTTAGAATAAAATGGACAATAATTTTACTTAAATTTTTGTTTTTTTTTATATTTTATTTTAATTTTTCCGTTTTTGGGGTTGGCAACACTGTCTGTACGTTACAGCCATGTAACCCCGGAATCGCTGAAAAACGGTTTTCACGATATCGTCCCTAATTTCTTCTTTTTTTCTAAAGTCCATTTTAATGCATATTTTTTGTCTTTTTATATCAAACGCTACATGCCATGTGGTATACGGCTGAATAGAATAGACGAACCTCATTTCTTACCGAGGTGTCGTAATATACGACTAAAGTAAGTTGACGGCCGACAAACGACCGGTCGTAAAAACGTAGTCAACATTATGACATGTAGTGCCGACCCTATATGTAGAGTGGGATAAGGGCAGGAGTATGATTCAGATTCAAAATATTCTTTATTCAAGTGGACTGTTTACAGTACTTTTGAATCGTCATATGTTTTAAAGAAGCTACCACTGATTCGGAAGTTTGCTCCTACCGCGAAGAACCGGCAAGAAACTCGGCGGCTAATCTAAAAAAAAAATATTACAATTTGATAGTTACAAGATAATCGTTGCAACTGGATCTGTAACTGACTGCAGTTAAGATATGCTATCACTCAAATAATCCTCAATAGTAAGCTTTATAGCAACATCGTTTTGAGATAACTTCTAAACTTGTGTAAAGGCAAGTCTAGATGATGTTGAGGAATTTTGTTATAAAAACGTGTACCGAGACCGACAAATGATTTTCGGACCTTTTGGAGGCGTAACCTAGACGTCATTAGTTTATGTCTGTTTCTTGTATGTCTGTCATACCTATCACTATTTTTACTACACAAGTGGATATTTTTTTTGATATGATGATCATATCATTCCGTACACCAGTGTAAGTTGTATCGTTGTGTAATAAAAACAAAATGATCTAAAAACGTAATGAATTTTCTAAATATAACTAGTTAAATCAAGCTCGCGGAGCACGGATCGCTAGCGCCACGTGTAACTATCAGCTACAAGGCATTTAGCCATTCATTGTGACTTTTTTCCGTCGGTCGGAGAACTCGCGGCCTTGCGCCTACGTCGCATATCATGTCGAACAACTCAGGCTAGGGTTGTCAGTTCATTTTGTAAACCATCATCATCTTCCTGCCCTTATCCCACTCTAAGTGGGGTCGGCACAACATGTTATAAACATGCTGTCACATGATTTGGCTACATTTTTACGACCGGTCGCCTGACGTCAACTTACCTCTGTCGTATTTTATGACACCTTGGTAAGAAAGAGGGCGGTTTCTTCTACTAAACCGGATACCACACGGTGGGTTAACTTACCTTAGTCGCCTTTTACGACACCTCGGTAAGAAATGAGGTTTGTCTATTCTACTCAGCCGGATACCACACGGCAAGTCGACTTACCTTAGTTGCCTTTGAAACCATAAAATGTATTTTTAGTGAATAAATACATCGCCCCATCCGAGGAATAAATTTTCATGTTCTATGTTATAAACATAGAACATGTTACTTTATTCTTCGTATTTGCTACTTATTAGGATACAGATTTTCAAATAATCAATATAATATTTAACGTCTATTATTCTATGTTGTCTAGTCTATTAGTCTATGTTGTTCTGAAACAAGATATCAAGATATGACGTAATATATTGATGATATATTGCGTAATAGACTTATATTTTTTTATTAGTGTCAATAGAATGCAAACAACTGACAAAATCTAGAATTAACATTTATTATTATGATACAATTTTAATTTGTTTGACTCTGGCAAAATTCAGTGTTAGAATTAATCTTACAAGCACCTAATTAATTTTAATGAAACTTCACTAACAAAGAATTCTTCTATAGCTAATTAAATTTTATCAAAACATAGATAGCGTCTTAGTCTAAGATTCAGGTTTTTGTAAATCTGCATTAGATTTTTTCTGATATTATTCAAATATAAAACTTACAACCACATAACTTCTTATAAAGTTTTTTGTTGTAGTGATTATTGAGAAGATTTTTATATAAGACAATAATTATAAAATGTTGACGATATTTAAGTATTTCCTTAAACACAAAATGTGTCGCTTCAATTTATTAACGTTGCCATATTTGTTGTATGTTAATAAATTGTGTGGATAGCTTCTGATTATCTACATATATCTTAATTTCCTACATATGTAGAGAGATTCGGTTCGCAGACTTTTTCATTACCTGTTAAGCTGCAGTGTTTTTTATGAGCATGATTCTTAATAAGCAATGTTCCATCAACCACTTATTTTCGTTATAAATCATTTCATCGCAAAGTTAAAGAGATCGGTTGCTAAATCCTACGAAAAAGTATGAATTGTCCTATATTGTAAATATCAAATGTAAAAATCAATCAGAAGATACAAGATATTTAAAAGGATTTTTGAAAAAAAAAACTATATAGGCAGTTTCCCTATTAAATAACGAAAATAAATAGAAATGTTTCAAACATCCTAATACACACTAATGATTTTCTACATCTTGTTCTGCTCATCTTACCTGAGATACTTTTTAAATAGGATTTGATATATTTATTAAAATGGACATTGTAGAATTATCCGTGCATGAATTACGCTTGCTCTAATCAATTATTTTTAATGAAAATGCTATTTTATTATCAAAGGGTATTATTAATTTTAATAAACTCTAAGTTCATGTGTTCTTCCATTCTAAGTGGCTGTTCTATTTACATGTTATCTCCTTAGAAACTAGAATAATGCTATATTAAAATGAGGAATGGATGGATGACGGAGAGGACATTTCATAGTTAATAATTATAAATATACTAGTTTTTACCGCAACTTTGTTCTTTTGGACTATTATTGCATGATAGGTTGACAATAGATGGCGCTTTTCAATGTCATCCTATTCCTATTAACAGGATTTCTATATGTCCTACGAGCCTATATGTTACCCCGGTATATAAGGAATAATTGTACCAAAATTTCATCGATATAAGTTCAGCGGATTCACCGTGAAACAGTAACAAAAATATAATCCATACATCCATACTCATAATTTTTCGCATTTATAATATTAGTAGGATAGAATTAAATGGCAAAACTTCGTCATTAGTTTAGATTATCTTTGAAACAATTAAGATAGAATAAAAAAATCTTTATTAATACAATTTTAGATCTGTATTTAAGAAATCAACTCATGAAATAACAAACAAAGGGTAAGGATTTTATACTTTGACGTAACGATTCAGCAAGTTGACGAAAGAGGTTCATAAATGTATTTTCTATGATGATATCTAGTAGTTTTATTGTTAACCGCCGTGAAATAGGTAACAAAAAGTACTGGGGAGGTTACACAAACGGCAGAATGAACGTGTGGTTCCAACTAGATAATTGGCTTGAATTTTTAACGACTTAGTCACGACTGACAACTTTGTGACTCACATTCTCCGTGGAAAGATCACGAGATGTTTCCTTGTCGTCTTATAACTTTATAATTCTTACGTAAAACATGTTCCGAGTATTCATTAAAATTGCCGTTCGTATTTACTTATAAAATACCTAGCATTTTAGCTACAGAGAGCGTATTATTAAGGAACAAACTAAGTAGATACTAGTAGATATATAATATCTACTAGTATATATCTACTTAGTTTAACTGCGGCTTCGCCTGCCTGGGAATCAGTGTGTTACATAGTTCCAGCGTAAATACCGACCCTGCAGTATTTCTAGGATAAATAATATTGCACTTACTTTTAGCAAATACCGTACCTTACTCGATTCAGTAGATTTTGAGAAAATCGATCACATACAGACAGACAGCTTTGAGGACTTTGTTTTATAATTTCTATAGATAGATGGCGAAGCTAACGAACGCATTCTTTAAGAGGAAGATTGATACTGAACAGAAGAAAAAAGTCTTAGAAAATAACGTTATTTTTATAATTGTAATTTTGGACATAAAAGTAGTTGTGGTGAGTTAACCATAACACGTGCTGTTGCGGACTTCTTTGTAGTATATTTGTAGATCTACATTTCTCTAGTACATTACTTTAGTGTATCTCTAATGGTTTACGCGACTAAAGCTCAAAGCAAGCAAGTTTATTTACATCCGGGCGACCTCTTCAGCGTAATTCACATATAACGGTTATGCACTATTAATCTAAACCTTCCGAAAGAGTTGCACTACTGTTTAGTGAAAACCGTTAAAAAATCCGTTCAGAAGATTTGAGAAAATCGATCACACACAGACAGACGGCTTTCAAAAGATAAATAAAAAAGGACATTCAAAAGATAGATAAATACGCTACAGTAATTAGGTATAAAAGTAATACAATAAAGTGTTTTCAATAACGAATCACGAATCTGTCACATTTCATTAACATCTTAAAAGAACCTTGTGCGTTGTTATTATTGTAAGAAATGTGTTTATTTGTTTTAATTTACATATCATTGTAATAATGAAATACCAATTGCGTTGACCTCTTCGTCTTCTGTAGAAGTACTACTGTATCACTTCATTATTGAATTTAGAGTTATAGTAGAAACATTACATAGTATACACATTGATCAATGTTTACGGAACAGATTAAAGTTCTACTATATCCTGCCTATAAGTTGTAGGTAAGGTAAATTCCCTAAATCTAATGTTGCGGCTTCAATTTGTCAGATATTACAGTTTCACTAGGTGAAAAGAAGAAAGGTCGCATGAACAAAAGCGGCAAAATCGCAAAACCCATATAATAAATTTGTGTCTATCAGTAGATGTCAATTCATTATATAGAGAGAATTATAATTCCCTTCCAGACTTTATTCCACACTCCACACTTAACACTCCATTATTCTCCTACCCAAATCCGAGTCTAGAAAGGAACAGCACTTTGCTGCTTTTAAGGTTGATAATAAGGGGTTTGATGCCTGGTTTTTTCACTTCTATACTCCGTCCGTTACCCACTGAGCTATCACAACTTTACAAATGACTAAAATATCAAATGCATTTTACTAAACATTTTAGCATTTTTCAGTGCCCGAAAACAGGGTTATACATGCTGAATTTCACGAAAATAGTTTAGCATCACAGACCATTATTTCATACTAACAGACATGTATACTAGAAAGTATATTTTATTTAATTGCTAGCTCTACAGTTTTTCTGTACACTCGACAGTTCCAATGATGTTATTCACGTCGCCCTAAGCCATGGTACAGCCCCACAGAAAGCATCCTTAGGAGTTCCTCGACGCTAGCGAAGCTTTTGCTCTCTACATTCCGCAACCTTGACGATGCTTCTTGCCTCGCCCGTTCTGCTTGATGACTGTAAAAGCTGATAGGGTTAGCATATGGTCAGTTCGAAAAAATAATGATGCTATGAAATGACAGAAATACCTTCAAAACTTTTGGTCTAAGGCATCCACTAATAATACAGAACAAGTGTTTGACCTTGTAGTATAACAATTCTTATCAACACTACGAGCGAACACCATTCGATTGATAAGAATCCGACACGCTCTAATTTAATGACTATTATTATCACAAAATAATTTCCTAAAATAACCCTCGGTGTAGTAATAGAATATCGGACAAAATTAATAGACCTTTTTGTTACAGCCAAGGTCATAGCATAGACGTTTTCTCACTACGCAAGTCTAGAAAGGCTATTTGAGTAATGCTCAGATAACTAAAAGAGTTACTAAAAATTTACATTTAAAATTGCTTAACCTTGTGCCTAGGCAATAATAAGTAATATTTAATTACTGTTAAAACTTGCCTTCTTAAAAGATTTTAAGATTTACATATTTATATAGGTCTTATGCCGCGTGGTATACGGCTGAGTAGAAATGAGGGCGGTCTATCGCCCTCTGGCGACTAAGGTAAGCTGACCCACCGTGTGGTATCCGGTTTAGTAGAATAGACCACCCTCTTTCTTACCGAGGTGTCGAAAAGGCGACTAAGGTAAGATGACGTCAGCCAGCTTCCCGTAAAATAACTAGCCAAAACATGCATGGGATATTCGATCTAGCTAGGTTTTATTGTAAAAAAATGTTTTTTTATCCCTGTTTTCGGGAAAATGCTCAAATATACGTTGAATTTAAAAGTCAATTTTCGCTGTCAAATGGAAAGTCATGGTAGCTCATTTGGGGAACGAGCGGTCTAGAGAGGAGAAAATATTTTTGAATCTTTTTTTAACTTTAAAAAAAAATTACCGAGCGAGGCTCCATTACCCAGGTACTATATAATTGAGTAACTTCCGTACAAAATCAACTAGGTTGACACTGAAATGCATATTGGTCTAATATCACATACAGGTTTCCCTGAAATGCGCGTGCTAAGAGCAGTGTTTGCGCAGGTGCGTCCAGCATTCTTTGTTCATCGCATTATCGCCTCATGCACAACCTCTCAGTGGAATGCTGACGATCTTTACTAACCACTTTTTATCCTTACACGACATGCAGGATTATTAGAGGCTAGTTAACGTCCAACTAATGTGGAGCACACAAAAAGTTCATAATTGATGTTACGATGTCCTGACCACGTAGATGATAAAGTCAAAGAATGGCTGTTGTTTTTCGACGATGATTTTTGTAGTTTTCTAGACGTCTCTCTATAATTATATCTATCTCAACATATTATAAAACAAAGTCCCCAAAAGCTAGGTGACTGTCTGTATGTGATAGATTTTATACGGTTTCTATTAAAAGGTAATGCAATTCTTATGGAAGGTTTAGGTTAATAGAACATTACAGTTAAATACCCGCTGGGTCGGGATTTACGCGGGAAAAACTTTATGACATTCTGATTTCCTTGGGGGTGAAGCTTCGGTGACAGCTAGTCATATATATACATAGTAAGGCGTCCGGTAATAAAATACGATGACAAATCATGTGACAACATGTTTAAACATGTTAAGCCGTGTGTGAACCTCACTTAGAGTGGATAAGGGCAGGAGGATGATGTAGTGTAATTAGGTAGGTGGCTCTCTATTATTAAAAGCTTTTATTCAACTTGCAAGTTACATTTAAATTTGATCCACTTCCCTGTGTCCGGTTGAGCAAAAATTGCTACATTTTGGCTCCAGACGTGGCTAATCCTTAATGGTTAACAGAAAGGACATGAAATTTTGTTAAAAGCTGTTGTTCTAAAAGACTTTTTAACTTGACTTGTTATATTGTTTTCAAAGTAATTAATACTGATTTCAAGATATCAACATATCTAAATAAAGAGTTGTGAAATCTTATTGTCATCATCATCATTCTTCTACCCTTATCCCACTCTAAGTGGGGTCGGCACAATATGTCTTCTTTTTCCATTCTCCTCTATCATTCGTCAACTCTGGTGCCACTCCTCTAACATGCATTTCATTTTTCACACAATCCAACCATCTTTTTTCGGCCTTCCTCTAGCCATACATCCATCCACATTCATATTTAAAACTCTTTTGGTCACATGATTTTCATCCCTCCTCATTACATGACCGTACCAACTTAGTCTCACACTTCTCATCTTTTCTGTAATGGGCGCAACTTTCAGACTTCCCCTAACATACTCATTACGTATTCTATCAAGTTTTGTCACACCACACATCCACCTTAACATTCTCATCTCATTCGCATGCACATTTCTTTCATCCTTTCCTTTTATTGTGAAATCTTATTGTATTAACTCATAAATAAAAAGGGGGTTCCAGACTTCAGAAATCAGATATTAGTCATTTATATACCACGTAATGCGTACCAAAACTATATAGTTATGAATAAGAACAAAAGGAATTTGCGGCGCGTATCTTGTATGCTCAATTACTAAGTTATATTATACACACGAATAAAATCTATTTATAACGTAGACGTCATCCGTTCCACATTCTTATCTCAACACCAAATGTGGCTCATGCAAGGATCTTGAACATATGTGAAATACATTCAAGAAAAAAACTAAATATATAATAAGGGTAAATAAGGTTTCTAATAAAAGGCGACTAAGGTAAGTTGACCCGCCGTATGGTATCCGGCTGAGTAGAATAGACCGACCTCACTTCTTATCGAGGTGGCGTAAAAGGCGACTAAGGTAAGTCGACCCGCCGTGTGGTATCCGGCTGAGTAGAATAGACCAACCTCATTTCTTACCGAGGTGGCGTAAAAGGCGACTAAGGTAAGTCGATCCGCCGTGTGGTATCCGGCTGAGTAGAATAGACCGACCTCACTTCTTACCGAGGTGGCGTAAAAGGCGACTAAGGTAAGTCGATCCGCCGTGTGGTATCTGGCTGAGTAGAATAGACCGACCTCACTTCTTACCGAGGTGGCGTAAAAGGCGACTAAGGTAAGTCGATCCGCCGTGTGGTATCCGGCTGAGTAGAATAGACCGACCTCACTTCTTACCGAGGTGGCGTAAAAGGCGACTAAGGTAAGTCGATCCGCCGTGTGGTATCCGGCTGAGTAGAATAGACCGACCTCACTTCTTACCGAGGTGGCGTAAAAGGCGACTAAGGTAAGTCGACCCGCCGTGTGCTATCCGGCTGAGTAGAATAGACCGACTTCACTTCTTACCGAGGTGGCGTAAAAGGCGACTAAGGTAAGTCGACCCGCCGTGTGGTATCCGGCTGAGTAGAATAGACCGACCTTACTTCTTACCGAGGTGGCGTAAAAGGCGACTAAGGTAATTCGACCCGCCGTGTGGTATCCGGCTGAGTAGAATAGACCAACCTCATTTCACACCGAGGGTCGTAAAAGGCGACTGAGGTAAACTACGTCAGGCAGACGGCCGGTCGTAAAATAGCTAGTCAAATCATGTGATAACATGTTATGCCGACCCCACTTAGAGTAAGATAAGGGCAGGAGAATGATGATGATTTTCAGAATTTATATTATTTATTATAAAAATTAGATTAGATTATAACAATATATATGATAGCTAGATAAGAATAATGAAAGTTGTGCTTACTTGCATTATAAATTCAAATTCAAATATTCTTTATTCAAATAAACTTGTAAACAAGTGCTTTTGAATCGTCAACTCTACTGCTGGTTCGGAAAGCTGTTCCTACCGAGAAGAGCCAGCAAGAAATTCGGCGGTTGCTCTTTTAAAAATATAATTCTTAATACTATTTACATTAAGTCGTTACTGTCTTGTACAGGTTTAAAGAGAGCTATATCCACACATTCTTATCTTCCAAATAATCTTCAAGAGTATAGTAGGCTTTCTGTATCAGCCTCTTTTTAACAGTGTTTTTAAACTGATGTAATGGCAAAGCTAAAATACAATGATAAAATACACTGTTAAACATAAATACATATAAAATGTCTCTTAATATTAAAGTATTTTTTAAAATATATAAAAAGTAATAAAAAAATAAAATTATTATAAGAAGCTATCGTGTGGTAGCCGGCTAAGTACAATACCCTCATTTCTTACCGAGGTGTCGTAAAAGGCGACTAAGGTAAGTCGACCCGCCGTGTGGTATCCGGCTGAGTAGAATAGACCACCCTCATTTCTTACCGAGGTGTCGTAAAAGGCGACTAAGGTAGGTTAACCCACCGTGTGGTATTCGGTTAAGTTGAATAGACCACCCTCTTTCTTACCGAGGTGTCGTAAAATACGACTAAGGTAAGTTGACGTCAGGCAGGCGGCCGGTCGTAAAAACGCAGCCTAATCATAGTTAGAGTGGGATAAGGGCAGGAGGATGATGTATGTACTATTATATGCATCATTACATAGAACATGTTTCATCACGTAACCGTTCTTAACATCGCACATTTGACTCTATACAGTGGAAATTCATACGCAACAAAACTATGACACGAATGATTTATAGAAAGTGCAAATGAGTTCCGGATACTCATAACATCGTTCAGACAACAGGAAAACAAAATATAGTAAATAATATATGAATTTAGACTGTCGTGAGTGGTATTCATAATTTATGTATAGTTAACGGCAATACTCTCGTCTTTATATCATGTTATCCCCACAGTGTTATATTACTAGATGCTAGGCTGGCTAGGGCCAAGCAACAATTTTTTACTATTATAAAAGGGAACACTTAAGGCTGGGCTTGGGTAAGAAAGTGTATGTATCTGTCTCTCTTTTTTATGTGTGATTAGACAAAGATAAGTATACTTTATGGATTGCGGATTTGAGATTGTGTGAAGGATATAAAAGGAGTCGCGTCATACTACACGAATAATAGGAGAGAATGAAAGCGAAAGAAATGATGTGCTGACTCCACTTAGAGTGAGATAAGGTCAGGATAATGACGAGTGAATTGTAGTGACATTTTGACACTTAATTCGACGCGAAGGCAGTAATGGGTACAACTAACCGACATAAGCTTGTGGTTCCTAGTCTGCGCCTTGCAAAAGTACGTAAGTCGTTTCTAGGTTTGGATATAATATTGTATCATAAAATTCCGCAATCAATTTTAGATTTGCCATTCCAGCAGTTTAAAAACACTGTTAAAAGGAGGCTGATACAGAAAGACTCCTTTCAACTATACTATTTAGGATAACATCCCTCCTCCTCGATGAGTCAACTTATCTTAATCGCCTTTTACGACACCTCGGTAAAAATGAGGTTGGTCTATTCTACTCAGCCGGATACCACACGGCGGGTCGTCTTACCTTAGTCGCCTTTTACGATACCGCGGTAAGAAATGAGGGTAGTACTATTCTATTCAGCCGGATACCACACGGCGTAACTAGTAAACTAGTTCTTATTATTACGAGTATTTCGTACACCCCCACCGCTGATATTTTATCAAACTCTCTGCCCTTGGATAGGTAGGTAGAAAATGTATTATCTATCTACCTAGTTTCAATTAAACGGAAATTTCAATGTTACTTATAAGCCGTTTCGTCTATTCCAGCTCGTCCAATGATCTCGGCGAGCCTCCCCGGCGAGGCGCTGGTCCAGCTGGGGCAGCTGCAGCTGAGCCACCTGTATCCGTCGCCGACGATGACCCCGGAGTTCCTCGCGCCACCGCCGCGGCCCTATCCGCGGTACCCGCCGCGGCGCCCGCGGGACCACATGCCCGCGCCGCCCGCGCCCTCCTTCGCGCCGGTGCCCACCGCGTACACGCCGTTCCTCCCGCACCCGGCCAGCTACGCGCCCTACCTGTACCGACCGCGCGCGCCGCAGTCCTCCTACCCGATACGTCCGCGGCCCTCGTCCGGGTTCGTGCCGCCACCGCCGGCGCCGCACTCGCCGCATTCGCCGCCAGTTTCAATACCAGCGCCTCAACCACCCCCGAGAGAGGTAAATATATAATATTTATTTAAGTAAATATTTATAGATTTTATATTATATATAGTACCTGGTTGACCGAGCCTTGCTCGGTAATTGTTACAAAATAAAAAAGATACTTAAAAAAAAAATATAATTGGGCAGGTGGGGCTTGATGGGTGATCTCGGGAAATGGAAATACCCTAGGTATTTTCACCGCCCGTTCCCCGAATAAGCTACGCTAACTTAACATTTCATCACGGCAAAAACATTCAATGTAAATTTTAGTTTTTTTTTATGCCCGAAAACAGGGACAATACGATTTTTTTTAATAAAACCTAGCTAGATCGATTTTGCTCCCCCAAAACCCCCTGCTGAATTTCAAGAAAATCGTTGGAGCCGTTTCCGAGATTCAGAAATTATATTTATATATATACATACAAGATTTAAATATAAAGATATCTGCATTGTTGAAAGTCGTATAAGGCGACTAAGGTCAGTTAACCCGCCGTGTGCCATCTGGCCGTAGAATAGACCACCCTCATTTGTTACTGAGGTGTCGTAAAAGGCGACTAAGGTAAATAGACGTCAGGCAGACGGCCGATCGTAAAATAGCTAGCCAAAACATGCAACAACTAGTTTTAAACTAGTTTTAGATACATAGAATTTGTAAAACTTTCGATTGGAAAGGCTGTTAGGTAAATAAAAGAGAACACGGAAAACTGCGATCGCCATACCGTACTTTGAGAGATAATTGATTAGATACCACTTATCACTGTTGTCGTTTTCATGTCAGCTGTAATAAAAATATTTACTTTAACTAAATGCTATTACTATGGCAATATACTGTGCTAAATAGAGTTTATTACTCTTTATAATAAATATATGGGACACTTGCACACACGGTCATCTGTCCCAGAAATCAAAATGATCTTTACTCGAATAGGCTTTAAAAAGCTCTTTTGAATCGGCAAGAAACAGTTAGATTTAAGAAGCAATCTAGCCCTTTAATGCTAGAGTACTTACGACTATAAAAATAATAGTAATAAAGAAAAATAATATTAATCTCTTATCAATTTGACCACTTGAAACAAAGAAAGTTTAATGAAACGAAATGTATTTATTTAAAAGCAACAAGGGCTCATTTTGTTAGTAACAGACTTATAACTATGTTAGTAACTTATTATCTACCTAAAAATAAACACAAAATAAATAGAAAATATATAATAAGACAAAATTTAATAAGACGATTTCAAAATTACTGTCGCTCGCACCAACAAATTCATGAAACATGCATATATGGGCGACTCCATCCTACTAACGTGTTTAGGATACTGTTCAGGCTCGAACGAAGTCTTCCTAGCAAGGATCCGGTCTGCTTCCTTATAACAGAATAAATAAAACTATTTTTTTTTAAATAGTTACATTAACGGCCTGGAATCGAGTCGAAATTTTATACTCCTCCATCGCGTAAATTTTGTACACTTCTACAAAGTTTTGCTTCACGTACAAGTATGTAAAAGGTACTTTTTACAATGTGTATCAGACTGTGTTCAACGTGCGTACCTGTGTAATTTATAAATGTGAAAATAATAACACTCATAACGTTTCAGGAACCGCCAACATCTCCTGAACGAGGCGCACCGGCTCCATACTTCTGCCGGGGAGCTTTAATAAGATTAGAAGACGGCACGTTCAGACGTGTAGAAGAGATGCGCACAGAAGACTTCGTGATGAGTGCTGACCGAAGTGGAGACCTTGCGTTGACTCAGTGCACGCTCCTACGGCTCGACGAGCGGGGAGACCGTCTTGCACTCACCCTCACATATGACAGAAATCGTTTACAGGTTAGCAAATTAAATATACACTGTTCGAGCAAAAAAAAGCATAGACTAGGCATGCGATGTCGCGAATATTTCAGTTGTTTAATACATTCTTGTGAGATCTTCAAGTGTGGTGATAGCGTCTCTGTTCTGATAAACGCAGTCCTAGATTCCCTACTTAGGGATCGGACGAATTCTTGTTTTTTCTTTATTTGAAATTTGTAACGGATTCATAAATTGTACCCACAAAATCATACTAGGCCTGGGCAATGGGTACAATTTTAGAATCTTTCATTATTTGTTATTTTAAATTCCGTTTGGCATTTAGTCGACTGTATTATTAAGCCTAACAACTTAATCATATTAGATGCGACAAAAGTTCCTTGGTTGATTTTAATTGTAGCTTCTTAGAAGGAACTTGAAAAATGGAAACAAAATAATCTGGGTTAGAGACCGCCCGATTTCCCACTCGAGCTATTATAACCTTGTAGATGGTGGCAAAATTTAATTGCCTGAAAACACGAATAAAACTACGTTTTCTATAAATGAAGCCTAAGTAGCTCGATTATCAATTATCACTCCCGAAACCTTCTGCTTACTAAATTTCATGAAAATTGTTGGAGCCGTTTCCAAAATGAGTTACTTAGTCGCATTAATTACATTTACAGGTGGAGCTAGAGTCTACAGTTGATCACCCATTCTTTGTTTACGGAAGAGGTTGGGCGTCGTGTAAACCGGAGCGTACGTTGGCGCGATACGGCTTACACGTACAAAGGTTGCAAGTCGGGGATGTTTGTGTATCATTGGTTGCGCGGAAACATACAACACCGACCACTACAACCGTGGGCTCCAGTCTCGCAGCCGCACCGCCTCAGACCCATCCAGAGAACCTGAGTGTCAAAGAAGATGCCCGCAAAAGACGCTGGTCCGCGTCCGATGTCATCGACGACGGACCGCCTTTGAAGAAACGTTGAAAGATCGCGTTCGCCGTCGCTTCGATTCAAACAGGAATCAGATTGGTTCGTTCATATACCGCTGTCTCGTCACATGATACGATATAAATTGAAATGTTTATATCGAAAGTTTTTAATGCAATACTTATTTTATATAAAACTCTTAAAAACATTTGCTTTTTAAAGATTTTATGAAGCCCAAGATACGCCGTAACTCTATACAATGCAATGCTGATAATACTTCTAAAACTTTCTATTTTTACTCAAGTAAGTCTGTAATGTGTATGAAAAGCACAAATAAAACGCATTAGATGCCGTTGTATTTCTAAATATATTTAATCAGCCATCTACCGTCTATACAACGATATTTGTAAATCAGTCTTAATTCGTTGATCGTCCACAGTTTTGGTATAAAGTAGATATTGCATTAAGCAACGTATATCTCTTACGAGACCATAAAATGTACTAGAAATATAGATCGCCCAGTGATTTAAATATAGGAAAGAAATATCTAAGTATCTTTCTTTCCATTTTATAGATGTTTGTACGTATGGTTTAAAGAAGTCTACAGCGGTCGGCAATACAGAATCGTACGATTAATATTCTATTCGAAAAACTAGGTGCTTTTTTCAGTCGGGTGCTTCTATACGCGTTTGTGTAAAATATTGTAAATATATAACTTAGGTACATTCATTCTGTGTAAAGCGTAATGTCTCAAAAATTTCCGAACTATGACATTTGTAACTGGCAACATCATTATTTATTATATGAAATAAAAGTTACAATCTAGAATTCTATTGTTCATAATTAATTTTATCGCGGAATTAAGTCAAAGATATACTATTCTTCGTTGTAGCAACAAAAAAGTTTTTCAAATGAAATCATCATTCGAACATCTTGGAATTTCAAAAACCGTTATTGAGCTATCTAAAAAAATCATGCATCTAATCGTACTAAACCTACCATAAAACATATTGCCACCACGTACTGCCTTTATTGCAGCCAAATATTTCAATTCTCTTGTCTATGGGTCATCCATATGGTAAGTTTTGGTCAGCTTGAGCTCTAAATATGCTGCCAGTTACAAATTGTGTATTGAAATCACTAACATTACGCAACTCTTTAAAAAAAAGCTCTCGATTATGCTCAATAGGTGCTAATTATTTTGCTACAAGATACCTACATATAAGCGTAGTGTGAACATTGAGGTAAATATATTTACTGGAGAATCTCCTTTCCATTCTATGCCACTAGAAAATCATTAAAAATATTAAACTTTAATCTGTCTGCTAATACGTTATGGTCACGCATAAAAGAAATTAGTTGTACTGATATCAATGTGGACGATTGTTTTTTTATACAATTAGGTTTTGTCCAAAAAAAAAGGAAAATATAATTATTTGAAACGTCTGTAATGTATTAATCTGGCAAAGGGCATTAAAGGTATCGGTTTTTATGGATATACATTTTAACTTAGTCTCAAAAATTTGGGAAGAAATTTGGGTAAATGCTTATTTAAGAGGTAATTTTCTTTTAAACAATTGAATATACGAAATTGTGTTCTCCAGTACATATAAATTACCTCAATGATTTTTTAAGAATTTCTATTCTCTTAGTTTCAAATTGTAACGTCTATTTGTATGAAAGTAATTTACTTTTGCGACCAAAGTTAAATTATGTTTTGGGCGAACAATATGGACATTACTAAAAATAGCTTCGTTAGAATGAATTAAATTTGTTTTATTAACTTAAACAAATGAAGAGCACAAACATTTAAAAGATCTTAATATAGGTTAGATATTGTGATAACTAATGAGATTTTAAATCTACTGTTAGCATTGCATGTTAAAGAAATATAATGGTACATTGAATTAGTGTAGGATAATGATGTGCTATATCTTGACTGACTGTAGTTTTCGGAATTAATTAATTATTGCTTTCGAGACACGCTGCGATCCTATCATAAATGCATTTCTATCCATTCCGTGTGGTTTATCAAATTTAAATAGCGATGGCCAGATAAACACTCCATTAGATAATTTTTGAACTCCCCTGATATACGCGGAATTGTTTAGTATTCCATAACCATAACAATCTCTAAACGTTAGTTGGGTTTAGTTACTTTGAGGTTTACTGCAGATATCTTAGCAGTGACGCTATTTTTATATGCCGCAGAAATAAATAAAACATAATTCTATCTAAATTCGCACGCCTTAGTCTACAGATGCAAAATACATCTTCTTTAATAATCTTTCATTTGATTTTATTAATCCATTTTCCCATTTGGAAAAAAAATCTTTGACATATAATGTTTCTTGTCAACAATGTCAACTTTTAGATTCCTAATTTTCTCCATATCCCTTTTGTATTGTGAAATTTGCTCTAGGACGACATTACAACTAGCTTGTTTAAGCCTAAAACTTTCCCATTTATATTTGTCGTACTGAAATAATATATCAAAATGAGAAACTTGTCTCTGTACAAAAAAAAGTGCGTGAGATTCTTGATTATCATTTACAGATCTTTAATTACGGGAAACGAAAATTTCATTTATGATAAGATCACGATGCTACGTTAAAGTATTGCAAAAATATACAACGCAGTCATAGGTTTTGTTGTTTCCATGGTTGTGACTGCAGACATATCTACACGATGCATTATCGTCGCATATTTCTTACGATCTATAATTTGTGCGGACATTATAGTCTCCTATGACGGAATCTTTCTTGTTGAACGATTATGGTCTATATCTGTTGCTGTATCTTAATATACATGCTTTATTAATATAACGTGTATGTAAAATTTTAGAAACATTGTGCTTGGATTAATATGAGTAGTCTTTTGTGAAATATTTGGTAATTCTTTTCACAAATTGGTTAAAGCATTTCAAGCCATCAATATGTTTTTAAAATCTAGCATATACGTTTTAAATAAAATTGCATTTGTTGGGCAATGTATAATGTTTCGCTCAAATCTAAATAATCATTTATTATATTATATAACATTGAACATTTAAGCGTGGTTCATAGACAAATTAGGTCATTTTCTCCTCCATATGAAATCGAAGAAATGTATATATTTAGTTTAATATGAATACCAATCTTAAAACAACATCACATGATCAATTTGAAATCGTAAATTAGATCATTGTAGGAAAAAATCTAGAAAGTTTTTATACAAGACTAGATTACTTGCTTTTTATGTGAACTGATTAAGAAATGAGTGAGAAATCGAACATATATTAATATAAATATAGATATTCAGAATATGTAATGGTTACAATGATTATTGATCTAATGATATGCTATTTTTCGATTCTTCCTGTGTAGGAACATCGACGACTGTAGGTTCTCTGATGAACTAATCTTCAGACAAATAATTCGATCACGTTTTAAATATAAATCTTATTGATACCAATTATATATTGTATAAAGAAATATCTAATGGTCATGGTTTTTAGATGCCATCTCTATTGGTTTTTGACGTCCATGTGTGATACACATAACTTTTCTATGAGAAGAAGTATACATAATAAATACACCGTCTGTGATATTTTGTAGTTATTGGTCAAAGTAGATATGAAGTATTGCTTGATTAAAAAAATATATATGTTTTAGGATAATAAGTGCATTATTGGTAAGAAAAATGTATAATTATTGTATACTCGAAAGTAATGCGCAGATTAAATAACCCTTAAATAAAACAAGTAGTCTGTGATTAATATACATATAACGTTATTGACATAACGACAAATGCACGGCCATATCACTAAATTGATTTTATATATTAAGTGAGCGTAGTAATATTTTAAAACACATATATATTTTATTATTTACTTTGCATAAGAAAAGGTTTCATTATAATTTTGACAGAGCGTAACAACCTATGATTGTTAAACTTTGTATTGCGGCGCTGTCATTTGTAGGCTACCGACAATTCACCCTATTTTACACTTTATTTTAGTATTAAAGTGACCTAATCAAAAATCAGGTTTAATTGAGTGTATCTAAGGTTGTAAAACATATTTCAACGCCATGTATGACATCACGCTACGAACTATTAAAAGAATTTTCTTACTTTTCAAAGTTATGGGTATCTTTAACCGTCATAAATTTTACGCTACGTTTTAATGCAATTAGCCATAAAACAACTTTGAATTAGGTCACTTTAATACTAAGCGTGCTATGCATTTTTTAAAGTATATGACATGTTAACTCTCTTCAACTTTAATAGTTCACTAAATAACATTCTTAAGTGTAAAAAAGGGTTCGTATTCCGTAAATGATAGCTGCGCTTTTAATTCTTCCAAATCGCAATTATCTTCTTCATATAAACAATTTTGTATATAAAGATTCCTCTTTTATTAATGATATGTAAAACAGTTCGCAAAAAGTCATCGTATTGACATTTGCCAAACCCTTCTAATTTCCTTCGATGCAGCCAAACACAGCGTGGAAATGAATAGTTATATTTTGAGAAAGTTTCATTGTACCGTAAAATGTGACGTGCTTGTTAATTGTATGGTAAATATTATCTGACCACGTTAGCGTATAAGCATCGTCGGCGGCGGACGGTGTTGTAAAAAAAAGTTAATAATTTGTTGTATAATGTATGTAATATTCTAGTTTTATTGTCTTTGTAATTATTTTTAATTGTAATGAAAGATCTCATTTTATTAATCGGTATTTTCTAACAAGGCGCTTTTCATTAGATCATGACTAAGCCTACCTCACAAACTTTAAGACTGGATTCAGTGCTATGCCGCCATTTTACGTATAACTGTCATGGAAATGGCGACAGTTAGAGCCAGTCGCTATCAAGTCTAAGCAAGATCTCAATTTGATGAAAATAAACTTTTAAAAAGACTGGGACGCTTTACTGAATGTTGTGGGATAGTAGTTTCTTCGAAGATATTACTTAAATTATGAAGATAGGAGCATTTATTTTATAATCGGGCGCGCGACGCTCTGTTTTCGTCAGGATGGGCAATCGTTTAGTACAAAATTTATTACAAAAAGTATTATTTCCCAAAATCCAAATTCAAAAGTATTAATGTATAATTCATTAGAATGTGACCCTGGGGGTTTTTGCACAATCGCATGGTACGAAACTTTGTTTAGTAAAAATGTATCGCAAGTTATTCAATAGTTATTAGCACAATCGATGTTCTTCCGCGCCGTCTGATATATTTAGTGCATCAATTATTATTAAAGCTGTATTTGTATGTTTCCCTGCAGTATAAAATTGTACGGGCACCCATTAATTAAGTCATTCCTTTGCACATATTTATAAAAGATAGTATCTTACTTTCCTTTGGGAGTCTGATATTGGTCAATGTGTATGAAACTATAAATACCCTTCTTAAACCCAATACATTATTTTAAGTTTTTTTAATTGACAGATTATCAATAACGAAAGAAATATAACATAATGCAATAAAACTTTTCTTAAAATTAAATAAACGATTGAAAAATTGTTTGTGACCTATTGCGCGTAACGACGGCAATATTTTTTTAATTCTATTTTAAAGGTTAATTTTATTAAAACATTTAGCTAACTTTATTTTTAAAATTACTTTAAATGTTGTCATAAGTAAGAAAATATAAACAAATGTAATGAAATTACTTTAATATAAAGTTCAAATATTTACATTTTTTTTCGATTCTGATTATATGACTTTTCAAGAACAGGAACAATTTGAGCATTATGTTATATATTATTTCTAGATTAGTTATGTATCTACTTTATATATTAAAAATCCATAATTTCCATGTATTTAATATTTTTTTACACTGGTTACATCGCGTACATATTATTACTTCTTTCAAATCTAATTTGTTGATCTAATTGATGTTGTTAGGAGTATTTGAGTGTCGTGTGACTGATAATTTAGGTGTTAAAATATAGTTACAATAGAACTGCGAGAAAAGTTTTTAAAGTATTTTTTACTAGCTTCATATCTCTTATAAAATATTTTAATGTAATTATTAAATGTTGCCAATGTTTAGATACGGCCAGTAATGGTTCGAAGTTTAAAATAATGAACACTTAATACTATCAAAAATATATTTTTGACACAAGTGATTGTGCCATCCTCTGCAATCTTATTTTTCTTAGATTGCCTGGTTTTGTTTTGGTATTACATCGACCAAAGAGGTTAAGCCTCACTTGTATTTGATATTATTTCATTTTTACCATAGATAGTTTTGTGATACATATTGAGAACAGATAATATTCGCAATCATTTTGTAATTTTATTGTTTAGTTAACATTTTTGACCAATAGTAACACTGTTTTCAATATGTAACAATTTAGGGAATGAGAAATGTTGTGTCATTTTTAATAATAGATAAATAAAAATTGTTATATAATTATATGACGAATATGGCAAATATTATATATGTATATTTTATTGTATAGCGAAATGAGTACTATTTCAGATTAATGTAAATGAAAAATGTTATAGAATGATATGTTAAAACTAAGTTAACTGTTTGTAAAAAGAAAGAGAATATGTATAAATGAATATTTGCTACTACTTTGTTTTATTTTACATACATAATACAAATAAACGATAATAGTAATAAAGTTAAACTAACTCATCAAGAACGGGAATGAAACAGCATTAATACAATATTAAATTACTAAATTACTGTTATTTAAGCATTAAGTATAGTTTTTCCAATAATGAGCGTTACACTAAAATATTTTGGAAAATACTGATATATATATATATATATATATATATATATATATATATATATATATATATATATATATATATATATATATATATATATATATATATATATATATATATATATATATATATTACAAAGATAAAGTATCGTTTTTGTTTATATTTATCTTCCAACCGATGTACATGGGGCCTTTAAGAGAAATCAACGCTAAATGATTATGTCACTTAGATCCCTTGGTTTTTATAAGTTGTTCTCCATGAATAGCGCTGTAGGTATCATAATATAAGATTTCAAATTTAAGGGTCGCCACTAAGAAAATATAATTCCAAAATTAATACAAGCCAGCGCCTTCAATGTCTGGGGCTCTATCTCCTAACAAAGCGTAAAGATTGTTGATATTGTGGTAGCGAATGTGTGCAGTGCTTGTATATTATTGTTATTGGCGGGTAGTGCATGAATTTTATCATGGTATGAGAACGATAGTACATATATTCTACATTTAGCTTTACATGTATTTTCTTTTATCGCAGATTATAGCAAAATAATATTTTCATTTACTTACACATTACACATTTACACTTTTTTATTACGGACCTCCGCAAAGTAATGTGTTACAACATGTTTTAAATACAACCTCCTTCATATAGTTGGCCAATAATATGAAAAACATTGTGGCTGTCATTATGTGTTATTGAGTTGCGAAAGAGTAAATGAGTTTACATTGGGAAAATTGCTTTTTATTAATTGAATAAGTATAACGGAAAAAATATCGTTGTTTTTTATAAATGCTTAATTCTATAATTTGGAACACAAAGATGTTATAATGTAAGGACACTATGTACTAGTGTACATGGTCAATTACTAGTTGAACGTTTTGTATGAAATTTAAAAAAATTGTTACAACATATTTTTAATACAACCTCCTTCATAGGGGTGGCGATTAATATGAAAAAGCATTGTGGCTGTCATATTTTTATGTGTCATTCTTTGAGTTGTTGCGAAAGAGTAAATGAGTTGACTTTGGGAAAATTGCTTTTTATTTATTGAATAAGCATAAAGGAGAAATATCGTCGTTTTTTATAAAATAAACGTTGCTGTAGCTAACAAAAAAACATGACCACAAATAAAAGGTAAATAACTTTTAATCATATAATTTATTATCATAAAGAATCACAACACGGAATACAAATGAAATTAGATCAAGTAATAATCGGTTCATATATCTGACTTCAGATCTAACATAACTTTTTCGCCGGGCTTAAAAGCTGGCATTCCGAGATAAGGGCACGTGGCACATCGGAATGCATCTCCAAGATAACACTGGAATTAAAAAAATAAAAACGGTTGTCTGTAAAGTCGTTAAATGTGATGGATTGGAGTGGGAGAGAGACGCAAGGCATTCGCCAGTCCGGCTGGCCTCTTTCGTTCGGTGACTCATCGTAACAGACGTGAGCAGACGTTACACCTTTTCATGAGTGACTCCAAGCCGCAACCTAATTTAAGACGTTATCACGTCAAACTTAAATATGTGTATATATGCTTAAAGACTTTTACTTTTAAAGAGAATTATTAAACTTGCTATTCTTATATTGGAGTTAAATTCGTAACGTAACTTAAAGCTTTTTGTGTTTTATATATCGATCGGATTACAGTCCTTACACCGTACATTAGGGATACGATTTGGAGTGAAAAAAAAACGATTAATAAATAATCGATTTAACCCCCTTCAGAAAAAAAGATAAAAAATCAATTAACTTTGGATCTGATATATTTTAATAATCAATTTTTTCGGATCAATTCATAAGGTTTTTAATCATAATAATTAATTATAACAAAACCTAATTGTTTAAAATAGACAAGTACGGATAAAGAATAACAGATGTGGTGTTGGCGAAATTCGATAAAAATGTGTAGCTTGGATGGATACGTTGGTCACATCCAACATTGCAAATATCTTATCTTAAATTTAATAACAAGAAAAAGAAGGTAATCAATATACTCGTTTTTAACATCGATTAAAAATCATTCTCTTACCCTTATCCCACTCTAAGTGGGGTCGGCACAATATGTCTTCTTCTTCCACTCTCCTCTATCATTCGTCAACTCTGGTGCCACTCCTTTAACATGCATATCATTTTTCACACAATCCATCCATCTTTTTTTCAGCCTCCCCCTAGTCATACATTCATCCACATTCATATTTAAAACTCTTTTGGTCATATGATTTTCATCCCTCCTCATTACATGACCACACCAACTCAGTCTCGCACTTCTTATCTTTTATGTAATGGGTGCAACTTTCAGACTTCCTCTAATATCGATTAATAATGGTTAAATAATAAAATAATCGATTAATTTTCACATATCTAGCGTACACCATATTCACTTTACGAGTTACTGTAGTAGAATCGAATAAATACAGTTTAAAAAACAAAAACCAACGCTTAAAAAAAACAAAAACATAAAAGCGAAAAGCAATGAAAAATATTGTTATTATTGTGAGAAAGGGATACGCCCAACACGAGTAATGACTTAACTAGAGTTAGTTAACCTTAGAAATTTCTGGAAATTAACTGCCACAAACTTACGCTTCCACAAGACGACTTAGGTGTATCTTTTGTCTCCCCTCTCAACTCCTCGGCCAAACCACATGAACAGTCCGCGCAAGCCTTCCTTTTTCCGGTTGTTGAGCAAACTGAAAACAGCATTGGAATTTCTTTAATCATTTTATTTTAATTTCCCTGTAACAGATCGCCCTATCTAAAGAATAAAGTTATATCTCCCGAAAGAAATAATCTATTCGAAGAATAAAGTCACATTTTCTATGCTTATACATATAAGCATAGAAAATGTGACTTTATTCTTCGGATAAATAAACAAATATGTCGGACACTTACACACACGGTCGTCCGTCCCCAAAGTAACTTAATACTTGTGTTATGGTAGACAGGCAACTGGTGAATATATACGTACTTATTTTTGAAATACATACTTAAACACAAATACACACCCAGGCTCAAAGACCAACAAATTCATTTATAGAAAATGTTAAACCAGCGACCCGCGGAGCCGAAGGCAGAGTCACTACGCACTACGCATTGCGAAAGGGAATTCGAAACCAGACTAAGCCACAGCAACGTGGCCGAATTGCTAGTAGTGTATAATAATAATACCGTTTAGTTTTAATTATTATATTTTTAAAAACAAACCAAACCTACTGCTCACACAGTACTTACACCTTAAGTTCAAGGTCTAATGAAATCGAATCAAAATCAAATCAAAATAATCTTTATTCAAATAAGCTCTATCAAGCACTTTTGAATCGTCAAGGATCAATATGATTAATGAAGCTACAACTGGTTGGGAATGTTGCTATTACGTCTAGCTTTTAAGGTTAACCCACTTTAACAATTTTTATGGTTATCAAAATACTATATGTATTATAGTTTTAATCTATCCACGCGGGCGGAGCCGCTGGCGATTGCTTATAACTTATACAGCAAAACGGCCAGCTAGTAATTCATAAAATTGTAGTTTCCTAATGAATGTTCATTCAAACTCAGCAACCACTTAACGATAGCATTCATTCGTAAATAAGAGATACTATCGAAGCCAATGACCAGTTTCCTGGCATTACTAACTGGCCTTCGACGTTTCTACTGTTGGAACACAACACCTAAACACGTGGTCTCAATACCGTTTGCAACACAAAACCTCCACGAAATTTGTCATTGTGATAAAAAGACTGATAAGTTTTGTTCTATATTTATCTACAGATTGAACTGTTAGTA
Organism: Morpho helenor; assembly: GCA_029227775.1. NCBI lineage: Eukaryota > Metazoa > Arthropoda > Insecta > Lepidoptera > Nymphalidae > Morpho > Morpho helenor. Next base: position 5,688,382 of record JARGCU010000032.1, on the reverse strand, counting down.
ATAATAAAAAACTGTTTGTCTTACAAATTTTTATGGTTAATAACAAACGCTTCTAGTTTTATAAACTTGTCACATATAGCTCTACACCTATTGTACATATACATGTCTTCACCATTCTACGGGATATTAGCGGAATATATTGTGCCTTTCAAGCACAGATTCAGGCCATAAACGTAATAAGAAGAATGTACAAATAAAAATTACTAATTTTCATTATAGAGTAGGTGAATAATAATACTAGGTCTCTTTCGTTTTTTATTATACATAAATTATTTGCCATATTTTACACATAATGTTTTATTATTGTAATGTTGAATTGGATCTGTCTAAAGTGTTCAAAATATAGGTAAAACTTAAAACTTAAAATTTAGTTATTTATTTTATTGAATTTTCTCCGGTTTATGATAAGTGTACATTGTTTGATATAATATTTGACTGGCCCGTTGGTGCAGTGACCCTGCCTTCAGCTCCGCGGGTCACAGGTTCGGTTCCCGCCGAAGGCAAACATTTTCTATAAATGAATTTGTTTGTCTTCAAGTCTGGGTGTATATTTGTATTTAAGTATATATTCACGAGTTGTCCGTCTACCATGACAGAAGTATAAAGTTACTTTGGGGACAAAGACTGGGGATGTAAGTGACCCATAATAAAAAAAAAAAATGTATGCTCCAAGTGGGTCAAAATTGAGTTCAATGAAGTCAGGTACATACATATGAAACTAGTAAGGTGTGTAATAAGCAATCACATTACACTATGAACAAACCTCGTAATGACTGCTGATCTGGTTTTTTAAGGTCATCTGCATCCAGTAACATGTCTGAATCAATAATTTCATCATCCTTTGTGCCTGCCCAAGCTTCTTCCACTGTATTGTCTAGTTTCCAAATTGCTGGCTTGCTATTCAGTTTCAGAAGTACTTTGGCGCCCACCTAAAATTATTAATCTGATTAGCAAATCTTTCATGATTATCTTTCAAAAATATAGCTGATTTTAGTAGTAAAAAACACAGATTTACAGGAAATATAAATTAGTAATATTATTTCGAGTTGATAGTGTCATCATATTATTTTTTTCTTATGATTGAAATATTAATGAATGATGTATTCTGCATAAAATCAATTGCTTAATGTTCTCTAAACTAAATTCCTCTTTATTGTTCTTAATATTACTACAAAACATATTTAAATTATAATTTTTTTTGTAACACAAACAAACATTACAGTAACTTAAAATAACTATAAGACTATTATGTATTGATATGAAAATTTATATGATCTGATGATTTTAAAAATTAGGTTATTAGTGTTTATGCAGTCTTTGGTGCAGTATCACTTTGACAATCACTGGTCTACTGTGATCTGACGATTAGTGTTTATGAAATATTTTTTTTTAAATATGTTAATATCATATCTTTAAAATATTTATCTGAAACCTACATATTCAAACATCATCTTTCAAGAAAGAGACATAGTTAGATAATGAACTTAGGGATTGCTCAATTTTAAAATATATTATAATTTTTTAATTAGTTATATGTTTGGATTCATATAATTAGGGATATATTCTTAAAATTTCATACCTCAAATTTAGGTTTCTCTGCAGTGAATTCAATTTCATTGCGAGTGACATTTAGGAATCCATTTAATATAAGAGCTGAAGTGATGTCTTCATTATCCTTAAGAATTACTTTACCGCTGGGTTTTAATAACTTAATTATATGGCTCAGTAGGCTATCACTATGATGAACTGAATGTGGAGGTAACCAATTTGATATTATAACATCGAATGATGACAATGGTCTTGAAGCTGCAAAATAAAAAATAAATGAATATTATATATTTAATATAATAACCAAATTTTTGTGACTATTAGACAGCACAATCTAAACTAAGGTATTTACGTAAGTTCAACCAAAATTTTCAAATTAAGTATTTTATTTCGTACAGAATAGATGTTATGTTTTTAATTAAAATTTTAATATAATTTTTAATCATAACAATTGTAATTAAATACCATAATGTAAATTAATTATACAGAGATTAAAAGAGAGAGATGTAAAATGTTTTTTATTTTTTATTTTAGAGAGTATTTAAACAATGACATAGTGATTAATGGCATAATTAAAACTTATGCTTACCCTCAGTAATCATACTAGAGTTTTCGAGAACTACAGACGCATTAATACTTTTAATTTCATTGACTAAATTACTCAAATCATTTGTTTCGCTATTGTTCCATATTATTAACACGTTATCCCCACGTTTAATACTATTCATTTTAATAGATTTTGGTAATTTGATAAATAGAGAAACGTATTAAAGTTATTCGCCGAACGAAAAACACAATGTTTTTAAACAAAAGATGCACAAACTTAAAGGTTCATTATGAACAATGATGAACACTGTAATCTTTGCAAGGGTTCTTCCAGGTGTTCAATTTACAAGTTTACTGTCAGTCAGCCAGCTATCTACCTATATGCATTCTTGTGCCAAAATTAGAGATGTAACTCACGAGCTAAAGACAAGAAAAGATATAAATAGCATAAGATATAATCACTCTAGCTCGCATGTGTTTCAATTTTAGCTGTATCTTTATACTTATTACTTAAGAATCAATTTTTGTGATGAGTTACAGCTTGTTAACATTAAGCAAGAAAGAATAGGGCGTATGAAGCAGTTTACACGTAAAAGAGAAAGCCGGATAGCTATTACATTTTGGTATTATAAGAGCCAAAGATATAAAAGATATATTTGTAGTCTAATTTGTCTTATTCTCTCTCTGAGCCGTACTGAGCTCAATGACTTAAAGATATAAAAGAGTAATATATATTTCAAGTTAGAAAAGATATAAATCGTTCTTTTCTTGTCAGGGGTTAATTTTGCCCATCTCTAGCCGAAATACTAAATAGTTTGCTTTATCTGTATGTACACTGTAGTATTTGGTATAACTAAAGAAATCAGAATGAGGGATTGAAAAATATTAGATTTTTAATAATCGATATAAAACATAAATACAATATAAGTATGTATCCTTGTTTCTTCTTTTATTGTACTCTATTTTTACGATAACATGCATTGTTTCATTAAATCTGTAAAATGTAGCCAAACAACACATTTTAATCGAATTTCACAAACAGCGCATCTGTTATTCTTATGTCTGTGGTAGTTGACCACTTTAATTAGCCTTTATTCAAATAAATGATTAATATTAAAACAACAACTTTTCAAATACTTAGAAAAAAATCAATTCCTTATTAATAATCGGGTATTTTGATACAAGATAAATAATCGATTTTTAAAAAATCGATTATTTATTAATTCTAAAAAACAAGAAAAAAAGAGAAGAAATGAGGATTTTTTTTTTTAGACACTTACACACACGGTCGTCCATCCCCAAAGTAAGTAACTTAATACTTGTGTTATGGTAGGCAGACAACTGGTGAATATATACTTATATATTTTTAAATACTCGGCGGGAATCGAACCCGCGACTAATAATATAACCGATTTATGATGTTTTGTATAATAGTATAAAACAATCGATTAATATAAAATCGATTATTCTTTCACATCCATATACTGCGTCCATCATATTATCAGTCTTTTGACAGCTCACGCTCATTAAGTTTTGTATTGCTTACGTACAAATATCATACAAATAATATTTGTACTTTATGGATGGGTACCGCCCACTTAGTGATGTCACACATAATGGTTACTACGATTATGCCACAGATTAAAAATAATCGGTAGAAATCGATGTTACGAGTATTAAAAGACATTTAATAACATTATATAAAGTTTTACTTTCTTCTTAGTTAATACATGAATACAAATAAAACAATCAGGATATTTTAATTTATTTTATTAGCACGAGTCGTCGGAATGATAATCAGCACTAGACTCCTCCGATGAGGAGTCTTCAGTAGCAGTTATTATTAGCTCTTGTGTAGATAATATATTATCAAACGCAATATCACGTTCCCAATCAGAGAATATTACTCTTTTAGTTCTTTCCACCACACTTGCCCAGTTCTCGGCCGTTACGTGGGTGCAAGCATTTTTTAGCAATTGCAACATTTTATTCGCTGTGAATGGGGGGCTTGTATTGCATCTCGCAGCATGCCCTTTTACTTGTGCCCATATAAGTTCTATTGCGTTGTACTGGCAGTGGTATAGAGGAATCCGAAGAACAGTATGGCCATTTTCTGCTGCCATTTCATTGATTACATAGCGTTTTGCTCTCTTTTTGGTTTTTAATATTTTTATTAATTCAACTTTTAACATTGAGTCGTCCACATTTTCTCCATTGTCCCGAAGCCAATTAATTATTTCATGCTTTTTATTAGCCTGTGTTGGCATTTTGTCAATTTGACGGGAGTGGTAGGGCGCATTATCAATAAAAATTATTGATGGTTCTTCCAATGAAATGAGCATTTTTTTGAACCACTCTTCATACACATTTGCATTCATCTCTTCGTGGTAGTCATTTGATTTCTTCGATTTAAATGCCAACAGTGCGTCTTGTACAAATCCTTTTGCTGTACCTGCATGGCAAATGATTAGGCGCTCACCTTTTCCCATTGGTACTGAGGAAGTGGAATCAGCAGTATCATCAGTCCAGAAACGAGATAGTGTGTGGTTAGCGTTGAGCCATGTTTCATCCGTGAAAACAATATTTGCCCAATCTTGTATTTTCTTTGCCTCTCTTAAAAAATCACAACGTGCTATAGCTATATCTGTGCGTTCCATTAATAATTTTCTTTTATTTAACTTTTTATATGAAAAGCCAATTGTGTTCAAAACTTTGACCAAAGAAGATTTTTCACCATGAAATAGACCACTTCTTTTCAAAGAAACAATAAGTTTTCTCAAAGTTGGAATTTCTTTTCTCAAGTAGTAATCATATACATGACGACGAATAGCGTCAGCGTCAAAGTCATCGACAGCTGTCACCTTATGAGCCCGGCGCTTTCTTTTTGGTGTAGATGGTTTGTTTTGCTCCAAGCCGCTCCTGCCGTAGGCATCTGTAGTGATTTTAGTCACAGTTGATAGACTGATCCCCAACGCGGCTGCAACACGGTTTCGGACTTGCGTGATAGGTATAAGAGGTCCGCCATTTTGATTTTCTTGCTCAAAATACTCATGAAGTTTTAACACTAACTGTCTCGATTGTGCTTTCAACACACGTTCTTTCGGCATTTTCACGATCAATTAATATAAGTTTCACAAAAGTTTTTCCGAGAAATAAAGCTACTTAACTCAAGGTGTAACAGATGCGAGAGAACACTCAGCGAACGTAAATGCGTGTGACTATCACGGGCGTTTCGTTGAGAGTGACAGATCACGTCAAAATGGCGGCCGAGCGGAAGGTCTGTTGATGTTGCCAGTTGATGTATAATATATTTTTTATGATTATAATAAATACACACGGATTAACATTTATTTTCAAAAAACTAAGGCAATATTAAATCAAAATGTTGATTTCTATATCTGTTATTAGTTTACGTAGGTTATCATTAATCGAATTACTTAGGTACGTAATTCGATTAATGATAGTAGGTACTATAATCGGAATGGTATCGCATACGAGAATCTTTAGGACATCACTAAATATGTAAATCGTCAATCTGTCAAAAGATGGTTAATATAATGGACAGCATAGATTATTAACTATAAAATAGATGGTTGAGATTCATACATTGGCGCGAGCCTATTTTCGGTGGTATGGGGGGGGTGCAGAGTAGCACTATAGCTACTTACATTCTCATTCATAAAAAACTATCTGCCTCTCACCCGTTTCATTCATAAAAACGGATTTAGTCTCAGCTCTGACTCTTTCTCACATATGGAGTAGTAATATATATAACGTATGACGTAAAATCGTAGTAAAATTAGTGATGTTCTTGGTGCGCTAAAACCGTCACTAGTGATGTCAAAGTTTTATCGATTCGCATTTTACTCTTACCGATTATTTGGATAACCGGTTTTCCTGTAACATATTAATAATGATTTTTAGATTTTAATAAAACAAAATATTTAAGGAAATTCTTTAATAGACTTTTACTGTAATAAAAAAATTTATATTCAACAGCCGTTTTACATTTCTATGTGCATGCTTCTTAAAAAAAAAAGTTTTTTCCTAAACACGCTAAAAGTGCAACTTCAAAAATGATTACTATTTTTAAATAGGAAACAGAATCGGCGATCATGTATCTTGAAAATATAGGAATTGTAATTTAAATTATTATATATTATTATTAAATATAATTAATTATAAGTATTCACTCGAAAACAAATTTACAAGATTAGTATTTGAAACAATAGATGCTTTCGTTTTTACCGTTTTAGTATTTAGGAAAAAACATTATACTTAAAAGGAGTATACTTGATGGTAAATTATAAATATTAGTCTTTTTTAGATATATTGGTAGTAGTTTTATAGAATATTAGTGGTTTTTATCTCTAAGTATAATATTTTCCATCAAACCAGTTAACACTTCGGATTTATACATATAAAGTAAGAATTAAATTGTGAAATTTTGCCATAATTAATGTGCCAATTGATACCAAGCTTTTCGATGAAAGAAAACATCATGAGGAACTATACTCCATGGGTTAAGTATTTAACTAAATGTAAACATGTCAAAACAGGTAGTTTATAGTAGGCATTATCTGCCTACTATAAAGTACCTTTTTTATTACAACACATTATACTAACATTTAATATAATTTTTAATTCTTTTAAAGAATTTAAAATTATTGATAGTATTCGCACCACTTTATTATGGCGTGATTGCTATCAATAATTTTTACAAACTTTGAAACAATAAATAAGAATTATAAAATTTTTAAAGAAAACGATGGATAATATTAAATACACTAAATTACTACACATTTAAGTATCACAGAGTGAAGCTCGTAGAATATTGATATTATGTTGCGTTGGTTAATCCAATTACCATTTTAGGTAGTTTACTTGGCTAATTTGTATCTGCTGAATTTTATTAAATTATATATTGCTGTTTTGCTATACTAAAGGTATAAATATTTAATTTTAGAAAATACCAATCAATTTATGAAAATTACATTTATAAATATTAGAGATATTCTTTTGACAACTGCAGTTGAATCCCAATTTTTTCATTTGTTAATAATATTATTGTTATGACATATTTGTCACTCCTGAATCACATGGTTTTGTTTGTTTACATCTTGTTATGTTTCTATACTTATGGAGTATATATAGTAAAATAATAAAAATTTTGAATCACTTTTTAAATGTTAATAATAGTAATATTAGTTAGTTACTTTTGCCTCATGTATCATAGTTCTATAACTTTACTTGCGATAAAATTTTCCATTTCCATTATCGTTTTCCAAGTATCTGCAGTAGTGTGAATTCTCCTTAATTGATACACCGTTGTCTAACTCGCATTATGATTACGATTATGCAAAAAACTTTTAACAAATCATATTTATGATTAATGCAAGTTAACCAGGAATTATAGTTTTTTAAGTTATATACATTTTTGACTAATTAACACTTTACATGCCATATGCCATTCCAAAGATATAAGTTTTTGTGATGGATAATATAATTTTAACTAGATCAAATCTTTCAGTTTTATTAGACAATAGCGTAATTATAAAAATTTCACAATTTAAATAATCCTGTTTTGAAAATATATTACTCCCAGGATTGCTCAGGTTTTTAGTTTTGCTACACAAGTAAAAACACGTGTTTTGAATAGGAATAAATGGTGTTAATGTTAAAATACACAATTTTTAGCAGCAATACAGGCAGAACTCATAATTCATTATAAGCCCGTCGTTTAAGCAAACTAACAATTAAACTAGCAACTAAGCAATTGTTATTCATTTTCCTGAGTAATGAAAATTTTAAACCCATTCATCTCAAAATATAAGTTTTTTGAGTTGTACCGCTATTGCTGCACATGACCGATATATCAATATACTGAACCGGTAATATGATATGGCTTGGGTCTGGAAAATATTTCTGATGGAATACAAGGTACTATAATTATCAAACAATAATATTAACCAATCATGTTTTAAACAATGAAACCAAATTATGATCCGTTCTAGTGTGCTAGAGCCCCCTTATCCACGGATTTGAGAAAAAATCCATTGGGTCCTAGTTAAGAAGTTTCAAACTTCATAATGTTTGTCAATTATACTAATATGAATACTATTTTGAAGACACAACCTTTTCTTGAGTCCTCTAGCATTGAAGCGGACTTTTACAGCCTTATTCCAAAATTCCGAATGATTCAGGCGGCAAATTAAATTGTTAGTGAATAAAAGCATTCGCGCTGTGAAAATGTTATTACTAATGTCAATAAATGAGGCTAAATAATTATGATTCGACTGAAGCTCTTCATATATGTTCATCTGCATCATCGGGCTCGTGGACACTTCCCGGCGGAAGAGTTCGCAGCATATTTAACCTGTTATAAATAAGTAATTCTTTAATAATGTATAGATAGAACATTAGTTTGCAAAGGTAGTCTTACAGACAATCTTGGCATTGATATCCCCTGAGTAGAACAGACCACCCTCATTTCTTACCGAGGTGTCGCGAAAACCGATTAAGGTAAGTCGAGTTGACGTCGGGCAGGCGACCGGTCGTAAGATACCAAATCATGTGATAACATGTTTAAAACATGTTGTGCCTTCCCCATTTAGAGTGGGATAAGGGTAGGAGAATGATGCATTGACAAATAACAGAGATTTTAAATTTTAAAAATATATTTTTAGCTTCTACTGGTCTTAAATAGTGTCTGGAAAATATTTTTTTTGTGTCTATAATTTTGTCTACAGTTATATTTTAAGTATAGAATAGAGACTATAATTATAAATTTTGTTTTTTAATAATAAAATATAAGGGGTATCTGTGACAATCTTTGTGTTATGTTAAATATCTTTGATTTTGTACTGTTAGCAGTACCAGGCTAAAAATATTATGCTTTCCAAATACTGTATTGTATGTGACAAAGTTCCAATGATCATCACTAATATGTCTTTTAAGCTATTCTTATATTACACACTTTTTTGCATCACTATAATAGAGGAAAAATTGTACCAAACATTTTTTGTTATATCTCAAACGGATTAGGCAGTTAGCCCATTAGACATATAAGCTTCAGTTTTAATAGAAAGTGAAATGGACAGACTGACATACTTTACATCAAATATTTACTTGCCTTCATCTAGTCAAATCAATTGACCTAATCATGTGCTTCATCCCATAAAGCATCAACAGCATATAGCCCTTAGACGTCATCCCAATGAGTACTCTCTTTGGCTATGACCAGGTTCATCTGAAAATTATTGCAAATACATTTTAATAAATATGGAACAAGCTATGGATAGCTCAGCGGTGAGGCCGTTCGACTCTGTAAAGACGATCATGGGTTTATACCCCGCGCAGGCACATGTCTAATTGACAATTGCAATTTATGACACGCTTTTCGGTGAAGGAAAATATAGTAAGGAAATCCGCATACTTCTAGCGAATTCTAGGGATATGCGTAACCTACCAATCCGCATTGGAGCAACGCGATGGTAGGTCTTTGCTACAATACTTCTCTCCAAAAAACGGATAGAGGAAGCTTATGGTTCCCACTGCTGGGGTGGATAACAGGCCGTTACTTTAAACATACACATGCCAATTTTTGTGTTTACAAACAAAAATGATTTATATTTGAAACATTTTAACTCACTTGAAGAATATCAGCCATTGTATCAGATATTAATGAATTCATTGCAACAACAGTAGCAGTGCCTTGACCAGACACAGTTACTCAGACAAAAAATCTAGTTGAAATGTGCATAACTAAATGGGATAGTATGTTAAAGTATCTTGAACAAATAACTTTCTGTTAAATAATTAAAGTATGTCTGTAATCCATATTGTCTGTCGCAGAAAGAATAAAAACTATTCAGAAATAACCACCTAAAACATAGAATATAACTGATATTGGGTATGACATATGATATACAACACTTCAATAAAGCATACACAATAAATATTACTATAGAAGGAAAAGTTTTATTTTTACTTATATTTTAAAATTAAAAAATAAAACTTCCCAATATTATTACAGTTCAATAAAAACACTAAGGATATACTATAATGCTATATGCTTCGAGGTCCCTGCTTTAATAAATGTATATATAAATTGAAAAACACTAGCTTAAATTGTACTATATATTATAGAAAAAGAATATAGCACGAAAAATACTATATTTTTATCGCTAATTGCAATTGTCGTGCTTTTTTTAATTAACTGTGAATGGAACGCACCCGCAGCCCTGCATAGGGAATGTAGGAACGAAACTCATTCATGTATTTACGGGGCTTAGTTAGTTAGTAGCTCTAACTCCGTGTCATTATCCAGCGAAAAGTAATAAAAAATAATCATGGAAAAATAAATAATGATTGAAAATAGATGTGTCCTATTTTTTTTCCTGAATTTCTTAAAAGTACTATATTTTTTTGATTTAAAAAGAAAAATAGTATTTTTCTTCAAAAAAAAGGTGGCAACCCTCATCGCGCCCTTTTTGATTAAATAGGGGCAACACTGTGCCGTTATTGTTTCCGGTGGAGTCTTACTATATATACCGATAAAACGTTTCAGTGACATTCAGTCCTTGTTCGTCATTCAAGAGAAGTGCATCTCGGAACGGGAATTGTGGTATTCCTATTATATCGTGTTATTGTATATAGTGTGCGTTAACAAGAAGTTTATGGAAGTGTCTAATTTTAATTAAAAATCATTTGTTGGTTTATATATTTTTGCGTAAGTAAAAAGTGATTACAGTTATATATTACGTATAACGAACGTTTCAGGTGAGTCAGTACGTTTCAATTTTCTTCGTATTAAATAGTGCAAAAGTATAGTTTATTTGTTATTAAGTTTTGGATAACTACTCACATTTTATCCGAGAATGTTTGTTGAAATTCAAACATTTGAGTTGTTGAGTTTGTGATAGTGAATGTATATAGTGGTTGTGTATGGTGGTGGCGGTGGTGGAGGTTTGTGCATGTGTTTTTTACGAATCCTGCATGTATCAGGTATGATAACCAATTGTCCACTCTACATTTAGCATTATATACATTTTCTATTTTACTTCATCGCCGATTATAGCAAAATAATTTTATTATTACTTTTGCATAATTACTCTGTTTTAATCACAGCTTAGGTAAATATAGATTATAGTATAGTAAATATACATTAGCTTCAAAAGCGCGCTACTTTGTAAGACGTTTTATTAACGGGCTAGCCATTATAAAGGTGTCATACTGATTTCTGAAATTGCGCAGTTTTGGTAATTCGTACGTCATTAATTTTTACAATTTTTTTTGTAATGGTTATGTGTTGCGGTTGGCAAAGAGCCGGTATTTGGCACCTGCAATACATGTAAAACCTTAATTCTTTTCCCAGTCGCTTTTGGCTACTGATGTTTGAGTGCACGCTTACATCTGTGGCTGAAATTACGGGAATCTAACTTAGCTTCATAAATTCAGACTTCACTTGAGTATTAGTTACCTCAAATGCATTTTCTCAAATTACAGAGGTCCTGGTGGTTGACGCTACTGTTCGGCCTGGCGCTGTTCGAGCGTTCGAGGCGACGGCGGAGCGACAGCAGCTGCGGCATAGCCGGACGGGCCGGCCTGGGGTGAGGGGCGGCGGCACGTCTCCATTGGCAGCAGCGAGGCCAGACCAGCGTAGCTCGTGGAGTCACGAGGCCAGCTGTCGGACTGCCCTCCTGTAAAATTAATCCATTAATTTCATTCAATCCATTAATTTTTACATTTTTTTTTCGTAATGGTAATGTGTTGCGGTTGGCAAAGAGCCGGTATTTGGCACCTGCAATACATGTAAAACCTTAATTCTTTTCCCAGTCGCTTTTGGCTACTGATGTTTGAGTGCACGCTTACATCTGTGGCTGAAATTACGGGAATCTAACTTAGCTTCATAAATTCAGACTTCACTTGAGTATTAGTTACCTCAAATGCATTTTCTCAAATTACAGAGGTCCTGGTGGTTGACGCTACTGTTCGGCCTGGCGCTGTTCGAGCGCTCGAGGCGACGGCGGAGCGACAGCAGCTGCGGCATAGCCGGACGGGCCGGCCTGGGGTGAGGGGCGGCGGCACGTCTCCATTGGCAGCAGCGAGGCCAGACCAGCGTAGCTCGTGGAGTCACGAGGCCAGCTGTCGGACTGCCCTCCTGTAAAATTAATCCATTAATTTCATTCAATCCATTAATTTTTACATTTTTTTTTTGTAATGGTAATGTGTTGCGGTTGGCAAAGAGCCGGTATTTGGCACCTGCAATACATGTAAAACCTTAATTCTTTTCCCAGTCGCTTTTGGCTACTGATGTTTGAGTGCACGCTTACATCTGTGGCTGAAATTACGGGAATCTAACTTAGCTTCATAAATTCAGACTTCACTTGAGTATTAGTTACCTTCCTTTAGTTGCACTTAGTCTAGTGCTATTCCATCTCTGAAAATAATTTTAAAAAATTAAAAAAATTAAAAATTGTTACTATTCAAATATAACCTCTTATGAACAAGGTTGTATTTGAATCTATATGAATATTTGTTCTATAATATAAAAAAATGTTGTCTGTGTCATTATGCACTGATTTGTTAAGAAAGAGTAAATGGGTTCACTTTTAGAAAAATTGCTTTTTATTATTGCATAAGTATGAAGGAGAAATATTGTTTGTTATTTAATTTCTGTTAGATATAAACAGTTGCACATTTTAAGTGATTTATAAATTACATAAATATTTACTTTCAGTTTTATAGAACAGTCTTTTAATATTGCTGTTATTCTTTCATTCCTTACACATACTATTATATCTTTTATTAGCACTGTAAATGTAAAGATATCTCAAATCATAACTATAAATAACATCATGTGACAATCATATTAAAATAAAAAATTACTCTTAATCTTGGATCTGAGGATTCTTGAATCTGCAATTAATCAATCAATCGTTTAATCAATCGTAAATTTAAATTTTGCTTTTGCTTTTTAATTAAAAATCAACAATAGTGTTATATAAAGCAATATACCCTATATTGCTTTATACAGAATAAACTTGCTCTCTTTTGCTATTTACTCCCTTTTCATCGGAGTCTCATTATAAAAAACTTGACAATCATTTTTAAAGTTCTAATATAATACAATGAAGTATACAACTTCAATTAAAAAATACTTCTAAAAAAAAATATTAAGTAGACCATTTATTATTCATAACTAAGATAGATACACACTTATGATCAATTAGAACAACTTCTAAAAAACTTTCACTTTAATGTTCCATTATTAATCATTTATTGCACTACAAGACACTAGAAGCTATATAAAATCGCAAGACATATCCTTAATATAATAATGAATATAGCTAATTCATCAATCGAAATTAATGTACATATCATAATTTTTATATAACGATAACTAAGTCAAATATGAAATAAAAATTATACTGCATGTTAAAGGTTTTAGGCTATCCATGCAAGGTTAGGTTATTATAATATTTAGATGTGAGAATGTAAATTTTAAGAAAGCTCTTACTATTATTGAGATGCACAAAATTCATTAAAACTCAACACTTACATTTATATAATGATTAAGTAAATCCTCTTCTTATTGTTTTATAACTGCACGTTTCTTCGTTGTTATATTTCTCATTTTAAGAAATATCTCAACAGCTACTGGTGAAATAAGACTTGATACATTTAATTTGCTTCTAGTGATATTTGTTTCAAGAATTTTGCTAACTAAATTAAAACAAAATTATACATTTTAGTAAAAATTAAAGTACTAGAACTTTACAACGGGAAATTTAAAAATTTAATACACCGCCCATTCATTAATAAAATCAACTTGTTGTCTTGTTATATGATAGACAGTCAAAATGAGAATGAGTGCGTAAAAATATGTATGTAGGAGTGGAGCGAGATGCAGCTGAGACTATTTTCATACGATTCATTCATAAATACGTACATGTGCAAGAGGGATGCGAGATAACATGTGTTGGCGCCTGTAGTAAAACCGCCCTGATGGACAGTGTATAGTTATTTAATAAGTTTTTAGGTTATTTTTATTTTTTTGAAATCGTTGTTTTTGTTACAAAATAAATGTTTTTAAAATATATATGTATGGAATAAATAATTATTAATTTTGAGATATTATATAAATGGTAAAGTATGATTAATGAGGCATTTATGGCTGGTATTTGGTCATCATTAGGAAGCACAATTGGCAAATTATCAGGAACACATACTGTAGTAGTAAGTTTATACAAGAACCACTATATCACATAATTATATAGGTATAGATTTAAAAAAAATTATTTACTTTTACACAAAGCTTTAGTGTCTAAATAAAACTAAGTGTATTATGTATCTAGAATTTTTATTGTGGTGGTTATAATAATTTAACTTATGATGCCTCCTACCTACTACCTATTTACACCCGTAATTTAAAAATTTGCAGTAATCTGTGTTTGGATTATACATGTAAAATAATGTAAAAATAATTTGTTTAAACCAATGTTGATGGAAAGGGAAAAAAGCATATATTTTGTTTGTGGACTCTATAGAATATATTTCTATATCCTAGAAAATATTAAGTATTCTCCAAGTCGTGATAAAAAATATCATCAACTTGAGTTAAAAGTATAAGAAATAAGGGTTACAATAAATTCACAACACCGTCCAATACCTATAATAAAAACAATAGTTGAACTATGGAGCAAATAATTATAAAGAATAATTAGAATAAAAAAATTCTTATAAGAAATATAATTTAAAATGGTTTACATCAACCTAGCACCCCTAAATTTTGCATGCATATTCTATTTGACTCTAGAATATTACATCTTCCCTGCCCTACACAAAAACTAACACGAATGTATTATTGACTGAGTAAAGGCATTGGTACATCCCCCTCTAGACAAACTGATAACCTATATAAGAATGCAAGGAGCAGTTTGATGGCATATAACAGACACTTCAAAATGAGGAATCGGACATTCAGTTGGAGTAGGTTGCCAAGGTGCTCCCAATGCATCTCAGTGTATCCATTAGTAGAGAGAATGGCCACTGTTTAGAGATGCCTCAATCAGGAGATGGAGGTCTCTAGGGTCAGAACTGCTGCTGTATGAGATGGCTATGTGCATAACGTTAACCTGCCCTCAGAACAACTAGCATGGAGGAACACTGTCAGGTTTTTATCCGGACATACCCGCCGCATGTACCCGTCAGGAAGTGTTGGCCATGACCCATTATGGCCCATTACCAAAAAGCGGCATAGAAATCACTTGAAGAGAACTGTGTCTTAAATGCTTACACTCAACAACTCATTGTGCCAGACATTTTTACAATATCACAGTCTTATTATAAACTAAACACAGTGTGGTATCTGGCTGAATAGAATAGTACCACCCTCATTTTTTACTGAGGTGTCGTAAAAGGCGACTAAGGTAAGTTGACGCCGTGTTGTATCAGACTGAGTAGAACAGATCACACTAATTGCTTACCGAGGTGTCGTAAAAGGCGACTAAGGTAACTCGACCCGCCATCCCCACTACACGTCGCCCTAAGCCGTGGTTCGGCCTCACAGGAAGCACCCTTAAGACGACGTTCCCCGACGCTAGTAGAGCTTCTGCGCTCTACTCTCCACATTTCGCAACCTCAGCGATGCTTCTGTGCTCGCACGTCATGCCCGGTGACGCTGTAAAAGCCGTTAGAGTTAACAGCATACAGTCAATTAAAAAAAAAGACCCGCCATGTGGTATCCCGTTGAGTAAAATAGACCACCTTCTTTCTTACCGAGGTGTCGTACGTTGACGTCAGGCAGGCGGCCGGTCATAAAATATGTGACAACATGTTTGTAAGATGTTGTGCCGACCCCACTAAGAGTAGCATAAGGGCAGGAGAATGATGAGTCTTAATTACAAACTAAATTAAGTATTCTTATTACAGGGCGACAGCTACTTAATATGGGTGTTTCTTCTAATTGTTATGGTCTTAGTAAATACATGGGGATGCAGATGTTATTTGCGGTCACTTGATGCAGCTGCTAACTCTGTGGCACCCACTGTCATATCATCAGCATCTAGCTATATTTTATCTGTATGTAATGGATTGCTATTTTGCTTTTATGCTGTATACTATAGTATAGTGACTAGGTGACTATCGTCATCAACAAGTTGAGGAATCAAACCTGGGTAGGCTTACCTATGAGCTTTTGATATCTAGGATTTCTGAAGAGCATTTTAATGATGGAAAACATTAAGAGAAACTCATTCGGTCGTACCGTTTGGCTATCAAAGATAGTAACGGTTGACAGAGCCCTACTTTTATTTTTTTAAATTTACCGAGTAAATTTTTTAAATTAAAAAAAAATAAAGTGGGATCGGCACATGTTATAAACATGTTGTCCATGATTTGGCTATGTATTTTACGACCGGCCGGCTGACTGACATCAACTTACCTTAGTCGCCTTTTACGACACCTCAGTAAGAAAGATGGTGGTCTATTCTACTTAATCGGATACCACACAGTGGGTCACCTTACCTTAGTCGCCTTTTACGACACCTCGGTAAGAAATGAGGGTGGTACTATTCTATTCTACCGGATACCACACGGCGTTAACTTGTTAAATTTTACTACCTAGCAGTCCAAAAATAAAAATATAGATTACCTATAGGTTTACTCAGCTGATCTGAGTTAGTTTAACCACAGAAGTACTTACTGTTATAGATTGGATTAAATTTTCAGGGCCTTTTCGGACTAATCCTGTTTAACGAAGCCTCGTCTATCAAATGGTGGATTGGATCTACGCTTATCGTTCAAGGGCTGGCCCTAGTAGCGAGACAATATAAATAATTCCATTTCCGAATGTGTCTTCGTTTAACGTTTTTATATATATAAAAAAATTGTAATACGTACCTATTTCTACGAGAAAATAGTGTTTTGTTGTCTCTGGGACCTTGAATTTTTCTTTTTTTGTATGTAGCCTATATAGCTATATTTGAAATTCGTGCATGCGTCAGGTATGAAAACTTGATTGTCCACTCTACATTTAGAATTATATTATATATTTTCTATTTTACTTCATCGCGGATTATAGCAAAATAATTTTATTATTTCTATTGTTTAGTATTCGTAATATTAGTATGTTGTATGCATTTTCTTAAATAAATAATATTTATTTATTTCAATAGCCCTTAATCTTTGATATAACTGTAGCTCATATATCGGGCTGCCATGTAAGCTACTGAAAAATATGATATATAATTGAGGGTGTTTATATTTAAGTTTTTTTTGCGAACAAATTCGCGAGTTCAACTAGTACCTAATATGTATGAAATATTAAAATTGAACCATGTAAAAATCGAGCTCGCACGTCCTGTGTATTTTGTAATTTTACAGCGTTGAAAATTTATGTGTAGAATACACTAGCGGTCACGCGTCGCTGTGGCTTATTCTGGTTTCGAATTCCCCTTATAATAGAACTCAAGTAAAAAAAACGCTCCAATCCTCACCAAACTACATCATCATTCCCTGAGTCATTCTAAAGAAAAAAAATTGAATTCTGAAAATTTCACTAAAATCGGTCTTTAAAAGTGTTCGGAGTCTATAAAGTACAAACAGATAAACATTAATTTTTATATATAAAGATTATAAAATATAAGTTTTAAATGTAAACAGGAGTCCGGTCCGGTCTAGTCCGAGGGAAAAATCTACTATATTTATGTTGTTTGTGATAATTAATCCAGTTGTTCCGATTAACATTCCAGAATTTAAGAAACGTTAAATGTAATATTTATTAAGTCCAAATATATTTTCTATTAATTACTTCGTTTAATTTTGAAGTCAATTTAGTACATCCTATAAAAAAGATTTAAATAACCTTTGTAAGTCGCATTTACTTGTACATTTATGAAAATTACGTTCGATGACGACGACGATGTTCTTTCGCCTTACTTTGAATATATCAGTGTGCTTAGTGCCAGTTTTTTCCAACCTACTCGATTGCGTTAGTAAGTAGCGGCCTGTTACTCTCCCACTGCTGGGAATGGGCCTCTTCCCTTCATTTTTGGAGAGAAGTATTGGAGCTAAGACCTACCACGCTGCTCCAATGCGGATTGGTAAGTTACACATATCCCCAGAATTCTCTAGAGATATGCAGGTTTCCTCATGATGTTTTCCTTCACTGAAAAGCGTGTGATAAATTGCAATTATCAATTAGACACAAGTGTTTAACAGAAAAACTCATTGGTGTCTGCCCGGGTTTGAACTCTTGACCTCGAACGTGGCGCACGGTGTTACCGCTGGGCTATCCCAGCTCCTCCCGATCGCGTTAGTGTAACGCCTATTTGTATGGTTGGAACAGCAGTCACTAGATGTCGCTGTTGCAGCGTCATACAAATAGGCGTTACGCTGACGCGATCGAGTAGATTAATAAAATTCGCACTAAGCACACAATAGTATAAAACCGTCATTGACAGTTAAAAAAAATTGTTCCAATCGTCAACAAACTTTACTGTATCAGCTGGGACATTCTAAAGATTGTTTCAATTCCATTAAAATCGGTCCAGCTGTTTTCGTGTCTACAAAGGACAAACATTTATTTTTATATATTAAGGATAAGTGTAACCTACTTATTCGCAATGAATATGGATCCACCACACATCCAAGATAGTACAAAATACACAAAAATATTTATTTATTTTCAATAATTCATTACAAGAAATGCAGATTGAGACCTTCTAGTAAGTATTAAAAATACTTGGGTCAAAAGATCGCTCTTCCATAACAAAGGTAAGATATATAAATATTATAAAGGTAAGTACTTAGTTATGTATTTAATATATTATTCTTATAATTATATTAAGTTATTTAATAATAGCGTATGTGTATGTTGTGCGCGTGAGTGTGTGTGCGTGACTTGTTGTGCGTGTGTGTGTGTGTATGTATATCTGTGTAATTAAGGTGTATATTCTAATAGAGCTTCCGTAATAGTAATGCTCCAACCCTTTTTACCAGACAAAAGAAAATAATGACCTGCAGTGCATTAATAATTAAAAAAAAATACAATAACAATATTAATTTGCATATATGCAGCAAAATTAATATTGATTTGTTAGGTAAAAACCGATACTAAAGGTATGTAAGATACTGTAAATAAAATTGCATTTTGAAATAAAATTGTAAAACTGTAGTTTTGTATGTTTTAATGTGTAAGTGCAATAAAGTTTTGAACAAATAAAAGCTGGCGTTCGGTTCAATTTGTTTGAGTGCTAATTAAAGCGAACCGTTTGTTATGAGTTTCGACGCTTTTGATGTGACGTAATCATTTTAACGGCTTGTACTACAGTAAATTTCACTAAAATCGATCCAGCCGTTGTGGGGTCTATAAAGATGTCATTTTCATTTTTATATATTAGAGAAATATAAACCTACAATCCCTTAGAAAGTATAACCTACAAATTCGCATTGGATATGTGTCCGTCGCATATCAAATCTAGTAAAGCTCCAACGCTTTTTATCAAAAGACAAAAGAAAATGCCCTACAGTACAATAATAATTAAAAAATAATACAAAAACAATTGAATTCCGTATATGCAGCAAAATGAATATTGATTTGTTAGGTAAAAACTGATACTTAAGTATAAGGTATGTAAGATACTGTAAATAAAAGCTGGCGTTCGGTTTAATTTGTTTGAGTGCTAATTATAGCGAATCGTTCGTTATGGCTCTGAGTTTCGACGCTTTTGATGTGACGTAATCATTTTAACGGATTGCAGCGCGATATATTAAATTTTTGCTCATTCACGAAGTAAATACATACGGTATACAATATGTGTCGTCATCCTCCTGCACTTATCCCACTCTAAGTGGGGTACCGGCACCACATGTTACAAATAGGTTTGGCTATGTATTTTGCGACCGGCCGCCTGCCTGACGTGAACTTACCTTAGTCGTATTTTACGACACCTCGGTAAGAAAGAGGGTAGACCACCCTCTTTTTACTCAGCCGGATACCACAATGCTATGGACTGATAACATAGCAGCATATTGATATGTTATGTATCCGGCTGAGTAGAATAGATCACCCTCATTAGTATTGCCGTTTTCACAATATATTTTATTGCTGTTCCTCTCCTATTCATCTTAGCGTGATGTTCTATGGCCTTCCTCGATAAATGGACTATCTTACCCTCAAAGAATTTTTCAAATCGGTCCAGAAGTTCCTGAGATTAGCGCGTTCAAATAATCAAGCAAACAAACAAACAGCTATTCAGCTTTATATATTAGTATAGATAGTTATTTTTATTTCAATATAGTACGTATTAAAAGTAAAGTTTATATGATGGTAATTCGCCGGTTAGGTATAAATTTATTATAAACAGTTTTATAACCGCGTACGTGTATTTTAACATTATATTTTTTACGTATTACCTAGCCGTGTGGTATCCGGCTGAGTAGAATAGTACCACCCTCTTTTCTTACCGAGGTGTCGTAAAAGGCGACTAAGGTAAGTCGACCCGCCGTGTGGTATCCGGCTGAGTAGAATAGACCAACCTCTTTTCTTACCGAGGTGTCGTAAAAGACGACTAAGGTAAGTTGACCCACCGTGTGGTATCCGGTTTAGTAAAAAAGACCACCCTGTTTCTTACCGAGGAGTCGTAAAATACGACTAAGGTAAGTTGACGTCAGGCAGGCGGCCGGTCGTAAAATACGTAGCCAAATCATATGACAACATGTTTTTAACATGTTGTGCCGACCCCACTTAGAGTGGGATAAGGGCAGGAGGAAATTTTTTACGTATTACCTTCAATAGCTACGGTTTTAACGTTGATAGTGTGGTTTATTAATTTTATCGACATATCATAATGACAAAGACAATAATTATATTGATATTATTTTATTATGCTGTTTATATCCGATAGGAAAAGCCACTTCTGTCGTTGAACTCGGATGCTGAACGCTTCGACGTACCAATTATTATGTCGACTTTTGAAATATAAGTGATGCGCAGAGAGCGTACTTGGCAAAAGCTTATGTTTAACATGGGAATATGACGTAAGAGATGTAAGGTTGGTGTTGGGACGTTTTGAAATTTTGTTATTTATTAACTGATGATGGGGTCCTAAGAGTCTCAGCCTAACATGTTTCATTATAATAAATACTTTAAATTAAAACAGTAAGATTATGACTCTGGAATTAAATACAATAATCTTAATTAAAATAAATAAACTTTCACTATTACATTATTAAGCAGATTATATAATATATTTAATATTTTGTTTGTTTACGTTTATGTATCAAAACCTGTTATTCGAAATATGTTAAGTTGACAAAGTATTAATAAACTTCGACGAATAACTACGAATGTTCACATTTCAATCATGAACACCCCATTTAATAGATTCCCATTTAATAGTATTTAATTTTAATAATATTATTATCGATACTAATATATAAAGCTGAAGATTTTGATTGTTTGAACGCGCTAATCTCAGGAACTACTGGACCAATTTGAAAAATTCTTTCAGTGTAAGATAGTCCACTTATTCAGGAAGGCAAGAGGCATAACATCACGCTAAGATGAATAGGAGGAAAGCAGCAATAAAAAATAAAACGAAAACTACATAATTTAAAGCTATCCTTGCTTGCGCAGAGTAAACAGTAAGAGTTATTTAAAAATCATGTATTACAAAATTGTTCTCCTCTGAAATTTCTAAATAACAGTCCGCGACAGCATATGTCTAGCTTTTAAGGTTAGCCCACTGTAACCATTTTTATGGTTATCAAAAGACTATAATACGGTTTTTATCTTTTCACGCGGGTGGAACCGCTGGCGATTGCTAGCTGATAAATAAAATTAATTCTTAGTATTATCGATGAAACTGAAGCATCCCTAGAACGTTTACAGGCGCAGTGAGTAGTGACGCCCGGTCGCCCGACCAACCCGACCTAGCCAGTCTGGCAGTGGCGCGTTGCCAGTCATAGGCGTCGTATGATTGCTGTGTTAAAAATTGTTTTCCTTTCGTTTTCCCCGCGAAAAATACGATCGATAACACAACCTCGTGTATAAGAAAAAACAAAAAATATTAGAAATTTGTTTTTGTGTGCATCTACGATTTATAATCGATATCTAGGTTTCAATTAAGACATTGATACATCGCGAAACACCCGGCGTCAACAATGTAGTCATAGTGACAGGAAATGTTGACGATTTGACAGCTATGCAGTGAATCTTTACGTTACATTCATTGAAATGTTTATTCATTATTTTATGCATCATGTAGGTGTTAAACTTTAGTATTTTTTTGGCGTTTCCCGAATTTATTTCGCTAATAAATAATACGCAACAACAATGGGGAATGGAATGAATAAGGTGAGTTTTTGAATGTAAAAGAAATTGTAATATTTTTTTTGACAAATTCTGCGGATGTGAGCGCGTCAAATTACGTAACGTTAACGTAGCCTCTACGATCTATCGTAGCGAGTGGCATCAGTGTCGAAGTGCTATAAAGCGAAGTTTTCAGATACGTGAATGTTCAACAATACGAGTATTAAAATGAACTACAGTACACAAATTTTAAAATTAACATGAACGCATTTTTTAAAAATAAAATAAATAGAATAACTATAATTTCTTTTTATTTAATAAATGTAATCACTGTAATAGAGGATATCCAACTGAATATGATACAGCATGTTTTTTTTTTGAAAGCGTAACCGCCGAGTTTCTTTCTGGCTCTTTTCGGTATGAGCAATTTTCTGAATCAGTAGTTGATTTTTATTGATATGATTTTCAAAGGTCCTTGTTTACAAGTTTACTTAATTAAAGAATAATTTAAAATCAATCGCAAAATTTTGAACTATATAAAATCTATTTGTGTAATATCGATACAGATTAAAAGTCTTTTAATCTGTTATCATTTCGCATTACGGAGTGTTGTATATTCTTTTTATTTTTAATTTATAAGCGTTGAAATTTATGGGCCTCTAGTTGAATATACAAATGAACATATCATCATCCTCCCGCCCTTATCCCACTCTTAAGTGGTGTCGGCACCACATGTTTTTAGTTTCGGCTAGGTATTTTACGACCGGCCGCCTGCCTGACGTCAACCTACCTTAGTCATATTTTTCGACACCTCGGTAAGAAAGAGGATGGTACTATTCTATTCAGCCAGATACCATGTGGCGTATATAAATGAACATGTATTTCTATAAATAAATCAATAATTTTCCTCCAACGTATAACGCAGGAATTATTAAATAAATTTCTTTATATGATTGACTGCACATATACATAAATATGCAGTGGGTAAATTAATATATTAATAACTTTACTAGATTTTCGTAAATAATGTCACAAAAAAATTAACGTCCGTATAATAATCCTGTTCTAATAATGTTTAGTAACAAAATATTTTTGTTAATCTGGGCCAGTCTGATTTTTTCAATGAAGTTAATTTATGTCTCTTTTAGAGAATTAATACTAATTTACCAAATAAAAAAAGGATCTCGAAAAAGTGTAACCTTTAATTCGTCTCCTTTCTTCTTTACATACAAAACTATGTATATACTTTTTTCTTATAGTCATTTGTCTTAGATCAAAAGAAATAAAGTGCATGAAATTAAAAAAATAAGGATTTAAATTGTTTGTTGCTTGATTAATACTACGCCGTGTGGTATCCGGCTGAATAAAATAGTACCACCCTCATTTCTTACTGAAGTGTCGTAAAAGGAGACTAAGGTAAGTCGACCCGCCGTGTGGTATCCGGCTTAGTAAAATAGACCAACCTCTTTCTTACCGAGCTGTCGTAAAATACGACTAAGATAAATTGACGCCAGGCAGGCGGCCGCTCTTCAAAACGTTCCAAATCATGTGACAGCATGTTTACAACATGTTGTGCCGACCCCACTTGGAGTGGGATAAGGGCAGGAGGATGATGATGTTGCTTGATTAATACTAAGCCAGCTTTTTATATAAGTACAAATACTTGCATATTAATACGCGTATGTAAATTAAGACTCTTTCACCCTTATAGATTTTTGCTTTAAAGCTACTTAGGTTGCTCGGGAAAGCTTAATTTTTTTAAGTCGTCAATATAGCTTTCTTTATTTGTTTATATTTGCGAGTATAGGTTTTTTTTATTAATAATGTAATAATATTTGAATTGTTTTAGAAGTAAGTTGGTTTGTAATCTTTACAATTAACGCCGCTATGCGATCACTATGGCTTGCTAGTTTACTTTTTCTTTACTCTCTGTAGTAAATAAATAAATAATACTGTACTATTTTTAAATTACGTTAAACATACCTAGGGTTAAAAACTATTTTATTGCGTGTCAGATTTATAACGAAAGAGATTAAAATCTTTGTTATTTTTACTTCTACGAATCTTATTAACATACTTTAGTAACTTTCTTTGTTCTTGTGTTATTTTGGGTTATATGGTCATCATAATATGATAAGTTATTCCAACAAACGCGTGTTAACTTCTTTTTTAAAGAATTAGAGTAATTAACAGATTGATTCTTACATACTTTTATGAGCAAATCTGCACGGCCTAGAGCAAGTTATATATATGATTAAAGTTCTTGAATATTTAAAAATCATACATCATAAATCTAGATTTGGAGGAGACAACAATTTTTTTAAAGATATAGTTTTATATTATATATATTTTATTTCTGATTTAGAAGGAATGAAGACATAATATACATATATTCAAAGTACAATTCCTTTTTTATAAAAATTAAATAAGATAGTAATTGATATTAAGATAACAAATATTTTTCTATTTAATACAAAAATTACTATTACTGTAACGTCTGGGCCCAAATGTGTATGAAATTCTTGCAGTCTTCTTTATACCTAAAATACATACATAGTACTTCTTTGATAACATGATGACTGAAAAACGGTTTGAAAAGTTAAAGTCACATACAATTTTTCTTTACAACACACTGTGCTAAGCAAAAAGTGCAGCCTTAAAAGAAAAACGTATTCTTTGTTCTTTTACTCACACTGTTTTTACACCTTAGACGAATTTTCATTCCTCACTTTGCTTAATACTTTCTTAGTATTATGTCTGTTATCTATAGAGCAAATTGTCAATTAAAAAAGGAAAATCGCTTAATTTTTTTTTTAATTGATGAAAGTCCTTATTCAAGTCCGTATGAAGTCCCTTCAGTTAAAAAGTAATCATGGAACTCGAAAAGAAAAAATTTTGATTTTGATTATTTGAACACAACAATTTAGAATAGAATAGAGCCGTGTGGTATCCGGCTGAATAGAATAGTAGGTACCACCCTAATTTCTTATCGAGGTGTCGTAATAGGCGTCTAAGGTAACTTGACTCACCGTGTGGTATCCGGTTAAGTAGAATAGACCATCCTCTTTCTTACCGAGGTGTCGTAAAATACGACTACGGTAAGTTGATACCAGGCAGGCGGCCGGTCGTAAAATACGTAGCCAAATCATGTGACAACATGTTCATAACATGTTGTGCCGACCCCACTTAGAGTGGGATAAGGGCAGAAAGCAGAAGAAGACAATTTAGAATAGAATAGCTTTATTTGTTCCGAAATACATAAACGGGATTATATTTGCAGACTAATTATATATCATGTACCAAGATTTTAAAAGCACTCAAGCTAATTAATATGCTCGTTGTAGTAATGTTGGATATGAATTTCAGTCTATTGTAACAAGACAATACAGATACGGCGAGTTTATCAGCGTCGTAGAGTACTTTATTATGTAACATAGCAGTTACAGTTATTGTTAAATAAAATTGAGACTTTGGTTTTTCAGGCATGTTTTTATTAAATTATAAGTACCTGGGTGATAAATTAATTAATAATAAAATATATAAATTATAAATAAATTAATAAAATAAATTATAATTTAAAATTTTTTTGCAAAGAATAAAATAATAGGGCAGGTGGGGCTCGATCCTAGGTATTTTCATCTCTCTACTTTCACCGCCCGTTTTCCAAATGAACTGCCATGACTTTACATTTGCAGCGAAAAATTGTGACTGTATTCAACGTAAATTTTAAAAAAAAATTTAGAGCCCGAAAACATTGATAAAACGACATTTTTTCAAATAAAACTTATTATTCATTTGAATATTAAAGATTCTTTTCAAGTATGCTACAAAAAGGTTCTATAAATTTTCGATCTGTTTGAAGCAAGCTAGCAAGTTAATTGTGACAAATAAAAATGTAGTCCTTATTTTGTTTACTTTACCATTCTGTTCACCCATACTCTTCATCATAAAATAAAGTTCGTACATATTTAAAGCTGTGGAAATTGTATATACAAATTCGTTAATAATAACATTTGAAATTCGAACACCCGGATGTTAATAAAAATATCCTCCTGTCCTTATCCCACTCTAAGTGCGGCACAACATGTTATAAACATGTTGGCTCATGATTTGGCTACTTATTTTACGACCGGCCGACGACATCTTGGTAAGAAAGAGGGTGGTCAATTCTACTCAACCAAATGCCACACGGTGGGTAAACTTACCGTAGACGCCTTTTACGACACCTCGGTAAGAAATGAGGGTGGTCTATTCTATTTAGCCGAATACCACACGATGACCGGAAGTTCGTGAAAAAAAAACAACACCTACTAATAAACAAGTCAATATCTCTACTTGCATACAATACAGATATCATCATCTTCATTCTCCTGCCGTTATCCCACTCTGAGTGGGGTCGGTACACAATACAGATGTAATAAACTTAAATAAAGTTGATAAAGCTTTACAGTTTATGATCTTCGTTTCCCATAAAAGAGGTCGAATTTAGAAAAAAAATATAACAAGTTTATTTCATATAAAGTATTTGTATGAAATTGATGGTAATCCACTTATATCACATGCTGCCTCGAAAGCACTTACCGTGATTCGTTATAACACGAACAATGCATACAGTAATAAAATTCACTGAGAATATTTTTTCTATTTCATAAATGTTAAAGTAGTTTTTTATTGATGGTCACATTTTTATTCTTTTAATACATTTTAATACATACATAATTATGTAAGTTAGCAAAAAAGTATGTTGCCATTAAAAGAATAAAAATGTTAAATAATAATAATAAGTTAAATTTAACTAACATAATTTTATTCCTGTTCTTTTTTCAAACAAATACAACTTGACGTTACATTTAATTCCAAAAATATTTTTTTAAATATTTAACTTGAAATTTTTAATTTCATTTTTTCAAATATATTTATTCAATATATTGGTAAACTTTTTTTATTACCTGAAACTTAACTTTTTAATCAATTTATCAGATTAAATTAATAAATTAAAAAATATAAATATTACTGCCGTGTTTGGATTCCGTCCCCAGCCAAGGTTAATTCGACATAAACATAAAAATTACTACAATATAGACTTTAAAATAATATAAAACAGTTATAATTTTCAACAACAAATTTAATAAACCCGAACTGTAATATATAAAATTTCTTATATTCTATTTAGTAGAGAAAATTTGGCGGGAAAGGTAAATTCGTAAATGAAACTCGATAATACGAGATTTTCCCCAAATAATACGGGACAGGCAATGTGCCAATAAAATGGGGTTAGCTCTCGCTTAACAAAGGTTTCTTTTCGGAGCCCAGCAAGGTTATTGTACATTCGTGACCGTTATTTATGGGGCTGACAATGTAACAAAGAAATTACTTGGTAGTTCATAAGTTAGTTCGACTATAAAAAACATATGAATTATAAAGATAACTATCTGATACTTTGCGTAGATTTAAAAATTTTCAAATCCATTTTAATACAATGTATTAAGTGTTTTTTGGTAGATAAACAATAACTCTGTATATGATATGCAACCTTCAAATATGCCATAAGAAATACAAGATATAAAAAAAATCAGCGAATTCTATGATATATAATACTATATTACTAGAGCTTAGAACAAGTTTATTGACGATAGAATTAACACATGTTACAGGAACTCTTTAGGGGTCCAATTTTTTTTCACAGTGAACTGCATAAATTTTAACTATCAATTAAACTTAATTTTTTTATCATAAAACATCATAGATGCCTACTCGGTCTGCCATTTAACATTTGGCCATAATGACTTGTCGTGTTATAAAATGTTTGTGTGCCGTGTGCTATCAGGCTGAGTAGAATAGAGGAATAGACCGTTCTCTTTCTTATCGAGGTGTCGTAAAAGGCGACTAAGGTAAGTTGACCCGCCGTGTGGTATTCGGTTGAGTAGAATAGACCACCCTTTTCCTTACCGAGGTGTCGTAAAATACGATAAACGTAAGTTGACGTCAGGCAGGCGGCAGGTAAAAAATTATCCAAATCATGTAATCACATGTTTATAACATGTTGTGCCG
Organism: Morpho helenor; assembly: GCA_029227775.1. Classification (NCBI taxonomy): domain Eukaryota; kingdom Metazoa; phylum Arthropoda; class Insecta; order Lepidoptera; family Nymphalidae; genus Morpho; species Morpho helenor. The sequence goes on along the minus strand of JARGCU010000032.1, from coordinate 5,659,920 downwards.
ACCTCACTTAGAGTGAAATAAGGGCAGTAGAATGATGTATTATAAAATATTTGTATAAAATTTTCCACCTACCATAACAAAAAACAAAATAGTAGAAACGGTGAACTAGTCAAAGCTTTAAAACGTAGCCAGTATTTCTAGGTTTTTTATTCACGTCACGGTTGCCAACAATATTTACAGTTTTTCGAAGGCTTTTTCGTATAGTTCAGCTAAAAGGCATAAAAGGCACAATGTTAAATAGAATTAGAACCCTAATCCATTTATTCACGCTCGTAATACAGATGAGATATTTTTCGTAGCATTAAAAAAGGTAATGTCTTTTGAAGTATTTAAAAGAAATAACGAGATTTTATCTGAAATCTTTTTTCCATTTTAAAAGCTTACCTACCCTAAGCTTTGAATTAATAATACTAGTGTTGATAGTTATTTATTAACAGCTTTTATTTAATTTGAATTGTATGTATGTGGAGATAAAATCTTGGGAGTTAAATTTGACCCACTTCCCGGTGTTCGACTGAGCTGAAATTTTACATACTGATCCCGTCTCGATGACAATGCATGTTTATGATAAGCATGACCTGATGCTGCTGTCAGGATTAGCTCAAGACCAAGGAACTCTTCAACGGTTAACAGTAGGGACATAAAAATTCGTTAAAAGCTTTTAGGTGAAAAGATTTTACGAACAATTCATAAATAAATAAATATATGGGACACTTACACACACGGTCGTCCGTCCCCAAAGTAAGTAACTTAATACTTGTGTTATGGGTGGCAGACAACTGATAAATATATACTTATATACTTTTAAATACATACTTAAATACATGTATACACCCAGGCTCGAAGAACCAACAAATTTTTGTTAGAAAATGTTGGCCCTCGGCGGGAATTGAACCCGCGACCCACAGAGTTGAAGCTAGAGGCAACCCATTGCGCCAACGGGCCAGTCAATTATTTATTTTTACCTACTTCAATTATTTATTTATTATTACCTTGTTATTACCAAGATATTTTTCCTTTATTTTATACTAGCTTTTCAACTTCGTTTGCGTGGACTATTGTCACATGATTGGTTGATAATAGGTGACGCTTTTCAATATCATCCTAGTCTTGTAGAATTAAAAGGATTTGTATAATCTATATGTTACCCCGGTGTGTAAGGAATAATTGTGAATAAATTTCATCGATATTTGTTCAGCGAATTCGACGTGAAAAAGTATCAGACATAAATCCATACTCACAACCATTCGCATTTATAATATTAAGTAAGGATAACTTTCTTTTTCATTAGAGAAAAGATAGTGATTTAGAAAACAAACTATTTAAACATCAACTCCGGCACTTTGAAAGATCACTTGCGTGCTATATCGTCATCATCTTTTCTTTATGACTCATTTTGTCGGCTTTTCTTTGGCGATATTACTTTATCTTTAGAAATAAAAAAACTGTTAGTAACTGTATCTTTCTATACAAATTGGCATGAATTGGCTTTAAATATATTAAACCTTCTAAGACGGTTACTTTACTTTAAATTATATACTACATAAATGTACTTTTTATAATTAAATGTAACGTAGCCGCCGTTAACAATCGCAATGCTGGACAAATCTGGGTGATAGCAAGTAATAACTTTGACCTATTAGTTAACTGTTGAGTAGTTCCCTCGTCTGGAGCCAATCCTATCAGCAGCATTAGGTCATGCTTATCTAAAACATGCATAATCATCGGGACTGGACCAGTATACAAAATTTCAGCTCAATCTGACACGGAAAGTGGGTTAAATTTAACTAGCAAGATTCCACCTTCACATATACACATAAACGGCAAGTTAAATAAGAGCATTAAAAAATTTTGAATAAGCCTTTATTGTACTACGTATACATTTTGATTAGTTATATAGACCTAATATGATAATTTATATTCAAGTAAATATTACTGAATAGAATGGGATATCTTAAGTATAACGTAGGTTTGTTTCGTATATAACTTACATAGAAATTGAAGCCTAGTTAAATATTAGATACGCCTAACGTAGAAAATTCTATATTGATATCCATCAAAAATGTGTCAACTTTTCATTCTGTCCCGGTACAGACAAGGTTGAAGTCAGTACGCGTTAAAAAGAAAATGATTTTGTGTCGATTTCTACTATAATAACGTGGCATATAGTAAATATAAAAATCATATTATTTCTTGAATTTTATATAATAGTTGCCTTACAAGTCGTAGTTTTGTGGTCCGATGGCATACATTCTTATCATCATTTCATCTTATTCTCATCATCGTTTCATCTCATTCTTATCATCATTCTCATTCCCATCATCATCTCATCTCATTCTCATCACATTTCATCTCATTCTTATTATTATTTCATATCATTCTCATCATCATTTCATCTCATTGAAAAACTCCATTCCGCAAAAGTATAAGATAAGAAAGCTTAAAATAATCACGCTGCTCCACTGCGAATTGGCAGACTACGACAAACTAGAATATGACAAAAACTTTTCAAGGTTTCATCACTATGTACCAACTACCAGGCGCTTGATGTAATTGTGTCTATGTGTAAACAAATATCTACTGTTTATTGTACTATTCAAAGAACGTAGATAGTTTTTAAAATTAAACTATCGCTAGTATTCATAGTTTATGTATAGAAACATGAATAATTGCCATGGATAGGTTCGATACTAGCCGTGCTAATCCGATAGAATAAGATGTGAGTATAGCCGGTTTCTATACATTAACTAATGTGGATAATTTTGTGTATTAATAGAGGAGTTCATCATCATTCTCCTGCCTTTATCCTACTCTAAGTGGGGTCAGCACAACATGTTATGTACAATTTGTCACATGATTTGATTATGTATTTTACGACTAGCCGCCAGCCTGACGTTAACTTACCTTAGTCGTATTTTACGACACCTCGGTAAGAAAGAGGGTGGCCTATTCTTCTCAACCGGATACCACACTGTGGGTTAAATTACCTTAGTCGCTTTTTACGACACCTGGGTAAGAAATAAGGGTGGTCTATTCTACTCAGCCGCATACCACACGGCAGTATTGATAGAGTAATAATAAATATTAATTTCAATATTTCATCCTCATTTCCATAAGCAGGTCTAAAGTTAATCGTAAAATTACTTCAGTAATAAGCACATTACAAAAAAATATCCATTGATGAAATTTCGTAGCCCCGAATTCTATCGATTCAATTTTTATAATGCGAAGAACATATCGAGGTCTCGGATTAGCCTAAGATCTTTTGTTCGAAAAGAGGGCATTCGCCTACCACGAATGTCCTCCTTTTAAATGGGCGTCTTTATTTATCGATGGAAATTATTGCCGTTTTAACGTCTATTTAAATTTACAGCGAAATGGAAAAAGTTTAACTAGTTAGTAATCCATGTTCTACTGCAATGCAGTTTAAAATTGCACTGAGCCTTAATACCTATATGCTTTGTGAAAATGACTTATCTTACATAACATTAGCTTGTTCAGCACAGAAAGAATATTCAGAATTTACAACAATGATCTCTACTTATTTATTAACTTCCAGGCAAATACATAATTAAAGATGCAATAACAATAAATAATTTTTATTCATTGAAAATAACGCAATTTTGCTTAACTCTCTTTTGGAAATACCCAAATTAAGCATCGGCAAAAATAATTAAATATAATTCTAAATTTTACATATAAGAGGTGATGAATCAAAGCTAAAAATTATTGATATACCAGTCGAATACTGGTAGAACTCCCAATAGGCCTTGTGGCCAAGTGAAAGGATTTTTAAATCCCAGCATTTGAATATATCTGACTATAATAATATAATATAATAAAGCTGACGAGTTTGTTTGATTACTGAACTACTGATCCGATATGTAAAATAAAATCTTTTAGTGTAAGATAGTCCATTTATTGAGGAAGGCTATAGGCTATATATATAACATCACGCTAAGATGAGTAGGAGAGGAGCAACAATAAAAAATAGTACAAAACGGTAAAATTTAAAGCTTTCCTTGCGTGCGCTAAGTAAACGTTGAAAGTTATTCAAACATCATGTATTATAAAATTGTTCCCCTCTAAAAGTTCTAAATAAAAGTCCGCAACGCATATAACTTATACTTAATTTTAACATTGCTGTAGCCAAGTCTACGATATATTGTGGAATTTTATTGTAAAAGAGAATACGCAGACCAACGAATGATTTGCTAACTCTGCTGAGTCGCAAAACAGAAGTCAAAAGCTTAAGTAACGCAAGCAAAATTCAGTTAATGCAACCGTGCATTCTTTAGAGTCAAACCACGTATAAATGTCACATCGACTGAGACAATGTTATTTATATTATTGGCCTAATTATTTGAAGCAGGCTGTGCTTGTAACACTACACCGCTTTTAATATTTAATTCCCCCTCTAAACTACAAGCCATACCAGTTTGTTTCTGCATTACCAAAAAATTTTTGTAACACTTATTGTGACCTCTCGTATATGATTTTTTTTCTCTTTATTTTATTTAGGGGCTTTTATACAATATGTATATGCCAGCCCCATTTTAAACAATACAATTATTTTTCCTTATAATTTACAACAAACTAATCAAATGAAATGAAATAAAAACATAATTAAAAAAAAAACATATTTCAAATAAGACTTACGAGTCTTAATCTGTCGTATGTGATGTACATTAAATCTTAATGTCTCAATCAATGTGTCTACTGCCTGCATCTCAAATATACTACTACAATTCTCTAAATATTTTATATCATAGATAGTTAAACTGCCCGAAGCTAAAATACTGTTGTTATATTTTAAGAATGGCTGAACAGTTATACCAACCTACTCGAAGTCGCAATAAGCTATTGTGTGTTGCTTGCAGATCGTAAAATAGCTTTTCTTAACAAATGAGCACTGCTTGACAATTTTAAGGCGTTTTGTTGTGAGCGTGGTGGAAAATGTATTGTACACTTTCTTAGTAATAGGGTGACAAAAATTCCATTTTTTTTTATAAGACTTGTTTTGTAAATGATGGTGTTTAATAGTGAAAGTTGGATTAGTGAATAATTTTATGTTTGCACGTACAAGGTGCCATGCTAAATGTTGCATATAAATTTTCAAGACAATTCCACGTGTACACAGTTTTGGGTTATTTTGGTATTTAAGTTACACGACTATTTTTCGTTTAAATAAAGCGTACATTGTAATTAAATAAGTCAACTTCAGATGAATACAATTAAAAACATATCTATTAAGGTTAAATTAAAGACTCACTGCCCGCGGTGCCATAAAACATCAGTGCGCTAAGTACAAATGCGTGCGGTGCGTCACTTATCAATTCTCAGGAGAATAATGAAATAGTATGCTTCTAATGAGCGTTACCTAGTTAATAAGTGTAGGTAATTAAAAAAAATAAAAAAAATCATAGTATATTGATGAATATATTATACGGTAATTATTTAATTAGTTTGCAACGGTAATTTTTAAATTGTAATGTTTAGTATAAGTATATATTTTGTTCGATAAATATGTAATCAATTAATAGTTTCTTATTTTACATTGTTTCTTTTTTCATTACACATCAGTACGTCAATGGTGCTTCACTATGTCTGCCGTGAGGCCCGTAAGTGCGACAGAGAGCGCACAATTCACATATTATTACCCCGCGTGCAGCAATTCTTTGATACTAGTATAGAACGTAAAATGTTACATACTCGTATCGACACAGCATACCAAATTGGTTTGCTTGTTGCTCCAACCAGTATATTTGTCACAGTGAATGACGTGATCTTAACAAAGTGCTATTAATTATAGTCAGTTACGACTACAACCGACGTATAGAGCGCGTCATCCTTACGTCCTTGTTTGTTCACACATTTAGAGAGTACCTATGAATTGATACGATTGAATTCGAAAAATGTTAATATTGTTATTTACATTTCATCCTACGCTTTACACGCTTTTTACATTTTACTTTAAAGGTAAACGTGGTGAAATTAACATTATCGACTGGCCCATTTACGCGATGCCTGGAACTGAAGGCAGGATACTGCCACCTGAGACTATTGCTTATATAATATATTACGTCGGAGGGATAAAATGAAAAGTAAAAAGTAGATTCGTGTTGTTATAAAGTAATTATGGCAATAGTTATGTTCTGGCAATTTAAATTTGTCCCATAAATTCATTATTTTATGGGATAAATAGTTGTTACTGTCGACCTAAAATAATTTTATATTCCATTTCTATTCCATATAAAAGGTTCAACTATGTTAAGGTTCTTCAGGTTTAACTATGTTTTAAAGCACTTTTTGTAGTCTTTAACAATATTTCTTATTACGTCATGATTATGTTATTAAATATAATAAGTATAAAATTACTCAAACTTAATTAATTAAGTTAATTTAGATTGTAAAGATAAGATTTATAAAATTAAGGTTCAGTTTCCATCGCTCCGAGCGCAACTTAAATTTTAAGTAAATTATCTTACAGTAAAAAATCAGAAGATAAATGATATATTTTGCGGTCGCGGAAGGCTCATCTTCCTTCCGGCATCGTTTATCTTGCTATATACTTTCGTCCCGTTATTTCTTTTCCTTGGTCTCTTTTTGCATTTAAACAAACGTTATTTTGCAAAGTATATTTAATTATATTATCACTGTAAATATAAATGTAAACGCCGTGTGGTATCCGGCTGAATAGAATAGTACCACCCTCATTTATTACCGAGGTGTCGTAAAAGGCGACTAAGGTAAGTTGACCCACCGTGTGGTATCCGGTTTAGTAGAATAGACCACCCTCTCTCTTACCGAGGTGTCGTAAAATACGACCAAGGTACGTTGATGTCAGGCAGGCAGCCGGTCGTAAAAACGCAGCCAAATCATGTAACAACATGTTTATAGCATGTTGTGCCGACCCCCACTTAGAGTGGGATAAGGGCAGGAAGATGATGATGTATCTATAAATGTAAGTAAAAGGTAACTGAATAAATCATCAGTCAAAAAGTACTTTTATGAATTTTATTTTAGATACCCATAACACAATATTTATTATTTGAACAATATTTATTCTATGATTGTAACACAGAAAAATAGCTGCTTTATTTACAAATAAAAGCTTTAGAATGTGGCAACGCTATGTCGTATAATTGCGCATAGCATAACAAGTGGATGTTATGCCATCATTAGCGCCTTCTTGACTCTTCCAACTTTACCTATTTCAAAAGCACCTCACCAACCTGAGCGTAATGGATTCTACACTCGTATAATACTAGTGTTTTTATTTGTTAAAATCACCTCACAATTTTCCCGCTTTAAGTATTAAAAATAACAATAACAAAAATTATAGAACTATAAATCGACCGTTCATATATTTTTTTAATCTTTTTCTTTTTTAGATTTTTCTTAATATTAGTAGTTGACATAGTAAGTTGTAATAACCCAGCGGTTACAACGTGTGACTCTTTCTAGGAGGTCGCGGGTTCAAACCCCGGGCAGGCACCAATGAAATTTTCTATTAAAACTTCTGATTATTACCATTTGTCGTGTTTATGGATGCTTTTTTTGTTACAGGTGTTGCCAGGTCTTTACGTGGGTAACTATAGAGACTCCAAGGATCCCGTACAATTGGAAAAATACAAAATAACTCACATTCTTTCCATACACGACGCTGCTAGAAGAGTACATGCTGTAAGTTATTTATATTTCTAGAACTGGAGCGCATAATTATTATTCTATAAGTAACGTATGATGGCATGTCCATTCCGCCAAAGTTTGTTGCCACATAACTAAGAATAGGTGTAAATATTAAACTACACTTTCGTTTCAGCAATACAATACATAATTCAATAACACGCCGTTCGTTTAAGCAAAACAAAATCAATTTTATGCATTTTCCTTAGGAATGAAACTTTAAACCTATTTATCTCAATACATTTAATTTAGTTTTTTTTTTTAATATTAAATTGTGCCACTCTAGAGCATGAGCGAATAATGAGCTCCATTTCGCGACTTCGTTTTTGAATTTCGAATTTTAGTACAGAGATAAAAATCATAATCAAAGCTTTTAAACATCCCGACGTACATTGTCCTTTTACGTAATGGAAAGTAATGGTGCCCATGTCTTTATTGCGCCAACTAAAACATTTATGTACCCTTAATAATCCTTGTAAAAAATAAACCGTATTTTTAATCCCGGTATAAATCGATCTAGCTACGTTTCATTTAAAAAAATGTCGTTTTATACCTATTTTCGGACATTAAAAAAATGATGAATGAGCTCAGACTGTTATACTATATTAGTAAAGATTTCCAAGCGTAAGTGTGTATTTATTAACACCTTAACTTTTGCAATAAAATTTGGGCACAGTAGGAGGAGGTCTAAACATTGATTAAAACAAAAAATGTAAAACAAAGAAAACATTACTTTTTATTTCCGAAAAATGTTCCTAGAGATACCAATATTTCTACTATAGTATCTACTTACTTTTACCTAACCTTTGTAATGTGTATGAAATCCCGTGAAAAATAAATTTGAGCATTAAAACTCACTTTCAAAAAGGCTTTCAATGCTATCCCTTAGAATAATAAACCATCTGGCGTCTAAACGAGCTTCATGAATATTCCACCAGACACCTCGCTGGATCTCGGACATACATAATTTCAATAAACGAATTCTGCCACGTGTAAACATGTTCTGTGAACACGAATACTTTGTTTTTATTGCCGAATTTATCACTGTATCTCTTTATAGAACTTGTAAGACACGAAACAGTATATTAGTGACAGATTTACTTTATTTCTGTTAAAGTTACAAGTTTTTTACCGTTTTCGAGTTAAGTGCTTGATGTACATTAATTTAAAAGCTTGGTTACTAACTAAATATCGAAGATTTATAGTCCAAAATTTTCTATACACATTTAGTTTTGACGGTATAATAGAATATTCCAGGTTGTTGTTATTAAAAAATGGACGTACGAATATAGCACAAAATTGCCTATGATATATAGTTTTTTAAGACCACCTCGATATGGGTGTCGAATGAAAGAATACTGTAGGCAATGAAAATGTTTATCCAAAATGGCGGGTCATTGATATTATTATAGTCCCTTGATATGGACAACATAAGAGCAAAACCTTAAGACTTACGAGAACATAAGAGAAAAAAATCCAAATTTCCATGCCGGTGATTTTATGAATCCAATATCAATATCATATTTGACTTATCGATCTGGACGACAAAGCAACTAGTCACTGTAACGAGTCCAAGTTTAGGATAGGAAAAACCATAAGGCCAAATGGCTCCTCGCTTTACTCAATGATCATAATCAACCACATTCCCATATTTTTTCCACCTTTTGCTACCTGAATCAAAAATACAAACAATTTAAAGTGGATAAAATATTGTGGAAATAAGATATGGAAGTATAAGGTTATCTTTTTTTGACAATACAATTCAATGACGTCAAAAATGTTTAATTGTAATACGAAAATACAGGCTTTTTTAACGAATAAGCTGCTTAAGCTGTTGACGCTGTGGGCAGGAACCCTTGAGCTCCGCGGGTCGCGGGTTCGATTCCCGCCGAGTGCCAACACTTACTATAAACAATTAGTTTGTTCTTCGAGCCTGGGTGTATATTTGTATTTAAAATAATTTATGTATATACTTACCAGTCTATCACCCATAACACGAGTATTAAGTTATTTACTTTGGGGATGGACGACCGTGTAAGTGTTCCATATATTTATTACTAGCGGCCTGCCCTTGCTTCGCACGGGTATAAAATATATATCCCATGTCAGTCAGTGTAAAAAAATGATTAAAATCGATCCAGTAGTTTTGATTTATTCATTACTGCCCGTGGTCCGCAAGCGTTAAATTTGGAGAAAAACAATTTCCTCTCCCTATACCAAGACGATTTCCTGCTATCTTTGGAATATCTAAACTCATATAGTACATTTTTACTTATTTACTTTTACATTTTACCTATGTATTTTATTTTTACAATTAATTACAGAATGTCTTTAAACAAACTCTAAAAGATTCGAAGTGCTATAGGGTGAAGCGCGGCGTCCTCACGGCATTTTAAATCTGTAATATCTCCGAACATGTTCACTTAAATTACATGCTGTAAACGGCCATATTGATCTATATTAAACCAACAATTTATTTAAGGTACTCAATTGGATAAGGATTAATGCTGTATTGTATAAAAATTGCTTTGAACATAAGGCATCATTTTTCGTAAAAATTAAATGAAAAAAAATGCTATTGTGGGTTATCCATAAGAGATAGATATATACCATCGCGGACTTTTCTGTAGACCTTTTTAAGGTGTCCAAATACTTAGTACATCATTTTGATAAATCTCGTAGGGTTTAGCCTGCGTTTGCAATGTAAGCGGAAAAAAATGTTATTATTTACAGAAACCTCAAAAATAACAGTATTTCTCTACTTCGTATTGAATGTTATTATACGTACAAACCTTCCTCTGGAATCACTCTATCTATTAAAAAAAACCGCATCAAAATCGGTTGCGTAGTTTTAAAGTTTTATGCGTACATACGGAAATATGGACTTTGTTTTATAATATGTAGTGATAGTGATTAATTTATATTTTATACTATCCATTATATTTATATTTTATGCCATCCTCGCAAATGTAGCAATTTCATTATAAAGTGTTATAAACAAGTATATATACGAATATATATAGAAAAAAAATAGATTCATTTTGTCATTTACTTCTATAAATATATACCTACACATAACACGGTTGACTCAAATTTTACGATATTAAAACTTTGTTTAAAAGAGCCACGTAATCCTTAAACAAAGCAACATGAAAATGCTATCCAAATTTAACCCGTTTAAATACGTAATAAACGTGTAAACACTTGTGAGCACAAAATCCCCAGCTTCATCCTTACTCATCAATTATTTATCTACAGGTGGCCAAGTCAACGGATGTGATATTCATATAACCTACTACATTCATGTGGTTTGGACTTTATATTGCCGGCATAAATACTGTTTCTACGCTAAATTCTGCAACAGAATGAGCCCATAAGGGGCCATTTACATTGCAATATTCCTACTTTCATTGAGGTGTAAATTCCTTGGGGTGATACAATCGTAATAAACTTTCATAGCCTGATTGAAGTCTTGGAAAAGCCTATATTGTAGAATTTAAACATTCTGGATTCCTACTTATTTATATGTATAAAAAATAATTTGTTGTTAAAGATTATAATTGTTTTGAAAATTATAGATTCCAAAATTCTAAATTCACCGTTAAGACGTCAATTTAACGGCCTGTGCACGAAACACATGTCATAAAAGTTTAACGACAGTGTCTCCTCGACTCCGCCCAAAACCACTAAATAGCCACATTGACGCAGATGTCACATAACCTATTTTAGAATACTTTATGTACGCTTTTTAGATTTATGGTTTGTGCCAGTTTTATGTATTGTGGAACGTCAATTTTGATTACGTGATAAATTATATATTCGATCTTGTTGTGTATGTATCTTATATTGTAGCTTTTGTTTTGTTGATTGTTGAGCTTGTACATTTTATCAAAATTCGTTTTATCCCTGTTTTTGGGCATTAAAAAAAATACAAAAATTAACATTGAATATATAGAACACTATTTTTGCCGAAAAATGTCAAGTCATTTGAAATGAAAATACCTCGATCGAGCCCCACCCAATTATTTTTTCTTTCTTTTTGAAGGTTTTTTTTATTTTCAACCAGGTGCTTGTAATTCATTATGACCTTGCCGAGTGGTATCTGCCTCTGTAAAATACACCACACTCATTTCTTACCGAGTTGTCGTAAAAGGGGACTAAGGTAAGTTGACGTCACGCAGGCGGAAGGTCGTAATGCAACAGGTAAACCTAAACCGTTATAAATGAAGGTGAACTCCATAATATTTCTTAACTCTAAGCAACAGCCGAACGTTATCGTCCGTATAAATAGAATTGCGCGATTAGAGCGTATTCTGTTTTGTCACACCCCTGGGAACACCTAAAACTCTTGGCAATTTATATTCAAGACAAAGGAACTATATATTATGAGCGGAAACGAAAGATTAGGAACAAATATTCATTGCGATGAAAAAAAACATTTCACTACCTACATGTTTATTGGAATTTTTTGAATGAATGATGTATGAATGTATTGAATCAAGCCTACTACCATTTCGGAATAAAGTCACTCTCCTGTAAAACTAATAATAAATTTATTTTATTTTTAGAATTATTTTGCTACGATCCGTGTTTTTTAAGAAAATTTATTTAATACAAGTTTCGAAGGCAACTTAAATAAGGCATTAAATAAATTTTGGTAGTGGTAGTGAGTGTGTGTGGTGCTTGTGTGTAGTGTTGGTGTTGGCGGTGTTTTGTCATACGTGTAATGGCATGTATAAGGTATGTGAATGTTGCCTGCTTCGTACTCTTAGCATTACATATATTCTCTTAACAAACGCGCATTAGAGCAAAAGTATTATATTGTAACTTCTGTACTATGGAATTCCGCAAAGTAACGCCTGCTTTTATAAATCACTTAGCAGATTCCTAGACTTAGCACCTTATGCAGATTATATCAAAATATATTAAATAATATTGTCAATGGATGTTGCTCTTATCAGGAATATTTATTGCAAATCGATACGTTTCAGTAACACCAACTATTTTACGGGCATCCCTAATAGAGTCTCGACAGGTCACGACCGACAAAACACCACCTACGTTTAGTTAGACTATTATTAACACCCACGGCCTATCTAAACCATCGCCATTTCATAGCGTTTCATTTCTCTACCATTTACACAAATATGATATGACGAAGTGTGGTATCCGGCTGAATAGAATAGTACCACCCTCAGTTCTTACCGAGATGTCGTAAAAGGCGACTAAAGTTAGTCGACCCGTCGTGTGATATCCGGTTGAGTAGAATAGACCAAACTCATTTCTTACCGAGGTGTCGTAAAAGGCGGCTAAGGTAAGTTGACCCACCGTGTAATATCCGGTTAAGGAGAATAGACCACCCTCTTTCTTACCGAGGTGTCGTAAAATACGACTGAGGTAAGTTGACGTCAGGCAGGCGGCCGGTCGTAAAAAAAACAGCCAAATCATGTGACAGCATGTTTATAACATGTTGGGCCGACCCCACTTAGAGTAGGATAAGGGCAGGAAGATGATGATTACACAAATATGATTCGATTTCTCATTGGTTATCTTTTACTTTCCACACGACTAAAAATAAAATATTTATTATAAAAAACAAAATGAATAAGCAGCGTTGATCCATCCGTAACAGCGGCTGTAAAATTCACATAATAATTCAGTGTGACGAAAGCCCACGAGCTATTTACTCACAAAACAACAATTTCCCTGTTTTTATAGACTGAAAATGTACTGTTCAGCCGAAAATGCTACCAAATGAAAGATATAAGTTGTTACATTCATTCACATTACATTCAGTTTCATGGAAAAGGGATGTAGCATACATTTAGTTACCAATAAGTCCGTACAAAAAAAGCACGTAGGTGACATGGTATTGAATCATCATCTTCCTGTCCTTATCCCACTCTAAGTGGGGTCGGCACAACATGTTATAAACATGTTGTCATATGATTCGTCTACGTATTTTACGACCGGCCGCCTGCCTGATATCAACTTATCTTAGTCGTATTTTACGACACCTTGGTAAGAAAGAGGGTGGTCTATTCTACTAAACCGGGTACCACACGATGGGTCGACTTACCTTTGTCGCCTTTTACGACACCTCGGTAAGAAATGAGGGTGGTCTATTCTACTGAGCCGGATACCACACGGCGGTTCGACTTACCTTAGTCGCCTTTTACGACACCTCGGTAAGAAATGAGGGTTTATTGAATATAGGATGTATTACACAAACATCCCATATACAATATACATTATAAAAACTATACCCACATATACACATGTAGTATCTATATACTGTAAAAATGTAACAATAAAAATTTCAAACACAGAATTTAATAATTGTAACAATACTTCAAAACAAAAATAGTGACAAATAAAAACGAACAAGAAACTGAAACGTGAAACTTTCGAATTAATTCATAGATAGCATACATTCAAAGACGACATTGAAATAACATTATGTATATGTATTTCTATACTCATTAATTAATTAGTAAACGTGAATCTAGCCCAGCGGTAACACAGTGCTACTCTTTCGAGTAGGTCATGGGTTTAAACCCGGGCAGACACCAATGAGTTTTTCTGTTAAAACTTATGTATCTAATTGATAATTGCAATTTATCACACGCTTTTCGGTGAAGGAAAACATCGTGAAGAAACCTGCATATCTCTAGAGAATTCTGGAGATATGTGTAACCTACCAATATGCTTTGGAGCAGTGTTGTAGGTCTTAGCTACAATCCTTCTCTCCAAAAAAAACGGAAAGAAGACGCCTATTCCCAACAGTAGGATAGTAACAGGCCGCTACTTTAAATGTGAATCAGCGGCACAGAATCAATCAACCGAAAGATACATGATTTTAATGGTAATGAAATAAGACATTTAACGTATAATGCGACTGAAAGAATATTTATTTAACATTTAACTATTCTTTTTTTTTCGAATCAATCTAAGCCATATTTATCGATAAAAAACAAATATCCCATCACTATTATACCTTTGAGTATTTGCAGATGTATGTGCGGTACCCGAGCTTTGCCCTAGCGGCACTTTGCTTGATTTGAGTGAGTTGAAGCTGCAATTAATGCCAGGTCGACGTATGCAATTTTCTTTTCACCTTTCTAGATTTTTATGAATAGATACGTGATTTTATGAACTTACATTAGCAAGTTTTATCTGAAAACGTTGCAATTGAGCGAGTATTTAACCCACAGTATGCAATGGTATTTTTTGATTTGTTACTGGTTGAAACTGACAATCAAATTTAATTTCGCCGCTGGCGATTGCTAGTCACTACATATTATAAAACAAAGTCGCATTCATTGTTTGTCCATATATCCCTATGTATGCATAAAACTTTAAAACTATGCAACAAATTTTGATGCGGTTTTTTTTAATAGATAGAGTGATTCCAGAGGAAGGTTTATATGTATAATAACATTCCATACAGAGTAGAGAAATACTGTAATTTTTGAGGTTTCTGTAAATAATTACATTTTTTTCCGCTTACATTGCAAACGCAGGCTAAACCTTACGAGATTTATCAAAATGATGTACTAAGTATTTGTACACCTTGAAAAGGTCTACAGAAAAGTCCGTGATGGTATATGTCTATCTCTTATGGATAACCCACTATAGCATTTTTTGTCATTTACTTTTTACGAAAAATAATGCCTTATTTTTGAAGCAATTTTTATACAATACAGCATTAATCCTTATCCAATTAAGTACCTTAAATATATAGTTGATTTAATATAGATCAATATGGCCGTTTACAGCATGTAATTTAAGTGAATATTTTCGGAGATATTACAGATTTAAAATGCCGTGAGGACGCCGCGCTTCGCCCTATAACACTTCGACTTTAGCAGCGATGTCGCTCTTTCAAGAGTTTGTTTAAAGACATTCTGTAATTAATTGTAAAAATAAAATACATAGGGAAAATGTAAAAGTAAATAAGAAAAAATGTACTATATGAATTTAGATATTTCAAAGATAGCAGGAAATCTTCTTGGTATAGGGAAAGGAAATTGTTTTTCTCCAAATTTAACGCTTGCGGGCCACGGGCAGTAATGAATAAATCAAAACTACTGGATCGATTTTAATTATTTTTTTACACTGACTGACATGGGATATATATTTTATACCCGTGCGAAGCAGGGGCAGGCCGCTAGTATTATATAATAGACAAAGTCGAAATCGACAGGAGCTTGGGGCTCAAAAGTACGTACTCGTAAGTAGTTTGTGGGTTGGGGTACAAGATTCTATAATAAAATTCCGTAATCAATTTTAGCTTTGCTATTACAGCAGTGTAAAAACACTGTTTAAAGGAGGCTAATACAAAAAGCCTTTAATACTGTTGAGGATTACTTAGATGATATGAATGCGTGGACATACGAGTAGCTATTCTTCGTCCCTGTACAAGACAGTAATGACCAAATGTAACTAGTTATAAGAATTATATTTAAAAAATAGCAACTGCCGAGTTTCTTGCTGGCCCTTCTCAGTTGGAACAGCTTTCCGAACCAGCAGTAGACTCGACGATTCAAAAGCACTTGTTTACAAGTTTACTTGAATAAAGAATATTTTGAATTTGAATATAGACTATCATATATGTTTTGTTACAGGATAAACATTATCTCTGCATTATGGCATCCGATTCTCCCGATCAAAACCTAACGCAATATTTTAGTCTCTGCAATGATTTTATACACGCAGCGAGACTGAGGGAAGGCAACGTTTTAATACACTGGTGAGTACAAACAATCTGTTATTTATTTATTTAAGATAACTTTATTATATACACTGCAATATAGACAATATTATTAAACACTAAATGATAAACAAAGGGCGGCCTTATCATTTAAAGTGATCTTTTTTAGTGTTATATGTATAATAATGCGGTTAGATTATTATTATTTTTTCATTCTTCTGCCCTTTATCCCACTCTAAGTAGGATCGGCACAATATATTTTAAACATGTTACATTATTTTTTATTTCGAATTGACTATATGCTGTTAGCCCTAACGGCTTTTACAGCTTCACCGGGCGGGGTGTTGTTACAAGATTTGGCTAGTTGTTTTAGGAGCGGCCGCCTGTTTGAAGTCAACTTACCTTTAGTCACCTTTTACGACACCTTCGTAATAAATGAGGTTGGTATATTTTAATCAGCCGGATAGCACACGCACTTACCCTAGTCGTCTTTTACGACAGCTCGGTAAGAAATAAGGGTGGTTTATTTTATACAGCTGGATACCACACGCGGTAAGATTATTATTATTTATAATCTATTAATAGTACCCACGACTTTCGCATAAATTTCATTGTTAAAATAACCACAATTTGTTTTTATGATGTTTTTTCCATTTGTTTTTTCTGAAAAAGAAGAAAATTTTATCTTATATCATTAACTACTTTATGCTCATAATTTCAAGTCGGGATTTTTTTTGTAACAAAGTGATTGGTGATGATGAGGGCGAAGCAGCTGGCAGAGCTAGTGTAATAATAAAATAAGAGCAAAGTATTGTTCAAATTTCATTTACAAATTTCAACGATATAATTGCTATATGCAATATATGCGATATATTAGTCGGGAATTAAATTGTGAAATTAGAATGATTTCAATGAGTATATATGGTATAAAAGAGGCGTGACTACCGGAGCACTAGACGACGTATGACTTGGATCTCCCAAACTTAGGACGACCCATTGGACTCGAACTAATAATACCGAATAAATTGAACTAGTGAAATATTGAGCGTTGATCTTATATTTTTGCTAATCAAATAGATATTTTTAAAGCAGTGACATCACCTTTTTTACTCTATATTATGTTTCTATACGTTTTACGACTAATACGCCGTGTGGTATCCGGCTGAATAGAATAGTACCACCCTCATTTCTTACCGAGGTGTCGTAAAAGCCCGTGTGGTGTCCGGTTTAGTAGAATAGACCACCCTCTTCTTGCCGAGGTGTCGTAAAATAAGACTGAGGTAAGTTGAAGTCAGGCAGGCGGCCGGTCGTAAAAACGCAGCCAAATCATGTGACAGCATGTTTATAACATGTTGTGCCGACCCCACTTAGTGTGGAATAAGAGCAGGAAGATGACGTTTTACGACTAATCTTGAGTAAATCGAATTCCACTGTTTGGCACAATATATTGCGAACAGTGCCCAGAACAAAAATTATTGCGATTTCATTTCCTACGAATAGTTTTATATCGATCTCTAATTATGCGTAATTAGTAACACCCAAATCGTGTATTCTGAACAGTTATGTGGGCTAAGCAATGCTGACCTAAATCTAATATATATATAAATAAATAAATTTGAATCTATGCAATCACAGTTGATGGACAGCTTGAAAAGTCATATATCTTCTATTATTTCAACCGAAATGCAATCCCTGAAATCTGACATTCTTAAACAGCTGCATGACATAAATAATGAGGTTTCAAATTTAAAAGATTCTGTCCAATTTATTACTTCAGAATTCGATAAAATTAAGACAAGTGTTGATGATCATAATCGTACAGTCATCGATCTGAAAAAGGAAAATGCACTACTAAATAATGAGTTGAAGTTAATGAAATACCAATTATCAGTGCTTGACTCAATCTCGCGAAGTAACAATCTGGAGATACAGGCAGTACCAGAAAAAAAAGGAGAGGACTTATTTCACATGTTGAAGAACATTTTTGAGTCAGTCTCGGAACCTTACGACGAAAATTCTGTAATCTCATGTAAAAGAGTGGCAAAAAGTAATCCTAATTCTACCCGTCCAAGAAACATAATAGTGACGTTAACTTCCCCTCGGATTCGTGACCGGCTTTTATCCTCTATATCACGTTTTAATAAGAAAAATCAGAGTAATAAGTTAAATACCACTCATCTGGGTCTTAATGAAACATGTGTTGTTCCCCAACCTGTCTATGTCATGGAACACTTATCCACAGCTTGCAAAGGTATACATGCTGCAGCTCGTAAAGCTTCCAAGGAAAAATCGTATAAGTTCGTCTGGGTGAAATTTGGTAAAGTTTACGTGAGGAAAAATGAAACATCGCCCGCGATTCTGCTTAAAGACCTGGACTCTGTATTTAAACTATAGTTACTTTAGTTACATTTTTTTTATCTTTTCTTTCCTTTTTTTATTTTTAATATTATCTAGAAAAATAATTTAGGTAAAGATATACAATGTTGCGGTTATTTTATCAAAATGTTAATAGCATAAAAGGTAAAAGCAAAGACGTATTCTTGTCGGTGTTAAATTTTGATTATGACATTATATGTCTTACGGAAACAAACCTAGACAGTTCCTTTTTCAATGAAGAATATTTTGATGATCGATACACAGTTATCAGACGAGATAGGGATTGTTTTTCCAGTTCTAAAATATCCGGTGGTGGAGTCTTGATCGCAATAAAGAAACAAATGATCGCTACACGTTTAAAAAGTAAAGAGAGCCAAGTGGAGGACATCTGGATCAAAATTAACCTCAATCCTCTGATTCTTTATGTTTCTGTAGTGTACCTCCCGCCTGGTTTACAAAATAATACTGTTGAAAATTTTTTCATGAATCTACAAGATAATGTCCTTAGCTTGGGTCCATCAGATTTTCTTATATTAGTCGGTGACTTTAATGCTCCTATGTTGACTTGGTTTCATGAAAGCAACTTTTGTGATAACTCTCGCAGTGAATGCATTGACTTTAGAACAAAGCTCTTGTTAGATTCTATATGCCTGGGTAACCTAAAGCAATATAATTTTCTACGTAACGATAACGGGCGCACTCTGGATCTTTTTTTTTCTAATTTGCCTGAGACTTTGATTAATCTTAAAATAGCGGATCCAATCTCAAAATTGGATAGGCACCATCCGTCATTTGAAGTATTAATAACTTTACAAAATCAATGCAATAATTTGCGCAAAAAAGATAGAATATTTAACTTTAGAAAATGTAATATTGATAAATGTAAAACTGACCTTCAGCGCGTTGACTGGGCGAGGGTTTTTAATATGGAAGACATCGACAAAATGGTAAATAGCTTCTACGATATTGTTAATACAATTATTGCGAATAATACTCCACTAAAGAAAGTAGGAAAACATAATTATCCGGTCTGGTATAGTGAGCCAGTTAAGAGATGTATCGAAGAAAAATTAAAGATTCATGCTCGGTATAAAGCTTTTGCTAATCCTAGAGATTATGACACGTTTCGTTTGCTTCGGTCTAGATCTAAAAATCTAATAGTTGACTGTTATAACAAATTTATTAATAGCACTGAAGATTCTATTACACGAAATATAAAGAGTTTTTGGACCTACGTTAAGGCTAAGAAAAATAATAACAATGTTCCCATGACTGTGAACTACAATGAAAAATCTGCATCAAATAGACAAGATGTTGTTGAATTGTTTGCAGAATTTTTTAAATCTGTATACTTAGTCGAAAATGATATCATTGATTTTACAGATGATTACTTTGTTGGTAATTCTAGTCTCTCTAAAATACATGTTCCACTGGAGGAAGTAATGGCAAAACTTAATACATTAGACACTAATAAAGGAGCTGGACCGGACGGTTTACCTCCTTCTTTTATAAAAAGTTGTTCTAGGGAACTCGCTTTTCCATTATTTACAATATTTAACAAATCTTTATCTTCTGGCTATTTTCCTCTTGCATGGAAAAGGGCAAATATAGTAGCTATTCACAAAACTGGGGATAAACATAACTGCGCGAACTACCGCCCTATAAGTATTCTTAGTTGCTTCAGTAAGATTTTTGAATCAGTAGTTTACGAATTTGTATATTCTCATATAAAACCGTTCCTTGCAGTTGAACAGCACGGTTTCATAAGTAAACGATCTACTGTAACAAATCTTTTAGAGTACAGTAACTTTATTTATAACGCCTTCGAAAAGAGGGCTCAAGTTGATACTGTATATACAGATTTTCGCAAGGCTTTTGACTCTGTCAGTCACAACATTCTTTGCAAAAAGCTAGGTGCTGTAGGTATTCATGGAAGTCTTTTGAGATGGATAATATCATACATTAAAAACAGATCACAAATTGTCATTCTAGATGGCTTTACGTCTATGCCATTTCCGTCTACATCTGGTGTTCCTCAGGGTTCCCTTCTGGGACCATTGCTCTTTCTTATATTCATCAATGACATTGTTAAACAGTTTAACAGTTACTGCCTGCTGTACGCCGACGATTTAAAACTATTTAGAGTTATTAACAGCCCTCAAGACTGCCTGGAATTACAATCTGATATAGATAGCCTTGAAACTTGGTGCACCAATAACTTAATGTCACTCAACGTTAGTAAATGTTTCATAATGTCATTCACCTTAAAACATAATTCATTGACATATGATTATAGAATAGGTTCAACAAAACTTCAAAGAAAAACAGAAGCAAAAGATCTTGGTATAATATTCGATGAATCAATGTCATTTAGAAATCACATCAATAAAATTGTTTCTCGTGCTAATAGTATTCTTGGCTTTATTTTTAGGGTATCGAAAGATTTTAAACAGCCTAGCACTCATATATTACTTTACAATAGCATGGTTAGAAGTATTCTGGAGTACGGGTCTGCTATTTGGGCTCCATACTACAAAATACACAATGATAATATTGAACGAGTACAAAAAAGATTTTTACGTACACTATCCTACAAATTTCATTTAAAATTTAAATTACCTAATTACACATTACGTACAAATTACTTTAAAATACCTACACTACACATCAGACGCGAGATTTCAACTTTAACTATTCTCTATAAAATTATTCATAATTTCATTGATACTAGTCTGTTATCACACATTTTTCTCATAGCAAGAAATAGAAGCAGCAAAATCACAAATGTTTTCCATACCCCTCTGTACCGCACCAATGTTACATTTTCTAACCCGATTTATCGTATGCAACGTCTGTATAATAAACGCTGTGCTGGTAATACAAATATCGATGTTTTTTGTGGAAGAATCAGCCATTTCCGTAATATTCTAAAAAAGGAACTGTCAATATAATAGTGGATATCTTTAATTTAATTTTATTTTTTTCTCGTTGTATTTCTACTTTACATATTTACTTTTAATAGTTTTTTTTGTGAAATCCGTTCGAGTAGCTTATTTAATACTGCATGCTAAGATCATATCTTGGAGTGTTATCATGTTAAGTTCAACAATTAATTGATCTTGTAAAATTATTTTTAATAACATTCTGTACTTGATCTCAAATAAAGAAAAAAAAAAAAAAAAAAAAAAAAAATCGGTAATTATATGACTTTTGACCTGGCCGGCCATATTTCCCCTCGTTGGTCACGCACTTAGCTACTTAGCATATTCATGAAGTTTATATTTATCTTCTTTTTTTCTATCTATACTTATTATTAAACAAATTCCCTCAGTGTCTTTCTGTATGTGATGAATTTTCTCAAAAGCTACTGAACTAATATTTTTGGCGATTAAGACCAAAAGATAGTGCTATTCTTCCGGAAAGTTTAAGTGAAAAATACATTGTCGTTTTATGTAATTTCTGCTAAAGGGTCGCGCGGTTATTAAAAATTAGTTTTTTTGAACCTTTAGTCACGAGCACCGCGTAAATCAGCAGAGATACGCTAAAGTAATGTACTAAAGAATTGTACATCATATAAATTACTACAAAAAAGTCCGCGATAGCATGTATCTATCTCTTATGGCTAGCTTAACTTTTATGTTTAAAATTTCAACTCGGGAAAAATTTTGTAACATTGATTTCAACGCGGCCGAAGTTGCAGGCACAACTAGTAAATAATAATAAATAAATATATGGGAAATTTACACACATGGTCATAGATCCCCAAAGTAAGTGACTTAATATGTGTTATGGGTGACAAACAAATAGTACATACATATATAATTTTAAATACATACTTAAATAAAAATATACACCAAGGTCCGAAGAACCAATAATATGTTGTATGTTTTTGTAATGTTTATAGAAAATATTGGCCTTTGGTAGAAATCGAACCATCGAAGAATGGTCACTACTAACTGCACCAATGGGCCAGCCATAATCGACGATTCGCAATTACTCAAAGCTTATTTGAATAAAGAAATATTTGAATTCAAATTTGAAAATAAATATAATAAACTAGCTGTTTTTATTTGAATTTCAATTTGAACTGCCAATCAATATTTGTCCAACCAAGATTATTCCCGATGTTTAAACCAGATCTGTTTGTTATTCTAATCCATATGTTACACGCCAACGGTGTTTTCGCAGCGGTAATACATTATTCATATTTCGATGCTTTTGTATGAAGACCTTTTATAAATTAATCAATGTGCCACTTTAATTTAAATCTGATGTGAATACAGCTTTCATAAATAACTATCACTTCCATACACGATTGAATGCGATAAAATTTATCAATAATAAATCTAATCTCGTAATAATAAAATTATTTTGCTATAATCCGTGATGAAGTAAAATAGAAAATATATATAACGCTTAATGTAGAGTGGACAATCCGTTTTCATACCTGATACATGCAGGATTCGTAATATACATGCACAATCCTTCACCACCGCCACCACAATACACAAGCACTACATGCGTTTACTATCACAAACACAACAATCGTTTCGCCCCGCAACCGAAGCATCATCAGGAGATAGACTTGTTTTGTCGTGGAATCTATCTCCTGCTGATGCTGTTTTTACGAATCTTGCATGTATCAGATATGAAAATGGATTGTAGACTTTACATATAGCATTGTATATATTTTCTATTTTACTTCATTATAGCCAAAATAATTTTATTATTACTTTTGTATTATGGATCTCCGCAAAGTAACGCCTAATTCTATAAATTATTTAAATCTTATATGTATTTCTTCTTCTGAATTTTACATGTATGTAGCAATCTATAACCTATACATATTTACGAATAAATCAATCCAAATTTAAATGATTCTTTATTCAAGTTTTCAATATGTTTGAATCGTCAAATGTTATAAGAGAAGCTACCGCTAATTCGGAAGTTTGCTCCTACTGAGAAGAACCAGCAAAAAACTCAGGGTCTATCGTTTTAGCTATGTACAATATATCGTAAATTACTTCACGTACATTGACATACATTTGACTTGTCAACAATTTTTTTTAATTCTTTCGATATCATTAACAGTATATATTAATTTTGATTTATTAACAACTAATTGTGTCGGCGGATTCGCCCACGTTGAAATCAGTATGTTACAATTTTTTTCCCGAATTGTAATTTTAAACACAAAAGTAGTTATTGTAAGCTACCCATAAGAGATAGAGACATGCTATCGCGGACTTTTTTGGAGTACTTTATAGATCTACAATTCTTTAGTACATTACTTTAGTGTGTACGTATTTTTAACAACCGCGCGACCTCTTCACCACAAATATGTAAAACGGTAATGTACTTTTAACTTAAACAGTAGATTTTGAGAAAATAGATCACATACAGATAGACAGCTTTTGGAGCCTTTGTTTTATAATAAGTATAGACGTTCAAATTCAACTTATTCTTTATTCAAGATGGCTTTTACAAGCTCTTTCGAATCGTCAAATATTAATGAACTACTGATTCAGAAAGGTGCTCTTACTGAGAACAAACTCGGCACTCTCTTTTAAAAATATATTATTTAAATAATATGTAATTGTTCAACAAATCAAAGAAAGCTCATAATCTTATGCTGTGCTAGTTGAAATTTAAATCCAAGCTTTCTTGTCATTTACATGCTTATAAGCTTTGGCAATAAGTGTCTTTTTATTTGCCGTTTGAACCTATTTAAAGGCAAGTCCAAAACAGATTGTGGAATTTTATTATAAAAACATATAACAAGGCCCATAAATGACTTACGTACTTTCTGAAATATTACATTGAAAGTTTGAACTATAGTTATATAATTAATGTATAGAAAGCGGCTATACTCACGTCTTATTTTATCGGATGAACCCGACTACCTCAAGCTCCTTGACTTTCAAGCCCATACGGGGCTCTTATTTATGAGCTCTTTACGCGCGTTATCGCAGCGGGAACTGGAATAGTTATATTGTAAATCCGGTTTTATCCACGTCACAAAATAATCATATGTACCCAACTAGTTTCAGACCCATCCGGAGTTCAAGGGTCATTTTGCGTCTCGAAGGCATCGACGGGTAATGAGATCGTAAATAACCCCGGGATGGGTTCGACTCTGGACGGGCAAAGCTGTAAATGTTATTATATGAATATCACCCTATATATTTCTTAATTGTAACCATGACAGAAATAAATATTTGAAGCTTATTAAATAAATATGTCTTTAATCTTATGTAATATGTCTTTAATATTATGTAAGTGAATTTCAAGGGCGATAAATCGATCAAACTAGGCTTCATTAAAAAACATGTCGTTTTACTCCTGTTTTCAGGTACTAAAATCTGAAAAATATTACACAGCCTATATATACATACCTAAGTTTAAAATAACAACACGCGGAAATTATTTGGACTAAACCTTTTAGTTTTATCCGTCCGTACCACAAAGTTAGTAACGAAATTAGGAGAAACTGAAACGTTTTTGCATGATTATACGCAAAAGTTAAATTAGGGCAACTTAACCTTTCCGTCGGGACTTTATGAAGTTTAGCAGCTCGGTTAATTTTTGATGAAAATGTGAATATTATTTACAAGGTCAAGGAAGAATTCGTAAGGTAAGGATTAGCTGAAGATTTCTTTCTCTGTAAGAAATGAGGGGAGTCTACTCTACTTAGTCTGATATAGCTTGTCGACTTACCTAAGTCGCCTTTAACGACACCTGGTAAGAAATGACGGTGGTCTATTCTATTTCACCGGATACCATACGGCGGTATCTTTATCAAGCTTTACATTTATAACATAAAATTATATTATTATAAACTTGACCGTTAGTAGAAGCTTACAAGAATGAGATAGGCATATCCGTTTCCTGTTGTGTATGTTCTTCTCTTTCTACCCTATAAGCACTGTCTCTTTCGCACACCCCTCCAGGCGCGAAGGCTTGCAAAGAAGCGTATCCGCGTCTTGTCATTGGCGTGAAATTTCCTGTTGAGTTCACAGTTAGCTACTTGTAATCTTGTACTCTTACTTGTTAAATTTTGGTGAAGTGTAGTGAATAATACGTTACGAAGTTTTACACGTAAGTTGCACAAGTATCTAATATAACATAACGGTATTACCGTTCGATTGAAATACTATTTTATATTTTATATTTTTCTACCCTCAAAATTTTTTATTATTATTTCTGTTTTTATGATACTTTTAGAATTGCTACCCGCAAAAGTAAAATAAAAATGGACGATATACGGAATGAACCTGTTATTACTTTGGATGCGGGGCCACATTGCAGTAAATCGGGTTTACATGAAAAAAGGCCCACTTCTTCGAGTAGTAGTAGTAACAGCAGTTCGAAATCGTCGTCTAGTTGCTCTGAATCTTTACAAGATCTTAAGACAACGAAAAAGAAATCAAAGCGTCGACGTTCTAAAAAACAGAAACGACGAGATCGCCACCTTATAGAAAAATTAGCTAGTGATGTAGGCCAATTGCAAAAGACTGTTCAGTATTATGGAGTTTTACGTAACAATTTTTGTGATAATGATAATGAACCGTTAATGTTTGATGAAAGTCGCGAACTTTATAGCGAATGTTGCGCTTCACATGCGCCTTTAACTGAGAATGTTATGATACCTGAGTTATCGTTCGATATCGAAACAAAACTTAAAGTTCCCGCAATTCCAAAATCCCCTGCGGCTTATTTAAAAATGTTAGACGAAGTTCAACGATTCGGTAATAAAACATGGTCCGAAATTCGATATTCTGAAACTCAAAAATTATACAATCATTCACCCGGATACACTGATCTCGAAATAAACGAAGAGGTCAAGTCATACGATAAAATTCGTCATCTAGCTTATTCCGATAAATCTTACGCGGCAATTACCTTCTGTATCTTAAAGCAAAAAGAAGTTTTTTTGAATGGCTTACGTAACTTAATATCTTGGTCTACAACCCCTAACGCTAATCTGGTAAGTCTTAACGAAAAAGTTGATGAGATTTTTCTAAAAGGGGAATTCATGAAAGTATCGCAGGATCTTTTACAAATCACCTGCGGACACAGAGCTGAAACAATAGAAATGAGAAGGGATAGTATACTTAAATCGGTTAAGGACCCGCTAATAAAAGTATCATTGAATAAAATTCCCCCTTCGAATTCGCACATTTTTGAGCCAGACGCTTTTACAACTGCTATAGAAAAATCGGGGGGAGTCAGAAGAACGTTCTGGCCGGTAAATTCAAATCAGAGTAGCAATGCTTCGCGAGCAAAGGCTACGACTATTACACGTATCCCCTCGCAGGGGTTAGTACGTTATCATGTACCAAGGCGTCATCAGTCCAGTTATTGCCACGATCACCAAAGCTGTTTGCTTGGTCACAGTAATCAACCTTCGCAGGGTTACCAACAATCGTTTAATTCTCAGCCAAAAGCGCAGAGTGGTTGTCCAGAACAGTCCAATTATAATCCTTATAATACAAACTCTTCCTTTCGACCTCACGGGTCTA
The DNA here is from genome assembly GCA_029227775.1 of Morpho helenor. Lineage (NCBI taxonomy): Eukaryota > Metazoa > Arthropoda > Insecta > Lepidoptera > Nymphalidae > Morpho > Morpho helenor. The sequence goes on along the minus strand of JARGCU010000032.1, from coordinate 5,632,620 downwards.
GACAATATGGACAGACGCAAAGAGGACGAAAGCGCCATTTCTCTCCCTCTGGCTATAAAGGGAATAAAAAGCAAAAACAATGACTCGCGGTCTATTCGATTTCAGGCAGGGGGATTGGCCAATCATGTCAGTCGATGGAAGGAACTGAGTGCTCCAGATTTTATTTTAAAAATAATAACAGGGTATCGCATACCCTTTTTACAAAAGCCTCCCTTAATAATACCGAATCTAAAAAGCGATCGTCGTCTTACTTTTCAATCGAAGGAAATGGACGCAACAATTCATCAAATGAAACAGCAGGGAGTTTTAGACATAGCAACTCACTCTACAAGTTTTCTGTCGCAAATGTTTCTAGTGCCGAAAAGCGACGGCTCATACCGTCCCATATTCAACCTGAGGTCATTGAACCGATATGTCATAACAAATCGCTTTCGTTTAATAAATATGTACCGTATTCCGGAATTCATTCAATATCGAGATTGGATGTGCAAAGTCGACCTGTCACAAGCATATTTCAATATACCGATATCCCACTCACACAGACGGTTTCTGCGCCTCCTGTACAGGAACGAAGTTCTCGAAATGACCTGTCTGCCCTTCGGTCTAAGTACAGCGCCGAAGGTATTTGCTTGTCTTACAAACTGGATAGCTCAACTTCTTCGAGAAAAAGGCCTCAGAATAATTGTATATCTCGACGATTTCTTACTTGCACATCAGAATCCACATGTACTGAGCGAACATATAGTTATTCTTGTAGAAACGTTAGAACATCTGGGTTTCATGATAAATTACGAGAAGTCTGTTCTTGTCCCTCAGAAACAAATTACTTTTCTAGGCATTGTTTGGGATTCCTGGAACAATGTCAAAAAACTACCAAAAGAAAAGTCAAGTGCGGTAGTCAACAAAATTTCCCCTGTGTTGATATGGAAAAAAGCATCTCTGAAAGAACTTCAAAGCCTTATAGGTCTCTTAAACTTTGCCAGTTTCGTTGTGCCTCGCGGCAGACTGAATCACCGGTCAACCCTGGGGTTCTTGAATTCTCTACCAGAACACCCGACACGGACCAGGTACGCTCTTCCTTGCACAGTGTTAAAAGAATTGCACTGGTGGGTGCAAAATTGCCATCTAGCTTCAGCGATACATTTTCGACCAACAACGCATTTCCTCACAACAGATGCGTCAGACATAGGATGGGGAGCACAACTGAACAATCAGACCATGTCGGGCGATTGGGACGTAAAAGAAAGACATCTCCACTGCAACCTGAAAGAATTGCTAGTCATCTTAAAAGTTCTAGAGTCACAAGCGGCAAACATAAAAGGAGGATCGCTTCTAATTCAGTCAGACAACCGATCTGCGATAGCTTATCTCCGCAACGAGGGCGGGACCAAGTCCAAGTCACTCATGAAATTAACGTTTCAAATTTTACAGACACTAGACGATTATCAGATTCATTACAAAATATTTCATATTCCCGGGAAGTTCAACAGCCATGCGGATTGCTTATCGAGACATCGAAAACCCCCGGAATGGCATTTACTCCCGATTTGCACGGAAATGATCTTTACAAAAATGGGGACACCCGTGATCGACCTATTCGCATCCAAGACAGCTCGAGTACTAGCGAATTATGCAACGTTAGATGCCAGCGATCAGGATGCGATGTTTCACGACGCATTCAGTGTAACGTGGAATTTCCCACTGGCGTGGATATTTCCGCCACCACTTCTTATTCCCCAAGTACTAATGCATCTCAATCAAGCCACGGGCGTGTATTTAATAGTGGTACCGCGTTGGGAGAAGGTGTTCTGGCGGGCGGACCTCAAGTCACGAGCGATCGCAGCCCCGTTCACTCTAACGAACCTGAAAAGGTTTCTCATCGACACGACGACAGGGCTACCCCCTCCGAAAGTTCAAGATATGATATTAGAAATATGGAAATGTGGGGGTGGGGTGAGAAAATAAAAAAATGGGACCCTAGTCAAATTGCTTTATTGAAATCATCATGGCGAACGTCAACGTTAAATACCTATAGATCCCCATGGAATCGCTGGGTATCATGGTCAAAGCATCATCATATAGACCCACTCCATCCCGGAGGTTCTGAACTAGCACAGTTTTTGGCTGATTTACATCTAAAATTTAAATTTTCTTATAATACAATTCTTCTCCATAAATCGGTAATTTCCACACTCTGTAATACAGAGCTGTCTGGTAAGTTATCTGAAGATGTACTTGTAAAGCATATTCTAAAGTCAATTTCTATCAAAAATCCTAAGTCTCAGAAACCCCCAGTTTGGGATGTCAACACTTTGTCCACGTTTATGAGTAATTATTTCATAGATGATACTAATATTTTTCAGATTGTTAGACATACAGCAGCCTTATTATGCCTTTGTTCAGGACGTAGAATTCACGATTTAACCCTGTTAAGTGTCGATAAAGAGCATTGTTATATTCAGGGAGATTGGATTATTTTGTGGCCCCTATTTGGATCTAAAACTGATTGTAGGGAATACAGACAATCCGGTTGGAAATTATTAAATAATGCACAAAATCAATATTTAAATCCGGTTTACTGGATCAATAAAACAATAAATAGTTTAAACGATAGGCGTAAAATCTCGGGTTCCTCTAATTTGTTTATAACTTTGCGGGGTATGCCATCTCCTGCCTCCCGTGCTGTCATAGCGGGATGGATTAAATCTCTTCTGAAAGAAGCTGGTATTTTAGATACCCCGGGTAGTGTACGTGCTGCTGTCGCTTCTAGAAACTGGATTGATAATGTTCCTATCGATGACATATTAGCTAGAAGTAATTGGAAATCAGTAAAAACCTTTCAAAAATTTTATTGTCGCGAAGTAATTTTTCCTTCAGTTACTGATAATGTTTCCAATTTTGTTACACCACTGTTTAATTCGGTGTTTTGATTATATTCGTACAATTACTGGCTGTTTGATATCATTATCACAATCAACGATGCTAAATGCAAATTCTATTACCATTAATTACTTACTTAATTGTTAATTTGAAGTATTTTGTACAACTTATAATTATTAGTTGATTAATAAAAATGTTCATTTTCTTTTCGCACACCTTTTATTTTTTATTTTGGTATTCATAATGTCCTACAAATTTATAGGTCACATTGGCGATTAATTTTCACCAGGCGATAACAAACAGGTCTCATTCTTGTAAGCTTCTACTAACGGTCAAGTTTATAATAGACTCGTTTTACCTGAAATAAAACGATTATTATATACTTACCTTAGTAGAAGCTTACTTTTCATTTCTGCCTGGTGGCTTTTTGAATTCGACACAATGACAAGACGCGGATACGCTTCTTTGCAAGCCTTCGCGCCTGGAGGGGTGTGCGAAAGAGACAGTGCTTATAGGGTAGAAAGAGAAGAACATACACAACAGGAAACGGATATGCCTATCTCATTCTTGTAAGCTTCTACTAAGGTAAGTATATAATAATCGTTTTATTTCAGGTAAAACGAGTCTATTGCGTAGTATTTACAACTCTCGCAGACTTGGAGCTTATTCCTCTTAACTTAGAAACGCGATTTTAAAATAGTCGAAAAAGCTTAATCAATAAAAATGTGAACCATGGGAAAGAAAAATAATTTCTTTGCTATAATGTCGGGGAAAAATACTTTTGGGTATAGTGTACATCATATATTTTAGTTTAGGATGTCAGATTTTTTTTATAAATTATTATTATTTTACAAATCACAAGCACTCAACTATACCTACATATCAACATAAATTGTGCCGGTCACTTTTTTTCTTCAGTCGACCTCCAATGCTGATTGATTGTAATTTTTGGACATTGCATTTACTTAATATAACCTAAATAATTTGTGCGAAAACAGATACGATGGATCAATTTACCTTCGTTTAAAAAATTTACGATAGATAAAGTTATAACAGAATTATTTTGGTATAATCTTCGTTCCACATGTTTGTAAATAAGTATACAACTCGCAAGATCTTTATTACGAGTACTGTTTTTTACTATGGGAGTCGTTTCTTTTATTAGCCCTTTGTTAAAGATTTCTTGAATATTCATTCGTTGTAAGATGAAACGGCGCTGTAGCAGGAACCTTAATGAAAATCCTTCCTAAACGATTCAGTAATATAAAAAGTAGATAACAAGCACTGCTAATTACTTACTTATTTATTCTAGTATACGCATATATTGTGTCGTTGAAGTTTTAACAATGAATAGTTACAATGACGAACTTAGATCTCCATATATTCTGTATTGTAGCGACAATTTTTAATGAGGGAACAAAATACTAGAATAAACGAATACGTCTCTTTTTTGGTTAAAAGTATGCGTTTTATACAAAAAATACGATTTCAAAGTTAATATAAATAACTATGCCTACATAGATTTCATGGCAAAAGGATTTCAAAATAAAATATTTAGCTATAAGAATTTATTAGATTTGTATCATGGAATTCCATAAAGTAACACCTAACTCTTATAAATGATGATTTTAATGAAATAATATATGATTTCAACATGTATAGTACAGAGTAATACTTTAGAGACACCCTTATGTCGAGTATAATAGTGCTTAATTAATATCTACGTAATACGTGTTTGGAGGAACTTACACGTATGCTTCTATGAGTATATCGCGGAACACTTTGCCTGTTAATAGAATTTTGCTCCACTTTGTAATATCATTATTATATTGACGTGCTTCGCCATGGACGTATTAACAATTCTATCTTGGAGCAACTGCGCATACGGACTCAGCTATCTACCGTCTGCTTCCAAACGATCTGCCCTGATGTCACCCCAGCCCTGGTGACATCTCTAATCAGCTGTTCTGTTTAATTAATTTCTTAAAACTTAATATAATATTGTAATATAAGTAATAAGTGATATAATCAATGTGGAAATATATGTTATTCTTCAAGATTCATAAATATAAGTTATAAAAATCATTGAAAAGGAAAAGCAAGTCCGCGTATAAACCTGTTACCTGTCACCGAAATTTTTCAGTTAATTTTTAAATTGGTGTTTATTAAATTCAGGGAAGTATCTTAGTTGTATCTTTTTATAATTATTATTTGCACCTTAAAACACACACAAAATATTTTCTTTTTTTTCTTTTGATTACTTCGTCTCTCGTACTTTCTTTGAAAGTATGTTGCAGATGTTCTAATCTTTGAAATTTACCTGAGATATATATTTTAAGCATTATTTGAGCAACTGTCTCGGTTTGCTTAGTATTTAAAAGCAAATTGGATGACTAATTTTGGAAAGTTATATGAGCAAGTCTACCTTTTTATTAAAAACTAAACTAATTACTACTCAGTCATTTTTGCCTCACTATTATTATTATTTTTTAAATATACTTAACTAGTTTATCAGCAACTAAACACACAACTAAACACACAGCTTATCATTTAATAGCAAGGTTGTTGCAATAATAGTGAATAATAATACAGTATTTCTCAAATAAATTCAGAATTTAATTACTGAGTAAATAAAAATTAAAAAAATTATATTTCTATAGTATACTTATCATGTCATAGCTGAACATAACATTGTAAACAATAATAACATCTTATAGCTATCACCATAAGTAAAAATATTATATATTATTGTCTCCTTTTGCTTGGTATTTAAAAGCTCAATTGATGACTTTAATATATAGCATTGTTTATTATCTTTTTGAATAAAAAGTACTCATTGTGCAAGTCTCTCTCTGCTTATTAATTAAAAGTGGAGTGGATGACTAATGTCACAATATCTTCAGGAATAGTTGATCACTTTATTTTTTATTTTTTTTTTAAATAACATAAAATAATATACAATTAACATCAATATCTGTTAATTAGCAACCAAATTAATTAAAGAATAAACTACTTCCCATACAAAAAACTAATAACTCTTACTAATACAGTCTTACTTACTTTCAGCATAATCTTAAAACAAAAATGATGACCCGTCAAGCATCATTAAAAGACATGGAGTCAAAACTTAGATTGGCTTTGCAAGATTTAAAAATCTCAAAGGAGCTTAATGCTCAACTTCTTAAAGAAAGGGAAGACAGTGAGATTGAAATCACAAAAATTATAAAAAAAAACAGTGAATATAAAGATCAACTTGCTAAACTCCATGTTGAGTATACGGACATTTTACAACAACGAGATCAGCTGAAGGATATCATTGAATCATTTGATCAATGTGCTTATGAACATGAGAAGGCTCTGGGTCGCATAACAGAGTTGGAAATTAGCCTTCACGAGACACAACAGAATGTTTGTCAGCTGGAACAAGCAAAAAGTTCTCGTGAATCTGATGTGACCCAGTGTCTTTTTAGTGAACTTGTTGAATGTAGTTCAAGTAGTAATTTGGATAAAAAAATTATTGGAAATGAAGCAGCAAAGTTAGTATGCTTCAGTAGTCACAATAAATTAAAAAAATATATTAAAATCAATAAATTTATTAAAAAATCCAAGCGAGTGATTAAAAACAAAAACTGCATTCAACAATTAGGGAAAGCTAAAAAGGAACGTTTGCGTTTAATTGATAAAATGAAATCTATAAATGATAAACTTCATTGCAGAAGACACTTGTATGACACTGAAACCCGGCAACAGCAAAATAAAATACATTCTTTAGAAAAATCCTTAAATCATATTACAGATCTTTATAGAAAGTCTCAAGTGCAAATTGACGAGCACATATCATCTTTTGATAACTTATTAGGTATTTGTAATGACAACTTAGAACGTATTGAATCTCTGTCAAGCAATAGCAAAGAAGTATATAAAAGAGACTGTTTGTGCATGCTGAAATCAGGAAGTGGAAGTGTTACACAAGTTTCTTCACCTTCTGTCATATGTAAATCCAATAACTTAGATACAAATAACTCAGTTACTACAAATATTAATATGTTGAAAAAGACAGATATAAATAATTCAATTAATTTGAAAGTATTTGAAAAGAAAACAATAATTGTATCAGATGAATTAGGTAAAGGCTTTGGATCTTTAATGAATCATTGTCTATCACATCCAGTTATTAATAGATGTTCACCAGGTGCTACCTTCAGTTATTTAGTTGACAGCCTTGCAGCAAATTCTTTAGATTGTAATACTAATGTAATTTTAATGTGTGGAGATAGCTTGAATATAAGCAAACAAGACATTATGAAATGTGTAGATAAATTGCTATTCCTACATGACAATACAGAATGTAAATTTATTATGTGTTCATTTCCTTACTCAAACACACTAACAAAAAAACAAAATGAACATATTTATAAGTTAAATTTATTAATTTATAATTTGACACTCCGTCATGGGAAGTCAATTAATTACTTTGATAGTAATAAATTTATTACATCATTTAAGATGACAAGGGATACTATGTATCTACCTTTTAGAATTAAAAGACATATAGCTACATTGTTAGCATACAATTTAAACAATAAAGTTACATGTGTAACTAATTCTTTTGACACATATATTAACTGTACTAATAGTACTAATATTTCTGTTTTTGACTCCTGTACTAGTAGTAGTACTTGTATTATTCCTAGTATTAATCTTTGTAGTGATAATACTAGTTTAAACTAGAAATAAGGACAACAGATAAGGCTTGTCAAATAAATTTAGTGCACCAGAATTTACAAGGCTTATCTGGCAAAGAATTCGAATTAGAATTGTTTTTAAAAAAATATAATATTGATGTTTTGTGCATAACTGAGCACTGGCTTAATAGTTCGCAATTAATGTTAAATATTAAGGATTATACAGTATCCAGTGCTTTTTCAAGAAAGACCGCAACTCGTGGCTCAAATCGTGGGGGTTCTCTTATACTAGTACGGGACAATATACAATATAAAAAAAGGAATGACATTATGGGTCTTTCTGTAGAACACACTGTTGAGCTGTCTAGTGTTGAGCTGGAGCAATATTTAGTAGTTTGCGTGTATCGGCCGCCCCCAGGCGATTTTATTGTATTTGAAGAAGTTATGGAGGAAGTACTTAAGAGGTTAAGTAAATCACCTAAAAAGTTATTAATTTGCGGTGATTTCAATGTAGACATTTTAGTAAAGACTTCTAAAAGAGAAAAATTACTTAACCTATTCAAATGTTTTAACCTTGATAATGTTTTTAATGAACCTACTAGAATATCTGCAACCTCAGCTACTTGCCTCGATAACATATTTTGTAATTGTAAAATCTTACATAAATCAATTATAAATAGCTTAAAATCAGATCATAGTGGACAGACAATATCAGTTCCTGGTTTAGAACAAAAGTTCAAGAAAATAATCCAATTTAGACCTGTTACTACTAAAAAAATTAATACCTTTAGAGATAACATCTTAGCTAAGATACCTAAAATTAATACAGCTCAGAATGATCCGGATGAACTTTATAATTCTCTCTTTAGCTTAATCAACCTTGAATTTAACCGTGTCTTTAAGATTGTGGAAAAAAAACTATCACCAAATCTAAAGTTTAGTGATTGGGCAACAGTTGGCATTTACAAAAGCCGGAATAACTTGTTTGACTTGTATGCACAAAAGCAGTTCAATCAAACCCCCACATTCGCCGATTATGTAAAAAAATATTCTAAATTATTTAAAATTGTTTGCGTACAAGCTAAGTCATTATATATAAAAAGGAAGATCGCTACTTCTGAAAATAAAATAAAAGCAACGTGGAATATTTTAAATGATGAAATTGGTAAAAATAAAATTCAAGGTAATAATAATAACAATCTTGAACTTAGCATCAATAACAAAATTATTACTTCCAATTTAGAAGTAGCTCGCACATTTGAAAGTTTTTTTCGAGACATACCAATTACCACTACTAAATCCATCAATTCCTCGCCAACATTAGCACTTAATCTTTTAGAGGGGTGCGTCACTGAATGTAACGTTGTCTTTAATTTTAAACACATTACCCCGTGTGACGTTCTAAAAAGCTTCCAAACAATCCAAATGAAAAAAACGGAAGATTTATGGGGAATGTCAGTGCGCACAATTCAGAATATCATTGATGTTCTTGCGTCTCATTTAGCTCCAATTTTTAATAAAACTGTAGATTTAGGTATATTTCCAGATCTTATGAAACACAGTAAATTAATACCTCTGTTTAAATCTGGAGATAAAAAAGATCCAAATAATTATAGACCAATTTCAATACTACCCGCTTTTAGTAAAATCTTTGAAAAAATTATGCTTAATCAACTGCTCCATCATTTCAATTCTAACAAATTACTTCATTCGGAGCAGTATGGGTTTACAAAGGGTAGGTCCACAACAGATGCGGGTGCAAGATTGATGAAACATGTATTTAGTGCTTGGGAGAAGTTCCAGAATACCTTAGGTGTTTTCTGTGACTTGTCAAAGGCATTCGATTGTGTTCAGCATGAGACTCTCCTGCGAAAACTAAGCCACTATGGGGTAAAAGGTACTGCACTGAAGCTTATTGCCTCATATCTCAGTAATAGAATTCAAAGAGTGTGTGTAAATAATATAAAGTCATCCGGTTCAATCACGAAAATGGGTGTGCCACAAGGCTCTATTCTGGGTCCCTTCCTATTTTTAATATATATAAATGATTTGCCATTTTATGTAAACAATATTTGTGACGTAGTACTTTTCGCAGATGATACATCATTATTATTTAAGATTGACAAAACCAAAACAAAAGTTGACGATGTGAACAGTGCTTTGTCACAGGTATCGCATTGGTTTACAGTAAATAATCTTCTTTTAAATACAAATAAGACTAAGTGCTTAGAATTCACATTGCCTAATGTTGAAAAATTGGTAAATACAGTAAAAATTAATAATGAAATAGTAAAAACAGAAGACTTAGCTGTTTTTCTGGGAGTAACCTTGGATGCAAAGCTGCAATGGGGACCCCACATTACTAATCTTTGTAGTAAACTTAGTTCCGCTGCATATGCCGTTAGGAAGATTAGGCAATTAGCTGATATTGAAACAGCAAGACTTGTCTATTTTTCTTATTTCCATAGCATTATGGCATACGGTATCTTGCTGTGGGGTAAGGCAGCTGATATACAAAAAATATTCGTTTTGCAAAAGCGAGCTGTACGTGCGATTTATAATATGAAACCACGTGACTCGCTCCGTGATAAATTTAAAGAAATAGGTATTCTCACCGTAGCTTCGCAATACATTTATAATAATATAGTGTTTGTGAGACAAAATATACATCTTTTTAATAAAAAAAGTGATATTAGTAATAGGCAAACCAGGAACCGAAATAAATTAATAATACCCAGGATACGGCTTCAGAAAGTTCGTAGATCGTTTGTGGGCCTCGGTATACATTTTTATAATAAAATTCCACAATCTATTTTGGACTTGCCTTTACACAAGTTCAAAATAGCAATTAAAAAGACACTGATTCATAAAGCTTATTATACTGTTGAGGACTATATTGATGATAAGAAAGCTTGGTTTTAAATTGCGACCAGCTACGCACTAGATTATATTGTAAATTTTTTAATTTGTTCTTAATTAAGCCATTATTGTAAAACTCAATTTTGAAAAGAGTGACCGCCGAGTTTCTTGCTGGTTCTTCTCGGTAAGTGCACCATTCCGAACCAGTGGTAGCTTCATTGTAATTTGACGATTCGAAAGTGCTTGTAAAGGCCAATTTGAATAAAGAATTATTTGAATTTGAATTTGAATTTGATCCTTGGTCCTTGGTTACTTTGTAAATAAAAAAAGTTACTCTTCGTTTTGAAAATATTACACTCAGGTTTTGAAATAACTTATTTTCTACTTAGGACCAATAATTAATAATTAATTAAACTTGTTTTAAAAGTTTTTTTTCAATAGGTATATTTGAATTTACGTCGATCAGCTTGAAACAATCTAAAAGTCTTGAAAACATATAATCAAATACGTATTTAATGGTGTTTTCGAAACAGCTCTTGGAAAGTTTTGTGAAGTTTGTTTGTGTAATGTTGTTTGCTGAAATATGAAACATTATATGAATGATTCTAAATTATGAAAATATTTCGTATTCATTCAGTTTTTGCATGGGTATATTTTATTCAACTTATAATAATTAAAAAAAGGACGAGACATTCCATGAGCTATATTTCCGTTGAGCTTTTGCTCTATAAATGAAGTTATTAAAAAGTTCTAGTTGTTTGTGGTTCATTACTTGGCTGTAGAATATGTGGGAGCGATAACTACTAAGAATTCTTTTTTATTGCATTTTGTCTCTGTGGCAATGGAATACATAATTTTTTTAGGTTATAAGCACGAACTATTTCTTCACGGTAATTATTTGTATTTAAGGTTGTTGTATTGGTCGTTAACGAATTAAAGTCTTGAAATAATTTATTAAAACAATAATTCTTAGTAGTTTATTTCAAAGTTCACATATTTAGCCACTAAATTGAAGTCTAGTGAAATAATAGTCGTACTAGCATCAGAAACAATTTAGTAATTGGAAATGTATATTTCTGATTATGAATAGATTACATATTTTTGATACCTTCACTTTTTTTTAATAAAGAAAACAATTCTAGGGGTTGAGAACCGTGAAAGTATTTGTGTATTTTAACAATGTTTAGGCTCGTTTAGTTGGAATGTTTATGGGAGGTTTTATGAACGCGTGGTTAAACTAATTCTAGGAACAACGGCCGGGGCTACAATATAAGAATTTTTGCCTTGTTTGTTTGGTCGCTTGGGTTAATGCCAAGTATGAACTGTAACATTTTTACAAAAATATATTTTCATTAAATAGGGGTAATGTCCGTTTTAACTATGAAATGTACAAATATTTTTCGGTTTGAATTATAAAATGTCTCGTCATTCTCTTGCCCTTATCCCACTCTAAGTGGGGTCGGCACAATAAGTTATAAACATGTTGTCACATGATTTGGCTAATTACTTTACGACTGGCCGCCTGCCTGTCATCAACTTACCTTAGTTGCATTTTACGACACCTCGGTTAGATAGAAGGTGGTCTATTTTACTCAAGCGGATACCACACGGTGGGTCAAATTACATTAGTCGTCTTTTACGACACCTCGGTAAAAAATGAGGATGGTCTAATTTATTCAGCCGGATACCAACGGCGTTGAATTATAAAATGTCTATGAGCAAGAAATTTTACTGGCGATACTAAGTAAGCAATAATACTGAATTATGAATAAATAAACGACACGTAGATTTTTTTATAGCAACCTCTACGCGCATAGTGACAGTTAAAAAACTTACTTTTTCCTTCCGTTTATTGCCCAAAATGCTTAACTGATTTTGATTAACTAATGCTAAAATGCTAAAAATATATATTGGAAATCGGCCAAGAACATATTCTATCTAAAACAATTATTCTACGCAGGCTGTGTCGCTTAATAAAGATTTTAAACCGTTTTTCTGTAAGTCTTGCTTCTGTTATTTTTTTAAACTTATGCAAATGTTTATATAAAGAAAAATATAGCTCTATATCTAGGCCGTGCCATCATCAAAAGATTTTTATTTCAAAGAAATTTCAGTTTAAACGTGCTTTTGTATCAAAGAAAAATTCAGAAAAGCTCATAATAAGCATGAAAACAGTTTAATACTTCAGTTCCACCTGAGCTGCGGAAGTAGCTACTTTTACTTTTTAATTAGTTTCCGTTAAAATGACCTCGATCCGCCGCGAAGTGTGGGTTTTATACAATGCAACCGCCTTATTAATATATCTCTTTAAATATGTATTCCAACGATGCAAACGATGGAATCGCGGGCGTAAGATCGTAACTATTTGTCGCATCAAATCAAATCAAAATAATCTTTATTCAAATAAGCTCTTTCAAGTACTTTTGAATCGTCAGGGATCAATATGATAATGAAGCTACAACTGGTTCGGAATGTTGCTCTTACCGAGAAGAACCAGAAAGAAACTCTTTTAACCAAACCAACAGATAATTTTTTTTGAACAAAAATGTCGTTTTATCCCTGTTTTCGGGCTCAATATTTTTTGTTAATTTACTTACGTTAAATACAATCACAAATTTTCGCTGTCAAACGTAAAGTCATGGTAGTTCATTTGGGGAACGGTCTAGAGAGGTGAAAATACCTAGGATCGAGCCCCACCTGCCCTATTATATTTTCATTTCTCCTTTCAATTATTTTTTTAATTTTAATTTTTTTACATAATTTTAAAAATTACCGAGCAAGGCATAAAGAGACATGACTCTCTTTATTATGTACGATATTAGACAAAGATGAAGTATACGAATTTCATCTTCCCACTAATTATTTATTATGATACTCTCACATACAGACCTGCCTATGGCTCCCTACTCTAGTATAATAACTCTATGATACTAGCTCGTACAATGACGACAGCAAGTATCTTGCAAACTATTCTCATGTAGGGTTGCCACCCGTACTATATTATATAGTATCGTAATATATTTAAGTCAATTGTGCTATATATTATAGAAAAATAATATAGGACGAAAAAATTTTTTTTTATCGCTAATTCAACTTCGGCACTTTTTGGAATTAACTGTGAATGGAACGCACCCGCAGCGCTGTATAGTGATTTTTTTAACGAAACTTATTCATGTACGTACGGGGCTTAGTTAGTTGGTAACACTTACTAACTCTTTAGTCATTGTCACATGTCAACGTCACTTTGCCAATTAATGCTACCGGAACGAACATTTAATTTATTTTTGTCTATTTATTATCGGATTAAAATTACAACAAAAACATGGAGAGTGGTGATGCTTCTTGCACGCCTCCCAAGAAGAAAAAAGGCTTCAAAAAAGCTCATGGAAAAAAAATGATTGAATATAGATGTGTACATTTTTTTCCTAAATTTCTTATAAGTACTATATATTTTTGATTAAAAAAAAATACCATGCCACCTATTTTTTTTCAAAAAAAAAAAGGTGGCAACCCTATTCTCATGACTATAAATCTAAAGTTAATTACAGTGATATTAATAAAACGCGACACAAACACGCGTTATAACAGTGACAGATTTTACTCTGTTATGAGATAGCTGTTTGCCTAACAATGAGATACTCAAAAAATTTGCGATCGGGAGGAGCTGGGATAGCCCAGCGGTAACACCGTGCGCCACGTTCGAGGTCAAGAGTTCAAACCCGGGCAGACACCAATGAGTTTTTCTGTTAAACACTTGTGTCTAATTGATAATTGCAATTTATCACACGCTTTTCGGTGAAGGGAAACATCGTGAGGACACCTGCATATCTCTAGAGAATTCTGGAGATATGTGTAACCTACCAATCCGCATTGGAGCAGCGTGGTAGGTCTTAGCTCCAAACCTTCTCTCCAAAAACGGAGAGAAGAGACGCCTATTCTCAGTGGGATAGTAACAGGCCGCTAACTACTTTTACTTTACTTTTACTATTTATAAAAAATTTAACGCTATAATGTAAAAAGTAAAGTAACGGGTTCTTATTATTCCACTGCTGGGCATAGGCCTCCTCTCTCCGTTTTTGGAGAGAAGGGTAAGGAGCTATGTTACTTCAATACGGATTTCTTACCGAGGTGTCTTAAGAGGCGACTAAGGTAAGTTGACTCACAGTGTGGTATCCGGTTGAGTAGATTAGTGCACCCTCTTTTTTACCGAGGTCTCGTAAAATATTAAGGTAAGTCAAATCATGTGTTAACATGTTTATAACATGTTGTGCCGACCCCACTTAGAGTGGGATAAGGCAGGAGGATGATGACATAGGTTTCCTTACGATGTTTTCCGAAAAGCGTGTGATAAATTCCTATTATCAATTAGGCATATATGTTTAAATAAAAAAACTCACTGGTGCCTGCCCGGGGTTTGAACTCGTGATCGAGTCACACGGTCTCACCACTGAGCTATCACTATATATTTCACTATAATGTGACGTGGCGTAAACGTATTACATAACAACCTAATTATTTTAGGCTACTGCGAAAAGCACTTAACCTTGTAGCCGTCTTTCACTTACAAAAATTAAAAAAGTGAAACATTAAAGTTCTTTCATTTATAAATGTAAGTGCTTCAGATATTGAGGGCTCTCGTCTGACCTTTTTAAGGTTAAGCTCAGAGTATGTTTTGGAAGATGCTTCAATCTTTTGTACCTGCCGAAGACTTAAGTCCGTCACATTGTTCCGAGATTTTTTAAGAGTGCTTGACAATCTGCGCCACTTGCTTTAGTCCTTTGCTATGCTATCAATGGCAGGTACTTGATATTACATCTTGAATATGGGAGCTTTGTAACCTATATTCATTATTATAACAGATAATAATATATATAATATCAATATTTATAAAGATCTATCAACTAGAAATCTTATACGTTAACAAACTAAATAAGTCAACACAACATCTTTCCTATCTTCATTATCATCCTCCTGTACTTATCCCACTCTAACTGGGATCAGCACAATATGTTATAAACATGTTGTCACAAGATTTGGCCGTAAAGGTATGTTTTCTAATATTATTAGGAATATGTAAAACATATGACCTGAACTCCTTGAGCGACCTTCACAAGTTTGTGCAGAGTTCACTCAAGAGCTCTCACCGACTCGGTTACCGGATTGCGGCTGCCAAATTTAATCATCTAAACGACTGTTACTGAAATTTAGTTTCAGAACGTTGAATTTATTTGGCTTACTTAGCTAACTTGTATAACTATTGTTCAATGAATCTTTATAACCCTGGCATTTTACAGCAAAAGCAGTCGCTTTTTCGTCCCCATTGAAAGCTTTTGCAGTCGAAATTAGTGTAATTAAACGGAGTGACGCCCACCGCAATCCACCCTTACTGTATCTTTCTACCTATAGCTTTATAGATTATTATAATAATAGAGTAAGCTAACCGGGTAAAAACCTGTGTTTTAACCGTCAAAGGGTTCTTCAGTTTTAAGACCTTCGACCCATGCACTTATTACTTTTATAACTAAACAAAATAAAAACAAAAAAAATATTCCTTATTCTTTGTACCTTGGATCTTCAAGAAATCTACGCCTAATTCCATAAATTACTCTTAACTGTAATATTCGTATTTCGTAACTGACAATATGCTGTTAGCCTTTAAGACTTATACACCATCGCCAGGCTAGATGGGCGAGCACAGGAATCGTCAAGGGAATGGGATGCCACATATGGGCTGGCTGGTGCGTAGTAACTCCAAGTTAATGTAAGTCAAAATTTGTTCTGGCGGGTTGGGTCCGGGAAGTCGAGTCCTTGGATCCAATCCGCCGCAGGCCAGTGAGGCGCAGACGCCTCGCCGAAGCCCGTCGTATGCCGCCCTAACGGCGACCTATGGGCGTTCCGAACAGGGTTTATCGGACGCCCATCTGAAAAAGGTCCCTGAGGCGGTCGATGCATCTGGTGCTTCCGATGTATCGTCTATCGAGGGGAGGGGCCACTATTAGAGAGGTCCCGACCCAGCGGTGGCGCACTCTGGGGTTCAGAGTTGCTGCTGGCGCGGATGGGGGCAATGTGTACAACGGCACCCTGTCCCCGCCACTAGCGTGGTGGAGCACTGTCAGGTTTTTAGTCGGTGTGAGTCCGACATACCCGCCGCTCGTCTCCTACGGGCGGTGATAACCCATAATGGGTTTTCCTGACAAAAAAAAAATAAGTCAAATTTTGTTCGCAGTTTGGCCGGCATGTCTCGAAGTGTCACGGTTGCGGTGGCTTACATTATGTCTGTCACGCCGCTTACGTGGCGGGAATCACTGAAAGTAGTCCGAGCAGGACGAGCTGTTGCTAATCCAAACTTGGGATTCCAGAGGCAACTGCAGGACTTCGAGACCTACAAGCTTGTTGAAGTAAGTTTTATCTAATTCACTTTTTTAATGAGGTATCATCTTCTTCCGAAGTTCAGCGATAATTAAGGCAATTTGTATTTTCGATATCACTGCTCTGAATAGGGAACGAGTACTTTTGCCAAACCACGTTGTTAATATAGTTGATATATGCTACATATATTGCAAAATTGAGCGGAGATTTTCACCAGGGAGATAGAAAATAGATGATAATACTAGACACACATTTATAAACTTTTAGACACAAAAAGGGATATAAAATCGAAATTATTGGAAAATCCTTAGAGAGACTTATCCATAGAAAGTTGATTAAACTCATTTATGATACAAAGATTTCAACTTCACCTTTGTGTCGCATAAAAGCTAGTGAATGGACTGATAAGAACCTTTACAATCTTTGGTTGATAGCTTAAATTCAAATGATATTATTTGGTACATTATATCGTATTTATAAAAGTTCATAATATCTAGGAACGAAGACGTCTGAAAGAAAGGTACCCATCCCTCGCGTTAGCCGACAGAGATATGGTAGAGTGCAGAGTGATGCTCGACTCTTACCAGACCATGCTCAATCAGCGCACCATTTGCGAAGGAAAATGCTCAATGGGCCGGCAGTGTCCGACCGGTACGTAATGTTCCCAAGTGTTTGTCGTAAATTAGACTTTAAGTTAATTGCGGGTAGATTATATTTTTCTTTGCCGATGTCTATTTTGCTATCTGTACTATTGATTTAACAGTGATATAGAGAACACGTAGATTGTATTTTAATATATAAAACACCTTATTAAACGATACTAAACGGATCAAATGAATTAATATGCAGTGGCAAGATCATATTTCTATGTTGAATTAACAGAATTATATTTCTGCTTTACTGATGGTAACAGAAGTTTTGTATGTATTTTGTTTATAACAATTAAATTGAATGATCAAGCATCCGAGAATGTTAAGCTAAGAATATTACTTTATTCGGGTATAGACAACATTATTGCGTTGAGCACGCGGCTTACAATCAACTTTATATTTAATTGTGGCATGACAGTTTCCAAAGCCATGTTTTTATGAAAAGAAAACGCTCTTCTGATACAAAGAGTATTGTGATTTGGAACATGCCTTACCGAGTGGGACTATAAATTTAAAGCCCTTCTTCTGTAATTAGGCGTCAAGAACATTTGCAAAAGTTACTAGAGAGCTTAGGCAATACATTTTGAGTCTCGTAAACCTAGTATATTTTCAAAAGGCAATAAAATTTATCTGCTTAGGACAAAATTTTATAGCAAAATTACAGTAATTAATGTGATAAACTAATTTAAGAAAGTCGCAGAGTTATACTAAAGCAGGTTGAATGGTATCGTTGTCAAAACCATAGACAGTATTTAGTTTATGATATTTTGGTTCTTTATGTATCTGTATATTTTATAAGTATACAAATAAATTGTAAACATTCGCAAAGTTTATGTTTGTAAAGTTAATAAAGTTTAATTATAGACGTATTATTTCAATTAAAATAAAATAATCACCAAAGTTATAAGATAAAGTTGTAAGGTTTTCACTAGAGAGAAATAGTATATTATAAACAGGTGTTCGTGTGATAAATAAAGTTTAATCTGTGCTTTAGTAATATATAATAGAAACAACTACCTTCCCTAAATATATCCTTAATTAAGAAGTTTCGAGTTTTTGTATAATTTAATTAATAATTTCATGTAAGCTTATATTGTTACGTTAAAAATGTGTGGCGTTCTTTTTAGTTTTAGCAATATATCGATGAATAAAATGTATTGTTTTCGTTTTAATTTTTTTCTTCTAATAACCTATACCTATAAATTAACATTTTTACCTACCTTGATTAAAAGGTATAAATAAATACTAAGACTATTATTATTTTCATATCACAAGACAATAAAAATTGAAGCTAGTATGAACTTTATCTTAGAAATCTTTAATCATAACTAGGAATTGAATTTAAAAAATGCCGTTAACCACACCACTACAATTAAATGAGAAATTTTTTATTATATATTATTTTCGATACTACCGAAAAACTGTATTTGTTATAATGTCACATACGAGTATACTGTATATGTTATAGTGTATTTGTTATAATGTCAATACGAGCAATATCTACTTATTTTTTTGTGTTACATACGATGTCTGAATCAAAAATATTTAAGAAACTTTTTTATTTAGTAGGTCTATGTAGAGAAATAGTTATATTATATTGGCAATCAAAATACAGTATGAAAAGCAGAAAACGATCTTCAAACGAACATGGTAAATATGTTTCAAAAATTAATTGTTTTGTACTGTTTCGTACACTTTTAGGCACCATTACTAGTTTATCATACAGATTTTTGGTAGGCCAAACAAATCGTGCACTGTTTATAATAAAGATACACAAGAAAACAATGATTTATCATCAAATTCGATAAAATAGCATTCATCATAATATGTGAGTTGCATCACGAGGCACGTCATCATTTTAAAGTTATAACATCTAATAATAAGCTTTTTGCTAATCACTTTTATGTATATATCTATAGTAGTCGATTTTTTTGGGTTATATGTTTACAAATATCCTTAATTATCAACTATATATATATATATATATATATATATATATATATATATATATATATATATATATTGATCCTGTTCACGAAGGAAACATTTTTTATCTTCTAAACTACCTAAGTATAAGCTTTATTTGTGCCAAATTTCATCAATTTTGCTTCAGCATATTAGTCGTGAAAGCGTAAGAGACAGACAGACGGAGTTTTGTATTTATAATATGAATAGCCATAAAAGTGTAACATAACCTACAATAAATTTAAATTTCTAATAAGTTTAGGTTCGGCTGATTTGCAAGTGAAAATTTATGCACATAATTTTAAGGTTATTTAAATCGTCCAAGAATTTGAATACCATTTGATTTTCTATGATCCGTATTTTATTATATTTACCCTGTTTAGTATACTTTTAAAAATATTTAGGTAGATGTATTTATTATCAAAATTAAAGTGAACAATTGTGCCTCCTAATTAAATACCTAAAAAAGATATCGTTAATAAAATGAAGCATACATAAATTTTATATGCATGTAAACGTCACTTACGTACGTTACGTTTGTTTATGGTATAAATTAATAATGAGTCTAATTATTACATTATCTATGGTTATATTATTTAATCAATACATCGAAATAAGTTAGAATGAATAATTTAAACTTAAATATTATCCATTATTTTATTACACATTCATTACTTTAATTGTCACATGCGTTTATCAAACTGTATCATTTAACTACATTCATAGTTTGCTTGGTTTCGCTTAATATGGTGCTTAATAAAAAATGTGTGGGGTAGAATCGATATAAAAAAAATTGTACATATTAATAGTAGACGTAAAATTCTTTATAGGTGTCTGCAGGACGGGTTCAAAAAGACAAGCGCGACCGCGGAGGCCATCTACAACGTCAATAGTGGGTGAATCCACTGGGATGAAGAGATCTCCGTCTACTTTATCCACGGCATCCACCGCGTCTAGTTACAGACCGCGATCTTCGCCGGCAGGGCTTTATAGCTATACCGGAGGTAAAATAATCTTTTTCGTCCTTGCTTTAAAAAGAACGTAATCATTCCTTGGCACAAGATTTCGGTATTGCAGACAAACATTGCAACCTTAGTTCGTCCATAAACAAGATTATTATGTTTTATTAAATGTAACACTCCACTAAATAAATATAACAAAATTTTTTAATCATTTAAAATAATGAAAACAGACTTCAAATTTTCACTTTTTTACATACAGGTGTTGTATTATTTGAAATTTCATAGATTTTTGTCGTTCTAGCATCATGCCGTGTGGTATCCGGCTGAGTAGAATAGACCATCCTTATTTCTTACCGAGGTGTCGCAAAAGGCGACTAAGGTAAGTTGACCCACCATGTGTTATCCGGTTAAGTAAGAATAGACCATCCTCTTTATTACAAAGGTGTTGTAAAATACGATTAAGGTATGTTGACGATCGTAAAGTACGTAGCCAATCATGTTTATTACATGTTTTGCCTACCCCACTTAGAGTGGGATAAGGGCAAAGGAATCATGATTTTGTCGTTCTAGTATCAGCACGGCCGACGAGATCAGCATCAGGGTTGTCAGTAACACGTGTGACGGATCCCGTAGGGGGTGGGTCGGGAATGGCGGTTGGGGGAAGCGAATATTCTCGGCGGCGCGCTGCGTCTGCACCTAGTACTCCAGCACTTTCACCGGCGTCTTCACCACCCGGATCTCCTCACCGAGCACCTCACAGGTAAAAATCAGATAAAAAAACTTCTTCTTTTTAAATTTGGCCTTCAGGCGTGCCAACTGGGCGCAGATTACTTTGCCAATGTCACGTAAGATGAAGTACACATATAGGAGATTGTTCGACTAACAGATGAAAATTTACCGATTAACCGAGAAAAAAATCTAATATGGCAACTCTAATCCTTTTTATTAGTTTTATTAACGGCTTGGAATCGAGTACTTTAAATTTTTTGTCTTTACGTCAAGCCAGTAAATGAATACAAATGTTAACCATTAAGAGAAAATCAAATGTACAGAAATGCTGACTTCAATTATTGTAAAGGTTATAAAACTTGGGTATTTTTTTTACAACTAAACTTGAAATCATTAAAACGAATTAACTTAACGCATCTTATGGTCAGTTCATAATTTATCCGTGAATAATTAAAAAATTATTAAAAAAAAGCAAATCGACTACATCGATCTAGAAAAAATGCAATAGAGACTAGACTACGAAAGCACAAAAATTGGTTTACATATGAATGCATCTAAAACAAAGATCATGTCATATTGTATATATCATGTATCATGTGTTGCCATGGACAGGGAAATATGGAAAGAGATTTAGGACGCTTTTACGCAAGTTTAAGACCAGTAATGGGAATAAAGCTATAATAAAAATTAAATAGTGTTCGATTTCATTCATGAATCATTTTATCGTTTTTTTTAATCTCATTTCAAGCGGCGGTTGTGCCTGGGTCATACCTACAATCAACTGGGACCCTGTCTCATTGTGATCGTGTCACGGGTACTTGTCGCCGACTGTGACGGCCGTGCAAGGTTACTTCATTCTCTTTTGTTTATTGTTTTATACGCTTGTGCGATTAAATCCATTGTTACTTCATCTTTATCTCGCTAAACATTCGTACTTCCAGATACTTTCTTCTGATTTTTTTATACAGATGAAAAATTAAACTACGGCATATTTACGTTAGCCGCTTTTGTTTGAGACAATTTTTTTTACTTTGGAACGTACTGTATAAATATTTTCATTTTTATATTCTTTCATATAAATATTGAAGGCTTTTAAAGTGATGAAAATATTGTTATAGGGAATCTCCACTATAAAGGCTTCATGTCAATGTGGTAAGCAATTTTTGTAGACGGTATTGAGTGCATCTTTTGTATAATATTTTTAAATTAGTTAATTGTGAGTTAAGGGTTGTTCACATATACGGGTCGCACCGCATCACATACGTAGATTTACAACAGTTGTAATCGCAGTATTATTTACGTATACAATTATATGTTTATTATAATAGAAAAACAATAAGTATGTAATGCTATATTTTATTTACATATTAATCTCGGACCAAAATATATTTTAAAGTAAAAAAGTAATAAACTTATTATATTATTTATCAATTTTATTATTGTTTATCAATAAACGGTTGATTTATATGTTGATTTCTTTTTGATTATTTCTTTTTAAATCTTTTACAATTTTTGCTGTATTCAGACTTCTTCTTTGGTAATTTTGACAAGATTTGGTGATCTGGCGGTAGGTTTGAAAAAATTAGTTTTAAGACAGTTTCATCTAAAACTCGTTCCATAGGTATATTGTTACAGTATGTTATATATTAGGTATATTAAAATTAATATCTTATATGAGTAGAAAAATAAGACTCTGTAAAGTAGTTATCTGAGACATCATAGTCTTGGATTTAATAGATTCAATCGAATCTTCAGTTTTTGTTCAGTTTTCGTTTCTAAATTTTCATCAAATATCATATTGAAGCATAGACAAGCGGTATTATACGAAACACCTCCTGTAATAGGATATAACGCGGTGCGATAATAATTGATAGTGTGAGCTTAACTTAATAGATTAGCACAATATAGATGGCTAATATTGTAGGTGCCCGATAAGTAGATAGAAAAGAGCTAGTAAATCAATTATATATACAATTTTTTCAGATATATTTTGAGTAATTAGATCTAGCATGCCTTTTTACTCTAAGGACCTATTTAGTAATAAATCTTATGATTATGAATGCATAATCATAAGATTTATTACCAAATAGGTCGAAACCTTTTTTTATAATTAATTTTAGAAAATTATTAACCATAAATATTCTATGCGACATTTTAACAACAAATGTATTGTTTTTCTAATGGTTGGTAAATGAATTATATACATATTAACGCATGTTTTATTCTTACATATGATAGAGGTCTATGGGGTTTTATTATATCTATGATATCTGGCCGATAATGTTAGTTAGATAAAAACTAACTAAGACTAACTAACAGAGGAGTCTTAAGTAAGGGTAATTGCGAAAACTGAAAACAAATACATTTATACACACATTGAAACCCCTCTGATATATTCCTATTTCAAATATTATTATTAATGAATTAAATAAACATTAAGTTTTTGACGCCAATCATATTCCATATCCAATTTGCTTATTTATTACCTATGTATGTACATTTTACAAGGCTAGGATTCTGTTCCTTTTGTCCTTGTGTAAAATAAAATCAGAATGGACTACAAAAATCACGTTGATTGAGCTGCATAAAATAATAATTTCTACATTACCTATCTATTAAGTATTTATTAAAATTGAGCTAAAGTTAATTAAAAATCCTAGAAGGAATTTACGTTATAAGCTTACAGTTAAATAACGCATATATTGTGTTTGTGTGTGTGTGTTTTCAAGCATATGAAGGAACTCGCTATTGTAGAACATTATTATTTAAATATTGAGTGATGTATTTGTAATGTATCTGTCATGAAGAATATTAATTTTATTAGTTTATTAACGGCCTGGAATCTAGTCTTTTAAGGCCTCAACAGAAGAATATTAATAATCTGTATTGTTACAGATCGCGAGCCGTTCAACGGTGCTCGTAGCGCCACAGACCAAATTCTCATGTCCGCCCGGACAGCGCCCAGCGCGTCTAACGTCCCGCTTTACACTTATCCTAACTGAGTCCAGTCAAGACGCTGTGTTCAAATTTATTTAAGTGTAATCAAGACTAGGACGTTCTCGTAAAGACTAATTGTGATACGGTGGAGGAATATATACTTTTGAATTTACGTTATTATAAGATATTCATACGAGTATGCGTATCTAGAACTATATATGTATATTCACCTGAAGTACGAACTAAGTTCATATCTTTTATCTCAGTAGATCCTTACAGGCCCCTATTGTCATGAAATGAGTATTATCAATTCTTAGTAAAAATATATTTGTACTGGTATAATAAATACCATACAAAATTTAGTCTATTTAAGTCATACCTTGGCACAAAAAAATAGAGTATAATTTGGAAATGGATATACGATAATCGGTTTAAAAACTAATTTACCCTGACTCTATCAATTTAAGACCGTTGATGCCACAAATAGATAAAAAAAAAATTTTTTATAACTAATCCGGATTAGTAAATATTTTGTTAACTAAACGTTGTCTATGGTTTAATAGAATGTCTCTGTAAAAACCTTGACACAAAAAATATAACGTCCACCATTTTATTCCATGATAATATTTAATGTATAAGTAGGTGATGTTTCAGTAATATCCTTTAAAACCATTGTGATAGCATTGATGCTTCTTAAGCATATATACTTCAAAATTAGCTTAAAACGCTTCGCTTTCAAAGAGAATACGACAGCTTTATTTAGATATTCTTACGTAGACACTATGTCGCTTTTTCATTGCTAAAAAAACTTGAATAAAATGGCCTGGATTTATAAACGCACTGTTTTAAGGCAAAAGTATTCTTATTTTATGCACACTGCCTATTTACTTTCAAACTAACGCAACATGTTTGTACGTTTAATATATGCAGTTTTCAGTTCAGTTAAAATAGTTCAGTACTTTATGCATAAGATAAACGGCTAAGCTGTTATGATATGCTGTCACGTTTCTATTAGTATTTTAAGCTGCAAAGTAAGTACGAGCTGTGATTATGACATAAATTAAAGCTATTTTAAACGCTGTTAAGTAAACTTGGGAAAAAATTAAATACGTGGTTACGCAGATAAGTTAGCTGGATAAGAATTTAATTCTAAAATATGTTTAATAACCTTGTAAAGTGTTTCTAAAATTAAACATTTTAAGTAAATTTAATAGTTCTTTAAGTTATAGGCACTGGATCGTGGTCATACTTACTTTTTAGTCTGTGTGGATCAGACGGTAGTAGTAAAAGAAAGATATTATAAGAACATGTGATGTTGCTCTGCTAAGCTATCTTCTTATCTCAAATTAAGATTTGTAATATAAGATCGCAAAAGTAAATTATAAGAATTTTTCTAATCTCTCAATCACTTTTCTATATCTAATAAAACTCTTATATTTAAGTATAATAATAAGGCACTTTATCAATATTTTAATGAATTTATATAATTTTGTTTGTACAAAAAAAAGCTGTACTCGATTATTATATTTCATTTCTATTTTCCATTTTTAAATTACCCATATGTGTAAATAAATATTTTATAATTAGTTTTTTAGAATCGTTTACTGCGTTAAAGTTTTTTTAAATTAGTCTAATCAATCAATTTTAAGTTAACGGAAATTTATTTAAATTAGTGCGTCAGTCTCGCAAGCAAGCCCCGGGGAATTCCAAGATAACTGTTTAAATCGATAGAGAATAATTAGTGAATTTTCTTGTTCGATCATTTTGTAAAGTCCACTGACAGTTTTATTTGTCTATACTTAACTATAAGCTCCATAGTTGTTATAATGGAATAGGAAAGCCAGTCTAAAATGCCCTATTACAATAAACAGAAAGCAAATCTATCTCTTTCTTTTTTATGTGTGATTAGAGAAAGATTATACGATTTTCATCTTCCCTCTCATTATTTACTTTGGACACTTCAGTCTTCACTTACATGCCTGCCCATGGCTCCCCTTCTTTAGTATAATAACTCTATGATAAACTCTCGTGCACTCTTTTATGTATAGTTACTTATATATCAGTGCAGGTTGTGCATATTTATGTATGAATGCAACGATGACTCCTATACTTATCATCTTTGCACTATTATCTTTGCTCAATTTCTCTTTATAATATATACAAAAAATTTGTTGTTTGAATGAATCTCGGGACCTATCCTGTACAAATAAATAAACTTTAAGAGACGTAGGTCTAAAAGGTGACAAATCATTTGTGTATTATACTCTTATTTTATCTGTATTTATTGTGGCGTAGCTAAGTAACAACAGGCCCTGGGGTAAAAAATGAACTAGGGCCCCCAACTAATCTATTTACTAAAAATCGTTCCGTAATCTTCGTGATTCAAATTCGTCGTACCCCTGGCTCAGGGACCCCCTGAGAACTGCCTGGACCCTGGGGAACTGCTCCGTCTAGCCCTTCGATAGCTACGCCACTGTATATAAAACTTTACACTTTGTCCAAATTACTCCACAGTCTTTCATGTTGCCACTTATAATAAAACATCATACGTTGACAAGCAAACCCCTTCTTTTATTTTATTTTATCATTTGTCTTCAGGCATGGTTTGCAAATTCCATATCCGGCAGTAAATTATCCTCAGATATTTTAGTTTATTCAATCAATTTATTTATTTTTGAATGCCCTCAAGTCTCAAGATCGATAAAATTTATATAATAGCATGAAATATCATTAGTAAATCTAGCTAAGGATCGTTGTATTATTTATAATATTTATTGCTCAGAGGGTAAGGAGTGCCTTTAGGTTGCATGAAGTGCATATATGGATCCTTTTTCAAAAGTACATTCCAGTCCTCCTTGTAAGGATAGTTCTTTATAATAGTTTTTTAATAATAGGTGCTCGTAACTTTTACTGATTTCTCTAACTTTCAAACTACTACTAAAAGTAACTACGTAGTTAAAATAATGTTGTGAACTTTTGCATATCTCTTTCTCACTTTCTCATTAGGGCCTAGCCATATAGAAATTGTGATGTAGATGTCTTTAATGCGATAGCAATGTAGTGCAAATGCAATTCCGCAAAAAATTACCACTCTAGCTTAACTTCATTATTATTAGATTAATGAATTCAGTCTGTATATACGACAGTGTGATATAGATATGTTGTATTGCATAAGTAATACAAGTAAAATGGTTAACAAATTAAGCGGCTAATTTTGCTAACACTACCAGTTCAAATATCTAATAGAAAAAAGTCACTAAATAATAATCTAAGCCGAAACCTTATTGACATCATCATCTTCATAGTCTTGTCCACTTTGTTGAAGATAGTGTCGTAAGTTGGTGTAAAAAAAATTATTTACAAATGACCTTGATCTGTATAAAAGGCTTGTTTAAAAAAATTCTTAAGTTACAGGGTAGCTTATATATTTAATTTCTTTTGTATAATTTAACTAAAAAATCGTATAATAAGTATAGCCCTCATAATATATGTACTTACTTTGTTATATTTTCTGGATACTCTTTACCTTGGCATCTATAAACTTTTGCAAATAACTTGAAAATAAATTTACTTAAAAAAAGGTAAAGAAACAGCACAAATGACAATATTTTCAGAAGAGTTTAATAAAACTGTTTCTGTCCATTTTTTTAATAATATGAATTCTAAGTTATGTACACATTTAATTTTCTTAATCTATTATTACAATATAATCAAAAAATTCTACTTATGTTATATGCATTTTAAATCGTAAAATACAATTTTAATAATTTTTTTTGACACAATTTGCGCGAAATTTTGTTACGATATAAAATATTGGTGTCACTTCGAAATATCATAAGTAGAAGCAATGAAATGTACCTATTGAATAATTCTAAAGAAAAAACGAATAAATATATTGTACCTGTACATATATTTTTAATATAAAATTTGAAACTTCATTGTCTATCAATTTATTTCTTACTTACACTTCCTTTCCTAAAAATATGATATCGATCTAAAAAAAATACAAAAAATAAATTTTCCTGTCACGATTCAAAGTCAGCATTTATTTATCTTCAATTAAATGTTTATATTTTATTTTATAATAAAAAAATAATCCTTACATTTGGACCTTGGTTTAGAGTAGACGACAAAAATAAATAAATAGGGAGTGTATAAAAATTAAGAAGCTGCAATTAAAAAATGAAAACGTCACATCCTTGAAGTACTCCGAGTCCGTTGGTTGACATGCAGCCATCGTAACAGGAGTTTGTTGTACTACCCGTAAGGTTACTATTAAGGCTTAATGTTCTTCAACCGAATTGGACGTTTATAAAAACAAAAAAAAGGTATTTTCTATGATCCATTTCATTAATAATCCACATATCAATTTTTTTTTTGTCTAATCTTGGTATTTTATATTGCAGTTAACGTAGCTAAATAATATGAACTGAATTTGAATAAAATCAATTCAGTTTTTCTTAGTGACTTAGGTAGGTAATGAAAGGCCCTGGGGCAAAAAAGAATCTGGGGCCCCATCTGAACTATTTCAAATGTAACGCACGAAAAATTTTGTGGCCATTTTAAGCTTAGAGGGGGGCCCTTGAGTATTGCCCCGTCTTGCCCTCCGATAGATAGCTTAACAAAACTGCCGGTAAGTCATCAGTGTGTCAAATAAAACAAGATTACTTTATTTCAATGTTATCTTTTATTTATATTCTTAAAAACTTGGAGCTAAAACATTTCAATTTATATATCTTAACATTAATTTGTTTATATCCTCTTAACAACGGTTCTTCATGGCTACATCTGTCTTTCACTAACGTCTTCTGTTACAAAAATAATTTTATTTAGGAATAACCAAACAAATTCTTAGACTCTACACGACATCGGCCTATATGAAAAGATAATTGTCAAGGATGAAATTTAATTGACAATTATGAATGCAATTTAATATTTTATTTTAATTAGGTTCTTGGATTATTCCACTAGGTTTAATCCATACATTCGCGCGTCATTGTTCTAACTAGATAATATACCACGTTATTATCAATTATTTACAATATATGTTTATTAAATATGTCAATTTAGTATATATAAACAACATGTTAACTTCCTGAATGGAGTGTACATGAACAAGTCCAATTAAAAAGGCTTTTAACTAAATTTTACATCCCTACTGTTAACTGTAAAAGAGTTCCCTCGTGTAGCAGCAGAATCAGTTTACTTGTCATAAACATGCATTGTCATTGGGAGTGGACTAGTATGTAAAATTTCAGCTCAATCGTACCCAAAGTACGGGAAGTGGGCCAAATTTAACTCGCAAGATTCTACCTTTACATACATACACGGCCTGTTAAATAAAAAGCTTTAAATAAGATAAGAGATTTAAATAAATTTTGTGATTAATTTCCTTGATGTACCGATAGAATTTTTTATTCAACTTTTGTTGATAAAAGCATATAGATGGCATTTGTTGGATCTACTATACTAAATTTCCGACGTAGAAAACAAATAGGTTTTAAAATTTCCGCAGAATTATGTCATATAGAATAATGCTGTGGGGTAAAGCTGATATAGGAAAGATTTTAGGTGCTCGAAAAAGAGCCAGGCGGGCTCTCTGTAATAAAGAAATATGACAGGTTTATTAATTACGTTGTAATAACACGAGCGAATGGTAGCCGAAACCTACGTGGAATAACCGAGGCCTTGCACTATATCAAAAAAAATTATAAAAAATCACAAAAATCGTAATAAATACCTTAAAACAAAATCCATAATTTTTGTTGTAACAAAATGACTTACTATTTACATATATTTTTATATAATATACATAGGTACATTAGACACATATTTTTTTCAAGTAATAACTTGCACTTAATAAGTTAAATATAACCATAAATTAGATTTGAATCTTATTAATAATAATTTTAATATCTAAAGTCGTTAATATTTATTAATGCACGATAGAAAATTATTTAGTTATAAATAGTTAAAATTAGTTTTACTCATAAAAATTTCAATAAGGATAAGATTGAAGTCTTCAAAAACTATATCAGGTAGGAAAAAAATGCGAAACCCGAACTTCTTTGCTCACAATTTACTTTATCATCATTATTCTATAGAATATCAATTTTAACATACGTTTTCCAATGGCTTATTTAATGTTTCCTCTAAGTAACATTAAATAAGCCATTGGAAAACGTTTTTTAAAATTTGAAATAAAATAATTTATAGAAGTAGGCGTTACTTTACGGAATTCCATAGTACAAAAGTAATAATAAAATGGATTTATTTTGCTACAAATCGTATGTTAAGAAAATCTATGTAATATAACAGTATTAAGCTAAAACCACAACCGCGCCATGATGATGTATCCGTTACTGGTCGATCGTTCGTGCGAAACGATCGTTGAGGTTGTCGTTGTGATTGTGTGTGTGTGTAGTGCTAGTGTAGTGTGGTGATGATAGTGTTTTGTGATAGGTGCGGTAACTAATCCTGCATGTATAAGTTATAAAAACGATTTTGCTTCCTATATTGCATTACATCGATTTTTTAACAAATTCGATTTATAGCAAAATAATTCTATCATTTGAAATTAACTTATTGAGGCGTATTAGGGCGAAGTTACTAGTAGTAACAATATGTTTACAATAACAATTAACAATAAACAAAAATCACGTAAGTTGTAAGCCAAATAAATAGATGTCGTAAATCGAAAAGATAAAGGATAGTAATACCATATATCAATTTTTTTAATATGGCAATTTTAATATAAATTGAAAATTAAAATATCTGGTGGTCACACATCGCGTAAATTATTATTGGTATAGAAGTATTATACTTATTTTTTTAAAAATGCATTAAATAAATTGTTTAATAAAAATATTAAAACAATTTGTCAAAAAACCCGTCAAAAAAACGAAGTCAAAAATAAATTAAAATGCTTATTGATTCAAAATGTCATTTCACTTATCAAATATTTACGCATACGTTTAAGTCTATTTAAAAATATGGAAGTGCATAAAAATTTCAAATTGGACGGCGAAGCAATGCAGTTTTGTCATTAAAGCAAGCCTCAAGTATTGGAGACAATTTTTTATATTACATTAGCTATCTAGAAAATGTTAAGTGCAAGATGTGGTCCTATATTTTTTATCTAAGCACTAATATGTACAAAACTTTATGCTTCACATTAATGAGGAAAAAATTGCACTTTTCTTATCTTCTTTTGCATAATGACATTTTTTAAGCATAAATAATTAATTATATTACAATTTTTCCATAGAGTTATAGAGAGAAGTACTAGAGTAGGGAAGCCAGCCTGAAATGTGCTATAAAGAGAAATAAAAAGCAAATGGAGTGGAAATCTATCTGTCTCTCTTTTTTATGTGTGATTAGACATAGATAAGTTATACGAGTTTCATCTTCCGTCTCATTATTTGTTGCTACACTTACTTATTGCCTTGCCTATAGCTTCCCTACTCGAGTATAATAACTTTGTTAATTTCAGTATAAATATAATATAAATCAAACTATTTATTAAATGTCACTAAATTCTTTTCAGTGTAAATCGACTGTTAAGGCAGTGGATATTTTTATAGAATATATTTCTTTTCAAAGAGAGAACACCGAACTTATATATTTTTTTTAAATATTTGCAAACTTATACGCGTATCTGATTTGCAAATAGAAAACTAAAATTGTAAGTCTGAATTTATCTTGAAATAAAACTTAAAAAATAAATATTATTAAAGGGGATTTGAGCCCTTCCAATATTCCTAGTGACTATAAAATCTAGCAATTAAATATTATAGAGTTAAAATAATTAAGAATATAGACAAATACAATCAATAAATGTTACACAAAACAACAATGTTAATAAAAAAAACTTTGTTATCATATCACATAAATTTATATAATATTCTAATAACGTACACGTGCTACTTTACATTAAAATACATTCAATATAATTTAGTAATTGTAAATACGCTATCAAACTATATTACCTGTGTTTCATGATCAGATGAACAGTTAGATATATACGTCAACTAATTTTACATTTCATTCTATACACAGTTGCAACTTGTGATAAAATTATTTTGTCCTGAACGTTTCCTTAACATCTATTTAATATACACATCTATCGTTAGCCGTAAATCTCGTAATCAGTGTGTTCCAATTTTAAAAGTTGATGTTACATAGACAAGCATATAAAATATAGATAATAATTTATAAGTGTAATTGTGTTGATCATATTAATTTTATTTGAATTCGTAATAACATGTATTTTTGTATTGTTTTAGGTGGTTACTTCATTTGTTTCGTTTTATTCTAGGCAAAACTCTAAAGTTAAAAATCTTTAACAAATATTTTCGCCATTTTCCGTGACACTGACAATATTTTGCGCTTAAAATTAAAAAATTAAAAAAAGCTATATTAAATATTTTTTTAAACAATTGATATAGATTAATATATGCATTTAAAAATATCTTTTGACTGCTAACGCAACTCAAAATATTATTGTCTATTTTAAAATTTAAACATTTTAAAATTGGAATCACCTGATTTTTTCATAGTCGTATTTCTAACACTTGTTTATTGAAATTCATCGTCGGAACTAAGCAAGGTCGTTTTTTCGTGATAGTTGGTAGCATGGCTGATGGTGGCGACTCGTTGAGGAGGCGGTCTTGGCGCTAAAGCTGCACCTTCTTCAGACCCACGGTTGCCGATTCCCGCTCCACGCATCACTGAATTCATTGATCAGTGTTATTTATCATAAAAATCATTAATTTTTAATACTTGGTATTTGGTGTTTTGTAAGAAATTTCGTGATACTACGATATTACTTACTAAAGTGTGCATATTTTTATGTTGGTACAGTGCAATATATGATCATTTATACTATTCATATAAGTCTATCGTGTAATATATGATCATACTTTAAGCTTTTATCAAAAGTATTATTGCAAAGGCAATGATAATAATTGGAATTTAAAATTAATTCACCAGATCACCATTTATACATCTAAAGTATTTGCTGAGCCAATTCAATTATTGTTATAAATACTTGTTAAAACGTTAGTATTCTATCTAATCTGATTAGCGGAAAAATTCTAATTCGAGAATAGGCCATAATTTTTAAGAAAATAAAAAGTTGTGTCACTATCTTGATCATATAAATTTATTCCCAATATCTAATTATAGTTTATTTAGTTGATAAGTGATGTTAATTTTTTATTTTTTTAATAAAATTATGAGAGCTTCAAAATTTGTAAAAAAAAATTGCAATTAATCATAAATTTTCTACCTCATACTTATTTATATCTACAGTGAATGGTATGCAGCTATTGGCTGCTTTTGCATTTTTTAAAATCATACATATCGCCCTATCCAAAGAATAAAGTCTCATTTCCCATCTTATATATGGGAAATGTAACTTTATTCTAAAGATAGGGTAATATACAATCAATCGCTACAAATGTTGTTTGTGAGATGAGACAAATTTGCAGTAAACTTATATTTAGCAAAACATCTAAACATTCATTATTCATTACAACATAAGCAGCATGCTAGCAACCAAATTAGTAAAAAGCCATAAAAGTTTTTAACTGTAAGTTCTCGCAGAACACTAACCTTTTTCAGCGGATTCCCCTAAAATCGAAATATAAATCGTATTTAAAATAAAATCTAGTTTTAGGTAGAATCGTTTATTAGTGAGACGCAAAGTACAAAGATGTTATTAGATTACCATTTTACAGCTCGTGAAATGATTTTAAACTTACATCTAGCTACAGTTAAAATACATAATATCGTTAACATTTTTTAGAGCAATCTCAAATTTTCACAAAATAGAAAAAAAACTTAAAACTATTCATTATTTAAATAAGTAAAAAAACAGTCGCCTACATACAAAGCAGATATATTCACATAGTTTATTCATCAGTTTAATTATGGTACTTCGTTATTTTTTGTAAAATTTTACCTCTTTGGTCGGGCGAATTCGATTTTTTTAATTGAGTGGGTTTACACAGATTATATTGTCAATCAAGAATGATTATTTATATTATTTGGTACATAAGTCATCGATAAATTTAAATATCTGGGTGACCGAAATAAAAAAATGAACTTAAAAAAAGAAAAAGCAATAGGGTAGGTGGGGCGCGATCCTAAGTATTTTCATTTCTCGCCACCACCCGTTTCCCGAATAAGATACGCTACTTGACAGTTTACAGCAAAAATTTAATTTAATATAAATTTTTGTATTTTTTAATGCCCAAAAACAGGGATAAAATGATTTTTTTTAAATAAAATCTAGCTAGATTGATTTTTCTACCCCAAAAATCCTACATGAAAATCTTGATCATGAATTTCAAAAAAATCGTTGGAGCCGATTCCGAGATTCCAAAAAAATATATATATACATACAAGATTAACTCATTTAAATATTAAAGATAAAATATTGACATTTCGACAGGATCAGGTAGATAAGAGAGTTCAAACGAGTCTCGTGAGCCGTTAGACTAAAGCGAGCCTCAATATAACATTAATTGCTTCATTTTTACTAATTATATTTTAATCTTCTTGAACAAATTCTATTCTTTTCTGATCACTAGCATTTACAGTTTAATGAATTCATATGGTCTTTTATATCAGAAGAATATGTTGAAAAGAATGGATTACAAGCCTTTTGTTGCCAAATATAACTGTATTTGAATGGAAAGTAGGAGAAAATGCAGTCCAATATGCACTTTTGATCTTTCACGATAAACTTATATTGAAAATCAACTCATAATCAAATAAAGTCAACCCCTAAGTCTGTAATAACTCATCAGTCAAATAAAAACCTTCAAAATTCTGACATCAAATCAGGTACCGATAAAGATATTTAAAGCTTTAATAATTCATACATTTGGTATACGTTACTGCAATGAAATTATATAAACTCTCATTTTGTATGAAATATATATTATTACTGTGTAAAAAAACCATATTCGATCATCTAACTTTATCAATATATTCAATTTTTATAATGGCAATTTTAAATGTGTAAGCCCACTCTTAAACTTACCTTTGTCTATGGATATCAAATTTATTTATGGATACTAAATTTAATAAAATAAAACCTGCATTCACTTTATCATATAAAACAAATCTATACACTGTCCATTATATTAACCATCTTTTGACAGATTGACGATAGTGATGTCCTAAAGATTCTCGTATGCGATACCATTCCGATTATAGTACCTACTATCATTAATCGATTTACGTACCTAAGTAATTCGATTAATGATAACCTACGTAAACTAGATTACTACTTGAGAAAAGAAATTCCAACTTTGAGAAAACTTATTGTTTCTTTGAAAAGAAGTGGTCTATTTCATGGTGAAAAATCTTCTTTGGTCAAAGTTTTGAACACAATTGGCTTTTCATATAAAAAGTTAAATAAAAGAAAATTATTAATGGAACGCACAGATATAGCTATAGCACGTTGTGATTTTTTAAGAGAGGCAAAGAAAATACAAGATTGGGCAAATATTGTTTTCACGGATGAAACATGGCTCAACGCTAACCACATACTATCTCGTTTTTGGACTGATGATACTGCTGATTCCACTTCCTCAGTACCAATGGGAAAAGGTGAGCGCCTAATCATTTGCCATGCAGGTACAGCAAAAGGATTTGTACAAGACGCACTGTTGGCATTTAAATCGAAGAAATCAAATGACTACCACGAAGAGATGAATGCAAATGTGTATGAAGAGTGGTTCAAAAAAATGCTCATTTCATTGGAAGAACCATCAATAATTTTTATTGATAATGCGCCCTACCACTCCCGTCAAATTGACAAAATGCCAACACAGGCTAATAAAAAGCATGAAATAATTAATTGGCTTCGGGACAATGGAGAAAATGTGGACGACTCAATGTTAAAAGTTGAATTAATAAAAATATTAAAAACCAAAAAGAGAGCAAAACGCTATGTAATCAATGAAATGGCAACAGAATATGGCCATACTGTTCTTCGGATTCCTCCATACCACTGCCAGTACAACGCAATAGAACTTATATGGGCACAAGTAAAAGGGCATGCATGCTGCGAGATGCAATACAAGCCCCCCATTCACAGCGAATAAAATGTTGCAATTGCTAAAAAATGCTTGCACCCACGTAACGGCCGAGAACTGGGCAAGTGTGGTGGAAAGAACTAAAAGAGTAATATTCTCTGATTGGGAACGTGATATTGCGTTTGATAATATATTATCTACACAAGAGCTAATAATAACTGCTACTGAAGACTCCTCATCGGAGGAGTCTAGTGTTGATTATCATTCCGACGACTCGTGCTAATAAAATAAATTAAAATATCCTGATTGTTTTATTTGTATTCATGTATTAACTAAGAAGAAAGTAAAACTTTATATAATGTTATTAAATGTCTTTTAATACTCGTAACATCGATTTCTACCGATTATTTTTAATCTGTGGCATAATCGTAGTAACCCATTATGTGTGACATCACTAAGTGGGCGGTACCCATCCATAAAGTACAAATATTATTTGTATGATATTTGTACGTAAGCAATACAAAACTTAATGAGCGTGAGCTGTCAAAAGACTGATAATATGATGGACGCAGTATAGCTCCTCTAACGGATTTTATCCTCTAGCTATAAGACAAATAACAAGAAATGGTACAAACAAGAAAAAATAAAATCACAGAAAAGTATACATTTACACACTACTAAAAAACTAACGCGTAAAAAATCTAAGTACAAATAAAAAAAAGGTACGACTGTATTAAATGGCAATGATTAGTCCGGACTATATTATAACTAATATTATGAATGAAGAGGCGTAACAACAACGATTTTTATTTTTTTTATTTTTTTTTTTATTCGACTGAGTTTAGCACATAGAGCGTTGCAATATATAAACTGAAATTAAGTACAAAAAGCTTTCCGAAGCACCTATATTGATTATGAAGCTTAAATTGTAATTCCTCTGCATCTAAAGCTGATGATGTTGATGCATTATAGCTTCCAAACTTTATGTTGCCACTAACGACTTGTAGATAGATGGAAACTTGGTGGCCATTTCCCTAATAAGCCATAACTCAATGCGTAACACTTAATACGTAATTTAACCCCTGACCATTGGCATCATAAGATCGTTTAGCGGGAATCCGTAGAAGAACCGGAAACGCGGACATATATCAACAAATCGTGAAGCTAAGTGGTGTTGAACGCTGAATTTGGGATAATAAATAATCATTGCGGTATTAAATGCCATTTAATTACCCCCGTACCGGAGTATGAGTTTAGTTATTTGTCTATGGACGGATTGGATGGCGATATCTAAAAGATAGCCATCGTATTGTATTATAAGAAAACCAGATCGCATGGCATAAAAATTAAATTTAAGATACAGCTTCTTAATCTTTTGAGATTTCTCAAATTTAAATTCCGTTCGTTAAGAAGAAGTCTGAGCTTGAATCGAAATCGTTATCGATGTATAATTATAAGATGTATTAATTATAAACAAAAATACCAAAGACAACTAATTTTCTAAAATCGTTGCAGCCTAATACAACAAGCCAAACACTGAAGGTTCTAAACATCATATGTCAACGCTCTATGTGTACTTAAAAACAAACAACTTAAAGACAGTTTTACACAACATACAAGCTATATTACTCTATATTCACTGACTGCGTATTAATTATCGATGGATTTGAAGAAAACTATAAATAAATGAATTTCATGCTTTTGTGTGGAACCGACCTATGTCATGCATATTGATTAGCCAAATACTTTGACAATTAAAACAACGCACTAGCTAAATATTAAAGACTTAGCCGAGCACTAAAATCCGAAATTCTTATTGTATTTTTTTAATGTTTTATCCCGTTATGCACGTTTTAGAATCTTTACTTTTGGAATCACCTATTATGAAAGAATATAAGAATAAATGATGAATTTTTATTGTTAATATTCGCGTATAAACATAAAATAAGCCATGAACAAATGATATATATGATTTAACCTTTTTTTCTGTGTCAATTGATCGTTAAACGATATTTTTTTAAAGTAGGTTTTTGCAAACTTTTTTCTTTCGTCTTAATCCCCGAAAACGTCATTCAAGTAAATGTTAATGGCGTTTCCATGCTCGGTAAGGCAAAAATGCAACGTGTCACTTCCTAAAACTTTTTTGGTATATTTTTTTATTTTTGTTTTTGGTAAAGGCAATGACGCGTCACATTATGATATAATGAACTCATGAGTACCCATTTGCGAAAAGACTGAGAAACAGAAAATAATATACAATAAAGTCATATTAGTCCGTCTTAAATCTTTGTCAAATAAAAAAATAACTCTTTTTCAGACAGTCCGGTAGGAAATGGGTAGTCGTATATTTAGTTAAATTATTTATGTATAATATGGACAGATAGACAGCAATGCACTTCATGCAGAGCACAGCTATGGCAGAGCTTATAGTTTCTCATAAGGCAGTTGAGAAGTGACATCTGAAAAAAAAATAAAACCAAAAAATAACAACACCTCCGTCGCACTATTTGAATAGCAAAACAAAAACAAATAAAAAGCTAATAGGTCGTTTAAATTAATCGCAAACAACAACTATTGCAATTTCCTACGAAGATGTATGGACATAATGGGATTTCAACATCAAAACCTAATTTCAAGCATTCTATACAGAGACAATCAATTTTATTTGAATTTACACACCAAAAATCTTATTCCAACTTTCTACTTCTCTACGTATTCCATTAAAAATGTTTGAATCATAAACGAAATCAATCTTACTTTACAACTACTGGAAGCTTTATTTAAATGAAAAAATAAATATAGAAATTACTGAATGCAATTACGTTTTGCAGTTTTTTATGACTTCAATGACACGATCAAGCGTTTTATCATGTACATAATAAAATATTTAGTGTATTATGAATCATAAACACTATCTAACTCGTTCCTACAAACAATTTATGTATTCCGTAAATGTTTTGGCTTATAAGTTAAATGTCAATCTTTTAATACAGCTAATTTATGAAACGAAATATTACCTTTTAACTTTAAAATCTTGTCAATACAAAAAGGTCAAACAGGATTTTGAACAGAAAAAAAATGTATTCGGTCCGAAAATTAAATTATGCGTCCTAGGCAATTTTAAAATGACATAAGTTTTGTTTGAATACAAAACTTATGTCATTTTAAACTAATCGTAAATAGTTTTGGGTGCTTGATGGGTTTATAAATAATTAATAAAAATACATGTATAATCGATTCCAATGACGTGAAACGAAATGTAATCAGGCAGCTGACATGCAGAAAGACAAATAAGTTGCTCACTCACCAGAGCTGTACTGCGTGTATTGTTGGTACTGCGGATGGAAATTGTGGAACGCGTCCGTCATTATATCCTTGGGATTCATTGTCTCCTGAAATATCAGAAATATTAGTTAAATATTTTTTTAGGTACAATTGAAGGTTTTTATCTTTTTTGTTATACAGAAAAAAAACCCCTTATGGGTACCGCCTCGCACCGACTAATACAACCTGTGTGCTCCACCACGCTGCTGGTGGTGGGGAAAGGGTATATGTGAGATATTGCCCCGATCTGCGCCAGCAGCAACTCTGTACCACAGAGTCCGCCACCTCTGGGTCGCAGCTTCTCTAAAAGTGCCCCCTCCTTGGCTAGACGGTGCATCGGGAACACTCTGGGACCTTATAAGGTGGGCGTCCGACATAACCCTTTCGGAACGCCCAAAAGGTCCCCTTTAAAGCGGCATGCGATGGTCTCTAGCGAGCCAAGGTTTTGTATTAACTCAACTACTCGCGACTTCGTCGAAGCCAACTTAGCATTTAAGTAATCTTAACAATGCAATGAGTGTTTTTTACCTTGTTCAAATTAAAAAATCCTAAATCACAAAGCTATTTATACATCGCACGCTTACAATTAAAGTGATCTAATTCAAAATTAGATATGGAATAGAATGGATATGTAACTAGCGAGAGGCCGAAAAAGATTTGGTTATTGTGTGAAGTATCACATGTATATTCAAATTCAAATAATACTTTATTAAAATCGGCTTTTGCAAGGACTTTTGAATCGTCAAATTACAATGAAGCTACGGACTGGTTCGGAAAGGTGCTCTTACCGAGAAGAACCGGCAAGAAACTTGGCGTATAAAAGAAGTATCGCCAGAGTTGACGAACTATAGAAGAGAATGTACGTGGAAAATATGTTGTGGCGACCCCACTTAGACTGGCCCTGGACTGGACCACTTCTACCCTTATGGCAGAAGAATGATGATAAAATATATATTGGTTAATTTAATATACAGTGGTGCTGTTGGAGATCCGAATAAATAAATAAACGAATAAGATATTTTAATAAGAAACGAATAATAAAAAGAGCAACCGCTGAATTTCTTGCTTGCTCTTCTTAGTAGGAGCAATTTGCCGAACCAACAGAGTTGGCGATTTAAAGGACGCTTAAGTTAACCTAAATAAAGAATATTTTGAGTTGGAATTTAACACCTAATTCTATAAACATATAACGCGGCTACTCACTTTGAGGCTGCTAGAGATGGACTGCATGGTGACAGAGCGGTGCGGGTCGCGGTGCGCGTGCGCGTACACGGCGGCCGGGAACGCGTACCGGAGCGCGATGGCCGCCGCCAGCATCTCGATGCAGATGAGGAAGTTCTGGTATCCCGCGGACACGGTACC
This sequence comes from Morpho helenor, assembly GCA_029227775.1. Taxonomy (NCBI): domain Eukaryota; kingdom Metazoa; phylum Arthropoda; class Insecta; order Lepidoptera; family Nymphalidae; genus Morpho; species Morpho helenor. The sequence goes on along the minus strand of JARGCU010000032.1, from coordinate 5,591,848 downwards.
GGCCGTGGTGCGGGTGCCGTCCGCGTCTATTATCGGCGATATCACCTCCGCCTTCTCGAGGATAGCCAGAGCCACGCCTAATGTATATGAACGAAGAAATTATTTATTTATATAACTATGAATACTAGAACTAGTCCAGCCTACAGAAAGGTTTTAATTAACAGACTGGCTCGTTGGCGCAGTGGGTAGTGATCCTGCCTTCAGCTCCGCGGATCGTTTTCTATAAATGAATTTATTGGTCTTTGAGCCTGGGTGTAGATTTGTATTTAAGTATTAAAAATATATAAGTATATATTCACCAGTTGTATGTCACCCATAACACAAGTATTAAGTTACTTACTTTGGGGACGGACGACCGTGTGTAAATATCCCATATATTTATTTATTATTTATTATTATTTTTAATTAAGTATAAGAGATATGCTTATACGTAAAGCATATTATAAAATTGAAGATTATTTAAATGATAAAAATGTCTGAATTCGAAAATCCTTTCAGTTTCATTCAAGACTGCGATTTAATAATTTCGAATTGAAAATGTTTAAAAGATTAACCGCCTAGTTTCTTACTGCTTCTTCTTGGCAACATTCCGAAACAGTTGTAATTTCATTAATCATATTGATCCTTGACTATTCAAAAAAATTATTTGAATAAAGATTATTTTGATTTGATTTGATTTAACAAAATATAAATTTTGAACAATAAATTAAACAGACTCCAAAGTAAGTAATTAAATACTTGTGTTAAAGGTGACAAAAAACTGTTAAATATATACATATGTAATATTAATTTTTTTAAACATGTACAGTTAAATATTTCCATAAAGGTTAATTTTTGTAGAGAACTTTTTAACCGTATCTATACATATTGTAAAACAAAGTCCCCGATAACTGTCTGACTGTAATCGATTTTATCAGATCTAAATGGACTTTTGTTCGGTTTTTCCTAAAAGATAGTGGAATCTCAATGTTTAGGTTAATAGTACGGTATTATTCACTGAAATACATATTTAAGACATACCTACATACCTACTGATTTCCACGAAAAAAATTCAAATTCCAAATAAAATCAGTGACAATATGTCAACAGAAACTTGACGTAATAGAGCCACAGGTTCCCAATCACAGCATTATACCTTATTACCTTTCATATTTGTGTATAAAAATGACATATACCCACGTCACAAACAAATCATGACAAAATACCCAATGGTCGGTATTTATAGCTGGTTGCCATCTATGAATATGACCTTTAGACTTATTTAATCATGACCTTTAGACTTATTTAATCATAAGCTTGAAACGTGTCTAGATCGAAGTGACTACATCTTATCGAATTTCGTCATACTTACCGAGAATGGTCGGTTTATTTTTTAACATGTCCTTATGGAACGTACAAGCTATTTCGTATTTTATTTAATTTAATAAAATAGAGGAGATTTACAATTACATAGTGTAGCAGCCTCCTCTTCTTAGAGAAAAGGAGCTAAAACCTACCACGTTTGTCCAAATCGAATCACATACACATTATTGATCTAAGGCTAAGATCTATAAATACCTTAGATCTTGCTTTCCCTAAATGCTCCTCACTGACTTACTCGAGATCATTTAGCTTTCAAGGCGTTAAGCTATGGAATGATTTACCAGTATCAATCAGCAAATCTCTTTCAATTTCAGTATTTAAGTTACAGATTAGAAAATATTTATCTTAAGTAATTATATATTAGTAGCGTCCTTTTATCTATTTATTTTAACAAAATTATTTAATAGATTAAATAGTTCAATTTATATAAACTTTTTTTTCTCTATATGACCCGCACTCTCTTTCTCTATTACTCAAAGGTTGACTGGAAGAGATCCCTTTTAGGGATAAGTCCGCCTTTATACATGTGTTTTTTTTTTAATTTTTGTTTTTTTCTTTCTCTTTTCTAAATATATGTGTAAAAAGAAAAATAAATAATTTGATGTGGGAATAATTATCTGAAGGAATATTGGTTTACTCATGACATTTTCCTTTACCGTATCACATTTGGGCTCGTTTTGAGTATGATAAATTATAAATACCAATTTATCAAATAAAGTTTTTAAAACAACCATACATCCTCCTGCCCTTATCCCACTCTAAGTGGGGTCGGCACAACATGTTACAAGCATGTTGTCATATGATTTTGCTACGTATTTTACGACCAGCCGCCTGCATGACGTCAACTTACCTTAGTCGTATTTTACGACTCCTCGGTAAGAAAGAGGGTGGTCTATTTTACTCAACCGGATACCACACGGCGGGTCGACTTACCTTAGTCGCCTTTTACGACATCTCGGTAAGAAATGGGGTTGGTCTATTCTACTCAGCCGGATACCACACGGCGGGTCGACTTATCTTAGTCGCCCTTTACGACACCTCGGTAAGAAATGAGGGTTGGTCTATTCTATTCAGCCGGATACCACACGGCGTAAAGTTTTTAAAACAACCATAGGTACTAATTTTAATAAAAAATAACTCATTCTTCACTCTACTGCCCTTATAGCATTCTAATTGAGGTTGGTATTTCATGTTTTTCTCTTCCATTCTCTCCTATTATTCGTCAACTCTAGCGCTAATCCTTTTATACGTATGTCATACTTCACACAATCATCTCTTCTTCTTCACATATCCATATTCACATTTAACACTCTTTTGGTCCCATAATTTTTATCCTTTTCTTTGTCTTTACTAGAAAAGACGCAAATTTCAGACTTCCCCTTACAAACTCATTTCGTATTTTACCCAGTCTTTTCAAAACACATTTACCTTAACATTCTAATCTTATTTGCGTGCACTCTTCTTTCATCCGTCTTTTCATTGCCCAACATTCAGACCCATACAGTACGAAAGGTCTTATGACCTTTTATAACCTTAAGAGACACGTTCAGACTTCCCATAATAAAAAAAAAATACTCCGTATGCTTTTGAAAAGATCATAAAAATTATAAAACACTTACCTTGCCAGAACGACAAGAAGATAACGGACTTGACTGTAAAGAACTTCAGCACCGGATCAAAAGGCTTTAACATCTCACGTGTTGCGCCGAGAAACAAGAAAAGTCCGTAGAGCGCCAGACTCACAGAGAAGTTGTAAACTATCGTTATGTAGAGGTAACCACCGTTAGGACTCCAGTCGCCGTCGTGGTAGTGGCCTGCCACCTAAGATGCAAAACAAATAACAAGAAATACAATCACGTAAAGTAGTGGCCTGTTACTCTCCCACTGTCCGGAATAGGCCTCTTCTCTCCGTTTTTGGAAGGAAGGAAGCTAAGACCTATTACGCATCTCCAATGCGGATTGGTAGGTTACACACATCTCCAGAATTCTCTAGAGATATGCAGGTTTCGTCACGATGTTTTCCTTCACCGAAAAGCGTGTGGTAAATTGCAATTATCAATTAGACACTTAAATTTTATCAGAAAAACTCATTGGTGTCTGCCCGGGTTCGAACCCGTGACCTCCTCGAAAGAATCACGCGGTGGTACCGCTGGACTATCACAATCACGTAAGGCAATAAATATCTGAATAATCCGATTAGTCCGTAAAAGGCGACTAATGCAAGTCGCCTTTTACGACACCTGGGTAAGAAATGAGCGTGATCTATTCTACTTAGCCGGATACCACACGGATTGTCTTCCTATTCCAAATATTATGCTCCTCAACAACTATGTCAAAGACCTCCAAAAGCAATATTTGTATTATAGACCTAAGTAATACCTAATTCTATAAATTATCCAAAGACCTCCATTCGCATTTGAGATTTTTCATCCTAAAGTAACCGCTTTAGTATGAGTTTCTTACTACGTATTTAAATAGTTACATAAAAAAGAAATAAAGATTTTTAAAATGAATCGGGACGTTTACACAAATATTAAAAAACGATAGGTGAAAAGAAAATAGTGCTATGAGTTTATTTACATTAAAATAATATATAAAAATGAGTACGTCTCTTCATTTTGCATAAAATTTTCGGAAACGTGATGAATAATTAGTCTTTCAATAGAGTTTCCACTAGGTAATTATAAAAAAAAACTACTATTACTTCTTATTGTTATATTGATCGTAAGTTCGAACTAAATTGCAGTTTACTGAATGTATTTTGCAATACATTCAGTAAACTGCAATTTGTATAGTTTTGGTCACTTAATAAATTATAAAGACCAACATCGGCAAAATATTATATTGTCATATAATTATCTTTAAGTTAATATATGTTTAAGTAAATAGAAAAATGTTAAATTTTAACTTGTAATAATAAGTCTTAAACTAAACGTTTCAATATTGCTAACGTACACAGCGGCAAAATATTGTATTATAATATAATTCCCTAAATCATTGTATCATATATGAATCATTTGCTAATCAGTTTAAAGATTATTTAGATCACCCGATAAGATTAACACCATTATTAGTAATACAAACGATATGATATATTGATGCCACGATATAAACACCTTTTGTCATATTACACTTAGCTATAATTATTAATGAAGATAATTTATTAAAGGAAACCTCAAACATAATGGATTTTTTTTACTACACATAATACTAACTAGTTTTAAAATACTTAGAAAGGTTTCCAATAATATATCAAAACAATTCTTTAAACACCTTATTACTCTTAATTGCTTTTATAACAATTATTTTTCACCACACCAGAATGCCGCCAAAATGAATTTCCCCTTCTTTTTTTAATGTCCCGTTAAGTTGAGATTACAATATTGAGACTAATGCCAATATTTAAACTTTCTAATACACTAAACTCAATACAATAATTATTGTATTACTAGCAATCGCCAGCGGCTCCGGCCGCGTGGAAAGATTGAAACTGTAATATAATATTTTGATAACCATAAAAATGGTTAGAGTGGATTAACCTTAAAAACTAGACATATGCTATCGCGAACTTTTATTTAGGACTTTTAGAGGGGAACAACTTTGTAGTACATGATTTTTGCATGCAAGGAAAGTTTTTGTAATATTTTTTTATTGCTGCTCCTCTCCTGTTCATCTTATCGTCATATATAGCCTATAGCCTTCCTTAATAAATGGTCTATCTTACACTGAAAGAATATTTCAAATCGCATCTGTAGTTCCTGTGATTAGCGCGTTCAAACAATAAAACAAACTCTTCAGCTTTATATAGTAGTATAGATTATAAAAATGTTAAAATTCCTAAAACTAGTCTTCTCACATAATGATGCAATATTTTATTAATCTAAGAGCCTCGTTTACATAACTAGACGCAGCGAGTGATGTAAAAGTATCCGTTGCGGGCATTACGGAGTGATCAGCTTAAGTAATGTCGAATATTTGATTAGTTAAAAGAAGTTACGATATTAGCTGTAGTATGGGAGTCGTTCCAACGAAAACAATTTGGCTATAATGTACCTGTTTTAGTGTTTGCTGATCAAATATATGACTACATTATTATTATTAGTACCACCCTCATTTCTTACTGAGGTATCGTAAAAGGCGACTAAGGTAAGTTGATCCACCGTGTGGTATCCGGTTTAGTAGAATAGACCACCCTCTCTCTTACCATGGTGTCGTAAAATACGACTAAGGTAAGTTGATGTCAGGTAGGCGGCCGGTCGTAAAAACGCAGCCAAATCATGTTTATAACATGTTGTGCCGACCCCACTTAGAGTGGGATAAGGGCAGGAAGTTGATGATTATCATTATGTTTAAAGTATAGAAAACTACAAAATCAAATATTGTTGTTGAGTCGTTATAAATAAAATTATGATATGAAATTTAAATTGGCTGAGTAGGATGGTCTATTCTACTCAGCCGGATACCACACGGCGGGTCGACTAACCTCAATCGCCTCTTACAACAACTCGGTAAGAAATGAAGGTGGTCTATTCTAGTCACCCGGATACCACACGGGTACAAAGGTATCTTCGAGTATTAACAAGAAAAAAAGTGAATAGAATAGTTATACAGTGGAGATTGTATTGAAAAATTCTAAACATATATTAAATAAATAAATAAATAAATATATGGGACACTTACACACACGGTCGTCCATCCCCAAAGTAAGTAACTTAATCCTTGTGTTATGGTAGACAGATAACTGGTGAATATATACTTATATATTTTTTTAAATACAAATATACACCCAGGCTCAAAGGCCAACAAATTCATTTATTGAAAATGTTGGCCTTCGGCGGGAATCGAACCCGCGACCCGCGGAGCTGAAGGCAGGATCACTACCCACTACGCCAACGGGCCAGTCATCATATATTATTAGGTATTTACCTGTAAGAATATAATGTAGAACGCGAACAAGAAAAAAAAAGTGAACAGAGTAGATTTACAGTGAAGATTATATTGAAAAATTCTAAATATGTATTATTATTTTCCCATAAGAATTAAATTAAGAACGCGGACATGAAAAAAAGTGGATTTACAGTAAAGATTATATTAAATTTTTTTAAACATATATTATTATTTACCTGTAAGAATATAATGATGAACGCGCATACGGGTTTAATGAGACAGAACTGAAGCGTGGCCTGCTTGCAAAACCTCAGGAAGCCGATAGTGTACGTGGCGCCCGACAGGCAACACGTGCCGTTCACGCACGACGCACGGACCGGACGGCCACGCAGCTCGGACATTATATTGCCCTCGCCGCCCAAATATTCGTAGCATAGGGACAAGAAACTGTAGATCACGAATGCTGTAAGAAAACAATTCAAATAAAGAACTAAATGCTATTAAAAGTTAGATAACACGAAACTATTTTACAGATCTAATTTAAACTTTATACATTCAAAATTTATGTCATTATTAAAAATTTATTTCAAAGTATAGAATATGTAGAAGAAGTATAGAATAGATTTAAATTATATATGACTAGCTTTTACCCGCGACTTCGTTCGCGTGTTGTTGCTTAAAAGGCAATAGTAGTAATAGGTTATTATTAGGTGGCTATTGCTGTAGAACTAACATGATTTCATATATAGGCTATTTATGGGTGACAGATATCCGGTAAATATAGACACACTAGTTATTCCTCGCAACTTCGTTCGCGTGGACTGTTGTCACGTGATGGGTTGATAATATGATGGTGCTTTTCAATATAACTTAACTAGCTTAATAACTTTTAGAACGTTATATTTTTCAAATTATAATGAACAGAACAATCAATCACATGATTTAATCAATTTCATCGCACAGTCACAATATTTACGACACTAATAATAATAGAATCCATATTTCGACCCGGTTTGATCGCGTTATAGTGTTTTCAAGGGCACAAATGTAATATCTTATATTACAAATCCTCACCGCAGATTCAAAGCAAAGCGAAATTAAACTTTGACTAGGTGTAGATTTCATGCGATAGTTCTTGCTATACTAGAACCGCAAAGTGTGTCAGTGTTACGTTGCGTTTTAGATTTCATTATAAAATAGCGGTCCGGCCATTCGTTGCTGTGGTTGATTCAATTTTCTCTCGAAAAATAACTATCATTCAAAACAAATGCTCCAATCGCTAGTAAGCTTAAATGTCTATCCGCTGTATCAATCTTAAGATTTTTTGAAAATTTCAATAAAATCGGTCCACCCGTTTCGGAGTCCATAGGCAACATAAACATACATACTTTACATATAAAAATATCCATGTTAACAAAAAAATCATATATTCCCATATTCTTTATTCAAGGAAACTTGTAAGCAATTTTGAATCTCTGAATTTGGTTTTTTTTAAATATAATTTTTATAACTACGTTTCAACTTTGCTATCTTGTACAAAGGCAGAAAAGTAGCTTAAACCATTCATTCTTTTCATTAGTGTAATCCTCAATAGAGATGGTGTAACAGACGCTTTGTTATTTAAACTGCTGTAATGGCAAAGTTAATTTTTTTATTGCAATGTTGCTATAGAAGTAGGTATATCAAAACCCACAAACAATTAACTCACTTTTCTTAGGTGCGAAGTAGGGGCCGGTTACGTTTATATGGGTTTCTAATTTGTCTGTTATGATCGCTAATTAAATAAAATCCTTAATATGTTTATGCAAGTGTTTAAAAAAAAGATAATTAAAGGGCCACTGGTATCATAGAGTTATTATACTAGAGTAGGGGAGTATGCCTTAAATTTGTTCATCGAAAAACAAAAGAGACCAAAAGACGCTACTTATCTCTTTTTTGCTCTTTAACAACTCAACGTTCTTCTAGGTATTTAAATTAAGAACGCGCCATAAATATTTCTCTGCTTGTTTATTTTACAACAATGCACATGTACAATTATTGTGTCCCTGGCTCCCAAGCTAGTTAAAACTGTAATTTGGGAACCAGTGCCCACCTTAACTTAGTTCTACTTATATATGTACAGGAGTAAAAAATATATAAATTACGATGACAAAAAATTACAATTAATAAGGAAAAAAAGGAATTTGTATAAAACTAATAAGAACAACATTTAAATGTTATTCATCAAAAGTCAATGTGTGATGTGTGATGAAATAAGATAAATAAACGTTTCTTATTATTTGATGGACACTGGCACTCAGCCCTACTTATGCCTCCCTTACTCTAATATAAAAACAAGGTACTTTAAAAATAATCAATTAAAATTGAATTTACCTTCATAACAGTCCCTCACGGTGAAAAAATATACATAGTACGAATCGCTGTTGAAGAAAAGCAGTGAGATCCAACTGTAACATCCATATATGGGAACGATGAACAGAATGCGCACTATCCATCGCTGCTCCGATGGGTTAGTGTACCAGCGTAAATGTTGGTAGATCTGTGGAGAAAACAAGTATATTAATAATACCATCAAATTTAAATTATTCTTTAATAGCTGTGCTTGCGGCTTCGCCCGCAAAAAGTGAGTTAACAATAACAGATAGAGGCATATTGTCACGAACTATTTGTAGTATTTTTGTAGATCTACAATTCTCTACTACATTACTTTAGTGTAACTTGGTTTACGCGGCGCACGCGACTAAAGCTCCCAGCAGCGCGAGTTTTTTTTCTTACAAATACGTGACCTTCAAATGACAAATATGTGTGAAAAAAGTACAAATACAAGTGGCAGATACGTGACCGTAAAAAAAATGGATGGATTGTGTGAAAAATGATATGCATGTTAAAGGAGTGGCACCAGAGTTGACGAATGATAGAGAAGAATGGAAGAAGAAGACATATTGCGAACAGTGCCGACCCCAATTATAGTGGGATAAAGGTAAGAGAATGACGATGACGTGACCTCTTCAACACAATTGACAAAAACCCGTATTGCAATGTTAACCTAATCCTTCCTGAAGAATCACACTACCTTTTAGTAAAAACTGTAGAGAAATACGCTCAGTAGATTTTGAGAAAATTGATCGCATACAGAAAGATAACTTATGGGGACTTTTTTTTATAATATTACTAATATTACAAATGCTAAAATTTTGTGAGTAGGTGTGGATTTATGTTTGTTACTCTTTCGCTCAGCGAATCCGCTGAACCAATATTGATGAAATTTGGCACAATTATTCAACATACACCGGGGTAACATATAGGCTATAGAACGCCTGTTAATTCTACAGAAATAGAATGACATTGAAAACCGCCATCTATTATCAACCTATCACGTAACAAAAGTCCACGCAAAAGAATTTGCGAGTAAAAGCTACTTTATATCTTGTAAAAAAAAGTTGGTAACCCTAACTGAGACGTGGTATAATAGGCATATACACTGTCCATTATATTAACCATCTTTTGACAGATTGACGATAGTGATGTCCTAAAGATTCTCGTATGCGATACCATTCCGATTATAGTACCTACTATCATTAATCGAATTACGTACCTAAGTAATTCGATTAATGATAACCTACGTAAACTAGATTACTACTTGAGAAAAGAAATTCCAACTTTGAGAAAACTTATTGTTTCTTTGAAAAGAAGTGGTCTATTTCATGGTGAAAAATCTTCTTTGGTCAAAGTTTTGAACACAATTGGCTTTTCATATAAAAAGTTAAATAAAAGAAAATTATTAATGGAACGCACAGATATAGCTATAGCACGTTGTGATTTTTTAAGAGAGGCAAAGAAAATACAAGATTGGGCAAATATTGTTTTCACGGATGAAACATGGCTCAACGCTAACCACACACTATCTCGTTTCTGGACTGATGATACTGCTGATTCCACTTCCTCAGTACCAATGGGAAAAGGTGAGCGCCTAATCATTTGCCATGCAGGTACAGCAAAAGGATTTGTACAAGACGCACTGTTGGCATTTAAATCGAAGAAATCAAATGACTACCACGAAGAGATGAATGCAAATGTGTATGAAGAGTGGTTCAAAAAAATGCTCATTTCATTGGAAGAACCATCAATAATTTTTATTGATAATGCGCCCTACCACTCCCGTCAAATTGACAAAATGCCAACACAGGCTAATAAAAAGCATGAAATAATTAATTGGCTTCGGGACAATGGAGAAAATGTGGACGACTCAATGTTAAAAGTTGAATTAATAAAAATATTAAAAACCAAAAAGAGAGCAAAACGCTATGTAATCAATGAAATGGCAGCAGAATATGGCCATACTGTTCTTCGGATTCCTCCATACCACTGCCAGTACAACGCAATAGAACTTATATGGGCACAAGTAAAAGGGCATGCTGCGAGATGCAATACAAGCCCCCCATTCACAGCGAATAAAATGTTGCAATTGCTAAAAAATGCTTGCACCCACGTAACGGCCGAGAACTGGGCAAGTGTGGTGGAAAGAACTAAAAGAGTAATATTCTCTGATTGAGAACGTGATATTGCGTTTGATAATATATTATCTACACAAGAGCTAATAATAACTGCTACTGAAGACTCCTCATCGGAGGAGTCTAGTGTTGATTATCATTCCGACGACTCGTGCTAATAAAATAAATTAAAATATCCTGATTGTTTTATTTGTATTCATGTATTAACTAAGAAGAAAGTAAAACTTTATATAATGTTATTAAATGTCTTTTAATACTCGTAACATCGATTTCTACCGATTATTTTTAATCTGTGGCATAATCGTAGAAACCATTATGTGTGACATCACTAAGTGGGCGGTACCCATCCATAAAGTACAAATATTATTTGTATGATATTTGTACGTAAGCAATACAAAACTTAATGAGCGTGAGCTGTCAAAAGACTGATAATATGATGGACGCAGTATAGTTCCTACGATGTTACTTCAACGCCCTACTATGAACTCATTATTAAAAATCCCCCGTGGGTTTAAAATCGGTCACGTAAGCCAGATATTCCGTGATGTAAACATAGCCAGTTTATTTACTTGCAGTACGGAAACCGCACACCGTACTGTAATCTAAAACTGGGCACGTATGTTACAACAACTGATTATTCAAGCAATCTTATTCGCAGTAAACCTTACAAAATTCGTTTTCGTGGAAAGTACTTAGGTGTTTATTTATTCATTACTAATCTTACTAATATTATAAATGCGAAAGTTTGTAAGTATGGATGCATGTTTGTTACTCTTGCACGGCGAATCAGCTGAACCAATATCGATGAAATTTGGCACAATTATTCCTTATACATCATTATCATATATTTTATCATATAGACTATAGAAATCCTTTTAATTCTACAGGAACAGGATGGCATTGAAAAGCGATATCTATTATCAAAATATCACTCGACAACGGTCCACGCAAACGAAGTTGCGGGTAAAAGCTAGTAAGTTCGTAACTAAATAGGCAACTATGATGTTACGTGTAACATTTTTGATTGGATGCCATATATGTAACTCCGGTGTATAAGGAATAACTGTGACAAATGTCATCGATATTGGTTCAGCGGTTTCGCCGTAAAAGAGTAACAAACATACATCCATACTCATAAACTTTCGCATTTATAATATTAGTGTAGTATTAGGACAGAATAGGATTTTTAGGGAATTTCGTCGTGTGCTGGGTTAATGTATGGTATAGTGATGGCGTAAGTCTTGCTGAACCGAATAGATTACACCATTGCCACAAAATTTTCCGTGCATTACAATATTATATGTGTGTAATATATGTTTTACACATATATGTTTGGCTATTTATGTATAATTTTTGTAAAGCACCACCTATTTTATTTCCTTGAATTAATATCTCCAACCAAAAGGTTGTCTGGACAAAATCACTAGTTACGATAAGGCTGCCTTATTGTATCACCTATATTATACTGTTGTTTCTTTTTATTGTAATTTTATATCGTGCAAGAAAGAATATTCTATTATAAAAAAATATCTGATAAAAAATTAATTAAGAGTCGCATATTTTATAGCATATTAAAATGCCATCGAAATTTAGTATCATTACATGTATTTAACGATTTGGACATAATTGTTTGAATTTCCATCCATAACTAAGGCTACATTTTTTGTTTAGTCTCTAGTCCTGTTAATCCATACTAATTCTTTAACGAAAGTTGGTTACACTATCACGGCTAATACGCTAAACAAATATTGATGAAGTTTAGCATAATTAAATCTTATACACCGGGGTTACTTATAGAGTAAAAATCCCCGTAAAAACATATTGCGTTCTTTAGGGTAGCTCCTTAAACGCTCAAATTGGCATGGACGAAATCACTATTAATATAACTTTTAATAGAAGTAAAATGACTGTATCAGTAAATGTAACGCAATGAATGTCACTGCCTGATATCAATTGATGTTATTAATGTAAACATTGACATAGTTATTGAAGTGATGAGTTCAAATGAAATGATTGTTATGACTATTAATAATAATACAACAAAAGAAATGCAAGTGTTACTCTAAAATATTAAAGACTATTTCTGTACCGATCTTTGACGAATATAACACTTATAAAGCGCTTAATTGATATTCTTATTATTAATATCATATCTTAGCCTAAATCGAATCAAAATTAAAATGATAGAACGAATCGCATTATATAATATATAAGTAAAAAGTAGTGGCTAACGATAGACCATATTTTGAATAATGTCAAGTCATTTTGTTATAATAAACGTTAACGTAAACGTTTTTTAAAAAACAAAAAAAAAAATAATTTGTATACCAATAGATATGAGCAAAAACAAAACTAAATATTACACCAATCATTAGTGGTGAAAAAACTGAATTGGGAAAGCAATAAAGTAGTGCTTGGGTGACCGATAATTTTTTTTTAATATAAAAAAATGCAATAAAAAAAAGAACGCCGGGTGACATGTGGGAACTCGATCCCAGGTTTTGAACTTTATCCGCGCGTTATCATAAGGCTGTCACAGCTTTGCATTTGACAGCTCAAATATCTATTGTTTTGTGTTCTTATTTTAGTAGTTTTTTTAGTGCCTAAAACAGGGATAAAACGAGTTATTTTTAATATAACCTAGCTAGATCGATTTTTCTCCCTCAAAACCCCCTATATGCTGAATTTCAGAAAAATCGTTGGAGCCGTTTCTGAAATTTAGAAAATATATTTATATATATATATATATATATATATATATATATATATATATATATATATATATATATACATACAAGATTAACTCATTTAAATATTAAAGAAAATATTAAAGATATTATAATTTATGGGTAAATTACATTTAGGCAAAATAGTTATTTCATTAAATACAAAAAAAATTATATTTGAAACAATTTTTTATTCTATCAAGTTACATAAAGCAAATTCTATAAGGCAATTACACATTGGTGAAAGCTGTAAGTTTCTTTAATTGATCGACGTCAGTCAATAATGGTATGTTATCAAAAAGTAAACTCGGAAATGTGTTTGCTGATAGCGCGGCATTCTAGTGATACCTGGGCCTTATCTCAACAATACACTTATAGATATCACTTAAATTAGTTTTAAGTCAAGCTTATAGGACTGGCGGCAACCGTGGGAGCTAGCGTAAAGTGACAGAAAGCAAATGTGACTTATTATCTGTCTGTATTTTTACGTGTGATTAGACAAAGATAAATATATAAGTTTCCTCTTTATGATCTTCCTGCCCTTATCCCACTCTAAGTAGGGTCGGCACAACATGTTATAAACATGCTATCACATGATTTGGTGATACCATACGGTGGGTCAACTTACTTTAGTCGCCTTTTACGATACCTCGGTAAGAAATGCTACTCAGCAGGCTAGGCTATTTAATTACAGCAAACTAATAATAATTTGTAGCTAAAGTTCGTATATGACGCAAAAAATTCAACGTTCCATATTTTCAACCAAGGCCGACGCTGACTTATACAGTTATCGTTGAATGTAGGACTCACGAGAACGTTCTAATCTTGGAAGTATAAAAGGTTCAGATCACGTCGAGGCATAAAAAAACGCTGTAAACATATAGCGTGGCAACAAGAGTTGCAAGGAATTGTTGCTATGCCAGTCATCGAATTGAATCTAATGAACTTTATTCATTCTATGAGACTGCAAGCAAATAATTAATTGACTAAATCCAAAGTAAAAGATACGATCTTAATATAAGATGTAAGAGTGATATTGTAGCACCCCTAAAAGCATTCCAAAAACTGGGGCAGAATACCCCAATATCTCGGATTTCGCGTTTATACAATTTGCACAATGGACGCATTATCACCGGATGTTGGTTGCGATGGGCTTTCATCATTTGTAAATAAATGTACTGAAATTTTAAGTTCAGAGTATAAACCTTAATGTTATTATTTTTTTTAAGTTTTCATTATTCTCTTGTTTTTTTTGTCTTTGTTTATTTTTAGATTTGCAATTGTAAAATTATTACTAAGAATGATGTGATTTCCTGTAATTCTCTATATAATTCGGTACTCTACATAATTAATTTAAGACTGTATGAATATTTTTTGAGTTATATTATATGTTATCTATCTCTTCTCGTCTATCTCTTATGGATAACCTACAATAGCCATTTTTTGCCATTTACTTTTTACGAAAAATAATCCCTTATGTTCAAAGCAATTTTTATACAATACAGCATTAATCCTTATCCAATAAGTACCTTAAATAAATTGTTGATTTAGTATAGATCAATATGGCCGTTTATAGCATGTAATTTAAGTGAACATTTTCGGAGATATTACAGATTTAAAATGCCGTGAGGAGGCCGCGCTTCGCCCTATAGCACTTCGCATTTAACAGCTATATGTCGTTCTTTCAAGAGTTTGTTTAATGACAAGAAAGCTGTGAATATTGTATATAAAGACATTCTGTAATTAATACATAGGGAAAAATGTAAAAATAAATAAGCAAATATGTACTATATGAATTTAGATATCTCAAAGATAGCAGGAAATCTTGGAATAGGGAGAGGGAAATTGTTTTTCTCCAAATTTAAAGCTTGCGGGCCACGGGCAGTAATGAATAAATCAAAACTACTAGATTTTTTTTTCATTGAGTGACATGGGCTATATATTTTATACCCGTGCGAAGCAGGGGCAGGCCGCTAGTAATAAATAAAAACAAATTATACAATTATAAAAATACATACTCTATTTAGGTTATCATATTTTTATTCTTTACTTTATGTTATCAATGACCTTTTTCAAGATACAATATTTATGCTGTCCGTATAGAATATAATATATTAATTTTTTTTATTAAATACAACTCTTAAGCTACGCCGTGTGGTATCAGGCTGAATAGAATAGTACCACCCTCATTTCTTACCGAGGTGTCGTAAAAGGCGACTAAGGTAAGTCGACCCACCGTGTGGTATCCGGTTTAGTAGAATAGACCACCCTCTTTCTTACCGAGGTGTCGTAAAATACAACTGAGGTAAGTTGACGTCAGGCAGGCGGCCGGTAGCAAAAACGCAGCCATGTGACAGCATGTTTATAACATGATGTGCCAACCCCACTTAGAGTGGGATAAGGGCAGGAAGATGATGATGATACAACTCTTAAGCTATCTTTTGATACGTGTCAATGTGTATCTGTGACCAAGTTAGCGCACTTAATGTTCCGTATACATAATAATGTTAAACAACTAATACATCCTGGCGAATTTTTATTATTTTGATATTAAATACTTTTACTATTTGCCCAACATTTATTGATGTCTAAATCGGATAGAAATTTTATATTTGACATCAGTAGCGAGGCTACACTAAAAATTAAATCAATCCGTTGCTCCTTAAGGGCGTGAATGCCTTCATTCGGTTGTTTTTGTCCTTACAAGCAAATATACTTTCATCTTCTCTTATGAGGTTAGCGCAGCGCTAAAAACGCTAAAACGATCTATGAGATAAAAAGTCTGTAAATCTCTGATATAGAGCAACCATAATAATTGTTCTAGATCATTTATCAACGACAAACCTGTTAAAATATAGAAGATAAATTGAATTTATATCTGTGTTATCGATACCGATAATTGTAGAATAATTTTATTCAAGTCTTTAGACGGCCTTGATAACTAGTTGCGAGCTCCAAACTCGTTTTTAGACCACGATAAAGACATGGAAACAAGATCAATATAAGAAAATAAAAATAATTCGTTACTTCGAGAACAGAACGCCATAAAAATATCAACTTTAACGTATATTTACGTTAAAGTTGATATTTTTATGGCGTTCTGTACTAAAGTAACTAAACTCTATGATGATTTTAAGTCGAGTGTAAAACGGTCGGGCACCTTTCAGGCAACCTCAAAATAAAACAAATGCTCTGTCCTATTGGACAGAGCATTTGTTTTATTTTGAGGTTGCCTGAAAGGTGCCCGACCGTTTTACACTCGACTTAAAATCATCATAGAGTTTAGTTACTTTAGTATTATACTAGAAGGGAAGCCGTGTGGTATCCGGCTTAGTAGAAAAGACCACCCTCTTTCTTACCGAGGTGTCGAAAAATACGTCTAAGATAAGTTGACGTCAGGCAGACCGGCCTGTCGTAAAATACGTAGCCGAATCATGTGACAACAACATGTTTATAACATGTTGTGACGACCCCACTTAGAGCGGGATCAGGAGAGTGAAGACTAGAGTTGGGAAGCTAGCCTAAAAAGGCTATATTACAATAAAGAGATAGCAAATGAGACTGTATATATCCGTCTCTAGTTATCGTCTTTAGTTTAGCCCTTTCGATAACGGCTATTTAAATACTTGCTTAGTTTATTATTTGTGCTGAGGTCCCAAATTTAATAAAAAAAGAAAATTCTTCTTTTTAAAGTAATAAAAACTAATAAAATGTTCACTTCAATGAAGAATTCCTTTTTAATATTAAAAGTTATGTACTTTACAAAGGGGGGCATTAAGACTGTAGAAAGGCTAAGGTGGGGCGTCGCACAAAAAAGGTTGAGAGACACTGCTCTAGCTCTTAATGTATCACTAAACTATAAACCACACCAATCCGTTCCTCCGTTCAGACACGGAGGAAGTTAAAATAACAAATATTTATACGGAAGTCTGTACACCATCGTAGGTATTTTTCTTTCAACGTTCGTAAATAAGAGACTATGACATTTAAATCGTCACTAAATTGAAAACAGGTTTTACTAAGCGTGTTTTAATATTACTGGATATATTATCATGAGGCATGGAATCTTTTGTTTATTTTATTAGTACTAAAAACTATCGGAAAGTATGTTACTACCCAACAGCTGAGCAAAAGAAAGATGTGAATTTTTGAGATTCGATATATTATAAAACGTTGTGCGATTATTAGAGCTTGTGACATCATTGCGTTTTATTCGCAACTAACAATTATAATAATACTTAATTGTAATAATTATAATCATAATTTGATTATAAGCGCAAATAAATAATTTAATTTAAAATACATATTTATGTACGCATTATTATCCAGAAGTGGAGTGTATATTATTATCTTTAGCTAATATATTAAGGCCGTTTGTGCAAAAAATTTGATACTAATTGCAGTTAAAATGTCTGCAATACATCGTTTATTATATTTATACTAGTGGTGGCTGTTTCGCTATTATTCAAATAGTTATTAAAATATATTTAATCATAATTATGATTTTTGACATTCAATAAGAATATAGGCAAATAATTTAAATCTCTTCTCACTTTGAACAGACTGTAACCGTAAACAAAAGTATAATTGTGTGGATAAGTGCGTGTGTATCAAATGTACAGTAGTGTGATATGTTTTTTTTATTGATTTAACTGTACCAGCGAAGTTCCCAAAATATTCCCAAAATGAAATTTGAACATAAAAGTAGTTATTGTGAGCTAACCATACGAGATAGAGCCATGCTGTCTCGGACTTTTTTCTAGTATTTCTGTAGATCTACATATCTCTAGTATATTACTTTACTGTATTTCTGCTGATTTGCGCGACGCACGCTACTAAAATCCGAGTAGGCGAGTTTTCGACCTCTTCAACACAATTTAAATAAAACGGTAATTTATTATTAACCTTAATCTTCCGGAAGATTTGCATCTTAAAGTAAAAACCGTATAAAAATTCGTTTAGTGGATTTTGAGAAAATCGATTACATAGGCAGTTTTTGGGGACTTTATTTTATAATAGGTGTACATGTATATTTTTCATACTCCTACGCATAATTTTCGCGAAAAGGGGCACAAAGTTTTTGCTTCAAGTTTTAATATATAGATAGTGATAGGCGCGGCTCAATTAATCACAAGCGCATTAAAAATTTATAATTCACGCTTCATAATATTCCGTGGGAAATCAAGCATGAAGTTATACTTGTTCGCATACCAACAACCGTCGAATAAATCACTAGCCCGAGATACAGTAAGCGAATTCACGTCGAAAAGCGTCACGCAACATCAATCCTTATAATCTATACTAATATATAAAGCTGAAGAGTCTGTTTGTTTGATTGTTTGAACGCGGTAATCTCAGGAAGTGGACTGATTAGAAAAATTCTTTCAGTGTAAGATAGTCCATTTATCGAGGAAGGCTATAGCCTATATAACATCACGCTAAGATGAATAGGAGCAGCAATAAAAAATATTACGAAATCGGCAAAATTTTAAGATTTCCTTGCGTACGCTGAGTAAACGGTGATATTTATTCAAAAATCATGTATTACATAATTTATAAGGTAAGTTGACGCCAGGCAGGCGGCCGGTCGTAAAATAACTAGCCATAACATGTTGTGCTGACACCACTTAGAGTGGGATAACGGCAGGAGAATGATGAATGATGCTCTGCAGGAAATCTAGCTTGAAGCTATAAGTATTAGAATACGTAAGCGTCATAATGCGTGCATTCGCTCGTGTCGAATCCACAATATCTGTGTACCTAATTTTATAAGCAAAAGCATAACAGCGTCCTTCGCAATGACCTAGTCTAGATAGATGGCTGCCAATTCTTGTTAATAAACATAATTCTATCCACAAATAAAGTTAGGATATTTAAGAACACTATTGCTATTAAAGATTATTACTAGAAACGTCTTGCTACTATAATTTTAAGTATTAATAAATTGATTTCTATATTCTAAGGGGAGTCTCACCCCTAGGGAACCCGACCCCAGGTAGTGGATGGGGGATGCTCGTCCGATATACAGAAAGGGTGTCGCAAGAGTTGGAGGGAAATAAAATACCTCCAACCAACCGGCCGGAGATGGACATTCCGATAAAAAAAACCCCTGCGCCAATCTTCCTAGACATATTCTGGGGTGAGGTCAAGAGCAGTGCTGTGTACTTGAGCTGGAGCATACAGAAAAGATAGCGGCGAATGAGCTCCTCGGGGCCAACAGCGGCGCTCACGCCTCGAAGCAGGCGATAGTCTTTGGGTCAGATGGCAACTGGCCGTAAAATCGAATGCAAACAACATCCTCCTCGTTAAAAATGAAAAGGGCCGACCACAAATAAACGTGGGGGCACAGAAATAAGAATAAACTGATTTCTATGAAATGAAAGAGACAAATGAACGCGAAGGTATTTGTTTTATGATATGTAATAATGTTTTCATTCCTTTAAAACTGAAATTAAAATATATTTTTTGAAAATTAAGATGCTTTTTATGATGGAGTGATTCTTTTTGAAGAGATTGACGTCCAGTGCTGGATCCAAACGGTTTTGTAATATCTATGATCTTTTAACATCGTGTATCTAGTGGGGTTTGTATAAAAGCATTGCGTTTCACGGTGAAGGTCGAACCTAACATCTTAGGATCAGTATATCGATTTTTTAATATGGGTTCCAACTTTCCTCACTTTAGCTTTGCGACAACCTGAACTAATTCAGTAGTCAAGCCTGTCTTTACTCATGGAGCAGGGTTAAAATTTAACCGGGAGCCGCGCGTTGATGGTGAAATCTTGTATTACTCATTAAGGACTACGATGAGGCGCCCCAAAGTTGTCGTAATTTTATTCCTATGATAGTATTATTTTTCAAACTGCTGGTTTTTTTTACATGAACCTATGTTAAAAAATATTTTCAAAATCATTTCGTAAAGGGGGTGGGGGGCTTGTTGTGCTTAAAACGGGCCTATCGGTAGTTTTAGTTCGTATATGAATTTCTTCGTAAATATTTCTATCACGTAGAAATAGTATCATAATATCGCGACATAATTACTTTTTCTACAACTAAGGAGACCAAAATCAGTAACGTGACCAATCTCACAATGTAAACACATCATTAACTATCTCGTGAGCTCACCATCTTAGAATAACTTTCACCCACTATGGTGAAACGTCGCATCATAGATACATTCTTTGACCAAAATAGTAAACAGTGTAATAAAACATGATTAGATCATTTTTTAGTCTAGTTATTAGTTTATCCAATATAAAGCTTTTTATTTACATTCATATTTAATTTAGTAGTGCGTGGTTGAACGAGCCTTGCTCGGTAATATTTTACAAACTAAAAAAAACTAATTGGGTAGGTGGGAATCCTAGGTATTTTCATTTCTCGAGACCACCCGTTCCCCGAATAAGCTACGCTGACTTGACCCATTGACTTACTTGACTTGAATCATTTGCAGTCTTGAACATTAAATTTAATCATTCCTATTTCTCTTTTTGCCACAATTTCATACATAAAAGAAGGGAAAGTACGTGGCGAATAGCTTATACATATTATTCCAGAAATGAAATACGATTAACAAATCCATAATTTCATAACATTGATTTACAGAATATTCACAAAAATATGATGATGTAATATTACTTATTAATATACTAATTAATATTTAGAGGAGTAAACGTACTGTAAGAAATGTTTATTTCGTAAAGCGACATAAAACAGCGTTTGCAGGTCGTAGTGGGCATTATACTTGGTGCGAGACTGTACAATAAAATTAATAAAAAACTAAATATTTTTGGACTTTCCAGAACCGAATGCAATATAAAGCTCATGTCATGGATAAAGGAGCTAAATTACAACGAAACAGAACTATTATTCAAAATAATAACTTAATTAGTAATTATTTTCAATAATAGTTCTTAACGAGCATACGAGAGAGCGCACACACTCACACACACACACACAAACACACACAAAAACACTTAACATGAAAACACAACAGACGCGTCAGTTATAATATTTGTTTATGTATTGTTTTTGTATTACATTAGATTTGTTTTGATTTTGTTTATGTATTACATTAGATTAGAAAATCACTATTTTTGATCCAGAGGGAGGTAGACACTCGTAGCACA
Organism: Morpho helenor; assembly: GCA_029227775.1. Classification (NCBI taxonomy): domain Eukaryota; kingdom Metazoa; phylum Arthropoda; class Insecta; order Lepidoptera; family Nymphalidae; genus Morpho; species Morpho helenor. The sequence continues at coordinate 5,570,234 of JARGCU010000032.1, read as the reverse complement.
AGTTATCTTAGTACGAGTGTCTACGATATTTGTTAATGTGAATTTGTATTTTATTATCTATTTTTGAATCTTGTTTTTTGTATTTTTTGTAATTGTTTGGCTAAATAAAAAAAAATAAAATAAAATATGCTTTCTAACTTACTCATTAACAAATAGATGAGTTTAACTTATTTGTGTTTATCGTTATTTTCAACTTCACTTTAACACTAGATTTGTATCTCTTTAGTTAAATAACTTTGTTAAACGGCACATATTAACGATACCGACAAAAAGATAAGATATTAGATATCATTAAGATTATGAATGACACATTGAAAAATATTTCTCAATTTCTAAACAGACTTAAGGAGTGATGACAATAATATGTTGCTATAATCCGCGATAAGAGAAAATCGCAGTATTGCGAATTCGTCGCGGAAACTTTCTCCTGATAAAGCTTCAGAAACAGAGCGACTCAATTGAGTTAAGAGTCTGGTAGTGTATGTGTGCTGTGCTAGTAGTATAGTGTGGAGGTTGCGGTTTTGAGTGCGGTCGACAAATCCTGCGTGCATGGACAGTACACTCCACTTTTAGCATTACATAGAATTTCTCTAATCGCAGACTACAACAAAACAATATTTAGATGACTTTTATATTATGGACATCTGAAAAGTAACACTTAATTCAATAAATTATTTAGTCAAACAGGATATTAAGTTATTGTTACTTGTATGATGAAACAGTGCGATCAATGATCTCACAAGCAAGCAACAACATTATTTAATGGACGAGATTTGAGTGTGACATTCAATCATCACTTACTGATAAAGATAATAAATAATGAAGAAGAAATCAACATTAATAAATCATCTTCCTGCCCGTATTCCACTCTAAGTGGGGTCGGCACTACATGTTACAAACATGCTGTCACATGATTTGGCTCCGTTTTTACGACCGGCCGCCTGCCTGACGTCAACTTACCTCAGTCGTATTTTACGACACCTCGGTAAAAAAGAGGTTGGTCTATTATACTCAGCCAGATACCACACGGCGGGTCGACTTACCTTAGTCACCTTTTACGACATCTCGGTTAGAAATGAGGTTGGTCTATTCTACTCAGCCTGATACCACACGGCGGCAACATTAATAAATAATAAAAAATATATTGGACACTTATACACACGGTCGTCCGTCCCCAAAGTAAGTAACTTAATACTTGTGTTATGGTAAACAGACAACTGGTGAATATATACTTATATAATTTTTAAATACATACTTAAATACAAAATATACACCCAGACTCGATGACTAATAAATTCATTTAAAGAAAATTTTGGCTCTCGGCGAGAATCGAACCCACGACCCGCGGAGCTGAAGGCAGGGTCACTACCCTGTACGCCAACGGGCCAGTCATTGCTTATTATCTCATGTTAATAAAAATCTTACAGATATGAGGAGAGGACCTTTAATATGTCAACTTGGATATTATACTGGAGTAAACAAAGAACTAAGACTATGAGCAATAAATTTTGCCTTTTGTGTAGTTGTTAGTTGTAGAACATCATTATTTGGTGAACCGATATAGCTTAAGTAAAACATTAGCATAACAACCATTGAAGGAATATACATAACTATAACTGAGGAGCTGGGAAACAAAACTAGATAAGTCCAGGAAATAAAGTATGTTATACAAAATATATATCACTGTTCTATACTACTATATTATATTCTGAATGGAACATCTTCCTGCCTTTATCCCACTCTAAGTGGGTCGGCACATGTTATAAACATGTTGTCAAATGATTTGGCTACGTATTTTACGAACGGCCGCCTGCCTGACATCAACTTACCTACTAAGGTAAGTTGATCTAACGGTGAATTTGCTTTTCCATGTGGTACCTGACACTCATATTTCAGACCCTATAATAGTTGGTAGAGACATTTCTGATCAAGGGTTATGTGTTAAAATAAGTAAGGCGACTACGCCTTTTACGACACCTCAGTAAGAAATGAGGGTGGTCTATTCTACTCAACTGGATACCACACGGTGGGTCAACTTACCTTAGTCGCCTTTTGCGACACCTCGGTAAGAAATGACGTTGGTCTATTCTACTCATCCGGATACCACACGGCGAGTCGTCTTACCTTAGTCGCCTTTTACGACACCTCGGTAAGAAATGAGGGTGGTACTATTATATTCAGCCAGATACCACACTGCGTTATATTCTGACTGGAACATCACTTTTAAATCCATTATTTACCTATTTAGAGTTTTGGTCAAAAACATTAGGGATTAATAGGGATAGATGTAACTGAATAAAAATACAATTTCAAAAAAAAAATTAAACAGACCTATTTGGTTTTGTTTCCCACATCTTTAATAAAAATACGAATTACCTGTTGGCAAGTGATAAACAACGCTGTCCACACAAATATACCAGCAATAACCTGAGCAGGTTTTGTGGCCAAAAACAACTGGTGCGCCTCACCAGTAGCTGAGATGGGCTGAGCCGTCACATTGATTGTTTCTGGCAAACTCATCCTGTAAGAAAATATTACAAAAATAATTTCTCGACTTCTTAAATTTAAGAACATATATTCAGAAATATGTATTGACGCTGTGTGGTATCCGGCTGAATAGAATAGTTCATTTGTTACTGAGGTGTCGTAAAAGGCGACTAAGGTAAGTTGACCCGCCGTGTGGTATCCGGCTGAGTAGAATAGACCCCCCTCATATCTTACCGAGATGTAAAAGGCGACTAAGGTAAGTTGACTCACCGTGTGGTATCCGGTTAAGTAGAATAGACCACCCTCTTCCTTATCGAGGTGTCGCAAAATACGACTAAGATAGGTTGGTCGTAAAAAACCTAGCCAAATAATGTGACAACATGTTTATGACATGCTGTGCCAACCCCATTTAGAGTGGGATAAGGGCAGGAAGATGATGACTATTAATGTCTATACATTCTTCTAATATTTCTCAATTTTTGTAAATTAATTTAATATAATAAAATTAATTAAGTAAATATCTTAAGAACATGTTGTATAAATACATAAAACAACATATATGTAATTTAAAAGTTGTGAAATGAAGATATTTTTGCATTTTGCACAGACAAAAATTTACACATATGACTAAATGTGCTAATTAGCAAATCTGTAAAAAAAGGAGTAATGTCTTTACAACTATAAACTAAACACTTCTTTCTTATTGTTTTCTATTTAAAAAACTAATAATTTGAGAAACCAACATAGTGCAAAAAGTAAATATATAGTTATGTACAACAAACAACAGCTGATTAAACAATATATATAATAAACTATTTCAAGGTTAAATTGTATATTCACTCATTATTTGATATTTTTTTAGTATTGTAATATATAAAATGTCAGTGGCAAATTTCAAATTTATGTCATAATGGCTAATATAAAATACATATTTATTATCACAGTATAATTTTATAATGTAATTTATTTTATGTTGCATATATTTTTGTCTAGATGCCAAATAGCAAAAACCATATTTACAGCTTTATTCCGAAAATATATCACATATTTTAAAAAGTTAAATCTATAATCTATCATTCTAATTATGAATATCATATGAAATACTCTAGTACAACTGTTAAGATGTGCAAGCACCACTTAGTTTCACCTACATGACAATTAGATCGGCATAGTTTGCAGGCATTGAGGCATGATTCTCTTGATCGTTGGAGGTAAAAGTTATTTTTTAGTATTCATTGGAAACTTAGATGGACCTTACAATTTGGAGGTCATACTGTATAGAGACCTGTGAATACTTTATCTAAACGAATTAACTGTAATATTAAGTCCCGAATTATGTAAAATATGTGGACATTCCCATGAGTGTATTCGTAAAGCTCAAGGTTTACCTTGTAGTACTTAGGAAATTTATTTGAACTACGTTTTCCTTTTGTTTCACGTCAGATGTCAATTGTAATCAACACTGCACATATTGTCGAAAATTCCACTTCAAAGACGAAACAATAAGTTTGTAAACATTAAACATAAACAAATACACGTAAAATCACTACACTAAACTTAAACCACTCCAATTGTTTGGTTCGTATCTTTTTTCATTTTATATATCGCTTTACTTCACTCGTTTGATGACGACTCGTTCGCTTTTTGCCAATCTGACAGACAATAAAAATAAATCATAATAAATATAGTCCACAGAATATAATTTTTAGGATCAAATGTTTCTTGTTTTGTAATTAAATAGTAACCAACAAAATACACTTAACACAGTTATTTAGCAATAATAGACAGAATAAAGAAAATTAATTGGAATAATACAATAATTAGTAGTTTATTTCTGAAGATTATTATTTTCTACTTTGCCATGGTTTATTTTGAAAAATAATGGTAGCTAAACCTACCAAATTATTTACGTATATTAAACGATTGAATTTCATTTCATTTACAAATTTCACATTGATTTTTACCTGAGAACGCATAAAATCTAGGTAATAAATCTTCTTTGAACTTTTTGAAACTTTATTGAAAAACAATTTATACAATACTTTATTTTAACTCTTAAATAAATCTTAATTTACATATCTAATCTGTCGATATATCTAATGTATTATATTAAAAAAAAAACTATATTTACGTATTACAGCTACCAGCTGGTTTATTAATTAAAGTAGCAACCCTGTTATATGAAAGTATCGAGCGAATTCAAAGCGATTTCTTTGAATATTACTCTTTGGAAAGATCCATCGCTTTCGTAACAACAATCATCCGCACATAGACAATCAACAAACTGAAATGAAAATGTCCGACGTAAAAGAAACGTTTTTATTTTACTTTGTGACTGTGTAACTATAAAAGCAAGCTATGTGAAATATTTTATTGTGTTTACGGTTACTGAAGTGTATATTTATAAAAATGATTGTTCAAGAGCCTATTCAGGTGGGTGCAGAAATATATTTTAGAGCAAATTCAAAGATACTTTATTTGCACAATTATTTCGTACATTGAATCCAATGATTTCTTGCAGGTTATCGTTTGGGATTGTCTCAATAATTATGAATATGACAATGCTGTGTTCCTGGCAGAAAGATTACATGCTGAAGGTGAGAACTAAAATTTTCGCCCCGACTTCCACCCCGCGAAATGTAATTGTATCGATTTTCATAAAATATAAATTTCGAGGACAACATTGATTAATGATGCATTTATTTTTTAGTTGCTTCTGAAGAGACGGCATTTTTACTAGGAACATGTTACTATAGAGCTGGACGTGTGAATGAAGCCCACTATTTACTAAAAAATATATCCCTTACTTTACCACAATCACGATTTCTCTTAGCCAAATGTTCTGTGGATTTAAAGTTGTAAGTAATTTTTAATACTTTAGAATACTAGTTAATTACAGAGTAATTATGTGTAATGAGTGCAAGTCACTTCTGAATTTAGCAATAGTATCTATTAAGTAAGACATATGTTGTAATTCCTACTTGTATAATTTATACACTGTATAATATGCAATGAATATTAATGGCTTTTTTAATAATGTATTTTTTCAATATCTAATATCTGAATGATCTATACTTATTATAAAACAAAGTCTCCAAAAGCTGTCTGTATGTGATCGATATTCTCAAAGTCAGATTGACTGAACAGATTTTTGTACTAAAAGGTAGTGCAATTCTTTCGAAAAGTTTTGGTTAATAGTACATTACGGTTTTTGGTTTAATTTATAGTTTGAACTCAGAATAAAATGAATGGATGTGTGTTTAAAACCCTTGATTTCCACAAGGGCAATTCCGTAGGTACAGCTAGTATTAACTTAAATTTGGCATTTTATAATTTATTTGTTAATAATAGAAATCACCCTATCTGAAAAACAAAGTAACATCTCCCATATATAAGCATAGGAAATGTACCTTTGTACATTGGATAGAGTGAAATATACTTTAATTGTTTAAGTGAAATACACTTTAATTGTTGCAGTTTTTTTAGCACAGTTTTAGTCCTTAAAAGATTTACATATTGTATTATATATTAGGTTATAGTGTTAGTGTTATATGGATAAAGTTGTGATGGCTTTATTAGTAGAATGTGTGACCATATGGGGCTCCTGGTGTCTATGGTGGTACAACAGCTTTTGTTTTTTATCTATACTAATATATAAAGCTGAAGAGTTTGTGCATGAACATGCTAACCTCAGGAACTACTGTACTGATTTGAAATATTCCTTTGAGTGTAAGATAGTCCATTTATTGAGGAAGGCTATTAACTGTAACATCACGCTAAGAAGAATAGGAGAAGAGCAGCAATAAAAATATTACAAAAATGAAGCCTTCTTTACATGAGCTGAGGAAACATTGAAACTTATTAAAAAATCATGTATTACAATATTGTTCCGCTCTAAAAGTTCTAAATAAAAGTCACTAACAGCATATGTCTGGCTTTTAAGGTTAACCCACTATAACCATTTTTATGGTTATGAAAATATTATGTTTCAAACCATAAGAAACTGGAGAAAGGCTTTTCAATGAATAAACGATAAATACAGATAAATTCTACTTAATACATTTAGACTAGAGGCCATCAATTATCTAGAACGAAGGGTCACAAGCGCAATTAAAAAGAAACATATAAAAGACTCAATAATAAATAATTTTGATAATTGATACAGTATTTATCAGTGGAATATCTTGCATTTATGAGTATAATTTTTTTGAATTCTTATCACCTTGAGGCAACTGTATTATATCGGAAAAGCCGTGTGCGACTAGCGAGCCGCAGGTTGCTGATTTCCGAATTTAGACTTATCTTTGAACAGCTGGGAGTGTGTTTTCAATTTCACCTGCATGTATATTTTTCATTGACACACTTAGATTGTCCTTATAATTATCAGCTGGTAGGATTAAAACTTAATAAAGTAGGTAAAATTGGAGTTTCAACTGTTATATGTACCCATATATGTTGTTAGAGATAGTAGATTACAATTCATTGTGTCATTTAATATTATAAGTTATAATAATTTATTTTTGATTTTTTTTATGTTGGCAGGATTAAATAGGTGTCTTTACAAAATCTACTTAAACTCTTTTACTTCAACTTTTATAAATATACTGGCGGCCTGCCCCTGCTTCGCACGGGTATAAAATATATATCCCATGTCAGTCAGTGTAATAAAATAATTAAAATCGATCCAGTAGTTTTGATTTATTCATTACTGCCCGTGGCCCGCAAGAGTTAAATTTGGAGAAAAACAATTTCCTTTCCCTATACCAAGAAGATTTCCTGCTATCTTTGGAATATCTAAATTCATATAGTACATTTTTACTTATTTACTTTTACATTTTCCCTATGTATTTTATTTTTACAATTAATTACAGAATGTCTTTAAACAAACTCTTGAAAGAGCGACATAGCTGCTAAAGTCGAAGTGTTAAAGGGCGAAGCGCGGCGTCCTCACGGCATTTTAAATCTGTAATATCTCCGAAAATGTTCACTTAAATTACATGCTGTAAACGGCCATATTGATCTATATTAAATCAACAATTTATTTAAGGCACTTAATTGGATAAGGATTAATGCTGTATTGTATAAAAATTGCTTTGAACATAAGGCATTATTTTTTGTAAAAAGTAAATGACAAAAAATGCTATAGTGGGTTATCCATAAGAGATAGACATATACCATCGCGGACTTTTCTGTGGACCTTTTCAAGGTGTACTTAGTACATCATTTTGATAAATCTCGTAGGGTTTAGCCTGCGTTTGCAATGTAAGCGGAAAAAAATGTAATTATTTACATAAACCTCAAAAATTACAGTATTTCTCTACTCCGTATTGAATGTTATTATACGTACAAACCTTCCTCTGGAATCACTCTATCTATTAAGAAAAACCGCATCAAAATCTGTTGCGTAGTTTTAAAGTTTTATGCATACATAGGGATATATGGACAAAGAATGCGACTTTGTTTTATAATATGTAGTGATATGGCACATATAGTTAAATTTCTGTGCATTGTTTAACATATACATTATATAATGTAAATATATACACAGATATAGATAACACAGGTTTTATCTATGTATATATATTAATAGTGAATTTATTTTAACTTCATATCCCACTTTTACAAAAATTGTACTGTCTGAGAAACGTCAGAATCAGAGGGATGTAAAATTTACAAAGGAACAAAAAATATAATTGTATAAATAAAATAAAATAGTATATATATGAAATACCTTCTATCTAATTTCGAGAATGCTGCCCTCCTTCCTATTCTGGACCATTCCACCCATATCTACATGTAAAAATACCTTAAATAAAATAAATTATTCATTCTTAACGTTTGTCCTGTCTATATCAAACGCGAAATAGTTCCTGTAATAGACAACGTACTATTTAACAACATAAAAGATACATTCCATATCTGTTCTCCATATCAAGTATGACCTCTACTAATTATTATTTTTATTGTTATAGTTACAAAGATGCAGAACTCGCATTGGGCACAAAAGACACTGTCGCTTCGGAGTTTGGTGAGCAAGCACCATATGCACTGCAACTGCTCGCCAAAATATATAACATCACAGAGAGAAGAAGTAAAGCAGCGGAGGCCCTCCGAAAAGCTCTATCTCTCAATCCTTTCATGTGGAAATCGTTTACCCAACTCTGCCAAATGGGTGAGAAAGTAGATCCACATAGTGTATTCCAAATAAATAACTCTGAATTTACACTTGGTGTTTCGACATTAGTGAATCTAGTCAGCAATTCGGAAAATATTTCATTTATCAATAGTAACATATCAAATAATACTAATATGAATTCTATCGTAACACCCAACAATGTTGCCGCTCGGTCTCCTATGACGCCAGACACGCCAGCGCCTGTTAAACGTATAAATATGTGGCACAGCGGTATAAAGCCCATACAGTTCTCGCCGTCTTTCGGTATGTTATCTATGGAAGAATCCCCAGTTATGTTGTACACGCCAACACTCACAGATGCTAATGAACAAAAAGCTATACCAAAGATAGTTAATTCGTTGAGAGCGCATGTTGGCCAACTCAAAGATGCAGTATTCAGCCCCGCACCAAGGTGTACACTCGGACCCGCGCCACGAAGGTCCTCTAGATTGTTTAGTAATAACAATAGTAGTTATTCAGTCAAAGAAAACAATAAATCACCTAGCCGGAAGTTCGTCACTCCCAAAAGTCCCTCTAGAAAAAATAAACAGCGCTCAGCCAAAAATTTAAAATCAAATTCTGAAACAAACGAGAGGAATAAAACTATAGAAACAGTCACGCCTACTATAACGCCAAAGAATACCAACGGTGTACCGCTATTGAATTTACTAAGAGAATTAGGAGAAGCTTATAAAGCGCTGTCATTTTTAAATTGTAAAAATGCTATCAAACTATTTCACGAAATACCACCTAAACAACTAGCCTCACCCTGGGTCCAAACAATGATCGCCCGTGCTCACTATGAGCTGGCACAGTATGAAGCTGCGGCTAAAATATTTGCAGAAATTAGAAAACTGTTCCCAAAACGCACAGAAGGAATGGATATTTATAGTACTTGTCTCTGGCACCTTCAACGTGAAGCGCAACTATCGGCATTAGCCCAAGAGTTAGTAGAATTGAACAGAAATGATTCTATAGCTTGGTTGGCGTCGGGCAATTGCTTCTCGTTGCATAAAGAGCGTGAAACAGCGTTAAAATTCTTTAAACGCGCCGTTCAGATAGACCCCGACGCGTCATACGCTCATGCACTCCTAGGCCACGAGTATGCCGTAGCAGAAGAAACTGATAAAGCTTTATCGAGTTTCCGAACAGCAGTCAGTATCGATCCACGTAATTACGTAGCTTGGTTCGGAATAGCTACAGTTTACGCTCGTCAGGAACGTTGGAAAGCTTCTGAAGTGCATATTCGTCGAGCGTTAAACATTCACCCCCAGTCCGGCGTGCTGCGCTGTCAGTTGGGACTAGCTCAAGCGGCCTTAGGAAAAATGGATCGCGCTATCACTACTTTAGAAAAAGCTGTTCTATCAGATGCAGAAAATCCTCTGTGTCGCTTTCACAGAGCATCAGTTTTATTGCGCGCCGGAAGACCACAAGACGCTTTGGCTGACTTAAACCATTTGAAGGATATTGCACCCAGAGAGTCTTTAGTTTACTATTTACTTGGAAAAGTTCACAATAAGTTGGGAAACTCCCACTTAGCTCTTATGCATTTCAGTTGGGCTACCGATTTGGATCCAAAGGGTACTGGTGCACACATAAAAGAAGGTTTCGACCCATCGAAACAGGAAGACCCTCCTGAAAGATCACCCTAATTGTTGTAATAATTTTACTGATTCGCCTACTCTCGTCGGCGTTATTGTCGTTTGTGACTGATATCCCATGTAAATAACGTGCTCACCTCTCGAACTCCGATTTGACACAAAATCTTCCAAATATAGCTTTACGGAGATCGACCGGTGTGTGAACGCATTTAGTTTCTGTAGTAGTAAGGGGCGTATGTCGATTTGTTTATATAGAGTAAGATGTGGATATTCCTAATTTTATCCTAGTTTATTATATATTATCATGTATAGCAAATGACTCCTAGAAAGTACCTAAAATTATGCTTTCGACGGACCTAGAACACGGGACCTCGATCTCATAGAATTTTTTTTATGAATTAAATATTTATGTTTTGCATGTCGTTGCAAAATTTATTGAATTGCCATCGTAAAATTCGTGATATGAACTGTTCAAAACTTCGATGTAAATCATTTTTTTTAATGTACCTATATGAAAAATCATTCACGAAAACCGCTGGCGGTGTTTCATTGTATTACATTTTTAAAATATGAACCTTATATAAAGAAATAACTTTAGAAAATGCAGATATAATGTTAGTACGTTATTAAAGGTTGATCTTTCACGACAGTCAAAATAAATACCAAATGAAAATTTAATACAATTCTATATAATATATCAATAACTTAATTCGAGTTCCATAAATCTTTTGTTGCATAAAAGAAAAATGGAAAGAGTTTATGATATAATTAATAATACTTTAAACTAAAACTATAAATAATTAATGACGGCATTGAAATATGCAGCAAAATTGTAATGTCATTAAATAGAACGATTAATATAACTCAGCCGGAATGCGGGGTGCAATGTTAATTATGGGGTGTTTAGTATAATATGTGTTGCGTAAATTCTATCACAAATAAAATAAGAATGTAGTCCGAAAACGCTATTCGGAGTTATCTGCAGTTGTCATCAATAATGACATTTGCAGATGCACCAATATAATAATACATAATCCATGATCCCATGACCCGTCCTATACTAACAAGCAGATTTACGAAGACAAATTGCACGGTATATACTCCGCTGCCTTATTTCGAAGACATATTGGGACAATGGTAGTTAATTTTCGAAATCTCCAATTATCATGATCTTACAAAATTACAGCGATTTTGGTTAAGACTGTATTACATAGTTAAATAGCGGACCGGGTGCGAAATCGATATATAATTGTGAATATAAAAATGTTATTCATTCTTAAAACACAGTTTATTGATGACTGAATTTGACTAAGACTAATAGTAAGAGGATTGTGTGAGGTAAAATATCTACTTGATAGTGGCAAAAAATATTGAGTGACTTTAATAATGTGACAGAATAATCTGATTTTGTTGAGATTTAAAAATCATTAACGGGTCATATCGATTGCAACTGTCATTTTAAAATATTGACATACTGGCAGATTTATTTATTTGACATATATTCGAATAAGGCTCCCGAAATAAGCGATTATTGGATTAAGCTAATTAATATTGTGACTTCGTGTACGTGTATTATTTTTGTGTAAAAATCCTTTCTTTTACTAAAGTCAGTGTAACACTGCACACTGTTCATCTATCATCCATTTAGGCAAGAAAAAATATCTAAATATGAGTTACTTTCATAAGTATAGATTTCATTTTAACATATTAGTTTTTTTTTTGCATGAAATAAATCAAGCCTCTGGCAGTCTTATTCGTGAATAAGTACGTTGTGTAGTGCTTCGAAACTAATAAGTTATTGATTCGGAAATTTCGCCTGCAAATTAAAATTGATTTTCCCCGTTCACTTGAACTAGAGATATTCTAAAGGTTTCGGATTTTTTCGTTTCGGAATTTTGTCCTTTATCTCACTCTAAATTAGGTCGGCACATTTTATTGTTTTAAATATTATCAGATTATTCTTTACGTTCTATTTACACTTTTATGAGTTTTTTAACTAAACCGTTTTTTTTAAAGTTACTGTTGCGTTATGACCTGTAACGATATTGGTATTGACAAATTTAAAAACGTGCAATGTACATATATATAAAGAAGGGGACGTGAGGGGATCAGAATCAAAAATAGCTAAATCCTAAAGTCACAATCAAATTCAGCTAATTTTAAATATTTGTATTTCGGTTTGCAGGAAACAAAGATTGATATTACTTAAATTCACAGTGAACAAATCTGTGTTTAATTTTTTTTATTTGTCATAACCCCTAGAATTAAACACATAAAACAAAATCGTCATTTTACTCAATTTAATTATTTTGGATATAGCTAGTTTGATTATAACCCCCTCGTGAGTACTTAGACACATTCTTTTCGTAATAGCATGCACTTGCATAAAAGTCAATTTAAAAAAAGTGGTTTTTGTAATTAGACCTTTGCGGAGTTCTATAGAGCAAAAAATTATAAATTATTTTGCTATACTCCGTCATAAGAGAAAATCTATATAATGGTGAAAGTAGAATGTCCTTATCGTTTTTATTAAACCTTATGCATTCAGGATTCGTAAAACGCATTCACTACATATCACAACACTACACTAGCACTGCACATATTCACTTCCACAATCTGAACAATCGTTTCGCCCCGGAATCGAAGCATCATGAGGAGATAGACTCCATTATAAAATCATAAAACAAAAGCTATAAAATATACTTAATGGCGGCGCAAAATTGTGAATTATTTTTCGGAAAAAGCATTTGATTTTCTTGAAAAATACCTGTAAACTACAAATTTTAATAATATGAAATATATATCTCAAAACATTTTATGTATAAATGTGTCCGGAAGTAGTCGTTTATGAACGTAGTGAAAACTGCACTAATAACCGTGGTCGTTTTTACAGACAAAAAATAAAATCGACAAATTGTTAGTGTCCGTAAAGACATATTCCAAATTTAAATTTTGGACCATAGCAAAAATATAGAATTATAATATAATGGAGTATCCGCTTTCGGTGTTTTCCAAGTTTTTAATGATAGCAACACTAATCTTATAGTTCTTGAACATAATTATAGGCACTGAAATAAAAATAACAATTTGGTTTTCTTTAATATAATCTACTTATGTTTTTAAAGTTATCCAAGGAAGTCATATATACAGCCAACAATAATTTGAATAATTCTTTACATTTGTTTATTATTTTTTTTTAAATAAACTGGGAATTTAGACATACCTGAACAAGTAACGTACGTAGTTTTAGACAGTTTGATAATATTTTATTGCGGTAATTTGTACAATGATAATCAAGAATATAATATAGTAATTATGTTGCACAAAATTATTTTTTCTTTAATAATTAATCAGTCGCTGTTATGTTTATTTTGGTCGATGTCATTTTTATATATATATTCGATGTGTAAATGTGTCAAGAATTTTGGTTAGGCGATTTAAATATGTACGTTTTTTTGTTTCACATTATTGACTTATTCCGTAAAGAATAAAACCGCATATAACGTGTCCTTGTCAACAGTCCTTGACCTTAGTTAATGCTATGTTTATAAAATTATTTCGTGATATTTATATAATAAAATAACCACACTGTCGTTTGTCGTAAATCACCGATCGTAAGTAGCTCTAAAGACATGTACACCCTAATATGTGAACTTATAAAAATCATATTAAAGTATTTTGTGTTTCATTTAAGGAAATTCGCCGTATCCAGCATAATAAAATAGTACCACCCTCATTTCTTACCGAGGTGTCGTAAAAGGCGACTAAGATCGACCCGCCGTGTGGTATCCGGCTGAGTTGAGTAGACCACAATTATCAATATCAATTAAATCAATTACACAGTAAAGAAATTGTAATCTGTCACAATTATTTCATAAAATCATTACATCGCATTGATTTATACACCGCATTAATAAATAGAAAGCAAACGAGATTTATTATCTGTCTCTCTTTTATGTGAGTCACAATCAAACAAACAAACTCTTCAGCTTTATATATTAGTATAGATGGATAACATTTAAGGTGCGCAACCATACTCTAAATTAATAAACTATGCTATTTCTGCAAATGCTGTCAAAATTTTATATGTAGCTTATAACCTAATGAACGAACTTAATCATACAATTTTTTGTAATATAGAGTCTAAAGCTTTTCTAACAGTCGGATCGTTGAGGAGTTTATTTTGAGGTTCCGGTTTTGGTGGCTCTGGCTTGGGAGTATTTTTGTCATTCAGAATGCTTAGGATCCTTTGTTGTAAGTCCACTTGGGTTTTAGTGGCCGGTGCACTCGTATTCAATGGTTCGCCTAACTCTAATTTCACTTGTTGCTCACGCCGTTCCTAAAACAAAAAAGTTTATTAGCTGCTTGACGTAAATCAAACTTCAAAAGTAATAATAAAATTATTTTGCTATAATCCGCGAAGAAGTAAAATAGAAAATATATATAATGCTAAATGTAAGTGGACAATCGGTTATCATACCTGATACATGCAGGATTCGTAAAAAACACATGCACAAACCTCCACCACCGCCACCACCATACACAAGCACTATATATGTTCACTATCACAAACTCAACAATCGTTTCGTCCCGCAACCGAAGCATCGCAAAGCCTTTGCGATCACTTACATTTAGCATTATATATATTTTCTATTTTACTTCTTCACGGATTATAGCAAAATAATTTTATTATTACTTTTGTATTATGGATCTCCGCAAAGTAACGCCTAATTCTATAAATTATGTAAATCAAACTTGTAAAAAAAAAGTAAAGTAACTGCCTGTTACTATCCCACTGCTGGGCATAGGCCTCCTCTCTCCATTCCTGGAGAGAAGGTTTGGAGCTAAGGCCTACCACGCTGCTCCAATGCGGATTGGTAGGTTACACATATCCCCAGATTTCTCTAGATATATGCAGGTTTCCTCACGATGTTTTCCTTTACCGAAAAGCATGTGATAAATTGCAATTATCAATTAGACACATAAGTTTTCATAGAAAAACTCATTGGTGCCTGCCGGGGTTTGAATTCGTGACCCTCTCGAAAGAGTCGCACGGTCACACCGCTGGGCTATTACAGCCCATTCATCAGCAAACTCTTGTATCAATTTTAAATTTGTATTCGTATAATATTTTTAAGGAGGTTCCAGATACCACACGGTGGGTCAACTTACCTTAGTCGCCTTTTACGACACCTCGGTAAAAAATGAGGGTGATACTATTCTATTAAAAGTTAAAGGAGTGGCACCAGCGTTAACGAATGATAGAGGAGAATGGAAGAAGACATATTGTGCCGACCCCACTTAGAGTGGGATAAGGGTAAGAGAATGGTGATGACCACACTGCGTTAAACAGTCTGTTAACTATTTAACTGCTGAATATTTGTGTTAATACTGGATTATATACGTACTTGTAAGTATTCCATGACCTTATCGTACTGGAGTACTGTAAGACTGCGCCCATCGGCCAGTTGTCCTAAAAGGGCGTACACTGCTTCCCGACCTGATGGGCCACCTCGTTGGACCTCTTGGAAATTACGGGACATCAGTTGCAATGCATCTTCTAAAGGTATATTACGATGCTCTATAAAAAAATATGAACAAACAATATTTAATTATATAGGTATTTAATTATAACATCCTTTGCCATCGTTAGGATTTTATAGATAAAACTATAGTAAGTAAGTAGTAAGTAACGGCCTGTTACTATCCCACTGCTGGGCATAGGCCTCTTCTCTTCGTTTTATTTTTTTTTTTGGAGAGAAGGATTGCGGATGCGGACTCCAATGCGGATTGGTAGGTTCCACATATCCCCAGAATTCTCTAGAGATATGCAGGTTTCCTCACGATGTTTTCCTTCACCGAAAAGCGTGTGATAAATTACAATTATCAATTAGACACATAAGTTTTACTAGAAAACTCATTGGTGCCTGCCCGGGGTTTGAACCCTAGACCTTCTCGAAAGAGGTGTACGGTGATACCGCTGGGCTACCACAGCTTAAAACTATAAATATTACAAAAATCCTTACAAAATAACCATAGAGCAACTCAATATATTAGTATATGTGATGTTAAAAAATTTTTTTCGTTGGTATTTATTTGTTTAAAGATTTCTAAGTAGATTTCAGAAAATTGCCTATCGAGAAGAGCTAATAAGAAACTTGGTGGTTGCTCTTAATATAATTCCTATAACTAGTTGAATTTCGTCTATCATGCGCAAGTTGGAGTAGCTAAATCCACGAATTTTTCTAATTTAAGTCATCTTCAACAGTATAGTAGGCTTTCTGTAGCAGTCTCTTTTGAATTATCTAAGGTCTAAGGTCTATTAGAAGTGGTCGTATAAGTAATAAAGATGCACTAACACTCACACGCACTCAAAAACACAAGCACACATAACACACAAACACACACACATACACACACACATTCTCTCTCACACTCTTACACGCAAATTTTTACCACATGCATGTATTAGTCTTTTCCACGTACCACATACAACACACAGCATAAGCTGTTATTTCGCTCTGTTTATTTTAGTTTAAGTTAATTTTAGCACATTTCGAGGGGTGGAGGCCTGGTGACCTGTTATACGGGTTTTTTACCTACCATAGGCACCAGCAATCCACAACCATAAATTCTTGTAAAATTAATTAAATTGCTTAAGTTTATTTTTTTATTTTTGTATGGTTTGTGGTGCGAAATAAACGTTTTATTATTATTATTATATCAAAATCAAGGCTACATTACGGTGGAATTTTAGTTTAGAATTGTATACTAAAACCCACAAATAATTATGTACTTATGGAAGGTTTCTACTTTATCCATTACATATATTGACTTATTACAATAAAAGTAATGTTGTGATAGCCTGAATATTTGTAACCTACCAATCTGCATTGGAGCAGCTTTGGTTGGGTTTAGCTCCAATCATTCTCTCCTCAACCGGAGAGAAGGCCTATACCCAGCATTAGTATAAAAAAAGAGTAAAGTAACGGTTGTTGCAATCCCACTGCTGGGCATAGATCTCCTCTCTTCGTTTCTGGAAAAAAGGGTTGGAGCCACACAACCTCCCAATGCGGATTTGTAGGCTACACATATTTTAAGATTTCCCTAGAGGTATGGAAAATTCCTAACGATGTTTTCCTTCACCGAAAAGCACGTGACAAATTGCATTTATCAATTAGACACATTTTTTTTCACATTTAGACAAGTTTAATACTATGGAGTCACACGGTTTCACCGTTAGGCTATCACAGCTTCAAAGCAGTGGTATAGTGACAAGTTCATTGACCAAAAGTACCTTGTTTTCACATTTAGACAAGTTTAATACTATGGAGTCACACGGTTTCACCGTTAGGCTATCACAGCTTCAAAGCAGCGGGATATTGACAGGTTTAATGATCAAAAGTACCTTGTGGCAAACCATGGAGGATTGTAAGTGTGAGCGATCTATGTTCCTGATTCTGCGGCATCACGAGAATCGCATAGAGGCATCCGCGTGACGCGATGTTCCCCAACACTTTGCCTATGGGTACATCTTCCATGGGAAACAGTAGATCCACTACAATGCCTAATCTTTTGAGTCTGCCTTCTATGTACTCTGCATATTCTCTGCAAGAGAAAGAAACATTGACAATTTAAAGAGTTAGAAGATTGATGGTTTGACCTTGTTTTTATTATCTTTCTTATAAGGGATAACCGTTGTATCCGGCTGAGTAGAATAGACCAAACCACATTTCTTACCGAGGTGTCTTAAAAGGCGACTAAGGTAAGTCGACCCGCCGTGCGGTATCCGGCTGAGTAGAATAGACCAAACCTTGTTTCTTACCGAGGTGTCGTAAAAGGCGATTTCTGCGGGGCGTTGACAAGTTGTTGAAAAAAAAATAAACTGGTTGACTTTTGAGAAAATTGCTTCTTATTTATTGAATAAGTGTAAAGGAAAAATATCTTTGTTATAAAATAGCATGTAAAATTCTATACAGATAGATAGCTTTACAATAAGTATAGATATTAAAATGTACTAACGTGAGTGTTTTAGAAACAACTATAATCTCGCAGTCATTCTTTTCCGGTACAGGCAACGTTCGAGGGTACTCGGGCTGAGTAAATCGATCAAATGACCTTTTCTCAGACCAATCATTATCTGAAACATTTAGAAAAACATAATGTCAACGTAGCTTATCTTAATGATAGTTTGAAAAATCTAATATAATAATTATTTTACATCAAATTTGCCATGGTACGGCTGAGTAGAATAGACCACCCCCATTTCTTATCTAGGTGTCATAAAAGGCGACTAAGGTAAGTCGACCCAACGTGTAGTATCCGGCTGAGTAGAATAGACCTCCCTCATTTCTTACCAAGGTGTCATAAAAGGCGACTAAGATAAATTGACGCCGTGTGGTATACAGCTGAGTAGAATAGACCACTTACTTCTTACCGGGGTGTCGTAAAAGCCGACTAAGGTAAATTGACCCATCGAACGATGGTAAGACGTGACGAGTTTACGGCTAAATCGATCTTGCCAGGTTTTGGGTTCGTGTCCCACATTTCACCAACCCTTACTTTCTTTTTTTATTTTTTCTTTTTATAATTTTTCTTCATTTTATAATCTTTTAATAAAATTACCGAGCAAGGCTCGGTCACTTAGGTACTAATCTAACTAAAACTAAATAGGTACTTTATATATTATGTACACTTTTTATACATATCTATATATAGTCATCCACCTAAGTTAACACTGCCGATGCGTTTGCAACCATCTGGAGGCTGCTGAAAATCAGCGCTGAGACAACCGAACAATGTATAACTGCTCAGCTTTAAGCTCAGCAGTTATCCATTTGCAGTACACTATTGGCAAATAATGATGGCATTAATAACTGTATTTTTAGTTTATGTTTTCGTGTTCTTTTATTTGTTATTATATTTTTCTTTTAATATATAAGTGTAACAAAAAACTCTTATGAGTTTATGTTTGCGCTAACATTATGTAAACTTGAACTTATTGTAAAATAAATAAAAAAATAAACACACTTTTTTTTAATTATACACTTATTTGTTGATAGTATATGTTGTAAATAAAGTTTTTCTTTCTTTCTTATTAGTCCGGGAGGATGGCATAGATATTAAATTTGTTCAATACCTTTACCACGTCCGTCATCTCTGAAATTTCCTTGTGGAGCACCACGGCCTCGACCACCGCGGCCACGTGGTCTTCCTCTTGGCCCGCCACGCATATAATCCCTGCCTGTTTCTTCATATTCTTCGGCTCCATAATCTTGAATTAATTCACACTAATATTACAGATACAAGTCTATCTGTCTGTTACATTTTTACAAATAATTTTAATATAACTGGAACTTATTTATCTGTATAAGATATACAGAAAGCCTACTTTACTGTTTGAGGATTACATTGATGATAATATATGGATGTAGCTACTCTTCAAACCTGTACAATATAGTAATGCATAAAAGGAGCAAATGGCACTAGTTAAAAAAAATATAGTAACAGAGTGTTACTGCTGGTTATAAGCCTGCTCACTCAGTTTTTCGAAAGAAGGATTGGAGCTAAGACCTACCACACTGCTCCAATGCAGATTGGTAAGTTACATATATAGCTAGAATTCTAGAGCTGTGTAGGTTTCCTTATGTTTTCCTTTACTGAAAAGTGAAGTGTGATAAATTGCAATTATCAATTAGACACATAAGTTTTAACAGAAAAAACACATTGATGCCTGCCTGAGGTTTGAACCTGTGACCACTCAAAAAAGTTGCATAGCCTCACCATATCACAGCTTCACTGCAATTAGTTGTAATAATTATATTTTGAATAATAATAAAATGATATGCATGTTAGAGGAGTGGCACCAGAGTTGACGTATGATAGAGGAGAATGGAAAAAGAAGACATATTGTGCCGACCCCACTTAGAGTGGGATAAGGGTAGGAGAATGAATGAATTATATTTTGAATAAGAGCAAACACTGAGTTGATTTCTGGTAGGAACAGCTTTCCAAACCAGCAATAAAGATGATGATTCAAAATCCCTTGTAAACAAGTTTACTTGAATAAATATTAATTTGAATTTGTTAAAAATTCCCATTTTATCTTCAACAGATGTGTTTATAATAAAGAGTCCAATATATTTTCTCCTGTCCTTATCCCACTCTAAGTGGGGTCTGTACAACATGTTTTTCTAGGCACAAATCCATCCATATTCAAATTTAACACTCACAATTTAAATGAAGCAGTACAATATCTAAGAAAAATCCCAAAGGTAATGTAATTGTAGACTCATAATTACATCACCTTATGGGAACTTTACAGTTCACATGTAGCCCAAATTATTTTGTAATATGCATATAGATCCTTAAAATATACTAAAATATGTCACTATACTATATTGACTTACTTTTTTCTTTAATTAATGGCAAAAACATACATACATAATCATATCGAATTGAATATAATTATATAACTTACTTTGTTCTGCAACATAGTTTCCATAATTGTCATATGGTTCTTCTACAGTATCTTCAACAACAGGAATATTTTCAGTAAGAGCAACTGCAGGTGGTTTAGTTACTTCTGTTTCTTGTCTAAAAAAAAATACAATATGTTTATATGTTGGTATATGTGTGGGTCTGTATTCATGTGTTTGTGTGTGTCTGTATACATGTGTTTGTGTGTGTAGTCTAGTATTATAGATACCAAGGGTGTGTGTGTCCACTTTTCTTTCTTTTCCAAATTTAAATATCTGGTACAGTAGTATACTGTATGAGTTGTCCAGAGAATCTGAGCACCTGTGATCTAATCATAACTTAAATTACTGTCACATCCTACAGGCACTAGCACATAGATACACACAAACAGACACAGAAATTCCAAACCATACATATTCACAATTTCAAAGCAACATGTGTGCAAGAAAAGAATAACTTGATATTTTGTATAATTGAAACTTGTATGATTGTATAATTTATACTTGTATCAATTATACTCCTCATAAAAAGTCCATATCAGTTTAGCTTTATACAAAAAAACAATAAACTAAATCTATAAAAGCACAGTAGGTGATAGCTCAGCGGTAACACCGTGCGACTCTTTCGAGGGGTCACAGATTTCAAACAATAATTGCAATTTATCACAACCTTTACGGTGAAGGAAAACATTGTGGGGAAACCTACATATCTTCAGAGAATTCTGGAGACATGTGTAACCTACCAATCCGCAAAGGAGCAGCATGGTAAGTCTTAGCTCCAACCTTTCTCTCCAAGAATGTAGAGGCCTATTCCCAGCAGTGGGAGAATAACATGCCGCTATTTTTACTTTTATTAAAGCACATATATTAAATTTACAACAATTTTTCTACTGTATCATATTAAAATATAATGTTCTTAATAATAAATACTAACTTAGGTCCATTCCTGTTAGCACAACGTACTGTGATCTTCTTTCCTTGAAATGTGCTTCCATTGGCTTTGGCAACAGCTTCATTCGCACTAGATTCCTTATTGAACTGCACAAATCCAAAAACCCGGTTAATTACTATACCATCTATCTGTCCATATTCTATGAAGTGTTTGTAGACTTCTTCAACGTTTGCCTCTTCAGTTAAACCGCCAACGTAAATTCTTAGATGGGCTGTAGCTCGATCTCTCATAGCCTGCCTATCAAGTGTGAGTTTGTCTAAAACATAAATTAATTAATTAATAATAAAAAGTGAGAATATGGGATGATGAAAAAAATCTTCCAAAGTTTATGATGCGTTACTATATTTTATAATCTTAACTCACCAGCCATTATTAAAAATCTATATGACTTAATTAGATAATAAATATAGTTATTTTATTTAAAGACTTCTTTCTGAATTTTATTTTCGATTCCAAGATGCTTTAAAAAAAGACAACAAAACAGCGTCCAGCATAGATTATTAACTATAAAATAGATGGTTGAGATTCATACATTGGCGCGAGCCTATTTTCGGTGGTATGGGGGGGTGCAGAGTAGCACTATAGCTACTTACATTCTCATTCATAAAAAACTATCTGCCTCTCACCCGTTTCATTCATAAAAACGGATTTAGTCTCAGCTCTGACTCTTTCTCACATATGGAGTAGTAATATATATAACGTATGACGTAAAATCGTAGTAAAATTAGTGATGTACTTGGTGCGCTAAAACCGTAACTTGTGATGTCAAAGTTTTATCGATTCGCATTTTACTCTTACCGATTATTTGGATAACCGGTTTTCCTGTAACATATTAATAGTGATTTTTAGATTTTAATAAAACAAAATATTTAAGGAAATTCTTTTACTGTAATAAAAAAATTTATATTCAACAGCCGTTTTACATTTCTATGTGCATGCTTCTTAAAAAAAAAAGTTTTTTCCTAAACACGCTAAAAGTGCAACTTCAAAAATGATTACTATTTTTAAATAGGAAACAGAATCGGCGATCATGTATCTTGAAAATATAGGAATTGTAATTTAAATTATTATATATTATTATTAAATATAATTAATTATAAGTATTCACTCGAAAACAAATTTACAAGATTAGTATTTGAAACAATAGATGATTTCGTTTTTACCGTTTTAGTATTTAGGAAAAAACATTATACTTAAAAGGAGTATACTTGATGGTAAATTATAAATATTAGTCTTTTTTAGATATATTGGTAGTAGTTTTATAGAATATTAGTGGTTTTTATCTCTAAGTATAATATTTTCCATCAAACCAGTTAACACTTCGGATTTATACATATAAAGTAAGAATTAAATTGTGAAATTTTGCCATAATTAATGTGCCAATTGATACCAAGCTTTTCGATGAAAGAAAACATCATGAGGAACTATACTCCATGGGTTAAGTATTTAACTAAATGTAAACATGTCAAAACAGGTAGTTTATAGTAGGCATTATCTGCCAACTATAAAGTACCTTTTTTATTACAACACATTATACTCACATTTAATATAATTTTTAATTCTTTTAAAGAATTTAAAATTATTGATAGTATTCGCACCACTTTATTATGGCGTGATTGCTATCAATAATTTTTACAAACTTTGAAACAATAAATAAGAATTATAAAATTTTTAAAGAAAACGATGGATAATATTAAATACACTAAATTACTACACATTTAAGTATCACAGAGTGAAGCTCGTAGAATATTGATATTATGTTGCGTTGGTTAATCCAATTACCATTTTAGGTAGTTTACTTGGCTAATTTGTATCTGCTGAATTTTATTAAATTATATATTGCTGTTTTGCTATACTAAAGGTATAAATATTTAATTTTAGAAAATACCAATCAATTTATGAAAATTACATTTATAAATATTAGAGATATTCTTTTGACAACTGCAGTTGAATCCCAATTTTTTCATTTGTTAATAATATTATTGTTATGACATATTTGTCACTCCTGAATCACATGGTTTTGTTTGTTTACATCTTGTTATGTTTCTATACTTATGGAGTATATATAGTAAAATAATAAAAATTTTGAATCAATTTTTAAATGTTAATAATAGTAATATTAGTTAGTTACTTTTGCCTCATGTATCATAGTTCTATAACTTTACTTGCGATAAAATTTTCCATTTCCATTATCGTTTTCCAAGTATCTGCAGTACTGTGAATTCTCCTTAATTGATACACCGTTGTCTAACTCGCATTATGATTACGATTATGCAAAAAACTTTTAACAAATCATATTTATGATTAATGCAAGTTAACCAGGAATTATAGTTTTTTAAGTTATATACATTTTTGACTAATTAACACTTTACATGCCATATAATGCCATTCCAAAGATATAAGTTTTTGTGATGGATAATATAATTAGGTTAATAAATTAACTAGATCAAATCTTTCAGTTTTATTAGACAATAGCGTAATTATAAAAATTTCACAATTTAAATAATCCTGTTTTGAAAATATATTACTCCCAGGATTGCTCAGGTTTTTAGTTTTGCTACACAAGTAAAAACACGTGTTTTGAATAGGAATAAATGGTGTTAATGTTAAAATACACAATTTTTAGCAGCAATACAGGCAGAACTCATATTTCATTATAAGCCCGTCGTTTAAGCAAACTAACAATTAAACTAGCAACTAAGCAATTGTTATTCATTTTCCTGAGTAATGAAAATTTTAAACCCATTCATCTCAAAATATAAGTTTTTGAGTTGTACCGCTATTGCTGCACATGACCGATATATCAATATACTGAACCGGTAATATGATATGGCTTGGGTCTGGAAAATATTTCTGATGGAATAAAAGGTACTATAACTATCAAACAATAATATTAACCAATCATGTTTTAAACAATGAAACCAAATTATGATCCGTTCTAGTGTGCTAGAGCCCCCTTATCCACGGATTTGAGAAAAAATCCATTGGGTCCTAGTTAAGAAGTTTCAAACTTCATAATGTTTGTCAATTATACTAATATGAATACTATTTTGAAGACACAACCTTCTCTTGAGTCCTCTAGCATTGAAGCGGACTTTTACAGCCTTATTCCAAAATTCCGAATGGTTCAGGCGGCAAAATAAATTGTTAGTGAATAAAAGCATTCGCGCTGTGAAAATGTTATTACTAATGTCAATAAATGAGGCTAAATAATTATGATTCGACTGAAGCTCTTCATATATGTTCATCTGCATCATCGGGCTCGTGGACACTTCCCGGCGGAAGAGTTCGCAGCATATTTAACCTGTAATAAATAAGTTATTCTTTAATAATGTATAGATAGAACATTAGTTTGCAAAGGTAGTCTTACAGACAATCTTGGCATTGATATCCCCTGAGTAGAATAGACCACCCTCATTTCTTACCGAGGTGTCGCGAAAACCGATTAAGGTAAGTTGACGTCGGGCAGGCGACCGGTCGTAAGATACCAAATCATGTGATAACATGTTTAAAACATGTTGTGCCTACCCCATTTAGAGTGGGATAAGGGTAGGAGAATGATGCATTGACAAATAACAGAGATTTTAAATTTTAAAAATATATTTTTAGCTTCTACTGGTCTTAAATAGTGTCTGGAAAATATTTTTTTCGTGTTTATAACTTTGTCTACAGTTATATTTTAAGTATAGAATATAGAGACTATAATTATAAATTTTGTTTTTTTAATAATACCCCTTATATTTTAAGGGGTATCTGTGACAATCTTTGTGTTATGTTAAATATCTTTGATTTTGTACTGTTAGCAGTACCAGGCTAAAAATATTATGCTTTCCAAATACTGTATTGTATGTGACAAAGTTCCAATGATCATCACTAATATGTCTTTTAAGCTATTCTTATATCACACACTTTTTTGCATCACTATAATAGAGGAAAAATTGTACCAAACATTTTTTGTTATATCTCAAACGGATTAGGCAGTTAGCCCATTAGACATATAAACTTCAGTTTTAATAGAAAGTGAAATGGACAGACTGACATACTTTACATCAAATATTTACTTGCCTTCATCTAGTCAAATCAATTGACCTAATCATGTGCTTCATCCCATAAAGCATCAACAGCATATAGCCCTTAGACGTCATCCCAATGAGTACTCTCTTTGGCTATGACCAGGTTCATCTGAAAATTATTGCAAATACATTTTAATAAATATGGAACAAGCTATGGATAGCTCAGCGGTGAGGCCGTTCGACTCTGTAAAGACGATCATGGGTTTATACCCCGCGCTGGCACATGTCTAATTGACAATTGCAATTTATGACACGCTTTTCGGTGAAGGAAAATATGGTAAGGAAATCCGCATACTTCTAGCGAATTCTAGGGATATGCGTAACCTACCAATCCGCATTGGAGCAACGCGATGGTAGGTCTTTGCTACAATACTTCTCTCCAAAAAACGGATAGAGGAAGCTTATGGTTCCCACTGCTGGGGTGGATAACAGGCCGTTACTTTAAACATACACATGCCAATTTTTGTGTTTACAAACAAAAATGATTTATATTTGAAACATTTTAACTCACTTGAAGAATATCAGCCATTGTATCAGATATTAATGAATTCATTGCAACAACAGTAGCAGTGCCTTGACCAGACACAGTTACTCAGACAAAAAATCTAGTTGAAATGTGCATAACCAAAAGGGATAGTATGTTAAAGTATCTTGAACAAATAACTTTCTGTTAAATAATTAAAGTATGTCTGTAATCCATATTGTCTGTCGCAGAAAGAATAAAAACTATTCAGAAATAACCACCTAAAACATAGAATATAACTGATATTGGGTATGACATATGATATACAACACTTCAATAAAGCGTACACAATAAATATTACTATAGAAGGAAAAGTTTTATTTTTATCATATTAGTTTTATTTTTACTTATATTTTAAAATTAAAAAATAAAACTTCCCTATATTATCACAGTTCAATAAAAACACTAAGGATATACTATAATGCTATATGCTTCGAGGTCCCTGCTTTAATAAATGTATATATAAATTGAAAAACACTAGCTTAAATTGTACTATATATTATAGAAAAAGAATATAGCACGAAAAATACTATATTTTTATCGCTAATTGCAATTGTCGTGCTTTTTTTAATTAACTGTGAATGGAACGCACCCGCAGCCCTGCATAGGGAATGTAGGAACGAAACTCATTCATGTATTTACGGGGCTTAGTTAGTTAGTAGCTCTAACTCCGTGTCATTATCCAGCGAAAAGTAATAAAAAATAATCATGGAAAAATAAATAATGATTGAAAATAGATGTGTCCTATTTTTTTTCCTGAATTTCCTAAAAGTACTATATTTTTTTGATTTAAAAAGAAAAATAGTATTTTTCTTCAAAAAAAAGGTGGCAACCCTAATCGCGCCCTTTTTGATTAAATAGGGGCAACACTGTGCCGTTATTGTTTCCGGTTGAGTCTTCTATTTGATAAAACGTTTCAGTGACATTCAGTCCTTGTTCGTCATTCGAGAGAAGTGCATCTCGGAACGGGAATTGTGGTATTCCTATTATATCGTGTTCTTGTATATAGTGTGCGTTAACAAGTTAGTGTTATATGTGTTATAGTGTTGTTGGTAATTGTATATTTTTGCGTAAGTAAAAAGTGATTACAGTTATATATTACGTATAACGAACGTTTCAGGTGAGTCAGTACGTTTCAATTTTCTTCGTATTAAATAGTGCAAAAGTATAGTTTATTTGTTATTAAGTTTTGGATAACTACTCACATTTTATCCGAGAATGTTTGTTGAAATTCAAACATTTGAGTTGTTGAGTTTGTGATAGTGAATGTATATAGTGCTTGTGTATGGTGGTGGAGATTTGTGCATGTGTTTTTTACGAATCCTGCATGTATCAGGTATGATAACCAATTGTCCACTCTACATTTAGCATTATATACATTTTCTATTTTACTTCATCGCCGATTATAGCAAAATAATTTTATTATTACTTTTGCATAATTACT
The DNA here is from genome assembly GCA_029227775.1 of Morpho helenor. Classification (NCBI taxonomy): domain Eukaryota; kingdom Metazoa; phylum Arthropoda; class Insecta; order Lepidoptera; family Nymphalidae; genus Morpho; species Morpho helenor. The sequence goes on along the minus strand of JARGCU010000032.1, from coordinate 5,542,501 downwards.
CTGTTTTAATCATAGCTTAGGTAAATATAGACATTGTAATCTTTAATATTTAATGACTAGCAGCGTCTGACTGCCCTCCTGTAAAAGCTGCAGGGCTTTTTCTTCTCATTTAACAGTATGGTTGAGGTGGACACTGCAGTGTTCTTTCTTCCCATACTGTGTAGGCGTTTTGTTGGTAATGTTTGTTTTCTGTATCGTCGAACATTAGCTTCAAAAGCGCGCTACTTTGTAAGACGTTTTATTAACGGGCTAGCCAATATAAAGGTGTCGTACTGATTTCTGAAATTGCGCAGTTTTGGTAATTCGTACGTCATTAATTTTTACATTTTTTTTTGTAATGGTTATGTGTTGCGGTTGGCAAAGAGCCGGTATTTGGCACCTGCAATACATGTAAAACCTTAATTCTTTTCCCAGTCACTTTTGGCTACTGATGTTTGAGTGCACGCTTACATCTGTGGCTAAAATTACGGGAATCTAACTTAGCTTCATAAATTCAGACTTCACTTGAGTATTAGTTACCTCAAATGCATTTTCTCAAATTACAGAGGTCCTGGTGGTTGACGCTACTGTTCGGCCTGGCGCTGTTCGAGCGCTCGAGGCGACGGCGGAGCGACAGCAGCTGCGGCATAGCCGGACGTCTCCATTGGCAGCAGCAAGGCCAGACCAGCGTAGCTCGTGGAGTCACGAGGCCAGCTGTCGGACTGCCCTCCTGTAAAATTAATCCATTAATTTTATTCAATCCATTAATTTTTACATTTTTTTTTGTAATGGTTATGTGTTGCGGTTGGCAAAGAGCCGGTATTTGGCACCTGCAATACATGTAAAACCTTAATTCTTTTCCCAGTCGCTTTTGGCTACTGATGTTTGAGTGCACGCTTACATCTGTGGCTGAAATTACGGGAATCTAACTTAGCTTCATAAATTCAGACTTCACTTGAGTATTAGTTACCTCAAATAGATTTTCTCAAATTACAGAGGTCCTGGTGGTTGACGCTACTGTTCGGCCTGGCGCTGTTCGAGCGCTCGAGGCGACAGCGGAGCGACAGCAGCTGCGGCATAGCCGGACGGGCCGGCCTGGGGTGAGGGGCGGCGGCACGTCTCCATTGGCAGCAGCGAGGCCAGACCAGCGTAGCTCGTGGAGTTACGAGGCCAGCTGTCGGACTGCCCTCCTGTAAAATTAATCCATTATTTTCATTCGATCCATTAATTTTTACATTTTTTTTTGTAATGGTAATGTGTTGCGGTTGGCAAAGAGCCGGTATTTGGCACCTGCAATACATGTAAAACCTTAATTCTTTTCCCAGTCGCTTTTGGCTACTGATGTTTGAGTGCACGCTTACATCTGTGGCTGAAATTACGGGAATCTAACTTAGCTTCATAAATTCAGACTTCACTTGAGTATTAGTTACCTCAAATGCATTTTCTCAAATTACAGAGGTCCTGGTGGTTGACGCTACTGTTCGGCCTGGTGCTGTTCGAGCGCTCGAGGCGACGGCGGAGCGACAGCAGCTGCGGCATAGCCGGACGGGCCGGCCTGGGGTGAGGGGCGGCGGCACATCTCCATTGGCAGCAGCGAGGCCAGACCAGCGTAGCTCGTGGAGTCACGAGGCCAGCTGTCGGACTGCCCTCCTGTAAAATTAATCCATTAATTTCATTCAATCCATTAATTTTTACATTTTTTTTGTAATGGTTATGTGTTGCGGTTGGCAAAGAGCCGGTATTTGCCACCTGCAATACATGTAAAACCTTAATTCTTTTCCCAGTCGCTTTTGGCTACTGATGTTTGAGTGCACGCTTACATCTGTGGCTGAAATTACGGGAATCTAACTTAGCTTCATAAATTCAGACTTCACTTGAGTATTAGTTACCTCAAATGCATTTTCTCAAATTACAGAGGTCCTGGTGGTTGACGCTACTGTTCGGCCTGGCGCTGTTCGAGCGCTCGAGGCGACGGCGGAGCGACAGCAGCTGCAGCATAGCCGGACGGGCCGGCCTGGGGTGAGGGGCGGCGGCACGTCTCCATTGGCAGCAGCGAGGCCAGACCAGCGTAGCTCGTGGAGTCACGAGGCCAGCTGTCGGACTGCCCTCCTGTAAAATTAATCCATTAATTTCATTCAATCCATTAATTTTTACATTTTTTTTTGTAATGGTTATGTGTTGCGGTTGGCAAAGAGCCGGTATTTGGCACCTGCAATACATGTAAAACCTTAATTCTTTTCCCAGTCGCTTTTGGCTACTGATGTTTGAGTGCACGCTTACATCTGTGGCTGAAATTACGGGAATCTAACTTAGCTTCATAAATTCAGACTTCACTTGAGTATTAGTTACCTCAAATGCATTTTCTCAAATTACAGAGGTCCTGGTGGTTGACGCTACTGTTCGGCCTGGCGCTGTTCGAGCGCTCGAGGCGACGGCGGAGCGACAGCAGCTGCGGCATAGCCGGACGTCTCCATTGGCAGCAGCGAGGCCAGACCAGCGTAGCTCGTGGAGTCACGAGGCCAGCTGTCGGACTGCCCTCCTGTAAAATTAATCCATTAATTTTATTCAATCCATTAATTTTTACATTTTTTTTTGTAATGGTTATGTGTTGCGGTTGGCAAAGAGCCGGTATTTGGCACCTGCAATACATGTAAAACCTTAATTCTTTTCCCAGTCGCTTTTGGCTACTGATGTTTGAGTGCACGCTTACATCTGTGGCTGAAATTACGGGAATCTAACTTAGCTTCATAAATTCAGACTTCACTTGAGTATTAGTTACCTCAAATGCATTTTCTCAAATTACAGAGGTCCTGGTGGTTGACGCTACTGTTCGGCCTGGCGCTGTTCGAGCGCTCGAGGCGACAGCGGAGCGACAGCAGCTGCGGCATAGCCGGACGGGCCGGCCTGGGGTGAGGGGCGGCGGCACGTCTCCATTGGCAGCAGCGAGGCCAGACCAGCGTAGCTCGTGGAGTCACGAGGCCAGCTGTCGGACTGCCCTCCTGTAAAATTAATCCATTATTTTCATTCGATCCATTAATTTTTACATTTTTTTTTGTAATGGTAATGTGTTGCGGTTGGCAAAGAGCCGGTATTTGGCACCTGCAATACATGTAAAACCTTAATTCTTTTCCTAGTCGCTTTTGGCTACTGATGTTTGAGTGCACGCTTACATCTGTGGCTGAAATTACGGGAATCTAACTTAGCTTCATAAATTCAGACTTCACTTGAGTATTAGTTACCTCAAATGCATTTTCTCAAATTACAGAGGTCCTGGTGGTTGACGCTACTGTTCGGCCTGGTGCTGTTCGAGCGCTCGAGGCGACGGCGGAGCGACAGCAGCTGCGGCATAGCCGGACGGGCCGGCCTGGGGTGAGGGGCGGCGGCACATCTCCATTGGCAGCAGCGAGGCCAGACCAGCGTAGCTCGTGGAGTCACGAGGCCAGCTGTCGGACTGCCCTCCTGTAAAATTAATCCATTAATTTCATTCAATCCATTAATTTTTACATTTTTTTTGTAATGGTTATGTGTTGCGGTTGGCAAAGAGCCGGTATTTGCCACCTGCAATACATGTAAAACCTTAATTCTTTTCCCAGTCGCTTTTGGCTACTGATGTTTGAGTGCACGCTTACATCTGTGGCTGAAATTACGGGAATCTAACTTAGCTTCATAAATTCAGACTTCACTTGAGTATTAGTTACCTCAAATGCATTTTCTCAAATTACAGAGGTCCTGGTGGTTGACGCTACTGTTCGGCCTGGCGCTGTTCGAGCGCTCGAGGCGACGGCGGAGCGACAGCAGCTGCGGCATAGCCGGACGGGCCGGCCTGGGGTGAGGGGCGGCGGCACGTCTCCATTGGCAGCAGCGAGGCCAGACCAGCGTGGAGTCACGAGGCCAGCTGTCGGACTGCCCTCCTGTAAAATTAATCCATTAATTTCATTCAATCCATTAATTTTTACATTTTTTTTTTGTAATGGTTATGTGTTGCGGTTGGCAAAGAGCCGGTATTTGGCACCTGCAATACATGTAAAACCTTAATTCTTTTCCCAGTCGCTTTTGGCTACTGATGTTTGAGTGCACGCTTACATCTGTGGCTGAAATTACGGGAATCTAACTTAGCTTCATAAATTCAGACTTCACTTGAGTATTAGTTACCTCAAATGCATTTTCTCAAATTACAGAGGTCCTGGTGGTTGACGCTACTGTTCGGCCTGGCGCTGTTCGAGCGCTCGAGGCGACGGCGGAGCGACAGCAGCTGCAGCATAGCCGGACGGGCCGGCCTGGGGTGAGGGGCGGCGGCACGTCTCCATTGGCAGCAGCGAGGCCAGACCAGCGTAGCTCGTGGAGTCACGAGGCCAGCTGTCGGACTGCCCTCCTGTAAAATTAATCCATTAATTTCATTCAATCCATTAATTTTTACATTTTTTTTTGTAATGGTTATGTGTTGCGGTTGGCAAAGAGCCGGTATTTGGCACCTGCAATACATGTAAAACCTTAATTCTTTTCCCAGTCGCTTTTGGCTACTGATGTTTGAGTGCACGCTTACATCTGTGGCTGAAATTACGGGAATCTAACTTAGCTTCATAAATTCAGACTTCACTTGAGTATTAGTTACCTCAAATGCATTTTCTCAAATTACAGAGGTCCTGGTGGTTGACGCTACTGTTCGGCCTGGCGCTGTTCGAGCGCTCGAGGCGACGGCGGAGCGACAGCAGCTGCGCCATAGCCGGACGGGCCGGCCTGGGGTGAGGGGCGGCGGCACGTCTCCATTGGCGGCAGCGAGGCCAGACCAGCGTAGCTCGTGGAGTCACGAGGCCAGCTGTCGGACTGCCCTCCTGTAAAATTAATCCATTAATTTCATTCAATCCATTAATTTTTACATTTTTTTTTGTAATGGTTATGTGTTGTGGTTGGCAAAGAGCCGGTATTTGGCACCTGCAATACATGTGCCAAATAATAGTTGTTCTATAATATAAAAAAAATGTTTTCTGTGTCATTATGCATTGATTTGTTAAGAAAGAGTAAATGGGTTCACTTTTAGAAAAATTGCTTTTTATTATTGCATAAGTATGAAGGAGAAATATTGTTTGTTATTTAATTTCTGTTAGATATAAACAGTTGCACATTTTAAGTGATTTATAAATTACATAAATATTTACTTTCAGTTTTATAGAACAGTCTTTTAATATTGCTGTTATTCTTTCATTCCTTACACATACTATTATATCTTTTATTAGCACTGTAAATGTAAAGATATCTCAAATCATAACTATAAATAACATTATGTGACAATCATATTAAAATAAAAAATTACTCTTAATCTTAAATCTGAGGATTCTTGAATCTGCAATTAATCAATCAATTGTTTAATCAATCGTAAATTTAAATTTTGCTTTTGCTTTTTAATTAAAAATCAACAATAGTGTTATATAAAGCAATATACCCTATATTGCTTTATACAGAATAAACTTGCTCTCTTTTGCTATTTACTCCCTTTTCATCGAAGTCTCATTATAAAAAACTTGACAATCATTTTTAAAGTTCTAATATAATACAATGAAGTATACAACTTCAATTAAAAAATACTTCTAAAAAAAAATATTAAGTAGACCATTTAAGTTATGTCCAAATTATTCATAACTAAGATAGATACACACTTATGATCAATTAGAACAACTTCTAAAAAACTTTCACTTTAATGTTCCATTATTAATCATTTATTGCACTACAAGACACTAGAAGCTATATAAAATCGCAAGACATATCCTTAAAATAATAATGAATATAGCTAATTCATCAATCGAAATTAATGTACATATCATAATTTTTATATAACGATAACTAAGTCAAATATGAAATAAAAATTATACTGCATGTTAAAGGTTTTAGGCTATCCATGCAAGGTTAGGTTATTATATTTAGATGTGAGAATGTAAATTTTAAGAAAGCTCTTACTATTATTGAGATGCACAAAATTCATTAAAACTCAACACTTACATTTATATAATGATTAAGTAAATCCTCTTCTTATTGTTTTATAACTGCACGTTTCTTCGTTGTTATATTTCTCATTTTAAGAAATATCTCAACAGCTACTGGTGAAATAAGACTTGATACATTTAATTTGCTTCTAGTGATATTTGTTTCAAGAATTTTGCTAACTAAATTAAAACAAAATTATACATTTTAGTAAAAATTAAAGTACTAGAACTTTACAACGGGAAATTTAAAAATTTAATACACCGCCCATTCATTAATAAAATCAACTTGTTGTCTTGTTATATGATAGACAGTCAAAATGAGAATGAGTGCGTAAAAATATGTATGGAGGAGTGGAGCGAGATGCAGCTGAGACTATTTTCATACGATTCATTCATAAATACGTACATGTGCAAGAGGGATGCGAGATAACATGTGTTGGCGCCTGTAGTAAAACCGCCCTGGCGTCCAGATTCCAGAAATGACATAAGCACAGACAAGTAATTGAATTGAAAAGCTTTCTTTTTGGGGTTATGGTCATCGACCAAAACCTGTATGATCTACTCTTTATGTATATTTTTCAAAGAGTTATCATACATAGGTAAATGAGTTTAATTTTCTCTCTCTTATTATTTCTTGCGACACTTTCACCAAGCCTGCCTAGGATCTCGTCTTTAGAATGACAGTGGAAAATAATTTTACTGAAATATTTGTTTTTTAATATATCTTGACCAATATGTTAATATTTTATGACTCCTGGTCAATAATGAAAGTAGATATTATATGAGTACAGTATGAAATCTGCCTTTTTTACTTTATCTTCTTATTGTCTAGTGGTTTTTGTTAATGGTGGACTGCTGTTTTTTAATTTCTTGGGGTTGGCAAAACTGTCTGTCAACAAACTGTATTGTCAATGACATTATGTCATGTGAATTTGGAACACTGGTTGTGTTTAAGGCGCGCTTTAGGTTATAATTATGAATTTGGAAAGTATAAGACAAATATGATTTGCATTTTAAATTAGACACACATTTGTGTTTTGAAATTTAAGAAAAGACAAGATTACGGCCTCTAAGTTATTTCTGATAAAACACAAATTAAAATAACATACTTCCTATTAAGTAAGTAAATTTATTATCACTTATGATTAAATATTTTATCACACCCACATTACGTAATTCAAACCAAACTTTATAAAAAAAAAATTAATACCATTGCCATCTTCCTAATTACAGTGCAACAAATATAATTTTCAAAATTCCGCAAGAAATTATTAATAAACTTATAATAACCTTCAATAGTCGGATTAGCAATAACAAACTTAGGACATAGGTAGACCCAATTTTCTTAATTAATTTTAATTTGTTCTAGGCAGTGTTTTACAATTAAATTAATGTGCTTATGACTTTGAGAAGACTATTCAGAAAATCAAGTAAATTTTACAAACAGCTAGTAGATAAAGCATTCAGCAGTAAATATTTAATTTTTACAAATGTTACTTTATCCATAGCAATATCAACAACAGGTGATGTTTTAGAGCAGAGTTATGAGTTTTATCAGAAGGAAATTGATAAGTATGATTTTAACCGAACTTTTCAAATGGCATTTTCTGGCTTCACAGCTGGTATCTTGTGCCATCACTGGTATAACCTCTTGGATAAAGTAATTACTGGCCGTACAATTGATAATATTGTAAAGAAACTGATTTTGGACCAGTGTATATGTTCACCTGTTATTATTTTATCTTTCTTTGCAACAGTGGCAATATTTGAAGAAAATCCAATAGAAAATTTCACTGATGAGGTTAATGAAAAGTTTTGGATATTGTACAAGGCAGAGTGGCTTGTCTGGCCACCAGCGCAAATCATAAACTTCTATTTCTTGCCTACAAAATATAGAGTAATTTATGATAATACAATATCTTTAGGTTATGACATTTATACTTCTCATGTGAAACATAGTAGGGCCAAAAAACATGAAGAGCAGAGTAAGAAAAAGTAGTTTTCTATGAAAGATATATGTTAAGAATTTATAAAAAATCTTGACTAAAGATTTTTCAAAAAATGTAAAAAACAATATAAATCTCCAGTTAAAAGATAAACTTTAATAATGTCAAATTATAAATCATATTTCATAATACAAAGCTAGAGTGCATGTGGTTTGTTATTTTTAGAATATAATTTCTAATTACATACATGAATAACCTTATGATATTGTTGCATTTAATTTTATAATAAATTATTTTACTTTCAAAAGTGAGTTTTCCTTATTGTTATAAATTATTTTCAGATTTAGGATAAAATGCAGGCTATTGGTGTCACTTGGCGAAGACTGGCAAGCAATGTACGTGCATCATCTGCCTTATCAAAAATAGGAAAAATTGTAAAAACAGCCTTTAGTGATAAATATTTATTTTATACAAATGTTACAATATCGGTAACTTTGTCATCCCTTGGTGATGTTTTGGAACAAACATATGAAGTGTATACTGAGGATTTAGATAAATATGACCCCAAACGAACTATGCATATGGCTTTTTCCGGTATAGGCGTTGGTGTTTTATGTCATCACTGGTACAAAATACTTGATAGATTTCTAGCGGGCAAAGCTTTTAATGTGGTTGTGAAAAAATTAATTCTTGACCAAATAATTTTCTCGCCGATCATGATTTTAACATTTTTTGGTAGTCTAGCTATTTTTGAAAAAGATCCAATATTTAATTTCCAAGAAGAAGTAAGAGATAAATTTGTGACATTGTATCGAGCAGAATGGATGGTCTGGCCTCTAGCACAGGTTATAAATTTTTATTTTTTACCAACCAGGTACAGAGTTTTATATGACAACACAATTTCTCTAGGATATGATGTGTATACATCACAAGTGAAACATAATAAGGCATTAAGAACAGTGTCTCAAGAGATTCAATGATATTTACCATAATTATTAAATTTTAATAGCAAATTTATAATATATAAGAATGAGAAAACAGTGTAAATAATAACATGTTCTAGTGGGCTGTGAATATTGTACATTGATGTATATAAATTATATATATACTTATTCATTATTAAGCTTGTATTGATTATACAAATTGTTACCAAGCATTTGTTTTATTAATAAGTATAATTTATTACAATTTAGCATTAAATGTTATATACACCCATGCTTGAAGAACCAAATTTTTGTTAGAAAATGTTGGCCCCCGGCGGGAATCGAACCCACGACCCACAGAGCCGGCAGGGTCCCTACCAACTTCACCAACGAGCCGGTCAAATATATGTATATGGGGCGATTTGATTGCTTTTCTATTAGAATACGAAATAGTCGAATGGTTGTGCGTGGCTTGCTAGATTTTCGCGGTTTAAAACTCCTACCAATTTTTTATACAAACTGATGTGCATAATAGGCCTATTAAAAAAGCTAAGAGTCGTTGATCGGATGGTAGGTCGAAATATGCTTGCTATATATCTCAAGATAAAATGACAAGATCTGTTAAAGAACTAGAAGAGACCTTATCGTATAGCAAAACAGAAATGGCACCCAGGAGGAAGAAGTTACCAATAACAACAATATACAAGTACTGCACACATCCACCACCACAAACTCAACAACTGTTTCACCCCGTAACCGAAGCATCGATCATCGATCGATCAAGCGATTTTTAGCTTTGCTTTATTTATTTAATTTAATTTAAAAGACATCTTAGTCCATATATAATGTTAGTAATATTACTTAATGACTATGTTAGTACTTAATAACTAAAAATGACCTTATGAGTTTCCACACCAGAGGACTATCATACTTATTAGCTATATTGTTCAGAATACGGTTACTGCTACCACGCAACCTGTTTAACAGAGAGGCGGTCTTTTTCCGCCAAACAGCATCGAATCCATCTGTTCGCGCCTCGGCAAACATTGCCGAAGCACTACAGTAGCGTGGCAGCCGTAACAGTATTCTGAACGCATTATTATATTGGATGCGGAGGGTATTGTAAGCCTTTTGCGTATACTGGAACCACAGGCTCGCCGTGTAAAGAGATGTACAGAACGCTTTGAATAATGTTACCTTCACGGCGTCTGTACACTTGGCAAACCGGCGGCCCAGCATTAGGTACATATATTTTCTTTTATCGCGGATTTTAGAAAAATAATATTTTCATTAGTTTTACATAAAATACAATAAATATGGTAAATTGCAATTATCAATTACAAGTAGACACATAAGTTTTAATGGAAAGCCTCATTGGTTCCTGGCCAAGATTTGAACTCGCGACCGCATCGTACGAGTGGCATGGTCTCACCGCTGAGCTACTCGTGTTACAGCTTTATTGAATTTTTTTATATATGTAGGTAATGGTTAAAGATTGTACTGTTATTTTTTAGTTTCGAATAAAAAATGCTGAATAAAAATTCGCTAAATAATAATATAGTATATGCCTAATAAGCTACAAAAAGTTATTTATTAGTATAAACTAAAATATTATATGTATATTTTGTTTTTACGCTTAATATTCGCAATATTTTATGCATTCTATCATAATTTTTTTTGCTATTAAATGAAAACATTGTTATGGAGCGATTACGGCTGTATTTATTTAGTAAACAATATAATGAACTCTTATCTAAAATCTAATTTAAAACTCCAAGCCAATTATTTCGTACAGCCAGGGTCAAATTATTATATGCTCCCATTTAGGAGACTAATTTGGGTAATGTCTAATGAGTTCAACACAGTGATTTAACCTAATATCCAAAATGTAAAAATTCTATACCTAAGTTGTATAGCAAGTGTTCAAATATATTACTACATAAGATACTACTTAACTAGAACTACATAAGAACTGCTACTAAGAACTACATAAGAAAACCGTCTATATGTTCTAAACATTTATGTAAGGAACTAAACTTCTAAACATTTATGTTGCTTTATTCACACGTAAACGCCAGTTTCGATATTAAAGAAACTAGTATATGGGTGACCGAGCCTAGCTTAGTAATTTTTTTTAATAAAGAAAAAAATGCAATTAAAATATAATAAAAAGATTTTATCTGGGATTCATCCTAGTATTCTGAATTCTGACCGCAATTGAAATTTCCTTATCCTTAATTGTCCTATATATATATATACATACGTCCTCTGCCGCGGCTGCCGTGATGCAGAATTCTTCAAAATGGTCAGATACTGTCCTCCATAACGCGCCGCTTTAAGCTAAAGTTCGGTCTCGCAGGAGACACAATACCTTCAAGGCGAAGCTCCCAGCGAGTGCGTTAATGCATTCGCTTTGACCAATTTTATCCGGTGAAGCTTTTGCGCTCACCCTACCTTCTGGTAATGCTGTCAAAGCCATTAGAGCTAACAGCATACCACGTTCGGAACGTCCGAAGGTCCCCTGACAGGGCGGCAGACGATGGGCTTAGGCAAGTCGCTACCACCTGGACTCGCCAGCAGCAGATTGGATCCAGAACCAAAGTTCCCGGAACCGCTTCACCGCCCCCCATTTGACTATATCCTATTTCGACATCCGTTCAGAACGATTCAGATAAAATATTTGGGCAAGGGAAGATTACGAAAAACGATTAATCTTTTTATTCTAATTTGTATTTTATACTTCTAAATTTTATAATTGAAATTTAGTATATGTATTTATAAACTTTGCAGTATAATTGCTGGGGATATCGGTTGCAAAAATTATTGTGGCGTCAAAAACGCTTCTTCAACCGCTGAATTTCTCTTACTAGCTCTGACGCTGTTTAAAACGTTGCGAACTACTGAATCTTCGAATATTCTTTCTGGCCACGATTCTGATCGTCTGTTCTGTCCGAATTCCTTTAAAGTCGGCAATCGACTGGCTCGTGGTGTTCCAAAGTGTGATCTGAATGACCTGGTTCGTTTATTTTGGAGACCGAGTAGAGATGTTAGTAGTTTGTCCAAAGCTGCAATGTCGTTGAGGTTGGATCCTTTTTCTTGTGGTGTGGCTACGCCTGAAGTAATGATACTGGAACGAATTGATGCAGGAGTACGTGGCTGGAGTCCAATTGTACGAATCACCTGTGTAAACAACGAAGTTATTCATTGTTATTTAACTAGTATCTAAGTAATTTATAGAATTAGGCGTTACTTTGCGGAGATCCATAATACGAAAGTAATAGTAAAATTATTTTGCTATAATTCGCGATGAAGTAAAATAGAAAATATATATAAAATGCTAAATGTAGAGTGGAGAGTCCGTTTTCACCACCGCCACCACAAACTTCCACCACCGCTACCACAATACTAATAATTTGTGGTGGATCTCCTGATGATACTTCGGTTGCGGGGCGAAACGATTGTTGAGTTTGTGATGTCCACTCTACATTTAGCATTATATATATTTTATATTCTATTTCATCGCGGATTGTAGCAAAATAATTTTATTATTACTTTTGTAGTATCTAAGTGTGGAGATATTTAATCTAACTGCTGATTGAAAGATATTTAATCTATTTGGTAAGTAGGTCACTTTGTTACTAATAACTAAACTTTATTTGATTTTAAGAACTAAGTATTATAAAACGGGTACCTCATCAGCGTTATGACTCTGATAGCTCATCCTTTTGACTTTTCTATAAGTTTCGTCATCGAGAGCCTCTTGTACAGCTGCTTCTAAACGTTCCTTAACACCTTCCTCGTCGTTCTGATTGATATCCTCTAAGACTAACCTAAAATGAGACCTTTTATAACCACTAACTATCATCATCCTCCTGCCCTTATCCCAATCTAAGTGCGGTCGGCACAACATGTTATAAGCACGATTTGGCTCCGTATTTTACGACCAGCCGCTTGCTTGACGTAAACGTACCTTAGTCGTATTTTACGTCACCTAAGTAAGAAAGAGGGTGGTCTATTCTATTCAGCCGGATACCACACGGTGGGTCAACTTGCCTTAGTCGTCTTTTACGACACCTTGGTAAGATATGAAGGTGTTCTATTCTATGCAGCCGGATACCACACAGCGGATCAACTTTCATTATTCGCCTATTAAGACACCTCGGTAAAAAATGAAGGTGGTCTATTCTACTTAGCCGTATACCACAAGGCGGATCGACTTACCTCAGTCTCCTTTATAACACCTCAATAAGAAATGAGTGTGGTCTATTCTACTCAGCAGGATACCACAATGGGTTTTGCGTTTTTAACAACGACTTCGTACTTTGTTTTTTTTTACCAGGATTTGCCTAAAATGACTTTAACGTGAAATAAGTAAGAAATGAAATATAAAGAGAAAATACTCAGCGCGCTCCTCATCTTCAGCTTTCTGTAAGTTAGCACGGTTAGCATCCCGGGCCACTTTAATATCCTGCTCCCAAAACCGTCTAAGGTCCGGCGTCGAGGTATATGGCGCAGCTACTTCCTTGATTTTAAGGAATATAATGGCAGTTATGAATATACATATAACATTGACGATGGTTAGGCAACAGCTGACGATTCCTGTAAAAAATTATTAAGTACCTACATTATTATCGAAATATAACGAGATTTGAATATTTAATGTAAAATGATAAATTGTGATTCTAATTAAATTAGAAAATAATGATGCAACATACTTTGAAAACGATGAAGTTACAATTATACAAATTTAAAGTGGGTCTTTTAATTTACAAGTACGCGGTTGCCGATTGTTTTAATTTTTTACAAAAAAAAAGACAATAATAATCGGGTAGTTGGGGGGGCTCAAATGAAAGAAATGAAATAATCTAGATTTCATTTTTAGAGAGCAGCCGTTTCCCGAATAAGCTACGCTGTTAACAGTTTTCGGCAAAAATAGTGTTTTATACATATATTCAATTTGATTTATTGTATTTTTTTTATGCCCAAAAACAGGGATAAAACGATTTTTTTTAAATAAAACCTAGCTAGATCGATTTTTCGTATCGATTTTTTATATATACAAGATTAAATCATTTAAATATTAAAGATAAATAATATATCATATATTATTTATTAACAATTAAAATAATCGGTAATGATTTATAAATGTTTATGGTAGGACATAGGGATATGTGTTTAACCTACCAAAATTTTACATAATGCTTATCAAATACTGTTTAAAGTTATAAATAACACTGCTTATCAGGTGTGATTTGTATGCTCTTGTTATTATATAATTTAACAGCAATAATATGTTAATGTAGCTAAATATAGCTTTAAGTTTAATTTAATTTTTTGGTTTAAACGGACATATTCCAATTAAGCGGGTATATATTGCAAATTAGAGTGAAGAGGAAAATATTTCCAAACAATATTTTTTATTTCACAAAATAGCTATATTAACTCCCGATGAGTACATGATTAAAATAAGCGGATTGATTTCTATCTGTCAGTGTAATCTAGATAATTTTTACGATGCAAAAATAACTGTTTATATTAATTACAAAGTACAATCCTCAATTCAATTATTTATCATAGTTTCATAAAAGTTTAGAACAAAATAAAATAGTGGTCTCAAATTGCAGCTTAGCTCTTACCTAGTTAGTTATTTGACGTTATTATAAAAAATAGGGAATCGTAAAACAGTTTTTAACCGATCTGATTTGTATATTCCAATATGAGCTTTCTATCTTATACATGAATTATTTATTAACTAATTTTTTATATTTTTTGGTTATAGCTCAGCAAAAAGTCCTTTAGAATTGGCACCACCATATATAAATTCGACGAATCTTTGTCTTCTTTTTAAAATTATGTACTCCGATTTATTCTATTCCAAGACATCTTTCTCGTCATGTAAATTAGCAAAAATAGATCTTCAAAACCATAACATGGTAACAATTTTCTTGTGACTAGATTTGGAATTGTTAAATATTTATTATTGGAATATTTTCGAACTTACCATTAACAGCAAACTCTATTGGAAGGTAATTATGGTAGAGTGGCACATAGGAAGTATTACCATAATATGGCTCCCCCTTAATATGGGGTATTTTCACTCCTGGATACAACAACCATATACAAGCTAACGCCCAGTATAAGCCCTGGAGGATAAACAAATCGCACGCTTAGGATTAAAGTGACCTAATTCAAAATTAAGCTTAACTGAGTTAGGTACATCGTAATCCTTATTTGAATGACATCTGACATGACTGTCTCGATGGCGCAGTTGGTTGACCGTGCTTTCGGCTCCGCGGGTCGTGGGTTCGATTCCCACCGAGGTCTAACATTTTCTAACAAAAATTTGTTGGTTCTACGAGCCTGGGTGTATTTCAGTATGTATTTAAAATTATATTTTTTACATAGGTAATTAAAAAAAGAAACTTCCAAAAAAAAGAAAAAATTATTGGGTAGGTGGGGCTCGATCCTAGGTATTTTCAATTCGCGAGACCACACGATCCCCGAATAAGCTACGTTGACTTGATAGCTTACATCAAACATAGTGTTTTTTATTAAATTTCAATGTTAGTATTTTTTTAAAGCCCAAAAACAAGGATAAAACGATTTTTTTTTTAAATAAAACCTAGCTAGATCGATTTTACTACTCCAAAAGCCCCTGCGCTGAAAAATTGAAATATATATATTGATACAAGATTAACTCATTTAAATTAAAGATATATTAACCAGTTGTCTGTCACAAAAGTATTTAGTTACTTACTTTGAGGATCGACGACGGTGTGTGTAAGAGTCCCATACATTTATTTTTATTATCTACTAGCGGCCTACCCTGCTTCGCACGGGTATAAAATATATAGCCTATGTCACTCAGTGAAAAAAATGATTAAAATCGATCCAGTAGTTTTGATTTATACATTACTGCCCGTGGCCCGTAAGCGTTAAATTTGGATAAAAACAATTCTCTCTCCCTATACCAAGAAGATTTCTTGCTATCTTTGGAATGTCTAAATTCATATACTACATATTTACATTTTTCCCTATATATTTTATGTTTAAAATTAATTACAGAATGTCTTTATATACAACATTCATAGCTTTGTTATCATTAGACAATACAAACATGTTTTCTTTAGAGGTTACTCTTAAAAGAGCGACATTTAGTTGCGCGTCCGATCGCTGCTAAATTCGAAGTGCTATAGGGCGAAGCGCGGCCTCCTCGCGGGATTTTAAATCTGTGATATCTTCGAAAATGTTCATTTAAATTACATGCTGTAAACGGCCATATTGATCTATATTAAATCAACAATGTATTTAACGTACTTAATTGGATAAGAATTAATGCTATATTGTATAAAAATTGCTTCGAAAATAAGGCATTATTTTTCGTATAAAAGTAAATGACAAAAAATGCTATTGTGGGTTATCCATAAGAGATAGACATATACCATAGCGGACTTTTCTGTAGACTTTTTCAATGTGTACAAATACTTAGTACATCATTTTGATAAATCTCGTAGGGTTTAGCCTGCGTTTGCAATGTAAGCGGAAAAAATGTAATTATTTACAAAAACCTCAAAAATTACAGTATTTCTCTACTCCATATTGAATATTATTATACATTCCTCTTGAATCACTCTATCTATTAAAAAAACCGCATCAAAATCTGTTGCGTAGTTTTAAAGATTTAAGCAGTCATAGGAATATAGGGACAAACAAAGAATGTGACTTTGTTTTATACTATGTAGTGATAATCCCTATAGCATGATTCAATATTCACGCGCGATAGCTTATTATTAGCGTATTTCATATATAACTTTGGTGTATCTATACCGATTTCAATGATTCTTTTTTTATACAATGGTTAATACTATTCACTTTTTTATTTAGGGATGACTGACAGTGATATAAACGTAGGAGTAGACAAATATAACCAGAAAGCTTCGAACTGTTAAGCTATCGGGAGTTACACGTGTTATTGTGAGTCAACAATAAAAGATAGACATATGCTGTCGTGGGATATTTTTTATATAATTTTAAGGAGAACATTTCCGTCATACATGATTTCTGTGTAGCTTTAACCATCAAGGTTGCACACGCGACGAAAGCTTAAAAAATGGAGTAACTTCTCCCGTTTTCCCGACATTTCCCTTCACTGCTCTGCTCCTATTGATTGTAGCGTGATGAAAAGTATACTATAACCAGCCCAGGAGTATGAAAAAAAATTGTACCGAGTTTCGTTAAAATCCGTCGAGTAGTTTTTGTTTCTATAACGGTTATACAGACAGACAGACAGACAGACAGACAAAATTTTTACTGATTGCATTTTTGGCATCAGTATCGATCCCTAATCACCCCCTTATAGTTATTTTGGAAATATATTCCAGTTACAGAATTGACCTCTCTACAGATTTATTATAAGTATAGATAGATAGATGACAACACGCAACGAACTATTAAAGAAACTAGTGTTTTCTTTTACTTCCAAGTTATTGGTCGCTTTAACAATGACGAGTTTTGTAGGCGCTACGCTACGCTTTATTGCAGTCTACCACAAAATATCATCATTCTCCTGCCCATTTTACGTGGAGTCCGCACAACGTGTTTTAACCATGTTCTGATGTGATTTGGTTGATGATTAGGTATTTTACAACCGGCTGCCTCTCTGACGTCAACATACCTTAGTATTCTTTTACAACAACTCGGTAAGAAATGACCACCCTGTCTATCCTACTCAGCCGTATACACAGCAATAACTTTAGTCGCCTTTTGCGACATCTCCGTAAGAAATGAGAGTGATTTATTCTACTGACCCGGATACCACACGGAAATAACCTTAGTCGACTTTTAGGACACATCGGTAAGAAATGAGCGTGGTCGAATGGTCTAACATACACAGCTGGATATCACACGGTATAGTAAAACATTTTTGAAATTAGGTCACTTTAATACTAAGCGTATGAAATGTCACTGTTATAATACCATGAATTTAACATGTAGCTTGCGCGCATCGAAGCTTGTTTGTTCATCATATGTTATGTTGTTGCCTTCCTCAGACTACGTAACGAATCAGATGCCCCAAAAAAATATAATACGCAAAAGTTGGCTAAATTTACTATATTCAAGTTTCATTTTTAGTTTATACAATTAGGCGTTATTTTGCGATACTACTACTACTTACTAATGATATTATAATTTCGGTGTGATTCGCGATAAAAGATATATGTAATGTTGAATGTAGAGTATATTATCTGTAATTATCTGTATTAATGCCTAATACATTTAGGATTCTTAAAAACACTTGGATAACAAACATCTTTCACCACCACACTACACTAGCATTGCATACATTCACTACAATCTCAAAGATAGTTTCGCCTCGTAGACGAAGCTTCATCACATATGGAATACATATGGAAATAAAATCGCACACAATTTTTGCTATTTATATAATTAAGTCGGTTTCAAGATGTGATTTAGTTATATAATTTAGTAGAGTTCTATTGTACAGATAATTATGATAGAATTATTTCGCTTTAATCCACGTATGGCAAATTTGGCATGGCAAAATTGTAATGAATTTCGATTGATGATACTTCGGTTACGGGGCGAAACGATGGCAGATATTGTCGTAGTGAATGTGTGTAGTGCTTGTATGGTGTGTTGTAGTTGGAGGCGTTTTGTGCCTGCGTGTGGTGACTGGTACTGAATGTATACAGTATGTGAACAGTGTTTGCTTCCTACACTTAGCATTACATTGATTTTCTTATAGCAAAATAATTCTATCTATATATAATTCTATATATGTTAACTATGGTTAAGCTACATCTGATGATTTCTTTATTCTAATCCAAGTACAATCAACTGTTAGGGCTGTTAAACTCTACATGACTCGTGAATATTTAATGTATATTGTCACATTATAGTGGCATCACCGCTGCTATACATATTTAATGGTGAGTAAATGGATTAAACTTTATATGGTAAAGTTCTAAGTGAAATTTATAGCTATAGCATTAGGGTCGATACAGTCGAATCGTTAGAATAATACTAAAACTTCATTTCATATGAGATATGGGACCATAGGAGATTCGAGGATGGTCAATGTTGGTGGGACAAAAGATTGTAAATTCGTTATGTAATTTGTGAGAAATTTTGAGAGTATGGTAGAAATTTGGCTGTAAGACATCATTCGGAACCAGCTAAATTTTGAGAGTAACGGTTATAATGGTATGAAAAATAATGGTATGAGAGAAAAAGGTCTGGGAACTTCTGATTATCTATTATAGATAAATAAGAACTTAGCGTTTAGGGACAATAATTATTATTGTTGTTAATATTTCCTTGTCTACGTATATTGTAATACTTCGTGAGAAATCCGGCTAATTTGTTTTTGTACAGGGCGACGAAGGTAAGTTGACCCGTCGTGTTGTATCCGGCTGGGTAGAATAGACCACCCTAATTTTTAATCAAGGTGTCGACGAGGTGGCCAAACGTAAAACCTAGCCAAATCACGTGTTTCAAACATATCGTGCCGACACTTAGATTGGGATAAGGGCAGAAGAATGGTGACGCATATTGTAATACTTACGCAATTTACAACTGGAGGAAGCAAGGAGGCGGATATAGCAATGCCTATAAGTGGACCTGCGCTGCCTTGCAATAGAGCCAGTGCCACGCCTGTCCCGGAAGTCAGGGCCCATAGTACGCCCATCCATAATGATCGTACATTTCCTCTGAAAAGTATCACGATTCCTATTACCCTCAATATTTTTAATTACTCTCAATTATATTCTATCATTTCATACAAATGAAAGTAAAGATTACTATAATTTAAAGTACGAAGTTCCAATAAAACCAAATATTTGGTACGCACGTGTTTGAATTTTGGGATAACTTCTAAGATTGAAATTATACAGTGTAAAGGATCATAATATTAGGCATGACATGTATGCAGTATTGATCTTTGTCGACTTATATATAAGTAGTTAGGAGTACAGGAGTAGTTTTAATAAGTTAGGATTAATGATGTATATCGCCTGAGTTTCTTATGTGCCATTTGATTATAGCAAATTTCAAATAAATGCATGCAATGCATATGCAATCGTGAATATTTATTTTGAGACCTGTAAAAGAGTAATAATCCAACATTATTTGTTATATAATCTCAAGAAAAATGGAAGCGTTTTTGATGTAAGCTACCAGGATGCTTTAATTTTTCCGTTATTATCAAAAATCATCGTCATATTTCAACCTGTTCGCCCGATATCTTTACAAATTATGCACTTAAACTTTCCTTATGAATTAAAGAAAACGACAATATATATTGTGTACAGACAGACAGACACGGCAGAGGGATTTGTTTTATAAGAAAAGTTAGGAAATATACCACGTCGTTTGATATGACTATTGGTTTATATAAGATGACTGGCACGAAGAATTACCTAGATTTCATTTCTTCAGTCGGCCAGTCTCCAAAACCCCATGGCATCTCAGTGGTACCCAGTATTAGACCAAATATAAACCCGAACAATAATGATAAGAACATTCCCAGAATTAGGCTCTCAAATCCACTGCGTACCAGGCTACGGTCAGCGATAATCGTCCCAAATGTTATAGACATCACCGGTCCCATTAGCGGTGATACAAGCATGGCGGCCACAATATTGGAGGCATTATTTTCTACGAGACCCAGAGCTGCTAAAGAACTAAACAAAAACATCCGGCAATCAAAATTTAAAAGCAAATAACCACATAATTAATAACAGATGAGACTGGTTAAGGGATAGCAATGTTCTTTGTATCGGAAAACTCGACTTAGTGGGACATACGAAGAGTTCTAACTGTAGTCTTCTTTTATATATTTGTTGCACCAGCGACTCGAATATAAAAAACTCAACACCGTCCTGCCCTTATCCGACCCTAAGAGGGGTCGGTACAACATGTTATAAACGTGTTGTCACATGATTTGGCTACGTATTTTACAACCGGCCGCCTGCCTCACGTCAAATTACCTTAGTCGTATTTTACGACACCTCGGTAACAAAGAGTGTGGTCTACTTTGCTTAACCGGATACCACACGTGGGGTCAAGTTACCTTAGTTACGGTAAGAAAGGAGCGTGGTCTATTCTACTCAGCCGGATACCACACAGCGGGTTGACTTAACTTAGGCGCATTTTACGACGACTCGGTAATAAATGATTGCTGTCTATTCTACTCAGCCAGATATAACACTGCCTTTGTATATAAAAAACTGTGACTGCTATTACTCGACTGGTAAAGTGAACTGAGAGTTTTCGTCAAAAAATTACGACACCATTTTCAGCAATGTCTCAGTCTTCTATGTATGTCTTAATATAAGTAAATATTTTGTTGGTATCACGTTAGATTAATTTGGCTGTGTTTAGTTTTATAGAATATTAGACTGATGATAAAGAGATGACTTTATACCTTCAAAGAGCTCTATGCCCCCTTTCGTATTTTATGATGACATAATATGTCTAACAGTGTTCAAACAGTAAACAAAATTAGTCTCCGATCCAACTGCTCGAGCATGATTTAGATTACAACCCATGATTTATCTAATTTAGTTCTGGCATTTTTCCAGATTAGTAATCAAATCACAGACTCAATCAAGACATTAGATCAGTTAATGAAATTAGAGAAACAACTGAATTTAGGGGATTTAAAAAAAAGCTGCTGAGGCTGTGCCGTGTGTGTGTTCATGATTATTAAAACTAACACGATTGTCAAATCTGATTATTGAAGAAAAACTTTACATTTTTTTCCTTTTTATTCGTATGTTTTATTAGTATCTATTTAACTTTTTCGACGGGTCCATAACTCTATTATAATAACTCTATGAAAGAAATCCTTTTATTTCGAGGTAAAAATTCCATTCTAGAGTACTTTGGTCAGGGCATATAAATGTGTGAACCTGTGAGGTCTGCAGTACAATACTATAAAGAAGAAAATATAATACTCATTTGTTAAGAAGCGTAGCACTTACTCGGCTGTTATTATTAAAGTGAGATAATCAAATGATAGCTCTCCGCCTCCACGAACGCCATCAACAACTTGTTTCACCGTCAATTTCGATCTAATTGATTCAACGAAGTTCCGCCAACGCATAGCGTCTTCATTTTTCTTTCTAGATCAAATAAGCACATTGTTTACAATCACAACATAAATCTGTATATTTTATATATATAAATGAATCCCTATTCATTGCCAGTCATCGCCTCAGGCGTGAATAGAAGGAACGATTTAGCAAATTCTTTAAGTAAAAAGTAAAAACGCGTAGTTCCATATGTATAATATAAATTCATGGCTTACAGGGTATCAAAATTAAGGTGACTGTGATTTGATGTGATACAATTTTAGGGAAAGATAATTTCTTATATTTCTACAATACGTGAAATTACATAAGTGAAATATAATTTAACAAACTATTAACAAGAAAAACTTACATAAATGCTTCATCATCATCTTCGATATAGTCAATTGCTGAATGTACTACATTACAAGGTAAGACACTGAAACGTTTAAAAATGTATTAAAAATATTATTACACGATTATTTTACAAAATTTCATGTGAAAGTGTGAAATTAGTTGCGAACCCATCCACGTTTTTATTTATAAAAATACCGGAGATGGAAAGAAATCTGGTGAATCAGATAATTTAACGTCATAAATACTGCGATCCAATTTTTAAAAGCTTTTATTATATTTTGTAGCTTTTACCTTTTGTAGTTACATACACTTTTCGAACGTCAAAATTAATTTCAATATAAGTATCTAAAGTTTGACCTTCAAAAAGCAATCATTTCCGAGTTAACAGAAACCTGTTCAACAATATTGAAACTTCATTTAGGTTAAGATATTTAAGGTTAAAGGTAACACGTTGCCTTTAATTGTGTTTCATATTAAGATCTATGGTTAGAAACGAGAGCCAGAAGAGAGTGTATTTGGTTAAGGAAGAGTTTCATTTTCCAAAATAATATCAATTGCAATGGACAGTTGACATTTGTACAAGTACAATCTGTAAATGTTCCATGAATAAATAAATTTCATTTCACTGTGCTGAATAGGGTTCGTTAGAAATATTTATTCTCCTTTGTATTCAAATCCAAAATTTTCTTTATTAAAAAAAAACTTGTAAACAAGTCCTTTTGAATCGTCAATTTTACTGCTAGTTCGGAACGCTGTTCCTACCGAGAAGAGTCAGCCAGAAACTCGGCGGTTACTCTTTTCAATAATACTTATAACCAGTTACGTTACGAGTAAGTCATTACTATCTTGTACAGGGTCGTACAGGACAGTAGCTATTCGCAATCTTATCATCTAAATAATCCTTATGACAGCTTATTATATAGATTATATTGCTCACCTGACAATAGATTTATTCCGCACCCCGATGCCCAATTGTGTGAGACAATGGAGCATTGTCTCGCATCTATCTCCTGTGGGCAGAGGAAACTCTACCTCATAGTAATTACCAAGTTTGTCGCTCACCCAAACCACGTGCTCCACGTTCAATTTTCTCAATAGTTCTTGTAAAATCTGTAATATTAGCTATCTGGCTTATCATCGATAAGGGATTTCAGTGTGCAAGAAATTATGCTAAATAGAACTAAATAAAGCATGCGAAAGTATTTATTATTTATTTATTCTTTATTACACACAAAGAAGAATTACATTTACATAAAATATGAATACACAGTAGCGTGCGATCTCTCCCAGAAAATCTTTGTTGTAAGGATCATGTTGAAAGTACGGGTTGGTGCGCAACAACTTAATTGCTATAAAGAACTACACTATTAATTCACTAGTAATTCAGTTAACGACATTTTT
The DNA here is from genome assembly GCA_029227775.1 of Morpho helenor. Classification (NCBI taxonomy): domain Eukaryota; kingdom Metazoa; phylum Arthropoda; class Insecta; order Lepidoptera; family Nymphalidae; genus Morpho; species Morpho helenor. Next base: position 5,518,826 of record JARGCU010000032.1, on the reverse strand, counting down.
TCCGTACCATGCCGTGTTATAACCGGCTGAGTAGAATAGACCACCCTCATTTCTTAGCGACGTGTCGTAGAAGGCGACTAAGGTAAGTGGACCCGCCGTGTGGTATCCGGCTGAGTAGAATAAACCACCCTCATTTCCGACTAAAGTAACTACGACGACTAAAGTAAGTTGACATTAGGAAGGCGGCCAGTCATAAAATACGTAGCCAAATCATGTGACATGTTGTGACATGTTGTGCACACCCCACTTAGAGTGGGATATGAGCAGCAGAACGATGATGACATTTTTTCCGTACCACAGACAACCAATTAAAGGCATCTACTTCTTTCAATCAAAATTCTGACAATGAAACCTGATTATAAACGTTAACCTTGGTAAAGTTTGTTCTAACCCCTTTCCGTTAATCCCCCCTAACGAATTTGCCAATCCTTAATTGAATGCCAATTTAAATAAATTGATCGTGTATATTTTATGGTACTCACGCTTTCCATAGTAATAAATTCATCGTTTTCATTTATATTTTCCAATGTCGGATTAAAGTTTTCACTATAAAAACTTTGGGTTAAATGTATGGGAATGCTTCTAGCTTTCTTGTTACGTAATTCCACTTCTAAATGACATCTCTTTATAGAAGTATCTTCTATTGGTAAAAGTTCCTTTGGTTTTCCGAATTTAAGTATATGTTCGTAGTTACTGGAGGGAATGTACACAATAAATATAACTCCAGACGGCATTTTTCTTACGAGATTCAGCTATATCTGATGCTGTTCGCCGTGATATTGTATACTGAAGTGTTAGATGACTCGTTTGCTTCATAAGAAATTGTTAATTAAATTGTAGCCTGATTATAGTGTCGCTAATTCGCTAACCTTCATATCATGGAATAGTTGTCATATATTGTTTTAATAAGCCATGTTTATTATTATTAATGTCCTATACAATAAGACAAAAGCAATTAACTACATAAAAGTTAATATCTATGTATACATATTACAAAATAAAGTCCCCAAAAGCTGTCTGTGTGTGACTGTCGTAAAATCTACTGAACAGATGGTTTTTACTTAAAAATAGTGCAATGCTTCCGGAAGGTATAGATAATATAATATAATATATAATAAGGTAGATTATATATAATAAGGTATAGTAAATTACAGTTTTATGTAAATCGAGTTAAAGAGGTGGCGCAGTTATAAAAAAAACTCGCCTGCTCGGAGCTTAAGTCGCGTGCGTCGTTTAAACTAATAGAGATACACTAAAGTAATATACTAGAGAATTGTAGATTTGCAAAAATACTACAAAAAAGTCGGCGACAGCATGTTTCTATCTCTTTTGGTTAACTTACAATAACTAATTTTATGTTCAAAATTTCAATAAAAATATTACGTTATTTTCGAGACTGTTTTCTTCTGTTCAATATCAATCTTTAAGTTTAATAAGTGCGTTCGTAAACTCTACATAAATTAATTAATAATTAATAAATTAATTAATAATTAATTAATTAATAATTAATTAATAAATTAATTAATATAAATTAGATTTACAATTTACGGGGGAATATGTTGTGACACACTAATTTCCACGCGGGCCAAGTCGCAAGCACAGCTAGTTTTTTTTATATTTGTTTAACTTATTTTTTTAAGTCTGTGGCGTGTCTAAGTCAATAAATTCAAGAGATCGATTAATTCGCCAGCTATAAATAAGATGTCAGTAAGTACTTCGTGCCTAAATCTGGATGCGTTATTTAAAGATACACGTGTTCATATTTACTGGTAGTAAAGACACGCCGCATAGAACTTTCCGATGACGTCAATATATAGTTATTAATAATGTTAGGGCGGTGTTAGAGTGCTCAGTAAACAAGGAAAAGTTCTTTAATTAAGCTATAGAGTATATGATCTTCATTAAACAATATGTCAGTAGGAACAATAAAGTAATTAGAAATTCTCTAGTAGTGTATTTTGTACTGCACAAATTATCATGAGGAGTAGAAGTCAGTTCGGACTCAGGCCGTTCGTACTATAGATGATAAAGTCAGTTTGTCTGTCTGTACGCCATAAAGACTACTATTCTGCAAGAAATGAAGATTATTGGTAAAATTTGGTACAACTGAATTTTAAGTCCTATATGTCATAGAATAAATATTATACCTCTTAAAAATTATAAATTTTCTATTTAATTAATCGCCCAGATTGTTAGTAAATATTTTATATTATATAAAATCACTTTTGTCTTTGGCAATTGTCATTTTTATTCACCGATATGTGGATAGCGATTAAAATGCCAATCGCCGATTTTTAGATATTATACCATTTCTATAAATTTATAAAAGGAAAAATATACAATATATCTAAATTAAAAAAATCGATCGTTAAATAAAATGGAGCAAAACTTTTAAAAAGCTAACAAACGATTCGTGCCTCTTTGATAGTTGAAATAATAGCAAGTTTGATAGTGTTAACATTTCTTATGTAAAGTTAAATTTACTTTGAAATCCCGACGTGTATTCAATCACTTTGTAATTGGATCCATTATTAAGGACAGATTGGTGTCACGGACTAGTTAGTTTCATAACTACAGTTTACTATTCATCGTTTGTGCTTCCACCTTTTTTCATTAATGAAAGATTTACAAATCAGATTCATTATAAAACGATGTTTATACGATATATTTTTTTAACGGCTTTTACAGCGTCACCGGGTGGGACGGGCGAGCGTAGAAGCATCGTCGAAGTTGCGAAATGCAGAGAGTAGAGCGCAGAAGCTCTACTAGCGTCGGGGAACGTCGTCCTAAGGGTGCCTCCTGTGAGGCCGGACCACGGCTTAGGACGACTTGTTGTGGAGAGCTGATGGTATGACTTTGATTAGTCAATACGACGACGGAAGGATGGCAAGAAGCCACGACCAACCGATGTCAGAAATCTGGGACCTCGTCTTCGCCGGCGAAGACGCTGTGTGTGTGTATTACGTGATCTGTGTTTGCGATCGTTATTTGATCATCAGGGTCATATAGGACGCTTTTTGGACGCCTATATTTTCGGTGGTCAGACCTAACTGGGATGTAAGTAGAAGCCACTGTAATGAGTGGGTTCTGGTGAACCTCTGTTTAATTAATACGATATAAAATATAAAACTTATTTGATTATAATCAAACAAAGTTCATTTCAATTATTTAATTACACTTTACTTAAGTTTAATACGAACGAAATAAATTCCTTTATGCTTTTATGCAAGTGCAGATGCAGTTTCAAATCAAATCAAATCAAAATAATCTTTATTCAAATAAGCTATTTTATTTATATCAAGCACTTTTGAATCGTCAAGTATCAATATGATTAATGAAGCTACAACTGGTTCGGAATGTTGCTCTTACCGAGAAGAACAAAAAAGAAACTCAGCGGTCAATCTTTTAAAGATTTTCATTTTTACATTATTAAACCGCAGTCTTGTATGAAGCTGAAAGGATTTTCAAATCTAGGTTTTTTATCTTCAACGTTGTAATATGCTATACGTTTAAGTACATCTCTTATACTTAACTTAAATCTTTCTGTAGACTGGTCTAGTACGGATTGCGGATTTTTATTGAAGAAGCGAATACCGAGACCATCGAATGAGTTGCTAACTCTGCTTAGTCGCGCCTGTGTCGCGACTGGGCATATTTATATATATATATATATAAATTTTTCCTCTTTTTATTATTCTTTTTAATTATTATTATATTATTAATAGATAGTAGACCGATCAAAATTTGGTAATTGCAGAAAATCGATCAGCGTAAACAAATTATTATGCTTACTTCCTAGATATCCAAACATCTAAAACCAACTCAAAAAATATTTAAACCCCATGGTTGTAATGAGACTGATTAATTAGTAATTAAAATTAGTAAATATATATGGGACAATTACATACACGGTCGTCCGTCCTTAAAGTAAGTAACTTAATACACGTGTTACAGTTGACAGACAACTGGTAAATATATACATACATAATTTTAAATATAAACTTAAATACATAACTACACCCTGACTCGAAGAACCAACAAATTGTATTTATAAAATGTATGTCCTCGGTGGGAACCTGTGACCCGAATTTTTGAAGACAGGGTAACTGCCGACTGCGCCAACGGACAAGTCAACTGAAATGTATGATAGTGAATCACTACTACGTTATTTTTATTAAGACACCACAAACGTATTATGAATCGATATTTCCTATTATATTGAGCCCATTAGAATGATTGGCTTGCACTGAATACCTATCCTTGATATATTATGTAAATTCTAATAACGTATACACGCTATTTTCGACGTCATCTCTTAAGGTTCTGTTCTGATGATAATATTGTTTTTTTAAATTTTAGTACCTGATTGACTGAGCCTTGCTCTGTAATTAAAAAAAAAAAAAAGAAAATTAAAAAAAAAGCAAAAATATTCGGGTTGGGTAGTGGGGCTTGATCATGGGGGTAGATGGGTATTTACATTTCACGAGACCGCCCGTTCGCTGAATAAGCCACGCTGACTTGACATTTTACGGCAAAAATAGTGTTTTATATTCAATGTAGATTTTAATATTTTTTAATGCCCAAAACAGGATATTGATTTTTTTTTAAACAAACCTACCTAGATCGATTTTTCCCCCCAAAACCCCCTACATGCTGACTTACAAGAAAATCGTTGGAGCCGTTTCCGAGATTCCGAATATATATACAAGATTAACTCATTTAAATATTATGGATCAAATTAAATAAATTATAATTGTGATAATTTAATACAAATCATTACAGGTCGCTTGAACGATGTTCATAGGTGTTCCCATTAAGCTGTTGTTACTAAAGCTTTAAAGCTCCGCTTAAAAACTCAGTTGCAGCACACACCTTAAGGTCACAGTGGAATGAAAACATCGAAAAAATATGAAGAAAATATTAAATTAATGAATTATAATGAAAATAAAATTCATTGATACAATGGTACCTATATTTAATCTTAAAAATTTCTAATATCAATTCAAATATCGTGATAACGTAGTTATGGGTATTTGCTATTATATTATGAAGAAAGCTTTAACAGAATCCTTGCAAAATATGTTAGAAACACATTGAAATTCAGTTTGTTGTTATCCACGTAGTCTTTTTACAAATTTATTTTGAAAAGAGATATAAACAGAGTTGAATTGTTTTTTCTCTAGTGATTTAACATTGGTTTCAATTGACTTGTGTTTCTAAAGCGCTTTACATATTTTGTAGGATTTGCCTCAATTCAATCGTTTCTTGTATATTATAGAATTTGAAAAGCACTCTGTTTCTGTTAATTGATTTTGATTTCTACGTATTTTTTTGTTTATGCTGCCAGTATTTTTAATTAATGTTATTATTTATTGATAAAATAAAACACTCTACAAATACAATCCATAAAACTCACCACGCAATCAATTAATGTATGCTGTCTGAAATAGTTCTTTTTTATTCATGAAGAAAATAATTGAACTGTGGGAAATCATACATTTGTGACCTTACCTACTGTTCAATAACAAAAATATAATATAGTTGATATTATTGAATATACGTGGATCGTGCTTGAAGACGTTTCAGTCTATTTTAAGCTCAACAAGAATGATGTAGAGATTCATTGGCTAATATATTGACAGAGCTATTCACGTGGTTCTGGATTCAAGAATCCCTAAAGGGGAATGCAAGGGGGGCAAACAACAGCGTCGCGCAGCCGTAAAGGGCGCGCTTAGCGTCGGGCGGGCGGCCCAGTCGCGGCGAAACCTGCCGCTGGCGCGAACTCCGCGTCCTATTCCGCGATCAATACTATCCTCATAAAACGTTTCAAACATTACAAAAAACAGACACTGGCTCATAAAAATTCTAAAGAAAGTCAATTTCAGTGAGTTCCCATTCTGTGAACGAGAATTCAACGTTGGTGCCGCCAAAGTCAATACCATGAACATGGCCACCATAGCAAACACATGATCGTCTACAATCACAAGTACTGCGGTCGTGAGTTATTCTTGGTCCAATAACACACAAGCTTGTGTGTTTTTATGTACCCATGTTTAATCGTAACATTACGTAAACGCCGCAGGCGTCCTAAAACAGATAAAATATTTCTTAATTTTACTTCATAATGTCTGAAACTATAAATTTCTCAAAATATTTTAACATCTATCAAAACAAAAACGTTAAAATCTTCGAATCTAATTTGTATACACGCACGCAATGGTCTATTTTTTTTATCAAATTCATGTTTTTGAACGTTTGTTACATGATATTATCAATGATAAACTAATATTTTACTCCTTATTGTAAATTTCAGATATGCAAATGGCAAAAATTTTATTATATAACATGCTATCCTTGTTGTGACGTAACGTGCGAACCGCTCATATTTTTATATGTTTTTAATTACTCTGCAGACAAACTAGTCAGATCAATATTTTTTTATGAAGCTTCTCATAATTTATTTGTCTTTGTAGACGTCAATTGCACACTATAATGAAAAAGTTGATTACAAGTATCAAAATTTCGTTCCACTTTTGAATCGATTTAGTAAATTTTGTACGATTGGTACGATCTAGTCATAAAACAATCTTTATTTAACAATGCAATAAAAACGATGGTAATAATAATGTAAACAAAAGTTTTAAAAGCAATGATTAAACATACAATACAAAAATATGATATTCAATTAATTTAATCACATTTAGACACTATACAGATATACTGTTCAATATTTTATAAAATATTTCTATATATTAGTGGTTTTTTTATTTTTTTCATCATGTTGTCAGTGTTTATTATCATCTCGAGATATAACTGAGATTTCATTATTTGGTGCAACAATTTTTGGATTAAGTATAATTTATTCATTTTGTTTTTCTGTACAAACGGTATAAAACTAGTTATATTAATATATTTTACTTCAAACAATTAATCAGTTTTTAACTTGAGTATTGAATTTATTCAGTTCTGAGAAATTGTTATATGACGTGTTTAAATAAAATGGGATATTCTTATGAAAAGAGTGAAATTTTTATGAATGTGTTGCGCTCAATTTAGTAGTCTGTAGACAAGGTTAAGATTCGATATCCTGCAGTATTTTTAACCTTCAACCGCAAAACCAAGTCATGTCGCACCCTCCGAAAAAGGTTGATTCAATATAAGATAAACAGATTTAACTTTGATTTATATATTAAAAGAAGCCGAGTTGTATCTTTGCAACAAGTATTTCATTTATTCAATATGACAAATCGTTTGATATCTTTAATATTTAAATGAGTTAATCTTGTATGTATATATGTATATAAATATATTTTCTGAATCTCGGAAACGGCTCCAACTATTTTCCTGAAATTCAGCATGTAGGGGTTTTGGGGGAGAAAAATTGATCGAGCTAGGTTTTATTAAAAAAATCTCGTTTCTCCCCGTTTTTGGGCACTAAATATGTTATACACACTCGTACTATTATATTACACACATACTATTTTACTATTGAAACCGTGTATCACAGTAAATCAAATTCAAAGTTTTCTTTTTTCAATTAAACTTGTAAACATGTGCTTTTGAGTCGTCAACTCTATTGCTGGTTGAGTTGATAAAATGCAATAAAATTAATAACTGTTATTTTCCTCTTACAGGAAATTTGGATCATTTTGAAAAGTTTTATTTATTAAAAGAGTTGTTAACGGGCATGTTGCTATTTAGTCTACCAATTGACATTTGCAACAAAATACACATAGAATTCTTGTTTTGTATATCTAAAAAAATTTACAAAATAACCATCCAAACTCTTCCAATCCAAATTTTACCTATAAATTACAGTAATTCCCTCTAATTGATTGATCTATTTAAACGTAAATTCGTTCAATTTTAATTAAATAGTTCTGATTGCTAATTCAGACTGTACTCTTGATTGATGCTGAGATTTGAGGTTAATTTATTTTTCTCATTTCACCATTCGAAATCTGTCTATCTGTTACGCTTTCATGATAAATCCGTTGAAGCAATTTTGATTAAATTTGGTATAATTAAAGCTTACATAAGTTAACATATAGTACAAAATAAAACTCCTATATTTCTTCGAAAAAGCATAAAAAACAGTACAATCGAGGGTGTCATATGGTTTATTATTAATTTTAAAATTATTATCTTTATTCAGGACGTTTAATTTTACATAAAATTTAATTTACAATTATTAAACGAAGTCGCTTATAAAATAAAATTGTATTTTGCAAATCCCGAAAAGCTTTATCACGCAATGTAATCTATGCGTGTTGCTGTTTTCCTTGATCGATGGCTAAACCTTGGCCTTACCCTTAATTATACGGACTTGACGATTCAAGGATTTTTTTATTTGGCACTGATGAATATAGATGTTTCTTTCGAAATAGGTTTCAGGCAAATCATGTTATGTTGTAAGATGTTATAACAATTTTCAGATAAAATCAAAATAATCTTTTTAAGCGCTTTTAAATTGTCAGGGAAAACTTGATAAAGTTACCAATGGTTCGGAATGTTAAGAACCAACATGAAATTCGACGTTTATTTAATATATTTCATTGGACAATGAACCGCATACTTTACCTAACCGTTGAGGAGTTCCCTAGTCTGAAACTAATCCTGGAAGCAGCATCAGATTATCAAAAATATGCTTTGCCAACAGGCCTGGACCAATATGTAAAATTTTAGCCCAATCGGATACCGTGGAGCGCGCCAAATTTAACTTGCAAGATTCCACCTTTACATAAAAACAGACATACAAGTCATCTATAGACTATAGTAATATATAAAGCTGAAGAGTTTGTTTGATTGTTTGAACGCGATAATGTCAGAAACAACAAGACTGACTTGAAAAATTCTTTGATTGGAAAATATTCCATTTATCGAGGAAGGCTATAGACTATATAACATCGTACTAAGTTGAAAAGGAGAGAAGCAGCAATTACAAATATAGCGAAAGCAGCGAAATTTAAAGCTTTCCTTTATCTTTTAAAGCTTTTTTTAATGAAAGAAATTGTGAAGCACTAATTTCCACAGGCAAAGCTGTTGGCACAGTTAGTGTTAAATAAAAGCTTTTAAAAATAATGAAGATAGGCTCTGTAGAACGACCTTTCATAAGTCAATAAAGCACACCGGTAATAAACGATGCAACGATAACAAACCTACAATTGTTATTTACCTTTGGAAACACAATGTTCAACGTTAATGCAAAACCGACGAAGGTCGGCCAACAAAATAAACAAAGTCGACGGAACTCGCCAGACCATTAAAACGACGTTTATATTATACAGACTGAAATGCGCATTTCGTAATTTACTTTGCTAGTGCACATTCTCAACAGCCACTTGACTACGAGTATGAATCAATTTGAGTTTCTATCGTGTATACACTTTGGAATAAAAGTATATCGAAACACTACTTGATAGAAATTAAACATTGTGAATTGTTGAAAGAAAATAATATAAGAACTGCTTTTTTAAGGTTTGGGTTTACGAATATACGGAATGTTAATTACAAACGATTTTCCTGAAATTCAGCATGTAAGGGTTTTGGAGTAGAAAATGGATATAGCTAGTTTTATTTTAAAAAAAAATTGTTTTACACCTGTTTTTGGGCATTAAAAAATACTAACATTTAAATTAATATAAAACACTATCATCATATTCCTGCCCTTATCCCACTCTAAGTAGGGTCGGCACAACATGTTATAAACATGCTGTCAAATGATTTGGCTGCGTTTTTATGATCGGCCGCCTGCCCGACGTCAACTTACCTTAGACGTATTTAACGACACCTCGATAAGAAAGAGGGTGGTCTATTCTACTGAACCGGATACCACACGGGGGGTCAACTTACCTTAGTCGCCTTTTACGACACCTCGTTAAGTAATGAGGTTGGTCTATTCTACTCAGCCGGATACCACACGGCGGTTAATATAAAACACTATTTCTGCTGTAAATTGTCAAGTCAGCGTAGCTTATTCGGGGAACGAGTGGTTTCGAGAAATAAAAGTACCATGGATCGAGCCCCACCCAATTATTTTTTCCTTTTTTTTAAATTGGTTAATTTTTCTTTATATCTCTTAAAAAATTACCTAGCAAGGCTCGGTTACCCAGGTACTACTTATCATAAAACATAATCTTCGAACGCTATCTGTCTGTTTGTTCGATTTTCTCAAACTCTACTGGACGGATTTTGGTACAGTTTTAATAAACGGTAATGCAATTCCTCCGTATGGTCTAGGTTAAAAAATAAAACAGTAAAGTACTAGTAGTACTTTACGGTATTACGGAAATTTTGTTAAAGAGGTCGCGCGGCCTTAAAAAACTCGCCTTCTAAGAGCTTTAGTCGCGTGCGCCGTGTAAACCAACAGAGATACACAGTAATGTACTTGTGAGAATTGTAGATCTATTAAATTCCAAAAAAATAGTGTATCACGACAGCGTGTTTCTATCCCTTATGGTTAACTCACAATAACTACTTTTTTGTTCAAAATTTCAATTCCGGATAAAATTGGGATACACTGAATATCAGGCGAGTGCAGCTGCTGCCTCAGCTAGTATTAAAATAAATACTTTAGGTAAACCAGCTAATGTTAAATGTTCCCTAATTTTAGGAAATATGTGCTTAATCCCAATCATAAAAATGTTAGGAAATTGCTTTTGATTCAACTCTTTTTACTGGGAAGTATTCCCTAGAACTATTCCTTGTCTAACAATTTGAACGGACAATTTTCTTTTACTGGACTGGGAGTCAAATTAAGCCACAGGGGTCACTAGAAATATACAATAATCCAACGGTGTTTTTTCTATATATAACTGTAATTAGCTTCAATGAAACATTTCGTGTTGCTACTATTACATGTTAAAGTTGATATAATTGTGATAGTTGGATACATTATATTATTATACAGAAATTAAACAAATTTAATCCTAAACAGAGGAAACAGATGGAAGACAGGTTAGCCACACGTAATTATAATAGAGTATTTATGTTATATTTATCTTTAAAACGAGTGTAATATTATAACAAAGCAATGTTCGGTGAGTTAAATTCACTTTTTGCGGCAGTAAACAGAATATGGGGAAGCGGGAACGACGTCATAAAAATTCAATATACCCATTAACTACCCTTTAGTTACAGACCTATGTCTGAAGTTCAAATAACAGGAAAATCTTCTGTATAAAATCTTTATCTGGTTTTCGACAAGATTCAATCCACGGATAAAAGGTAGTATAATAAATAAATGAATAACGTCTGGACGGTAGCGGTCGTTGCACTTTAGTTGCAAAGTTTCGATCTTCTCAAGTTTCTCTTAGAATATTAGTATAATGTAAGAATATGGTTTAGTCGTTTGCTTTTACAACTGCATTAGAATGGTTCTAAAGGTTCAGTATTGACGGCGAGGCAAAACAACATCTAGTTTCGCTAGAGAGCTCAGCAGATTTGTCGATAAAACTTGTTTATGATTGTTTTAGGCGGCGGCGGTGATTACTTGAGGTTGAACTGCATGCTCGTTTGCTATCCTATTCCATAAAAAAAATATATATATGCTGTTAATATTCGTCCATTACTATATATCATCCTCCTGCCCTTTTCCCACTCTAAGTGTTGTCACATGATTTGGCTACGTTTTTTTAGACCGGTCGTAAGACCGGCTTCCTGTCTGACGTCAGCCTAACTTAGTCGTTTTATACGACACTTCGGTAAGAAATAGGGTGGTTTATTCTACTTAACCGGACACCACACGGCGGTCGTTCATTAATATATATTGATATCTAAAGCTACACTTTTTAACTCTCGAAGCGATTTTAACTCTCATTATTGATTATTCTGACATGTCTTCTTCTTCTTAAACTGGTGGATGTCGACTGCTGGATATAGGTCCCTTCACGGGATCCCTATACCACGATCTTGTGCCGCTTGGATCCAGCAGTTCTCCGCAATCTTTAAGGTCGTCAATAGTATGGGGATTTACCGTCACTGTGTTTTCCAACGCAGCGTCGCCATTCCAGCACCCTAAGTCCCCAATCTACATACCATTGCCACTTCAGCTTTGCGTCATGTTGAGTCATGTTTATATCTATATATTTAGTTATTTCACATGTCATCATCCTCCTGCCCTTATCCTAATCTAAGTGGGGTCGGCACAACATGTTATAAACATGTTGTCATTAATCTATACCTCCCGGAAGCATTGCACTACTTTTAAGTAAAAACCATCTGTTCAGTAGATTTTAATAAAATTGATCACATACAGACAGCTTTTGGGGACTTTATTTTGTAATATGTCTATCCATCTATCCTACCTTTATCCCACTCTAAGTGGGATCGGCACAACATGTTATAAACATGTTGTCACATGATTTGGCTACGTATTTTACGACCGGCCCTCTGCCTGACGTCAACTTACCTTTGTCGTATTTTACGACACCTCAATAAGAAGAGGGTGGTCTATCCTACTTAACCGGACACCACACGGTGGGTCGACTTACCTTAGTCGCCTTTTACGATACCTCGGTAAGAAATAGGGTGGTCTATTCTATTCACTACCACACGGCAGTTGGTTATTTGACATGTATTGATCATTTATAATTTATCTTGGACCCTACCAGTAAGGTTATATATATGTCGTAAGAAAGTCGCAGACACGCTAAGATTCCTGTGTTGTGCACAAAATATTATTAGAAATACATAATAAATTTCAAGAGGTAGAGCATATTCTGAATTCTTTTTATTGTAGAAAGTACGATCGCGTAACATCGAAAGTTGGCAGTACAACTTAATAAACATTATTTATTCTCTTCCCGTTTCGAGGGATGGTTATCTCAATTTATTGTATAAAGTTAACATTATTACAATAAAGTTTATAGTACTATTTTAAAGAACATTTGACTTTTTTTGGTCGCAGCCCTTATTATTGTAGCGTATTAAATCTTTTATTTCAATAAAATTAATAAAAAAAACAAAAATTCATTTATTCTTGTGTCATTTCTTTTTTCAGATAAAGACAATCATATATTAGATCCTCATTGTAACCATAGAGTTATCATAGTAATTTACTCTATGATTGTAATAAACTCATTGAATATTAAAATAAGTGCATCGTTATTGTATAGTTAATAATTTTAAATATTTCATTATTTTTGGTTGCAGGTTATAATTTATAGAATTAGGCGTTACTTTGCGGAGGTCCATAATACAAAAGTAATGAGAACATTATTTTGCTATAATCTGCGATAAAAGAAAATATATGTAATGCTAAATGTAGAGTGTACTATTCGTTCTCATACCTGATACATGCAGAATTTGTAAGAACTCATGCACTATCCAACATTGATTACACAACAATACACAAGCACTGCACACATTCACTACCACAATCTCAACAATTGTTTCGCCCCGCAACCGAAGCATCGTCAGGAGATAGACTCCACGACAAAATCGCAAAGCGATGCTTTTTATTGAGAGAACAATTGTTGGGATTGTGGTGGTGAATGTGTGCAGTGCTTGTGTATTGTTGTGTCATTGGTGTCGGGTAGCGCATGAGTTCTTACAAATTCTGCATGTATCAGGTATGAGAACGAATAGTACACTCTACATTTAGCATTACATATATTTTCTTTTATCGCGGATTATAGCAAAATAATGTTCTCATTACTTCTGTTGTAAGTTATATTAACTTATGTATATTTGTGTATGTCAATAAGTTATGCAGAAAAACCATAGAGTAAGTACTAGAGGAGGAAGCCAGCGTAAAATGTGCCATATTCAGAAAGTAAATGAGACTGTATTTTATGTATGATTAGACAAAGACAGTTTCACTTAGGTAAGGATTGGCCTATGGCTCGCTTCCCCTTTTATAATAACTCTATGATAAAAACTCAGTCTAATTATCAGAAGTCAGAAGTTAAAAAAAAAGGTTGCCTGTAAAGTCGGTTTTACGGGCAAAGATTTTACGCGACAACGTCTTTTTAAATGTGATGGATTGGAGTGGGAGAGAGACGCAAGGCATTCGCCAGTCCGGCGGGCCTCTCTTTCGTTCGGTGACTCATCGTAACAGACGTGAGCGGGCGTTACACTTTTTCATGAGTGAGTCCAAGCCGCAACCTAATTTAAGACGTTGTCACGTCAAAATGAGCAACTAATATTATATTTTTTATTGCTGTACCCATTAAACTAACATTAATACTAACGAAATTAACATTTTTACATTTAAAGTAATCCCTAAAGCTAGAGTATTAAGTGGTTTATGTAAATACGTATACATAGTATATTGTCCCTTGATTAAAATTTTAAATGGATGCGCAGTCGCGAGCGTTATGACTCGAGGGATATGGATTAAATTAACATGGATGAGCTATCTCATCCGGTCGGGCAGACTATGGAAAAGCAACTTCTATTCAAGACAATCTATTTTTAAATACAATTTAATAAAGTTTTTCTTTTCTATTCTTGCCATTTAGCTAAATAAATAGCTAATAAATAGTTTATATTACACCTCTATGACAAAACATTGTACATTCTTTGAGAGCTTTGTATCGAGTTCGTCGTCTAAACACTTGAGGGTCTAAAACTATGAGGAACCGTACGTTTTTCGTAAATCTACATTTAGATTAAATTTTCTGTTTGAAAGTGTATATCTATATATAAAACTTTCAGTCGTTAAAATTTAATAGAAATTATAATTTTAATAGAAAGGGAATTACGAAATTGCGAAATTGAAAGTCTTATTGAAAAGCTCCTATTATTATTAAGCTCTATGATTTATTCCAATATACTTTTGCACGCAATGTTCAATTGGCATTTATACTTTTCAAAGCATACCTAAATTATTTCTAATTATAAATTAATATATGGTACAATCACACAAACGGTTTCCGTCCCTAAAGTAAACTTAATACTTGTGTTATGGGTGACAGACAACGGGTAACTATATTCATATATAATCTTAAATAAATATTTAAATACATTTATACACCCAGACTTGTTATAGAAAATGTTGGCCCTCGGCGGGATCGAGCCCACGACCCCAGAAGCTGAAGGCAGTGTCGATGCCACCTGCGCGAACGAGCCTGTCCATATTATTACTTACCTTTTGATGTAGGCGTTTATTCAAACACAAGGTCATTTGTAGGCTCGTAGACTATTCGTAGTACAAGTCATATATTCAGCCATTTTAATAGTAATAATATATGATTTTTATTTGAGACTTCACAGACAATCCAGTTGTTAGTAGACCTTAAGCCTAAGTGTTTGTAAATACAATTTTAATCTAACTAATAATTACCTAATATTACTATTACCTAATAATAGTTCGAAAAAATGGCCAAATAATTTGGTGTCAATTTTGTCCGACAATACTTTTTAAGTTAGAGACTTAACTTAGAGTTTTTTAGATAATGAGAAAACTTCATAACAAACTGTGACAACCATCTTCATAATTATTTTTATAAATGTTAAAGTGAACTGTTTGTCTGATCTAATTTATGTTAAAGAAAATTGCGGAAGATTCTAGCGGTTTTCGTGGAATTTTAAATTGTATTGGCGGACCCAATTAATGATTGACCACCAAATCTATAACTACCTTAGCAATTATTAAATCTTTCTGTACTGTTGGGAAAGATCAGCTAGAAATTAATTGAAAAGTATTTTTAATTTTTATTTCAGTAAGAAATTAACAAATAAAGTAAATATTTTTTAGAAGATATGCTGTCGAATTAGATGCGTTGATAAAAGGCACCCAATAATAGTTTTCTCACAAAAAACGGAACTTGAATAAAGGGGGAAAATCTAACTCGGACATCTGGTCTCGACCCGGGGTTTTCTGGTTTCAAAACCGCCCGAGTTCCCATCTGAGACATTACAACTATGTAAACGACGGCGAAATTTACTTTTGTGTTATTATATTCCAGCAGTTGTGTATAATGTGAAAACACGGAAAAAAATAACGTTATCCAAAAATGACACCTAGCTATTTATCACCACCGAAACCGCTGTATACTAAATTTCATGAAAATTCTTGGATCCGTTCTCTAAATCACTACATATTATAAAACAAAGTCCATATTTCCGTATGTACGCATAAAACTTTAAAACTACGAAACCGATTTTGATGCGGTTTTTTTTCATAGATAGAGTGATTCCAGAGGAAGGTTTGTACGTATAATAACATCAATACGAAGTACGATCAATCAATCGATCAACCAATCGACCAACCAATCGACCAACCCATCGACCAACCCGTCGACCAACCCGTCGACCAACCCGTCGACCAGCCCGTCGACCAACCCGTCGACCAACCGGTCGACCAACCGGTCGACCAACCCGTCGACCAACCGGTCGACCAACCAGTCGACCAGCGCGTCGACCAGCCCGTCGACCGACCGGTCGACCAACCCGTCGACCGACCGGTCGACCAACCCGTCGACCGACCGGTCGACCAACCCGTCGACCAACCCGTCGGCCAAACCGTCGGCCAACCCGTCGGCCAACCCGTCGGCCAACCCGTCGGCCAACCCGTCGGCCAACCCGTCGGCCAACCCGTCGGCCAACCCGTCGAACAACCCGTCGGCCAACCCGTCGGCCAACCCGTCGGCCAACCCGTCGACCAACCCGTCGGCCAACCCGTCGGCCAACCCGTCGACCAACCCGTCGGCCAACCCGTCGACCAACCCGTCGGCCAACCCGTCGACCAACCGGTCGACCAACCCGTCGACCAACCGGTCGACCAACCCGTCGACCAACCGGTCGACCAACCGGTCGGCCAACCGGTCGACCAACCGGTCAGCCAACCCGTCGACCAACCGGTCGGCCAACCCGTCGACCAACCGGTCGGCCAACCCGTCGACCAACCGGTCGGCCAACCGGTCGACCAACCCGTCGGCCAACCGGTCGACCAACCCGTCGGCCAACCGGTCGACCAACCCGTCGACCAACCGGTCGACCAACCCGTCGACCAACCCGTCGACCAACCCGTCGACCAACCCGTCGACCAACCCGTCGACCAACCCGTCGACCAACCGGTCGACCAACCCGTCGACCAACCGGTCGACCAACCCGTCGACCAACCGGTCGACCAACCGGTCGACCAACCGGTCGACCAACCGGTCGACCAACCGGTCGACCAACCGGTCGACCAACCGGTCGACCAACCGGTCGACCAACCGGTCGACCAACCGGTCGACCAACCGGTCGGCCAACCCGTCGACCAACCCGTCGGCCAACCCGTCGACCAACCCGTCGGCCAACCCGTCGACCAACCCGTCGGCCAACCGGTCGACCAACCCGTCGACCAACCGGTCGACCAACCGGTCGACCAACCCGTCGACCAACCCGTCGACCAACCCGTCGACCAACCCGTCGCGGTTCGCCTCTCGGCGATGCTTCCGCGCTCGCCCGTCTTATCGGTGACGCTGTCAAAGCCAGTAGGGCTAACAGCATTAGTCAAATTCGAAAAAAAAACGTGGTTCGCCCTTTAACCATTTGAATTTAGCAGCGATCGGACGCATTTATGATCGGAGCTCTCTAGCGAGGAAAATAACAATCACTACATATTATAAAACAAAGTCCATATTTCCCTATGTATGCATAAAACTTTAAAATTATGCAACAGATTTTGATGCGGTTTTTTTTAATAGATAGAGTGATTCCAGAGGAAGGTTTGTACGTATAATAACATTCAATACGGAGTAGAGAAATACTGTAATTTTTGAGGTTTCTGTAAATAATTAAACTGTAAACCCTACGAGATTTATCAAAATAATGTACTAAGTATTGGTACATCTTGAAAAGGTCTACAGAAAAGTCCGCGATGGTATATGTCTAATTTTTATGGATAACCCACTAAAGCATTTTTTGTCGTTCACTTTTTACGAAAAATAATGCCTTATTTTTGAAGCGATTCTTATACAATACAGCATTAATCCTTATCCAATTGAGTACCTTAAATAAATTGTTGATTTAATATAGATCAATATAGCCGTTTACAGCATGTAATTTAAGTGAACATTTTCGGAGATATTACAGATTTAAAATGCCGTGAGGAGGCCGCGCTTCGCCCTATAACACTTCGACTTTAGCAGCGATGTCGCTCTTTCAAGAGTTTGTTTAAAGACATTCTGTAATTAATTGTAAAAATAAAATACAAAGGTAAAATATAAAAGTAAATAAGTAATAATGTACTATATGAATTTAGATATTCCAAAGATAGCAGGAAATCTTCTTGGTATAGGGAAAGGAAATTGTTTTTCACCAAATTTAACGCTACGGCCACGGGCAGTAATAAATAAATCAAAACAACTGGATCGATTTTAATCATTTTTTTTACACTGACTGACATGGGATATATATTTTATACCTGTGCGAAGCAGGGGCAGGCCGCTGGTTATACTATATATATACAAGAATCTCTTGTTCCTCTCTAAAGGTATTAGATAACTGTGCACATAATGATTGAACTTTACTGCTCTATATACTTCTTCATTAATTCAGTGCGAAATCAATGGCGTTTCAATTTATCAACCTTTTGTAATCAACATTGCGATAGCTGCATTTCCTTAGAGCTTTGTCTGTCTAGACTCATTAGTGTTAATTAAAATAGAAACATTGTGTGGTAAACTTTGCTTTGACCGTATTTAAGCGTGTTCAGGACAATCAATTTTTAGGTTTGACTATTTGTACCGATTATATTAATTTTTATACGCATATTTATATTAATTATTACAGATTTATATAGCGTATTAATCGATTGAGCGATCGATATTAAATGCGATTTATTACTAAATTTTTTTTTACAAGAAAAATGTACTAGTTATATCTATCTTAAATTACTTACATGCTAGGACTATACAAATCATGCCCACGTGGAATGGTCCCAAAAATGCTGGCAGCGTTTCCGCGTTGAATCGCTAAGCTGATTCTATGTGCGAAAAAGGGGCCAGGTCTCTTGTCACCTTACTATATACCCTCCTTTTAAACTTTTCTGTTAAGAATTCTGTAAAAGAATTTAGATGTACTATGATTAAAAATAACTGCAATTAAACGCAATCCTTGTGACTGACAATATCTTTCTGTATTATGAAGGGATAATATTTTGGTACATGTGATGCTTGTGATATGATATAGTGGTGTATATAATAAAATTATGAATAATCTAATAATAATTAAAAGAAATAAAAGTTAGAACTCCTTGGGTTGTAGAGAAATAAGACTATTAAAACGAAAATGTTACTACTACTGAAAAACATAGTAAATACACTAGAAGTTGATATATGTACCTATCGTATCTGGCTGATTTTAGTTCTAATTTTGTACAAGATTGTAAAAAGTAATTACGTTAATGGAAACGTCTGTTTTCTTTGAACACAACTCGACAACGAAATAATGTGTAATGCACAGCACAGAATGTAACCTAAATTACGCTCATGACCTAACAACAGGAGAACAAATTGGTCGATATTTAATATACTGTGATTGGGTAGGTTGAAATTAGTACTGAAGTTACCTTTTGATTTACTAGACATTATATTTAAATACAATATAATACTTCTTGGTGGGTTAATCTAAAGTAGTTAATATAACATTCAAACAGTTCCAGTTTTGTTACATTGTAAATTTTAACATTTTAACATTAATACCTGGGTCACCGGTAATTTTTAATAGACACAAAAAATTCAATTAAAAAAAATTATAAAAGAAAGAAAGCGCTGTGACATTTGGGGTTCAAACCTGAGCTTTGAACTTTTTTGGTCCGCCCGTTACCCATTAGGCTATCACAGCATTACGTTTTATAGCTAAAAATATCATTTGATTTCAATTTCACTTCAGCATTTTTTCAATGCCCGAATACAGGGATAAAACGATTTCTTTTTTATGAAACCTAGCTAGATCGATTTTTCCACCCAAAGCCTACATGCTGCATTTCATGCAAATCGTTGGAGCCGTTTACTCATTTAAATATTAAAAATTCTCATTGGCTTAGTAAATTTTTAATTTCATTTTAAATCTATACTAATATATAAAGCTAAAGAGTTTGTTTGTTTAATTGTTTGAACGCAATTTCTTTTCAAGTTTCTTTCAATGTAGGATAGTCCATTTATTGAGAAAGGCTATAGGCTATATAACATCTCGCTAAGATGAATAGGATAGGAGCAGCAATTAAAAATAGTACGAAAACGACAATATTTAAAGCTTTCCTTGCGTGCGTAAATAAACGGTAAGCGTTATTCAAAAATCATGTATTACAAAACTGTTCCGTTCTAAAAGTTCTAAATAAAAGTCCGCGACAGCATATATCTAGCTTTTAAGGTTAACCCACTTTAACCATTTTTATAGTTATCAAAATAATATATTATGGTTTAAAATCTATCCACGCGGGCGGAGCCGCTGGCGATTGTTAGTTTTCTATATATGTACCACAGCAACTGGCAAGATAGCTAATTCATTTATAATCTTTGGAAAACAGTTGACACGTGACTTTAGTAACGTTGCCATTTATCTTCAGAAATATTTATTTTCCATAAGTTAAATCTGAAGCAGACATTTCTCACGCGGCATGACGGTTTTTCTATTGTTGTGTTTAGGAATAATGAAATATTCTGTATTTGACACGACCTTTTTAACAGTAACGAACGTTTTATATTCCTATTGTTGTATATGGAAATTTATTTTGAAATCTGTGGTATTTTTAGTGTTTCTATTTTATTATTTTCATACTTAACACACAAATTGGCAGCTTTTTTCATCTCTTTAGTCATTCTCCTGCCTTTATGCCGCTCTAAGTGGGACGCATTATGTTTTAAACATGTTATTAGTTGAGTTGGCTAGTTATTTTAAGGCCGCCTGCCTGACTACTTACTTTAATCGCCTTTTACGACACCTCGGTAAGAAATAACGGTAGTATATTGTACACAGCCGGATACCACATAGTGAGTCGACTTAACTTAGTCGCCTCTTACGATACCTCGGGAAGAAATGAGGGTGGTCTATTCTACTCAGCCGGATACCACACGGCAAGTAATTTAGGGATATATGTAAATATAAATATATGGCACAATTTACACACACGGCTGTTCGTCCACAAACTAAGAAACCTAATACCTGTGTTATGGTTGACAGACTAGTAAATATATAAATGTAATTTTAAATACATAAATTCACCCAGACTGGAATAAACAACAAATTGTTTTTAGAAAATGTTGATTCTCGTCGGAAATCGAACCCACGAACCACGGACATGAAGTCAGAATCACTGCCAACTATGCCAACGGACCAGTCAAATCATAAAGCTATACTAATATATAAAGCTGAAGAGTTTGTATGTTTGATTGGTTGAACGCGCTTATTTCAGGAACTACTGGACCGATTTGAAAAATTCTTTCAGTGTAACATAGTTCGTTTATTGAGGAAGGCTATATAACATCACGCTAAGATGAATAAGAGAGGAGTAGCAATAAAAAATAGTACGTGCGTTCCTTGCGTGCGTTGAGTAAATAGTAATTAATAGTTATTCAAAAATCATGTACTACAAAATCATTCTCCTCTAAAAGTTCTAAATAAAAGTCCGCGACAGCATACGTCTAGCTTTTAAGGTTAACCCACTTTAACCATTTTTATTGTTATCAAAAGTCTTTATAACGGTTTTAATCTTTCCACGGTCGCAGGCGCTGGCTATTGCTAGTAATAATATAAGTAACCATTTGTTGTGAAAGGGCCAAATATTTTAGGTGGTGATTAGCGCGAACTAGTTGTTGGGTAGGTTTTATTTACTTTTTACATGTGGTCCAAGTGACCTGCACAACATTCATATTAAAAACTACCATAGTATTATTATTATAGAAGTACACTTGAGTAAAGTACTAGAGAACTGTAGATCTACAAAAATACTACAAGAAACTCCACGATAGCATGTCCTATCTCTTATGGTTAACTTGCAATAATATTATATTTTAAAAAATTCTATTAAATACACTGATTTTCACTGATTTTCAAGTAGAAAATTATGTATAGGATTCCTATACATATAGGAATCCTCTGTAATTCAAGATATAACTTCAGTGAAAATTGATAACTTTTAGTTCGCAAAAACTTCGTGGCTCATACCAGTGTGCGTAATGCGAGTTTTTCAACCTACTCCATCGCGTTAGCGTAACGCCAATTTGCATGACGCTGCAACAGCCACATCTAGTGATTGCTATACATATTACAAATTTCGCCATACAAATTGCGTTACGCTAACGTGATCGAATAGGTTAAAAAAACTCGCACACTGTACTTTAAAACTACCTAATAAATTCTTATTGTATTCGTAAAAATAAAATTACAAGCTGAAGGTCAAAAGGCTACTAATGTTCTCTAAAATATCCTCAAAGTACGACGTCGCGGCGCCTCGACGACGTCTAGTCGCTCACACATTACCCTCATTCCTTTTCATTTACAACATATATTTTTAGTCGATCTTCTTGCCTAGCTTAATGTCCTTAATTTCATTTAAACGACATGCCATATTTTTTGCCATACTCTTCTATCTTTGATATTTAAATGCGTTAATCTTGTATGTATATATATATATTTTCGGAATCTCGGAAACGGCTCCAACGATTTTCCTGAAATTCAGCACGAAGGGGGTTTTGGGGGAGAAAAATCGATCTAGATAAGTTTTATTTAAAAAAATGTCGTTTATCCCTGTTTTCGGTCTCTAATTTTTTTTTGAAATTCACAATTTTTCGCTGTCAAACGTAAAGTCATGGTAGTTCATTTGGGGAACGGGCGATCTAGAGAGGTGAAAATACCTAGGATTGAGCTCCATCTGCCCTATTATTTTTTCATTTTTCTTTTAATTTTTTTTTACATCATTTTAAAAAGTTCTGACAAAGTCTCGGTCACTCAGGTACTTTGTATTAAACGACATGCCATATTTTTTCCATACTCTTTTATACTAATTATAAAGCAAAGTCCCAAAAAGTTGTCTTTATGTGATCGATTCTCTCACAATTTACTGAATATTGCAATTTTTTCGGAAGGTTAAGCTTAATAGTACATTACCGTCTTATGGAAAGTGTCTTGAAGAGCTTGTGCGGTTGTAAATAAACTCGCCTACTTCGAGCTTTACTCACGTGCCTAAACCAGAAGAGATATACTAAAGTAATGTATTAGATAATTGTAGATCCCCAAAAATGCTACAAAAAAGTCCACGACAGCATGTCTCTTATGGTTAGCTCACAATAACTATTGAAATGTTCAAAATTTTTATTATATAAAAGCTTCTGCCGCTATCGCTTGTGAAATAACAAGCTTAACAGATATAAATTTTGGGACGTAAACACTGTTTGGAGACTCGCAGCTGTTAAATTGATATTAACTATTCATCATGCGTTTTACAGTAAATAAAGGAAGGACATGGTGAGTAAACCAGCATATATCGGATAAATTGCTGGATAAATTGCCTATCCGCATTCGAGACGTATGGTGTGTGGTAGAATTATTTGCTTAGGAGTGGGATAGTAACAGGGTACTACTTATTATTGGTGCTTGTATTTCATTTATTTATTTTCAATATTAAAATTTTCTTTTTTCAAATAAGTTTCGGGTACTTGCGATAATCGTCTACCTCGTAAGGAAAATGTAAGTCATCTTAGTGGAGTGGTAGTTAGGGATAAAGTTAAAGGGATTTACAAATAGCGTTTACCATTACTAATACCGATAGAAAAGTCATTGATTGACTTTGGAAGAATTTATTTATAAAGCTGCTTACAACCTTCAAGCTCACGGATAGCCAATAATTCAACTGGCCTGTGTGCTTACTTGTAGTAAAGACTTAGACATTCAGTATTTGACGATCGATACAATATTTTTTTGTTGTATTGTGACGAACGGCGAGACCGTGTGACTTACCAGGGTGACCAGGGTGACCGTGTGGCTTACCAGGGTCACGAATTTAAGCCCCGGGCAGACATCAATGAGTTTTTCTATCAAAAATTATTTGCCTAGTTGATGATTTATGGAAACAGGCGTTACTTTGCAGAATTCCATAGTACAGAAGTTACAATAAGATTATTTTGTACCAGTAATATCTTGCGGATTCACACGCGTTATTTTTATTTTTTTACATTTTATTACATTTTTATAACGGATCCCTATTTTTTTGATAATGTAATATAGCCTATATTGCTCAGTATAGATGCAGCTTTCTAATGGTGAAAGAATTTCTGAAATCGGTCCAGTAGTTTTTGTGTGAAAACATTACAAACATACATACAAATTTTTCCTCTTTATAACATTAGTATAGAAGGTATGTGAATGTTGCATGCTTCATACACTTAGCATTACATAGATTCTCTTAACAAAGGAGGATTATAGCAAAATAATTCTACCTATTGTAACTTCTGCTTAATTGATATTTACAATTTATCATATCTCTGGAAAAGTTACGGGATATGTGTAACTTACTAGTCGGTCTAAGCTCTAAATTTATCTTTAAATGAAGAGAGGACGCCTGCCACCGGGTAAAATGCCAAAAATTAATAAAAATAGGTTCTTATTTTTAACCACATTTTGATATGACAGGATATCGATCGTCTAAACGATACGGAAGTACTTAAAGTAGACACGGATATGCAGATATAATAGCGTGTTTCCACGATTTAAAAAAAAGTAAAAGTAAAATTAATCGCATAAATATTGTTTTATCTTAACAGTGCTATCATGGTGGCCTTGGGAGTTGAACGTGTTAGATTTGACGGCTAAACTTATCGGCGTAACCAATGTTAAATTCTAAACGGTAATGGCAAGGAATTTGAGCATGCATTACTGAATAAACCATTACATCGAACGCACATTCTTAAAAACAGATGAAAGAAGGGACATTTATGATATGCTATTAAGTGTGAAGTGCAAAAGTTAATGTATTCGAGGTGATACTTGTGGCTTTAAAAAGATGACGTCTCTAAAACATGGTGTCAACCTGAGCCGCCGTGCATGTAGGCAACATGCCAACCTACTGGCAGCAGTGACGCTTCTAGCTTCTGCTGCTTCCGCGAATCCTATCGAAGTAAGTATATTAATTTGTAAATCTAAAGTAGCATTAACGGGTATAGCACCAGAAAACGCAGCGTCGTAGACCTTTTACGAGGTGGACTAAGAATCTCAAAAAAGTCGCAGAGAGCCGCTGGATCGAAGCGACACAAGATCGTGAGGTGTAGAAATTACGTGAAGAAACCTATATCTAGCAGTGGACGTAGAGTCCATAGCTAGATATAGGTTTCTTCCATAGTCGGTTGAGGAAAATGAAGAAGTTAAACGGCGAATATACGTATTTTTAAGAGGGAGATTAAAAACTTAAACTTTAAGGCACTTATGAGTCTATAAAAACGAATGTACTAATTCACACTAGTGATGCACGCGATTTTTGCAACTATTTTTGTGTTAAAATACTCTCAGTGTAAAGCTTTTTCTTATTGTTGGCAACAATTGCCATCAATTTATCAATAAAGTTAGTACGTGGTAAGTATAAAGTCGTAGCCGAGTGATTGCCATATCAATATCTTTACTTACCGCATCTATTGTTTTACTTATCTGAGTTTGTCGATAATATGAAATGTATTTAAATTTTTAGAAATTTAAAGGTACATTTCCATTAATCCATATTGTATATGATGACATCATCATCAACATAAAATTGCATCATCATAAACATAAACGAACAAATAAATGTATAAACATATGGGTCAATTACACGCACGGTCGTCTGTCCGTAGTTAATACTTGTGCTATGGGTGACAGACAATTGGTGAATATACACATATATAATTTTAAATAACTATTTAAATACATATATACACCCAAACTAGAAGAAACAACAAGTTGTTTTTAGAAAATATTGACTCTCGGCGGAAATCGAACCCGTGATCCACGGAGCTGAAGTCAGGATTACTGCTAACTACACTAATTAGTCAGTCACTACTACACAATTCACCCCATCCAAAGAATAAAGTTAAATGTTCTATGTTATATTAACAGATGTAGCAAAATTGCCAAAGCACGTCGAAAGTTTTAGAAAACTAAATATTAAAATAAACTTAAATATTTATATTTATTAAAATAAGTATTTTCACTTAATTACTTATTTGTACTACTTTGTTCTATTTACTTGAGTATTAATTAATTTCCTATAATAGCAAATTCGAGGTTTTCGTATTATAAGATCTTTCTTTTGTGTTGGAAGCTGCGGCGAGGCTGAATTCTTGCCAGCTGATTTTATCTTGACCTTTTACAGACTCTTTGTCACCCCAACGGCCTTGATAATGAAGATTACAGTAATAAAAATATATATTTGTACGCAGAATTATCTAGCTTTGCTTAAAATAGCGTCGTGGACTTAAATATTAAAACTACAAACTTGATTTCCCCTCCTATGCCATTACGACCAAACGCCTTATGATAAAAACAATACAAAAAATAAAAAAGGAATTAAAGTGGACTAAAAAGTGAAAATTACTTGCATAATTTCTCTCTTTATCTTCTCAGCCTATAGACGTCCGCTGCTGAACATAGATCCCTTTCCATGATCTCCATAAAATTTAGTGCATAATTTTATTTAAATTATTTTATATAATAACGTTTCACACGATTACGTCAAAAGTTTCTTGCCTAGCACCAAATTCAAACACTAAAATAAGGATAGCCAGCTCTGTTTGGCTATAGTATGATGATCGCATGATGGATATCAAAAAATCCCACGCACGTCCACATGTGCCAATAGAAATCAGTCCAATAGAGGGAGAATGAGAGAATCAAAGTCCATAGAGATAGAGACAGAGAGTCAAAAAATATTAGCAAGGCAACTTATGTTTCCCTTTTTTTTATTCCAAGAGCACTACGAAACAGAGTCCGTCCATAACAGTCGATGGGATCTCCACATATCCTGGTCTCGGGTTCGGTCCCATGGGACCCGTGGCACCATTGCCGGAAGAGTCACCTGGTACTCAACAACTTCAGCAACAAGTTACTACTACAGAAGCGGTTAGCACCGAGACGCCAAAGAAAGAAAGAACTTTTGTAATAGCAGCCGTCGAATTCCATCGGGTTGAAACACCATTTCTGATTGGAGTATGGATATTCTTCGCTAGCATTGCTAAAATAGGTTTGTATATTTTTTTGGCTTAGTTCACGGTACTTGTATATATTAATTTGTTTTAAATTATTAAAAGAGGATGTGTTCATAACCTCATTTTATTCGGATTTTACACATACATGAATGACAAATTTTATAACTTAATAACCCACTGTTCTTTTCAATTCTTTTTTTATCAATACATAACATATTTAGTCTATCTCATTAAAAAACAATATGCTTGAAATTGAATTATGAATGAAAATCGCAGACTGTTTTGTTATTAATAAAATAAGAGAGTTTATCTATGTAAAATATGTGATTTCAGAGTTATATTGGAAATTTGAGATAATATTATTGATGACATCTTCTATAAGGCAGAAATTCATGAAAGTAGAAAGTAGCACGTTGAAATAAATATACATACATATACTCATACTTAAAAAAAAAAACAAATAAGTTATAAATATAAATAACTAGGATCACGTTATTAGTGATTAAATGAATACTCTCCTACAACCCAATGCATTATTTCTTTTGGACTTTCTTCGTCGTTTAATGGAAAATACCTTTTTGCGCTTTCCTGTCAAAAAGCTTTTTTGAGATTTCACAGGATTTGAATTGAAATATATCCTTGTATTAATAGAATCTGATTTGCTTTTTTCTCGCTTTATTGCATTATATATAGGTGGGTGCAAGATTGGGTCTGTATAAGATGCGAAGGCAGCGACAAATGGTGATAAGGTTAAATTTGGACTAAACCCAGTAGTACGCTTTGTGTTAGCTTGTTTTCCATGAGACGGACAGTGAACATCAATTTCTAGTGAAGAAGTTGTAAAAGTTGACAAAGACAATTCTTCACCTGAAATAGGATTCGTATATTTGTCTTCATACCTTAACGTATTATAGTTTGTGTAATAGTTCCCAGCTTTGGTGCTCGTTAAATCAAACGAAGCGCTAGAAGTCTTAGAATGAAACAAAGATTCTCTGGGGGAAAAGTTTTTGCTTCTAAACTGGCAGCCAACGTCGCGTATGTATATAACAGCATCACTACTCACACATTGTTTAACTCTACTAGGTGGAATACATTTACAATCAACGCAATCGTACTGGCAAGATTTGTTAGATTTACAACACTTGCATGGTAAATGAATTGGTACTTGACGTGGTGAATGAGTAGGCGCTATACATTGCATTTTTGGATTCAATATAAATCTTGGAGTATACTCGCTAACATATTCACACGTATTTTTTGCTGCAGGAAAGTGATGATCAACATAATTATTTAATGAATCTTGTTGAAATGACGGCATATATTTACTCAAAGGGAAATTAGTATCTTCAGTGTTATCTATATCATCTAGTTGCCTATTTATGAGTTCATCGTAATTAATACTTTTCGTAAATGGAACACATAAAGGCACATTAACACAACGAGGACGATGTAAGCAGGGTGGAACGAATTCACAATTATTTTTCAAGACATTCATTCTTTGGCAAGATGGTACAACTGTACAGGGAGGATGGTGCCTGCATGCTTTTGTTATTCTTATCGTTTTGGGATTATGTCTTGATAGAGACACTCTTCTTACACATTTTGGATTTATGTAGACATTTTCTTTTGGTAAAATTTGACAGACAGGTACTAATTCACAAGGAGGATCATGAATGCATACGTCCGTATCATCTATATTATTTTTACAATTTGTGATTTCTGGTCGAGAAATGTCATTATTCATGCAACGCGGCAATTTTTTTGAATTGATACTATCCTCATCTTCTGTTATGCTTAAGATTTCTAGTTTTTCTCTACAGTTAGGGCATATAATTTGTTTTGATTTCTTTTGCGACTTATTGCCCGTTTTAATATTATATTTTATACTTGACGTAGTGCTTTGGTGCTTGGCATCAATAGGATTTGCGATTTCTCTTTTTTCAATTTTAGGACTACCTGGTTCCTCATAAACAGCTGTCATTTCATGTTTTCTTGAAAATCCTATAATATTAGTATTGGTGACCTTATGTTCACAACAAGAGCCCTTTGATTTTTTTATTTTATTATCCTTTTGGTTATGATCGGGCCCTTCTTCTGGCACAAATTGTGTAGTACTAGTAAAGTGATCTGCAACGGTTAAACTCTTACTATTTTTCGCTAGCTCTGTGAGAGATTTTTTATCAGTACATGGACATGCATATGAAAATAATTGACAAGGACACGGATTTTCTGTGCGTTTTCCACGGTCTTTCTTTTTGTACTTTTTTTCGTCTAGTGTTGGATTTGTATACTCTGTTCGATATTTCGCATACGACCAAAATTTTTGTCTTCTGTCTCCTTGTTTTGTAAATGAATTAGATTTACGGTTTGTGTAGTCATTATCTTTGAGAAATATTTCTGAGGAAAGCATTGATTCATTATAAAAACTTTGTTTTTTCTTCCTTGATGTAATTTGTAAACTATCTACCATTTTTAGCTTTGGATTAATTTGGGTGGCACACTCCTGAACTATAGATTTGGCTCCAAACGCATTTTTGTTAAAATCTGTGAAAGTATTACTGTTAACTATGCTGTTGGATACAGAAAGTTCAGGAACATAGTGATATGAATGTCGCTTTGCTATAGTATCAAGATCATAGAATAAAGTGCTTGTTGATCTTATGATACATTTTTCACTGCTATTTCGATTAAGCGCGTGATAATTTTCACTCGTTATATAAGAAATCTTGTTTACCAGACTTATTTTTTTGTTTTTACAAAACATTTCCCCGAATTTACAAGTTGCTTGATAAGTAGCAATATTGTTTTTTAGCTGCAAGTTGATATTAGATGTATCTTTAAAGGTGTTTAGAGATAATATGTCATTTATATTATTTAAAGATTTTGTTTGAGGTTTTTCAATTTTTATGGACATATCGTGTATTTTCTTATATTTTTACCAATTACTTGTTTTGCATTGTTGAAAATTGACTACTAGATTTTTATCCACTTAAATTTTTATTTTTTCATTTCAAGAATGCTAGCTATTTAAAACTTCGTTATTGACAAGCTGATATGTCAACTGTAAAAAGATCTTGAATATATCAAGGCAAAATATTTTATAAAAAATATCATGTTATGTTACAAAGAAGTTCTACCCATTTTTTCTATGATTAAATGAGATTTTTTGTTACAGGATTTCATATGGCACCGCGGTTTTCGAAAATGTTTCCGGAGTCATGTCTCCTTATATTTGTTGGTGTCTTAATTGGCGCACTACTATTAAGCACTCATAGTGTCCACGTGCAGCCACTTACACCTGATACCTTTTTTCTCTATATGCTACCACCTATAATCCTAGATGCAGGATATTTTATGCCTAATCGTTTATTTTTTGATCACCTGGGAACTATTCTACTATTTGCAGTAGTTGGTACTGTATTTAATACTCTTACGATTGGTAAGTATATACTTAAACACAATTTTTAATAGTAACTTATACTGCATCTAATTTCGAATATTTTGTGACAGGTTTATCTTTGTGGGCTTGCGGTCACACTGGGATGTTTGGATGTCCAACGCCTTTACTGGATATGCTTTTGTTTGGTGCACTTATATCAGCCGTAGACCCAGTTGCAGTGCTAGCAGTATTTGAAGAGATACATGTGGACGAAGTGCTGTATATCGTGGTTTTTGGAGAATCGTTGCTCAATGATGCAGTCACTGTTGTACTTTACCACATGTTTGAAGCTTATACGTGAGAACCTCTTTATATCATTATTTGATAATGTAATATGTATGTGGGAAATTAAAATAGGCAAGGATTATATTATATTATAGTTAATGATTGTCCATTGCCAATTCACTAACGTATTTAATATTAACTATCTCAATCCTCTACTTTAAGTACTCAAGGATTACTTACAAAAATTTCATTAAGAACATTGGAGTTTGTCTAACAGCAACTTAATTTTTATAAAATCAATTATACAAATGATAGGATTAAGAAAGAAATTATGTATTATTTTCTCTCATAGATTAAAACAAATAATACATGTCTTTCTTTTTTCAGAGAAATGGGTGCCTCGCGGCTCATGTACACAGATTTCTTGGCTGGCTTCGCTTCATTTTTAGTGGTAGCAGTTGGTGGTACCTGCATCGGAGTTGTATGGGGATTCGCTACAGGCCTCGTTACACGTTTCACAAACGAAGTTCGAGTTATCGAGCCAATATTTATATTTGTTATGGCCTATTTGGCGTATCTAAATGCTGAAATGTTCCATATGAGTGGAATACTTGCGTAAGTTACACTAATTATTTATTTAATTCATTGTTTAAATATATTTTTCTATGTACTAATAATATACCTTTATTTAATTCGTGTGTACAAACTCGAAAGGTTTGATTACCTTGTTTTATGTAGCTCTTGTGTGTGTCGTAGTAGACAAATGTCTTGTCTGCGCTTCTGGTATATAAATTATTTGTTTCTAAATTAGAATCCATTTCAGAATCACATTCTGCGGCATAACAATGAAGAACTATGTTGAGGCTAATATATCGCACAAATCGCATACTACGATCAAGTATACGATGAAAATGCTTTCGTCGTCTTCTGAAACAATCATATTCATGTTTCTTGGTGTTGCCACAGTCAACAATAACCATGATTGGAACACGTGGTTTGTTTTGTTGACTATAGTTTTTTGCTCAGTCTATCGCATAATAGGTAAATACACACTTCCTTATTTTCCACAACAACATTTTTAGGATTTTAAGGATAACATAATTGCATGATGCAGATTGAAGCATTTAGTTCGCTTCGCTTGCCTTGAGATATAATATTCGACATCTCGTCTACACTATTATTTAATAGTCAGAATAGGTGTCAGATAGGACTCTACTAATATTTTTATGATAATGATATCTAATTTCGTGTACTGTAATTGAAAATGCAAATTCTTTATAAGCTACTCCTTTATGAAAAGAATTACAAAGAAGACTTAACATTCATACTTAATATTGTAAATGCCAGAGTGTATTTGTGCTGATCCTTCTTCCACATTCGAACGGTTCAGTTGCTCGGTGTGATTTTTCGTTTGTATTTTTAATGGGTTTTTCTATTTCGATACTGAGGTTTATGAAGACGCAGACATCGGTAGAAGCTAGGATGTTAAAATTATTATCATATAATAAATTATGGTTAAGTGAATAGGGACGTGAAGTTGTTTCTTCTTGAAGGTAACAATGATTAAATCTTACTCGTGATCCGCAACAATAGTATTAAAAAGTGAAAGTATAATAAATAAAATATATTCGATATTGTCTGGAGAATTTTGTTATTAAGTTTATATGATTGTTTTTTGTTTTAGGAGTGTATATATTTAGTGCGGTAGCAAATAAGTTCCGTCTTCACAAACTGAATACTGTGGAAAAATTTGTTATGTCTTACGGGGGTAAGGGTTTTGTTTTTTTATAATTATGTACATTTAGATAAACAAACAAACTTCAATTCAAATTCTATAAATATTTGGATACGCGACTAAATAATACATCTGCAAAAATATTATAAGGTATTCTTATAGTTTCAGTAGGTTAATTTTGCTTTTACAAAGATTTTCATTAAGAACATTCATATGTATCCGTAAAAATGTAACTTGGCAAAATTAATTATATATGAATTTGATGCCACTTTAATAACTTTCCTAAGAGAAAAATGAGAGCTAAGGAAGGGAAAAATAGATTTACATTGTCTGCAAAACATTATATTGCAATGCGATTTTATAATTTTTTTGAATCAAGTATCCGCTAAGCTTTTCTGTTTTCTTGGTAGGAACAACCTTCCGAACAACTTGTTGACTTTGAATAAAGAATTTAATGGAAATTTGTCCGTTTACCTATTTACGCCATTAATAAATTTATGAAGTGTATTACTAATGACCTATATTTTCTCAATGCACATGTAAACCAGGTCTCCGAGGCGCGGTCGCATTTGCATTAGTGCTATTAATAGATCCAAAAGTGGTGAAACTTCAGCCAATGTTTGTAACCACTACGATAGCGGTTATATATTTCACCGTGTTCATCCAAGGGATTACTATTAAACCCTTGGTCAAGATATTAAATGTGAAGACTGTTGAGAAGAGAAAACCCACGATGAACGAAAGAATACATGAGAGGGTAACTTTTTTTAACAATTTTGACTTTAGCAAAGTAAAATATGAAGTAAACCAGCATAGAATTTAGACTATTCTGACTGAAATGTATAGTTAATATGTAACAAAATATACTTACTTCCATATTTATATCTTATTTTAACAAATGAGCCCGACTAGTTTCAAGAGCTCATGAATAAGGGCTCGGTATGGTCCTGAAACCCGTGCGGCTAGAGCTGGATATCTTTTAGGCATTATTGTTTTACCTTTTTATGTACCATAGAGATGTGAATATTGTTAGGATCAGTTCACTATGCAATACAATAGTCATCATCAGATTTGTTAGGAAGGTCATTGTGTCCAAAATGCTTCTTCTTTATTTACAGTTCATGGATCACTTGATGGCAGGTGTTGAGGATATTTTGGGTAAGCACGGCAACCATCACATGAGGGACAAATTCAAGAGGTTTGACAATAGGTTCATCCGACCGTTCTTGCTCAGGAATTATCAGGTAATTGTCCCTGTCCACTTAATACATATTAGTCGTTTCCAGTTGTATGATAACTGGTTGTGCAATTATTCTGTCATGTATAACTAATAATTGAATCTTAAGGGTGCTGAGCCAAAGATCCTTGAAACTTATTCAAAACTGGCTATGAAAGATGCAATTGAGTACATGCAAAGAAATGCATCGACGATTGGTAACATATCTGGTGCAGAATCTATGTCAGCCATATTTAAGAATTACACGACTGCGAATTTTAATGGAAGGTATGATTTACTTTTCTTTTTTCTCCCATAATAAATTTCATTACTTTTCTTCTTGATAAGATAATTTTGTTATTTTCATATTATTTTGATTTAAGAAACTGAGATATTGCAATTGCCTTTTAGCCCAAGCTTCAGTCAATTAGACACATCAACATGGAACATTGATATGCAGGAATTAGAATATAATCCGTCCAAAAAGGATTTAACTGATGCTAGAATACATCATCTTCTCGCCGAAGAACTCTGCAAGCCATACCGTCGTGTGAGTAATACTTTTAATTTGATTATTAAAATGTATGTATTAACTGTATGGTGTATTTTGACAGTGAAAACAATTATATATGCAGCATATATTGATAACTTGATATTTTTTTTTTTTTTTTTCAATATAAATGTGTTATATTTATATAGACATTGAATATATACTAAGTATACTATTTACTAAACTAAACTATTTTACAAAAACAAGCATTAAAAAAAAACAAATTAAAACTACTTAAATAATAACTAAAGAATAAAAATAAAAATTAATAAATATATATATATTTACACTAAATCAAAACCATCCATTCCATTGCAATGGGGTAGAGTTCCTAAAATACTGGCAGCGTTGCCCCTTTGTATGGCCAAACTTATTCGTTGGCCAAGGTAGCTGCCAGCTCTCGGGTCCCCGGTACGCTCTACGAGCCTTCTAACGAGCTCGTTGAAGAACGTATGAGCGTCCGGGCCCCATGGACCTAAGGTCTCTACACCAAAAGGCACAAAAATGAAGCTTCTATTTATGTCTTCATATTTGCGCCTCTTGGCATGTTCTGCATTGGTAGCTGCTGCTCCCGCCATAGTAGAGGTCCCTTGTATATGTGATGCAGCTAAAGTGTCTACACATGTAGCATCCCAAACAAGTGACCTTCCCAGTTTCCAAGGTATGAGAGTCATACCATCAGGTCTCTTGCCATCGCTACGAGCCAATCCATTTGGTTCTAAAACAGCAGGCACATTAGCGGTAGCAAGAGATTTCCGGATGATCTCATTTAAACTGCTATGACGAGAATAGCGACCAGCACTTTTTAAACAGGAGAGACCATGGTGTCCAAATGTATCAACAACCTCACCGCAATGGCATCGATGACTTTGATTGATCGTGGCGCCAAGTCGTAGACCAACCGCCAGTGTTAAGGTGGTATGGTCTAAAAAAATACCTAGGTTTGCGGATGGGAGAGCGTGAAGCCAGTATCCAGATTCCTTGACAAAAACAGCACGGAGCCGAGCAAGATCTTTTTTGCTCTCAGCATGTTTTAACAAGTTATTATATACGTTAATACTTAGAATGTTATCCCACTGTTTTTGACAGGTCAAAGATACTGGTACTTGGCTAGGACAAGTAACAGACCAAGCATTTCTCGCCTCCAACAAATACGACACCTCAACGGATCCTGTTGACGAGGATATTATTTTACCGTATAAAGGTATAAAATGCGTACTGTAAACTGAGGAAAGAAATGCTGGTAATGAAACACTTGAGATTTTGCGTACTCCTAAACCTCCATATCTAATTGGAAGCGAGGCCTGGGTCCAGGCCCGTTTTTCCAGAGAGCAATTTAGAATTTTCACAAGTACATTTTTTAAAAAGTTATCCAAATTGTCTAGGAGGTCGTTAAATTTCCAAATAGGTGAACAACGTAACACGTAAATAAATTTTGGGACGAACAAACAAAACCGAATGATAGTTGATTGATATAGATTGATTATATGATAATTTTACTAATTTTGTGACTGATTTTATTTACTCTGATACTATTATACAAAGATTATAAAACTGAAAACAAAATTCTTATGACAAACATTACGTACAGGCCAAAAATAATAAAATAAACAGTTTAATTACGATACAGGTCTTGTATGGACACCTGTATCATAATATAACTTTTTAATCACAACGATACACATATACAACCTCCAGCTGGACCAAGGAGGTTGAAACTCTACCTTAAAAAAAAGGTTTCAATGAACGAGTCCGCGGCGACGCAACATGCATGCGCAATCGATGTTGCGGTGTAACTCGTTTTTTATAACACACTCGTGTTATAAGAACCCTTATTATACAACATTATCATAATCTACTATAAAAAGACAAATTTCTTTGATCTCTTTTCGGTAAAGCAAAATTGTTTTTCTCAGCAGCATCGGCGATTAAGCTACAGTCGACATGCTGTTAATGACCGAGATTTAGGTATACAAGTTAACTATAAGACTCATATGAATATACGGCGATTAGTAGGCGACAGGAAACATCATCATAAACGCAGTAAACGGGGAAAGCAGGCAAGTGTATTAAGTGTTTTTATGTAAGGTAAAAATTATTTATATGGAAACTAATGATAGCGTATTCAGATGAAGATTCTCTATGGTCCCCTTTTTTGCGTTGGTTATGGAGCTTAATGGTTTATTTTCATAATGGTTTATTTTCATATACCTAGTTATTCTACTAGAGTAGGGGAGCCAGCCTAAAATGAGTTTATCGAAATAAGAGAAAGCAAATTAGGCTACTTATTGTTCTCTTTTTAATGTGTGTAAGTTTGGGTATTTTCCCTCACTTATTATTTGTTGGACACTCACACTCGCGAGGCCTGCCTATGGCTCCCATATCATAATTACTCTATGTTTTTTCTCTATGTATTCTTACTCTATATTTATTTTACTAAATAACAAAAACTTATTATGTGCATAAATTTCCAACAATTTTAAGATATTGTGATTGATACAGTCCTTAAAAAATTAGATTTCCTTAATTAGAATTTTAGTTATTAGAATTTTAGAAAATTAGCGATCCTAAAAAACTATTTCCTAAGAAATTTCCCCGCAGATATTTTGTTATTTATACAAATATTAATTCTTTCGCAGGATGGAAAAAATCATGTAACTTTTCCTGAATTCCAGCAAAATGGTTCGGCAAAACAGTTCACGCACGGTAAAAAAAAATATTATAGATTAGGTACATAATAATTCTCTAATACAATCACGAGTGTCAATAGCATGCGCGTGTGGGATTAAGTTAACGTTTTGTTTTTAATATTTTTATTTATATAGAGACACGGTTATATTTTAATTTGCAGCACATTGGCTTCTCTTTAGAAAATTCCTTAGAAACCAAATATTATCAAACACAATTTATAATTAGTACCACATCGATTTACTTTGATTGCTTGTAAATATATTCGCTCGAAATTCAAATTTAAATAATTACCATAATAACTATTCATATTTGATAGATAAATTTTTTTTTTAATATAGTTTTGTAATTTTTTAATTTTGATTTATATGAATCGCATTCGATGCCTTTGGAAAAAAATAACTTTTGCGTTTTAAGTATAAATATGTAATGTAAAACTTAAATCACTAGGATTACGTTTTATTATATGACAAGTTATAGGTTTATAAATCATATATTGAAAATGTTCTATACATTTCGGCATCGTACAGACATCTTGCCGCCTCTTAGGTTTTTTTGTTTTTTTTTTGGTCGCCCTTTAGTTACCGTAATGGCAACTCTTCATGATTGAAGATTACAAACGATTAAGCGCCATACTTAAAAAAATAAAAAGCTGGGGTAGCCCAGTGGTAACACCGTGCGACTCTTTCGAGGAGGTCACGGGTTCGAACCCGGGCAGACACCAATTAGTTTCTCTGTAAAAACTTATGTGTCTAATTGATAATTGCAATTTATTACACGCTTTTCGGTGAAGAAAACATCGTGAGGAAACCTGCATATCTCTAGAGATTTTTGGAGATATGTGTACCAATCCACATTGGAGCAGCGTGGTAGGTCTTAGCTCCAATCCTTCTCTCCAAAAAGGAGAGAAGAGGCCTATTCCCAGCAGTGGGAGAGTAGACGTGTGGTATCCGGCTGAATAAAATAGACTACTCTCATTTCTTACCGAGGTGTCGTAAGAGGCGACTAAGGTAAGTTGACACGCCGTGTGGTATCCGGCTGAGTAGAATAGACAATTCTCTTTCTTACCGAGATGTCGCAAAAGGACTAAGTTAAGTTGACATCAGGGAGGCGGTTGGTCTTAAAATACCTGACAATATGTTACAACCTCTTGTGCCGACCCCACTTAGAGTGGGATAAGGGCAGGAGATTGATTGATTGATTGATGATGAGATGTATGATGTCCCATTTTTATTAAAATGTTTTTGTTATAATTTTCAGTGAAACCTACTATTACTATAACCTACATATTAGTCATCTTGTTATTCCAATGTCATTATTGGTGATTTGGTTAAAATAGTTTGTTTTGTTACTAGATTATATTGATGAGGTGCTTCAAGAGGACGACGAGCAGCCACGTCGTGAAGCTGATGACGGCGGTATTACTTTTACTGCCAAATCCCCGCGTAGGTATTATGCATGTAACGTGCTGTTTCCCTTTTTGAACTTGAACATCAACTAATCAGAACTAACTATCAAAATTAATAATAATAGTAATTAACAACGATGGCTGCGGTACTTAATAGAACAATCTTCACTTATTAGTTAATATATAGAAAACGACTATACTCACGTCTTATTCTATCGGGCCCGACTAGTTTCGAACTCATCCGGGGCCACCTATGTTATCGCCGCGATAACGTCCTGTAAAGAGCTCATGAATAAGTGCCCTGGATGGGTTCGAATCTAGTCGGCTAATCCGATAGAATAGATGTGAGTATAGCCGGTTTCTATACATTTACTATGAATACTACTCACGATAGTTTAAATTTCAATTATTCAGTTATTAGTATTGCTAACTACGTAAATATCAGGAAACTGTTTTAATAAATGTGCGTAGATGCGCTCTTTTTCATTGATGCGATTTAGTAATGTCAATAAATAATAGCACATTTGTTTTTTTATATATAAAATGTTCAACTTCAAATATTCTTGATGTTGTGGATAATATGTTTTAACACTTTTTATTAGTTAGTTACTAAATTATAATAACAAAGTCACTTAAGTATTTTGGAACTGTTACTTTGGTTTATTTTAATTTAATAATGTTTATTTAGTTTGACTTAACTAAAATTCCTGCGCAGTATAAATTTTGGTTTCAATTATAATGATCGATGGATTATTTTTAGCATGATTAAAGTAATTTATTATAAATATTATTTATTATAAAAAAATTAACTTTAGCTTAGATGCTTGTGTTATCGTGCATATATATTTCCTAAATTTATCTAAAATTTTAAGTATTCCTTTTAAATATGGCTCAGTTGGCTAGTATTAATTTGTGACGTTATCCTTTTATATTGGTGTTTAATTGCTATTATCGGCTTTTTACCATTGTTTGTTTGACTGTCGTTTTCTTCCCTTCCGGCATCTTCATGTGGCACTGCAAACTAACCAAACCTCTCGACAACTGACGATGTAAAATCAGCTGGATATAATGAAATCAGTCCGACGTCCTCGCACAAAGAGAACAGTAGTTCTCTATTAAATCAATTGGCCAACTTGCCTGGCTTTAATC
Organism: Morpho helenor; assembly: GCA_029227775.1. Taxonomy (NCBI): domain Eukaryota; kingdom Metazoa; phylum Arthropoda; class Insecta; order Lepidoptera; family Nymphalidae; genus Morpho; species Morpho helenor. Next base: position 5,479,315 of record JARGCU010000032.1, on the reverse strand, counting down.
CTTTGAAAGCGAGAATCGTTAAGCAGTACGCTAAAACACCAGAGGAGATATTGCCGACAGCTGTTGAGAAATCTTTACCGTGGAGAAGAGACAGATCCACGTATAATTTCGGTATGTTTACTAAAAGGAGTTTAACAAAACACTTGTTCGCTTCTGGATGACCAAGAGTTTATTTTAAAGCGCAGTTTTTTTTTATTTATCACATCTGTACGCTTTTTATTGTTGAATAAATCCAATCGCTTTATTTAGTTAAAAGTTTTATTAAAACGCCGCATGTCATTTTTTTACATAGTTAATATAAGTTTAATAATTTCGGATTAGTAAGGTCTGGTATATACAGTATTTGAGGCTTCCGGGTTTAATTTTAATTAGAAGATATCTTTGTATTTTGCAATGGCCATAAGTCCTGTCAATAAATATAGTTAAATTTCTGTTAAACATTTAAATGAATTATTGCAGGCTAAAAAGAAGTCAATCAATACCTTTTATATTGTCACTAATAACTTATAACTAACAAATATTATAGTAGGCAGGTTAATATATTAACATATTCTATGCGGGACACGCAAAAGTACGTTTTGTGACGATAGATACTTGAATGCGGAACAAGTACTAGTACGTTTTCTAACGATTGTTCCTTGAGCGCGGAACACGTACTAGTACGTTTTCTAACGATTGATATTTCAGTGTGGGACACGCACCAATACGTTTTCTAACTATTGTTATTTGAGTGCGGGACACGTACTAGTACGTTTTCTAAAGATTGTTACTTGAGCGCAGGACACGTACTAGTACGTTTTCTAAAGATTGTTACTTGAGCGTGGGACACGTACTAGTACGTTTTCTAAAGATTGTTACTTGAGCGTGGGACACGTACTAGTACGTTTTCTAAAATTTGTTACTTGAGTGCGGGACACGTGCTAGTACAGTATCTAACGATTGACACTTGAGTGTGACTCACGTACTAGTACGGGTTAGTATAACAACAATATGGTTTGTTTGTGGTCACAAAAATAGTAAATAATGTGGGTTACTAAATTTACGCGAAAAACTCACATAATGTATAATAGACTCTATTAAATAACTAATGCAATTAAATAATTAATGCAATTAAGCAATCATCGTCATATACTCATAACGCAAGTGGTTAGTTACTTTATATTTCTTCATCTACCTAGGCTATCCGTAATAGTATTTAACTATTGTTATTATATAGTGTCTTGTTATCGCTCAGTCATATTAATATTCGTTTACTCATGTTTAATTTTGTAACGATCATACAAATATTAATATTTCCGTTTGAATTATTGCCAAGATTATAGGAGGCATTATGCGTTTTCCTTAACTGTTGCCAAATATTAGCAGCATGATTAGAAGGTATCTTTTAATAGTTTGAAAATATTAATATAATTTATCTTTTTTAGTTCCCAATGAAGACATACTTGAAGAAGACGAGAGACGGTTGTCTGATGAGAATGGTAATTTTAAAATATTTTGTTACAGTAAATTAGTTTATATTTGTACTGGGTTGTATATTTATGAGGAAAAGCATTATTACGCAGTATAGCTTTTCTCTTTTCCGTTGAAATAAAAAACGCTTAAGTAGAATAGACCACCCTCTTTCTTCCTGAGGTGTCGTAAAATACGACTAAGGTAAGTTAACGTCAGGCAGGCAGCCTGTCGTAAAATACAGAGCCAAATCATGTGACAACATGTTTATAATATGTTGTGCCGAGGATGATGTCGAAATAAAAAGCGTGACAAAAGCGTCCAGATTTATCTTTCCATAAACTCACTATAGCCGACGTAAACACAGACAAAAATCAAAAGACGTTATATATAGAATACACTACAAAAACATTGCATACTTTCTTACGTTATATTTCGCGGAGTTTATGATTTCTTGCAAGTAGTGACTAGGTAATATTTAGGTGAGTAGAGAATCTCCTACAAATCACTATTTGTGTGAAACAATTATTGTTAAACTTAAAAATTTGCATTACCACTAAAGTTAGCATGATTTTCAGTAGTGCTATATGATTTCCGATATGTTTTATATAACATGTACGATTTGAATTTTCAGATACATACATGACCGTTGTGGAACAAGCACGGGTCGCCACTCCAACGGCAACCGAGACAATGTTGCCATGGAAACGGGAGGAAGCTGAAGGGACTACTGCGTTGAAACAATCTGAGTTTCCTTCGTGGGCGTCTAATAAAGAATATTTAGCTTACAACTCACCATCTGCTACTTTCTTAGGTAATAAATTAAAATTTATATCAAAAGTCGTAAATTGAGTCGAAAGTCTTAAAAACTTCGAACAAAAATCTTTCGTATATTACTAGACAAAATGATCCATAAACAATTCCAATTCTATCCATTTAAAAAATGCTTTTATTTTGTAATTAATTTTATGAAAGTGCTAATATTGATTCTCCTATTTATTAATCTTTGTAGAAAATAATTTTTTGTCATAAACTTTTAACACAACGATTTTTATGATTGTTTAATATTACAATGTTCTCCAACTGCCATGCCAATTAACGTTGAATGTGCATGCAACTCATGGTAATTTTCTTTGACCTTCTATTTAAATTTACCCTTACATTGCCCTAACGCTGCGGCTACACTAAGCAGCACTAAGAATCCCAATCAAAACGTAAATCGCTAGCAACACTGCGAACAGTGTAGCCACAAGTCACTAATTGCATAATATAGCCGCAGCCTTATTTGCTTATAATTTATATCAGTGTAAGAACACTTTTTTGCAAACCTATGCACTTTAAATTGTTATGATAATATTTTGATATTTTTTAATTAATTTTTGATTGTCTTTTAACTTACTTATTATTATACTGTCGCTTATATCCCGCACTTTTATTACAATATTTAAGTCATTTGTATCTAATGTTACATTATCAACACTTTCTCATCAATTTTCTTTTTTTCTTCCCCTTACCCATTATTACACCCTCCATCGTCACCCCATAGGTGGTATAGAGAAGCCAAAACATCCAAAATCTATCATAGGTCTCTTCCGAAGAGAGAGTTCTAGTTCAACGCAAGCTGCAGACTTACCAGTACTATCAGATACGGAAAGCAAAGCCGACTCCAATAAAGGAGAAAGTTCTTCAAGTAAAGGGGATTTACTCGGCCAATGCAAGCTGCCGGCGAGTTTGTTGTCTAAAAGAAGCACGAGCCTCGGTGGTCCGTCAGTTTTGTTGATGGAAGATGTAGCTCATTCTGATCCACTTGGTGCATCAACACGTCCAGCCAGCATTATGCAGGGTCCACATCGCGGACAGTGTAGAAGAGGATCTATGTTAGAATTAACAGGGTAAGTTATTATAGTAGTTCTATAATATAGGAATATGTTGATAAGTCGACTTACGACCTTTTACATGTTGTCTAATTTATATGGTGAATATTTTAATGAAGTCGATACGTAGTCGACGTCGTCTTTATATAGCACATACAAACTTGTGAATATTGAAATATCTCTCTTAAACGTATACTAAGCGTAAACCTATTTATGACTGTTCTGAAAAAAGTGTGTTTTGGGCATGTTAAGTTATTCACGCCTGATATGCCTGTACGTATATAATTATAAACATAACATAACTACAAATGTAATTTTATTTATTAATTATATAATAACATCTAAATATTTTGTAAATGGATGGCAATTCGATAAATCTACACTAATATTACAAATGTGAAAGTCTGTCTGTCTAACGTTTTCGCGCTCAATCTGCTGATGAATTACAGCACTATTAAAATATAACACATATAGGGATAACATAAAAGTTGGGGTTTTCCTCCGGCAATATGAAAACAAAATACATATTACATTCGTGTTCTTAATAGGGGGTTTTGAAACGCTAAGTTTGCGCGAACTAAATCACGGGTAGAACTACATAAGATTGTCAAGCTTCTTATAGCTGGTTGTTAAAAATAATATATCTTATTTATCTCCTCAGCTCTTTGTCACGTGACGCGATAACTGAAGAAAAATGTAGCAAATCATTGCCTGAGAGCGAACGGATGGGCGTGCGGCGATTAGCTCTTGGCCAACAAAGTCTGCCCAGAGAACCATTTAGTCGTCAACTAACAATGGCTTCTAGCCTTCTCACCAGCTCATCTTCAGACGATTCATCCGACGAGAACACCTGAGTACCCCGCCGTGGTAACCACGATAGGTTGCCACTGTTAAAGTATAGGACACTAGAATAAGTACATATTGCTACCAGGGATTCTCAATTGATATTTTTTTATGATGTGTTTGATTTGGTGTATACAGATACAAATTGAGGTGTGATGACATTGTAATAATCAACTATTTATCTTTGCTTGTGCGATGCAAACAATACTTAGTTTTTCATAATTTAGATACAATTAGATAATTGCTTTGGAATAATAAGTCTAAGACTGTGGGGTGTAAATTAACTTTGAAAGTGTTGAGATAAAGTTGAAAGACGGTGTAGTCAAATTGTAAGAATGTACTTATATTTAAGATTTGTAATGGTAACGTAGTGAATTTCGTATAATTGAAATCGTTACCAGATTTCCTTAATATTTTATCCTGTATTCATTACCTACATACATATAAGTATTTTACTAGGGTTACATATACACATAGTCAACTGATATGTCAAAATTATATTTTGAACTCGGTTATCAATGCTTTTAAGATAATATATATTATACAGCATGCAGCTATACTATTTAATTTTTTTTATATAACATAAAAAAATAATAAAGTCACACTTCCTATGCTTAACTTGGACATGTAACTGCATTCTTCGATATGTTTTAAATATTTGTAAAACTATTTTAGTATTTCCTTAGTACGATTCGAACTAAATATTATAAATTTGTAATTTATTAGGTACCTAATATTTAAGTACTTATTAGTGTTCATTTTAATTAATTATAGCTAATATTTACTTTTTTTAATTTAAGACTGGTTGGCTGGAAGAGATTCCGATTCCGGAATAAGCCCGCCATTGCACATTATGTTGTCTTTTTTATTAATTTTATACATTAATTAAAATTTGTGCAATAATGAGATTAAAAACAAACAAACAAAGATTTGCGGAGATCCATTATACAAAAGAAATAATAATATTATTATTACTTTTAGTTTAATTTATTAATATGGTCATAAGTTTGATTTTCGTAGTCATATAAATTTTCAAAATAACCACCTGTAGTAGATATAGGTAGAGTCCACTTGTGCAATGTATATTTTCTTTAAAATAGTTTTATAAACGCCTGATAGTGTCTGGTAAAAAACGTAATGACAGTACCTAATCAGTATTTTTCTATGCCCTTTTATGAAATATATAACCGATTAGTGGTTATAAAATATCTAACAAAGTAATAGACCATAGGGTTAATGTTAGGTTAATAAATGTTAATTAGAATGTAGTGCTGATTTTTAATTATATGACATCTGTTGCCAATGACAGTAGTAATTCGAAACAACAATTAAATATTATTTTTTATATATAACTCTAATTATATATAATTTTCTGTTCTCAAAATTTTATTAATATTTAGCTTATAATTTCAGAAGTATGTTTTGATGAAAACGTTTTACGCGCCACATGTGTATTTGAGCATTTTATATAGATTTAGTATGTAAAAAGCTCAAACAATAATAAATGAAGTTTAGAACAACATTGATTTCAAGATATTATGCATTTGTAGAACAATATTTTGTATAAGAACTGCTGCTTTGAGGCTGCTTGCATGATTTTACTTTTTTCATATAGTGCATAAAACATTATCCTCCTGCCCTTATCCTACTCTAAGTGGGATAGGCACAACATGTTGTAAACATATTGTCACACGATTTGGCTACGTAAATTTACGACTGGCCGCTTGACTGACGTCAACTTATCTTAGTCGTATTATCGTTATTATATCGTAGCCTAAAGAGGGTTGTCTATTCTACTCGGCCGGATACCACACGGCTTATATTACACAAAACATGTCAAGCAATAACATGTTTGTTGTTTGTGTATGGTTTAGTATGTGGTTTCCGAAACCAGCATGTATTCAAGCCTTATGCATAAGGACAGAGCAATCATTTAGCATTACAAGCAAATATTTTTTTTGCATCGCGAGCTATAGAAAAATTGATATCTTTTTGTGCAGATAAGTTATTGTACTTTAAATTAATAATCGTAATTAAATATTTTCTATGTAAAAAATATATTAATAGCCCTACTGTCATTGCCAATATTGTCTTGTTTAAGAATTCTGTATATAAATATGTAGGTACCCTACGTAGTTAAATAATCGAGCGCAATGCTTCTGATTTTAGTACCTAAAATCTGTATTATAATTGTTCCAAAAGTGTATAAAGGATAGATTATTTCATAAATAATGTTATGTCATTTTGTACAATAATAAGAGCTAGAGTTTTTGTCAATAACTATGCAGGATGAGACAACTTAATTAAGTTACCTTATTTACAAAATTTTAATTTAATATTTCGTTTATCTATACATTATATATTATGTGGCCTAAATACTTAAACTCTGGGAAGTCCATTCCATTTTTAAAAATTACTTCTCTTTGGTACTGTACTAAAAAAAAGTTTTGACATTTTTTACGCCCGTTTCTGCCTGTTACTACCCCTTTTCCACTCTCCTTTTTTTGGAGAGAAGAGTTTGTTTTTGGTTATAGGTTAGATTCACTCCGATGGGCAAGTAACAAACCGAGAATTCTTGTAAGATAAGCTCGGTCGTGACATTTTTTTTTGGCGAAAACCGTGTGATAAATTGTAAATATCAATTAGGCAGATAACTTTTGAAAAACTTATCAGTGACTTATTTATAGAAGCAGGCGTTACTTTGCGGAATTCCATAGCATACAATAAAATTATTTTGCCGTTTTGTGTTGGCGGCTTTTGTGATACGGGTGTTGACTTGTCCTGCATGTATAGGGTATGTGAATGTTGTCCGCTTCATACATTTAGCATTACATAGATTCTCCTAACAAACGCGGATTACAGCCAAATCATTCTATTGTAGCTTTTGTCATTAGTGACTGCCTGGGGATTTAAAATCGTGACACCATTTGCTCTGCTTATTTACCTATTTCAGACAAATTTTATTTTAATATAGTTGTCTCTTAACAAAACTAAAATAGAATCTAATAGTAGGTAGTAATAGTATAAAAGTGATAATAAAATTATTTATTATTACTAGCAGAATAATTTTATTATTACTTTTGCATTATGAATCTCCGCAAAGTAACGCCTAATTCTATACATTAGGAGTAATATTACTAAAATAAGTAAAATAGTAAGTATGCTTTAAAATCGTTACTTTCTGCGTCCATAGATATATCTTGCCATTTTCAAACCTCCTAATATAAGGAATCTTTTCAATTAGGAGGTGAAAGCGTTAGGACCTGTCTAGTATCTAAATTTTTTTTTGTTTATAATTTTACTGGAAACCAATATAAAATGTTTGTTGTTTGTGACGCTTGCGATATAATAAGGCTAGTGAAAGTTAAATATTGATCATTAATAGTTACTAAAGATAAATTCAGTAGCGTAGTGGCAGTATTTTTTTCATATCTTACAACATGATCAAAAACAAAACTTTTTTTTACTGCCTGGCATAGTTATCCAATTTTTTTTTTCATTGACTTTATTAAAAAAATACATTTTAAATAAGATGATAGTATGTTTTATTTGTGTAATAACTAATTTGAATTTTGTAATTCTAATAATTAGACGTACCTAAATTATTTAGGTCTGTAATTTTCCCTGTAAAGTCTTTAGCGGTACACGTTTTTTATTTCTAATTTATATTTGTCTTTGTTTGTTTATTATACAATTTAAGAGATTTTTTGTATTTATAGCTAATGTATAGAACTCGGTTATACTCACGTCTTATTATCGAGTGAACCTGACTTGTTTCAAGCCTATCCGGGAACCTTATTCATGAGCTCTTTATATGGCGTAATTAGTCAGGCTCACCGGATATTAATAGCTTTCGCGATAAGACGCGAGTAAAGCCGAGTTCTAAAAATTAATTATTAATATAACTCACGATAGTATAATTTTAAAAAAAAACTGTTTTATCTACTCACATGGAGTTATTATACTAAAATAGGGAAGCCAGCCCTAAATGTGCGATATTATAATAAAGAGAAAGCAAATAAGGAATATCATCTGTCTCTTTTGTGCGCGTAGTAAAGAAACTTTATTTTGAAGGTGTACTAAAAATGTTCTTAGTATTATTTAAATTAAGAACGCGCTATGTATATTTCTCTGCGTATTTATGATTAGACACAGATAAGTATACGAATCTAATCTTCCTTCTCATTTATTATGACACTCTTGCAGATCTACCTATGACTCTCCCTGCTCTAGTATAATAACTCTATATTTACTTATCACTCCGTAAGTAGTTTTTATTTACTTGTCATCACGAGAGTTGTGATATTTAATTGTAATATATAAAATATTATTGTAACTTAGAAAATTTAAGATTGTTTATCCTTAAATTAAGTATGTCAAATAATCATGTGTTGAAGCGTAGATAACTTCGTTGAAATGTAGATAGAAATTGGACAATAGTTTTAGATTTTACTTTTTAACTTTTAAAAGCACTTAGTAAAATTTGTCTATTGTTTATAAGGAATAGTGTTAGATTATAATGGGATTTATCGTAAATATTATAATATTAGTCTACTCTTGAATTTAGACTAGCTTATTGATTATCTTGAAATGAAAAATAATAAATTGAAACATTAATAGCATTTACACGGACAAACGGTTATAAAAGTGAGGAACCTACAAAATTATATTTACCTTATAATTATTTTAATACCATATAAAGATAATATCGTTGTCTATGTAAGACTAGCTAATTCTACTGTTGACATTTTAAAATTGCTGTGTTGCTAGATCGAATAATTTAGACAATCGATATCGCTGATCGCAATCGCTGATCACGGATGTCGTAATATTCAATTTCAATGACATTTGATTATTAATAATTATGATAATTATATTGAATATGAATTATAATTTATTTGAAAATCGATAACCACTAATAATGAGCCCTCTATACGGAAATCATATATACGGTTTTTGTCTAAAAAAAATCACACATGGTGCATTCGAAACAGCACATAGTATTGAAAGATCTCGTATAGGACTTCTATGTATATTACAAAATTAATTGTGATTGAATCTTAGGCCTTACGCTATGTGCTAGGAACTATTGATATTTTGATACAAGTCCATTTGAACTACACATTGTTCCAAAAATAGTCATCACAAAAAACTAGAAATTTTAAAGCGTTTTAGGAATTCGTACCTACGATAGTTTATTGTAGTTAGTGGTGGTTAAAATATGAACCGTTTACTTTAGTAGAATACTGTCTACATCATTCTCCTGCCTTTATGCCACTTTAAGTGGGGTCGGCACAACATGTTTTTCCCTTTTATTCACTCTTATCATTCCTCAACTCTGGCGCTATTCCTTTTATATGCATGTCATACTTCACAAAATCCATTCACATTCATGTTTAACACTCGTTTGATAACATGATTTTCATCCCTCCTCATTACATGTCCATACCATCTTAATATTAATCAAGTCTACATTTTACATTATATAGACATTTAGTTATTGTCGGAATATGGCAACAATATTGTCTAGACTTAATGTAAAAAATTTGCACCTAACAATTTACATTTGAAGCGACGAATAAAACTTTCCGAATAAAATTATTAAGGTACCTCAATTAATAAAAAAAAAAAATAGGTTCAATTATCACAAATTAATTCTAATTCTCGGTTCTTAATTGGATGCCAATTATATATACATGTTTGGTAAATAATTTATACTTTTGTATCACAAAGAGTTACTAATTTCTCGTAAAAATCGGTTCTCCCGTTCTTTTCTCGTACATTATATAGTGGGTTTTGGGGGAGAAAAATCGATCTCGATTTTTTTTTTTTTTTTTTTTTTTTTTATGGCATAGGATGGCAAACGAGCATGCGGCTTACTAATCAAGTAATTACCGCCGCCCACTACCTCTCGCAGAGCGAGTGCGTTGCCGTCCTTTAAGATGGTGGAAAATACGTTTTTTGAAGGTGCTCATGTTATACTGATCTGGAAACGCTGCCAAAGGGAGATCGTTCCATAAAACTGTGGTGCGCGGAATGAAATTATTTGAGAACCGCACTGTAGTAGATCGCCAAGCATCCAGATGGTAGGGATGATATTTTAACCTATGACGTACAGTGCGGTTATGGAATTTAGCAGCAGGAAGCAGGTCATGTAGTTCGGTGGAACACTCTCCGTGGAAGATGCGGTAGAAAACGCATAGTGATGATACGTCTCTACGCATCGCCAACGAGTCAAGCTGTTTGCAGATCACCTTATCCCCAATAATTCGAGCTGCTCTACGCTGTATGCGATCGAATGGCTTAAGTTGGTACTGGGGTGCACCGGCCCAGAGATGAGAACAGTACTCCATGTGAGGCCGGACTTGTGCTTTATAAAGCGCTAGTCTATGAGCCGGCTTGAAGTACTGTCTGGCTCTATTGAGAACACCCAATTTTTTGGAGGCCAACTTAGCCTTCTTTTCCAAGTGATCGCGATACTTGCAGCTATTGGAGATGTCGAGACCCAGTATTTCGATACTACTCGAGTCATGTAACAGAGTATTCTCGAAATACGGTGACGCGACAAAAGGTGTTGCTTTTGCGGTTAACGCGCAAACTTGTGTCTTCTGGGGGTTAAATTTTACTAAATTTAATTTACCCCATTCGGAGATCTTCCGTAGGGTGGCTTCAACGGAAGACACAAGATTTTTTCGGCACTCATCGACCTTTGTCCAAGAAAGTCTTGCGCCAGCGGTGTATACGGCATCCACCGTACTGTCATCTGCATAACAGTGAATGTTAGGGTCATCTAACATGTCATTGATATGCAGAAGAAACAGTGTTGGGGATATCACGCATCCTTGTGGAACCCCGGCATTCACAGGCTTAAGATTAGAGCAGAAACCATCGACAACGATACGTATGCTACGTCCTGTGAGAAAGCTGGAGATCCAAAAGCGCAGACTTTCTGGAAGCCCATAGGAAGGTAGCTTCGAAAGAAGTGCCCTATGCCATACACGATCGAAGGCTTTCGCCATATCCAGACTAACCGCAAGACCTTCCCCCTTGCTTTCTATAGCCGCTGCCCAACGGTGAGTCAGGTAAACCAGAAGATCACCAGCTGATCGGCCGCGTCGAAAACCGTATTGACGGTCGTTGATCAGCTCATGATCTTCGAGGTAAGACAGAAGCTGGCTATTGATTATCATCTCCATAACTTTGGAGATGAGGGAGGTAATGGCAATAGGTCTGTAGTTAGCCGGATCTGAAGCATCGCCTTTTTTAGGGATCGGATGGATCAGGGCTGACTTCCATGTATCCGGGACTATGCCTTGTGAGTAGGAGAGCCGAAATAAACGCGTAAGCACAGAAGTTAACTCGGGAGCACACATTTTGAGCACAATTGCAGAGATACCGTCAGGCCCACTCGACTTATGAATATCCAAAGACAACAGGGCTCGCCGAACAGCTTTTTGACTGAACTTAATATCTGGCATTGAGCTCTGACACCGCGGAATAGTAGGCGGTGGGTTTCCTTGGTCATCCATAGTCGAGTTTGAGGCAAAGAAGTCTCCCAAAAGATCGGCTTTCTCCTTTGCTGTATGAGCCAATGCATTGTTCTCTGTGCGCAACGGTGGAAGTGAGGGTTGGTCAAAGTTACCAAGCGCCGCTTTGGAGAGTGCCCAGAACCGACGCGTTCCAGATGGGTATTGCTCAAGCTTCTTACCAATTTTGACAATATACTTAGACTTCGCTCTGGCGACTTCCCTCTTAAAGAACCTGGAGGCACGGTTATATTTCTTCTTGAGCGATGTGGGGTTGGTATTTCTGGTAGTCAAAGCCTCAACCCAAGCCCGATAAGCAACCCGTTTGCTATCAGCTGCTGCCTTGCAAGATTCACTAAACCATGGCTGTGATCTACCACCGATTGGAATTACGGAGCTAGGTATATAGTTATCCATACCTTGTAGCACCACTTCGGCGACAGATGCACCACATGAGTTAGGATCACTCAGAGAGAAACAGACCTGCCTCCAAGGATAGGACGAATAGAAGGAACGCAAACCATCCCAATCTGCTGACTTGTAATGCCAAACACGGCGTGTCGCGAGTGATCTGCGGTGACGACGTACGATTGGCACTACACACCTTACTAGGCAATGGTCGGAAGAGCCTAGAGGAGGGTCGACCGAAATTTGATAGTTTAGGGGATGTGTAGTTAGAAAAAGATCCAACAGAGAGGGACTTTGACCATCCACGTCCGGGAGTCGCGTTGGCTCCTTAACCAATTGGGATAAATCATTCGCCATTGCAAAGTCAAAGGCAACTCTCCCCGCATGGTCTGTGGTGTCCGAGAAGCCAAGCCATTCAGCATGGTGGGCATTAAAATCGCCAAGAACTACGATTTCAGCAGAGGGAGTCTGTGAGAGTATATCATCAATAGCCGCTTGTAAATGTTCCATAAGCCTATCCGTTTCCGCATTACCACTATGGGACCTGTAGAGGCACGCATAAACTCTGGCATGATCGCCACAAACCACGCGCCCCCAGATGGTTGACAGGTTCCGACCTTCAAAATTGCCAAGGTGGTGAAAGCATATATCTTCCCTTATGAACACAGCAACCCCGGCATGAGGCACGAAGTTATGTTCGAGTTTGTAGCCGGGGAAGTGTAAATACGCTGTGTCACTTGGACGTGATATTTGCGTTTCCGTTAAAAATAACAAGGCTGGCCGAGATGTCTCGAGATGGTAGTGGACAGCATTTAAGTTCGAATGTAGCCCTCGGATGTTACAGTAGTCTACATTGAGAGTAAGATGGGATGCCGTAGTAGTATTTCCTCGTCTGCCATTGACATTAAACGTTTCGTTGCCCGCCCCAGAATACGACGGGCAGCCCGAGCGAGGTTGCTCAGGGAGGGATTCTCCAACTCTGTCAGAGTCGGTACCCTCCTGGGGTATAAAAACACTTTTTCGAACCGTTGTCGATAAGTTTAATTTAAAAAAAATGTCGTTTTATCCCTGTTTTCAGGCTCTAAATTGTTTTTTTTAAATTTACAATTACATACATTCAATTATACAATCACAATTTTTCGCTGCCAAACGTAAAGTCATGGCGGTTCATTTGGGGAACGGGTGGTTTAGAGTGGTAAATATATCTAAGATCGCGCCCCACCTGCCCTATTATTTTTTAATTTTTCTTTTCAATTTTTTTTTAATAATTTCAAAAATTACCTAGCAAATCTCGGTCACCCAGGTACTTCATAGTTCAAGGAGTTTAGACAACCCTATCCTAATATACTATATATTATACTATCTTCTAAGAAATATTTTCCTTAAACAATAAATTAAAGAAATCGTAACAAAATATTCAATGAGAAACAAGCTTTCTGTGAACAATCGTGTGTCAATTGATTATTATAATAGTGCCTAGCTTAGACTATTATTGCAGCTCATTGATTGAAGTATATTATGTTTTTTATTATTGTTATACTAATATATAGTGAAATGATAGATTGTGACGCATAATAAAGTGTTAAAGAATAAAAATAAAAATTGTAAAAATCCATTCAATTTTGTATTATTACCATTTTTTCCTTATGCATTTTCAGTAACGTTATCAAATTTATTTTGCCTATTGCGATTTAGAATAATGCAAAAATAAATTAGGGTTCAATAAATTTAAAAACCGACCCTTGGTTTTGCGTTATCAAAATAACTGTAATGAGTTTTATATGTTCATACAATAGTCACAAAGATATAATGCTCTTTATTGTCCAAAAAAATGCACAATTAAAAATAATTGAGTAAAGTGAGTGACGCGGTGTTTTTGTTCGTTGTATACCAACTGCAAGGTGGCACAAACCTGTGGCATAAACTAGCAACGGAAGAAGATTTAAGGGTGAATTCTCTAAAATTAATAAATAATAAAACTACAATTCAAAATAGGATGAAAAAGTAAATAAGTTGGTAAACATTATTTTATAAAGAAAATAAAACATAAAGGTAAAAATTGCTAAACCTAAATTTTAAAATGAAGGACAATGTGACGTTTGTACAATCTTGGGGAAATTATCTAGCAGAGGTTCTTACATACTTACGTGTGACATACTACGACTGTCTTATTAAATAAAAAAATATATATATGTTTTTATTATTATACAGGGTGTTTGGAAGGTCGATGCAAAGCTGCAAACAGGAGCTAGTATAGACTATTTAGAACCATTTAAACTGAACTTATGTTAGGCGAAGTGCGACTATTTTTTTTTTATAAAATTTTAAAGATTTTTGAAGAAAAATCCGAAGTTATGTCATTATTTGCTAATAATCGGCCATTTTGAAGCCAAAGTCAATTATTTTTTATTTTATTTTATTAAACTAATGTGTAAACAGTGTAATAAAACATGATTAAGGTATCTGTGTTAAGAGATATTTTTTTACAGATATTTGAAGTCAATCATTTCTTTTAAGATCAGAGAAAGCTGATTTTTGATGGCATTTAAAAAAAAATAGATTGTGCTTTTTTAGTTCAAACATTTTATTAAATATGCCTGGTCATTGTTCTTTATTTTGAGGTATCAACTATGCGGATAGCCCGCAAATTATTGAAATTAAGATCTACAAACTAAATTGCGAGAGAAAATTAAAATTTATAGGCGAAGTAATTAAAACAAAATTTTAATGAAAATCATTTATTTTTCGTGTTCAAAATGTCCGCCGCGGTGTCTAACACAGGTCCGGCCCGTCTTATTATTTCTGTTGTTGTTATTTTCAACTTCATGTCCAACTCAGACATTGAAGATGCATGGTTCCTGAAGTCAATCTTGTGGACAGATGAAAGTAAATTTTCAAGGGAAGGCATTATTAATTTCCATAACCTTCATCTATGGGCTGAAAAACATAATAATCCACATTGGAAAACGCAAAAATCATTCCAAAAGAAATTCTCGGTCAATGTGTGGGCCGGAGTTATTGGCAAAATTTTGATTGGGCCTCATTTCTTACCAGATAATTTAAATGGAAATAATTATTTAGAATTCCTGCAAAATGATCTTCCAGAGCTTGTAGAGGAGTCTGGGGCCTTGATATTCGTTAGCGACCGAGAGCTCATTTTTCAACAAGATGGTTGTCCAGCGCATTGGACATTAAATGTACGGGAGCACTTAAACAATTGTTTCCCCAATAGCTGGATCGGCAGAGATGGGCCCATCCCTTGGCCCGCCCGTTCACCTGACCTGACTCCGCTTGACTTTTACGTGTGGGGTCGGGCTAAGGAGCTAGTATACACAAATGTGGAAATAAACACAAAAGAAGAATTAATTGACAGAATTAATTCAGCGTTCGCGACGATGAAAGTGGAAATGAAGTTAAAGATAACGACAACAGAAGTGAGAAGTCGGGCCCGTGCTTGTGTTAGAAACCGCGGCGGACATTTTGAACACGAAAAATAAATGACTTTCATTAAAATTTTGTTTTAATTACTTCGCCTATAAATTTTAATTTTCTCTCGCAATTCAGTTTGTAGATCTTAATTCCAATAATTTGCGGGCTATCCGCATAGTTGATACCTCAAAATAAAGAACAATGACCAGGCATATTTAATAAAATGTTTGAACTAAAAAAGCACAATCTATTTTTTTTTTAAATGCCATCAAAAATCAGCTTTCTCTGATCTTAAAAGAAATGATTGACTTCAAATATCTGTAAAAAAAATATCTCTTAACACAGATACCTTAATCATGTTTTATTACACTGTTTACACATTAGTTTAATAAAATAAAATAAAAAATAATTGACTTTGGCTTCATAACTTCGGATTTTTCTTCAAAAATCTTTAAAATTTTATAAAAAAAAAATAGTCGCACTTCGCCTAACATAAGTTCAGTTTAAATGGTTCTAAATAGTCTATACTAGCTCCTGTTTGCAGCTTTGCATCGACCTTCCAAACACCCTGTATATTGGAGCTTACGACATAATCTTTAAATACTTTTTATATATTATTTACTACACTAAAAGTTGAAAAAATACAATCTACCTAAAAAATAATAGTTCATAATTTGTAGCTCTAACTACAAAGAATTGGAATACACATTCATAATTCCCGCTAAAAATTTTATCCATAGAGCATTAATGAGTCTCCGTCTTCCACAAGATGTCAGGTAGGTAGGTACTAATTTTGTTTTCTTAGGGTTTGTATTTTATTACAATTATAATTACCGGTTTATTAAATATTTTAATATTGATAAATCCTGAAATTTTGTGTATGAAACTTTTGTTGATTATATACATATATTTTTTTACAATAATTGATCACGTGATATGATATACCATAAGCTTACGTTTTAATTTATCTGTAGTCTGCGTGTTCGCCTGTGTTCTTGTTGTCTTGTGGGTTTTCTTCCTGTTTATAATTTTCATGAAAAATAACGGAAAATGCCGCGTAACTGTAAAACTTTGTGTGATTAAGAATCAAAAATTTACTGGTTCAATTATATAAAGTGCTAAACTGATTTTTACTGTGTATTATGTGTAATAAACTCATTAAGACAAGGATGAAACATACTTTGGCTTTGTAGTAACTAATTAAAGCGGTAAGTGTCATTTAAATTAATATAAATAGAATAAATTGATGTACACTTGGATTTAAATTACTGTGCTTATTTAAAAAAAAATGCTTTAGAGCGTATATCTGACAATACCATCCTTTCTAATTTGTTATTGTTTATGATTTTCTTTTACTTAATTGTACTTTTGTTTACATTATCTTTAGATAAATTCGTGTATTTTAAAGTTGCCTAGACCGATAAATTCAATTGTCAATTAGTTATGGCTACTTTTGTAATCTTATCTGGTAACTTATCTTTAAGTGAAGGTACTTCATCCGATCTTTTTTCCTAATTCTAAATTATGTTCAAAACTATCAAGCGAACTACGGTAAATAAAGATTAACAAAACTTTTCAAACAAGTTTTTGGGTCATAATTTAGTAGTTTAACATGTCTATCAATTTCAGATTAGTATTTTTATGTATTTTAATTTCAAAATGGTATTATACAAATGTCCTCCCACACCTACAAATGTTTCAAAATATGAATAGTATTTAATAACTGAACATAACAATTTGTCTCTTTTGTATTATATGGCTAAGTGTTACATACTAACTTATTAATTCTGTTGATAAAACAAATTATACATTGATGAAAAACTTGCACATATAAGCATATAGATTTTAAAATGAATAAAAAAGAATTGGAAAAAAACTTAAGAATTTTGGTTTGTCCTTTCAAAATATAATTGAACACCTTTGAAAATTCCTTTTAAAGATGTCAGAATTTTCACAAGCATGATAAGCATATAAGAATATATAAATCTTTTAAGCCTTGAGTATCAAGCCAATATTAGCAAAATTCTGTACTGTTTTATTGTTGCCAGGCAACACTCTAGCATATGATTAAATTGCAAACTAACAAGTATTAGTATTATAATGTTTAAAATACTTGGACCATTTCCAAGATCAGTAATGACAACTTACTACTATGACATACTAGCATTTTAATTAATGTCCCAAATAATAATACTAATAAATAATTGAAATGAATTTTATGGGACTGTGTAAGTCTCAGTAGTTATAAAGTAAATGTGATTTATGATATCAATATTAAACAAATATTAGAAAAAATTCTCAAAATCTGAATTTTGATTATATTGTCATCTACTATGACAAAATTGTATTCAATGGTATGTCAATGTTACACACACTTAGAAATGTCCGAGCAGAAATGTTACATCAATATTTAGGTTAAATAAGTAAAAACGAATGTACGAATCATAGCACAATAGTCATTTATGCATATGTTTGCACACACAAATTTGAAAAGTAGTCTAAGGATGCACTTAAAATTAAGAAAATACACATAAAAGTTTCCATGGCCTTGTAAAATGTTGATAAATATAAAAGACTGAGTAACAACTAAAAAACAAAGGGGTTTGTGGCTTGTTTGCTAAATAGCTTTGTAGGAATTGATCTTAAATTATTACATTTTATGGTATTGATCTATATTTATTAATTTTAATGACATGTTTTTGGATTTTAAACCAAAACATTTTCTGAAAAAAAAAATTGATGGCACTTTGAGCCTAGGGGTGTTTTTTGTATTAAAGTATATATTTAAAACTATATACATATATATTTACCAGTTGTCTGTCACCCATAACACATATTAAGTACTTACTTAAAAAGTTGATTATACCTTCTATTTAATTTTCCTTTTTTCTGCTAGTAAATATTGTCTTATGGGGTTGAAATCATAAAAGCATGCAATATATTGATGATTATTATTCTATATATTATAGCTTGTGTTGTCTGTTTTTCAGCCGGTAAGGATGGAGCATGCAGATTTGGTGGCCGAAATGGCCCAGGTGGAGCATCTCACCACTCAAGAAAGGCTTCACCTGGCTAGAAGGTGAGAAAATATTGATATTATATACTATGTCTTAACCTTTGTTGTATGAGAACTACAATAACTCAACTCCATAAAACAAATGTTGGTAATGGTTGATTGTTTATATAAATCAAATCAAATCAAAATATCTTTATTCAAGTAAGCTTTTAACAAGTACTTTTTAATCGTCAAGGATCAATTAGATTTAATGAAACTATAACTGGTTTGGAGTGTTGCTCTCGCTGAGAAGAAGCAGCAAGAAACCCAGTGTTCAATCTTTTAAACATTTTCAATTGTACATTACTAAACCGCAGTCTTGTATGAAGCTGAAAGGTTTTTCAAATCTTAGATTTGACAATACTTAGTATTGTTACAATTCAAATAGTCTTCAATTGTGTAATATGCTCTAGGTATAAGCATAGTTCGTACACTTAATTTAAATTTTTCTGTAGATAGGTTTATTAATATCACTCACATTAAATGTTTTGGGTAAATGGTGTTAAATGTAATGGGAACTTTAGATATTTTTACACTTTTATGTATAGTCTTATTTTGTGTTGAAAATTACACCCTTTAATAAAAAAAAATGTCTTATTTTTTCTTTAATTTAAATTAGATGGCTTTGAATAAAATTATTTTTAAATTTTTAAAATATTTTTATTCTGTATCAGCCAATAAGTAATTAAACTATGCTAATCTTCAACATACTTATATTGCTAAAAAAAAGTATATTTCCATTAATTTATAACAGATAATATAACATATATGTATATCAATATGGTTACTTTTAATTATGAACCCTACTAGGTTTTCGCGACTT
Source organism: Morpho helenor (assembly GCA_029227775.1). Lineage (NCBI taxonomy): Eukaryota > Metazoa > Arthropoda > Insecta > Lepidoptera > Nymphalidae > Morpho > Morpho helenor. Next base: position 5,459,908 of record JARGCU010000032.1, on the reverse strand, counting down.
CGTTCGCGTGTACTGTTGTCGTGTGATAGATCGATAATAGATGACGCTTTGTAATGACATCCTATTCCTGTAGAATTAACAGGATTTCTATTGCCTAAATGTTATTCCAGTGTATATGTAATAATTGTGCCAAATTTCATCGATATTGGTTCAGCGGATTCACCGTGAAAGAGTAACAAACATACATCCAATACTCACAAACTTTTGCATTTATAATATTAGTAAGACTAAGTTGTGTGCCGTTTACAACAATTTTGCAAAAAAATATGGCATCAAAACAACATTAAAATGAAACTATATTTTGCATATTTTTATGGTTATACTTCACACCTAATTAAAATTAGCATGAACCTTGTGGCATTGTTATTTGTATACTTAAGTTTGTATTACACGTGCATATGTTCTCAATTATGAGCCACATATCGTAGTGCAGGTGTTTATGAATCAGTCTTTAGATTATGGTGTGGTATTGATGAAGAGAGAACAATTGTTTTTTTGTTCTGTCTGTATAGGAAATAATTTTTATGTGTATTAAGTACATACTACACTTTACTTTATCAGTACAAAATTTTACTTTTATATAATTATCGTCGTTGAATTTAATATATTAGATTTTTTTTAATTCTTTGACATGTAATTGATATAAAAATGTATTTTGGATATTTTAAGCAAACTTATAATTCTGTACTACAATTATTTTTATACCTTATGGTATATCACTTCTGTAATTAATTTTAATGACAAATATTGAATGCTGTACATGCCTTTAAGTGACGTGTTCACGCAGAACCAAGACTTTATATATAATATGTAACTGTATTGCAACTAAGTTCATGTCGTTGATCTTTTAAATGAATAAATTAAAATAAAATACTAGTGGTATTCGCGACTTGATTTGCGTCCACTTTACATAAATAATACGTAATAAATTGTTTTTTCTATTCTGGAACAAAAAAATTGGAATTTTTTGATTGTCTATGTTAGAGGGGTATAGAAGCTTAAATTGTTTCAAATTTCATCAATATTGCTGCAGTTGATTGCCTATGAAAGCTTAACAAACAAACGGACTTTCGTATTTATAATATTAGCACGGATTTCACTGTCATTTCAATCAATATAAATCCACTGTTGTATGTAGCTCTATACAAATATGGATAGTTGTATGTTTACTTTACCTGCTTCCAGTATACCTTGGCTAAAATCTCTTTGCACCTGTGTCTTATACATTTGTAGCAGGGTGTACTAGGCGCTAACTAAAAAAATAACTAAGAAAAACTTTCTAAGATAAGGTTGCATATTTTTTATAAATATTTTCGGGACATAAGTATCCAATGAGCTATCAAAAACATGGCAAATTACACTCTTAAACCCATTATCCAATGAGATAAAGCTCTTTTGGCTAGTTATGGGATATCATCAGACTTTTACATTACCTTTCTTAAACTTAGTGCTTATGTGACATATAAATGGCATTATTAGTACTGGTTCTGCATTACGTAAGCTTGCAATATTCTTATTTTGTAAAACTATTAGTGATCTCATTAGTACGTAGGTTGGCTATTTAAATTCTAACTTTCAATTCGTATATTTTTTTTTTCTTGGAGTGGGAAGTACACTACGGTAACGATATAATTTAAGTTTCATAAATATTTTTATATACTTATGTCAAACCATATAATGTTGTAGTAATATAAAATACAAGATGGTTAACTATCGATCATTAAATGCCACATTTAATTATCCAAACTGCTGTAATTTATTTAACAGGATCGTCTTTAAAAAATCTCCGAAGCACTTAAGGCTTTGAGGTGCGTCGCGTCGTACGTACGTATGTTATATGTTGTCCCGGTATATTAGCTTAAATTGTATCAAATTTCATCAATATCCCCCAATCATAGCTGTGAAAACGATTTAGACAGACTTTTGTATTAAATACTAGCTGTGCTCGCGGCTTCGCCCGCGTGGAAATTAGTGTAATTAAATTGAAATTTTGAATTTAACTAAATTAGTTATTCTGAGTTAACCATATTCAAATTCAAAATATTCTTTATTCAAATAACAAGTTTATTGTTTTAGTTAAGTTAAGTTTAAGTTTATTGTATAAACAAGTGCTTTTGAATTGTCAACTCTACTGCTGGTTCGGAAAGCTGTTCCTACCGAGAAGAGCCAGCAAGATACTCGGCGGTTGCTCTTTTAAAAATATAATTCTTTATACTATTTACATTAAGTCGTTACTGTCTTGTAAAGGTTCAAAGAGAGCTATATCCACACATTCTTATCTTCTAAATAATCTTCAAGAGTATAGTAGGCTTTCTGTATCAGCCTCTTTTTAACAGTGACGTAAGAGTTATGCTCTTGCGAACTTTTTTGTAGTATTTTTGTAGATCTACAACTCTCTGGTACATCACTTTATTGTATCTCTGTTGTTTTACGCGTCGCACGCGACTAAAGCACCCAGCAGGTGAGTGTTTTTACAACTTCGCGATCTCCTCAACACAATTAACATAAAACTGTAATTATTAACCTAAACCTTACGAAAGTATTGCACTACCGTTAAGTAAAAACCGTACAATAATCCGTTAAGTAGATTTTGAGAAAATCGATTACATATAGACAGACAGATTTTGGAGACTTTGTTTTATAATAAGTATAGATTATTAGTAGGTATGGATTCTTTTACTTTAGTCAAATTACACTTACGAGGTATATAAAGTTTTATTTACCTATTCTGCGTTTGTTTGCATTTTCTGATATATTTTGCGACTGAAATTAGATCTACTGTTAAAACAAATACATCGCTAATTGCAAAAAGCATACAAGTGTATATCGGTAAAATCTGGTATTAAATTACATAATCTGCTAGTAAGTGTAAAATTGAATATTAAAAAAAAAAAAATTTATGCAACTCATCGTATAGGCTTCATCATTTCAGTAACGGTTACTGGATATTCTAATAGGTAAGCATTTGTCAGCAATGGACAATGTCAATTTATGTATTTATGCTAATATAGTAAATGCGAAAGTCTGTCCGTCTGTTACGTTTTCACGGCTAATCTGCTTGAGAAATAGATGAAATTTACACCAGTGTAGCATAAAGGACAAAAAGATTCCCGTATTTCAGGAACCAGGGTGCTTAAAGGCATAAGTTCGCGCAAACGAAACCACAGTTACAACAATTTATGCCAATTTATGCAATAAATATAAATATTACGTAGGTTAACTTTATGGATTGAATATGAAATACGATAGTCTGTTTGCTCCTCCTTCCTTCACGTCCGAACCAAACAACAAATCCCTGTTATTATCTGTATGTAGATCGTTCAAGGGATAAAGACTTACGTAGGACGTTTAACTTTTAGAAAAATAATTTGATATATTCAATCAATCAGTCAATTAAACAATCGTCAAAAGTCGAAAACAAATGTATGCAGGATCGACAACACCTGCAATTTTTTGATATATCAGGAAAGAAACAAACGAAAAAGCCCGCATTATAACTTAATTAGTAAAGACAGAAACTTTCTACCACTTGGGAGCCTAATAAAAACATGCAATAATTAGCCCATACAATAGAACAACTTCTAATAATATTCTAAGTTTGACGTAATACTTAATGACAACACGCCCTGTTGAAATTTCAGTATTAAAAAATGTACCTTGATAATTTATATGCTGAAATTGTGCATTTCAGTTTTCGGAGAAGACGTATTGTTTCAGGAGTAACTTAATAATATATATTTTTAAGTTCTTCAAAATGTGATTTAAATTAATTCCTAATTTATATGTATTATCTATGGTTATGATAGTATTTCCGAAATTTTAAGGAAATCATTGGATACTTCACCCAAAAATCTTTTATATAAATCACTAGCGGGACGCTCCGGCTTAGCACGGGTTTAAAATGGAGAAATTAAAAAGAAAAAACAACTATGATCTATATTTTAATTTTATTATCAATATCTATTAACCTAACTATTCGCCGCGGGTAGAATCGCAGCGGACAGTTGTAGAAGTTTAAAATGTGTCGTGGCCATATTTTTCGTTATTGTAATTAAGTAACGGTGAAACGGTACTCTGCTTGAAAAATAAAAAATGATTCTATTAGAACCCCTCAAATGAGCAGTTTTTATTCTCAGAGTATTGAGTATGAATTAGCCTGCAATCATTTAGAGGCTGATTAACGTATTAAAATACTTAAACAGTTAGTCATGACGTATACTCACTTTTTCTCATAAACTTTCACTTAATGCAAGATGTGGGACTGGACAGTTCGCGGAGTATTGTTATGTGTGGTTGCGCAATTTGCCTGCATATGGACAAATGTATCGCACCGACAGAGCGAAAGTAGCCAATAGAATATATCGGTAATTATAAATTAGTATTGCTATGCTTAGAACTGTGATAGCCTAGTTGTGCCACCGTGCGACTCTTTCCGTGGGAGTTGCAAGTTCAAATCCCGGGCAGACACCAATGAGTTTTTCTATTAAAAACGTATGTCTAATTGATAATTCGGAGCGTTCGGGAAGTTACGTGTAATCTTTTCGTCCAATACTCCTCAGTGCCTGAAGACTAAAGTCTTCGAACAGAGCGTGTTGCCAGTGATGACTTATGGCTCTGAAACTTGGTCGCTAACTATGGCCCTCATAAAAAAGCTCAAAGTCGCTCAGCGGGCGATGGAGCGAGCTATGCTCGGGGTATCTCAACGTGATCAAATCAGAAATGAGGAGATCCGTAGAAGAACCAAAGTGACGGACATAGCTCAACGGGTCGCGAAGCTGAAGTGGCAATGGGCGGGGCACATAGTTCGAAGAACCGTTGGACGTTGGGGTCTCAAGGTGCTAGAATGGCGAACCCGCACCGAAAAACGCAGTGTAGGCAGACCCCCCCACCAGATGGACAGACGACCTCAAAAAGGTCGCGGGGAGCCGCTTGATCCAGGCGGCACAAGATCGTGTAGCGTAGAAGTCTATGGAAGAGACCTATGTCCAACAATGGACGACTATTGGTTGATGAGAGAAAGAGAGACAGAGAGAGAATTGATAATAGCAATTTATCATACGCTTTTTGGTGAAGGAAAACATCATGATTAAACCTGCATATCTCTAAAGTATTCTAGGGATATGTGTAACCTACCAATTCGTATTAGAGCAGCGTGGTTACGTCTTAGCTCCAACCCTTCTCTCCAGAGGAGGCCTTTGCCCAGCAGGGTTAGTAACAGACCGCTACCTTACTTTACTTTTTATGCTTTTAACTATTAGATTGTGTCTAAGATATAACATGTACTTGATCAAAACAATACTGTCATCATTCTCCTGTCCTTATCTTACTAAGTGAGAGTCCGTACATGTTTTTCTCTTCCATTCTCTCTTTTCATTCGTCAACTCATGCGCTACTCCTTTTATATGCATGCCATACTACACACAATCCATCTCTTATTAGGCCTCCCTTTCGTCACATATTAAACACTCTTTTGGACACATGATTTTCATCCCACCTCGTTATATGTACATACATACCATCTTAATCTTGCACGTCTATTCTATTTGAGTATTAGAGTTGATCCAAAAGCACTTGTTTAAAAGTGTACTTGAATAAAGAATATTTTTAATTCTTGTGTCATATCTGGCCTAGTAGAATAGACCAACCTCATTTCTTACCAAGGTGTCTTAAAAGGCGACTTATGTAAATTGACCCTCCGTCTGGTATCCGGCTGAGTAGAATAGATGACCCACAATTCTTACTCGTTAAAGACGACTAAGATAAGTTGACGTCAGGCAGGCTCCTGGTCGTAAAATAATGAGCCAAATCACCCCACCCATTCCACTTAAAGTGGGATAAAGGCAAGAGAATGATGAAAGAATATTTTGAATTTGAATATAGCAAAATAATTCTATTGTAAATATGAGACTATCGTTTGTTTGTGTAGAAATGTTTACACAAGTCCTTGTTAACGAGTTACAGTCTCACAGGATGACGCTGTCTAAATTTCACGCTTTTTGCTCTGTTGGTTTAGGCGGCGCGTCGATGCTGTCCTTTGAATAGATTAGCAGTCATCCGCGGCTACAGTGCGTGGGAATGTAAAATAATAGGGTTCGTTTAAAGTTTGTACATGCGTTTCTTCGTGTGTCTTATTATTTACACTTACTTGCTTCTTTAGACATACATTTGGAACGATTTTTTAATGATAACGTAATTGTTAACTGTACCGCTGTGTGGTATCCGACAGAGTAGAATAGACCGCCCGCTTTCTTACCGAGATGTCGTAAATAGCGACTAAGATAATTTGACGTCAGGCAGGCGGCTGGTCGTAAAATACGTAGCCGAATCATGTGACAACATGTTTTAACATGTTGTGCCAACCCAACTTATGAGTGGGATAAGGGCAGGAGAATGATGATGTAATTGTTAACTGCAAAGTGATCAACTAATCAATCGCTTTGTCTACAAAAGGAATTAAATTGTTGGTATACGACAATTTAAGGTTTCTTTAATGTCGTAGTGTTTATTAGATACTAGCGGTTACCGCGACCCTCGTTAATATGTTATTGTCCCTGTTCATAAAAGGAAAAAGGATTTTTTTAGCCCCTATATTACCCCGTTGTATAAGCTTTAATCGTGCCAAATTCCATCAATATTGGTCCATCGGATTAAGCATGAAAGCGTAACAGACAGATTAGACAGACAGTATACACAAGTATAGAGATTTGTAATTTCATTTGGAATGGGGGGATTACAGAAGTGAAATATCCGATATTACCAATCTTATTTTCTTTCTAAATTTTTTTATTATTAGATTATTACCGAGCAAGGCTCGGTCACCCAGAAACTTTTAATAAAACGCGTTTAGCGCAAGAAAGTAGTCAACATGTTTGAAACAAAAAAAACTGATACAACAAGAAATATTTTTGAGAATTTGTATGCATCATTTGTTTGAAACTAGTTCAGGAGATATTTGGGTTTTAGGGGTAAGAATGCAAGAAGATAAGAAAGTCTTTATTGTTTTATTTTGTTTATTAAAAGTCAATACGCTGACCGCGTTTTCGTCGAATAGAAAGCAGCTTATGCAACTATAGATATATATTTTTTAAACCATCCAGATTTAATATTGGTGGTTTGGTTAATAAACAGACGAGCAAATCAAAATTTCATGATTTTTTAAATGTAATTTTTATAGCATTTTGTATAGATTGGTCTTGATCGCGTTGTGTCCTAATTAACTCGGCCGTTGCTCTTTTCAAAAAATACTTTTTTTATTATAAATAATTACATTTTGTCATTGCTATCTATTACAAGGTCGAAGAGTAGTTATATCCACGCATTCTTATCCTCCATGCATTGTAATCCTCAATAGTATAGTAGACTTTATCAAACCTCTTTTTAATACTTTCTTTAAATTGCTGTATAAGCAAAATTAAAATTGATTGTGTCATTTAAAGATTTATCCTTCTGTCCTTATCCCACTCTAAGTGGGGTCGGTACAATATGTTATAAACATGTTGTCATATTATTTGGCTAACAAACGACGTAAGTACTTTTGTAAGGCCCAAAGCAGGAGCCGCAAGCATATTTCGGTTCATACTTTGTCTATTATATACATTATATAATTTTGTATGTTTTTTGCACTGAAAGTCTTATTTCTCCTGCTCTTATCCCACATGTTGACACATGTTTTTCTTTTCTATTCTCTCCTATCATTCATCTGGCGCTAATCGTTTTATATGCATGTCATACTTCACATAATCCAATCAATTTTTTTAATTTTTGTTTTATACACAGAAAGTATATTGCTGTAATATACTGTGAAGCTAATGTAAGACACCTTTTTACTTACTTCTCTTCACTAAGAATATTCTCTTCACTATTGATTTGATCGCAACAATTTATTAGAATTGTCAATAATTTATAGAATTAGGCGTTACTTTGCGGAGGTCCATAATACAAAAGTAATTATAGCAAAATAATATTCTCATTACTTTTGTAGAATTGTCAAATCAACTTTATATTTCAATGTCAACTACATTAATTTACGATGCATGTCCTGTAAGTATAGTTAATTGTGTGAATTCAACTAGAAATATTTAACGACAAGTTTCAATAACATTGACTCTGTAACGTCTTGCATCATTGAGTATAGTGTGAAAAACTCAAATCGAATTATGACGATACTTTTTTTAACTAACGAATTAGTATTACGGAAATTATGGTATGCTGAAATTTACTTGTAAGCTACAAGTGGACCTATTTAAAGTCGTCTACCATATAGCTACTGGGCATAGGCCTCCTGTCTCCGCTTTTGGAGAGAAAGGGCGGAGCCAAAATCTAATGCGGATGGTATATGCTGGTTATAAATTTCCCCAGAATTGTCTAGAGATATGCAGGTTTCCTCGCGATGTTTTCTTTTAACGAAAGCGTGTGATAAATTGCAATTTTTATTTAGATGCATTAGTTTTTAATAGAAAACTCATTGGAGCCTGCTCGGAAATTGAACTCCCCTAAAAAGAGTCATAAGTTCTTACCGCCAGGCTATCACGGCTTTTCATCCTCCTGGCCTTATCCCACTTTAAGTAGGGTCGGCACAACATGTTATAAACATGCTGTCACATGATTTGGTTGCATTTTTTACGACCGGCCGTCTTCCTGACGTCAACTTACCTCAGTCGCCTTTTACGACACTTCGGTAAGAAATGATGGTAATCTATTCTACTCAGCCGGATACCACACAGCTATTACAGCTTTTCATATCTATTTTATACAGTTCATGCTCTAACCCGCAACTACGTCCTCTTTAACTGTGATAGAAAGTCGCCAATATCAATTTATTCTGTTAATACAAACAGAAATTGCAGCTCGGCCATAAAAATATTTCCCTTATACAAATATTGCGCAGTACTCGGCACGTGTAATCTATTTTAAGCCGCATCATCACTATCAATTGAACCTTATTATTGACATTGTAAAACAAAATCTCACGCCGCGTCTGTTCGTGATTAACTCAAAAATTACTGAGCTGATTTTCATGCAATTTAAATACGACTATAATTATTCAAAATGTCGGATAACGTCAAGTTGCATTTAAGTTTTTATCGTAAAAGCTGCTTTTAGATATAATAAATCAATATATGTTGGGATTTTGGTGTACAGAATTTTCCGCTATGAGTATCTTTTAAGGATATCTAACCATACTCATTCTAAGTTCTACTTCAAATTAAAATTAAAATTCTTTATTCAAGATAACTTGTAATTAAGTGCTTTTGAATCGTTAACTGTTCTGCTGGTCGGAAAAGCTGCTCCCACCAAGAAGAGCCAGCAAGAAACTCAGCGGTTGCTCTTCTCAATATATAATTCTTATAACTAGTTATTAATTTTGTAATTCTCAACAATATAGGCTGTCTGTATCATCCTCTTTTTAAAATGTTTAGGTAAAATGCGGTAATTGAAAAGTTGTATAGACTTATCTTTATCACCTTAAATTACTTTAAGCATGTTATGCTTAAAATCAGATCCCATGCAAAATTTATTTCAATCATATCATTTATGAGAATATGATATGTGTTATTGCAAAATGAAAATGAATACGAATATCACACGGCGGTTCAGCTTACCTTGGTCGCCTTTACGACACCTCGGTAAGAAATGAGGGTGGTCTATTCTACTTAGCCGGATCATCATCGGCTTAGGTATTATATGTACAAGTACTTTCGCTATACTTATTTTATTTATACTAAATCAAAGTTTTTAAAGACTGGTTTTCTTTCATTAGTTGCGGAGGTTGTGTTCATGACAACTGCTCCTGAGTCCAAGCACTAACTAAGACTGTGCTTTACTTTACAACCACCTACGGTACTCGTTAAACCGGTCAATCAACTATCAATTATACCTGAATACATTGTACAAGTACACTATATTGAAAGTCTCGACTAATTAGAGAAATTGCGAATACAGGTTGACCTACTTTTTACAGCTTAAACGCGTTTTTTTGTTCAATTTCTTTTAGGCGTTTGTTAAAAACTTGAATTTAATAGTTTATCTATAGTGTATTGTTATCAATTGAGATGTCATTCGTAGATAAATTTGACGTATCGAAGCCGCTCGGCCGAAACACGTTTCCTTCATATTGTAACATACAGGTGCCTAGATAGGAATAGGGTTGCGTCTAAAAATATGGATCTCCGCAAAATAACGCCTAATTTTATAAATTATTGAAAATTATATGATGAGTATTTGTAAATATTTAGTATAAATCACGTACGCATTAAATTTATTATTTAGTCGATTGGTGTTAAAGTTTATTTTTATATATTAAGTTTTTTTGTTAGCGTTTTGTGTAATTTTACAATTTGTGTATTTATTTTTTTTGTCTTTTAAAATATGACGATAATTGTCGGTGGTCGAAAATATCATGTCGCCTGAGAGCTTTCATCGCAATCCGTTAAATTCGTTAGGAATATAACAAAAAGGTTGTATATTCCTACTTTATATATTTACAGAATGCGGATATTATAAAATAAAGCTACTAAAGAGGGCTATAATATTAATCCTTATCAACTTATATACACAAGTTACCTTAAGGGCCCGTTTCGCAAGTTACCAATAAACTGTCGGTTAGCTTATTCGGAACATATCTCCGAATTTGTCGTTTCTCAGGTTTCTGATAGATTTATTCAGCACTTAAAGTCCCTAATAAGTTAACAAGTAGATCATGTTACTGTTATTTTTTTTATCTGCTGGATAGCGAACACCTATACCAAAATGGCCGCGATTTTTTTTAATTTTACACTTTTGAGACATTTATCTGCTACTTAGTTTATTTGTCGGTTAACTATCCGACACTCTATCAGTAACTTGTGAAACAGGTCCTAAGAATTCATTCTTAACATTATGAGAATTTGTTATACAATATAATTTACATTTTTATCTTAAGATTTATCGCAAAATAAAAACTTAAGTGCATTAAATAATTTTTTAATGAATTAATTAATAGGCTATAGATTAGTAATAATGTAAAGTATCGCTGATTGTTTTATCGATATTTAATCGATTGTCGATATTAATCTGTATATGTTTACTTTATTTAAAAGGATATCTCGTGATAAAACGAAATAAGCGGAGAGAGATGAGCCCCCATTTCCCCCATTTTTCGTCTGCTCCCGATATGATCACCATGTACTCTTACATGGTGATCATATCGGTATACAGTAATTTTCCCCTTCGTGTGGTTGAGATCAAGTGCTTACATACTAAGAAGTAGGCACCTGGGTGACCGAAATGATATAAAAACGCAATTTAAAAAAGGGAAGCGCCGGTGGCAAGTAGGACTTGATCCCGGCAATTAAATTTTTTTAATCCGCCCGTACCCCATTGAGCTATCACTACTTTGCAAATGACAGAAAATTTAAGCTTTTCCTCCTATTTCTATTTTAGCAATTTTTTTAGTGCCCGATACAAACAAGGGATAAAACGACATTTTTTTTAATGAAACCTAGCTAGATAGATTTTTCGCCCCGAAACTCTCGACTGAGTTCCATGAAAATACGTTTTCACACCGGAGTGACATAAAAAAGGTAGGTAGGTAAACCCGCTTTGTGATATCAGGCTGAGTAGGATTCCACCAAGGTGTCGTAAAAGTCGACTAAAGTAAGTTGACCCGGCGTGTGGGATTCGGCTAAGTAGAAGTAACCACCCTCATTTGAATGTTAGGAAACTACAAAACTATCCCTTATTTTGTATTGGCCCACCGAATTATAATTTTTATTTGCAGATATGACCTCGTTTTGGAATTTAGTTATGCATGATATAAAGTGAAACCGTTTTCACTTTTTACGATTGCATGCCAGAGAGCCGTTACTCTGAATGGGATTAAGCGTTAAGGCTAAAAGGAAACTGATACAGACGTAACAGCTGTCCTCGCATCGGAGATTCAGAGAATATGAACGCGTCTGTGCTTATATTGTTTGTCTTATTATTAAGAACCTGTACCTGCGGCTTCGCTCGCACAGAAATCAGTGTATTTTATTGAAATTATGAAAATAAAAGTAGTTACTGTTGGTTAACCATGAGAGATAGAGACATGCTTGCGCGGACTATTTTGTAGTATTTCTGTAGATCTACAATCTTAAGGATTCATTATTCATTCTTAAAGTTCATTATTTTAGGGTATCTCTGTTGCTTAAAGCGGCGTACGCGACTAAAGCTCCCAGCAGGCGAGTTTTTTTTTTATATAAAACGATTTTTTTGTTTATATTTACTTTATTTAAACCTTCCGGAAGAATTGTACTACCTTACGTAAATCCAAACCGTACGGAATACGGAAAAACCGTACGTAAATCCGTCCAGTAGATATATTTTGAGAAAATCGATCACATACAGACTGATAACTTTTGAGGACTTTTGTTTTATAATATGTACAGATTGAAAAACTTAGGGCCTGTTTCACAAGTTACTGATAGTGTCGGATAGTTAACCGTCAAATAAACTAAGTAGCAGATAAATTTCTCTAAAAAGTGTCTCTAAAAAGTGAAAATTAAAAAATAATCGGGGCCATTTTAAAATAGGTATTTACTATACAGCAGATAAACAAAATAATAGCCACATAATCTACCTGTTAACTTATTAGGGACTTTAAGTGCTGAATAAGCCTATCAGAAACCTGAGAAACGCAAAATTTCCAGATATGTGTCAGATATGATTCGAATAAGATAACTGACTTTATTGGTAACTTGTGAAAAAAGCCTTTAGTAACGGTTCGCAAGTTAAACCCTGCATCGACAGGTTTACTTTTTAAAAACTTATGTTCTTTAATATTTAAGTACAATTTATTATGCAGTGCGATACGTTTAATTCTTATTCTTCAACGAACAAGAGATACTTTAACCTAATGTGAGATATGCATACAGTTCTTATACTAAAATAGGGATGTTAGCTTAAAATGTGCCCTATTACAATAAAGAGAAAGCAACTGAGCCTATATCTATCTTTTTCTTTTTATCTGTGATCAGACAAAACTTCATCGTAAATCGTATACTTAATACGATTCGATTTCATATTTCGTCTCATTATTTATTATGGCACTCAGTTACGTTGTCAGTAAAGTTTATATTAAATCTTAGATTTTTATATTGAAATATTTATGGCGTATTATACCTTTTTTTTCTCTTTAATTAAATATCTCATCAAGTTAGTTCCCTCCCTGTTGCACTTTGGTTTATTTTAAAGTAATAATGATAGAATGTTTAAAAAATGTGATTTGTTTCCCTATATGTATATTAATTAATTTGAGTTTGGCCTTTCATTTACGGCTAAAAGTTATTTTGTAGCATTCCAAATTTGAAACAAAGAGAGAGGGATGACCGTGGCTTTTAACATATTAGGTTTTAATACAGTTGAGGTACAATGTGTTGTGATTTTGAATTTTGGGTTGGGTGAATTTCGAGTCTCCTAAACAAATTATTTATTGCTAATATTCTCAACAAAAGAACGGCTACATAGCTGAGTGAAAATATTTAATAGGAAAATATACATATCCAAAAGTATAAGCGATGTTCCTTTAAGAAGACATTTTTTTCATAGTATGAATTATTGATAGTTGTGTAAGACATTACCGAACTAAGCTAAAGTCGAAGAACCTGGATTATCTATTTTTGGACTCTTTAAAACTAGAATTTCATGAACAACGCACTACTATATGTAGTAATGCGAATCAAAGTACTATTTATTGTAAGTTTAGTCTTAATTAATATCCTGTGTATTTTTGGAAGGATAGATCCAATTATACCAATCGAATAAGCTGCTTTTGGATCTGATTTTTTTTAAAGTACTATTTAGTCATGCTTTGATATTTTGTCGTGGACTCTATCTCCTGGTGATGCAACGATTGTGGGGCGAACCGATTGTTGAGTTTGTGATAGTGAACGTATGTAGTGCTTGTGTATTATGGTGGTGGTGGTGGAGTTGTGCGTGTGATTTTACGAATCCTGCATGTATCGGGTATGAAAACGGATAGTCGACTTTACATTTTTGTATTATTATATACTAGCGGCCTGCCCCTGCTTCGCACGGGTATAAAATATATATCCCATGTCAGTCAGTGTAAAAAAATGATTAAAATCGATCCAGTAGTTTTGATTTATTCATTACTGCCCGTGGCCCGCAAGCGTTAAATTTGGAGAAAAACAATTTCCTCTCCCTATACCAAGACGATTTCCTGCTATCTTTGGAATATCTAAACTCATATAGTACATTTTTACTTATTTACTTTTACATTTTACCTATGTATTTTATTTTTACAATTAATTACAGAATGTCTTTAAACAAACTCTAAAAGATTCGAAGTGCTATAGGGTGAAGCGCGGCGTCCTCACGGCATTTTAAATCTGTAATATCTCCGAAAATGTTCACTTAAATTGCATGCTGTAAACGGCCATATTGATCTATATTAAATCAACTATTTATTTAAGGTACTCAATTGGATAAGGATTAATGCTGTATTGTATAAAAATTGCTTTGAACATAAGGCATCATTTTTCGTAAAAAGTAAATGAAAAAAACTGCTATTGTGGGTTATCCATAAGAGATAGATATATACCATCGCGGACTTTTCTGTAGACCTTTTTAAGGTGTACAAATACTTAGTACATCATTTTGATAAATCTCGTAGGGTTTAGCCTGCGTTTGCAATGTAAGCGGAAAAAAATGTAATTATTTACAGAAACCTCAAAAATTACAGTATTTCTCTACTTCGTATTGAATGTTATTATACGTACAAACCTTCCTCTGGAATCACTCTATCTATTAAAAAAAACCGCATCAAAATCGGTTGCGTAGTTTTAAAGTTTTATGCGTACATACGGAAATATGGACTTTGTTTTATAATATGTAGTGATATTTTAATTTGTCGTGGATTATAGCAACATAATTTTATTATTACTTTTGTATTATGGATCTCCGTAAAGCAACGTCAAAGTATGAATTATCTCATTGACGTTTTTGAATAAAATAAAATGTAATTTCGATATTTGTATAACTACCAACTTTACTACTATGGCATAATACCGAGGTGTCGTAAAATACGACTGAGGTAAGTTGACGTCAGGCAGGCGGCCGGTCGTCAAAACGCAGCCAAATCATGTGACAGCATGTTTATAACATGTTGTGCCGACCCCACTTAGAGTGGGATAAGGGCAGGAAGATGATGATGATGAAATAAAAAAAATGTATCATACTATTCGATTGTTGCCAAGTGATTTAATATCTTTATTAATCTCAACTTAGCAATTTCCATAACCGGGTTCTGGCAGGTATTACGTCAGCGAATGTCATGTCATATTGTAGTTATTAAATGTTTAGGTATCTACGTATTTGGGACAGATGTCTTTTAGAACCGGCTAACAAATTACTATTATAATAATGTTTAAATGTATGCAATGAAACCTGCAATTTTGTGGTCGTATACGATTATTTTCTTTACTACACGCTATCAGAAAAATTATAGAAAATTTTCTTTCGCAACCTTACTTCAAAAATTAAATGTATGTACTGATATAAAAATGCGATACCATAGAAGTTAAAGTGCAATGTGAAGTGCGTTGGCCTTTATGTAGTTATGTAGTTCTGTAAATTACCTTATGTAGTTTTCATTGAACAAAAATATAATATGTATGTAAATTTATGTTATCAGGATTTGTGGCATCATTAAACCCTCCTTTTCCTATTTTCTTCTATTTTACGGTCAAATTGGTTTGCTCCTCGTTCGATAACGCTTTGAAATCCGTTTGAGCTAGATATATATCGATAAAATCCAGTGCACATTATTATCGACAATTGTGTAATGTATTGATATTTTTCATGAAATAAAATAAGTTTTTTCAAAACACACACACACACACACTCAAATAACATCTTAAATAACACAACTTTGCAATAGTTTCCTACTTAATACAAATAATTAAGTTGAATTCTTTGCGAACGGATAACCTAAATCAGTGCTTCATAAAAACGCATAGAATATGATAGATAAATACCAGCTGAGTTTCTCCATCGTACTCCTGTATCCCAGTATGATGATTTCATAGAGTTAAGAGAGAGACAGAGAATAGGGGAGTCATAGGCAGGTCTGGGAGGGCAAAGGCCTGAGAGGCCATGAGAGGGATGATTAGACTTATGGGAGTTTCAAGATACGTATAGACTTATCTTTGTATGATCACACATAAAAACGAAAGACAGATAAATTGTCGATGGACAAATTTAAGGCATCCGTACTCAAGTATAATATCTCAATAGAATTATTATTATCCATAGATAATGCGGATAAAACGTCGTTAGCGTGTCGTTACCATTGATCTTATAAATTAACGCGTTTCAATTACCACCATACGAGAGAGTCGCGCGCTATTAAATTCATAAAACGTGATTCATAATATAATAAAGGTTTATCATATAAGCAAACTACTAATAACTATATTTTTGGAATCTATTTAGAGTTTTAAATTGGTCTATATATTAAAATATCTTTCATTAGCATCATTTTTCATTGGTGTGAGTGTACAAGATATTTAAAGAATAACTTAACCATGATATGCATTAGATGCTAAACGGTATATCACGACGTTCATAACTAAATATGCGCGATCAAAAGGACACGAGGATATCTTGCTGACTAGTTTCACTAAGGTAATCGTGTAGGTCGATTGTGACAAAACAGCGTAATAAAGTTGTCATACAAATGTTACACTTTGTGCGTAGTGTGTTGTAAGTGCTCCACTTTTCTAGATATATAAGATTTAATGATACTGTCGTATCCTGGACACATTGGCACAGCAGTGTCCCCGCTCTGCGTAACCGGTTACGTCTGGTGTGACACGTTCGTATGTATGCCTTCGGCTTGTGATATTTAAAGCACAAACATGAAATAAGTAATGCAATTTTAATAACTCACTCCGTTTAACGGCGGTTGGTATTGAGAGCTTTTTTAAGTGCTCGATATCAACTGTTTAAACTTGTAAAGTATATCAACAAATTGTATTATTTCCATTATATACTTACTAGCTTTTACCCGCAACTTCGTTTGCGTGCACTATTGTTGTGTGATAGGTTGATAATAGATGGAGCTTTTCAGTGTTATCATATTCCTGTTGAATTAACAGGATCCTATTTGTTACCCCGGCGTATAAGAAATAATTTTGCCACATATTTCATCGATATTCACAAACTTTCATAATTATAATATTGGTAGGATTAACCATTAGAGAATTTTCTCCTAGAAATTTATAAATTGCTTGACTGCTCTTTTAGCTATTACTAAAGCATATTTTACTATTTATATCTATACTTATTATAAAACAAAGTCCCCAATAGCTGTCTGTCTGTATGTGAAAGATTTTTAAAAAATCAATTGAACGGATTTTTGTACGGTTTTTTTATAAAAGGTAGTGTAATTTTCCCGAAAGGTTTAGGTTAATAGTGCATTACGGTTCTATATAAACTGTTTTGAAGGAGTCACGCGCTTGTGAAAAGTCGTTTAGTCGCGTGCGTCGCGTAAACAAGCAGGGATACACTAAAGTGATGTACTAGAGAAAAAGTCCGCGACAGGATGTCTCTATCTTGGTCTTATGTTGGTCAGGTGTCTTATGTTTAACTCACAATAAGTACTTTTATGTTAAAAATTTCAATTAAATAGACTGATTTCCACGCGGGCGAAGTCGCAGGCAGCAAGTAATTTATATTTTTTTAGAGAATATTTATGTACATCACACTTAAACAAATTTGTAAACACCGTTATATTTTATATAACTTTCCTCAAATTAGTTCGATTAGATAACAAAGCCGCCTCTTAATTAATTGATCGACCTTTTAATTAATTTCCTATTAATTATAGAAGTAAATTGTTAAAATATCATTAAAATAAATTGTGTCTTTAGTTGAATGGAAAATTAAGAGAAAATTAATTGCAATTGAATATATTATACAAAGTATAGCGTATAAAGTAATTAATATTGATAATCTGTAGGCAAACCGGCCGACATTAGTTTAGTCTGTCGCCCAAATATGAAACAGACTATAAACTTTAAGATTTTTAAATCATGTGAATTCATTATGTATGCAAGAGCCGTGATAGCCGATTGTGTTGACGTATAACTTACTAGGGGCTCACAGTCACCAGTTCGAGCTCCAGGCAGGCACCGATTATTTATCTCTTAAAACTTGGCACCCAATGGCCAAGCCTTGCTCGGTAATTTAAAAAAAATGCAATCAAGAAAATATAAAAAGGGTCAGGTTATATCAAGGACTCGTTCTGGTGTATTTACCGTTCGTTCGTAATAGAGCTATTTCAACTTCAGAAATGACGGCAAAATTAACCTTTTTATTCTATTTATATGTATTTTAGCAGTTTTTCAATGCCTGAAAACGGGGATAAACGACATTTTTTAAAAGATAACTCATTTAAATATAAAAATGAAAGATTAAATTATTATTTTATTATTTAATTGATTATATTAATTATATATAAATAATATTTAATTAATTATATTATTTAAATTATTATTAAGATAAGTAAGTGGTAATTAAGTACCCAAAGGTATCGAATAGGAACTTAAAGTATTGATTTATAACTAGACTAGTATTTTGATAACTATAAAAATGGTTAAACCAGGTTAACCTTGAAAGCTAGACATATACCATCGCAGACTTTTATTTAGAACTTTTAGAGAGAACAATTTTGTAATATATGATTTTTGAATAAATTTCACTGTTTACTTAGCACGCCAGGAAAGCTTTCAATTTTGCCGTTTTCGTAATATTTTTTATTACTGCTCGTCTCTTATTAGGCGTGATGTTATATAGCCTATAGCCTTCCTCGATAAATGGACTATCTTACACTCGACGAATTTTTCTAATCGGTCCAGAGAGTTCCTCAGATTAGCATGTTCAAACAAACAAACTCTTCAGCTTTATATATTAGTATAGATATTATATGCTTACATAACATATGTTTGATTCACATAAGAAATTTACCGTTTATGCGTTGCGTCGGCCTTGTACTGTGCCTACGTAATTATCGCCAAAACCAATAAACATGGTCGCCCATACGCCATAACGCTACCAAACATACATCACCAAAACAAATATGTTTTCATTGCCTCAATTGTAATTGATGAAATTTATGTCAATGTACGTCAGTGCGAAATAGTAGATATATTCTTTTCTAGACAGAGAATAGAATATAGAACTATTATACTAGAGTAAGAAAGCCAGCCTAAAATGTGTCCATCGTAAATAAAAAGAAAGCAAGTGAAAGTTATTATCTCCCTTCTTTTCCATCGATTAGTATCCGGCTGAGTTGAATAGACAACCCTCACTTCTTACCCAGGTGTCGTAAAAGGCGACTAAAGAAAGTTGATCCGGCTAAGTAGAATAGACCAACCATCCTTACCTTTACCGAGATGTTGTATAAAGCGACTTAGGTAGGTTGACCCGCCGTGTGGTATCCGACTGAGTAGAATAGACCACCCTCATTTCTTACCGAGGTGTCGTGAAAATCGACTAAAGTAAGTTGACCCGCCGCGTGGTACCTTGTTGGGTAGAATTGACCGTCCTAATTTCTTACCGAGATGTCATAAAAGGCGACTAAGGTAAGTTGACCCGCCGTGTGGTATCCGGCTAAGTTTAATAGACCGCCATCATTTCTTAGCGAGGTGTCGTAAAATGCGACTACGGTAAGTCGGGAAGGTCATAAAATACCTAGCTATATCACATCACAACATGGTTCAAATCTTTTGTGCCGACCCCACTTAAAGTGGCATAAGGACAGGGGAATGATGGATGACGCATATAATATTTGTTGCTTGTTCATTTTAACGATATTCTACATATTCTAGAACGATATTCTCATATCTACTAATATCTTCTCATTTTACAGGCGCCGCATGCAGCAGCTGAAGCTATGGCAGCAAAGGGAAAAGGAGTGGGCGAGGACGAGGGCGAAAAGAGAGAAGAGCAACAAGCGGAGTATATATTTCAGCGATAGCGTCATGCTGCTCGAAGCCGCTGCGAGGAATGACATCGATGAAGGTGAAAAACACATTATTATAAAACCTTATGAAACTATTTTTGAAATGAAAACTTTTTTAGCGGCGTTATGGGTAAAAAATGTTAAACTTACGTCAGGACGTGACCTGATCAAAAATTTGTAAGACGGAGGGTGAGTAGACCGCCGGCGCTGCGTAGGGAAGAAGTATTTAATTTCCTAGGTGCCTAGGTTGCGCCTTCAAAAAGTCCGAAAAACATTTGTCGGTCTCGGTACAAGTTTTTATAACATACTTCTTCAACATTATCTAGACTTTCCTTTACACAAGTTTAGACATTATCGTAAAACAATGCTGCTACATAAAGCTATACAATTGAAGATTATTTGAGTGTTAGTGTGATATCTTAACTGCAGTCAGCAGCTACGCACCAAGCTGCAAAGATTAACTTGTAACCAATCAAATTGTAATTATTTTTTCTTGAAAAGATTATCCGCCGAGTTTCTTGCTGGATCTTCTCTGGAGCGAGCTTCCGAATCAATGGTAGTTTCTTTAAAACATTTGACATTTATTCTTTATTCAAAAGAACTGAAAACAGTCCTTTTGAATAAAGAATAATTTGAATTTTCAATTTTTAGTTCAATGCGCTATAAAAGAATGTTTTTTTCAACTATATTTATTACCTATAGCGAACTACTTGTATAATGAGCTATCAAACTATAAATTCCTAATTGGTATCATTTGCATTATAAATCTCGCAGCGAATGTAGATTAGTGCAAAGATTATGTTTATAGCTTTACATTACGTAGATGATGTCATGGCTTGTGAATACACCTAATAAAATTGTATACTGTCACGAAAGCAAAATCGAATGTTGTTTAGTTTCTGTTTATTTTATCTTCGTATCGCGGATAAAAAAAGGTTATATTTGGTCGATATTTTGTCTTGGTGATAACGAATCTGATTGTTCAATATTAAATTTTGTGATAACTTATCACAGTATTCTTCGAGATGAGGCAGAGTAGTCATTAGTAGCTGAGCATTTTGGATTGATAAATTTGAATTTGACATAGACATTTCGCCCTTACAAGTTTTCAAGTCTTCTTTTTAATGGCTTTATCATTGTTTATAATTTTTCAAAATAACAGTTTTTACTATTCTGGGCATAAGCCTTCCTTTCTCCGATTTGGATAGAATGGTTGGAGCTAAGAACTACCACACATATTACCTAAGAACTATAACACATATCCCCAGAATTCTCTGGCGAAATACAAGTTTCCTCACGATGCTTTCCTTCACCGAAAAGCGTGTGATAAATTCCAATTATGAATTAGACAGACGTCATAAAACAGAAACTCATTGGCGCCTCTCCGAAATTTGAATTTGTACACGATTGAATAGAGACACACAGTCTCATAGTTCGGCTATCAATTTTACATTATATACTAAGAAATAATAATTTAACCTTTTAATTAAACCATTAAACCATTTTAATTACAGTTCGCCGGCTACTCGCCCGCGGTGTAACGCCAGACGCAACAAACGAAGACGGACTAACTGCGCTGCACCAATGCTGCATAGACAACAACGAAGCCATGATGCGTCTGCTACTAGATCATGGGGCGAACGTGAACGCAGAAGACAGCGAAAAGTGGACCCCCCTGCATGCAGCAGCCACATGTGGCAACCTGAACTTAGTACGAATATTAATACAACGTGGGGCGAATCTCCTAGCTGTCAACGGTGATGGGAACATGCCATATGATATTTGTGAAGAGGAGAGAACGTTGGATGCGATAGAAAGTGAAATGGCGTCTAGAGGTGTGACGCAAAGACTAATAGATGAAACGCGGGCGGCTACCGAAATGCAAATGTTAATGGATGTGGCGGATTTGGTGAAGGAAGGAATGGACTTGGATGAGCCGAGGGACAACCAAGGCGCGACATTGGTAAGCTTCTTCTTCTTAAGTCCCATTTTCACTCGAAGCTCTGCGATCATTATGGCAATTCGGACATTCCATACCGCCGCCCGGAATAGCGAGCTGATAAATTTGCCGAACTAATAGTATAGATTTTTTAGCCAAAGGGCTTTTTTTTTAGCTAAAGGTGAGATTCGTTATACCACGTTTAGGGGCTAGTCTCCCTGACTTTGTCGACTTGTTGCATCCCAAGCAGTGAAGTTGGCAAGTGTCAAGACTTTATTACTTGATTTTGATTTGATTTTAATTGACTTTATTGCTTATTACTAACGAGTTTCTTTACACCTCCAAATAGGTCTCTATCTGTTATCAATATATTGTCATACCACTTAGTCTTATCACTATGTAGCTTCCCCTCCTTGACTACTGTTTGAGTAGTTCAAAATTATTATGTAAGTAATTGCACTTATACAAAACACGGTACTACTTAGATTAAGATGGACTCGTTCTTTGATTGTACAACATCGATATACATATGAATCTAGCTCTGAATATTATAACAAAAAAAAATCTAGCATTTAGTATTAGAAGCCGCTCCTTAGATACACTTCCTTTAGATATAGCTCTGTAAGTCGATTATACCGTATTTAAATTGATTTGTTATCATGGTTATTCCATATGCGGTATATAAGTAAGTGTTATTATACTAAAGCCAGACTAAAATGTGTTATATTAAAATAAAGAGAAAGCAAATGAGGTTGATCTGTCTGTCTCTCTTTTTTATGTGTGATTAGACAAAGATGACATATATGAGTAGCATCTTCCCTTTCATAATTTATTGTATCAATATTACTTACAGGCCTGCCAATAGCTTCCCCTATATAGTATTAATAACTCTATGATAAAAAAGTCAAAATTTTCTTATTCATGATATACATTTTTCGCCACTTTAATATTGCACTAAAATATTATATTATTGTATACACAAATATGTATGTATGTATACAACAAAACAAACGGCGATTTTCAGTGTTAATTTTCTACTTATGAAATTTATATTAAAAAAAACACTTCGTACCATGTCTTTTATGAATTAAACTCTTTGAACCTTCTTTTGAATATCATATCAATTAGTGACAATTAAAATCAGACCTGTAATTTAACTGACCATGAATTGCTAAACTACATAATGGAATTAGCGACAATAGTCTTGCGCACTTGTTTCAATTGGAGGTGATGAGATTGTTTATACCAGGACTATTTGCGAAGAAGTTATTTCTAGCAGTGATAATTGTTATTTAGATCTTTATTAAATTACTTGTATTAGCGTGATAAAGTCATGAAAAATAATAAACGGCCGTCCGCCCCAAAGTAACTTAATACTTGTGTTATAGTAGACAGACAACTGGTGAATATATACTTATATAATTTTTGAGTACATACTTAAATACAAATATACACCAAACATATTCACCACATGATATAAAATGCAATAAAATACGTTAGTAACTCAAAAATATTAGACTATCCATGTCTGTTGATCGAAAGTTCATTTTTTTTTATGCGACACGCCAAAGCTATCTATCACTTAATTTAGAAAAGTTGTTTGTGGCAAATCGTAATAAAACGTAGTATTATTTCTTTTTTTATATACAATAAATAAATAAGCTGAACGGTGAGACCGTTTGACTCTTACACGGTGTCACAGGTCAAGTCACCATTAACTTTTCAATTAAATGTGTTTAATTGATAGTGAAGGAAAACATAATTAGGAAACCTGCATATGTCTGGAGAAATACCGCGATATGTGTAATCTACCAACCCCGCATTGTAACAGCGTGGTAGGACTAAGTTCCAACTGTTCTCTTTTAAAGGAGAGAGGTGTTTATGTTCAGAAGTGGGATAGTAAAAGGCCGTTTCTTCACTTAATATTTGTTTCAGTTGCACGTGGCGGCTGCCAACGGGTATATAAAAGTGGTGGAATTCCTATTAGAACATCGCGCGTCCACTGATGTGGTCGACCACGACATGTGGCAGCCGGTACACGCCGCCGCCTGCTGGGGACATGTATGTATTGAATGTATACTATTTTGTAAACTTTGACTAGCCAGTAGCAGTACTCGGCCTTTAGCTCTAGGGGTACGCGGGTTTGATTGCCGCCAAGGCCTAACACTTTCTAAAAACAATTTATTGGTTCTTCGAGACTGGGTATATTTATGTATTTATTCAAAATTCTATATGCTTATATTTACCAGTTTTCTATCACTTATAACACAAGTTATAAGTTACTTTGGGGATGGACGACCATGTTGTAATTGTCCCATATATGTTTATTAATTCATAATCATTCTTCTGGCCTTATCCCACTCTTAGTGGGGTAGGCACAACTTGTTATAAACATATTGTCACATGATTTGGCTACGTATTTTACGACCGGCCGCCTGCCTAACATCAACTTACCTTAGTCGTATATTACGACTCCTCGTTAAGAAATAGGGTGGTCTATTCTACTCAACCGGATACCACACGGCGGGTTGACTTTTCTTAGTCATCTTTAACGACACCTCGGTAAGAAATGAGGGTTGTCTATTTTACTCAGCCGGATACCACACGGCGGGTTGACTTAATTTAGTCGCCTTTTATGACACCTCGGTAAGAAATGAGGGTTGTCTATTCTACTCGCTCGGATGCCCCAGGGCATATTCAACAGATTTTTCATTTAGAAAAATAAGAAATGTGACGTCAATTATTCTTATTAATTATTATTATAATTATTAATTAGACCTTAGTCCCCTTTTGCAACACCTCGGTAAGAAATAAGGTAGGGGCATTCTATTCAGCCGGATACCATACGGTGGGTCGCCTTTTATAACCTCAGTAAGAAATGACCATAGTCTAGTTCTATTCATCCGGATAATTAGGAAAACAGTTACCAAAATTAAGTCTTGTAGCTAAAATCGCAGGCCGGGATAGTTTTAAAAAACCGTTAACGTTGGATTCCTTAAGCATTGGAATCGAACTGACGTGTATGCATTTTCTTAAATACATTTCTTCGAGTCTGGGTGTATGTATGTATTTAATATATATCTTCCTGTCCTTATCCCACTCTAAGTGGGGTCGGCACAACATGTTTTTCTCTTCCATTCTGTCCTATCTTTCGTCAACTCTGGCGCCACTCCTTTTATATGCATATCATACTTCACACAATGCCACCATCTCTTTTTAGGTCTCCCTCTAGGCACATTCAAATTTAACACTCGTTTGGTCACATGATTTTCATCCCTCCTCATTACATGTCCATACCATCTCAATCTTGCACTTCTCGTCTTTTCTATAATGGGCGCAACTTTATGTATGTATTTAAGTATTTTTTTAAATTATATGTAAGTATATATTTACCAGTTGTCTGTCACCTATTACACAAGTATTAAGTTACTTAAATTGGATGGATATATTATAAAGAAAAAAAAAAGAATAAATTTCAAACCTTACTTTCTTTGTTGCAGTTAGAAGTATTGGAACTGTTAGTACAATATGGCGCTGATCTCAATGTAAGGAATAAGCATGACGAAACACCAGCAGGTATGTATTATTATGTGAAGATTATATAAAACTAGCGCTCGGCTTCGCGTTGCTGTAGTTCATTCTAGTTTTGATTTCCCCTCCGAAAATGCTCCGATCACTTTAGAGGATTATCCGTTTGGTAAATCTAAAGACTGCCTTAAAATTTCACTAAAATTGGTTCAGCCGTTTCGAAGTCTATCAGCAATATACATAGGGTAAAGTGCCCAATTATTGACACTTTTAGAACGAGCGTATAAAAAGAAATAAATATAAGCGTTCCACAGTGTTTCCAAATAACGATAAATTTTGGTAAATATAGACAACTATTTTAAGATGTTGCCAGTAAAATCAAATTCTAACTAGGATATTATTTGTTATTGAAATTATGATATTTATCGAATTGCAATGGTTTACCCAAATATTGACACCCCAATTCCCTATTATCGACAATTCAAATTCCAGTCCAGACAACCTTCAGTTTTCATCAGTATTCAAAAATACTGATGAAAACTAAGTAATGCACGCAGATGGGTACCTTATTTATGTTTTTATGTATTAAAAGAAACGATTACATACCTAAAACAATTTAATTTTTAAGAAAACGATAAATTATTACTTAATTAATCATGTGCACTTTTTCATTCAGCTGTTTAGTCGCCATATTATTTTCATTGCTACTTAATGATGCCAAAGTAAGAAATTATGATATTATCTAATAAAATTGGTACAAATGGAACTATTTAGTGTTGTTATTTTCTTATTTTTGGAAGAAAATTGCTAGGGTGTCAATTAATTGGATAGGTGTCAAGAATAGGTTAGCTTACCCTACATAATTTCTCTTTGATGTTATATTTTTTTAACTTAAGCTTATTAATTAAAAGCCGTGTGGTATCCGGCTGAATGAGAATAGTACCGCCCTAATTTTTTGCAGAGGTGCCGTAAAAGGCGACTGAGGTAAGTCGACCCGCCGTATGGTATCCGGATGAGTAGAATAAACCACCCTCATTTCTTACCGAGGTGTCGTAAAAGGCAACTAAGGTAGGTCGACCCGCCGTGTGGTATCCGGCTGAGTAGAATAGACCACCCTCTTTCTTACCGAGGTGTTGTAATAGGCCACTTAGGTAAGTTGACCCACCGTGAGGTATCCGGTATAGTAGAATAGACCACCCTTTTTCTTACAGAGGTGTCGTAAAATACAACTAAGTTGACGTCAGGCAGGCGGCTGGTCGTAGAAACTCAGCCAAATCATGTGGCAGCATGTTTATAACATGTTGTGCCGACCCCACATAGGGATAAGGGCAGGAGGATGTTGAAAGTATTTATTTAACAATTAGATGATATTTAATATAATAATTTTGCGGGTAGATATATGTGAAGAAGGTGAGATGCGTGCGCGTATTCTGAGGCTGGCGGTGGAACAGGAGGAGGTGCGGCGTCGTGCTGCCAACGCGGCAGGAGAGAGGCTGCGTGCGGCGCGACGGTCCTCGTCCACAGCTTCCACGAGCAGGTAATTTATTTATGTAACACAACAGCAGCAGGGTCTTCTCACATACTCTCCTTGTGGGGAGGTAGGTGGGGTACGGGCCTCGAGGAAATCCTCTCTACCCGGGCATCTCCTCGCGGGCACTTAAGCCCGCTTACTTAACTTAAGGTGTCGGTATTTGGGCTGTAAGCCCAGGTCACCTAGGTGACCTAATGGATGTCTTGTTCGGTGAGGTCTGGGAATGGTAGCTCCCAGACCTCAAAGTTGTCTTCAGGTCTTGGTCGGGTGGTATCATAGTCGGTGGTGTCATATCCGGTGAATTTGCCCTTTCGCCCGTCGCGTCGTCCTCTTCGTCGCCGTCGTCATCCGCATCGGGCCGTGGAGACGGTGATCGCAGGTGCTCGCGAGGTAGGGCACATCCATCGGGTGATCAACGTACTAGGAACACGTGTTTCCGCATTGAAAACCATTGGATGGCGCCACTGGTCGTTTGCACCGCGCTATATAAGTGCTTTCGTAGGAATATAAGAAGTCTCCATACATAATGTTATTAGATCGACATCATTAATGTATAGATTCCGGTTATACTCACGTGTTATTTTATCGGATGAATAAAAAAAACAAAATAAACTCTTTATTGTATAACCATTTTTAATGATACAATTCAATATAGCCCTGACTTCTGAACTAGAGCTAGCCGTGTGTCAGAAGTCAGTTCCTTCCCATACTTATAAATACTAAAAGAATTTACAATTAAACAGTTTTAAAAGAAGTTTTTTTTTATAGAATCATCATCCAAATCCAAAAAGTATGTGTGTTGTGTATGTGTGTTGTGTATGTGTGTTGTGTATGTGTGTTATGTATGTGTGTTGTGTATGTATGTGTATGAGTGTCAAGATAATGAAAAGATGTGCCCGACTAGTTTCAAGCCCATACAGGGCTCTTATTCATGAGCTCTTTACGCGGCGGGAACTGCGTGTAGCTCGCAGGGCGCGACTCGAGAGTGGTTGGAGCGGGAGGAGGGACGGCAGCGGCGCTGGTCGCGCGTCTTCTGAGCACTCCCCGTCGCTGCTCTGGTCTTCGTTATCGGATGCCCAAAAGAACTCTGTGTATGCGACGCTTACGGTGTCCGGTTCCAACAGGTCTTTAGTAGTACCGGTAGTGCCAAAAATAGGTTTCCACGCTGGAGGCAGTGCCAATCCACAGTCTATTAAAATTCGGGTGACGGCTTATTTCGATAGCCTCATGTATTTTTCTAGGTACTAGAAATTTTTCCCTAGATAACACGGTAGCCTTATCGAACCTGATATAATGGTTAGTATAGACGGAATCTATACATTAATTATGAATAACACGATAGATCGACATCGCTATCAGTTCCCTAGGCTTCTACAGTGCATCCTACTGGAACACGACGCCTTAGCGCAACTGAAATCTGCATCTTCCGGTACATCCATACTTGGAATGCCGTGAAGGACCCGTCGGCGATGCTTTCCGTATTCGTCATTAGCATGCATTCGCTCACCCGACTGAACGTTCTTCCGGGCCCCCGTATTACATTTATTTATTTCTTTTTATACATATAGTTAGGAAAGAGAGAGAAAAAGTAAAAAAGCACATGTATAAAGGCGCACTTTTCCCTAAAAGGGATCTCTTCCAGTCAACCTTTCAGTAACAGAAGAAAAAGGACAAGAATTTAAGAAGAAAGAGAGTATAAATATAGAGAAAAAGAATAAGTTTATTTTAATTTAATTATTTAATCTATTAATTAATTTTCATAAAATAAATAGATGAAAAGATGCTATTAATATATGATTACTTGAGGCAAATATTTTCTAGTCTGTAACTTAAAACTTGTAAAGGGAAAGTCCTTGTCCTTACACATAATGATGTGCATGCTGTGACACCTAAAGGCAGTGCATTTAATGCTTTTTGTGGTGTATTTAGTTTATTCTAATGTTTTAATGTAACTGCCACTGGTTGTTCCGAATAAATAAAATAAAATAAAGAGATTTGCGGTAAATCATTCTACAGCTTAACACCTTGAAAGCTAAATGATCTCGAGTAAGTCAGTGAGGAGCAATTAGGGAAGGCAAGATATAAGGTATTTATAGATCTTAGCCGCCCACATCTTACATCCGACAAGAAATTGAAACGCTCTAATAATAATAATGTAACCTATAAAAAAAGAAACTAACAGCCTATTACTATACCACTTAACTTTTAACAAAAAAGATATGGTGCATTTCGTCGAAAGTGATGGATAAATGATTTATAGGCTAAACGGTTAACTCAGGTTTCGCCTGCGGGGTACAAATCAAATGAAATCAATCGAAATAGTCTTTATTGAAAAAAGCTTTTGAATCGTCAAGGATTGTACAATATGATTAATAAAACTACAACAAGATCTGAATGTTGCTCAAGGGAACAATTTTGTATTACATGATATTTGAATAACTTTTACTTAGCGCATGCAAAGAAAGCTTTAAATTTTGCCCTTTTCGCAATATTTTTAATTTATGCTCCTCTCCTATCCATCTTAGCGTGATGTTATATAGTCTATAGCCTTCCTGGATAAATGGACTGTCTTAAACTCAAAGAATTTTTCAAAGCGATTAGGTAGTTCCTGAGATTAGCGCGTTCAAAAAAACTCTTCAGTTTTATATATTAGTATAAAAGTATCGATGAAAATGAATTAATTAACGACGTTTGTCCAGAGTGCGGTCCGTGCGGCGAACATCGCTGCGTGAGAAGCAATTGGCAGCGAAAGCCGATGCGAGAGGCGAAGCGAGACTCCGGGAGACTTTCGACTCGGCTGTTGATGATGAATATCAGGTAAGAAGTTGTTTTTTGAAAGACTTTATTTAACTTGTACGTATGACGTATGTGAAGGTGAAATATTGCAAGTTAAATATGACCGATTTTTCGGTTACCGATTAAGCTGAAATTTTACATTCTGATTACATTGACTGGCCCATTAGCGCAATGGATAGTGATCCTGCCTTCAGCTCCGCGGGTCGCGGGTTCGACATTTTCTATAAATGAATTTGTTTGTTGTTTGTTCTATTTAAGTATGCATTTTAAAAATATATAAGTATATATTCACCAGTTGTCTGTCAACCATAACACAAGTATTAAGTTACTCACTTTGGGGACGGACGACCGTGCGAGGAATTGTCCCATATATTTATTTATTTATTGGATATACTGTAGTCATTAATGAACACACCAGTCAACAACAATCATCTGAGAGTGCGGCTGATTAGACCGGCCCAGCCGCAGATCGGCCTCCAATATAGAGAGGTGAGAATCTTGTAGGTTAAATTTCACCTACTTCCTGCTGTCCGATTGATCTAAAATTTACACTAGTCCAGTCCCAATGACATTGTATGTTTATGATAAGCATGACCTGATGCCAGGATTGGCTTCAGACGAAGGTACTTCTTAACGGTTAGCAGTAGGGACATGAAGTGCTATGATAATGCGATTTCTTTAACCTACTAGCGCGTTAGCGTAACGCCAATTTGTATGGCGCTGGAACAGCGGTCACTAGATGTCGCTGTTGCAGCGTCGTACAAATTGGCGTTAACGCGATCGAGTTGGTTAAAAACTCGCACTAAGCACACAGGTTTTAAATAATTTATAGAATTAGGCGTTACTTTGCGGAGATCCATTATCCAAAAGTAATAATAAAATTATTTTGCTATATTCCGCGATGAAGTAAAATAGAAAATATCAGGAGATAGAGTCCACGGCTAAAATCGCATTTGGTCGTAGAGTCTATCTCCTGATGATGCTTCAGTTGCGGGGCGAAACGATTGTTGAGTTTGTGATAGTGAACGTATGTAGTGCTTGTGTATTGTGGTGGCGGTGGTGAAGGTTTGTGATGAAAACGGCTTGTCCACTCTATATTTAGCATTATATATATTTTCTATTTAACTTCATCGCGGATTATAGCGAAATAATTTTATTATTAGTTTGGTTTTTTTTTTCAAACAGGTTTTATTAACATAGTTGTTATAGGTCAATTTTGTTTATATTTCAAACGTCTCATATATCAATCTCGTATTATTATTTTTTCATTACTTTTTTATATTTTCTTTTTCATTATTAAACATAAGTTATACTTATTTAGCTTTTATATATGTTTGTAGCATCGTGTGTAGCGCACAGATGAATAAAAATATTTCTTTCTTTCTTCTCTGGTATAGTCTATGCAGAGTTTGTGGTAGAAACTACAAGGACTGTGGCGTCATTTGTTACTTTAAAACAGTATTTAATTTATAAGTTCGTATTATTAATTAGCGTATAATAATCCTTGTGCAAAATAGGAAACCGCGAAAGGAAAAATTAATTACCGTAAATTTACAAATTATATCTTGTAAATCTACGAGTTTACACTATCTTGATGCATCATGTAACGAGATATTTACCGTTTCACGTTTAAAAGCTATAAAAAAGAATTTGAATTTGAAATAGAAGTATTTATTTAATACTAGCTGTAGCTAGGTGTTGCTATGGATTCTAATTCCCCTCGAAGTAGAACAGTAATAAAACTGCTCCGTTCGCCACCAAACTTCAAGAATCATCACTCAAGAATCGGTCGAGACATTACGAAGTCAATAAAGGACATACAGAAGAACACTCATTTTTATATATTAGAAGATTTCATTCCCAATTATGTCTGTTAAGTATGTATGGTTAAAAAAACTGTTATAGGCATTTTTTTTATATAAATACTAGAGGTGACCACATCGTCAACCACGACCACTCTGTCAAGAGTGAACAACTTAGGAAGAAGAGGTGGTCGCGATTTCGTTGACGCCACCTTAAGCGTTCTATTACCCTCAATAAATTTTTTTTCTCTGTTCCCGAAATAAAATCGTTTTTTTATCCTATATGTTACACCGGTGTATAAGATTGAGCTGTCAAAAATTTCATCAATATTGGCCCAGCGGAATAGCCGTTAAACTGTAACAGTCAGTGAGAGTTTCGAATATATAATTTAAGTTGTAATGTCTCTTGTTTGATTTAATATTTTTGTGTATACTCAAGTATAAAACTTTTAAAACCGCATAAATGCTAATTTATTTATATATGCTAATTTATTAACAGTCAATGTGCAACCGATAGACGGACTTTAGTAATTATAATATTAGTACTGATGAATTGCAGTATTATTGAATCGTAGTTCAGTAGTAATTCAGATCATATATGATTTATTTCGACGCGTTTCCGTTCAGTGCAAATTAAAGCAAGCGGCCGTGTATGCGCGAGCAAATATCGAGATCGAGTATGGAGCTAATTGGCAGAAAGTATCTACAGTGCCTAATTACTGCACTCGATGACGTAGTTTTTGTTGTGGCCGGTTCTATTCTAGATATTGCGAAAATTACTGTTATTATAGATTTCGTTCACCTGTGTTATTTATAGAGTGATTATGGTGTAGGGACTTAAGGAGGTCAATAGACAAGAATGTTATCTAGTCTACTGACATAGTTGAAAATGAATATGATAAAATTAACATTGCTTACTTTTGTACTTTAAGATTTTTCTGAATATTTGTCAAAGTCACATATTTGGTGGTCGCGATTTGACTGAAGTATTGCGTAATTTAAAATGCACGACGGTATTTAAAAACGCTTACTATCCCATTGTTGGATAAACGCCAGTTTTTGAGGAGAACGGTTGGTGCTTAGAAGCACCAGATTTCTTAGATACAAAGTGGTAGGTTACACATATCCCAGTGTTTCTCCAGACATATGTAGATTTCCTTGCAATGTTTCCCTTTAACAAGTGTGTTATAAATTGCAAGTATCAATTGGACACACAAGTTTCAACAAAGAAACTCTTTGGTGCCTGCCTAGGGTTTGAGCTCGTGACACCTTTGGAAGAGTCGCATAGTGTCACTGCTGGGCTATGTCAGGTTATCACAGTTTCTTTCAGATATACACGTAAAACTAATGACACTGTTTAACGTTAGAACATTCTTCTTGTTTGTCGCAAATTATAGCAGAATATTTTCTACGTGCTTAAATATTTTTAGAGAAATATTTAATAGCATCTATTATTGACGATAAAAATCAAGGACTGAATAACGCAGTGTACGATGATGTTTGTTTTTATACTCCCGTACTTTCACAACTTTCAACGCGAGCCCGGTATTAATTAGATGGTCTTAGATAATTTATTGCTTGCGTTACTTATATTTGCAGTGTATCGCTACACAATGTCGTAAAACACACCATAAACAGTAACTTATGACTGTCCGCTATGCGGTTTACTGAACATAACGACGGTTTCTATAGATTATTCCAGATATGGTATTGATATTATTTGGTGTCATATTAAAAATGCCCTCTTCACTTAGGGTGCGAGATCTGATGATGCTAAAGCCATTAGGTCTAACTAATATAAGATTTTAAAAGAAAAGAAAAGTAGCTCATCGTACTGTGCAGCTGCAATGACGGGCGATCCTTCATCGCAAAACGTAGCGTTTGTAGTAGACATTCTCACTTTCCTGTTCAACAAATAGTAGTCCAGTTTAGGACATTGGTCTCTTTCTTTAGGAAAGCTTCATTCCAATGGCACTCAAAGATATTTTTGAGGTCGTCTCTCTTTCTCTTAGAGGTCTGCTTACACTGCGTTTTACGACACGTGGTCACCGACTCAGATCTCAAGACACCAAGGTCGGATCTGCGAAAAATGTGTCCCGGCCATTACCATTTCAGCTTCATGATTACTTTAGGCATTCTGCGAATTGCCTCATTTTTTATTTGATACCGAAGAGGTGATCTGAACGTTGCTCTTTTTAAAGCCCGGTGAGCCAATCTAAGATTTCGTATAAGTTCCAATGTTTAACCTTTTCTCAGTGGAAATTAGATTTCAATTAGGTGGCAAGAAGCCTAAGAACAGAAACCGCACAAATCCAGATCATTTTCTCATGATGTTTTTCTACAATAAAATGTCTTATTATATGTGCCAATGTAGAAATGAAAACTGTGTACATTCGGTTACATCAACAAGATTTATGTACATAAAAATTAATGATTCATATAGATTTCTCGATAACAGAGACAGCATTTCAGCTGAAACGATCGTGAAAAGCAACCCGTTCCGTTGCACGCAATTGACTAATATTAAAGGCCTTTTACATCGAGAAATTATTAATTACGCGACTTGGAAGCTCGCACGAAGTCGTATAAGATATAAAACAATTGAAATCCTTTCACAAACCATGTGGTTTTTTGACATGTTGTACGACGTCTTTAAAAAATGTCTTGCACCTTACAGCGTTACCTTACCTATACGTAGCTACTCAATTTAAAAAGGACCTTTTCATTTTTTAAAGGTTTTCGTTGATTAGGCAATAATAAATTTCTGATTTCTTTAGTCATATCCCAAAGAATGATACCAATGAATGTTTTAAAAGAAATAAAACCCGGAAAGAAGTCACTGAGATCGAGTGTTTCTGCAAAGCAATTACCCGTGAAATACCGAAAAAATTATTAAAATAACAAACATTAAAATATTAATTTGGTCTTAAGTGTCATCTCTATTACTTCCACTGTTAAGTAAGTATCAAAATAATAACTTATCAGTATGGTTAATCTATGTGTATCACAATGACTATTTTAGTTATTTTTAGATTCGCACAACTTATTTTAAAGAAATTTATTTTAAAACTTATATATTCGTGTATATTTTCGAGATCAAATCAAATTTGTACCACAATTTTTTTTAATTATTGTATATCGTTACTTCTAAGTATAGAAAAAAATTATAGTTGTATGCGTAGAGGCGCTTGACGGTAGATGTATTATTTTTAAGTCACATATCAATTTTATATTATAATCTTACGTGTCATACAATATGACAAGAGATTGAGATGCGATAACATAAATATAACACGATGCCAAGGGCTATATATATTTGTACCTATTTGTTTATCGCAGAATGTGTAAAATCCCCAACAAAGTTATAAGAGAATTGTCTAAATGGTTCGTAATTTTTTTTTAATTATTTAATTTGCAGTTAAAGTTACTAAAACGTTTTTATAATGTTGATGTATGTTTTATAATCTACTAATAGCAATTTTGTAGTCTACACAATAAGAAGTAAGACATACGAGTATATACATGAAGAATTTTTGAGACAATGTTAGACGCGATGTTAGTAAGATGATAAATTAAAATGAGATTTCAAAAGTAAAGTCAAAATATTCGACTCTTATTTTGGTCTGCCAAATGGAATTTTTAAGAATCATTGGTATCTGCTACTTGGTTCGTTCTAAATAAAACTTTAAAGCACCGTCAATAATGCCATATATATTTTATAACATGTTCCCGAAGAAAAACGGGTATTTTTATATCCTATCCGGGGTTCTACGCGCAGTTGTATACGGTTTATTTGTGCCGAAGTCCATTAATATTGACCCAGCGGATTAGCCTTGAAAACTTAACAAAGAGATTAACATACAGACTTTCGCATTTATATTATTAGTACAAACTTGTTTAATGTATATTCGGCTTAAGTTTTTCTGAGATTTCCCTAGCTGTGGGCGGCTTCACGCATCGCGAACGCACGCGCAGTAGTCGGCGCGAGCCGCCCGCGCACGCATCATACCATAGCATTCCTATCTGATAATGCATTACGATGTTCAGAAAACTAAAAATTGACCGATATCAGTGTATTGTGAACTAGTGATCATGTTTACCGGATTGCTTCTTTGACTCTCGTAAAATGGCGCTCGATATTATGTTCTTGACCAATGACAACCTGCACCGTATGCGGAAAGAGCCGCAGGTGCTCGGTCTGCGATATCGGGTACGTAATTCAAATTCAAATTCAAAATATTCTTTATTGAAAAAAGCTTGTCAACTTGTGTTTTTGAATCGTCAACCCTACTGTTAGTTTGGAAAATTTCCTACCCGGCCCTACCAGGAAGAAACTGGGCGGTCGCTTTTTAAATATAATTCTTATAACTAGTTACATTTTGTTATTGCCATCTTGTTCAAGGTCAATGAGTAGCTAGATTAACGCATTATTATCTTTTCTATAAGCCTCAATAGTTTACTAGGCTTTTTGTATGAGCCCACACACTCCTTAAGACTTATTTTAAAAACTTGTCATTACAGCAGTTTAACTCAAAGCAAAGCGGATTGTTTGTAAATTAGTGAATAAAAACCGTTCGATGTTCGTTCGCAACTATCGCGAAATTATTGTTTAGATTGTAATTATTAATTTATAATTATAATTACAAAAAATATTGCGACGTTTATGCAAGAACACCTAAAACTACTGATATAGTACAGTCTTAAATTATATTCGTAAATGAGCGTTATAGCTTACTATTAATAGTTTTTTTTTTTGTAAATTCTGAATACCATTTAAGTATCTTTACAAGTATCGATACAATACCAGCTAATTTTTCTCTTAGAATTTTAACTAATCAAAGTCATAAAGGAATCTAGTTAAGTAAATATTTGATCATCTGAACAAGATTAATTACTCACTTCATGATGATTCACTAAATCTTAAAATGACGCATGATAGGCCTGAGATATGTCTACCATTTGCATTTTTCACGGAAAATATATGATGACGCTGCTTAATGCTTTTTCAAATATGGGTGTATCAAAATACATTTGTCTTAATTTAGTCCAAGCATTCTCTTCAGTACCACATCTCCAGGCCACTTATCTTCTTAACTAATTTGCATAAGAATGTAGATGGTCTGAAATTGTATGGAAGATAGACTTTAGATGCGGTATTAAAAAAAAAACGTGTTAATAGTTAAATATCATTTCCGCCATAATCTGTTTAATTTGTCTATAACTTCTTACCATAACCCTTCAAACAAAAATCGTTTATTACTTGATCGAATCAAGATTGCGGCTCTGAAATGCTTGTTGGAAAAATCATTAACAAATTTTAAAAAAGTTAATTTTTTTTCAGGGGCTGACAAATGGGATTGAAAATGACCAAAACACAGCAAACATACCCGCCGATTTATCTCACACGCGTTTATCTATTAGCTCAACGACATCCAACCAGAGCTACGATTCAGGAAACGTTGATTACGCCGTACCTAAACATTCCTACAACCAAAAAGGAACACTAAGAACTAGCGATGCTATCGACTCAAACGATAATTTAACCTTTAACCAACCGAAGATAACAAATCCACTATTTGGAGTGAACGCTGCATCGCACTATTCACCAGGACCCGTGCACGAAAGTAGTGATACGAAAATGTTCGAGCGACCATTGCCCAATGGCATCAGGAAGGCGCCAGAGGGCCAAGACAACGAAGCTTTCAAAACAGAGGACGCGATTGACGGTAGGAAAGAATTGGTATTGAGCCCCAACCCGATCGCGATCGCCGAGGGTGGCACCGCGACCTACACCACAGACAATAATGGTAAAATCAATGTTCATGTCACCGTCATGATTAATGCAGGTAATTATATGCATCCTTACGAATCTCCATTTCAATTAAAGCACTTATAACATATATAATAAATATTGAGGCACAGTTTAACAATTTATATTGTAAATTTTATCTAACAGTTTTGCACAGTGATGGTTTTATAATTTTTCGAAGTTTGGAAGTGGGGACTGAGATCAATAGGAAGATAATCTCTCGAGGATGCATATTGAGGCAAGCTGTCTCCGGTTGTAGTTGCATGTGCTTTGTCTAAATGTATTTTGCTCTTCTTGTGTATAAAAGCTTTAGTTTTAGATCATTTCCGCACTTAAACTAATGCTTTTTATATATCAATCATTTAAAAATTAGAGCCGTTGTAACGATGTTTTTAATAATAAATATCGCGTGCACATAAGTAGAGTTTTTCATCGTGCTGAGATATTTTATATTTAATTGACCGCTTTTCTTAATATTAGCTGTAGTTAACTTTAATAGTTTATTAAGCTGTATGACATAATTGCAGTGCATGTGTTGCATTTATAGAAATGTGGCGTGTGGCCTAGAAAAATAATTTTAATTCATGCGGTCATGATTCAGTGCGGATATGATCCTAAAACATTTTAGTACCTGTAAATTTTGTGTAGAATATTTGTTGCATGAATACTTATCGTATCCATTTGTTTCTTAACATGGTTTATCATCGCTTGTTTGTCTGTTCTAATTGTTCTCTTGTAGTATGTACTTTTAGGGCAATTACATCACATTTAGATGCTGCTTGTTACACTTTCGTAAATATAACTGTTATGTCTACGAGTAATGTTGAGTACATGCACGTGAAAGTAACACGCTATTAA
Source organism: Morpho helenor (assembly GCA_029227775.1). Taxonomy (NCBI): domain Eukaryota; kingdom Metazoa; phylum Arthropoda; class Insecta; order Lepidoptera; family Nymphalidae; genus Morpho; species Morpho helenor. Next base: position 5,421,640 of record JARGCU010000032.1, on the reverse strand, counting down.
GAAACATCACATTCCTCCATAGTTACATTTATCTCTGTTCTTATAATGCCACAGTTTTTACCTACTACACCACATATTTTTTTTGCAACAACTTATGACCAATAACGCTCATGCTCCAGCAATTTGGCCTAGATTAAGAAATTGAATGGCCCACACAGCTATATATTTCCCTGTTCATTAATCAGACCCAGAGAAGTTTTAAATTAAATTGAAAAGTAATATAATGGAGGAGAAATTGCAAAACTGTTATACGAGTCCACTAAGATTATTTACGAATATTACAGGCACTTTGGCTGACTTGAAGAAACAGCGAGCCCAGATTCGAACTAATGGGAGTCCAGTCGAAAATAGCTTAACTTCGACGACAAATCACAGCCTCAACTCGATATCTGAAGTTGGAAAACCGGAAACTCAAATACAGATAAGTCCACCTACGCTCACTCCCAGTACAGGAGCCGTTCCACGATTTTCTGGCAACACCAGCGACGTTGTGGGAGACACTAAATCGCATCGGTGTTGCATTATAATGTAATTGTTTCCCATCAATGTATGAAAGAGGACCATTCGATGCGTACAAGTCTGATTGTCATTCCAAAAATACTTAATTTATTTTGGACACATCTAAGTTATCGTTGCGGCGTTGATGTTGGAAAGTTTTTAATACGTTTATGCGACATTGTTCGTTAAGATTAATGATAATGATATTTAAAATATTTATGGATTTATCTACTATTGGATATACATTAACGAGATACAAATTTGTTTTCTCGATAAATAACGGAGCGCTGTAATATATCCATAGAGAAGCTATTAAAAATCCAACATGGCGGCCTAAAATAATCCAAAATGTCATGTCTTACATAACTTAAAGGTTTTGCGTTTATTCCTTCTTCATGCATGCAATAATGTGTATTGATAATAGTTGGATATAAATTGCCATTTTTGCCAATAAAGCAAGGGCTTGCCAATACGCTAGAAACAAGTGTGATAGTGATAAGAGCTCAAGGGTTTTATAGAGGAGTATATGGTTGCTATTATTTTATTCACTAAAAGGTATCCTATGTTATAGATTATTGAGTTTGTTAAATATAAAGTGACAAATGCTTAATTTTTTGCTAGAACATTCATTAATTGAAATTAAATTAGATATTTAATAATTGTTGCTTTTGTAACATTGATGGCCGTTTGATACTTATACGTAATTAAAAAACGACGTAACTTAACGTTTTATTTACTATGCGAATAACTCTTTGATTCATACGATTTGCAAATTCTTAATTAGCATATGAAACATTTGGTATAAATAAAATATTGAAATTCAGTTATGACTGATATTAAGTAATGTTTCGTATACATAAATTATTGTAACTTATACTAGGGGTATTTTAAATGTTTCTAATTATTAAAGATTATTTATATGTTCGGTGTGGTTTACTAAGTCATTGGAAACTTGATTTAACAATCAGAATACAGTATAATGATGAAAAGGGCTCGAATCATTGATTCCTATATAAAACCACTCTAGAATACAAATTACGTAGAAGCTCTTTAAAACAGGCCACAAAAACTAGAAAAATAAGGTCTAAAAGCGTTTGAATGTCCCTTATGGCCTTGAGTTTTGCCTCGAGTCGCCTTGTCCTATTAATGGATAAGCAATTAATTTGCATTTCAAGGACTTTATAGGCTGAAATAAAATATCACAATATTGATGATATATATTTCATTTCGCCCATTCGAGATTTTATCCAATGATGAGCTCAACTTTTTGTGCTCCGAGTTTTTTTTGGTGCCCCGACTTTCTATTAGGACTCGAGTCGTTTGTAAGGAGCAGGAATTTTGAGTTTGGAGTTTAAAACACATTTTACTTATCGGGCATATATTTCGTTTCGTTTTTTAATAAGAGGATAAGACTAAAGTGATTTTTGACCACTTTTTGTAGTTATATTTATCTAGCATTCAAAGTTAAAATACTCTTGCCGTTAATGAAAAATGAATAGTTCCTCCGTAATGAAATGCAGTTATTTCTTCTAAAATAATTTCGCTATTTCTATTTGGTATAAATAAATTTTTGACTTATTGCAATGATAAGACAAAATTAATTGAATATCCATTTGCAGATAACAAATCTGTGGGATACATTAAAAAAACTATATTTTCAAAATATATAGAGGTGTTATTATCGGACTGTGATAGAAAGAGAGAACATTCCTGTAGGTCAAAGACCAAATTTGTCTTTTATATATTGTATTTGCAGAAAATAAGCGCATTAAAATTTTGAGCGTTAGTGTAAAATTGAAATGCCTAAATATGATTTGATACATAAACTTTACTTTACTGGCGATTACTTGACAGCCTATAATCGTATTACGTACCTTTCACTTCATTAGCTTTTATTTCATTTCTTGTATATTGGTTTTCTTGCCTACATTTCTTTCTAGTAATATTTAAACGTTTTAGTATCACATATACGAAAAGTTGCTATTGTCCTTGAACATATTAGTGCTTCATTATTGTTCGCAATTCAAATTATATTTTAATATCTTATAGCCGGTGGCGTAGCTAGGCCTCAACTAAACAAAATCTAAAATTCAATCGAAATCAAACGAAATAAAATCGAGATAAAAATCATAATAACTAAATAAAAATCCAAAACTATTCAAAATCATTTTTTAATTCGTATTCCGATTTCGACGTTCCGATCTGTCGTAATCCAGTTTCTTTGTTATAAAAAAAGTAGGTTATTAACCAAAAATACCAAATTTTCATAAATTCAATTTATAGTTTTTAAGTCTAGAGGCCGAGGGCCCCCTTAAGCTGGGGGCTTCAAGGCTCTGCCCCGTTTAGCTCTCCGGTACGCCATTGATATATCTCATGATCCCATAGCTACTGGACATTTTTAAACATTTTTATAGTGACGGGTACATTTTGTTATCGAACAACGGGAATTTTCTGTAAATTATCCAGGCATAGAATATAACTATCAGCGTACATAAAAAACAGATTTCACAGACGTTATGCAATATTTGCTTAGTTTTACAATCATATTAAAAAAAATTCAAATAACAGCTGAACGTTGACTGTATTAGGGGGCCATGCCATTCTTACGGTTAGTGCATTTAAATCCGTCAGTTACATTGATACACGATACACACATAATTTCGTTGCTTAATATTGCTGCGTTATTACCTAAACCAATACTGTATTATATGTAATTCACGGATAAGTAATTGTGTGTCTTTGTTGGCGTTTCTTGTTGCTGTTGAAATATTAGCATTTTTAATACTACATATTTGTTATTTTGTTAGTTTTACAGCTTTCGTATTAAATAAATGTTAATTTGTGTACGTTATTAAGCCATGGTAAAATATTGTTGTTTACACAAATTTGTGGATTTTTTAAACTTATTCATATATTGACGTGGCTATATCGCCCTATCCAAAGAATAAAGTCACATTTCCTATGCTTATACATGGGAGATGTAACTTTGTTCTTTGGATTAGGGCGATATATGTAACGTTGCCGCATCGTGTTCCAATAAAAATAAATATAAAATTTATACCTTTTAATACGCCCATGGAAAACGTTTTACTAATAAATTATTTGCTAGAAAAAGTGTTATTGGAATTGTATTGAATTCCAAGGAAAATAGGTTATATGCAGATTAATTTTGTATATACATATATCCTTTTCCTCAGTTACACCGTAACGTTGTCTGTGCATACTAATTACACTATGACTTTTATTATTGATATAAATATATACAAAATATTCAGGACATTTTTTAATACAGAATAAAATTTGGTTAGATTCAAGGATTTAATTGATTCTGCTAACGTTGTGGAATAGAGTGACTTGTTAAATAAATATTCTAAATATCTTTTCTTGTCTTGGTACTCCTTTGAAGTTGACACATTTATTTATTATACTCATTACTCTGTGTGCCAACTTCCTTACTGATTTTATTGCGATTTGTACATTTTTTTTACCAATCTTGAAATTTTTGGGTACTTATACATTTTTTTAATAAAAAGTTTATCGTTAAGAATTATTACAAGTGATATTACTAAATTCCAGTGTTCATTATCTGTGGTAGCTCTTACAGAAGGCAGCTTAACATTCCATTATTGTTGTTTATTATATATTAATGTAAATACTTTTATATGTCTATTTATCGAGTTGGTGTTATTATATTCATTCATCAGGCCATATAGGGACTGAGAGGCCGTAGAGTTATTATACTAGAAAAGGAAAGCCAAAGACAGGCTGTAAGTGAACGTCAGGATAAATAATGATAAGGATGATGAAGCTCCGTATATTAATCTTTGTCTAATAACCCTAAAAAAGAGAGACACAGACTTTCTCCTTATCATTGTAGGGCAATTTTTCGGTTAGCTTCCCTATTCTAGTATAATAACTCTATGGTGGCAACTGACTGAATAAAGCCTTCTTCGCACCGTGACGATTCTGTTTTATGCGGTGCGTATATTGTCATTCTTGCCTTAAGGCGCCATCAACTTAAACACGTCTTTAGTACTTCATTCGTCCATATCATAGTCATTAGATTAGATTAGTTATTTCGGTAATTTGATATAGGATTTAGTACTTAAAAAGTACTTAAATTCAGCATAAATTTATACTAAAGTATTTTGTTGTTATGTAACGTCGTAAATATGCATAAAATAGAATATATAAGAATTTATGTGGAACAAAGCAATATAATGGCCTTATAGAAAACTAAGCACAAATTATTGTGGTTGATTTTTATTTTATTACAGTATTATTTTACGAAAGCATTTTACAGGTTGCATTTGTGATAAATTATATTTTGTCAAAAATTAAGCACATTTTATTGAACAGATAAATCATTATATTTAATAGTGTAGCTAAAAGAGGAGATATATAAAATATTATCAAATTTAAAATATTATATAAATCATTATTATTTTATGCTTGTAGGTTTTTGGCAACTCGGCATGAGCGTTGAAAATTGCTTACATTTTAAATATGTTAACACCAGAGCATAAGAGAGTGAGTGAAAAAAATTTGATTGTGTATTTAACTTTATATCTTTCAGTATACGTTTAATTCAAAAATAAAATCAACGTTCCCATGAGACTAGTATGTTTTTTTTTTACTTAAAATATTTCAAAATTATATTGAAACACAATCGTGATCTTAAATAATAAAGTATTTTTCCAAGATATATAAAAAATATGGCACTACTTTTATAAAAACCGTTTAAAACCTTATTTTTTATATAGAATAAATTAATGATAAAAATTGTATTTTTGACTGTAAATACTTTTTATTAGTGCCTCGTGTCGGTCTTGCCTTAAAATGATAAAGGATTAATATTATTTATCTACAATATTATAACGTTTTGTATAATATACTCATTTCTTTGATAATATGTACCTACCTAGGAAATCTAACTTCAATCTGTAAAGATCATATATTTTTACTTGTTACCTTAAATAGTCTTTTGTTACTAATGGCACAAGTTAATATAAACTATTTAACGAAATAAATTTAAAATATTGGTTAATATTTTTAAAGATGGCATGTAAAAATGCCGTCGAGTTGTAATGTAATAGACTTAAAATATTGATTAAAATTTTCAAAGAGAGATAAACCATGTAAAAATGGCATAGAGTTATTAATACTAGAGTAGCGGAATATATTCAGGCCTCAATGAAAGTGTCACAATAAATAATGAGAAGGAAGATGAATACTCGTATACTTCGTCTTTGTCTAATCACACGTAATAGAGAGAGACAGATATATTTTTAGACAAACTCATTTGCTTTCTATTTATCGTAATATGGCATATTACTGGCTTTCTAACTCTAGTATAATAACTCTATGAATAAAACTGATCTAAGTAGGTATATATTCAAAGATTTTAAATAATTAATCAATGTACGTAGAGTTCATACTGTAAATATATTTATTTATAATAATTATTATGTCTTTATATTGCTAGAGGCATAAGTAAAAATCATTTATCCTTTAAGAAATGTTAGTTAAATATATTATGACCAGCCGTACATTTCCATATTCTAAAAACCTTGCCAGTTTGAAACTTGCCCCCCATTTTCAACTTTTTTTTTAGAATATCGGCATCAAAAAGAAACTTTTTGCGCCTCTACGCATTAGTACATATGGTTAGGACGCTTTGAGCTGTATTAAACAATTTAAACGTATAGATTGACTATGAGAATGTGTTTTATGATAAAAACGTGTATTATGAGTGAGACAATCCAATTCTTTGATGCTATTTGTATTCTGTGCTATTGGCAGATAGGGGCAGATAAAAAAGACGACGCGCCATCTTGTATTTTTCTATTGTCCGCGTAAAATTTATTTTATATTTCATAAGAGTTTTAATAAGTCTGTTACAACAATGTGTTGCAATTTCAGTTAAAATTTTTAATTGTTCATTAGATTTTTAATTTATTTGAATCTAGATCTACTTTTGAAATTTGTGGTTAACACTTAAGTGTCAAGGTCAATTTTTTCCTTCAACTTCAAGCTCTTATGGCAATTGATACATATCACCATTAGTCGTATTCCTTACCCTTAAGATGGTGGGTTCTCAGATACCTTAACAAATTTGAATTTCACATCCAATATGTAGCATTGATTACAATAAATAATTATGCTTCGGTTTTTTGTTATAAAACATACTCTACAAAGTCAAATAAGTGTTCGCTATGTAAAAATATATTCTATAAAATCTACTTCCACTTCACATATCTAAATCTCATAGCACATAGTCAAATCGGACGTGTTAGATCTAAGTGTTTCTATTGTAAATTACACAGGCAGAGTACTTTAAGCTGTCCTGTCCAACTATATTATCAAGAATATTCATAGTTGTGGTTTATTATACATTTAATTTAATTGTGATTTATTATTAGTTATTAATAATTATAATTCTATCGTCCCAAGCTGATTGACGCGACTAATAAAAATGCCGGTGTGTGAAAGTTTCCGCACGTTAACGCGTCCTCTTATTCGAGTTTTTGGCTAATTTTGTAACTGAATTTGTTATATGAATAACTATTAAATAACTGGAGTTTTAATTTAGGTAATTAGAAAGCATTTCTCCAATCATCCACAAAACATCTCAAATATACATAACTTAAATATAAAAAACCGGTTTTGGCCGCTAATTATCATGTCATACATTTTACCTCTACAATTGGACCAAACCCATACACGTATCGCCCCATCCAAAGATAATATATTAAATATGTTTAATGATAATGTTCTATGGAACATGGAACTTTATTCTTCGGATGGGGCGATATATATATATATATATATTAATATTGAAATCGGTAGGTGTAAACGAACATCTTGGTACGGAATTTCCACTTTTATACGTCAATCAGCATCCGGACGATATATTCCAAGAAACTACTGTTTGATTGTTATTGTATTGGTACAAATTTATTACAAACCGAATATTATTATTATTAAACTTAATGCAATTTTTAACTGTTGTATTTTATTCTTATATATTTTTTAATCAATAACTGAAAATATATACGGGAATTTTAAAGGTACTGTGTAGATGACTTTTGAACAGTAGTTGTATTTAATAAGATGATTCCTAATTTTCTTAAATATTATAAATAAATGAGTTGTTTAAAATAAATGTGTTTTTCTTACATTTAACTATATTTTAATGACGCTTTAATTCCTTATCTTGTGGACACCCACTACTGAACATAAGATATGCGATCACTCTATCGACTGGTATATTATATATGGATATGGATATAAATTATAGATTTTGTTCACTTCATAGAAGTAAATAGCAATTATTAGTCTTTGACAAGCCACACGTAAAAGGGTTTATATTTGAGCTTTTTTGTATAGCGATTACTTTAGGTTTTGAGGAAAACGAAGTCGCCGAATCTACAGAGCTACAGAGCTTCAAAGCTTTTGGGCCTCAAAAAATTACTCACTTTAGAATAACTTGGCTAGCATTTTGTCATATAGCTTTATAAAATACGGTGCAATGAAAAGACATGATGTCACTCAAAAATAATTAATGGGTAGATTTAGATTTCTTCGAAGAAATTATTTTATAGCCCGTCGCAAATGCAAAACTACCGCTGAGAATAAAAAATAGGGATGCCACAGGTATATATTATATAAGGTCTGTTTATTTTTTCCGATTATTTTTAACATTTATGGTAATAATATTAACGAACCCTAACCCCTATATCCTACCTTCAGAGTCACATATACAGTACAAAAGTTATGCAATTTAGCTTTGCCATTACAGCAGTTTATAAACATTGTTGAAAAGAGGTTGATACGGGAAGTCTACTATACTGTTGAGGATTACTTAGATGATAAGAATGTGTGGATATAGCTACTCTTCGACTCAGTACAAGACAGTAATGACTAAATGTATCTAATAATAGGAATTGTATTTTGAAAAAGGCAACCGCCAGGTTTTCTGGCTTTTTCGATAGGAACAGCTGTCCGAACTAGCAGTAGAGTTGTCGATTCTCAAAAAGGACTTGTTTACCAGTATACTTGAATAAAGAATATTTTGAATTTTAATTTTTATACTTTGGAATTCCGCAAAATATCTAAATTTCTATACGTCATGTATATATACGATGTATTTTTCTTAAACAAAAAATTATATTTGTTTCTACACCTCTTTGCTATGCTATCATTTTAATTTTCTTATACATGTCCATAAATTATATTAGTATCTACATTACTAAATGATTGCGGCGAATCTTCAAATCTGAATAAGTACATAATCGCATAAACATGTTTCTAAGGTTTAAATGCGATCAAGAGCGAGTGTATTATTTAAAAAAGCAACAAAATCAACATAATGTGAACAATTGATAGGTATTGATTTTGTGGCACGTGTATGATTTCTACACGTGTTACCGCAAGGACGGAGAATGCTTTAGTCTATTTTATTTAAATGAAATAATTTATAGAAGTAGGCGTTACTTTGCGGAGATCCATAATACAAAAATAATAATTAAATTATTTTGCTATAATTCGCGATGAAGTAAAATTGAAAATATGTATAATGCTATGTGTAGAGTCAACAATCCGTTTTCTTACCTGATACATGTAGGATTCGTAAAAACTCTATTCTATTTTACTATTTTTACTATTTTTCTATTTTTCATCGCGGATTATAGCAAAATAATTTAATTATTATTTTTGAAATAATTTCTAATTCCTTGTAATCTTGATAACATAAATATATTAGAATTATAATACGTTATAGAATGATTAAAGTCATCGATTTTGAGGAAAAAATGCAACAGGCGATACTAGTTTCAGTTAGCAGATCCTTATGAAGCGAGGCACCAGAGGTAGAGTCCAGTTATCTAAAGCTGTTTATCAGGTTATAATGTAAATATAAATAAATTTGCAAATATTTGAAAGAACATTGAACAACGAGCCAAGTGACAACTACCAAATGTTCAAGCGATTATGACCGTTGAGTTTAATTAACTCGTATAACGAACTGTATGATGCAAATTGCATAAATATTGCGTCATAAGCACATACCAATTGCAATGTCGATATTTACAAAATTTCGTCATCATTTATAAATATCACGGTAGCACTTTGAAAAATTATTATTTTTTGTTACTTTATATTCTTTTAATCATCATCATTCTCCTGCAACATCCCACTCTAAGTGGGGTTGGTACATGTTTTAAACACGTTGTTAAGCCGTATACCACACGGCGGGTCGACTTACCTTAGTCGCCTCGTACGACACTTCGTTAAGAAATTTATATATTTATATCGTTTTAAGTTGGCTTGTTAATTAAACGAAACAGTAACTACTACTTCCCAGTAAAAACCAGAATCACATTTGTCTACGTGTTTGTTACATTATATTTTAATAAAGGTAGTGAACGTTTTTTCCACCTTTTTCAGCATATCTTTTATATGGTGGTTTAGTGACATGGGATTGTCTCTTAAAACGCGTTTGCCCCATTGAGGAGAGAATTTATGATAAGTTACATAGGTCAGCTGTTTTTCTTATTATTATATAGAGCGAGAGCCCGTAAACCTCAGTCCTTCGTCATTTTATAAAAGCTGAAAGAAGCAACTGCTTCCAACACCGGTAAGAACGATGGTACGTTATGAAATTTGGGTCATCGTGGCTTTGGGAGATAAAAATTACTCATGGTGTGAACAATACCGACGTAATTTCGTCAAATTATAAAGTCTGATTTAATGGTATTACCTTCAGAATAATATTTAAAATTATGTCAGTCAATGACGTAAATAGAATTATAATTTTATGAGCATTATGGGTGTATAGCAAGGGATTGCCACGATGTCTGGTATTGATTATCGTGATTTTAATATTATTCTGTAGTAATACTAAAAATTCACATTTTATGACTTGATGAGATTAGATCGGTATTTTTCACACCTCGAGTACACCGTTTATCTCCAAAAGCCACGATGACCTAAATTTCATAATCTACCGTTAATCGTAAATTTTAATCGTTCTCACCTGGGTTGGGAGTATGCGCTGACAAACTTTAAGCTTTTTTAAAATGCCGAAGGTCTGGGGTTCACGGGCTCTTAGGCTATTACCTTTCATCAGCATGATGAATTTTAAATGTCAATGAAGGCGAAGGCACGGCACGGCGAATCATGCCTAGTTTTTCACGGCGTCGAAATCTATATGAACCTTACGAATAATTTTCAGTTGCAACGTCACTATCAAAGACGTTACGTTACCTACGTCTGCGTAGTCTATACTCAATCATGTTCATTTAAATACATTTACGTAGTTCATAGCTAGCAAATTGCGGTTACTGGCTTACTGCGGCATTGACAGTGCTCGCCGGGCGGTTACATCGGATAGAAGTGTCGCGGCTTCACTCCACGATCGCGTTGAACACGCGAATATCCCAATAATAAAGAGCCGGAAAATCATTAACAAAACAATACTGTGCATGTTTAATTTTATCAGAAGATTTTTAACCATGAAACCTCCAACAAACGTGAGTATTGTTCAAAACCAATACAACATGATTAGCTTTTTATTATTGATCATATAGAAGGTAATGCGAATCTTTGAACAGCGCTTAAAAAACTGTGTACTGATTTTGGCGAGAGATATTTTTTTAAACGTATTTGAAGTGCGGTACAAACTACAAAGATAAAATTATTCAGCAAATGCCAATTTTTTTGTATCTTCAAAGTCCGATATTACAAGGTTAAATTTGAATATTCTCTAAACATTGATGAATAGGTTTGAAAATACTTTACTGCTTAATGTTTATTTGTTTATTATTTAATTCGTGTGAAAAAATGTAATTTTAACTTTCTATGTATCGCTTTATTGTATTCGTTTTCGTTTTATATTCTGTTGTATTCTTGTATCGTGATAACGCAAAACAAGGATTATATTGCAGCTCTACGATTGTAAACTATTAAGTTACTTCTGCGAAGGTAATCATTTAGATGATTAAGGAAGTTTGCAGTAAGAAAGTGGAACAACGAACGTATAGCTGTCTTATATTTTTTACCAATTATTTATATCGTGCCATGTCGTACATGTAATTAATTAGTTTTATTATATAAATATATTTACAAGAATAAAATTAAAGTTCCCTAACAGATTAAAGTTCTTTTCATTTTATTTACAATTAAATAATTATAAAATATAATATACAGCCCATACTTTATTCTATGGTAATATCACAATATAGTAATGTTTAAAGTAAGTTGGTTTTTATTTACGTTTTAAATAACTTTATATCGAACAACGTATACTTTGCGTGTAATAATAAAAGAGCGCAAAATACATTCATTATTCACTTTTGTTTTTTAATTTCGAATAAATTCGAAACAATTCAGTTTGTATTATTGTTTCTTCAACTTAGTATAATTATTGTAGGTACCTATTAGGTATATTATTTATGTAAAAATATAATATTTTAGGTAAAAATTGATTTCTATTCATCTACTTGTAGTTACTGGCACGTTACTTATAAACTAAGATTAATATCAGCACCGACTCCGAAAAAAAGCGAAAATTAGTATAAAAAAGAATATTGTAAGGAACTCTACACTTAAACCTCGATTAGTAAATGTAACACTTACTTTATGTTACTGTTTATAATTTCCTTTGACTTTAATATTCTCATTTATCTTTCGTCTTAATTTAAAATCTGGCGGTACAAGATGCTTCAATTTAGATATTTACAAAATTATTTTTAACCAAGAATCACGTAGTCTCTTTTCCTTTTATTCCCTTCGTATATTCGTAGCATTCCCTTCGTCGTCCTAAATTCCAATTACACCCCTTCTCAATATCGTCACTTATTTTTCTAATTTATTTATTATTGGGTACATTCAAAACCTTTGTCAACCATTGACATATTGTATTTCTTTTGATATCAAACCTTACACTATATACTAATAATAAATTCTTTTGCTTTTCAAATCTGCGATAAAGTAAAACTTTTACACAATACACAATACAAAATACTTGCATGTGTTTTAACGAATCCTGCGTGTATCGTATATAAAACGGATAGTCCACTGTACATTTAGCATTATGTATATTTTCTGTTTACTTAATGGCGTTTTATAGCAAAATAACTTCATCTCCGCAGTAATATAGTCGTAATATAGTCTTTTGATAACCATGAAAATGGTTAAATAAAAGCTAGACATATGCTGTCGCGGACTTTTATTTAGAACTTTTAAAGGGGAAAAATCTTGTAATTCAAGATTTTTGAATAACCATTACCGTTTATTCAACGCACGCAAGGAAAGGTGTAAATTTTGCCGTTTTCGTACTATTTTTAATTGCTGCTCCTCTCCTATATATCTTAGCGAGATTTTATATAGCCATAGCCTTTCTCAATAAATTGACTGTCCTACATTGAAAGAATTTTTCAAATCGGTCCTGTAGTTCCTGAGTTTAGCGCGTTCGAACAATTAAACAAACAAAGTCTTCAGCTTTATAAATATTAGTATAGATTTGTTTCGTTGTTTGAAAAGAATAACTAAACGTATTTGATTGCGAATTGTAGCGTATCTTATCGCGTGTCTAACTAATATTTGAATCGATCCCCAACACACTCGTAGGTACCTTGGGAATGAATAAATTGATGCGACCGAAATAGAACCATCGCACGGTCGACACTGATCAAAGTTATTGTAGTTTTCGCTAACTGATACGTACAGTGACTTGCTTGTTCGTAACGCGTGTAGAGTCTAGTGCGTCTCATTGATCTATGTTTTATCTATACTCTATACTAATATATAAAGCTGAAGAGTTTGTCTGTTCGTTTTTTGAACGCACTTATCTCAAGAACTACTGGACCGATATGAAAAATTCTATCGGCGTAAGATAGTCCATTTATCGCGGAAGGCTATAGGCTATATAACATCACGCTAAGATGAGTAGGAGAGGAGCAGCAATAAAAAATAGTTCGAAAACGGCAAAATTTAAAGCTTTCCTTGCGTGCGCTAAGTAAACGGTGATAGTTATTCAAAAATTATGTATTGCAAAATTGTTCTAAATAAAAGTCCGCGACTGCATATGTGTAGCTTTTAAGGTTAACTCACTAGAACCATTTTTATGGTTATCAAAAGACTATATTACGGTTTTATTCATTCAACGCGGGCGGAGTCGCTGGCGATTGCTAGTCATATATATGCTTATGCTTATACGTAAAGCATATTACAAAATTTAAGATTATTTGAACGATAAAAATGCCTGGATATGAAAATCATTTTAGCTTCATACAAAACTGCGGTTTAATAATGTAAAATTAAAAATGTTTAAAATATTGACTTTACTGGTTCTTCTCGATAAAAGCAACATTCCGAACCAGTGTAGCTTCATTAATCACATTGATTCTTGACGATTTAAAAGTGCTCGAAAGAACTTATTTGAATGAAGATTTTTTGATTTGATTTGAACATAACTGTTAGGTACTTTATAATGCTTAACACTGAAACTGTTTTAGCCAGAGATGTTTTCAATGAGAGATGTTAGTTTTACAACTTTTAACTTTTTAGTAAGTACGAATTAAAATCAAATATGAATTTATTAATTTTATATAAAAAAAGAATATATATATTCGATTGCGTTTGTTTTCGTTTACAAAATTTTAAAGGCAATTTAATTCGAAATTTAATGTAACTACAAATTTATTATTAATTGAACTAATATATTTATTTAATTAAAATATGTATATATCTTAGTTATGAGGTTACATAGTTTGATTTTTTTATTAATATAGTAATTAATTAATTGACTGGTGCCACAAATAAAATAAATATTAAAAAAAAACTCAGCCACGCCATGCCATAATTGCGCGTACTTAATTTCGGATCTGTGAGAAAATGATAATGTTCAACAATTTCTATGTCAAATCGATGTTTTTTCCTGTTTGGATGAAAGAAGCCTAGAAGGACAAACATATTTCGCATTAATAATATCAGTATAGATAATAAAAATGCTTTGTCATTTTTTGTTACAACAAAGCTGGATGTCATGACTGGAATTTCAACGACCCTGTTTGTTGACTATCTAAAGGTCATTGATAGTAGAAATAAAACGATGAATTGTTATCTAAATAGTTAACTCATTGTTTGGCAAACAATACACTTGTAAGATATTAGATAACATCTTATACAATTATATGCTCATTAGCATCTGCCCTCGCCTGTGCGGACTTCAGAAGCTATAAAACGGAAGTCTGCGCCACTCACAAGTCATTTATAGTCTATTTATCTATCATCATCCTCCTGCCCTTTATCCCACTCTAAGTGGGATCGGCACAGCATGTTATAAACACAGTCCGCCTGCCTGACGTGAACTTACCATTGTCGACGACACCTCGGTAAGAAAGAGGGTGATCTATTCTACCAAACCGGACACCACACGGTGAGTCAACTTACCTTAGTCGCCTTTAACGACACCTCGGTAAGAAATGAGGTTAGACTATTCTACTCAGCCGGATACCACACGGTGGGTCGACTTACCTTAGTCGTCTTTTACGACACTCTAAGTGGGGTCGGCACAGCATGTTTAAACATGCTGTCCCATGATTTGGCTGCGTTTTTTCGACCGACCGCCAGCCTGACGTGAACTTACCTTAGTCGTATTTTACGACACCTCGGTAAGAAATAAGGGTGGTCTATTCTATTCAGCCAGATACCATACGGCTAAGTCTATTTATGTATATCCATATCTAATATCCCTCCGATCGTTAGCCTTAAAAGTAAATCATACATCATCATTCTCCTGAAAAGGACTATCATTCTGATTGAGATAAAAATTTGGTTTTTATTACCGCAGGCAACACTCCTTCACGATGTCGACACACCGACGAAGAAGGCGACATTCGGCATGGGCTGTTTCTGGTCAAATGACTCTCTGTTCGGCGCGACGCAGGGCATCATTCGGACTAGGGTCGGCTACTCAGGTGGCACTACAAAGAATCCACACTATAGAAACATGTAAGTATAATTTAATCTATTAGCAGCTATAGCCTACTATATAGTGTAACTCAACGCGATCAAATCAGGAATGAGGAGATCCGCAGCCATACCAGAGTAACCGACATCATCTTCCTGCCCTTATGCCCTTACGGCACAACATGTTATAAACATGCTGTCACATGATTTGGCTGCATTTTTACGACCGGCCGCCTGCCTGACGTCAACTTACCTCAGTCGTATTTTACGACACCTCGGTAAGAAATGAGGGTGGTACTATTCTATTCAGCCGGATACCACACGGTGGGCCAACTTACCTTAGTCGCCTTTTACGACACCTCGGTAAGAATTTCCTTACGATGTTTTCCTTCGCCAAAGACCGTCGTAAGGAAACCTGAACCTGAAAATTGCAGTCCTGTTAAAACACAAGTTTGAGCAGAAAAATTCAGTGGTTCCTGCCAGTGGTTTTAACTCTCCCCGTGGTCGCCATCGAAAGAGTCAGTTATTGAAAGCTATTGAAATCCTTATTAAGATAAAAAAATAAATGATTCAGTGCTATTTCCTATCAGTCAAACAAATCTTGCTATCCTATATAGTGTATTATCTATGCTTGCTACGTTAACGGATCGATAAAGTTCAAGTCAAATAATTTTTGTTTTATTGATGGCTATTTGAGTTGATTTTTGTTTCGAGGATTTATGTTATTAATGTATAAAATTAACAAGATAAATCCATGAACAATACTTATTAAGAACTTTTAGTGGCCTTTTTATTGACTAGTACTTGAATTATTAGGTACTTTTTAATTGCATTTCCTTGCTATAAAATAATTCATTAAATAAACTTTGAGTAGGTTTCGGTTTTATACATTCGCATTTAATCTTACAAGCAAAGACCATTAACAGTTACTATAAATACTTTTATTTCCTTATTTCGGTGCTATAAATCAATTTAATGCATACTAATTCAAGCTTCACAACTTCATTTGCGTGGAGTGTTGTCACGTGATAGGTTTTCAATGTCTACCTATTCCTGTAAATTTACAAGATTTCTATAGCCTATGTGTTACCAATGTATAAGAAATAATAGTGCCAAATTTCATCGATATTAGTTCAGCGAATTGACCGTTAAAGAGTAACTAAAATACATCCATACTTACAAACTTTCGCATTTATAATATTATTAGGATAGCATAGGATAATATAAAAGTTAGATAATTTAAAAAATCATGCAAAACGATAACTATGTAAGCCGACTGTTTTCGCATTATTATGGAAATAAATACAAAAAAAATAGTAAGCCTATTTTTTTTAAAAAAAATTAAAAAAAAAATGAGTTAGGTAAAATTTTAAGGCAATTATGAAGTCATTTTATTACATAGAGTAATAATAGTAGTGTAAAACTACTCACTTGTATATAAACAATGTTCGTTCATTTATACGATTTGAAACGTGTAAGGAAATTATACAGCAGAAAATTATGAATGAGTGATAATATATTTACGCGGTATGCGCAATAAATAAACACCACGCGTTTAATTCGGAATAGATTAGAATCGTAAATTGGTTAACCGTATCTGCTCGTTCGATTAAGGTATTAAAATACCCTCAGATATGTGTTATGGGGTTTTTCTTATTCCAGAAGGAAAACGGGTGTTTTTTTTTAAATTTGTTATTATACATATACTAACTATGTCTGCGGCTTATTTTTTTGCTGCGTATTTTTTTTACAAGTGCGCGATCTCTTCACCACAATTTACAAATGACCGTAATGTACTATTAACCTAAATCTTCCGGAAGAACGGCACTACATTTTAGTAAAAACCGTACAAAAATTCGTTTAGTAAGTTAAAAATATGCTAATTACGTTAATTTTCATTGATACTTGGTTATTTTAAATGTATATTAACACTAGCAATCGCAAGCCGCTCCGCCTGTGTGGAAAGATCAAAAAAGTAATATAATATTTTGATAACCATAAAAATGTTTAAAGTGGGCTAACCTTCAAAGCTAGACATATGCTACCGCGGACTTTTATTTAGAACTCTTAGAGAGATATAATTTTGTATTAGGTACATGATTATTGAATAACTATTACCGTTTACTCAGCGCACGCAAGGAAAACTTTAAATTTTCCCGTTTTCGTACTATTTTTTATTGCTGCTCCTCTCCTATTCATATTAGAGTGATGTTTTATAGTCTATAGCTTTCCTCAATAAATGAACTATCTTACACTGAAAGAATTTTTCAAACCGGTCCAGTAGTTCCTGGGATTAGCGCGTTTAAACAAAAAAACAAACAAACAAACTCTTCAGCTTTATACCTATACTAGCGGCCTGCCCCTGCTTCGCACGGGTATAAAATATATATCCCATGTCAGTCAGTGTAAAAAAAATGATTCAAATCGATCCAGTAGTTTTGATTTATTCATTACTGCCCGTGGCCCGCAAGCGTTAAATTTGGAGAAAAACAATTTCCTTTCCCTATACCAAGAAGATTTCCTGCTATCTTTGGAATATCTAAATTCATGTAGTACATTATTACTTATTTACTTTTACATTTTTCCTATGTATTTTATTTTTACAATTAATTACAGAATGTCTTTAGACAAACTATTGAAAGAGCGACATCGCTGCTAAAGTCGAAGTGTTATAGGGCGAAGCGCGGCGTCCTCACGGCATTTTAAATCTGTAATATCTCCGAAAATGTTCACTTAAATTACATGCTGTAAACGGCCATATTGATCTATATTAAATCAACTATTTATTTAAGGTACTTAATTGGATAAGGATTAATGCTGTATTGTATAAAAATTGCTTCAAGAATAAGGCATTATTTTTCGTAAAAAGTAAATGAAAAAAAATGTTATAGTGGGTTATCCATAAGAGATAGACATATACCATCGCGGACTTTTTGTAGACCTTTTCAAGGTGTACAAATACTTAGTACATTATTTTGATAAATCTCGTAGGGTTTAGCCTGCGTTTGCAATGTAAGCGGAAAAAAATGTAATTATTTACAGAAACCTCAAAAATTACAGTATTTCTTTACTCCGTATTGAATGTTATTATATGCACAAACCTTCCTCTGGAATCACTCTATCTATAAAAAAAAACCGCATCAAAATCTGTTGGGTAGTTTTAAAGTTTTATGCGTGCATAGGGATATATGGACAAAGAATGTAACTTCGTTTTATAATATGTAGTGATATCAGACAGAAAGCGAACGTTAAAATTGTTTGGACTCAGCATTATCTTCAGATGCAATAGTTATTTTAATGACTATGACGTAATTGATTAGCAGGTAATTATACTTATTAGAATAAACGTAAGCTAAGTATTTCCTCGAAGATAAAATATTAATGTAATTATTACTATTTTTGTCAAATCATCTATTTGTCAACTGCGCTGTCACGTTTAAAACAATAGTAAGTTGATGTTTACTATGTATTATTTATGATGACAAATCACTATCGCCTAATTATGATACAGCAAAATTTAAAGTTAAAAACTAGCAAGTGATAAATTTGTATTTGATTCTTACTTGAATTTGTTTTATGTGTTTCTTTTGTATTATATTATGTTATTACTATAACAAATTTCAGTAGCTTATCGGTTTTAAACGTAAAGTCTGCCACCGAATACCATTTTTCAATTAAATTATGTAGATTTATCATACCTGCAAACGTGTGAGATGAAACATCATAACAAACTGTTACTCCAAAAAAGTTTTATGTCCTATATTGCGATGCTCTCGCATTCGGAGATGTTTCAAAATATCAGTCACCTGAATAAATAAATTTAATTTATTTCACATTTTGCAATCGCATCAATGCTTTAGAAGTAGATAGAGCTAGCAGTATATTAAAAATTGGACAAAAGGATAGAATAAAACATGATGATGTTAGTTACTGTCAGCATCAGTTTGTTAACACAAGAGAATTAATAACTCGCTTATGGAAATATAAAACACTCGGACATAAATTTTTAAAATGTGTTAAAATAGCATAGAGTCATTATACTACAGTAGGAGCCTGCCCAAAATGTGAAAGCAAATGATATGTATCATCTATTTCATTTGCGTAGTGAGCACACGTCATTTTGAAGGTGTACTAAAAATGTTTTAGGTATTTTATAAAATGAGAACGTGTGATAATAATAATAATAATAAATAAATAATAATAAAAATAAGTAGGTAATAATTTATTTGAATTAAAAGACATTACATCCATTACAGCCATTGTTATGAGTATCTGGATGGATTGGATGAGTATTTCTCTGCGCATTTGTGATTAGACAAAGATAAGTAATCTAATTTTCAATTTCATTATTTATTGTGTCACTCAATGAATGATAATAACTCTATGAAAAATGGGCGTTATCGTTGTTGCGATTAGATGATATATAAGTTTGGCATTGTGAGTGAATGCGTCGAGGTCGTGTAAATATTAACACTCTCGCAAGGCCAAGGTGATACTATTTTGGACAGTTTTTTGTATAAAAGTGATATATTATGTGCAATCATTAATTAAGCTAGAACATTCTTATTATCTTGTCTTTTAAACAGTTATTGTCTTGTCTTTTAGAAAATTATTATCATGTCTTCTAGACAATTATTGTCTTGTCTTTAAAGACAATTATTATCTTGATTTTAGACAATTATAGTCCTGTCTTTAGAAAATTATTATCATGTCTTTTAGACAATTATTGTCTTGTCTTTAAAGACAATTATTGTCTTGTCTTTAAGACAATTATTATCATATTTTAGACAGTTACTGTCTTGTCTTTTAGACAATTATTGTCTTGTCTTTTATACAAAAAATAACTGATTGATGCACTATATATTTTTAACCCTTTAAAATATTGTGAGTAGCTGTAGAGTCTCAGGGTGACATTTTAGGATATGCTGCATATACAATCCATATTTGTGAATATTCATTCTGAAATAATACCTATATCTTTATACTTTGAAGTTAATAAAAAGGATAGACACTCCTCTCCATTTATGCATATTCCTTGATTAAAATCTATACTATATTTTTTAAAATTTTCAGTGGCGACCACACAGAAGTCATAGAACTTGACTACGATCCCAAAACAGTCACGTACGAAGAGCTATTGGACATGTTTTGGGCGAATCACGAGTATGGATTAACTACCAAGCTAAAAAGACAGGTAAATTATTGTCAACTATGTTTTTTTACTGCGTATTGTGATAATAATTTTGTTTTCCAATCATATTCAACAGCTGGGATAGTCCAGCGATGAGACCGTGCGACTCTCTAGAGACGATCATGGGTTCAAACTCGGGCGGGCATCAATGAGTTTTTTTATAAAAAACTTATGTATCTAATGTATGTAATGTAAAATCTCGATGATTACAACGTATCACACGCTTTACGGTGAAGGAAAACATCGTGAGGATACCTGCATGTTTGAAACGTGTGCTTATGTCATGATCTCTTTTGACTGTATGTAGGTTATTAATTAGTTATATCTGCCACAAATTTAAAAAATTTGCTTCTATATAAAAAAAATTGATTCTTGCTAATTAAATTATTTTGAAATCGAGGTATCTAAATTTTCAACAAACCGCCACCAAAAGAGTTCTTCAATATGAAGAGTTATTTAAATTTAATTTAAATTTTTGTTAACAATTTATAATGTAAAAACCACTTAATTTATTACTTAGAAGTAATAAATTAAAGTGTAAACTAAAACGAGAATATATATCATCTTTCTGTCCATATCACACTCTAACTGAAGTCAGCATAACATGTTATAAACATGCTATCACAAGATTTGGTTACGTATTTTTACGACCGGCCGCCTGTCTGACTTCAAACCTTAGTCGCCTTTTACTACACCTCGGTAAGAAATGAAGGTAAAAGTAAAGTAAGTAACGGCCTGTTACTATCCCACTGCTGGGCATAGGCCTCTTCTCTCCGGAGAGAAGGATTGGAGCTAAGACCTACCACGCTGCTCCAATGCGGATTGGTAGGTTACACATATCCCCAGAATTCTCTAGAGATGTGCAGGTTTCCTCACGATGTATTCCTTCACCGAAAAGCGTGTGATAAATTGCAATTATCAATTAGACACATAAGTTTTACTAGAAAACTCATTGGTGCCTGCCCGGGGTTTGAACCCTAGACCTCTCGAAAGAGGCGCACGGTGATACCGCTGGGCTACCACAGCTTATATATATATTAGAAATGAAGGTGGTCTATTCTAATCAGACGGACACCACATGGCATTATAAGAATAAATAATGTCCTAAAATTCTTTGTTACTGCAAAACATTTGTTTGGTATTTTATGGATTCTTTTAGAGCTTTACTTTTAAACATATACAATAAAAATAGTTCTGTTTAATAATAGCTAATCCGCTGCTATTACAATCTTGTCATATAAAGCTGACGTCTATTGACTTAGCCCTAATTGATCGTCATTAATAGCAGACTTAAGAATGTTATCAAACACTGAAAAGATTATCCAACATAACATTGAAGTGTGTAGTAAGAGATTACTTTCTTTGTATTCACTTAAAAGTGCTTTTTTCCACGTAAACCTGACTTGTATATTTATGAAAATTATATTTATCTCCAAGTTATATTTATCAGCGATTTAGGGCACTGTTTCACAAGTTACTGATAGAGTGTCGAATATTTAACCGACAAATAAACTAAGTAACAGAGAAATGTCTCTAAAAAGAGACTATAAAAAGTGAAAAATTTTAAAAAAATTGCGGCCATTTTGAAATAGGTATTTGCTATCCAGCAGACAAACAAACTAACAGCCACATGATCTACCTGTAAGATTATTAGAGACTTACATCTGAGACAAGTGCTGAATAAGTCTATCAGAAACCTGAGAAACGCAAAATTCCGAGATGTGTCAGATATGTTCAGAATAAGCTGACAGTTTATTAGTGACTTGTGAAACAGGCCCTTAATTAAATTTGCATTTAGTCATTTAAGAATTATGTACTGTTACAGTATCAATCCATGATCCTATATCATGACGATGAGCAACGTGAATCAGCTGAGGCGTCACATAAGGCGATGCAAGTGAAATGCAATAATCAACTCAGAACAGAGATAGCACCGGCTGGCATCTTCTATTCTGCAGAAGAGTAAGTTTTTACTGTTATCTTTTCTTTGCTTTATTATATTTCTTATTGAGATCTATCATACGTTTATCACGGGGTAAGAATGTACTTTGAAACTTTTTTATTTTTTAAAGTGTTAATTTTATAAATAATGCAATCATCTGATAGACCTGAATTTTTTACAAACATCATAGATCATACGAACTTTGATATAGGACTAAAAAAAGGTTAAAAAAATAGAAATATTTACTCTCTCGCTTTCTTTTTGTGCCTTCTTTTAAATAAACTAACAATCACGTAATCCAAAACTAATGAGAATATTATTTTGCTATACTCCGCGATAAAAGAAAATATAGGTATGTAATGCTAAATGTAGAGTGAGTGTACTATTCGTTCTCATACCTGATATATGCAGAATTTGTGAAACTCATGCACTACCCGATACCGATAACACAACAATAGCACAAGCACACATTCACCACCACAATCTCAACAATGGTTTCGCCCCGCAAAGCGATTGCTTTCGCAAAGCAATCGCTTTCTATAAATTATTGGTCACGTAATCATTAAGGATCGTGATCACTTTATCTTCGACTAAAAAATTAATAATAGTATTATATCATACGCGATTAGTTAATCACGGATCATATTATAGAAGAATAATAGAATAATCAAAATAATATTTTTACAACTTTTGTATAATTGACATCCGCAACGTTGACTATTTTGTATCAATGGTGATTATTCTTAACCATAGAGTTTTTATACTAGAATAAAACTACTGCTATAAAAATGTTGTCCCATGATTTGGCTAGGTATTTTACGACCGGCCTACTGCCTGACGTAAACTAACGCTAGTCGAATTTTACGACATCTCGGTAAGAAAGAGGGTGGTCTATTCTATTCAACCGGATACCAAACGGCTTGTATTTAAGATTAAATTTAATATTAAAAAAGTATACTCGTATAGCAAGAATAATATTTTTTATGAATACAGTGTGACTTTATGGGTAACTTATGTTTTAGGTTAATGTTATTAAACGTGTGATCTCCGTTGTACTAGGCCACGACCAACAATCCCATTTCTATATATTTGACCTCAGGCGTCAAATAGCAACAATGTATTAATATTAAAATGTGCTGCACATAAACCGACTGTCAATATTACATTAATTATGTCATGGTCGGAGCTGACTTTAAACTATCAATTGAATGAATTAACCTCAACCTTATTGTTTTTCCTAACATCTACTGTTACTTATATATAAAAAAGCTGTGATGGCCTAGCGGTGCGACCGTGTGAATCTCTAGAGACGATCATGGGTTCAAACCCGGGCAGACACCAATGAGTTTTTATATTAAAACTTATGTGTCTAATTGATAATTGCAATTTATCACACGCTTTTCGGTGAAGGAAAACATCGTGAGGAAACCTGCATATCTCTAGAGAATTCTGGAGATATGTGTAACCTACCAATCCGCATTGGAGCAGCGTGGTAGGTCTTAGCTCCAATCCTTCTCTCCAATAACGGAGAGAAGAGGCCTATGCCCAGCAGTGGGATAGTAACATGCCGCTACTTACTTACTGTTACTTATATTTATTGACTGGCCCGTTGGAGCAGTGGGTAGTGACCCTTCAGCTCCACAGGTCGCGGGTTCGGTTCCCGTCGAGAGCTAACATTTTCTATAAATGAATTTGTTGGTCTTTGAGCCTGGGTGTATATTTGTATTTAAGTATGTATTTAAAAAATATATAAGTATATATTCACCAGTTGTCTGTCACCCATAAAACAAGTATTAAGTTACTTACTTTGAGGACGGACGACCGTGTGTGTAAGTGTCCCATATATTTATTTATTTATTTATTTATATAGTGCGATAATAATCCAAACGATAGGACGTGCAGCGTCTAATACTGTTAGAGAATAGTTTTACGTATACAATAATAATAAGTTAGAAGAAAAAGGAAAGATTGATAAAATATTCAGGACTCTCTTGTAAGATAACTGCTATATTGAATTAAGTCCCATAGTTAACATATTTGTTTCGAATAATTTATAGAATTAGGCGTTACTTTGCGGAGGTCCATAAGACAAAACTAATGAGAATATTGTTTTGCTATAATCCGCGATAAAAGAAAATACATGTAATGCGAAATGTAGAGTGTGCTATTCGTTCGCATACCTGATACATGCAGAATTTGTACTACTCGAAACCGATAACACAACTGTCTATCTCCTCACGATGCTTCGGTTACGGGGCGAAACAATTGTTAAGATTGTGGTGGTGAATGTGTGCAGTGCTTGTGTATTGTTGTGTTATATAACATCACGCTAAGATGAATAAGAGAAGAGCAGCAATAAAAAATAATATGAAAACGGCAAAATTTAAAGCTTTACTTGCGTGCGCTAAGTAAACAGTGAAAGTTATCAAAAAATAATTTTTATGGTTATCAAAAGACTATATTACGGTTTTAATCTTCCCACGCGAGCAGACCCAAAATCTCTCTAGCGGCTAGTAATAAATAATTGACCTCTAATAGCTGATTTGCGGGTAATTTAAGAGATGCCGATGAAATATTGGACATAATAACAGAGTCAGAAGGACAACACGTCAATATAACGTTTCAATTTATATTACTTGATCGTTCGATTGATATGCATTCGAAGTTTGATGAATTTGATCTTAAGATCAAAATGCAAGTACATTAAATTTTCTGCTTGTTTATTGCGAACATTGAGCTTGTTTATTTTAGTTTTTATACTATCACCCATATCTTATCTCTGTCTAATTTCGAAAATAAATTAACTTCAAAATAGAAAGATTTTTTTCGCGATTAAATCTATTGGTTAAATTTTTTTAAATAACTTGCAAGAAAAAATTAAGGGATAAAATTATTTAATAAATTAAATATTTTTTTACGATTGTATTTTAATGAGAAACTTTTAAAATGGATAATCAATTGAGAGATGAAATTATAGACCAAGTTGAATATTATTTTTTGTTATGGCTTTATTTAAACAATAAGAAAACTTAAATTAACATGACTCTTTTAAAGACAAGAGTGTACGAGAATTTATTTATTTCTATATTGTTCATACATATTGTCAGAAAAGAGAAAGAAATCGTAGCATATAAAAATAGAGTTCATAATATCGAATATGGAGAATTGATTCTCCAATATCACTCCCGATTGCTAGTTTCGATACGGTGAAACTGCTATTTCAACTAGAAGATATATCAGTCATAATAATTGTTGTTAAGTTGATTTTTCTATAACGAAATTTTATTTGTTTGCAGTTACCATCAAAAATACAGGCTACAAGGACACAAGGATCTCTGCCAAAGCTTAGGTTTGGATTCCTCTAAGCTACAGACTTCGCATTTAGCGGCAAGACTCAACGGCTATCTAGTAGGTGTTGGCGGTAAAACACAATTCGAACAAGAGGTTGTGCGTTTAGGTTTAACAGAAAAACAAGCTGAATACGTACGACGTGAATTGGAACGTAACGAAGGAGGTGGACTATCGTGCTAAAGTGAACAAAAATAAATTACATGTAATAACGTATTAGGACAATATTATGTACATTATTGATAGAATTATGTCAAAAACTAAGCATCGCTGCTGCTCCAGTAGCCTTATACATTTTTTTTAAACATAAGTACACAGATATAACTGGTGATTAATTTGAAAATTTAGCGCGCAAACGTAGGCTACTATATAAAATCAATTAATATTTTATCGAAATATAATAGTCAACAAAACAGTAAATAAAAAATTGAATAGCTATAACCCAACACCATTCTCTCTTTATTTAATCTTTCAATCTGTTGGTAATCTAATGCTAACGATTAAAAAAATCGTTATGCCAATGATTATATAAATAATGAATATATATGTTGAATATTTATAAATAAAAATATTTAGGCGCGCATTAGTTTTATTTTGTAATAACATGTAAGATATTAATTTACGTTATAAAGTGTAATGTAAGGATCAAAATATTAAAGACAATATTATATACTTACATCTAAAAGTTATATCAAACGGATGATGCAGCATTTTAGATTATAGCTCCCAGTCGGTTTAAAATTATTTCAACAATTATCATCATAGTATGTTATAATTTACATAAAACCCTTAATTTTACATTCAAACCTTCGTCAGAAAACGTTCTGTCTATTGGTGTAAATTTAAAAAAAAATCTGTGGAGACAGAGGCAGCGGAAAACATTTTTTTATTTATGTAAAGATAAATTGCTTGCTTGATGCTTGCTTGGGTGATGAATCGGTTTGTGATATTTTCGTAGAAATTATCTCCTGACGATGCTTCGGTTGCGGACCGTATTTTGGTGGCAGCGTTATTACAATTTTAATAGTAAGATATTTAATGTAATGTACGTGGTTCATGGAACCATTTAATTGAATTTCATTGCTGCTGAAGCATAAATACTCTGAATAAAGTTTGGAAGAAAGTAAAGATTGATATTTAGATATATTACAACCATTTTGTCATTTACCTATTTTGTTCGTTTGAGATTATGTTAAGATTAACAACTGCAGATGCCATTGATATTATATATTTACACACAGTTATTGAATGATTTTAATTCCAATCCTCAAGAATATTTCATAACGATTTGTGGAGGTAAGCCGTTAGATCAAAACATGTTAACACTGCTTGTTTGGATTGATTAATATGGGTTGTTGTAGAGAAGAATGAGTTGAAATATGTAACAGTAAAGGATCGTCAATGAATGTATTGAAATGAACGTAATTAATACACTTTATTGAGCACAAAAAATACGGTTAAAATTTTTTGAATTAAAAATTAAGAGAGAAAAGATGAGAGATTTTCATTAGCGGCAATTATTGCAAGTCCAATTGCAGGAAGAGTTTGTGATTATATCACTTTATTCCATTCAGATTCTTTGATATTTATCACATAACCGCCAACTGTCGAATCGTTTAAATAAAATTTTTCACTTAGCATAGAATTAAATATCAAAAATGTATCGCAAATTCAAATATGATTTTTCCTTAATAAAGAAAGATTAAGCAAGATTATTTAGACAATTATATAGAAAATTATTTTATTATAAATATATTTTTTTGTTTTATTTTTAATAATTACATTTACCATCTTACCTTATGTCAGGCAATTGAAATTATTTATTAGGCGACCTAAATCTAGAATAAATACAAACCTAACAAACTGAATACGTCTTATACTTTACAATCACTTTTAATGGATTATAGGTACATATAATTCATACTACTAGTGTAAACTACATGAAAATCGATGCAGTAGTATTTGAGTTTCAGAACGACAAACAGACGGTTTTGGGGACCTTTTTAAATAGAAATTTCCAAAGAGAATGAGTCTGAAATAAAAAATATCAAACAAAGTACAGAAATATGACGTCACATCTTTATTATCCATATTTAATTGTGCCATAAATTCCGTATAAGGAATTTTTCCTCTTATGAGAAATATAAATTTCTTAGTACGCAGAAATCTTATCCAATACCTAAATAAAAATTAATTATTGTCTGTATGTTATCTATAGACTCCGAAAGGGCTGAACCCATTTTAATGAAATTTTCAGACAATATTTAGAATGACCCAGCGGATGACCCTGCAAGGCTTGGTGGCGATCGGAGTACTTTTTTAACTCTTAAGTTCTGTTTAAAGGGAAATTCGAAACCAAACAGCCACAGCAACGCGTGGCAGGACAGCTAGTTTTAATGAAAATTGCTAACGTTAAAATATTTTTTGTACATTTCATTCTAGTCGCGACATCTATATCAATGTGTTGCAAGCTCCGCATAAATAAAATTACCTTAAAGCAATCATTCCATATAACCACGTCGTTACATAAAAGATTGATAGATGTCGCTATTAGTAGTAAATGTAATCAAAAAGTAAGTGACAATTATATGTTGTACTTTTAGATTATTTTTTCCGTAGAACTAGAACTACTAAATCGTATATCTGCTTATTTATTTGTTTTGAGTTGGTTTTTAACACTCTATATAATATATATTAGCCTTAAACGCTTTATTTCGCGTCGTGGTAAACCAGTCGAATTGCTAGATATGAATACCATTCCTTCCAATCAAGCGATATGCTATGAAATTTGAGGGAAATGTAAGTTTAGTGCTGAAAAGATATAAGATGATATTGGGTAAATAACCATTGGTTAGTGGATAAGATGTTGGACGAGTTAAATCAATATTTTTACTATATTTTTCTTATCCTACTTGGCGTTGCCCCGAAGACCCTACTCATTTTCCTCGACTTTGTCCGATCTTGAATATCCGATCTATGTGAGTTATACACTGTCCATTATATTAACCATCTTTTGACAGATTGACGATTTACATATTTAGTGATGTCCTAAAGATTCTCGTATGCGATACCATTCCGATTATAGTACCTACTATCATTAATCGAATTACGTACCTAAGTAATTCGATTAATGATAACCTACGTAAACTAATAACAGATATAGAAATCAACATTTTGATTTAATATTGCCTTAGTTTTTTGAAAATAAATGTTAATCCGTGTGTATTTATTATAATCATAAAAAATATATTATACATCAACTGGCAACATCAACAGACCTTCCGCTCGGCCGCCATTTTGACGTGATCTGTCACTCTCAACGAAACGCCCGTGATAGTCACACGCATTTACGTTCGCTGAGTGTTCTCTCGCATCTGTTACACCTTGAGTTAAGTAGCTTTATTCCTCGGAAAAACTTTTGTGAAACTTATATTAATTGATCGTGAAAATGCCGAAAGGACGTGTGTTGAAAGCACAATCGAGACAGTTAGTGTTAAAACTTCATGAGTATTTTGAGCAAGAAAATCAAAATGGCGGACCTCTTATACCTATCACGCAAGTCCGAAACCGTGTTGCAGCCGCGTTGGGGATCAGTCTATCAACTGTGACTAAAATCACTACTGATGCCTACGGCAGGAGCGGCTTGGAGCAAAACAAACCATCTACACCAAAAAGAAAGCGCCGGGCTCATAAGGTGACAGCTGTTGATGACTTTGACGCTGACGCTATTCGTCGTCATGTATATGATTACTACTTGAGAAAAGAAATTCCAACTTTGAGAAAACTTATTGTTTCTTTGAAAAGAAGTGGTCTATTTCATGGTGAAAAATCTTCTTTGGTCAAAGTTTTGAACACAATTGGCTTTTCATATAAAAAGTTAAATAAAAGAAAATTATTAATGGAACGCACAGATATAGCTATAGCACGTTGTGATTTTTTAAGAGAGGCAAAGAAAATACAAGATTGGGCAAATATTGTTTTCACGGATGAAACATGGCTCAACGCTAACCACACACTATCTCGTTTCTGGACTGATGATACTGCTGATTCCACTTCCTCAGTACCAATGGGAAAAGGTGAGCGCCTAATCATTTGCCATGCAGGTACAGCAAAAGGATTTGTACAAGACGCACTGTTGGCATTTAAATCGAAGAAATCAAATGACTACCACGAAGAGATGAATGCAAATGTGTATGAAGAGTGGTTCAAAAAAATGCTCATTTCATTGGAAGAACCATCAATAATTTTTATTGATAATGCGCCCTACCACTCCCGTCAAATTGACAAAATGCCAACACAGGCTAATAAAAAGCATGAAATAATTAATTGGCTTCGGGACAATGGAGAAAATGTGGACGACTCAATGTTAAAAGTTGAATTAATAAAAATATTAAAAACCAAAAAGAGAGCAAAACGCTATGTAATCAATGAAATGGCAGCAGAATATGGCCATACTGTTCTTCGGATTCCTCCATACCACTGCCAGTACAACGCAATAGAACTTATATGGGCACAAGTAAAAGGGCATGCTGCGAGATGCAATACAAGCCCCCCATTCACAGCGAATAAAATGTTGCAATTGCTAAAAAATGCTTGCACCCACGTAACGGCCGAGAACTGGGCAAGTGTGGTGGAAAGAACTAAAAGAGTAATATTCTCTGATTGGGAACGTGATATTGCGTTTGATAATATATTATCTACACAAGAGCTAATAATAACTGCTACTGAAGACTCCTCATCGGAGGAGTCTAGTGTTGATTATCATTCCGACGACTCGTGCTAATAAAATAAATTAAAATATCCTGATTGTTTTATTTGTATTCATGTATTAACTAAGAAGAAAGTAAAACTTTATATAATGTTATTAAATGTCTTTTAATACTCGTAACATCGATTTCTACCGATTATTTTTAATCTGTGGCATAATCGTAGTAACCATTATGTGTGACATCACTAAGTGGGCGGTACCCATCCATAAAGTACAAATATTATTTGTATGATATTTGTACGTAAGCAATACAAAACTTAATGAGCGTGAGCTGTCAAAAGACTGATAATATGATGGACGCAGTATATTGGCTCTCATGTCGGCAGATACTATCTGAAATCGTAAACCAATGCTTTTTGGAAGGGATTTTAAGATTTCGATTTTGATATACATATGTATTTTGATATGATGTAGGTACTGTTATTTAAAATTCTTCTTGCTTCTGAACCTCTTTAGTGGTTTATTTCGTTAAACGAGATGCGCGAGTTTTCTTATCTGCTAGCGTATATTTACGTCTTGGGCATAATTTTAAAATCTAGAATATTATATTTTTGGACCATATTTTTTTAAGATACTATGTTAAAAAAGTTATATTTGTGATATATTTTTAACATATTTTGTCAATTTATAATGCTTATGTTGATGACGTATGTATCTGTTATAGCCACTTAAAAATTTAGGGTGTAAACAACATCGTGAATACTTTAAGATATATGTATCTTGTCAATCCGTACCAGAGAAGAGAGGTGGGTCTAAACTATATATTAGTTTTTGAGAGAAGGTAGATTTTGCTAAATTGGCAAGCTGTTACTTTATTCTTTTGTAATTTTATTGTACAATTTAATCATTTAACTCTAAATACATATGTACATAGGTACATTTCTATGTTTGTACTTATCTCGCGGACTTTATTGTTGCGTACAAATAATTTAGCATTACAATCACGTTATACTTGCTCACAAAGGAATAATGCATTCTATTGTTTTTATTATACAAAGTAGGTAATTGTTTACATCCATAGAGCGCAAAGGTAAGTGATTCAATCGAATAAACAAACATATTAGTGGTCTTTGTATAAACAATAGTCCTTTATAAATCAATTAAAATGGTGTAGGTCTTTATTTATGGAATCTAATTCGTGGAACCTCCAATTTCTCCCCCATTAGCTTAGAAGGAAAGATTTTGCCAGCTTGCTCTGATTTCCGGTGCCTTGGTTCGCTCTTTCAGAACGACAATAAAATAAATCGAGATGAGTGTAATAAAATGAATGTAGGATGGATGAAGTAACGAAAGGTCTCAGGAACTATAAGTGACCTCAAATGCCTCTTAAAGCTAAGGCAAGGTCTATAAAACGGTCATAAGACCTGCAGTATTGTATGGATCCTATAATTATAAGGAATGTTGTTATAATCATAGGCAAATAAAACAACGTAACAAAATAACATATAACGTGATTCAAGTCATATTTAGACTTATGTCCCCTTTCATATTACAGAAACCAAGTTTAAAATTTAATGAAAAATAATATTCCATTATAAAACATGTGACGAACATGTGAGAGTTTAGTGACTTGCCTCCAAGTACTGATATACCGAAGTTGCACCGGATGAAATCAACAAGTTAACAAGATAATTCGCTTTGTCCACTTGACGGCGTACACTAAATCTCTCGTAAGCCCACTTTGCTCTTACACTTTATCATAAAGGTCATTTTTAAAAATAGTCGCAGAACACAAAAGATACGGTCATTTCAAGTTCGTACTGTAGAACAGCGTTTCTTAAACTGCGTCCCGCGGAACCCCCGGGGTTCCGTAGAGATCACTCAGGGGTTACGCGAAAGTTACGTGCTTTTTATAACATTTAAGGAAGTGAAATAAAAATGGTTGTGTCACAACTAACTTTCATTTACTAATCGGGATAGTATCCTGCTGAATAGAGTAAACCACCCTCATTCATGACGTGGCGTCGTAAAAAGCGACTAAGGTAAGTTGACCCGCCGCGTGGTATCGGCTGAGTAAAATAGACTACTCTCTTTCTAACTGAGGTGAAAAAGGCGACTAAAGTAAGTTAATATCAGGCAGAGTGCCGGTCGTAAAATACCTAGTCAAATCATTTGACAACATGTTAAAAACATGTTGTCACATGGTCACATGGGATAAGGTCAGAAGGATGATGAATCTGGGTAGTGGGTGCAAATGCGACAACGTATGTAAGTTAGTAATCAACGTAAGTATCCTTTACTGTTTATTCTGTAGTAAGCAGAGTTCTAATTTTTAAAATAAAAACACAACGATTTTTTTATAAATTTTTTTTACAGCCTTGTTTATATATTAGAAAATTTATTAAATGAAGCATTTTACTTCAATTTTAATAACGGAATAGAAAAAGTGGAATTATAAGTAAAATATAGCATTTTAATCAAAGATCTTAGTTTAACCATTAAAATAATAGTAATTATTTAGCATTTAATGCATTAACAGAATATTAAATTAAAAGCATACTTAAATGCATCAAAACACACAACAGCGACGACTACAGAATGGTTCTTCTAAAAAAAGGTTAAGAAACACTGGTCTAAGGCATTATATTTTGTTTCCAAAAATATTTTCGACTGTTAGATAACCTAAAGCAAGGTGAATCATCCAAAAATATAAATGGAAATTTACGACGAATATATTTTCAGTTTATGATTAATATCCTGCATGGTTGGTGCATAAATAGAAATTGATTGTTTTGAATTCTTGGCTTTGTATATAAAGCTTTCAGGGTTTGTATATTGTCGTTTCATGTTTTCATATTATTTGGGAATATTTTTCACTCAGCTTAAATATCTGTGCCAAATAGCTGTGAGAGCCGAATGGGATGACATGTGACTCGAAGTGTGTCGCAGCTAAAAGGCCCTTACCCAATAGTGGGATAGGAACAGATCACCATCTTCCTGCCCTTATCCCACTCTAAGTGGGGTCGGCACTACATGTTATAAACATGTTGTCACATGATTTGGCTACGTTTTTTACAAACGGCCGCCTGCCTGACCTCAACTTACCTTATTTTACAACACCTCGGTAAGATAGAGGGTGTTCTATTGTACTTAACCGGATACCACACGGTGGGTCAACTTACCTTAGTCGTCTTTTACGATACCTCGGTAAGAAATGAGGGTGATCCTATTCTATTCAGCCGGATACCACACGGCTATCATGAAGTATTTATCTATCACAAAATGTAACTTATCCCATAATTTGGGTAAATAGAAATGGCAACACCTTAAATATTACCAGTTTTATTTCAAAACATTCCATCGAAATATTGCCAGCGATAAGTGACTGTAAACGTGAGTCTTTGTCACTTTGTGTTTAGATCAAAATCATAATGCATGTGTGTGAACATTTTTCAATTGTTATTATGAAAAAACAATATTCGTGCATGAGCACGATGAGAACGTAATTAGCATATAAAAGCCATTGAGTTTGTTTTCTCACGGTGTAAGTCGACCCGTGCGATTACAGAACATTACCGCTTCATACTTCCGTATTGATGAATGGACGTTGAGGTATTTGTTGTGATATAGAGCACTATGTCTAATGGGGACGCTTCAATCTATTTGCCAACCTATAGATAAATTGTCTATGGACTGGCTTCTGGTCTATGGCTGCTTATTAATAAGTTATTAATGGCGGTAGATTTATTGCAATTAATAATATTCATATTAAAAATATACAGTGTTTTTTCTTATTAAAGGAATAGATAATTTATAGAATTAGGCGTTACTTTGCGGTGATCCATAATAATAAAGTAATAATAAAACTATTTTGCATAATCTGCGATAAAGTAAAAAGAAAATGTGTATAATGCTAAGTGTCCCATATATTTAAATTAGTTGTGTCAACCCGCGTGGAAATCAGTGTATTTAATTTAAATTTGAAATATAAAAGTAGTTTTTGTGAGTTAACTATAAGGGATAGAGTCATACTGTAGCGGACTTTTTGGTAGTATTGTTGTAGATCTACAATTCTCTTTTACATTACTTTAGTGTATCTCTGCTGGATCACGCGGCACACGCGAGTGTAACTCCCACCAGGCGAGTATTTTTCAACCGCGCTACCTCTTCAACACAATTTACATAAAAACGGTAATGTACTATATACCTAAATCTCTTAGAATTATTGAATTAGAATTATTATATACATACAACCGGATAATACTACGGATATATTATAATGAAAGTAACACTAGCTACAAACCTCCGTGGTTTTTTTATAGTGTTAAGTACTATTTGTTAATAAATTCTTTAAAATGTAATTAAAAAAATTAAGAAAATCGGACGCATACGGACAGACAGCTTTTGGGGACTTTGTTTTATAATAAGTATAGATAGATAATAAACTATACAACTTTTTTTGTACAATCATGTATTGAGCGTTAGACCCAAAAGTAAACTTTATTTGACAAAAAGCCTAATACATGGATTTCTAAGCTTATTAATGATATTAAAATATAATTCTGCTTATTATTATCACTGACAGTAGATTCAACTACTCAGAAAAACAAGACTCTTTTGGGGCGTCATTAGATAATTAGGATAATAAATAATAAAGACAAAAAGTTTAGTAATATGTACCTATGTATATACAAAGCTGTGTTTCCTCTGAATCATCCTTTTAATACATTCTATATTTCTTGCCATGTGGTAAAATACGACTAAGGTAAGTTGACGTCAGACAGAAGGCCGGTCGTAAAACAAGTAGCTAAATCATGTTACAACATACAGAAGTTACATTAAAATTATTTAATTGTAATTCGCGCTGGTTTGCACAGCAAAATAATTGTATTGTAATTTCTGTTCAATGGAATTTCCGCAAAAGTGAAGCCTGCTTCTATAAATCATGTTACAACATGTTTATAATGCTGTGCCGACACCACTTAGAGTGGGATAATGGCAGGAGGTTGATAACCTTAGGGACAGACGACCCTGTGCGTGTGTCCCATATATATTCTTTATTTATTTTCCATTATTAATTATTAGCGACTAAAAGATAACAGTAGAGTTATCTTAACTTACGAAATTTATCATCAGAATATCAATAAAGGTTAAACATTCCATTAATTCTTGAAAGAAACTCAATTCATATGTAATCGTTTATCAATTCAAGTAGATAGAGCTGTATAAATAAATCAAATAGAAATACAAGTGTATTGGTAATACAGGTCAATAACGCGGTTTTATGACTATATTATTTTTTATTGAACCGATTGACTCACTATTCAGTCATCGCTAATAATAATTTAATATTAACCTATAGGTTTTCCATTAACGTAATCATGCTATTGTTTTTCTATCTTGCTTGTTACGTGAATGGCCCGTTGGCGAAGGTAATGGCAGCCCTGCCTTTAGGTCAATAGGTTCGATTACCACCAATGGGCATTTAGTAAAAAACATTTTATTGGTTCTTGAGTTTGGGTACATATATGTATTTAAGTATATATTTAAAATTTGATGGTGCGAATCTATTCAAGTCGGCTAAAACCTACAAACTGTATTTTATATTTTTTGGAGCAAAATACAAATAATCAAAAGAGTACAAAATAATCCATACTACCTAATGTTATAAATACGAATGCGTGTCTGTTTATCTTTCTATCTGTCAGTTACGCTTCCACAGCTATACACTGTCCATTATATTAACCATCTTTTGACAGATTGACGATTTACATATTTAGTGATGTCCTAAAGATTCTCGTATGCGATACCATTCCGATTATAGTACCTACTATCATTAATCGAATTACGTACCTAAGTAATTCGATTAATGATAACCTACGTAAACTAATAACAGATATAGAAATCAACATTTTGATTTAATATTGCCTTAGTTTTTTGAAAATAAATGTTAATCCGTGTGTATTTATTATAATCATAAAAAATATATTATACATCAACTGGCAACATCAACAGACCTTCCGCTCGGCCGCCATTTTGACGTGATCTGTCACTCTCAACGAAACGCCCGTGATAGTCACACGCATTTACGTTCGCTGAGTGTTCTCTCGCATCTGTTACACCTTGAGTTAAGTAGCTTTATTCCTCGGAAAAACTTTTGTGAAACTTATATTAATTGATCGTGAAAATGCCGAAAGGACGTGTGTTGAAAGCACAATCGAGACAGTTAGTGTTAAAACTTCATGAGTATTTTGAGCAAGAAAATCAAAATGGCGGACCTCTTATACCTATCACGCAAGTCCGAAACCGTGTTGCAGCCGCGTTGGGGATCAGTCTATCAACTGTGACTAAAATCACTACTGATGCCTACGGCAGGAGCGGCTTGGAGCAAAACAAACCATCTACACCAAAAAGAAAGCGCCGGGCTCATAAGGTGACAGCTGTTGATGACTTTGACGCTGACGCTATTCGTCGTCATGTATATGATTACTACTTGAGAAAAGAAATTCCAACTTTGAGAAAACTTATTGTTTCTTTGAAAAGAAGTGGTCTATTTCATGGTGAAAAATCTTCTTTGGTCAAAGTTTTGAACACAATTGGCTTTTCATATAAAAAGTTAAATAAAAGAAAATTATTAATGGAACGCACAGATATAGCTATAGCACGTTGTGATTTTTTAAGAGAGGCAAAGAAAATACAAGATTGGGCAAATATTGTTTTCACGGATGAAACATGGCTCAACGCTAACCACACACTATCTCGTTTCTGGACTGATGATACTGCTGATTCCACTTCCTCAGTACCAATGGGAAAAGGTGAGCGCCTAATCATTTGCCATGCAGGTACAGCAAAAGGATTTGTACAAGACGCACTGTTGGCATTTAAATCGAAGAAATCAAATGACTACCACGAAGAGATGAATGCAAATGTGTATGAAGAGTGGTTCAAAAAAATGCTCATTTCATTGGAAGAACCATCAATAATTTTTATTGATAATGCGCCCTACCACTCCCGTCAAATTGACAAAATGCCAACACAGGCTAATAAAAAGCATGAAATAATTAATTGGCTTCGGGACAATGGAGAAAATGTGGACGACTCAATGTTAAAAGTTGAATTAATAAAAATATTAAAAACCAAAAAGAGAGCAAAACGCTATGTAATCAATGAAATGGCAGCAGAATATGGCCATACTGTTCTTCGGATTCCTCCATACCACTGCCAGTACAACGCAATAGAACTTATATGGGCACAAGTAAAAGGGCATGCTGCGAGATGCAATACAAGCCCCCCATTCACAGCGAATAAAATGTTGCAATTGCTAAAAAATGCTTGCACCCACGTAACGGCCGAGAACTGGGCAAGTGTGGTGGAAAGAACTAAAAGAGTAATATTCTCTGATTGGGAACGTGATATTGCGTTTGATAATATATTATCTACACAAGAGCTAATAATAACTGCTACTGAAGACTCCTCATCGGAGGAGTCTAGTGTTGATTATCATTCCGACGACTCGTGCTAATAAAATAAATTAAAATATCCTGATTGTTTTATTTGTATTCATGTATTAACTAAGAAGAAAGTAAAACTTTATATAATGTTATTAAATGTCTTTTAATACTCGTAACATCGATTTCTACCGATTATTTTTAATCTGTGGCATAATCGTAGTAACCATTATGTGTGACATCACTAAGTGGGCGGTACCCATCCATAAAGTACAAATATTATTTGTATGATATTTGTACGTAAGCAATACAAAACTTAATGAGCGTGAGCTGTCAAAAGACTGATAATATGATGGACGCAGTATAATGCACTGAAGCAATATAAAAAAAGTTGGTAAAATTAAACATATTAAATATACCGAATAAAAGAATTTTTGTTTTTCTTAAACTTAGAAAAATTTAAATTTATTTTAATATATATATATATATTATTTATTTTATTTATTTTATTTAATTCAAGTAACAAAGTATATATGTATATATATATATATATATATATAACAAAGAGGTAAAATATATGTAACTTTAAGGTTAGTAATAAACAAAATACTTAAAAACTAGTGTTAGTATCTTATTCCGTTATGAACTATACTCGAATATATATATATATTCTGAATCTCGGAAACGGCTCCAAGGATATTTCTGAAATTCAGCATGGGGTTTTGGGGGAGAAAAATCGATCTAGCTATTTAAAAAAAATCTCGTTATATCCCTTTTTTGGGCACTAAAAAAACTACTTAAATAGGAATAGATAGCAAGTCATAACTTGAGCTGTCTAATGGAAAGCTGTGATAGTCTAATGGTAACGCACGAACCCAAAAAGTTCTAAACCTGGGATCGATTCCCACATGACATTCGGCGCTTTTTTATTATTTATTGTATTTTTATATCTTTTAATCTTTTAATCGGGCAAGGCTCGGTCATCCAAGTACTATTATTTAATACAATAAATTTATATTATTTCAAGTAGATGCTGTATTCGTAGCCGGCTATAAATGCTGTTGCCAGGAACGCAATTACTTTGGAGCGAACACAAATTAAAAACATGATTGACTAAATGTTGGCAAGCTTTGTGTTATTACAAATTTAGTTTATTACTCATGTTATAATAACTTAACGGAGGGCAAAAATCTTATCTAGGAAAACAAAAATTGTGTTTCCCAAATTTTTTTCTGCCCTGACCCGCCTTAGTCTTTTTTATGCCCCTCCATACATACAGTTATCTTCTATACTTATAATAAATCTGTAGAGAGGTCAATTCTGTAACTGGAATATATTTCCAAAATAACTATCAGGGGGTGATTAGGGATCGATACTGATGCCAAAAATGCAATCAGTAAATTTTTTGTCTGTCTGTCCGTCTGTCTGTCTGTCTGTCTGTCTGTCTGTCTGTCTGTATAACCGTTATAGAAACAAAAACTACTCGACGGATTTTAACGAAACTCGGTACAATTTTTTTTCATACTCCTGAGCTGGTTATAGTATACTTTTCATCACGCTACAATCAATAGGAGCAGAGCAGTGAAGGGAAATGTCGGGAAAACGGGAGAAGTTACTCCATTTTTTAAGCTTCCGTCGCGTGTGCAACCTTGATGGTTAAAGCTACACAGAAATCATGTATGACGGAAATGTTCTCCTTAAAATTATATAAAAAATATCCCACGACAGCATATGTCTATCTTTTATGGTTGACTCACAATAACACGTGTAACTCCCGATAGCTTAGCAGTTTAAAGCTTTCTGGTTATATTTGTCTACTCCTACGTTTATATCACTCTCAGTCATCCCTAAATAAAAAAGTGAATAGTATTAACCATTGTATAAAAAAAGAATCATTGAAATCGGTATAGAAACACCAAAGTTATACATGAAATACGCTAATAATAAGCCATAACGCGTAAAAAAGCCATAGGGAAAAATGTAAAATGTAAATATGTAGGATATGAATTTAGATATTAGATATAGCAGGAAATCTTCTTGGTATAGGGAGAGGGGAATTTTTTCTTCAAATTTAACGCGTGCGGGCCACGGGCAGTAATGAATAAATTAAAACTACTGCATCAATTTTAATCATTTTTTTCACTGAGTGACATAGGCTATATATTTTATACCCGTGCGAAGCAGGGTAGGCCGCTAGTATTTAATAAAATAAATTGAGTTATTTACTTAAGGGATAAAAAAACAAGCGACTCTTTTGAGGAGGTCATGGGTTCTTACCCGGGCAGACACCATTAATTTTTTCTATTAAAACTTATGTGTCTAATTGATAATTTCAATTTAACATGCGCTTTCCGGTGAAGGAAAACATCCTGAGGAAACCTGCATATCTCTAGAGAATTCTGGAGATATGTGTAACCTACCAATCCGCATTGGAGCAGCGTGGTAGATCTTAGCTTCAATCCTTTTGTCCAGACGCGGAGAGAAGAGGCCTATTCCCAGCAGTGGGATATTATCAGTTATTTTACTTTTTTTACTGAAGTTTGCGCAGGCGACCTTAAAATAAAGGCTGAATTGCTTAAATGAATATAACAATTAAAAATAATTTTATTTAAAACGCGTCCTACAATGTTTTCACGCTGTATATGTGTGTAATGCACGCAAAAATATCATGCATGTTTAAGCGAACGTCTTTAAATTAAAAGAGTCTGCCATGTATTGGACACGATTGAATCACCTCATTGCGAACTGTAATTAGCTAGTCATAACAGAAACTCCTCAGTGATAAGAGAACCGAGAAATCGTTTATAAGTTTCGTCTGATTGAACGATGATCTCATCGGCGCTAATCACTAGGTAAATAACAACTGATATGTTACAACACATCAAACCAATAAAAGTAAAACCGTTTTATAAATTATCGATGAATAGTGATGTAATCTACTGATTCGACTTAGAGCGAATGTTTAGTATTAAATACAAAGTGCTGTAAGTCATTTGAGACATAATATTAATTTAATATGTAATCATCATCTTCCTGCCCTTATCCCACTCTAAGTGGGGTCGGCACATCATGTTATAAACATGCTGTCACATGATTTGGCTGCGTTTTTACGACCGGCCGCCTGCCTGACGTAAACTTACCTTAGGCGTATTATAATTTAATATGTAATAATAAATTAATTATCTTGATATTATTATTTGATTATTTTATTATATTATTATTATAAAGCTGATTAGAATAGACAACCCTCGTTGCTTATCGAGGTGTCGTAAAAGGCGACTTAGGTAAGTTG
This sequence comes from Morpho helenor, assembly GCA_029227775.1. Taxonomy (NCBI): domain Eukaryota; kingdom Metazoa; phylum Arthropoda; class Insecta; order Lepidoptera; family Nymphalidae; genus Morpho; species Morpho helenor. Next base: position 5,380,240 of record JARGCU010000032.1, on the reverse strand, counting down.
ACCCGCAATGTGGTATAATCCGGCTGAGTAGAATAGACCAACCTCATTTCTTACCGTGGTGACGTAAAAGGCGATTGAGGTAAGTGGACCCACTGTGTGGTATCCGGTTTAGTAGAATAGACAACCCTCTTTCTTATTGAAGTGTATCGTAAAATACGCCGAAGGTAAGTTGACGTCAGGCAGGCGGCCGGTTGTATAACATAAGATAAATCATGGAACAACATGTATAAAACATGTTGTGCCGACCCCACTTAGAGTGAAAACAAGGACAGGAGAATGATGATATAGTAAATGACAGAAACCCGACTTGACTTTTGTCATTTTTGTCATTTTTTCATAAAATTGACATAAAGGGTCAATTGACTTATAACGGAAATATGACTTAAATGTAAATTTGAATCAGACTTATTATGTAAATTTTAGTTTGTACATTGTTTATATAATATACTTATGTAAAGCAAGGTTAAAGGTGTTAAAAACATAGTATACAAAACGTTTCGAATTTAACACACTAATTATAGGTTCACTCTCGAAGGTCGACTTAAACGTTTCATGTACAATGTTAACATAGTTAAATTAACTGCGGCATCGTTGTACTTTTGAACTATTACGTTACTCGAAATTAAAAATTAAATAGAAGAGAAGTTAATTAAACAGCCAACAAAGAAGATACTGAAAACTCGTTTTATAAGTCGAAGGGGATGTTTTACTGTTTGGAATATTATGAAAGAATCTAACGAAATTAGAATATGTTAAACATAATAAAAGCTTTTAATAAATGTACGGGCTGCTACTATCCTGTACGCTCTTTTGTTGATAGGTAAATTGCGACGCTTAATTGATAGATTTATTTTTTATTATAATAATGTTTTATTGTAATAAATGTTTTTATACAGTACAAGAGTTTTGAGTATAAAATATACTTTTATATTTTTAATAAGTAATTTAATACTAAAAATACATACATATATTTATAATTATATAATTAATTGATTCTTAAATTTATTGTTAAAAATTTGCATGTCAATTCTGGCTAAACATGTTCTGAAATTATATATTAACATCTGTAATTCATGTTTAAAGCAAATAAATGATTTTGATTTTGATTTTGAATGTTAATGATTTGATATAAATTCGATATGTTTAGCACGCGCGGCCGCTAACGTCGTAATGATTTCCAATTGAGTCGGTATATGAAACATGGCGTAAATGCAGATTTTGCAAATGTACGTGTTAGCCCGTACAATAAATAAAGTTTCTTTCAAAAATTACGAAAAATTAGTTCAATCTTTATTATAAATAGCTGTTGTTATTATTTAAGGTCACTGTCAAAACAAAGTCTCTTTTATTTTTAAAAGAGATTTTGTTTCGAGTAACATGTCGTATAACATAGTAATGGGTATTAAAAATTAATGGCCAGTAAAAAACTAAAAGGCGCGCCGAAAGGGTGCGGCCCTATTGCATACTGAAACTTTGCTGTTCGGATATCTGTGGGTGCAGCCAAATGAAATCGATTTGTTTCTTCCTCAAACTAGTATTTTTATTTATTAATTGTATAATAGTAATAATAATTAAAATATATATTAATAATTAAAAACGCGATTTCGTACTCGTGGAGAAATATTCATATCCTGTTTATTTAAGTAATGGGTATAAGTTTGATATTTGATTATCAAACAAGTTAATTTAATTACGTTTGCATATTATTATGCCTGGATTACGCCGTGTGGTATCCGGCTGAATAGAATAGTACCACCCTCGTTTCTTACCGAGGTGTCGTAAAAGGCGACTAAGGTAAATTGACGTCAGGCAGGCGGCCGGTCGTAAATGACGTAGCCAAATCATGTGGCAACATGTTTGTACCATGTTGTGCCAACCCCACTTAGAGTGGGATAAGGGTAGGAAGATGATGATTATCAAGCCTGGATTAAAACTAACATAAAATCAGCTCCAGTTTATTGGCCCAATTAATTTTCAAAATAGTGCCAAAATTCCGAATATCGTTTTAAGACGGTCTTCTATTAACCTGGAATGTGACATGTAAGTGACTGAGCACAAAATATAAAAAAAATAATAATTTAAAACCATGGAATTGTACTTCAATGTTTGTTCACACATCAAAGCACTAAATGTAATAAGAGGAAATGCACATACATGGTCCGGTTATTTACCAGGTGATGAATCACTGAAGCGTGGGTATTGTTTACCGTCGACTACTTAATGTATGCTAAATCTTATACAATTACACATACTGTGTTCTCAATAGCAAGGTTACTCGTGATGGCAGTTATCTATGCTCACTAACAAAGTAAATTATGACCGAATACGTTAAAGAATGTGAAGAGGAATTATTTTTCATATAATTTAGTATTCTTGTACGCCGTGTGGTATCCGGCTGAATAGAATAGTACCACCCTCTTTTCTTACCGAGGTGTGGTAAAATACGACAGAGGTAAGTTGATGTCAGGCAGGCGGCCGGTCGTAAAAACGCAGCCAAATCATGTGACAGCATGTTTATAACATGTTGTGCCGACCCCACTTAGAGTGGGATAAGGGCAGGAAGATGATGATAATTTAGTATTCTTGTCTAAAATCTTACATCCTAAAATAAAGTAACCAAAACCAAGCGAGTCATTTGTAAGAAATTACTTTTAAATGCTACTATACGCGTACTATGTATACAACTATAACTTATATTATGCTTCGATTTTTGCTGCTTTATGCGTTAAAGAATAAATATATGTTACACGTTATGTTTAAGCGTTAAAGAATAAATAAATATGTGTTAAAATTACACACACGATCGTTGGTCCCTAAAGTAAGTAACTTAATACTTGTGTTATCGGTGACAGACAACTGGTAAATATATACATACATAATTTTGAACACATACTTAAATACGAATGAACCTTAAGGGACTTCCTTAAGGGATCGCCACAATCCACGATTTTGTGCCACTTGGACCCACGAGTCCCCGCGACATTTTTCAGGTCGTCAGTCCACCTCGTTGGGGGTCTATAGAATATGAGACAACAAAACTTCAACACTTTTAATTTGAAATATATAAAATAAATTTAATAAAAGAAATGCATATTAATTAACATGATGCAATAAATAATTCACGTGCATGTCAACTATGTCAATGTTATGATAAAAGAAGCATGCGTCCTTGCATGTGTGCTATAATCACTCAACACACGATATTCAACGGTTCTTGTATTATTATTGATACAATTTATTACACTACTTTTACTTATATTACTGAACTTTACATATGCATAAAATTGTCTTGGGTTCACAACCTTTACCTGATACTAGGTGTGCCCGCGGCATCGCCCGCGTAGAAGTTAGTCTCTTGAAATTTTGAACATAAAAGTAGTTATTGTGACTTGAACATTATAGATAGAGACATCCTCTTGCGGACTTTTTTGTAGTATTTTTGTAGTATTCTCTAGTACATTACTTAAGTTTATCTCTGTTGGTTTACGCGGCGCTTTCGACTAAAGCTCTCAGCAGGCGAGTTTTTTTTACAACTATGCAAACTTTTCAACACAATTTGCATAAAAACGTAATGCACTATTTATCTATACCTTCCGGAAGAACTGCGCTACCTTTTACCAGAAACCGCACAAAAATCGTTTCAGTGGATTTTGCGAAATAATCGATTACGTATAGACGGCTTTTGGTGACTTTGTTTTATAATAAGTATAAACTATATTGTGAGAAGATGCATTTAATAGTAATTTTATGAGAAACAAGCAAATTATTCGCTATTGTGATAATTTGACGGCGGTATTGGGCTGTGCAAAACATTTTTTGTAAGATTAAGTAATTTGCATGATTAAGTTTTCAAGTTTCATTTATAATTTACAGAGGATATGAATTATTTAGACGTATTAAGTACTTAATATGTTTCATGAAATCTATATTTAACTTTTATATTAATTACAGGCTTCACGCATCACTAAGTCTTCACGTGATTATAAATATTCAAGCCTAAGTTTAATTGTGTCATATTTATTTCACGTTGATTCAGGTATTTATTTTATTCACTAATTAAAATCGTAGTATAATATATTTTTATAAATAGTTTTCGAACACTGGTGTTGCCAGTAATGGAATATGATTCTTAAACGAAGTCGTTACATGTGAGAATCAGAATCATAGAGTTATTAAAATGTGTCCATGGAAAAAAGAAGGAGAAGTTAGGAAATAAGACTCTATCTGTCTTCCTTTTTATGTGTAATGAGACAAAGATAAGTATAGATCTCTCACCTGTATGCTATTATTTTCCAAATTCAAAATATTTTTTATTCACGTGGTACTTTTGAACCGTCAAATCTTTTAAAGAAGCTACCGCTGATTCGGAAGTTTGCTCCAGAGAAGAACCAGTAAGAAACTCGACGGATAATCTTTTTAAAAAATAATTACAATTTGATTGATGGTTAGAAAATATCATTGCAGCTGGATGCATAGCTGACTGCAGTTAAGATACGCTACTATCACTCAAATAATCCTCAATTGTATGGTAAGCTTTATGTAGCAACATCTTTTTAAGAAAATTTCTAAACTTGCGTAAATACAAGTCTATTTGTTGGACGCTCACTCACAGACCTGCCTATCACTCTCCTACTCTATGTTTAATAACTCTCTAATAGCGTAGGACATTGGATAAGCTTGTGTGGAGTTTCTGTACTTGATTAAAACAAAAATGAGGAGATCCTAAGAAGAACAAAAGTGACTGATATAGCCCAACGGATCGTGATACTAAGTTGGTGATAGGCGGGGCTCATACATCGAATAACCGAAGATGTTAGGGTTGCATATTGATGGATTGACGATCTTGTCTTGGAAAGCGAAGGGAAGGCCCTCTCAGTAGTCGGACATACAAACTATAAGTGGGATTCCCCTGCATGCGAGCCGCACTAGATTATATGGGGTGGAAATCCCAGTCCATCAATTGAAGAAAGACTTACATTTTTTACAAATAAACCCTTAATTATACTCCTTTAAGTCTTTTTTATATGTAATAGGAGAATAGCGATAGAACTATAGCCTAATATAAAATGAAGCTGTAAGTATATTTTTTTATCAACACAATGTAATTATATCGAAGTCGCCATCGGACTTTTTCCGAATGGACGCCTAGTGATATTGATTTTTTTAGGAATTTCCCGGCCGCACAATATTATATGTATATTAGAAGGATAGCTCGTATTTTACTGCGTATTAACATTATTGTTGCATTCTGATAAAAAGCTACACGTTTAAATTAAATAAAATTAGATATCTAAATGTCATTTCTGTACGATAAAAAATACTACATTAATATATACGACGGTGTAATTAAATTCCGATAAGAGAATTAAACTAGCACTTTGTTTCACATATTTCCCGTTGCTTTTAATATTCCCTTTTATACATCTTCCTTATTTGGAAGTAGTAATATCCCGCGGTTTCACCCGCGTACATACGATTTCATACCAGTGGAAAGTTTATGTCGGACTATAGATTTATTTATGTTAACATAAAAAGTTTTATTCATGGCGGCACTTTTATTAACTTTTAAAATATAACAAAGATTTATTGGCATAACTATAGTAGTAGATTTTAAACTTTCGCGATTCATACTAATTAAAATATAGACAACCGGTGTCAGTGTGGTGTGCAAGAGACCTTATGTGGATTGTGCGGTTCAAGTGAGGGTAGATGAAGAAAATAATGACTGTAGTACTCGGGAACGAAGACGCTGCGGCGCTCCAGTCAGTTCGTGACCACGGTGGATGCAATTCTGCCGAAACGTCGAACCTTATACAAAGGTAACGAGATTATCGCAATGTGACCCGGTTGTCTATATTTTAATTAATAACTATAGTAGTTGGATATATAGTATCGCGGACTTTTTTGTAGATATTGATACGTTCTATAATACTGTGGAACATTTTTTTGTTCTATCATCAATAGTTTTCGGAGCGCATGCGATAACAGATTTTTGTGACTTATTTTTTACACGTTATTACGTTTTTATTACGGATCTCTATTTTTTTGAAAATGTAATATAGCCTATGTTGCTCAGTAAAGATGCAGCATTCCAATGGTGAAAGAATTTTTGAAATCGGTCCAGTAGTTTTTGTGTGAAAACATACATACAAATTTTTGCAAATATAAACTTACTTAAAGCTCTCCTGCATTAAGTTGTCTAAATAACAAACATATTGAGTATTGGCATATCAATAATATATGAGACAAATCTGATCAACACGTTTTCGACAAGTTATATAAGTTGTTCCATAGTGTCTATATTGCTTTTGACTGCGTGTTCATTGTTCACGAAGGTTCCATTGTGGGTTGTTACATAATTTATTCACTTCCTTTCACTAATCACAAGTGAAAGCCACTAAAAGGGTTACCAGTAGAGAGCGTGACTCGTCATTTGTATAAAAGGTAATGAACTCGACACTTCCAAATCACGATTTCAAGCAATGTATCATGTAAAAGGTAGCTATACTAATAATATGAATGCGAAAGTCTGTTTATCTCTACGTCTGCCTGTTTCCTTTAAATTGATGAAATTTGTAAAATTTTTAGCGATTATATTCCTACCGGGCTTCGTAAAAGGCGACTAAGGTAAGTTGACCCACCGTGTGGTATCCGGTTTAGTAGAATAGACCACCCTCTTTCTTACCGAGGTGTCGTGAAATACGACAGAGGTAAGTTGACGTCAGGCAGGCGGCCGGTCGTAAAAACGCAGCCAAATCATGTTACAGCATGTTTATAACATGTTGTGCCGACCCCACTTAGAGTGGGATAAGGGCAGGAAGATGATGATGATTCCTACCGGGCTAAATATAGGATAGGATAAAAATTCCCCCTTTTTTCCGGAATAGGATAAGCTCCATAATGGAGAGTATTTTTAAACTAAATTTGACGTGAAAGAAGTCGCGGGTATATCTTTAACAATTATGCACATACAAAAGTAACAATAAAATTATTTTGCTAAAATCCGCGATAAAGTAAAATAGAAAATATATACATATAATGCTAAATGTAGAGTGGACTATCCTTTTTATACATGCAGGTTCGTTAGTATTATATATATTGTCTATTTTACTTTATCGCGAATTATAGCAAAATAATTGTATTATTACTTTTGTATTATAGATCTCCGCAAAATAACGCCTAATTCTATAAATTAATTATGCACATATTATATAGTTGACGTGTAGAGTTTCCACAATAACAATGAATTGTTGGTTAATCATGTTGTAATTATAAAAAACTTGTCCTTTAACTTAATCTGTAAAATTTCACAATGTAGCAAGATTCGAATTTGTGTCTAGGTAATGACTTCAGCAATCCTCAAAAGCTATTATAACTAAAGCTAGAACTATATATATTTTAAATTCAATAGTATATCCCCAGGTAATTAAAATTCACTTTGTACTTCAAGTACCAGCTTCTGACAGTGACTTTGTCAATGTGAACTTCAGTACCTTGTAAAAATCCGTACCATTCGTCGTTCTTTTCGGACGTGCAAGAATCACAAACATACTTTCGCATTTGTTATATTATTATCGAGATAATAATTTATTATTAGATAAAAATTATGACTTTCAACTACATGGGTAAAGCCACAGCGATTAGGTATTTGTTCATAAAAAGATCAAGGTCGTCTTTAATAGTAGGTGTCGAATTTAATATACAGCTCTTATGTTTGTGTTAGTAATATTGAAAATAAAATACTTAAAAACTTGTCTTGTTTCAATTTTATCCTTGCCCACTTGATGTTAAAGATCACTGATATTTTAAAATATGTATTTTTCAATAACAAGTTCAAAACTAAATTAGGAATACTAGAGGTATACAATAAGGAGATCAATATTCGAGTTCCAAACAGCTAAAATGACTACTCGGTGGAGGAAAATGCTCTAGTAGTACCTACTGCTTCCTCCTGCTACATAGATGGATTCCTCCAAAATATCGTGAGAAGTAATGTTGTCTTGCCGTACAAAACTGTTTTTCACATTACGATTTGAAGACCAATATTGGTACATTGGTCGTGTATCCGTTGAAGAAAATTGACGATATTCTGTCTTTATGTACTTGCTTACTTTACTGGCGCTCTGGTACCTGTTTGAAATATTTGAAAATACTTTTAATAACTGCGGAAGATAGGTTCAGCAGTGGAGTTTGCAAAACTATGCGTTGAAATCATTTAACGTCACGACAAAATACCTTCATTTGTTACATTATGTTCCAAATTTAAATTTATAAGGATATTGAGTACTTAAGTGCTAAATTTGAATCGTAAAAGATAATAAAAGACCTGGGTAAATGGACCCATGTCTACCACTTACGTAAATATATTATTACATACCGAAGTGAAAGTTTACTTTATATACACTGTTCGAATTATCAGTTACGAGTTCAGCTAATTCTTTAAAAGTAGAATGGCATATTCACTTAATAGTTCAGTTTGTACAATAGATAACCAGGTTTGCTTGGATTTGTCAGGCGGAATGGTCAGTCAAAAGCTTAGCAGAGAGTGTAAAATGCAAATAATATATCGCATATCGTTCTAAGGGTACCTGTAATAAGGCTCGATAAACGGTTGGTGCAACTGTGGCTTACTCGTCAACCCCTGGAATGAGTACAGAAATCTATAACAATATGTAAATATTATATATTATTCGTATTTGTGTTGGCGACATTGGTTTGGTTTCGAAGCAATATGATATATAAGTACATCGTGATTGTAATAGTAAAAATATTGTCAGTTAACTTCCGATGCTACGTACAGTGCACAACTAATTTATACATGGAGTTTACTGTATTATATACATGTCTTGACATTTTTTTTACAACTCTGCGCAGATATCTTATATACAGAATGTTATAGCGTCACTTTATTGCGCAATGACATCTAAAAACATTCGTATCTACGTTCAGCTGTGTCATACTCAAATAGGATAGTCATAGTTAAACAACCAGCCATATACTATGAATTGTTCAAAGTCGTGCTCTAGTTTTATCGACCTTAAGACGACATTACATGATATTAGTAGAGCTGCTGCGTTATATACTCCGTTTGTCGAATCAAGACGTTCTTATTTTCGCCTGAACCGCCCTGTAATATTGTAAAAGCCGTTAATACTAACAGCGCCTTCTCATTTAATAAAAGAAAACAACATCTATCTTTTGGATTGACGTAGAATTGCGAATCTGTATCTGACATCATCTAAAATTATTATTGAAATGGAAAGTCACGGGACATCGTCTCGCATCCGGATTTATAAAGGGGTCAATAAATTAATTTATTTGGCTTTATTTCGGCGCTAACATGGGCCTCAAGCGTCTCGTACAGATTGGTCGTGATTGGCCCTCGCTTGTTGTCTAATCAACGATTGTTATCAGACAATTGATGTAGACAAAAACCATTAGGTATTATGTTTACTGAGTAATAACTTTAGATATTATTTAGTGTTCTAAACACTGTTAGAGCTTGATTATCATTTTCTGAGAACCGTGATATCACTATATACATAGTCGAACCCCGTTTTTCCTTCGGAAACAGTACAAAACACATACATAGTTGAGGGTATTTTAACTAAAAATTAAAGCCAACAAGCTCAACTGGTTACAAAATTGGTACGGATTTAGCCCAATATCTTAATAATACATACAAATCTTTAAACTATGAAAGTTTTGTTTATCCTTTTTTGTTTTATAAATAATGAAATTTAATACAATAGTACCTGGGTGGTAAAAAAATAAAAAAATAGATGATATTATCTGGAATCGAACCTGGTATTCTGAAATCAAGACCAACTTTTACCCAAATGAGCTATCGTGACTTAGAAATTATCAGCGTAATTAAAGTTTGCTTTATCATAAAATGGTAGCGTATTGTCAGTGCCCGAAAACAAGCATAAAACAATTTTTTTGTTTATAAAACCTAGCTTGATCAATTTTCCCCCCCTTTCAAGCTTTTTTTTCAACCTAATGCAATTTTTGGAAATTACTTTCGATATTAACACATTGTATGGGGATACATACTAGTACGTTTTCGGACGATTGGGTCACTTGAGCGCGGGACACGTGCTAGTACGTTTTCTGACGATTGATACTTGAGCGCGGGACACGTACTAGTACGTTTTCTGACGATTGATACTTGAGCGCGGGACACGTACTAGTACGTTTTCTGACGATTGATACTTGAGCGCGGGACACGTACTAGTACGTTTTCTGACGATTGATACTTGAGCGCGGGACACGTAGTAGTACCTTCTCTAGCGATTGATACTCAAGGGCGGGACACGTACTTGTACGTTTTCTGACGATTGATACGTAAGCGCGGGACACTTACTATGTACGGATGTAACAACATGGTATGTTTGTAAGCACAAAAATAGTAAATAAATGCGTAACTAAATAACTAAATTTACACGCAAAAAACCCGCTCTGCTGCAAAATGTACCCGCACATAGGGTGCTAAAGGCCTAACAGATGAAGTCGACAGCGGATTTTATTTCTTAGTTACTTTTTCTAGTAATTTTTTTATTGATTAATATCAAACAACCCAAAAATAAAATTATTGTCTAGTCCAACAAATAAAATTTAAAATAAAAGCTATAAATTATGCTTATCTTTCTCGGAAGTAATAATATCTTGAATTATATAAATGAAATTATTATACTGTGGAAACGTTGCCTCACTTTAATGGATAACCAAATTATACATTTGTAAGTTTATATTTTAAGTATATGTGTGAATTTTGCTAACATTTTAAAATAGTCAAATAGATAAAAACTGATAATTTACATTTTATATTGTTATGCATAAGACCTCATTTGTTTGAGTCGTCTGTGCTTCGTTTGTATACGGCGTATTAAATTCAAATTCAAATTATTCTTTATTCAAATAAACTTGTAAACAAGTGCTTTTGAATTGTCAACTCTACTGCTGGTTCGGAAGGCTGTTCCTACCGAGAAGAGCCAGCAAGAAACTCGGCGGTTGCTCTTTTAAAAATATAATTCTTAATACTATTTACATTTAGTCGTTACTGTCTTGTACAGGTTCAAAGAGAGCTATATCCACACATTCTTATCTTCTAAATAATCTTCAAGAGTATAGGCTTTCTGTATCAGCCTCTTTTTAACAGTGTTTTTAAACCGCTGTAATGGCAAAGCTGTTATTGATTGCGGAATTTTATTATAGAATCTTATACCAAAACCCACAAACGAATTACGTATCTACTTTTGCAAGGCGCAAAGCAGGAGCCGCAAGCTTATGTCGGTTCCTGCTTTGTCTATTGTATACATCACCTATCGTTTTATAATTCTTTATATTTTTATGTACAATTGTATTAACTTATTGTATTAACTTGAGATACCTACTTAGAGATTATTAATTTAAAGATATATTTTTGTTTAATTTGACAATTTATTTACGTTCCGCTACCTTTCGTGAAATAGATACGTTCTCAGAATGGGGTACGTATTCGCTACAAATCAAATTCCGAAATCAGTGATATCTCATAGCTCCTAAGTTGGGCATTTTAGCTTAACATTTTAGTATGTTGCCTAAACTAGTACAGTCTAAACTCTAGTCTACAAGCTTATCAAGCTATACAAGCTTATCCATTGCCGTGTGGTTAAAACACCCTTAAAATGCCCCGCGTCTGATTACTTTCTACAAATAAAAAAGTAAGTACATTACTTAAGGAACTTTTAAAAGTAACGATGTTCCCCACGTTCTATTTTATTCCATTATTAAACAATGACAATTATAATTTGTGACTCAAGAAATGACATAAGCGTGAATAACAACTAATTAATAACCTTTATATTATTTCTGGGAATTATTTTGTTTGATGTCAGACGTCAGTGTATGTGACTCAAGGATACTACAAAAAGCCTTTAAACATCTTATATATAACAACTATAATACAACATTGTTCAGGGAATATTGAAATATATATTTTTATCTATAAATGCCTGATAATCATTTTTACTGAAAAAAATATTCTAAATAAACAAAATCTCTCAACACTTCTCAATAACAACACGATGTGTAATAAATCAATAGAGCTTTGTGGCCTTACCTTTCATGTTTTAAATACGGAAAACTTCGATAATAATAAATTAATACATAAGGATCCATCGAATAAATAAATAGTCAATAGTTATTTACTATGTATATTACATATGCAAAATATTAATAAACAATTCCACTGGACGATAAATTAAAAATTTGAATGGGTCTTTAGCATCTCCTTTTTAATATTATGCAACACAAAAGAAGGATGTGTGTAACGTAACGTTCGTTGCTTGCACGTAGTGTGTAATTGCTTGCACAAGTGTAGAAATTTTAAACAAAATGATCAGTTTCTGACATTTATAAGACGTTTATATTATCTTGGGAAAAATATTTACATTTTTAATACTCATTAAATAAGTAATTAAGACAAATTGTATTTTAGTTTCATATTTCTATTTGTGTAGATACGGCAAATATTTTTATTTGATATTCTATATTATGAACAATTTATAAATTGAATTTTAATATGTAACACCAAAATACTCGCTTCCAAACATAGGTGTGGCACTATTAGCCAGTCATAGCAACTTATTTCTACCTACGTTGTTTTTCACGTCCACTTGACTACGACCAAAAAGTTACAACATGATTACGTATGAGTCAATAAGTGCAGGTGCTCTAAGTTTGTCCTCAGCGATATTAGAACAAAACATATTGTCCTTGTAATATCCATTATTAGCGAAAATTTTATGTTTTTGTACAGTAAAAATTGTTTAAAAAACGAATATATTTAAATGAATTAATCTAATATATATATTTTTCCGAATTTTGGAACGGCGTTAACGATTTTCATGAAATTTAGTATGTAGAGGGTTGGGAATAAATCTAGCTAGGTTTATTAAGAAAAAAATGTTGATTTATCCCTGTTTTCGGGCATTGAAATAAATGTCATCATTTGTCCAGTTGTAATAGCGCAGTGGTAAATTTATGGACGGGTTAAATATGTGAGAACACCTGGGTTCAAGTCTCACATGTCACCGATGTTTTTTTTTCGTTTTTATTTTTTTAATTGCATTTTCTTTACATCTTTTATAAAATTTATAAAATTACCTAGCAAGGCTCGGTCATCCAGATACTAATTATATAATACTAGCGGCCTGCCCCTGCTTCGCACGGGTATAAAATATATATCCCATGTCAGTCAGTGTAAAAAAATGATTAAAATCGATCGAGTAGTTTTGACTTATTCATTACTGCCCGTGGCCCGCACGCGTTAAATTTGGAGAAAAACAATTTCCTTTCCTATACCAAGAAGATTTCCTGCTATCTTTGGAATATCTAAATTCATATAGTACATTTTTACTTATTTACTTTTACATCTTCCCTATGTATTTTATTTTTACAATTAATTACAGAATGTCTTTAAAGAAACTCTTGAAAGAGGGACATAGCTGCTAAAGTCGAAGTGTTATAGGGCGAAGCGCGGCGTCCTCACGGCATTTTAAATCTGTAATATCTCCGAAAATGCTCACTTAAATTACATGCTGCAAACGGCCATATTGATCTATATTAAATCAACTATTTATTTAAGGTACTTAATTGGATAAGGATTAATGCTGTATTGTATAAAAATTGCTTCAAACATATGGCATTATTTTTCGTAAAAAGTAAATGACAAAAAATGCTATAGTGGGTTATCCATAAGAGATAGACATATACCATCGCGGACTTTTCTGTAGACCTTTTCAAGATATACAAATACTTAGTACATTATTTTGATAAATCTCGTAGGGTTTAGCCTGCGTTTGCAATGTAAGCGGAAAAAAATGTAATTATTTACAGAAACCTCAAAAATTACAGTATTTCTCTACTCCGTATTGAATGTTATTATACGTACAAACCTTCCTCTGGAATCACTCTATCTATTAAAAAAAACCGCATCAAAATCTGTTGGGTAGTTTTAAAGTTTTATGCGTACATAGGGGACTTTGTTTTATAATATATGTATATGTATATAATATAACAATAATTTTATCATTACATTTTCAACCTATTTTATTGGAACGTAAATATACGCACCACGACACTAAATTGGATAAAATATATACCTTCTTCTTCGACTTCATCAAATTTTTGAAGAAATAATTGAATGGGAAGAACACAAAATTCAGGTGGGATATGCAATAAATATAAACAACACCTTGTTACTTGTACCTACAATTTGTATTAATTTCGCAGACACAATTTGAAAAAAATCTTTGGATGAATGCAGAATCGAATAACCAATTATTAACTAATTTCATTAGAACCATTTAATGACTTACAGGAAAATTTCAAAATTTATTGTCTGCTAACCATTTTAAATGACTGGTAGAATGTTTTGTGCCTTATTTGCGCCATTTAAAACGTATTAAGGCTCACCATAAGATTCAAAACATAGATATGATATAATAAAGCTATTTTTATATCGGTTTTACTACGCCGTCTGATTGTGGTCGTAAAGTTGAAGGATCATTTAGTCGCAGGTATGAACCGTATGAGTCAACAAGTGCACACGCACTAAGTTTGCACTCGGAGTAATAAAAAAGGTTTTTATATCAGTTCTTTTTTGATATGATCACAGAGAGGATGATCAATTTAAATATCCTGCCCTTATCCCACTCTAAGTGGGGTCGGCACAACATGTTATAAACATGCTGTCACATGATTTGGCTGCGTTTTTACGACCGGTCGCCTGCCTGACGTCAACTTACCTCAGTCGTATTTTACGACACCTCGGTAAGAAATGAGGTTGGTCTATTCTACTCAGCCGGATACCACATGGTGGGTTAACTTACCTTAGTCGCCTTTTACGACACCTCGGTAAGAAATGAGGGTGGTACTATTCTATTCATCCGGATACCACACGGCTAAGTATTGTCGTATGAATCTGATAGGTAAATTTTGAGAAAATTTTGTTACGTTAGCAATGGACAATTTTTTTATATTCTACTTCGATATAATAAATAAACAAAATTTTAAACACAATTATCATTCTCCTGTCTGTAATTAAATTTTAAACGTAAAAGAAAATTCTTTTACGTTTAAAATTCAATTACAATTTCAATTCCACTAATATTATAAATACGAAAGTTTGTGAGTATTTATGTTACTCTTTCACGGCGAATCTAAGCCAATATCGATGAAATTTGCGACAATTATTCCTTAAATACAGAGGTAACATACAGGCTATAGAAATCCTGTTAATTCTACAGAAACAGGATGACATCGAAAAGCGCCATCTATTAACCTATCACGCGACAACAGTCACAAGAAGTTGCAGGTAAAAGTTAGTAATTTCATAAAATAATAATCAAAAATTTTGTAATCTTTTTTTCCAATATGAAGTTCTTATTCTGAGATAAAATTTTAGCTGCACATAAATTTTGCATAAGAATCACTATGTTATGTAAATGATTTGGCTGATGGGTTATAAATAATGAAATGATTCTTTACACAGTTGCCAGCTTTGGCGCAGGAAAAATAGACGTTGCGCTGTTTATTTTTGCGATAATTTTGGCTTCGTTACCGATATTATAATTGAACTGACGTTTTTATGAGAGTTCATTTTTTATTTAACCGAATTAGTTTCATTGAACTTCAGTAATTGAACAATATTTATGTACACATCAGTAGCCTTCCGTTGTATTTTTAAATTGCGATGCATTAAAATATAAACAACGAAGACATTAATAATTTAATTCCAAGTAGGTACTTATAAGCATAATATATAAGCAAGGAAGTACTTAAAAGCAAGCAAGAATTTCATCAAGTATCTAGCTTGATGAATATTTCATAATACACATTATTGTAAGAGGTTAAATTAATTTTTTTTTTCATCCTAATGACTAACTTAGTGTATGAATGGACCGTAACTTTTTACTATCTATGGTTTATAGGATAGTCCAGTGTGTTCCCAAATTTCCCAGATTTAACCGATTGTATCTTTTCTTATATCTTAGGTAATCAGCAGTATAATAAATAAGAAAGATATGTTATCAGATCGAATAAGCATCTAACAACAGGTCTTCGCCTTGTCTAGGGAGGTCTTCGCGGTTTGAAATGCCCGGTTTATCGTTCAAATCAAAGGCCAAGATTCAGGCTTGGGTATTAGGTACCTACTCGTAAGTAGTCTTAGTCCATATAAGGTCCTGGTAAGGACTGGTGGTGACCGTAGGAGCTCTAAAGGGAGAGCATCCTGTGGAATATGCGTTTGTCGTATCGAGATGTTAGTATTATAAACTACCTAGTAAATTTATCTACTCAACTGTCATTCATACTTAGTCATTCTAAGTTTTGCTCGCTTTTAGGTTAGTAGAGCTACTTATTAACAATTTTTTAAGGTAGTCGTTTCACCATTAGAGGTTTATAAATATTGCGTCTATCGGACACATCTTTGCATCGGCTAAGCCACTTCAACACCTTGTGATCCTGACGTGCATTAGTTATATTTTATTGAGCCATCTTGGCGATTCATTCTCCTCATTTATAATGTGAATCAATTGGAACATTCGTATGATCTGTTGAAACCATGTTATCTATAGAAGATGAGGTTTATTTTGGGATTGTTTAATATAGTTATTACAATTAGCATTGGCGTAAAAATTTCCACGCATTTATAGTTAAATATTTGCATTAATACTGAGACGCGCCTGTCGCGTCAAATATTTAATTAACAAATTAACTGACGCTCGTATTACTAATGCTGTATAAATATCTATGCTGACGACTATAGATAATTTAGATCTAAAATAATTCTTGTTTGTTATAGGCTCAGTGAAATTACAGAAACTTGATATATAGTGTCTGATTATATAAAACATTGATCTTGAACTATCTCATGCGTTTTATGATATGGCTGTAGTATGACCAAGCGCATTTAGATTTAGAAGCGTAATTTATACGTCTCAATGCAAAGCTATTTTCCCTAAGTTTGTTAGACTTCTTATTTTCTATTTTATCTTCTTCTAATTTTAGTTATAATAGTTATTGTACGTTTCTTACCTTTTAAGCACGCTGTGACTACCTTTAATTAGATTTATATGTTATTAGCAACCCTAGGAAATATAACTATTAACCGTTACTTTAGTTACACATGTAATTCTGTTGGTAGTTCTATGGAATAAGTAAAAAAGATTTAGATGTCCATGTGAGTCATAAGGTCATATTTTCTGTTTCGAAGACCATTGGACCTATTTCCCCATTTCAAATAATGGATGTCACTGATATAAGTCAGCATTTTGCCAATAACATCTTAAAGGAGAGGTTTATTAGATCATTTATTTCCATTACCGGTGTGTTCATTGGGTACTCGATGAGACTTCTAAATTCTGAATTACAAGCTCACTAAATCTTCTTTTATTCTCATTATTGCAAGGTGTCTATTAAACAGATAACGCCCAGGTGACATAATAGTATTTAACTAAATAAATAAAAAGAACTTTATTCAACGACAACATAGATTAGTTTAATTTTTTTATATATGAATGTATGCTGAGGAAAAGGTCGTAGACTCAGCTAAGAAACTGTTTTCTGTCCACGTCTAAACCAACCAAACCAAAATTTATTTCTTCTTTCCTATTTTTTATTTTACCTTAATTCCTGTTTCAATCTATCCCTCTATCCATCTAAATATAAATATATAAAGTTTTAGACTCTCGATATAACTAATCGTGTGGGGAAGATACTTCATGATATTGGATCTTAATATTCTGTGGTTGTCACTCCCCACTGAATAACGCAGCATTGGTAGATACTAGGTAGATCGACCAAATAAAAAAGGACTTATTTTCAGCTGGAGACGTCCGTCTTTAAAAATATATATATAGATACTTTGTCATACTCGTGAAAAAGATATATTGCTCGTTTATATAGTAAATGTAATTCTTAATAATATTTGTTCGTTCTTTCAATGACAAACCCAACTAAACAGTGATCTGTTTACAATGTTTTTAAATTGTTATGTATATTATTAGCTCGTCATTAGAATGTTTGAATGCCATCTGTTTGGAGTGTAAGCCAAACAAACAGCGGTTAAAATAAACTAATCAATACATAATAGAATATGTGGAACAGTTAATATGATGCTGCATTTGATTATTTTCCAGCTATCATAGCAAACCGATAACTAATCAGTCTGAAATGTCGGTAAAAGTAGAACACAGGATATGTCTATACTGTTATACAAATTTGTTGTTAATTATGAAACTACGAATATAGTCTAATATACTATAAAAGTAGGCGTTACTTAGCCGAATTCTGGGTATAAAAGTAATGATAGAATTGTCTTTGCGTTTGTCAAGGAAATCTATGTAATGCTAAGTATAGGAAGCATAATCCATTTTTATATCTTATACATGCAGGATTCATTATCGCACGTACTACAAGCACAACCACTAACGACACCCTACACAAGCACTACCCTATCCACACGCTACGACAAAGGCTATGCTCTGTGATTTTCTCGTGGAGCATCATCAGGATTATGTTTTAATCACGGGGTGAAACGATCATCAACATTGTCGTAATGAATGTGTGTAAAGTATTGATGATGGTGGTGTTTTGTGTTACGTTCGGTCATTATTTTTGTACGAAAATATATCTTCTTATTTTTCGTAGTTCGCTTTGCAAATTCTCTCTTTTCAGTGGGCCATGCGTTCAAACCACGGGCAGGCACCAAAGAGTTTTTGTATTTAAAATCATATGGCCTATTGATATTTAAAATTTATTGCACAACATTGTGAGGAAACCTGCATATCTCTAGACATTTCTGGGCAGACCTGTATCCTATCAATCCGCATAGGAGCAGCCTAACGGGCCTAAGCTCCAGCCCTTCTTTCCAAAAACGAGGTAGAATGCCTATGTCAAGCAGTGGGCTAGTAACAGGCCGTTATTAAAGCTTAAAACAATTGTAATCATCGACACGAACCTTTAGGAAAATTGCCAGCTTCTTTAGCCGATCCATATTTATACTCTACCGTATTCTCCAATAAAATCGTTAAATGTACTGAAATAGCTGTCAACAAGTACAGAGGCCAACTACGTTGCATCTAAATACAATAAGTACATTGTCCTCAATAAAATGATTCTTGGCTCATGGATCTGCTTTCCATGCTGGGAGTGCAAGGTCCACCATTACAAATATCTTTAAATTATTATATGATACTTTAAAATTTATGGATTTAGAACCTCTGTACATTAGAGGACCTCTGATAAATAAATGGAATTCACGGAACTGAAGAATTGAAACGGATTAGTTATCAGTAAAATACTAAACCTGCTTTCTTTATAAGGATACAAAAAAACTAAGCTCACCACCAGAAGCCAATGCATTCTGGCGTATTATTCGACCTTATTTTACATATAAATAAAGTTCATAATAACTAATAATACAACGAATACACGCATATTTAAAAATGATTCACTATATTTTTTGTTAAGACTCCATCTGACTTTTTGTTTTCGACTGATTCGATCCGACTCGAATTTACATATGTGGAACCAAATTTCACAAACTGTAGAAGACTAATACGCACATATATTCCTGACCAAGTTATTTACCGTACGTCAAACCAAGTGGACCTATGAGTTCCTAATACAACTTGTAGGGTTACACATGTATATTACGAGTAACGAGTATATGTAGTAAAATAATTGACAAAAGCTTACATAGGTATGCTTAGATGACTCCTATATGTATGAACTGCGTATTCGAATTAGAGAAGCACGATGGGACTAATTTCTGAATGAAACCTCTTCGCGAAGAGAGTGAAGGCCTTTGTCCATATGTGTGACAGTAGCAAGCCGTTTATTCACTACCATATCAGTCGCGACTAACTTTCAAATGAACGGCTATTACTATATGCAAGCATTTCTATGGATCATATGCCACTTAAACTAAAGGGCTCCATCTGGGAAACGAGGATATCCGTTGGGATCACACGTTCATGTCAAAACTTAACACGTCCCCTATCCACTGAACCACATATGGCTCAGCTGACCAAATGTGGGAACCACATATGAAACTTGCGCTTGAAATGTACTAATACATTCCTTAGCCATATGTTTTAGGGTAGTAATATCCATTTCCGGTTTATTTTTTAAATATTTTAATCTATTTGGGTTTTCCTTTGACAACATTGCCGAATATAGTTTAATATTCTGCTAAAAGTCTATTGAACATGTAGTTCAATTTAGAATTTTGTGTTTAGGGCAGATTCCTTCTGTTAATTGACTTTTTATTAACCTCTTGTATGTAATGACAATCAGATGTAAATAAAAACGTGAACATTCTCACTTCCCATATGTCTGAAAGGGTCAATAACCTCGCGAGGCCAAGCCCAAGTTTTTTATGATCGTGAGCCTCAACGTATAGTGAATAATTGACCAGAATTATAGCTTTCTACAAAAGATCTTGTATCACTTTTTTCCACACTTCTTTCTGTACTCAGTCAAATTTAAGTAGACTCTCACGACATAGATAAATAACCTAAAACAAGCCAGGAACAGTCGCTGGATTCAAGTGCTTAGAGTTACTGTACTAGAGTAAGAAAGCCAGCCGAAAATTAAGAGCCTATGTTCCTTATAAATAGAAATAAGTAGAAATCAAATGAGGGTCTATCTATCTATCTATCTATCTTTTTTATGTCTCATTAGACAAAGATAAGTATAGGTACGAGTTTTATCTGCCTTATCATTATTTATTGTGACACTCTCACTTACAGGCTCCTCTACTCTGGTATAATACCTCTATGGACACAAAATTTGACATTGATTGTCATTGTAATCTATATAGAGGTCCTTGTCATTATAGCTGAGGGTCGAGTCTGTACTTAAATGCCACCTAAATTTAGTTTTCTACTAGTACAATTCACATGTCAAAATCACTTGATTCAGCAAAAAATTTGCAAGTTTATGCAGGTAATTATAAACTCATAAGCAAGTTTATTAAAGACTTTTAACGTAGGGCAATGTGGCTTATTCAAATGCCAAGTATAAGAAGCCAAAATGGATAAGTAGAAAAATGCTATTTAATGAGGATAATCACAAAGTCATAAGCAAGTTTATTTAATATTTGTTAGGTACGTTAAGCTAAAGCTAGGTATGTAGACGCACTAATTACCGACCAACTGTAAGTTTTACATAAAAATCCATCATGTCTTCTTCATTCTACACCATATTGGCGGAATATATCGTACCCTCAAAACACAGATCGAGGCCATAAACACAAAAGAAGAAGAAAAAGAATATTTATTTAGTCTGTGTTGTTGTTGACTACGGTATAGATATTTTATCATGTCTATGTTTCCAATGAGCACAATCGGCAGGGGGTGATAAATAACCGTGAGTCGTTCCATTTTTATTTTTATTGATGGAGTTAGTGACCTTGTGAGGCAAGTCCAAGTTCATATACAAGCGGCGGGAAGGGGAACACCAGCCAACAAAAATGATTTGGCCATGAACTTTGCCATGTCGGTCTGGACTTAGATAATGCTTTATTGCACGCAAATACGTCTATCTATAATTAACTACTATATTAGTAAGTGTAATAAATTTTAAGTAGTTTGAAAGTGGATTTGATGGACGCTTTCGACGCTGTTTAGTGATTCCACGCATGACCCGGCTGACATGTTTTTCGACCTGCGTATAATGTATGTAAATGTTCAAGGATAAATTTTGTCAGTTCATTATACTCTGGGCTGGAATTGGCTGAACTTATTTTTTGTTTTTTTTTTTATGTTCTTTATTTTCACGATTCTCAGTTTAGAAAATCAGCACAATTATGTTATATCTTTTTAAATATCTCTGTATGTATGGACTCTCTATATGTATGGACTATATTAGCATTTAAAATAAAAATTTCACAAATGTTTCATAAAAATAATTTGAAGTATAAATTATAAAAGGCATATAAATAATTATTTGTACGTGCGTTCATAGTTTTATGTGCGTCAGAGAGAATTTTTTTTTGTTTCCCAACACTGATTTGTACATAGTTTCCATTATGTATTTTTGAAATTGTTGACAAAATTGTATGTTGGTATTTTTAAAATTTCCGTACAGATTACATTGCAAATTAAAAATTTTAATTAAGAGAAACTGTAACAATGAAATTTAATTACTAACAGGAAATCGTGTTATATCAACGATATAAGATTATGTTAAGCAAAGCAACTGCCAAATTGTTTACCAAATTTCCTATTTGACTACTAATTTATATTTATTTACAACTAGCGGCCTGCCCATGCTTCGCACGGGTATAAAATATATATTTATTTATTTATTTATTTATTTATACAGTAATCCTACAGCGTTACAAAAATTTTTTACTTAAATACTATTTATTATAATAAAATAAGGCCAGGAGTGGATTACACAGTGACTATCGGTTATATTAAATTCCCTAAATTAAATTCATTAAATCGGTTATATAAAAATATCCCATGTCACTCAGTGTAAAAAATGATTAAAATCGATCCAGTAGTTTTGATTTATTCATTACTGCCCGTGGCCCGCAAGCGTTAAATTTGGAGAAAAACAATTTCCTCTCCCTATACCAAGAAGATTTCCTGCTATCTTTGGAATATCTAAACTCATATAGTACATTTTTACTTATTTACTTTTACATTTTACCTATGTATTTTATTTTTACAATTAATTACAGAATGTCTTTAAACAAACTCTTAAAAGATTCGAAGTGCTATAGGGTGAAGCGCGGCGTCCTCACGGCATTTTAAATCTGTAATATCTCCGAAAATGTTGACTTAAATTACATACTGTAAACGGCCATATTGACCTATATTAAATCAACAATTTATTTAAGGTACTTAATTGCATAAGGATTAATGTTGTATTGTATAAAAATTGCTTTGAACATAAGGCATTATTTTTCGTAAAAAGTATATGACAAAAAATGCTTTTGTGGGTTATCCATAAGAGATAGACATATACCATCGTGGACTTTTCTGTAGACCTTTACAAGGCGTACAAATACTTAGTACATCATTTTGATAAATCTCGTAGGGTTTAGCCTGCGTTTTCAATGTAAGCGGACAAAAATGTAATTATTTACAGAAACCTCAAAAATTACAGTATTTCTCTACTCCGTATTGAATGTTATTATACGTACAAACCTTCCTTTTGAATTACTCTATCTATTAAAAAAAACCGCATCAAAATCGTTTGCGTAGTTTTAAAGTTTTATGCGTACATACGGAAATATGGACTTCACTACATATTATAAAACAAAGTCCATATTTCCGTATGTACGCATAAAACTTTAAAACTACGCAACCGATTTTGATGCGGTTTTTTTTAATAGATAGAGTGATTCCAGAGGAAGGTTTGTACGTATAATAACATTCAATACGGAGTAGAGAAATACTGTAATTTTTGAGGTTTCTGTAAATAATTACATTTTTTTCCGCTTACATTGCAAACGCAGGCTAAACCCTACGAGATTTATCAAAATGATGTACTAAGTATTTGTACACCTTAAAAAGGTCTACAGAAAAGTCCGCGATGGTATATGTCTACCTCTTATGGATAACCCACAATAGCAGTTTTTTTCATTTACTTTTTACGAAAAATGATGCCTTATGTTCAAAGCAATTTTTATACAATACAGTATTAATCCTTATCCAATTGAGTACCTTAAATAAATTGTTGATTTAATATAGATCAATATGGCCGTTTACAGCATGTAATTTAAGTGAACATTTTCGGAGATATTACAGATTTAAAATCCCGCGAGGAGGCTGCGCTTCGACCTATAAGCACTTCGAATTTAGCAGCGACCGGAGGCGCAACTAAATATCCTTCTTTCAAGTTTATATTGTCTAATGATAAGAAAGCTATGAATGTTGTATGTAAAGACATTGTCTAATCAATTGTAAAAATAAATAATATCACTACATAGTATAAAACAAAGTCGAATTCTCTGTCTGTCCCTATGTCCGTATATCCCTATGTATGCTTCAATCTTTAAAACTATGCAACAGATTTTGATGCGGGTTTTTTTTTTAATAGATAGAGTGATTTTAGAGGAAGGTTTACATGTCTAATAACATTCAATATGGTGTAGAGAAATACTGTAATTTTTGAGGTTTCTGTAAATAATTACATTTTTTTCCGCTTACATTGCAAACGCAGGCTAAACCCTACGAGATTTATCAAAATAATGTACTAAGTATTTGTACATCTTGAAAAGCTCTACAGAAAAGTCCGCGATGGTATATGTCTATCTCTTATGGATAACCCACTATAGTATTTTTTGTCATTTACTTTTTACGAAAAATAATGCCATATTTTAGAAGCAATTATTATAGAATACAGCATTAATCCTTATCCAATTAAGTACCTTAAATAAATAGTTGATTTAATATAGATCAATTTGCCCGTTAACAGCATGTAATTTAAGTCAACATTTTCGGAGATATTACAGATTTAAAATGCCGTGAGGACGCCGCGCTTCGCCCTATAACACTTCGACTTTAGCAGCTATGTCCCTCTTTCAAGAGTTTGTTTGAAGACATTCTGTAATTAAATGTAAAAATAAAATACATAGGGAAAATGTAAAAGTAAATAAGTAAAAATGTACTATATGAATTTAGATATTCAAAAGATAGCAGGCAATCTTCTTGGTGTAGGGAAAGGAAATTGTTTTTCTCCAAATTTAACGCGTGCGGGCCACGGGCAGTAATGAATAAATCAAAACTACTTGATCGATTTTAATCATTTTTTTTACACTGACTGACATGGGATATATATTTTATACCCGTGCGAAGCAGGGGCAGGCCGCTAGTTGTTTTATAATATGTAGCGATAAGGAAGTATCGGTAATCACGGGTTCGAGCCTCGGTCATTTTCGAGTTTGCGTGGTTAACTGATAATGCTTTATAATGAATGAAAATTGCATACCTCTTTAGGAAACTTGCATACTCCTAAATACATGCAAATACGTACTTGGGAAAGTCCTAACCTAACCTAACATTTGAACAGCGCGCTTGTTAAATCTTTATCCCTAAGAGCCTATGCCCTCTTCAACTAAAGTTATATTTATTTTCTAATTAGTCTCGGAGACTGAAGAAGCTGGACTAATAAAAAAACAAGTTTATAAATTCGGGTTATTTTTTGGACCCGAGCAGATGCGAACGACTCTTAATGTTATTTTGTGCCCTGAACTCCGATTTTCCATCATTAAGTCAAGATTGGTTCTAGTTTTCGAGTAAGTGATAGTGACGTTATTGCGCTCTTATGACAGCTCACCGCTGACGTTGCATCGAACATATTTCGGAACTTGTTTTTGTATTGTGATTGTGCTTCGGAACGTGTGAAAATGCAGACAAATATTGTAGGTACATTCGATTTAGAGTGTTTCAAAGTCAAACAGATCCCAAGAAATATAAAAGACTCAGTTCAACCTCTGTTCATTTCTAATTTATACTTTTCAATTTAAAAGATGGCTACTAAATTAATGATTTATTAGATATCAAAAACTGGAACCAATTTAAAACAGGTTTCTAATTTGGATTCAGCCCCCGAATTTACCTTATTAACAGCTTTTGGTAGCTCAGGTCCAAAACCGTGTATACTTGTGTAATTAATATCCCTGTGTAACCGTATAATTCAAAAGCGTTTTCGTTTACGGAAAGTGGTAAGATGTTCTAAGTGACCATATCTCTTCAACCTTCATATGTTTTCATCTTATACATCATCATTACATCATTTAATGATAGAGACATTGCGTAATCGATAAACTGCAAGATAAACATAAATAACTTTGACAGGTACACAATCTGGGTGGAAAAAACAGAGGGTTTGGCATCACGCCACTTCTTGCCACATTAATTTATTAAAATTTGTCACAACAAAAATAATTTAACTTTCACTATGCCGATTTTTTCGTAGGTTTTTTTATGGGTTAGTCCATATTTCATTGTAATTAACGACACATTTGATATTATTAACGTAACGAGATTAAAAATAATCTGGAAAAAAGCAGGCATATTTACGATAAAATAATGCTTTCTTTATCGCTATTTGTCAAAGATGCTGTATTACAAATACCTTTCACTTAAACTTAAGTCGCATCTTATCTACACTTACTCACGATGACAACATTTTTTGCTAATCTTTATGGTTGATTACGTAAATCCCCGCTTTTATAAGTCGGCGAGATAAAATAAGAAAACAAAATAATAAGGCTAGATCAGTTACTTGGGTTTCGTTTGGATGGCGAACCCGCACCGAAAAGCGCTGACCAGAAAAAGTGACACGCTGTAGCTCAAGCGACACAAGATCTTATCCTGTAGATTACCTTGATTAGTTAGCAATGAGTTACTTTATAGGTACCTACATTAAAAATGTATATAATATACGCTTTTTTACATGCAAAATAATAAGTTTCGGGTCATGGTGTTGTATCACAAAAATACTCGTTCAATAAATGCAAACAATATATTTTTAGTAGCTTAAATCTTAAATCATTTTATCAAACAAATAATTATAGCCTGACATTTAATCTGATGTTGTCATAAAATCCAAATATTCTTTCAAGTTTAGTTTCTTTTCCAGAACTATTAGATCGTCAATTGTTTTAAAGCTACCAATGATTCGGAAGTTTGCCCATACTGAGAAGAATCAAGAAGAAACTCGGCTGAAAGCCATATGAGCTGTTGTCAGTTATTGTTTTGACATTGAATAGGGTATCAGAGCGTTCGAAGTGTAGTTAACTATAATTCCGCGTTCACCGAGACGTCCAAACTAAACATTACTGATTCATCTGTCGTCATCGGCCGCACTACTGAATGTGAAGTTAGTTCACTGTTCAGACTTTAGTTCGCGTGCACCGGTGGACGAGTGCGGTCGAACGTTCGCTCGCGCTATCTCGCACCTTATTTTAGTCCAAGACACTTCACTAGTTGAGTGATAAGCTAACAATCAAATTCAGTGCGACGTACGTACAGCACGTTTCGAAATTCTTGTATTCGGGCGCGTAACTCGCAATCGAGTTTATAGTACAATAAGATACTTTATATTACTTGTAAACTGTGAATTGACGGATGACTGTGGTGACAATACCGTTTCTCTGGGACCGAGAAAAGGGTAGCGCGATGGAGAGCTGTTACAAGCTGTATACATGGATCAACCACACTCTGTTGATGCTGCTAGTGCAGATGTTCTGGAAAGTCAGTCAGATATCGGATTATTTCAAACAAAAGTAAGTTGTGTTGAACGGGTTTTTTCTTATCTAATCTAATCCTTTATGTTTTTGAGATTAGGTGGGAAATAAATTCCTTTTATTGTTATCGTTATGATTAATTTATTTATATTAGCGTTTTTAATTAAATATTTATAAAAGTAGGAAACTGAACGGTGGGAAATGCTATAAAATACTTGTTATGGTATTTAAAGACAACAACCTTTACCCACAGATAATATTTGAAACAATGTTTATGGTGCAATCTCTTGCTTGCATTCCACAGAAACACAGAGGCTTGAATACACAGATAAACAAACTTATAAAATATCGACTGACAAATTTATCAGATAAAGTAGATTGTTTTTTTATATAGGGACTGAGGTTAGGAATCATGGAAATATCAACATGGAATCATGCCATGTGGTATCCGGCTGAGTGGAATAGACCACCCTCATCTCTTACCAAAGTGTCGTAAAAGGCGACTAAGGTAAATTGACGTCGGGCAGGCGGACGGTCGTAAAATACGTAGCCAATTCATATAACAACATGTCTAAAGCCATCGTGCCCTGTAAAAATTAAAGATCGTAAAACCATTATAAACCTACACAAGGAAATATTCCTGAGATAATTCGATAATATATTTCTTAGATGGATAATTAATCAAAATATAGCCAGAGTTGCGTGGCTGCAAAGAACTTAGTCAAGAATGCTAAAAATTTCGCTAATAAAACATTTACACCACATAATAGTATTACGACACTAAAAACTTAATATATTAACTTAATATAACTATTTTATATAAGAACTCAAGATGTTAGCGTGTGATTCATATCATATTATACAGAGTTGGCGTGTTCAAGCCCAAAGTTTACAATTCTTGCCCATTAAGGTAAATCATCGTAATGAAACATAAACATAACACATTCGTTGAACAGAATTGTTGGGATACGTGTATCTTCGCATTAACTCCATTATAGAGATATTTTAAAGGCCTATATTCAGTTGTTATAGAAACAGTAATAGGCCGTTACCTTAAGTACATCTTAAATAGAACGCACCCCTAAAAAGTCGGTAAAAGCGGGAAGTTGTATTTAATCGAAGATGCGGAAATATTAGGGAAAAGTAATCTTAAGTCTATAAAGTACTATTATATAAAGTTTCTATCTTTATTTCCGTCAGATAAGTAACTAGGGCAACCTGTCTGAACAATTAGAACAAAACTTACAAGAAAAGACCAATTCACTTATCAATCATGATAGAACATAGTTACGTGACATTTGTATGAAAATTGAGATTTTCTCTTGACATTTGTAACAAAGGATTAAAGATGCCTATTCATCTTCACCTTGTTTTGAACAAAGGAGTTTCGTTTAATTTCAGCGTTGATCACGCAATAAGGGATATGCAAATTTTTTAATTTACATTAACACAGTTGTTATGACGGTCTAAAAAGTAAAGCGTTAAAAAGAATAACATTTTAACCTATTTTAGATTCTGATGATCTTCGTTGACTTTTAATTGTCTTTTGACTTTTAAATTATTTCCATAGAAATTATAAACTTAACATTTTATTGGAGTTTCGAACTTTATTTCGTTTTAATTAATAAAATACTTATATGACTGTACCTGTTACTCAGTTAAGGAAATATTTTTTTTGCTAGTCATCTCTCTTACTGCATGATTTCACCATTTACATCAGCTACTTGGCCAATTGTAATTAAGTATCAAAATTTAATTATTAGTCATTTTTTGAAGCTATCATTATCTTATTTTCAAAGAAAACATACAGGAGATTTTCAATAATGTGAGTTATTGGAGAACTTTTATGATTTATTTTTTAAACTATTAAATTTACATAACATATCCAACCATACTTACATAATTTTTGAATTACGTAAATTGAATTGTGGTAAATTGAAAGGTGTTAAATATTTGGTGATACATATTGAGTTATTGAGTATGTAGTTACTTAACTTTACTTAATTGCTAAACATTCATAAATAAATTAAAGAAAAAAAAAGTTTGATTAGTATAGTCTTAAGTCTTTATAATTATATGACATGACCTTTTGTGGATGTTAACTGTCTCTTTATTTAAAAATAATTATTTTTTTAACGGATTACAGAAATGTATTTTATATATTCAAAATCTAATTACCGGTTACATATAACGCGTTTATCAAGCAAGCTGATGATATCATTTCCTCATACAAGTTTTGTTTGCATAAATAAATAATAAGAATGTAATATCCAATATCGATAAACAATATACATTCTTGATTTCCATGAATACTGGGTTGATATTGTTTTTGATTGTCATTGTTTTAAACAAAATTGTTTGTTTGTAATATATTTTCAAAACAATCGTATCTAAGATTGGACATTTATTTTTTAATACGTCATTTGATTTCACACGATTCGTATGTTTTATTTTCGAGCACTATTGTAATTTTGACGATTACAATAATGTACGGTGGAGCTGATTTGATGATAAATCTAAATGTCTGTCAACCCAAAAGAATATACCTATTCCTTGTGTTTAAGTTCGTTCTATCTGTTTCTCAAGGATTATATCACAAAATGGTGGCAATGTTTAAATGAAATTAATAAAATGAATGATTGATATTAAAAACTGTTTATTTCGTCTGCAAGCACGATAGTTCGAAAATCAAAAAAGATAAATATTATTTATTATATTACATCATAGTATGATGATGACATATATGTACAACAAATTCCTCACAGCTCTGATCATTGCTAACGAATGTTGAAACAAAAATTGTTCATCGCATGCTTTCATAAGTTTTAAACTAATAAGTGTACCTTGTTGAATACATAACCTGCTATATCTACGTTAAGTTTGATTATTATAAAAATATTTATAACTAGTAATATCCCGCGATTTCACCTGCGTACATACCGATCTCATGGCAGTGCAGTCTCGTAATTCGGACTATAGATTTATTTTTGTTAACATAAGAGTTTTTTTCTTCTTTAATTACCCTAACATTTTTAAGCTAATGAATATTCAGATTTTATGACTAATTTTTACACCTTATTATAATTTTATGACGGACCCCTTTTTTTTCGAAAATGTAATAAAGCCTATGTTGCTTAGTAAAAATGCAGCTTTCTAATAGTGAAAGAATTTTCGAAATCGGTCCAGTAGTTTTTGTGTGAAAACATTACAAACAAACATACAAATTTTTCCTCTTTATAACATTAGTATAGATTGTGATGTTAATTCAATTGTAATACAAATAACGTAATTATAAGCATCCTGCGCGAAATGAGTAATTCACAAAGTTCATTTTATGTATTTGACAATTTTAAAAAGAGATTTATAAAAAGATAAACAGTGTAAACAGTGGATAAACTATCTCTATTCCAACACATAAATAGCAGTTATCGTTAAACATTCACGTTGAACCTTCGTATATTTGTCTATCGTCCTCACATATGTATATGGACTTGTCAAATATTTACAATGATAAAGAAAAGAAATACAAGGAAAAAGCCATAAAACACTAGTTGTATATATCTTTTTACTATAGACACATCCTTGAAAGAGAAACGACTTTTAAATTTGAGCAAATTGTTTAGTATCGTAATCTAGGTGACATTGGTATCGTAAATTGCGTTGTGTACTTCCGCAACGCGCTTCGCATCACAAGTTTTTACGATACTTCTAAAAGAATAGAAAATTATACCATAGTTTACTTTCAAATACTTTAACCTTTACTTTAACCTTAATTTTATCATTTTACCTGAGACACATTGAATTTATCTTACCATACATTCTTTACTCCTTAGGCTATACGATTATGGAACGAATTAACAACTGAAATAAAACATGAGATATTTATTCGAACATATGCATATTATGTTACGTGGATATGCATGCGTATTTTCCAGGTTTTGCATGATTTTTGTGCACACTAGACACGCTTGTTTTGTAATATCCTATAGTAAGAATTATTTAGAAAAGACTACGTTATCATCTTTTTACCCTTAACCCACTCTAAGTGGGGTCAGCACAACACTCTATAAACATGTTGTCATATGATTTGGCTACATATTTTAGGACTGGCTGCCTGCCTGTCAACTTCCCTTATTCGTATTTTACGACACCTCGGTAAGAAAAAGGGTGGTCTTTTGTAGTCAACCTGATACCACACGATGGGTCAACTTACCTAAGTCACCTCTTAAGACACCTCGGTAAGAAACTTAGAGTGGGATAAGGGCAGGGGGATGATGATTAAATACTGCGAATATACCCGGAGGGAGTATAAAATCGTACCAAACCATGATAAAAATTCGTTCCAAAGATATCATAGTTTCAGTATTAACAATACCACTTGCGTAAATACATTCTATTTTACATTTAACCATGACATTTTCTTCTGTGATTGTAGGCCACATTTTCGAAGGGATAAACTCCTCTTACAACTCACGTATTTTGGACATTTCAATTTAGAAGCGAAATGAAACGGTCCTACAGAAACTGCAGTATTTACTAAGAATAATGTAAAAATAACCCAATACCAGCTATAGCCAGATAAAGGTGATATCTGGGACTAAAGGTACCGGAAACGAAGGAAGGACAATGAACAAAGTGTCCTATAATGTTAACAAATTCTAGTAAAATCAGCTAGATTAGCTGTAGTACTTAGAATAAGATAAAATTAACGTAATGATTTGTTACTAACCCACTACTAGGCATAGGCCTTCTGTCTACGTTTTGATGAGAATGGTAGATTAGATTGGTAGATTGGTAGATTATACAAATGTCCTGAATTCTTGCGATATGAAGGTTTTCTCAAGATATTTTCCTTCACCGAAAAACGTGTTATAAATTGTAATTATCAATTAGACACGTAAGTTTTAACAGAAAAACTCAATGGTGCCTGCTCGAATTTGAAGCCGTGACCCACTCCAAAGAGTGGTACGACCGAAGGGCTATCACAGCTCAAATGAGATAAGATTGATAAAAACATGTCGTGTTGAAACACATTCCAAGTCAATTCATTAATTACTTTCGTAATATTTGTTGTTTCAATCATTATGACGTCTAAAAGATCGAAATCGAAAAGTTATTTTCAGTGAAAATAAAAAGGTTAAAGGGCGTTCTACACGGTCAGGATAAACCGCCCGATCAAAGTGACCTTGGTCGGGAGGGATGCGCTACCGACCAAGGCCGTTGGCAACACCAAAATATTTCTAGGATGGACCGACTTCTACGCTGTCCATTTTTACACCAATTCGACCAAGGTCACCTTGGTCGGGTAGTTTATCCAGACCGTATGGCAGACCATTAAGGTTTCTAAAATTCACTTTGTAAGGAATCTTTGATATTAAGGAATCATTCACCGCCAAACAAATGATGCAATAAAGTGGAGGCCATTCTACGTTAGTATAAAAGAGCATATTACCGTCTTATTATCATGACACAAAAGAAAATAAACTTTAACTCTCTCGTAAAACGACTTCATGTTCAATAAACATTATAATTATATGAATAAACAAATACTCGAAGTCGTGTTGTGGCTATTGATATGTATTGGCAGTAATTGCTTGTGTGTTGCTCGTGCTATAAGCACCAACAAAATGAACATGAATGGTAAATTATTAATGTTCCACTCATTTTTTTTCTAGCAAACTTTTAGACAACTCATGTCGCCGTGAAATGTTCCAAAACTTAGTGGCATTTAACGTGTCTAAACCCATGAGTTTGCATCGTGTGAAATATTAACTCAAAGATCATTTTTCCTCTAGTTTTTTTTGGCCAACTGTCTAAAAAAATGTAGATATCTCAAATATGTATCTTACTTGTTAGATTAAGGATTGTGTACAAAAGTCCAAGGTTCCTCAATAGGGATACATAATTATAGAAACCTTAGTCCCTTTCTGAGCTTCTTATCATAAAAAGGTATTGTTAAAAAATTAAAAGTTGTTAATTTCTAAGTTTATAAATCGATATTATTATTAGCTACCAGACAAGGGCCGACTTAATGAATTTCGGTGCCACCAATGTCTTGATATTGTCGGTGTTCTATTTTATGGGGTGCTTCTGGATTTAAACGGCATTAGTTCTTATAGCTTGAAAAAAAATCTCTTAGAAGGAACGGCGTCCGGCAGAAGAAAACATGATTCATAATGTTATATTTTTAAACAAAAGCAGTAAAGGACTTTTGGTATAAAGAAATAGGAGTTTAGTTTGAGATAGGTATCTCAAACTAAACAATACAACTCTCAAATTATTCATATATTATTGAGATAATCAGGTGTTCTCGCATTGTTTTTCTTCAGTATACAATAGGCCTTATTGATAATATAAATATCCATTAGGGACATAGTTATTAAAGAATACTCAGGGGTGACTTCTCAGGGCTTGAACTCGCCACGACCAAAATGAATGAGTACCACCCTTTACAATTTTAGACAACGAAAAAAGTACTAGAACATTAAAGGTATTCATATATTGACATCCGACAGGCGGCCTGTCGTGAAATAACTAGCCAAAACATGCAATAACGTGTTCAAAACATGTTGTGCCGACACCACTTAAAGTGGGATAAGAGCAGGAGAATGATGAATGATGATGTTAGAAACCCTTAATATATTCTTAATTATTCTATTCCTTGTGATGAATCATGTCATAACTACGAACGCCTTCAATTTTCGCTTCACTAAAATAACATTTCAAAAATACATTCACGTAATTAATGAAGCATCAATCTTAACGACATTTCCTACTGTGCTTCACAAATTTTAAATCGTACGTAGGAACGTAACTCGTTGCCAAATGTGCTCGAAATACACGTCTACCCACAATTATGCTATAAGTGATGGGTGCAAAAGTATGTGATAAAATTAGACAACTCTTCCAAAATATATCCCCGAATATTCTAGTAGCTTTTGCCCGTGACCGTTTTCATTCCGAAAAGCACATTAATCAGTTGCTAATCGGGACGAAAAGGAATAAAGCGTGACTTTCACATTTGTAATATTAGTATTGAGTATAGAAAAAAGTAATGATTACTTCCGTTAAAATACTTTATTGATTTTCTCCTTTAAAGGGCTATCTGGAAGTGATCAGCACTGTTTAATAGCCCACCCTTTGTACTTTTTATTCTATCTATAGTTTAAGATTTGTTAGGTCCTTTTTGTAATTTTCTATGTTCACTAAAGATATATACCTTCTTCTTTTAGACATCTAAATCTTTTACTTACGAGTTTTAATAAAACAATACCTATATTCTGATCTATTAATTTATTCATTTGCAATGAATGCAATTGGCTATTAACAAAACGCCGTTCAAGTAAAAGTGGATTAGCGATCTGGTATGTCCTGTAGAAACTTGAAGAGTTATGGGCATTTACGGGTCTTGCTCCATCTTAGACAGCATTATCATAACTAGATGAGTAACGCCTTATGCATATTCTAGTCACGGATAAAATACATTTAAGACATTATTTATAAACTCTAAACGAAACATAGGTTAACCTTTGCTGATTTCAAGTCAAATAAACGTCTTTTCAAATGGCGTATTGGGGTCCCAAAGATGTTTTTCGTTATTGCGATATACGTTACAATATAATGTGTATACTGCGTCCATCATATTATCAGTCTTTTGACAGCTCACGCTCATTAAGTTTTGTATTGCTTACGTACAAATATCATACAAATAATATTTGTACTTTATGGATGGGTACCGCCCACTTAGTGATGTCACACTACTACAGGTTACTACGATTATGCCACAGATTAAAAATAATCGGTAGAAATCGATGTTACGAGTATTAAAAGACATTTAATAACATTATATAAAGTTTTACTTTCTTCTTAGTTAATACATGAATACAAATAAAACAATCAGGATATTTTAATTTATTTTATTAGCAAGAGTCGTCGGAATGATAATCAACACTAGACTCCTCCGATGAGGAGTCTTCAGTAGCAGTTATTATTAGCTCTTGTGTAGATAATATATTATCAAACGCAATATCACGTTCCCAATCAGAGAATATTACTCTTTTAGTTCTTTCCACCACACTTGCCCAGTTCTCGGCCGTTACGTGGGTGCAAGCATTTTTTAGCAATTGCAACATTTTATTCGCTGTGAATGGGGGGCTTGTATTGCATCTCGCAGCATGCCCTTTTACTTGTGCCCATATAAGTTCTATTGCGTTGTACTGGCAGTGGTATGGAGGAATCCGAAGAACAGTATGGCCATATTCTGCTGCCATTTCATTGATTACATAGCGTTTTGCTCTCTTCTTGGTTTTTAATATTTTTATTAATTCAACTTTTAACATTGAGTCGTCCACATTTTCTCCATTGTCCCGAAGCCAATTAATTATTTCATGCTTTTTATTAGCCTGTGTTGGCATTTTGTCAATTTGACGGGAGTGGTAGGGCGCATTATCAATAAAAATTATTGATGGTTCTTCCAATGAAATGAGCATTTTTTTGAACCACTCTTCATACACATTTGCATTCATCTCTTCGTGGTAGTCATTTGATTTCTACGATTTAAATGCCAACAGTGCGTCTTGTACAAATCCTTTTGCTGTACCTGCATGGCAAATGATTAGGCGCTCACCTTTTCCCATTGGTACTGAGGAAGTGGAATCAGCAGTATCATCAGTCCAGAAACGAGATAGTGTGTGGTTAGCGTTGAGC
This sequence comes from Morpho helenor, assembly GCA_029227775.1. Lineage (NCBI taxonomy): Eukaryota > Metazoa > Arthropoda > Insecta > Lepidoptera > Nymphalidae > Morpho > Morpho helenor. The sequence goes on along the minus strand of JARGCU010000032.1, from coordinate 5,344,275 downwards.
CATGTTTCATCCGTGAAAACAATATTTGCCCAATCTTGTATTTTCTTTGCCTCTCTTAAAAAATCACAACGTGCTATAGCTATATCTGTGCGTTCCATTAATAATTTTCTTTTATTTAACTTTTTATATGAAAAGCCAATTGTGTTCAAAACTTTGACCAAAGAAGATTTTTCACCATGAAATAGACCACTTCTTTTCAAAGAAACAATAAGTTTTCTCAAAGTTGGAATTTCTTTTCTCAAGTAGTAATCTAGTTTACGTAGGTTATCATTAATCGAATTACTTAGGTACGTAATTCGATTAATGATAGTAGGTACTATAATCGGAATGGTATCGCATACGAGAATCTTTAGGACATCACTATCGTCAATCTGTCAAAAGATGGTTAATATAATGGACAGTGTATAATGGGTGAAACAATCGTGAATTAATTTGTATGTCCTTACAAACAGACTATTGTTTATACCCTTGTTTTGTTAGAAGAAGATAATTTGTAAAAGAAGAAACAAAAACACTCCTTTGTTTCTTCTTCTTAAAATAAGAAGCGGTTCTTCTACTCTTAACGATAGAAGCCCACTATTTGACATGGTTTCAACGATTTCCACATCGCTTGGATCCAGCGATTTCGTAACTATTTCGCCTTTTGTCCTTTACACACTATCCTTTATGGTTGATACATGTACTACTAATGTGTGGATACTAATGGTGTATACCAAGACTTCGTTTTCTACTACACGGTTATCTTTCAAAGACCATCATACCTCTTATCATCATACCTCTAAAGACTCTCATACCTCTGTGATCATCGGTTCTTCGCTATGTTCCCCGCCCATTTAACTTTGGTTTCGCGACACAATTAGCTATATCGGTAATTTATGGTCGTCTACAAATGTCTGTCTTAATGTGATCAGAAATATTTTAAGCAGCTCACTCTATAGCCCACAGAGAGATACGGAGAAAGTTAGCGACCAAGTCTTTTGTAGCACAAAAATATTAAATCATTATGTATTATTCAAGCAACTTTAATATGAACACACGCTATATAATCTTTAGGAACGCGGAATCTTCAGAGTAGTTTACAAACATCATACATTTCGATGCATTTGATTGGAACGTAATGGAAGCTATTAAAGGTAAATCTAAAAATAGACGTGAGTCAAATGCAAGCGAAGGCCTTACATGTTACTTCCGAGTTTGTTTATCAACATCTGGTATTAAGTCTTAGGTGTTACTATTGGACCAGAGTTTTTATTTCACCTTTTATTGGAATGTACGAATCATTTAAAACAATTATATATTATTAATACTAGCTTTTATCTGCAACTTCGTTTGTGTGGATTGTTGTCGCGTGATAGGTTGATAATAGATGGCGCTTTTCAATTTCATCCTATTGCTGTTGAATGCACAGGATATCTACAGCCTATATGTCACACCGTTATATAAGGAATAATTGTGCTAAATTTCATCGATATTGGTACAGCGGATTCGCCACGAAAGGGTAACAAACATACATCAATACTCACAAACTTTCGCATTTATAATATTAGTAGGATTAGTAGGATAGGATAGGATATGATTTGTTAATATTTTATTAAGACTTTTATAGTTTATGTCATCAACTACACCGTTGGATGTTTTTAAATTTTTAATTGGATATTGTTGTTTTTATAATAATTGCTATAATGTAATAAGATTGGTAGGAAAAGTTACAGTTATCACTAGATATCGTATAAATATTTTTTTATTGAAGCAGTTGTCTATGTTTAACTATAGTCCAATCTACTATGAACAAAAAGTAAGGATATTAACAGGTTATATGCATATAACTAATAAATACTCTTACTAATATTATAATCTAAAAGTCTGTATGTTATGTTTTCTCGGGTAAACCGATGGTCCAATTTGGATGAATTGAAATTTATATACCGCGGTATTATAAAGAATAGCAAATTTCCAATATTCACTAAAATAAAGTTACAATATAATACAAATAGTGGAATAATAGTATGGCTATAATCAGGAGACTGTTTGGCTGAGAAATTTAGAAATTGAAAGAGAGTTGTAGGTCGTACCCTAATAATTATCTTAAATAACCTTTACCTTTGCATTAGGAAATAAACTGGAGAGTATATACATTTCTTACGTGTAGATATAGTCTCCTTGACAAGAGCCTAAGCCTAGCCTTAAAGCCTAAAGATATATAAGTATTAAACTGGAATTCATTTCCTTGCATTATCTTCAATGAGTATGTATTTAATTTATAAAACAGCTTTAATTGCCACTTAGTTCCTGAACAAGCCACGAGTATATTTTTTATAGTATTTAAATGTTATAGGAAGTGCTTCCTCATATGTTGTACAATTGACGGCTTGTATTCTGTAACTAACTTCTGCCCGCAATCAGCGACCGACGTAAAGCGTTTTCTTTACCACCGAAAATATAGGCGTCCAAAAGCGTCCTATATGATCCTGACGATCAAATAACGATCGCAAACACAAAAATACTTAACACACACTCACAGCGTCTTCGCCGACGAAGACGAGGTCCCAGATTTCTGACGTTGGTTGGCCGTGGTTTCTTGCCACCCTTCCGTCATCGTAATGATTAATCAAAGTCATACATACATATAATCATCCTCCACTACACGTCGTCCTAAGCTGTGGTCCGGCCTCACAGGAGGCACCCTTAGGACGACGTTCCCCGACGCTAGTAGAGCTTCTGCACTCTACTCTTCGCATTTCGGAACTTCAGCTATACTTCTGCGCTCGCCTGTCCCGCCCGGTGACGCTGTAAAAGCCGTTAGGGCTAACAGCATACAGTCAATTCGAAAAAAAAAGCGAGCTGTATGCTTAGTGCGAGTTTTTTTTTTATATACTCAATGGCGTAACGCCAATTTGTATAACGCAACAGCGACATCTAGTAATCGCTGTTCCAGCGCTATACAAATTAGCGACACGCTAACGCGATCGAGTAAGTAAAAAGAACTCGCATTAAGCACACAGCTCGTTCCCCGGAACGCAAACCATTGTGGGGGCCTCACAAAGGTCTGCGCACTTATGAGACCCTGAGTTTTTAAGGCCCAGTGTTTGTGAAGTCCCGCGTTTGTGAGGCCCCGCATTTATAAGACATAGCGATTGTGTGGCTATGCGGCATATGAAATCGTCGATGAGAGAGTTATATTAGGTTATTTTGCCAATAGAATGTAAAGTAGCAAATTCAATCGATTTTGATGGCGTTATAAAAGATTTGGCGTCGAAAAAAGCGAGATAAATTGTTGCGTGTAGGAGTTGAATGTTTATTCAGGCCCCGCATAATATTTGAACCCGGTCCTTCCCGCTACTTTATCGGCGTGGACTTTGGAACCGAGATAAATGTTCATATACCACTCTCCAACAAATAATCAAATATCTCCTAACCAAAATCGCATTACATCCGTTGTTCCAATCGGTCAATATGTCATATTCATAATATTATTATATATTAATTTAGGTATAGAAATAGGCATTTCCATAATTGAAAAAATGTAATGTGGAAAACAAAAACCTGTAATGATTTATGAACTTTTCTATGGCGTGAATTTGGATCTAGAACTTTCATTCGGCTTAACTGATATAAAACATGCAATGAGTACGAAATGGTTGTTGGACGAAATGCGTATATATTTTGGATAGTTGTGGTGTTTCTATATTTATGATATATGATGACCTAATAGCTAATAGCTTATATACCTAATAGCTTTTACCCGCAGCTTCGTTTGCATGGACCGTTGTCACGTGATAGATTGATAGTAGATGACGCTTTTCAATGTCATGCTGTTGCTGTTGAATTCACAGGATTTCTATACCCTACATGTTACCCCGGTGTGTAAGGAATAATTGTGCCAAATTTCATCAATATTGGTTGAGAGGATTCGCCGTGAAAGAGTAACAAACATACATCCATACTCAAAAACTTTCGCATTTATAATATAGTAAAATTTATAATATTTGGATTAATAGCGTTTATTAAGAATAATAGGAGACTGGACTAGGGAGAAAGAAAATCCTTTACATTTGCGTGTGTGTGTGTGTTATTACTTAGATGTTAGAGTAGAGTAGAGTAGAGTAGTAGTAGAGTCGCAGCATGAGTCGAGTTCGATAGCTTTAAATAAAACTAGAAGAGACTTGTTAATTATGCTTGCTCTCCACTATCGGCGATGATCATTGATCGTGTGATCGTCTATAATCGGCAAGACCATCGTGCAATAGTCCACATGATCATCCGTATCATACGAAACGTACAGTCATTCGCATCGACCCGCGACTCTTTTTGGTTCGTGTCCGAAAACCGACGATTCCCGGGTTAGAGGCAATCATAGACGATTATAGATGATGATTGACGTGTACAGCCGACTATGCACGATTGTTAATAATAATAATAATAATAATAATTCTTTATTGCATAAATATACGTGAATATACATGAATGCTGGTAAAACAAATTAAAAAATTGTATCAGTATATTTAACCTAATTAGGCATGCAAAAATTAATGTCAGAATATAAAAAAGAAAAAAAAATGGTCTATGTATTAATTTTAAAAGACAATTTTTTTTTTTTTTTTTTTTAATCATACATACATTATCAATTAATACTATCGTAATCACAATTTCCTTTCAAAAAATTCTTTGATACTGTAAAAGTTACATTTAATAAGCCAATCTCGTAGTCTAATTTTGAATTTTTTTAGTGGTAACGAACTTAAACTATTGGGAATATTATTGTAGATTTTTACACATTGTGCTGCACAGTTTCTCATATATAATTCAGTTCTTGGTCGGTGCTCTAAAACAAGTCTATCTGTATTTCTCGTACATCGAGGGAATTTTTCTTTAGCCGTTGTGAACCAGGCGTTATTTCGTTTTACAAATATGCAAACTTCGTATATATATAAAGATATTAGTGTCAATAAATTTAATTGACTAAATAATGGTTTGCAAGAAATATATTGAGAGACTCCACAAATTGCTCGAACACATTTTTTCTGAGCTATAAATGCTCTATTTATATCTGAGCTATTTCCCCAAAAGATTAATCCATACCTAAGAACTGATAGCACATAGGCATGATATACTACGAGAGCTGTTTGTTGATCAGTGACAGTGGTAAGTCTTTTAAGAACAAAGCTAAATCTATTAATTTTGTTACATACAAGGTCTACGTGATTTTGCCATTTTATATTTTCATCTACAATGACTCCCAAGAACTTTGTATTAGAGGATTGGGTTATATTATTACCGTTATAATTTAAGTTTATCTTAGAATTTAAGTTTTTGTTAAATTGTATGTATGTAGTTTTAGTCAAATTGATTGTTAAATTATTTAGGGTGAGCCAGTCGATTATGCTTTTTATCGTTAAGTTAATTTCTCTTTCATGAAGTCCAATATTTTTGTTTATATTTGATGTCACAATAACAGAAATGTCATCAGCAAATAGGATACTTTTATAAGGGGTTACTTCGTTAATATTATTTATGTATAGAATAAACAGAAGCGGCCCTAATATACTCCCTTGAGGCACGCCGGTGTTATTATATAAATATTCAGATTTATAAGTAATAAGTTCATTATTTACGATTTGGTTTATATGAACACTCTGTTTTCTTTGAACAAGATAAGAATTCATCCAATTCAGTACTGGGCCTCTTATTCCTAGGGATTCTAGTTTATGTAATAAAATGTCATGTCTTACGTAGTCAAATGCTTTAGATAGGTCAAAAAATAATGCTGTTGTAAAATTATTAATGTCAATATTTGTAAGAATAGTATTTATTAAAGAGTAAATAGCATGTGTAGTACATCTATTTTTTTGGAAACCGTATTGTTCTTTATTTAAAATGTCAAATTTATTACAATAGTCTGTTAGTCGTTTTAACATGCATTTTTAAAATATTTTTGCAAAAATAGAGATTAGGGCAATTGGCCGATAATTGTCTAGATTCTCGGAGTTACCTTTTTTTAACAACGGTTTAACAATAGTACATTTTAATATTTCAGGAAAAGTGCCAGATTCAAATGAAAGATTAATCAGATATGTAAGCACGGGTGTAATTTCTGTTTTTGAGGCTTTAACTACACTTGTGCAAATTTCATCAAAGCCTACGGATTTAGTATTTTTAAGTGAATCAATTTGATTATTTACGTCATCTTCAGATATGGGTTTTAGATACATAGAATGAGCTATTGTTTTGTTTTGTTGGTGTGATTTATTAGTTTGACTATATATTTTTGTATCTAAATGAATAAAATATTCATTAATAATTGTAGCTATTTGACGAGGTTCATTGATTACTTTATCATCTATTTTAACACTACAAATACAGTTGTTATTCATATTTTTATTTGCTATGCCCGACTCATTTTTTATTATATGCCACGATGTATTACATTTATTTTTGCTGATCGAAATTAATTTTTTGTTTCTGTGTTTTTGAGCCATAGCCATGCAGCGCTTTAGAATAGTGTTATATGTTTTAAATCGCCTTTTTAAAGTAAGATTGTTTTTGTTCTTAAGTAATTGAAAATGTAGTTTCCTTTTTGTTTTAGAACAAGATCTTAGGCCTCGAGTAATCCATTTATTACATTGTTTGTTCATATTTATTTTAATTTTATTTTTCGGAAAACAGAGCTTGTAAAACAAACAATAAACATCATGAAACATGTCAAAAGCTTTATTTAAATTCGTTTCATTATATACCTCTTGAAAGGATAAATTACTTAAGCAGTTTTGAAATTTTTTTATATTTTCTATACTGTAATCTCTTCTAAATATATAATACATGTTGATATTTTTACGTTGTCTAATAGGTAGTGATAACATTTGGGCGGTTTCATGATCCGAGAGTCCTAACGGCAATATAGACGCTGTGGCATTGTCAAGATTACTGAGAATATGATCTATGCAAGAACCGCTCCGCGTTGGTTTATTAATGTGGATTTTTAAATTATAACTATTGCACAAATCTTTAAGATTACTTGTCGACTGACTTGATACAAGTGTATTTATATTAAAATCACCAGTAATAATAATTCTATTTTTTTTATTTTTGTTAGTAATATTATACAATAAATTATCAAGCTGTTCAAAGAAGAACGACACATCAGATTTAGGAGTGCGATATAGGCATAAAATAATAGTTTTGTTGTCATCAATATTTGTTTCAATTCCACAACACTCAAATCTATTCGTTATCGCGTATTGTTCCAAATATGATAAACATTTGAAAGTAATAGAGTTTTTTACTGCGATGCATACACCACCTCTTTTTTTATCTCTACAATAGCTTGCACCAATATAATAGTTTCCAATGTTTATTAAAGATTCTTGTCCCTTTTTCAAAAACGTTTCAGACAGGCATATTATATCTGGTTCTAATTGTTTTAGTTTGAGTTCATTTAGAGTTAATAATAATAAATCCTTTTTTGAGACTATACTAGCAATGTTCTGATGAAGAATTCTAAATGTATTCGTTGCTAAATTAGGGTCGAAAAAATTTATTTTTAATGGGAAAATAAAAAGGTATAGTTCCTCTTTGTGGATTTTGCATTTTAGAAGTTTGTGTTGGTGTTACGGATGTGATACTGTTTTTATTATTATTACACATTCGCGTGAAATAGTAGGGAATTGTGCCTTTTAAATAATTTTTAGGAATAGGGTGTTTAGTGGCTGTAATTTTTGAGTTACGAATACGTTCTTTTAGCATTTTATAGTTTAAGTATTTGTGTTCGTAATCAATACTGTCTATAACAAGATTAATTTTATGGCAGACTTCTACTAATGAAGAAGTTTGCGTAATATTTTGTATAAAATGGCAATTACAAAACTTTCTACTAATTTCATTAATTTTTGTATTTAACATATGTACATTCAAAAATTTATTATTACAAACATTTAATACAATAACTTGTCTACCGTTTATTTTTTTTAACGTTGAGTACAAATTAGATAACACATGCATGGGATTGCTATCATTTTCACCAACACAGATGATGACTTTGTCGTAGTCCCGAAGGAGTGTGTTATGGCAATTCCTCAAAACCTCGTCTGCTGGCGCGTATGGTTTTGTAATCGCTGTAATTTCGTAATTTTCATATTCAGTTTTATTTCTTGAACTTATAAGTGTAGTAGCTAAGTTAGTACATTGTTGTGTGGTATAAATATAAATTTTCCGAGTATAAATGTGTTTTTCCTTAGGCAAGGGTGACTCAGCGAGTGTGGAAGAGTTCACTTGCTCCTCTGGCATATGAGTGGAGGGGTTTTCAGACCCATCTAATATTGCACATTGTTTTTCATTCTCAATACAATTACTGATATAAGTAGTATTATTTGATTCTTCCTGTTTGTTAAGCGAAATATCGAAATTAATTTTTTTAATAGTTTGACTTTTGCCGCTCAAATCTTTGACTGGACAAGTTGTTCTTGACGCAGATTTTAAAAGTTTTTTTGTACTATTATTAGGAAGGTCAGATGAGCATATGAGCAACAAATTATTTATTTTCACTTCTTGTTCCAAAATAGTCCTTTCAAGTTTATTCTTTTCTAGTATTAGGTTTTCAATTTCAAGGTGTGCACTTGCAAGTTCAGTTTTTAATTTTTCATTGTTGTTTTTTATTTCTTGTATATCAGCTATATTATGTGTAGACAGATCAGGTAAACTTCTTCTTATGTTAGAGTCAGTAGATAACAAGGAAATTTCATTATCATCTGAGTCAGAACTTAAACAATTTCTAAAAAACATTTTTTTCCTTGTTGTTATATAATTAGTTTCCATCAAAGATAGTTCGGAATGTTCAGTAGCTTTATAGCTTGTTTGAGGAATTATAGCTGATGGGGTGCTTGTATTAGTGGTGTTTGATTTAGTTGATCCTTTCTTCTTTTTTTGGGGCATTATTTGATGTAATAAAACAAAACCTTGAAAATTTCAATTCAAAAATAGTAAATGAGATGTAAAAGTAAAATACAAAAAATAAAAAAAAAGTCAAGAAATATTCCACATTGGGTTGGAACTCTGAATTGTGATGTAATCGTAGTCCTAGTTACCACTACGCCACAGTATCGAACGTCAATACGGGCGAATTACTTGAATATTATAGGTTTTTAGTAGTTCATAGGGGCAATGACCTAACAAATGAGTCAAGGTACGCTTTAATACAAGTTGAATGTCCCCTTATTAATCACTTTATAACGTTTAAAATTTGCAAATTTATTATTTATCTAATACACTTAAAACACGTCACACTTTAATTATTTTGTATATTTAACTACGATTCATTAATGTTATACTTTAAACAGTTTTGTAATAATAACTTTAACTATTTACTTTGTTTATATTTTTTAAACTAAGGTCGTTAGAAAAACACGTCCGCTGACTTATGCGGCGCGCGCGCGCTGTTTTCGCCCTAAATTTTTTTTTATTAATCGCCGATTATTAGAGGAGCCATTCGATCACTAGATGCCCTTGATCAAACTTGTATTCCTTGATTCTAAGACAAATAATACATATAGTCGTTATGATCATGGAAAGTTCTTACGCACGACGAAATCTACTTTTGAACGTTCATTTTATATCTTTTGTTTATGATTTGGATGGTTTCCAGTTTCAGTTGTTACTACTAACAGAGGTCAAGTTTGTAGCGCATAGCATTATTTAGACAGTAATATCTTTAAATATACTTCCTTATAGCTGCCTCATGATGGATATCAAAGAAAAGACTAAAAACGCTTTAAAATTTTATAGTATTCATATTTACTAGGAAATAACTAATTTTCTTATATTAATCAAAGCACGTGTGCACGTGCATATTAAGGATATAAGTTTTTATTAGTAAGTTTAACAGATAATGTAATAAATAAACTCTACGACAGAGTATATAAAATACAAAAAACTTTATGAAATATACTCTGTATGAAATATACTCATCATTAATTGCTGAAAATAACTAAATTGTTATTAGTACCTGGGTGATCGAGCCTTGCTCGGTAATTTTGAAAATGATGTAAAAAAAATTGAAAAAATGAAAAAATAATAGGGCAGGTGGGGCTGGATCCTAGGTATTTTCACCGCTCTAGACCGCCCGTTCCCCAAATGAACTACCATGACTTTACGTTTAACAGCGAAAAATTGTGATTGTTTTCAACGTAAATCTCAAAAAAAATTTGAGTCCGAAAACAGAGGTAAAACGACATTTTTTTAAAATAAATCTTATCTAGATCGATTTTCTCCCCCGAAACCCTCTACATGCTGAATTCTTTCCTATTTTTTGAACGATTTTCCTGAAGAAAATCGTTCGAGCCGCGTCCGAGATTCCGAATATATATATATATATATATATATATATATATATATATATATATATATATATATACATACAAGATTAACTTATTTAAATATTAAAGATATGAATGAATTTCGTCTTTTATGACTGACTTTTGTGTGAAAAATATACTAACCTTTTTGTCATCACTCATAAATAAAATAAAATTAACGTTCTTATCTATGGTTTAATGCTATTCTTTAGGAATTATAGGTCAGTAAAGTTAAATTTTTGTAAAAAGTGGTATAGCGTGACATGGGCCATACAGGAACTTGCGTGTCACAAATAATTTATCATTATATGGCGTTCGTACCTAAACCAATTTAGAAGTTTTTGGTTATAGATCAGATAAACATTGGTTAGATTTATGACATCGTTTTATATATATTATCATATATGTGATATAATTTTATATATAAAAGCAATGTTTGTAGCTTTTTTATACTAATATTATAAAGAGGAAAAATTTGTATGTATTATTTTGCTGTTTGCGAGTTTAGTGGCATAGATGAGGTCCCCTAATAACGTAAGTTTGAAAGTCACGTGTTTATCGTAATAAGTAACGGCTTAATATTAAGATACATACGTATTGATGAAAAATTATTCGAAGTTTGTAGTATGTTTGCGGTCATCGTTATATGAGAAGGATTTAGATACGATTCGTCTTGCGCAATTATATAGTCGCACGTATTAATTACATTTATCCTTAGGACTAACGAGTTACGTTTCGACCTCAGTGGTTTCGACATCGTTTATATAAGTAGTTCGTAAGCGATGGCTGGCAACGTCATAAGGTCGAGTATTTAATTAAGGAAATTTTTAATGCTTGTGATAACCAAACGGTACAGCCAATGTCTATATTTACATAACAGTATTTATAGAATTAGGCGTTACTTTGCGGAGATCCATAATATAAAAGTGATAATAAGACTATTTGGCTATAATCCGCGATCAAGTAAAATAGAAAATATATATAATGCTAAATGTAGAGTGGACAATCCGTTTTCATACCTGATACATGGAGGATTCATAAAGCACATGCACAAATCTCCACCACCGCCACCACAATACACAAGCACTACATATGTTCACTATCACAAACTCAACAATCGCCCCGCAGCCAAATCATCATCAGGAGATAGACTCCACGACAAAAAAAAATAACTAATACATTACTTTTTGTACTAACTATTTTTCGGCCCCGCGTTGCTGTGGCTCAGTCTGGTTTCGAAACCTAGTTACAGAACTCAAGTGTTTAAAATGCTCTTACCGCCACCAAACTTTATATGATCATCCGCTAGTCATTCTAAATGGTCTGGTCGTTTCAGAGTCTATAAAGGCATACAGACAAACATTCATTTTATTTATTAGAAGAAGAAGAAGGTAAGACTTATACTTATAATCTCTTTATCAATAATATAGCGGCTAAAAGTATGAGATAGATTTGTAAAAGCGACAACTTGTAAACTAAAAATTCAATACATGTAGTAATAGAAAGTCGCTCGGTCAATAATAAAACTGTATAATAGGTATCACAAAACTTTGATTCCAACCGGTTACCGATTCGGCCAGCTAAAAGGTCACATGACAAGAATATGTTTTTGTATCTACCACGCCTATCAAATCCATCACAAGCAAAGCTCAAATATTGGGGAAAAAGTAACATAAAAGTTCATTCCACAATATATTGTCAGTACAATGAATTTTTAATGGTATTGATCAATTACTTTTATACTGTTTGCTTGTTTTATTATACTAACAAGTTATTCTAAAATAAAGTAATAGCTCGGTAAAATGTATTTTTAATATTAAGTAACTACTTTTGTACGAAAGGCTATGATAGCCCAGCTATTCTTTTGAGGAAGTCACGGATTCAAACCCTTGGCAGGCACCAATGAGTATTATCTGTTAAAACTTATGTGTGTAATTGATAATTGCATTGCGTGAGAAAACCTGCATATCTCTAGACAATTTCGGGGATATGTGTAAATTACCAATCCGCATTGGAGCAGCGTGGTGGGTATTAGCTCCAACAATTTTCTCCGAAAACAGAGAATGGAGGCCCATCAGTGGGATAGTAACACGTTACTTTTACTTTATTGTTTTACGCTTTGTATTTTTAATACGTTATAGCTTTGCTAAAACTTTTCTGGAATAGACTAATTGGAAAAAAAATTATGACTAGGTAATAGATTATGTAAAGTACCTGGGCGACCGAGCGTTGCTCAGTAATTTTTGACAAAATAAAAAAAGAATTTCCAAAAAAATAATTAGGTAGGTGGGGCTCGATCCTCGGTATTTACATTTCTCGAGACTGCCCGTTCCTAGAATAAGCTATGCTGCCTTGACAATTTACGGCAAAAATGTGTTTTATATTAAACTTAAATATTAGTATTTTTTTACAGCGATAAATTTATTTTTTTTAAATTACCTATCTAGATTGATTTTTCTCCCCCAAAACATACCATACATACCATACCATAATTTGTTTGATGATATTTTATATACATTCGTTTAGATATTTGTAAAAAGTTTACTTGTCATATCAGTAAGTAATGAATATAATAAACTTTGTTTCTGACGGACTAAAGCTGATACTAAAATCCCAGAATGTTGCCAAAATAAATTAAAAGCAATAAGATATTTTCGGAAATTAACCTAGTAATTACAAATATTTAAATAACAGTAATTACAAATATTAATAATCTTATTTTGTTATAGATGTTTTTTTTATAATAAGGCTGTTCTAAAATTCATAATTTAAACAATAATATAGTGCATATGTATTATTATCTGTGTCAAAATCAGTATGCTTTACAACGAAATTTTAACAAGACTGTTAGTATAATCTAAATGATAACAGCTTGTTGATAAGGTATTAAAATACTTTATTAGTTGGTACTAAAATAAATTTTAAGCGTTATAATTTATCTAAGCTTATTTTTTTCTGTTAGAGTGTTATTTTGAAAGTCTAGAATCAATAACCTGATACATTTTACTGATGGAATGAGAAAGCTATGGCCAACATTAATGGCGTAATAACTATTTATATCAGCTGACTGATAGGTAATAGTGTTATCAGTGCTATATAATCAATATTGCGATAACCAATCCTGACAAGTGCGAATATATAAATAAAATCTTCACATAAGAAATATGTATAAACTCTTTATTTAACAGAGGACGTACATCTATTGATGATTATTCTAATGCATGGGTGACCAACATTTTTTGCAGGCGGGCCAAAGTCTAGAAATGAGATTTACTGGCGGGCCGCATAACAATTTTTTCTGTATTATTCAAAGAAAAAAAGAAGTAACTCTTTTTTAAAGAAGTTATAAAAAAATTAGAATCTATCAGACTTATTACACTGGAGTGACATAAAAAAAGTAATAGCAATAAAAATAAGCAATAATAAATTTTAGTGAAACATCTGATTTTATTACACAGAACTAAATGCATCAATGTTGATATTGATAGATGTAATTTCCCATATAAAAATAGACGACAAATGAAAGTAATCTATGTGTCTTTCTTTTTTATGTGTGATTGACAAAGATGAAGTACCGATACGAGTTTCACTTACAGGCCTATCTGTGGCCCCCGTATTAGTATAAAAAAAACTCTATGGTAATGTGATGTTAGCGGTAAAATTCGTTGGCAATTAACTTCACGTAATAATTGTAATTAGGGAAAGAGGGAAGTGTAGAACAATTATTGTCTATAGCCATGAATGGCGCCTCGAAGCATCCCTACAAGCCACATTCTCGAGCACGCCGCGTTTGGAAATTAACACACTAATAATTAACAAGTGTTAATGTGAAAATACAATTTACTATTTAAAAACTCAGATCAGAAAAATAAGATGGATGCACGTAATTAAGAAATGAAGTAGTGTATTTGCCAAATATTAAACCTAGGCGAAAAAAGCACTTATTGCCAAACTACTACTGTAAGCAGAAGACCATTTATTATAAGTCAATATATAATCATGCGTATCGACTTTATTCAATAAATTTATATATCGCATTTATTTACTATTTTCAAAAAAAAAAGAAAACAAAACAAGGCTAAACTGTGCCCTATAACGATAAAGAGAAAGCAAATAAGGGTGTATATATCTGTCTCTGTTTTTATATATGATTAGATAAAGATAGTTTCATCTTCCTCTCAATTTTTACTCCAGTATTAATAGCTCCTCTTTAACACATCAAATGGTTTTTTAATCTGTAACGCTTTCTTATTAGATATGAATAAATATCATAAAGTTTATTTGGTAAAAGGCTTTAGGCTTGAGTAAGTCCCATTGAACTACTGACACACATTAATTTATTAAGCTCAGTAAATATTCGGTACATTTCCGTTTGAACAGGCAAAAACTAAATTAAATTGAGAACATGCGTTGTCTCTGTCCACATTCGGTTTGCGTAAGTGTTAACCGACTCGTTTATGACGTAATACTTTTCTTGTCTATATTGTTATTTGAATCTTATAATAGGTATGACGAGAAAATATTGTTACAACATGTTTTTAATAAGCTGTGATGGCCTAGCGGTGCGACTGTGTGAATCTCTATAGACGATCATGGGTTCAAACCTGGGAGACACCAATGACTTTTTCTATTAAAACTTATGTGTCTAATTGATAATTGCAATTTATCACACGCTTTTCGGTGAAGGAAAACATCGTGAGGAAACCTGCATATCTCTAGAGAATTCCGGGGATATGTGTAACCTACCAATCCGCATTGGAGCAGCGTGGTAGGTCTTAGCTCCAACCCTTCTCTCCAAAAATGGAGAGAGGAGGCCTATGCCCAGCAGTGGGATAGTAACAGGCCGTTACTTACTTTACTTTTTACTTATGTTTTTAATACAACCTCCTTCATAGAGTTCATTAATATGAAAAAGCATTGTGGCTGTCATATTTTTATGTGTCATTCATTGAGTAGTTGCGAAAGAGTAAATGCGTTGACTCTGGGAAAACTGTTTTTTATTTATTGAACAAGAATAAAGAAGAAATATCGTCGTTTGTTATAATATTTAATAATTAAGTGTTTTAAACTAAAAGATTAATATTTTCATGACCGTATCAGACAAAATTACATTAATGGTATCACAATGTTCAGTCGGAACAAGTAAATAAATAGATGAAAACAAATCTGAAGAAAGTATGATTTTAAAAAACCGCTTAAAATCTTTGTATATTGAGACGTATTATATCTTTTTGTAGTGAGCAAGATTTTATTTGTGCATAGAAACCAATGTTTATCTGCTTAGATTCGTACAATATCAAGGTCGTTTCAAAAGGAATAATAATCAATTTAAATAGCATACCCATCATCATCCATTCCCTGCCCTTATCCCGCTCTAAGTGGGGTCGGCACAATATGTTGTCACATGATTTGTCTCTGTATTTTATAACCGGCCCACTACCTGACGTCAACTTACCTTAGGTAATCGTATTATACGACACCTCGGTAAGGAATGAGGATGGTCGATTCTACTCAGCCGGATATCACACGGCGGGTCGACTTAACTTAGTCGCCTCTTACGACACCTCGGTAAGAAATGAGGGTGGTCTATTCCACTCAGCTGGAAACCACACGGCTAAACATACCCATCATTTAACATAAAGTATAAAAATTTAACATTAAAATTAAACAATTCATTTAAACATAATACTTCATACAATAATAAATACTATATTCTGTAAACGCAATACAGTCAGTTTCTACGTAAGAATACAAAAAATAAATAGTCCATTCAAAAGTAGTTTAAAAAAAAATCCTCACGTCATACTTTAAATGCTCTTGCTTCCTTTCTTATTTTTTTTTCACGTCCGGGCGGAATCGATCTGAACTTTGAAATGGATTTTTAAAGGCTGTATAGATACAAGATATAGGCTTTTTACCCCTTTTATCAATGAACTGAAGTCTACACAAATCATATTTCGGGTAGCAGTTAGTAAAAAAAAGTAAGCGGCCTGTTACTATCCCACTGCTGAGAATAGGCCTCTTCTCTCCGTTTTTGGAGAGAAGGATTGGAGCTAAAACCTACCACGCTGCTCCAATGCGGATTGATAGGTTACACATATCTCCAGAATTTTCTAGAGATATGCAGGTTTCCTCACGATGTTTTCCTTCACCGAAAAGCGTGTGATAAATTGAAATTATCAATTAGACACATAACTTTTAACAGAAAAACTCATTGGTGTCTGCCCGGGTTTGAACCCGCGACCTCTTAAAAAAAGAGTCGAACGGTGTTACCGCCGGGCCATCACAGCTACTAATTGCAGTTAGTAGTTAGTACTTGTATAAAAATAAAAGACTAGGATTCTACGTGAAGTGAATTTTTAATAGAATTGAACGCCTGGAGAACTAATTACGAAACTTTATTACACGTGAAAGGTGTGTGTATAATCGACAAACATTCGCTCAACAAATGTGAAAGGTTCGGTCTTATAAATATTAATTACGCACTAAATTAGCGCTATTAAGATAATTAAATTGGTTATTTAACCTCCTCTTAACCTCTTCATAGACAAAACAAACATTTTTAATGTCTTCATAACGCAGTTGTTTTGCATATAAAGTGATAGTATGATTGTTTATTTTTTATCTATGGCACAAAGACTCATAAAACTTATAATAATTGTTCATTAACATAAATTTATAATTGAAAAGTAATTAAAACAATAAATGCATACATGGCATACATATACATGTTATGGTACATGTAGTGTTCATAAAGTAATGTTGTATGAATGTAGCACAGGCTCAAACACGCACTAACAAGTAACAACATGTCACTTCACGACCACTCTCACCAAGGGCTCTCGTGTCACTGTCGTGGTGCATCATGAGACTAGTGTGAGTTAGTGTGACTATGTTCATGTATGTGTTACATATATGTGTCTTGTATATAAATGTAAAAAAGAACGTTACACACGTCAATCCGCATACACTACAGAACATATATACATGGTACTTTTATCAAATCGTATCATTTAGAGCAAGAACTAAGAAACCATAAAGTAAAGAGATGGCAGAACCCAAGGTTGGTTGCTAAATGGCAACATATTTTCCTTATTTATTAAAATAATAAAGCAAAACTCTAAGCAAATATTACTTCGTTTGGTTTGTTTTATGCAATGAATTTACGTCACGAATCTCATCAAATATTACTCGTAATATACATATTTACCGATGTCTGTCGTTGAATACCTATTTATATCCTATCACTCTCGCTACAGATGTTGGACAAACATCTGACGAGTGAAATTAGTTTTAATGTGGTGAAATTGAGAAAATGTTTGGAATGTAGACGTCGTCTTTTTTTCTCAATGAAGGTCAACTGCTGGATAGGTTTATTCAACATTTTTTCTCGTCAAACAATCCTGAGCCTGTTGGATCCAGCGGCTTCCTAACTACTAACCACTTCGTAGGGGTTTAACCAACGCTGCGTCTTACGTTACGGGATTGCTAATCCAACACCTTGGGGCCATATTCACATCATTTCTTCGTACTATGTGCTTGGAATTTAGAACCATGTGGCTCAGAGAGTCATTGAGACTATCTATGCTTAGAGTATTTATTTTAACATAGAAAGTGGGAAGATCCGTAGAAGATTCTGAATTACCGATATTGCTCAGCGTGTCGCGAAGCTGAAATGACTATAGGCAACGCATATAGTGCAAAAGATAGACATATATAACGGCTTTGTCAAATATATAACCCATCGCCGTCTTATTCTATAACAAACACTCTGAACCTAAAAGTTAAAGACATCAATAGATTTGAACTTTTAACCCGGGATTCCCAACCAGAATTGCAATACTCCGCAATATGTACACGCATTTATTAAAATTGTGTATTAATTTTTTTCAGGTCCGTTGAAGAGAATACACAAGAAACCTTCTTGTTCTCACCTTTAACAAAAGCCTCAAAGCAACGGAGACACATCAGATCAATGTCAGATGTCCAGAGCAGTACGCCGTGCCGTTTTGCATTTCGCTCCAGAAAAGGACTGCATCCTACACTGACTTATGATTCTGATACGCGTGCAAAAAGGATAACCTCATACAGGCACAGGTTTCAAGATTCTTCAGACTCGAGTGACTACTTTGAAGCCCCAAAACCCTTAAGGATAGAGCATAACATCATCAAACATTCTGACTCCATGCGAATACTGTGAACGCTAGAAGATCTGACAGAGGGAGGCTAACTTTCCTAGTTCCATACTAGTTTTTGCCTTTATATATTGCACACAATAATATCAAAGACAATATTATTACAGTGAATGCAGTGAGATATAAAATAAGGACAATGTAATTATGACAACAGATACAGTTAACGATAATTTTAAATTCTAGAACATACTAATTGTTTTTCAACGGTTAACGAGAACAATTATATAATAGAAATGGTAATCAGTGTTTTGGTTACGTAATCGGACAATGTTATATTCTAATATGATTGGTGAAGTAATTATAAATTAGTTGTACCAAGAGAACAAGTATGTGGCATTGAAAATTTAAAAGGTGAATAAAATTATTCGAAATCTTGATCTTATAAAAAAAATATTATTAATTTGTTTTCCACAGGATATAATAAATTTTTATAAATATAATTTACTCTATGAAAATAATTAATTTTTTGTTAGTTATTTATTAGATATAGTTTTTGTTATAGAGCGATATATATTTAAATATGTACATTTCAATTTTGGATAAGTATCTTTTTAGAGTATTTATTTGTCAAGATCTTTATTTGTAAAGAAAATATTTTTAAATGAAACTAGTATTAGATAGTATTGCTACTTATGTTTTGAAAGTTGGTTAAATAATTTATGGATATTTAAAATGTATGAATAAACCTTGATTACATTTTTACTCTGTATATAATTGTTCTCTAACCACGTTTAAAATAATCATTAGGTAATGTTAATTTTTAAATATAATGGACTGTGCAATTCTAGTTAACTATACCCATCGTGATCGGTTTTTAGTGATTTACGAGACTGTGATTGTGTAAGCGTAATGATTATTTATGTATAAAAAAACCAGAATAATAAAAAAGTGATTTAGATTTTAATATATTTTATAAGATATTTTTAGAATTATGAATATACTATTTTGAAATATCAACAGTCAATTATTTAAATATTAAAATTTCATGTAAAATAATAAATAGCCGGCGAGTTGTAGTTCTTTAATGGCTTTTTGCTTGAAATAAATAAAAATCTTCAATATTTGTTGTAGAAATTCAAATTCATATTCTAATTTGACTTGAAACACCTATATTTTAATTTATTCAATGACATACTGCCTTACTTTTTTTAATTTATAAAAGTTGATCAGGTCGGTCACTACTGTATATGACATTGTTATGTATTCGAATTACATAACAATGTCAACAAACGTGTTCAAAAAAGTAAGAGGAAAGATTTCTTCAGATTTTTTTGTATTAAAACTTACAAAGGATTGCATTATTATTGTTAATAAATTTAAGATAATGATTTTAATTTGTATAACTTCTATCAATATGTTAGTGCATAATGAAAACGAATTTATTTATTAATTGAAACTGAAATATAAATATTTGAGAAAGTTTACCGTTATTCAAATATATAAAAAATCTTTCCTTTTACAACCCTTGCAAAAAAAAAAAAATAATTGCCTTGTTTTCACATAGGTTGCTATTTAAGTTACATCACATGGATATATTGAATCGCATATCTACGTTTAGGAAATGACACCAGTTCAGTTTGGGACCTATAAGATTTTTTCGCAACAATACTATGTTATTAAGAATAATTTTTATAACATTACCCGACGTATATATTCAAGCAATACATCTACCTATGTATGAAAAGTTAAAAAAATATATATTATTGACTTAGGACTGACACCATAGACAACTAACATGCAAATATTATAATTCATGTTCGATATGTATAAAGTTATTAAATGTACTAGAGTAGGGGAGCTATATGCAGGCATAAAAGTGATACTAAAACAATAAATAATGAGAGGGAAGATGTAATTTTGTATATGTCATCTTTGTCTAATCACATATTAATAAGAGAGAGACAGATAGATCACCCTTATTTCGCCTTCGCTTTATTGTAATATGTCACATATAGTCTAGCTTCCCTTCTCTATGGATCGTTAGGGTTGACATATAAATATATTTACGCTTATTAACCGTGTGCCTTAAGAAGTGATGGAATAGTAAAATTAATAAGATATTGTTCTTTAAGCGAAATTGAGACACATTCGTTGAAAATGTCTATTGAAAAAGAAATATTTTTCTTTTCTCCAATTTGTCGTTTGTTGTCTTAATGTATTATATATTTTTAATTAATAAAAATTATATACATATATTAGAAGGCAACTATTATATTTAATATTTTTATTTGAAATATTTAGAATGATATGAAACAGTTTTTATAACAAAAAATGTACATCTATCTAGGATCACTAATTTTCTACGAATAAATAACTTACAGAACCTCATACTAGTTTATTTATTTCTATATCGAATGTCCAAATTATTACAATTAATGTCGTGGAGTCTATCCTCCTGATGATGCTTTGGTTACGGAGCGAAACGATCCTGGAGATTGTCGTAGTGAATGTGTGTAGTGTTTGTGTGGTGTGTGGTGGCGGCAATTTGTAATACGTGTGGTAACTGGTTCTGCATGTATAAGTTTTGTGAACTTTGTCTACTTCCTAAACGTAGCATTTTGTAGATTTTCTTAATAAACGCAAAATAATTGCATCATAACTTGTGTACTATGGAATTCCGCTGAAGTAACGCTCGTAAAATATATAAGTTCTTAAGTTACTAGCTGACACCCTCATATCAAGCTCTATCTAAAAACTTAGCTGAATCAATATATTTTTATTCTAATTAATCAAGCTTTTACAGAAGCATTATAAGGAAAATAATGTGTTATTTTATTACTTATACTTAATTGTTTTTTGTAACCCCGTCTTTAAGACCCTTGAAATATCAATAGTAAAATTGTAGTTCAGTTTAATTTATTATTACGTAGACTTCACCTTGCGTATCTTTGTTTAATTAAAAATGATTTTGAAATAATTGATTTTGTAATAATGACTTTTAAATTAGGTTCAAATAAACAACAGAGTAAAATGCGCCACTTACCTACCTATTTTTTATATTGTAATTTAATTATTTGAACCTACGAGTCGATTTTTGCAGCAGGGGGGTCTTCTCGCATACCCTTGAGGGGTAGGCGGGGTACGAGCCTCAAGGCGAACCTCTCTGCCCGGGCTTGTCCTCGCAGGCTTTGTGGCCTGGACTGTTTTCGGGCCGTAGGCCCAGGTCACCTAGGTGACCTACGGGATGTGGTGTTCGGTAGGGAGTTCTGGGAATTGTAGCTCCCAGATCTCGTAGAATTTTGCTGCTAGCTCTATCTAGTTTACTGTTTTCAACAACAGCAATGCTTTTTTATAACAGCGCCATCTTGTACAATTTTCAACACTACTCAGCATTACTGGAAGAATTGGTTAGCCTAGCTATATCATGCATATACCAAAGATGGCAGCTATTACTACTTTTGTATACTTTGCTTTTAAGAAAAACGACTATGGTTTTATTAATAAATTAATGTCTATGGTTTTGATCAAATCACGTCAAAATAAAAATCTAAAGCTGACTTTGACAGCAGTCAGCACTTGTTACAGACTGGATTTGTAATTTGTATTAGCCGGTTTAATGTAAATATATTATATTTCGTAAATTTAAAAATGTGTTTTAAATATTCGACAAACTTCTAAGTCTTCTTATATGTATTCTCTCAATTAAATAATTAATTCAGTGAATCTTTTTGATAATAAAAAAACTTTTATTCAACTAATAATTTGTTTTGTTTATTTTTATAAGTATAAAGTTTATTGACAATATGAAACGGTGGTTGCCTCTTTTGTTTTTAATTAAATTTACCGTAGCAGACCCTACACCAATAGTGTTATGGCATGGAATGGGTAAGTATACCATGATATTATATTATAAAATCATACAGATATTTTTTAATTCTTAATTGCCTCTAAAAAAACCAACAGTATATGGTAAGTGGCCAAGATTCCTGGTCTGACTATAATTATAAAAATTTGAATTGATGTTTTTTCATCTTTAATAAATTTCAGAATATACTAACATTTTTTTAACATATCAATGAAGCAAGTTCAATAAGGTCTTGTATATATATTAGGAGTTCTGATAAGATGTCTGAAGCATTATATGCTAAATTTTTAATTATCAATGACAAACATTGAAAAAATTGTTTACAAACCACTTATAATCATGCCCGCTCAAGTTAACGCCTGGCTATTAATATCACTACATATGAATTTTTATTTTCAATAATAAAATGTTTATTAAGGAAATTGAATAAAAAAGGTACATATCTCAGGACAAGGTTTATTTAGGTAGTAAATAGTTTTAAAATATAGTACCTGCACGGTAATTTTTAAAATGATGTAAAAATTTTTTTTTTTAAATAATAGGGCAGGTGGGGCTCGATCCTAGGTATTACGTATTTTCACCTCTCTAGACCGCCCATACCCCAAATGAACCACCATGACTTTATGTTTGACAGCGAAAAATTATGATCATATTGAACGTGAATTTAAAAAAAAATTTAGAGCTCGTCAATTTTTCTCTCCCAAAACCCCCCATGTAGGGGTATTTCAGTTTTAAAATTCTAAACACTTAAGAAAAAAAAATGTTTATTGACTAGTTTTGATGAAGGACACTGTACTGTATAGTATTGTTACAGTGCCATTAACCTCTGTTTAATTGGACAGCATCACTATAGAATATATATAAGTTACCTTTTATGTCAACCAATACTTAAGCATGTTATGGCATGTTTTAGGTGACACATGCTGCTTAGCATTCAGCTTGGGTATGTTCAAAACATTTCTGGAAAAACAAATGCCAGGAGTATATGTACTTTCCCTAAGGATTGGAAATTCTTCAATAGAGGATTTGGAAAATGGATATTTTATGTATCCAAATAGACAAGTAGAGTATGCCTGTGATATAATAGCTAAAGATCCTAAGCTCCAAAATGGATTTAATGCTATTGGGTTCTCCCAAGGAAGTCAATTTTTGTGAGTATTCTGTTTAATAATAAATTTGTGTACCAACCTTGTCTTAAATATAAGTTGTCTCACTTCGTAGGTTAGCTGACAGAGATCTCTGTCATAGGAATAAGTTGACCTTTTTACACTTTTTTTTACCAATAATGTTTTTTCCAACATTTTTTTATGGTAAATAAATAAATAAATAAATAAATAAATGTTGTCGCCATTGACTTCCGCTTTGTATTTTATAGCAACATAGTCATGAAACAAGAGTATCGCGCCCTTTTTGATTAAAATGGTGGCAACATTGTGCCGTTATTGTTTCCGGTAGAGTCTTTCTATTGATAAAACGTTTCAGTTACAGTCAGTCTTAGTTCGTCATTCAAGAGAAGTGCATCTCGGAACAGGAATTGTGGTATTCCTATTATATCGTGTTCTTGTATATAGTGTGCGTTAACATCAGAAGTGTAAAAGTTAACTCGCGTTGTGCCCGTTGTCCGTGCATCCTGAATTACGGCAATTTTGGCTTTTTAAACTTACTCTCGTCTAATTTTAATAAAAATCATTTCTTGGTTTGTATATTTTTGCGTAAGTAAAAAGTGATTACAGTTATATATTACGTATAACGAACGTTTTTGGTGAGTCATTACTTTTCAATTTTCTTTGTATTAAATTGTGCAAAAGTATAGTTTATTTCTCATTAAGTTTTGGATAACTACTCACATTTTATCCGAGAAAGTTTGTTGAAATTCAAACATTTGAACTGAAAAAATACATGCATTAGTAGATTTTATTTTCTAAAAGAGCAGAAATAGAAACCGATTGGACACTTAAATTCTGCATCCTAGCTAACAATACAGATGTCGTAGTAGTAATTTTGCGAGTAACATTGATTTAACTGAAGCCATGTGTCAAATGTTGAATAGATGATTGTCACTAGAGAACTGATATCTTCCGATTTCGTCACATGCAAATGAGGACACTTCAATGCGGTTGATCCATAAATGTGCTGGTGTGATCGAACCAATATTTTAATTTCATTTTGAGCCGCGTATTCATGATGAGAGTAAATCTTTTTCCTACATCTTTTACCTACAATTTTAAATTGAATTCAATTAAAATTAAAACTTTTTAGATTTCAAAGTATTAGTTGTTTTACACATGTTCTAGTCTGTCATAAATATTAATTGTCCTAAGAAATCTAAGCCGGTTTACAAAAATAAGGCGTTAATTTTTGTTGGAAGAAACAACTTTCTCACAGAAATTATTGCGAACGTATCTACAGATGTACTTATTGATAGTGGTTCGTGTCTCTATAACGTCTAATAACTTAATAAAAGATTCCGCAAGTCAAATTAGTAAGACTTATTTAACATTAAAGATTTAGGAGGTATAAAAGTAGAATCAAAAGCTTCAATTACATCGCCGATTGAATTAACAGATATCACTTTAGAAGTAGATTTTTATATCGTTGATGGTAAATACTGAAGTAATTATCGGCACGGATATCTTGAATAGAAAAGTTGTTACATATTTGAGAGGCACTTACAAGTATACATAGTAGAGCTACTACACATTATAGGATGTGTAGTGGAGCTATGGTGTATAATGTGCAGTCAGATATTAATTTTTTGGAAATACGGTAATTACCCAAGTAGCATGAGATATTGAAGAAAGACTATTTGAAGTGCTAGATAAAATACTGTCTTGCTTAATGTGGACCTAATCCTATGATGAGATTTACGTATTAATTATTGCGTTGAGTAAGGTTATACATAATTGGAGAATCAAGTAGTGCTATGTTTATTGGGCTAGACATTGCTCTAGTTTAAATCAATTAAGTATTAGTGAAAATTCCATTTATACAACCGCCTTTATAACTGCCAAGGGACATCGCTAATAAAGTTAAATGTCTGGTATTTGTTGTAAGTTACCAGAAGACTTTTATACATTGACTTACGACGTTTATGGACTGACACAAGAGAAGAAAATGTCGTTTTGCTTGATTCAGTGCCTGGAACGCTAATACGCTAATGAAGGCTGCTTTTTGGAAATAGATTTGATGTATTTAGTAATGAGGTAGAAAATAAAACCAGTGAAGGTTAGAACTTACGCCGCAAATCGGAAAAAGTTGATGATATGAGAGAAAAGTTCAAGTTACAACCATATATTGCAACGACTAGCGCAGAGAACCTTGAATACAGTATAAGAAAATGAATTATAAGCCTGACAGTTGGCTAAGACAAATGATAGCCGAATGGATTACGATAAAATTGTAACAGATATCCAAAGTGAACACTGTTGCAATGATTGCATGGTGATACACGTTTAGAGTGGCCTCAGGCATCTCTATTCTAAACCATGATACATTTATTTATTTGATTTTGGCCTACCAACAAATTTACATGTTTGTTAAACCATAGATACTTGGTCTTATTTGCTAATTACATATAATTTCATTTATAGGTAGACACAACATGCTTTTATAGACTACTACGTACGATAAACAACCAGACTGTAGGCAGAATGTAGTACTGAAACTATTATTAACATTTATTTAACTAAAACTTAAACTATTGCTTAAAAATACACTATTTCCTACATACAATTTTTTTTAACATAGGATACCGTAAAAAAATCATCATCAATCAAGTCATGTACTTTACGCCTAATTAATAATGATCTTATTTTAAAAGTTTTTTTTTTAGTATCTTACTATAAGGTAGTCTCTTATCACCTCCAATAGAATAAAATTTTGTAAATCGGCGTTGGATACTCTCCAGCCTATTCTTGTATATTTGATAGTTTGGATTCCAAATTACAGTACCATACTCGAGTTTGCTTCTACAAAGGTGGTATACAGAAGTTTTTTTAGTATGAAGTTGTTTAAATGATTTGGAATTTCTGAATATAAAACCTAACATCCTGCGAGCAGATCGACAGATATGTTCAATATGGTGTTGAAACCGTAGTTTAGCATCAAATGTGATACTTAATTCACGGACAAACGCATTTTCCTGAATCAGGTTTTGTGGATTGTTTTTTGATTCAATCCTGACAAGATTACGAGAAAATCGAATAAAAGAACATTTATCGGGATTTAAAATCATATCATTAAACGCGCACCAATCAACTATTCGTTTGAGATCTTCCTGCAGTAGTAAAGCAGGATACATGAACAAGTTATACGACATGGTCGGATGTTGTCTTAGATGAAGGATAGCCGAGCGGATTAAATTGTAACAGATATCCAAAGTGAACACTGTTGCAATGGTTGCATGGTGATACACGTTTAGAGTGGCCTCAGGCATCTCTATTCTAAACCATGATACATGAACAAGTTGTACGACATTGCTGGACGTTGCTTTGACGAAGGACAGACGAGTGGATTAAATTGTAACAGAGATCCAAAGTGAACACTGTTGCAATGGTTGCATGGAAAAAGTTGTACGACCCTTTGCGGTCTGACTAGCTCAAATATCCACGCTGGTTATCCGATGTTTGAATATATAGTTAGATATAGTCTGAATTCAGTATTCACATTCAGACGGAAAATTAACAGCTTAATGACTCATATTTATTTTGTAGATAACTTATGAACAACAAAGTTTAGTTTTCTGATTATTTGTCTTGTCTAATGTATTCGCTTCAGACAAAGGATACCAGGGTGGATAAAATTATAACAGAGATCCGAAGTGAACACTGTTCCAATGGTGGCATGGTGATACACGTTTAGAGTGGCCTCAGGCATCTCTATTCCAAACCATGATTAACAAGCAAGTTGTACGGCCCTTTGCGGTTTAACGATCTCAGCTACAATTCACGATGTTTATCTGATGTTTGAATAGAGTGATTCAATTTCACTTTGTGGATAACTATACTCATGAACATAGTTTGTCCTCAGCTTCTACATTAGACTAGTACGTGTTCGGGACGAACACGTATGCAGGAGGGCCGGATGTTGTCGCCATTGACTTCCGCTTTGTATTTTATAGCAACATAGTCATGAAACAAGAGTATCGCGCCCTTTTTGATTAAAATGGTGGCAACATTGTGCCGTTATTGTTTCCGGTAGAGTCTTTCTATTGATAAAACGTTTCAGTTACAGTCAGTCTTAGTTCGTCATTCAAGAGAAGTGCATCTCGGAACAGGAATTGTGGTATTCCTATTATATCGTGTTCTTGTATATAGTGTGCGTTAACATAAATATGTGAGTCACACCGTGCGGTATCCGGCTGAATAGAATAGTACCACCCTCATTTTAAACCGAGGTGTCGTAAAAGGCGACTAAGGTAAGACGACCCGCCTTGTGGTATCCGGCTGAGTAGAATAGACCAACCTCATTTCTTACCGAGGTGTAGTAAATCGCGGAACTAAGGTCAGTTGACCCACCATGTGGTATCCGGTTTAGTAGAATAGACAACCCTCTTTATTACCGAGGTGCCGTAAAATACGATTAAGGTAAATTGACGTCAGGCAGGCGGCCGGTCGTAAAAACGCAGCCAAATCATGTTACATCATGTTTATATCATGTTGTGCCGACTGGGATAAGGGCAGGAGGATTATGAATAAATTTATGGGTCAATGGATACACAGCCGTCCATTCCTAAAATAACTTAATACTTGTGTTATGGGTGATAGACAACTGTTAATATAATACGTATATAATTTCAAATTAATACTTCAATACACCCAGACTCAAAGAACCAACATATTGTTTTTATAAAATGATGGCCCTCAACGGAAACGAACCTGCGATCCTCATATTTAAAGGCTGGGCCACTGCCACCTCTGCCATCGAGCCTATTTATATCTCCAGTTTGATTCAAACTAATGTCATATGTACCATCTTAAATTTCCAATCAAA
The DNA here is from genome assembly GCA_029227775.1 of Morpho helenor. Taxonomy (NCBI): domain Eukaryota; kingdom Metazoa; phylum Arthropoda; class Insecta; order Lepidoptera; family Nymphalidae; genus Morpho; species Morpho helenor. The sequence continues at coordinate 5,315,941 of JARGCU010000032.1, read as the reverse complement.
AATTTCTCCTGGAATAACCCTGTCATATATGTTTTGTAATATCTCAAAAGGGATTCAGCAACGTTTTCAATAAAAGCTAACATTTGGAACATTTTCCAACTTTTTTGACTTATTTTTGTATTTCAACCAATTAACTTATACACAACCTTAACGAAATATATACCCAAACCTACCTTATGAATGTCTCTGTCTATTAGAGTAAACAGCTTTGAGTATAGTTTCAGTAGTTTTTAATTTATTGCGAACATATAAATAGCGGGGGAACTATGTCCTACAATTCGAGTTATATCACTTTTCCATAGACATTTTTATTTTTAGGCGAGCTCTGGTACAGCGATGCGGTCACAAAATTGGTCAAGTCAAGAATCTAATTACGCTTGGAGGTCAGCATCAGGGTGTATACGGTCTACCGCACTGTTTCGCTTTGCAGCATGAGACGTGCGACTACATGAGGAAGTTGCTTAATTATGCTGCATATTACAGGTATGAATATTTACGCCCTGTGGTATCCGGCTGAATAGAATAGTACCACCCTCATTTCTTATTGAGGTGTCGTAAAAGGCGACTAAGGTAGGTCGACCCGCCGTGTGGTATCCGGCTGAGTAGAATTGACCAACCTCATTTCTTAACGATGTGTCGTAAAAGGCGACTAAGGTAAGTTGACCCACCGTGTAGTATCCGGTTTAATAAAATAGACCACCCTCTTTCTTACCGAGGTGTCGTAAAAGGCGACTAAGGTAAGTTGACCCACCGTATAGTATCCGGTTTAGTAAAATAGACCACCCTCTTTCTTACCGAGGTGTCGTAAAATACGAATAAGGTAAGTTGACGTCAGGCAGGCGGCCAGCATGTTTATAACATGTTGTGCCGACCCCACTTAGAGTGGGATAAGGGCAGGAGGATGATGATTATAGGTATAAATATTTGTGATAAACCGATTATTCTAGATTATTCTACAGCAGAGGTGCGCAGACTTTTTATCTCATAGATCACTTCCAAAATTTAGCTGGTTTTGGTTAACTTCCATCAGTTACATTACTACTTAATTCCCAGAACTCAGAACAGAAAATTACATTACGATATTGTGAACTCCCATTTTTGTCATGCCTATATAGCCTATAGGCTATATAGGCGTGACTTCTAGACTAGTTTGGAAAATAAGGGTCCAGAATATAGAGATTGACAATATAAGTTTTATTATCTGTCTAAATTTCCATTGTGACGATAGTTTTCTAAAATATAACATAAAGTGTGCCCAGAAAATACATAAGTACTTCTGAATTTAACTACTACTACATCGCGTTTACATACCTTCATAATTGACGGATCCAGATAAACCTTTTTCCCTTCACATATATTATATACTCGTATATGTGTTTTCTGTAGCCGTGTGGTATCCGGCTCCCCCTCCACCCTCATTTATTACCGAGGTGTCGTAAAGGCGACATAGTTTAGTTGACGTCAGGTAGGCGGCCGATCGTAAAATACGTAGCCAAACCATTTAACAACATGTTTAAAACATATCGTGCCGACACTACTTAGAGTGGGATAAAGGCAGAAGAATAATGAATATATTAGACTGTTACATAAACCAGTGTTGTGAGGAACGTGTCAACTTAGGCTGAGAGATTTTCAATTCTTAACATTACATGTCTGTACATTATTTCTTTAACTATTTTTTTTATGTTACAATATTAATAAAAGGTTTTTTTTTAATTTGATTTAAAACATATTTGTAAAATATATTATGTTTCGCATTAATAATATTGTTATGGATTTCAACAAATATAAACTTTAAAATATACATATCTATCAATAAATTAAATGTTTTATGTCTGCAGTTATCATTAGATATAATAGCTTTTATAAAATTTGATTGATAATTGAGTAAGCATTCTTAACATCAATATTCCGAATAAGGAAGCAAACAAAGGAAGCATAGTTTCGCTAATAAAATAACTTATTGCGTACGAACACTTATACACTTATATAATTGCATTTCCGTAACGCAATTGGATTGTAGTCACGACAAAGCTTATTGTGCAATATGATATGACATAATTCTTTCTCCCATATTTACACTTATTTAATGCCTGTATATTAGCTACCATTAAATAATAACACTGTAGAACAGTGGTTTCCAAATTCGCGCCAAACACCACAAAGGTCATTTAAATGCAATGCCAGATTTCAGTGCTAAATTTAACGGGAAAAACAAATTTCAATCAAATTGGCTGTACAATGAAGTTCTTCATGGCTAAGGTAGGGCATGAAACAAAAAAATTTAGAGAGTAAGGTATTTAGTTATACCCCCTTGTAAATCTCAACATGGCGTTGCTAAGAATCAGATAGCTGTTAGCTGCGACATTGTGACTTCCCTGTAATTCAAAGATAAGAAAATTTAATTTATAGAATTAAGCGTTGCTTTGCGGAGATCCATAATACAAAAGTAATAATAAAATTATTTTGCTATAATCCGCGATGAAGTAAAATAGAAAATATATATAATGCTAAATGTAGAGTGGACAATCCGTTTTCATACCTAATACTCATACATGCAAGATTCATAACAAACACATGCACAAACCACCACCGCCAACACAATACACAAGCTCGACATACGTTCACTATCACAAACTCAACAATAGTTTTGCTTCGCAACCGAAGCATCATCAGGAGATAGACTGCACGACACGGCTTTGCGATTTTGTCGTGGAGTAAAAAGTTTATATATTTTCTATTTTACTTAATCGCGGATTATAGCAAAATAATTTTATTATTACTTTTGTTTAAGAAAATTTGTTCTTAGGATTTATTGATGTAAACTGAAGCATTAAAAAAACGTAAATGGTTCGTACGTTTACGTAAAAGGCATATTGGAAAGCTAAGAATTTTTTAGACTAATATCGCTCCATAGAATCTTTAAAGATACGAAGCTTCGTTCGTTCTAATTGGTCGATAGAGTGCACCGGCCACTGTGATCAGGTGAAATTGGAAATTAGCGATATATTAGCACTTAGTAATTGTAAATTTGTTAAAGTTCAATCTATAAAATGTCTACTTATCGTTTAAATATAAACGTTATAACTAAAACAAAAAATTAGTAAGATATTCGTATTAGTATAAGAAAACTGCTTTAAAATGGAAGTTATCGTTTTTGTGATAACCTTTTCGCACTACTGGTGATGGCTCGTGACCTGCGAGCATGTTTCAAGTATGCTGCGGTGTTTGTGCAAATATATTGTAGTAGGGCGACCATGGTTGTTCAAATGCTTGTAGATTTAAAAATGAGACATTAACAGCCTCGATATTCGAATTCTAAAAAAATTGTTATCGTCCCAATTCAGAGTCAATGCCTCCTTTCTCTTAGAATGAATGATTGTAGCTGAAAACACTAAGCTGCTCCAGTGCGTATTAGCAAGTTGTACATTATTAGAAATTCCCGCATGTTTGCTGCTGATTATTTTTTACCACAGAGCATGTTATGAATTCTTGTGCTTCTTATTTAATTTTAGTTTTAAAAGTATTGCATTGCGTTTTATGCAAAAGTTGGAAATAATTTACATAATTTATAGAATTAGGCGTTACTTTGCGGAGACCCATAATACAATATATGCTTTGCGATTTTGTCGTGGAATCTATCTCCTGAGGAAGCTTCGGTTGCGGGGTGAAACGATTGTTGAGTTTGTTACAATGAACGTGTGTAGGGCTTATGTATTGCGGTGGAGATTTGTGCATGTGTTTTTACGAATCCTGCATGTATCGGAAAACCGATAGTCTACTCTACATTCAGCATTATATTATATATATTTTCTATTTACTTTATCGCGGATTATAACAAAATAATTTTATTACTTTTGAATAAGCTTGTCCATATATAGCATACAATAATAAGTGTGCTTGGTTAATACCTAAATATGTAGTAAAAACCTATGTTGACGAAGAGAGAAGTCATTATTATGATAAACTAAAATGAGTTTTTCTCTTTATAGGCGAATAACATTACGTGATTTCTGATATTTAAAGTAAGAAGCCCTAATAAAATTTAAATAAATATCTATTATAAAACTGCATGAATTATACAGATTTGTAATAGATGCTTTTGTACGTTGTATAAACTTTATCTCTTAAATAAAAATGTATCTGAAAAGGTATTATTACGTTCTATTAACCTTTGAGCAGCTCTTTTAAAAAATAATGGAAATATAACAAGTTATTACTCTAGATTACCTAGTGACATACATTCTGGCATACGTGATCTTGTCCCTAATTACGTATATGCATAATAAAGCCTTAATGAGTATTGTGATTAATAACAGACAAATGACATATGACATATTTTCAAGGAAAACCTTAGTGCTCGGTAATGTATTTTAATCTTCTTGTGTTCAATTATCTATACAAGTGGCACCGACCATACAAAATTAATTTTAATTTCAGCTACCTACACACCTTAGTGTACATAAAAAAAATCGTAAAAGGATTATTAATTTAGGAAAGTAATTTAGCCACACATTATACTTTTTGAATAAAAGATACATTATATAGAATTGAAAAGATACATTATAAGAAATGACCGTACTCTATTTCATTTCGTATGTAATGCATAACCTTGACCGAGAGACTAAAGTGTAGACAAGAGCGCTGGAGACAAAATTATTTTATGTATTAACTGTAACTATAGTGCTGTTATTACTAAAAAGTCCGATCTCAATTAAATTGTCTTTATTTTGTTCGAAAATACATTTTTTAAAGCTATTTAAGTAGATTGAATTATGCCAAAGTAGTATCTTATACGTTTAAGTGATCAGTGGATTAATTTAACGGCGTATCGTGGGTACGATATCATTTTGTATAATTAGTACGCAAAAATCACACTATTTTAAAAACATTACGCGCACGGAGCAAGTAATGACTTAATTAGAGTTAAAAGATCATGCAGTAGATAAACAAAATTTAAGTTCCAATACATTAAAATAAAAATAAAACTTCATTGTTTACGTTTAAATTGTTGTGCAAACCAACCCGTTATGCATTTAATAATCCTATTTTAAACCAGGGTTAATCTCAGATTTTTGAAAAAATTCGTACTATCGGGCAAGTACGAATTTAAAAAAAAAAATAAAATCCCTGATTTCAAAAAACACTTAAGTTTAATGATTAATCTGCAAAAATTATATCTAGATTTTCGGACTATTTATGTTTAATTTTTATATTTATGTTTATGACCTTAAAATATTTTACAAATACAACACGCGTAATGTAAAAAAGTGGTCACTTTATGACTTGCATACAACTTGCTATATTTACCTAAATAATTTAAGGTTACACATATTTTCCTTGTGCAATGTTCACATTAGGTTATTTGTAATACTAACAGAATAACGCGATGTTTAATTTGTTAATTTGTTCAAACGCTAAAAGATACTTTAAAATTTACTTTGGATTTTAATTTATTCTACGACTCACGAAATTCTTCAATGTATCTTAAATATTAAAGAAAATGTTCCTTTTTATCAACAATAAAAGGCTAAGTAGGTAGCGTGTACTATTCGTTCTCATACCTGATACATTCAGGATTCATTAGAACTCATGCACTACAAACCACCAATAAGACAACAATACGAAATTATTGCACACATTCACTGTTTATATTCACTTCAATATAATTTTTTTAAAAGATATTTTAAAAATAAACAAAAAATAAAAAGCGCCGATGACATGTGGGACTTGATCCCGGGTTTTCAACTTTTTTGGTCCGCCCGTTACCCATTGGGCTATCACAACATTACGTTTGACAGTTAAAATATCATTTAAATTCAATTTTACATTTTAGGATTTTTTTAATGCCCAAAAACAGGGATAAACGGCATTTGTTTTAAATGATACTTAGCTAAATCGATTTTCCTCTCCCAAATGCTGATTTTCATGAAATTTATGAAGTTAATCTTGTATATAATATTATATACAAGATCTCTTATATACAAGATCTTGATAAAGAAAAATAAAGAAGAAGTTACATAATCTGTTAGATATATGTATATATCCAAGATTACTCATTCAAATATTACAGATAAAAAAAGATTTAAATCTAAAAGGCACTTTAAACTTATTGTTTATATCATATTTATGGATAAAGTACATAATTTTAATTACAGTTGGGTCCAAAAATCTTTAGTTCAAGCGACATACTGGCACGATCCTATCGACGACGCGAAATACAAGAAGAACAGTGAATTTCTCGCAGATATCAATAACGAGAACAGAATAAATACTACTTACGTACGGAATCTGAATAACTTGGAGCATTTTGTGATGGTACAATTCAATAACGATAGTATAGTCCAGCCAAAGGAAACCGAATGGTTTGGATTTTACGCGCCCGGACAGGCGAAAAAGCTTATCAGTTTACAACAATCGGATATTTATACGAAGGTATTATTTACATTATTTTGCTCAAGAAGTAGGGAAGAAGTTTTTTTTTTAAATTTAAGTATTTCATTGTATGAGTTCCTTCTAAACACTGCCGAGAAAACGCCTGATGTGTAGGTCAAACTTGGCCCAGGTTAGAATGGTGGTTTTCGCTATTGGATACGTTCACCGTCACCAACCTTCATTAGATTTAAAGTATGTGTACGGAATTTATAGAATTAGGCGTTACTTTGCGGAGATCCATAAACCAAAAATAATAATAAAATGATTTTACTATAATACGCGTCGAAGTAAAGTAGAATATATATAATTCTAAATGTAGAATGGACAATCCGTTCTCATACCTCATATAAACAGGATTCGTAAAAAAATGCAAAAACCTCCACCACCGCAAAGCCAAAGCCTTGTGATTTTGTCGTGGAGTCTATCTCCTGATGATGCTTCGGTTACGGGGCGAAACGATTGTTGAGTTTGTGATAGTGAACGTATGTAGTGCTTGTGTATTGTGGTGGCGGTGGTGGAGGTTTGTGCATGTGATTTTACGAATCCTGCATGTATCAGTTATGAAAACGGATTTTCCATTCTACATTTAGCATTATATATTCTTTTTCTATTTTACTTCAATCGCGGATTATAGCAAAATAGTTTTATTATTACTTTTGTATGTGTAGGGACTTAATAATTTACATTTGAGAATGCTATTTTACTTGTCGAGACGTAATTGTGAGGTTTTGTTGATGTAAGTGCTAAGTAAGCCTCAACGTATCTCATAATTGCCCAGAATTACTTAATTAATTTAATATAAGATAGGGTATAAGCTGTTACACGCCGTGTGGTATCCGGCTGAATAGAATAGTACCACCCTCTTTTCTTACCGAGGTGTCGTAAAAGGCGACTAAGGTAAGTCGACCCGCCGTTTGGTATCCGGCTGAGTAGAATAGACCAACCTCATTTCTTACCGAGGTGTCGTAAAAGGCGACTAAGGTAAGTTGACCCACCGTGTGGTATCCGGTTTAGTAGAATAGACCACCCTCATTCTTACCGAGGTGTCGTAAAATACGACAGAGGTAAGTTGACGTCAGGCAGGCGGCCGGTCGTAAAAACGCAGCCAAATCATGTAACAGCGTGTTTATAACATGTTGTGCCGACCCCACTTAGAGTGGGATAAGGGCAAGAGGATGATGATAGGGTATAAGCTGTTACCTCGTCTAACCTTAAGCGTCTATATGCATGGGATAAAGTCATACTTATCTGGGCTTTGCTCTAAGAAATTAGTTTAATACAGAGGTGTCAAGTTATATAGAAATCGAGAGAAATCGTAAATAAAAGACATGCTTAATTGTAGTTCAGATGAAAGTAGATGAAAATCATGTGACCAAACGAGTGTTAAATATAAATGTGTATAAAAGTAATGAGAATATTATTTTGCTATAATCCACGATAAAAGAAAATATATGTAATGCTAAATGTAGAGTGTACTATTCGTTCTCACACCTGATACATGCAGAATTTGTAAGAACTCATGCACTACCCGAAATCGGTGGCACAACAATACACAAGCACTACACACATTCACCACCACAATCGTAACAATTGTTTCGAACTGGACTAGGAGATAGACTCCACGACAAAATCGTAAAGCGATTGAGCGAAGCTATCTCCTGACGATGCTTCGGTTACGGGGCGAAACACATGCACACATGTGTGCAGTGCCTGTGTATTGTTGTGCCACCGGTGTCGGGTAGTGCATGAGTTCTTTCAAATTCTGCATGTAACGAATAGTACACTCTACATTTAGCATTACATATATTTTCTTTTATCGCGGATTATAGCAAAATAATATTCCCATTATTTTTGTATTATGGACCTCCGCAAAGTAACGCCTAATTCTATAAATTATTTATAAACTAGCGGCCTGCCCCTGCTTCGCACGGGTATAAAATATATATCCCATGACATTCAGTGTAAAAAAATGATTAAAACCGATCCAGTAGTTTTGATTTATTCATTACTGCCCGTGGCCCGCAAGCGTTAAATTTGGAGAAAAACAATTTCCTTTCCCTATACCAAGAAGATTTCCTGCTATCTTTGGAATATCTAAATTCATATAGTACATATTTGTGTATTTATTTTAACATTTTTCCCTATGTATTTAAATTTTACAATTAATTACAGAATGTCTTTAAACAAACTCTTGAAAGAGCGATATCGCTGCTAAAGTCGAAGTGTTATAGGGCGAAGCGCGGCGTCCTCACGGCATTTTAAATCTGTAATATCTCCGAAAATGTTCACTTAAATTACATGCTGTAAACGGCCATATTGATCTATATTAAATCAACTATTTATTTAAGGTACTTAATTGGATAAGGATTAATGCTGTAGTGTATAAAAATTGCTTCAAAAATAAGGCATTATTTTTCGTAAAAAGTAAATGACAAAAAATGCTATTGTGGGTTATTCATAAGAGATAGACATATACCATCTCGGGCTTTTCTGTAGACCTTTTCAAGGTGTACAAATACTTAGTACATCATTTCGATAAATCTCGTAGGGTTTAGCCTGCGTTTGCAATGTAAGCGGAAAAAAATGTAATTATTTACGACATCACATTAGAAACCTCAAAAATTACAGTATTTCTCTACTCCATATTGAAAATTATTAAACATGTAAACCTTCCTCTAAAATCACTCTATCTATTAAAAAAAAACCGCATCAAAATCTGTTGCATAGTTTTAAAGATTGAAGCATACATAGGGATATACGGACATAGAGACAGACAGAGAATGCGACTTTGTTTTATACTATGTAGTGATATTATTTATTTTTACAATTGATTAGACAATGTCTTTACATACAACATTCATAGCTTTCTTATCATTAGACAATATAAACTTGAAAGGACATTTAGTTGCGCCTCCGGTCGCTGCTAAATTCGAAGCGCTTAATGGTCTGAACGCGGCCTCCTCGCGGGATTTTAAATCTGTAATATCTCCGAAAATGTTCACTTAAATTACATGCTGTAAACGGCAATATTGATCTATATTAAATCAACAATTTATTTAAGGTACTCAATTGGATAAGGATTAATGCTGTATTGTATAAAAATTGCTTTGAACATAAGGCATCATTTTTCGTAAAAAGTAAATGAAAAAAACTGCTATTGTGGGTTATCCATAAGAGATAGACATATACCATCGCGGACTTTTCTGTAGACCTTTTTAAGGTGTACAAATACTTAGTACATCATTTTGATAAATTTCGTAGGGTTTAGCCTGCGTTTGCAATGTAAGCGGAAAAAAATGTAATTATTTATAGAAACCTCAAAAATTACAGTATTTCTCTACTTCGTATTGAATGTTATTATACGTACAAACCTTCCTTTTGAATCACTCTATCTATTAAAAAAAACCGCATCAAAATCGGTTACGTAGTTTTAAAGTTTTATGCGTACATACGGAAATATGGACTTTGTTTTATAATATGTAGTGATGTGTATGTAAAATGTTACTAGAGGCCCCATTTAGAGTGGGATAAGGGCAGGAAAATGATGGTGGAAGGTTTGGAGTGAGTAGATGACAAATAGAACTTGATTGTTTATTTACAGGATCGTCTTGGTCTAAAGAAAATGGACAAAGCAGGAAAATTAGTATTCCTCTCTCAACCGGGCGATCACCTGCGCTTTACTGAGGACTGGTTCATAGAAAAAATATTAAAACCATACCTTATTTAAAACATTGATACTTGAGAAAACGTTACAGGTATAGTTAAGGTGCGTAAATATTATCTAAGCCAGTCACTATTTTTATGGCTATTATCATGCGATAACTTTTATGTTACTTGGTTGTATGTTAATAAATATATACTTTGTTTAATTCTGTAACACTAAAGTTAGTTGTATTATAAATGCAAAGAATAGTTAATTTTCTAGCACATTAATACTTTTGAATGGCGTTAAGATTATAAAACCTTATCTATATAATTAACTGAAAATGTTTCTTAGGAATAGCAATCTCTTTAGTTTAATGTAATATTGGGTTTTTTCCGTTTAAAGACATAATAACGTTTCAGAAATAGGTTTTTGAAATATTGTAATGATTTTGGATACTGATTTATAGACTCGAGCCCATCACGAAGTAGTAACGAACATGCCATAGCTACTTAACTACAAATAGCTGTATAAATAACTAGTAATATCCCGCGTTTTCACCCACGTACATACCGATCTCATGGCAGTGGAAAGTCTACTAAGTCGGACTATAGATTTGTTTTTGTTAAATATATCATCAATAGTTTCCGTAGCGCATGCGATGACATGCGATGCAGTAAAGATGCAGCTTTCCAATTGTGAAAGAACTTTTGAAATCGGTCCAATAGTTTTTGTGTGAAAACATTACAAACATACATACAAATTTTTCCTTTTTATAATAATTACTATTATGATGAAGTTGGTCCGGCGTTTTACTCCTTTATCCCCACCACATTGTCTTACTCAGATTCTGATTCTCAAAATGCTTTAGTTTTAATTTATCGGCATTATTAACTTTTTATTGCAATATTGATCTCAATATAGTGGATCATAAAATATATTTTGTCAATGTTGGTCAAAAAATAGTGTTACTAGACCAAAACTAAATCTTCTCAACATCCAGGGCCTTGTCCGAATGTGACGTTGCTCCTTTTCTAACGGTTCATTTAATTCTTCTACTAATAGTTGAATGAGTAAGTTTGTATATTTTCTAATTCTCGTTTGACGATCCATCGGTTCTCAATTGTAGTCTCAATAAAACTGAACTGACTGCTTATTTCAAAACGTGTATGAACAGTTATAGCCGAGAAACATTTTACTGTCCCACCCGTTTTTTTCGGTACGTGTGATCAACGCATTAGTCATGTTTGATAATCGTTTGTAAATCGTTTGTGGGTCTGGGTATAAGATTCTATAATAAAATTCCGCAATCAATTTTAGCTTTGCCATTACATCAGTTTAAAAACACTTAGAAATAGGCTGATCCAGAAAGCCTACTATACTGTTGAGGATTACTTGGAAGATAAGAATGTGCGGATATAGCTCGCTTAGACCCTGTACAAGACAGTAATGACTTAATGTAACTAGTCATAAGAATAATATTTTTAAAAGAGCAACCGCCGAGTTTCTCGCTGGCTCTTCTCGGTAGGAACAGCTTTCCGAACCAGCAATAGAGTTGACGATCCAAAAGCACTTGTTTACAAGTTTATTTGAATAAAGAATATTTTGAATTTGAATTTGATAATCCTAGAAAGTGTCCTCGGTGGATTCTCATTTCTCTGGAAATGATTTCCTGCTTCCTTACGGGATTTCGACGAATTCTGGCCTTGACTGCATTAAAAAATGTCGGCTGGGTTCTTACCTACTTTGTACAGTGCAATTACTGCAATCCTATTCTTTTTATTGCCCCACTCAAAACAAATAATTTTTAAACAAAAAACATACAATAATGGCGGGAAAAAGTCTATTTTTTTCGTTTCGTATCGTAGAAGCTAATGTACAAAATTTAAATTATTATTTTTTTTTAATATAAAGAAACAGAACAGAATTTATGGCTAGTTATAGAATGTCATAATAAAGATCAAAAATATAAAAAAAATGTTGCCGTTCTATTGAGCTAATAATTTTATTGCGCTCCTATGTTCTATATTTCAGAAAACGAATTGTAAATTTAATTAATATTATTTACAACTATACACTTTTCTTTTTAACATTATATTTTTAATTTAGCTTAATATAATTTTTTTAAAGCTACCTATGGTATAACTCAGGTTTATAATATAAATACTCCATACTTATTGTTAGTTCGTAAGCAAAAACATTTTAAATTAGAAAAGACTGAAAATCAAAAACATAAATAAGTGGATGGACATATATAGGACTTTATGGAAAGAGATTAGAAGTTAGAATATTTACTAAGAATTTCTTATTTAAGATAATTATTGGTTTTTAAAATTTATTCTGTATTACCTATAATACTATTTTATTAATCAATGTATAAATATATTATAATTCCTTCATTTTAACTTGTGTAACAAGGGAATCTTAAAAATGAATGGTTTTATTATAACATTGTTACTGTTTTGTTTTTTATTATCCCATCCTTTCCTTTAATATAATCTATTTGTATAATATTGCAATATGCGATACATACATTTAAAATACTTAGCCATTCCTAGCTTCATGGGTAATCCCTACTTAGTTCTGGTTATATATATTCGCGTCCAAAAAACTCTAAAGAAGTAAAGTAATTTAAATACAGACCAAAGACTAAATTATTATTAACACAACCTTACAATTCTATATGAGTGTTTATATAGTTAGCGACCACTATGTCGGTCCCTTACTATGGGTCTCATAAGAAAGCTCAGAGTTGCTCTGTGGGCTACGTAGAGGGTTATGCTTGGAATATCTCTACGTGGTCAAATCAGAAATAAAAAGGACCAAAGTGACGTACATAGCTCAACGGGTCGCAAAGCTAAGTGGCAATGGGCGGCACATAGTTAATAGAACCGATGGACTTTGCGGTCTCAAGGTACGCGTCTCAAGGTATAAGGTTGCAACCCTGCACCAGAAAACGTGGTTCTATTTTATTTTATTATGTATAGATGAGCGCTTGACTGTAATTATACCTAATTGTAAGCAATGATACAGCCTAAGATGGAACGCGCTTGCCTAGAAGATGCCTATTCACTTTTGTTTTAAAAATAGGCCATATTATATTCATTGGGAAAAACAGATGCCGGGAGAGCATTCCGTTCCCATGCTGTGCGCAAAAGAAAAGAAGAATCGAAACGTTTTCTGCGCTTTGGGATATAGATATCCCAAGGCGCAGAAAGCGTTTCGATTTCTACACTGTAGACAGTGTAGGGGTGCAATCTCTCTCGGTGCCTAGCGGTGCGATAATAAAAAGGCAATGCCGGAATAAAATCATGAAGTACCTGAGCACACTTCTGGAAATATATCCTGTAGAAACCGATAGGCAGGCAACCCTGCGCCGATGTTGCAAGCTACGCAACTTAGCATTAGTTTGGGTTTCATCGCCTTGAGTCTTCTGGCACGTTTATCCACTGAGTCCAAAGCATCCAGTTAATATTTGGTATAGTGTAGGCATACCCCCCATTAATTAGACAGACGACCTCAAAAAGGTCGCGGGGAGCTGCTGGATGGCGACACAAGATAGTGTAGCGTGGAATTCCTTGGAAAATACCTACCTATGTTCAACAGTGGGCGTCTATTGGTTGATGAGACAGAGAGAGTTTATATATACTTTTTATTTGAAAATTTCCATGGACAGCGGTAATTGTAGAGTAGACTTCGTAATAAATCCATCCATTCGCATTCGGCAATAACGATATCGATACGAGATCGCAACTTCAATAAAGTACTTTCTTTTGGTTGTTCTTTATAGTAGCAAAATTAAAAATAACGATATATCATGAAAATAAATTATGACCAATTTATTATAGGTTATCGGATTACGTCTAATGAAAACACAGTATGAAAAATAAAAGTATAATGTTACTACTATAACAAATTTTCCTATGACTGAAAAATAAATCTCTAATGTGACCACAAACAAATTTCCTTATGACGGTACTACATCATTCAAACATACTTTCAAAATCGGCTTGCTTCAAATTAGGTGAATCGTGTTTTAAAGGTGTGTTCACGTAAACACGCACGTATCTATTGTGTTCTGAACTACGTTTAATGAAGGGCGCCGTAGCTCCACGTAGTTTATGCAGAGGAAACTTCACCAGGCAGGATAGCATACAGCGTTCGGCTATTTTGTAACTGAAAGGGAATCGCTTAGAAACATTCATAATTAAATAAAATGTATGGGACATTTACACACACGGCCGTCCGTCCCCAAATTAGTAGTTTATTACTTGTGTTATAGGTGAGAGATAACTGGTGAATATATACATATAGCTGTGGTAGTCCAGTGGTAACACCGTGCGACTGTTTCGAGAAGGCCACAGGTTCAAACCCGGGCAGACACCAATCAGATTTTCTGTTAAACTTATGTGTTTAATTGATAATTGCAATTTATCACACGCTTTTCGGTTAAGGAAAACATCGTGAGGAAACCTGCATATCTCTAGAGAATTCTGGAGATATGTGTAACCTACCAATCCGCACTGGAGCAGCGTGGTAGGTCTTAGCTCCAAACCTTCTCTCCAAAAACGGAGAGAAGAGGCCTATTCTCAGCAGTGGGGTAGTAACAGACCGCTACCAACTTATATACATATATATTTTTTTAAAACAAATGTACACCCATGCTCGAAGAACCAATACATTTCATTCATTGAAAATGATGGCCCTCAGCGGGAATCGAACCCGCGACCCACAGAGCTGAAGGCAGCATAAATACCTACTGCACAATGAAATTTTGTTAAAAGCATTTTTAACTTCACTTGTATCTAAGGGTGGAAATCTTCCAAGTTAAATTTAGCCCACTTCCCGGAGTCCGATTGAGCTGAAATTTTACATTCTGGCCCAGTCCCGATGATAATGCATGTTTATGATAAACATGTCCTCATGCTACAGCCACGATTGGCTCCAGATGAGGGAACTCAACGGTTAGCAGTATAGACATGAGATATTTAAAAGCTTTTGTATATTTAGAATATTGCAACACTCAATAATTTCACCTTTTAAAGTTGGCAATAATGATCTTAAATTGACATCAATGGGGTAGTTAAACTTAAAAGATGGGAAGTCAAACTTCGTCGTGACCATCCTATTTAAACCTTTTACAATAATGATAATTTCAATCGTGTATATTAATTTCTACAATGGCGTTTACAGCTTCAATAGATGGGTTGATTTGATTAATTTGAACAACTTACTCGTAAGTGTTCACGCAGTCCATACGAACAACTCTATGTCCTAAATCCAGAGCTAGCGACTTAGACTTGTCGGCAAGTTTGGTAGCCAACCCTTGTCTTCGATATTCAGGTATCACTGCTATCATTTTTATCTACAAATTTATTTGAAATTTTAATCAACAAGCCGGACAAGAGTTAATGTCTATTATAACTTCCGCTCATCCAATATTTCGGCACGCGTTAATTATAATTTTGCAATAAGGATTATTCAAATTTATTTTACTTTATACATTTAACTATTAGTAGGCCTGTTACTATCCCACTGCTGAGAATAGGCCTCTTCTCTCCGTTTTTGGAGAGAAGGTTTGGAGCTAAGACCTACCACGCTGCTCCAGTGCGGATTGGTAGGTTACACATATCTCCAGAATTCTCTAGAGATATGCAGGTTTCCTCACGATGTTTTCCTTCACCGAAAAGCGTGTGATAAATTGAAATTATCAATTAGACACATAAGTTTTTATCAGAAAAACTCATTGGTGTCTGCCCGGATTTGAACCCGCGACCTCCTCGAAAGAGTCGAACGGCGTTACCGCTGGGCCATCACAGCTTCTATCTAGCATTTAACTATTACTAATCTTTAATATTTATTGCTGTGTTTAAAAGTTTTAAAATAAACTGTTATTAAGTTTTTTATGCTAACCTTTTTTTTTCAATTTATATTCATGTTTCATTTTAGCTGCCGTGTGGTATCCGGCTGAGTAGAATAGACTACCTTTATTTCTTACCGAGGTATCGTAAAAGGAGACTAGGGTAAGAGATTGTGCCGATCCCACTTAGAGTGGGATAAGGGCAGGAAATTATGATTTATATTTCATTATAGGTAGCTCATTTATTATTTATTTTTTATAATTTATAAACCAAATACTGATAAAGGACCCACCTCAAAAACTTTATCCGTTTTGAATGTAGTCCAAAGATTTGGTGTTTCTTGTAATTTTGCATTGAAATACATAAAATCTTTCGTATTAGGATCCTATTAACATAAAAAAATAATAGAACACTTGGTAAATTACAAATAATACGTTTTAACTCAATATCTCGGTCTCATGGTCAAATTATCAAAGTTTTCACCTTTTTTTCTTACTTTATCACATCATAGAACATTTAGCTATGTTCATTGTAATATCGTGTCAGTTAACCAGATCAAATCAAATAAAAATAATCTTAATTCGAATTAGCTCTTTCAAGCACTTTTGAATCGTCAAGGATCAATATGACTGATGAAGCTACACTGGTTCGGAATGTTGCTCTTGCCGAGAAACTCGGCGGTCAATCTTTTAAACATTTTCAATTTTACCTTTTTAAACCGCAGTCTTTGTATAACGCTGAAAGGTATTTCAAATCCTGGCAATTTTTATCATCCAAATAAT
Organism: Morpho helenor; assembly: GCA_029227775.1. Classification (NCBI taxonomy): domain Eukaryota; kingdom Metazoa; phylum Arthropoda; class Insecta; order Lepidoptera; family Nymphalidae; genus Morpho; species Morpho helenor. The sequence goes on along the minus strand of JARGCU010000032.1, from coordinate 5,299,220 downwards.
CTCCAATTTTTTAATATGCTATAAGCATCCTATCCTACTAATATTATAAATGCGAAGGTTTGTGAGTATGTTTGTTACTCTTTCACGAAAAAACTATTTGACTATTTGAATATTTCTCGGTCATTGGAATAACATATAGGCGACAATTTGTAATGATTTTATGTAATTTTGGTCGTAATATAACGATACATATCAATTACCTAAGTCGTAAAATCATCTGGCCTCAGGTGCTTTTTGGTGGCAGACGAAATGCCACGCGAGCAAACCCGCGGGCAAAAGCTAGTATTTTATACACTGAATTTAAGAGAAAGACAATATACCAGTAACCTGTCTATAAAAAGCGTAGTTGCGTAGATTTTGCGGATCTACGGGACTGGCAGCAAAGTTGATACAGAAACCTGCCACCGTGCCGTCACTTGCTTTGGCATACAGTGAATTTCCTGTAATCCAAAAATATTTTAGATACTATCAATGCGAAATTATGTCTGTTACGCTTTCACCGCTAATTCGCTGAACCAATACTAATGAAATTTGGCCAACTTATTGGAAAAAAATCCTGTTTTACCTTCTGAAAAAGCAGAAAATTAAACCATAATCGAGAATATATTATAGATATATAGAATATATATAATTAATACGGATTTCGACGCAGATGCACTCCCGAATATCACTAGTTAATTATATAATAAGACTACAATAATAGGCAAATATTATAATCTAGACTTTAGACTTTCGATAATGTACCTATAGAATTAGACGTTATTTTGGCGAAAGCCTGTCTATTTGTTACGTTTTGACCGCTAATCGGCTGGAGCAATAATGAAATTTAATATAATTAAAGCTTATGTACCAGACTGACATATAGGATAAAAAATTCCCGCTTTTTTTAGGGAAATAAGAAAAAAATAATTTAGTACATGGTTGAGGGTAATTTAACATTAAAGTCGACATACCGCAAGTAATAAATATCCTCACAAAACGAGAGATACAATTAAGTCGTTAATCCTAGGTGTCGTTTTACTTGATAACCACATTTGGGTATAGATTCTGCGACAGTTGTTCTCAGTTGATGACAGCGTTACGAACTATTAGAAGAGTCGCTCTAGTAATATAATTCTAAATTATTATTAACTGAACCGTAGGACGGTGATAAGGCCAACATTACACTGTACTCGCCACCAGAAAAATGGTGTAGCACAAGTCGGCGCGAGTCTGACATACCTGCCGCCTTTCCCGTCGGACGGCGATGACATATAAGAGCTTTTTCCTGACAAAAAGCTCTCTTTTACGGCCGTTTGACATCCAAGAAGGTAACCCATAATTATTACCTGGGAAGTTATTTGGGGATCACGATGTTTATACTCTACTGCTTAATACATAAGTAACAATAAATTTATTTTGTGTAATCCGCGTTTGATAAGAGAATATATGTAATGCTAAGTGTATGAAGCAGACAACAATCACATTTCGTCAGGTCGTCACATGTAGCATAAAACGCCGCCAACACCAACACTCCACACAAGCACTGCACACACTCACTACCACAATCTCTACGATCGTTTCGCCCCGAAACCGAAACATCATCAGAAGGATAGGTTTCACGAACAATATCGTAGTGCATTACGATTTCACGGTGACTTGTCCTGCATGTATAAGGTATGTGATCGATGCCTGCTTCATACACTTAGCATTACATATATTCTCTTAAACGCGGACTACAGCAAAATAATTTTATTGTTACTTCTGTACTATGTAATTTCGCAAAGTAACGCCTTCTTCTATAAATCATCTACTGCTTAATTAATAGCTATTTCGGTAAAAAGTAAAACTTACCCTGTTTCAGGAGTCCGATTAAGTATTCGTCAATTGCGCGGTCGTTATTGAGATCCATGTTTCGTTCACGAACAAAAATATGTTCGTTTAGAAAATAACGTTTAGCCATATTCACCGTCATTTCGTGATTATCGCTTTTCACAGGTTGGATTGTAAAGGTTTCGACCTAAACGTAAATTTTTACGTACAGCTGTCTGTCCCCGAAGAAACTAACTGAATACTTGTTTTATGGATGACAAACAACTGGTGAAATACATTTAAGGTTTGTTTGTTGTATCTAAACTGCCCAAAAGCTCAGAACCTATTGTTTAATATTTAAAATTTAATGTTATTATATTTTTTATTATCTACAAGAAACAAAACGCTTATTATTTAAAACTAGCGGCCTACCCTGCTTCGCACGGGTATAAAATATATAGCCTATGTCACTCAGTGAAAAAAAATATTAAAATCGATCCAGTAGTTTTAATTTATTCATTACTGCCCGTGGCCCGCACGCGTTAAATTTGAAGAAAAACAATTCCACTCTCCCTATACCAAGAAGATTTCCTGCTATATCTAACATCAAAGTAATTATTAATTATACAGAAAAAAAAGTAATTATTTACGACATCACATTAGAAACATTACAGTATTTCTCTACTCCATACTGAATGTTATTATACATTCCTCTTGAATCACTCTATCTATTAAAAAAACCGCATCAAAATCTGTTGCGTAGTTTTAAAGATTTAAGCAGTCATAGGGATATAGGGACAAACAAAGAATGTGACTTTGTTTTATAGTATGTAGTGATAATCCCTATAGCATGATTCAGTATTCACGCGCGATGGCTTATTATTAGCGTATTTCATGTATAACTTTGGTGTTTCTATACCGATTTCAAATATTCTTTGTTTATACAATGGTTAATACTATTCACTTTTTTATTTAGGGATGACTGAGAGTGATATAAACGTAGGAGTAGACAAATATAACCAGAAAGCTTCGAACTGCTAAGCTATCGGGAGTTACCATGAGTCAACCATAAAAGATAGACATATGCTGTCGTGGGATATTTTTTATATAATTTTAAGGAAAACATTTCCGTCATACATGATTTCTGTGTAGCTTTAACCATCAAGGTTGCACACGCGACGGAAGCTTAAAAAATGGAGTAACTTCTACCGTTTTCCCGACATTTCCTTTCACTGCTCTGCTCCTATTGATTGTAGCGTGATGAAAAGTATACTATAACCAGCTCAGGAGTATGAAAAATAATTGTACCGAGTTTCGTTAAAATCCGTCGAGTAGTTTTTGTTTCTATAACGGTTATACAGACAGACAGACAGACAGACAGACAGACAGACAGACAGACAGACAGACAGACAAAATTTTTACTGATTGCATTTTTGGCATCAGTATCGATCCCTAATCACCCCCTGATAGTTATTTTGGAAATATATTCCAGTTACAGAATTGACCTCTCTACAGATTTATTATAAGTATAGATTTCATACAAAACGGTCAACTACTAGTACATTATCAATTACTAGTGCCCCTACCTGAAAAACCTTAAATACATACTTAAATATTTAGACTTGAAGAACTAACAAATTGTTTTATAAAAAATGTTAACCCTCGGTGGGAATCGAACACGTGACCCGTGGACCTAAAGTCAGTGTCACTGCTAATATCGCCAACAGGCCAGTCAAATTATACTTAAATATATAAAAAATACTAGCGTGTGCAAGCGATTTCGGCTGCGTCTTTAAATACTGAAGAAAGAGTTAACTTATCTTGCCCTCCAATTATATCCATAACAAAAACATATTTTTTTATCTATAAGCAAAGGACACCAATCGTTCTTAAATGAGTCAACCATCTTTCCTAAATAATATAATAGTAAAGTTTTTACTTTTTCATGATGTACTAAATCCTGGATTCCAAAGATACTATAGCATTTCGTTTGTTGTTTACAATGAAATCTTTTTGTAATTGATGGTAAATGTGCAAAAATGATGGATCTAAAAGATAAAAATAACATTTTTTTCAGTTGTTAAACAATTTTGATAAATAAATGTCAAATTATATAATTACTCTTGTCAATTGAGTGGCAAATATTTTATATAAAAACATATACAGACCTTTGTGTATAAGTTAAAAAACTACAGATTATCGCAACATCATAAATATGCAATAAATAAATAAATATATGGAGCACTTACACACACGGTCATCCGTCCCCAAAGTAACTTAATACTTGTGTTATAGGTGAGAGACAATTGGTGAATATATACATATATTTTTTAAATACATACTTAAATACAAATATACCAGGCTCGAAGAATCAACAAATTGTTTATAGAAAATGTTGGCCCTCGGCGGGAATGGAACCCGCGAGCCGTGGAGCTGAAGGCAGAATTACTACACACTGCGTCAACGGGCCAATAATATATGTGACTATCATATATACATTCTACTAACTCTCAAAATCTTTTTACGTCATATAAATGCTGTTATCAGTAAAATGTGATACTTTCAGTATAAATATATATTTCTGTAAGATATATACGTATCACTTTTACGTTTAAAAACACTGTTAAAAATAGGCTGATACAGAAAGCCTACTATACTATTGAAGATTATTTAGAAGATAAGAATGTGTGGATATAGCTCTCTTTGAACCTGTACAAGACAGTAACCGCTGAGTTTCTTGCTGGCTCTTCTCGGTAGGAACAGCTTTCCGAACCAGCGGTAGAGTTGACGATTCAAAAGCACTTGTTTAAAAGTTTATTTGAATAAAGAATATTTTGAATTTGTATTTGAATTTATCTTTATATTAATAGTCAGTTTGCTACGCTTAATACGTAGGAGCAATTTTGATCAAATTTGGATTAAAAAAATTGAATTTTATTTACCAAATGTACTAAAAAATGTGAAATCTCAAACAATGTTACTTGAAATGCAAAATAAGTTATATTTTTTATATAATATAATATATATTATTCGAGTACGTAACAAACAGAAGATATTAAAACGAATAAAGTTCAAAAAAACATTACATAGGTATTTCTCTATTATTCAAAACTAGATAATTTGTAGTTCCGCTTATATTTAACACCTTTTGTTCTTTTTTTACTAAAAGACTGCTACTTTAACTGTTGTGCGAGTAAAGTGAACATTAATTGATAATTCTTGTTTTTTTTTTAAATGGTTCAGATTTAAGTATTCGCCTTAATCGCTTAATATTTAAATTAAGTGGTATTAAACGATTGAATATTAAGTTACAATTTGCATGGCATGTTATTGGATAATTAATTGCTGGAAAATAGTGACTGTCTTTAATGTTTGCCTCAAAATATAGTAGTTTATTGTTATGTTTTGGTGAGAATTCCTTATTTTCTTTAAAAATTACTCAAAAAACAGTACGTTATACTTGAGTTTAAGATGGCCGACGGTTTCTCTGATTGTCTGAAAATTTTGAACATTTGACTTTCGATTATTCATAGGAGTGGGTATTACTTTGCGGTGTTTCACGATACTAAAATAATGATTATATTACAATCATCCATTAAAATAAAATAATATTGTCATTGTTTCAATTTTAATTTAGTTTTGAGTAGCTTTCAAATTTCTTTACGGTAATCTTTTGTAAATATTTTCGAAATTAAGTTTATAGTCTATGTTTTGAGGAAAACCTAGGATACATACTATTTAACCGAAACAAATGTGATGTCATCACATTATATCGGCAGGGAAACAAGATGCTGGCAGTCAATTAAATAAATAAATAAATAAATATATGAGACACATATTAATTATAAATCATAGTGCAACTTTAAATTTTTTGTAATATTCTTGAAGTTGTAACAACATATAATTTTAACTACATAGTTTACAGTTGCCCCGTGTGGTATCCAGCTCAGTAGAAAAGACCACCCTCATTTCTTTACCGAGGTGTCGTAAAAGACGAATAATGTAAGTTGGCGTCAGAAGTCGGCCGGTCGTAAAATACCTAGCTAAATCATGAAATAACAAGTTTAAATCATGTTGTGCCGACCTCACTTAGAGGGCTCTGGAATAAGGGCAGGAGAATGATGACAAAGATACAATTTTAATAAGTGCCAACAATTTAAACCTTAATTACTCGTAGGTATTCTACACATGAATCGAAATTCTTATGGGCTAAAATATCTTGACTTACAATATCAGAGTGACACTGACCAAAAGGACATCGATTCTGATTTAAATCAATATGATACACACAAACCAATACCCATAAAGAAAACAAAAGAAGGCAGAAGATATTGGTTGGTTACATCAAACCTCCATTTGAAATCTGTAGATAAAGCAACAGAGAATAACCAAGAAGAAAAAGATGAAAGACTCAAAAGTAAAATTACGACTTTGGTGGAGCAAACACTACACGACACGAATAGAAAAATCTCTCTAATAACGAATCTTAAAGAGCAGCTGCGTAACGAAGCGCCATACAGAGCTGGATTCATTTTGAGTATGATTAAGAAGTCAAAAGATGTTTTAAACGAACTTTTTAATGTCGCTGTTAAACATAAGAACGACTGGAAGGCTTTAGAGCAGTTAAAAGTGTTTGAACTCATTGTTCATACTAATGTTGATACCACGAATCTTGTACGACAACTTGTTGAAATCCATATCCAGTATATGAACTCTACAAACAATGATGATAACAGGAAAAGAGTAGTTTTAATAAAATAGCCACGGATAGAAACCAATACATTACTATTATTTTCCTCCCATATTTATAGTTTTTTGTTATAATATGTACTTATTTAGAAATATATTTAGGTATTGTTATTAAAAAATTTGACATTAAACAACCTCCACCGTGTGGTATCCGGCTGATAAGAATATATCACTCACATTTCTTACCTAAGGTAAGTTGATCCGCTGTGTTATCCGACTGAGTAGAATAGACCACCCTCTTTCTTATCGAGGTGTCGTAAGATACGACTGAAGTAAGTTGACCTCAGGCAGGCGGCTGATCGTGAAATACCTAGCCTAATTATGTGACAAAATTTTTATAACACGTTTTGCCGACCCCACTTAGAGTGGGATAAGGGTAGGAGAATGATGATTATTAATCAACCTGTATACATGCAAATCCTACTGTTCTACATCTATCCGCAGACAAACAAATTCGTCTAAAGTACAAGTAGCTCTGTAAATTAATCACCTTCTTTATCTTAATAGTTGGATATACTATATATCGTTGGTTTTATTACTTTGTTTTATATAAATAATATTTGTTTGTAACCATTTCAACTTTAAAAAATACGAAAACATAATTTCTATTTCAAAGAATGAATGAATCTACATTTCTTGAAAAATATAACATAGCACCCAAAAATAGAGAATTAAAAAATAATAAATAAAACTATAAGTAACTTAGTCTTCACATTTTTATAATGAAGACGAATGTTGGAATCGAAATAAAGAAATATAAAAATTTAAAATTGTATATATTGAATTAAAAAAAAAAGCAATATTTCTTAATTGTATATTACAATTCATATAAATTGTGATAGCACTCTTAAAGCTGTTCCGTATAAGATAGACAAATGACAATAAACATTTGTACGAATAAAAGTTTATCTAAATGCTAGTTTTAGCGACATCAAGGCAAACCGAGAGCTCATGGACCCTAATCAAGCCCTAATGAATTAACCCGCGTACACCGCACACTGCAAATCTACTGAACGAACAAGTTCTATATATACTACTGAATAAATTACCTATATAGTATTAACGGCGTGTACCTACAATCTAAATGTAATATTAAAATTAATATTTCTCCGTCGGATTAGTCTAGACGGACAGAATTTCCCATTTATATTCTTAAAATAAGTATACTTATAATAAAACAGGTTTGATTTTTTTTTAATAAATTTATTTAGTTTGAGAAATAATAATATACGTTTCGTTAAAAACATGAATTACATTACCTACACTTCAGTTTTTTATCTATATGTATTTAAAAAAATAAAGTTCTGTTTTTCTGCACCGAAAGGCGTGCGATAAATTGCTATTAGTCACTATATGTCTTAGTTGTTTATTAAGCAATTATCGCGACCGAGTTCGATTTTCAATTTTTTTCTGTGTAAAACGTTAAATGAAATTTAAAAAAAAAAGAATACAGTAAGAGTATGATGGTCTGTGGATGATTTAAGGAATACAATTGTAAGATAAGGAAAAAAGGCGCGCTTTTTCAAGCTCAATTTTATTTTATAATTTTTTTGCATACTTTTGTAGATTATAAGTGTATAAATTGTACATAAATAACGCAAAATGCCGTCCGACAGTGACGGCGACGGCGGCGAACAAATTGAAAGAAAAAGAAGAAAAATAAAGAAACCCTCGGAAAATGATGGTTTAAAATACAAACCCTATTTTAAACCTGGATACCGACGTGCATACGGCGAAAACAGTACAAATTCGGAGTTCCCTGTATTCGTCGAGAGTACTGAGACAGAGATTAAATTGGGAAATAAAAATCCATTAGTTGTCTCAAAATACTTCAAACAAGTCAAAGGTATAAGTGAATGTAGACGTGTCAACGCCAGCAAAATTATGCTTGTTTTCAAACAGGCAACAGCAGCTAATGACTTTTTATCGCATGAATGTCTGGAAGTTTATAAGCTGAGAGCATTCATTCCCGCATCTTCTGTGGAGAGGGTAGGGGTAGTGCGCTTTATTCCTAAAGAGTCGAGTAATCACGAACTCTACAATAAACTGTCCTCTGAATGTGAGGTAATTGGTGTTAGACGTTTTACAAAGAAGGTGGGAGAGGACATTGTTCCTCTCTCAACAATTAGTGTCATTTTCAGTGGAAATACACTTCCACAATATGTTTACCTGGACAACTGGCGTTACAAAGTATTTACTTATGTGCCACCACTAATGCAATGTTTTAAATGTATGAAATTTAATCATTACGGTAAAATATGTAAGAACACTCAAGTTTGCTCACGGTGTGCGGGTGAGCATCATTACAAGGATTGCACTTCGGATATACTGAAGTGCAGTAATTGTGGCGGTGCACATCTTGCCATTGCGAGGACATGCCCTATCAAGGCTGCAAGATTTTTAAAAAATAGAGAGTCATATGCCAAGGTAGTACAAATTAATGCGACAAGTTTTCCTCAACTTCCAAAGCCAATGACCCATAATAAGACTTACCAATCCATGCAAACTGCAGTACCCAAATTAGACTTAAATCATAAAGATATAATAAACAATAAAAAAATAATAGATGCTATAGTCAGTACACTGGTTACAATAGGGAATTCAAATGATATTAAGACCACATCTCAAATTAAAGATACATTTTTGAAACATTTAACAAAAGATTAATGGATTCTTATCTCATTATAGCTCAACATAATATACAAAGCATTAATAATAAAAAACCATTACTTACATCATTTTTAGAAATTCATAATATAGATATTTTATTATTAAATGAAACTTGGTTAAAAAATTCAAGTCATCCTATTAGATTTCCGGGATACAGTTTTGTAGGAAAAAATGCAAAAAACGAACATGGCGGTGTAGGTATCTTAATCAAAAATACTTTCAAATATAAAACATTACAAACTAGATTTTACCAGGATGTACAATCCATAGCTATTTCTTTGGAAACTAATATTGGTATTATGTCCATTTTATGTGTTTATTGCCCACCAAAAAATAAAAATAATAACTGCAGAATTAATAAACTTAAAAGTATCATTGCTCATTTACCAAAGCCATGTATTGTATCAGGAGATTTTAATGCTCATAACATTGCTTTTGGTTGCCATAAAACTAACGCTAGGGGTAAAATATTATTGAACATCTTTGATGAAGAAGATCTATGTGTTTTAAACTCAGGTTGTCCCACTACAGTTCAAAGACCAAATGCAAATAGCTCTGCAATTGATGTCACAGGAGTGAGTCCAGTACTTGCTCCCTTATGTGACTGGTCAGTAGGCGATGATCCAATGGGTAGTTACCATTATCCAACATTCACAAAAATTAATGTAGTTCCATTCAAGTATATTATTGATCATAAAGTTCAAAAATTTTTGTATCATAAAGCAGATTGGACTAAATATTATGAAAAATCAGAGGAGTATTTTAAGAATATGCAAATTAATGATAATGAACCTTTACAGTGCTATGATAAATTCTGTGAAATTTTAAACAGCCTACAAAAAGACTTTATTCCTTTTGTTAGTATCGAGGGTCCTAGATTAATAAAAGCTCCTGCTCCTTGGTGGAATGGTGAGTGTGCAACTGCAGTTAAAAATTCTAAAACAGCATTAAAGTTATATTGGAGAGAGGGATCAATAAAAAGTTACATTAATTATAAAAAAATTGATGCTTTAAAAAAACTAATTATTAAAAATACTAAGAAAGATAGTTGGAAGAAATTGTGCTCATCTTTTAATAGATATACACCTATTACTAAAGTTTGGAACTGCATGAAAATGTTTAAGCGCATCCAAGTTAAATCTCAACCTAAAAATGATGAATGGATTCCAAATTTTATCTCTAAATTTAGACAGGACTGTGATAATAGTAATTCGATTAACACCATTTTTGAAAGTAATAATGAAAGTGTGAGTTCAATATTACTTCTTAAGCCTTTCACTTTTTCTGAATTTAATATAGCACTTCAATCAAGGAAAAATTCTGCACCTGGTTTAGATAACATTCCTTACCTATTAATTAAAAATTTGCATATAGGAGGTCAATTAGTTTTACTTCATATATTCAATTTGCTATGGAAAAATCATATTGTTCCAGATAGTTGGAAGGTTCAATGTATTATACCCATATTAAAGCCAGATAAATCTCCATTTGATTATAATTCTTACAGACCAATATCATTGACATCATGCATTGGAAAATTATTCGAACAAATAATCAAATTAAGACTGGATTATTTTACAGAATCTAATAATCTTTTACCTCCATTTCAATATGGTTTTCGAAAGGGTAGAAGTACAACTGAGAGCTTAATTTCATTTGTATCAGACATCAAAAATTGTTTGTTTTCAAAATCAACTGCAGTTTGTGTTTTTTTAGATATTGAGGGAGCTTATGATAATGTTGATTTAAACCAGCTCATTGTTATTCTTCATGAAATTGGGATACCTGGAAAAATGTTAAAATGGTTATCAAATTTTTTAAATAATAGACAATTTTATGTTAGGTACAATAATATACTTCATGGCCCTTATCAAACTGGTAAAGGTCTTATGCAGGGTGCATCTCTTTCACCAATCTTGTATAATTTGTATACATCGCAAATTAAAAAATATGTAACAAATGATGTAAAAATATTACAATTTGCTGATGACTTGTTAATATATACTGTCAATAGAAGCATAGATATTGCACAAAAAATAGTTAATTCAGAATTGAATAAATTGCAGAATTATTATAATAATAATCTAAAATTGAATATAAATAAATCAAAAAGTTCATGTATGATATTTGGGAGTTCAGTAGATAGTAACATTAATTATAATTGCAGTAATATTCCATTAGTATTAAATAAAAAGTTTTTAGGAGTTATATTTGATACTAAACTCAAATTTGATTTACACATTAATTACATTAGTAAAAAGGCATTAAAAAGCATTAACATTCTTAGATCTTTAGCAGGCACTTTTTGGGGTTCAGATCCTAAAATTTTGACCTTATTGTACAAAAACATGGTAAGAAGTCACTTTGATTATAGTTGTCTTGCATATATGCATAGCAGTATGACTCAATTAAAAAAATTGGACTTAATCCAAAATATGGGCTTACGAATAATAAGCGGGGCCATGCGGTCTACGCCTATTAACTCGATGGAAGTGGAAACGTGTATTACTCCTTTGTCAGTTAGACGTGTATATCTAGCTGAAAAATTCTGTTTCAAAGTATTGTCATCCAATTCTTATCTAGTAAATAAACTGTTATTTCCTCGTGATTTAATTGAAAGGACTGAAACTGTAGAATCTCTGCAAACAACAGCTGATTCGATACTTGTAGGCAGGGAACCTACCATTTTTATGATTATGACTTATATGCATAGTATTGCTAGAAACATTAATGTTAGTGTATCGTGGCCTATGTATAGTCGTCCGTATGATATTCTCACTATGGGAAATAATATTCATATATATGATATTAATACAAACGAAGATTTTTTAATGTTAATGGATAAAAAGTGTAAAAATTATTATAAGATATATACGGATGGGTCTAAAAATCAGAACTTTGTAAGTTCTGCTTTTTACGACTCACAATTAAAAATTATCAGGTCATTTAAATTAAATTCGGAGTGTAGTGTTTTTACTGCTGAGTCTGTTGCTATATTGAAAGCATTGAAATATGTCCAAGAAGAATTGTACAACATTAATAACTGTATTATAGTTTCTGACTCTAAAAGCGTCCTCTTAGCTTTACAAAATTTTAATTTTAGTAACTATAAGTTATCTTATATTATTGTCGAAATCAAATATGTATTATACACTCTTAATCAAAGTGATATAAATATAGAGTTTGTTTGGGTGCCCTCCCACAGAGGTATAACGGGAAATGAAATAGTTGACTCTACTTCAAGGAAAGGTATTTTTAATGAAGACTGTACTGATAATATTAAAATTCCATTTACGGATATTATTTCTAAATAGAAAATAAGACAGAGGACATTGTGGAAGGACCTTTGGAAAGAAACAAAAAAGAACAAAGGCATTTGGTATGCAAATATCCAAAAGGAATTACCGGGTCAACCATGGTACTTTAAAAATGAATGTGACTCTCGGAAATATATTGTAACTATAAATAGATTAAGATTTGGGCATTGCCTGGTGCCTAAACATCTCCACAGACTTAAAATTCTCGACAATAAAAAATGCAAGTTTTGTGAAAATGTGGAAGGTGATGTTCAGCACATTATATTTGACTGTCCAGTTTTTGGCATACAAAGACTTATCTTAGTGGGTGAATTAGACAGTGTGATTACAGAAAACAATCTCAAAATAAGTGTTCCGCGCCACATAACGGATTTACTGTCAATTTCCCTCTTTTTTAAACCAACTTTTAATTTTATTTGTAATACAGTAGAAAAAATATAAGTTATAAAGGTATACTCTTGTACATATTAGTTGTAAGCAAATTATTTATACATATAATATAGTTTAGGTTTTTTGGTCAATGTAATACAGTTTGTTAGCTTTAAGGAAGTTTGTAAAATATAATTGTACATTTTTTATGTAGGGCCGTAAAGGACTAGATTCCAGGCCGTTAATAAACTAATAAAAAAAAAAAATACAATTGTAACTGTTCTAATATGTGGTGTAGGTACAGCCGTGGGTTATTTTAATGCTATAACGAAACTTACTTAAGCAGAGATAATTAAAAAAGAGGCAGTTATTTTACTTTGCCACTTTTTATGACAATTAAAGGTGTGAAATAATTCCAGGGACATTTATACAGTAAGGTAATTGACCAACCCACACCCGAGTGCCGATTTGCGAGGGTACAGGGGTGGTTGACGGTGTGAGGGGGTGTGGAGATGGCAATTATTGAGCAAATGTAATAGCGGCATTGTGATAGAGTCGAGCTCAGACGTAGCGTTGATTAGTGTATGGAGGTTATGGAGTCGTCAAATATTTATTATATCTTTAAAAATTTTATCAAAATTTTCGTAAACTAATCATATCATATCAAAATATTCTATATTCAAATAAGCTTTTTCAAATACTTAAGTTTGCCAAGAATTAATAAAATAAATAAAGCTTCCACTCGTTGGACCAATGGCGACCTCGCACCGGAAAGCGCAGAACGAGGTGGACTAACGACCTTAAAACTACCACCTACTACGACTAACGACCCTGTACAAGATAGAAACGATTTAATGTAACTAGTATTAAGAATTATATTTTTAAAAGAGCAACCGCCGACTTTCTTGCTGGCTCTTCTCGGTGAAACACAAAATGGTGATTCAAATGAGTTTGGTAAATTCATAGTAGCAGAATCTAGCGATCTAATTCAAGCAAAAGGAAAATAACAATGATGTAACGTATAAGTACAATAGCATTTTTGTATACCTACAAATTGTTATGGGATTTCATAACGATACACTGTAGTTTTGACTATTTTAATTATATACAACTCGAATAAGAATAATCTTAAATAAATAAATTTGTACAAGTACTTTGGAATCGTCAAATTTTTATCAGTTATATGGCAATGCAGTCTATGAGTTGGAATGTTGTTCTTACCGAGAATAAGTAGTGCAAGTAACCAGGGGCACAATCTTTCTATCTTTAAGAAAATATTCCAGTATAAATATCTCTTTAACACTTGCTTAATTAAAGCAGTCGTGTATTGTAGAGAACATGATAAACGTGCTAGTGAACCGAATAACGATGTTACCTACTATAATTCTCTCTCATAATCGTTGATAATCCCTGATCGTTTTTGAATAAAATTAATCCACCATATCTTTTAATCCAAAATTGTAAATGCGTCTTAGAATAAAGATCGTCATAAAAGTATCCTCAAGAGATTTATATTCTATCAATTCTTGCTGGTTTTTTTAAATTTTAACTTGAATTATCGATGAGTACATATTGTTTAGATTTTCTTTTACGAGAGATAAAGCAATTTCTGCTATAAAACCTGAATTTACGCATAAACCTCTTTTCATAAAGTTATATTACTTACCTTAATATTAAATGATATAAAAAATTAATCATAGACAATCTGCCACTCCAAGGTAATTTCAGTTCTTGATTATATTTGCGACGAGCCACGGACACGCCCCTTTCATCCCTATTATATTGATTTAACCTTACAAAACGACTTATCTCTATTAGATTATTTAGTTACTTTCAATCTTAATCTATTTGTCATAAGAGTTATTCCAATTTGATCAGTTTTACATTATGTAAGGTGGAATTTCCGTTGTGTTTTGATTTGTCTATAATATAATACACTTTGAGCTTTGTCTGGGAGTCATTGGAAAGTAAGTGATGTTTTAGGATTCAACTAATGTAATTAATTAAAAATTGCCCCAGTGTTTAATTTACTTCATTAAATCCCATTAGATTTAATGAAGTAAATTAAACACTATCAGCAGCTTATTGAACATTTTCATTTCAATTTTCATTCATTGAAATAGCAATTCATTGAAATTTTATGCAATTTTATCATAAACTCTTTAAAGTATTAAGTTCTACTAAACAGTAGTATTAAATACAAGCTTTTATTATATAATCAGAAAAATTTTAAAGCTAGCAAACTAAAGCAAAAGCTGTGAGATACCGTCGGCTTAAATACTGTATAGTGAGAATCGTTCGATTATTTGACAAATAAAATACTTTCTTTATATGTTTCATGCAGTCAATCCTCGTATTTTTACTAGTATTATTTTGACTATGTAAATAACACAAATTCAAAATAAGCTAACTAAAAAAAGTTACATTGAATTCAAGAATATATATCTATACTAATATATAAAGCTGAAAACTTTGTTTGTTTGTTCGATCGTTTGAACGCGCTAATATCAGGAACTATTAGACCGATTTGAAAAATTATTTGAGTGTAAGATAGTTCATATAACGAGGCTAATACGCAGTAAAAATAATTTTTAGCTAAAATAAATTGGGTATTAATGACAGTGAAGTATTAAAAAAAAGTAAAAAACAAGGACCAAAATAAAGCCGGAACAAAGTACGATATTTCTAACACACATTGAAAAAGCATAGTTTTATTTTTCATTTAAAAAATAAACCGCTTTAATGCAAAACAATACGCTCATCATTACCTGTTCCTCAGTTCCGCTTTTCAAAAGAGTTCCAAACAATTTCTCGCAAAATTTTTATTCTTTGGATGTGCAATGCGAAACATTTGTATATAAATGCACAATGGAAGCGCGTTACTTGCATTGCTAAGAGGTTCTATTGTTTAATGCCACAATTAGTTGTGAATTCTGCTTCGAATGAAAGAAACTGCCCAAGTCGCCGACTGGACACTGTACTTGGATGTAATCGCTTGATACATTTTCATTGTATAATTTTGTATCATACCAATTTTCGCAAGCTTTGCTATTTTGTCATGGAGTTTATCTCCTGACGATGCTGCGGTTACGGGGCGAAACAATTGTTGAGATTGTGGTGGTGAATGTGTGCAGTGCTTGTATATTGTTGTGTCGGGTCGGGTAGTGCGGTGTCGGGTAGTGCATGATTTCTAACAAATTCTGCATGTATCAGGTATGAGAACGAATAGTACACTCTACATTTACATATATTTTCTTTTATCGCGGATTATAGCAAAATAATATTCTCTTTAGTTTTGTATTATGGACTTCCGCAAAGTAACGCCTAATTATATGAATTATCCAAATTTTATTGATACGGCAGATTAGCCGTGTAATCGTAACAGAGTTGCACCTTTTTTTGTAATTTTAATATTGGACTGGCCCGCTGGCGCAGTGGTAGTAGCCCTGCCTTCAGCTCTGCGAGTCGCGGGTTTGATTTCCGCCAAAAGGCCAACATTTTCTATAAACCGAGTTCGATTTAAGTATAGATATATATATATATATATATATATATATATATATATATATATATATATATATATATATATATATATTTAAGTATGTAATTATATATTAAGCTGTGGTAGCCCAGCGGTAACACCGTGCGACTCTTTCGAGGAGGTCACGGGCAGACATCAATGAGTTTTTCTGTTAAAACTTGTGTCTAATTGATAATTGCAATTTATCACACGCTCTTCGGTGAAGGAAAACATCGTATAAACCTGCATATCTCTAGAGTATTCTGGTGATATGTACCAATCCGCATTAGAGCAGCGTGGTACGTCTGAGCTTCAAACCTTCTCTTCAAAAACGGAAAGAAAAGGCCTATGCTCAGCAGTGGGATAGTAACAGGCCACTACTTACTTACTTTTTTAAATTATATATGTATGTATTTACCAGTCGTCTGTCACCGATAACAGATATTGAGTTACTTACTTTGGGAACGGTTGACCGTGTGTGTAAGTGTCCCATATATTTATTTATTTATATTTACAATTTTTTTTTCAATTCTGTACTAAAAAGTATCAAAACTAGGCAAACGACGTGTACAATATTTGGGCGGACAGACAACAGAAGGTGGCCGTTGTCCGAATGACGATTCGAGAGATGTTTTGTGTATTGAGGGGAATAGAATGGAATAGACTACTGTGGAATATAAAATACCTATTCACTATCGATATTAGCAATCTCTATGGGATAATATAAATTAATATATGGGCCTTAATACTTGTGTTATGGGCTTGCCGTGTGGTATCTGGCTGAGTAGAATAGACCAACCTTATTTCTAGCCAAGGTGTTTTAAAAGGCGACTAATGTAATTTGACCCGCCGCGTGGTATCCGGCTGAGTAGAATAGACTACCCTCATTTCTAACCGAGGTGTCCTAAAAGACGACAAAGGTAAATTGACATCGGCAGGTGGCCAGTCGTAAAATAACTAGTCAAAACACTAAAAAATGTGGCGACCCCACTTAGAGTAGGATAAGGGCCGGAGAAAGATTATACTTTTGATTTTGACCGTTTGTTCCTTGTATGTTTTTAATGTATACTAATATATAAAGCTAAAGAGTTTGTTTGTTTGATTGTTTGAACGCGCTAATCTCAAACTACTGGACCGATTTGAAAATTTCTTTGAGTGTAAGATAGGCTATTTATCGAAAAAGGCTATAGGCTATAACATCACGCTTAGATGAATACGAGAGGAGCAGCAATAAAAAATATTACGAAAACTGCACAATTTAAAGCATTAAGTGAATGGTGAAAGTCATTAAAAAATCATGTATTACAAAATTGTTCCCCTCTAAAAGTTCTAAATTAAAGTCCGCAATAGCTTATGTGTAGCTTTTAAGGTTAAGCGAGCGGAGTCGCTCGCGATTGCTAGTTATAAATAACTTGAACACATGTCCACACTATGATTGTCACAGCACGCTCATATCTGTAATGCAACTGCCAAAACAATGATCAATTTAGCAATCATTTTTTGGTGTAAGCTTCCTTACCTATATGTATCATATTTTTAAGGGCTGCCTTTGTTTGTATATTATTTACCTACATTTTTAACAAATCTTCTTTATGGTTACTGAATTTAATTTTAACTCCAGAATTTCGAGTTCCTATAATCGTAAAATACACTTAATACTATATAATATATACTCCGCCGTGTGGTATCCGGCTGAATAGAATAGTACCACCCTCATTTCTTACCGAGGTGTCGTAAAAGGCGATTAAAGTAAGTCGACCCGCCGTGTGGTATCCGGCTGAGTAGAATAGACCAACCTCATTTCTTACCGAGGTGTTGTAAAAGGCGACTAAGGTAAGTCGACCCGCCGTGTGGTATCCGGTTTAGTAGAATAGACCCTCTTTCTTACCGAGGTGTCGTAAAATACGACTGAGTTAAGTTGATGTCAGGCAGGCGGCCGGTCGTAAAAACGCAGCCAAATCATGCGACAGCATGTTTATAACATGCCGACCCCACTTAGAGTGGGATAAGGGCAGGAAGATGATGATTATATAATATATACTATGTAAACTATCTACTAAACTAAACTATTTTACAAAAACTACTGGTTACTTACATTTGATTTAACATATCTTGTCACAATATTTTACATGAATCTCCACACGTATCATAAACGCTGCCACAAATAACACTCCGCACAAGCACTACACACATTCACTACTACAATTCTACAATCTGCAGACACAAAAATCGTAATGATGACGTGTCCTGCATATATGAGATATGTTAACTTTGCCTGCTTCCTACACTTATAGATATATTAGCATTACATAGTCTTTTAATAAACGCGGATTATAGCGAAAAAATGCTATTGTAGTTACAATAGAATTAAGTAAACTAGTTATTCTACATTTTGCATTTTTTTAGTGCCCTAAAACAGGGATAAAAACATATTTTTTTAATAAAACATGCCGAATTTCATGAAAATCGTTAAAGCTGTTTCCTAAAATCAGAAATATATATATATATATATATATATATATATATATATATATATATATATATATATATATATATATACAAGATTAACTCGTTTAAATAATTAACTCGTATAATATTTCTATCTTCAGAAAACAGAAATAGTCCAAATAATGCTAGTTAGTCGTCGCAGAAGTGGTCAAACGTAACTATGCTATCAAAAATATATTTTTTAAGGTAACATTATAGATATCAGCCACCCCTATGTCCAAAATATGTCTATTTCACGTTCACCTAGACTCCATTGTTATTAAGCCAAAAAAGTTGCAGTTTTTCCATTGTGATGCTCTTTTGTTTTATGAAATGCACAGAATACTGTGTTTTTGTATAAATTGGAATTTTGTATTGAGTATATTCCCATTTTGGAAATATAGTATGTACCTAGTGAGCTATGTACATATATTGCTATATTGAAATCGGCCATGTTCACAACGTTAATATCAGGCCGTTTATGCCCAACTGAGTTCACTGAGTAACCGAACCTGATATGGCTCCTAACAGCTTAGTATAACTTACTTACTACCACTATAGCTACTAAAGCTTGTCCCGCCGGGAGTGAAAGAAAAGACTCACCAGACGGTAACAACAATTTTATTGGGTCGTAAGTCTACTGCCCGTCAATGCTATGCTTCGTAAGTAGGTAGGTGTGTGTTAGGTACTGCCCTGGCTTTGTCTAGGTGCGGAGTAGGCCGTGCAGCGCGCCCGGAGATTGGAGTCGACCCGAAGATGTCGGGCACGGACTCAAGGGCCGCTGTTTTCCGCCACTGGTCGGAGATTGGGGGTAAAAGGTAAAGGTAAAGGTTGGGGGTAAAATACATAAATATACGTTTTTTACGTTACAAGCTTATACTATATATTTATAATATAGCTATTTTATATATTTTATATTTATTTTATATATACTATAGCTTACTATAGCTAACTCAGTTAATAAACGCAATTTTCGCATAAAATATAATATAACTAGGGAATAGTAAACAAAGGGAACCATTTTGTTAAGAAATATTTTGGAGTATGGGCGAATGATAGTGGATTCAGCTTAATACTATAGAATAATTTGTTTGTTTGTTTGTAATCTCTTTATTGCATTCATAAAAAAAAAAATAACAAAAAGTATGAAATGCAATTAATGTATTATATTAATTCATATTATTAATCTATTTGTAAGTATTTACACAAAATATTACTTAAATATATGTACTACATACATACATAACTTAATAAAATTAATTAATTTTATTGATTTAACTATTAATAGTTAGCGTGTTAACAGTAAGCGTTAACTTATTAGAATGAAGCGTTAACTTATTAGAATAATCAATGCCTTGACATGACATACCAAATTTGGTATACTTTATATGAGGTTACTTAATTCAATACTGTAGTTAACGGAGGCAAAGTCGCGTGCCTAGTAATTAATATTAGAACTTTAACTTAGCGATCTTATTCAATACAGTCTTAAGTAATGCACGGACAAAAAAAATGAAAATATTACTAAAGATCTACAAGACCTCTAATATGCTCTTTTATTTCGTCTGCAATTTCTGTCAACCTCTTGCCATAATATTAAAACAAACCGTAAGTTTCTCATCAGCAAGTGACGTCATCAACTAATGCATAGTGCAACCTCATCACACCAGGTAAGGCTGAGAATGAGAAATGATTACCGCCGCGAAGATGAGATGCGCCTCCTCATTATATAAGAGCTTATCCATATATATCTTTTATATGCACGTCTTTTGTAGAGCCTTTATAACGTCATTTAAATTTTAAAAAATCCCTTTACAATTGTAAGCTAATTGTCACGTACCTTGGCAAAGACTTTCTATATCCTTGGAGACAAGAATTAGAACTTAGACAAAACTAAGTTATCGCTGATCTGATTTATTTGGATAAATCATGCAACTCAAATAAAGGACAGCGTGGGCATTGAATGCTTGGTAAGATTCATGGACTCTTTCTATCATATCATTAATTTGCAGTTTACACCTTTTCATCTAAGACTTGGTTACTACTAGAAGATTGTTTCAGAAAATGCAGAGATACTCAGCTGGCGATGGAGCAAAATATGATTGGAGTATGTCTATGCTATCAAATGAAAATGAGGGGATTTGTATAGGAACCAAAGTTACCAAGATAGCTCGAGTCGTGTAGCTGAAGTGGCGATTGGCAGGACATATAGTACGAAGAATTTATAGGTTGTGGGGCCTCGAGCAAGAAAACGGAGCGTTGCTGGGCCCTATAAGAGGTGGACTCTACAGACTGGATCTAAGCGGCACAAGATCGTGTAGTGTGGAAATTCGTTGACGAAACCTGTCCAGCAGTGGACGTCTATTGGTTGATCAAGAATTAGGTATTCTTTTATGTCAAGCTTAATGATAATATCAGCTGGAACAAATACTAATACAATTCATTTATAGTCTCGATGTCTATGTTATTAGAGATATCATAGTTGTTTTAATATACGATATGCAGTTAAAATATTTGTTATGGTTTACCGTATCATTGATTCTTATTCTTTCTTTTTTATATTACTAATTTTAATCTTATTTTTTTATATTGTGGTAATCCAGAGTATCCATATTGCTTAATAAAGTGTGGGAATTAATGATAATCCTAAACACAAGTTTCTTAGTTAGGAGTCAGATGTTCCCCAACTTCAAATTATTACTTTTTTTCGTAGTACCATCTTGTAAAAGTGGGTTATGCATATGGCAAGTAATACGAAAATAAATAGATAAATTTGTTCATTGGGAAGATTAAGGTCAAATTCAAATTCAAATTCATTTATTTTTTCAAAAACAATTTACATGTTACTTAAACTTAACAAGTGATTGGAAGCTCCATTTAAGCAAGTAATGCCTGTGCTTGGAGCCTCCATTCTTCCATAGCTCTATCTATACATGTAATTTTTTAACAAAATCAAATTAATAAATAAAATTGTTTGCGTGTCCGTGTGTGTATCCATATGTGTGTGTGTGTGTCTGTGTGTGTGTGCATGCTTATGAGTGTGCATGTATGATTATATTGAATGAACATGTTATGAGAAAAATATATATATATATTTTCTGTATACTAATATATTTTTATTTATTTTATTTTTCTCTCTACCCTTATTGAGTAGTTTGTGTTACCGACATTTAGAACTTTAATTATTTGAATTATTTATTATTTTCTTGTCGATCTGATTCAATATTAACTGAGAATCCATCGTTTACCATGATCCCTTCGTTGTTGTGAGACACATAAATGTTTATTTATGAAATCGCTACATCCGAAAGCGCCCTAAGATCGTAGATGTGTAGTTTACCTGCTCCGATTAAGATGCATATGTCACTGTTACCATTAGCAGTTCTTAGAATCATTTTCGCTTTTGTAATACCTTTGGATGTTCACACAATACTATTTTCTGACGTCGTACTAATATTTTTCTTTCCTCGTAAAACCAAACGGTCGCTTTCATCAAATGATTAAAATGAAGATACACTGAAGTATTTTGATGCCTTCTTTATTTTATTGTTTTGATTGTCTTTTTTCGAAATTTAGTAAGTGAATTTAGTTTCTTATTAAATATTTTAATAGGCTAAGCAAGTGATTTTAAAATCTGCTCTTATGGTGTCAAAATATATATCATCTTCCTGCCCTTATCCCACTCAAAGTGGAGTCGGCACTACATGTTATAAACATGTTGTCACATGATTTAGTTACGTATTTTACGACCGGCCGCCTACCTGACATAAACTTACCTTAGTCATATTTACGACACCTCGGCAAGGAAGAGGGTGGTCTATTCTACTCAGCCGGATACCACACGGCGGGTAGACTTAGTTGCCTTTTACGACAACTCGGTAAGAAATGATGCTACTATTCTATTCCTACCACACCACACGGCGTAAAGTTATCTAAATACGGTTTTAACTAATTTACTGCCATTCAAGTAACGGTAAAGATAGATTGGAATTAATTAAGATAAATAGATCTGTGAGATATCTTTGATTGGACGCAAAACGTCGGAATTTTCGCCGCAAAGTAAAATGTAATTACTCGAAATGAACCGTTCCAATGGAAATTAGTGCAAGTAGGGTTACCATGTTTCGTATCTTTGTCAAAAGTTTAGGAAAGCTCAATTATTACCAAGAACTTTGTAAGTGCATTAGATTGCTTAGAGAGAAAAAGGGTGGTCTATTCTACTAAACCGGATACCACACGGTGGGTCAACTTACCTTAGTCGCCTTTTACGACACCTTGATAAGAAATGAGTTTCGACTATTCTACTCAGCCGGATACCACACGGCGGGTCGACTTACCTTAGTCGCCTTTTACGACACCTCGGTAAGAAAAGAGGGTGATACTATTCTATTCAGCCGGATATCACACGGCGGTTAAGAACCTATCTTAAAGTTTTACGAAAATTTTTTATGTTTGACTTCGAGTAAACAAAATATATTTCAACCACTTCTATGTGTAAAATTATAGTCACCCTATCGAACCCTACCTTTGTGGTGACCGCAATCCTTTAATTAAAGGATTACCTGTTTTTCCGCTATCCGTAGCTCATTGGATACGGTTACAGGCTTGGGCTACAAGAAATCCGCCTGTTTATTTCACTATGGCAACACAAAGTAGGTACAATAAGTAGTTAATGTCGGGCTAATTTCTGCCTTTTTTATTTACACTCTTTATTTACAATTAAATACTCTTATTTAAATTTAAATATATAGCTTCTTTTCACTTTTTATATTCTCTTAAAGATCTAATTAAAAGTCTGCGCCAGCATATGTCTAGCTTTTAAAGTTAACCCACTTTAATCATTTCTTATGGTTATCAAGACTATATCACGGTTTTAATCTTTCCACTCGGACGGAGCCGCTGGCGATTGCTAGTATAAAATACTAATAGATACGAAAGATTGATATCTATCTTACGCTAAAAGGTATTTGCAATATTCAAATAGTATGAAGGCATATAGTATTGAATCAGTATTCTAGTATTGTATTACCGCCGTGTGGCATCCGACTAAGTAGAATAGACCACCCTCATTTCTTATCGAGGTGTCGTAAAAGGCGACTAAGGTAAGTTGATGTCAGGCAGGCGGCCTGTCGTAAAATACGTAGCCAAATCATGTGACAACATGTTTATAATATGTTGTGCCGATCCCACTTAGAATGTGATAAGGACAGGAAGATGATGATTCTAGTATTGTATTAGTTAGGTAATTATCAAATGGAAAACTGTAATGTAGAAAGTAAGCTTTATTTAATGCAAATTTTTATCCAGTCCTGTTATTTTAAACGAATTCCCGTGGATAAAGTCTGGGATATCAAAACACGTAAGCTTAAAAGTACATTAATGTTAGCAAGCAAAAACTTTTACGTAAAAACGAATATACGAATTCCGAACACGATTTTTCCATACTCTATTGGGATCAAACGGACCGTAGCGAATTTAGTTAGTGTACTCAGGATGGTGAAACGTAGTGTTTTTACTTTTTTGTATTACCACTCCTAACTCAGTGGGATGTGAAAACGAAATCTTTGGTCAACGGTGCTTGCATCGAATTCACTCGGAAACCCTCTGAAAGGTTTGATTTTCCGTATATCGAAACTTCATTAGCTCGAAAGCGATGCTCTATAGATAGACTTCTTTTTGAAAAAACTTAGTAATAGATCTGAATTTATTGAGATAAAATTTTCCGTTTTTTGTAGAATAGACCACCCCCATTTCTTACCGAGATGTCGTAAAAAAGCGACTAAGTTAAGTTCACCCGCCATGTGGTATCCGACTTATTAGAATAGACCTAACTCATTTTTTAACGAGATGTCGTAAAAAGCGGCAAGGTACATTGACCCGCCGTGTGGTATACAGCTGAATAAAATAGACCACCCTCATTTCTTACCGACGTGTCGTAAAAAAGCGAATAAGGTAAGTTGACCAGCCGTGTGGTATCCGGCTGAGTAGAATAGACCACCCTCATTTCTTACCGAGATGTCTTAAAAGTTTACTAAGATAAGTTGACCCGCCGCGCTTCGCAGATTATAGTTAAATAATTTTATTATCACATTTCGAAATAAGATATATTAAACTAAAATCTTCATATTATAGTTATTAATATTAGAATAGTTTTTATATCTTAATAGTTTTATGATAGAGAATCTGTCGATAAAAAGTAAATACAACAATTATAATACTTGTACATAAAACAGATATTTTCAATTTAATTATTCCGAAGACCACGAAGAAATCTCATTTCATGTTTAAATCCGAACAGAATTGAAATATCTTAAGAAAATTTTCAAGACAACAAAAGAACAGGTAAGTACATTATGATACAAAACATTGTAAAGGACTAAGCAATCACTAAGCGAAAACAAGAATGGTACAGCATTGTGCCGCAGAATGGAAATTTTATAATACCTAAAACGAATGAATGTGCAAGACCATTGTTGTGCCAAAGAATATCCCAATTACGTTGCGGTGGAAAGATTATAATCAAAAGTGATCCTCGGCAAGGACAGAGGGAATGAAAATTTTTAATTTCGAATGCAGTTTGTTAAAGCACAATACGCTCCAAGTTTTAACGGGTATACATAATGTACAAAAAGCATTTTGTTTTGTTTTCATCTGATCATTATTGTTTCGTTCCTTGTTTGGAGCGTAAACCGAAATTATTGTGTTTGTTTTATTTAAGTTTATTCCGCACAAAGGAGTCCATGGAAAAAAAGACTTGAATTTTCAATTTTTTCCTCGGTTTTGACTGCTATTCGAGACTATGAATAATTTGGAAAGTTTTCGTATAATAATTGAAAGAACCGAAATAACAATGTTGCTGCTTTATGAAAAGAATACGTTTTGTATTTATTTGTAGTTTACTGACCGTAATTAATATATTTTCCGGCTACCCTATACAAATGTCAATTGTGATTTAATACCTAAAATCCCGTTATACTAAAACGGTGAGATGGCGTGAAGATTATTAAAGTCACATATTTTGATTTCCGTCAGGCATCTGTTTTTTCTAATTTCTCTAATTGCTTCGACTGATTTTCTGGGGTAGGTTAATTTTCTGGGTGGGTTTTTCAATGCCTTCCGCATTGGCGGATTGTGATAGATCTACAAACCTTCTCCCTATGGCAAGATAAGACCCTTTATCGCTAGTGAACTAGTAATAGGCCAATTCTTAGTTAATCTATTGATGTTAGTTACGACTTGGTTGACGCTAACTTAAGCATTTAAGTAGCCTCAATAATGGAATATGTGACCTCGGTGTATGGGCTTTATTTGTATTAAATTTACTCAATATTTGTCCGGCGGGTTTCCCGTGAACGTGTAACAGATAAATAGAGAATGTCGCATTCATAACATGATTATGGATAATTTATTAATTTTTAATTTGTTTATTTATTAAAACAAACAATGTGTACAAAAGGAAACCTTACTGATATACTAAGCGATTTCTTCCAGCAAGCATAAGAGTGTTGGGAAAGAGTGAATATAGGTACGTCTAAGTTTGTAATTTACAATATAAATTATTTCCTCTATATAAGAAATTATAACCTTAAGTTAGTATTTATTATATCCACCCACCGTGTGGTATCCGTCGAGTAGTATAGACCACCCTCATTTTTTGCCGAGGTGTCGTAAAAGGCGACTAAGGTAAGTTGACGTCAGCCGGCGGCCGGACGTAAAATAACTAGCCACAATATGTAACAATATGTTTAAAACATGTTGTGAGGACCCCACTTAAAGTTATCCTACTTTAAAGGGGTCCTCACAACATGTGAGGCATGTTGTGCAACATGTAAGGGCAGGAGAATCGATGATAAGTATTATCATATTCACGTTTTAACTGTCTCATTCTTATAAGATTACTGGCTGTACCCAGCAGCTTCGCTCGCATGGAAATCAGTGTGTCACAATTTATTTCCCGAATTGAAATGTTGAACTTAAAAGTAGTTATCTTGAGTAAGTGATAAGAGATTTTTGACTAACTTGCACCGTTTACTTAACGCACGCAAGCTTTAAATTTTGCCGTCTTCGAAATATTTTTTATTGCTGCTCCTCTCCTATTTATTTTAGCGTGATATTATATAGTCTATAGCCTTCCTCGTTAAATGGACTATCTTATACTCAAATAATTTTATAAATCGGTCCAGTAGTTTCCGAGATTAGCGCGTTCAAACAATCAAACAAACAAACTCTTCAGCTTTATATATTAGTATAGAGATTTCAAAAATAAATACTCTGAAGAAGAAATCGATTACAAATATAAAGAAAAGGGATATTTATATAAATAACCAAAGTAATAAAAAAATAATTTTCTATAATCCGCAGATTATAGTAAGATAATTTTATAATTACTTTTGTATTATGGATCTCCGCAAAGTAACGCCTAATTCTATAAAGTATATAAATAACAAAGAAATATGCCAGCTTGAATATTTTCTAGCTCGTCTCTAAAATGCTACCTCAATCACTTCTTGGCAAATCACCACAATATTGCTCATATCATTGCAAGCGGCAGCGCGTGACGTCATCAACTAATGCACTACACCACTGATATGTCGCAGGTGAGGTTAGCTAAGGTAACGTAACCATGATATACAGTTACTGGATGTTACTATGAATTAGTTTTACAAAAGTAATAAAATTATTATATTGCTATAATCCACGATAAAAAAATATATATGAAATGGTAAATGTAGAGTGTATATGTGTTCTCATACTTGATACATGCAGAATTTGTAAAACGAGATAGACTCCACGACAAAATCGCAAAGCTTTGCTATTTTGTAGTGGAGTCTATCTCTTGACGATGCTTCGGTACGGGCCGAAACGATTACTAAGATTGTAGTGGTGAATATGTGCGGTGCTTTTGTATTGTTGTGTTATTGGTGGCGGGCAGTGCATGAGTTTTTACAAATTTAGCATTTATATTTTCTTTTATTGCGGATTAAAACAAAATTTATTACTTTTATATTATGGAGCTCCGCAAAGTAACGCCTAATTCTATAAATTTTGAATAAGTTATGCACTCAATAAGCTATGTGTCTTATGTCTTATGTCCGTGCGACTCTTACGAGGGGGTTTAATTGATGGTTACAAGTTATCACACGCTTTTTGGTAAAGAAAAGCATCGTGAGGAAACCTGCATATCTTTAGAGAATTCTGGAGATACGTGTTACTTACAAATCCGCATTGGATTAGCTCCTTAGCTCCAACCCTTTTTTCCGAAAATGGAAAGAGGAGACCTATGCCTAGCAAATGGATTGTAATAGGCCGTTACTTTACTATGATATTATTATTATGTAGGATATATTGGATATATTGAATTTAGTAAATTTAATTTAAAATAGTAAATTTATAATGAGGGTAGTATGATAACTTTATTTCTTTGGAATTCAGGTGCAAGATTGATTACTTCGCCGGCGCCCGCGACACGCAGAGCACCTACTAATTAACGGTGTCACCGTAGTGCAAACACAATGGGCAACGAAAAAACACCTCGCAGCATCGCGAGAAAACAAAACATTGTCTATACATGTGGCATAGATGATTAATAATTTTTAGTTCTCCCTACACTTTTAATTAGAAAACTTCTAACTGCTTTTCTAAATAGAAAATATTTAACACAACTTTTTCAAAAGACATTTATAAACCAAATACATCCTACGACCCCTCGACCCCTCGGTAAGAAATGAGGGTGGTCTAGTCTACGTCAGATACCACACGGCATACAAATCAATGTTTTAACGTCATGGCAAATTTACATTTAACGTTTACAAGTCTTTAAGTTTTGAGTATCATAAAGAGTGACATATATCTATCCTAGGTATTTTCATTTCTCGCGACTGCCCGTTCCCCGAATAAGCTATGCTGACTTCACAATTAACGGCAAAAATAGTGTTTTATTTATTCAATGTAAATTTTGTTTTTTTTTAATGCCCAAAAACAGTAATAAAAAGATTTTTTTAAATAGAACCTAGCTAGATCGATGTTTCTCCCCCAAAAAAAAATCTCCTGCATGCTGAATTTCAGGAAAACCGTTGGAGCCGTTTTCGAGATTCCGAAAATGTATACATATATACATACAAGATTAACTTATTTAGATATTACAGATATACTATACATGAGATAAATATGAATTCATCATAGTATATAATCTAATTTCTTACATCAGTGAAAATATTTATAGTTATGTATAAATTAATTATGTACAGTTTGTTGTAATATAATTGTTGTTGTTCCTCCTGCCCTTATCCCACTCTAAGTGGGGTCGGCACAACATGTTATAAACGTGTTGTTACATGATTTGGCTACGTATTTTGTGACCGGCCACCTACTTGACGTCAACTTACCTCATACGTATTTTACGACACCGCGGTAGGAAATGAGGATAGTCTATTCTACTAAGCCGGATATCACACGGCGGGTCAACTTACCTCAGTCGCTTTTTACGACACCACTGTAAGAAATAAGGGTGGTCTATACTCAGCCGTAAGTTGACGTCGAGCAGGCGGCCCGCCGTAAGATAACTAGCCAAAATTATCTAACAGCATGTTTAAAATATGGTGTGCCGACCCCTCTTAGAGTGGGATAAGGTTATTCTCCTGATCTTATACCACTCTAAGAGGGGTCGGCACAACATATTTTAATTCGGCATGAATGAAATGAAAAGTATAATTTAGATAAATATTAATCCGATATCAAGATAACTTAGTAAAATATATTTTATTTATTAAAAAATGCCGATAATAAAATACCTTTAGGTTGTTTGAAATGTTGACAGCCCCGCGCCGAATGCGCAGTCGGTAAAAATTACAAAATGAAAATTGCGGCCCGGCGCTGCTGAATACATTAATATCGAATATTGAATACATTTATTTTATACCGAAATATTGAATGAATGCCTCGCAAAATGTGAGCCGAATGGAAATCAAGTGATATTCCCAAGAGATTTTATTTGAAATGAGATGTTCGCATTAATGTTTATTGATAATCTGCTTTGGCGCATTTTCGTGTATAAGTACGTTGGAAATACGTATAACATTATTTTTTTTTCCATTAAATTACATGTTATACTAGCTCTGTGATACTGTAATAGCCCAGCGGTAGGACCGTACGACTCTTTCGAAGCGGGTTCAAACCTCAAGCCTAATTTGTGCCTACAAGTTTTTCTATTTAAACTTATGTGTCTAATTCATAATTGCAATTTATCATATGCTTTTCGGTGAAGGAAAACATCGTGAGGAAACCTGCGTATCTCTAGAGAATTCTAGGGATATGTGTAACCTACCAATCCGCATTGGAGCAGCGTGGTAAGTCTTAGCTCCAACCCTTCTCTTCAGAAACGGAGAGACGAGGCTTATGCCCAGCAGTGTTTACAAAATTAACCGTTTTACAAAATTAAATGTTTGATTTATACTTACAAATAACAAATTATAAGATTAAGTGTTGTGACTTACTATAAATAATAAAATTATCGGAATAATGAAAGGTGCTTTATTATGACATCAATCAAAAAGTAATTATAGTTATGATCAAAACAATTTGTAATTTTTTAAAATTATTTAATTTTTTTGGAAACAAAATGGCATCCTTGCATCCGCTTTGGCAAAATCTGTGATTAGAAAGACGACTCTTTGACAGAGTCTTTGACGATAAACCCTTTATAACGTTAAACTTGAAATTTAATTGAATAATGGTTAAAAATTCAACCACTTGACGACCGCTAGTATAAATCAAAATACAAATTATTAATGTGGTCATTTACAGAATCATAGTTAGATAACAAAACAAATGAATACAACGTTGTTAAATAAGCATGAACAATAGGAAAACGATAAACAAATCGGTTTAATTATGGGAATGAGTTGTGGAGCGGGAGCGGGCGGCCATTTTAATCAACTTTGCGAGCCGATAGCCGACAATACGCGCCGTGCAATTAATTTGTGTATTCAATCATCTCTCCGCTATTGAAAAATGGAATTGAAATTAAAAAGTTTGTTCGAGATTTTTGTTGTCTATGGATTTATGTTTGTTTGTGATTTATTACATTGGTTTTATGTTTGTAGGTATTTATTGTTACTTATAAGCAACGTCCCAAAAGCTTACCGTAAATTATTATAGTAACATAACAACCGCTTGTTGGCTCTTTTGGGTAGGAAAAGCTTTTCGAACCAGCAATAGAGTTAACGATTCAAAAGCACTTGTTTACAAGTTTATTTGAATAAAGAATATTTTGATTTTGAAAAAAAAAAGTCCCACAAGCTTACCATAAATTATTATAGTAACATAACAACCGCTTGTTGGCTCTTTTCGGTAGGAAAAGCTTTTCGAACCATCAGTAGAGTTAACGATTCAAAAGCACTTGTTTAGCAGTTTATTTGAATAAAGAATATTTTGATTTTGAAAAAAAAAACAATTATTATCATCGACTGGTTGTAAATAGTTGATGGTTGGCTTTCAAGGTCTAGTAAACATTTGTGAAGTTGCAGTATTTTGCTTGTATCAGTAACGTGTTGTTTTTTAATTTCTTATCGCGCCATAATAACATAGCTCGAATGTTAGGTATCAATAATTTGAGATGAATTTAAAAAAATTAAGAATACTATTTAATGGTGTTGTAATCTACCTACTTTAAATAACCTTTTTTGACATGTTTTCATTCGTTAAGTACGTCATGTTTTCGTATACATGTTTTCGTTCGTTAAGTTCGTTAAGCCCATGGAGTATAAAAACTCTAAGCGCGTTTCTCGCAAATCACACTTAAGTGAATAAATAAGACAGCAAAAATAATAGTACAGTTTTTACGTAAACTAAAATGTGTTAGTATTTCTGATATTTCCCTATGAAGTGCTGTTGAATTATTACAACTTGTGTAAAGAATATTATTGTATAGCGATGCGACATGATTAAATGGCCATAAACAACATGTTAGCGAGTGAGGGGCGCGAGGGGATTCTCGCTTTGAGCACCTCTCAACATCCTATTAATATGAAAACAATTCGTCCCTCGGCTGTTACGCGCGTTTTACACTTCAGATCAAAAACTTTGGGCATTTACTTTACCTCACCTGGACGAAGTTTAAAAAAAATAAAGCCGTCGCCGCCGCTCACGCTACGCACCCAGCAAATTGATAAATGAATTAAAATTAAAATTCAAAATATTCTTTATTCAAGTGGACTGTTTACAGTACTTTTGAATCGACAAATGTTTTAAAGAAGATACCACTGATTCGAAAGTTTGCTCCTACCGAGAAGAACCAGCAAGAAATCGGCGGTTAATCTTTTAAATAAATTATTACAATTGGATGGTTACAAGATAATCGTTGAAGCTGGATGCGTAGCTGACTGCAGTTAACAATAAAATTCTAATTAATACAATTAATCTGCACGTCTGGAGTACCTCTCTGTGTGTTAATGAACTTTAAATGTATGTATGTATTTGAGTAAGACATTTGGAGAACTATAACTTTCGTCCATTTTTTTTTTATATTAACCACCAAACAACTAGTTACTTAATAAAGAAAAAACTTTAAACATGTTTAGTGTCACGTTTAATATAGAAATGGCGTGTACACTTTGTTGCGCCCGCCGTGCACGCTAAGCGATCCCCAAAGAGTATGCATATGCGCACCGACTGCAATCAGCGATTGCTCCCATTGTGGCGCAGATTAAAATTTTAGGGTTCACCCGCTAATGTGATTGCACTCTTTTTCTCTACTCTCGCTGCGGAACCAACCGGCTGAGCTATTAATCGGATATTATAGGGGCGGTGTGTTATTTTTAATCACATTGGAAAATTGACGTTTGTTTGCGATCGATGAGTTTTGATTTGGGGTACTTTTGATTAATTATGATGTACTAGGGGAGATTATTTTGAACATTTCTATGATTTATCCTAGATATTGTTACTCATAAATATCGAATTTTAAAAATTCAGTTTTGAGTGAATAGAATTCTGACATATATAGTCGATACAAATAAGCATATAAATAAATTAAGGTTTCATAAGATAAATAATTTTTAACAAATATAAAATAAAATATATAATAAATAAATTAAATATACATTTTTTTATTGAAAGTTGTTTTGTAAATTTCGTAATTCGGAATTAATTTTAATTAACGCGTATTTTAAAATGTGTAACAAATACCTAAAAAAAAATCAAAAAATTTATAATTACATCATTACAAGGAATGGCACAATTAATTTATCATTTTAACACAAAAATACATTAAATAAAGAAATATAAGCAGAAATATAAGTATCAGTTTTATTATTTTGTAGATTATTTATTACTTTTAAATAGAATTCAAAAACAATGTACGCTTATAAGTTAAACAAACGAAATTTTATAAATCTTATCTAATATTATAATAATCTTGTATATTTCAAAATCCAAGCTAATTTTAAAAATTTTGCATATGTATCATATGAACAAAGCCGCACTTGAATTGAAAGTTTACCCTTATCTGATAACATCTTATTCTAATAACCCACAGTTAAATCATTTCCACGGTTCAAATATAAAAAATTCCGTTACAAACGAGAAAAGCTTTCACAGTTAAAATATTAATATGGATCTACAAATTCCGGAAAAAAATAAGGCCGTAATGTATCGATAAAATGAAATACAATATATTAGACTTTAAAAATTTCACGTGTTATAAAATGAACGATCCGAGATCAATGTACAAATGACTTTGTACATTTTTGGACCGTTTTGTTATTCAAATTCAAATTCAAAATATTCTTTATTCAAATAAACTTGTAAACAAGTGCTTTTGAATCGTCAACTCTACTGCTGGTTCGGAAAGCTGTTCCTACCGAGAAGAGCCAGCAAGAAACTCGGCGGTTGCTCTTTTAAAAATATAATTCTTAATACTATTTACATTAAGTCGTTACTGTCTTGTACAGGTTCAAAGAGAGCTATATCCACACATTCTTATCTTCCAAATAATCTTCAAGAGTATAGTAGGCTTTCTGTATCAGCCTCTTTTTAACAGTATATTTATTATCTTTACATCTACATTGAAAGTTCATAGTTTATTTTAACAAATTTGCTGTAATTCTACGAGAGATAGGCTCGAGGTTATTCAGTTTGCTAGCAAATCTACCACTCAGTGATGGTATCTCTTTCAATAGGCTTTTAGAGCCTCACCTTTAGAAAATATAATGACATATCCCAATTATATTGTGTAATTATAATTTTATGTACCTACAAAGTTTAAATTTAATTGCTTGACTTTTCAAAAAAAAAAAGGTCTATACGTCTGTCCCTGTTACATAGGCAGCGTTGTAAATTTATGGTAGGAATTGTCCAAAATACCTTTGAAGTAGTTACAATGTCGATGCAAAAGTAATAGTTAAATTATTTTGCTATAATCCGCGATAAAGTGAAATAGAAAATATATATAATGCTAAATGTAGAGCGGACAATCCGTTTTCATACCTATGTATCAGGTGGTGGAGGATTGTGCATGTGTTTTACGGATCCTGCATGTATCGGGTATGAAAACGGATTGTCCACTCTGCATGTAGCATTATATATATTTTCTATTTTACTTCATCGCAGATAATAGCAAAATAATTTCATTATTACTTTTGTATTATGGATCTCCGCAAAGTAACGCCTTCTATAAATTTCAATCTCGATATCAAAGAATGAAGGGTTTAAGAAAAAAAAATTTTTCTGAGTTTACCGAAACAGGAGATTAGAAACACTCGATTTCCGTCTATACTCTACATATCCATCTCACGTTCAATGCCATGTGATGCAGCTAGCTTGCAATAAACGAGCTTAATGAAAATCATAAACATTTAAAAGAATCCGCCCTAAATCCAACGATGTGGATTAAAGCATAAGAACTCATAACTTGAAAATGAAAACTGCAAAGCAACGGCAATCTTAGGCTGTGAACTAATTTATTCTTTGACGGGGACTCGCAAACAGATTTGCTCGCGCAGTTATTACGTTGTGCAGGTGCGGACGTAGTTTTGTCTCGTCCCCCTTCCGCCTTACCCCCTACCCTCACTACAGGGTACAGTTTCGTCGCGCCTGAAAATTAATTCCTCTACATAATCAGAACTTCCGTGAACGCCGCCCGCCCGTAGCTTCATTCGGTTTTTTACTCTTATTTAGTTACAAAAACTAAATATTATAGTATTAATTATAAACATTTAAAATATTTTGGTAGTTGCTAGTTAGAAATAGGATATCTTATTTAGTTATAATTGAGTAGCCGTGTGCGATTCAGGTGAATAGAATAGACAACCCCTTTTTCTTATTGAGGTGTCCTAAAAGGAGACTAAGGTAAGTAGACCCACCGTGTGGTATCCGAGTGAATAGAATAGACCACCCTCTTTCTTACTAAAGTGTTGTAAAAGGCGACTAGGGTAAGTTGACTCGCCGTGTGGTATCCGGCTGAATAGAATAGTACCACCTTCATTTCTTACCGAGGTGTTGTAAAGTACGACTAAGGTAAGTTGATCACCCAGGCGGCCGGTCGTAAAACACGTAGCCAAATCATGTGACAACATGTTTAAGAAATGCAATTCTCATTTAACTACGTCCAACAATATTCTGTTTATAATGTACAAAATCGAACATCGAACTAACGCATGTTGTAAGCAAAATTTCAGCAGGTCTCTTTGTTATAGTTGAGACAAAAAGGCCCAACGTCATAATTAAAAAAATCTCGTGCCTGCAAAGAAAGGGGGAAGTGGCGCGAAAGCAAGACGGATGGGGCGCCACAGAGGGGCCTCGCAAAGACAATGTCGCTTTGGAAGCGTTGCTTAATCATAAATATATCAAGCGGAGACGTCGTAGGCGCTGAGCACACTGAATTTACATTTAAATGATCTGGTATAAAAAAAACGATTATTAAACGACACATGAAATTTCACTTGTGTTAATAGTCTAACATTAATATTTAGGTACAAAAATAAAACAAATGTTGGCTATTGATACAAACGATTTTACTTTTTATTAAAAATAACTAGTAAGTTCCAACCCTCCGTAAGAGCAATGAAATGAATACGAAAAAAAAATTCCAGAACAAACAAACAAACAAACAGAAAGATACAAACGTTTTTCGTACGTAGTACTGGAATATAAAAAGAACGACCAATTTATATAAATATAGATAATATAGAATTAAACGTCTATGGATATAACTAAAATAAAATATGTTCAAATTAATAAATTCTTAATTTAAATACTTTCTTATGTTATCGGAAAATATAAGTTCGTATAGTAGTAGTAAGTAGTAGTAAATGTAAGTAGGAGTAACATACAAATAAATATTGAAGTAAAATTATTGACATTCATTTTACTTCAATATTTGACCTTTTCAAATACATAAATATAGAAAAAAACCCCTCATAGAATATTGTAATAGTATCCATTGATTCAATTAAAATATTATTAATTTTTTATAAACCAATTTGTATTCGAAAATTAAAATTTAGGAAAATCGTTTAATATTTTATTATTATCAGGTTATATTGTTTTTAAAATTCGAATCTCGGAATGGTTTTTAAACAGTTCGATTTTTGAGTTAATTAATCAAGTGCTCGGCCATAAAGAAATTGAATATACAATAGGAGATAAATTAATGTGTCTCGAGCTCAAGAAGGTTGAAGGAGGTATGCATATGAGCGTACGAACGTTAAAGGGGGTGTTAAAACAAAACGAATGACTTCGGACAAAGGAAGCGACGCGTCCCTACGATTACGAGCCTTTTGATTCTATCATACATAACATATTTTGATTAATGAACGCCATCTTTATGTACACAGCGCTTTGTTGCTGAACGGCTCAAAGAAGTTTTCTTTTCGTTGTAAATTGTTTGTTTTTCTACGCGATTGTATATTTTTTTCTAGTATATAATACAGACGTTTAGCACGAATCAATGCTGGTATGTTATACCTTATAGCTAAGTAGTTTTTATTTATTATTTATGATCTTTAGCTTTGTTATTTATCTATATCAGTTACGTTACTTAAAAATACTACATGTTTAGCTTTTAGCATTTTAGCATTTTACCTTCGCATTACAACAGTTTCAAAACACTATTAAAGAGAGGCTGATACAAAAAGCCTACTATACTGTTCAGGATTATTTAGACGATATGAATGCATGGATATAGCTACTGTACAAGATAGTAATGACTTAATGTAACGAGGTTATAAGAATCTTGTCGAAAAGAGCAACCACAGAGTTTCTTGCTGGCTCTTCTCGGTAGGAACATCTTTCCAAACCAGTAGTAGAATTTACGATTCAAAAGTACTTTTTAAAGGTATTTGAATAAAAAAAATTGTATTTGAATTTAAATGACAAATTATTCATCATTATCCTGCCCTTATCCCACTCTAAGTGGGGTCGGCACAATATGTTACAAACATGTTGTCACATGCCAATACTGATTAAATTTGGCACAATAAAAGATTACCGTATTACCGGGGTAACAATAGGGATTAAAAAATAGAAATTATGTTCATTTTTTTGGGACAGGAAAAAAGACATTGCATTCTTGAAAAAAAGCATTAAAGCAAGCTTAAACTCTTAAGGTGGCGCGAACAAAACCGCTGGTAGCACTAGTCTAAATTCAAATTCAAAATATTCTTTATTCAAATAAACTGTTCCTACCGAGAAGAGCCAGCAAGAAACTCGGCGGTTGCTCTTTTAAAAAATACAATTCTTAATCCTAGTTATTTTTAATCGTTTCTATCTTGTACAGGGTCGAACAATATTTATATCCAAGCATTTTTATCGTCTAAATAATCCTCAACAGTATAGTAGGCTTTCTGTATCAGCCTCTTCTTAATAGTGTTTTTAAACTGTTGTAATGGCAAAGTTAAAATAAAATAACAATTTTTAAATGTCACATAGTAAATTCACTCTCATCCAATAAACAGTTTGAATTTAATCAATGAAAACGCTAGGTACAGTAAGTTTAAATGCAAACACTGATTAACAGATAGGTACGCGAGTTGATTAGCAGCTAGTTGCCGGCACGCCGCGTCGCTCTCTGGTCCACGAGCAACGCTCCCGGCGCCATTGTCTGTCCGCTCTGCAGCGAATAACTAAACACTGTTAGCTGATGCACGATAGGGTTCCCAGCAGCTATTTACTGGCGTATTGCTTATCTTTATGATAAAACAAGACTATATAATTTTATTGAATAATCAGTCTCGGTTTTATCAAATGACTGGCTCGTTGGCGCAGTGGGTAGTGACCCTGCCTTCAGCTCCGTGGGTCGCAGGTTCGATCTAACATTTTCTATAAATGAATTTATTGGTCTTTGAGTCTGGGTGTATTAGGTCCTTACATATGAAATTGGCGTTTTGTCGTACTGGCCACTTTGATCTCAAATATTACCTTTATAGTTAGGAATTTCAAATTAAAATTCATACAGCTACTTACTCATGCATTTGTGTTTCAAACCCCCTAATTCATTTGTTTTTTCTTCTTTTGTTTTTTTCTTTGTGTCACTCTGTTTACAAAATGGAAAACATGAAATATCGCGTTATTTACGAGTATGAGTTCCACCGTGGCACCAGTGCTGCAGAAACGGCTCGAAGGATTAATGATGTGTATGGTGACGGTGTCGCAAAAGAAAACACAGTGCGTTTTTGGTTCCAACGTTTTCGTTCTGGAAATTTCGACCTGCAGAACAAGCCTCGTGGACGGCCGGAGACCAAAGTTGATACTTAGATTAGACTACTTAGACATCCAACGTACTCTCCGGACCTTGCTCCAACAGATTACCATTTTTTTCGCAATTTGGATAACTACTTGCAAGGAAAAAAATTCAACTCCGATGGGGCAGTCCAAACCGCCTTCAAAGATTTTATTGATTCCCGCCCGAATGGTTTTTTTAGTAAGGGGATCAATGAACTACCTATGAGATGGCAAAAGTGCATACATAGCAATGGTACATACTTTGATTAATTAAATATATTTCATTAAAAAAAAAACGACTTTATGTTCCTCCCATAGAAAACGCCAATTTCATATGTAAGGACCTAATATATTTGTATTTAAGCATGTATTTAAAAAATATATAAGTATGTATTCACCAGTTGTCGCTCACCCATAACACAAGTATTAGGTTACTTACTTTAGGGACGGACGTCCCTGTGTGTAAGTGTCCCATATATTTATATTTATATTTATTAATTTAAATGTTACGTTAAAGGAACTTTAGAATGCAAACATTGAGAACCTTTTGGAGGCCCAGTATGGTCAATGTATGAAAAAATGCTACTATTTTCTGCGTCAAGAGTTAATCAATGACAGATGTTCATGAAAAGCTAAGAGAACCGCTGAAAAATATCCAAAAATTGTCTGGCATGGAGTAATAAAAGACGTGTGTCCAAAATGAGACATCCATCGCTTAAAGTAAAATAAACCTAAAATATTTTAATGCTCTCATTGATATTGATTAAATTTATTATTATAAGGGAAGAGTGCGCAATTTAATTTTAAACTGTTTTTACATAAAACGCATCTGATTTTATAAGTTATATATTAAATGATTTTTTGCAATATTTAGTATCATTTTATCTACACCAAATTAAAATCCTTTTTTACTTACATATTTTGGGAATAAAGTGCTTTATTCCCATAAATATGTGAAATTAAAAATATGCAAACTGGCAACCCTATGTAAAGTAACAGGGGAGGCAGTTCCCACTGGTTTGCGTCTCGCTTATAAATGCTATTTTAACGCGGAAAAAAAGATTAATTAACTAATTGAGCTGCCCGACATACCGGCGGCACAGCTTTCATTTTCCAACTACGCAAAAGCTACTTGCGATTGTGTCTGGGTTAATGACACTTGTCACTCGAACATTATAGATATACCCTCGAGTCGAGCTATTTTTTGGCTTATGACTTTTGACATACTAACTGCGTACAGATAAAAAAACGATGTGTTATTACTGTTAAAAATATGAAGGTGATTGCTCCTTTGATATTCTTAAACAAACTTTTTTATTATTGTTATTGTACAAAATGATGAAATACCCACTAATCATTGAGTATAACTGACAAACAAACAAGCCGATAAATAGACGAAAATTTTAAAAACTCCCGTTTTATGTTTAGTAGCGTGTTTTGAGATGACAACACTAAATTTCTTTAAAATATTAAATGTATAGAATTCACATGTCTACGATTTTATTATATGTATTGATGAAAAATTTATGATTATTATTATTATTCTCACGCATTTTCTGATTTTGTTATTTACAATATAATCATAAAAATAGTCAAAGGCCAGCATCCTTTTAAAAGCTTTTTTTCAACTTGCAATGTATGTATGTGAAGGTGGAATCTTGCAAATTAAATTTGACTCAATCCCCTATCTCCGTATGAGCTAAAAATTTACATAAGGATCCCGTCCTGATGACTTTGCATGTTTATGATAACCTTGACCCAATGCTGCTGCCAGGATTGGCTCCAGACGGGGGAATTCTTCAACAGTTAACAGTATATGAAATTGTGTTAAACGCTTTTTTAACTTGACATGTTTCTTTTCTTAAAGAGGAATATATTCGTACAAACTTCTTAAAGCACACTTACTGCCGATGTTTATTATTCTATAGAAGCACCTTTTCTTGGTTGGGCCTTCCTTTTTGAAAAGAAAGGTTTGGCTTGAGACCACCACGCTGCTCTAATGCGATTTGTTAGATAACAGGTATCCTGATTTTCTTAGGATAATTTAAGGCTTTCTCACAAATTTTATTGTCACCGGTTTATTATAAATATCGAACCACCATTATTATTAACCATCCATTTAAATGCAATGCTAGACGCTTCGTAAAACCTATTATTTATGTTCTTTAAGTGGGCAATTCAATTTTTAATATTAAAATTTATTAAGTGCAATCCCAGATTTCGGTGCCAAATTTAACAAAGAAGGCTATTTTTCTTCATAAAACCTATTATTTATGTTCTTTAAGTAGTCCATTCAATTTTTATATTAAAGTTTATGTATGTTACTTAGGGGGGAAAATTTTTCTTCCTAAAATCTAATATTTATGTTCTTTAAGTATGCAATTTTTAATATTAAAATTTATGCATGTTACTTAGCCTACTTGGTATAGGCCAAAAAAGGTCAGAAAACACTGACTTAGACCAGTACGCTTTAACTACAGCCAATAATCTATACTGAACAATACTTAGATGCACCCACCACATATACTAGTACATAAACAACAATGCATCTTTGTGCTTTATCTGAATTACGCAATACAGTGTAAAACCAATGGAAATAATATCTGAAAGAGATCATGCTTTTTATTTCTGTATTATCGTGTTCGTATTTTACTTGTTCAGTACAAAATAAATCTTTTCTCTCATATGTTTAAAATTAGAGTAAAAGAATATTTCATAATGGAATATACTTCGGTTATTTTCTCATTACTTTAGACCATGTTTAATTAAGCCCAAATTTAATCAGCGCATTATCCGTAAGGCAACGAAATCCAACATCGTATCTGAAACAATATGGCTCGAATGTTTAATTAGCGCATTGCAGGCTGTGGTGGGGGTACGGGGGTGGCCAGGGGCGGAGGGGGGAGGTGTTATTCATTAAAATGTTTGCGGAAACTCGTTTAGCGCCGCAGCGGTGGGCGCGCCGCCCGCCTTTCAGGGTTGTCTTTTAGTTGTCCTTAATTACTTTTCTTCAACCACATAGCATTTTAAAATCAAATTTCAATATAAATATTTTTTCATTTTATGTTAAAAAAAACGAACAATCTTCTATTCTCATAATAAAATGGCACAGGTAAGCAATAAGCTCAGTAATAACTAAACTCAAACCCCAGACAGGCAGAGGTTAAGTATATTATTTTAGTTATGCCTAATTTACTAATTTATCACGCGCTATGCGATAAAGGAATTCATAATTGAGACTATACAGGAATTTTATGGATTATATAATATGTAATGCTGTTGGAGATCCGTATAAATATCTAAATAAACGTATCCATGAAAAATTCCTGGGATGTATATAAACTACCAGTCTATAATAATGCAGCGTAATGGGTCGAAATTCCAATTCTTACCTCCAAAAAGAAGATAGTAACCATTTGCATGTACATGGTCAATTACTAGTGCCCTTACCTTATATGATGTTAGGCCCATTATATATCCTCCAGCCCTTATCCCACTCTAAGTGGGGTCGACACAACATGTTATAAACATGCTGTAAAATGATTTGGCTGCGTTTTTACGACGGCCGCCTGCCTTACGTCAGCTTAACTTAGTCGTATTTTACGATACCTCGGTAAGAGCGAGAGTGGTCTATTCTACTAAACCAGATATCACACGGTAGGTCAACTTACCTTAGTCGCCTATTACGACACCTCGGTAAGAAATGAGGGTACTACTCTACTTAGCCGGATACCGCACGGCTAGATGTCAGGCTCACTATGAAATTTAATAAGTTACAAGTAATCTCATATCACCAAATTGTCATCCCTGTAACAGGGGTGCGGGCAGTAACATTCATTTGCTCTTCGTAATCGCAGCTTCCGTTATCTGCAACCCACTTAGCGAACTCGTTTGTTTCATTCCTTTGACAATTATATTTTGCTGAATATACATAATTAAGAATATGCCTCGAGGCGGAATGTTTCGCATTGTTTTAGATACACTACTGTACTATTCGAAATATTTTTAGGTAGATTTTTTTGTACCACTTTTATTGAACAGGCAGGGTGGCGGTGAACGTATCCAATCGCGGAAGCCACCACCATTGACCTGGATGAGGTAGGCCAAGTGGGGCGTTCCTCAGCAGTGCGTCGAATAAAAATTCATAAGCAACCCACTCAAAATCGGATAAAAAATAGTAATAATATTTTTAGGTAAAACTTATTTGGATGTTACTTGAGGGTAGCTAATTTTTTTTTCAGTTTTATTAAAAACATTGCAGGGTTGCAATAATAAAGACATCTATATTTTTATCCATAGTTATTATAAAACAAAGTCCCCAAAAGCTGTTTGTCTGTATGTGATCGGTTTTTCTCAAAATCTACTGAACCGATTTTGATACGGTAGTGCAATCGGAAGGTTGAGTTTTATAATTTTTAATTTGTTTTTAAACATATTTTTTATTTTGCTTTTGAAATTTTACTTTTGAACGTATAGTTAAGATTAGTCTACAATGTATAGTTTAAATAATACCAATTTATAAAGTACAAAGCTAATGTTAAAATAACATTCTTAAAATTATATAATTTATAAAATAATATATAAAATAATATATTTCTTTAACATATATTTCTAGCTACAACTAGTCATACAATCCAATATATGGAATGTTAGTGGAAAGGTTTCAAGGTTTAATGGTAGTGTACAGCAATGTTGTAAATAAAGATTTATATATGTATATAAATTTTTTAATTATATTATAAAAGATTTTTCTTTTTACATTATCATCATATTATTAATGTTCTTAAAGTATTAAGTAACAGTGACACTGAAAGTAATAATTGTACTTTTTTTCTTTAGTCCATAAATCTAAAACTCTCATCCCTAAAACGTTTAATTTGAACTTCATTTTACAAAAAAAAACACTGCTATAAAATAAAAACAGAGGCTTTTAATATTTCATTAACAGTTTCAGCGTGAAATTAACCGCATTTATACAAAATTTATATTTACAGATACGCCATAACTCAATCTACACCTATTTTAAATACAACCCCTAACGGAGCGATACGATTGGCAGAGCCCTCCATCCCCCAGGGCTTTCGGCCAATCGTACACCCCTATCAAATCGCCGAGGGGTGGAGCTAGGGTAGTTTATACCAGAATAATTTCTCTCGTACAAACAGTGTAGTGCTGTAGAGCTTCGAAGCAGTACTTTAAAGAACTGAAGTTTTGTGTTTAACATTTGAGTTTCAAACTTTACGTGTAAATATATATTGAAATCTAAAACCAATAGAAAACATGGAACAAAATAAATAATTTTAAACATTGTTGTACATAGTTTAGTGCTATATTAATATATACAAATTATTTGTAAATAAATAATTGTTAAATTTTACGAAAATGGCTGGCCCATATTTGTCCCCATTACCGGGAGATCTTTTGACGGAATACATGTTCGGTAGACGAAGACAAAGAAGAAATAGGACCACATTTACCCCACAACAGTTGAGTGAACTTGAGTCGCTGTTCCAGAAAACCCATTACCCCGACGTGTTCTTAAGAGAAGAGGTCGCTTTAAGGATCAGCCTATCAGAAGCAAGGGTGCAGGTATTTATTTATTCGTAGCACTAATTGTAGGCTAATCTTATCTTAAATCAATAGATAAGAGTATACACATTACTGCTGCTTCGTATACAAATATAAGAGGACATAAAGTTATTCCAGGCTTCCATTTAATAGTTTAAGCTGCGTACGCGGCTTTGTCCACATGGCCATCATTGTATCCAAATGTTTTTACAGCTTAAATCCTGACCCCGTGGTTATTCTAGGATAAAAAACTATATTATGTTGCTCCGCAGCCTCCGTCTAGCATGCTATAGTCAACCTATCTTTCATTGAAAGTCTTATCAAAATCGGTTTGACCGTTCCGGCTTAGCATATGTATATTTTAGGAAAATGCGTATAAATATGCCT
This sequence comes from Morpho helenor, assembly GCA_029227775.1. Classification (NCBI taxonomy): domain Eukaryota; kingdom Metazoa; phylum Arthropoda; class Insecta; order Lepidoptera; family Nymphalidae; genus Morpho; species Morpho helenor. Next base: position 5,254,646 of record JARGCU010000032.1, on the reverse strand, counting down.
TCAGTAGATTTTTAGAAAATCGGTCACATACAGAAAGCTTTTGGGGACTTTGATTTATAATATGTATATTGACTTGCTTTTTTGTAATGCCGCATTTAAATTTGTTGCAGATTGTATACTATAATACGATTTAATCCACTCGCCCTTAAATTTTTTTTCGCGTTGGTTCTTCTCAGTAAGAGCAGCATTCCGAACCAGTAGTAGTTTCAGTAAATGAAATATATTTTTAATCCTTGTCGATTCAAAAGTGCTTGAAAATGCTTATTTGAATATAAATTGTTTAGATTATATGGCTTGTGTGTAATTATTGTTATTTAATGTATTCGATACTAATTTACTTAGTATCTTTAATATTTAAATGAGTTAATCTTGTATGTATATATATATTTTCGGAATCTCGGAAACGGCTTCAACGATTTTCCTGAAATTCAGCATGTAGGGGGTTTTGGGGGAGAAAAATCGTTCCAGATAAGTTTTATTAAAAAAATGTCGTTTTGTACCTGTTTTCATGCTCTAAATTTTTTTAGAAATTTACGTTGAATACAATCACAATTTTTTGCTGTCAAACGTAAAGTCATGGTAGTTCATTTGGGACCTAGGATCAAGCCCCACCTGCCCTATTATTATTTTTTTATTTTCAATTTTGTTTTTTATTTTTTTTTTTTTACATCATTTTAAAAATTACCGAGCAAGGCTCGGTCATCCGGGTACTTATAAAATTATTATAATTAATTAAAACTTTGACTTACAACAGAGGACATTATTTTTTTGTTTAATAATTTTTATTTTATGTATTTTAATTTTGATACATTGAAAAATAAAAAGGCTTTAGTGTAAATTGCCATATCTTTTTATTATGCCCCAGTAAGTATTAAAATTCTACTAAGTAAAATAACTAAATTTTTTGTAGTCTTTTTTATAAGTTACTTAGCTGACCCGATAGACGCTGACCCGACAGATGTTGTCCTGTCTTAACTAGTAGTTTAGGGAGTTTGCTTATTTCCGATAAACTAACAATGATTTATAAACATTTACATACAAATTATTGACGCCTTTATTTTATACTAAATGAATGTACTTATTCATATTGTGTTATGGTGATTTCTATTAAAATATAATTAATTGTTGTATTATTAAGTTTTTACTATTTCCACTACACTGTATATTATACTGATATTTACTTTTATTACATTGCCACAATAATTTGCGCGGCGACTCTTTAAATACAACACAAGCATGCAAATAATCATGGGGTATATAAAGGAATAACTGACTTGTCGTATGACAATTCGATTTTAACATCCTACTTTAGAACCATGATTATCACTTGGTGAAGGGGTTTAATGACAAACAAGACGGTATAGAGTAAGCAGAGTAGTCATGGAGTCAATCCATCGCATGCAACTGTAAGCGGCAATTTGTACTATCAAACTTCTAATATCATTCAATTCCCTAAAAGACGAACAAGACGGTAGAGAGTTGGCGGACTAGAGGCATGAAGTTAATCCATCGCAGCCAACTGAAAGCGTCAATTATTTTATTTTTTTTATAAGGAAAGGCTAACGCCTGGCTACGATCTCTCATGATGGAAAGCGAAAAGTGCAGCCTAAGGTGGACTGCGCTTGCCACTCTAGTGCCTATTCACTCTTTTTTTGAAATTTGGTAGATCGTAATAGACCGGAAAAATAGATGCAGGAAGGGAATTCCACATTTTGGAGGTGCGCATGAGAAGCGATTGAGGCGACATGATTGATTGAAGCGACATGAGGGGTTGTTAATTATATAGCGATGGAGCCTCTCACGGCGTCTGTTTTCCGGTAGTATATGTCCGGTAGTAAATTTGTGTTATCACACCTGTTAAAGCATTAAATTATTAAAAAAAAAAAAAAACTACAAAATTTCTTGAAAGTTCTTGTTGGTGAGAATCATCATTCATAACCAGTTGTAATTTTACAACATAATTTTCAACATGTAAGAATTTTAAAACCTTCAAAGGTACGCAGGTTAGCAGTTCATTGCTACTTAAGACTGCGATGTAAGAGTCCTTTGATGATATTTTTGAGACCGGAACCGGTATACTGAATCCTTAATAGATATAGAACCCTTAGGCAATAAACATATGCGTCGTTCGTAGCTTATTGCCGCACTCTCAAGGCCTATTGACTAGTCAAAGACCAACCGTCACCTCTCCACTACACGTCGACGTAAGTCGTATTCTGGTCAGGAGGTACCATTAGGGTTAACAGGCATATATTACATTTTAAACCAGTGTTTCCCGACCTTTTTAATGGTCCATAGCTCACGTTAGAAATTATTTTGCCCCCTAAGTAAGATTAAATAAAAATGATTTAAAATTAAATAGGAAGAAAAATAGCTTTTTTTAAGTTTGGCACTGCAATCTAGCTTTGTGCTGAATAAATATTAATATTAAAAATTGAATTGTCCACTTAAAGAACATAAATAATAGGTTTTACGAAGAAAAATAGCTTTTTTTATTAAGTTTGGCACCGAAATTTAGCATTGCACTTAATAAATTTTAATATTAAAAATTGTATTGTTCACTTAAAGAACATAAATAATAGGTTTCAGGGAAGAAAAATGCTTTTTTTTTGTTAAATTTGGCACCGAAATCTAGCATTGCACTTAAATGGCCCAGAGCGAAACGCCCTATGCCCCTCAATCAATGCCCCTCTGTGGGTTGTGGGCTTCACGTTGGGAAACACTGTTATAAACCATAGTTAGTGAGAATTTATTTTCAAAATGTATTTAAATTACTTCTATAACATGATCGTTACAAATTTTTGAATTATGATTGAAGGTATGGTTTCAAAATCGACGTGCAAAATGGCGTAAACAAGCTCGTCTGCAGCTTCTTCAGGATGCTTGGAGAATGCGGTGCCTGGGGCTTGGTACTCCGCCTCTCGGACTTCCAGGTGAGAAAGCATTTAAAGTTGATTAGAATCTATTAAATGAATTGCTTCATCCTCAACATTAGTAACTTTTAGTGAATTAGGAGTTTGTAAATCTTTTTGTTTTCCTTGTTTGTTAATATTCAGTTATATATTAGTCAGCACCAACAAGCAAATGCCTTTATATTTTAACATATAAGGTAAGGCATATACGGTTACCGACGATAATGTCTAGGGTCGAGTGAATTCATTCTCATCCCCTTGCCCTTATCCCACTCTAAGTGGGGTCGGAACAGTATGCTTCAGACATGTGTCACATGATTTGGCTACGTATTTTACGACCGGCCGCCTGCCTGACGTCAACTTACCTTAGTCGTACTTTACGACACCTCGGTAAGAAAGAGGGTGGTCTATTTTACTCAACCGGATACCACACGGTGGGTCAACTTACCTTAGTTGCCTTTTACGACACCTCGGTAAGAAATGAGAGTGATCTATTCTACTCAACCAAATACCACACGGCGGGTCGACTTACCTTAGTCGTCTTTTATGACACCTCAGTAAGAAATGAGGATGGTCTATTCTATTCAGCCGAATATCACACGGCGTAACGAGTGAAGTGGAAGCCACAACCATGTAGGACATGTAGGATGAATAGTTAGTAAGAGAGAGACAAAGATATGCCGCTAAACAACTTAGCGTTTTTGTTACTGTGCTGTACCTTTGAATGAAGAGAAATGTAGATGCTTTGTATATTATCTCCTTGTGATACCTATTCATAGTTTTACTTTTATTTTATTAACTCCTTCTTCTATTCTGATATGTGTAATCGATGATGTCGTGAGGCTGTAATATATCATATTCTGGATTCTAAATATTCGATTTATATCCTTCTCACGTTCTTTTTCAGTAATTTTTCGGTTTTTGCTAATAGTGCCATATGCCATAGGCGTATAGCGCCATGTAGTATTCATATGCTTGGAATCCCATTGCCTTCCCTTCGATTTAATAATTGCACTACTACACTAAACTACTACCCAGCATGGAGCGATAATGAACTTACAAGCCATTTTGAATCAGAATCTATGGTGTATAAATTACAAAGTACAAAAGTTAGTTTGCAAGTTGTCATCATTTTATAACAGTACTAGTAGCCCGCTCCGGCTTCGCACGGGTATAAAATATATAGCCTATGTCACTCAGTAAAAAAAATGATTAAAATCTATCCAGCAGTTTTGTTTTATTCATTACTGCCCGTGGCCCACACGCGTCAAATTTGGAGTAAAACGATTCTCCTGGGGTGCCAAAGTGGTCGGCCTCCTCGTGGCGCACCCTGGGCAAGCTTAGTCTTGGCGAACGGACCACTGTGGGGTGGCCAATCCAGTTGTCCTTCTGATTAGCAGAGGGCAATCTGGACAGGCTGGGGACTCCGGGGGGGCTGGGGTGGGGTTCCTAATGAGCGACGGGTCCGGTTGGGCTTACTCTAAGTCTAGCTGGACATGGTTACGGCCACCGTCGGCGAAACCCGGAAGCACAGCAATGGGAACGTGGACCTTCGGGTTGCGAGGAAGGAAACCTCTATAAAAAATTACCCGGTGGGGGCGGAAACGCCCACCAAGGCGTTGTGGCCCCTACTTGGGGCGCGGTCTCTCCCTGTTGACCGTGACATAACAAACACGGTGGGCAGGGAGCGACCGTGGGCAGCGATGGCCTCCCTTTGTTCTGCGGAGGGGGGTGAAGGGAGGCGGCGGAGCGGTTCCACGAACTATTGTTCTGGATCCAATCTGCTGCTGGTGAGTCCAGGTGTTAGTGACTCGCCCAAGCCCATCGTCTGCCGCTCTAAATGGGGACCTTCGGGTGTTCCGAAGGGGGTATATCGGACAGGTCCGATATTTCTCCTTTATTCTTATGCAATAATAAAATTCAATTTTCCCAAAGTCAACTCATTTACTCTTTCTCAAAAACTACTCAATGACACATATGACAGCCACAATGCTTTTTCATATTAATGACTAACTCTGAAGGAGGTTGTATTAAAAACATGTTGTAACAGTCGACCATCCTGACAACATTTGCGACCCCGCAAATCTCTGGGAATGAATCTACCACTGATTCGGAATGCTGATTGTACTGAGAAGAATCGGCAAGTAACTCAATACTTGCTCTTTTAATCTGTAAAAGAAAAATCATTTCGCAACTTAAGCTCACCCTCAATCACTATCATGGCATAAAACAGCTCAATAAGTGGCAACCAACTCAGCAGATACACACGTTAACAGACTCGCAAATGATAACGCTCAAAGAACAATCACCACATCTAGGCAGAGTCTAGCTGACAGTCGTTGCAGATGGCCACAGTCTAGAAAACAATCGTTACAGCTGGAACAAATCCAGCGAATAATCGTCATTCTAGCTGACAGTTCTATCGAAGAATAGTCACGGGCGCGTCTATGGCCTCACATAGCACATCGTCACGTTGATCTTACAGAGTTAATAAACCAAATACCAATTACCATCATAATATCATCATAATAATCTCTTCAATAAAAATTCCATTTTTTATTCCATAGCAACGCATATCGCAACTATCTCTCAAATTATACGAAATTCGCACTCTCCGTATGTCTCAAGATATTGATCGTCATTTGTCTTTTCTTTAAACTCTTTAATTTCCAGATATTTCTTTTGTCCGCTCTATTTGTGAGTTTAGGTTACATCCTCTTCTGAATATAATAAACGACGATATTTCTCCTTTGTACTTATTATATTATTATACTTATTCAATAAATAAAAACAGTTTTCCCAGAGTCAACCCATTTACTCTTTCTCAACAACTTAATGACACATATGACAGCCACAATGCTTTTTCATATTAATGACCAACTCTATGAAGGAGGTTGTATTAAAAACATGTTGTAACACTATTATTTTGATAACTGTCAAATTTTTTTCCATACTAAATCAAAGACAAAATTACGTTTAGCTGTCATTTATGTTTTGTTATTCCACTGAAATTTGCGTTTTATTACTTTACTGTCATAGTCGTTTTTGTTATACCACGTTTTATAGCGACTTGACGGGATAAAATAAATGCGGTTGAACGTGATAAAAAGTATCCTATGTCCTTCTCCTGGTTCTAAGCAACCTCTCCACCAATTTTCAGCCGAATTGGTTCATCCGTTCTTGAGTTATAAATAGTGTAACTTAGACCAACTTTCTTTTATATATATAGATATCAATATTACCAATTGCATTTATATGAAATATTTTTTTGTTGGTTTACAAAATTTAAGATTAACTTATTTAAATATTAAAGATAAATGATTAATTGAAATTATTATTGCACAATTTCAACTTATGCAATCACCGAAATGAATAGTATATGAATGAAATAGTATCGAAAATTGTTTTATAGGTCACACAAAGCCTCCTGATTCATCCCCCGAAGAAGGCGAATCACCAATTCCAAAGGAATCTCCAGATCCGCCCCCAATGGAAAGCAACGGTGAACTAAAATCACCACATCCTGATCAGTACCATCATAACAGCAGTTTACAAGAGACCATGCAAACAATGCCAAATCATGATATTCCACCACAAATGCCTTACGGAAACGAAGATACAAGAATGTTGCAACCACCACCGTTCTCGTTTCCACCATTATTAATGACGTCACAAATTGATAACTCTGAGGTAGTACCAACCGATCTCAGAGTGTTAAGTTCAAAAAATCCATGCCACTGTGGTACTTCAGAGGAAATAGATGAGCCCCAAAACTTAGTGTATCGCAGACGAAACGATGTAGCAAGTGACAGTGAGAGTGATACCGAAATTGATCTCACTTCACACTCGAAGGATGATGATTTGCGTGAATCAGAACGACTGGCTAACAGAATAGCTACAAACATTTTCAGAAGTGACGCTGTGTTACACGATTTGTTGCCTAACGACCTCAGTATGGGAGTTAAGAGTATTAGCGATAGAAATCTCGGCAGGAATAACGTAATGTAATTTTATCCTTAGGCATGTATGTACTGTTTCTAGTCAATATTGTAACTGTATAGATTTGTAGATATGTTTATTTTTACATAAGTATTATTTCGGTATAGTCCGCTGTTGTAGATAGCGTAATGTAAACCAAATATGTAATTTTTTAGATCACCTTTATTTGTAGGAGTACACTGAAAATGTAAACGTTTTGACACGGAATAATAAGCCAAAGTTAGAATTTACTTTTATTTTATTAGAAAGAACGTAGCGAGTTGCTCACAGAGTTTTACAGATTAATAATTATTGTGTCATGGACAAAACTATAATTTTAAAAAATAAAAAATTTCGCTGCAAATAATAATGATAAATGCAATACTGTGTTAAATCGCCTTGTAGTTATTATTTTCACAATAATAAATTACTTTCAACCTGCCTTGATTTTCTATTTTTACCAAATATGTTAATAAAAATTCTTAATTGAACGTAAATACAGAAGTTTATATATATTTCAATTTCAAAGAAAATATATTATTCATAATTACATGATGTTTACCTTTTGTAAGCATATCGTCCAATGCGTCATAATTTTAAATACTCTCCTATTATAAGAGAAAAGTAATATTAAACAGGTTTCTTAAAATATGAGATCACTCTCAGAGCCTTCGGATACCAACGTTATCAATATATTATAATTGACAATATATTATAGTATATTGATATAATAAAATTAATTTAATTTACATAATTGTCATTTTGGTAGTATCCTTATAATATACATTTGACTTGATCTGTAAATAGAACCTATCAAAGATCACGTGACATCAACTTACTTGACGTCCAATATGGGACCGAAAACCTAAACATACAGTCACATTTAAAAGAAAAGTCATATATTGTTATATCAGATATTGAATACAATGTCAAATTCAATAGAAAGCTAGTGAAAAAAATATATTGCACTTAATAAAGATACATGCATAAAATATCTGCAAGTTTATGCCATAAAGTTTTTTTTATTAAGAAATATAATAGGGTAAGGGAGGGCAAGATGGAAGTAGTAGGCAAGATGGAAACTATCTACCAAAACCTAACCTTGCAACGTAGCGCCCCAGACCACACATACACGGATGCAGAGGACCATCTTTCATTTACGAACGGGACATCAATTCGGCCCGTGCCACCTAACGGAGTTAATTCGTGTTTCTTTTTTTACAGCAAAATATAAACTTGTAAATGTAGTTTTTTCCAGAACATTCCATCTTGCCCGAACAAGCTTTCCATCATGCCCTCAGGGTAAGGGCAAGATGGAATTTTGGAAGTTATTTCTTTAATGACTCATTAAAGAAAATCTACTTATTATTAATAATTTTTGATTGGTAAATTGGTTAATTGGATAGTATCACTTTCAAGACAGAACAAAATTAAAGTTGCATATTTCGTTGTTTTATTTTTTTATACATCATAAAGTTAAGTCTTCCATCCTGCCCTCCTTTCCCCTATATAAGTTACTTGTAATATTGACTTATATGTATTTCACACCCTTACACTATTAACTGATAGAGAGTTTATGGATTTAATTATAAATTTAATACTACCATTTCACAGTATCAGAAAAGTATAATCGCAACCAATTATATTATTCTGATAATGTTAAATAGTAATATAATAATGTCTCTTATTAGATTGCTTATTAAAAAATAATGATGATGTCATGAAAATGTTTTTCATAGAGATAGAACTTCAGTCTTCAAAAATACGTTTATTACTTTGGTTGAGTTCGTGAACAGGAAGACTGAAAAATACAATATACATACTTAAGACTTACAAAAATTAATTAATACTTAATTTATTATTCTTAAATTTACACACACCCACACTTACATACACACGAAAACACTCTTTTTTAGATATTTCAGTATGTAAATTTTGATATTATTTTCGGCATAAAGTGACGGCCTGTTACAATCCCACTGCTGGGCATATGCCTCCTCTCTCCGTTCCTGGAGAGAAGGGTTGCTAAGACCTACCACGCGGCTACAATGCGGATTGGTAGGTTACACATATCCCCAGATTTCTCTAGAGATATGCCGGTTTCCTCACGGTGTTTCCTTCACCGAAAAGCGTGTGATAAATTGCAATTATCAATTAGACACATACGTTTTGATAGAAAAACTCATAGGTGCCTGCCGGGGTTCGAACTCGTGACCCTCTGAAAAAAGTCGCACGATCACACCGCTGGGCTATCACAGCTATAAACGTCTACCTCTATAAATTATTTAAATAAGACTACCTAAACACAGTGCTAGCCGTGTGGTATCCGGCTAAATAGAATAGTACCACCCTCATTTCTTACCGAGGTGTCGTAAAAGGCGACTAAGGTAAGTCGACCCGCCGTGTGGTATCCGCCTGAGTAGAATAGACCAACCTCATTTCTTACCGAGGTGTCGTAAAAGGCGACTAAGGTAAGTTGACCCACCGTGTGGTATCCGCCTGAGTAGAATAGACCAACCTCATTTCTTACCGAGGTGTCGTAAATGGCGACTAAGGTAAGTTGACCCACCGTGTGGTATCCGGTTTAGTAATAATAAATAATAAATATATATATGGGACACTTACACACACGGTCGTCCGTCCCCAAAGTAAGTAACTTAATACTTGTGTTATGGTACAGACAACTGGTGAATATATACTTATATATATTTAAATACATACTTAAATACAAATATACACCCAAGCTCGAAGACCAACAAATTCATTTTTAGAAAATGTTGGCCCTCGGCGGGAATCGAACCCGTAGTAGTAGACTAGACCACCCTCTTTACCGAGGTGTCGTAAAATACGACTAAGGTAAGTTGTTGACGTCAGGCCGGTCGTAAAAACGCAGCCAAATCATGTTACAGCATGTTTATAAAATGTTGTGCCGACCCCACTTAGAGTGGGATAAGGGCAGGAGGATATATATACCTAAACACAGTGCAGGTCGTGTTGAGCACACCACTGCGGCGAGAGCACGTCTGCTCGGATGCCGCGGGAGTCGAGTCTTGCACGTAGCCGCTGCAGGCGAGCTTCAGCAGCTATAGCACCGCTGTTGGGATCAGACCATAGACGCTCGGCCACAGCGGCTGCTCGCGGCCATATGCGTGTATCTGGAAATTTTATACATAATAGTAATACTTTTTGCACACAAAATACAATCTTCTTCTTCTTCTTCTCAATTTATAGACGTCCACTGCTGAACATAGGTCTCTTCCCATGATCTCCATAAAACACAATACAATTTTACTAAAAACCAAAAACCATACCATCAAAAGAGCTCTTGCCACCATCGACATTCCTGCTCTTCTCGAGCCTTCGGGGATATGTCGGGATGATGGCAAGAGACCAGACGGCTTGACGCTGGTTCCTTGGGAACGGGGACGGGCCCTAATGTGGGACGCAACATGCGTTGATACGTTAGCCTCGTCCCATATCAGGGAAACAGCGTCAAGACCTGGAGCTGCGGCGGAAATAGCCGAAACCGGCAAACGGCGGAAGTATGCATCTCTCATCGAGCGTTATATATTTGTGCCGTTTGCAGTCGAGACCCTAGGGCCATGGAGTCAAAGTGCAATTTTTTTATCGGTTTTAACACCATCGGTTAATTGCCTCTTCAGGTAACAAGACTTCTGGCTCCTTTTTCGCAGAAATAATCAGCTTAGCGATTCAGTGCGGAAACGCTGCTAACATTTTTTGGTAAATTCCACGTGGGCATGATTTGTATAGTCCTAGCGTGTAAGTAATTTAAGATAGATATAACTTGTACATTTTTGCTATAAATAAATCTTACTAATATTATAATTAATCCGGTCCGTTGGTACTAGTGGCAGTAAATCTGCCTTCAGCTCCTTTTCGCTTCCCGAACAGGAGCAACATTTTCTTAAAAACGTTAGTTTGTATTTTAGTTTTTTTTTTAAATTATATACGTATATATACATGTTTATGTCTATCATCCATAACAAAAATATTAGGTTACTTTGAGTTGGGCGAACATTTCTGTAAATGCCCCATTCATTTATTATTAATTTTAATCGTACGACTTTTTTTTCCGCCAACTTAAGCGTTTAAGTTCCGTTAATGCGTTTAATGATGCAATATATATATTTTTTCCCTATCTCCGTCATCCCTATATTAGTGTACACATAGGTACGCACACATTCAAAACTTTTCCCATCCATGATAATTTATACATGCTCGCTGTGTGGTATCCGGCTGAATAGAATAGTGCCACCCGCATTTCTTACTGAGGTGTCGTAAAAGGTGACTAAGGTAAGCCGACCTGCCGTGTGGTATCCGGCTGAGTAGAATAGACCAACCTTATTTCGTACCGAGGTGTCGTAAAAGGCGACTAAGGTAAGTTGACCCACCGTGTTGTATCCGTAGCCAAATCATATGACAACATGTTTATAACGTGTTGTGCCGACCCCACTTAGAGCGGGATAAGGGCAGGAGGATGATGACTAATTTATACATGCGCAATCCGTGTTTCGGAACGTTTTCACGGCTAACCAATATCAATGATATTTGGTACAATTCAGGTTAAAATAACGGACCGACCTATAGGATAAGAAAATTCCCGTCTTGTCTTCGGGAACGTGATAAAACAATATATGAATATATGAAAATGACGAGTAAATGACGCGAACGTAGTCGCGGGTACTACCAGTAAGTAATAAAGAGTCAAATACTGACGTAATCCATGGGAATCGACGTATTCGCTCCACGCTGCAACCTCTCCTCCTAACACACTGGGATCTCGCGGCAAAGTGTGAGCGTACATTCTCCTCCAGTTAGAGTATTTGGTCTTCCCCCAGAATCCATGGTCCAAGTACCAGATGTCCTTCGGTACTGATACTACTTTGTAGCCAAGTCGTATGAGTTGAGTCAACAGCGGACTGCTCAGAGGCTCCCATACTTCGATTATGTATCTGAAAGACATTTAAAATATTCTTTGTCCATGTTGCCTTTTAGAAGCACTTTTGAATTGTCAAATTATAGTATCATATCACTGATTCGGAAAGATTTTCTTACCGACAGGAACCAACAATAAAATCGGCGGTCACGCTTTTCAATAACAATAATTTAAATAATATACAACTCAAATAAGTTTGCAACCTAATCTAGTGCGTAGCTAGTTCAACTTGAATTGAATCCAAGCTTTGTTATTATTTACTTAATCCTCAATAATATAATAAGCTTTGTAAATAAGTATATTTTTAAACTTGTGTAAAGGCAGGTCCAAAACAGTTTGTGGAATTATATGGAAACGTATAACGAATTCAAAACTAGTCGGCAAAATACTAATGTTTTCCATCAGGTTTCTATAAGACCACGCAATCACTGCTATTTAAAAAACACTACTATAATTTTTTTACATCGATAAATACTCGTATTTCTGTATTACTTCTGCTCTTGAGATAGGTATCTATTTTTTGCGCAGTTTGTCACTGAAGAGTTTCACAACTATTGGATTTATAAAGAAAAAATAATTTTATGTCAATGGTTGATATGGATTATGGAAAAATAGAAAGTATAATATGTAAAACAATGGACGATATCCAATATAGGGGAATATTCATATTTGGGTCAAGGAAAAGAATAAGATTTTTGGGGAAAGAGAGTTTTGTGGTTGGATTGTGGCTGGAGTTCCGCACACGATTTTATATTTACGTGTATCTTTTTACGTTTATATTTCTTTTTATATTTAACCTGAAATTTATTTTTAATATTCTTTTAGGTATTTTTTTATGTATGTTCCTTTCATTGATTTTTATTGTTCCTGAAGAGAATCTATTGGTTTATGCAATGTTTTATTTCTCTTATAATTATATATTTTACTAGCAATCGCCAGCGGCTCCACCCTCGTGGAAAGATTAAAACAGTCTTTTGAAAACCATAAAAAAGTTTATAGTAGGTTACCCTTAAAAGCTAAATATATGATGTCGCGGACTTTTATATAGAAAAATATTGAGATTAGCGCGTTCAAACAAACAAACTCTTCAGCTTTATATATTAGTATAGGTAACTCTGTCTTCTTAATAAAATAAATAAATGAATCGTGTGGTTACTATAGTAATAATACCTTTCTTTGTCCAGATATTTCTGTATCCTGTGAGGTTGAGTGAGCTCAGATGACCACAACATCACATGTTGTTTGCCCTCTTGGCCGACTGCCAATAGTTCTTCGTCCCAAATATTAAGCGCCTGAGTATGGAACTCTCCCCACAATTTAATGAAACCATCCACTGTTGTATCATAATTTTTGCTCTCCATATACGATACGATCTCCTCTGATGAGTTCCAGCATCCCAAATAGACCTAGAACATTTAGAATTACCCTATTATGCAATATGTTTTTTCCCGGTTCTCAATGTAGTGTTTATAAACTAATATTGTATGAATATAGCACAGGCTCAAACACGCACTAACAAGTAACAACATGTCACTTCTCGCCCACTCTCACCAAGGGCTCTCGTGTTACAGCCGTGGTGTGTATTACATATACATATGTGTCTTGTATATAAATGTACAAAGTACGTTACACACGTCTCAACCCGCATACCCTACACTCAGGAAAATAAGTGTTTTTTTATCTTATACTAGGAGTCCCGCCCCAGCTTCGCACGGGTATAAAGCATATAGCCTATGTCACTCAGTGATAATCACAGTATTTCGCTACTCCATATTGAATTTTATTATACATATAAACCTTCCTCTTCAATCACTCTATATACTTAAAAAAAACCGCATCAAAATCTTTTGCGTAGTTTTAAAGATTTAAGCAAACATAGAGATATAAGGACAGACAGAGAAAGTGACTTTGTTTTATACTATGTAGTAACGTTTATAGCTACTACTATTTTGATAATTGTCATATTTTTACCATACTTATCCAAAGACTAAATTACGTTTAGCTGTCATTTATGTTTTGTTTTTCCATGTCATAGTCGTTTTTGCTATACCACGTTTTATAGTGACTTGACTGGATAAAATAAATGCGGTCGAACGGGATAAAAAGTATCCCATATCCGTCTCCTGGTTTTAAGCAACCTCTCCACCAATTTCAGCCGAATTGGTTTATCCGTTCTCGTGTTATAAATAGTGTAACTAAGACAAACTTTCTTTTATATATATAGATATTGCCCTGAGCTTAATTAAACTGTGCCAAATTTGAACAATAGTTGGCCGAGCCTTGCTCGGTAAAATTTTACAAAATAAAAAAAACTTAAAGAAAAAAATAATTGGGTAGTGGGGCTCGATCCTAGGTATTTTCATTTCTAGAGACCACCCATTCCCCGAATAAGCTACGCTTGGCAGTTTTCGGCAAATACAATGTTTCATATATTCAATGTAAATATTTGTATTTTTTTAAAGCCCATAAACAGGGATAAAACAATTTTTTTTTTTTAAACTAGTTCGATTTTCCCCCCAAAACCTCCTGCATGCTGAATTTCAAGAAAATCGTTGGAGCCGATTCCGAGATTCCAAAAATATACATACATAAATATACAGAAACTTAACTTATTTTCAGTACATAAGTACGTTTTCATTTATCTTTAAGAATAATTTGCACATACACTATAAAAAGCTCTTTTAAATTCAAAGATAAACAGAGACTTTAATTGTATGTTAATTTTAAACATTGAGACAGCGTATTGATAGCACGCTTGAATTAATACTACATTGGTGAGTAAAGCCGAGCTGAGTAGACTACACCAACCTCATTTCTTACCGAGGTGTCGTAAAATACGCCTAATGTAAGTTTACGTCAGGCAGGCTGCCGGTCGTAAAAACGCAGTCAAATCACGTGACAGCATTTTTTAACATGTGCCGACCCCACTTAGAGTAGGATAAGGGCAGAGGATGATGGTAAGTAAAGCCGATTTTGCCCTCTATGCGATCGTGCTCGCGCTTAATCCTTTGTAATCAATTATGGAGTAGAGTCATCAGGTATCACTAGTATTTCATGAATGTGTGACATTATTATTGCGCAAGACACGAAAATCTTGCTTGCTTACTTTTTTGAGATTGCATTCAGGATTTTTTTTTGAATATATGGGACACTTACACACACGATCGTCAGTCCCAAAAGTAAGTAACTTAATGCTTGTGTTATGGGTGACAGACAACTGGTGAATATGTACTTATAAATTTTTTAAAATACATACTTAAATACAAAAATACACCTAGGCTCAAAGACCAACAAATACATTAATAGAAAATGTTGGCCATCGGCGGTAATCGAACCCGCGACCCGCTGAGCTGAAGGTAGTAACTACCCACTGCGCCAACGGGCCAGTCAGATTGCCGCTTAGAACAAAAATACTAACCTCATCTCCACCCATATGGAAAAGTGCGGGCTGAGGTAGAGCTTCGGCTATATCTTTATACAGATCTCGCAGGATTCGGTACATAGCGGGGTTAGCTGGATTGAGCTGACCACAAGGCGGTTGAATACATAGTCCGCGCCATTGCTTCGCGTTCACACAGACTGCTAAGTCACCGTAACCGTATTCCTAGAAGAAAAGCTCAATTTAAAAATTAAATCTGAGGAGATAAGACCCGATGGCATAAATAAATGTTCGTATTCTTCGAACGATGGACGTCTATTTTAGCCACAATCAAAAACTTTTGATTTGATACTTTTTGAACCTACCAACCCGCATTGGAGCAGCGTGGTAGGTCTTAGCTCCAATCCTTCTCTCCATTAAAAAAAAACGGAAAGAAGAGGCCTATGCCCAGCAGTGGGATAGTAACAGACCGTTACTTACTACTTACTTCTTACAAAAACTTTTGAGTCAATTTTTCGGTCTTCCGATAAATTTTGTTTATTTACAGTATACTACTACTATTTATACAAATGATTTATACTTAATCTTTTAAAGTGATACGGCTTACCAACTGTTTCTTGAGTTCGAACCATAAATATATATATAAATAAATAATAACACGGACACTTACACACACGTTATTGTTATTATTTGTGTTATGGTAGACAGACAACTGGTGAATATATACTTATATGTATATTTTTTAAATACAT
Organism: Morpho helenor; assembly: GCA_029227775.1. NCBI lineage: Eukaryota > Metazoa > Arthropoda > Insecta > Lepidoptera > Nymphalidae > Morpho > Morpho helenor. The sequence continues at coordinate 5,238,668 of JARGCU010000032.1, read as the reverse complement.
ACTTAAATAAAATTACGCCGTGTGGTATCCGGCGGAATAGAATAGTACCACCCTCATTTCTTACCGAAGTGTCGTAAAAGGCGACTAAGGTAAGTTGACCCACCGTGTGGTATCCGGTTAAGTAGAATAGACCACCCTCTTTCTTACCGAGGTGTCGTTAAATACGACAAAGGTAAGTTGATGTCAGGCAGGCAGCCGGTCGTAAAAATGCAGCCAAATCATGTGACGGCATGTTTATAACATGTTGTGCCGAACTCACTTAGAATGGGATGAAGGCAGGAAGATGATGACATTTTAAATAAAATTATACGCCCAGGCATTTTTGCTAGAAAATGTTGGGTGGGAATCGAACCTACGACCCGCGGCAGGCGGGACACTACCAATCGCGCAAACGAGCCAGTCAATCATGGGTTGATAAAAATAATTCTTCTACAAAAGTTATCTATTAATATTTGCAATTCATAATACCCTATACGGTTAAGGAAAATCTCCAAGAAAAAATCAACCCATAACTACAGAATTTCTAGGTTTTTTTTTAATTTATTAGACGAGGCTTTTGCCCTGAAATAAAATAGTAATAAACTGTAAAAAACTTACCTTCCCCCATTGCCAGCCGTTACCAGTGTGCGCTGGTGAGTCAATTTCAATAACTACGCGAACACCGCGTACTCGGGCATAATGTATAAGCTCTCTTACTTCCTCCGTTGAGTAAATCTCATATGCTGAATATGCACCGTATCTATAAATACCATAAACAATTTATAGAATTAGGCATTACTTTGCGGATATCCGCAATACAAAAGTAATAATAAAATTGCTTTGATATAATCCTAGCTGCAAGCATTATATATATTTTCTATTTTACTTCATTCGGATTATAGCAAAATAATTTCAATATTACTTTTAAAATACCATAAAGTTTAATTGCATAATAATAAAAAAGATATCGTGGTAAAATAAAAAAAGCCTTTACAACCAGACAATAAGCGGCAGAAACCTGAAGATCAGAAAAAAATAATTTCTATGGAAAAATGTAACATATCAGTTTTTACTTTATATAATTTTAAAAAATCCTAAACAATTTCTAGATACGTGTAGCCTATCATCAACTTTAGCACGTAATAGCAATTCACGTAGCAGCGTAGTAATTGAAAGTTCCAATCTTTCAAGAAAAGACTCCTTTTGTCTTAAAGAACTATAACTCTTAACTACTTTTTTTACCCAGCAGAAAAAAGTTTTTACTATCAGTTACTTGAGATATAGGTACTAATAATTCCTATTACTCTTTGCTACTTTACAGCTGTGATGGCCCAGCGGTAATACCGTTCGACTCTTTCGAAAAGGTCGCGGGTTCCAACCCGGGCAGACACCAATGAGTTTTTCTGTTAAAACTTATGTGTCTAATTGATAATTGCAATTTATCACACGCTTTTCGGTGAAGGAAAACATCGTGAGGAAACCTGCATATCTCTAGAGAATTCTGGAGATATGTGTAACCTACCAATCCGCATTGGAGCAGCGTGGTAGGTTTTAGCTCCAATCCTTCTCTCCAAAAAAAAAACGGAGAGAAGAGGCCTATTCTCAGCAGTGGGATAGTAACAGGCCGCTACTTGCTTGCTTACTTACTTTTTGCTACTTTCTTTACCCAATAGTAATAAGTTCCTTCCTTTACTACAAACAGCTATTCTCATATGCTCGTATGCTCATATGTTTAATGAAATTTTAATGCCGAATGATAGGAGAGAATGGAAGAGAAAAGCACATGCGACACCTAGATTTAGATAAAAGTAGAAGAATAATATGAGAAGTTAATTTTAATTTATTTTTTTTAATTTACCTAGTAAATTGCGGCACGCGTTTCGACTCCAGCGGAAAACTGTGGGAATCAGTAACGTGCCAATGGAATACGTTCATTTTGACCGTTGCCATTGCGTCTATTGTCCTCTTGATATCGTCCATGGCTATGAAGTTCCTTGAGGTATCCAGTAGCAAGCCCCTATATTTGTACACAGGTCTGTCCCATATCTTAGCTCCGATCACCATTCGCAAACCACACGTGTACTGATCATTAATCTCATGTTTGTCTGAAGATATCAGTTGGCTTAATGTTTCTAAAGCGTGACGAGCCCCGTATACAGTTTCAGCTATTATATAAACCACTGAGTTTGATTCTGAAATATACGAATGAGGAATAGATAATTAACTTCATTGGGACGTATCAAATTATTTTATTAATACTAGTTGTATCTCGCCGTGCGGTATCCGGCTGAGTAGAATATCACCCTCATTTCTAACCGAGGTGTCGTAATAGGTGACTGAGTTTAACGTCAGGAAGGCGGCCGATCGTAGAATACGTAGCCAAATCATGTGACAACATATTTATAACATGTTGTGCCGATCCCATTTAGAGTGGGATAAGGGAAGGAGGACGGAGGTATTTTACGACCGGCCGCCTGCCTGACTTTAACTTACCTTAGTCGTACTTTACGATACCTCGGTAAGAAATAAGGGTGGTCTATTCTACTCAGCCGGATAGCACACGGTGGGTCAACTTACCTTAATCGCCTTTAACGGCACCTCGGTAAGAAATAAGGGTGGTCTATTTTACTCAACCGGATATACACGGTGGTTCAACTTACCTTAAGTTGCCTTTTACGACACCTCGGTAAGAAATGAGTGTGGTCTATTCTACTCAACCGGATACCACACGGTGGGTCAACTTACCTAAGTCGTCTTTTACATCTCAGTAAGCAATGAGGGCGGTCTATTCTACTCAGCCGGATACCGCACGGCTTCATTAATACTATAAGTATATATAAGAATATTTCACAATTATTAAGGAACTTAATCATCAATGTTGGCCACATAGTATTGATAAAATATGTCAACACAATATTCTACATAAACATGAGATAACCTTTGATCTCGTTTCAGCTTTTTGAGTCACTTTGAGAGTTTAATTACAATCGCCAATACAAGTAGTAGTACACACTCAGCAGCTTTACGATGTTATTAGTTTTATAACGGTAGATCCATAGTTTCCTAAATTACAATCAATTATGTGATGACTAGATACAGTCATGGCTAAGAATATTCACTACACCTCACCCTAAGCGGGCCTTACGTTGGCCACCTTTAGGGCATCGTAGAGCTTTTGCACTTTACTTAACGCATTCGACTCTTTTCATGTTTTCATGTTCGAATGTCCCGCCTAGTGGTACAATTAAAGTCACATTGACAACAAGAAAAAAGTTGTAAGACACGGAAAAAATTGGCAATGGCGCAATCTATTTCGGCCCAGCACGACACACACTTAACTACATCACCCTTTTGCCTAGCACACGATACGTGAGCTTAGCTCACAACCTAGATATCAGCATCTAAACCACAACATCGCATTATATCTGTATAAGTCTATTACAATGTAAAAAAAACTTATTATAGTGTCTTATCCTACGCCTCTTTATAGTTTACATCATGCAAAATGCATTCCGGATAACGCCAGTTGAAATAATAGATTCTATTCGCTAATAAACCTCTGTCTAGACGTGCAATTGTTAAATATATCAATGACAAATATGACTTTATGTAATAAACAAAAAAAGTAAACTAACAAAAAAATTGCATTGCAACAAACTAATTTAATGAAACTTATATCTTTACATATTTATACAATCCATACTCAGGTATAATTTTTGTACTCAGTACGGCTAAAATTGCTGAACAGTCTAGAGGTGTTGTAAGTTTTGTGAAACAACAAAAGTATCAAGTGTTACTAACAAATGCGGTTTTTGTTAGACCAAATTCGAATTTTCTAATTTGAATTTACTTTTCATCATGCGTTTGACGGTGGAGGAGCTTATCGTTAAATCAATAATAAGGCTAACAGACAACAAAGAATAATTGTAACCAGTCAATCCACATCTAAACATAGCGGCGGCTTATTCTCGAAAGCTCCTTCTTTTCCTCTCCTCTCAAAGAAGAGTGGACACATTGCTTCAGCATATATAGCACCATATTGGCTAAACTAACAGTAAACTAGTGCTAGTCGTACTGTAAGTGATGTCTTCTTCTTCTCCAGCCCATTAACGTCCACAGATTAATATAGGTTATAGAGTCGATATAGGCTCTTCAAGGTATCTCCACACCACACGATTTTGTACCGCTTGGATCGAGCGGCCCGCGACCTTTTTGAGGTCGTTAGGCAACCTCATAGGGGGTCTACCGAACGGGAAATAGGGGCTGTGGTTTATTGTTTCCGACCATAAAGGTTTTGCCATTAATCACCATGCTTAGCATGTGGGTTGGCGCTGCCAGTTAAGTAAGCTTTTATAAGAAGCGAAGTTTTTAGCCAAAGGTATTATTTTAAGTTTTTTTTTTTAATTAACACGATTCATAGAGATCAACGACCCTCCCCTACTACGACATACGAAAAGAAAAATAGCCTTGACCAAAAAACTAATAATACTACTGGATGGAGAGAAAACAACAAAATTATTGTTTTTTCGTTTTTTTAATCCTGCTGCGCCAGGTCAGTCAACCATTGCTAACAAAGCCAGATCTTTAATTAATTAAATTATATTTCTTTTCTTCAAAAATACATTTTTAAAAAACGATATTTAAGACAATTATACCAAAGTTATCTTACGTACAAATGATCAGTGAAATCATTTGTATCGTCGGTACCAACCTGTACAACGCTAATGTGAAATATGAACTTGCTAAATAAAAAAGCAAAATATGCTCCATTTTTAGTAATGTGCACTCTCCTTATTTTTTTGTTCTGAGATCTCACCTTTCTGTTGCACGTCTAGTCTATATTGTTCGTCTGTGTCCAGTGTAAGGTCAAGGTCAGTTGTCTTGACTGTGATATAGACCACGACCGGTGTTTCCACAACCTCAGACACATTTCCATCACACTCGTCTATCAAGTTCTGGGTAACCACTTGCGTCATTTCTACCAGAATTTCCCGGGTCTCTACCGGCGCATTGCCTAGGTCAAATCTGCAAAGAAATAATAATTGTAAACAAATGATACAAGTGATCCATTATAGTGCCTGGGTGACCGAGAATTGATCGGTAATTTTTTTAAAGATACAAAAAATGCATTAAAAAGAGCGCCGGGTGACACACTATAGATGCAAGACAAATAAAAAGTAAGTAAGTAGCGGCCTGTTAATTTTCCACTGCTGAGAATAGGCCTCTTCTCCGTTTTTGGAGAGAAGGTTTGGAGCTTAGACCTACCACGCTACTCCAATGCGAATTGGTAGGTTACACATATCTCCAGAATTCTCTAGAGGTATGAAGGTTTCCTGACGATGTTTTCCTTTATCGAAAAGCGTGTGATAAATTACAATTATCAATTAGACACATACGTTTTTATAGAAAAACTCATTGGTGTCTGCCCGGGTTTGAATCCGTGACCTCCTCGAAGGAGTCGCACGGTGTTACCGCTGGGCTACCACAGCTTCCACAGATAAATAAAAGCTTTTAATAAAAATGATGAAACCGCAGGTATAATATTCTATATTTAAATAATAAAGCCCCGCATAATGATGAGAATGATGTTAAAACATTATAACCAAATACGAAAAACAAAAATGGCAAACGTGAGCTTTGAAAGTAGGCGGGATAGTCCCGACAAGGAAATCGCGATCGGCTTGTCAAATAAATGATCAGAGATCGTAGGTCGAGTCGTTAGCCCTCTTATAAAACGGACGTTCACCCCACGGCTAAGCCAATTTACACAAATGCTGAGCAAATATTGTGATACTCGTGTGCCACGAACGATCCACGAGTGATAATTTCATCTCGCTACATCTTTACACTTAGTTACTTCTATATTATTAATTACATATAAAAAAATCTTTAACTCTACCATGTAAAGGCTGTTATGAGCTTGTTAGATCTATCAAGTCGATAAGCAAACTCCGTTTGTCATTACCAAAAATGATTAGTACTAAAATGAACCTGTTAGAAACTTGAGAGTTATTATTTAATTAAAATCTGCTTGATTCTAAGAATGAGCTTTCAATACGGAAATTTATTCATTATTACAACTAACTAGCTGGCAGTCATAAGTGTTTACCACTATTAGTAATACATAAGACATAAACATAAGAACCAAAGATTATTTTTATTAAATTATTTGCTTACAGCCACATATTCTTAATTTTTGTAACCTTTGATTATGTAACTCAGATGACTCCTCTGAGATTTAAACAGTAAAGTCAAATGTCAAATATAGTTTCGATTAAATAACCAGTCTGCCTTTATTATAACGTCCATATAAAGCGCTTAATCGTGCGAAAAAAGTGAAGGGAACTAAGAAGAACCCGCGGAAGATCACCCACGCGACCATTCTGCTACACAATATGGCACATTTATGCCCTTTGCATAAGTGTACTACGCTGGCAGTAGAGTTGAAAAAACTATCATCATTTTCATAGTTCTTTAACCTCGTCATTATCAACACATACATTGTACACTTATCTTCAGAAGAAACATTGCTGTTAACATGAAAAAACGAATCAGACATGCGGCTCTCTACTGTTTATGTTACTAGGGACCGATGATATTATGATGATGATTTTCAATTAAATTGACCGTACGCATTATTCTTATACGTAAAGTATTACACAATTGAAGATTATTTGAATAAAAATGCTTGGATTTGAAAATCCGTTCAATCAAGACTGCGGTTAAAATGTAAATTTAAAATGTTTAAAAGATTGACCGAGTTTCTTGTTAAGAGCTCTAATTATAAAAAGAGTTCTAATTAAGGTTCTTCTGGGGAAGAGCAACACTCCGAACCAATTGTTCATTAAACCTAATTGATCCTTGATGATTCAAAAGTGTTTGTAAAAAGATTATTTGACTAAAGATTATTTTGATTTGATTTGAATTGATTTGATACGAGTATTAGGGCCTGTTTCACAAGTTACTGATAAAGTGTCGGATAGTTAACCGACAAATAAACTAAATAGCAGATAAATGTCTCTAAAAAGAGACTAAAAAGTAAAAATTACAAAAAATAAAATTGCGTTCATTTTGAAATAGGTATTTGCTATCCAGCAGATAAACAAAATAACAGCCACATGATCTACCTGTTAACTTATTAGGGACCTTTAAGTGCTGAATATGCCTATCAGAAACCCGAGATACGCAAAATTCCGAGATATGTGTCAGATATGTTCCGAATTAGTTAACTGACAGTTTATTGGTATCTTGTGAAACAGGCCCTTAGAGTCATAAAGTGTTGGAATACCGACTCCTTGTGAGCAAGTGCAGTATAATAGTAAGTATACTCAACATTATGGGGACTGACTTCCTTATAAACGCCGCATGGAGCCTTTTAATCCAAGCATAGAATCGTGTAACGTGCAAATCTCAATAAACAGACCTTGTCCAATTAGACGTCCAGCGGTACCAAAATAAGATGATAATTAAGAACATGGGCCTTAGTCTAATAAATACGAACTAGCTACTCTCCGCGTAGATAACCGCGGCGAATAGGCAATTAAAAAGCATTAAGCAAACGATGGACATGTAGATAATAACCGATTTTTTATTTTGTAATGTGTGGTACCCGGCTAAATAGAATAGACCACCCTCTAAAGTTAATTGACCCGCCGTGTGATATTCGGTGTATTAGAATAGACCAGCCGGATTTCTTACCGAGGTGTTGTAAACGGCGACTAACGTAAGTTGCCCCGCCGTGTGAACTCCGGCTTAGTTAAATAGACCACCCTCATTTCTTACCGAGTTGTTGTAAAAGACGACTTAGGTAAGTTGACGTTAGGCAGGCGGCCGGTCACGGTGCCGACATGCAAAGAGTGGGATAAGGGTTCCTATGATGTTTCTCTAAACTTACAAAAGTTTTTTCATAAGAACATTCTCCTGACAATGATTAACAAGACATAAAAATGAATAGCGAAATTGTTCCATACCCTCATCCTTGCTGCAATGGACAAGGGAAATAGGGATTCATTTTTATATAAATTATGTCTGCAGACAAATTATATTTGTATAACATAATTTTAACCGAGTATATCGGCGAAAGAGAGATGTATAATAGTATAGACACAATTATACTATTTTTAGACATTCGAGTCTGCGATGTGGTTGGATCGCACCCAGAAAATAAAAAGACAACGCCGCCGACTGGCGAGCCCTTCTCGACTGGAACAGCGGATAACGAGCAATGACCGCGTATGGCACGCGTTCGTTATACACTGTCCATTATATTAACCATCTTTTGACAGATTGACGATAGTGATGTCCTAAAGATTCTCGTATGCGATACCATTCCGATTATAGTACCTACTATCATTAATTGAATTACGTACCTAAGTAATTCGATTAATGATAACCTACGTAAACTAGATTACTACTTGAGAAAAGAAATTCCAACTTTGAGAAAACTTATTGTTTCTTTGAAAAGAAGTGGTCTATTTCATGGTGAAAAATCTTCTTTGGTCAAAGTTTTGAACACAATTGGCTTTTCATATAAAAAGTTAAATAAAAGAAAATTATTAATGGAACGCACAGATATAGCTATAGCACGTTGTGATTTTTTAAGAGAGGCAAAGAAAATACAAGATTGGGCAAATATTGTTTTCACGGATGAAACATGGCTCAACGCTAACCACACACTATCTCGTTTCTGGACTGATGATACTGCTGATTCCACTTCCTCAGTACCAATGGGAAAAGGTGAGCGCCTAATCATTTGCCATGCAGGTACAGCAAAAGGATTTGTACAAGACGCACTGTTGGCATTTAAATCGAAGAAATCAAATGACTACCACGAAGAGATGAATGCAAATGTGTATGAAGAGTGGTTCAAAAAAATGCTCATTTCATTGGAAGAACCATCAATAATTTTTATTGATAATGGGCCCTACCACTCCCGTCAAATTGACAAAATGCCAACACAGGCTAATAAAAAGCATGAAATAATTAATTGGCTTCGGGACAATGGAGAAAATGTGGACGACTCAATGTTAAAAGTTGAATTAATAAAAATATTAATAACCAAAAAGAGAGCAAAACGCTATGTAATCAATGAAATGGCAGCAGAATATGGCCATACTGTTCTTCGGATTCCTCCATACCACTGCCAGTACAACGCAATAGAACTTATATGGGCACAAGTAAAAGGGCATGCTGCGAGATGCAATACAAGCCCCCCATTCACAGCGAATAAAATGTTGCAATTGCTAAAAAATGCTTGCACCCACGTAACGGCCGAGAACTGGGCAAGTGTGGTGGAAAGAACTAAAAGAGTAATATTCTCTGATTGGGAACGTGATATTGCGTTTGATAATATATTATCTACACAAGAGCTAATAATAACTGCTACTGAAGACTCCTCATCGGAGGAGTCTAGTGTTGATTATCATTCCGACGACTCGTGCTAATAAAATAAATTAAAATATCCTGATTGTTTTATTTGTATTCATGTATTAACTAAGAAGAAAGTAAAACTTTATATAATGTTATTAAATGTCTTTTAATACTCGTAACATCGATTTCTACCGATTATTTTTAATCTGTGCCATAATCGTAGAAACCATTATGTGTGACATCACTAAGTGGGCGGTACCCATCCATAAAGTACAAATATTATTTGTATGATATTTGTACGTAAGCAATACAAAACTTAATGAGCGTGAGCTGTCAAAAGACTGATAATATGATGGACGCAGTATAGATATACATACTTAAATCTACTTAAGTCTAATTAATTAATGTTAATTAATGTTATTGCGGCTATACTCACGTCTTATTTTATCGGATGAGCCCGACTAGTTTCAAGCCAGACTAGTTTCAAGCCCGACTAGTTTCAATCCGATAAAATAAGACGTGAGTATAGCCGGAATCTTAACATTAATTATGAATACCACTCACGATAGTTTAAATTCAAAAAAAGTCTAATTAACATTATACTGAACGATGTTTATCATCATCCTCCTGCCCTTATCCCACTCAAAGTGGGGTCGGCACAACATGTTATAAACATGATTTGGCTGCGTTTTTACGACCGGCCGCCTGGCTGGCGTCAACTTACCTTAGTCGTATTTAAACACCTCGGTAAGAAGGAGGGTGGTCTATTCTACTAAACCGGATACCACACGGTGAGTCAACTTACCTTAGCCGCCTTTTACGACACCTCGGTAAGAAATGAGGTTGGTCAATTCTACTCAGCCGGATACCACACGGCGGGTCGACTTACCTTAGTCGCCTTTTACGACACCTCGGCAAGAAATGAGGGTGGTACTATTCTATTCAGCCGGATACCACACTCGAAACGGATCAGGAATCGAACCCCAGTCTCCCGCGTGACAGGCGGGGATACTGACAACTATACTACCGAGGAATACTGAACGATGTTTATATATCTTAAAAATGTACAACTGTCCTCTATTTTGGGGAAGAGCTATTCAAATTTTTCTTAGAATTTTCTGACATCATTTGACTGGAGTAATACATTGTTTTCGTTTATTTGTTAATATTTGTTATCGTTAGTAACTTTCAAATTTAAATTATTCTTTATTAGTGATAGCCGCGACTTTGTTTACGCCAACTTAAGCATTTAAGTAAGCCTTAATTATAAAAAATGTGCTTTTCTCTATTCCCGGAGAAAGAACGAGAAAGATGGAGTTTGTCCGTCTTTCATTCTGCCTGTTGCCTAATTGAGGTTATTTTAAAACTAAGTCATCAATATAATTAGTATAATAATAAAGTGAACTATGCAGAAGAAATACATGCTAAACTAACTTTAGCTTGGGTGCTTAGGATTCGAGCTAAATAGTACACGTACCTTTACAGCTATTTTGAGCTTATATTTATAATAGGCACACTTACACAGGTGCTTTAGTATATAACACAGATGTCTCCCGTCCGTCTATCTAATTTCGGAGAATATAGGGCAAGATACGATAGCAGAAGAACCGTGAATCGAATACACCTCAACTTACAACAAAATGTATGCTCAGTTAATAAATCCATGTATGACTTTATTAACGATGTTGTTATAAGCCCTTTTACCCTTGAAACCATGGGCATAGCGAGATACGGGGCAACTGCCCCCCTTAGATGAACGGTTGGTCGCTGGGAAACTCAAAACTCGCAAATAAAATTGATACTTTATAAGGCGCCTTATGTGTGAGCTACTCATATTTTAAATGCCATAGTCCATAGTCTAGGATTGCCCCCCCCCCCCGTATAAAATTCTGGCTACGCCCTTGCTTGAACAGAAAATCTGCTCAGTATATCACTACTTATTAAGTTATTTACAGCTTAGCTGACTGTTTTATTTAATTTTTATTTTATTTAATTCTCATGTTCCCGGTATTTGTCTAAACTCTACATACACTCTCTACATTGAAACAATAGTTGAGTAACTCATGCATTTTACTAGTCAAATCCTTAAATTCCGTAACTGACAGGAAAAGCATGTAGGTAAAATTAAGTCATCACAAGTAGACTGTAAATAAATGGACCACTTTCTATTTAAAATCTTTGTAGTTAATTAAGTTACTTTCTCAAATTTATTCAAATGCCGAATTTACTCATTAATTATGTGGAATGGCAGCATTACACCAGACTTTTCAGGTTCCAATTAACTCAGAAACCTACAAATAAACCACTGTTAATCACACATTTTTAGTAGCTATACTTTAAGTAAACAAGAATTTTAACATCGTTTTTTTTAACTAATGAGAACTACTTTGTTATAATTATATTTTGTAAGAATTACTTTGTTATAATCCGCGACAAAGCAAAATAATTATATCGCGGATTATAGCAAATTAATATTCTTATTGTTTTGTATTATGGACCTCCGCAAAGTAACGCCTAATTGTATAAATTATCAATTTTTCATCAATAACGATGAAAAATTGATACGAAAATAAAAATTGATAATACGAAAGAGATTTTCTTTCGTGTATTCTCCGTTCTTAAAAAAGAACAACAAGTAGAAACAAAACCCTAAAAGAAATAAAAATGTTCATAAACAAATATAGTTGAGGTCGTCTCTGGGACTATTATTATACATAGAAACCGTGTCTCTTACGTCACTTGTCACGCTATCACAATGTATTAAGATTTATAAATTAACTAGACGAGTGTTTATAGTCCTTTGGCGTCATATAATTTATTTTTGCGTTGGAACAGAATAAATAATTTGAACATGATTCTATCTATTTGAATACTGTTATATATTTATGAGACACTTTTTATTGTTTGCGCGATTTTTCCTATCGTGATATTTATACTTTTCAAAAAATTGTAACTGGTATATCAGTGTCACGCGTGAATAAGTTGATAAGTCGACTTACGCCCTTATATGGTTTATCATAAAGGCATTAGGATTGCGTAATATATATGATGAATATTTAAGTAAAATCACTCACTCTTTTATATCACATATACAATTCTGTGACTATTGAAATAACACTCTTAAACGTATACTAAACGTTAACATATTTATTGAAAAATATACGTTTTCGAGTTGTTAAGTTATTCACGCCGGATACGGATATAACTTCAGGGAAAGTGATGCCAAATTGTTAATTATTAAACAACATTCAACATTAAGATTCGCTAAGATTCTAAATTATAATATTTATATATTATGTATAATATTTTTTAGCTATTTATTTTCTTCTTTTCCCGAAAAAAAAATCTAAATTCGACTTTAGTTTTATATTTATTTAATTTTCAACTAACTACCTTACCCACCGTGCTCACTAAATTAGTCGTAGTTTTCTTATTCTAGATTTAAATTAAATCTATTTATTTAATTTTCAATATCCTCCCCTTTCCGTGCCCATTCCCATTAAAACAAAAAGCTTACTTAATTTTTATAAAGTTCATCGAACTCGACCGATTTAACAAATGCGAACTTTTATCACTCGCAATATATAAATATATGGGACACTTACACACACGGTCGTCCATTCCCAAAGTAAGTAACTTAATACTTGTGTTATGGGTGACAGAAAACTGGTGAATATAAACTTACTTAATTTTTAAATACATAATTAAATACAAGTATACACCCAGGCTCAAAGACCAACAAATTCATTTCTAGAAAATGTTGGCCCTCGGCGGGAATCGAACCCGCGACCTGTGGAGCAGAAGGCAGGGTCACCACCCACTACGCCAACGGGCCAGTCAAATATATAATAACAAAAAAGTTTACATTGAGTACTATTCAAAATACAACAATACCTTATTGCCTAAGTAACAAGGCCAAAGTTCTATATAAGGAAACGTCTGTTATATTATAAAGTAATTTTTCTTCGTTGTTATAGTATAAAGTAATTTTTCTCGTTCAACAACATACTGATAATGATTGTTCCCTTGCTTATTACAAACAATTCTTATAATATCAACTTTGTACTTAATACACCTACTACCGTCACGAGCTACTGGCTTTGTATTTTCAAGGTTATATTTAATAGCTTGGATTTGCAATTTTAATAAAAATTTGAATTCCCTTGCCTGTTTATTATCATACGCGTTATTAAAATAGATTTATAAGTGCTACCCATACATAAATTATAGCTCATTCATTGTAAGTCAGCTACGAACCAAGCTGCAGCGATTAACTTGTAACCATCAATCAAATTGTAATTATTTATTGTTGAAAAGATTATCCGCCGAGTTTCTTTCTGGTTCTTATCGGTAGGAGCAAACTTCCGAATCAATGGCAACTTATTTAAAAACCTCGATTAGAAATAGGGTAATCTATTTTACTCAACGGGATACCACACGGCGTGTCAACTAACCTTAATCGCATTTTACGACACCTCGGTAAGAAAAGAGGGTGGTCTATTATACTCAGCCGTGTGGTATTACACGGCATAGCTATCTCAAAAAGGGTGATTTCCTTAATATTAAAAACAACCAAATTTAACAGTTAAAATGTTTTAAAGAGTAGTAAATATGATAAGAGAAAACATTATTAGTCAGCTGTTATTTAGCACGAATCGTTAAACTGAGTTTTATTACGCGTTAATGTTCACACATATCATGTAGGCAGCATATTTGAACTATTTCTTAGAATTGGAAACCATTTAAAATCACTTTGTGATAAGTTTAATTGCTACTAGGTAATGACGTCGTCTTACATTTTTGGTTCAATATTTAATTAGTGTCTACTTACTTATATTTTCATATTTTTTTTAAATTAATGTGGAAAATATGTAAAAGTAAAATATTAGTGGGTTACACATAATTTAGGAATTTAGCAGAGATGTGCAACCTAACTATTGTTTTCTTAGTGAAAAAGCGTGTTATAAACGGTAAATATATACTTAAGTTTTTAAAGAAAAACTCTTAAAACTAAATGTCTGATCGAAGATTGAACCCGTGATCCTTATAATATGTGTACTTAGTAACAGTTATTATACAAATAAAACAGTCTCTAAATTGTTAGTTGACTTTAATGTTTCCGATTTATTTTTTTATAAAAATATTCATAATATTCTTTATTCAAGTAAACTTGCAAACAAGTGCTTTCGAATCGTCAACTCTACTGCTGGTACGGAAAACTGTTCCTACAGAGAAGAGCCACCAAGAAACTCGGCGGCTGTTCTTTTCAAAATAATTCTTATAACGAGTTACATTTATTCATTACTCTTTCATTCATTATCTTTTTCAGGGTTGAGGAGTAGCTATATCCACGCATTTCTATCATCTAAGTAATCGACAGTATAGTTAGTAGGCTTTCAGTATTAGTCTCCCTTTAACAGTTTTTTTTAATTTCTGTAATGGCAAAGCTAAAATTGATTGCGGAATTTTATTATATAATTTCATACCCAAACCCACAAACGACTTATGTATTTTTGCAAGGCGCAAAGCAAGAGTCGCAAGCTTATCTCGGTTCCTACTTTGTCTATTACATACATCACCAATTTTTTTTATAATTCTTTACATATACTACGCTACTTATTCACCTTTAACTGCAAAAACTGTTAAAATTATGCGTTTACGGAATTTGACAAATTTGTTCCACTTTCTCGACTTCTACTCGACTGGCTGTAACGAAATCTGCGATAAAAATTGCGTGTGTCACGAAAGTTTTAAAGACAGGATATGTTTTTTGTAGTTTGGACACGATAATTACTTTGACGTTATTCGTATTGTTATTAGAACAATCGTGAATACATGCGGATATTTGAATAATTGGTGTTAAAAAGTGAAGCGCAAAAAATATTAGGCGACAAGGAACAGTTTCAAAAAAGAAGATCGTAGAAAAACTCAAATGTCTCAATTGCTTGCGAATTTATAAGAATTACTGATAAATAAAATAACGCGTATTTTAAGTATAACGCATATTAAATTGTGAGATGTGAAAGAGTAACAAACATACATTAGTAGGATAAGTATGACTAGCGAAAGGTAAAATATACCATGACAAATTATGTGCGATCTTTAAATCCAATGCTATTTTTCTTTAAGTACATTCTCCAAACTGGATAGCCCAGAGGCACGCTATCTTGACTTCCGTCCGACTGACAAAGTTTCTGACATTGTGGGACATGTTTTTATAGTGAACCGATGGGCGTTGGGGTCCTAATGTGCCAAAACGGCGACCTCGCACCAGAAAACGCACCGTCGGTTAGTCCCCTACGAGGTCTGTAGAACCCCTATGATCATGGGGTGTGGATGTCCATAGGTCTCTTTAAGGGTGGACATAGGTCTCTTTAAGGGATCTCCCTTTGGTTTAGCATATATTGTCTAAACTAATATTATAAACAGGAAAAATTTTGTATGTATGTTTGTAATGTTTTCACACAAAAACTACTGGACCGATTTAAAAATTCTTTCACCATTGGAAAGCTGCATCTTTACTGAGCAAGATAGGCTATGTATATGTATAAAAATGTAATAAGCTGTAAAAAATTAAAAAATAAGCGGATGTAACCGTAATAGAAATACATAAAAAGACCTATCTGCAGCAGTGGATGTCCATCAGTTTTAAAGGAAGAAGAAGTTTTTAGTAGAGATTTTTGATGACACATTTTCTCTTACCTCAAAAAATTTGGATGTATTTTGATGGTCTGCGAACTAATCGCAGCTGTGACAGGTCTGGGCCATAATCCACCAAACCTGCCGCATACCGTCCTGCAAAGGTCTAAGCTTCCAAAGACCAAGCCAGATGAGTTCACAGCCGTTGGCAGTGGATGTGCTGAGCGCTGGCAACCTTCTTCGGGAACGCATTTGTACGTCCATGATGGTCTGTAAGTAAATGAAATGAAAAACGTTTATTCAACATATCGATTACACGACATATAATTGATTATTGAACATAAGCTGTGTGGTATCCGGCTGAGTAGAATAGACCACCCTCTTCTTACCGAGATGTCGTCAAAGGCCACTAATATAAGTTAACCTACCGTGTGGTATTCGCTGAGTATAATACATACTAGTAAGGTAAGTTGACGTCAAGGAGGCGGCCGGTTGTAAAATACGTAGCTAAATCATGTGACAACACGTTAATAACATGTCGTCCTCACCCACTCAGAGTGGGATAAGGACAGGAGGATGAGATTATATATTACATTCAACATATAGTTATACGAATTATATTTTGAAAAGAGCAACTGCCGAGTTACTGGCTGGCTCTTCTCGGTAGGAACAACTTTCCAAAATATCAGTATAATTAACGATTCAAAAGCACCTGTTTACAAGTTTACTTGAATAAAGAATATTTTAAATTTGAATTTATGTTCAAAAATAAGGAAGGCCTTTTACACTCCTCAGTAAAGTATCAAATTCAAAATATTCTTTATTCAAGTGGACTGTTAACAGTACTTTTGAATCGTCAAATGTTTTAAAGAAGCTACCACTGATTCGGAAGTTTGCTCCTATCGAGAAGAGTCAGCAATAAACTATATATCAAATATAGTATTACTACATAATCTACTAGTATTACACCTAAGCTAAATAACTATATCACTGGTTGGCTGGAAGATATTCCGATTCCGGAATAAGCCCGCCATTGCACATTATGTTGTTTTTTTATCATTCATTTGTGCAATAAAGATTTTAAAAACAAACATATAAACTATATGTAGCAAAAAGTTTAAAATGTCTTTAACTCAGTATGACATAAACTGCGTGCCCAAACCAGCAACAAACATAACTGATTTCTAGCTAAGACCTCTTAAGTGATGACTCAGATTACAAATAATGAAATACAAGAAGTAAATAATGTAAATATATATGTATGATATACCTACTTATGAAACTAGTTGTTCCCGCGACGTTATTAGCATACATTAGCATTTATAAGTAGGGATATATATAGCTGTAATTATAAAATTAACAACAAGATTTGCATACGGAATTTGTGATAGAAAAAAGGCCCTTTGTTAACATATATCAGTTTTGAACACTGGGCAGGCATCTATAAGTTTTTCTGTTAAAATATTTTTTTAGCGCAGAAACTCTACTAGCTTCGGGGAACGTCGTCCTAAGGGTGGCTCTTGTGAGGCTGGACCACGGCTTAGGGCGAAACGTAGAAAAGGGCTGATGATGTGCCTTTGATTAGTCATTACGACGTCGAAACCGTGACGAGAAGCCACGACCAACCGACGTCTGAAAGCTGGGGGCTCGTCTTCGCCGAAGAAGTTTCTGTGTTTGCGATCAGAGTCAGGATCATATAGGACGCTTTTTGAACGCTTGTATTTTCGGTGGCCCGACCTAACAGAGATGTAGGAAGCAACTGAAATAAGAGGGTTCGGGTGTAGCTCAGATTTCTCAAAGTAAGACTTCGAAAAACGTTTAAAGATATGAGTATTGGTAGGGAGATCGAGGGCTATATGGAGGTCTACGTTCTGCATAAACCACGGACAACCAGTAGCTGTCCACATCTAATGTTACAACTGGCACGCCTAATTGATATTTACACTTTATTTCTCGCTTGTTGGTTAAGGAAAAAATCGTGAAACCTTACATATAAATAAATACCTACCCTAATAAGAGTTTCTGGGATATGCTAACTAACCATTCCGCATTAAAGTAGCGTGGTAGATTTAACCTCAAACTCTGTCTAAAAAGAGGTCTTAACCCTGGCATTAGTATCGTAAAATTGCTTCTGTATTCTTTTAGTAACGTATAATAACCAATTTAATTATTCATCTGAAAAATGAACTTTTGTAACATAGAGTTCCAATACAATTATGTTTACTTACTCGTAAACGAACGGTGTAGGTGGTGTACTGCTATTGTTACATCCCACAAGAAGGACTAGTCCAAAAATGACGGTTGTCCACCGTTCACCCATCTCTACCTGGACAAAAAGAGGAAATAAATTGAACAACAATCGGAAATGAATAACACAATTAAAACATTTGATATTAATAATATATGTATAATATAATTATGTATTAATTACATAATTTTGTATAAATTAAAATCTGTGTGACCCTCCCACGAGATGGACTCACGACCTCAAAAAGGTTGTAGGGAGCCGCTGGGTCCAAACGACACAAAATCGTATGTTGTGGAGACCTATGTCCAGCAGTGGACGTCCATCGGTTGAAGAAGAACAAAATCTGTGATGGCCTAATTGTTATATTTCCTTATCAGCGGTTGCATTTTAAAACGGATCACGACCGGGCGGTCATGAGTTTCTGTAAAATTTAATTTTCCTTCTCTTAACATCTCAGTTAAAGAGAAATTGCTATTTATGTTATTGTAGATGATTTCCTATTTACTTAAGTGTTATATAAAATAGTATTAAGTCCATAAAAATCCGTTAATTAAATCTCGGTTCAAACATCGAAATTTTGTGTTCAAATAAAATAATTCAAATTTGTTTTAAATGTTTACATTTTATTTATCACTTATTCATTAATATGAATCGTCTAAAAATTTCATCCATAAGAGTTGCAATATATCTTAATTTGTCTATGTATAAAAGTGTAAAATAACCAATAATCCAATATCAATTACATATACAAAAATGAGATATAATGATGTATTTCTGACGCAAATAGATTGAAAGCGTTAAAAGTAAACTTTTAAATATGAACGAAAAACAACTAGTTTGCGGCTTTAATTATGTTAAAAAATTAAGAAATTTATAAATCATATATATATAAATTAATAGTACACTGAAATCCTCGTTTGCCGATAAAGTTTCCGTTTATTGAGGAAGTCAATAAAAATAAATTTATACCTAACGCACAATAATACAGGAAAAATAGCCTTATTAAATTTTTGGTTCAAACAAATATAGTTTGTTGTTAATTACAAAAAGATAAAGTATTCAACGTTATTAAATGCTTAAAATTGATTTTTATTAATAATAATAGATCATAATTTAACTGCCGATACCATGATTATTTTCTTGCGATTATCTTTTCGCAATTTTACTCTTCAATAGTAAATGTTATAAAGCTTCTATCTTACAGCCGTAGTATTCTTTCTTGCCTTAGATTGGGCCTGAATTTACGCTGCTCCTTCTTGCTGTCACATATAAATATAGGCTAAGGTCACACATATCCCGGAAACATGCCTTAACGTAGGGGTGACCAACCTTTTTTAATAACGGGCCACTTAAAATTTTTTTTAAAGTTTAACAGGCCGCATGTAAAGTAACATTTATTAAAAAGTTTCATTACTTTTTCAATACCAATAATAAAATTGGAGTGCATGTTTGTAATATTAAACACGTATATATAACGGCTTTTCACAAATACATATGTATGTACACGCTACATATATGTATGTACCGTGTTGCTCATCACTGCCTTAAAGGATATCCGTTTTCATACAAAGGTTTTCTTACACTGATAAGCGTATTGTTAATATTAAGTAGGACTATATAGGCTTTTATACAAAAATATGGTGCATGCCCGAAGAAGCCGCGAAATATTGATTCAAATTAAAATATTATTAATTCAAGTAAACATGTAAACAAGTCCTTTTGAAACGTCAATAATGACATCAAAAGAAGCATCATTTTCCTGTCCTTATCCTAGTGTAAGTGGGGTCGGTACAACATGTTATAAACATGCTGTCACATAATTTGGCTGTGTTTTTACGGCCGGCCGCCTGCCTGACGTCAACTAACCTCAGTCGTATTTTACGACACCTCGGTAAGAAAGAGGGTGCTATTCTACTAAACCGGATACCACACGGTGGGTCAACTTACCTTAGTCGCCTTTTACGACACCTCGGTAAGAAATGAGGTTGGTCTATTCTACTCAGCCGGATACCATCGGCGGCATGACATCAAAAGAAGCAATGATGAATAATATAAAGTACCAGGTTGACCGAGCCTTGCTATATATAATGTTTTACAAAATAAAAAAAAGAAACTTAAAAAAAAAGAAAAAATAATTAGTAAGTATTTTTTAATCGACTTTTTTACATAAAACCTAGCTATATACAGAGTGGTACCGATACGACATTAAATAATTTAACTGCACACTTGGAAGTATTACATTACTTTGGTATAATTCAATGTATTTAAATATACAATTTAAGAAAAATATATTTTCTAACAAACTAAATAAGTTTAAATTGCGAAACACGCTCATTTTATTAGGGTTCACTCACCTTGTAGTGGGCGCGTATGGCGCTCGGTGTAGATATGACGATCGCTGCGAAGATCAAACGGACCGGTGAAATAACGGAGCGACACGGTGACCGTAAGGGCAAGGCCAAAGCCATTTTTACATTTTTG
The DNA here is from genome assembly GCA_029227775.1 of Morpho helenor. NCBI lineage: Eukaryota > Metazoa > Arthropoda > Insecta > Lepidoptera > Nymphalidae > Morpho > Morpho helenor. The sequence continues at coordinate 5,217,952 of JARGCU010000032.1, read as the reverse complement.
TTTTTATAAATACAGAGGAGTATAATATTGTTTATAGGGTTTATTTTTGTATGGCATGCTGCCATCGGTCATTGATCCATATACATCATGAAGTTTAATTTCAAAATGAAAAATAATATCCTGTGGCTAAAGTACTTCATTAAATTAACAGAATTTTTTTATGTAAGCTGCTAAGGTGCGTAGCTACGTAGGATTAAAATTAATGTCGTATCGTCGGTACCACTGTATATATGTGTATATATATACGAGATCAACTCATTTAAATATTAAAGATTATTCTATCGTTATATGTATGCTATGCCGTCACCATGCGTCGCGTGCGCTAACGGGACGCGTTATCGCGATGATGCTCCATCGGAACATACTGTGACGCTTCCGCACGCGACATACAGACTATGCATAAGTAATTGCGCGTTCACATTCCTTAAATTACTTTATTTATTAATGGTTAGTACTTTTTTTTTCTTTAATATCTATGCGACTCTTTCGGGGGATCAAAAACCCCGAGTAGGTTTAATCCTTCTCTCCAAAACCGAGAGAGTAAAACAGTGGGATAGTAACATTCCATTACCTTACTTTTACTTGTTTTTTTTATCAAACGATCATTGCTGAATATCTATAGGGATTCTATGAAGCTTGCATCCAACGCTTTTCTAATGCTACGTATGTATTTTGGGAAATAGTTGTTATGCTATACTAGGGAGCCTTATGTCTTAGGTTCTTCGAAATATGTGCCTTTCTGCTCTTTCAGTAATAGTTTAATTAATATATGATCAAGTAGTACTCGTGCAATACTTGCTTTATGCATATGAATAGGTCGAAATGTAATAAAATATGATAATAATAAAATGTTAAAAGCATTTTTTTACAATCTCATTATTACAAACATCCAAGTCCATCATGTACCTTATTCAATACTTAATTATGTTATGTTCATGTGTTATTTTGTCAGAAAGTTTTATATAAAAACATAGATATAACAGTACGAAGTTCGCCGGTTCAGCTACAAAAATTTATAGCCATATTAATCTCCCTGATATATACCATGAATCCATAATTTTAGAAAAAACATCCACAAATATCTTAATGTACTTACTTAGCTTAGTCCTATATCGAATTGTTATACTAAAACAATAATATATTGTTTTAGTTAATAGTTTTGAGTTACGTTTGCATTTGGTGTTTACTTTTAAGTAGTTTTACATTTATACTTAGTGTAATAGTATAATAGAATACGTGTTTTTAATGATGTAAGTGTTAAAGATGTTGGTAAACCGAATAAATTAAAAAAAAACGTAAATTTCGAAATTTCAAAGCACTCAAAGGGATATTTGAGTGCTTCGCTTTAGGTTGAAGCTGGAATTTAAATATTCAGTGAAGAGATATGAATTAACTATTACGTGCCTTAATAGTTGCTATAAAAAAGCCAACTAATAATTTATTCAAGCCCATTGTTTCCGTGGGAATGGAAGTCAGCGATTTATTGCGTGAGAGAGCTAACTGTCCTACAGTTATGACACCTAAATGACGTCGATCCTTGTTTGGAAATATCCCTAAATATAGAGAAATATGGTTTTTATTATTAAACTATTAAATAATAATAATAAAATAATATTCATCAATAAGTGAGGTACTGAAATAAATTTACGTTACATCAAATAATTACTAGTTCATTTATTTTTTTATATCACACATAAATTATTATAACAGGTGCTGACTGTGATTAATTGTATGTCTATTAAATAATTAGTATAACAGGTATATTAAAATGCAATTGCAATAGCATTTTAATCATCATCCCACTCTAAGTGGGGTCGGCACACTATGTTGCAAACATGTTGTCATATGATTTGGCTACGTATTTTACGACCGACCGCCTGCCTAATGTCAAATTACCTTGATCTTATTTTACGATACCTCCGTAATAAAGAGGGTGGTCTATTTTACTCAACCGGATACTACACGGTGGGTCAACTTACCTTAGACGCCTTTTACGATATCTCGGTAAGAAATGAGGATGGTCTATTCTACTCAGCCGGATACCACACGGCGGGTCGACTTACCTTAGACGCCTTTTACGACACCTCGGTAAGAAATGAGGGTGGTACTATTCTATTCAGCCAGATACCACACGGCATCGCAATAGCATTTTAATGTTTATTAATTTCACTGACCCGTTGGCGCAGTGGGTAGTGACCCTGCCTTCACCTAACCAACATTTTCTATAAATGAATTTGTTGGTCTTCGAGTCTGGGTGTATAATATTTAAGTATGTATTTAAAATTATGTTAGTATATATTCACCAGTTGTCTGTCTACCATAACACAAGTATTAAGTTACTTAATTTGGGGACGGATGGCCGTGTGTGCAAGTGTCCAAATAAAAATATATACATGCTATACTCATTAAATTGCATGCAAGTTGAAGGTCGTCTGGGAGAGTAGGTAAAGCTGTCCGTACTTTTTAATATTATTTATGTTATAAAGATCGTTACCCTTAGAAACTTATGGCCTTCACGATATTCATTCACGATAAGTTACTCAGGATGTTATAAAAGTTGTTTCGTGGAAATAATGGTATCGTGCGGTGTGGTAAATAAGTTTCATACTAAGCAGGTCCTGGTTAAATACCAGTAACTTGCCCGTTAAAAATACATAACTGTTTAAATAAAATTGTGGGTTTATACTTCCTTAACGAGGTGTTGTAAAAAGCGACTAATGTGAGTAGACCCGCCGTGTGATATCCTACTGAGTAGAATAAACCACCCACTTTCTTACCGAGGTGTCGCAAAGACAACTATACTGCGTCCATCATATTATCAGTCTTTTGACAGCTCACGCTCATTAAGTTTTGTATTGCTTACGTACAAATATCATACAAATAATATTTGTACTTTATGGATGGGTACCGCCCACTTAGTGATGTCACACATAATGGGTTACTACGATTATGCCACAGATTAAAAATAATCGGTAGAAATCGATGTTACGAGTATTAAAAGACATTTAATAACATTATATAAAGTTTTACTTTCTTCTTAGTTAATACATGAATACAAATAAAACAATCAGGATATTTTAATTTATTTTATTAGCACGAGTCGTCGGAATGATAATCAACACTAGACTCCTCCGATGAGGAGTCTTCAGTAGCAGTTATTATTAGCTCTTGTGTAGATAATATATTATCAAACGCAATATCACGTTCCCAATCAGAGAATATTACTCTTTTAGTTCTTTCCACCACACTTGCCCAGTTCTCGGCCGTTACGTGGGTGCAAGCATTTTTTAGCAATTGCAACATTTTATTCGCTGTGAATGGGGGGCTTGTATTGCATCTCGCAGCATGCCCTTTTACTTGTGCCCATATAAGTTCTATTGCGTTGTACTGGCAGTGGTATGGAGGAATCCGAAGAACAGTATGGCCATATTCTGCTGCCATTTCATTGATTACATAGCGTTTTGCTCTCTTTTTGGTTTTTAATATTTTTATTAATTCAACTTTTAACATTGAGTCGTCCACATTTTCTCCATTGTCCCGAAGCCAATTAATTATTTCATGCTTTTTATTAGCCTGTGTTGGCATTTTGTCAATTTGACGGGAGTGGTAGGGCGCATTATCAATAAAAATTATTGATGGTTCTTCCAATGAAATGAGCATTTTTTTGAACCACTCTTCATACACATTTGCATTCATCTCTTCGTGGTAGTCATTTGATTTCTTCGATTTAAATGCCAACAGTGCGTCTTGTACAAATCCTTTTGCTGTACCTGCATGGCAAATGATTAGGCGCTCACCTTTTCCCATTGGTACTGAGGAAGTGGAATCAGCAGTATCATCAGTCCAGAAACGAGATAGTGTGTGGTTAGCGTTGAGCCATGTTTCATCCGTGAAAACAATATTTGCCCAATCTTGTATTTTCTTTGCCTCTCTTAAAAAATCACAACGTGCTATAGCTATATCTGTGCGTTCCATTAATAATTTTCTTTTATTTAACTTTTTATATGAAAAGCCAATTGTGTTCAAAACTTTGACCAAAGAAGATTATTCACCATGAAATAGACCACTTCTTTTCAAAGAAACAATAAGTTTTCTCAAAGTTGGAATTTCTTTTCTCAAGTAGTAATCTAGTTTACGTAGGTTATCATTAATCGATTTACTTAGGTACGTAATTCGATTAATGATAGTAGGTACTATAATCGGAATGGTATCGCATACGAGAATCTTTAGGACATCACTATCGTCAATCTGTCAAAAGATGGTTAATATAATGGACAGTGTATAAGATAAGTTGAACCGCCGCGCGCCGTGTGGTATCCGGCTGAGTAGAATAGACCACCCACTTTCTTACCGAGGTGTCGCAAAGGGCGACCAAGGTTGATGCAGACAGGTCGGCAATAAAATAACTATCCAAAATATGTAACATGTTTAAAACATGTTATGCCAACCCCACTTGGAGTGGGATAAGGGCAGGAGATTGATGATGATGATAGGCATTTCTAGCACTTCACGCTTTTTAACAACAAATACATGATTTTTGAATAACTTTCACCGTTTACTCAGCGCACGCAAGGAAAGCTTTGAATTTGCCGTTTTCAAAATATTTTTTAGGCTGCTCCTCTCCTATTTATCTTAGCGTGATGTTATATATAGTCTATAGCATTCCTCGATAAATGGACTATCTTACACTCTAAGAATTTTTCGAATCGGTCCAGTAGTTCCTGAGATTAGCGCGTTCAAACAATCATACAAAGAAACAAACAAACTCTTCAGCTTTATATATTAGTATAATGATTGTTTTACCACATTACATTTTTCTTGTTTGACACTCTATGTGGGGAAGATCGTGCATCCATTTTTTAAAACTTTTGTTTAAGGATTAGTATGGGTAATAAACGTAATTAGAGAACTACTTTAAAACTACGGAAAAAACACTTAAGTAAATAAAAAATATAAAAATTATCTGAATTATTTAACAATTATATTTGGTTCATACTTATTACCGTTTAGTTACTAATTAAAATTCATAAATATAACTTAGTTGCTTTTAAAATTTAATTACTGTGCATGAAACGTACTAGTACTTATAATATAGACATTATTAGAGAAGTAGGTTGTTTCTTATGCGTAGATTTTTTTATTAACTTATTTGCATAAAGAGCTACCTACATTATAAATAAAAAAACCATGTCAAACTTTTTCTACATTGTTAAAATTAACCTACCTGAAAATTATTAGAAGTCATCATTCCATCTAACGGAAGTTCGATTTTTAAATTCAATTATTCGAATATTTTTTTTTTTGTTTTTAAGAAATTCCCCAAAAACATAATAATTGATGTGATTAAAAGTACAATAAAATCGCCCCTCACTCTTTTACCAAACAAGATGTAGGTAATTGTAGGAATTTGATTATGGATGATGTTATTCTTTTTGCACCAATGTTTTGGGATTCCATTCCATTGTTTTGTTATACAAATTCCTTACAACGTCAACATTTATCTAGTTTTTCGTGTACTCGTAGTAAACACGGTTAGTAAATAAATATCAAGACTTTGTCATCTCTAAAATATTAACTTTCGGAAAAATATAGGTATTGAGTTATTAAGCTATTTGCCAGCGGATAGATTGATCAGCAAATATTGTCATATTAGGCAACCATCATCGCATTGTCAATTAAGTGAATTGACAGCATAACTAATTCCATTTTCCTGAATTTACTCTACTCTCAAGTAATACTAATATAGTCCCTTCACCGGCATCTTGAACGCAGAGCACGTCGTCTACAACACAAGCCAGAGCAAAGGAAGTACTGTAACGTCTCCCAAACCCTGATTGATTAACAGGTTTACCCTAGTCGTATTTTACGACACCTTGAAATGAAGAAATGAAGGTGGTCTATTCTACTCAGCCGGATACCACAAGGTGGGTCAACTTACCTTAGTCGCCTTTTACACCTCGGTAAGAAATAAAGGTGGTCTATTCTACCCAGCCGGATACCACACGGCTCACATTTCGGTCATAATGGCATTTCAAAACTTAATATAAAGATACAATGGCTTTTGTTAAAGCTTTAAGTATACGATATGTAATAAGAATTAAATGGTACAAAAAATTGCACACTTTTTGTATCCGTAATGTCTGTCAATCAATTATTCCATTTCCTGATACGCATCGCAAACATTGTTTATTGTAGTAAAGAAACAAACGTAAATTAAATTGAAATATGTACAGTATATAAAACCTTTTTTATTACAATGTTTAGGAAATCTTATATTAATTTACGTGATATTTTTAGTGCTTATCTGAACTAGAAGTTAAATTGTAAATATATAAAAATAATTTAAAGTTTCGATATTTCGCAAAAATTTCTCAAATCCAGGAACAGAAAATATCACAAAGAAGACGCAGGTTTTGTTACCACATCGTTGTAAAAATTTAAACAATATTATTTTCGCAAAATTTAATATTTGTGATCGAAATAATTATATCGAGTTTTTTACTAATGTTTTACACACTTTCATAATATAAAATTTTTTCTTTAACTGTGGTTTATTTTCTCTTAACATTAATGTACATTATTTTGTACATAAAACTTAAATTGTAACAAAAATAAAAAACTTACGCTCTTGGTGTTTTAGTTGAGCCCGCAAAAAGTCGGTTACAGTCGCTTTTCTAGCACACAGGTCGCACAACTATCACTTTCAAACAAACATGGCAATACAGTCTCTTTTGCGAATTCGATTTATTTACACTTGTAACAGTTTTATTAAAAAATTGTTTTTTCTTTTTTAATTTTTAATTGAGGAGCAAAGATTCATAACCTTGGCTATACCGCCAGGAATGAATTGTTTTTATTTTGCTCCGCTCAAAACGCATGAACCGGCTTGCACTTTTTGCTATACAATATTTTTATTTTTTTTCACTCGATGTGTTCACGTCGCGGTTTGTGTGTAGTATGACCCAGTTGGAACTCGGAATGGTTTTAAGTAGTTAATTTTATTATAGTTTAACGAACGCGGCATTATCAAAGATTGATAAAGGCGCGCGTACGAGCGTAGGGCGCGAACAGCTCTGATTGGCGGCCACGCCGGACATAGTTCGCGACATCTCTACATTTTGGCGGGAGATAATTATTCATTATGACGTATTCAATCTAAACAATAACATGGATAACGCGATTTTTATATCAAGAATCTCTAAATAAAAAGTAATTATTTTATTAAGCTACTTGGTTTGACTTTTATTTTGCATAATATTTTTTTATGCTTATCTGTATTTGGAAGTTTTAAATATTTATAGGAAAACTAAATTCTGCCGTCGACTTCGTCTGTGTGAATTTCAGTACAAACAAACACACTTTTTCACTTTTAATAGTACGGATTACATAACTTAAAGACAAAGACAAAAAGTATTATATATTGTAAAAAATTGTATTGTTGTGTAAAAAGCTGATACAAGCTTTTTTACGTCGTATGGTTGAATGAATAAATTCCCTGTGAAAAGAAGTTAATAAAACCAGATCCATCGTGCATATCTAGTTCAAATTGATTATATGGATGCATTTTATAAAAGCTAACAAAGGAACATTGATTCAAATATCACTATAAATTATTAAATATACGCATTTCAATTCATATGTAATAACACAATTCAGAATTATACATTTCAACAATGCCGGCACCTATTGGAGTAAAGTTCGATTTTATTAATAGGCGAATACACGAATAGCCCTTCCTGACGTCAATGACGACGAAGCCAAGAACACTCCTATAAACTAAAGTATATGGGCCACTTCTTCAGAATTTTAACATTGCCGTTAAAAATATAATGGTTCTTCTAACCAAAAATAAAAACGTAGACATTAAAGAGACTGTAATATATGTATACTGTAATATATGACTGTAGTATATCTGTTAACTGTTAATGTTCCGCATTGGAGAAGCTGAGTAGGTTTGAATCTCATATATTTTCTTTTTTTGTTGCACGCTTTATATACAATTCTTCAGCAATGACTTGTAATATTTTAAATCAACTCTTATAACTTCTTTGTATCCGAAAGTAGTAATAATAAACCATATCCTAATAATGCGTGTTGATATTTCTTTTTAACTTAGGTTTTCATTTCTACGCCGTGTGGTATCCGGCTGAATAGAATAGACCAACCTCATTTCTTACCGAGGTGTCGTAAAAGGCGACTAAGGTGGGTTGACCCACCGTGTGTTATCCGGTTTAGTAGAATAGATCACCCTCTTTGACCACCAAGTTGACGTCAGGCAGGCGGCCGGTCGTAAAAACGCAGCCAAATCATGTGACAGCATGTTTATAACATGTTGTGCCGACCCCACTTATAGTTGGATAAGGGCAGGAGGATGATTAGGTTTTAATTTCTAAAAGTCTTATATATGATGGATATAACTCTATTTAAAAGCAGTATCATATACTTACTAAATCAAATTTTTATGTCACGAATAACAATTTTTATAATTTAAACATTAACTAGCGCAGAAAAAAGTAAAACACTGATTTCACTTAAAATAAAAAAATAATACAAAGTTATACCCGTTTTTAGTTATATTTATCGCTTTCGAGCGAATAATCGGGCAGATAAAAATACAACAAATTTTTGCCCTATATATGTCGTACAAGAAATAAACGATAAAAGAACACGATTTTCCAATATAAAAGTCATGTAAATTAAATAGGAAAGGAAATTACAAATACGATTTCTAGAAATATCACTGCGTAAATAGATTCTAAGTACTATATTGCTAATCGATAACACTGTAAAAAGTTATTTATATTATTGACAATACTTTTTCTTTTGTCAAATAAAATTACATACCTAATACGTTATTTGTTGTTTTTTTAGTTAATTTTGTAATCTGAATAAGCGATATCGAAAATATAATTTTTATATTCTATTCTATATAGGGTAGTTTGTCTATATGTAGATTGTAGATTGTCTATTTTTCTGCAATAAGCTGTAGAAAGCAGAAGAAATTCAAAAAGGTTTTCCATAAACAGTTTTCCATAAGTTTTTCCTTAATAAACTTGGTTAGTGTAATATGGCAATATTTTTGTCGTATTGCCATAATTAAATTTCCTACCTAGTAAACGGAAAGTAACGGAAAGATTATCTGCTATCCAGTAGATAAACAAAATAACAGCTATATGATCTACCTGTTAACTTTTTAGGGACTTAGTGCTGAATAAGCCTATCAGAAACCTAAAACACGCAAAATTCCGGGATATGTGTCAGATGTTCCGAATAAGCTAACCGACAGTTTATTGGTAACTTGTGAAACAGGTCCTAAATATAACATACTAAATGCGAATGTAATACAAAGAAGTTAATGGATACTTACGATCAGAGTTTATCTACGAGCTTTGATCTACAGCGCTTCGTCGCGTCCCGTTATTCGAGGTGGGAGCTATCATGGTGTGAAAGGTCATTGTCTATCCAGATACGCCTACGTATCAACCTACACTGATCGTATTTGACTATAAATCTATACTAATATTAAAAATGCCATAGTCTGTTTGTATATTACGCTTTGACGGCTAATACTATCTACCAATATGGGTAGAGCGCCCTCATTTCTTGCAAGACCACCATATTTTCTTACGGAGGTGTCGTAAAAGGCGACTAAGATAATTTGACCCACCGTGTGGTATCCGGCTGAGTAGAATAAACCACTCTCTTTCTTACCGAGGTGTTGTAAAATACGACTAAGGTAAGTCGACGTCAGCAAGTGGCCGGTAGTATAATACGTAGCCAAATTATGCATATTACAGCAGTTTAAAAACACTGTTAAAAAGAGGCTGATACAGAAAGCCTACTATACACTTGAGGATTATTTGGAAGATAAGAATGTGTGGATATAGCTCTCTTTGAACCTGTACAAGACAGTAACGACTTAATGTAAATAATATTAAGAATTATATTTTTTTAAAAGAGCAACCGCCGAGTTTCTTGCTGGCTCTTCTCGGTAGGAACAGCTTTCCGAACCAGCAGTAGAGTTGACGATTCAAAAGCACTTGTTTACAAGTTTATTTGAATAAAGAATATTTTGAATTTGAATTTGAATTTATGCCAAGTCCATTTAGAGTGGGATAAGGGCAGATGAATGATGATGATTAAGTATATAGTATCTGGTTGACCGAGCCTTGCTCGGTAATTTTGTACAAAATAAAAAAAACAAAAATAATGGGCTATATGGGGCGCGATCCAAGGTATTTACATTTCTCCAAACCACCCGTTCCCTGATTAAGCCACGCTATCCTGACATTTTACGGCAAAAACAGTGTTTTATATTCAATGTCAATTTTAGTATGCTTTAATGCCCAAAAACAGGAATAAAACGATTTTTTTAAATAAACCCTAGCTAGATTTATTTTTCTCCTCCAAAACCCCCTACATGCCGAATTTCAGGAAAATCGTTGTAGCCGTTTCCGAGATTCCGAAAATATGTACACATATACGATTAACTCATTTTAATATTAAAGATGTCTAGTATCTAAGGATGTGTTTTGTTATAAATCGCTTTATCTAAAGAGAGTCAATATAGATATTTGTACCGTACAAAAAAAATAAACGATAGACACGGAAGGGAAATGAATTTGCTCCATCGTGCAGGACTAATTGCGAGTCATTGTTTAAAGTTTCCAGTCTAGCTCATCCGGAAGATAGTTTGAATTCGATTAAAGTGCCTGGCTACCTACAGAGACGAAAAACGGTAATAAAAAGTGGTAAAATCCACAACGTTAAGTAATCCGTTACTGTTGATTAACACTTGAGTTGAGAGTAAGGGGAAGGGACATAACGGAAGTAAAAGATGCCCATATATTTGGGTGCCTGCATTGCATGTTATTTATATGCAGTGTTCATGTGGACCATGGTTTTCTTCTGGTGGGTACACCTGTACAAATACTATTAACCAATATAAGATAGTGAATATATAGGTATAATATAGATCATTTCTATTATCCCGATTATCATTACATCATAGGCAAGGTTTAACCCGGCCATTCCCGTTTTTTTTTAGATATAATAAAAATCTATTAAACTGGCAATGTATGTATGTGAAAGTGGAATCTTGCAAGTTAAATTTGACCCACTTCCCGGTGTCCGATTGAGCTGGAATTTTACTCCAGTACAATTTACTACTGCTCCAGTTCCCTATGACAATGCATGTTTATAAGCATGATCTTAAGCTACTGTCAGGATTGGCTCCAGACGAGGGAACTTCGTAATTGTTCACAGTAGGAACAAGAAATTTGTTAAAAGCCTTTTTAACTTGAGTTATTTATTTATTGAGTTACTTGAGTTATTGAGTTATTTAGTGGGGGTCACGACCCTCAGCATTGAGGAAGACGACTCGAGGAGGAGGATTTATTTATAGGTAACGTTTTTCTCACGGGGGGGGGGGGGGGGTATTTACACGCTGTTTCTATATATTGTATAAAATCCAGACCTGAGCCATGTATACAATAAACTTTATTCTATATGTTCGTTATTGTCAGAACAAAGTTTGTATGAAAAAATAGTAATAATTAATAGGAAATATTAAAAAATATAGGTACCTATATATACAAAGTATTGGCCCTGAAAAAATATGGCGCTACGAAGTTCTCCGGGTCAGCTAGTTTATTATATTTTCTTAAAATTCAATTTATATTAATTGCAAAACTTAATTTTGTTAATCGATTATGCTTCTAATTAGTACTTATCTAATTTACTAATGGAAACCATAAAAAATTCGTTTCCACTATACTGTTAGCAACAAAAAATTGTAACGGTAACATAAATTGCGGGTTACGGTTTTACTCGTAATTCACAACACGTTCATGAATAAGAAATGAGCGAAGACTGGACACAAGGAATTGTACCAAACCAGCGATATCGCTCGTAAGTGAAAGTGTGACTGACAATAGCGAAAGTCTTACAATCGCAGTTGCCGCTTCAGTTGCAAAGATCTTATTACCTACATTACTTTATTACCTGTTTTTATATGTGACTCATTTTTAATACAAATCACTATTTTACAGTTGTTATATACATTAAAATAGCAATCGCCAGCGGCTCCGCCCGCGTGGAAAGATAAAAGCCGTAATATAGTCGTAATATAGCCGTAATACAGTTTTGATAACAACATTGTACAAGATAGAAACGATTAAATGTAACTAGTATTAAGAATTGTATTTTTAAAAGAGCAACCGCCGAGTTTCCTCTTGTCTCTTCTCGGTAGGAACAGCTTTCCGAACCAGCAGTAGAGTTGACTATTCAAAAGCACTTGTTAACAAGTTTATTTGAATAAAGAATATTTTGAATTTAAATTTGAATTTTGATAACCATAAGAAATGGTTAAAATGGGTTAACCTTAAAAGCTAGACATTTGCTGTCGCGGACTTTTATTTAGAGGGGAACAATTTTGTCATACATGATTTTTGAATAACTATAATCGTTTACTCAGCGCACGCATTAAAGCTTTAACACTTACCGTTTTCGTAATATTTTTATTGCTCTTCCTCTTCTATTCATCTTATCGTGATGTTGTATATTCTTCCTCGATAAATAGACTATCTTGCACTGAAAGAATTTTTCAAATCGGTAAAGTAGTTCCTGATATTAGCGCGTTCAAACAATCATAAAACAAAGCTTCTTTAGCTTTATATATTACTTACTTTGGGGACGGACGACCGTGTGTGTAAGTGTCCCATATATTTATTTATTATTTATTGAGTACTTGCGTGGAGATGCATAGTAGTGTTAGGCTAAAACTTATAAACTAAAGTCAAACGATATACTTGAATTTGCTCATAAATGGCGGTCGGTCTAATATTGCAAGTCAATGTATGGATGGATTTTGTATCCTTATACAGTGAACCGATTTACAATACTAAAACGAAAAAAGCTTAATTTTTAATTCCATGCCCTCTGTCTTCCTTTTTCTGATTTAGGCGTAGCCATTATTAATATAGAAGTTGTTGTAACCAAATGTGTAAACCAATTAGCAAGTTTTCGTTTGCAAGACCATTTACAATAATAAGAGATGATTGCTTTTAATTCTTAATTGGAAGCAACTACATAACATATCGTAAATATGACAACTGGTCTGAACAACGGACATTGATCAGTGTAATTTAGATCGATTATAGAGGTATTAAAATTAAAAATTCTGCGTTATTATACCACGTGTAACCGTGTTTATTTACTTATTTATTTATGTACACTTTAATTGTACACTACGTATAAAAACAGTTAACTGAAATATATGATACATCATAAGAGATATAAGGTTCGACCCACCATACTTCATTAATTTGGACACATACACCAGAAATTAGTCAACGATTTGCAGGTTTCCCCTCAATGTATTGCCTTCATCGATAGCGTGTATAAAACATTGTTGATGTCAATTGGTCACATTCTTTTATATAAAAAAAAAACTTATTGTAAGCGGGTAATTTGAAACCTCTTACCCCTGATAAAGAGTAAAAGGACTTTCGTAAAATGCATACGTATAACTAAAAAAACGAAATAAAAATTATTATTAACCAAACATCACAAAAAGGCCTTTTAGTGAAGAGGTTACTTAATTATTATCTATACATTTTTTACAGAAAATGTGCGATGAGAGAGCGAGATGTTTTAATAAAACTTTGTATTAAATTATAATAAATTTATACATACGATAAAAAAATATAAAATTTAAAAACAAAAATGGTTCAAGTTGAAATAAATAATTTTTTTAATACGGGAAGAAAACGGAACATCGACTTGTGATTTTTCTCTGAAAAGTAACTACTAAAGTAAGTATCCTATATAGTGTATTATCTATGAAAGTAAGCGTAAGCGATAGTGTAAGCACCCTTCCAACGCTAGTACTTAAGCTTTTTGTAAAAATAACAATTTTTTTCAATAAACTGCAATATTTGAAGTAAATAAAAATCAACTTGCCGACTGTCATTTGTCAATTGTCAAATGTCAACGATAAAGTGGCAACACTAAACTTAACTTCAGGTTGGTCGTATTAGAATATATCACTGGGTTTTTATAATATTTTATTCGAGTTCAAAATTTTAAAATGTATACAGTCTCTAAAGGACCCAGCAAGATTGTCGCAAAAACACGAAGAGGTGATTTGTATTGTTAAATTAGTTTTTCTTCACATTACACAATATAACCTGAAGCGGTCATAACTTTTGAATATTTTTGATTGTAGGTTTATCACAAAATTTAGAAAGATTAGACAGCCGCAAAGACTATAATAGGAAATCATCAGATTCTGACAATGGCGAGATCATAAGGTAAGTTTGATTTCAGGTCCATGATGCAATTAGGGGCATGTTGAACAAATTTCATCACAGATTTTACATAACCTCCGACCGGAGGTCGATACAACGGCAATCCTTATAAATGAACTTAATAACTGTATTTCTTACACATAGCCGTGTGGTATCCGGCTATCCGGTAGAATAGTACCACCCTCATTTCTTACCAAGGTGTCGTAAAAGGCGACTAAGGTAAGTCGACCCGCCGTGGTGTATCCAGCTGAGTAGAATAGACCAACCTCATTTCTTACCGAGGTGTAGTAAAAGGCAACTAAGTTAAGTTGACCCACCGTGTAGTATCCGGTTTAGTAGAATAGACCACCCTCTTTCTTACCGAGGTGTCGTAAAATACGACGGAGGTAAGTTGACGTCAGGCAGGCGGCCGGTCGAAAACGCAGCCAAATCATGTGACAGCATGTTTATAACATGTTGTGCCAACCCCACTTAGAGCGGGATAAGGGCAGGAAGATGAACTGTATTTCTTACACATCAATAAGTTATTTATTTATAAGTACATCAAATTCTATGTTATACTTAATTTTTAATTTATAACAGGTACTATTTCACTGTTTACAGCATGCCCAAACCTGTATTTCATTCCAATGGTAAAAAGACAGTGCACCAAAGAATACAGCACCATGTAATAACTCCACAACATGAAGAAATAATTAGATATATAAGTGAAAGTAAGTACATATATTTTTGTTAAATAAGATACTAATAACAACACAGTTGACAAATAATAGGAGAGAATGGAAGAGAAAAACATTTGCTGACCCCACTTAGAGTGGTATAAGAACAGAATGGTGATTAAAGTATGACCATGATTTTTATCATAAAAAAGTTACTCCGTTTGAAAAACATATGATTTTGTTTCTATTAAATACTAATTTACTATGTTGTATGTAGATTATGTAGACAGTTTCGCTATACCAATCCAATCTTGGGGGAATCAGCTCGTATTCTGGACTATTCCACCCAACAATTCTCTATACTAAAGACTATGTTTCTATTGAATGAGAGAAACCTTAAGACACATATGAAATATAAACAACTAATACATATAATTAAGATGTGCATAACCATATCTAGTTACTGATACAATGAGTCTTACATTACAGAATAAGCTCTTTATAGTAACTGGATTGTTCCAGAAACTCATTGAGACATCTGTTAAACAAACTTCATATATTACTCATGAGATTATTATATATATTCTGAGTATTTCTCAATGGAATAGTCAAACCATTCACTTAGCTTGATTGTACTTTTTGTACTACAATATATGTATTAAGTCTTTACTACAGAGTCTATAATATATCTTAAATGACAGACCCAGGGTCAAGCTGATATCAGTAAAACATTATTTTTATGATTTAGCTGTTTCTTTTTGTTTGTATGTTTAGTTTTGTGGTATCAAATTTTCGCATTATAATTTTGACATAAATTACCTGACCTACGAAAAACTTAATTAATGTATAAAAATCGGCTATACTCACGTGTTATTTCACTCCGATGAAATAACAATTGAGTATAGCCGGTTTCTATACATTAATTGTGAATACCACTCACGATAGTTTAAATTCAAAAACAAAAAACTTCATATTGCTAAAAATGCAAATGAGGTTGCACTAAGTTATTAAATCTCTATAACTTGATTAATCCTACTAATATTATAAATGCGAAAGTTTGTAAGTATGGATGTATGTTTGTTACTCTTTCACATTGAATTCGCTGAAACAATATTGATGATATTTGGCACAATTATTACTTAGACACCGGATTCATATATAGGTTATAGAAATCCCGTTAATTCTACAGGAATAGGATGAGATTGAAAAGCTCCATTTTATTTTATTCCCATTTTATTATCAACCTATCACACGACAACAGTTGACGCGAATAAAGTCTCGGGTAAAAGATATTTTTCTATATTTATGGTTGATGTTGTATGGTTACAGCTTGGACACAAACAGCGAATGGAGATAGTGAACCATCAACACCTACCAGCACAATTGGTAAGTGGTCATAATTTGTTAGTATCGGTTCCGCGCTCAATTCTTTTTGGAAGTTCTCCAGGATATTGAAAACCTATGTAATATGTCAATTTTATTCTATAAATAAAAAGTAAAAGTAAGTAACGGCCTGTTACTCTCTCACTGCTGGGCATAGCCCTCCTCTCTCAGTTTTTGGAGAGAAGGATTGGAGCTAAGACCTACCACGCTGCTCCAATGCGGATTGGTAGGTTACACTTATCTTCAGAATTCTCTAGACCTCTAGAGAATGCAGGTTTCCTCACGATGTTTTCCTTCACCGAAAAGCGTGTGATAAATTGCAATTATCAATTAGACACATAAGTTTTAACAGAAAAACTCATTGGTGTCTGCCCGGATTCAAACCCGTGACCTCCTCAAAAGACTCACACGGTGTTACTGCTGGGTTATCACAGCTCCTAATACAGATGAAATTGAGTACAATTATAGCTTATACACCAGGGTAACATATAGTATTTAAGAAATCCCGTTTTTCTTATGGGATCATCGCAAAAACAAAATAGTAAATAAATGACAGTACTTTTACACTAAACTTAAAGCAAAGATATCGTAGGTAATATTAGTAGAACATAGGTACAACATCTTTTGAGTAAAATAGACGATAATTATCTTTACAGGATCTGGCAGCTCCTCTCCAGCACCACCCTCAAACTTGTACTATCATGATGACGCACCAAGCCCAGTCCTACATGATTTCAAACCCTTCGACCTCGAAACCTGGTGGGGCAAACGGCTCTTCCAGAACATCACTAGCTCACTCTGAGCCACGCGGCCCGATGAAAGAAAACGGGAGCATGAAACTTTTCGATAGCGTAAGTCACAATCAATTGCAGTTTACTAAATTTTGTAAACGTTTGTATATAATTAATGTAATGCGATAAAAGAAATATTTTTGCGATGCAGTTTTTATCCATGTGACATAATATAAATCTTATCTCGTCATATCAAACTAAATGCAGATTAAATTTACGATAAATTGCAAAACTACAACCTACATTGCAACGTTTTAACCAAACAAAAATAGGCATATTTTTATTGTTTTTACATTTATTAAGTTTAATTTTTTAAACAGTTGTTTGATAAATTGTTTTGTTTATTATTGAAATATGATGTTAAAGTGTTATTAAGCTAAATTAATTGTGGATTTTAACACTGAATATTCTTTCGAACGTTTTGAAAGTTACTTAAGAAATAAGTACT
The DNA here is from genome assembly GCA_029227775.1 of Morpho helenor. Taxonomy (NCBI): domain Eukaryota; kingdom Metazoa; phylum Arthropoda; class Insecta; order Lepidoptera; family Nymphalidae; genus Morpho; species Morpho helenor. The sequence continues at coordinate 5,200,362 of JARGCU010000032.1, read as the reverse complement.
TAAGAAATTAATTAAAAATGGAGGCCTAAAGAGTTAGGGACGGATTTCAAAGAATTCAATTAATGACTTTTACAGCGTTTAAAATGAAAAACAAATTAACTTAGCTCTCGTAAAAAACTAAAATTTATGACATTTTGATGGTTACATTTAGGAGAGCAGGATATTTTAAATAGTAATAAGTTTTAATCGAATAATCTATGGGAAAACTGTTTATTGCTATTCATTAATCCTTTTGCAAACAGTAACCGGAATACATAATGCTTTTCCAAAGAAAATCATACTAAATATGCTAGAAAGAGATAATTTAGCATCTTTTGACAATGAAAATTAATCAAAAGTTATTCAATGAACTTTAGACAATTTTTATACTGTCCATAGATTACAGTTTTAACATAGACATATCTCACACTCTTGCGCAGTGAAGGACCTATGTTATAGATCTATGTATATAATATAGATCGAGCAAAAATTTAGTAATCTACAGGTGATTGTGGATCTCAGTAGGTAACACCTTTTAAGTAAGAATATTTCTAAAGCTCAATTATATATGCAACTGGCTTTGCACTGTTCGAACCAATATTCTTAAAGATTGTTACGTCGTGTATATATTGTTTTTGTTTGAGAAAATGCAATATTTTATTTTATATTTTATTCCTTTGAATTTTTTACATATACATAGTATTGGATTATGTAATAAATATACCAAAGTGTAAAACAAAATTGCCAAAAAACTAAATATAAGGGCAACTTGATTATTTTAGTCTTGTTTTATGTGACTAAAGGATTCTTCATGTTTTTCTTTTATTATGTGACAAAATTACTAAGATGTAAGTAAGTAAAGAAATTCAAACTTTCTTTTATTGAATGTTTTCAGGAAAGTATATGAAAATTAAAAAAATGGTATTAAAAAATTTATGACTATAATATTATATCGCCCGTATCTGAAGAAAAAGTTACATGTCCCACTATAAACGATTGCATCACAGATAATTATAGTACAGTCGTGCTATTAAGTAAAATTGTGCACTTTGTTCATTATTTTATTTTGTTAGGTCACTTTAATACTAAGCGTGCGATATATACATACATGGGTTTGCCACCGTGACCAAATCTCTTTCAAACTTACAAAACAACTTCTACTTTCAACTTATTGCATGTTTTACATCAATTCAATCTTTTTTTTAATGTTTTGGTCACACATGGTACCTAATTGCTATGATATGAATGTACCATACCATATGTATGAACCTATATATTCATGTCTAGTATCATACATATCATACATAGGTATGAATATATGGTTATAACAATAATTGGTCGACTAGGCTGAATCAAACAAATCCAATGTTAATTATTGTGATAAGCAATTCCTTATCAAAAATTTAAAAATGTACACTTACCTGTAAAATTGTTTTTTGACAAAAAAAAAATCACAAAGAAAATGAACTTTAAGCCATTACAAAAACAAAATCACAAATAAATGAACTTAAAGTCTATTACATAAGTGCTGATTGTCAGTCTTATTACCTTATAGATTTTTATGTGCCTTTTTAAAAAATGTTGATGTTATACAAAATGGTGCCGACGATACGACACTGATAAATACACTGAAATAAATACACTGATTGTTATATAAACAATGTATTTGCCAAAATAAATATAATTTAATTGAGATCTGGCTTTGTTAGTAATGGTTGACTGAACAGCCGCGGCGCGCTTGTTCCAAAGGAAAAAATAGGAGAATATAATAACATGATAGTTTTGTCGCGCACTTGCATTTAAGTAAAGGTCAAGGTTATGCATCACATAGGAAATGAATCGGAACGGGGTACGGTGATGCACTTTTCTATACCATGTACCTTTTATTCAAAACGTGAAATAATTCACTACATTAATTGAGATTTTTTATGTAGCTGTCAAGGTGTGTAGGTAACTAGAATTAAAATTAATGTCGTATGGTCGGTAAAACCTTGTATAGTGTTTTTATTATATAAATCGCGCCTACAATCTATTTAAGTTTGGATATTACCCGTTTAAAGTGGAAAGAGTGGGAAAACTTTTATGAAATGTTCATACTTTCAATTAGTGCCATTTGCACCTATAACTTCTAATAAATTAGTTTGCGCATGCAAATTAGAAATGAAGTTTTGCTTTTATATAACTTGCCCTTTATAATAATATCTGTATTAACTATTATATAAAATTTGTGTTCGATACAATGTGAATGCTATACAGAACGAATTTCTCCTATGAGTGATGAATCTTTTAAATGCATTTTAGATACCGACTTTTTTGTTATGTAGTATACGCATTGTATTTAATCATGTACAATATCAATATATACAAAAAGCTTATGATCAGTGTCTCTCCTAATTTTTTTTTTCGTTTGCAATATGATTTTATTAACACATTGTCTCGTTTATTTTCAAAAAAAGGTTTTATTGAGATTGTATCTTTCAATATCTTGGTGATGTCGCATAGAATTTTCTAGTTGATTCTTGAAACAACATCTAACACTGTTAAGCACTGCTTATAAGGTTGGCTGAAATTCGTTATTTTAGAACATTAATCCGGCTTACCACTATATTTTAACTACAATACATATATGTATATAGGTGTAAGATATTTTTCAAAGCTAATTTTACATTGTTTTCGTGATAAACAAATAAGGGCTAGCGCAGATCGAAAGAAAATTCGCCAGAAACAAGTAAACATTCAAGTTTTCTATAGAAAACTGCGATGACACTGTTTTAATACAGAGTAAAAATCGCATCGTGGCGCCAAAGACTGGCCCGTTGATGCAGGCTGACCCTGCCTTTTGATCCGGAGTCGCGGGTTCGATTCCCGACTATGGCCAAAATTTTCGAATAACATTTTGATAGTTATTGGAGTCTGGGTGTATATGTGTATTTAAGTATTTATTTAAAATATATATTTATAAGTTGTCTATCTATAACACAAGTATTAGTTTACCTTGGGGACAGACAACCGTGTGTGTAATTGTGATATATATTTATTTAAACAAAACGCTGTTTTTTACTTGCATACTAACAAATTGCGTTAGTTTTTTTCTGCAATAAAGGAAGTTTTTTTTAAGCTGCTAAAAATTTAATAATTATTTAATAATTGCCTTGAATACTTCGGGCTATCCGTAAAGTTACACCTCCAACGTATTATTCGGATTTTATGTCACTCATGACGTATATAAAATTTAAAGTCTTTGAGTCAAAGTTAATGGAGGGAAACTATTTCTATCGATTAAATTTTTACATACATTATATTTGATTTATATACTTGATCTTTTTAATTCAATTATTTAATATCAACAGTTGATTGACTATGTCTCGATCGATCAGCGCTATTCCTTATACATGGGCAATACTTTCATCACAAGTTTTTATTTCCTATACACACAAATATTTTTACAGTTGTTGCAAAATCAGTATTTTTAATGACGTGTTACACGAATATGTATATTGTTGGTGTAATTGTTGAATTTGTCTTATAATTGTTATGTTTAAATGCTTCTTGTGCCTGGAGAACATAAAAGTCTTCCATTTTGATTGGATAATTTTATACGTATCTTTGGAATATTGGTTTTGTTCAAGTTTTTGGCTGTTTTCACAATGGCATTGTTTACATATGTTATAAAAAAATATCAAAATAAAACTTTTGATATGAAATTTCCTATGTAAGCTATAAGATGTAAAATATAGGCAAAGGAAAAAAAACGATTGTTTGACGTAAAACAATAATATAACTGAGCCATATTTGTCTTGCAATGATAATTATAGTGCGAAATGTTTTATTAAGAATCCTTGTTACATTACCACTTTACTTTTTTTAATATGATTCGTGTATTATTTCACTGTTGCTTTCCGCACAGGTAAGGTCTGGGCTATACAATCCTTAATGGCTCTTTCATAATTGGCGACTAAAAACGATTAAGCACCAGTTCGATCGTGTAGAAGGCATTCCTGTAGTCTCCAGTCATCGTCTATGATCGCCTACAACCCTTGAATTGTCGGTTACTGGGCATTAAACGTAATCGCAAGGAATAAATACATTTTGATTCTTGTTGTCCGAAAGATTCAGATGATCATATGGACTTTTTCGATGATGATTATAGACGATCACAAGACCAACAACCATCGTCTTCGACTTTTAAACTACACAAAGTATTTTAACGTCAGATTAAAAGCTATTTAAAGTGTTATATAAATATATAAGATTTTATATTTTATGCAAACAGTTTTCCGATCATGTCGTATTGTCAATTGGTAATATAACAAGGATCTTAGTATGTTGCGATGGCTATTTGATGTAGTGAGTGCATGTTGACAGAGATATATATGCATAAATGTATGCATTTTTATAAATGAGCTAAAAACAAATAGATATTAACAGTTTGTTGTTCACAAAATATTGTTTACCTGGCAGCCTTTAAAAATTACGATTAGTCTCAGAGATGGCCAATGAATTAATAAATTCGATTATGACATATTGGAAAAAATTACATAATATTGTTTTCTCTTTTTATGTGACACCGAAGCATTGAACAAATAAACAATCGATCTAAAAATTTAATCTTTCCTAATAACTTCTTGATCTATCTAAATACGTCTCTAAGGCTAAATCGCAATTTTACTCTGTATCTTTGTTTAATTATATAATTCTTATTAAATGTGTACTACGTTATATATTAGTAGTCTGGCGCTTAATCTGTTATACATAGAAATTATTTTTAATTTATTAATAATTTTTTCGACTCAAAATTCGTTTATACAAAAATAGTGCTTTTAAATGGTAGTGATATTGCATTACTTGAAACAATTTCGCTGCATAACAAGTTTCATGTACATCAGATAAAGCGTTAGCATTTTCAATTTTTTTTAAATAAACAGTGTATAGCTGAGCCGATGTAAAACAGTCTTTATCCTTTTATAATTATACGGTATATTTGTGTAGTGATATTACAGGAGTTAGAATATTTTTAGACTGATTTAGTTGTTAAAATTATGCTTTTTGTTGTAGTTGAATAAACCACCTGACAAAGTTATCCTTGACTTTTCCTTCTACAACTCTACAACTTCTTCATTCTACAACTTTTGTTCAGCCTTTTATACTCATCTATAGCTGTTATAGGCTTTTTACAAGCTCGTTATAGTGGAAATTGAGATCTGCTACTACTGGTCTGTATTACATGTTTGCTAAAGAATTTGGGAGTACAGTGTATTTAAAAAGATTGTAATCGACAAATTGAATAATATATAAAAAGTTCAAGTTAATCTGTTGACTATATTTTGCGTTATTAAGCTACCAACATACGGAGTATTATTACATTGCATAGGATAGACAATGTATGTATTTTTTTTACCATAGTCGCATATTTCGACTTTTAAAAATGCGCGTCACTACTCTTTATTTTAGACATCTCTAAAATAAGAACGGACTACGTGTATAAGATTTTTTTTCTCAACCAAAGGCAAAAAGATTTAATATAGAATTAATGCCTTGTCATGATTTTACCGAAATATTTATATAAGATAGCTACTAGTTTGTCAATGGAAGAAGGAATATACTTTATCAAAGAGTTTATCATTGTCATAGAGAAAATAAGATATACCATAGACATACTGACCAGTCAATTTAAATTTTAATTACTTTGATTTGAAGTCACTTTCTGTTTATATTCAAGTTTGATTATTAGAACATATTTTATTTTAAAATATATTGATTTAAATCCTTTTACATAATCAATGCAAAGGCTAAAAATTCATAATAATTTATTTATTCCTGAAAACTTTAAATACGTCGAAGTGAACAGTGTACCGGTAAAGTTGAAATGATTACTTAGCTACAAATACCATACCAATAACGAAAAGTCTTCCATATTTGTCAGATTTTATAACTATAATATTAAGGAAAGCAACATGAGATGATTTAATGATTGAATTGAATTAATATGTAAAATATGAAAGTTACAGTGTTAAAATTTTAATAATGGTTCGGGGAGCTGGATACAAACGGGTGTGGACATCCCGTGAAGAGACTATGTCATGAATAGAGTCCATTGGTTAAAGAAGAGGAAAGCTTAAAATAAAACTTTAAACCAATTTGAATAATTAAACCAAGGCATCATTCATCATTCTCCTACCCTTATCCCACTCTAAGTGGGATCGGCACAATATGTCTTCTTCTTCCATTCTCCTCTATCATTCGTCAACTCTGGTGCCACTCCTCTAGCATGCAAATCATTTTTCACACAATCCATCCATCTTTTTTTCGGCCTTCCCCTAGCCATACATCCATCCAATAATTAAACCAAGGCATAATGATATTTCTCAAACATGGACTTACCTATATGGTTAGTGACTTTGGCCACTTACGAGTATACTACTGAATCATCTAGCTTTCTTTTTCCAAAAGCCATTAGGAACCATATCTGATTAAACGCTTGCTTCTTATAACTTTAAATTTAAAAATCAGTAACTGCCCTGGGTCATTATTATATTCTTGCCCAATTTTCAACCGATAGATGTCCAAAGTTAGACGTCAACAGGAAATACTCTTGTGTCACTTAAATCCCAGGACTTTCTACAACTTGAGAGTTTAAAGTCAACGGATTCCTAGAAATATGTACGGTACCAATTTTCACCTAATATCCGGGACATAATGTCCTATGATGCTAAATACCTATGTTTTTTTGTATAGATTTTGTTTGTAATTTGAACGCGTACAGGTAGAAGTATAGAAGTCGAAGTATAGATCCAATGTCCGTTGGCGGCTTGACGAATAATATTAGCTATTTTTAGCCCATAGCTAAAGCTATTTTCAGCTTGAGGAATAACATTAACTATTAATTTTTCTAAAACACTATTTAATATTGTTTTAGAAAAATTTAAGTGGTAATGAAACTTTCATAAACGGTCTTCAAAATGCACGCAACATGTTGAACTGTCTGGAGCGAAGCTTCAAGAAGTCTAATAAATATGAAGATAAATTATTGAGGTGCAAGTCAACGCACAATCATTCGCATGACTCGAAAGATTGGTCCAGTAGCAATAGTTCGCCTGCTCAAGTATCTGAATCATCTAATAAAGGTTTGGTCCGATGGTAACTGAGTTGTTGCACAAAAGTAATAATAAAATTATTACTTTATTTATATTATTACTTTTGTATTATGGATCTCCGCAGAGTAGTAAATAGGCGTTACTTCTTTAACTTATTTGAGTTGTTGCACTCGTCTTATAAAGATAAATTACCCTTTAGTGTTCGACATTTGTATCATCTAATAAAGGAAGTATTGACTGCTCCTACTGGATCAAGCCAGGCCCGTCTTAAGCATTACAGGGCATCCCAAATTCCTTTTCCTCATTACCAAAAAGTATCGGCGCGACGCCCGGGTGCATTGCACCATAGGTCAAGTAGGTCCCATAACAATAGTTTAAGAACTTTAGTATAGTAGTATTTTAATGAAAATAATAGCAATAGCTCGACAACATAGTATTTGAGTTATCTAATAATGGTAGTAGAAAGTTCTGTAGCATTGTATATACAACAGAATTACTTGTGTCATTTAATTTAGGTAGCGGTGATTTGGTTAGTTGCAATGGATGGAAAGGATAATTTAGCTTTTTTGAAATTGAGGCCAGTGGCAATGTTTGAAAGCCTGAATTATATTAAAATTTTAGTGTACATTAGTCTAGTATTAATGGACCGAAACCAAGTATGTTAGTAATGTCATAAAGTTTGTACAGATTACTCCAGAGGCAACAACTTACCTGATTTGCTTCAACAATTTAACTATATAATTTATATATATAAAAAAAAGGTTGGGTTGTCTGGAAAATAAACATAGTAAAGGTTGAATAGCATTAAAATGCTGGAACTACATACCAATCGACTTTTTTTAATACTTACAAGTACAAAATGAACCTAATTAGCGCCTCTTTTCCAGATAAATCTAGATCTAGAACTCGTTCAGTAGACATTACGGAATCTTGGTCCACCATGAGTATAGTCTGCCTTCAATATCAGTGAGTACGAGAATTTGTCTAGCGGCCTCAACGGATTCAATTATATATCACACGCTTAGCATTAAACTGCCCGAATTCAAAATTAGGCTTAATTAAGCTAGATACATTGTAATCCTTATTTTAATGCCGTCTAAAACATCACGCTAAGATCCATTAAAAAAACCTAGTGTTTTCTTGCTCTTACAAGTTGAGCTATCTTACGCTGAGCTATATATATATATATATATATATATATATATATATATATATATATATATATATATATATATATATATATATATATATATATATATATATATATATAGATAAAGATATATATATATATATATATATATATATTTATCATCATACATACATACATTGTTAACTGCTGCGATGGTCCAGGGGTGCGACCGTGCGAATCTCTATAGACGATCAAGGGTTCAAACCCAGTCAGACACCAATAAGTTTTTCTATTAAAAACTTGTGTCTAATTGATAATTGCAATTTATCACACGCTTTTCGGTGAAGGAACACATCGTGAGGAAACCTGCATATCTCCAGAGAATCTTAGGGATATGTGTAACCTACCAATCCGCATTGGAGCAGCGTAGTAGGTCTTAGCTCCAATCCTTTTCTCCAAAAATGGAGAGAGGAGGCCTATGCCCAACAGTGGGATGGTAACAGGCCGTTACTTACTTACTTTTACATTGTTCACATTGTCAGCGTTTTCCACAGATATGAGGAATTATCAAAGCGTTACCAAACTCTACTGAGAGCGTACTGTAACAGTCTCATCCCTACCTTCGAGTTTTAAAAAAAATAAATAATTATTAAAATTTCAATATTTTAGGAAAATCTATAAGTATAAAAAATAAATGTTTGTTTGTCACGCAGTAATGTTTTTTCGCATCTATAATTGATGCTCTATTCATAAAACATCAAATTCAGAAAAGTATAATTTTCGTCATATTGACCGAATGTCACGTTATCCGCCGTACTACAGTATGGAGAGAGCGGGCGGAGCGTAGAGCGCAGAAATGATCTGTTAGGTCGCTTATGAAATGTTGTTATAATGATATTGTAGATGTGTACTGGGGCGATACATGATATTAATTGAGTTTTAACTCGACTATTTTCAATAATAATTAATAATAAATACACATCTAGGCCCGCTCTCGTATAATGGTTCAAGATGCAAGATCGTGCCGATCTTTGGAAAGGCTGTGAATGTGACTTGACCATTAAGAGTGTAGCGATGGTTACATCGCTTAGCTCACCTCGAACGATTAAAGTGTCAGAATGATACTTGGTAAAGGCAACTTTGCTGAGTAGTGGTTGGCACTCTACCGAACATGCTCTGGCGGGTACTGGTGGGAGACTTGAGGTTTAGGCCGGCAGTGATTTCGGTCATTGCTGTGTGCCTGGCCCAAAAGGCTACACTAGGCTGCATCTTATTAGGGCTGGACATAGGCCCGTAGTTAACTTCGGTTGCTGCGGCGTGCCTTTATTCGGCTTTGGTTTGACGCAACCAGAGTTACTTTGGGCGTGTGCCTTTGTGATACGGGTTTAGTTAGGCCGGTGGTGATTTCGGTCATTGCCGTGTGCCTTGCTCGACCTTTGGACGCATAGGCCGCTTGAAGTAGTGCCGGTACAGTGGTGGCTGAAATGTTATTGTTTGACGAACGGACATCTATACGTTGTTCGTAGTCTCTCAATAGTGACGGTACCACAGCTGAATGTTGCTGGGCGTTGCGGAAGTTAACTTTATGTTGCTGAAGTGATACGCCGCGGCAGTGATGGATCGCTATGGACTCTGTTCATAGTAACGGATGGGTGTGGTGTTTCGTCCTTTTCAGGACGTCCCCTTAGCTTAGTTAATGATACCACGAATGACCATTATAGCATGGCATTATTGCATAAGAGCCGCTGGTCGGGTCTTTGTTAATAAGACTGCAGACTAGCTTTAGACAGTGTGGCCTGCATTTCCCTTATCTTCACATATACATATACATCTTACGTGGCTTGCCGCTTTAAACATAAATTACCTTTTGTTGTATGAGGTGGCGTGTTGAGCTTGGCGCATACCGTAAGCGAGTGCACTATGTGTGACTCCATTATATGGTATTGGGTGAATAGGGGGTGATTGGCATTCATGTAATGCTCTGCAATACACATCTTCCACTTCGGTGGACACACACTATCTACCTCGGTGGACACACACCTATATGGTGTATATATTATAACTAATCAAGTTGCTTTGCAACATGTTTGCCATCTCGATGGGTTTCCACTTTGTGGACTTTATACGTATTATACGTATTATACTGTATGTGGTTTTTACCATAGAACGCACCGTTACGACGTGTGCAGGCGACATGCGCCTTACTGAATATAAGAATTGGTAATTTATTATCAAAGTTTACCAGGCCTTGTGCCTTTGGCTTATGCCATATTTTATAGCTCCGGCTATTTATTATATGGGCTTCGGTCCTCTATTATACACCCAGGCACTCATGCCTAATACGTCAACTGTGGTTTTGTTGACTCCCGACAATAATGGGTTTATCCCATAATCATACGCCGCAGGCGCACTATAAACAGGTACCCCTTGGGGGGGGGGCTCATATCCTATGGACGGAGCTCACCGTTGGTAGCGGGTGCGGAGCTACTGACTATCACTCTCTTTTTATATTTTTTTCCAAATCGGAAGAATATAATGGATGGGAGAGAGATACCACATTGATTAAACTTCTCTACGGAGTTGTTTAAGGGTTAGGTATTAAGATCGAGTGAGTGATCTTTCTGTTGGCTAACATATCCTATGAAGTAATAACAAAAGACATTTCGCGAGACATTCAACTATCTGAATGTCTCGCATTTTTTTATTAAATTTTATAGTAACCCGTTCATGTATTGGACATTCAAGAATCTGTTCGTGTAACGAATCTGTTGGACATATAAAGTCTGTTCATGTAGAGTACAAGTAAAATCTGTTCTTGTATTAGATAAATATATAACCTGTTCCTGTATCGTACACTTATACTCAATCAATTATATAAAGTTATGCTTGCTTTACGCCTCTAAACTGATGACAAACAACTGTTTTATATTATAACAAATGATATTTGATAATGAACCTCTCTATTGAGCAAAGCGATACAAACTACGAATGTAGGGCCTGACGGCTCGTTCTATATTAAAGAATATGATATATTGAAATATTATTATAAATCTATAATGTGATTATTATCACGTTATTTTATTCTATTTAAGGTTTTATTTGACTCCTTTAGATTGACGGACACATAGTCTCTGACGCTCTAAAAGAATTTGAGTTATTACAAATCACAACGTAGTACGGGTCCTAGCCACTTAGACGAATCACGAGCCAATATATATTAAGAGTGCTAGCGCCTTCGGCGCGTTTTTATGTATTTCACTGTTGGAGTGTGGGCGCTCTAGCGGTGGTTGATTATTATAAATTATATTTTATAGACGAATAAGGTGGATTGAGTTACAATTTGGTGCCGTGACCAGGATGGTCAAAAACGGCTTGAATTTATTATTAAATAGGCGAAAGCCTACAATTTGTTGTCCGTGAAATGGAGAGAGACTGACGAGGCTTATGTGTCCATTACAAGTAATAAATCCTTGAGGTCTGGGGGTTGTGGAGTCCGGGGGTTGAGCATTTCTAATCATACCGATGAACGAGGTATAGATAAATATTAATCAAATAGGGAACGAAAACAAATAAAGTTAAACTCAAAATGGCAGCACTAGTAGGCGGACATCAGTAGTCTGGAGATTGTAGATCGTTCAAATTTATAAAATTGTAGAAATATAAAAGAAATCGAATGGTCTTAAAAGCGGGGGGTTGATGTATAAATATATTAAGTGCAAAGTTCACATTTGAACTAATTGTTGAAAAGATTAATAAAATAAAATATGGAGTTTGGCAAATTAGAGATTCTAAATAACATAAAATTAAATTTAATATTCAATTTCAAAAGTAAGCATATGTTTAAGTCCTTCCTATTGTAAATTCTATTCCGATAGGACTTCATAGAATTTAGGGGGTTGAATGTAACAGTCTCATCCCTACCTTCGAGTTTTAAAAAAAATAAATAATTATTAAAATTTCAATATTTTAGGAAAATCTATAAGTATAAAAAATAAATGTTTGTTTGTCACGCAGTAATGTTTTTTCGCATCTATAATTGATGCTCTATTCATAAAACATCAAATTCAGAAAAGTATAATTTTCGTCATATTGACCGAATGTCACGTTATCCGCCGTACTACAGTATGGAGAGAGCGGGCGGAGCGTAGAGCGCAGAAATGATCTGTTAGGTCGCTTATGAAATGTTGTTATAATGATATTGTAGATGTGTACTGGGGCGATACATGATATTAATTGAGTTTTAACTCGACTATTTTCAATAATAATTAATAATAAATACACATCTAGGCCCGCTCTCGTATAATGGTTCAAGATGCAAGATCGTGCCGATCTTTGGAAAGGCTGTGAATGTGACTTGACCATTAAGAGTGTAGCGATGGTTACATCGCTTAGCTCACCTCGAACGATTAAAGTGTCAGAATGATACTTGGTAAAGGCAACTTTGCTGAGTAGTGGTTGGCACTCTACCGAACATGCTCTGGCGGGTACTGGTGGGAGACTTGAGGTTTAGGCCGGCAGTGATTTCGGTCATTGCTGTGTGCCTGGCCCAAAAGGCTACACTAGGCTGCATCTTATTAGGGCTGGACATAGGCCCGTAGTTAACTTCGGTTGCTGCGGCGTGCCTTTATTCGGCTTTGGTTTGACGCAACCAGAGTTACTTTGGGCGTGTGCCTTTGTGATACGGGTTTAGTTAGGCCGGTGGTGATTTCGGTCATTGCCGTGTGCCTTGCTCGACCTTTGGACGCATAGGCCGCTTGAAGTAGTGCCGGTACAGTGGTGGCTGAAATGTTATTGTTTGACGAACGGACATCTATACGTTGTTCGTAGTCTCTCAATAGTGACGGTACCACAGCTGAATGTTGCTGGGCGTTGCGGAAGTTAACTTTATGTTGCTGAAGTGATACGCCGCGGCAGTGATGGATCGCTATGGACTCTGTTCATAGTAACGGATGGGTGTGGTGTTTCGTCCTTTTCAGGACGTCCCCTTAGCTTAGTTAATGATACCACGAATGACCATTATAGCATGGCATTATTGCATAAGAGCCGCTGGTCGGGTCTTTGTTAATAAGACTGCAGACTAGCTTTAGACAGTGTGGCCTGCATTTCCCTTATCTTCACATATACATATACATCTTACGTGGCTTGCCGCTTTAAACATAAATTACCTTTTGTTGTATGAGGTGGCGTGTTGAGCTTGGCGCATACCGTAAGCGAGTGCACTATGTGTGACTCCATTATATGGTATTGGGTGAATAGGGGGTGATTGGCATTCATGTAATGCTCTGCAATACACATCTTCCACTTCGGTGGACACACACTATCTACCTCGGTGGACACACACCTATATGGTGTATATATTATAACTAATCAAGTTGCTTTGCAACATGTTTGCCATCTCGATGGGTTTCCACTTTGTGGACTTTATACGTATTATACGTATTATACTGTATGTGGTTTTTACCATAGAACGCACCGTTACGACGTGTGCAGGCGACATGCGCCTTACTGAATATAAGAATTGGTAATTTATTATCAAAGTTTACCAGGCCTTGTGCCTTTGGCTTATGCCATATTTTATAGCTCCGGCTATTTATTATATGGGCTTCGGTCCTCTATTATACACCCAGGCACTCATGCCTAATACGTCAACTGTGGTTTTGTTGACTCCCGACAATAATGGGTTTATCCCATAATCATACGCCGCAGGCGCACTATAAACAGGTACCCCTTGGGGGGGGGGCTCATATCCTATGGACGGAGCTCACCGTTGGTAGCGGGTGCGGAGCTACTGACTATCACTCTCTTTTTATATTTTTTTCCAAATCGGAAGAATATAATGGATGGGAGAGAGATACCACATTGATTAAACTTCTCTACGGAGTTGTTTAAGGGTTAGGTATTAAGATCGAGTGAGTGATCTTTCTGTTGGCTAACATATCCTATGAAGTAATAACAAAAGACATTTCGCGAGACATTCAACTATCTGAATGTCTCGCATTTTTTTATTAAATTTTATAGTAACCCGTTCATGTATTGGACATTCAAGAATCTGTTCGTGTAACGAATCTGTTGGACATATAAAGTCTGTTCATGTAGAGTACAAGTAAAATCTGTTCTTGTATTAGATAAATATATAACCTGTTCCTGTATCGTACACTTATACTCAATCAATTATATAAAGTTATGCTTGCTTTACGCCTCTAAACTGATGACAAACAACTGTTTTATATTATAACAAATGATATTTGATAATGAACCTCTCTATTGAGCAAAGCGATACAAACTACGAATGTAGGGCCTGACGGCTCGTTCTATATTAAAGAATATGATATATTGAAATATTATTATAAATCTATAATGTGATTATTATCACGTTATTTTATTCTATTTAAGGTTTTATTTGACTCCTTTAGATTGACGGACACATAGTCTCTGACGCTCTAAAAGAATTTGAGTTATTACAAATCACAACGTAGTACGGGTCCTAGCCACTTAGACGAATCACGAGCCAATATATATTAAGAGTGCTAGCGCCTTCGGCGCGTTTTTATGTATTTCACTGTTGGAGTGTGGGCGCTCTAGCGGTGGTTGATTATTATAAATTATATTTTATAGACGAATAAGGTGGATTGAGTTACAGTACGATCAACGGTGTAATTTGCTAAACTATCAAGGCGGTGATGTGCTAAAACTGCGCAAGCAAATAAAGGAAGTTCACATTGAGCTTGCTCGTGTAAATAAGTCTTTGTTAATAATTGGAGACAAATACTTGTATCTAAAGTTCAAGAGATTAACACAGGTTCGTAGTAAGATAACCCCTGAAAATGGGGACCTAACATATTAGAGAAAGATCCTTAATATGGCTTACTGATATTTCTATATATGGGGAGGTTAGCTTAAAATGTGTCCGCCGAAAACAAAACTTATGTCTGTCTTTTTTATGCGTAATTAAAAAAAGATAAAAACATGCATTTCACCTTCCTCGTCTTATGGCTCCCCTATTATAATGACTCTATGGATATTTCTAAAGCATTGATGCTTAAAAAAGGGGTCATAGATCTAGATGCATTTTGCCGGAACTGCTCTTACAACGATAGAGTAGGAGCTCTAATACTGCGTTCTCAGTAGCTTGCATTGTGCATTAAGTCTCTTGCTGTTGGGTCTAATTTAACATTTACAGCCTAGGCCCTAATAACTCAAAGATGTCCTCGTAAAAAAAGTTTATTTGGCATTATTGAGTGCAGTATTACGATTAAATAATGAAAAGGATTCGAATCTGAACTCAAAACCTGGTTTAATAAGTTTAGGTAAATAGTAAAAATCGTGGAAAGATTCGGACTATCTCACCGCTGGGCTATTACAGATTATCAACTAACATTTTAACTTAACTTAAATATATTCAGAAAGTATGGTACGAAGAGAGAATTGAGCGACTGAAGCGTGCATCTAGGTCCATATTTATGACTGCGGAACGCGCGCGTCTAGATTTGGACGAGCAGCTTGCACGCAGTATGGCTTGCGAATATGACATCGCCATCGCTTTGTTGCTCGATAAAGTAAGCTCAATTAAACTCTACATTATTATACATTAACTTACATTACAATTAAAGTCATATACATATGAATATTTTCAATCGATATATTAATTTTTTTTCGTTCACCAGATTAGAAAATGCAACCTTCTCTTCCTAGAAAATTTGCGATTGAAATCACGAGTTGAGGAAATGATCTAAGGCCAAAGATTTAAGGATTGATTAAATTCATTTATTTTTTGTAATTTTAAGTTTTTTAATATTTGGTATCAACGAATTGTAAACATAAAATTGGAAGAACGCTCTTTACACGGCTGTTTTTCAGAGAAAAAGATAGATTTCTTTGTTAAATATTAGTAGTAATTTTAATAAATTAATTTTAAAATATTTATTCCCTTTATTGATTATCCACATCCACCACACATTGCTTATTTTAGTTAAATAAAATAAAATTCTAAATTTAAATTTAAAAAAATGTTGTCTGAAAATAAAAAAAGTGATACTACTTATATTTTTCATCAATTTCTTTTATAAATATAAACATAAAGCTAAGAATATCAGGTCAGAAAAATAAAACTGTCATTATTTACAGAATTATGTTTTATTAAAAATCCTTAGAAACCTTAAGCAATTATTTTATTATATATTTTTTTTAATTTAATTTACAAGTAATATAACTAAGACTGGTCCGTTGGCGAAGTTGGCAGTATCCCTTCAGCTCCGCGGGTCGCTAGTTCGATTACCGCCGAGGGTCAACATTTTCTTTTAACAATTTGTTGGTTCATCGAGTCTTGGTGTATATATATTTAATTATATACTTATATAAAATTATGTGAGTATGTATTTACCACTTGTCAGTCACCATAACACAACTATTAAATTACTTTGGGCAGGAACGACCGTGTATATAATTGACCCATATAAGTAAGTAGCGGCATGTTACTTTCCCACTGCTGAAAATAGGCCTCTTCTCTCCGTTTTTGGAGAGAAGGTTTGGAGCTAAGACTTACCACGCTGCTCCAATGCGGATTAGTAGGTTACACATATCTCCAGAATTCTCTAGAGATATGCAGGTTTCCTCAAGATGTTTTCCTTCACCGAAAAGCGTGTGATAAATTGCAATTATCAATTAGACACATAAGTTTTAATAGAAAAACTCATTGGTGTCTGCCCAGGTTTGAACCCGTGACTTCCTCGAAAGAGTCGCACGATGTGACCGCTGGGCTACCACAGCTTATAAAGAAAATAATATTAATATATATTGAGCCATATATATCAATATTATTTTCTTTCTCATTTTTAATGTAATATTAAAATGTAACTAAGTATTGTTGGCGCGGCCACCTCGATTCGCTATGATCACACATCCGGTTTGACTTCTCCGTATCGCTTACGCTATGTCTATTTGACAAAGCCTTATTGTACATAATTAAATTGTAGAATTTCTTAACTTTGCGGTTTCGTGTGAATTTCTCCATATCTGAAAGAAAATGTTCAAATAATCTTCACATACAAAAATGAACATCATGTCCTCTATACACTCCGAAACGGCTGGAGCGATTTTAATGAAATTTTCTGCCAATCTTTAAAATGATCCAGCGGTTGATACTGTACAGTTTGATGGCGAGCATTTTTTTAAAACTGTTGAGTTCCGTTTCAAGGGGAATTCTAAACCAGATTGATCTGACACATCTTCTCTGATCTTCTCTGATCTGACAGATCAGGAAAACATTATAAGGAATATATGAATATATTTAAGTTAAGTTAAAATGTTAGTTGATAATCTGTAATAGCCCAGCGGTGAGACCGTCCGAATCTTTCCACGGTGTCACTAGCTCAAACCATTGAGTTTTTCCATTCAAAAGCGTCTAATTGATAAATCCAATTTGTCACGCTTTTCGGCGAAGGAACACATTGTAAGAAAATCTAAATATCTCTAGAGAATTCTGGGAATATGTGTAAATTACCAATCCGCATTGGAGCAGCGTGGTATGTCTTAGCTCCAACACTTCTCTCCAGAAACGGAGAGAGGAGGCCTATGCAAGACAAGTGGTAATAACAAGCCGTTACGTTACTTTTTGATCTTCTCTGTTCTGATCTTGATCTGACAGATCTTCTAACACAGATTGACTTGTGAAGTCAAAGGAAATAATCTTTCTAGACAAAGCTTCATTATACGCGTATTATAACCCAGCACAATACATTACATAAATAACTCACCTTTTACTGAGAAACCACAGTCGTGTTTCATATAACCACAACGTCTAATTCACATACTCCTTATGCAACCTCTTTATTTCTGCGACCATTCCATTTAAGATTACCGCTAATTCATCTGGACTTGATACTAATGCTGAATCAGCCATTGCTGCTAACCTGAGAACACCGCCATAACATAAAGCGGTTATACCTAAACCTGCAACAAAATTGTACGTTAATATTAGAGTAAATAGACCATAATGTAGAGAAGCTAGTCTTAAATGTGCAATATTACAATAAAGAGGAAGCAAACGAGGGTGATCTATTTGTCTCTCTTTTTTATATGTGATTAGACAAAGATGAAGTCTGCCGTGTGGTATCCTGTATCTATCCGACTGAGTAGACCACTATCATTTCTTACCGAGGTCTTGTAAAAGACGACTAAGGTAAGTAGACAAGCTGTGTGGTATCCGGCTGAGAACAATAGACCACCCTCATTTCTTATCGAGGTAAAAGGCGACTAAGGTAAGTTGACTCGCGCTGTGGTATCCAGTTGAGTAAAATAGACCACCCTAATTTCTTACCTAGGTGTTGTTAAAGGCGACTAAGATAAGTTGATCCACCGTGTAGTATCCGGTTGAGTAAAATAGACCAATCTATTTCTTACCGAGTTGTTGTTAAAGGCTACTAATATAAGTTGACCTACCATGTGGTATCCGGTTGAGTGGAATACGCAACCTATTTCTTACCAAAGAGTCGTAAAATACGACTAAGGTAAGTTGACGTCGGGCCGGCGGCCGGTCGTAAAATACGTAGTCAAAGCATGTGTCATCATGTTTATAACATATAGTGCCGATCCCACTTAGAGTGGGATAAGGGCAGGAGGATGATGAAATAAGTATCGAGCATGATCAGTATACAATTTCTTTACTTACCAGTGTTACCTTTGTTTGGCACAAAAAATACCAAAGATTTAACAACTCCACCACAAATATTTAATATATCAGGTCCAGGTAAATTGCTAAACACCATAGTAGCTTGGCTGCTATTAAACATTGGATGAAGTATCTCCTTTGGCAGAATACTGCATAGCTTCAGTAGGTAATAGTTGGTCTACAAACAGTAATTTGTAAATGTTAAGAGTAAAAATTATAATTAGCATTCTTAGAAAGGAGCAAGTTACCACTAGATCTTGTGTAGAGATCTTGAAGAGATGTTGTAGAGATCCCTAGAAGAGACCACTATTCTTACCGACGTGTTGTAAAAGGTGACTAAGATAAGTTGAGCCGTCATGTGGTATCCGGCTGAGTAGAATAGACTCCTCTCATTTCTTACCGAGGTGTTGTAAAGGCGAATAAGATAAGTTGATAAGTCGAGAGTAAGGTCGTCGATTGAATGAGAAAATGCTCATAAGAATACTAACAGCTATTTATTAGATTATTAAAATTGTATTAACAACTCAATTAACCGCCTGCTGCTATCCTATACGCGGCAAAAAAGCAATTATAATAAAATACAGACAAAATATCACTACTGAGCGACAATAGTAGTGTAACTCAAAAACACGTGTTTTGTACTACTAATAGGTGTAAATAGTAAAATATCATCCATACTAGACCAATCTACAGAAAGGTTTAAATTAAGTGTAAGAAACATGCTTATACGTAAAGCATATTACAAAATTGAAGATGATTATAATATTAAAAATGCTAGATTTGAAAATCCTTTCAGCTTCATGCGGGTTTGCGGTTTGTGAAATTGAAAATATTTAAAAGATTCTTTTCGGTAAGAGCAACATTCTGAACCAGTTGTAGCTTCATTAATCATATTGATCTTGACGTCTCCAAAAAGCTTTAAAGAGCTTATTTGAATAAAGATTATTTTGATTTTATTTGATCATAATTCAATATTCAGGCCGTTCTTTTAAGTAAACTAAAGCATTTAGCAATGAAAACTTTCATGAAAACTATCCATCTAACAACATCTCAAAACATGAGTTGTGCCACTATTGCAGCCCATGAGCGATTTTAATACCATGGTTTCATAAATCAAGAAGCATTTAGATTGCTAAGCGGAGTGAATAATAATCATAAAACATACGTAAGATAAGAATTTTCTTACCAGAGGATCAGCACTGTTTCTCAATCTATTAAAACGCCTTCTTATCTCTTTTAGATCCCCTCCAACAGGCAAATCAAGTATACTGACCGTAAAATTATTTTCCAATTTTGTTACTTTATCTTTATTTTGTGGAAATCTTATTGGCAATATCATAGCTACATTTTTGGGAGTTTGATTGTTTCCCTGCAAAAACACAAACAATTTTAAACGATAAATAATGTACTCGTAAATTTGAAAATGAAATTAGATTTATAATTAACTAGCTACTCCCCGGAAAGTTTATGTGTAACATAATATAGTAACCTAATACGTGTTTAGATTTTTTATTTCTTTGGGACTACTGAATTTTCCGAAATGATGATAAAATGATGATGTTCTCCTTGACGTATTCATCTACGGTGAATCTTAACTTACGCGTTTATAAGTACTAAGTATATAAGCGTTACAATGTTTTAAAATTGAATTCAGATTTCAGTTTTGCCTTTAAGGAAAATGCATTAAATTACTAAATATTTTACCTTTTCAAAGAAATCTCGAATACCAGAAGATATAGCGGTTGATAGGATAGCAGAAAAGTTTCCTTCCTCTGCATTATCTTTTATTTCTTTTATCATACCAAACAAATTATTTGGTTCTATCCATTTATAGATTTTCTTGCCAGTTAAATTAGGACCATGTAGTAAACTTCTATCAGGTTCTCTCAAAATTCCATCTATTAAACATCCGGACATATCCCACAATTGTTTCATAGTCTTTAAAAAGTCTGTTAATGTTTTTTTGCTATTAACTTTATAAATTTCTGGCATACAGAAAGTTACAAGCTCGTCTTCCTTCCCATCAGCTAATGCTTGACATAAGAACTCTATCAGAGCAACTCCATCACCTACAGCATGGTGTATCCTAAATATAATACCGTACTCAGATTTCCCTGTATCGTTCTTTATTTTCTCATTAGTGACTATAATTTGAAAAAGACCCTCGTCGTTAAAAGGTAATGGCTGATAAGACACTTCAGTCATAATTTCTTCTAAATCAGATTCGTTAAGATAGACACTATCGGATACATCAACAATACGAACATATTGACTTGTATCGATATAGCAACATTTTCTCCAATAGTAAAAGCCATATTCTTCAATTTTCCTATAAAATAACTTTTGTGTATCATTATTTTCGACTATGTTTTTTAATTTTTCATTTATACTCGTAACTAATTCGTTAGATGATTCATATTCTATAACTCCTAACACATTAATAATACTTTTTGTTGCATCATCTTCTAAACTCCAAAATACGTCTAGACTATCAAGAAATCCCGCGAAATGTTTGTCTCTCCTCTTAATAATTACAGAACACATCGATTTGTATAAATAAGTACCGATTAAAAACGTCGCAATAAGCGGTGCACTAAACATTAAAATTAAAAGTATTAAAAATTTCTGCAGCAAGTATTCGCTTTCAATTTTAATTTTTACTTTCCTTTTGAGAGTTTCATACTGTAATCAAAGAGTACATTTTACAGTTATATTAATAACGTTTTTATTAATAAAAAATGAGCTAGCTAATCATGTTGAAGAAATATAGTTTTTTCATGCTTTTTCCAAAAAATTAATGGTTTTTGAGCTTTTTTTATGAATAATTTTTTATTGAATTTTTATATTTTAATACGCATATTTCGGGAAATAATTTAGTAAAAAGTACTATAACGCGTATGCACCTATAATTTTAATTTCTTGTTTATGCTTTACTCGTATTAAATTAAATTATTTAGACGACCATGGCCATCAATTAAAAAACAAAATAATATCAATATTTAAAATAATAATTTAATTTCCAATTAGAGTAGAGTCAGAGCCAGAGTAACATATATTGTAGAGCAAGCATTTTTAAGATTGAAAATATTTTTGAAAGATCACAAAAAATTATCGTTGTCTCATTCCTTTCAACGGTAGTCATATCATAATAAGAACATTTAATCAATATTAAAGAATATACAATCATTATACTCACTTCAAAACTCAAAACGAAATTGAGAAGAATAGTAATTAATGTTCCACTGATAGCGCCTATCGCAGCCACCTCTGAAATAATCGCAGTTTCTATCGATGCAGATGTATTAAAGTGATAATTAAATACATCTTCCGATAGTTTTTCGTTTACAAGCACTGAAGAATTCAGTCTCAACCGTAAGTCTTCCATTGTAAAAAATATATCGAAATACTATTTTCAGTACACAATCGTCTTCTCTAACACTTCCAAACCAACTGAACTTTTTCTAACAAATCCGTATATTACAAAGAAAAGGGAAACCTTAGTAAGTCTCAAGACATGGTACATGATCTAATTAGCCTTAATTATTTAATGCAACTATATTACATCATATTTTGGTTAATGCCATCATTTAAAAAATTTCAGTTCAATTTTATGTTTAAAAAAAACTAATTATTTTGAAATGTGGTTATTACATCAGAAAAATTCAGTCTTTTACTCTATTATTATATATAACGTTATATTTGAGGTCTTAATAAACTAAGGTCTTAAACTGTAGGCCACCTTTAATGAAGTGCGCTGATAGTATAGTCAGTTGCCATCTTTTTCTGAGGTCTTTAATCGATTTAATTGAATTAATCAATTTTTATCAAATATTGATGCGATTTTTTTAACTTACCTTAACAAGCGATAATATAGATAAATTATAAAGATAAAATATATAATCCAAATATTTTCTAAAACGGCGAAGTTAAAAATATATATATCAGAATATACCCATGTATTTCCTATATACTAAAATAAAAATAAGGCATACCCAAAGATTTATCTTTGGTTATCCTTAGTGCCTTATTTTTATTCATCATATATCATAGGTACAAAAAGATGTTTGCCTTTTATAGGTGCCTATATATCGCTGGCTTGAATGCTGTGTTAAAGATAATACAAAATATTTTAAGGCGCACACGCCGAGAATTATTAATAAAAAAAAGATATCCCATAGACGAAGTGCTTTTGCTTATATTAACTTTTAGGTCAATAATGTCAAGTTCATACTAAAATAATAACAAGTTTATTTCAAATTTGTAAAGTTTCCATAAATGTAGATCTCACATTTCTTATACATACAATAAATTACATCTCTTTGATTATCTATATTATGAGATGCACTAACAAAGGAACTAAATAATAAACTAACAATCGCCAGCGGCTCCAACCGCGTGAAAAGTTAAAACTGTAATATAGGGGTTAACCTTATAAGCTAGACATATGCTGTCAAGGACTTTTATTTAGAACTTTTAGATGGCAACAATTTTGTAACACATAATTTTTAAATATCTTTTACTTGGCGCACGCAAGGAAAGCTTTAAATTTTGCCGTTTTCGTAATATTTTTTTCTTGCTGCTCCTCTCCTTTTCACCTGATGTTATAGTCCATAGCCTTCCCCGATAAATTCGCTATCTTAAACTCAAAGAATTTTTCAAATCGGTTCAGTAGTTCCAGAGATTAGCGTGTTCAAAAAACTCTTCAGATTTTTATATTAGTATAGATATGTATATAAAGGAAATATATAAAGTCCTGAAGAGTTGGCTGTTTAGGACTTTATATTATGTATTTTTTCATCAGCATTGGTAATTGTTTGCCGTTTAATAAAACAGAGTACATTGATCCATATAAACGATACAGAAGCAACGTAAACGACACGTAGATTGCTAGGGACGAAGAAAAAGTTAATTGTTTGTGCCGGAATCCAAAAAGCTTGATTTGCCATAAATGTCTTCCAATATTTGCTTCTTAATTCTTCGAAAACGTCTTCCTTGCGTTCTAAAACACCTAACACTGAAAGAATAAAAACATTGTTTTTGAAATCTCATTGAAATGTCAACCGAATGATATTCTACGTTTTAAGCCCAATATGACATAAAAATATTATATTGTCATACAAGCCATGAAACTCTATGCTATATTTTTCTTTCTCTTTAACAATATGTCTTCATCTTCTTCCTGCCCTTATCCCACTCTAAGTGGGGTCGGCTCAACATGTTATAAACATGTTGTCACATGATTTGGCTACCTATTTTACGATCGGCCGCATACCTGACATCAATTTACCTTAGTCGTATTTTACGACTCCTCGATAAGAAAGAGGGTGGTCTATTCTAAGCAACCGGATACCACTGGGTGGGTAACCTTACCTTAGTCGCCTTTTACGACACCTAGGTAAGAAATAAGAGTGGTACTATTCTCATAGATAATACACTATATAGGATAACTATTCTACTCAGCCGAATACCACACGGCGGGTCGACTTACCTTAGTCGCCTTTTACGACACCTAGGTAAGAAATGAGAGTGGTACTGTTCTATTCAGCCGGATACTACACGGCGTTCTCTTTAACAATATGTAAGTACAATAAAGAGTTAAAATAAATAAATAAACTCTCAACCTTATATCTACAGTACTATATGCTATAACAATGTCATGACGTCCTGACATAATGTCGTATCACCGTCGAATCTTGATTTCTTAGTATTAATTTAGTACTAATATCACGACCCATATCTTACAAGTTACCCGTATACTTGCTGTTCGAATATCTATGTAAGAACTCACATGTGTAGAATGCTGCAAGCAATATTGGAGTCATGATGAATTGATCGGAAGTCACTTTGGTTGCTACAGTCTTAACGGCAGTACCCACGAACTTTTTATCCAAGAATTTGTACCTTAAACAAAATTGAAAATGTTTATTACTTAATTAATTATAGCTGACTATGACATTATCCTCCTGCCCTTATCCTATTACTAGTATGTAGTCTTATCGTAAAAGACTACTAAGGTAAGTCCCGCCGTGTGGTATCCGCCTTAGTAGAATAGACCACCCTCGTTTCTTACTAAAGTGTCGTAAAACGCGACTAAGGTATGGTCAGGCAGAAGGACTGAAGAAGATGATGACGATAATATATTAAGTATAGGAAAAAATATTTATGTTCTCTTACCAATAGTACAATGTCGGAGCGTACAAACAACTGCCAACAGCAACGATACGACCTGCCGAAGCGAAGTTTAGCTCTGGTTTATCTGGCTAGAAATGGCACAAAGTATTAACACATTGTGTGCCTATACATTTCGCAGCGGAGCGGGCGTTTTTCGCGTTAATTTAGTTATTTAGTCACCCACATTATTTATTATTTTTATACCGATAAACAAGCATATTGTTACACTAACCCATATTAGTTAGTGACCCGCCCTGAGTATCAATCATCAGTAAACGTACTAGTACGTATCCCGTGCTCAAGTATCAATCGTCAGAAAACGTACTAGTACGTGTGCCGCGTTCCAGTATCTATCGTCAGAAAACATACGAATGTGTCCCGCGGTCAGGTATCAATCGTTAGAAAACGTACTATTACATGTCCCTTGCGTAAGTATCAAACGTCAATAAACGTACTAGTACGTGTCCCGTGCTCAAGTATCAATCGTCAGAAAACGTACTAGTACGTGTGCCGTGCTTATGTATCAATCGTCAGAAAACATACTACTACGTGCCCCGCATACAATGTTTTCAAAGTCCTAGAATAATAATCATATTGAAGATATAGAAATTGTAGTAACGTTAAAAGTGGTAAAAGCTAACTGGGACCGTGACTATGGTTATACAATCAGCCCTCCGCTACACGTCACCGTAAATCGTTGTCCGATCTCATAAAAAGGAAACCTTTGGACAATTTTTCTCCGGCTCTAGTAGAGGTTCTGTGCTATGCTCTTTGCATTTCCCAACCCTGACTATGTTTTTGTGCTCGCCCGTCCCTCCTGGTGACGCTGCAAAAGCCGTTGTAATGATTTTGGTAATCTCAATAGTAAATGTAGAGAGAATGTTGCAGCCGAAATTTAGGCCGCGTACATCGATTGTTTTTCTGCTAGTAACTTTGTTTATTAAACAAATAAACGCTTATGCAAAGAATTAACATTAAATATTGTAACAACATTTAAAACAAGATTTAATCTATTATCCTACCCGATGCACGACAGAACAAACGTTTTAAATTGCGCGTCGTCTCCCTAATTGAGTCCCTATGTACATGGAAAATTATTACTGAAATAACATCCTCTATATTATCTTTCATCGCATACAATTTTCATATAAGAGTGCTTTGGTACATCGTACATAAATGATTTCAAAAACTTTATTAATATAAACATCTACACGCAGTTAAAGCTATTTTGTATATAGAGTGCGTTTCGTCGAATTAGAATATTTTTCTTACATTCCCGTACTAAAATTAGATTAGAAAATTGGCACAAATGTTTGAACCAATATTAGTATATATTTAGAGATAATAATAGCACATAGCAATACACTAGCGTGATCTCGTGCTGTAGTTACTAGCGTTTTGTCACGGGTAGCGTGGCCGAGCGGTCTAAGGCGCTGGTTTAAGGCACCAGTCTCTTCGGAGGCGTGGGTTCGAATCCCACCGCTGCCATAAATTTTTTATCATTTTAGTAAAGTTATATTTTTTATCATTCCTCAACACCCTTTAAAGAGGTAAAAGTATTAGTCTTAAACTGTTAAGCTATGTTGGCTCAGTTCTCTTACATATCCCCTTATTCCTGATTTTATGATATTTAGATATCCTTTGATTTTACGATGTTTATCATATATTGTATAAATCTACTGGTCATAAATCTATTAGCATTCTATGACTTATAAGAATGTGTTTAATATTCAGTATCCAAAAAATTTAGGGGAAACCTTGATGCTTTATAAAAAAAACCTTTTTTATTTAAATACCTAGTATAATATGACGTTTTCACTATCCCGCCCGGCGAGGTTACAAAATCCGCCAGGTTTAACAGCATATAATATAATAAGTTCGATAAAAATTAAAAAGGGCTGCTATTTAATACCTAATATATTTTTTTCACAAACATATATCCTTCGAAACTAATACAAAATAAGCTTTCATTTTAAGGAAAATATAGAAATATTTTGAAAGCGAGAATTACTAGAATATGTGCAACCGATTGACAAACATTGTAGGAGTAAGGTAGGTCAGCCTCATACACTTCTTTCTTATTGAAAGAAGCGTTAAGGCCATTTATTCACGTGCGTTTATTTACCGTCAAATAATACGGTTGTTTCACCGTGCGTTGTCACGGTTGGTAACTTGTATACGGCGCTGGCGCTATGCTATAGGGCCGTTATATGTTTATTTTCATCGTTGTTTAAAAGGTTATTTATCTATGTTTGTATCTTACCGCATAAATTTTATTGAAGGTCTGCTGCGATAATTCGGCTGCAGTGTAGAATGTGGCATATACCGCAGTATTAGTGAGAACCGGCCGCCTTTTAAGCATTTGTCGCCACCAATTTGCCATGCGGAAAGCCATTATGAGATACACTGTAACATAAATTTATATATTCTGCGTCTTAATTTAACTTAACTTTAATAACTTTAACTTTAATACAAAACCCAATTTATATTTGCGACCTACTAGTATTAGATTAGGACAAAGTAGGATTTACCATTCTTTGTATGATGCTAAACTTGCGTTAAATTAAAAAAGTTTCCAGGCCATTTCCGATTCTGTTTGTATACCACAGTAGAAAATAAATTAAAATAAAAATAAAATAAAATAAATAGTAAATTGTACCTAATTATAATAACAAGAAATAAGAGAAATCAAACGAGACTGCATCTGCACCTTTTTTATGTATTATTATACAAAGATAAGTATACTATAGTTTAATCTTCCCTCTCATTATTTATGGTTACACTCTGACTTACAGGCCTGTCTATGACTCCCCTAATGTAGTATAATCACTCTATGAAGATGGTACATCACTATTACTACTAATTGCAATTACAGCGCCTTCTAGAATACTAGCATCGTAATTGCTCTATAACTAATTGTTTCTCTTTATCTCTTTACAAGCCAATCAATCATTGGGTTACTCGTTATCATAACAGAAAAGGTCATTGTTAAAAAAACACGTATATATAATGTAAAGTTTACCAAGCATGTTCAATCCATTCGAACAATAATAATACACATCTTTAAAATTTTAAGTAATAAAATTTATTTTAATGTAAGTAAAAAAATAAACCATAAATCATTATAATATACGTACAAAATCGTATTGGTAATTAAAAAATATAAATTATTTTATTTTATTTACTTACGTGATGTAAAATGTTTTTGTTCCAATTTTAAATTTGTCACCCTATATGGATCAAAAGTAGTGTCGTAAAGAGTTTAGTTTCTGGGCCTTTAGTGTGCAAATAGCCTATCAAACATTAAATTATTATAACAGTGTTTTTCAACGTAACAAAAATATTTACGTTATATTAAAATTATACTCCGCAGTAAATTTCTTCACAGAAAGTAAAGTCACATCACTTTACAACTATTAGTGCTTAAATATTTATTTTTAAAAGTATTTCAAGAACATTACACTGCATCTATCATAAGCCACACTGAGCGACCCTCCGCCGCACTCAACGGCGTCACAATTGACTTCAATGGAATAATTTAAAAACTACTCTGTCACAATCTACATACAGATAATACGTATATATTTTTTATTCTTACAATACGTATAGTATATCGACACAGATTAATATATTGTTTGTCAATAATTGTAAACGAAGAACACTCAAGTGCACGTTTACGGACAAGGAACGTATCTCAATAAGTATTGAATTTAAGAGATTTATTAACTTGCATTCCTTAGGGCGATGTAATCCCCAGCATTACAACTAACGTACATTTCATTGCGGACTCACATTTTCCTTGATTTTCAAAGCTATCATCAATTTCTTCGTCCCATGTCACACTAACTTTAATGTACTTATATTATTTTGACCTAGACGGATTTTATTATGTTAGGACTTAGACCTAAAACAAAATGATCTAATTCACTGAAAAATGCAAAAAAGATACAAGTTCTAAGATGTTCATAAAGATGGCGCCAGATGTATTATGTTGTCTTACTAAAAAGTTCACATTTATATGAAACTGTCTCGTTAAAAATAATTATTGTAATTATTCTATTTACTTTATCGCGGATTATAGCAAAATAATTTTATTATTACTTTTGTATTATGGATCTCCGAAAGTAACGCCAAATTCTATAAATTATATACTTAATATGTTGTGATTATATGTATAATATAAGATAAATAGTCGGGATAAGTACGCAACTAGAGCTACTCTTGTCTTGTGTTCGGTTCATAGTAGTGAATTTGAGACGTAGCATTGCAAAATGCTCGTAATTTGTTAAATATTAAACTCTATATCAATGAGGTAACGTCCAAGTTTAGTTTAAACATCGTCATGCTTGGCATCCTTATAGTTATGAGACCGCAAATTGATTAGATGTCAATTTTTAATTCTTCATTCCTATCAATATAATGAAGATGTGTGAATCAACACATTCGCATTCGCGCTTAATCACACAAATTTGACCCTTTGCTGGGCTTTTTAACAGGCTAACGCTGAAATGATCCTTCATAATTTATAGGGTTCAAATCCCAGACAGGCGTATATGAAATTTCGTATTTGTTTAATAGAAAACGTAAAATCAACTTGCAAATGTATATAGGATCAAAGATTTCCTAAGATACATGATAACTGCCAATACGTATTGGCATGTTGGCTACATATTCAGCCTAATCTTTTTTAGATCGATTTTTACCAAAGACAGAGTATGTTTTTGCACAAGTGTGTAACAATAAGCGACCTCCAATGTCAATAAGTTATAGGATCAGGCGATGATAAATAAAAAAAAATGAAGATGAAAAATAAAGAGATGATAATAAATACAATTTTATTTTTATTCTCAATAAGGTGTCGTAAAAGGCGACTAAGGTAAGTTGATCCACCGTGTGGTATCCGGTTAAGTAGAATAGCCCACCCTCTTTCTTACCAAGGTGTCGTAAAATACGATTAAGGTAAGTTGATGTCAGGTAGGCGGCCAATCGTAAAATCGTGGCCAATCATGTGACAATATGTTTATAACATGTTGTGTCGACCCCGTTTACAGTTGGATAAGGGCAGGAAGATGAAGAATATAATTTTTATCCTACACAAATAATTTTCAAAAAGATTTATAATATCCACATACGAAATAGACTCGGGATATTTTTACATTCAAAATATAATCGGATAAGTGAGATATTTTTAGTTCGAATTCATATTAAAACGAAAACATACAAAATCAAAATGTAGAGTCATTTGGCATGACGTAATGAATGAAGTATGCACAACACTGTTAAATGAAAAACCGAGTCTAGTATAATAAATGTGCGACCAGTACCGACTACCGTTAATACTAGAAAACATTGCTTCCAACAACGCTACATGCGCTATCGCTAAATGCACACGAAAACAAGGACAATTTTAAGAATTTTAAAGTAAAAATAAAGTATAACTGCTACGACCGTTCTTACAATATTATGGTTGGCAAACAACGTTGCAACATTGTTAATTTAAAAATAGAAAACAAGTTACAAGAGAGCCACATTTGCGTAGAGCAAATTATCAAAGTTTTATATAAACATACTTCCTAACACCTTCCACGAATTTCCTAACTTCCTCAAACAATCTGTTGCTGATACATGAGAATAAATATGTACATAAACTTGTGTATTGTTATCTAATCAGTTATAAAATCTTAAATTAAGTCTTTTTAACAACTAGGTAAAAGTTAAATATCTTTCATATAAAATATAGTGTAGTATTACAGAGTGAGAAATGCATTAGTAATCTGTTCACAAAAGTTATTTTGTTGTATAGAATTTTTAAAATTTGAAATATCAAGCGGGGCGGGAGGGCGCCGTGATCGCTCGTGCCAGGTAACAGGAGGTACGGCCAAACCCAGTGGTAGCGAACACACCAAAGTGGACAAAATCTAGTCATTATTAAATCGTTGATGATAAAATTTTAGAAGTATAGACATTTTTCTCAAGTTTCTCACTTATTTTAGTTTTATAATTGATAGACTGTGCTATATATATAGAACACTACTAAACAAGTATAATCAAGAAAACATAGGTAGGTGTTTTAAAATAATATATCGACACAGAATTTTTTTTTGCCAATATAAGACGTTATGCCTTTCTTTATAATTACGCCGTGTGGTATCCGGCTGATTAGAATAGACCAACCTCATTTCTTCCCGAGGTGTCGTAAAAGGTGACTAAGGTAAGTTGACCCACCGTGTCGTATCCGGTTTAGTAGAATAGACCATCCTCTTTCTTACCGAGGTGTCGTTAAATACGACAGAGGTAAGTTGACGTCAGGCAGGTGGCCGGTCGTAAAAACGCAGCCAAATCATGTGACAGCATGTTTATAACATGTTATGCCGACCCCACTTAGAGTGGGATAAGGGCAGGAAGATGATGAATTATTAGACTATGTTATACTATATAGAACACTACTAAACAAATATAATCAAGAAAACCTTTTCAAAAGTCAACATAGGCGTTTTGAAATATCGACGCTGAAATATTTTTGCCAAATATAAGACGATATGTGTTTTTTCATAATTTTACAACATATTCCTAATTAGCTACATATCATAACACCAAAATGTCATTATAAATAAGCAAATGCATAATTTCTTAATACAATTCATCAACTTCCTAGATAATTACAAATCGATATTTTCATTAGAACTTTAGGAAATTAGTTAGTGATTTAGTTAATAACCAGGTAAAATTTAATTATGACCAAATCTCGGAAAAGTAGAACAGTGCGCGTTCTTGAAGCTTAGCGGTCGTCCTCCCTCCACGTCATTCGTATCTCGCTCCAACGCCATCGCTCTATCTCTCTCTATCGACACATTCAGTAAACGCGCAACCAGCGTGTAAAATAGGTGTGCGATTGTTTGTAGTAACAAACTGAAAAAAAACCTGTTTGTGTACATTATCTACAGTCAAAGGGAAACAGCAATACACAGAATATAAAGAGGTGTTAATATAGTGATATAATATTAGATTTAACTTGTGCCAGTGGGTTTTGAAACAGTGGAAACTTGTGCGCGGTCCTTGGTTGGAGGCTTTACGGCTTTCTGTCTTGTTATTCGTCGAATGCAATTAGAGGCTACGGTATGTTTCTATTTTCTAAGTCAAACATAATATTCATTATAATATAGTATATACTTATGGTTATCTACCTTACTCTCTCTCTACCATAAACATGATATTTACTATGAATGTTTAAAAAATAAGCTCAAGAAATCGATCTTAAGTGGTAAAGGCGTTTAGCTGTAAAATAAATTTTAAGTAACGTAGATAACAGATGCCTCGTTGTTAAGGACTCTTGGGTTTTATCTCGCGGTTGCCTTAGAAAGCGTGGGTTTTGTATCGTGATTCGTGAGTCTGACATGACAGCCCGCCAATAAACTGGTTTGCTTGAAAATTGGTCAAACTAAACAAAAATTGAGGAAATAAAACAGGCACAAGACCTCTACTATTGTAACAATATTAGGAAAAAATTATATACAAATAAAATATTCCAAATAAGATATACTGGCTATATTGACTGCCTCGTTGGCGCAGTTGGTAGTGACCCTGCCTTCAGCTCCACGGGTCGTGGGTTCGATTCCCGTCAAAGGCCAACACTTTCTACCCAAAATTTGTTGATTCTTCAAGCCTGGGTGTATGTATATGTATTTAAGTATGTATTTAAAATTATATAAGTATATATTTACTAGGTGTCTGTCACCCATAACACAAGTATTAAGTTACTTTGGGGACGGAAGATCGCGTGTGTTAGTGTCCCATATATTTATATTTATATAAAAAAAATTATAGATTCTAGTTATTATCGTAACTCACTTAGGTACTTCAATGATTATTTTTTTTAGATAAAAACTATTTTTATAACAACCTTTTTTAAAATATAGTATTGAAATTGTATCATTAAAAAAAATATCATTGTAGTCAATTGGTCAATAGTGAGGATTAAGAGTCTGGAAAAAGAATATATTTTTTTAATTTTACTAAAATCTCTTTTACTTTTTTTCGAACCTTTATTTTACGACCTAGACTTCATTCATTTCACTCGTATTTCCCAGAATAAATTTTATTCACAGTATTGAAGTTAGTGTAAATGGCTAGATGCAACAGACTATATCAAACACTGTTTATATTTAAACTCCATAGACAACGATTGCGTAAATTATTCGTGAAAGTTGACTACACAAATACACTTTCGTATTTAGAATTAAATATATCGCCCGACATAGCAAGGTATAACCTACTTTTGTTTTCAACTTTATTATGGAAAGTAATAATTTATAGAATTAGGCGTTACTTTGCGGAGGTCCATAATACAAAAGTAATGAGAATATTATTTTGCTATAATCCGCGATAAAAGAATATGTAATGCTAAATGTAGAGTGTACTATTCGTTCTCATACCTGATACATGAAGAATTTGTAAGAACTCATGCACTACCCGACACCGATGACACAACAATACACAAGCACTGCACACATTCACCACCACGCCTACCAATGCTGGTTCGGAAAGCTGTTCCTACCGAGAAGAGCCAGCAAGAAATTCGGCGGTTGCTCTTTTAAAAATATAATTCTTATAACTAGTTACATTTAGTCATTACTGCCTTGTACAGGGTCTAAGTGAGCTATATCCACACACTCTTATCTTCCAAGTAATCCTCAACAGTATAGTAGGCTTTCTGGATCAGCCTCTTTTTAACAGTGTTAATCAATAGTATCAATAAGACCATTTTTTCTATGGTATAGGATGGCAAACGAGCGATTTACCTTAAGTAATCACCGCCGTCCACGACCTCTCGCGGAGCAAATGCGTTGCCGTCCTTTAAAAAGGTGAAAAATACGTTGTTAGAAGATACTTATGTCGTACCGATCCGGAAACTGCCAAAGGTAGATCGTTCCATAAAATGGTGGTGCTCGGAAGAAATTATATGAACACCGTACTTTAGTAGATCGCTAAGCATCCAGATGGTAAGGATGATAACCTGTGGTTACGCGTAAGTTTATAACAAAAACACATTGGTGACGGGGGTTTGAACCTGTGACTCCCTCGAAAGTAAAACAGTTCCCACGCAATTTCATCGTAATATTCAACCCGCGGTCGTATCCAAGTCCTTCGCAACCGGACACAAGTAACATAGAAAGCTAACTTACATAAACTTACCATTTCCTATACTGCGAATAGAAATTGTGAGAATTAAATATTTAACGTAATCGGGGTTTCTTTATCTTTTCTAATTATGCAGAATTTTGGTTCAATCTTCAGTTATAACTATTTGTAAGAAATCCGTTACACATATGGCTCAGAGTTGACTGACCCAAAGACAGCAAAAACTCTTTATAACTAATATCGGCTTTGTTTACGTAGTTTAGTATCGACATAAGAATTGTCTAAAAAGTAGAAAGTAAAGTAGCGGCCTGTTACTATCCCACTGCTAACAATAGGCCTCTTCTCTCCGTTTTTGGAGAGAAGGATTGGAGCTAAGACCTACCAAGCTGCTCCAATGCGGATTGCTAGGTTACACATATCTCTAGAATTTTCTAGAGATATGCAGGTTTCCTCACGATGTTTTCCTTCACCGAAAAGCGTGTGATAAATTGCAATTATCAATAAGACACATAAGTTTTAACAGAAAAACTCATTGGTGTCTGCCCGGATTTGAACCCGTGACCTCCTGGAAAGAGTCGAACGGTGTTACCGCTGGGCTATCACAGCTTCTTGTTTGAAGAATTGTCAATGTAACTTTAACTATTGCTGAAAACTGCATTAATCTATTGCTCTTTTTGACACACTTCAATTCAAACTTTGTTTACTTATGAAGAACCGTTGGCAATTCTTTCCTATCCTACTAATATTATAAATGCGAAAGTTTGTGAGTATGGATTTTTGTTTGTTACCCTTTCACAGCGTATCCGCTGAACCAATATCGCTGAAGTTTGGCACAATTTTTCCTTATACACCGGAATAACATATAGGCTATAGAAATCCTTATAATTATATAGGAATAGGTAGACACTAAAAGCGCCATCTATTATCAACCTATCACGCGACAACAGTCACGCAAACCAAGTCGCGGGTAAACGCTAGTACTATAATATAAATAACTGAAAAAAAATAATCAAATCAAAAACCAATTGCACTAAAAGTTATTAATTATATTAGGTAAAAAAAAACACGTTTTTAAAGCATAATGATATTCATGATTAAGATGGCACGCTTTTTTCACAATAATACTAATATTTTTCATTATTTTTTTTCAATTTTTTTTAATGACGAATAAACCCTTTATGAGTCCAACCGCCCTACGGGTTAAAGCGACGGGCATGTCAGACTTTCAACTACAAAAACGACCTGAGTACTCCACCACGCTGCTGGTGGCGGAGCCAAGGTACACATTGTCTCCAGCAGCATTTTTATTCTACTTATATTAAGAATAATTTTCATTGTTTTTTTAATTAGATTTATTTTAATAAGTTACTGTTTCGTTTGACGGTGTTACATCGTTACGCGGATCCTCAAGAAATGTTAGTCAATAATTGAGTGTGGATAATGGATTAAGACTATAATAGAAATAGAAGCATTGATAACACCTGTCGGGTGCAGCGAGGGTGGCATATTTGTTAGCCGTTTACCTGCGCTTCCTGATAGTCTAAGAGCCAGTTTCAAATATAGACCTATAGATATACATATAACAATTATAAAAAATAAATATTACTGTTTATATATTGTAGTATATATTATGCTGTATTATAACTCAAATTCAAAATTTTCTTTGTTCAAATAAACTTGTAAACAAGTACTTTTGAATCGTCAATTCTACTACTGGTTCGGAAAGCTGTTTCTACCGAGAAGAGCCAGCAAGAAACTCGGTGGTTGCTCTTTTCAACATTATACTTATAACTAGTTACAGTAAGTCACTATCTTGTACAGGGTCGGACAGTAGCTATATCCACGCATTCTCATCGTCCAAATAATCCTCAACAGTATAGTAGGCTTTTCGTATCAGCCTCTCTTTAATAGTGTTTTTCAACTGCTGTAATGGCAAAGCTACAGCTATAGACGACATAAATAGGTAGGACGCTAAAGTTAAGTTACGTATGTTATTAAATTATAAAACTGATAAATACATTTTTATTTATCCAATTTTTATTTATTTAAAATCCAAATATAACATGTTTTATGTCCTCCGACAGCTTCTTTGTCTGTACTGTACAGTAAAACTTCAGATTTTGACGAAACGATTATTATATTAGAATTGAAATGTATCCATGTCATATATTACATATTTGAAAAAAAATTAATGTAGTTTTTTTTTTCTTTCTATACATTTTTATGAGTATGCCTTCTATGAATAAAAGTTTTTTTCGTAATATGAATGGATCAGGTACTACAAACAGGTGCAGCGACAAGTGTATAAGGGGTCCCTATAGTTTACGAATTAGCTGTGCAACGCATCGTTGCTAGGGGTAGCTCGCCCTACAGCTAAACGTTGAATATTCACAATATCAAATTAAAATAATTAATGTATTTTTTAAATTGTATATTTATATAATTATACTTAATGCCTTTGGTCGTTTTAAACATATGTTAACAAGTAAAAGTTTTTTTTATCGATCACTACTACCTACTATTGTACGAGTATCGGATACCCATTTGAGTCACTTTTCAAACAACACAGTCTATTTGAACGTTATAATTTATGATGTAAGTGTTATTATTTAAGATTTATCTATATTAACATTTAAGATTTGTAGAAAATGGTACCTGTTTTGACTTAAGTGGTACAAAAAAAATTGCGCTTATTTAACTAAAATAGTGAATACAGTAGTTTATGTACATGAACAGGTCATTTTTAAGTGGTCAAAGGAACAATGTAGAGCACGCCGAGTGGTATCCGGCTAAGTAGAATAGTACCACCCTCATTTCTTACCGAGGTGTCGTAAAAGGCGACTAAGGTAACTTGAACCACCGTGTGGTATCTGGTTTAGTAGAATAGACCACCCTCCTTCTTACCGAGGTGTCGTAAAACACGACTAAGGTAAGTTGACGTCAGGCAGGCGGACGGTCGTTAAAACGCAACCAAATCATGTTACAGCATGTTTATAACATGTTGTGCCGACCCCACTTAGAGTGGGATAAGGGCAGGAGAATATATATAGTAAATACAGTAGTTTTCAGTAGTTAGTTAACATAAGAGTTTAATTCCTTCCGTAACCTTGCTCGTATCTCAAAATAATTTACTACATTGGAATTAATTGAGATGCCATTATTCCGTTCTAGCTCCCAAAACTTGTCTGCTTTGTCACATATGATGCTTTGTGTTAAACCTTCCTTGGATCTGCTTCTCTGTTACCTTCAACATCAGTAGTTTCTCCATCTTTTCAGGGACGAGAAGACATATTAAAAATATTGTATTTCAAAAGTAAAATAAACGGTTATTCCTTATTATAGAACAAAAAATACACATATGTAAAAAAAAGTAGCTTTTACCCGCATCTTCGTTTGCGTGGACTTTAGTCGCATGATAGGTTGATAATATATGGCGCCTTTCAATTTCATCCTATTATGAATTAACAGGATTTCTATAGTCTATATGTTATTCCGGTGTATAAGGAATGATTGTGCCAAATTTCATTGATATCGATTCCGCGGATTCGCCGTGAAACAGTGAAACAGCCGCCACAAACACATCCATACTCACAAACCTATGCATTTATAATTATTAGTAAGATAGAAAGATATTTTTACAGCCTAAATATTGACATTAAATTAAACAACTGGTTTCCTTAATCATAAATCAGCGATCTCTTCCGAGCAATCTGATTTGAATAGAATCAATTTAAATTGTTTATAGGCGGTTTTCCTCAATTTTTTGTACGTTGCTTTAATGTTAATATGTAATATTAATTATAATAATATTACCTGGTTATTATTAGATAAGGTTTTATTTAAATATACACCGGTAGTTCTCAAATAGTACAGATTTATATCAGCTCGCTCTTTGGGTATATCAGATATACGATAGGTAAAACTAACAAGTTTTTCTGACAATAGAGCGAGAGCGGATTATCATTTGTTTACCGTTTACCTGAGCCCAGTAACACATGATAATCTCCATCAAATATTTTCCCACAAAACTTATATTAACCTTTGCAGTCGTATTAAATTTCGATTTTCTTATTTTTTTTGGATATTTTGGAAATTTGGATATTCTTAATTGATAGTAGCACATTATTAGTTTCACCTAATAGGTTTCTTATGAATATTATAATAGACCAACCTCATTTCTTACCGAGTTGTCGTAAAAGGCGACTAAGGTAAGTTGACGTCAGGCAGGCAGGCGTAAAATGAATAGACAAATTATTTAATAATATGTTAGAAGCATGCTTAGTCGTGTGGATCAGGCAGAGTAGAGTAGACCCACCCCATTTCTTACCGAAGTGTCGTAAAAGGCGACTAAGGTAAGTGGACCCTTCGTGTGGTATCCGGCTGAGCAGAATAGACCACCCTGATTTTTTAACGAGTTATCGTAGAAAGCGACTAAGGTTAGTTTTGCGGTATACCGCTGAGTAAAATAAGCCACCCTTATTTCTTACCGAGGTGTCGTGAAAGGCGACTAAGCTAAGTTGACGTCAGGCCGGTCGTAAAGTAACTAGCCAAACTATCTATATATATTTATATGTTAGAAACATGGCGTGCCGTCCCGTTTTAAAATGGGATAAGAGCGGGAGAATGATGCATTATAGAAATAAATCTTTCTTTTAAACCCTTGTATAGTAATTAGACACCTCAATCATTTGTTTCGCACGCTCAACCTAAACAATTATAATATTCGTGAAACGTGGCGACGTCAGAAATCTGTTTAAACGGCATTCTATAATACAAAGTTGAGCAGCAAATGACTCACGCTTTCGAAATGTCTCGTGATGTCACACCGGTATGCGATACCACTACACGGAACAAAAGGTCCATACGTTCATAATTGCATAACGGATATTTTGACTTAAAATTTTGGAGTTATATTAGAGATTTATTTTGGTATTGAGATGATTAGCTGGCAACTGGCGTAATTTTTTTATACGTATATTACTGGAGTTCAGGAGGCGAATTGCAGTCAGGTACTACTTACTCATATACAAAAGTAATGAAAATATTATTTTGCTTTAATTAATTATTATTAATATTTAGCATTCGAAACGCGAATCAAGCATCGCGTGGAAGCATACTTACTCCCAGAGAACTTTTGGGATATGTGTAACATACAAATCTTTAATGTTGCAACCTCAATTTTTCTCTAACGAGCCGTAATTTTTTTTACTTTTAAACAAAAGTCTTTATATAGGGAAATATGAGTTTTAAAACAACTAAGTAAACTCGCAGGCGATAATACGGAAATTGTGTTGGCGTATGTAAATTGTATTACCATGTTTTTCTTCATTACATAGAACGTGACAATCATAAAATATATATTAAAATAAATTCTCAATTATGCGATATAAGAACCTAAATACTTATGCGATATAAGAACCTAAACAACTCTGTAATAAATATGTATATTTCAGTTATAGTTAGTTACCAAACAATCGTTTCAGAATGTTGCTCTTCTTGAAAAACGCCGTGTGATACCCGGCTGAATAGAATAGCACCACCCTCATTTCTTACCGAGGTGTCGTAAAAGGCGACTAAGGTAAGTCGACCCGCCGTGTGGTATCCGGCTGAGTAGAATGGACCACCCTCATTTCTTACCGAGGAATCATAAAAGGCGACTAAAGTAAGTCGACCCGCCGTGTGGTATCCGGCTAAGTACAATAAAACACCCTCTTTCTTACCGAGGTGTCGTAAAACACGACTAAGGTAACTTGTCAAGCAGGCGGCCGGTCGTAAAATACGTAGCCAAATCATGTGACAGCATGTTTATAACAGAGTGGAATAAGGGCATGAAGAAGTTGCGCTTCTTGAGAAGAACCTGGTAACCAATTGGAAAAGAAAACTAAACAAGCTTTAGTCTTATTATCTTAACTCTTCATCTCCGTATTAAACAATCCAGGTTCAAATACATTCGTAAACAACGTTTAATTGAATAGTTGTTGATAAACACGAACATCTCAATTGCTCCCGTGTTTACAAACTGTGGAATACGTTTATAAACATTCACAGCTCGTGGTCGCCCACGCGAAATTCCATTCACTATTTTCTACTGGAGACATTAAGAAATTAATTCTGTATATCAAGGAAAGTAGAGCTCAGTTTCTCTTGGTACTTGACATTTCCATGACCTACTTTAATCAAACATAGTTTCTACATTGAGAAAATCATAATGACAATCTGTATTCGATTAACGCCGTGTGGTATCCGGCTGAATAGAATAGTGCCACCCTCATTTCTTACCGAGGTGTCATAAAAGACGACTAAGATAAGTCGACCCGCCGTGTGGTATCCGGCTGAGTAGAATAGACTAACCTTATTTCTTACCGAGGTGTAGTAAAAGGCGACTAAGGTAAGTTGACCCACCGTGTGGTATCTGGTTTAGTAGAATAGACCACCCTATTTATTATCGAGGTGTCGTAAAATATAACTGAGGTAAGTTGACGTCAGGCAGGCGGCCGGTCGTAAATACGCAGCCTAATCATGTGACAGCATGTTTATAACAAGTTGTGCCGACCCCACTTAGAGTGGGATAAGGGCAGGAAGATGATGAATCTGTATTCGATTAGTTATTCAATTCAGGATCGATAGATATATATTTTCTTTAATTAATGACGGAAATTACGCACTGGATGCGTTTACACTGGTCATTTTCTTACCCTTATTCCACTCTAGGTGGGGTCAGCACAATATATCTTCACCTTCTATTCTTCTCTATCATCCATAAACTCTCTTCTTTTATATGCATATCATTCTTCACACACTCCATCCACCTATTTTTCGGTCTCCCTCTAGTTATGTACCCATTGTCATATACATCCGTAGTGGTCATCATTAAATTTGAATTTGATTATTAAGAAAATGAGAAATGGTTGGTTGTTGGGTTAGGTTCTACATTGTTCCTTTCATCTTCCTGCCCTTATTCCACTCTAAATGGGGTCGGCACAAAATGTTATCAACATGCTGTTACATGATGTGGCTGCGTTTTTACGACCGGCCGCCTGCCTGACGTCAACTTACCTCAGTCGTATTTTACGACACCTCAGTAAGAAAGAGGGTGGTCTATTCTACTTAACCGGATACCACACGGTGGTTCAACTTACCTTAGTCGCCTTTTACGACACCTCGGTAAGGAATGAGGTTGGTCTATTCTACTCAGCCGGATACCACACGGCGGGTCGACTTACCTTAGTCGCCTTTTACGACACCTCGGTAAGAAATGAGGGTTGTACTATTCTATTCAGCTGGATACCACACGGCGTGCTCTACATTGTTAATTTGACCACTTAAAAATGTCCTGTTCATTTACATATTAAAGATTTGTCATTTTTAACCTTCCATTGAAAGACTTAGTAATAATTTTCTATGTACGTTAGCGCTGTGGCTTTATATATCTATTCAGTTTTATTTTTCTGTTCATTCAATGTTTGTCAATCTAATATTCATGAGAATGTTAAGTATAATGTATGTCAATGTCGAACAACTTACTAAACCTTCTATAAACACGAATATCTGGCCACTTAACCTCAAAAAAGCATGGGCTGTTCCAATCAATTATCAAATCGAGTTATGTGCGTGCGAACCCATGATTTTCATATAACCTTGACCTATTCTCAATTCACAGGAAAAATAACTATTTTGAGCTATTCTCAATTCAGAGAATGAATAACTATTTGGGCTTGTTTGTCGTAAGTGCATAA
Source organism: Morpho helenor (assembly GCA_029227775.1). Lineage (NCBI taxonomy): Eukaryota > Metazoa > Arthropoda > Insecta > Lepidoptera > Nymphalidae > Morpho > Morpho helenor. The sequence continues at coordinate 5,158,449 of JARGCU010000032.1, read as the reverse complement.
TAGATTCGGCATTACAATTATAAACCATATCCTGTAGTTATTATGCTACCAATGAAAATATCCTACATTTAGTGACATTGGATGCATTTATTTTACTGGTTCATGTTTCTATGATAATAACCTTTTTAAATAAAAAAATGGAAAGTAACGGCCTGTTACTATCCCACTGCTGGACATAGGCCTCCACTCTCCGTTTTGGGAGATAGGGATTGGAGTTAAGGGCTTCACCGCCCTCATTTCTTACCGAGGTGTCGTTTGGCATGATCGTATCATAAGAGTCGCACAGTCTTACCGCTGGGCTATTACAGCTTGTAATTTTTTTCATTTTATACAAATTAGTCTCAATTAAAATATTTATATCATTATGTTCCTGCCCTTATTCCACTCTAAGTGGCGTCGGCACCACATGTTATAAACATGATGTCACATGATTTGGCTGCGTTTTTACGACCGGCCGCCTGCCTGAAGTCAACTTACCTCAGTCGTATTTGACGACACCTCGGCAAGAAAGAGGGTGGTCTATTCTACTAAACCGGATACCACACGGTGGGTCAACTTACCTTAGTCGCCTTTTACGACACCTCGGTAAGAAATTAGGTTGGTCTATTCTACTCAGCCATTTCTTCTTAAAAGATTGCTAATAAAGAAGTATAAGGAAACTAAGCATGAATTAACATTTGCTATGAATTAAGCCGTGTGGTATCCGGCTGAGTAGAATGGACCACCGTCCTTCTTACTGTATTGTTTGAGCTATTGTGGTCCAAATCGGTAACTGCACCGGTGCTTTACTTTCCCTCCGCCTTTTGTTTCATGCCGTCGATCCCCATTATTAACGCTTACATGAATTCCAATCATAGCAGTGGAAAATGTCTTAGAGCCTGTTTAAGATGTGTGTGATTATCTCGTAAATTGATGGCATATAATGGAAAAATGACAACTCATCCGTGAAGTTAACCGATATATTCTATTATTTAATTAGTGGAACAGATGTTGGCCTACTGTTTTATTCTTATCGGATAAATATCAAATTTGCAGTAGACCGTGCCCTCGTATCTGATTATGTCGAAAAACGGTTAAAATTAGTTTAAACAAGGGTATCGATCAAAAAAATTTTTCAAAAAAGAAAGAGGCGTGTATCCACACATGCCGTCTACCCTCAACCAGGCAAACTCCTACCCTTATCCCACTCTAAGTGGGGTCGGCACAACATGTTATAAACATATTGTCACATGATTCGGCATACAACGTCAACTTACCTTAGTCGTTTTTAGGACAACTCGGAAAGAAATGAAGGTGGTCTATTCTACTCATTCTGATAACACACGGCGGGTCAACTTACTTTAGTCGTTTTGTACAACACCTCGGTAAGAAATGAGGGTGGTCTATTCTACTCAGACTCATACCACACGGCGAGTCTACTTACCTTAGTCGTTTTTTAGGACAACTCGAAAAGAAGTGAAGGTGGTTTATTCTACTCAGTCTGATAACACACGGCAGGTCAACTTACTGTAGTCGTTTTGTACAACACCTCGGTAAGAAATGAGGGTGGTCTATTCTACTCAGACTCATACCACACGGCGAGTCTACTTACCTTAGTCGTTTTTTAGGACAACTGGGAAAGAAATGAAGGTGGTCTATTCTATTCAGTCTGATAACACACGGCGGGTCAACTTACCTTAGTCGTTTTTTACGACACATAGGTAAGAAATAAGGGTGGTTTTTTCTACCCAGCCGGATACCACACGGCTTACGTATAAACAAAAAATTAGTAAAAAATATTTTTATGTAAAATATACATATGTAACAAGTATCTAATAATCATCCTAAAAACTCGTATACACAAACAAATATTTTTATTTGTATACATAATTTCAATATACTGTACACCTTCAGTATATAACTCTACAAATATGTAAGTAGTTTTGAGACCGTCACAATGTGTGAATGCAACCTTACTTCGACCTATCATTATACGATGAACATATTTTCTCACATCACATTATTAACAATTCTCCCAAGGGAAAGGCTAGGAGAGCCCTCAATTCCCACGTCTATAGGAAACCATACAAAAACTGTAGCCCAAGCATTCCTGCGCACCAAACAGGAAAGTGGTAAGTGTCACGCTATGGTGAACACTTATTAGGGTGCGGATGCGTTGGTCAGTTCAGCGTTAAGGATGGTTTATTTTTAACGAGCTTTTACCTGCGACTTCGTTCGCGTGAACTGTTGTCGCGCGATAGGTTGATAATGTCATCCTACTCCTGTTAAATTAGCAGGATTTCTATAGCCTATATGTTATTCCGGTGTATAAAGAATAATTGTGTCAAATTTCATCGATATTGCAATAAAAATAAAAATCTATTATCTATTATCTTATATAGTGTATTATCTATGTATCAACCTATCAAAGTTTTTTTATTCACGATGTGTCAAAGTCAAGTCAAATCTGTAATTTAAAGAAGGTTCTATATCACGTTGTTTGGCTTACGTCGAAAAAGTTTTTTTAAGAAAGTTTTTATATATATTTCGGTTTCTGTTTATTGGAGATTTTTTAGTATATAATTCATGTAAGTAATACGGCCTACTTACAAAAACAATTAAACGATGCTCTCGAGAAAACGACAAATCTCTCTAAATCTTTCCGGCTCGATCTCATTTTTGTGATTGTGATGTTTGCAGGATTGGAGATTGAAAGCTAATAATAAAACATTAAAACAGAAACCTTAAAAATTAGTCAAGCTACTTAGAAAGTATAGCAGTTTATTAATAAATCGCGAAAGCAATTACTTTTTACCGTTCGTATTAATTATTATTTTCATTATATTTAAAAACTAGCGGCCTGCCCAAGCTTCGCACGGGTATAAAATATATATCCCATGTCACTCAGTGTAAAAAAATGATTAAAATCTATCCAGTAGTTTTGATTTATTCATTACTGCCCGTGGCCCGCAAGCGTTAAATTTGGAAAAAAACAATGTCGTCTCCCTATACCAAGAAGATTTCCTGCTATCTTTGAAATATCTAAACTCATATAGTACATTTTTACTTATTTACTTTTACATTTTACTTATGTATTTTATTTTTAAAATTAATTACAGAATGTCTTTAAACAAACTCTTAAAAGATTCGAAGTGCTATAGGGTGAATCGTGGCGTCCTCACGGCATTTTAAATCTGTAATATCTCCGAAAATGTTCACTTAAATTACATACTGTAAACGGCCATATTGATCTATATTAAATCAACAATTTATTTAAGGTACTTAATTGGATAAGGATTAATGCTGTATTGTATAAAAATTGCTTTGAACATAAGGCATTATTTTTCGTAAAAAGTATATGACAAAAAATGCTTTTGTGGGTTATCCATAAGAGATAGACATATACCATCGCGGACTTTTCTGTAGACCTTTTCAAGGCGTACAAATACTTAGTACATCATTTTGATAAATCTCGTAGGGTTTAGCCTGCGTTTGCAATGTAAGCGGAAAAAAAATGTAATTATTTACAGAAACCTCAAAAATTACAGTATTTCTCTACTCCGTATTGAATGATATTATACGTACAAACCTTCCTCTTGAATCACTCTATCTATTAAAAAAAACCGCATCAAAATCTGTTGCGTTGTTTTAAAGTTTTATGCGTACAAGAAATGAATGCGACTTTGTTTTATAATATGTAGTGATATAATCAAAATTGGACTGTGTATCTGGCCTTGTGGCAATACATAATAGAAAAGGTATTACTGTCATCAAATCGAAATGTTATCACATATGAATATCATATTTTCCAATTTTATCTCTTTATCACGTTATTTGCGTTACCGAAAAACATTTACATCAAAATTTATAATAAACTAGCGGTCTGCCCCTGCTTCGCACGGGTATAAAATATGTATCCCATGTCAGTCAGTGTAAAAAAAATGATTAAAATTGATCCAGTAGTTTTGATAAGGCGCTGTATTTAAAAAATGATTTTCCCTATTTTCCCGCTTTTCTATTGAAATTTTTCCTAGATTTTCGTTGCTATAAACCTCACGGAGCCCGAGACCTTTCCAACGAATGCAAAACCGTGGAAATCGGTTCGTGCGTTCTGGAGTTATATCGTCAGGAAGGAAAACCCGACTTATTTTTTTTATAATAAATAATAGCAATATATGTCACAGCTATCTAAATAAATTTATGACCTACATCACTGGAAATTAAAAATAGAGCACTATTTATATATTTCGGAATCCGTGTTTAATTTGATAGTGCCTGGTTATTAAAAAAAAAAAAAAAAAAGGTAATTGGGTAGGTGGGGTTCGATCCTAGATATTTACATTTCTTGAGACCGCCCGTGCCCCAAATAAGCTACGCTGACTTGACAATTTACGGCAAAAATAGTGTATTATATACAAAAAATACTAACATACTATTTACTACTATGTTAGTATTTTTTAATACCCAAAAACAAGGTTAAAACTGTTTTTTTGAAATAAAACCTAGCTAAAGTTTGTTTGAAAAGTTCGATTTAAATGTAGTATTACCTATGTTTTACATTGCATATATTATCTTAAAACAGATAGATAAGAGAGAGTCAAAACTAAGTAAAAGAAGTTAATTTATTAAATCGATTTATATGTTTGGAAAATCGATTATGTAAAGTCGATTGAGATAATAAAATAATTTATATTAATTATTATTTATTTATTATAATATTAATAATTTTTATTATATTAATTAATATAAATATCATTTCTTTTTAATCACTATTTTTTAATCTAAATTCTACCTATATTATATATCTCTCACACAATTGACGCATATTTCATATGTAATGTTCAGTGAAACTTATTATTGGTGTATTTTGCATAACGAATCATTTGTATAGCACTTCCCACTAATTAAAATGATGTAACATCAAATGATCTATTCAAAGTACTCTGTCTAGCCGTCACAATACAAAGGTGATTTGTAAACTAGTCATAATGAGTGACTTATGTAAATTAGATATAATACAGCAAGAGAGCTAATAATGATAATGAAGGATTACATTGTTTTATGCAATTATGTTTCCCAAACTTTTTTCTAAGCTTTCTTTTCACACAAGACGGCTAACTGTAAGACGCTTCAACAGACGACATATAAACGCAAATTAATAAAGTTTTGAATAACATTGCATAATATATAAAAAATCTTAAAAAGGAGTCTCGAAAAAGATTAAGCTTTTCGACATAATGCTTTGTAATAACCGGTAAGTATGTAGTACGTATATATATTTTTAGTTTGATTTTTTTAAATTATGTATTATAAACAAAAAAGTATTTCTTTTTACTCAAAAGTAGATATCGCATAGATAGCAGATAACTTTCCCCTGTTTACACTAATAATACCTCATTAATTATTCTTCCTTAATTGCAAGCAAATCTTAACGTTCGCAGTGTAAGCGTTACCTTACTAAAATCTATACTTAATATAAGGACGACGACTTAGGACGACGTTCACCGACGGTAGTAGAGCTTCTGCGCTCTTTCTCCGCATTTCGCAACCTCGACGATGCTTCTTCGCTCGTCCGTCCCGCCTGGTGACGCTGTAAACAAAGTCCCCAAAAGCTGTCTGTCTGTATGTGATCGATTTTCTCAAAATGTATGAAACGGATTTTTGAATGGTTTATATTACGGTTTTATGTAAATTGTGTTACTAACAGTGATACACTAAAGTAATGTACTAGAGAATTGTAGATCAACAAAAATACTACAAATAGGTCTGCGACAGTATGTCTCTGTCTCTTATGGTTAACTCACAATAATAACTTTTGTGTTCAAAATTTCAGTTCACTGATTTCCACGCGGGCCAATATAAAAATATTTCCAATATAAAAATGATTGAAATGCGCTATGAGTCTGAAGGAAAGTCTATTTAACTCCGAGCAGGTGAAATTGGTACATATATAGTTTTTTTAAGTTAATCATATGACTTGTCTACAGTGTCTTGACTTAATGATGGCCTGGGATAGATCTTACTCCTTATACAATACTCGCTTGTCATTGAAGGCCATTGTCACACATTAATTAGTCACTTTGAACAATAGAAATCCGCCTTAGACTGAACAATAGTGACGTCGGTTGGCATTTGATTAGTAGAAATTGAATTTTTTATATGCTTAAGTATTATTGCAGAAGAAACTGAATTCGTATGCAGCATATTCGTGCTATTAATATTGATTGTATAAAGTGCGTAAAACACAGAATAATAGCAACGTTATTTTCCTTTACACTTATTCCATAAATAAGAAGCAATTTTCTCAAAACTCAACCAATTTATTCTTTTTTAACAACTTGTCAACTCTATGCACAAATGACGTCTACGTCAAATAGCACTACCACTCTCCTCTCCGCGCTGCACCGCACCTCTCCGCGCGTCATCACAACTCATCACAGCTTTATTCACGTCTCTATGCTACAGCTTGCGCTTTCCTCCTTTTCCTTCCATTACATATGTTTAGTGTCATTCCCATTAGGGGGGCGTTTGTGTTTCTGGCATATTAAATATTAAATTACTTTTATCGATGATACTTATTACAATATTTTATCTAACCTGTTTGACCATATGTTCTGAAATTAGGAGATAAAAGTAGATAATGAATAATTATACTATAATTAATCAATACATGAGATAAACACACAAGCACTACATACGTTCACTATAACAAACTCAACAATCGTTTCGCTAATAAACAATCGTTTTTGGGGCGAAACGATTATTGGTCGTATCGTATCGGATATGAAAACGGATGGTCCACTCTACATTTAGTAGAAATTATATTTAGAAATGAGAAAATTGTCAAAAATGATGATCCAAAAGATCAGAGATATGATTAAAATTTTTGGGTCGGGTTTTAATCTATATATATAAAAGAAAGTTGGTCTTAGTTACACTATTTATAACTCAAGAACGGATGAACCAATTTGGCTGAAAATTGGTGGAGAGGTTGCTTAGAACCAGGAGACGGACATAGAATACTTTTTATCCCGTTCGACCGCATTTAGTTTATCCCGTCAAGTCACTATAAAACGTGGTATAACAAAAACGACTATGACATGGAAAAACAAAACATAAATGACAGCTAAACTTGAAAAATTTTGTCTTTGGGTAAGTATGGTAAAAATTTGACAATTATCAAAATAGTAGTAGCTAAACGTTACTACATAGTATAAAACAAAGTTTGATGCGGGTTTTTTTAAAATATATAGAGTGATTGAAGAGGAAGGTTTATTAAATAATAATATTCAATATGGAGTAGAGAAATACTGTGATTCTCACTGAGTGACATAGGCTATATGCTTTACACCCGTGCGAAGCTGGGGCGGGACTCCTAGTATAATATATATTTGGTTGTAACATGTATGTATGTGTATGTAACACTTTTACTCAAATAATCAACCAAAAATCGACGTCATGCTTACCTAAGAGAAACTATTCGTATATGGAGTTTAAATTGACTTCGTAGCGGCAGCCGTTTGTATAGCTATTACTTGCTCATTAACGCTGCGAAGTGCAGTAGTGTAGCTGTTAAACCGTTATGAATGAGTAGCCAAGATACAGTTAGCATCGATCACGGCCACGTCGATTTCTTATAGTCGTAGCAATCGATTTACGCAAGGCGGGCAATCGCTGGAAATCGAATTGGAAATCTGTGCCTTTGTTTTCCCACTGATAAGTCGTAAGCAATGTAGCGAATTCGTAATATTACTGGAAACATACAGTAAAATAATATTGCGTGCCATCTTCATAAACTTACTGGGATCATATTTTACAACGATCGTAGAAATCCATGTTTTTTAAATGTTGTATTTGTGAATATAGGATACTAGCGGACCGCTCCGGCTTTGCACGGGTATAAAATATATAGCCCATGTCACTGAGTGAACTCAGTCACTCGATGGCGTCAATGCCCTCATCGCGGCATTTTAAATCTGTAATATCTCCGAAAATGTTCACTTAAATTACATGCTGTAAACGGAAATATTGATCTATATTAAATCAACTATTTATTTAAGGTACTTAATTGGATAAGGATTAATGCTGTATTGTATAAAAAATGCTTCAAAAATAAGGCATTATTTTTCGTAAAAAGTAAATGACAAAAAATGCCATAGTGGGTGATCCATAAGAGATACACATATACCATCGCGGACTTTTCTGTAGACCTTTTCAAGGTGTACAAATACTTAGTACATTATTTTAATAAATCTCGTAGGGTTTAGCCTGCGTTTGCAATGTAAGCGGAAAAAATGTAATTATTTACAGAAACCTCAAAAATTACAGTATTTCTTTACTCCGTATTGAATGTTATTATACGTACAAACCTTCCTCTGGAATGACTCTATCTATTAAAAAAAACCGCATCAAAATCTGTTGCGTAGTTTTAAAGTTTTATGCGTACATAGTAAGAATGCGACTTTGTTTTATAATATGTAGTGACGAGGCAGTCATCGTCATTCTCCTGCCCTTGTCCCACTCTAAGTGAGGTTCGCACAGCGTGTTTCAAACATGTAACATGATGTGGTATTTCACGAACAGCGGCCTGCCTGATGTCAACTTACCTTAGTCACCTTTTACGACACTTCGGTAGAAGAGACTGTTTATCAACCAATGAGCTATGAGGTATTTGCGTCATTTACCTCATATAACTAAATATAGGTAGCCTATAGAGATCTCGTACTCAGTCTTTTAATGCGTATCATTCAATCATGTTATTGGCCCCTCAAGTTAATAAATAAAGGAGGTTAAATAATACTTTATCGTGACTGATGCCAATCAACACCTGCGAACAATGAAGTTTGCTCAGATGCTCGTATTGTTGCGTTATCCGAATGCAAACATGCTCATACAATAGTTACAATATTGATTTTGATATGTTCCAGAATGTTCATTGTTTTCTTAGAAGTTTATAGAACAAAAGCTTGGGGTACACGAGGCTTTTCTAAACTTAATCCTCTTACCCTGCCAATCGTTGCACCGAAAGCATCTGAGCCATTGACCACTTTGTAACTTATTTCAATGACTTCATTATCTGTACCACCAGGGGTCTTCGCTAAGTTGGCATGCAAAGAACGTTGGAACCAAGCTGTTGTGCCTTACTCGGCTAAGACGAATCGAATCGTAGAAACCCGATTCTCGGACCCGCATCTCCGCCTTCTTATTTCAGCCTCGCAGAGATCATAGACCACCTGTTCTGACCACAACGCCGAGCCAACGAGAAGATAGTTTATATCTAAAATGCTTGACGTTAATTATGTAAATAGAGAAAATTTTATAAGATTAAATAATTCACTGCCGAGTTTCTTGCTGACTCTTATTAGTAAGAGCAACATTCTGAAAGGATGGTGGCTACATTAAATCTTGTTAATCCTTGATTATTAAAAACTGTTTGGAAAAAATTATTTGGGTAAGGATTTTGATTTGGTCTGTAGGTTTCCAAAAAATACAATACATTCCAAAACTTGCCGTGTATCTATGTGAAGGTGGAATCTTGCAAGTTGAAAATGACTCACTTTCCGGTGTCCGATTGAGCTGAAATTTTACATACTGGTTCAGTCCCGATGACAATGCATGTTTATGATACGCATGACCTGATGCTACTGCCAGGATTGGCTGCAGACCTGAGGACTCCTCAATGGTTACCAGTAGGTACATGAAATTATGTTAAAAGCTTTTTGACTAAATTGGTTTATTCCAACGACAACAAAGGACATTGGACATTATTAATAAGCATAAACTAGGATATGGAATAACATTATGGTATATTAGAATAAAGTGTATTGACTTCTATTCTATATTATTAAGGAATAACATTAATTTTCCTTTACTGTGTCTAAGATCATTAGCTGTAAATATATCCCTTGGTGTTTTCTTTGTCGCATTACACACAAGGGCGTGATGGCTGTGTATCAAGGCTATTTCCGTTCTAATTGCTAACCTGTCACTTGTTAATGGTGCCGAAAACTATATGATGTGTTACGTCAAGTGATACGCTATTAATGGATACGCTTATACTCTTTGTTTTAGCGGGACTTTAAGAATTTTCTTTTATAGGCTCATAGTTGTAGTAATATACTCTCGGGCTTCATCCAACCGACACAGATGTTAGTGTAAAAATTAATTTTCTTTTATTTTAAATTAATCTTTCTTTTATTATAAAGTAGCTGTGTGCGGCTTTGCTCACGTGGAAATCAGTGACTAGAAATTTTGAACACAAAAGTTGTTATCGTGAACCATAAGAGATAGAGACATACTATCGCGTAGTTTTTTGTAGTGTTTTTGTAGATCTACAATTCTCTAGTATTTTACTTTAGTGTGTCTGTTGGTTTACGCAGCGCACGCGACTTATCTCCCAGCAGGAGATTTTTACAACTGCGGGACCTCTTCAACACAATTTACATAATCCTGTTCTATTAACCTAAACCTTCCGAAATAAATGCATTACCTTTTATTAAAAACTATAATATATTTATAATATATATTCTGAGAAAATAAATAAATAGATAATTTAAAAACTTTTGCTTTACACTTGTGTAATTATAATATTTGTTTCAAGGTTGATTTTTTAGACAATCGGTTAAACATGAATTGGTCTTTGCGTGTTATGTCTTGTTAGATTAAAAAAAATAGGAAACTCTTTAATCAATTATACAAAAACCAGTTACGATCCTTGAGTTCAATGTCTACTTATTATCAAACTCTACTTCAATGAAGGTTAAATTTTAAATTATGTGTTCAATTTATATGTAAACCTTAATCAAGGTTAAACTCAAAACTTCTTGGCTTTTTTGAGCTTCCGTAACTAATAAAATAAAGTTTTGTGTTTAATACGTGTTTAATTTTAATTTTAACCTTTTGTTATTTTTATCTTTTAATGTAAAACCACTTATACGAAACTAAAAAAATATAATTCCCCTGCCCTTATCCCATTCTAAGTGGGGTCGGCACACATGTTATAAACATGTTGTCACATGGTTTGGCTACGCGTTTTACGACCGGCTGCCTACCTGATGTAAACTTACCTTAATCGCCTTTTACGACACCTCGGTAAGAAATGTGGGCCAGCATTGTAAAAAAGTTATTTTATCAACCTAGTAATCAGAAATCTCAAGCTAGTACTTAAATAAAAAAATTGCAGTACCTACTGAGCAACACAGATCCAAAAAGAGTAAAAAAAAATAGAATTGCAATCCGTTTTTCATTTTAAATTCTTGTAATAAATATCCTATTTACCTAAATATATAATTTATTTACGACATGTCTTTACAAATTATAATACAATTCTATTTGATTTTTATACTGAGATTGTATTAAAACATAAATCATTACTCAATTAAACTCGGTTATTCAGTTTGTCTTTTTGATCTTTACACTTTAATATAATTTAAATGACAATGTCACGGCGTATTAACAATGGTTAACATATCGTCACTGACACAATCTTCCTAATTACTGTCGCGCCAACCTTCAAGACACAATATCCATATGATATTATCTATAGTCACGACTAGAGTAATAAAAAATTGCAGAAAACTTGACTATAAAGTCAATTTAGTACGTAAAGGATAGAACGATAAATGACTTATCACAGTTTCCGCAACATACGAGTATTTCAATGGAGGATCCCTTAAACAACCTTTTAAATGCCAGTTATACTCGTAACATTAGGTATAGTTACGCCCGGACAAGAGAGATACCCATTTCTTCATATGGGGAAGTGGGACATATAAATAAATGGTTCAAATTAAATCAAATAATAATAATCTTTATTCAAGTAAGCTTTCGCTATTTTCTTTTTTTTTTAAAGAAGCTACCACCGGTTCGAAATATTTCTCTTACCGAGATATACCAACAAGAAACTCGGCAGTCAATCGTTTAATTATTTTCAATTTAATGAAACTGCAGTCCTGTATAAAGCTCAAAGCATATTTTATATTTAATATTTATGTATAGAGTAACTATTATTTACTTTACTACCGACTATTATTATTATTATTATCGATCTATTTAAGTGCCTGAGAACCGTAACTTGAAATAAATATAAGTACTGTAAATGTTTAGTACCTATTTTAAATTCGTAAAATTTCTTTAAAACCTTCATATTTCTGTCCACGTACAATATACCACTCAGCCTTGACGTATAAGCCTTTACAAATTTGCACCTACGAAGTGCAAATTGTCTTACACAAATATGAGATATGCACAGTTGTTGCTATTTGTTTAAGAGTTCTCAAAAAAGTAAAACGTATTTGTACCATAAAATAGTAAATTACATCAAACTTTTTTGTGGAATTGAAAAGCGTAACTGTAAAATTAGGCTTTGTTTACGCTATAAGATGAAAACAACTTTCGAACTTTGCTTGTTTAGATTAATTAAATGTTATCTGCTTTTCGGCTGGTACTTACAATTTTTTATTGAGGATCTTTTGTGTTACACTTCCTACGAATCTATTTTAACAATCTCATGCCATTGGAATTCGTTAGATATTAATAATTTTAAAATGTTTTTTTTAGCATTCCTTTTTATATCAGCAGTAAAGCACATAATCGACCAATTCGCTTGATACGGAGTGGTGATATCGCCCTATCCGAAGAAGTCACATTTCCTATGCTTATACATGGGACATGTGACTTTATACTTCGGGCGATATATTTATATAAATGTTTAAAAAATCTAAAAGAAAAATGAGTTTTTTGTCAGTATGTATGTTTTTTGGTTTATTAATGGCACCAAATTTGTAACAGACAGACAGGTTTTCGCTAATTTTTGAAAGAATATATCATAATAATAATAAATATATGGGACACTTACACATTCGGTCGTCTGTCCCCAAAGTAACTTAATACTTGTGTAATTTGGTCACAGACAACTATTACTATGATAGTATACATATAATTTTTAAAACACCCAGACTCGAAGCACCAACAAATTGATATCAGAAAATGTTTATCCCTTTGAAAGAGTCACACGGTCCCACTTTTTGGCTATCACAAGTTTTTTTTGACACAAGTATTTATTTATAAGCTTGTAATTTAAGTGATAGTCGAGTCGGAATTAGAAACTCAATTTTCCAATAAAGCTGACGACACTCCTAGGTCAGGTGATGTCAACGGGGCCTTGATCTTCTCTACGTGTATATTTGACGTGGACTTACGTCACAAAACAGGATTTCGTGCCAAATTACCGCATTCAGTGTTCGTGGTCGGTCATGTGATTTGACAGTTTTTGAACACAATCGATAGTTTAATTGAAATTTCAAAGGACATCCGTTAGACATCAAAGAATATATGAGCGTTTTGTTTTTTGGTAACATATATATTATTCAACACTTCTGTCACAAGGCCCTGGTATGGTAATTCCTTACATTATAGTCAAAATAAAACAAGAAAAAGAAAAAAAAAATATTACAGTTCTTTTAGTTATTTTCTTAGACGTGTGCTTGTGTTTGTGTATTTGCATATATTAGAGTTATAAAGTTGTTAAAAGCGACCCAAGTTGGTTTGATTTAGGTTTTAACAAATCGTCTTTGGCAGCTATATAATTTTTACGACCCTATTATCGTGCTTGTGATATTGCGCTACAGTGACTCTAACATGTTTGTAAGAGACGTCCGGGACCTCTTTAAAAGCCCCATGGTCAAGGTTTGAGCGAGAAAATTATAAAGCCATGCGTCTCTATCATAAAATGTATCGTAGAACTATAGTAACTCATTCCTTTTCAAACATTTTAGTATCAAACCAGTAGCTGACATGAGGGATTTCTCTCCATTCCAACTCCAGCAACACACATTAAGGGCTTTCTAATGGACTACAACTGTGCCGGTCTACGATCATGTTCGTTCGCGTTTTCCGCCACTTACAATGCATTCGTAAACACAGCTAATATGAATAGGCACCTTCCTTCCTGATGTGACAAATATTTGCTTCTTCTTATTCGTCCACTTATACATGTTCACTGCTGTACGTAGGTATCTTCACGGGATCACCATATCCCATGATCTTGTGCCGCTTGTATTCAGCGGCTCCCCGCGACCTTTTTGAGATCGTCAGTCTGTCTCGTAAGAGGTCTACCAATACTGCGTTTTCGGGTTGTCATTGCAACACCTTAAGTTGCCAACGCCCATCAGTTCTCCGTATCATGTGCCCCGCACATCGCTACTTTAGCTTCTAGATATGAAGCTAAAGTAGCTGAACGCTGAACTATGTCGGCTACTTTCGTTCTTATACGGATCTCCTCATTTCTGATTTGATTACGTAGAGATACTGCAAGCATACTTCGCTCCATCGCCAATTAAGTGACTGAGCTTCCACATGAAGTCCATAGTCAGCGACGGCGTTTCGGAGGTTTGCTATTAAGTATGATTTAACGAATATCAGTCTGGTATCTTCAAAAGATTTCGATAAAAAAATAATATCATAAGTATAACTTTGCTTTCCTACTTCTCAATATAGTAGGAACCACTTGTGAGGCAAATGTCTGAAACAATCGCAACGGATCCACTTAAATTCTTGCTTAAATTAACGATACTTAGTCTAAACACATTACAATGAAAATTATTACGTATTGAATTTAAAATTGCTTACATTGCGTTGACACCAATTAGTCACTGTTTGCAATTGTTTAATGCCGCGCGAATTCATGCTAATTATAATGTGTTAAATATATTTGAAGGTCATTTACCAATATTTTAATTAATAACCTTACCTATTTAAGAATTGGTCCCGGTTGTTACTAATGCTAATATCTATAGGAAGTCGTATAGAACTTCAAAATTGTGGTATCCATTATACTCTATTATTATTTAAGACATTCCTCGGTAGGGTGTCCCTTATTTTCATTGATGAAAGTGAAACTCCGAGCTTTCTCGTTAGACTGTTATTATAATCGGTTATCGATTTTGAAATTAATATTATGTGTATTTAAATGTTTCGTAAGCAGCAACAAAATAAAACAAAGCAATGTATGATATTAATTTTGTTGACAAGCTAATTGGAGCTAGTCATGTCAAACTAATATCACCCATCTTGTGACCTACAATCACATAGAAGGCCATCAGAACAATAGCGCCTGACATGGTATGACGTTGGTTTCCGGTCGCCTCACAAAAGTGAGCGATCGATGGAATGGTTCGACGGCCTTAATGACCTTATCTAGAATATGACCTATTGCAGCTTTAAAGTCTAGAATCTCTCACAGTTAACAGTTAAGTAATGTATTTTGTCATGAGAAATTCTTAGCTATAACCAACTTACCTTCTGTAGAACTGAGCGATCAATCAATCCAATATATCGAGCGAAAATTGCCTTCATATGTACCACAGATGAATCTTAAAATGAGATATAATAGTGGACATCTATATCTTTTTATAGATAACTAGCGGTCCGACGACGGGTTGCTGCTCAGTCTGGTTTCGAATTCCCCTAAAAATGAAACCATCATTGACAGTTTCAAAAAAATACTCGATCGTCACCAAACATTACAGGATTATCCGCTGGGCCAGTTTACGGATGGTCTCATCATTTTGTCAAAATCAGTCTAGCCGTTTTGGAGTCTATAAGGAACATACATACTTATTCTTTTATATATAAATAAAATGCCTACTATATATATAATGCAAAATCAAGGCTAAAAAGACTCCATATAACTAAAATTAAGTTAATGACGTCAAAAGAAAAAGTAGGAACTAAATTCGTGAAATCGAATCATATTTCAACAACGACATATACCAAATAAAGTATGCACAACAAACAAAAAATTCTATACCTGTAACAATGTAACGGTGGGCATTTACCGTGAACGTATTTACATATTGCATTATGTAAAGTGAGTCACGCGTTCCGTAGCTTGGTATATAGCACAACCTACTATTTCCACCATTCGAACACCTACATAGATTTTAATGTCATATGAATTATGGATTTAGATCTATCAGCTTAAACAACAGCCATACAATTTTAATGGTCTAGCCAGAATGCGATGTTGTATTATATTTTACGGCTAGTTTTGATATGCTATACTTTTGTATGAAAAAATATTGAATAACAGACATCTTTTTTTAGGTCCCTTTTAAGGACGCCACTTTTGTTACTGCTAGTGGCTACCTGTGAGCCTTACATGACTCTCTCCGTTGTCAAATTCTAATACAACGTATTACTCGATGCGGTATCGCCAACCATGAAGTCCAAAGCCTTTTAGAAAGTTCTAATTCTATGAACTTTAAGATCCGTAGGCTATGAAGGCCTTACGATTAGAACACGTCCTCATTACCAGATTCAAATTCAAATTATTCTTTATTCAAATAAACTTGTAAACAAGTGCTTTTGAATCGTCAACTCTACTGCTGGTTCGGAAAGCTGTTCCTACCGAGAAGAGCCAGCAAGGAACTCGGCGGTTGCTCTTGTAAAAATATAATTCTTAATACTATTTATATTGTTGTTCCTTGCTTGTACAGGTTCAAAGAGAGCTATATCCACACATTCTTATCTTCTAGATAATCTTCAATAGTATAGTAGGCTTTCTGTATCAGCCTATTTTTAACAGTGTTTTTAAACTGCTGTAATGGCAATTTTACATCTGTTATTAAAAACTGTTCAATAATCATACTTCTGTTCAATTGTATACTTCAGTAGCCATTTCATCTAAAAAAACTTTCCAACTTTTCGATTCAAGGCGCAAATGACGGTGTACATGTATATTGTATAGTTATTATAGATAAGTCAACCCATTTAATTGGCAGCCCTGATCACCTACTTGTCCATTTGACTGACAAAGTTTTAAATATCGAGCAGTTTCAGAATCTGAACCCAGATCTCTGATTTTTGAAATTTTCACTCGTATGCTTAATTATTTGTTAAATTTCATCATAGACTTTATGTTATAGATCAATATAATGTTGTAACCTTAATTTTTTCAAAAACTTAACAACTCCGCGCAGAACACCCAAAAGAATCAAATAGCTCCTTTATTTTGCTTGCATCACCACGACTCTCCTTTCGTCTTTGTTCTTCTTCCCTTTTTCTTCTTTCCTTGCGTTACAAATATTGAGACCACTTTTCCACCCATCGTAAATAAATTACATTTTACATTAAAAAATAAATCTTGTTGCCCAAATCCGGTTGAATCATTACATTAAACAGCAACTTTAATTTTTTCAATCCATATTGTGTTATATGGATTTTATTTTTGAATTTAATCAAATTATACCGTTAAGAAGCACCTATTTACTACACATTTAAAAGAAACCCGTTGCGGTAAACATAGTTGTATCGGTCGAACAAAACTAATTGGTTTTTGTCGAGCCGATCAGCAGACTGTAAGACGACGCAAGCCAATTATAGCAAACATTAATAGTACACTTTATATCTGCAAGACTATTTCGCTGTGAGTGAAATACGATTCGAGCTTTTGGAATAATGCCAGATGCTTACACAGAAACTCATACACTAGAAGGATTAATTTATTGGTAGCTTTATGTGCAAAATTACATAATATCTGCAGCACGATATATAACCTAACTCCTAGTTCATTCAACTACCTTTAAATCACTTCGTATCACAAATCAAAATAAATCTATACCAATTTTAATTAAGGATGGTTAATGACTTATGGTTTCTGTAAAGCATTACTAACATATTTGTATATTAGACTGAATATTTTACTACCATCAGGTGAGACAACAGTCAAGCATAACCAATAACAAAAGAATCAACATTATCATTCTCCTGCCCTTTTCCGACTCTAAATGGGATCGACACAACATGTTTTAACCATGTTGTGATGTGATTTGGCTAGATATTACCTTAGTCGCCTTTTACGGCAGCTCCGTAAAATATGAGGGTGGTCTATTCAACACAACTAGATACTACACAGTGCAGACCATTAAAATCATAAAAATCAAATATTGGAACGGAGCAGTTTATTATTATTTTTTTTTTCTTCATTTTTTTTTTAAAAGCGAAGTATTTGAAATAAAAGGCTGCTGTTATATCTGCAGTTATTGATATCAAGCTCTTCTAAATTATCGTTTTCTGACTTTTATCTGTATATAAAAATCTCGAGTCACGATAGTTGTCATGCTAATCTCCGAAGCCGCATAACCGATTATGTAAATATGAATTGTTCGGTCAAAATTGAGCGATAGTTATACTCTTGATCCTAATAGGTGCCGCTATTAACGAAATAAGAGGTCTGTGGCCCATTATGGCAACCAACAAATCAAATAAACCGTACACATTTTACAGTAACAGTATTTTGCTTTCGCTTTTATTGTAAATCAAGTCCGCTCAACCCTTTGGCTCGCAGACAATTTGTTAATGGTCCGCTAAGAGAGAATAATAGAATCGCCCTAACCGAAAAATAAAGTCAGATTTCCTATGCTTATAATTGGGACATCTAAATTTATTCTCTGGATAGAGCGGAATGTTTGCAACATGTAGAAAAATTGTTAAGTCTTTACAACACCTCAAACCTAATAGTTTACCGTAGTAAAAGTCCCATTACTATACCACTGCTGAGCATAACCACGGCACCACGCAGCTTTTTAATATTTTGTCTCTAAATATACGTCTCTATTTGAATTTCACAGCTACGATACTGTGTGTCAAAGATGTTCATATCGTTCGTATGGCCCAACCGTTAAAAAGGTTGAGCATTGTTCATCATCATCCTGCCGTTATGCCACTCTAAGTGGAGTCGACAAATCATGTTTTAAATATGTTAAACATGTGTTAATATAAGAAAGAATAGGTATTTAGAATGAAAGAATGTGTAAAAGCGAGAACTGGTATGACTGACTTTTGATAAATACAGGCTCCGATCATGTTGGAGGTAGAAGAAATTATATAAAAAAACATGTGATGTAATTTGGCTACGTATTTTACGACCGGCTGCCTACCTGACATCGACTTACCTTAGTCGCATTTTACAACACCTCCGTTAGAAAGAGGGTGGTCTATTCTACTCAAGCGGATACTTGGTGGTGGTTGGCGGTGGCTCAACTTACCTAAATCGCCTATTACGACACCTCAGTAACAAATGAAGGGGTCTCAGAATAGACCGTGCATGTCCCATTCCTCGTATCTCAAATTTTGCAATCTCAAATCTTAAAAGCAAAATATAGCTCGCTCGGCGGCTCATATCTGAACACTCGTATGTCAGGGCACTCGTATCTCGGGGTACCGATGTATTTACATACAATTGTAGTAACATTTCCTTCCAATAGACCATTTCACATTGTTTCAACACCATTGTAACAAACTTTCCAGTATGAAAGCGGGTACGTAATAACGGTTTTTAAAATTTATTTTACGGTTCGTAAAATAAATTTTATAGAAAAACATTCATATCTCTTCTATTTGACAGCTGTGCTCTTAATATTGGCATAAATATTAGCATTATCAAATGCGCCCATTATCAACAAGACAAACAAATTTTTGAATTTAAACTATCGTGAGTGGTATTCATAATTAATGTTAAGATTCCGGCTATACTCACGTCTTATTTTATCGGATGAGCCCGACTAGTTTCAAGCCCATACGGGGCTCTTATTCATGAGCTCTTTACGCGACGTTATCGCGCGTAAAGAGCTAATAAGATAAAACCGATAAAAGAGCTAATAAGCCGATAAAATAAGATGTGAGTATAGCCGGAATCTTAACATTAATTACAAACAAATTTAATGGCTGTTTTCTTAACTTAAAAAAAATACATCCTCTTTTTCCATACCTGTTCCCTTTATTTGGGGTCAGGTCTTCTCACTCATTTGCAAAATTTCGACGATCTACGCTTGCCAGTTCTGGAAAATAGTCTCTCTCTCTATAGTTAATTTTTTCTACATGTATTATTTTTAATTTATTGCACCATAGACTCTTATAAAAGGTCATATCTAGATATTTTATAGTCTACGCTCATGCGATGTTTAAGTTTTAGATGAGATTTATTCCATCCTAACTTAGAATCAATGCGGAATACGAATTTAGAGATACCATATTAAACTGAAGTTATGAGTAAGAATAGTTCTGCCATCGTCGCCATTTTCCCGGTATACTATTTGAAACTATGTAATAATCAAAGGCTCACTTCAAAGAGTTGTTGATGCGATATTAATGTGTTTTAAATCTCTGCAACAAAATAAACATTTATCTGTTACATAACTGTATTGTGTAATTCTGATTTCTTTTTTACTGGAAAGTGATGCAGCCTATGGAATCATTTAAAATTTTATAAAGGCTGTGTGTATGTGAGTATTATTACTAGTGTAGCCTGACGTCAACTTACGCTAGTCGCCTTTTACGACACCTCTTTAAGAACCGAGGTTGGTCTATTCTTCTCAGCCGGATACCACACGGCGGGTCCACTTACCTTAGTCGCCTTTTACGACACCTCGCAAAGAAATGTGGGTGGTCTATTCTACTTAGCTTAGTTGAACACATTGTATACTCTTAAAATTCCACCATACATTATCCATAACAAATAAAAAGTTGACTAGGAAGATGTTAGCAATGCAATCTAATGATAGAAACATATTGGTAAGCGAATTTATACATAGGCGTACCTTGCAGAGAACCATAATACAAAAGTAATAAATTTTTTTCTGCTACAATCCGCAATAAAGCAATAAAGCGCGCTTCATTACGGGTTATAGCATAATAATTTTATTATTACTTTTGATCTATTGGTAAGCATCTAATATTTGTTCTAGAATCTAAATTCTTATCGTAAGTAACGGCCTTTTACTATCTCACTGCTGGGCATAGGCCTCTTCTCTCCGTTTTTGGAGAGAAGGATTGGAGCTGAGACCTACCACGCTGCTCCAATGCGGATTGGTAGGTTACACATATCACCAGAATTCTCTAGAGATATGCAGGTTTCCTCACGATGTTTTCCTTCACCGAAAAGCGTGTGATAAATCAATTAAACACATAAGTTTTACTAGAAAACTCATTGGTGCCTGCCCGGGGTTTGAACCCTAGACCTCCTCGAAAGAGGCGCACGGTGTTACCGCTGGGCTACCACAGCTTAAATTCTTATTACTAAGTAACAATGAATTCGTAAATGACTCACGCTATCTCATAACCGATCTCTAATGACGAGGCTGCGTTTTCCGTCGTCGTGAGTCGTAAATGCCCTTGCGCATGCCGAATAAGGCGCCAGTAGAACTCAATAGCGAGCGAATATAGACTTTTAAAACAAACACTAAGTTCCAGTTTTAAAACCTGTTTCACATCTTCTGGACAGAGTAAAAAGTCAACCATTTAGAGCCGTGCTGATGAGTGTCAGTGCAATAGTAAAAACTTTTAAACAATGGAAACAGATCCATCTACGAAACTGATGGATATACTTCAGAGAAATCGGTATTTTGCAAGAGTACCGCGTATCTTCCAAAGCCACTATGATCCAAATATCATAATATACCATCGTCCTTACCTGTGTTGGGAGCATGCACTGACAAACTTTCAGCTTTCATAAAATGACGAAGGTCTGGGGTTCACGGGCTCTTAGTCCATAATGCACTATTATCTTCCGGAAGAATTGCACTACATTGTAGTAAAACCGTACAAAAATCGGTTTAGTAGATTTTGAGAAAATCGATCACATACAGACAGACTTTGCTTTATAATATAGTAGTACCTGGGTGATCGAGCCTTGCTCGGTAATTTAAAAATGATTTTTAAAAAAATTTAAAAATAAATTAATAAGAAAAATTAAAAAATAATAGGGCATGGGCTCGATCCTAAATATTTTCACCTATCTAAACCGCCCGTTCCCCAAATGAACTACCATGACTTTACGCTTGACAGCGAAAAATTGTGATTGTGTTCAACGTAAATTTCAAAAAAAAAATTAGAGCCTGAAAACGGATAAAAGGACATTTTTTTATAATAAAACTTATCTAGATCGATTTTTCTCCCCCAAAACACCCTACTTGCTGAAATATACATAGGTACAAGATTACCTCTTTTAAATATTAAAGATAAATATAACGACTAAGACTCAAATGAATACGTTAGACTCTCAATGCTTCAATGTCCGCATTGAAACAAAAATGATAAATTTCTAATGTCTTGGATCTAGATCAGCGCAAACGTGCCAAGTTTCGTTCCGTTGACTTGGCCTAGGGCATACATTTATAATGAGTATGAATAAAAAATGGCTTAATTAAACTATCTTCAAATTGCATGACAAATTAGGCTCTTAAAATGGGAATAATAATTCAAGAATCCAAAAGTAATAGTATAATTATTTTGCTATAATGCGCAATAGGAGTATTACCGCGGATTATAAAATAATAATATCATTATTACTATTGTATTATTTATCTCTGTAAAGTAACACCTCATTCTAAAATTAATTTATTAATTTAAATTATATATTAAAAGTTAAAAATAGTTGAGGCCATGAGGCTCGAACCTAGGTATTTTCACCTCTCTAGAGCGCCCATTCCATATGAGCTATCGTGACTTGAGTGACTCATATGAGTGAGTTGACGTGAATCATACGAGTCATATGAGCTATCGTGACTTGACGTTTAATGGCGAAAATTACCTTTTGAATTCAATATAAATTTTGCCGAAAACAGGGATAAAACATATAATTTTTGGCTTGCCTATAAATACTTTTAGTTTTTTATACTTGATATGATGTTATTGGTTTATTTAAGGACAATATATTTATTTATTTCACATACGTATAAAATATTATATGATAGAACAGGATAAGTATAAGTGTAAAAAGCGTAATTACCAAAAGACAAGACCGTTTTAACCTTCGTATTTTGTATACAAAACTTATGTTCTCAATGTATAAGTAATAAGTATAATATCAATAAGTATATATAAGTACATCATCGCTCTTTCGTAAAGGCAACATCAAATAAAAAGTAACATATGTCTAAAAATTCCTGGGTTATATGTTATCTGAGAATCTAAATTTAGGTGTGGGTCTCTTAACCCTTCTTCAGAGGAGACAGGAGACCCAGTAGTGGGAATAGTATCAAGCCTATATAGCCGTATATGTGGAAAACGTTTTTACTATAAAATGCATCTGTGAATCAGAGCGATCTCTACCCGGTAGTGATGCGCTTTAGACCGTAAATAATACGTAGGGTTGTCAACTTTAATCAATATATATTAATATGTTATTTCCGATTGCTATCGTAATGTGTTTACATTAGATTTAAAACTTATTTACTTTTAATTTTTATTATATAACATATTCTCATTGCCTACAATAAGATCTTATTAAGAACGGTTCCTATATTATATTGATGACTTAAGAAAGTTTTATAAAAAGCAATTTCCTTTAGAAGAAAGTTAGATTCGTTAAAATTAAAATTCGTTTATGATATGTATAATATATGATCGCGGTTTGCTATATTTACACACTACTCAATTAGTTCACTTATAGTTATTTGAATGGCATCACTACAAAAAAAGCTAAAAGGTATGATTAACATCACTTGTCTAATATTGTCTAAAACTGGTGGTACTGCTGTTATGCTATGGGGAGCTTTCCACTGTCCTTCACCTATTTTTGCAGCTATTGGATTAGGTCCAACATAAATATTAACAACTGAAAAATTTCTAATTCATGTACGGGCATATTTTGTACAAGTCTTCCACTAAGTCAACACAATACGATTGTTACAAGTTTGTTAATATTTCATGTTAATGGATAAATAGATTTTTACAGCTGTTATTAAAAACTATTCTCGAATCATACTTCTATTTAATTGTATATTTCAGTAGCCACTTCATCTAACAAAACTTTCCAACTTTTCGATTTGAGGCGCAAATGACGGTGTACATGTATATTGTATAGTTATTATAGATAAGTCAACTCATTTTATTGGCAGCCCTGATCACCTACTTGTCCATTTGACTGACAGCCGTGGTCATCGCGTCAGTTTCATTAAATGAAAGTATACATATATTTCGTATCATTCTATCATGTTAAGGGTCCGTATGTTTTTTTTATTTATTAAACAGTATATATATAATTAACATTTTAAGACGAAACATTTACTCTTTACTTATAACTAACTAGCAATTTCCAGCGGCTCCGCCCGCGTGGAAAGATTACAACCGCAATATAGTCTTTTGATAACCATAAAAATGGTTTAAGTGAGTTAACCTTAAAAGCTAGACATCCGCTGTCGCGTCCCGTTTTAGTACATTTTTTTATTGCGTGTTTATAGCGTGGTGCTATATTAAATATACTATAGCCTTCCTTGATAAATGAACTATCTTACAGTGAAAGAATTTTTCAATTCGGTCTAGTAGTTCCTGAGATTAGCGCGTTAAAACAATCAAACAAAAAAACAAACATACAAATTCTGCAGCTTTATATATTAGTATACACAGTCGAAAAAAGTAGTACACCACTCAATAATCTTCAATCAATCTAGTTTTATTTTTTGATAAACAAAAGAAAGTGTTATGCGGTCAAATGTCCGAAATCGAAAATTACCTACTTAGTACGAAGTAAAAGTATGATCATATCATCTTATCGATTTACCATAGAAAAAAATCTGCACGAAGTTTTTTGGTGAGTGGCTATTCATTTTAAATTTATTTAGTTGCTAATTTTAACATTATAACTATAAATCTGGAGCGTATCTAAATTCGCCTTTAGCTCCTTACAGTTTGTAATCCCATAATGTTTAAAATTTTATAGGTGTAGTATTTCTAATTATGGTTTTACTTATATTTTCAAAGATGACGTCGTTTAGAAAACAATGGGGCAAGTGAAGTATCATCGAGAGTAGAATTTTTTTAGAGTTAGGCTCAGAAGCTCTATTAGCTCTATTTCTGTCAGCTAAAAAAATCTTACCTCCCTATAAGATTTTTGTACATGTAAAAAAGTGCTGGTAGTATGACTGAGGCAAATCATATAGCTGCTAGTGTATTTTACTTGTTGTGGATCTAATCGTATCCGGTTAAGGAGAATAGATGACCCTCATTTCTTACCGAGTTGTCGTAAATGGCGACTACGGTAAATCGTCCGGCCGTGTGGCATCCGGCAGAGTAGTATAGAGCACACTCATTTCTTACAGAGGTGTCGTAAAATACTACTAAAGTAAGTTGACGTCAGGCAGGCGGCCGCTTGTAAAACACAAGCAAAATCATGTGACAACATGTTTACCACATGATTTGAAGATGTACCGAACCCATTTCGAGTGGGATATGGGCAGAATGGTGGATCTTCTTACGCTAACGCAAGTGTTTTTTACACTTTACATGGATTTAAAACAAACTCGATATATTATCGATTGCTTAATCGATTAAGGTATATCGAAATGGATTCGATTCGTATTACGTTTGTGTATTATATGAGTACGTAATCTCTTGCTTGCAACAGTACTTAAATATCGTGTAACTAATCGAATTTGATTTACACACATGTCTTAATATAGCTACGTGTTTTGATCATACTTCGATCACATAGAACAGTTAAATATACAGTAATGGTAAGGTTAAGCGAGATTTAAGTAACTATTAGTAGTATAATGTCTATTATTTCTTCTTATATTCGTTTATTTCGTCCTCCTTTGAAAGCAATCTGGTTGTTAGTGACTTACTTTTTCGCACATCTGTTAGTCACGAAAATATATAACAACCCTATTTCATTTAGACTTAAAGGGAATGCAATATAATTGTGAAAGTCACGACCGATTGCATATCTTAAGAAACTAACTTTTTTCTGGTTGTAAGTTCGTTTTTGCAAGGTTAGAAATGCTTCTCGCAATAGAGAAGTCACTTTAAGAACCAGGGTTAGACAACGTCCACTCTTTTGTTGATTGGTGCAATTAATTGATGACAGCCTTGATCAGTTAAAAGAAGTAGCACATATAATTTATTTATACAACTATATCATTCTTCTTCTTTATTCGTTCTCAGGGTAAATCGACACTGCCAAAAAGATTTTTGACTTCTGCCATAGTTTTAAAAGTAACGTCAGGTCCATTTCTGGTTATAGTGACTTACTTCTCTAATGAAAGTTTCCAAGGCCTCTAACGCTAGAAAAAAATATTTCTAATTTTAATTCAGATTGGAACGTGGTTTTAGCTGGGGTGTGGTTGCGAATATGACACAATATGTATTGCAGGCAATATTTGGTATATATAAATGTAGAATAAGCCTCGTCCCATATCAGGGAAACAGCGTCAAGACCTGGAGCTGCGGCGGAAATGACCGAATCTGGCAAACGGCGGAAGTATACATCTCTCATCGTTTGTAGTTGAGACCCTGGAGTCTGGAGTCAAAGTGCAAAAAAAAATTATCCTTTTTAACACCACGGTTAATTGCCTCTTCAGGTGACAAGAGGGCTGGGTCCTTTTTTGCACAAAGAATCAGCTTAGCGATTCAGCTGCCAGCATTCATGGAACCATTCCACGTGGGCATGATTTGTATAGTCCTAGTGTGTAAGTCATTTAAGATAGATATAACTTGTACATTTTTGCTGTAAATAAAAAAAAAGAATAAGAATGCAGTAAAATTATTTATCTCGTATAGCACGAAAATACATATCAAAAAGCTAGTTTCTTAAGATATGCAATCGGTCGTGGCTTTCACAATTATATTGCATTCCCTTTAAGTCTAAATGAAATAGGGTTATTATATATTTTCGTGACTAACAGATGTGCGAAAAAGTAAGTCTTTATGCACGAGTTCCGTAATCGCTTTGATCTTTGAATTTTGAACGTGACTAAAGTCGATGCCTAGTTGGATAGCAGCGAAATCGTCTGGCGTCTATGAACAAATATTAGAGATAATTATTTATCATTAAATCGAGTAAAGATTGGAGTACTTTTTTTTTTTGCTAACATTGCTACGCTATTTCAGTTTTTTACAAATACTGATTTGTTTAAAAAGAGTTACTTACTTTGGGGACGGAAAGCGTATATTTCTTTATTTATTTATTATTAATATGCCCTCTTTTCTTAGTCTTATACTTGTATATTGACTTGGTCAGACTAGCAATAAAGTGATCAGTAATATCGCCCCATCAGAAGAATAAAGTTACTTTTCCTATGTTTATAACTTTACATACATACTGACTTAACAACCATAACATGTAATATATAGCTTTTTATTTATTTATTTATTTAGTAAGACATGCCAACAGTATTATTAACATACATATTTGTTTTTTTACATGTAATTCATACAGTCTTAATCTATTTAAAATACTATTACAGGCATATACAACATTCAAAAAAATAATAAAAATAAAAATAAACATTGGTTTGGTACAAAGTAAAAGTAAAAAGAGAAAAATTTTAAAATATTTGGGAACTAACACTGAAAAGAATAAAATAATAAAAAAATATAATAATAATAAACAAAGAACTACAGAAAATTTTAAAAGTGTTAAAACAAAATTGAATAAACTTTATTCTTATAACTATAAAAGGAATCGTGGAAAATATCAACATCACTGGAGTTTATTTCATTGAAGGCCATCATTAACTTGTTTAATGGTGAATACTTACCCAAATTTGTTCTAGAGACTCGGCAAGCAAAACATTTCTTTATTGGATATCTGGGTATCTTGTGAGGAACAGATATGTTTATTTGAGAAAGTAGATCAGTTGTTGCTGTTGATTGGTGAACTATTTTATAGAGCGCTAAAAGATCAGCAGCTTTACGACGTTGGGCAAGTTTCGGGATTTTGAAATAAGCAAGTCTGACCTCATAACTTGCGCGGTATGGACACTTTGAATCCTTGAACGCGAGGTATTTGGTAAATGAACGTTGAATGCGTTCAAGCCTGTCAATATGTTTCTTTTGATGTGGGTTCCAGACACTAGATACATATTCGAGTCTAGAGCGAATAAATGCATTATATAAACATATAAGAGTTTTAGTGTTTTTAAACGACTTACAAACACGTTTTATAAATCCCACCAATTTCCATGTAGCGTTAATAACTTTATCTATGTGATGGTTAAAGCTTATCTTGCGGTCAAGTAGAACGCCAAGATCTTGGATCTCTGTTATTTCTTTGAGATTTACATTACCAATATGATAGACCGATGGAATGATATTAATTTTTCTGGAAAATTTTATAACGTTACATTTACTCGCGTTTAGGGTCATTTTGTTTTTTAAGCACCATCCCTGGATGGCGTTGATATCTTCTTGTAATAATTGAACATCGCCCTGACAGGATATAGGTCGATAAAGTTTTAGATCATCTGCAAAAATAGAACAGAAACTATGCTGTATGTTTGTGGTAATATCATTAATAAATATAAGAAACAGAATTGGGCCAAGGTGAGAACCCTGGGGGACACCTGACATTGCATAAAACGGTTTAGAACTACAACCGCCAAATTTAACAATTAATAAGCGATGATCTAGGTACGATTTAAACCAGTCCAGTAAATTACCACAAATCCCATAATATTCTAATTTTTTAATAAGGATTTCATGGTTGACCTTGTCAAATGCACTACTGAAATCAGTATAAACAGAATCAATTTGTATTTTATTATCAACATAATAAGTCAAATCAGTTACATATGATAGCAAATTTGTTTTTGTAGATTTGTTTTTACGGAACTCATGTTGTGCGTCAATTAGAATTTTATTTGTAAAGGATGTGATTATAGGATAAACCGCACGTTCAAATATCTTGGCAAACGAGTTCAGAATTGATATCGGACGGTAATTGCAAGTATTATTTTTATCACCTTTTTTATAAATCGGAATTAGATTTGTTTCTTTCCACTTCGTAGGAAAAATAGACGACTCGAAAGACTTATTAAATATTATTTTTAGTGGCAACGTTAAATTTTTAGAGGTTTTTTTAATGAATATTGGGGGAATGCCATCCGCCCCAGATCCTTTACTTTCATCAACAGAACGTAGTAGCTTAGACAGGCAGCGTTCATCTACAGTTATTTGTCCTAACGAAGAATTTAAATTAGTTATACCCGGGAAAAATGTACAAGGAGAATTATTTTGCGAATATACAGAAGCGAACTGCTCTGCAAAGAGATTACAGATTTCTTCGCATGTGTGACCGACACCATCTGCAGATTTCATCTCACAAGGTATATCGGAAGAGCCACCCCGTAAACTCTTCACGTATGAGAAAATTTTTTTTGGGTTATGATAAACTGAAGATTCGACTTCTGACATATATTTACGATTACAATCATTAATTAGATTTTTAACACGCTTTTTTGCCAATGTGAGTTCTATTAAGTCTCGAGGATTGTTATACTTTTTTAGCCTTTTCCTGATATTTTCTTTTTCTTGAATAAGTTTTATAAGAGAACTAGTATACCAGAAAGGATATTTCATATTTCTTTTTTTAACTTTTGGTACCGTAGATTCTATAATGGAATATAAAATTTCATAAAACTTGGAAACCATATCATTTACGTCACTGCACGAAGTCAGTTCGAGGTCCCATTTAATTTTTGCTAATTTTGAATTGACAGCCGAATAATCCGCTTTACGGAATTTGTGAGATTTGTGCTTTGATTAATAATAGTTTATTTTTTTGCAGATATCGCACTTTTAAGACAGCAATTTCGGAAGACGATTTAACCTAGTAAGTATAATATTAAAGGAAATACTATTTGCTAAATGTAAGTAGGAATAGATTATATAATTAAGACATTGATATGTTGTAAAAGAGTTTTGAAGTACCGAAAATTACGAATTAATTTATTATTATATCACCTGCCTGCTCTTATGTTATGAACATGCTGTCACGTGTTTTGGCTGCGTTTTTACAACCGGCCGCCTGCCTGACGTCAACTTACCTCTGTCGTATTTTACGACACCTCGGTAAGGAGAGGGTGGTCTATTCTACTAAACCGGATACTACTCGGTGGGTCAACTCACCTTAGTCGCTTTTTACGACACCTCGGTAAAAAATGAGGTTGGTCTATTCTACTCAGCCGGATACCACACGGCGAGTCGACTTACCTTGGTCGCCTTTTACGACACCTCGGTAAGAAATGAGAGTGGTACTATTCTATTCAGCCGGATACCACACGGCGTTACTTTATTATTATATATTTTAATATATTATAAGGCGTTCTGGAATAGATGATCCTTAGCCTTATTTTGTATTTTTTCAAAATAATTTGATTTGGCTTCTACTTTTGATTGGCACGATAACTGACCACACGACTTACCCATCTAAACTATTGTTAAAAAAAGGCAAACGTACCACTGAGTGATGTAAAGGAATGCTTCGTTAACGCTAGTTGTCTTTCTTTGTCCTTTCTTCCTTCCATGACTCCTTTAAGTGCTGAAGTCATTCATTCTGATAATAACAACAGTTTTAGTAGTTTATTTTTTGGAAAATATCATTGTACATTCCGATCCTTTCAGGCTGTTGTGACCTAAAAAGTAAATCAAAATTGTATTATGCAATAATTTGAATCATAATTCCAAAGTCCAATGTCTAATCAGTGTTTGATTGTCTATTGTTCGGAAACACAAATAATATACAAAAAGTGAAATAAGACGTCGAATTATTATAAATTGTGTAATCAGAGGTCGATGGCACCGGCTGCACCCGCAATCGATCGCTTGAAGCTCTTTATCGTTAACGTTGCTTTAGTAATCTCCTTATTTTAATTAATTTAACCAATAAGTGGGTACCCAATTATTTTTTCTTTTTTTCAAGTGTTTTTTATTTTGTAAAAAATTACCAAGCAAGGCTCGGTCAACCGGATATAAATCTTTATTCAAGTAAGCCAACAAGCGCTTTTGAATCGTCAAGGATCAATTAGATTTAATGAAGCTCCAACTGTTTCGGAATGTTGCTCTTACCGAGAAGAACCAGCAAGATACGGCGGTCAATCTTTTAAACATTAAAATTTACATTATTTAACCGCAGTATTGTTTGAAGCTAAAAAAAATTATCGCCATCGAATTATTGCAGATTGATATTGCGCAACCATAGATTGATGGCACCCGCCGCGCCCGAGATTGATCTAAAAACTTATTGTTTCTTTGCTTCTTTAGTAGCCTCGCCATTTAGCTCAACTAATTTCATGCTTTTTAACTTTGCACTTTTTGTATATCCAAAAATAAATTTATCGATTTGATAAATATTTATTAACTTATATTCTTTTAGATAGAGATAGATTATCATCATCATTCTCCTGCCCTTATCCCCTGAATTAGATAATATCCTTGGTAAATCTATGTAGAATTTGTCTAAGTATTCCTATATCTATCTTTATATTCCTATTGGTATAGAATTGCGGATATAAAAAATTAATACACCAAATACAATAGAAATACAAATAATATGAAAATCTCGGTTAAATCCTGTGAATCAAGAAACATCAAAAAGTATACTTTATTTTTATGCCTTACACTATATATTTGGTTTCAGAAACCTCTAACTTTAACGATTCTTAGTTGTAACTAGTAAACTTTCGTTGATTTGAACCCACAGTGATCTTTAATCTTTTGACCGATTACAGACGATCAATATGAAAACGGTCAATGTACGTTTGATTTTGGTACATTTCCTTTTTTTAGTAATATGTCTTCAGATCGTATCTGATATTTATGGTTCAATGTTATTTACTTATTTATTATTTTACTTATTATATTGTACGACACGATAACGTAACGATAAGTTGTAACAATGTATTATTTACAATCAGGTCTATACTTAGAAGTCTTACTTTAGACTGGGCCGTTGGAGCAGTGGACCCTGCCTTCAGCTCCACGGGTCGCGGGTTCGATTCCCGCCGAGGGCAAACATTTTCTATAAACGAATTTGTTAGTCTTCGAGTCTGGGTGTATATTTGTATTTAAGTATGTATTTAAATATTATATAAGTATATATTCACCAGTTGTCTGTCACCCATAACACAAGTATTAAGTTACTTACTTTGGGAACGGACGACCGTGTGTGTAAGTGTCCCATATATTTATTTATATTTATTATTTATACAGACTCGCATACAACCATACTTATAAAATTTTATGCCGAAAAAATTTAAATTTTAAGGCTTCCTGGATTATCTTGAACAAACAGTCCAAAAACGTTCCTCATAGATGATAATCAGGATAATAAAAATTAATTATAAATATTATGTCATCATCATGTTCTTGCCCTTATCCAACTTTAAGTGGAATCCACACATGTTTAAAACATGTTGTTAGTTGATTTGTCTAATTTATGACCAGCCGCCTGACGTAAACTTAGTCGCCTTTTTCGAAACCTCGGTAGAGATGAGGCTGGTCGATTCTACTTAGCCGGATACCACACGGCGGGTCAACTTAGCTTAGTCGGCTTTTCCGACTCCTCGGTAAGAAATGAGGGTCGTCTCTTCTACTTAGCCGGATACCACATGGCAAGTCCACTTACCTTAGTCACCTTTTACTACACCTCGGCAATAAATGAGGGCGGTACTATTATATTTAGCCGGATACTATACGGCGGATCCATAATAAAGTAGACTATCTACTTAGCTAGAGATACCACATGGCAGGTCGACTTACGTGAGTCGCCTTTTACGGCTCGTCAGTAAGAAATGAGGGTGGTCTATTCTACTTAGCCGGATACCACATGGCAAGTCCACTTACCTTACTCACCTTTTACTACACCTCGACAATAAATGAGGGTGGTACTATTATATTTAGCCGGATACCACACGGCGGATCCATAATAAAGTAGACTATCTACTTAGCTAGAGATACCACATGGCAGGTCGACTTACGTGAATCGCCTTTTACGACTCGTCAGTAAGAAATGAGGGTGGTCTATTCTACTTAGCCGGATACCACGTGGCAAATATAAATATGATGTGTTTGTGTGTAACAGCCTTTACACTATTTGCAATCTGGGGTTTGCTAATAATTGTATCTAAATTTCCAATTGTAGAAACGTTTTTAAGTTTTTACCTTGAAATAGACCATACTTTACAATAGCATTACCATTACTTACCAAATAATCAAGGCCGATAAGTATAATCGGCGAACGTATGTTCTCGGTCTATTTGGTAAAATTTCATTTCTTAAACGGCATTGGTTTGCAATGTAAGGCGTTGCACAAACCTGTGTCCGGGCAGCGATAAATTAGACGGAAGAATCGATATCACGATCGACTTGCCTTAAGCATTAATAAGATATCGATATCGATATATCTATTTATTTACGTAGCATTTAATGTTCAATGATAATTGATAATTTCAATTTATTACCAACTAGCAATCGCCAGCGGCTTCGCCCGCTTGGAAAGATTAAAATCGTAATATAGTATTTTGATAAGCATAAAAATGTTTAAAGTGGGTTAACCTTAAAAGCTAGACATATCCTGTCGCGGACTTTTATTTAGAACTTTTTAGGGGTAAACAATTTTGTAGTACATGATTTTTGAATAACTTTTACGTAGCGCACTCAAGGAAAGCTTTAAATTTTGACGTTTTCGTAATAATTTTTATTGCTGCTCCTATCCTATTCGTCTTAGCGTGATGTTATATAGTCTATAGGCTTCATCTATAAAAGGACTATCTTACACTCAAAGAATTTTTGAAATCGATCCAGCAGTTCCTGAGATAAGCGCGTTCAAACAATCAAACAAACTCTTCAGTTTTATATACGGGTATTAGTATAGATTATATTATTTTTTCGGTGAAGAAAAACATCGTGAAGAAACATGCATATCTCTAAATAATTTAGGAGATATGTGTAACTTGGCAATCTGTATTGTAGCAGCGTGATGGGACTTATTTAACCCTTCTAAAAACACAGAGAGGAGGCCTATGCCCAGCATATGGGATAGTGACAGGCCGTTACTTTACTTACTTTATGTTTGATAATGACATAATATAGAATAACGAGTATACCAAAAAAATTACTACTAACTATTACTAACTAAAAATTACTAACAAAACCACACCTCGAATATGATATGAAAGCATAGTATACTCTATTTCACAGAAACATTAATATAAAATGTCGCATTCAAATATATAGTAACGCAACGGCATGTAAAAATTCAAAGTCAATATGTAGACAATTTTCGAGATTTAAAGTAATCCTTTCGAATTTGAGCTGAATGTTTTTTATTCGTCTTGATCAATTTTATATGAAAAAGTCAATTTTTCGGAATTCCCGTGTCAATTATAAGTTTTTCCTTTATTTTTATCACACCTTACGAACTTTCTAAAATTTGATTATATTGAATCATTATTAGTAATATATGATTTATTACAAAATTCTAAACATCTGTATAACGCGTTTAGTTGTTCATTGTTCTACATCAACTCTTTTTAGTCTGTAACCAACCGCAAAACTTAGCACAGATAACAAAAACAAAAAGTTATCTTTTACAACAAAATTGTTCAACCACCTCAGAAGTATTTGCCACATCTAACTTTTTCTAGCGTCTATTACGGGTTTTTTGTAATCAGTTAACACTAACAGCTGTTTTTATGTGCAGTTTATCGATAATACCGTAATATTGGCCATTGCATAAGCACAGAGTTGTAGTCTATGCCGGCACTCCGCTGTCGACGCCGGTCATAAAAATTCACATATCAATAATCAACAATTTAAATAACATTTTTACAGCTAAATAAACATTAACATAATAAGTGTCTTAAAATAAATTTGTACAATTTAAAAACGTTTATAATGTTAAAATAATCATGTTTGAAACAGAATAAACAAATATGTAGAATATAAAAAAACATTCGATTGTAATAAAATCGATTCCGCTTGTAATAAATTCACAACAATGGAGGAATGAAAATTTCATTAAAAATGCCTAATTAAAATATTATATTTGTATGTATAAAACATAAAAAAAAATTGTGAATAATTAAACATAAATTTAAAGTATTTCGTCAATGTTAAATAACCTCTGGTAACTCCAAAAGAAAAAAGTGTCGCGAGTGAAGGTAAACAGAAATTAATTGAATTATCAATAATGTGTCGAATAATTTGTTATAAGCGGGTATAAAGTGTAAATCTTAATATGATAGAAATATACGCTTTTTAAGTGATACTTGAACCTTTTAAATTACACTTTTAATGTAAAGTGCAGTGATTTAAGTTAAAATATCGAAACTAATATGCAACCTTAAAATACTCTCATACGTCACATTAAGTATTCCTTTACCTATTACTTGTTTGGATTGTTTCGTTGCTATTTTGCATTATTAAAAACGATATATAAATAGATAAGTAACGTAATTTTGTTTCGATCCAGGTAACTTTATAATATAGTATACCTATAGTATATGATGAGTTTCTAAACTAAACTTAACATGCCCTTTTTAATACAAAAATATAATAATTGTTCTACAAACATTACACATTCATCGTGTAATGACATACCCGAATGTATTTATCCCATAGACCGTTTCCGTTGTATTTATATTGTTTTTCTTTTGATTATATTGTTTGTACCATAAAAAAATTTGTGTTGCGCAAGTCTTTGCTTATTATAATATGTGACATGGTGTAAGTTCTTTTGCAACCCGTTACAGATTAGTCTTATTGAGATAAATAAATTTTAGGTAAGATTAAAGATTATATTATATATATATATATATATATTCTGAATCTCGGAAACGGCTCCAACGATTTCTCTGAAATTCAGCATGTAGGGGGTTTTGGGGAAGAAAAATCGATCTAGATGAGTTTTATTTTAAAAAAATGTCGTTTTACCCTGTTTTCAGGCTCTAAATTACGTTGAATACAATCACAATTTTGGGAATTTGGGGAACGGGCCGTCTAAAGAGGTAAAATTACCTAGGATCGAGCCCCACATCGAGCCCTATTATTTTTTAATTTTTCTTTTCAATTTTTTTTGGAATTTAATTTTTTTCACATCATTTTAAAAAGTACCGAGCAAGGCTCGTTCACCCAGGTACTAGATATTATAAGGGCTGCTAAACAAATGATATGTCCAATGCCGGAACGGCAAGTAAATGTAAGTAATAATTATGCAATGGAACGCATTCGGTTATCCATTTATTCGCTGGGTGTATGTTGAAACAATGCAATCATTTGGTCGCTTTCAGAAAACCTTCAAACGATAGAATACATGAATAAATGTTACTAATTGTCACTTATAAGTCTGTCGTCAGATAATAATTTCTTAATTATTTTTTTGTATTTTATTGACCGCATTAGCACTTCACGCGATGTACTGGTTTCGTAAAGATTATTTATTTTGACCACATTAAAATTATTATCAGGCTTCATAGTTTTAAAGCGTAAATTATCTGTACTATCTTCATTTTATAATCAGTCGTGATGTGGTCAAGCGAAAATGTTTTGTAGATTATAGACAGATCCGCTATAGTTTTGTGATTTACTAAAACAACCCTTTTGTTTATAAATTACCCAATAACGCAGTTAGCAGTTGTCCTCTCGCGGGTTCGATTCTTAGAGTCTGGGCGTATAAATGTATTTAGGTATGTACTTAAACTGATATGTATATATTTACCAATTGTCAGTCACCCATAACTTAGGTACTAAATCGCTCACTTTGGGGACGGAAAGCCGTGTGGATCACATATATTTATTTAAAATTATATAAATTTAAAGCCCATATATTTATTTATTTTATTTATTTAGATTGTTTACTTATTACCTACCATCATTCTCCTGTTCTTATCCCACTCTAAGTGGAATCGGCACAACATGTTATAAATATGTTGTACCATGATTTGACTACGTATTTTACGACCGGCCGCATGCCTGACGTCAACTTACCTTAGTCGCCTTTTGCGAAACCTCGGTAAGAAATGAGGGTGGTCTATTCTACTCAGCCGGATACCACCCGGTATTTACAAAACTTACTTTAACCAATAAGCTTTTATCATAATAAACTCTCAGGGACTGTTGATAGTGATATATAATGTATTGATGTAAGTGACACTGTCAAAAGCATTACGGAAAGAAAGTTCGCTTAAAGTTACGTTGGAATGCTGACGTGAGCCGGTATAACTTATACCGTTCAAGAATGTCGTCCATTGAAGGCTTTTTTACTTTTTCCAAAATCGAACCTCCTCCTGAGTTTCCAAGTTGAAATGTTTATCAGAAGCGATTCAAGTACCTACTTCGTTTGCGCTACACATATCTCAAATTATTTCTTTCAATATTTATTAATTCCAAGAAAAAAAAATCTTTTTAATTTTTTTTTTCATTACAGCAAAAATGTACAAATTATATCTATCTTAAATTACTTACACGCTAGGACTATACAAATCATGCCCACGTGGAATGGTCCCAAGAATGCTGGCACCGTTTCCACGCTGAATAGCTAAGCTGATTCTTTGTGCGAAAAAGGAGCCAGCCCTCTTGTCACCTAAAGAGGCAATTAACCGAGGTTTAAAAATTAAGTTAATTGTATTTTAAAGGTTCTTTCTCAAATAAGCATAATATCTTGATTTCTAACTCTTTCCCGTGTATTTCTTTTGCCCTAAGATTTATATGAGATTTGTTTAAATATTTGCACAAGTACAAGGTGAACCTGTATTTCATTCATTTAATAGTTTTAAATAAACGACTAATATCTTTATCCCCATTATTATAAACTCGTTATATAAAGTCGTCCGGTCTAAGAAAGGAACTGACGCAACGACGCTATCGACATAGAATATTAATTACACCTAAACTTAAACAAATAAATAACTTCTGTTAGACTGCAGCATAAATCTCTACAAATATATAAAGCACAAGAGTTTGTTTGTCTGATTGTT
This sequence comes from Morpho helenor, assembly GCA_029227775.1. Taxonomy (NCBI): domain Eukaryota; kingdom Metazoa; phylum Arthropoda; class Insecta; order Lepidoptera; family Nymphalidae; genus Morpho; species Morpho helenor. The sequence continues at coordinate 5,120,719 of JARGCU010000032.1, read as the reverse complement.
TAAACGCGCTAATTCCAGGGACTACTGGACTGATTTGAAAAATTCTTAGAGTATAAAATGTCCATTTTTCGAGGAAGGCTATAGACTATATAACATCACGGTAAGATGAATAGGAGAGGAGTAGCAATAAAAAAGCAGTAGCAGTTGCGTTTCGACTTGACTTTTGAGTTGACTTTCGTTGCGTGCGCTGAGTAAACGGTAATAATTGTTGAAAAATCATGTTTTACAAAATTGATCTTCTCTAAAAGTTCTAAAAAAAGTCCGCGACAACATATGTCTAGCTTTTAAAATTAACCCACTTTAACCATTTTTATGGTAATCAAAATACGATATTACGGTTTTATTTAATCTTTCCACAAGGGCGGAGCCGCTGGCGATTGCTAGTCAATTTATAAAGTTTAAGAGCCAGCTCGATTTGTAGAGTAATTATTGACAAACGCAATCATAATACATGTTCCGATTGAGTATTTTGGAAAGTTGAAACATAAACATTTAAAAACGTTAAATTGATACAACTTACATTATAAATAGTCATTCAACGGAAATCTTCTTCTGGTGTACCGTTAATGAAGAATACAATTATTTCACAATTTCTAAGTATCATCATATAACTGTACCATACAGTTAGTATTTTACAATCAATCAAATAATTATCTTGTCTGGGACCAATCAAGCAAAGTAGAACTGCTGTGCAATACATTTCTTAAGATGTTTGTGCAGAGAGCGTGAAGTATTACATGCTGTAATATGTGAAAACAGGTTGTCAAATGTATTAAAAGATTTTAATATCGTTCTTCCATTGCCATTCATAAGAACTTTCCGTTTCATTTATACGTTTTCCTTTTTTGGCATTCTACTAGCAGCCTGAATTGTCGTATTTAATTTATTTATTGTCGTAAAATTGGTATGATATTCGAATTCATTGATATGATATTTATACATTTGATTTTTTTTGTAGCTTACGTAGTTATTTAAGCCAGAGGAAAAAACCAAGTCGTAAGATTTTATTTAACCGACACATTATTACAAAAGAATTTATTACGAATTATTATTACGAATAATTTATTACAAAAGTAATAAATTATTTAAAAAAAGAAATTACTATAATCCGCGAGATAGACTCGACACGACAAAATCGCAAAGATCTTTATAATTTAGTCTAATGATGATCCTTCGGTGGTAGGGCGAAACGATTGTTGAGTTTGCGACAGTGAACGTGTGTAGTGTACTGTGTATTGTGGTGGCGGTGACGGAGGTTTATGGACTATATTTATATATATATATTTTAGTATATTTATATATATTTTCTAGTATATTTTTATATATATTCTATTTACTTAATCGCGGATTATTGCAAAATAATTTCATTTTCACTTTTGTTTTATGGATCTACGCAAAGTAACTACTAATTTTATTAAATGAATTATATTTTTAAATTCTCAATTTTATATAAAGTCTTATAATCTGTATTTATAGTTTAAAGTATTACGCCAACTAATTCTCGCCAAACAATTGTAGATACACATAGTGAATAATAATTTTCTAATAGAGATGTTATTTGCAGTTGTATAGCGACGCCGTACACTTTACTGTTAAAAGCGATAACACAATTCCTTATCAGATTCTTAGATACGTTTGGAGTAAAACTGATAAAGTTTAACTCAAAGTTTTAAACCAATATGGTTGAAAAAATGAAGATAGGTGACGAAAAACTTATAACAAAATCCTAAGATAAAGATGGAATGGATAAAGATGTACGAAGATTGTCCCATATATTTATCTTTTAAGATTTTGCAATATGCATTATCTATGCTTTGTTGGCTGACTTACTAAAGCTAAAATCGATTATTGAAGATCGGTTTTGTTTTATCGGTATTAAAAGAAACAAATAGAATAAATTATTATAGAAATTAATAATTCATTAGTTTATAGATTCACTAACTTTTACCCGCAACTTCGTTTCGCGACTGTTGTCGCGTTATAGGTTGATAATAGATGGCGCTTTTCAAAGTCATCCCGTTCCTGTAGAATTGACAGGATTTCTATATGTTACCTCGGTGTATAAGCATTAGTTGTGCGAAATTTTTTCAATGATTCAGCGGATTCGCCGTGAGAGAGTAACAAACATACATCCATACTCACAAACTTTTACATTTATAACATTAGTGAAGTTATATATATGTAGTTATATTGTGATTACCAAATTAAAAATTAATTCAATTAGTAAGTAATAGCTATTGTGGCTAAGTTTTTTCAGTCGATTCTATTAATATACTCGTATATCGGGCTAACAGAAAGAGATAGATAGAAGCTATTCTTGTTTATTATTTTAAATTTAAATAAGTCTTCTATTGTCTTTAATATTTAAATGAGTTAATATTAATGTTGTATATATGTATATTTTTCAAAATTTTGGAAACGGCTCCGACGATTTTCATAAAATTTGGCATGTAGGGGGTTTTGGGGGAGAAAAATAAGTCTATCTAGATCTAGATAGATTTTATTTAAAAAAAACGTTTTATCCCTGTTTTTGGGCGTTAAAAAAATACTAAAATTTACATTGAATATATAAAACATTTTTTTGCCGTTCAATGTCAAGTCGGCGTAGCTTATTCGGGGAACGGGTGGTTGCGAGAAATGAAAATACCTAGGATCAAGCCCCACCTACACTATTTTTCCTTTTTTTTTTAATTTTTTTTTTTTTTTTTAAATTGGCCAACCAGGTACTTTAACTTTACGGAACTATAAAATTTATCGAATTATTGAATAATAGCAACAAAACAAAGCACAAGTATATAGGATTTAGAATTAATATAAACACAAATTCATAGCCTATAAACCTCCAAGATTCTATTTTTAAACTAAATCTGGTTTAAATGAGAAGCTATCTCAATGTTAACATTCATGTCAGAAGTTATAATAGTGGTGAAAAGTGATGTATTTGATGCTACAAGATTGCTAGAAGTGTGGTGGCGTGGATTGCTACTGCTCGCTCGGTTTTTTCTCTGCTGCTGTCGCCTTCTGAATCAGGCTATTTATGGTATGCATCTTTCTTTAATGTTTTTGTCTATTTTTTATTAGCGGTCCAGCTAGGCGTTGCTCATTCTAGGCTCGTTACCTACGCAACAAAACTGTCAGTTAAGAAATATGCTCCGTTCGCCATAAATAAATATATTTTGCGTGATAGCTCATTCATTACCGTATTACTCATTTGTTTTGTATATAAAAAAGGCCACTGTAAGTGGTGTCGGCACAACATGTTATAAATATGTTGTCACATGATTTGGCTAGGTATTTTACGACCGACGGATGTAAACTTACCTTAGTCGGCTCGCTAAGAAAGAGGGTGGTCTATTTCACTCAGCCGGATACCACACGGCGAGTCAATTTACCTTAGTCACCTTTTACGACACCTCGGTTAAAAAAATGAGGGTGATCTATTCCACTCAGACGGATACCATAAGGCGGGTCAACTTGCCTTAGTCGCCTTTTAGGACATCTCGGTAAGAAATGAGTGTTGTCGCCAATGACCTCCGCTTTGTATTTTATAGCAACACGATCATGAAACAATAGTATCGCGCCCTTTTTGATTAAAATGGAGGCACCACTGTACCGTTGTTATATCCAGTGGAGTCTTCCTATTGATAAAACGTTTCAGTGACATACAGTCTTTGTTCGTCATTCAAAAGAACTGCATCTAGGAACGGTAATTGTGGTATTTCTTTTATATCGTGTTATTGTAGAAAGAGTACACTAACATAAGGATAATCATTTCCACTCAGCCGGATACCACACGGCGTGAAGTGTAGTATGCTGTATAATGACATTTAAAAAACCAATACTCAACAATCTAAAGGCATTTGCATGATAATAAAAATGAATTCTGTCACGTTAAAATCAACCTTATTTTTATCATGATAATGAACGTGATTAAAGCATCTTGATACCGCTTCTTATCGGTGTATTGGATACCTGTGGCCAGTAGCTTGTTTTAATTCTAGTAATCATTTTTACGTTGATAACATAGTCGGTTCGTCACTAGGAATTATTGTGGAATTTCTTAAGTAATATTTCTAATTTTATTGAAATAGTGCCCAATTTATCTATACTAATATATTAAGCTGAAGAGTTTGTTTGATTGTTTGAACGCGCTAATCTCAGGAACAACTGGAGTGATTTGAAAAATTCTTTGAGTGTAAGATAGTTCATTTATCGAGTTAGGCTATTTATAGGCTATAACATCACGCTAAGATGAATAGGACCGGAGCTGTAATAAAAAATATTGCAAAAAAAATTAAAGCTCTTCTTGCCTGCCCTAAGTACCTATAGCCTTTCTTAATATATGGACTATCTTACACTCAAAGAATTTTTCAAAACGGTTCAGTAGTCCCTGAGATTAGCGCATTTAAACAATAAAACAAACAAACTCTTCAGCTTTATATATTAGTATAGATAGTAGTATTAGTCTTGTAGTAGGTACAATAGAATTCATTTAATTAAAGGTAAAAAATTACTTTTTAATAACGGTGTTTAATATTGTTTTATCATTATTTGCCTTTGTCGGTCAAATGTTCATGCCAGGAATGTTCTAATAATCGTGTCATATTTACTTATGTTTTGTTGCATAAAATAGCCAGTTTAATGAAGAACTTCAATAATACCCAATAACAATAGAGAAATATTTATTTATAATTCTCAATTTCTGTGATATCCGTGTGGTATCCGGTTGAGAAGGATAGACCATCTTCTTTCTTACCGAGGTGTAGTAAAATACGACTAAGGTAAGTTGATATCAGCCGTTGACGTAAAATACGTAGCCAAATCATGTGAAAACATGTTTATAACATGTTGTGCCGACCCCACTTAGAGTGGGATAAGGACAGGAGGATGATTGATCTATATGAAAATTGCTTAATAAGATAATAGGAAGTGATCCAAAAGTATAGTTGGTACGTTACGTTGATCTACGATGAATATAGGAAACATACGGATCGAATCGACTGACCCGAAATAAAATTTTATCATCGATTCACTAAAAGCTTTGGACGTCGGAAAATCATAATTTTTTACTAATAAAGTTTTATCGGTTCTGTAATCGTGGTTAACGATGACTTCACTATGTTTTAACGAACTAACATATGAAACAGTCACGTAAAAGTCATAAATACAAAAAAATACTACGCTTCGAATCTTCCGGTATTTGTCATATATTATGTAACTGACAAAATCAATTCATGGTGAACATGAAAGGGAACTGCTCCTGCTTTATTTGTTACCTTTTGTTATCTTTTTATCTGTAATAGGCAAACGATTGACTGCAATCATGCCTGATAGTAATATGCCTAGAACATGCCTTTTCACTTTTGAATATAAAGATTCCCATAACTTTAAAAATAACCATATTATAATTGGTGGGAATAAATACTGGGGGAGATTTCCATACTTGTCCATTATGTCTTTCTAGAATGTCGATGTCGATGGTTGAAACTTGATTGAGCTGCTAGCTATGCGATGGGAAAAATGGCGATGGAGGAATAAGGTCAAGAAGTTCCTGAGTACAGTTCAATGAGATTTCTTTCCAAATGCATACTTGCAAACGTCTAGTTTCAGATTATCTATTATTTAAAGTATTAGGGTCTTCATTGTCTGGTGATTTTGTTATTTATAAAAACTAAGAAATCAAGTAACGGCCTGTTACTATCTCACTGCTTGCCCTAGACTCTCCGTTTCTGGAGAGAAGGGTCGGAACTAAAACCCAGCACACTGCTCCAATGCGGATTGGTAGGTTACAAATATCCTCAGAATTTTCTAGAGATACGCAGGTTTCCTCAAGATGTTTTCTTTAACCGAAAAGCGTGTGATATATTGCAATTACCAATCAAACATATAAGTTGTAATAGAATAAATTAATTGGTGCTTGCCCGGGGTTTGAACTCGTGATCTCTTTAGAAAAGTCACACGGTCACACCGCTGGGTTATCACAGCTTCATAAGTAACAAACTTAAGTCATATTCACGTCGTTATATGTATATATGATGGTTGTTTTCAGAATTGAAGGTGCCTGAGGCGGTCATGATGGCACCAAGCGTGTTCCAGAGAACAAAGTCGCCGCGCTCCTCCCCTGGGAACTTGCCTAGAAAATTACAGGTAACGATATCGTTACAACATTAAATCTATACCAATCTGAGTTATGAACTAGCTGCCTTTTAGATCTTCAATAATGTAGTTAACTTATTATATACTTCGGAGATATTTTTTTAATCGGTCACTTTATTTGTCTACAATTGCATATGAGTAACATAATTGTTTAAAAAAAAAATAACTTTCACTATTTCTTTTAGCGTATGTCTGAGACCAACATAAAATAAGAGAATTTATTATTTAATCAAGGTTAGAAGACAGCTTCAATGGTATAATGAAGTTTGTTTGCTCCAAAAGCCTTAGCGTTAGCGTGACCAGTAATATTTGTAACGACAAATTTATATTTTTAATGTAACATTGTAAAATGAAGTAATGGCCTGTTACTATCCCACTGCTGGGCATAGGCCTCCTCTCTCCGTTTTCGGAAAGAAGGATTGAAGTTAAGACCTACCGCGCTGCTCCAATACGAATTAGTTTCGCGGATTCCTGGAATTCTTTAGAGATACATGTTTCCTCACTATGTTTAACTTCGCCGTAAAGCATGTGATAAATTGCAATTATCAATTAGACACATAAATTTTAACAGAAAAACTCATTGGTATCTTCCAGGGTTTGAACCCGTGACCTCTGTGGAAGGGTCTGATCGCTGGGCTTTTTAAAAAGAAAATAAAGCGAATACAAATATTATAAACCCACGACAGACTAAATTTTAAATGATTAGAATTTGATAAAATACGAATTAAACAAATAACTCTGATATAAGATCATCCTTTAAAAATACAAATTTGTTAGGTACTTTTTATTTCAAATTTACACAGTTACAGTAGTACAGTTTTAACTATTTCGGCTACAGATGGTCATATATTAAGTTAAGCCCTATTTGTCATATGTAAGAAATAAATAAATAAATAAAAAATGAATAAAATAAATTGTTTGTGTTTCAGAACGGCACAGATGCGAACCAGTCGGTAGCCACAGAGGACTCCAGCCCCGGGAACTCTATTTCCGATGCAGAGAACTTCGAATGTTACGGCGAAGCTGACGGGGACACGCCTGGTTCAAATACGTAAGTACTGTCGTAGCAGTAAATGTAAACAATAAGGAATCACATAAATCTATAATAAAACGCAACAAAGCATGACATTAAAATAAATTAGAAAGCTTCATTATAGTACAAGACCTAGTTTTAATGAAATCTACGCACGTGATATAGTACCTGAGTGACTGAGCCTTGCTCGGTAATTTTTAATTGATGTAAAAAAAAAAAAAATTGAAAAGAAAAATGAAAAAATAATAGGGAATGTGGGGCTCGATCCTAGGTATTTTCACATCTCTAGACCGCCAGTACCCCAAATGAACTATCATGACCATAATTTTAAGAAAATTCTATTTAATTACTTATTGGATAAACTTTATTATAACATCGATGAATTTCTGACAGATTGTAATTTATGATATGACATTTTTTATATAACTAACTAGCGGCCTGCCCCTGCTTCGCACGGGTATAAAATATGTATCCCATGTCAGTCAGTGTAAAAAAAATGATTAAAATTGATCCAGTAGTTTTGATATGGCGCTGTATTTAAAAAATGATTTTCCCTATTTTCCCGCTTTTCTATTGAAATTTTTCCTAGATTTTCGTTGCTATAAACCTCACGGAGCCCGAAACCTTTCCAACGAATGCAAAACCGTGGAAATCGGTTCGTGCGTTCTGGAGTTATATCGTCAGGAAGGAAAACCCGACTTATTTTTATATAGTAGATTTGACTATTTTTTAAATTTAAATTATTTTATTTTGACTTTCCTTTTTTTATATAATGTAATTTGTTGTAATGTTTTAATTTGATAATAATTTACTGTTTGCACGCCTGCAAGGTAGAATATGTAAGACACGCTATATTTTAAGAACTTTGTACTCATATTCCGCAAATAAAGAATAAATAAATAAATATGACTTTACGTTTGACAGCGGAAATTGTGATTGTATTCAACGTTAATTTAAAAAAAAACTTATCTAGATCGATTTTTCTCCCCGAAAACCCCCTACATGCTGAATTTCAGGAAAATCGCTGGAGCCGTTTCCGAGATTCGGAAAATAAGTGAAATAAGTTTCATACCAAAACGCTGTAACATTTATAATGTTAGTTTCATAACTACTGTAGCAGCATAATTTATAGGTTTAATGAAGCTATAAAAGGCTTAGAAAGCAGAGAGATTTAGGAAGAACGAGTCAATTTCCTAATACGCAACTAAATAAATAAGTATAACGTTAATTAATGGCTAATATAATATATAATTTTATTAGATAATTACCAATTAATAGTTCAAATACCTCGAGAACCTCGAATAAATCGCGGAAACGCGTAATATTAGTTTTAATATAAAGCATAAAATTTAGATTTCCTGATTATAAGATTAGCGTAAGTGATATTGCTAAATGCTCACTTTTGCGTTATACTTATTTATAAAGTATGAAATAAAATCAAATTATATTTAAATAAATTTCAATTGTCGATTTTATTATATAAATATTTTAATGTCTAGTATATTAATTTAGTACTCTGCCTTGTCTACTATATGTAATTTAAGATAATTTACTTGATATATTTCTTCAGATGGAAAAACATAGTAGAAATTTAATTATAATTACAAATTTAATACTTATCTATATTTGCTGAATATTTATCCAATGCTTACTACTGATGACTTCAGACTTTTTACTATTAAGATCGCAGACCAACATGTAAAATTATTCATTTCTAAGAATCTAGCCCTCTATTTTTGAAACATCGTTAAGATGTACGAAATTAACGAAAAAATCTTCAGTTTATAGGATCTTTATTGAATTCATAAGATAGAACCTATCTTCAGCTTTTGTTTTTTAAATAAAATCCAATTTTTTTAGAACATGAATGATGAGTAAATACCCAAAAGTTATAATAGAAATATTTTGCTGTAATCCACGTTTGTTAAAAATCCTACGTAATGCTAAGTAGACAACAGAAACCGTTCACGTACCTTATACATGCAGGATTAGTTATCACGCATATCACAAAACACTATCACCAACAACACATAACACAAGCAATACAGGGCCCACGACAAAGTCGCAATGAGTCTATCACCTGACGATGTTACAGTTTGGATTGCGTGTATTGCTTTTGTAGTGTGTGTTAAAAAAATTCAATAATAACTTTTGTATTATGGAATTCCGCAAAGTAAATCCTACGAGTATTTCTATAAATTAGGAATGAAGAAGCTTATTGTGAATATATTTTCTAACCTTAAGATTTTCACAATCATTATATAACTACAAGAAACTGGTATAACTAGAATATTATTTATTCGATGAACATTCTTACTTATAAAATGGTGTTTCCTATTTCATATCCTATCGTATTACTTGTTTTACTAAAGTATTATTTTTGTTGACAGGTTAGAAAATGGATCGAGGAGTCCTGGTAATCATTTGAACAGACATTCTTGGACAAGAACAAGTCTTCGGCGAACACCACCAAGGTAAGCATCTAGAAGTTCTTTATAAAAGTATTATTATTTGCTATAAATCAAAGCTGTATAGTAGATTTTATAATTTTATTAATCAATAAATATCGGCGCTTTGAATATTTTATACGGTTCCTTGTAAAATCTTAAATAAGGTAAGAGGTTTCCTGACCTTTCCAAATCTTGCCTTATTACTATGCTAATAGTGATTGACGCTATATGTAGATTTATGTGATTTTTACTTATATAGATTTTCATGGATTTGATAGACTTGATAGAATATAGATACTAGATAATAGAGACTAGATAGGTACGCAATTGCGTTAAAGAAAAGATGAGAAGTGCGAGACTAAGTTGTTATGGTCATGTAATGAGGAGGGATGAAAATTATGTGACCGAAAGAGTTTTAAATATGAATGTGGACGGATGTATGGCATTTTCACCTCGGAAAAAAAGATGGATGGACTGTGTGAAAAAGGAGTGGCACCAGAATTGACGAATGATAGAGGAGAATGGAAGAAGAAGCCATATTGTGCCGACCCCACTTAGAGTGGGATAAGGGTAAGAGAATGATGATAGATTATCATGGATTTATGTTTCTGGTTATTACCTTGGGATTATTAAATTAAGAAAATACTTTGATTTTAGAAAACACTATTCCGAATGTTGCCTTAATTTTTTCTCTCTGATCTGATCGATTTTCCTTTTTTCGAGTTATATTTACAAGAATATCCTTTTTCATTACATTCTGCTAATATCCAATTGATAACGTTTTTATTATGGGTTCTATTAGCTGTTAACGATTTAGGTTTAATAAAGTCGAGATAAAATACGTTTTTCTCTTGTTTTGTTTGGATGGTTTGTCGAAAATAACAATATTTTCACCTTTCCCAGCTTAAAATACTTGTTTTGTTTATTCTTTTTAATTTATATTTTGTTTATATTTGGCTCATTGCTATGTAGACCATTTTTCACTAGATTTTATCTTTCTTTTTTGTTTTATGTGTTATTGCTCGCACTTTTTTTGTTGCTTATCACGTTTGTCCTCTCTTCCATAGCCATCAAGAGAATTTGCCGCATCGTCGATGGGGCTCAATGCGACAGTAAGTATTTTGATTTATTTTTTGCTTGCTCAGTTAATTAAGTTCGCACTATTATATTTAACATATCATGATATTAATTTAACATAGAAAACTAACTGGCTGTAATTTTTTATAAAAAAATCTATTCCGCATATTTAACCATGATATCGAAATTGTAAGTATTGTAAAAACTACTATAAAATTATCTAATATAAAAAAATTATTATAAAAATAAGATTCGTCACACCTACAGTTAAAATGAGCAGCACTACTAATTTTTATAAAAAAAAAAAAATTAAAGAATACATTTTTTTAGTTACCGGTAAACACTATTCAAAATTTTTATTGATCGATCGAAATTTTGTTTGATAAATATAAAAAAAAATAGGTGTCGATCTTGCCTATCTACCTGTGCGAATTTTTGTACGAATCTTTTCAGCCTTCAACAAACTCAAATTTGAAAAAATATTCAAACTCAGAAAAACATAAAGTTTGGCTTTTATAATATTAGTGGGATTAAAATATAACCAAACCGTGTGCTTGGTGTTACCCTTCACAATTAATAACTATCTTTATTAACTATTAATATAATGAAACAATTCAAAATATGCGTTATTCAAATATACTTTATTCATTTTAATTTCCTTGTGCGTAAAATATCAATTTTAGTATAACACCATCCTTGCAATTTGGTATTTTGTTTGTTTTTCACTTATAATTGGTGTACATTAACTTCTTAGTATCATAAATTTTTCTTTATTAATTACTTTAATTAAAAGAAGATGTTAACTGTCTATTGAATTTATATTTATTCAGCTGTTAGACATGTTGTGGCTCATTCTGTGTGCTTAGTGCGAGTTTTATGACCTACTCAATCGCTTTGGCGTAACGCTAATTTGTATGACGCTGCAACAGCGACATCTAGTGACCGCTGTTCAGCGCCATAAGGATTGGCGTTACGCTAACATGATTGAGTAGGTTAAGAAAACTCGCACTATTCCCATTAGTTTCGAATTCCCCTCGAAAAAGAACTTAACAGTTTAAAAAAATTGCTCCGATGTCCACTAAACTTTACACGAACATCCGCTGGGTCTACTACCGCTAATCTCAAGAACTACTGGACCGATCTGAAAATTTATGTGTAAATAATGTAATATAGGCCATTTATTAAGGAAGGCTATAGGCTATATAACATCACGCTGAGATGAATAGGAGAGGAGCAGAAATAAAAAATAGTACGAAAACGACAAAATTTAAAGTTTTCCTTGCGTGCGCTGAGTAAACGGTAATAGTTATTAAAAAATCATGTATCACAAAATTGTTGACCTCTAAAAGTTCTAAATAAAAGTCCGGGACAGCATATATCTATCTTTTAAGGTTAACCGACTTTACCATTTTTATGGTTATCAAATGACTATATTACGGTTTTAATCTTTGCACGCGGGCGGAGCCGCTGGCGATTGCTAGTGTACATATAAGACTATTTTCTTCTTATTAGATTCTCTCATTCGTTATTTCTACTATTTCGTCTATAATCTAAAGGTCTTACTATGATCTTACTTTTTACATAAATTTTTACAACGCAACATCAAATCTGGCAGCTTGACTTGTATATCTATAAATAATTACATACATGTTGTATATATTAAAAAGTAGAACAATGACGTACCAAGCCGTTAGGTGAAATATGCTACACTGAGTTCAAATTTTTCAAAGATACTTTTTTTCGTTATTTTAATTAAACTACATTATAAATAAGACTTGAGGAGGTCATTTAAGACCATATATTCAAGTGTATTGGACGCGTGTGTGATAAACCTTTAACATATAACCATTTTTTTAAATTATACATTATAATAATAAATATAGTAGTAGTATCTTTTGTGTTATGCGGAGAGGTAAGTTGCATATGACTATTTATACGGGAAATTGAGCAAATAATAGCATTTATGGAATTTTTTTTCGTCATAGTGTGGTGTCAGGAAATTATCTGATACTGGTAGTAGTTTATCTGTGGTATATACGTTATAAACTGTAATTTGATGTGTGAGACATCTTCGCTGTAACTTAGAATAAGAATAGAACATTCTTTATTGCACCCCATAAAATTATAATATACATTGTTAAGAAAACGACATAATCTAATGCAGATACAATAAGGCGGCCTTATCGCTAACTAGTGATTTCTTCCAGACAACCTTGGGGCTAGAGACATTAAATTTAGAGTAATAAGGTAGGTCTTATCTCGTGTTAATTTTTTTGTCTCATCCAGTGTTTCCCAACCTTTTTTGTACCATTCCCACCTTAAAATTTATTTTACCCCCTACATAAATTTCAATACACTGCTGGCCCGCTGGCGCAGTAGGTAGTAATCCTGCCTTCAGCACTGCGGGTCGTAGGTTCGACTCCCGCCGTGGGCCAACATTTTCAATAAAAATAATTTGTTGGTTCTTCGAGCCTGGGTGTATATTTGTATTTAAGTATGTATTTTGAAATTATACATGTATATATTCACAGTTGTCTCTCACCATAACAGCAGTATTAAATTACTTACTTTGGGAACGGATACCCGTGTGTGTAAGAATAAAAAAAAATGATTTCGCTTAAGAAACTTAAATGATAGGTTTTAGGGAGAAGAATTTGCTTTTTCGTTGAATTTGGCACCGAAATCTAGCATTGCATTTAAATGTCCTGGGGCGAAATGGTTAAACTCGTGTCAAGTCGATTATCGATGCCCCCCCCCCTCTCCCCTTAATAATCAAATTGCCACCAATAGAGCGTAGGTTCCACTTTGGTAAACACCGATCTAGTCCATTCTAATATACATAAATCCAGACGCAACCTCACTTAAGTGTTACGCAAAGTTCATAATTCTTCTGCCCTAATCCCACGCTAAGTGGGTTTAGCACATGTATTAAACATGTTGTTTTTGATTTGGCTAGGTATTTTACAACTGGCCGCCTGCTTAATATCAATTTACCTTAGTTGCCTTTTACGACACCTCGTTAAGCAATGAGGGTATTGGTCTATTTTACTCAGCCGGATACCACACGTAAATTAAGATAAGGATTGATACTAAGGAGAAGAAATCAGTCTCAATAATGTCGTAATATTTTTAATTTAAATTTTTAAAGTGTGAGTGAGTTAAGTGTGAGTAACCATAAGAGATAGAGATATGCTGTTCTGGACTTTTTTATAGTATTTTTGTAGATCTACAATTCTCTAGTGCATACTTTCAGCCGGATACCAAATTAAGTCTTACGCAAAGTTGTTCCAAATTAAATTCACTATTACAAAAAAATATATAAAGATTATTACATATGGCCTTTGTGTGGTGTACATTTTGCCCAACATTCAACAATGTACGTTCCGACAATCGTTGTCCATCCATTTATGTTACATCAGACACCAAGTGATTGTGGTTAGAAAGACACTAAACACCGCAATTTCATACGACCCGGAATACCACTAAACTTTTTACAGCAATTACCGTTTGCTCATTATCATCCTAACCAACGAAATGTTTCGTAATTACGCACTCGTGTGAATGTAGACCTTTTACTTTTCATATTAATATTTTAGAAAATTATTTAAATATTCACTCACAAACGTGAGTATTCATAAATGAAATTCCGTAACGACTTAGCCGTTTCCACCGTTGGGCAAGCGTCTTTGACTTTTGGAAGCTATTGTAACTTGCTGAATTCATATTTTTGTTTCCTCCTTTTTAATGTTTTTATAATTAATACATATATACAAGATATATGTGTGATATCCGGCTAAGTAGAGTATTACTATCATATCATTTCTTACCGAGTTTTCGTAAAAGGCGATTAAGGTAAGTTGACCCGCCGTGTGGTATCCGGCATAATAGAAAAGACCATATTTCTTACCGAAGTGTTGTAAAAAGAGACTAAGCCAAGTTGACCCGCCGTGTGGTATCCGGCATAATAGAATAGACCGCCCTGATTACCGAGGGTGGTCGAAAAGTACCTAGCCAAATCACATAAAAACATGGTTAAAACATGTTGTGCCAACCTCATCTGGGTTGGGATAGGGTCAGGAGAATGATGATGATGAAAATATACAAGATATATCTATCTTAAATTACTTTCCCGATACTACTATAGAAATTATGCCCACGTAGAATGCCCCAGAGATTGCTGGCAGCGTTCCCTCGTTGAATCGTAAAGCTGATTCTTTGTGCGAAAAACAAGCCATTTGCGTCTCAAATCGACAAAAAGATGTATTTTCCTTGAATCGAGTGTATTTTTAAGTATGTGTTCATGTATCGTACTGTAAATTAAAATCCTAAAATAAAAATAAAAATAAAATAAAATAAAAAATAAAATCCTTCCAATACAAGAGGTTTATGACGGCACACAGCGTAATATTGCATTTCAATGTGTGAATTTTTTGTATTCGTATAATGTTTTGGTATTTGTCCAACAATAAACCCAAATTGCTTTATTTTAACTTCCTTTATTTATCTGTTGTGCTGATTATGTATAACAATAAACTACTACTGATATCGTCTCTCATAATTCTCTCTGTTCGTATCTACTTTAACTTTTGATTTAGGTCCATAAGTCAAAATTATGATACATGCAGTTTTATTGCGGGATTTTGATTTCGGCAATTCGAGTTATAAACTGGGTATTGTTCTTCAACCAAACTTTTTAACTTAATATTTGAACTATATCTTTAATATTTAAATGAGTTAATCTTGTATGTATATATATATTTTTTAGGAATCGGAATTTTCGGAAACTGCTCCAACGATTTTCCTGAAATTCAGCATGTCGGGGGTTTTGGGGGAGAAAAATCGATCTAGCTAGGTTTTATTTATAAAAAAAAAAGATTTTATCCCTGTTTTTGGGCATTAAAAATACTAAAATTTATATTGAATTGAATTTTTGCTATAAACTGTCATGTCAGTGTAGCTTATTCGGGGAACAGGTGGTCGCAAGAAATGATAATTAATACCTAGGATCGAGCCCCACCTACCCTATTATTTTTTCTTTCTTTTTTGAAGTTTCTTTTTTTTGTAAAAAAAACCGAGCAAGGCTCGGTCACCCAGATATTAAGTATAAATACTCTTTAATCTGTATTAAAGAATCTTAATATTTACTTTATTGTTAAAAGAAAAATATAGTGCTGAATTTACCGTATATTTACCCCATCAATTTGTTGCAGATCATGGTAATATTTCCCACATTCGTTATCATTTATCAATCATGTTTAGTACAGATTTTGAAAGCATGTTTGACGGTTATCGAAGAAGGTTACGGTTTCCTGTTCTCGTTCACATCATTATACTTATGACTGGTTGGAAAAAACGCTCATGTAGTTATATACTATAATATTGTAGACATGTTATGACAGCATAATTATATGAGAAATATCTATAGTATTTTGAATCTTGTATGTATATAATATATTTTCTGAATCTCGGAAACGGCTCCAACGATTTCCCTAAAATTCAGGACGTAGGGGGTTTTGGTGGAGAAAAACGATCCAGCTAGGTTTTATTAAAGAATCTCGTATCCCTGTTTTGGGCACTAAAAAACCTACGAAAAGAGGAATAGATAGCAATTTGAGCTGTCAAATGCGAAGCTGTGACAACCTAATGGTAACGCGCGGGGCTAAAAAAGTTCGAAACCTAGGTTCGATTCCCACAGCCGGTGCTTTTTTCCTTTTCTTTATTGCATTTTTTGTATCTTTTAAAAAATTACTGAGCTAGGCTCGGTCACACAGGTACTACAAAATATTATATTATTATTCAACTAGCGGCCTGCCTCTGCTTCGCACGGGTATAAAATATATATCCCATGTCAGTCAGTGTAAAAAAAATTATTAAAATCGATCCAGTAGTTTGATTTATTCATTACTGACCATGGCCCGTAAGCGTTAAATTTGGAGAAAAACAATTTCCTCTCCCTATACCAAGATTAGAATTCTATAACTTCACAAAGAATTAGAATTCTCAACTAGGGAGATGAAAATCCAAAAAAATAATTAAAAATTTATAGGGACAAACGATCACCACAAACTTATCTATCGATAAAACATCTACATATATCTCTACGAAAATAAAGTTCTTTGCAATTTTTTATTTCTTAATAAGCGAAGCGATGGAGCGCGCTTACCATCATTTTGACCCTTTAATAATACACTTTATTATTATTTTCAATAAACTATTATTAGTAGTCTAGAAATTTCGAAATAATATTTTTTAAAATTAATTAAATATACATAGTTAAACGGATGCAGAACAAGATTAACGACTTAACGGTTCTATTTATAATCATACTGCAGGTAATTAGACCATAAACTTGTAATACTTGTGCCAGTTCATATACACAACTACTTTACACACTAGTAAAGCCCTACGGTTTCACTTAGTATAAGAGATATGATAAAATTATTTTGGCATATATACGAAAATCTCTTTTTGTTAATAAAATCTACGTAATGCTAAGTGTAAGTTGCAGTGTGCAAAATACGTTCTCATACCTTATACTTACTTGACTTCATTCTGCCTTTGTGCTTACACGTAGATCTTTATATAAGTAGTACCTGGGTGACCGAGCCTTGCAAAAGAATTTTTAAAAAATTGAAAAGAAAAATGAAAAATAATAGGGCAGGTGGGGCTTCATCCTAGGTATTTTCACCTCTCTAGACCGCCCGTTTCCCAAATGAGCTACCATGACTTTACGTTTGACAGCGAGAAATTGTGATTGTTTTCAACGTAATTTTTTTTTTAATTTTAGAGCCTGAAATCAGGGATAAAACGACATTTTTTTAAATAAAACTTTTCTAGATTGATTTTTCTCCTCCAAAACCCCTACATGCTGAATTTCAGTAAAATCGTTGGAGCCGTTTCCGAGATTCCGGAAATATATATATACATAGGTACAAGATTAACTCATTTAAAAATTAAAGATAATCAAATCAATCAAACCACAAACAATAATTCTTAAAATTTGTCTTTTATCGGGATTAAAGAGAACGCGTCGCAAAACGTGAGGAACGCCCTTGAAAGTAAATCCGTGTCCCCTAATTTAATTTTCGACTAATAACATCGTGAAGTGAAGACCCAAGGGTGTTAATAAATATACGATGGACATTTAGACTTTCTTCACCAATAATTTGATCAATTACTTTTAATCTCCTGTTCTATCACGCGACATATTGATCCTTATGTCTTAATTAAATTTTGGTATCATACAAACCTTTCTAAAAACAACGCAGGGTTTATATGAAGGTATGGAATTCGCAGTAATTCTGTAAAAGAATGTCTTAGCTTCACTATTCGTGTAGATGGACCTAAACAGCCTGCGTCTGGCTGTCGCTTGCTGCTTAGTAATTTAATAACGGGCTGTTTCGCAGTCCACTATTGTGGATAATTCATGCCTCGCGATATAGCCTGCGGTCCACCATTATGTTGTTGATGCGTCAGTACATCGCGGTCGCGCGCTCATTCTGTACGCACGCAGAACCGAATTTAAAATTCGAATACTTTTCGACTGTCATTTGTTTTTTTTTAATATAGTGCTGTGAATTTAGTGCCCGGAGACTCACTAGTGATGTAGGTAGATAAGCGTCGCGTACATTCCACGCGACTGAAAACCGGATCATAAATTATTAGCGGGTATATATTTTGTTGTAAAGCTGGAGCGGAACAATTTCCACATGCATTACAGAAAGCGACCCTACAGGTTAGAGATTTATGGTTTCTACCTTCCATTACATAAATATACTATAATCTTTATTTTTAAGATTTAGATGAGTTAATCTTGTATGTGTGTGTGTGTATATATATATATATATATATATATATATATATATATATATATATATATATATATATATATATATATATATACATACGAGATTAACTAAATAAAAAAAACGTTTTATCCCTATTATTAACATTTAAATTTAATATTAAACATTATTTTTGCCGTAAATTGTCATGTCAGCAAGCCCCACCTACCCAATTTTTTTTTCTTTTTCTTTTAAAGTTTCTTTTTTTATTTTGAAAATAATTACCGAGCAAGGCTGGGTTAACCAGGTACTGTGTATTATGGAAGCAGGCGTTGCTTTGCGGAATTCCGTAGGAGTTATAATAGAATTATTTTGCTTTACGTTTGCACAAACGCGGATTGCAGCAAAATAATTATATTGTAACTTCTGAATAATGTGTATTTAAATATTTCAAATTGTCTTGTACTTCATATAGCTTTTTAATGTAGAATTTTCCCGTTTTACGCTCGGTCTCATTGTTATATATTTATTAGTTTTTAATTTATACATAATTAACTTTTTTGTTAGTTAGTTCCTAACCCGTCCTAGATTGTGTTGTCTACAATAGACAATTTTAATTACAATAAATGTTTAATAAAAAAAGATTCCCAAAGATTTTTTTTATTGTGAGAATATATTATCAAACAATATGACGGCTTATATAATGTACAGGTCTAAGTATAATATCTTAATTATTAAAAAGAAAACTACAAGCTAGAAATACTCAGACTAGAAGACTCAATGCGAGTCAATGGTAAAAGTTGATACTTTCATCGATATAATTTAATATTTTAATTTAGTTTATTTATATATTTTTTTTATTTTTCTATTTTTAATTTCATTAAGTTTGCTTTAATTTTATCAAATACATATTTTTAAACGTTAATTAATTGACAACGCCGTGTGGTATCCGGCTGAATAGAATAGTACCACCCTCATTTCTTACCGAGGTGTCATAAAAGGCGACTAAGGCAAGTCGACTCGCCGTGTGGTATCCAGTTTATTAGAATAGACCACCCTCTTTCTTACCGAGGTCGTAAAATACGACTGGGGTAAGTGGACGTCAGGCAGGCGGCCGGTCGTAAAAATGCTGCCAAATCATGTGACAGTATGTTTATAACATGTTGTGCCAACCCCACTTAGAGTGGGATAAGGGCAAGAAGATGATGATATATTTTTAAACGTAATTTATACTAAATGTACAATGTATATTATAAAAAAGGGTGAGGAAGACGCATATCGTAAAATTAACAGAGTGCGAAGCAGGCTTTCAATTATTGCAAAAGAATATTTGGATTTATTGTTTTTGGAAGAAGTTTTCAGTACGTATATTACGTATTAGCGTCTTGTTAACCCGCTAAAGCCTCTATTGCGAACTGTAGAAAAGCAAGCGTAAGATATATGAAGTATGCCCACATCACTTTGGCTGACCCGTTGGTGTAGTGGGTAGTGACCCTACCTTCAGCTCCGTGGGTCACGGGTTCGATCCCTATCGTTCGGCCAACATGTTCTATAAATGAATTTCGTTTCTGAATGAAGTCTTTGAGCCTGCATGCATTTCTTACCGAGGTGCCGTAAAATATGACAAAGGTAAGTTGATGTCAGGCAGGCGGCCGATCGTAAAATATGTCGACAAATCATGTGACAACATGCTTATAACATGTTGTGCCGACCCACACTGTTGTACCACTTTTATACAGTTCTATTTCATTTAGATGTTATATATTTATAAATACATTGACACTTCGCCCTATCCGGAGAATAAAGTTACATGTCCCATGTATAAGAATAGCAAATGTGACTTTATTCTTAGGATGGGTCGACTTATTTTATTATATTGGTCTCAATACAATTAGTAAATTGTTAGATATAAACAGTACAGAATAGCAGTTGTCGGATAAAATTCTAAATGACCTCACAATTCACATTTCACGCTCTAATTCAAAACTAGAAAATTAATTACGCAAATCTATTCATATTTAAATTTTATCTAACATTCATAAAACGTTAGATATACATAATTAAGAACTACGGAAACCATGATTTCAAAATTCGAAAAAATTCAAATTTTCACGTTTGTATATAACTAGACGTGCCTGCGGCTTCGCCCACTTGGAAATATAATATCTTCTTAAAGATTTTTTTAAATTTATTTAATGTAAACTACGATTTTGAATTTTAAATGGTAAAGATGATTGATACTCTTCTTCCTCTTGCCCTTATACCACTCTAAGTGGGGTTGGCACAACATGATATGAAACGGGGTGGTTACTCTATTTAGCGGGATACCACACTGCGGGTCGACTTACCATAGTCGCTTTTTCCTACACCTTGGTAATAAATGAGGGTAGTATTATATATTCTACTCAGCTAGATACCACACGGCGAGTCGACTTACCTTAGTGGCCGTTTACGATACCTCTGCGAGAAATAAGGGTTGTCTATTCTACTCAGTCGGATACCACGCGGCATTTAGATAAGGATTGATGCTAAGGAGAAGAAATCAGTGTCGAAAATGACGTAATATTTTTAATTGAAATTTTTAGCATAAAAGTAATTGTGAGTTATCCATAAGAGATAGCGACATGCTGTTCCGGACTTTTTGTAGTATTTTTAAAGATCTACAATTCTCTAGTACATACTTTAGTGAATCTCCGTTGCTTACGTTACGCAACTAAAACTCCTAACTCCTATTCTACACAACTTACATAAAACCGTAATGTCCTATTAAACCTAAACCTTCCGGAAGAATTTTACTACCTTTTAGCAAAACCTGTACAACAATCCGTGCAGTAGATTTTGAGAAAATAGATTACATACAGACAGACAGCTTTTAAAGACTGTTTTCTAATAATGCATATAAATTTTAATTATGATTAGTCTTAAATTTAGTTATCATAAATAAAACATTCTAACAAACGTTAAACATACATATTTTAGAAATTTATGGCAACTTAACTTTCTTACTTAGGAATAATTCAGAAATTTATTAATGAATTATTTACATAAGAATATTGTTAAATGTTACGTAATTTAAAAAATAAATTTGCAAGATTTTTTTTGAAGGGTCTACGAGGTTATTTGAATTTTACATTTGTGAAACTATTGCACGCTTTTACATCATTAAAATTAAATTACTTTTAATTAACATAAAAAATAATCCATAACGATATTTCACGCTAATTAAGGTGCGTTACAAATATGTCGCTTTTGAACCTTTATCTGTATATAATTAAAACTCAAGGGCTGATTCCGTCACGCAGTAGTAATAAAAATCAAATAAATCGAGCGATAAAATTGTTAACTGATACTTTACTGCACTCTTAAGTCCCATATATTTATTTATATATTTCTTTCAATATTACCTGTATTTCACTTCTTGTTCTTTTCCCCTTCTGTTACTCGAAGTTTGACAGGAAGAGAGCCCTTTTTTGTCTTTTTGTGATATTTTTTCTTTCTCTTTTCTAATAAAATGTATGTACAAAAAAGAAATAAATAATAAACCAATCTTATGCAAATAACAGACTTATGTAATTTTAAACAGATTTTGCTTAATTTATTAAAATAGCTACAGTAAACAGAACACAATAAAAATATATGTAAAGTTTTAAAAATACCTATTTCAATTCGCTCAAAACATTGTGGGCTGTTTGTGTAAAAGTAGTATGTGATATCAATAAAATTTAAATTAAAGGTACCTCGTCAGAACTATACACTGTCCATTATATTAACCATCTTTTGACAGATTGACGATAGTGATGTCCTAAAGATTCTCGTATGCGATACCATTCCGATTATAGTACCTACTATCATTAATCGAATTACGTACCTAAGTAATTCGATTAATGATAACCTACGTAAACTAGATTACTACTTGAGAAAAGAAATTCCAACTTTGAGAAAACTTATTGTTTCTTTGAAAAGAAGTGGTCTATTTCATGGTGAAAAATCTTCTTTGGTCAAAGTTTTGAACACAATTGGCTTTTCATATAAAAAGTTAAATAAAAGAAAATTATTAATGGAACGCACAGATATAGCTATAGCACGTTGTGATTTTTTAAGAGAGGGAAAGAAAATACAAGATTGGGCAAATATTGTTTTCACGGATGAAACATGGCTCAACGCTAACCACACACTATCTCGTTTCTGGACTGATGATACTGCTGATTCCACTTCCTCAGTACCAATGGGAAAAGGTGAGCGCCTAATCATTTGCCATGCAGGTACAGCAAAAGGATTTGTACAAGACGCACTGTTGGCATTTATTTGGCATCGAAGAAATCAAATGACTACCACGAAGAGATGAATGCAAATGTGTATGAAGAGTGGTTCAAAAAAATGCTCATTTCATTGGAAGAACCATCAATAATTTTTATTGATAATGCGCCCTACCACTCCCGTCAAATTGACAAAATGCCAACACAGGCTAATAAAAAGCATGAAATAATTAATTGGCTTCGGGACAATGGAGAAAATGTGGACGACTCAATGTTAAAAGTTGAATTAATAAAAATATTAAAAACCAAAAAGAGAGCAAAACGCTATGTAATCAATGAAATGGCAGCAGAATATGGCCATACTGTTCTTCGGATTCCTCCATACCACTGCCAGTACAACGCAATAGAACTTATATGGGCACAAGTAAAAGGGCATGCTGCGAGATGCAATACAAGCCCCCCATTCACAGCGAATAAAATGTTGCAATTGCTAAAAAATGCTTGCACCCACGTAACGGCCGAGAACTGGGCGAGTGTGGTGGAAAGAACTAAAAGAGTAATATTCTCTGATTGGGAACGTGATATTGCGTTTGATAATATATTATCTACACAAGAGCTAATAATAACTGCTACTGAAGACTCCTCATCGGAGGAGTCTAGTGTTGATTATCATTCCGACGACTCGTGCTAATAAAATAAATTAAAATATCCTGATTGTTTTATTTGTATTCATGTATTAACTAAGAAGAAAGTAAAACTTTATATAATGTTATTAAATGTCTTTTAATACTCGTAACATCGATTTCTACCGATTATTTTTAATCTGTGGCATAATCGTAGTAACCCATTATGTGTGACATCACTAAGTGGGCGGTACCCATCCATAAAGTACAAATATTATTTGTATGATATTTGTACGTAAGCAATACAAAACTTAATGAGCGTGAGCTGTCAAAAGACTGATAATATGATGGACGCAGTATAGAACCAGAGAACTTTTGAACATTCAAGGATGTCATTCTTATCGTCCATTCATCACGCTTACAGTCGATATTTTTCCAGAATTAGACTCCCTTCTACGTAAAGATTACACAATTTACAACCTGAATGATTTCTTACATGGGCCTATTTTTAAACTATGCTCGGACTTTTATTAAGTATGAAGCAAAGGCTGTTAGTTGTCTGGGAACAAGCTAACAATGTAACTACGCATGGGTATTTTATAGCGTCCATTCTTTGTCCATTCCATTGTTCACTGATGTCTAACACGCGATGGCAATGGACTCGATTATTCGGCCGTATAAGTCGCTAATAAAATATAATATTGACAACTGTGTACCCAATGGTCTAAGAAATTGCGCAATCGAAATGCCTCGCGATTTATTCACACAATATATTGTGAGGCATTTCTAATGGTAAAAGTGGGTGATAAAGGGCTACTGCTAGGAGTCCTGTGTGCTTAGTGCGAGTTTGTTTAACATACTCGATCGCGTCAGCGTAACGCTTATTTGTATGGTGCTGGAACAGTGGTCACTAGATGTCACTTGCAGCGTCATAGAAATTGGAGAAATTAGAAATTGGTGTTGATGATTGCGTCTTCGGTTAAAAATTCAGGTCGCTGGTTTGCGTATACGTTTATTTGCGAATTTTGACGATTTACATAAACGAATAAGTTGCGCGCGTACAATGGTTATTCGACGTATATCGATTCGAATTTGAAACGACGTTTGATTGACGGCTAATGTGAAGTGGCGATAGTATCTGGATTCCGGCGTTAACAATGTACATATTATTGTTAACGCCGGAATCCAGATACGGCGTTGTATTTATTTTGAACGGCGTCTTCTAGATACTATTAACAGTAGATTTTAATTATAAAAAAATATGTAAATAAATTAATATGTAAATAAATAAACAAGATTGAAAAAACTTGGACAACACATGACTGATTTGTTAGCACAGATAATATGGAATAATCAGTTACGTTGTTATATTAATTTAAAAATTCATACTGTAAATAAGGTACTCGTTTTCGCCCTTTCAACTATACAACCACAAAAATCTCTAGACTTCAGTCTAGAAATTTTTCTAGACTTTTTCTTGTGTTCTGTTATTATAAAGCAAAAAATCACATCGTGAAACAACGCTCCGTAATGACATGAAAGGATGGACTAACACACATATACATCAAATAAGAAAATGAAAATATCGAATAAGAAAATGAAAAATATTTCCGTCCTAAAACTCGTAACATCACCGTGTATCCGCTTCCAACCGTCACAAAGTAATTACTGAAAGAGAAATTAGGTAACTAAGTGTATCAAAACGTAAAAAGCATATGATGAACGACGCGGGTACACGCGTTTATAATAGTTTACAATCATTTCTACTTAATTAACGTTAATTAATACATATTAAAATGTATTAGAAATTTTATCTCGACACAATCGACACAAACATTTACGCAGCACTATTTAGCCATTATTAATTTGTCTATGTCGATAGAATATTTTATCCATAGACTTAACAACATATACATTGTTTGAATGCGAATATAATCACAGCATACATGCATTGCACCAATTTAAACACACTGTTAAAAGGAAGCTAAAACAGAAAGCCTACTACTACGAATATACTGTTGAGGATTACTTAGATGATAAGAATACGTGGACAAGACCGTAATGACTAAATTTAACAAGTCATAAGAATTATATTTTGAAAAAAGTAACTGCCTAGTTTCTTGCTGGCTTTTCTCGGTAGGAACAGCTTTCCGAACCATCAGTAGAGTTGTCGATTAAAAAGCACTTTTGCACGTTTACATATTTACTTGAATACCTACAGAATATTTTGAATTTTAAAGTTTAATAATAACGGAAAAAAAAGGCGACTAAGGTAAGTCGACCCGCCTTGTGGTATCCGGCTGAGTTGGATAGATCAGCCTCATTTCTTACCGAGGTGTCGTAAAAGGCGACTAAGTTTAGTTGACCCACCGTGTGGTATTCGGTTTAGTAGAATAGACCACCCTCCTTCTTACCGAGGTGTCGTAAAATACGACTAAGGTAAGTTGACGGGAGGCAGGCGGCTGGGCGTAAAACCGCAGCCAAATCATGTTACAACATGCGTATAACATGTAGTGCCGACCCCACTAAGAGTGGGATAATAGCAGGAGGATATAATAACGGAAGAAATTAAAAATTTTGTAATCTAATTATAGAGCATGTATTAAAAAGAAAATTTATGTTACTTAGTTTAGTTTATGAGGAACGAAAATCTGACACACTCTAACTTACTTTATTAATAACTTATTATTAACTTTGAGCACAACTAAAATAATTAATTTAATTAATTAACAGGAGGTTAATTACACAATCCATTAAGAAAGAATTGATAAAAGGTCGTTCTTCAGTAAGTTCGAAATGAATGTATGAGAAATCCCATACCGTTGCAAAATCTCTGAAACAATAGAGTTCTGTCAGTTTTTCATGCAATGTAGGTATTCTTAAATAGTTTTATTCTATTATTTCTTCAAATATTTAAGGCCAGAAAATAATTGATCCTAATACATAATTGTTTAAGGAAAGAGAGGTTCTTTTTTTTTCAACCCATGGACTTGGGGTGTAGGGTGGTCTATTCTACTCAGCCGCATATCACACGGCACTTACCTTATTCGCTTTTTACGAAACCTCGGTAATAAATGAGGTTGCTCTATTCTACTTAACCGGATACCACACGGTGGGTCAACTTACCTTAGTCGCCTTTTACGACACCTCGGTAAGAAATGAGGGTGGTCTATTCTACTTAACCGGATACCACACGGTGGGCCAACTTACCTTAGTCGCCTTTTACGACAACTTGGTAAGAAATGAGGGTGGTCTACTCAGCTGGATACCACACGGTGGGTCAACTTACCTTAGTCACCTTTTACGACACCTCGGTAAAAAAGGAGGGTGGTCTATTCTACTCAGCCGGATACCACGCGGCGGGTCGACTTACCTTAGTCGCCTTTTAAGTCACCTCAGTAAGAAATGAGGCCGGTCTATTCTACTCGCAGCATACCACACGGTACTTACCTTAGTCGCCTTTTACGACAACTAGGTAAGAAATAAGGAAGGTATATTCTACTCAACCGAATACCACACAGCGCTGAACGTAACCAATGTATAAACCAATATTACGGTAATTATTTGTACGAAACATTAATTATATCAACTAATAATAAGCCTACATAAGAAGCTTACATCACGAAGCAAGTATCATGTTGTTCGTGTACATTTTTTCGTTCATAATAACCGAAAAGGAAACACGCTGAATGTGTGAAATTCCTAAGATAATTCGATGTTATTATCGCGCATCACGAACTATACTGCTTACTTAGCTTTCTTATACGATTTTGAATTTATTTTCAATTATCTATAATATTTAAATTAGTTAATTTTCGAAAACGGCTCCAACGATTTTCCTGAAATTCAACACGTAGAGGGTTTTGGGGGCGAAAAAATCGATTTAGCTAGGTTTTATGTAAAAAAAAATTCGTTTTAGCCCTGTTTTTGGGCATAAAAGTACTAAAATTTATTTTGAATATAAAACATATATTCATTTATATTATAATTATATAATTTATATTGAATATAAAACAATAGTTTTGCCGTAAACTGCCAAATCACTGTAGCTTATTCGGAGAACGGGCAGCCTCGAGAAATGTAAATACTAAGGATCGATTCAAACTACCTAATTATTTATTCCTTTTTTTTAAGTTTCTTTTTTTTATTTTGTAAAAAATTACCGAACAAGGCTCGGTCAACCAGGTACTATCTATTATTAGTTATATCGTACTGATAGATTTATACAAACCAAAGAATTTCTAAATTATTTTACCTTTCCGATAAATACAAAAATATATGTGACACTTACACACACGGTCGTCCATCCCCAAAGTAAGTAACTTAATACTCGTGTTATGACAGACATGTTGTAAACATATACATACCTATATAATTTTAAATACCGAGATCCGTCTTAAGCAAATCTGCAGTTTCCCAAAATGCATCATTAGGATGACATTATATACCTAACTGAATCTATTTTTTTTTTGCGTCCCCTAAGACAAATATGTACCTATAATTTGACACAACCAATACATGGGACATGTAACCGCATTGTGGTATACCGAGGTGTCGTAAGTTGACTCACCGTGTGGTATCCGGTTGAGTAGAATAGACCAACCATTTGTTACCGAGGTGTCGAAAAGGCGACTAAGGTAAATTGACGTCAGGTAGGCGGCCGGCCGAAAAATACGTAACCAAATCATGTGACAACATGTTTGTAACATGTTGTGCCGACCCCACTTGGAGGGCAGGAAGAAGATGATATATAGAAGATGATATGATGATAAATATTAAAATAAATTCCAAAATCACATTTTAATGTGATTATAATTAGTATAAGTATCATTGGACAAAGTCGTCAATCTTTCGAAAGTAAACTTTGGCGCACCGTTGACTGATACGTCTGTTACGTTGAGAAGTTTTACCTGTTTTATTACATTTTTTGCGTAATATTGAGGCACTAACTACGTCATATAACTCAATTATGACTCAATCCAGATCCTATTACGTAATTGATTGATATCAAATTGACGTATTCCATAATAATGGAATTGTTTTTAACAATGAAACACAATCAGCATTTTTTCTCGTATGAAATAGATATTAGATTGTATTATAATATAATTAATTCGCAGCATTATAGGGTAATAGGCTGATTCACGGATCTCAAAAACAGTTTTGCAATTCGCAACTGTTGCGATAGTTAATTATTATTAAATTGAATTGTCTATGAATCGAGTAAACATCAAATGTTAGAGCCAAGGCGCAAACATCGATTGCCCATGCGTGTTGCGTCGCCGCGGACTCGTTCATTGAAACCTTTTGTTTTTTAAGGTAGAGGTTCAACCTCCTCGGTCCAGCTGGAGATTGTACAGGTGTATCGTTATGATTAAAAAGTTATATTATGATACAGGTGTCCATACAAGACCTGTATAATAAAACTTTCTAATTTTTTATTTTTAACCGTAATGTTTATCATAAGAATTTTGGTTTCAGTTTTATAATCTTTGTATTATAATATCAGAGTAGATAAAGAATATTTTCAATTTGAATTTAGAAAAAGACTCGTCTTCTTTACACTAAATCGGTTTATTAAATCAACTACCTCCGTCCCGTATTAAAGTGCTCTTAAACATCATTTCCTGTTCCAACGAATATGTTTAAATATCTATTAACAAAGTAAACAAGTCCAAATGTGTATTCAACAACTAAATACATGTATCGTGAGCGATAGTATCGTTGTGCATCGCTTTCTTACACAATTTGATGGTATGCGCGCGATGCATACCCATGACGATTTCACCATCAGACAGTACAACCATAATAAGGCTGCGTAATAATATGTAGGTGCATAGGACTTTTGATTATAGCAGCAAGTATTTTTAATATTTAAATGAGTTAAATTCTTTTAAAATCAATTACCTAATTATTTTTTTCTTTTTCGGATTGATAATCCGTCATATTATTGCTCACACTTTACGGCTTAAAGTTCCTTCTCTTCTTCTTTTTATGGAAATTCTTTGACTGCCAAAGCTGTACTCTTATGGAACACACTTCCCCTATATATAAGTAAATCTCCTACTCTTTCTATTTTCAAATCTAGAATCAAGCAACACTACTTAACAACATAATTCATTTTTATCTATTTTCTATTTATTTTTATTTCATTTACCCCATGTGTTAATATTACTTTTAGTTGTCAATCTCCCACTTTTTTTATTTCATTATTGTGTCATCTTATACATCTTATAACCTATTTCTTTTAGTTTGTGCACCCCTGCCATTAATATAAAATTAAGTTCTCTGCCCTAAGGTTGCCTGGAAGCGATCGCTCTTTAGCGATAAGGCCGCCTATTGTAAGAAACTTATTTTCTGTATTCTTTTTGGTGTACAATAAAGAATATTATTATATTATTATTATTATAACGAAAGTCTGTCTAGTCTGTCTGTTAATTACGCTTTGACGGCCCACCTGCTCAAAAAATAATTATGGAAACAATAGATAGATAGACATTTAAAATACATCTTTTGAAAAGGAAGTTAAGAAGAATATTATCATTTCATTTAATTTAGTGAAATGTATTTCAAAAAATTTCTTAAATAAAAATTATGCGGATTTGATAGCACCGAGTGGTGGTCTTAAATACTACGTAGTTTTTATTACTTAAGTAGGTATTTCCGTTTTTGGGACATATACTACTTTTAATTCAATATAATGAAACTTTACGATCTTTCTACGAAACAGCAAATATAAGCATTCTTATGTAATATAATTACAAACTCACAGATACACTAAAGCGATAAATGTTCGCGCTTGACGTGCAAAAATATTTCCGTCTTTCTAAGCCGTTTAGCATTTTTTCACAGCTTAGAAAGGATTTTTCTTAAACTGATTGTACACGAACGATTCACACACACATACGAGTCACAAAAAATATTATGAAGTATGTACAGACTAATTGAGACAGCGATATGAGATGCGCTGATGCAATAACCCTACTAGGTACATGGTTGGATGATTTATATTTGAAGGCTCTATTTCGTAACCAGTTACGGAATGTCTATGTTTCAAATACCTCGTAGATCCCTTGGACACTGTTATTATTACCAAAATCTACTAACAATTATCATGCAACAATTTAATTTTCTATTCCTGTCCTACTTTACTTTACATTCTTAAGGAACTTTTAAGCCCAGTGTGCTTAGTGCGAGTCTTTTTAACCTACTCGATTGCGTTACGTAACGCCGATTTGTATGGCGCTAGAACAGCGGTCGCCAGATGTCACAGTTAAGGTTAAAAATAACTCGCACTAATTACACAGAAATGTATTGCTTAAAATAGTACAAATTTTAAATTTTAAGGTTTATCGTAATAATAAATTATCAAGCCATTACATTGTATAATATTGTATTTAATTTGTAATATCTATTATAATAATAACCGTGAAATCAATTACTAGATAAACAAACAAATTATAGTCATTATTTCGTAAATCTAAGTTTCATCGTTTTAAAATATAAGATCTAAATTTTTTTAATTTTATATTGCCAATGTTTTCAAAAAGAAATAGACACTAATAGATACGATATTGCTTTGTTAATTAATGTATCTGGGTTTTCTCATATTTAAACCTGCAAATAATATTCTTGCACATTAACCAGTTAAGTAAGTTAGAAGTACAGAGTAAGTTGTAAGTAAAAAGTATTGTTAGCAAAAAGTTACGTCTGTGGTTATAAATATTTATATGAAAACTAAAACTCTTTTGAACATAATAGAAACAGTGTGAAAAAGCAATAACTGATTAAAAATTTAGTAACCTTAAACGTGCTTTGGTTATACATTATTTACATCTATCATTGATGTCTTCGGGGGCGACCAGTCGCTCACGTCCGCAGGAATTTACCTTCTACTCTCCTGCACGTGTCCCCTGGGTGGTGCTAAACGAGCGACGAAACAAGCGGCATAAGAAATATATATATTGATGTCTTATTCTAATCTTAAACTATATCGTTCATTTTGTTAAGTATTAATATTTCTATTTGATTAATTGCATGCCAATCTAATTGAGTTTTGTAATTGTTTCAGCTCGGGGAAACGACAAATTGGCTCCAATGTCTTAGCTAGGTAATTTTTTTTTTATATTATTTCATTAACATAATAAAGCCTCTGAAAAATACTTTAGACTGGCTACCTTGATATTTGTTTTCAAAAACACGGCATATACGCCGACTAGCAAAATTGTGGAAGCAATTGTGTGGCAAAAAAGTAGGAAATTTCTTTTTCAATCGTATAGTGCAGTTGTCAGTTTGTTCTATCCAGATATTTTTTATATCTGAAAATAATTGCATGTCATGTAAACAAGTACTTAAACATCACCTTACCAAATTTAAATTTAAATATAAATTTGATCACACCGCCATCTAACACTACCATATTGAATCTCTTAACTACAACACTGTTACATATTGACCATAGATGGCGTTATAATTTACGCATAGACGCGATAGATGTCGCTACTAATGTTGAATTAATTCGAAACGTTAATTCAAATTCCTGTCCTGAGGTGTCCTGACTAGTTAATGGAGAGCATTATTATTGTTTTAGCCAATTGTACCGGTCGTCGTCCTTCAACTCGTCCGGGTGCGGATCGGGTGGGGAGCCGGCTGACGACATGTACTCAGATGTGTCACTCGAGGAGGATGTACAAGGTCTGAATTATAAGGTATGTCTGTCCTATTATTAGTTTGTAACGCTTATCTGAACTCTTATTTAAACGTTAAGCAAAAACTATATGTACTTATTTTAACGAAGATTCCTCTGACGGAAGAGTATAAAAACTGGCAAATATAGTTTATAGAGGAGTGCAGTATATGTAATTGTTTGCTTAACAAGGCTTCATAAATACATCATCCTCCTGCCCTTATTCCACTCTAAGATGGGTCGGCACATGTTACAAACATGTTGTCACATGATTTGGCTATGTATTTTACGACCTGCCGCCTTCCTAAGGTCAACTTACCTAAGTCGTATTTTACGACACCTTAAAGCTGCTTTTCAGCCCACGCCTTGTACCAATGCTGTCAACATTGTCTTTTTTTAATTTAATTTAACCAAATAAAATTAAAATTTAATTTAAGTAAAATCCTAATAGTGCATGAGCTGTTCAAACGTTTTATTATCTCCTGCAAACCACAAACCAGCGCGTACCCACTCTGAATATTAGTCACATTAGTCAAATGTTGGTCTATTTTACTCAACCGGATGCCACACGGCGGGCCGACTTACCTTAGTCGCCTTTTACGACACCTCGGTATGAAATGAGGGTGGTACTATTCGATTCAGCCGGATACCACACGGCGTGCTTTATAAATACAATGAAATCAATAATAAATCATTACACACACTACCATAAATTTGACACACACTAATATATACAATTTAGTTTAAGTCTGCGGTCAAATTAAGAAGATTACATTTGTGTATGGTCTTACTAAATTTTTATTTAAACACTACCAAAAGAATTCGAGAGTTATTTTCTCTGGAATCATAGAATCTTTAGGTTAGGTTAAAACGCCACATGTCTATGATCACTATATTATACAGTTCCTGTGCGACCGAAGCTTGCTCGGGAATTTTTTTGAAAGATATAAAAGAAAATGCAATTTAAAAATAAAGAAAGGGCTGGTGATATCTGGAACTTGATCGTATTTTCACTTTTTTAGTCACTCAGTCAGTTTTGTTACTACTTTACAAATTGTAAGCAAAAGTAATCTCTATGTTTTTAATATTTTTTAGCAGTTTTTTAATTCCTGAAAACAGAGACAAAACGTCTTTTTGAAGTAATAAAATCTAGCTAAATCGATTTATCGCCCTTGAAACCCTCTGTATACATTTCATGAAAATCCTTGGAACCGTTTCCGAAATTCAGGGTATATAAATATACAAGATTATCACATTTTTAATATTAAAGATTACTATAACAGATTGACCAAATCTGCCTCACCTTTGGAGCGTTTAAATACACTCATCAAACTGTCATATTTACTCGTAGAATAGTAGGATCACCTGTTACTGATAAAAAACGTGTTTCCATGAAAATTGTTTCATTGTCTTGGAAACAGGGTTAAGTAATCATAATGTGTCATTGGTAAGTCAGTATTTTCAGTGATAAGGAGGACGTTATGTCAACTTCCTTCCGTTGAGACCGGATTGTTTGCGAGGGCATGAGATGAATTATACATGAGTAAGGTTATTTCGGATAACTATAACACGGAGTACATGAATCAGATAATTTTACACATATACATGTCTGGTGGTATATAAGCTGCTACATGATTTGAATGATAATAATTCTTTTATTTTTAATTTCGTTCAGCTTTTACATAAGACTGCAGATTAATAATGTAAATTGAAAATGTTGAAAAGAAAGTTTTTATTTCTAGCTGGTTCTTCTCGGTAAGAGCAACATTCGGAAACAGTCGTAGCTTAATTTATCATATTGAGAAAGCTCATTGTGATTTTGATAGCCCAGCGGTAAGACCGTGCGGCTCATTCGAGGAGGCCCGGGCAGGCACTAACGGGTTTTGAAATCGTAAAATCATAGTATATTTCATTTTTGAAGTTTTTGGGTAGTAAAATAAAATTACAATCATATATACGGGGGACCGTTTTAAGATTTTAAACTTACAGCAAATTAAGAATTACTCAAACCTAATTCTACTAAATGTTTACTCAGAGCGAAAATAGGCGGCATGGTCATCCGGCGACGACGGCGTCACATTCATGACTAAGCTATTGGAGTAATTTCCACAGCCCGAAACTTTTTTCCCTTCTGATTTTTTTTATAAAAATCAGAAGATTAACCACACTAAAGACTGACTATTTCTTTGCTACGCTTTACTGCTTAACTGCTGGAACAATAAAGAAATTTGATACAGTTGATCCTTATTTCAATTTTTCACACTGGAAGAGCATCAAATATACACACGATGTATAACTGAGAGTGTAATAAGTTAATCCGATTGAAGTCAAAGGTGCAGCTAGTTATTATTGAAAGTATAAATTTATTTGTCTATGATATCCGACTGAGTAGAATAGGCCTCCCTCATTTCTTACCGAAGTGTCGTAAAAGGCGAGTAATGTTAATTAACCCGATAGCTATACCATTGCCACTGTAACTGCTACTACATCAGCTATATTTAATGTTTGAAAAATATGATTTTCTTATCGAAGTGTCGTAAAAAGTGACTAAGGTAAGTTGACCCGACGTGTGGTATCCGGCTGAGCAGAATAAAACACCCTCATTTCTTACCACACACACATAACAACATGGTTAAAACATCCGATGTTCCGAATATCCGATCCGATAAAACATCCGCCAACATGGGGTTGTGCCGTCCCCACTTTGAGTGGGATAAGGGTAGGAGAATGATGATGGATTTAATCGTATCTATTCTTCTTCCAATTATATATTCTTTCCAAGTAGAGAGTCTTAGGATAGGTGTTTGCGAAGCTGTGGCCTAATGTCGACGCATGTTTGAAAATAGAAATGTCAAAAACAACGCGAAATTTCCAGATCCTTTAATATTCTCCTTGATATTCGACAAAATATCCTTTTTTGATATTTATATCTTAAGCCTTTTACATAAACGTAATATTAGTGTTTCGTTTTGAGTCACAAAACTTACGTTAACATGAGATTCAAAATAATTTTAAACAACACGCAACATCAATCGATTCAAGGTTGAGCTGGAAACCAGCCAAATCTAAAATAAGTATTTCGCGAATCGTAATAAAAGGGAATGACGATATTGTTACGCTTCAGGATAGCTTATGGAATACGAGAGGAACGAAAAAATGATCTTGTGAACGTATATATTTGATCTACAAGTACCAAGTTATTTTTGTACTCATAGTATTCTGTTAACTTTGCCTTGCGGTATCCGGCTGAGTATGCCGTGTGGTATCGGACTGAATAGAATAGGCCACCCTCATTTCTTACTGAGGTGTCGTAAAAGGGCAATAAAGTAAGTTGACCCACCGTGGGGCGGAGGGAGACGGCGGAGCGGTTCCACGAATTGTTGTTCTGGATCCAATCTGCTGCTGGTGAGTCCAGGGGTTAGTGACTCGCCCAAGCCCATCGTCTGCCGCCCTAACTGGGGACCTTCGGGTGTTCCGAACTGGGTATATCGGACGCCTGGCTTACAGGTCCCCGAGGCGGTCGGTGCATCTGATGCTCCCGATGCACCGGTTAGCGGAGGGGGGCTTCTCTTTCGCGGGGCCCCTACCCGGAGAAGGTGTTTGTTCTCTGGGATCAGAGCTGTCGACGGGATGGGGGCAATATGTACAATGATACCCTGTCCTTGCCATCGGCAGCGTGGTGGAGCACACAGGTAGTTTTAGTCGGTGCGAGTCCGACATAACCGCCGCCTGTCCCCGTCGGGCGGCGGTACCCATAAGGGGTTTTTTCCTGTATTAAAAAAAAAGTTGACCCGGTTGGTATCCGGTTGAGTAGAATAGACCATCCTCATTTCTTCCCGTGGTGTCGTTAGGGAATATTGTATAAAGGTGTCGTTGAGGCCAGACTTCGATAGTAGACGGATTAGTTATATTTGTATTATGTAGTAAAATATCATAGGTTACATGTGAATAATGTGGATATAAAAATGACAGTCCGGTTGTTCGACTATCTCTTTAAAAAACCACACCCGATCAGACGTGAAAGAATAAGGTAAAAACAGACTGTCACATATATAGGTATTATATATGATTTAATTAAAAAATATATATATTTAGTCACTTGTTTTAGTTAGCATACCTAAAGTATTAAGCATAAGAATAAACTTGTCACTATTCTTAATATTCCATAGAGCCAGACCATAAAACCGACATAAACAAACCTAATAAAGTCATAGCTTCCCATAAACGTGTACATTATCCATAATATCTGTTCGTTGACCCCGATATGAATATCGAGGAAAGGTTTTAAAACAATAGATCGTGCCGGTTCATTAGTTAGTAGTACGTTGGGACAGCAATGGCGGACGGAAACCGGTGCGCGTGCGCACCTTCCGGTCAGATGCGTGCGGCACATATGATAAACGAACGATATGGAATGACAATCATACAATGATTTATATGAATGCGCGTCGATTATATATTGGTTCTTTGTTTTGAAAAATCATCGTGTTTCTAAGAATTGAATTTTTTTTTCTTTTATAGACTTTACCCCTCTCTTATGCCCTCTCAATCTGAAATGTATTTTTTGAATTTAGACTATCGTTACTGATATTCTATACTTTATGTATAGAAACCGCCTAGGCATAATTCTTATGATATTGGGTTATCTAAACTAGAATAGGGTAATGGTACGGAAAATAGTCGGGCTAACCCGATATAATAAGAGGTAAGTATAGCCAATTTTGATACATAAACTCTCAAAATTAGTCTTTGTTGAGTTTTATGTAGAGCTCACGTGCGTGATCAAATCAAAAATTAGAAAATTTTAAACAATCAAAGTTATGGACATAGCCTAAAGTGTCGCACGGCTAAAGATGCCTTGGTTTGTGCACATAGTAGTAGATCAGTAGACTCCCACTAGATGGACAGATGATGTCAAAAAGATGACAACGAGCCGCTGAATTCCAGTTCAACTGGATTCTGACTGGGAAATCTCTCTAACAGACTATGGCGAATAGTCGAACTCTTTATCTGACCTCGTGGTTGAGTTCAAGATCACTAAGTCTAACAAATGTGACTGTGAAGAAAACTTAAAGCGTATCGAGGTCTTTTTACAACACTTATGATTTTAGTATCATTGAGTGAATTATTGTTACCGTTGTATCTTAACTAGATATAGAACACACAAAGCTGTTAATTAATCAGTTACACAAATGGCGAAATAAGACGTTAAAGTCTTCAAATATGGTCTAAACAACATAAATATGAATCTTAGAAGCCTCAGCGATAATGTCATGATTACCTCTATCTAACTTTATCTCTTAGAACAAAATATACAAAAACATCGTTAGTAAGTATATTATGTCCAAATGCTAACCAAGTACCAATATTCAAACAGCATATTATCGATTTACTTAAAACGCGAGAATCAACTCTAATAAGTAAATAAGTAACTGAGAATTCTAAAACTAAATTTAAATGTATAACCTAAAACCAATCTAGTTTAGCTTTCAATTTCTTAGGGAATGTAACATTCAAAACAATGCAGCAATTCTTCGAATTTGTAACCGCAAAGGGTCATTTCGCTACGTGGGCGGCTCTTTAGACTGCGTAGTGACAATTTTACTCCAGTACATAGCAAGGCATTTTTATTCCTCCGTGTGACGTAATAAGAACTAAATTAATCTCAACAGCTAAGTTGGTAACAGGCCCATAATGCAATGGACAATGGTGCCTGGGAGAAACTGCACGCAACATTACCTAGATAGGCACGGACATAAATAATGCATTAGAACAAATAGCGTACTGTGGTGCGCTTGAATTAATTTGTCATTAAGGCTCGCTACATTGTATTCAGTGATTTTATGCAATGCTTCCTCAAGGATAATGGTGGAGGAAGAAAGGTAGCGTTATTATCGTCTGTAAAATCAACTATGTGAAGGTTTTTGATTTCTTCTCATTGGACGTCGTCGCAGTAACGAGTGTTTATTACGTCACATAATCGGACCACATTCGAATCGTTGGTTTGGAGCAATTGCGAAAACTTTTTTATTATATTTAATCTGATTTGGTAATGAAATGACATTGCCGTTAATTTTTGGAATAAACACATTTGTTGGCAATTTCACAAAGTAATAATTGTTATTGTTTATATTGTTATTCATGGTATAACCCACAACTTCCAAAAGTTTTGTTCAATTTATCATGCGTTTAGGCTACAATACGTCCCTTCAAAAAGGAGGAGGGCTTTGCCCAACACTGGGTATATGGAATAGGTAATGACCCATAAAGTAAGACTATTTAATGACATAATCTTACTTATAATAATTTCAACATTTTAGATTTACAGTCTGTACCCGCGACTACGTTCGCATTAACATCAATCAAGTATTAAAATACCTTCAATTATGTAGTGTATTTTTTCATGTTCCGGAGGGCAATTTTTTTTTATACGTTAGCCCAGAATATTAGTTTCAAATGTTCAAAATTTCACCAACTCTACTCAAATGGATTAGCCGTGAAATCGTAACAGACTTTCGTTCGTTTATTATATAATAAGTATGGATTTATTTTATAATGGAACGTATGTATAGCTATATTAAAAGTTATTAAAGGCAAATTTAGTGTTTAAATACCCTTAATTAAGTACTGTGCGTTATATGACACAGACAGACAGACAGACCTTCGCATTCATAATATAAAACAATATGATAGATTCTCATATCGGCCGTATTATAATAATCTATCACATCGTATTGTAAATCAGGCGACTAATGCATGTAGTAACATGCTCTCTTTCAACATCGGGAAGTCTAGACACACAGTCACCGTTTAAATCTGCATAATCTGAGTTAGTCGGCAGTTAGTGATCTATTGTGTATGCACGTGTAGTGGGCGTGGCCGTGGGATGACTATGTCAAGGATGTATATGTATAAATACCCGAACTGCTTATTTGACATTGTTCGCAATTGTTAGATGCTTTCATTCAACTTGCAACGTGTCTTTCGGGACCAAGGTTTTTAAATCGTTTTCTTTCTTGATGATATCAGATTGACCTGAATGATCTATTTATATAACTTTATGAGCTAATAACACATTACCATTTAGGTAACGATGTGCGAACAGCACAGCCGAAATGATATTTGTTCGGTGGCCAATTTGGATAAGTAGGTATACATCGCCGAAGTCCGAACAATGGCCTGTCAATGTTTTTTTGATAATGTGACCCCAGCTTAAATAAACCAAATTCTGCCAAATACAGTTGTAAATAGACGAGTTTATTTTTAATCTGGAAAAAAATAACATTGAACAAAATGAAAACAAAAAATTAAGCATAAAGTTTTTTATTTTTTTTAATTACTTTTTGTTCTCTACGGTATAATATCAATCCTTTTCGTAATCAAAACTGTTAGAATAGGCATTTATTATAAAACCTACTTAAAACTAACCAACCTAAAGTACTTACTTAAACAACCTAAAGTACTTACTTAAAGCGTTTTGATGCCAGTACGTACAAGAGCAAATATTTTTAGAAATTAACGTTTGAAAAGCAATGCATTCATCAGACCCTTAAAAAGAGGGCACAAATTGCGAGGCTTTGTTTTGAAAATATTATGCATTACAATATACCAAGAATTTTCTTTATGATTCAAGAAGGCATTATTTCCTTCAATGTTAGGAATTTGTTTACTTAAATGAAAAATTAAAATTTATGTTAATTTTTTATAAATTCCTTAGCATTTATTTGACTACATTGGAAATTTTAATTATTTATATCAGGCATTCTTGTACGCGAAAGCCAGACACAGAACAAGTTTTTGGGTAGGTTTCTAATTGAAAATGTCAAAAGTCGGCTAGTTAGTTTTAAACCTAATCATCATTAGGAGAATGAACTAAATCATCATTAGCCCCTATCCCACTCTAAGTGGGGTCGGCACAACATGTTACAAACATGTTGTCACATAATTTGGCTACGTATTTGACGACCGGCCGCATACCTGACGTCAACCTACCTTAGTCGTATTTTACGAAACCTTGGTAAGAAAGAGGGTGGTCTATTCTACTCAACCGGATATTACACGGTGAGTCCACTTTCCTTAGTCACCTTTTACGACACTTCGGTAAGGAATGAGGATGGTCTATTTTACTCAGCCGGATACCACACGGCGGTTACTTTTAAACTAAACTTTAAAGTAACGTACCTATATGAAAAAGAAACTAAACAATTTTAAAATGCAAGGTCTAACTAAGGAAATTTTCAAAGAACTCCTTTGATTCGTAGGTGGTTCTAAATGCCACTGCGATGTGCTTTTCTATTGACTATCTATTAAGTATGGGAAATTTTCGAAAAAAATAATAATATTAGTTAACTAATACTTTTATCAAAATGATTTATAGAAGTGTGTGTGTCTTGCTTGTGTAGAGTGTTAGTGTTGGCGGCGTTTTGTGATACGTTTGGTAACTTGTCCTGCATGTGTAAGGTATGTGAATGTTGTCTGCTTCACATCACATAGATTCTCTTAACAAACGCAGATCACAGCAAAATAATTATATTGTAACTTCTGTAGGCCTATCACAGTAACGTTAGTATCCGCCTTGTTTCCATAATTTTCCCCTAATTATAGCTTAGTACTACTCACATACATTCCTATATGCTAATTTCTGGTCAATTTAATTAAATACACAGTGATGTCTCTTATTCATCACACATTCATGTACTGCATCGCTAAATTCAATTGTGCACATTTCTCTCTACAACCAATCGAGGTTCTTGTTAAGAACTTTCCCATATACGGGAGAGGTATAACACGTGATCCTTACCAAATGTATACGAGTGGAAAGCTTTAGAAGGTAAGTTTTCACTTACTATTTCATCATCAACTATACTTATAAAACTAAGTCTTCAAAATCTGTCTGATTTGTATGTGATCGATTTTAACAAAATCTACTAAACGGCTTTTTGAGCAGTTTTTACTCAAAGATTCTCGATGCAATTCTTTCGGAATTCTTGTTTTCGGGTTTAGATTAATACTACATCACTGTTTTATGTAAATTGTGTTAAAAAGGTCACAAATAAACTTGCCTGCTGGGAATTTTACTCGCTTGCGCCGCGTATACCAGCAGAGATATAATAAAGTAATGTACTATAGAATTGTAGATCTACTAAAAAGTCCGTAAGAACATATCTCTTATCTTCTACCCCTTACATTTTGTGTTAAAAACAGTAACTAGGTATATGATGAAAATTTCAATTTGGGAAAAATTTTGTGACATAGTCATTTACATTTGCGGGCGAAGCTTTTAGCACAGCTAGTACTCTATACAATCAAGACCAGAGCAAAAAATCTTTGCAAAAAAAATCCTAGGAAAACTGGCCATATTTTGAAACAGATGTTCTTAGCGCCAAATCCAGCTCTCTGATGCTATAAGACCTTTCTCAAGCGCGAAATTTTACTCCATCATGCTAATTTTATTTAATATGCCTACAAATTTTTATGCTTCTTCAATACCATTTAAAAGTATTCGAATATTTCTATAATCGATACATTGCGCAATTTTAATTATCTGTCATCGATTATTAACCATAACAGTTATTTAAAATTATTGTCTTTCCGTTCTCGTAGTTACTAAATAGTAAAAAATAATTGAATCGCTATTTCGTAACATACCACACAATGAGTATACATTATACTGAAACGAGTCATACTTAATCTCTCATGGTAATTAATCGCTTGTAACATACGAATGTAAAAACTTGCTAGACAAGGGTGATTACAAACTTATTATATACTACAAATTAAAATATTTGGTACACAGTTAATTAAATACCTACACGGTACAGTCCCGTCTACTCTTATTTTTCGGAAAAGTTACAAGACGGAGTAGCCAGTCCATAGAACGTCTCGTAGTCCAGAGCAAAGTGGAAGAAATAAGACCGCGCGGTAGGTCGCCCATGCAATGGACCCACCAGATCAAAACTGCTGTTGGCGATCCAGTGCATGAGTGTACCTAAATGACTAAATTGTAATAAATTGTAAAGCATAGCAGCTAACAAAACCGCTTTTTGATCACTGGATCGCTCTGTCAAGAATGCTGCTATTGAGAAGAACGCCTAACTATACTAAACATTAAAAAATATTTAAAATGGGCTAAAATAGGTAAATTTAGGTTGCTGCGATTATGAAAAAGTCCCTATAATTTAATTTGGATTTTGATCGAGCATTTTGGATTAAGACGTATGGGATCAGGGAGTAGGTTGCTGAGCATGGGCCTTATAAAATGTTGGGTGTTTTGAATGGCAAGAACAAAATATCTCCGTTGTCATCAAATAAGAAATGAGCATGATGATTTTTGGAAGTTAACATAGTCCACAAGGTCGAACTGACTCGGCGATGATCGGTGAGTGGACATAGTGGCACAAAGTGCGACTATATACTAGAAGTCGCAGTATTAGTAGACCTTGCTCGGAATAACAGTTTTTTTTTTTATTAACGACCATTTTTGGACTTGGTATTGCTTTCTTATTTTTTTTTTAAATTGGATTGAATAGAGAATACATATAATATGTGACCAAGCAGGGCAAAGGCTTGCTTTCTGAATTAAGATAGAAGAACCTACTGAGCAGCTCCAAAGCGAATTAGTTCGCTTATACAACGAGTAATTTCCCCAGAAATGTGCTAGTTACCTCGAGATGTTTTATTTCATCAAAAATATCAAGTATATCATACTAAGGTTAGGACTTACTATAAAAGGTAGGTTAAAGAGGTATAAAGTTACAATTTACGTTGTTTTCAAGTTAATCGCTTTACCAATCAAGCCCCGCAAGTGCGGAATGCCGATACTCTATAGTTATCTAACTTTAGCTAACATCAAAAGATAGTGTGAAACGGAAAGTGAAGAAACTCGTGCGAACTATTCGTTATTGTTTGCAGATGCGTTCTATTTTGTTATACTTTGTAGCCAATTACGTTAATAAAATTCCACGATCGAAAGATTGTATTGCTAACAAAACTGAGTAGTTTCAAATGTTACAAGAATTTTAAACATTTTCGTTGTTTCGTACAATAAATACAGTTCATTGAACTTCAACTTCGTTCTTGTTTAAAATAATGATTAAAACAATTTTAACCTTTAATACGAACTCAATTTGTAACCAATAGTTAGTAAAAATTATTTCTATAATGATAACTGTAACAATTAAACTTAGTTCGTTTATAACTTTTATTACTTCGATTAGTATAAACAAAAATTATGTTTAAATTAAATAGTAATAGGTCTAAAATTTTCAAAAAAATATATACTTTATTTGTAATTGTCATCTACAAAATTTAACATTTTCGTTAGTGTTAAAAATAAAAGTTTAAATCATACGATATTGTACATTCTTGTACGAATGTGATCATTATAGAATTTGGCATGACAGTATCGTATGGCAGACAGTAATCTTAAACGTTAAAAGATATCGCTTAACTTGCTTTAAAATAAAGCTTCATAAATATTTACTACCAATTATCGCTACAGAAACAAACAGAACAACTAGAAATGGTACAGACGCCGCACCCTTAAACAATTTCGACGTTCCCCATAATATGCCGTGTTCAAATCGATTAGGGGTAATTGGTGTACGCTTCTATATTTCCAGGATAGCTTGACCTATCGTAAATTTCATCATTATTAAGATGAAAACGAGGAATTGCTACATTTTGTGATCCTTTCCAAGATTCCAGTGACTCAGCATATTTCAGCTATATTCCATAACTGCCCGCCTTTGCCTTAATAAAAGCTTTTATTTAACATGCCGTGTATGCGTGCTAAGCTTGATTAGCTGTGATAGCCCAGCGGTCAGACCGTGTAACTCTATCGAGGGGTCACGGGTTCTAATTCCGAGCAGGCAAAACCATGAGTTTTCTGTTAAAAATTATGTGTCTTATTGAAACCTCTATATCTCGAGAGTCTAGGAATGACGTACCAATCCGCATTGAAGCAGCGTGGTAGATATTAGCTCCAACCATTCTATTCAAAAATGAAGAAAGGAGGCCTATACCCAGCAGTAAGTGTGTGAAGTTGGAATCCCTTAAACTTAACCCACTTCCCTAATAAGAATGACCTGATTCTGCTGCCAGGATCAGCTCCAGACGAAGGAACTCCTCAATGGTTAACAGGAGGGACATGAAATTTTATTAAGAACTTTTATTATGTTTAACTTATTTATATTTATAATGTATCACGCGATTTAAATACTGGCCTACCACTGAGCTAATTGTTTAGTCCACAAGTCAACTTTCGCTGCAGCAACGTTGTGAATCCAATCTACATACGCATCTTTCTAAAGAGAGAAGGCTTTTGCCCGGTGGCATATCAAACAGGCTTTGCTTAGACAAGATCGTGACTAAAGGTAAACCTGTTGCCAATAACAAAATCGCAAGTGGCAACGTTAACAATGTAGGTTACACTGTCGTAACAAATGATCCATTTTAGGCG
The DNA here is from genome assembly GCA_029227775.1 of Morpho helenor. Taxonomy (NCBI): domain Eukaryota; kingdom Metazoa; phylum Arthropoda; class Insecta; order Lepidoptera; family Nymphalidae; genus Morpho; species Morpho helenor. The sequence goes on along the minus strand of JARGCU010000032.1, from coordinate 5,076,194 downwards.
GTGCAAATGTATAACTGAGCTGTTCTAGATTTGAATTTGTAGACAATTCATATAATTAGACGCTAAGTGTGACGGGCGTCGTGTGAGACATTAGGAATAATGATACTAAATCTTGTTTAGATACTCCGGCTAGATCCATTGCCCTAATTTTTCTGCAATCGTACGTGACTGAGATAATAAACTTTTAATTTTGTATAAGAAATTAGAACAATTGGCATATGTCATAATATTAATACAAGTATATTGTGACAAAACCTATACGATACTTTTTTATTATCTGTATAATTAAGTATAACGTTTACGCGCTTTACAAGTAAAGAGTTCTGACTTCGATGACACCTGTGTGCTAAGTGCAAGTTTTCTTATCTACTTGATCGCGTTAGCGTAACGACAATTTGTATGTTGTGCTGACCCCACTTAGAGTGGGATAAGAGCAGGAGGATGATCATTGTTATTTATTAAAATTATGACATTTTGCCATGTATTGCTAACATCTACTAGTGACGATCGTACCCGCATACTTATCTTAATTTAGATGTGATGATTTATAGAAAAAAGTCTTACACTCTCTAGGTCGTCTACTGTCATACAGGTTTGTCAGAATATTGAGTATAATATAACTTATCATAATGTTAGATAGCAATCAACCACTAATCTATCGTCACGGTCAAAATGATATATTTAAAAAGTGTTCCTACGTAATTCCTTTATTCACTTACGTAATGCAAATAAAACTGTTATGTACTCGTATAATGTATATGACCTCCAGTGATTGTCCCTAATAACTTGTTTTATTTCTGTACCAATTTATCAGCAATAATAACACTTAAAGCAATGTGTAGTGTCACAGTTTTCTTGTCACAGTGATTATGTTCTATTCATTGTTTAAAGTATACGCACTTATATTTACCTACATTGTGCTTTAAACAATGGCACTAATACAAGAAAAGCTCATTCTAAAACTGTAACGTATATATGTATATCTGTGTATGGGAAAATATAATTTGAAGAATTTATGTCTAATAATTACTTAAAATTCAAGAAATTTCTATGTTACAGAATCATATGCAATTTAAATTCAGCAGCTTCTTGTGACCATTTTAAAATCGTGTCCAACCTGAGCTTTAGTATCTCAACTTCAAGTATGTCAACTTTTTGGCACCCATGACTGTATGTAAAAGCATTTTGTGTCTTTTGGACGGGTATCACAACAAATTTGTGTACAGTTGACCCTCCTATAACACGTTAGTTAGATTCCTTGACAAAGCCGTGTTGTGTGAAACCGTGTCGTATTAGACCCAGAGCAAAAGAGGGGTTCCAAAAAGTTTTTGAAAACAAATATTCTGTTTTTAATTAAAAATAACTTAATTTTTATTAAAAAATATACATGTATTTATAGCACAAATTAAAAATAAATTCACCTACATACATTTCTGCGACGCTGTATCTTTAGGACAACTAGCATCGCCGCTACTATAACACCGTGTTAAAGGAGAGTTGGGCGCAAATCACTAATTGTGTTATAGAGAAGTCGTGTTATAGGAGAGATACCTGTATTTATTTTTTACAAATTTAATGATAATTATTAATTCTTTTTACCAACTTTGGGTCTTATTCTATACATTGATATGTTCCTTTGTGAGACCTTTGTGTTGATCGTCTGTATAACTGAATCTATTATTGCGACCTTAATTATTAATATGACTTTATATTTCAAAAACATATGTTATCATGCTCTGTAATATGTCCACTAATGTAAAGGAGATTTTATCGACTTAAAAATAACCGTTGCACAAATTACACTAAATTATAGAACAATGTACAATTACAGACAACTTTTTGTTAGGTAGTCTGTAATAATTTGTCAGAGTTATGTCAGTTGTGAACAATGGAGTTTGGTAATTTTTCGCTTTATGGGACTTGTTAAGTTTTCGCACACTATTAAATGTACATTGACTGAGCGTTAATATTTTCATTCCATTTTGTTTACTTTTCATCTACTGCATACTCTATGTCATATTATCCTTTCATATGAAATCTACATACATAAATTGATTGCAAATCGTTCGTAGTTTTCATCAGTTTCAGACCATTTACTTCACCGATAAACACATGATGAATCGTAAATATCCATCAAATACATAGTTTTTTTAAACAAAAATAAAAGTGGAAAATTCTTGTGGCGGTTGCTCTGTACTAAATACAATGTATAATTATTTTACATTTATTCCTCGTTTGACAGAGAAAACTGACTAGAGCCTGCCTGTAATTCTACCTTGAAACACCTTGATGATGATATATGATCTTAACGAGTATATTAAGATAAAAAAAGGTATTAAAGATTTAACTTATATTGCATAATTTATAGATTAAAAAAATAATAATTTATAGATCCGCCCATAGAATTTGGTATCCGGCTAAGTAGATAGACAACCCTCATTTCTCACCGAGGTGTCGTCAAAGACGACTAAAGTAAGTTGACTTCAGGCAGACGGTTGTAAAATATCTAGCCAAAATGTCGTGCCGACACCACTTAGAGTGGGATAAGGACAGGAGAATGATGAATGATGATTCTTGCATAATTTAAAGAATTAGGCGTTGTTTATCCATAATACAAAATTAATGATAGCCTTATTTTACTTCAATCCATGAATTAATTGCAGATTATAGCAATATAATACTAATTATTAATTTTGTCTCACATGCTTACATCAATACTATTGATCACCCACAGGTTAAAGAAGATAAAATAACAGATAACGAAGAAATGAAAAGCAATATTTTGAAAATTGACTCCGTAAAATAGTGACAAACTTAATTTCGTATTCAACAAAACGACTATCAAACAATGAATAACTAACGCATGAGTAATGGTGTCGTGGTAATGAAATTCATTAAACAAGGATAGCACCTGAACTCAATACCTAAAATACAAGTTAAAGAAGCGCTACTTAAAATACTAGTTTGTTTCTTTTTGTACTAGAAAATAGTTTTAAAGAATGCAAAATAAATTTTTATCTGGCAATAATTGAAATATTTTGACATCTTAACGTAAGTCTGTAAGTCATTCTTTAAAAACTGTATAGTTATACTGCGTCCATCATATTATCAGTCTTTTGACAGCTCACGCTCATTAAGTTTTGTATTGCTTACGTACAAATATCATACAAATAATATTTGTACTTTATGGATGGGTACCGCCCACTTAGTGATGTCACACATAATGGGTTACTACGATTATGCCACAGATTAAAAATAATCGGTAGAAATCGATGTTACGAGTATTAAAAGACATTTAATAACATTATATAAAGTTTTACTTTCTTCTTAGTTAATACATGAATACAAATAAAACAATCAGGATATTTTAATTTATTTTATTAGCACGAGTCGTCGGAATGATAATCAACACTAGACTCCTCCGATGAGGAGTCTTCAGTAGCAGTTATTATTAGCTCTTGTGTAGATAATATATTATCAAACGCAATATCACGTTCCCAATCAGAGAATATTACTCTTTTAGTTCTTTCCACCACACTTGCCCAGTTCTCGGCCGTTACGTGGGTGCAAGCATTTTTTAGCAATTGCAACATTTTATTCGCTGTGAATGGGGGGCTTGTATTGCATCTCGCAGCATGCCCTTTTACTTGTGCCCATATAAGTTCTATTGCGTTGTACTGGCAGTGGTATGGAGGAATCCGAAGAACAGTATGGCCATATTCTGCTGCCATTTCATTGATTACATAGCGTTTTGCTCTCTTTTTGGTTTTTAATATTTTTATTAATTCAACTTTTAACATTGAGTCGTCCACATTTTCTCCATTGTCCCGAAGCCAATTAATTATTTCATGCTTTTTATTAGCCTGTGTTGGCATTTTGTCAATTTGACGGGAGTGGTAGGGCGCATTATCAATAAAAATTATTGATGGTTCTTCCAATGAAATGAGCATTTTTTTGAACCACTCTTCATACACATTTGCATTCATCTCTTCGTGGTAGTCATTTGATTTCTTCGATTTAAATGCCAACAGTGCGTCTTGTACAAATCCTTTTGCTGTACCTGCATGGCAAATGATTAGGCGCTCACCTTTTCCCATTGGTACTGAGGAAGTGGAATCAGCAGTATCATCAGTCCAGAAACGAGATAGTGTGTGGTTAGCGTTGAGCCATGTTTCATCCGTGAAAACAATATTTGCCCAATCTTGTATTTTCTTTGCCTCTCTTAAAAAATCACAACGTGCTATAGCTATATCTGTGCGTTCCATTAATAATTTTCTTTTATTTAACTTTTTATATGAAAAGCCAATTGTGTTCAAAACTTTGACCAAAGAAGATTTTTCACCATGAAATAGACCACTTCTTTTCAAAGAAACAATAAGTTTTCTCAAAGTTGGAATTTCTTTTCTCAAGTAGTAATCTAGTTTACGTAGGTTATCATTAATCGAATTACTTAGGTACGTAATTCGATTAATGATAGTAGGTACTATAATCGGAATGGTATCGCATACGAGAATCTTTAGGACATCACTATCGACAATCTGTCAAAAGATGGTTAATATAATGGACAGTGTATAATTTGTTATTTTACATCGTTGTCATTAATATTTGTAATGGATATATGTATATTACTATCCCATTGATTGGCAAAGCCATACTCTTTCTTTTGGAGGAAAGTTTTACAGCTGAGATCTAATGCGTGGCTACGTGGATTTGCAGATAACATATATCCCGTATTTGGTAGAGAGTTTTTCTTCATCATGCAGTCCGTGATATATTGTAAATCTTTAATATTTCAATGAGATAATCTTGTATTTTTTTGAAATCTGGAAACGGCTCCAACGATTTTCATGAAATTTAACATGTAAGTAATTTGTTTTTTCAAAATCTATCTAGCTAGGTATTATTAAAAAAATGTGTTTTTATGTTTTTGGGCACTGAAAAAATTGCTACAATTTTATGAGAAAGCAAAGGTTAATTGCGCTGTCAATATCACGATAGCTTATTTGGGTAACGGACGGTCTCAAATTTAGAACAGCAGGATTCTAGAAAACATATTCTTTTTATATATTTAAAAAAATTACCGGAAAAAGCTCGGTCACCCAGGTCCTATTCATTAAACACCTTCGTTTAGAGACTTACATGTACATGCAGACAATCCATATTTATTTATGTTACTTTCTGTAATCGATAAGAAACCCATAACATAAGTAATTAAATTCTCATTACAGAAGATTGAGTAGCTCTATTTTCGTGTCTCAAGTACCCATTAAATTAGACAAGGTGAACGGCATCGTATATTCATGAACACCATATGGACATAATCATTTTTGTTTGTTCAAAGATGATGTCGTTGTTTACAAAAGACTGAGTTTGTTTACATCCAATTTAACAACATTAATACCTAAGTTCTAGATATATAAAAGCTTTCTCAATATTTATGCTATTTATTACAGCTTTTCGATTATGACATTTCAGAATTAATAAGTTCTGATTTATAATTTGATTTAATTCAAATTCTCATTTAACACGCTCTCACGAAGATTTGTTTGTTTTGATGTTGAAGTGTTTTTTATCATCTTATCTCAATTAGCCTTTCGCTTGTTCCCGAGCTTAATCAGTGATTAATAATTATATTATGCTTTTCACTTTCACATGCTTTCGTGTTGTTAAAAAATTAAATCTCAATGTTAAAGCTTCATTGGAGTGGAAGCTAATCATTAACGTTTTTGTTACTCTAACATTACTTTCTAGTATTGGATTATGATAGTTACATACTTTTACTTAAAATATATCACCGACTGTTTGGATTGCGTCACAGAAAACATCTGCTTGCCTGTTTAAATAGAGTCTGAATGACCAAGCAATCATGGTGGCCTCTCGCCCATAAAATTACGAGATGCAACCAGACTGGGGGAGCGAATACAAGGGGTTATTGCCTTAGGACTATCCATCAGTCGATCGTGCATATGTGCAGGGAGCGAATAAAGTTTATTTGTATGGCTCTGTGGCGTTGGCAGGCTGATAATCACGTTGTGTCGATGGGTGGGGCGAGCCGGCCGCCAGCCGCGCTCAGTGCCGAGCGCGACTCTGACTTAACGAAACGTATACTTGTATTTAAAAAGTTTTACCTCGTATAAACGTTCAATATTATACTACAATCATAGTCGAAGTTCAGTTGAATATTAAAGCCCAGGGTTGTAGCCTCGTCAGAAAGTGCTTACCAAACGATGCTAGAACAACCGTTAAACGTTTTGAATCGTCTCCGTCAAAGTCTGTTTTTGCTAGATATTTTGATTCTCTTATACGAAGAAAATTAATTGACAAATTAAACTTATGTATGGATACTTGAAAAAAGTTGTGAAGTGTTGTATAGCGTTATGTGACAAAGCGTGAGATAATTAAGTGTCGAGTTAAGCTGTGGTCAATTAAAAATTAAGTTCAGTTACACCGTTCCGTGTAACAAGTTACAACGATTTTTGTGTAATCCGATGTGCCATTCAAATACTTATCTTTACTAATCTAATCCGCTTTGTGAGTCAAATTAGATGGTGATTAGGGCTAATGTGTTTTGTACATGAATTTATCCAAAGACAACGTAGTTATATGGACCGATTTATAAATGTTTAAATCTAGACTATTCAAACGCCCGGGCGGCACCATGGGTGAATCTATTGACGTTGAAGATAGTTTGGAATTGGAATACGATATGTGGGACGGTCAGTTTGACTTCGTAGGGCCCCAGGATCCTCCTGTACGTGTGCGGATTACATCGGACAATAGTGTTACAGAGGATTTGTTCACCGGGGGCCCTTTGACGCCGCATTTGACGAACGGGTTAAATGGCGGAAAGAAAACAGCTGCTCATCAATGGTGTGACAATTTGTCAGACCAAGTAAGAATTTTGTTTTTTTTTTCAATTTATTAGAATATCTATTACGTAAATTGTTTTAATTGACAATTAGCGGAAATATCGTCACCAATAACGAAATGACCTGCAATAACAAATAACCTTTGAATTGTCCTCAATTTGAGTCATATGATGTGATTACCCATAACTTAAACGCTACATAGCTCATGTTTATTACGTCAATGATTTTACGTACCAGCTACTTGGTTGAATTTATTTACAAAATTGGTAGGTGTAATGTAAGGAACTCTGGCATTCCTCCTATAAAAATGAAACTTACTGTAAATTACTGTATGTATTTCCCTTCGATTTCGAAGTTCTCTTTGACATCTCATCCTTATTTAAAATCATCCTTATTAAAACATGGACAGTAATTAGTTGGGACATAACTAAACTGTTCATTTTTAAACTATCCTTCCTACTATTCTTCTTCTGTTGCATTATTCATTACTCAAGGTCGTGTCCTACATGAAAGTCCTTCATATTGTATAATTTGCCTCCATTTTTCTCGGTGTTCGACTTTTCTTAGGTTGGATGTTACAGAGAGACCAATAGTGCCGTCACTTGGTCACACCTAAGGCTAGGTGAACGGAAGCGGGGTCGTTTTCTTTCGACTACTATCAACTGGCCAAGATTATATGGTTAATGGCGAGAAACGTGACCTTAATATCCTAGGATTCTTTAATAACAGGTTGTTGAGAGCCTCTACATACCCACAAATCTCTCTTTTGCCAAAACTCTCATTCCCTTCGGCGTCCCTTCTTCTTTTGGACGTTGGAAGTCCACTGCTGGTCAATCGTCTCTTTGAGGGATCACCACAACCCACGATCGTGTGCCAGCGGCTCTCCACGACCTTTTTGAGGTCGCCAATCCACCTCGTACGTGGAGTCTTCCGACGCTGCGTTTTCCGTTGCGAGGTCGCCATTCCAGCACCTTAGGACCGCAACGCCCATTGGTTCTCCGCGCTACGTCCCCCGCTCATTGCCACTTCAGCTGCGCGTCATGACAAGCTATGTCAGTTACTCTAGTGCTTCTACATATCTCTTTTCTGACTTGATCACGTATAGATACTCTAAACATAGCTCCATCCATCGCGCTCCATCGCGCACTGAGTGACTATGAGCTCAGAGTCAGACTATGGGCCTTCGGCGTTCCAAATTCCAACAACCCCGTTTGTCGCAATATCCTGCTTTATTATTCAGTTTCTCTTGCTACAATTAATGCATGACATTTTATTTTTCTTCTTTACCTATATGACAAACATTACTTTACAAATTATAATATTTAAGATACTCAAGCATTTTATCAAAAGAAATAAAACTCTTACAAGTATCATTGATACTAGTTGTTTGTAACTGTGTAACGAACTCTAACGAAATCAAGAGTTTTTTTCGGTTGATTGGAGCGCGACGTCTCCAAACCTCCACCTGTCCGTACCATCGCGAGTTTTATCACGCTAACTCCTATCTTACCATAAAGACAAATTTATAATCCCTCCATATCAACATTATATAAATTTCGTAGTATAAGATACTATATCGCGTGAACAGTTCTTGACGCATTTACAACTCCGCAGCACGACTGCACGCGATGTCGATGTTTGTTCGAAATATAATTAGCATTTACATTTACCTTAACTATTAGTTTGGTGTATGACCTACCTTGGGATTTTATAAAAGAGATAATTAGGGCTCATCAAAAGACGTTTCTAGATTCCACTTAAAGTAATACACGCTACTACAGGCTACTTATTTTCATAGATATAACGAATAGTCGTATTATTTATGATAAATTGGTAAAATTATGTAACGATAAATAATAATTATTTTCGTTTCGCTATTGTTGTAGAAAATAATTATTACGATACGTAATCTTAATATATACTTAATTTCTCTATATATCTTTCAACTCTAAACCACTATTATTCCTCCTCATTACAACAATAATATTGATATTACTAGTCATTTACTTATAATCTATCATCTTTTATCTATCCAAAAAATCAGCAAAAGAAGTATCTTTATGTTGTGTAATCATACAAACTTAGAATGATTATCTGCGTCAAAAGAAGTTCTCAAGGCTCCTAAATTTTTTGCCTTAGATTATAATCGAATAAAGTGAGGTTCAGCTTACTTTTAATACGGAACTCTGAACTTAAATAAAAAATCTCATACATATAAAAAAAAGCTATGATATATATCATAGCAGATTATAAAAATACCACTATAATTATCATCTGTTTTCCCAAAAAGGGTGCATCTTCCAGAAAAGTAAAGGATGCTCTGCGACAGGGTGAAGGCGGTAAAACCATAACACTCGCTAATACCACTCATAACCGGTTATTAGTACAACATGATTTTTATGCAAATCACTTTCATTGAAATTCAAATAACCTTCATTGACAAAAAACTTTCATTGTGTAAATTAAGAAGACTACATTTGAAATTTGTAAAGAAGTAATAAATAAATAAATAAAAATCTAAAATCAATCAATCAATCAATAGAAGTAAATAAAATCTTCACAGGAATATTTGGTTATGTAAGTCCAATGAATATATTATATATGTACAAACCAAGCTTACCTTAACATAGCATATTTAAATAGTTTTTAAAAATCATCGTCATTAATAACAAATGTAATGAAAAAGTCTAAAGTCTTCAAAAAATATTTGATATCTTAGAGTAAAAGTAAGTAAGTAACGGCCTGTTACTATCCCACTGCTGGGCATAGGCCTCTTCTCTCCGTTTTTGGAGAGAAGGATTGGAGCTGAGACCTACCACGCTGCTCCAATGCGGATTGGTAGGTTACACATATCCCCAGAATTCTTTAGAGATATGCAGGTTTCCTCACGATGTTTTCCTTCACCGAAAAGCGTGTGATAAATTGCAATTATCAATTAGACACATAAGTTTTACTAGAAAACTCATTGGTGCCTGCCCGGGGTTTGAACCCTAGACCTCCTCGAAAGAGGCGCACGGTGTTACCGCTGGGCTACCACAGCTTTTGATATAATCTATATATATATATATCTTAGAATCTTCATAAAATTCTAATAAACATATCTACAAATAAAACATACATTTTAGTTTAACATGGCATATTTCAAACAGTTTTCCATAAAAGTCATCAAAAACGACACCTTGCATAAATAACATGTAAGAATTACATGAACGATTACAAAAGTTCAACAAATGTGAAATATTACTAATGTGAGAAATGTTTTCCCACAGCTACATTATACAAAACACTTGTCCAGTAAAACAATCGGCCATACGGAGGAAATATCTGTAATATTTCACTAAGCATAACAAGTCATTGACGAGACAACCTAACAGTATATTACGTATCGCATATTAAATATAGAAACGACATAAAGGAAAGCCTTGCTAATGATTGCTAATTATAATTGCGAAGCTATTGATATTCTTATACACCACTTATAAATCATATTACACAATGGGAGATTATATGAATGCTAAAAATGCTTAAATATAAAAATCCTTTCAGCTTTATACAGGACTGGTTTCTTGCGAGTATCTTGTTGGTTCTTCTCGGTAAAGGCAATATTCTAATCCAATTCGAATCATTAAATCTAATTAATCCTGGACACAAAAGTAACAATAAAATTATTTTGCTATAATTCGCGATGAAGGAATAACGCCTAATTCTATAAATTATTTAATCCTTGACAATTCAAAAGTGCTTGCAAAAGCTTATCTGAATAAAGACTATTTTGATTGAATAATCGTCGATAACCGACGCTTTTAATACCAATATTACACTTAACTATAACAAAAAACGAGAGTAGAGTACAAAAGTAATAATAAAATGATCAGTAATAATGAAAATTATTTTGCTATAATCCGCGTTGATTCATCGCGGATTATAGCAAAATAATTTTATTATTACTTTTGTATTATGGATCTCCGCAAAGTAACGCCTAATTCTATAGAGAGTAGAGTAGTTGAAATCAATAGTACAGCAGATAAATCCTTTAAGTACTTTCATACAAGACAAAAGTTATTAAGATGATATTATATTAATAATTTGTATTTTGTATTAAATTGTACTCATCTTACTTCTTCCGTTTATCATTTTACAAGTAAATTTTATTTTGTTAATTTAGATTATCGATTTTTTATCGATAATATAAGATAATGGAATAGAAATATTATTGTTTTTCATCCATGTTTAAATAGTATTACTATTACAGTAGTGTTGTGCATTTCATTAAATCAAATTTCCCGTATGTACATGCAGTATATTTATTTAGAATATATTATGGGGATACCTGTGTACCTAATGCTATGTTTAATTGAAAGCTATGTCCCTCCCTCTTCCAAATCAATAAACGTTATACTCGTAAATATATTCAAGTCATTTAGATCATTAACATTCCGTAGATAATTTATGATAAATTGATTGATTTATCGAATTAAAATTCAATTCGTGTCGATTTTCTACAATTCTATGAATAATCTTTTTTAATTGAAATGTGTACGTTTATTTAAATCTAATCACTTCTTTCCTATAGATTTATATCATTAATACATAGTACCATATGAGGTATATATGGTTTACTTTAATTTTTACCTTTTTTTGTATAAAATTTTATTTATGCCCTCAAATTGAACTCATTTATTGATCGTTAAAAAATAATTTCAAATTCTGAAAACAATAATTTTCTAATAAATGAAACGTATACCGTAAATCACTTACGTCTAGACATTTTTGTTGATATGTCCCAAGGGCTTAAAGCTCACGCAGTAGCGTTGCTAGGTATAAAAATGCCCTGGGGCAAAAAAAACTAGGGCCCCGTCTAAACTATTTAAAATCGTTTTCGTATTCGTCGAGTTCCGAATTCGACATAGTCCAGGGCTCACCTGAGCTGAGAGACCCCGAGGCACTGCTTCGTCTAACCCTCTGTTAGTTACGCCAATAAGCTCACGATATGATGATGTCCATTCTATTCCACTTTTGAGACGGGTTTGGTTAGATACTCAAGATTTTTTTAGTTTCATTCAGAACACCCATTTTGTTCTGGCTGAATTGAAGGTTCATTCAAGGCTGGGCCGTGAAGAAACCTTCAGAATGCTAATTCATTCATTATTTGTTTCAATAGTACGGTCATCCTAAATAAAATTTTCTTCGGAATATACGTCCTTGTGCAAGTATGCCAGGGTCACTACCCTGGCATACTTGAACAGTGGTTCAACCTCAAAATTTAAATGTAGGTACAGAATATATTTAGGTTACGTATAGCGTGCTTCGAATATCAAGATACTATACTTCCTATATCATCTTTACTTTGCACGTTCATTAAATGCACTTGTTTACTACTACAGGCGTCGGAAGTGTATTATTAGCACCAAATCTAGATCGTTATAAATAGTTTTATTGAAACAGGAAATGTTTTACAATGTTATGTATCCTTGTATTTTATTTGCACTGCAAACGTAAAAACTGATAAATGATGTTGCTGGCGAGAATTTATAATAGACGACTAATTTAAATTTTAAGAAACGCTTGAGTAATATACTGTGAAATCATGACATGATGATGCAAACTATAAGCGATAAACATACATTTGAAAATAAATCATTTCGGGAATTAATAAAAAAAGGAAACCGAAAACTAGAATGAATATATCATCCCCGGAATAAATTCATTTAAATCTTTTAATTCCTCAATCATCAGGAATTGTTGCTATATATTCCTGTTTTTTATTCTCTCGTTCTTTAGTATGAGAGTGTATGAGAGAAAACTTGTAAAGAAATAAACATAAATTATACTTGATACTCAAATTCTACATAAGAAATAAATAAAAATATATTTCCAATTAAAACCGACGAATTATTTTTAAAGTTACTATCACTATCAACTACTTTTTTAATCTTAAAAGGCTATGTGTTACCATATTATTGTTTACAATGTCGCCATGCAGCGGTGTAAATGATATGTATATTAATCAAAATTATATCATTACATTGAAAAGTCAATTGTATTTTAAAGAATTTTCTAGAATTTTAAACGTTATGTAACATCAGTCACATGCAGTTTTTTCAACGGCTAACTCTTAAACGAGTAAAATCCAGTTATAATATTCACATATTTAAGTGGTTTTCACTTATTAATGATCGTTTTGTAACAAATTGATATGTTGAATAAAACATAAACATCATGGATGTTATATGGTGGCTTAGCCTTGTTATTTATCTAATATCGATAAGATAAAAATATCCAATAAATCATAGTCATCTCCAAACAGATATCTGATGTTTGATAATACGCGCAAAATAATAATATTTTATATAACAAGGTATTATATAAACTTATGTGTACTGTAAATTTAGTTCTAAATTTATTTTTCCCAAAAGCATATGGCACATATGGTAAATTTAGTTGATATTATAAGAAACTTCTCATTGTCCAAGCAAGAATAAAAGTCATAAATACAATTAGAACATATCAAACATTCATAGGAATTGCGCTTTGAACCACAGTTTATCTTAAAGTATATTGTCCAAGAATATAATGCGATATTTTATTTAAACTGACATTTTATTTATAAGGGTTATCAGTGTAGGAGATTAACCGTGTATCGTCGCTCAAGTTGTTTTCGTATTGGTATCATCATCGCATCCTATTTTTACTGTGTAAATAAAACTCTCAAAACAATGTATATATACAAATTTAGCTTGCGTATCCTTGAACTCGACACAATAAGTAAAGTAAATTTTATTGTGAGGTTCGAGAAATTTCGATATTCAAGCTCAATCTCAATTTAAGGTCAAGCAAAGCGGAAGTTCAAGCTATACTGAGCTGCAGCTCAGTAGGATTCTTATCACATTTTTTTAAAAGCTGACGTATTACCTCCCTGTTTATATATTACTCTTATTGAATAGCATCGGCCAAGTACAGTAAGAAAACGGAAAGTAGATATACATTTATTTTTGAAAATCCCTTACGGGGTTTCATTTGTATTAAGGAATTCCGGCTGCACATTTATATTTCACTAGCTGTGCCAGCAGCTTCGCCCGCATGGATATCAGTGTGTCACAATTTTTTCCCTAATTGACATTTTGACATAAAAGTAGTACAAAACTAATGAGAATATTATTTTGCTATAATCCCCGATAAATTATATAAATGTAGTTATTGTTAGTTAAATATAAGATATTTTTGAATAACTTTCACCGTTTACTTAGCGCACGCCGGGTAAGCTTTAAATTTGCCGTTTTCGCAATAATTTATATTGCTGCTCAGCTCCTATTCATTTTACCGTGATGTTATATAGTCTGTATATAGGCTTCCTCGATAAATGGACTATCAACACTCAAAAAAAATTTCAAATCTATCCAGTAGTTCCTGAGATTAGCGCGTTCAAACAATCAATCAAACTAACAAAGAAATAAACTCTTCAGCTTTATATTATACTAGCGGCCTGCCCCTGCTTCGCACGGGTATAAAATATATATCCCATGTCAGTCAGTGTAAAAAAATATATTAAATCAACTATTTATTTAAGGTACTTAATTGGATAAGGATTAATGCTGTATTGTATAAGAATTGCTTCAAAAATAAGGCATTATTTTTCGTAAAAAGTAAACGACAAAAATGCTTTAGAGGGTTATCCATAAGCGATAGACATATACCATCGCGGACTTTTCTGTAGACCTTTTCAATGTGTACAAATACTTAGCACATTATTTTGATAAGTCTTGTAGGGTTTAGCTTGCGTTTGCAATGTAAGCGGAAAAAAATGTAATTATTTACAGAAACCTCAAAAATTACAGTATTTCTCTACTCCGTATTGAATGTTATTATACGTACAAACCTTCCTCTGGAATCACTCTATCTATTAAAAAAAACCGCATCAAAATCTGTTGCGTAGTTTTAAAGTTTTATGCATACTCAGGGAAATATGGACTTTGTGTTATAATATGTAGTGATTGTTATTTTCCTCGCTAGAGAGCTCCGATCATAAATGCGTCCGATCGCTGCTAAATTCAAATGGTTAAAGGGCGAACCGCGTTTTTTTTTTTTCAAATTTGACTAATGCTGTTAGCCCTAATGGCTTTGACAGCGTCACCGATAAGACGGGCGAGCGCGGAAGCATCGCTGAGAGGCGAACCGCGACCTCCGACGCGCTATTTATAGGCTCGCGGCGCGGCCCCTGCATTTTAAATCTGTAATATCTTCGAAACTGTTTATTAAAATTTCATGCTGTAAAGGGTCATATTGATCAATATTAAATAAATAATATATTTAAGGTTCTT
Organism: Morpho helenor; assembly: GCA_029227775.1. Lineage (NCBI taxonomy): Eukaryota > Metazoa > Arthropoda > Insecta > Lepidoptera > Nymphalidae > Morpho > Morpho helenor. The sequence goes on along the minus strand of JARGCU010000032.1, from coordinate 5,061,007 downwards.
AGTTGGATAAGGATTAATTCTGTATTGTATAAAAATTGCTTTGAACATAAGGCATCATTTTTCGTAAAAAGTAAATGAAAAAAACTGCTATTGTGGGTTATCCATAAGAGATAGATATATACCATCGCGGACTTTTCTGTAAACCTTTTTAAGGTGTACAAATACTTAGTACATCATTTTGATAAATCTCGTAGGGTTTAGCCTGCGTTTGCAATGTAAGCGGAAAAAATGTAATTATTTACAGAAACCTCAAAAATTACATTATTTCTCTACTTCGTATTAAATGTTATTATACGTACAAACCTTCCTCTGGAATCACTCTATCTATTAAAAAAAACCGCATCAAAATCGGTTGCGTAGTTTTAAAGTTTTATGCGTACATACGGAAATATGGACTTTGTTTTATAATATGTAGTGATTAGTTATTGACTGGCCCGTTGGCGCAGTGGGTAGTGATCCTGCCTTCGGCTCCGCGAGTCGCAGGTTCGATTCCCGCCGAGGGCCAACATTTTCTACAAAAGAATTTGTTGGCTCTTCGAGCCTGGGTGTATATTTGTATTAAAGTATGTATTTAAAAATTATATATGTATATATTCACCAGTTATCTCTCACCCGTAACACAAGTATTAAAATTACTTACTTTGGAGACGGGCGACCGTGTGTGTAAGTATCCCATATATTTATTATAGTTTTCAAATTTATATTTCATTACAAAAATTAGTATATAATCTTCTAGCACAAGGTGGAAATCCAGATTAATTTACCTTAATGGTATTCCTTTATTGACATGTATGTCAATGAACGCTGTTAGTTAAACAACGCTGTTAATTATTTCGCTCAGTAATTTGACACGGAAAGCGGTCCCAGCCGACTGGCGACCGTTATCGCGTATGCATGTATCGATTCGTCCACATCGCTCCGGTCATTGCGTTTGCCTTACTCCAGTTGTCAGGTCAAATGCAAATGTAGCTTATTGCAAAACCAAAAAGAGCAGTCTGTAACAAATACTTGGAGAATATCTTTAATCTTTAAATGAGACAATCTATACTTATATAAAACAAAGTCCCCTAAAGCTGATAACTAGCTATAATCGAATCTTTGAGCCGATCATCTTCCTACGGGGTCGGCACGATATGTTATAAACATGTTGTCATATGATTTGGCTACGTATTTTACGAATTTGTTGGTCTTTGAGCCTGGGTGTATTTAAATATGTATTTAAAAATATATGAGTATATATTCACCAGTTGTCTGTCACCCATAACACAAGTATTAAGTTACTTTGGGGACGGACGACCGGGTGTGTAAGTGTCCCATATATTTATATTTATTTTCATCATCCTCCTGCCCTTATCCCACTCTAAGTTGGGTCGGCACAACATGTTATAAACATGCTGTTACATGATTTAGCTGCGATTTTTACGACCGGCCACCTGCCTAACGTCAACTTACCTTAGTAGTATTTTACGGCAGCTCGGTAAGAAAGAGGGTGGTCTATTCTACTCAACCAGATACCACACGGTGGGTCTACTAACCTTAGTTGCCTTTTACGTCAATTCGGTAAGAAATAAAGATGGTCTATTGTACTCAACCGGATACCACACGGCATTTATTACAGCCTATAGATTAATTGAACGTATTGCAGATTTACAACCGCTAAAATCATTAAACACGTGTAATATATGTATAGACTTGTATTGCACTTAGTATATTAATACTTGAATATAATAATTGCTTAAATTAAACGTCTTTTTTGTTAAGTTTTGTTTAAAACAAAAGTAATGAGAATATTATTTTGCTATAATCCGCGATAAAAGAAAATATATGTAATGCTAAATGTAGAGTGTACTATTCGTTCTCATACCTGATACATGCAGAATTTGTAAGAACTCATGCACTACCCGACACCGATGGCACAACAATACACAAGCACTGCACACATTCACCACCACAATCTCAACAATTGTTTCGCCCCGTAACCGAAGCATCTTCAGGAGATAGACTCCACGACAAAATCGCAAAGCATTGTTGTAGTGCATGAGTTCTTACAAATTCTGCATGTATCAGGTATGAGAACGAATAGTACACTCTACATTTAGCATTACATATATTTTCTTTTATCGCGGATTATAGCAAAATAATATTGTCATTACTTTTATATTATGGACCTCCGCAAAGTAACGCCTAATTCTATAAATTAAGTTTTGTTTATTATATTTTCGGAGTTCTACTTTGCTATCACAGCTAGCGAATCATACTACACGTCTTTTGATGGATATTTATTACCTCAGTTCAATTACTGTCGCAAGTGAATGTAATTCATGTTGTAATGAAAAAGAAAGTAAGACATGTAAGTTTAATGAATGATTATTTTCGTTGAATTCGTTCTATTTCTTAGAATGTGTGCATTATTTCTATGGCTGTTTAATTTGAACGTTTTTATATCTTTTTAATTTTATTTCTCATAATAATTATACTATATTCAATATTTAAGGACTGTAAGTTCCATAGTTCCACATAGACAGAGATATTGATTCGTTTTGAACACAGAAGCGTCACACAGACAGGCATGCATAATGAGTTTGAGCATAATTTGTTAGAAGTCTCTCAACTTGCACTTTTCTTTACGGATATCACTACCATTTTATCCGTATAAATATCGACACATAAAGCTGCGAACAAACAGTGGAAAGTTGCAAAACAAGTTGTAGGAAAATGCGCCCGTTCTGGGAAGTCACGAGCTGCTATTCAACCAAAGCGCCTATTGCACTAACCGATAATAATCGCAATTTTACTCATACTCTATGCAAAATCTCCCAACATCTTTCTGTATAGTTATTTTCCTCATTTACTATTTAAGTAATTTACAATCAATAAGTGTAACGCATTGATAGATGATAACTTACCATAGTTGTATTTTACGACACCTCGGTAAGAAATGAGGGTGGTCTATTCTACTCAGCCGGACACCACACGGCGGGTCGACTTTTTTTTAATACAGGAAAAAACCCCTTATGGGTACCGCCACCCGACGGGGACAGGCGGCGGTTATGTCGGTCTCGAACCGACTAAAATGACCTGTGTGCTCCACCACGCTGCCGATGGCAAGGACAGGGTATCATTGTACATATTGCCCCCATCCCGCCGACAGCTCTGATCCCAGAGAACCTTCTCCGGGTAGGGGAAGAAAGTAGGGGTAGCGGAGGGGGGCTTCTCTTTCCCTCGAAAGAGAAGCCCCCCTCCGCTAACCTGTGCATCGTGAGCACCAGATGCACCGACCGCCTCGGGGACCAGTAAGCCAGGCGTCCGATATACCCCGTTCGGAACACCTGAAGGTCCCCAGTAAGGGCGGCAGACGATGGGCTTGGGTGAGTCACTGACACCTGGACTTACCAGCAGCAGATTGGATCCAGAACAACAGTTCGTAGAACCGCTCCGCCGCCTCCCTCCGCCCCCCTCCGCAGAGCAAAGAACATCGCTGCCCACGATCGCTCCCTGCCCACCGTGTTATCTGATCACGTTCGACAGGGAGAGACCGCGCCCCAAGTAGGGGCTCCAACGCCTTGGTGGGCGTTTCCGCCCCCACCGGGTAATTTTTTATAGAGGTTTTCTTCCTCGCAACCCGAAGGTCCCCGTTCCCATTGCTGGGCTTCCGGGTTTCGCCGACGGTGGCCGTATCCATGTCCAGCTAGACTTAGAGTAAGCCCAACTGGACCCGTCGCTCATTAGGAACTTCACCCCAACGCCCCCCCCCCCCCTGGCCCCCCAACTGGCCACCCCACAGTGGTCCGTTCGCCAAGACTAAGCTTGCCCAAGGTGCGCGACGAGGAGGCCGACCACTTTAGCACCCTAGGGTCGACTTACCTTAGTTGCCTTTTACGACACCTCGGTAAGAAATGAGGGTGGTACTATTCTATTCCGCCGGATACCACACGACGTAAGAATAAATTATACAATATCCAAATATAATTGCAAATAAAGAAAGACAGTAAAAGAGTTTATGTAATAAATCACTTTCGGTTGAAGAAAATATCGATCGAAAAATTCATAAGCATTTATAGTATAGGAAGTAAGTAATGCAAAAACGCTGACATTAAAATTGAACGTGTCGTCAATTTTTATTGTTTGTTTCATAATACTCGTATATTAGCATATTCGTAATAATTAATTCTTTAATCTCGAGATAATTTTGTTCACGTATCTAAATAAGAATGTTATCGCATATATTAAACACTTCTTTACGTTGTTTGTTTTATAATTATACTTAAGATAACAACTACAATATATTTTTGGGCTTTGGTTGCTAATAAAAAGTTACAATAAAATTATTTTGCTGTAATCCGCGTTTGTTAAGAGAATACATGCTATTCTAAATGTATGAAGAATGCAACAATTACATACATACATCCAGGATATCACAAGACGTCACCAACAACAACACTCCATACAAGCACTACACACACTCACTACCACAACCTCTACGATCGTTTCCTAAACTGAAGCATTATTAGGAGGATGGGCTCCACAAACAAAATCGTTATGCGTAATTGTTAATGCCGTGTGGTAATCGGCTGAGTAGAATAGACCGCCCTCATTTCTTACAGAGGTGTAAAACTTAAGTTGACTTCAGGCAGGCGGCCGGTCGTAAAATTCATGTGACAGCATGTTTATAACATGTTGTGCCAACCAAACTTGATGATGATTCGTACGGCCGACAAATTTGTGCATTTAAAAGAACAATATCACAATTATTTTTATAATTATGAAGATTATGTCTATTGAATTAAAGTATGAAATCATAGAATAACATGAACAGGGTATGTAAGTAATTGACTTCGGGAGGATGTAAGTTCCACAAAAAGGTTACAACTAAGGTGTTCAATTAATTTCGGTGGGTTCAAATAAGTTCAATTAATTTCAATATATAGATATGAGCAAGGTCACAGAACAAATTAAATTCTTATGTTGAACTAGCAGTGTATTCATATTTTTAAAAAATCAAATTTAAATCTATGGTACAGATATTATCATTACACAAATAATCAAACTTAGAGCAGTAAGTGCATACCAAAAAACTGAATGTGATGTTACTTACCGTAAAATCTTTAATATTTAAATGAGTTAATCTTGTATGTATATATATATTTTCGGAATCTCGAAAACGGCTTCAACGATTTTCCTGAAATTCAGCATGTAGGGGGTTTTGGGGGAGAAAAATCATCTAGCTAGGCTTTATTTAAAAAGAAAATCGTTTTATCCCTGTTTTTGTGCTTAAATAATTATTAAAATTTAAATTGAATATAAAACACTGTTTTTGCCTTAAGTAGTCAAGTCAGCGTAGCTTATTCGAGGAACGGGCGGTCTCGAGAAATGGAAATACCTATCTAGGATATACCAATAATTATTTCCTTTTTTTTTAAAGTTTTTTTTTAATTTTTTGTACAAAATTACCAAGCAAGGCTCGGTCAACCACGTACTAGTTATAAGTCGTTAAAACTATTTCGAAGTGTTACGGATACATTGTTCAGCACTATACATTACATAACTCGGAAGTAATTCAGAAAATAATCAGAAAACTATTAAATAACATAACTGTTTAAATTATTACTCAATGACCACTACCTCGGTCAAATCGCATATATTTATTTTACTCAATTTCACTTTCACTTCTATTTTATTACGATCGCAATTTCTATTTATTATTTAAGGGTAAATTTTTAATATTAATAATTGATATTAAGATACAACTACGTCATGCTTTTATTTTTATTTACAACAAATGTCCAGTTATATCTATCTTAAATTACTTACACGCTAGTACTATACAAATCATGCCCACGTGGAATGGTCCCAAGAATGCTGGCAGCGTTTCCGCGCTGAATCGCTCAGCTGATTCTTTGTGCGAAAAAGCCAGCCCTCTGTCACCTGCAGAGGCAATTAACCGAGGTGTTAAAACGGACAGATTTTTTTTTGCACTTTGACTCCATGGCCTTAGGGTCTCAACTGCATACGGCACAAATATATAACTCTCGATGAGAGATGCATACTTCCGCCGTTTGCCGGATTCGGCCATTTCCGCCGCAGCTCCAGGTCTTGACGCTGTTTTCCCTGATATGGGACGAATCTAACGTATCAACGCATGTTGCGTCCCACATTAAGGCCCGTCCCCTTTCCCAAAGAACGCATGCTTACCTAATTTCATTTATCGTCTTTCGCGTTGTTCCTCACTTTAATTTCTTACTTTATTCTTTATACACTTTTAATTTTTAATAATGCAATATTAATTATAATATCCTTGTATTTAATTAAGTAATTTATAATAATAAGCTATTTATGTATAATTATTTTTCAAGAATGTTTTTTATTTTCCGCGTTGCTACGCTAAACTATTTTGTTGAAAATGAATGGAAATTAATTATTTTTTTTAAATGATAACTCTTAATCCGTCTTCGGATGCATTATGTTGTAACGATCTTGGGTAACCGTTTCACGGGTTTAAAGTAAGTTACAATGACACTTTGAAGGCCAAATAAACTTTGAAAGCAAAAGGTGTTTTTATTTTCCAAAAAAAAACGAGTTCGGTTCAATGGCTTCACTTTTTATTTGAAAAGTCTGTCGGCCGCACGAATCATCATCATCATCATCATCCTCCGATCATTATCCCACTCTAAGTGAGGTCACAACATGTTGTCACATGATTTGGCCAGGTATTTTAGACCGGCCGCCTGCCTGTCGTCTACTTACCTTAGACGTATTTTACGATAGCTCGGTAAGAAAGAGGGTGGTCTATTCTACTCAACCGGATACCACACGGGACAACTTATTTTAGTCGTCTTTTACGACACCTCGGTAATAAATGCGCGTGGTCTATTTTACTCCGCACGGATACCATACGGCAGGTCGACTTGACGGTCGCCTTTTACGACATTTCAGTAAGATTTCTTACTTCTATTAGGGTGGTCTATTCTACCAAGCCGGATACCCCGAATTTAATGTCTATGGGATTTAAACGTATTCATATTTACACTACCTATATAAAGTAACTGTTAATTTATTGGAAACCATCTTAACTACAATAAATTATTCGCATGGTAAAGATCGGTCACAACATTACGCCAATATTAAGCAAACAGCCGTTCAATTCATTAGGTACTCACAAAAATTTCGTTCCTGCTAACAAATTTGTAAATATAGTCATCGGATGTCAATGATGAAACTACTAATGTAGTAACTTGATAAATGAAGCAAGTGGTAAAAAAATAGTAAGGAAAATAAATACTTTGTATTAATCATGACTAATCTAAAGCCTATATAATGATGATAAGTAGTACGAAGTGTGAGTTTCAATTAGAATATTACCCCTTTCTCAACAACTGTTTGCCAATTCCAATCATCACGTCATTCTCCTGCCCTTAACCCACTCTAAGTGGGGTCGGTACAACATATATATAACCACATTGTTAAATGTTTGGCCTAAGTATTTTACGACCGACCGCCTGCCTGACGTTAACTTGCCTTAGTCGCCTTTTACGAAACCTCGATAAGAAATTATCTATTCTACTCAGCCGGTACTATATGGCGTTGTATTCTTATTCCAATATGCTAAAAATAATTAATTGATATAAATCAACAGAGAGAAATAAATTAAGATTAATTGAAAAACTCGATCACATATAGGCAGACAGGTTTTGGGGACTTTGTATGTAAATAACTTTGATTTTTTTCATCAGAGTGTGATCCTATAGTTTATCATCGATAATAGGTACAGAATTTTAAAAATATTCATTACTATATTCGTAGCGAATCACATTTTGGCGCGCGATCAAGTTTCATTCAATTCACAGCTGTTTACTGAGTCACTTTAATTTAAGTTATATGTATCGATATTTGTTCACTCACTCATTTATTTATACTAAATTAATTTAAAGCTTTCCTTGCGTGCGCTGAGTAAACGGTTATAGTTATTCAAAAATCATGTATTACAAAATTGTTCCCCTCTAAAAGTTCTAAATAAAAGTCCGCGACGGCATATGTCTAGCTTTTAAGGTTGATACACTTTAACCATTTTTATGGTTATGCGCTGCTCAAAGTGTTAAGGAACCTTTACATCGCGGAGCGTAGGTACCTGGTCTAAGCTCTATTCTACACATCATTTGAAGCTTATGCAGATATTTCCGTATCTCACAGTCGCCATTCAATGCATTGAACAAGCGTTCGTTGCTCTCCTACGTCTAAAGTGCTGCCTTCCTGTTTGTCACTGAGCTCCTTTGACGTCACAATTGCCTTAGTCATAACAGCGGGAGGCTTAATTCTAATACAATACAGTACTGACGTACTGTGTGGGTGATACACATAACAAACTATTGCGTTGGTTGACCTTAGATCCTTTTAATGACAGAGAATCAAAAAATCAGCACGAGTAATTAAACGTAAATGTATATTTCTATATCTGCATACTTAGTTATTTTTACTAATCATCATCCTCCTGCCCTTATCCCACTTTAAGTGGGGTCGGCACAACATGTTACAAACATGTTGTCACATGATTTGGCTACGTATTTTACGACTACCTGACGTCAACTTACCTTAGTCGTAATTTACCACACCTGGGCAAAAAATGAGGGTGGTCTATTTTACTCAGCCGGACGGCGGACCACACGGCGGCTATGTTTGTATGAATGATATTTTTTATTTTATATCTTTTATCTTATAGAAATAAGAAACGATTTTTTTCAAAAGTCAAATCGATTTATTCTTCTTTTTTTTGACAACATAAAACCTCCGCGCTTTGAACACTTCAATGTAATAGCGCCTCTCCGCAACTATCCGCACCTCCTCGCACTTCACTTCACCTCTCCACACCACACCCATCTCACCCACATCATTACATCCGTTACAATAATTTTTTATGTTTATAATAAAGATGCATATTAATGTGAAATAACAAAAAAGAAGCAATCATATTTGCAAAGAGAATAAAACATTTATGCAACTAAGTAATTAATAAATGCATGTTTCGCGATCATTGCCATGTAACTCAGTTGTTATTAAAAAAATAATCATATTCAACGTAAAAACATGCTAATCATTGATGCGTGAAAGCGGATTAATTATGTAATTATCTAAAGATTTCTTATCCACCGTCTTACCTCAGTTTCATCGTCAGATGGTCATAAAATTCAAATTCAAATTCAAAATGTTCTATATTCTAAATAAACTTGTATACAGCTTTTGAATTTCAGCACTGCCATTACAGCAGTTTAAAAACTCTGTTAAAAAGAGGCTGATACAGAAAGCCTACTATACTCTTGAAGATTATTTAGAAGATAAGAATGTGTGGATATAGCTCTCTTTGAACCTGTACAAGACAGTAACGACTTAATGTAAATAATATTAAGAATTATATTTTTTAAAAGAGCAACCGCCGAGTTTCTTGCTGGCTCTTCTCGGTAGGAACAGCTTTCCGAACCAGCAGTAGAGTTGACGATTCAAAAGCACTTGTTTACAAGTTTATTTGAATAAAGAATATTTTGAATTTGAATTTGAATCCTCGACTCTACTGCTGGTTCGGAAAGCTGTTCCTAACGAGAAGAGCCAGTAAGAAACTCGACGGTTGCTCTTTTAAAAATATAATTCTTATTACTAGTTACATTTAGTCATTACTGTCTTGTACAGTGTCAAAGAATAGCTATATCCACATATTCTTATTTTCTAAGTAATCGGCAACAGTATAGTAGGCTTTCTGAATCAGCCTCTTTTTAACAATGTTTTTAAAACTGCTGTAATGGCAAAGCTGAAATTGATTGTGAGTTTTATTATAGAATCTTATACCCACAAACGATTTACGTACTTTTGCAAGGCGCAAAGGTGTCGCAAGCTTATGTCGGTTCCTACTTTGTCTATCGTTTTATAATTCTATACATCCCTATCGTTTTATAATTCTTAATATTTCTACGTACAAAATGAAATTGCCTAAAATATACTGTGAAGTAAATGTAAGAATATCTATTTTCTGAAACTTCTCTCGCAGGGAATCACGCGGGTTTAGTTTGTATATACCACGTATGGGTCTTTTGTTGTAATACATGCTAATGTGATATAAGTTTAAAAACAGACATATGTTTCACACGTAAATTAAATATAATATTGACTAGAACGTAAGAATTGCACTACGTTTTAGTAAAAAACTGTACAAAAATCAGTACAGCAGATTTTGAGAAAATTGATCACATACAGACAGACAACTTTTGAGGACTTTGTTATAATAAGTATACATAGATAAACGTAGCATCCAAATTCAATAAAAATACTACTACCAATTTTGGAAATCCATGACCTATTTTTTTAATAAGTTACTTATTGATTGCAGTTTAACTAACAGTTAATTACACTGTAATGATATTATTCACCGTATACCGGAAAATTAGTTTTGTTCTTCATTTCAACGAATAGTCACAACCTTGTCTTGAATATTTCGTTTTTATTATATAAAAAAAATAATCGCGTATTTGAATCAGGTTCAGTAATTTTAGTAAAAATTTGTTCATACGTGCTAGAAAAAAATAGTTTTTAAATTGTGAAATTCCAATTCAAATTCATAATATTCTTTATTAGTAAACTGGTAAACATGTGATAAACATGTGGTAAACAAGCCGAGATTTTTGCTCCCATTGAGAGGAGCAAAAAACTCGACGGTTGCTCTTTTCAAAATATAATTCTTAAAACTAGTAATGAAGGGCGACTAAATAAAATAATAATGACCTTGTATCATTTATTAAGGTTTTGAACATTTACATACAAGTTTGTAGCATATACATAAGATATGTGTACATATACCTAGCTTGCTTCTATACATCAACTAGCCTTCGAGTGGACTGACGGGGTCTATCGCACTCGTTGGCTGAACGACACCTGAGAACTGACGAGGTCTATCGCTCAGGCGCGCTGCCTAGCTAATGAATTGAACACGGCTGCACCGCCGGTTATATAGCGATCCCGTGAGGTGGCGCATGAGTGGGGGCTTGCTGAATGAAATAGCTAGCTGATGTGCGACAGAGAAAGTATTCGAGTTCATGCGTCGTGCTACAGACTCCCCCTCTGGTACTCGGTAAACGTCCCGTGAGAGTACCAGCACTAAGTAGATGAAGTCTTCTTTGGTCGACCTCGTTTTCTAATAGGCAGAATTGGTTCTGGGATATGATCATTTCGTTTTTCAAATTTTTTTAGAGCAGACGTATGATACCTGCCAATAGTTTTGTGTGTAATTCTAATTCAATATGACAAATTTCACATTTTTCAGAGTGATTTTCGCACGGAGGTCTTGATAGGAAATCTGCTAAGACATTAGTTCGTCCTGGCGTATATTTGATCTGACAATCATAAGGTTGTAATTGCATTGCCCATCGAGCAAGTCGACCTGTTGGTGATTTTAGATTCAATAACCATTTTAATGGTTGATGGTCAGTTATAGTAAGAAATTTGGATCCTTCTATGTAACCTCTGAATCGTGAAACAGCCCATACAATAGCTAAAGCTTCTTTTTCAGTTACTGAGTAGTTTTGTTCCGCCGGCGTCAGCAATCTACTAGCATATTCGACAGGATGTTCGTTCTCTCCCTCCCCCTGGACTAAAGCTGCTCCAATAGCATAACTACTGGCGTCAGTTTTGATTATGAAAGGTAAATCACAATCTATTTGTTTCAGTACTGGTGCAGTAATCAATGCAGTTTTTAATGTTTTAAAAGATTTGTCTTGTGCTTCTTCCCATTTCCAGGTAGCAGTTTTCTTAGTTAAACTAGTCAAAGGTCTTGCCACTTCTGCAAAATTATTTATGAATCGACGATACCATGAGGCGGTTTGTAAAAATGAAATAAGCTGTTTCATAGTCTTCGGCGTCTTCATCTCACTAATGGCTTTTACTTTATCAGGATCGGTTGTAATACCTTGTGGTGTGATAATATGCCCAAGGTACTTTATGGCTTGACACCCAAATTTACACTTAGATCTTTTTACTTTTAGCTTATAATGTCGTAATTTTGTGAAAATTTCTCTTAAGTCATTGAGATGTTCATCAAACGAAGTTGATCTACAAATCAGGTCATCTAGATATGCCAGTACTGAGTTGGCTTTAAGTTCTCTGCAGAATTTGTCCATAAGTCTTTGGAATGTGCTCGATGCATTTCTAAGGCCAAATGGCATTCGCTTAAAGCGAAATGTACCAAATGCTGTAACAAATGTAGTTTTGTCTTGATCATCCTCATGTATTTTAATTTGCCAGTAGCCAGACTGTAAGTCTAGCGTTGACATATACGGCATTGCCTTGGCTTGTTGTAAAAGATCGTCCATTCGAGGTAGTGGGTACCTATCCGGCACGGTTATTGCATTCAGACGTCTGAAATCTATACATACTCTGATATCAGATTCACCCTTTGGCACTAATACCACTGGGGCTGCCCATGGACTATCACTTTCTTCTATAATATCTCTTTCTAACATTTCATCTAATTTCGATCGCAATTGTTGCTGTCTAACAGGTGAAAGTCTATATGGTTTTACTGCTATAGGTGGGTGATTTGAAGTATCTATTTTGTGCTCAGAATACGGTGTTGGCTCACCATATTTTTCAAATATATCATGAAAGTCTTTTAACAGTAAATTTAAATTATCTTTTTGGTTACTATCTAAATTAATAGCTTCATTTGGTTGTAATAAAACGTCAAAATAATACATTTGCATACGATTTATTGGAACATAATCAATTCGTGGATCAATTAATGAATTATCACCAATTTCACGAGGCTGACGAGGACGAGACGGTCCTGGCGGGCTTTCATTTTTTAACAGCTTCCATTCCGGTTCATGCTGTGTAAATATTTCATTTTCTGGAGGCGTTCCTGGTATGGGTGAGAGCATGTTAAGTTCTCTTGACCATTTTAGGAAATTTTCAATTTCCAAACTATTCGTGTCGTCTTTATCTTGTTTTTCTAGAAAATCAATTTTTTTTATTGCTGTCGATGTCAATGTTGTGTTATCTATTTTGGTTTGCAGAAAATAGAATTTTTGAATAGGGCAATCTATAAAATTCCAGCTTCTCTGCGGTAAGTTTAAAATTATACCACTCTTCTCGAGAAAATCTATGCCCAGAAGGGTGCGGTTGTCCTGTGCATCAGGGAAAACAGTAAATGTTATAGGTAATGTGCGATTACCTATAGTTATAACAACATTCGTCGTCAGTAGTTTCGTCGATTTGGACGAACCATCTGCCAAAGAAATCATCGTGACCTTCTCAGTAAATGTTGCTTTATTTTCTTGCATTAACTGGTATAAACGTTGCCCAGCGATGCTTGTGCGAGCGCACGTATCCAGATAGGCAACTCCCAGTATGTTATTGTATCGCACTTCAATCGTTGGTAGCCTCACATTATTTTGAAAATTGATATTCAATGAATAAAAGTGGATTGGCTTAGGGGGAGACTCCTTGGAGAGGCATATTGCGCAATTGCTTCTAAAAACACCTAGGGCTCCACACCCATAACAAGTTATAGGTGGCTTAGGCTCCAAGGTTGGTGACCCATTAACCTCCTTGAGATCGGCAGCACGTTTGCGACATATGTCTATTGTGTGTCCTTTTCTATTACAGTATAGACATCGTTTTATATTTTTGTTTGGTTTGCTTGGTGTTATTGCGTTAGAACTTGTAGCTTCAATGTTCGACGCGGACGACGGCTCTTCCAGCGACTCTAAATGGCGAACTTTATCTAGTAAATCGCTAAAAGAACCGATATCAGTACGGGGTACCTTCCTCTTCACGTCCGTTCTCAATAGCCCGTAAATAAAATCTAACTGCTCCTCTTCCTTATGTCTTTTAACAGGCAACATCCCTAATAATGCTCGTTTCCGACAGATAAAATTGTCTATAGACTCGCGCTCACCTTGACAGTCTGCGAACAACTGAATGTATACCTCGTACGGCTGTAGCTTTGGAGCGAATGCCGAGCGTATAGCTTTAAGTGCAGCCGGCCACGTTTTAGTTTCCGACCGAACGCCGAGCCACCAAACGCTTGCTGTCTCTTTCAGAAGTAAAGGAAGTCCCGCTAGTGCATCTTCATCGGAAATCTGTTCTATCTGTTTGTATATTGTAATGCCATTAATGAATTCGTCGACTTTACTATAGTTTCTCTCGCCGTTGAACGTTATTGCGCATTGAGTGAAATGTTTATTTGCGGTTGGCCTTTGAGGTGTAGGTATACGGCTTAACAATTCTTGAAATTGTTCAGAACTTAGTTGAATAGCCATTTTTTATATAGTTTCCTTCTTTTTTTTATATCACGTTGGGCGCCACTATGAAGGGCGACTAAATAAAATAATAATGACCTTGTATCATTTATTAAGGTTTTGAACATTTACATACAAGTTTGTAGCATATACATAAGATATGTGTACATATACCTAGCTTGCTTCTATACATCAACTAGCCTTCGAGTGGACTGACGGGGTCTATCGCACTCGTTGGCTGAACGACACCTGAGGACTGACGAGGTCTATCGCTCAGGCGCGCTGCCTAACTAATGAATTGAACACGGCTGCACCGCCGGTTATATAGCGATCCCGTGAGGTGGCGCATGAGTGGGGGCTTGCTGAATGAAATAGCTAGCTGATGTGCGACAGAGAAAGTATTCGAGTTCATGCGTCGTGCTACAGTAAAATTTAGTCATTACCATCTGGTACAGGTTCGAAGAGTAGATATATTCACGAATTCTTATCATCTAGGTAATCCTCAGCAGTATAATTTAATTATAAACCTTAAGAAATTGAAGAATTTAGAATCGATCAAAAGAAAGGTAATATAGATTGGGTTTAAGAAAAATAGTAGCTTAAAATAATTTATAATATACGAGCATCTACATAACCTTACAATCACATATTAAACTCTTTACGACTAAATTAATAAACAATTTAATATAATTTTTCTTAAACTTCTATTAGTGCCTGGTTGACAGAGCCTTGTCCGGTATTTTTTACAAATTAAAAAAAACTTCAAAAAAAGAAAAAAATAATTGGGTAGGTGGGGCTCGATCCTAGGTATTTTCATTTCTCGCGACCACCCGTTGCCCGTTGCTCAAAAACAGAGATAAAACGAATTTTTTTAAATAAAACCAAGCTAGATCGATTGTTCTCCCCCAAAACCTACTACATGCTGAATCGCATCCCAAAACCTCCTATAATACCCTAGAATCGATCCCCAACTACCTAATTCTTTTTTTTGTTTCTTTTTTTATTTTGTAAAAAATTATATATTATAAAATGAACGGCTTCAAATGGCTTTCAGAAAATTTTATCCTAATGTATGTCTAATACCAGTAAAGTGAGAAGGTTTAACATGTACGTTGTTGACAGGTACAGCTGCTGCAACAGCAGGTGACGTCTCTAGCGGACACGCAGAGTACGGCGGACGAGAGGTACGCCCGCGCTAAAGCCGACAACGCGGTACTACAGGCGCGCGTACACATGCTCGACGAACAAATTAGAGAGGTATTAAAAGATTATCTCAAGGTCAAACTATTTCTGCTCAGGCTGGTCTGGCGTGTATTCACAACACAATCACGTGTATATTAACAAAAATGAGTCATAACAATACAAACAATGATAATATATAAAGCTGAAGAGTTTGTTTGTTTGATTGTTTGAACACGCTAATTTTAAGCAACTACCGGACCGATTTAAAAAATTCCTTGAGTGTAAAATAGTCTATTTGTCGAGGAGAAGTCTATATAACATCACGCTAAGATGAATAGGAGAGGAGTAGCACTGAAGAATATTGCGAAACCGGAAAATTTAAAACTTTTCTTTCGTGCACTAAGTAAACGGTGAAACTTATTCAAAAGTCTAAAAATAATGAACTCGCCATAACTACTTTCAAAATTTGAATTCTGGAAAAAATATTGTGACAAACTGATTCCCATGCGGGCAAAGCTGGAGGCACAGCTAGTAATTAATAAAACATTTCTCGGTTTCAGATCGAGTGTAGGTGTGAGGAGCGTATAGCGGAAGAACAGAAAAGATGCCGGGAGGCGATCGCGCGCGTCGAACGGGATCGAGACGCGCAACTCGCCGCACTCACCGACCGATTGGCCGCCGCCGAGACCGAAGCATCCCACCTTAAACAAGAGGTAACATAACGTTTTAACCACTATCATCCTGCCTCTATCCCACTCTAAGTGGAGTCGGCACAACATTATCACATGTTTTGGCATTGTATTTTACGACCGGTCGCATCCCTGACGTCAACTTATCTTAATCGTATTTTACGAAAGAGTGTGGTCTATTCTACCCAACCGGATACCACACGATGGGTCAACTTATCTTAGTAGCTTATTCGTTATCTCGGTAATAAAGTAAGGTGGTCCTTTCTACTCAGCCAGATACCACACGGCGGTTCGATCTACTTTAGTCGCCTTCTACGACACCTTGATAAGGAATGAGGGTGGTCTATTCTACTCAGCCGTATACCACACTGCATTCTTAATTATTAAGATATTATCGCCTATATGATTATCTCATCATCATCATTCATTTTATCATCTTATCTTATTTAATTTTTTCTCGTCATTTAGAAGTTTGAAAATATTGCACCTATTAAATAATTCTTCACCGAAACAAAAATTTATTAGTGTAATCGTATCCATCCACATTCAAATTTACGACTCGTTTGTGCACATGATTTATTATTTTGCACTTCTCGTCTTTTCTATAATAGGCGCAACTTTCAGACTTCCCCTCGGCTTGTTTCGTATTTAATGAAGTTTTGTCACACCGCAAATGAGAATGTTAAGCCACCTTAACATTCTCATCAAAATAATTTATAGAATTAGGCGTTAATTTGCAGAGAACCAAAATACAAAAGTAATAATAAAATTATTTTGCTATAATCCTCGATGAATTGTGTGTTATGGTGGCGGTGGTGGAGGTTTCAGCATGTGTTTTTACGAATCCTGCATGTACGAGTATCAGGTATTAAAACGGATTGTCCACTCTACATTTAGCATTATATATATTGCCTATTTAACTTCATCGCAGATTATAGCAAAAAAAAAACTCATACATCAAAAAAATTTGCATGACTGCAAAGATAATTTGATTTGGTAGATTTTAAATTTTGGCGATTCATACTGATTATTATATAAACATACGGGTCTGAACTGGCCTTGGACCGTGGACCACGGTGGATGCAATTCTGCCGAAACGTCGAACCTTGTATAAAGGTAATTCGATTATAACGCGATGTGACCCGTATGTTTAATATTAATATAATAAATTTGATTTGACTAATATTTCGCACAGGTTGGCCGATTGAGAGGTGTGGCCGAGACACTACGCGCTAACGCCGATATAGGCACGCGCAGCGCCCGCGAAGCTCAAGAAGCGGCGGGCGAGCTCGCGGCGCAAATGAACGCAGCGCGGGACGCTGAGCGGCGCGAGCGGGAAGCGGCGGAGACGGCCCGAGCGGAACTCGCCGCTGCGCAACTCGAGCTGCGGACGCTTAGGGCTGCGCCACCCCCGCCGCCAGACCCGCGACTGGACGAACTGAGACAAGAGCTGACCTTGCTACGTACGCAGAATAAGTGTAAGTAGAAACAATGTAATAAGTTTTAAACAATATAATAATCTCATTTAGATATTTAAAATCGCTGTTAGGCTAACTATGTTTTTATACATTACTTTTAATTAAATTAATCTCATGCATGCTGTGATTATCTGTAAGTAGGGTTACATAATTGTTCTATAAATTTAAGCTTGTATTTTTACTTTTTGTAGCTAGTAAGATATGTAACACCTGTTGATAATCCTAAATAAATAAATAAGTAGAAACCGTTACTCTGAGCTGCGTAAAATACTCCCCCGCTGCCTTCGCACTGCGACACTCCGCAGCACAGACAATAACACAGTGACATTCAGCGCCACTGCGCTAAATGTCACTGTGTTATTGTCACCATGCTTAATAAGAAAATAACACAAAAAATCGTGTCTGATTTTTTCGTTTCGTTTCGTTTTGACTTGTCCGTTGGCGCAGTGGGTAGTGACCCTGCCTTCAGCTCCGCGGGTCGCCGGTTCGATTACCGCCGAGGGCCAACATATTCTATAAAATGAATTTGTTGGTCTTTGAGCCTGGGTGTGAGCTTCATACTAGACTGTGGTTAAATAATGTAAATTTAAATTGTTTAAAAGATTGACCGCCGAGTTATCATTTCACACTATCTTCTTATGCCACTGACTCTGAGAGACAGTGGAAGTTTTCATCATCGTCATCGAGAACAGCAAGAACGGAGAGAAGAGAATCAATAAATAAATTAATAACCAATCAATTTTCGTGTTTATGTGCTTTTTTGGTTACGTTAACTTTTTTATATTTTTTTTAATATTAATAAAATTTTAATCTTGTAAAAAGTATTTAATCTTGTTAACACTGAATGATAGGCCAATTCTTCGAACTGTTTTTAACAATTCTATTTTCTTTACCAGCCCTTACAGAAGCGCAAGAAGAACTGCAAGCGCAAATACTAACTCGCGGTGTTGAAGAAGGTCGCAGCTTGCTCGACGGAGTGAGTGGACCGCTCGTCGCCACTAACTCACTCGCGCACGAACTCTCGCAAATGAGCGACCATGAGGTAAATATGAAAGTTATTCTAAATCTTAATTTGAATGGCATAAAGTAGATAATCGCTTAATACGTAGATCATTGAAATTTAGCCTATACGTAAATGAAGTGTAATTTCTTTTTGTACAACAGAACAGTGTTGATAATTTAGTCAGAGATGGAAAAGCACTGACTTAGTTTTTTTTCCAAAACATGATACCCAATTTTATTATGTTATTTAAATTATGTTTGGTAGTACTGATATTGTCTTCTCAATGTAGCATCACATGCAATGAAAAGACCTGGGTCGATATACTTTTTATTATTATTTTTTTATACTTTAAAATTAGCATACTAGTCTGCCTGAATATCTCTAACTATACCTCTACCTACATACACACTGATGTACTACCTTCCCATTGATCAACCTAACTACACATCGATCAACTTTACTACCTCCCTATCTACCTAACTACACACCGATTAAGCTACAAACCCATCGATTAATCTACTTACCCACCGACCTATCTACCTGCCCAGTAATCCGTGTATCTACACACTGGTCCACCTACTTGCCCATAATCCACATACCTACGCACCAATCTAACTTACTACCCACCGACTCACCTACCTACCTACACATCGATGTAACTATAAACCGAGCGATCAATCTACTCTACTCATCAATCTACCTACCTGCCCAGCAAGCGTACCTACACACCGATCCATCTACTTGCCCATCCACTTACCTACCTGCCGATCTAATTTACTACCTAGCTTTCAACCTAACTACACACCAATCAACCTAACTACACACCAATCAACCTAACTACACACCGATCAACCTAACTACCGATCGTCCTACCTACCAATCCTCTTACTTACCTACCGATCTTCACTACCTAGCTGCGTAGAAATTAGGTTTGGTTGTACATTGGATCTGTCAATCCAAACAGAATCGTGCACAAATATGAACTTAACATTGCGAATTGATACATAAAACTGTTCCAATTAGGTCTCTAAAGATTAAATTTGAGGGTATCTATTAGTATAGTAAAATTCAAAAATGGAGTATGCAAAATACAGGGAGAATGTTTTTATCATAACGAACTAACCGTTCATAATAATTCTACTTATCATTTCATTTCACAGAGATCCCTTATCGCATCGTCATTTTCTAATAACATAACAATGTTTTTGGGATTCATATCTTACATTTGTTTTGAAATAGCTTTTTCATGTAACAATTATAAATGATATAGAAATCTTGATTAATTTGACATCGCTTCGCTTATCGGGCCTCGTGACTATGATTTGCGATGCCACAATATTTATATGTATGCATTTTTGCAGCTCGATGATAGCACACACACAGATCACAGCATAGAGTTGGAAAAGGTACGCAAATTACACTAATGTGTGTGCATGTACTGTACCTTGCCTAACTGCATGTATAGAATTTATATCAGTTTCCCTTACTTTTTGTACCATGACCCTTTATAACCTTTTTATGCCCCTATATTGCATATGATACATAAAATTAAGATTGAAACAAAGTGTTCACATAAGAAATTTTAATGATAAGGTTAATGTAGAAGAAAATATTTGCTTTTGTCGTTAAATTTGCCACCGAAATCTACTATTGCATTTAAATGGCCCGGAGCGAAAGGGTTTAACTCGTGTCGAGTCCAATTTTGAATTGTCGCCCTTGACAATAACAAAAATTAAAAACACTAGGTTACTGTGAGGTAACAAAAGAGCTTAATTTAGCTAATATTTTGCACATGTTGGCCGATTAACCTAAGATTAAATTATGCCTATTAATAACCTTCAGTAATGATTTAAGAATTTTCCTTTTCGTTTAATTTGACAGCGAAATTTTTTTAAATTGCAGTTAAATGGCCTAGAGCGAAAGATTTAAACTAGTTTCGAATCCATTTTCTAATGGCAATCAACAATTTCGTCCTAAATTTTTTATCTATATATGACCCCAGCGTATAAGCTTTAACTTTACTAAATTTCATTAACATTGGTCCAGTTTTGTCCACAGTCCATTAACTGTGAAAATGTAAAAGACAGACAGATCTTCGCATTTGTAATATTAGTATAGATAATAAAAGTATTACTATAACCGTAATAAACAGATCTATTTAAATATAACGATAAAAAATCTTACCTAGAGGTTGCATTCTTCGAATTAATTTATGTTACACCCCTACATAAATAATTATTCGATAAATGAATAGTATTATATATGTATTTCTTTAAACCTAGTAGTTAAATTTGTTTTTATGTATTAGTACCTTTTTCACTTTATGATTTTTGTTCCACATGATTCAAAATGCATGCAAATCACCCGCAACACAAAGTTTTTTCTCGCACCTCACACTTAATTATACAATTATACGAGAGTTGGTTGCCGCCTTATCATTTTTTTTTCTTTTTTTTCTCACGACTTTACATGTGTAAAGTCATGACAAAGACAGTTTTTACAAAGTCAAAGACATGTAAAAATTATTGACCGTGTTAAATAGTTTTTATTACCTACCTAAATACCTTTTTACCTTAATATTCATTTTTATATAAAATCTCAGTTCATAATACTCGAATTACGCCATTCGCTTACATATATAATTTTAATTTATATACAAAGAATAAGCTATGTGGCTACCAGCTCCCGCGATTAAAATGAAAAAGTTTAATTTATAAAAGTAGTTAGTAGTATGTAGTTGTATTTATTGTAATTTAATATCGCAGCCTCAAAAGGACGTATGCATAAAAATTAGATTTTTGTTTATGACCTTTATTCCATTCTTTTTTTTATTTATTATTTTAATTCTATACGAAAAAGATAAGTAAACAAAAATCGCGTTATTCGATTCTACCAATAGTAAACGAAATGTAATGTACGACGAAACAGTGTATGACCAAAATTAAAATTGAATAACGAGTAAAAAACAAAAACCGCATTTTATTTATACGTCCACTTAGTAAAGGTTGTGTTTGAAAAATTCCTTAAATATTACCTATTTTGTTTTAAAAACAACTTAAATTTTCTTTGCCCTAACAATGTAGGTTATTAAAAATAACTACGTATTCTATATATAATAGAAGTACTTTGCATAATTCGCATAAAAGTTTGCTATAAACCGTGTTTTTTTTTAATTATTACTACATTTGAACAACTTATTCTTTACAGTTACAAAAAGCTTTAAAGGAACAACAGGATGTGAATGTCCAACTTCGTGACTACATCGATGGAATCCTTCTGGCGATCGTCGAAAACTACCCACAACTGCTCGAGGTCAAACATCAAAAACCGAATCTAAAGTCATAACATCATAAAGCTACAGAAGAAAATGGTTTGATCGTAAAACTTTTATAGCATTAATACATTATTATCGAAATTATTGATAAAATATTTGATGTGATTCTTTTATATACAAAAACTATTATCTCTAATAAATCTTTATCTCCCAATCAACCCACCAAACTAAACGATAATAGTATGATAGTTTATACTTCCATAACCCTCTATATGAAAGTCTCATTAAAAAAACAATTTAAATAATTCATTTTATACGGAAAAACATTCAATTTTAATAATATATTTTATATTTGATAATTTATCCTCACTCTTGGACATTTTTTATATATGCTATAGAAGACATTAAATTTTCCGGTACAATGCTATAGAAACTATTCAATAATTTATTACCATGTATAGAAACCACTTAATATTCCGGTATTATGTATAGAAATCGTAAAAAAACATAATTGTAATATTTGCGCGGTTTTAATCTTAACTTTCCACCAATTTTTTTTAAATTATCATCCCCGTTTCAAAGCACGATAGTTAATGGAAATTGCGTATTGCATTTAATACCACATGTTTAGGGAATTTAGCAAAATAATTCCAATTCTTTAAAAAGAAAGGAGGCAACCTCTATCAAGTTGATTTAAATATTCCATTAAAATTATATTTTGGTACATTTTTTTTTGAAATCGGATATTAACACTGTGATAAAATTAGTAAAACTATATATATAATAAGTAATCACGATTTAAAATTCTTTTAATGTTTAATTAATATCAATTCAAATGTAGATGTAGCGTAAGCGAATATATTAGAACTGTTGGAAATTTTAATTCTAGTAATCTTTATGATATTTATAGCATTAAATGTATTTTTGTATCGTTAATAATTAATACGGCCTAATTAAATAATTTATAGAATTAGGCGTTACTTTGCGGAGATCCATAATACAAAAATAATAATAAAATTATTTTGCTATAATCCACGATGAAGTAAAATAGAAAATATATATAATGCTAAATGTAGAGTGGATAATCGGTTATCATACCTGATACATGCAGGAGTCGTAAAAAACACACATGCACAAACCTCCACCACCGCCACCACGATACACAAGCACTATATACGTTCACTATCACAAACTCAACAATCGTTTCGGTTGCGGGGCGAAACGAGCAAAATAATTTTATTATTACTTTTGTACGGCCTAATTAATTTCTTCTATATTTAATTTCGTTAAAGTTGCTGCTTATATAACATATTATATATTTACAAATGTGTGGTAAATTTGTTAACATATAATATATATTTTTTAATTAATATTGAAGTGTATTTGGCTATGTATGCTGTCAGTCATTTTTTAGAATTTGTTATTTAAACTTAAATGTTTATTGAAATTTCTTCATGCGCCTTACCATAAAGAAAAAGCATAACTTTCAACGTGGATTGCAGAACATAGCGCACGCCGAATTGGCATTCCTTCGCCCATAGACTAAAAGGGACGACACTTATCTTTTTTAAGATATAAAATAAAAATAATAGTTTCTTCCAAGAATCAAGTCTTATCAGAGGTCGTATTAACGGTTGTAATAAGCAAATGAACGTCAGAAATAAATCTACAATCTACAGAAGTTCGATGTTGTAAATGGATAATAAATAAATTTTAGCTCAGAAACTATGTCGATCTAGTTATCCTATACATAAATGGATCATCAAATAACAATCAGTCATAGACAAGTAATATTGTTGCAAATACACGTTATTTGTCTGTGTACATGTCTATACTTAATTCTATAAGTACTTTCACGACGATTGTTCCATATCTATTATCTATATTCATTTAACAATAATTCTAATACATCATACTTCTTTAATAAACAGTAGACTAATAACATAAAATGTAAATAATGTATAGGCTATATAACAGAGTATAGATCGTTCCTTATTCGAAGATTTTTTTAGTCCAGTTGATATTTTAAAGTTAATATTGTAGTATAAACTATATGTATAATAGCTTAGGTTTTTAGATCTGGAGATGTTGATAACAAGGCCAGGCCGTCCATAAATTATATACTACCTATTTTTAAGTTATACTTCTATTGGCATGTGATGAAATAATTATTAGAATGAATGGTTTGAAACGCGTAAGCGAAGAAGTCGAGACTGAACAAAATTTATGGGCATGCATGTATCTAATACCAATAAAGTTCTCATTTAAAGATGTGAAACAAACCGATATGCGTACAATTATACGTATACGATAACAAAGAGAAATACGATCGAATTGAATGTATATTAAATGGTTGAGAAAATCACTAAGGTTTTTCGCATTACTATGAAAAAAATAGCTAAATTTGGACGCCATATCGTCCTATAATCATAGTAGTATTGCTTTCCTACATCCTTATTGAAAAGCTAGATCGATAAATATATAACTCGTAGTATATCTATATCTAACCAAATTTGCAAATTTGCTCCGAAGAATAATTAAAATTAATAATGTAAAGCGAATACATATTTAAAATAAACTTGATTGATAGTAAAGAAATTTGTCTGTGGTTACAATATGTTTTTCAAATTTAAACTTTGTTATCTCCATAGACACACAATTTCTTTCTTATACCAGAGCCATAGGCAGGCCTGGAAGTGTTACAACAGATAATCAGAGAGCAGATGAAACTCGTACACCTATCTTTGTCTAATCACACATGAAAAAGAGAGATAGATACAGTCTCATTTTTTCTCTCTCTCTCTCTCTCTCATCAACCAATAGCCGTCCACTGTTGGACATAGGTCTCTTCTACGGAGTTCCACGCTACACGATATTGTGCCGCCTGGATCCAGCGGCTCCCCGCGACCTTTTTGAGGTCGTCTGTCTATCTGGTAGGGGGTCCGCCTACACCGCGTTTTCCGGTGCTGGGTCGCCACTCTAGCACCTTGAGACCCCAACGTCCATCGGTTCTTCGAACTATGTGCCCCACCCATTGCCACTTCAGCTTCGCGACCCGTTGAGCTATGTCCGTCACTTTGGTTCTTCTACGGATCTCCTCATTTCTGATTTGATCACGTAGAGATACTCCAAGCATAGCTCGCTCCATCGCCCGCTGAGCGACTCAGAGCTTTCTTATGAGGCCCATAGTCAGCGACAGTCTCATTTACTTTGTCTTTATTTGTAATTTGGTAAATTTTATACTAGCTTCCCTTGTCTTGTATGATAACTCTATAGTTTCTCTACCTACCAATTTGAATGTTTTTGGTCTATGCCTTTTGTGGATGTCAAAGAAGTATAACTTATAGGTGTAAATTATTTTTACCTAAAGACTGGATATAGTAAAATTCGGTGCAAGGGAACCACCGTTCCAATGTTAATTAAAAATTTAATCAATATTATTATAATTTATAAATTCTATGATAAAGCCATTAAGCGTATGTACTTCTAAATGATGTTTAGTAGCATACCATAGTACCTATTATAAATAAATATATCTATATTAATATTTTTACATTGAGATATTATTAAGAATAGTATAGTTAAGCGTTTGTGTACATTTTGATAACGCGATTAATGTCAAAAATAATAATAAAAAAAATGTTATAATCGTCGAAGTAAATTAAATGAAACAATTCTAATATAAGTTCAGTCTTTTATTTACTATTGTCATCGAGAACACATTTTGTTTATACGTTAACGAAAATCCAAACCACATAAGTTATCTATTTATTATTACAAAATGTAGAAACAAACTTAAGTTTATAATTTTTGTAATTCAAAATTTCGTGTCTTAGGATCGGAGCTTAAACCCACCACACTGCTCCTATATGACTTGAAGATTACATATAACCAAACGCGCCATTCCTTAGTGTTAAAGCGGAGGATCAAGTGTAAATTACAATTGGACACCTTCTTTTTAGAGAACCGTCAGTACCTACCCAGGGATTAACACCGCAGAACCTTGGTAAAGAGCACTTGCTCACACTATTAAGCCATCACGTCTCTTGAAAAGAGAGTAATGGAATTAGTGAAAAACGACATGAAAGTCCTAATAACTCCTCATCCAGTAACAGACAAAAATAACGTCTCAAATTTTAAAAACGATAAAATGATTGCGTTCTTGGAATTAACTTAAGTTTCATTATACATATAGGTTCTACTTAAAAATATTATTAAATTTAATGAAACTTTTTACAATTCCTGGCGATCATCTCTAACTTCTTCGTCCTTCTTATTTTGATCTAAATGACCAATCACTTGCTGGACATCTAAGCGTAGCATCATTAATTTTGGATCCGTATAGTCCTGAAATAAAAATATTTATTTTGAACTGGGAGTATTGTTGTACCATTGCTCAGATATAAAACTAATTTTCCGTTTAGCACCTTTACTTTAAAAAACATGGAGTAGATAACATAGAACAATAGAGACCATAGAGTAGGGGAGCTATATACATATATACACTGTCCATTATATTAACCATCTTTTGACAGATTGACGATAGTGATGTCCTAAAGATTCTCGTATGCGATACCATTCCGATTATAGTACCTACTATCATTAATCGAATTACGTACCTAAGTAATTCGATTAATGATAACCTACGTAAACTAGATTACTACTTGAGAAAAGAAATTCCAACTTTGAGAAAACTTATTGTTTCTTTGAAAAGAAGTGGTCTATTTCATGGTGAAAAATCTTCTTTGGTCAAAGTTTTGAACACAATTGGCTTTTCATATAAAAAGTTAAATAAAAGAAAATTATTAATGGAACGCACAGATATAGCTATAGCACGTTGTGATTTTTTAAGAGAGGCAAAGAAAATACAAGATTGGGCAAATATTGTTTTCACGGATGAAACATGGCTCAACGCTAACCACACACTATCTCGTTTCTGGACTGATGATACTGCTGATTCCACTTCCTCAGTACCAATGGGAAAAGGTGAGCGCCTAATCATTTGCCATGCAGGTACAGCAAAAGGATTTGTACAAGACGCACTGTTGGCATTTAAATCGAAGAAATCAAATGACTACCACGAAGAGATGAATGCAAATGTGTATGAAGAGTGGTTCAAAAAAATGCTCATTTCATTGGAAGAACCATCAATAATTTTTATTGATAATGCGCCCTACCACTCCCGTCAAATTGACAAAATGCCAACACAGGCTAATAAAAAGCATGAAATAATTAATTGGCTTCGGGACAATGGAGAAAATGTGGACGACTCAATGTTAAAAGTTGAATTAATAAAAATATTAAAAACCAAAAAGAGAGCAAAACGCTATGTAATCAATGAAATGGCAGCAGAATATGGCCATACTGTTCTTCGGATTCCTCCATACCACTGCCAGTACAACGCAATAGAACTTATATGGGCACAAGTAAAAGGGCATGCTGCGAGATGCAATACAAGCCCCCCATTCACAGCGAATAAAATGTTGCAATTGCTAAAAAATGCTTGCACCCACGTAACGGCCGAGAACTGGGCAAGTGTGGTGGAAAGAACTAAAAGAGTAATATTCTCTGATTGGGAACGTGATATTGCGTTTGATAATATATTATCTACACAAGAGCTAATAATAACTGCTACTGAAGACTCCTCATCGGAGGAGTCTAGTGTTGATTATCATTCCGACGACTCGTGCTAATAAAATAAATTAAAATATCCTGATTGTTTTATTTGTATTCATGTATTAACTAAGAAGAAAGTAAAACTTTATATAATGTTATTAAATGTCTTTTAATACTCGTAACATCGATTTCTACCGATTATTTTTAATCTGTGGCATAATCGTAGAAACCATTATGTGTGACATCACTAAGTGGGCGGTACCCATCCATAAAGTACAAATATTATTTGTATGATATTTGTACGTAAGCAATACAAAACTTAATGAGCGTGAGCTGTCAAAAGACTGATAATATGATGGACGCAGTATAGCTACATACGCAAGTCTACAGACTTATAAGTGACAATGACACAATAAATAATGAGAGGGAAGATGACACTCGTATACTCCATCTTTGTCTAATCACACATAAAAAGAGAGACAGATAGGCGACCCTATTTCTCTTTATGGTCACAGTTTAGGCTGGTTTCCCTTCTTAAACACGTAACTTTTTGAACGATGACAGATTATTAACTTATTTTTTTTAATAACAACTTTCATAAAGTTATTATTTATAGAGTTTGGAAGCTGTAGTCCGGTCTGTAAGTGCCATGTCAGCCAATTATAAGAGAGGGAAGATAAGAGACCCGTACTTATCTTTGTCTACTCACACATAAAAAAGAGAGACAGACTTGTATAGGTAGTCCATTTTGTTTCCATAGACATATTTCAGGCTAAGTATAATAACTCTATGACTATTTTACTTAATATTCCATATTTTATAACATGAAAAATTCAATAAAATACCAGCAACATATCATGTTCAAAAGCCTACGTACCTTTAAAGGCCCAGTTTCTCTATAGTTCGTTTCTATATTCATGCCTTGTTGAACTCTGCCCATTAATTGCGCCATTTCCTGATCAAGTACATTTACTGGGGAACTCATATTCCTGTATTCTCTCGATACAGGCATATTATAAGTGGGCACGTATGTATATTCCGCATTATATTGCGCACTTCTACACAACGAACATTGTTGGCGGCCTTCTATCTCCTTCCTTTCATTATGCAAACTCAATCTTTCCCGAGATAACGCAACTTTTTCTTTCGCTATTTGTTTTTCTCTAGCATTTAAGGACACGACATGCTCTTGTACTCTTCGAATTCTATCTTCGTATTTACGCTGGAGGAATTCAGCTTCAGCGTACTTTTTGTCTGCTTGAGACTGTTTTTCCATTGCCGTTTTAGCTAACAAATCTAGATCTCTGCTTCTAAAAGAACAAACAAGTATTTTAGCATTAAATAAAAGTAACCGGCCTGTTACTATCCTACTGGACATAGACCTCCTCTCGGCTATTTACAGAGAAAGATTGTATCTTAGATCTACCACGCTGCTCCTATTCGGATTAGTAGTTTATATAAATCCCCAGAATTTTCTACAGATATGAAGGTTTGCTCGCGATGTTTTCCTTCACCTAATAGCGTCTAATAAATTGAAAATATAAATTGTTACATAAGGATTAACAGTGAAACTCATTCGGTTTACAAAGTTATAGGTATTTAAGTATATAAATATTAAAAATATATATTAAGTTATTTAAAACATGCTATTCATAACAGATAAGGTATGTTTCTACCAAAGTGTAAACTTCACATGTCCGTTGCGTTGATAACCTTTTTTTAACAGTAAACTTAAATAGTATGAAGACTGATATCGGTAATATAATTATTGCTGCAATACTGTAAGTAATACCTACGATTGCTTATCCAAACATCGCTTGCCTAGTGTTAATTAATAATTCTTACAATGTTTTTTCGTATTGACCATAGGCTGGTAGCATCAGCGGCTTATACAGCGTCACTGAGCGGGAAATGTGGTGAGAAGAGCGCAGAAACTCTACTAGAGTTGGCAAACGTCGTCCTAAAGGTGTATCCTATAAGGTCGGGCCGCGGCTTAGGGCTACCTATAATGGAGGGCTGGTAGTATGACTTTGATCAGCTAACTCGTCGTGGGGAGTGTGGCGAGAAGATCGGTCAAAACCGACCGAAAATTGACAGAAAACTGGGAGCTCGTCATCGCCGGCGAAGACGCTGTGTATGCGTTGGTGCGTGCACGGCTCCAACCATTTTCATGAAATGGGGTTTTGAGGGGGGAAAATCTATCTAGCTAGGTTTTATTTTATAAAAATTCGTTTATCCCTTTTTTTGGTCATTGAAAATGCTGAAATTGCAAATCAAATACAGAAGATTATTTTTGCTGTCAATTGTAAAGTTGCCCAGTGGAGAACGGGCGGCTAAAGAAGTAAAAATACTAGGGATCAAGCGCAAATTATCACCACCACTTTTTGCTTTTTTATTTGCATATCTTCTTTAAAAACATCGATCATGGCTCGGTCACGCAGATACTTAATACTTACTTCGACATAACTCTCTGTTCCTCTAAATGCAATTCTTGTTTCTCAGTATTAATCTTGGTACGTTCTTCCATCATCTCTTCTAATTGCGCTTGTAGTTCTGCTTTTGTTTTCTTAGAAAAAAAAACAAAATATATTTTATTCTACAATTGCTAACGCTTACAAAGTAAAATAAATCTTATATATTAAGTTTATATTTATGAATGAATAAATTCCTTACTCCGTACAAAGCATCCCGTAGTATTTATTATTATTAAGTAAACTACTATAGTACTTTTTAACTGTAGCTTAGTGCAGCTTACAACTGATGATTTTTTTAAATTATAGTCTAAATACATTTTTAATACATGTTGAATATGTTCATATTCAAACAGAAGGCCCGTTATTGGTTACATTGATTCTATGCAACCAACTAAAAATTCTCAACAAAAATAGACCTTAAACCCCCTAATATGTCTTATTTTATATTACAAATTTAAAGCGCGAGATTCGTGATATTTGAATATTCTACCCCAGTTTCGTTCTAACAAACTTTGTCTTAAACAACGGAGATGAAATACAAAGAGGTTTTTGAGGTACATTAATATTAAATCTACTATAAACAGTTACAGTTCTCAATTTAATTATAAAAATACCTCAAGTTCCAACTTTAAGTTCTGGATTGAAGCCTTTTCTTTAGCAACTAAAGCGCTGTCTTTAATAGCTTTTGCTCGTTCTTCTTCTATCTTCGCGTTTTTTTCTTGGTAAGCCTTCTCTATATCCTCTTTTAACATCTGAAAATATATAATATTAAAACATATTTCCACAAAAATTTCTACGCATTTTTAAAATAACTTTGTTTCTGTTATTACTTTTATTTCCTCGTCTTGTTTCTTTAGAACATTTTTAGCAAATTCCGTTTGTTTGCTAAACGTTGCTTTTTCAAACTCAAATTCCATTTTCTTTTGTCTTAATATAACGGACTCCTCTTCTATCATCTACAAAAATGAAGAAGAAGAATAATAACTTTATTGAACTAATAAAATACAAAGTAAAAAGCACAAGAGACATAGATAATAGAAACAGTTAAATGTGCTAAGGCGGTATTATCACACTGTTGTGATCTCTCCCAGACAACCCTTCAAAATGATTTCATTTTTTTTGTATTGTTTATGCCGTGTGGTATCCGGCTCAATAGAATAGTACCACGCTCATTTCTTACCGAGGTGTCGTAAGAGGTGACTATGATAAGTCGACCCGCCGTGTGGTATACGGCTGAGTAGAATAGACCAACCTCATTTCTTAACGAGGTGTCGTAAAATACGACAGAGGTAAGTTGACGTCAGGCAGGCCGGTCTTAAAAATGCAGCCAAATCATGTGACAGCATGTTTATAACATGTTGTGCCGACCCCACTTAGAGTGGGATAAGGGCAGGAAGATGTATTTTTTGTATTGTTTAAAAAAACCAGAAAAATCTTTCTTCTAGGCGCAATTAATCAAAAGATCACTAGAAGTTAAAATATTACCGAAGTCATTTGTTTAAGTCGCGCCTCTAACATGTTAACCAAATCTTTGCTTTCAGATTTTTCTTTTTCAAAATTTTTTCGATCTTTTCCCAGTTGTTCAATCATGTCTGAAATAAATACATCAATAAATATTAAAAATTAAAACTATTTAATCAAACAATACTATTCACTAATTTAAGTAAAACCAACTTAAACATAAAAGTCTATTAATCAGCACAAAATTCTTTACCCGTAATCTGGGATTCTCTTATCTGCAAACTCCTTTCTGAATCTCTCTGGGTGTTTTGAGATAGAAAATCTACTTTTTCGTATAATTGTAAACATTTATCATTGCCCATTTTTACATTTACAATTAGTTCTTGGAGATCCGTGGAAAAGCCAGCTGAGTCTTTTATGAGGAGTTGTTCCTGTTTAACTGCATTTCTAAAATAGACCTTGAATAAAATAACATGATTGGTACCTACGTAACTTAAGAACTAGGTAACTTTAAGAAAGATACTCGGTTGACTTAGCCTTACTCTTCTTACTTACTTATTAGAAAAAAAGTTAAAAAAAAGAAAAAAAAGTTGGGTAGATGGGGCTCGATCATAGGTATTTTCATCTCCAGAGACTACTCGTTCCCCGAATAAGCTACGCGACCTGACAGATTTCGGAAAAAATAGTGTTTTATACATTCAATTAAAACTTGTGTTTTTTAGGGATAAAACGATTTTTAAAAAAATAAAACCTAACTAGATCGGTCCCCCCTCCCCCCAAAGCCTCATGCATGCTGAATTTCAGGAAAACCGTTGGAGCCGTTTCCGAAAATATGCATTTATACTAATATTATAAAGAGTAAAAATTTGTATGTATGTTTTCACATAAAAACTACAGGACCGATTTCAAAAATTCTTTCACCATTGGAAAGCTGGTCTTCACTGAGCAACATAGGCTGTAGGTATACCATTTTCAAAAAAATAGGGATCCGTTATAAAAATGTAATAAGGTGTAAAAAATAAGTCATAAAATCTTTCATCGCATGCGCTGCGGAAACTATTGATGATATATTTAACAAAAGTAAACCAATAGTCCGACTTAGTAGACTTTCCACTGATCGATGTGCGAATGAAACCGTGGGATATTACCAGTTTTTAATACTCCTAACATTAATCTATTTTCTTAAAGTTACCAATTATGTTAACAAGCGCAGATTACAGCATAATTTTATTACTTCTGAATATAAAAAAAATAATTTCGTACTTGATATTTTCCATCAAAGTCCCATGATGCTCCTGTAACACTTTAATATTTTCTAAATGCTGTTGTCGTAACAATTCATGTTCAGCTTTATGTCGCTCTGTCAAAGAATTTAAATTATCTTCATACATTTTCTTATATAGCTCGTGGTGTTCCTCCAACCAACTAATTTTTTCAGCGTAGAATTTAACAACCTTCTCGCTTTCATCTTTCATTCTTTCTTCAGTTTGACTAAAAGATACCTCTAAAAAGGCTAACTGTCGCCTGCGAAATGTAATTATCCAAGTTAAATAATAATAAAATAATAAGAAATAATTTATAATAATAACTACTTTTATCATCCTCCTACCTCTATCCCACTCTAAGTGGGGTCGGCACAACATGGTAAAAACATATTGTCACATGATTTGGCTAAGTATTTTACGACCAGCCGCCTGCCTGACGTCAACTTACCTTTATCGTATTTTACGACACCTTGGTAAGAAAGAGGGTGGTCTATTCTAGTCAACGGGATACCACACGGTGGGTCAACTCAACTTAGTTACCTGTTACAACACCTCGGTAAGAAATGAGGGTGCTATATTCTTCTCAGCCTGATATCAAACGACGGGTCGACTTAACTTAGTCGCCTTTTACGACACCTCGGTAAGAAATGAGGATGGTCTATTCTACTCAGTCGGATACCACACGGCGGGTCTACTAACCTTAGTCGCCTTTCACGACACCTCGGTAAAAAATGAAGGTGATCTATTCTACTCAGGATACCACACGGCTTTATAATATCAACTACTAGTGGTTTGTATAATAAAATTTGAAACAGATTTGCTAAATACAGTATTTCCAGACTAACCTGTACGACGTCTCCATTAAATCTACTTCCTTATCGTGATTTTCTTGTAACGATTGCACTAGTTGTAATAACTGTTTTCTCTCTTTAGAAAATGGGCTATCTCGTTGTTTTTCAGCATCTTCATATCCGTTAGTACCAGTATTTTCATCATAGTCAGTGTTAAGTTCACCTAGTAAAGCCTTATTCAAAATATATGAATAGATTAATTTGCCGTAGCTTATTAACTAAACATAGCAGAAAACAGTAGAATACCTTTTACTCAATTCGTTCTTTACAAACTTAATGAAAATACCCTTAATTATATTAAAGTAAATAAGATTTCTCCTATTCCCAAAAGAAATACTTTTATCCTATATGGCCTTTAAACGGTATATATATTTTATATAGCCTGGTATATAAGGTTAAATAATAACTTAACTTAAGAAAAGCTTAACAGACAGACTTTCTTATTTATTATTATAAACAAACAATCTATACGTTTGTCGGTCTATTCGCAATAAACTCAAAGAGTGAAGCTTTAAGTTTAAATATTGCGCTAATAATTAGGATAGAAAAATATCCGTTTTTCCTTCGGATATAGGAAAAAACATAAATATATACTATATTCAATAATTGAGGGTAGTTTAACACTCTTTTCACGCTTCCCATGAATATTTCGACCTTTGTCCAGCAGTTGACATCCATCGGTTGAAAAAGAAAAAGAAGAAGTTTAACACTAGTAAGCTATATATTTAATTTTTATTGAGAATTATATTTTTAAAACAGCAACAGCCGAGTTTCTTGCCTGGGTCTTCTCGGCAAAAGCACCTGTTTGCAAGTTTATTTGAATAAAGAATATTTTGAATTTGAATATAAGCTTATTTATAAGATATAACAAAAATATAAGTTTATTACTTTTATCCTCTGTGTAATTCGTTCTTGATGAGCAGCAATAATATTTTGCATTTGATGTCTATGCTCAGCTTGTCTACGCAGCATCGAATCAATCTGCTCATGCTGTGCTACCGCCGCTTCACGTTGGACTCTTTGACTTTCTTTCTGACGCACTGTTATATAAAAATATAGTTCATAATATAATCAAGTGCTACCTCTGCTATTTTCTTAACGACGTACATAAAACATATACAATAAATTTTATTAAACGTTAGTTATTAGCGTTGTGAAAGATGAAAGAAAGATGGGAAAAGATGTAGGAGGCTATTAGCCAAGGGGACCATTAATTTGACAAAAAAGCTATAATAATATTAGCGATGTGTACCATAAATTTATTTATATATCAAACAAAAAATACCTGTTACTAAAGTCAGTAGCCTAACATTCTGTTAGATCGTCCAGTTTGGTTTATTAAAAAAACCCATAAACTGAACTCAGCTACTTTATTTTATACTATTATTATTGCTGACACTTGTATTATTGCGCGATAGCCTAATGAAGGGTTAAACGAGTCGGGATATTTGTCTCGTGAACAATATATTGCTAAATGAATCCGGCAGGTGGATCCCGCGTCCGTAGCTGGCCAGTAATTCGAATAAACCACAAGAAATTATAGAGTCTGAGCAAATTTATAGATTTCATAGGCCTATACTGCTGATTTGTGATTAACGTCAGTGGAAAATGGAGCTTTAGAACATAAAATAGATACTTGTTGAGACTAAAAAATTGTAAGCTGAAAAAAGTCACGATTTCTTGCCAAACAAGTACTCGTTCTAAGAAAACGAAACTTCACATACTAACACATTCACAGCTAGCCTTGCTTATTTTGAGTATTTTTTTTTATTAATCTTATTTTATATAATGCGCATCATTATTGTTATATCGTCAGCGCAATCAAAATTGACGTCTGAAAAAGTCGCATTTGATTTCACCAATCTGTCGTTTTGCTAATTTACATCCTGCCTTTACTACACCGAGACAAGATAATTCAGACCTACCGCTATCACTACCAATTCAAAAGAATATTTTGAATACAAATACCTACATTTAAAAGATCCAACTTACACTGCATAGATGCTAATTTTTCATCTTGTGCTTTTAACTGTAAAGCTACCATCAATTGCGATTCTTGTTGTTGCAAATAAAGAGCAGCTCCTTCCATTGTTAAGTCTTGGTGGGTGTTGTCCAAAATGGTTGTCAGTTTTGCTGCTTGTTCATC
Organism: Morpho helenor; assembly: GCA_029227775.1. Classification (NCBI taxonomy): domain Eukaryota; kingdom Metazoa; phylum Arthropoda; class Insecta; order Lepidoptera; family Nymphalidae; genus Morpho; species Morpho helenor. The sequence goes on along the minus strand of JARGCU010000032.1, from coordinate 5,025,295 downwards.
TCTTATATTATTATCAGTATCTGTATTTGTTTTACTAAGTTTGCTTACTTCTTTAGGAGTATCAATCTCAGGTTTTAATTTATCTACAGTATGATGCTCAGTTTCCACATTTTGTTCAGTTTTATCCTTGTTCCGTTTATTTCCACCACCAAGCCACGTTGGTATATCATCAGTATCTTCTTCTACGATTATATCGTCTTTATCTTGAAAAATGCCAAGCCAATCTTCATTCGACTTAGTTTTCTTTGCCTTAAAGGTGTCTTTAGGGTTTTCAACTTTAACGGATTTCTGAGTTGCAATTTTACTAGAGTTCGTTTGTTTAAGTTCTGTATTACCAAGAATAGAATCTAAATCAAATTCTTGTTTTCGAGAAACAGATGCTGGTCGCGTAGTATGACTAGATCCACTTGTTTTCACTGAAGAACCTCCCAAAATATCATCTAACAAAGATTGTGAACTTTTGCCTCTTTCTGGTGGTTTCGCTGAAACATTCTTTGTTTCTGTATTAAAATCACTTAAAATATTAAGCTTGTCAGCACTTCCGGTAGGTTTAGATTTCATCGGAGATTTTGTGGTATCAATTTTTTCGATTTCAGCTTTCGTTCTTAGTTCACTTTGGTTAAATTTTACTGAATCTTTAGAAAATGTACGCTTAAAGGGGGCTGGAGATTTAACATCTCCAACCAAATTGTCATCATCAGCTTTAACATTATCAGTTTGCGTTTCTGGCACTTTTATATCAAACAAGGCATTTTTCTTTTGTGCTATAGAAGTTTCTTTCTGCTTTGGTGTTTTTGTTTTCCCTAAAACGTCATCGTCAAAGAAACTATCATCACTACCATCACTTAAAATACCTGCTAAAGGATCGTCGATATTAAAACTCATTATATTATAAACAGAGGCACAACTAAAAACTTCGACTCTTATATTACTCTTATTATTATTATCTGGCTTTATGGTCTGTAGAGTGCAAATTGGGCGCAAATCACTGTGCCATATATTACTCTTATTGACAGTGTTACTGATATTTTTTCTTATTGCTTTGTTTACCTGTTAAGAAATGGTCGCTATGGCGACGAAAAATAAGAACAGATAATCTATAGCAGGTATTTAAAAGACACTCGGGATAAACCACCCAACGTGTAATACTATGTATAACCCTATTACTATTTCAATCATGTTTCCCAAATTCTTAAAATGTTCTTACAAAATCTATATTATATTTGCTAGTGATTATGCAAAATATTGAAGGTATCATGAGGAATTCAAATAACGACATAAATTGAATTAACGTCTCCTATATCATGCATTGTCTTGTCATTGGTATTTCTTATAATTTCCATAGATACATACCACATTTTTTCAAAATGCATGATTTGTATATTAATTGTAAGAAAATTTCAAAAAACCCTAACCTGCCAACTGCTAGATTAAAGTCGTCAATGTAATTTGTAGTGGAGAAAACCGTTTCATAAAAATGAATAAAATCTTTTAAATTAATTTGAATTAAGTTATGATTAATATTTGAGAAATTTTTAATATATTGTCCGTTCCTTCTTCATTGTTGATATAAAAAATATTTTGAGTATTAATTATTTAAAAAGTTAGAATTAATCGTATCTCATAAAATAGATAAACTGCTCATTCCTAAACGAAGTCGAGAATGACGATTGATAAAAAAATTTGTTGCTTCACGTCAGCCAGTCGGCTATATTTTTAATTATTTTTTCAAAACATTGCTACAAAAGTACTATTTTTTTGTTTATTAAACAAATACCAATTTGTTTTTCGAATTTGAACATGGAGTATATCGGTAAGGTTTTATACAGAGTAACTTCTAGATCATTAAATGGTTTTGACAATTTAATTTCTGCCCAAAGAGCCCTTTTGTTCTAGAATTTTGCTAACTCACGCTTTGTTTTACAGCTTCTGAAAAAGGGGATACGGCAGAAAATCAAGGCCCAAGTTCTTTAGTAGCGAATGGTAGCTCTAAACCTGATACAGAAGACAAACCTTGTATTGATAATGGAAAATCTCTCGTCGAAGCTCCTACAGAGAGTGCTTCGTGCGCTCCAGAGGCAACAGAAGACACGGAACTTTGCGAGATACCAGAACAAGTCGAATTTACCGTAGTTTTTAACAAAAATAAACATGACATCACATTTGCATACGATGCAACAGTGTTAGAACTAAAAGCTCACTTAGAGAGAATATGCGGCGTACCACAGTCTGCCCAAAAACTCATTATAAAAGGCATGGCTCGCGATAACGTGACATTGAGGAATTCTGGTATAGTTAAGGGAGGAAAAGTCATGCTTGTTGGATCTAAAATGGATGACATACTGGCTGTGAAGAGTGCACCAAAGGTATGCATTTATAATAATTTTATCAATGAGATGAAAATAATCATGTTTTGAAAAAAAATCAATATGTTTTGTGGAATCAATAAATTGCCATAAATTAATAAAGTAAGTGATACTTACTTGTATAGTATGTTATTATATGAACTTATTGTATTGTGTTATTATGTGAATCGCGAAAGTTTCAAATCTACTATTGTATACTGTGATCAATAATTTGTATATATAGTTATATATCTTCAATGTTTATTTTGTAATCTTTTCAATGGCTTATAATTTATAGGATTTACTAGAAGAAAAAAATAGTAGTCAGACAAGTAAGGAACCACTGTGTATGCAAAAGATTCATAGGAAAGTTCTTGATAAGGGTATTCCTCCAGATGTAATGCCTGGAATTAAAGGAGTTAAGGTAGGTTTTTTAGTGTTTAAGTTATACTAAAACACTAGTTAATTAAATTTTTTGATTGATCATAAAGTCACCTTCTGATCCTATTTTTCTTATCTATACTTATAATAAATCTGTAGAAAGGTCAATTCTGTAACTGAAATATATTTCCAAAATAACTATCAGGGGGTGATTAGGGATCGATACTGATGCCAAAAATGCAATCAGTAAAATTTTTGTCTGTCTGTCTGTCTGTCTGTCTGTCTGTCTGTCTGTCTGTCTGTCTGTCTGTATAACCGTTATAGAAACAAAAACTACTCGACGGATTTTAACGAAACTCGGTACAATTTTTTTTCATACTCCTGGGCTGGTTATAGTATACTTTTCATCACGCTGTAATCAATAGGAGCAGAGCAGTGAAGGTAAATGTTGGGAAAACGGGAGAAGTTACTCTATTTTTTAAGCTTCCGTCGCGTGTGCAACCTTGATGATTAAAGCTACACAGAAATCATGTATGACGGAAATGTTCTCCTTAAAATTATATAAAAAATATCCCACGACAGCATATGTCTATATTTTATGGTTGACTCACAATAACACGTGTAACTCCCGATAACTTAACAGTTCGAAGCTTTCTGGTTATATTTGTCTACTCCTACGTTTATATCACTCTCAGTCATCTGTAATAAAGTAAATAACAATCTACGGACGGTAACTAGAGATCACACGAATTTCCCATAGGACTACCTACAGATCAAATCTATACTAATATATAAAGCTGAAGAGTTTGTTTGTTTGTTTGAACGCGCTAATCTCAGAAACTGCTGGACCGATTTTAAAAATTCTTTCAGTGTAAGATAGTCCATTTACCGAGAAAGCTATAAGGCTATATCACATCACGCTAAGATGAATAGGACAGGAGCAGCATTAAAAAGTTGAAAGCTTTTCTTGCGTGCGCTCAGTAAACGATAATGGTTATTAAAAATCATGTATTACAAAATTGTTCCCCTCTAAAAGTTCTATATAAAAGTCCGCGGCAGCATATGTCTTGCTTTTAAGGTTAACCCACTCTAACCATTCCACTCAACCGGTTATCAAAAGACTATATTACGGTTTTAATCTTTCCATGCGGGCGGAGCCGCTGGCAAATGCTAGTCTTTAATATTTAAATGAGTTGATCTTGTATGTATATATATATAGTTTCAGAATCTCAGAAACGACTCCAATGATTTTCTTGAAATTCAGCATGTAGGGAGTTTTGGGGGAGAAAAATGGACTGGCTAGGTTTTATTTAAAAAAAATTGTTTTTAAAAAAAACAAAAGTTTAATTTATTGAATATATAAGACACATAACAACAACACAATTTTCACCATAAAATGTCAAGTCAGCATAGCTTATTTGGGAAATGGGTGGTCGCGAAATCAAAATACCTAGGTTCGAGCCCCACCTACCCTATTCTTTTTTTTTGTAAAAAATTACCAAGCAAGGCTCAGTCTACCTGGTACTTAATATACATATTATGTGTATATATAATTCTTATTAACATACAAATACTCATTATATTTACTCCAGTTTTTTTGGTTTGAATAGTTATTCATAATTTATACTATTAATAAGGAATTCTCTTTTGAGAAATTAAATACATTTACCAATTTTCTTTGGTTATTTTATATAAAACTAGCGGCCTGCCCCTGCGTCGCACGGGTATAAAATATATATCCCATGTCAGTGAGTGTAAAAAAATGATTAAAATCGATCCAGTAGTTTTGATTTTTTCATTACTGCCCGTGGCCCGCAAGCGTTAAATTTGGAGAAAAACAATTTCTGTTCCCTATACCAAGAAGTGGTATCTTTGGAATATCTAAACTCATATAGTATTTTTACTTATTTACTTTTACATTTTACCTATGTATTTTATTTTTACAATTAATTACAGAATGTCTTTAAACAAACTCTTAAAAAATTCGAAGTGTTATAGGGTGAAGCGTGGCGTCCTCACGGCATTTTAAATCTGTAATATCTCCGAAAATGTTCACTTAAATTACATGCTGTAAACGGCCATATTGATCTATATTAAATCAACAATTTATTTAAGCTACTTAATTGGATAAGGATTAATGCTGTATTGTATAAAAATTGCTTTGAACATAAGGCATTATTTTTCGTAAAAAGTAAATGACAAAAAATGCTATTGTGGGTTATCCATAAGAGATAGACATATACCACCGCGGACTTTTCTGTAGACCTTTTCAAGGTGTACAAATACTTAGTACATCATTTTGATAAATCTCGTAGGGTTTAGCCTGCGTTTGCAAAGTAAGCGGAAAAAAATGTAATTATTTACAGAAACCTCAAAAATTACAGTATTTCTCTACTCCGTATTGAATGTTATTATATGTACAAACATTCCTCTGGAATCACTCTATCTATTAAAAAAACCGCATGAAAATCTGTTGCGTAGTTTTAAAGTTTTATGCGTACATAGGGATATATGGACTTTGTTTTATAATATGTAGTGATTAGGTAAGAGTTGCAAGTTTTATATACCATTAATATCATAATTTTCAGGAACCTCTCCCTCCAGTGCCATTAAGTGGAATGCTAAATAAACATGGTGGAAAAGTAAGACTTACTTTTAAACCTGAACAGGACCAATTGTGGCTTGGAACAAAAGAACGCACGGAGAAACTTGCCATGACATCCATCAAAAGTATTTACTACCAGAAAACTTAAGAAAGTGTGTTTAAGTTTAGCTCATGTATTACATGTATAAATTGGATTGTTTTTTTCTTTTTAGGTATCACATCGGAACCTATTAAGGAGCATGAAGAATATCATATCATGGTAAGTATAAGACAGTTAGTATTTATTTTATCTCACATAAACATCTTAAATGTCCCACCATGTGGTATCCGGCTGAGTAGAATAGACCACCCTCATTTCTTACCGAGGTGTCGTAAAATACGACTAATTTAAGTTGATGTCATGCAGGCGGCCGGTCGTAAAATACGTAGCCAAATCATGTTACAACATGTTTATAACGTATTGTGCTGACCTCACTTAGAGTGAATAAGAACAGGAAGATGAAATAAACATCTTAAATGTAGAATAATAATCTTAAATGTAGTAGCATAATTATAAAATAGTGGTTTCCACAACCTCACTCACATTGGCAAAAGTATTAAAATACTCTCAATTATGTACTTATTGAATACAAAATAAAACAGGGATTTTTATCCTATATTTTTTACATAATTTATAGAATTTGCAATTGCTTTGCGATTTTGTCATACAATCTATCAATTTATGATGCTTCGATTGTAAAGCGAAACTATTGTTGAGTTTGTGATATTAAATTTGTGTAGTGCTTGTATATTGTGGTGGAGGTTTGTGCATATGTTTTTACGAATACTGCAAGTATCAGGTATGGAAACAGATAGTCCACTTTAGCATTGTATAAATTTTCTATTTACCTTATTGCAAATTATGGCAAAATAATTATAGTTTTACTTTTCCCATATATTTTATCCAGTATGCAAGCTTAAATTGTACCAACTTCCGTCTAAATTGCTAAAGCAGGTTACCTATGAAAGCATCACAGTATCACGCATAGACTTTCGCATTTATAATCATCATCATCTTCCTGCCTTTATCCCACCCTAAGAGGGGTCGGCACAACATGTTATAAACATGTTGTCACATGATTTGGCTACGTATTTTACGACCGGCCACTTGCCTGACGTCAACTTATCTTAGTCGTATTTTACGACACCCGAATAAGAAAGAGGGTGGTCTATTCTACTTCACCGGATGCCACACGGCGGGTCGACTTACCTTAGTCGCCTTTTACGATACCTCGGTAAGAAAAGAGGGTGGTACTATTCTATTCAGCCGTATACCACACGGCAGACTTTCGTATTTATAATATAAGATGAATAAAAATATAATTGATTACATTTTACTTTGTACAATTTATATTGTTATTGAAATTTTTTATTTATTTATTTGGTCCTCATTTCAGGGACTGCAACTTGGACCCACAGAAGCATCCAGGTATTGGGTGTATTGGGTGCCAGCCCAGTATATTGAGGCCATAAAAGATGCAGTGCTCGGAGTGTGGCAATTCTTCTAATAATTATGTCAAATTATCTGCTGCATATAACATCTGTGAGCTACTTGGGTAGTTGCAATATATAAGAAATTATAAGAGTCAGTGTCTTGCCCTAGCACACGCATAATCCAAGTTTAATATTTAGGAGTACATATTAATTATTGACATATACAATTTTAATATAAGATACAATACAATTAGTGCTAGGGCTCTATCTATTTTCAAAATAATATCGAAATTCAATTAAGTCTGCAATCCCAATAATAATAATAATAATTTTAATTATTAATGTATGCATAAAAATAATCAAAAACAATTTTGTTAGCACCATAATATGTCATATTTCAGAAGAAAATTTTTAATACAATTTTATAAGATTATTTGACATTGATTATAATTTGTGTTCATTTTTTTTATATTATGCTATGTCAATTAAAAATTGTCCATTGATAATAAATAATTTGGCAACTAGCTGGTCATTTGTGAGGATTTTTTATTTTGCTATTGTAAAATTGAATTCTATATGTTTGGGGTTTTGAGCTGTACAATTTTGCTGCTAAGGTTATGTGATACTGCAGTGTCAAGTATTCAAAATACATGAGCTTAATATCCTTTGTGTTTCGAAACCTGATCTCTATTTGAACTTTATAAAATTCAATGTGAAGGATTAGCAGGAATGTTGCAACATCAAATTTATTTTATCTTTATTTTAATTTCTTGTGACACTAAAATTTTATATGTTCATTATATTCCAACTAATCCTTCACAAGAAATTGATCATAGAATTAGATTAAAAAAACATTTTAAAGTATTTGTTTTATTTCACTCTTATAAAATTACAAAAGTTTAATTATAATTTAAATAAATAATAGTCATCGAAATAAATTATTACTTAAAGCTATTGTTAGTGTAAATAGTAACACTGAAAAAATGGCACTTAAATGTAAAGATTTAAAAATTTTTGGCATTCAGATATGTGTAAATAATACTGATTTGTAGATAAAAAAATTCCAAAGAGTAATATCAACCATATTCTGACTGTACAGTCAAGGAAAATTGTCCTTTTGGAATGCTAGTGGCATGATACCAAAGTCTTGTGTCCAATAACACTGAAAACAAAGAACAATTATCAAGTTATTATATATCAAAATATAATATAAATATATATGGGACACTTACACACACGGTCACTTAATACTTGTGTTATGGGTGACAGACAAGTGGTATATATACTTATATATTTTTTAAATACATACTTAAATACAAATATACACCCAGGTTCAAAGAACAACAAATTCATTTATAGAAAATGTTGGCCCTCGGCGGGAATCGTACCCGCGACCCGCGGAGCTGAAAGCACTACCCACTGCGCCAACAGGCCATATCAAAATAGATAAGTATGTGTATAACATATAAATACATAAATATATTAACAAACATTTATTTTTATTAAAAATTACAGCATAAAACCATATTTTAACCTACCCACATCGCCTGGCTCCACATAATACTGGAAGCTGTGGCAAATATGTTCACATTCTGGTACGGGCACTATGGACCAAGTTTTGTTCCCTTTTACTTGTCCTTGCCACATCAGTCGTGGAATAAAATCTAACTGGAATAAATACAAATTGAAATTTCTTAAAATTATATGCGAAAGTGTATTTATTAATGAGACAAGGAAATTACGAAAAAGGTTGTTGTTTGAGGTTTTACTGTGTAGAAGTGTAAATCTAGTTTTGAAACATACATAAAATACTTTAAAAACTTAAAACAAGCTCTCCTTGTGGCTTTTGGGAAAAAATATAAAAACCCATAAATCCTTCACAGATATTTTAGAAGGTAGAAAATTGAATGATATGGAAATCCTGACATCTTTTATATAACCAATAATATTTAAAAAAAATTGTTTAATATTAACATAAGAGATCACTAAATATTCACATGCATCACAGCTCCTATTTCATATCCAAAAAACAGATTCTCTGTTGCAGGAAATTCAGCATCCTCTGGAAGAAACTCAGGTACTGAATAATATTTCCTGATCTTAGATAATATATCTGGATGACAGTTACCCCTGTAACAGAAAAGACCATAGAAATTGTTATAATATTATATGAAGAAATATTTAATTAATTAAATGATTTTCTTAAGGAAATATTTAATCCACATAATACTTTGAGCTACACACCGTGTGGTATCTGGCTGAATAGAATAGTGCCACCCTCATTTCTTACCAAGGTGTCGTAAAAGGCGACTAAGGTAAGTTGACCCACCATGTGGTATCTGGTTTAGTAGAATAGACCACCCTCTTTCTTACCAAGGTGTCCTAAAATACGACAGAGTTAAGTTGACGTCAGGCAGGCGGCTGATCGTAAAAACGCAGCCAAATCATGTGATAGTATGTTTATAACATGTTGTATGGACCCCACTTAGAGTGGGATAAGGGCAGGAAGATGATGATACTTTGAGCTACAACAACTGACTTTAAAATTCTGTCTCACAAGACTTTGGCCATAACTTAATCAGAGAGCAGTTCAAGCATATATATTTAATATGAAATACTATCAACAATTCATGAAACTATTAAGATGAGAACCATCTATATACTCACCAACCAACATACCAAGGGTTTTGACCTGGTTCATTGCGGACCCTAGCAGGAGGCATATCAAATACTTCTTTCAGAGTAAAGAGATCTGTTTTGAAGTTTAGGAACTGACAGCCTTCTTCAAGGCTCTCATAACTGCCAGCTGTTCTTTCATACAACTTTTTGAACATATAAAAATTAAATTTTTTAATTGCCTTCCAATGGCTTATTGCATGTTTTACTATAATAGGTTTGGGTGAATAGGCATAACTCTGAAAATGTAAATTAATTTCAATAGATAATAATAAAAGTAAAACAACGATTTTTAGAACATTAAGTATAAATAAAAATCAATATTTTCCTAATTATAAATTTTAATAATTTTTTGACCACCTATTTCTTTCTTTTAAAATTATAAATTTAATAAATATAGGTTCAATAAGCTAAATGTAGGAAGCATTGATTACATATCCATTTAACTCAAAATAAAAATTAAGGTCTAAAAATACTGGCTATATATGATTATAATATAGGCATAAAAATTTCTGAAATATAAAAGATACATAATAGGAGGGAATGTGAAAAACTTTCATACCCCGAAAGTTTGGCGCGTAATGTTCTGCAATATAATCGGTTTCGTAACATTCGCACAATAGCTACAATCAGCGAGAGGTCGCGTCGCTTCCCACACCAAGTGATTAATAGGTAACAGACACCTTGAATTTAATAAATAATCCACTGCCAAACTACCTAAGACTATTGACATAAATGCTAACCCCAATGATATTATGATTTTGCTCTCTATACCGATATAAAAATATGTTTCCTTCTTTAGATCACTGCCGTAAATAATGTAATTATATTCATTAATTAAAACTTTACTTATGCCTTTTTTTAAGGCACTCGTTTGGATTACTTTTAACTTTCTTTTTAAAATTATTTTTTCTTTGGTAAGATTTTGCACCATTGTGTCATTATAATTAGTTTTGACCCATTAAAAATAAAATGTTAAAGCCATTTTTAAAACTTCCTTTACTATCGCTGTAACATGTCAAACAATGTCAAAGTCACTTTCGTAATGACAGTAATATAATTTTTAAAGCAGTGACTGTTTGTCAAATAACAATGCCTAATGTCAAAGACAAGATAAGAAGAAAAGGTAGGTTTATTTGTATATTCAGTGACAGGCTATTAGAGAACCATATTATACATTAATAAATTTATGTGGTAAAAGATATTTGTATTGGTTTTCGATTTTTATTTATTATCAACGTAAAGCAACCCAGAATAGCAAATTGTTTTGGTTTGTCTATGCCTTGACCTGACGCTGTCAAGTCAACGAACTGATGAACTTGGCGGTTTCAGTCTTAAGTTGGCTAGGTGAACCCTAAAATGCCCCCAAAGAAGCGTGAAAAAGATAGTGAAACAAACAAAAGCTCTAAGATCGATCACTTACAGGCTGACCATGAGTTATTCTTACAAGCTTTCGAAAGTAAGTTACGATAACAAGAGCTGATAAGTAGCGTTCTTCTAGTGGGAATTCGCACACACAATAATATTCAAATCTGTCTCTTATTTCAGAACCAACACAGATATACAGATTTTTGCGGACGCGAAATATGTTGTCGGTTTGTACTTTGTGGTTATTTTGTTTGTATGAGTAATTAGACAAGTGTTAGTAAGGAGTGTTATTTTCTGTTTGCAGCCAATATTTCTCAATAGGACATTGTCTTATATGAAGCGGAGAATGTCTAGAAGTAATAAAAGTCGTGTCGGCTTCAAAGTGGACTCATTGTTAGAGAAGATAACTATTAAAAAGAGTACTGAACTACAACCTAATAGCCTAGGTGGTTACATGACTTTAACATTTTTGGGGTTTTATGACAAAAGCTTGGATGATCCATGTTCTAGAGACTTTCAAGTTAAAGTTGAAACTTTATTATTAAAGATTTGTCATAAAAAGAGGAAAGAAAGTTCTTCTGCCATAGTGGAGGTGTCAGTGAGTAGATTTTTAATTCATTATTTGTCAAATTAGTTCATTATCTGACAGAACTTATATGTAATTATACAATTAATGACACAATAAGGTTAGTTTTAATTCGATTATTGGCTTGCTTTGTACAGATTAACTAATCCTGTCAATAGTGTAGCAATTTATTAGAACCTTGTTATGTATATTATGTGGAATATAATTTTTCAGCTTTTTATGAATAAATAATTTTAATAAAAGCAAAATCAATTACTCATGTATGTTAAATTTTAATATATTATAGACTGTATATTTAACTTTCTAAATGTTAATAAAAATTAGCATTAAGTATATTTATTTAACAATAACTAGCTGTGGTAGCCCAGTGGTTACACTGTGCGACTCTTTTGAGGAGGTCACTGGTTCAAACCCTAGCAGACACCAATGAGTTTTTCTGTCAAAACTTATGTGTTTAATTGATAATTGCAATTTATTACACTCTTTTCGGTGAAGGAAAATATCGTGAGGAAACCTGCATATCTCTTGAGAATTCTGGAGATATGTGTAACCTACCAATCCGCATTGGAGCAGCGTGGTAGGTCTTAGCTCCAAACTTTCTCTCCAAAAACAGAGAGAAGAGGCTTATTCTCAGCAGTAGGATAGTAACAGGCCGCTACTTACTTTACTTATATTTATTTATTTCATATTTTTCAGGTAGGAAGTTGTTCTGTGCCTCTTAACCCTTCAACTTCTGAACCACCAGCCATGGCATCAGCAGTCAGCATCTCTAGTGATACATTCAGCCCATCTCACGGCCCTAATGTTAAGTCCTACATGTTAATGTTAAGGGTGACAGTCACAAAGGCTTCCTCCAATACAAATGGAACAAGTTCTACAGAAATTACTAATGGTGATAGTGATGGTATGGTAGTTGCGTTTTGTTTTTGTATATTATCTTTTTTTTTAGGTCAGGAAAACCTATTATGGGTCATCTGTTCGATGGGGATGAGCAGCGGGTATGTCGGACTTGCACCGACTAAAAACCTGACAGTGCTCCACCACGCTGCTGGTGTCGGGGACAGGGTACCGTTGTACACATTGCCCCCATCCCCGCCAGCAGCAACCCTGGCCACCTCTGGGTCGATGATGCATCGGGAGCACCAGATGCATTGACCGCTTCAGGGACCTTTTCAGATGAGCATCCGATAAACCCCAGGAGACCATCGCTGCCCACGATCTCTCCCTGTCCACCATGGCACGAACCACGGCGGGCAAGGAGTGATTGTGCCCCACCTGTGCCATAAGCTCTACCCCCTGAACTGCTCAAATTTTATATTATTATTATCATTCTCTTGCCCTTATCCCACTCTAAGCGGGGTTGGCACAACATGCTATAAATATGTTGTCACATGATTTGGCTTTGTATTTTACGAACGGCTGCCTGCCTGACGTCAACTTACTTTAGTCGTATTTAATGACACCTCGGTAAAAAAGAGGGTGGTCTATTCTATTCAACCGGATACCACAGGGGTCTACTGATACATTGTTTTTCAAGATGAACTTTATTAGCAATTATAAAATTATACTCATAGTTAATAGTTCTCGTTTTGCCATTTTATTTATATCATTGTTTTTATTTACTTTATTATTTAATTTTGTTTTTCTCAAATTTATTATGTTTTGTTACTTATGTTCTTTATAATTTTATATCAATATAGTTCTTGTTTGTTTGTGTTATTGAAGGAAAATATTGTAAGGAAACCTGCATATGACTAGAGAATTCTAGGTATATGTGTAATCTACTAATCTGTGTTGGAGCAACGTGATAGGTCTCCAATCCTTATCTCCAAAAAACGGAGAGAAGAGGTCTTTACCCAGCAGTAGGATAGTAACAGGCCATTACTTTACTTTTTAATTTAATATGAAATTAGAATCAGTGTTTTATATCATGTTAAAACTTTCTCTTTCAGAACCACTATCAAAGCGTTTAAAATCCTCTACAGATCTTAACTCATCAGCCACAGACAGCAAATGGAGTAAGCTCTATGGCAGCGAACTAATTGTTTATGACAAACACAATCGTTGCCTCCTCACGAATGGTGAATATGACCTTGTTTTACATGATGTCACACAGGGGGGTCGGAGTGCTACAATAGCAAGATCTCCGCATAAAGCTCTGATGGCTCAATGGGAAACTATACCTAATGTAAGTTTCTACTGCTTATCTATACTAATATATAAAGCTGAAGACTTTATTCGTTTTTTTGATTGTCTATATATATATATATCCCCTTATCCTACTCTTAAGTGTGGTCGGCATAACATGTTATAAACATACTGTCACATGATTTGGCTGCGTTTTTACGACCGACCGCTTACCTGATGTCAACTTACCTATTCTACTAAACCGCATACCACACGGTGGGTCAACTTACCTTAGTCGTCTTTAACGACACCTCGGTAAGAAATGTAAGTGGTCTATTCTACTCAGCCGGATACCACTGCGGGTCGACTTACCTTAGTCGCCTTTTACGACACCTCGGTAAGAAATGAGGGTGGCACTATTCTATTCAGCCGGATACCACACAGCATATGTGTATAATCATGTATAAAAAAAAATGTTTTATGTTCAATCTATTTTTTGTATATTAGGATTATGGTATACAATAAAGTATATTTCTATTCTATCCTATTTCTATTCAAACATGGTGATTTTCAGGCTGATTCATTGTGTTATATTTTATTTACTTTATGGACATTCTTATCAGGAAAATGATCTCAGATCAGAAACAAATCCATTCAATATATTTAAAGTGAGACCACTTTTAAAACTTAAACTAAGTTGGAGTCAAGAACCGACCAACGGTTTAGTGAACAGACCAAAGTTATACCAGCAAGGGGATACAAATGGAGTGAAGAAAGAAAATTCGGCCAAAGAAAGACTTTCGAACCAGAAAAATTCCACTAGTGATATTAAAGGTAAATGCATTTTATTTTAATTAAATTATCAATTAATAACATAAATAAATCTAAAGTCTAAAACGCTCAAACAGTTTAAAAAAAAATATTACTAATGTAAACGAATATTGGGACATCTAATAAGAACTATTTCTGATAGCATTTAATTTATTGTATTTTTGATAGTATTACTGAAAGACATTTAATGTCAATTAGACATTTCCTTTAATTAATAATCATATAAGAAAGACATTAATATAATTATGTTATGATATTTAAGATATATTAAACTTGAAAGTATATAAAAATACTTTGAAGTAAAATAAAAAAATAATAAAAATAAAATATTATTCAATTTAAGTATGGTAGACACAGTACATAACAGTAAGTAAATAAACATAATACATTAACAATCAATTTTCTTTTATGGATATTTAAGCAAAGTAGTTTTTATATATAATTTTTTTTTAATTTGCACACATAATTTGTTTCTTGTCTTATACTGCAAATGCTACTCATAAAATTTTACTCTCCTATCAGTCTCTCAAATGTTGACTGGAGGAGATCCCTTTATGGGATAAGTCCGTCTTTGTGCGCTTTTTTATAAGATAGTAATATTGTTTTTACTTTCTACTTTGTCATCATCTTCCTACCCTTATCCCACTCTAAGTGGGGTCGGCACAACATGTTAAAAACATGCTGTCACATGATTTGGCTGTGTTTTTACGACCGGCCGCCTGCCTGACGTCTACTTACCTCAGTCCTACTTTACGACACCTCGGTAAGAAAGAGGGTGGTCTGTTCTACTAAACCGGATACCACTAGGTGGGTCAACTTACCTTAGTCGCTTTTTACGACACCTCGGTAAGAAATGAGGCTGATCTATACTACTCAGCCGGATGCCAAACGGCGGGTCAACTTACCTTGGTCGCTTTTTACGATACCTCGGTAAGAAATAAGGGCGGTCAATTCTACTAAGCCGGATGCCACACGGCGGAATGTATTTAAATATTTATTTAAAATTATGTAAATATTTACCAGTTGTCTAGTAACGCAGAACCCAGGCTCGAAGAACAAATGTTAGAAAATTTTGGCCCTCGGTTAGAAACGAAACCACGACCTGCTGTGCTGAAGGCAGGGTCACTTAACCAACGAGCTAGTCGATTATTTATAATATAAATATGTTTTTTTATTGCAGGTGATAAAGCGAAAGAAGGTGGTGAAGGCGAGTCAAAGCGTCAACAGATTATATACCAGTTCCTGTACAACAATAACTCCCGACAGCAGACAGAGGCCTGTGATGATTTACATTGTCCATGGTGCTCTCTAGACTGTGGTACTCTCTACTCGTTGCTCAAACACCTCAAGCTTTGCCATTCGAGATTTAACTTCACGTATTTTGTAAGTGATTATCGATTTTTACATATCATACTAATATGAATATTTATTTGACTGGCCCGTTGGCGCAGTAGGTAGTGACCCTGCCTTCAGCTCAGTGGGTCGCGGGTTCGATTCCCGCCGAGGGCCAACATTTTCTATAGTGAATTTGTTGGTCCTTGAGCCTGGGTGTATATTTGCATTTAAGTATGTATTTTAAAAATATATAAGTATATATTCACCAGTTGTCTGTCACCCATAACACAAGTATTAAGTTACTTACTTTGGGGATGGACACCATGTGTGTTAAGTGTTAATTTATTTATTTATTATGAAGAAAGTTTGTGAGTAAGGATGTATGTATGTTACTTTTACGGCGAATCCGAACCAATATCTATGAAATTTGTCACAAATATTCCTTATACACTGGGGTTAGATAAAGGCTATAGGAATCCTGTTAAATCTTCAGAAATTATGAAAAGCACCATCTATTATCAACCTATCGCGCGACAATAGTCCACGCGAACGAAGTCGCGGGTAAAAGCTAGTAAGGTCGCCTCGTGTTAAAATTTAATTCAAATATGATTTAATTGTTTAAACATGATATATTTATGAGCTGCGAGAGCGTGCGCTAATAGTAGATTATGATACTGTTCCATAATAAGGGTTCTTATAACACGAGTGTGATTTTTTATAATATCACACGAGTGTTATAAGACCAAGTTATGTACAGTGTCTTACACTACTTTATCTACTCACATACTATAATACGTAAAACAAAATTAATAGAAACCAAACTTTGTTTAAATATTGAAAAGATTTTTTAAATGTCAAATGTTAGCGCCAAGGCGAAAGACATCGATTGCGCATGCGTTGTTGCGTCGCCGCGGACTTGTTCAGTGAAACCTTTTTTTCCTTTTCATTGATCTGAGTTCCCGAATAGATGTTGTTATGTTATCCCAAATAGAAAATTGTTTATTTTGCTTACTTTCATAGCATTATGACGTATGGTATATTGCTATAGGGTTAAATGCGCGGATAATGAAGAAATTTTTGTATTACAAAAAAAAGCCATACGTGGTATTTACAAATCAAACCCGCGTGATTCCCTGCGAGAGAAGTTTAAGGTAATAGGTATTGTTACATTTGCTTCAATGACTAAATGTAACTAGTCATAAGAATTATATTTTTAAAACAAGTAACCGCCGTGTTTCTTGCTGGCTCTTCTCGGTAGGAACAGCTTTCCGAACCAGCAGTAGAGTTGACGATTCAAAAGAATAGAATAGAAATAGATATAATTTTTATTTGACCAACATATAAATAAAAGAAATACAAAAATAAAAAATAACAAATAGAATGATGGTCAACGATAGGTCCGCCCTCAGCGCAAAGATTGCAGCGAAGCTGCAAAGCTGGTTTTCAGGGTGAACCTAAGAGCGCTTGTTTACAAGTTTATTTGAATAAAGAATATTTTGAATTTGAATTTGAATAGCGAGCTGTGTGTAGGCATGAGACGACAGAACCTCTACTATTATAAGTCTCCCTAGTATCAAGACTTGTACCTTTATTCACATACACTACAGATGTAGAATAACTTTTCACCCACAGCCAATACCAGGGGGCGCTCGTATCGACGTATCTATAAACGAACTATACGACGGCTCGTACACGGGATCGCCGCATGACCTCATCGCCGCCCAGGGCCGCAGCAGCGCCGCCGGGCCTCGCGCGGGCCCCACGCGCCGGGCCTCGCTCACGCACCTGCTGGTGTGGAGGCCCAGGGTGCGGCGCAGGCCTCAGAGGCACAGTCTCGCCGAGTTCCTGGAGCTGGACGACAATGATGTAGTGGACGCGCAGAGGCCTTATCTCACTGGACACAATAGGTAAGCCATTTTTTTTTTTTATTAAAATTAAATATGTTTAAAAACTCAGTTTAAAAACACTGTTAAAAAGAAAATAAAATCAGTTTAAAAACACTGTTAAAAAGAGGCTGATACAGAAAGCCTACTATACTCTTGAAGATTATTTGGAAGATAAGAATGTGTGGATATAGGTCTCTTTGAACCTGTACAAGACAGTAACGACTTAATGTAAATAGTATTAAGAATTATATTTTTAAAAGAGCAACCGCCGAGTTTCTTGCTGGCTCTTCTCGGTAGGAACAGCTTTCCGAACCAGCAGTAGAGTTGACGATTCAAAAGCACTTGTTTACAAGTTTTTTTGAATAAAGAATATTTTGAATTTGAATTTGAATATGGGACACTTACACACACGGTCGTCCGTCCCCAAAGTAAGTAACTTAATACTTGTGTTATGGGTGGCAGACAACTGGTGAATATATACTTATATATTTTTTAAATACATACTTAAATACAAATATACACCCAGGCTCAAGGACCAACAAATTCATTTATAGAAAATGTTGGCCCTCGGCGGGAATCGAACCCGCGACCCGCGGAGCTGACCCACTGCTCCAACAGGCCATATCAAAACAGATTAGGATATGTTGCCAGTCGAATTCATTTGACAATAGTATCGGATATTATAGCGACTAGTCTGTATGTATGTCTGTAACCGACTCTCCAAAACTCAAATTTTGACCCAATTTCATTTAAATTTTGTATGCTTAACCGATGACAATATAAATAACTTGCTCGACTGGCTCGTTGGCGCAGTTGGTAGTGACCTTGCCTTCAGCTCCGCGTGTCGTGGGTTGGATTCCCGCTGAGGGCCAACATTTTGTAACAAAAATTTCTTGGTTCTTCGAGCTTGGGTGTATATATGTATTTAAGTATATATTTACCAGTTGTCTGTCACCCATAATACAAGTATTAAGTTACTCACTTTGGGGACGGACGACCGTGTGTGTGTGTTCTACATATTATTTATTTATTAACTTAAAAAAATAACAATCAAGCACACTAAAAAGTAGAAAATAACTAGAGTTTAAAAAACAAACCACACGCTTTCGGTCTAAAAAGTCTCTTTGTGCCATCTATTTTGTATATGAACCACTGCAGGATTTAATTAAAAATTTGGTTTATAATACGTAAGAATTCAATTCTTGCAAATACTACATTGGCAGGGTATTTAAATCTTGAGCCCAGGTCCTATCTCAAAATACAATGTACCTTTATAACAATACAGCGTCAATGATGTATTTGAAATTTTATCTAATAAACTAAAACAACCAAGTAACTTACGATTTGCAGACTATATCATCACACGATCACCTGCCTACCGGTTTACCCGAACGAGTTGGATATCGACTCAGAAAGCGAAACAGACCCGCTGTGGCTCCAACAGAAGACCATGATGATGATAGACGAGTTCACGGACGTGAACGAGGGCGAGAAGGAACTGATGAAGATGTGGAACCTGCACGTGATGAAGTACAACTACGTGGGCGACTGCCAGATACCGCTGGCGTGTCAGATGTTCCTACAAATGAAGGGCAAGGAGCTACTCGAGAAGAACTTGTACAGGAACTTCACGCTGCACATGTGTTCGTTGCACGATTTCGGATTGCTCAGTCCAGTAGCTCTATACCAAACGGTGCAAATGCTAAACCAAATGCTAGCTGATAACGCTGAAGCCAAAGAGAAGATGCGCGATTCTTTGAAAGCGCAACGGGAACATTGGAACACTGTTGGGAAGTACCAACAACCTGTGATCATAGAACAGAAACCGATAACGACTACAGCTAAATTGAATAACGTTGAAGCGTCGCCGTCTGTTAGAAGGAAAACGTCGAATTTACAAAACGCCAACAGAATGGCAAGCACTAGTTCTACTTACAAGTCATCCAGTCCAGGACCTAGTGTGGGGGAGAATAAGAGGAAAATGTCTTCAGGGAGCATACAGAGTAGGAAGAGATCGTCTATATCTGAAAGAAAGAGCTCTGTATAGCGAATAATCAGTATTTTAATTGGATAATGGACTGGTTTACACAATGGAGGCTCCGAGTAAGGCCTGAGATTCAGGTAACTCGTACACCGGTCAGGCTGAAAACGACTTTTCGGCCTGACAGTTGTGTTAAATTTAACGGGCGTCATATCGTCTTTGTAGTAATAAATGAAAGTGCGGTTATGTCTGTACATTGATTTTATTTATGTTTAATAAGTATTGGCTATTATGTGAACATTGTGGTAAGTAAATTGTCTGCAAAATCTACTACAATATCATTATGGCGCAATTCTTCTTTAATTAAATAACTAGATTAACTAGCGAGAGAAGTAATTTCTAACCAAAGGACATAAAGAGTTTTAAAATGAAAAATTATTTCCACCTGAACTGATAATAACGTCATTACATCGTATAATTTAAAATATTACGCAACTGAATTAAGCTAGAGGTTACATTTACAACGAAACTAAACAGAATATCCATTACATTACACAGTTACAAATAATGGCCCCAAGAATATTGATTGCGTTTTGGTGTTGATCCGCTAAATTTATTCTTCGTACGAAAATTAAACGAACTACTATGCTTTAGCTTAAATACAAAATATTAATATTATAGATATTTTCCCTTTACACTTATCCAATACCCATTTATTCTCGCTCAATAACTCAATAAAGGAGGTTGTATTTGAAAAAGAAAATTATCCAAAGATTATTCAGTAACTTGAGTTTACGATCTAAATTTGTAGAAAACACGATTTAAATACTACAAGTTTGAGATATAAGACCAGTGACGTTATTAGCAGCTTTAGTTGAATGAAATTAAAAGACTTATAAAATAAAATGTTTTAATATGTTTTGATGTCACGTCGCGTTTTATAGCTATTGAATGAATTTGTTGAATGTTGATTTCCCATTAAATATATTCTTCAACACTTTCTAATTGAAGGTAAAGCTTTCTGTGGGAAGAATTCTGGAGGATAGTTTTACGTTTTTTAAATTGCAATTGAGACAAGAATGAATAATGGTAGTAAACAATGCAATAATAATTCTAAAGTTTTCTGTAAGTAGATATAATATTGGAATTAAATCGATAAACTAAAAAGTCGTTACGTTCCACAGAAAACGAATGAATAATATTAGAACTAAAGTATTTTAAAGTAATTTAACATATTGGTCAAGCTCTTGTTTTTTTTTTAACTTAGAACAACTGAACTTTTAGCCATAAATTATTCAACTGAAATTCTTCCTCAAGGCAATTACTGGTATGTAAAGACAATATGTATTTAGGCAAAGGGAATTTTTTTTACAATCTTGGTAACGATGCGGGCATCTGCTTTTAAGACAAATTTATGTCATGTGATTAGACAATTTTAACACTGCCCAGTAAATATAAGTTTTATGTTAACTGCCTATTTCAAATGAGGTCCCGGCTATGCGCGGAATAGAAGTAATAAAATTGCAACACGCGATAAAGATCGAGTTTTTAGTCTCTTTTACAACACCAACTTGAATAGCGGATAGTCTAATAACATTAGTTTTTTATGAATTTTCGAATTCTATAAGAAATTGGCTTTCTTGTAATCAGAAAAGGAAATAAATCCCAGCATTCCACACCTAAGGATTTTTTTATTCTGCCGTCAAGTAAAGAAGGGCTATAATTATGAGAATGTCCAAAATATATGTTTAGCTTTTCGTCTTTTAATTTTTCTAGAGTTGTGTATTATCTATTCTGTTCTGTTATGTCGAACCCTCATATGGAATAGGTTTAGGAGAGTCCATTAAATGGACGGCAATAATTTAAGTTTTCTAATTTATAATGTATTATTTGATTTGCCGATCTTGGATCTCTGCTAGTTTGAGTTCAATCTTTATCTATTGTGAGATCAAACGTTGTACATTCGGATTAATTGTCGGTTGATTACAATCGGATAAATAGCAAAGTATCATAATAATTTGGAAATAAATTTGTCGGACAAAGTTGATAACCAATTTTGTCACAAATACTTGGTAGCAAATTTTGTCGGATTAAGTTGGTACCTGGTTTCCCACAATCAAAGAACAATAGAGTTATATGTCTTTTCAATAATATACGTTTTTACTTCATAAACTTTTTTGTTTACAATATCTAAAAATATAATTTAGATGCCCTTTTTTTAACAGTAGTGTCAGTTTTTTGGGTTAGGCCTAATTTATATTTATTAAATCGTACTGACTAGTTAGAATAATTGGATCAATTACACTGCCATTAATAAAACCCCAAGATAAAAGCGGTTTCTAAGAAAAATAAAGTCCTATTGTATTTCAATCAATGAAAATTCTTGACGTCGTTGCGATTTAGTTTCCTTTAAGTTAAGTACCATATCAACGGCGTACAAGGTGAACTAATGCAATGACTTCAAAAAACGCAATGAAAAATACTTGTTTTAAATATATTTACCGACACTGTAAAATACTCAGTTTTAACAGTTCAAACTGAATTTATACTTTGCCTAGTGTTTTTTGGTTACAAATGACTTATAAATTGTCGTCAATGGCCAAAATCTGTAATTTAATTTGTGTTTTTTATAAAGTAGGTACGTTATGCCACCTATGTAATCTACATAAGATTTTTGAACTCTCCAGAATATCCTTAATTCAATCCTTTAAGTCGCAGATTATTTATAGAATAATATATTGTATGGGAAATACTAATACCTTGTTTTCCATATTATGTACGTTGATATTATTGCCCCATCCGAAGAATAAAGTTACATGTATTTAACATAATACATGTAAAAAAAATTTGCGTTATTTTGCGGAGATCCATAATACAAAAGTAATAGTAAAATTATTTTTCTATAATCCGCGATGAATCGCGACGAATGATGATTTCATCGCGTATTATAGCAAAATACTTTTATTATTACTTTTGTATAAGACATGAAACTTTATTCTTGGGATTCTTAGGGGTTTTTTGAACGCATATTAATATTGATCGGCGAATGTGAGAACTATATTTTTGATTTGTCAACATTAACTCATTACATATCAAATATGAAGTTCATTTGTGCATTTTATTTAACTCTCGTTTCGAATCACTATTAAAATCAATATAGTAAATTTAATTCCACGATTCCGAACTGTCGCTAAGTTCGACTAGTCTCATATTGGCTGATCGTATAATGCTTGACTGTTTGAACAATGTTAATGTTTTTATTAAATCTAGGAAACAAAAATCTAAAACCATAGGGTTGTAATGAACGCAGTTGTTTTACATAACCTCTTTATACTCCCAATACCATCGACTAATATCTTTAACATCACTGGATGGAACACAAATTGTAAATATAGTCCATATTTGAATATTAATATGACTGTTAGTCTTTCTAAACGAAAGTATTAAAGACTTGAAGAAAAATTTTCTACCTTTTCTATTTGAAATGTACATGGCGTCTAGACGTATAACATAAAACCAAATTTCTGAACTTTAATGATATTGACACCGAAAACTACGTATTTACCTTTTTTTTCCATTACTACATTGTTAATTTAAGTGTTGGACATTTATCCCTGATAACTATTTTATATTAGCTGTTAGCTTAAATATTGTTGAAATTCAAGCACTAGTTCGAATGATAGCTGAATTATTGGAGAATACAGCTTTAAGTTTCACGGAGTAGCTTAAAACCGTCTCTATATACAAGGCTTTCTATTAAAGGCAAGCCTATGGAAACAAACGTTAAACTTATTAAGCCGTTTAAGTTGAGTGTTCAATAGAATAGATTACTTTTAAAATTTTCAAATTTAATTTGTATGTAGAATTTTAAATTAAATTGAACACTTGAAGTAAATAAGGCACTAAGTACCTAAAAACTAAAATTCGAACTATGTATGCAATTTGGTTCTAAAAGCCTTTTAAAACCAAATTGCATACTTAGTTCGAATTTTAATTTTTAGGTGCCTTAGTGCCTTATTTACTTCAAGTGTTCAATTAATTTTAATTTTAATAATTATCAATATTAAATTGTAACGTTATCGTTAAAACCACTAATTTTCACAATCGGCTAGTGAGATATACCGTTGCGATGTTCAAATTACCGGATTCGATGCGTTTTTGCATGAAATATCAAAGACTGTAACATAATATTGCCTTAAAAATTTTCCCAATCCTGTACTAGGTCAAATTGTGATTGTTAAATAGAAATTATCTTACACTAGCATTAGTTGTGTGTTTACGTTAATAATTTAATGAGTTTTCATATTGCAATGAGTATTTGATATTTTGTTATTTTTATAACGTTTGAATAATTTCAGTAATTATTTGTACTTATGAAGTCGAATATTATAATTATTTTCAGTATTTTATGTGTTTCATTACTTCTAAAACAAGCTCGACTACGGCTATAGACTTAGTTGAGACTATAAGCTCCTAACAGCCATTTACAGAATTTTTTTCATAGAGTTATTATACTTAGAGTAGGGGAACTAGAGGCAGGCCTGTAAAGTGAAAGGGAAGATTACACACATATACTTCATCTTTGTCTAATTACTCATAAAACAGAGAGACAGATAGATCACGCTCATTTGTTTTTTCTTTATTGTAATATGGCACATTTAAGGCTGACTTCCCTACTCGTAAGTATAATAACTATGACTTCATCTAATGTATGAGATCATAATTATGCAATATGCATAGGGTCTTCATAAGATTACGTTCATGTCAAGCATACAGTACAAAATAAAACGAAAAAAAATCAACAATAAATATATAGGTCTTCGATTTCAAGACAAATTTCACAAATACAGAACTTTTTATTTAATTTACCAACAAAGAGTTTATTATTCAGAATATTATCAGTATTATAGTGCTTTATCATTTAATTGCTTATTGATTACTATATTAGGTTATCCCGTCAGTACATGTTTACTTTCATCGAAGACATGCCTATAGACTAGACCTCAAAATAACTTCACTACATTACACATAATATTATGTATCCCAGAATTTCTTTGGGGACAAGTACAATTATTCGGAAATTTCCGTTAAACAATGTTTTTTTTTAAGTTTGATAAGCCTGGTGACTCACGCACCTATAACACAGCCTTCTATATTAATTACAAATCAAATCAGCAAAAACAAAATAATATAAATTAAAGTTAAATTACTTAATGTAGTGAATATTGATGTAAATTTGCACAATATCAAAAAGATCGATTACATTAGTCAAAATAAGAATTGTCAAATACGCCAGAAAAAAGAAAAATGGAAAGCCATTTGACAAAGCTAACAAACTGAAATTTATTGTTTAAATATGTCATTTTCGAAGAATGCTCAGAAATTAACCGATAAAACTAGATTAGACACACAGGCAACCGATGAAAATGCGGACGAAGGTATTTGTACTGTATGCGAGTTGAGATGTGTAACTTTGCATATTTATCTATACAAGACACAAATTATATGTAATACATACTCATAACATACTCGCACTAACTTACACTAGTACTGATGTACAAAGGAACATACACGGTCACAGGATGCACCACGTTAGTAACACGAGAGCCCTTGGTGGGAGTGGACGTGTGACATGTGGTTACTTGTTAGTCCGTGTTTGAGCCTGTGCTATATTCATACAACATTAGTTTATATACACTACAGTATGTATACTTGTCCTGTCGTTTTAATTTGTATGTGTTTCGTACTTGCCTTACCTGCGTGCTAATATTATAAGATGTGCTTCTTTTTTAGGCGAAGTAAATTGTAACAGAAATGAGAACTGCACTTATTCTGGTAATTCTTTAAATGTATTATTTAGTAATTTATAGAATTAGGCGTTGCTTTGCGGAGGTCCATAATACATAAGCAAAAAAAATAGCTTACGGAGCGAAACATTTGTTGAGATTGTGGTGGTGAATGTGTGCAGTGCTTATGTATTGTTGTGTTATCGGTGGCAGATAGTGCATGAGATAAGGTATGAGAACGAATAATACACTCTACATTTAGTATTACATATATTTTTCTTATATTGCAGATTATAGCAAAATAATATTTTCATTAGTTTTGTATTTCATTTAGTTATGCTTATCAATCATTTTACATTTCAGGCATTATATCATGGATACCTAAAGACTAGTCTATGAATTATATATATACATTGTTTTACAATATACATATATTGTTTTACAGCCACATTGCCAAGCGATTTACATCTAAATTATATTGCTAAAGGCGAAGCACGATCATTACTTGCTTCTACTATGTACAATTTTAGGTTTCGTTACTTCCATTACTATCACCTATATGTTTATTTAAGTTATATATATATAATGAAGGTCCTACTTTAGATCCTTCCCTGATTATAAACTTTCAGTAACGGTGTCAAAGAAATCTTCCACAACAGGCGATGTTGCATCGAACATATGTGCTGGTCAGAAATCATTCATTAGCATACACTCTACTGATCAACTCTGTCAAGTCACAGATATAGAAAATCCAACAAATCTAGAGGAATGCAACGTTGAAGTGCTAAGTCTGAACGAAGTTTTTCCTTCAACATCGGAAGAGAGCCTCTCTAATGAAGATGAGTCTCCTGTACGAAGAAAGAGACGTATTAAGAAGGGCTCACAAAAGCCCATACCAGAAACAGCTAAATCTACCTATGTGCCTACCAATAGCAAGTCGTCTACAACACCAGGCAAACAAAAGGATTCAGTAGACGCTCAAGCACCAGTACATTCAGATTTCGATATACCAAAAAATACTTTGTATGTAATGGGCAGTAATCCAGGCGAACCGAAAATGTCATACCAGGACACTCCTCACAAAATGTCAAAAACGGTAATCTTTTTAAATTTTTTCATATTACTTGTTTTAGTTTATCTTTTGGGTCATTGTTTTATACAACAGTGCCTATGGTCATCGACATGAGTCAAACAATCTTTGTAATTTGGACCTCAGTAGTTAGAAGTATATATACTTAATAAAAGCTTTTAACAAAATTTCATTTGCCTATACTGTTAACTGTTGATGAGTTCTAGGTCTAGTCCCTGTCTGGAGCTAATCCTGGCAGCAACATGCATTGCTATCGGGACAGAACCAGTATGTAAAGTTTCAACTCAATCGGACACAGGGAAGCAAATTTAAGTTGCAAGATATATAACTTCATATACATACAAGTCAAGTTAAATAAAACATTGTCGAGTTTGTTTAGTTTCAGCAACTATGTGTTTTGGGCAAGGCATACAGCTAATCTCTATTTATATTATAGACTCATCAAAAAATGTTCATTACTGTGGATCACGAAGCAATTTCTTTCAGATGAAAAAGTTTCTTCGCAATATAGACAAGCACAAGAACGACCAGGCAAGCAAAAATAATGAGAAGGCAATCAGCAAGTTAACGACAATGCGAGGAATTTTAAAAGATGGCCGTTGTGGCCCAGAGTGCACGGGAGATTCTTCAGTACACGACACTGAAGAATATAATACTGGTGGGATGATATTTTTTATTTCAATCCATTGTTACATGTTTCAAATACAACGTCCTTCAAACAGTTGAGTCAATAATATGACAAGTATTGTGACCGTCAATGCCACATCAGTGTTGTTGAGAAATAAGACTGGGGTTGACTTTGAGATAATTGCTTCTTATTTAATTATAATTGCTTCTGGCTGATCGAAAAGGGTGAATTGTTACGTACGCAGGGGTTTGTAGACTTGGATAAAAATATCTGACTCGTTTAACAAACTTTATTCAGATTTTCAGTACAAAATTGAGTACCTACTTACGACCACTATGCCCGTTGTCCAATAAAAACCCAGGTTACTATTATTCCACTTTTACTTTCGCTTCTAAACTCGTTCTCGATCGCTATTGATAAACTGAATCCCCGAGGCGCGCGATTTGACCGTTTATGGACCGTGAAATAACCATTCCAGAAGGTTCTACTTCTCAATTACTCGAGAACCGTTAGAACAGTGACGGGAATACGGAATACGATTTGTAAACATAAATGTTTCAGACAATTATCTTCAAGCGTTGAACTCTATGACATATTACGAATTTTGCATGTTCGAAACTAATTCTAAGATTAATACCGGTGCTAAGAATTTTCTAGGCATCTCAGGGGCAAGTTACAATTTTTTCGTTAAGGCTCAGTGAATTTGCTATTTTATTTATACTTTTATTACAGCAGAAGATTTAACATCCGCTTACGCAATTGATTTTGGACAAGCAAATTATGGGAAACAGAATCCAGACAAAAACGTATCATTTAACACACAGGTTTTAATCATTCACTTTACCGGAGATCTTTGCGTTGGGCAAAGCATCGAAACACTTAGCAAAGAGAAGGATCAACAAGCTAGAAATTCGGAACTAAGGAAAACGTTTTTAACCAAATACAATGAACTCTGGCCCACCGAGAAGTAATTATATCTAGAATATACAAGCATAGCGAGCGAAGGAGGATTTTGAAACGTTTATTTATAAGTCATTGCAAACTGTTGTTGTTAATTTATATACTTTTTGTACGTTAAAATTATGAATGTTGCGTTTTATTTGTATATATTTATTAAGGAGCATACAAAATTTTTGCAACGATACAACGCAATAAATATTTTTCGATTATAATTTGTTTTATTTCGCTAATATTTTAACTAATGGTGATAATTGTTGTGGAGGAATCCTAAAAGGATGGGGGATAAGAAATATGGTAGGAATATGATTATCGGAAAAATGGACTGTATAAAATGTGCAGGTTCGTTTTGCGGGGAAGAAAAATGGTGGCGTAAGAAATTGTATAATATTAGATCTTCAAGCTGTTTTCCAAAATCTCTCGTGAAACTTAAGTAAACGAACCTAAATTCAAGTTACTTATACAAATAAAACATTAGTTATTAAAAAAAACTACATTGTAGCTAAGGTATCATAATATCATAAGGTATTAAAGTATACAATAAAACGACATAATTTAAATATAAAATATATTATCAATTTTCGGTTCTCTGTGACGATATTTTCCACAATACAAGATCTTTTACTCGGTCGTAAGTAAAATATTTCGGGAAGTCCAGAGTAAGTTGTTCAACGTTCCACTTGGAATGAATTTTCACTTTGTCCAGTAAACTAAGGAATGTCTCGTAACAAGGCGCCACAGAATCCATATGCTCTATCGTAAACACGTAACGTTTTTCCAATACTATATAAATAGTTTTAGGTGGATTTGTGTTTAAAATCTTCTCTATAGTTGCTATGAAAGCAGCGGTCACATCGTCGTCATATATTACTGAAATTATTATACCAATTTAGTAATCCTTAGATTAAAAGCTGTTAAGGAACTCCGTAGACAACAGAAAATGTAAAAACTTTCAGTACATAGACAAGTAAAAAGTACCGAATTTTAAATTAGGAAACCCAAGAAAAAGTCAAGTCAGAGACGTGTCTCAAAGCTTTAAGCTATACCTACTTGTTTTAATAAAAAAAAACATTAAGTATACTTATTTTACATCCAACAAAAATACATTCATATGCAAATTAAATAAGTAATAAAGAAACTATATTATTTTTTTAGGAAATAAGTACGTTTTATTTAAAGATCGTATTCAAATTCAAAACAAAATTTAAATCGAATATTTTAATCTCATACTACAATATTGTGTTAGTAAAAATAATAAAGCTTTATTAGTTTTAGACTACTAACAGGTGTGCCAACAAAAAAGCAAATAGTGGCTGTCATTTAATTTTTTTTTATATTTTTCAATCTTTTATTGTACGGGATTCCGAGTGATTAGTACATGAGTTTTGCTTAGCAAACGGTTAGCGTCGAGGTCTTTACCTACAATTTTACCATGGTTTTAAAAGTTTGCCACTCTAGAGACACCCTAACCATAACTTTTAGATATAAACTTATGTGCTTAACTGAAATTTACAATGTGCTTTACGGTGAATAAAAACATAGTGTTACAATCCCTCTAGAATCGCTGGGATATGTATAGATTGCAAATTACAGAAGAACAATGGATCGAAGGAGTTCGTTGCTTTATTTTTTTTTAATTTATATTAATTCGTTCGTCTATTCGGTAACCACACGCATTAAAAGGCATGCTGATTAAAAAAGTGTTAGAAAAATGTGTTGCGTTATTTAATGCTACAAAATTACTACATAAGAAAAAAAGCTAAAACAAAACACGATCACATGATATCTGTCTTACAATATCTGTGAATCCAGTGCCTTGGGTTCTGGACTTCGGTCCTCGACGAAGTTTCAGCATATCGCAAAACCTATGTCTATTATAGGAGTGATCAGATTAAATGTCATAGTCCACTACACAGAATCATGCCATAGAGTCGCAAGTGCCTACCAAGTGATAAATTAATATTAGGTATGTACTAGTCAGTCATATTTTTTATCATATTTTTCATCATATTTTTTACACAGACAGGATTTCGCCGTCCGAACCATAGATTTATTATAGGATAGAAGAAGTAGAATCGGGGAGCTATCCTAAAATGAGTGCATCGGAAAAAAAAGCAAACGCAAATGAGGCTTATTATCTGTCTCCTTCAAATTCAAAATATTAAAATTGCAAAACGACGTCGACGCTTTTAAATTATTTATAATTAACTAATTATTATTGACTCTAAATATTTAGTACTCGCGAAATATACATTCAGGATAGCTTTTCTTAACATGTTGCTAAAACCAGTATCTTAAAAAAATCGGGTTAAAATTTTTAAATAAGTTAAGTAAATTGTATAAAAAAATGTGTATATTCATCCTATCAAAATATTTATATTATTTAAATTTATTGTATATATGTATTGTAGGGTTGTTGGTGAAAATTCTTTCTACCAAGAAGGTCCTGCAATATTATTTCATGTATAACAAGTAATAATTATTCATTTAAAAAATATATACATAATAACTTATACATATATATATAATAATTATACACTTATTCACGGTACTGTGTAGTGGACACGAACTATAAAAATACAACATAATACATATAAATAAAATAAATAATAACTTACCATCTGCAGCTATAATGATATCTGTTCGTTTTATTTCACTCAATAATGACGAACCCCAATCAGTGTTAGTGAAGTCTAGTGGCATTACTTTAAATTGGGACTTTATTAGTTTGGCATTATATTTAGCATTTAATTTTATTAATTCCAGTATGCCCCCTAAATCTATATCTGTAAGAAATATAAATTATACGTTACTCAAGATGCTACTATAAAACTGGTTAGTGAATTAATAAAACAATATCTGGGTGACGGAGCCTTTCTCGGTAATTAAAAAAAAAAGAATAATAATAATTTAGTTGGGGATCGATCCTATTTATATTTTTCGGGGCTGGCCGTTCCCCGAATAAGCTGCGCTGACTTGATAGTTAATGGCGAAAATTCAATTCAATATAAATATTTTTTAAATGCCCAAAAACAGGGATAAAACAATTTTATTTTACATAAAACCTAGTTAGATCGATTTTTCTCCCCTAAAACCTGCTGAATGTCAGGAAAATCGTTGGAGCCGTTTCCGAGATTCCGAAAATACATATCACTACATATTATAAAACAAAGTCGCATTCTTTGTCCATATATCCCTATGTACGCATAAAACTTTAAAACTACGCAACAGATTTTGATGCGGTTTTTTTTAATAGATAGAGTGATTCGAGAGGAAGGTTTGTACGTATAATAACATTCAATACGGAGTAGAGAAATTCTGTAATATTTGAGGTTTCTGTAAATAATTAATTTTTTTTCCGCATGTAATTTAAGTGAACATTTTCGGAGATATTACAGATTTAAAATGCCGTGAGGACGCCGCGCTTCACTCTATAGCACTTCGAATCTTTTAAGAGTTTGCTTAAGGACATTCTGTAATTAATTGTAAAAATAAAATACATAGGTAAAATGTAAAAGTAAATAAGTAAAAATGTACTATATGAGTTTAGATATTCCAAAGATAGCAGGAAATCGTCTTGGTATAGGGAGAGGAAATTGTTTTTCTCCAAATTTAACGCGTGCGGGCCACGGGCAGTAATGAATAAATCAAAACTACTGGATCGATTTTAATCATTTTTATTACACTGACTGACATGGGATATATATTTTATACCCGTGCGAAGCAGGGGCAGGCCGCTAGTATACATACAAGATTAACTTATTTAAATGTTAAAGATTTGATGACGTACTATAGTAGAATTGCATTATTGACACTACAAAGTGACATCTGAAAGATGTCTTAAAATGTTTATGTAATTAATACTGTGGAGAACTATACCATATTTCTTTATTATTTATATCCACACTAATATTATAAATGCAAAAATCTGTCTGTTAAGTTAGCCAATCCGCCAGACCAGGGGTTGGCAATCTTTTCAGAAGAGTCAAAAATTAAAATTTACTTAACACAAGCGTTTATAAAGCCACATAAATTTTTCAAAAGCTTATCAAAATTAAGCGTTTTTTTCGTTATTTTTGCATTATAAAACTAGCTGTGCCAGCGACTTCGCCCGCTTGGAAAACAGTCACGAAATTTTTCCCTAATTGAAATTTTAAACTTTTACGTTTAGTAGTAGTTATTGTAAGTTCACCATAAGAGATAGAGACATGCTCTCTCACACTTTTTTGTAATATTTTTGTAGATTTACCATTCTCTAGTACATTACTTTAGTGTTTCTCTTCTGATTTACGAGGCGCAAGCGAGTAAATTTCTTGGAACTTTACTCGCTTACGCCTCGTAAAAACGGTACATAATGTATTATTACCTTAAATCTTACGAAAGCATTGCACTATCTTTCTTTTCTAAAATTCTTTGAGTAGAGTTTGAGACAGCTACATACAAATAGACAGCTTTTGGGGACTTTTTTTATAATAAGTATAGATATTTTAAAGTGTTAAATTAAATTATACTAAAAATGTAATTTGATTTACCTGTACATATTACTTTTTTAGCATACAGAGCGGCTACAAAACTAGTTAAGCCTGTGCCAGCACCAAGTTCTAGAACAGTCTTTCCATTCAAAGCATCTGTTCGTCCCAAATGTATGAGTAGGTCTCCAAGAAGAAATGCACCTCTCCACACTTGAAGGCCAACTAACGATATTTTCGTTCTAGGGCTGTGTTCTGAAAATAAATAAAAGTTTGTTTTTAATATGTTTTTGTAGAAAAAAACATTTAACTACAACAAAGAATTAATCTTGCGGATATAAGTTTGTTACGCCGTGTGGTATATGGCTGAGTAAAATAGACCACCCTCATTTGTTACCGAGGTGTCGTAAATGGCGACTAAGGTAAGACGACCCGCTGTGTGATACCTAGTTAAGTATAATAGACCATGCTCTTTCTTACTGAGGTGTCGTAAAATACGACAAAGTTTAGTTGATGTCAGGCAGGCGGCCGGTCGTAAAAAAGTAGCCAAATCATGCGACAGCATGTTATAACATGTTGCGCCGACCCCACTCAAAGTGGGATGAGGGCAGTTAGAACAAGTGGATATAAGTTTGTTCTTAACCAAAAATTTGGTAGAACTAAATTACTTTCTTATACTCTTTTAAGTTACTTTAATTTATTTTACTTTACCTTATAGTAAATAAGGCTGTCTACTTGCAGTCACCTTATATCTAATAGTATTTAATAGGAAATCTTAATTTTGGAAACGGCTAAAATCCATGGAGTTTGGAGTCTGATAAATCAATCTAACTAGGATATATTATATACGATTAGGGCTTAAGTTTTTAAACACAATCTATTATTTATTCCCTTTTTAGATAATTATATTTTGTAGGTATTAATTCAACATAAATACTTGCCTATTTTTATGACCTCCTTCTGTGGCCTCTCAATATTTAAATCATTGTCTTCATCAAACAGATCTGTATTACTTCCTTTAGGTAATAAAAATGGAAACTCTGATATCAAATCTGAAATTAAATATAAAAAATTTAAAAAAAAAAATTCAATATAAAACATGTGCCCATAAAACTTTTCTAATGATGTTAGGGTAGGCAATATAATTATATGAAACATATTTTTAGTAAAAAATTATAAATTTTTAATATTATGCAATTATACAATGATATATAATTTAGGCTTTATTATTAATGATTTTCAGCTGATTCTCTAATATCAGACACTGTGAAAAATATTACATACCATACTCTTCTTGGAGAGGGAACCTATACAATATATATGGTTCAAATAATATTAAATATTAATGTTAAAATAGTGTACTTACTTCCTTCCCTACTAGCTTTTGTAGCAGTCTTGTAATCATATTCTCCATATATTTCCGATGTTACTGTGTATTCAGGCATCTAAAGAATACATAACAATAATTTTATAACACACACTAATACATATTAGCTGAATAAAAAAAATATGCCATATACAGTATTAATTCACAAATAGTAAACATATGAACCTTGAAATGTTACAAATATTAGTATACCCTATTTTATCCTATGTATGAATTATAGAACATTACTGAACTTCGGAAGTGTTGGGGAATAAAAATTGGATACTGTCCAAATTTTAAAATTCTATTTAAATTCATAGATCTGGTTGTCTGAAGGCCATCTATAGCCAGATCGATGAATGCTCTGTCTTTGTCGACATATCAAATAATAAGTAATTTATGACCAGTTCTTTTTCTTTATGAAATAATTTAATGACAATGTTTATTATAATTGGCAATGTATTTAATATAGGCTGCTCGTTTTGTCCGAATATCTTTTAAGTTCTGTAAAATATGATTAACAGCTACTTAACAAATAATCAAATATTTCAGTAATCATATTATGGTACTTACTTGATAAAACCATAATCAGGTAACAAATATTCTTTATAAAAAAAAATTTAATAGCATATAAACTGAAATATAATGAAACTAAGAAAGCTAAAGGTACTCAAAAACTTTACTACTTAATTATTTTCGTTTACGTTAACACTCGAAAATATTTCAAATATAAATAATAATTGATTATATCTCAGAATTTTCAGAATTGTCATTTGTCAATTGATTATTATTTTTTTTTAATTAATTTTATTTATTAATAATGACATGGAATCCAATCCTTTATAGCCACTATTGATTTCATTTTACCTTGACTTTGACAATGACAACTATACAGGTCACCTTACTCACCTAAGAATTAAACTGGAGCGCTTATAAATATGCATATCACAACTCTATTTAAACACAGTAGCTATTGTTTTGTCGATATAGCAAAAAATTAATAGAAAATGACTGATATTATTATTTATAAACGAAAATATACAATTTATATCTATATTTTCTTATGAGAAATGGTTCCAGGAATGCAGCGTTTTCGCATTGAATCGCTAGGATGATGCTTTTTGCGAAAAAGAATCCAGCCCTCTTGTCACCTGAAGAGGCAATTAACCTAGGAATTAGAACGCATAAGATCTTTTCACTTTGACTGGCTTTAAGATTTAATTGGAAACGGTTAATGAGAAATGCGTACTTTCGCTGTTTGCCAGATTCTATCATTTTCGGCAGATGTTTGAAAAGATTAATACAACACAGGCTTTACAACAGATAAAGAAAAGGTTTTTACTGTATATTATTATAATTAAAAATATGATTTTTTTATTAAAGCATGGTAAACGCAATTGAAAACTATTTTTTTTATTTGGGTGATACCATAACCAATTTTTGTCGGATGCGATACGATCATGAAACAAAAAATAAAAACCAACCAATCACCGCCAAACACACGATCGACGCTGCCACGTCAAGTGAGTCGGTGCAAGTCTGAATGAAGTGGCAGTTTCGGCATTTTGTAGGAATTCGTCTTCGCAAAAAGAAATTTAGTTGTAATAGGACCGTCGAAAATTGAAGATGCGTACTTTGTTATTAACAGTAGCGATAGCCCTAATAGGCGCCGCATTTGGAGATGAAATTCCTACAGAAGATAATGTTCTTGTTCTGACCAAACCTACTTTCGACGATGTTATTTCTTCAAACGACTTTGTCTTAGTAGAATTCTGTAAGTATTTCATCATTTTTCCTTAAATTAACGAAAATTATTTGAATCTGAATGTTTAAGATGTACTAATTGTATATTTTTTACACAACGTGATTTGCCGGGCGGTACAGTAAATATGCTATGTCATAGATGCACCATGGTGCGGCCACTGCAAATCCCTTGCACCGGAGTATGCCAAAGCTGCCACCAAACTCTTGGCCGAAGAATCTCCTATAAAACTAGCCAAAGTGGATGCTACTCAAGAGCAGGATCTTGCAGAGTATTACAAAGTCAAGGGTTATCCTACCCTTATTTTCTTCAAAAAAGGAAGCACTGTCGATTATTCAGGTAAGATAATATGTTTGTTGAATTTGTCCCATATGTCATCAATATATCATTGTCAATTTATTTTTCTTAAATGCTTGAATATATTTTAGATATTTTTATGTTCTATATTGTAAAAACAGTACTGATTTACCTTCATTTTTAATTAAATTTAATTTTTTGCTTTAAATATTTATTTTTAATCATTTCATTTAATTTTACATTCATTACATTGCCATTGCTTCAAAGTTCCATTAAAAATTATCATTGCTCAATTTAATGATATGTAAAAAAGCAAATTAAGTACTGTGAACATGTTTATAAAACATGAATTTGCCATGAAGCAATTAAAAATAATTTATGACTAACAAGAAAGTGATAAGGTTTTTGTTATCTTTAAATATTAGGTACTCATTTTATTTGAACCAGCAACAACATATTTACTTTTGATAAAATTCAATGTAATCAAAATAATTATTTAAAGAATATTACGCATATTTAAATGTTAATATATTAAAAAATATTTTATAAAATTATAATATAAAACATCTTTAACTGCAAAGTATTCAAACATGACATATGTATTCCTAAAATTAGGCCAATAAATGGATTTGGTTAGGTTTTAGAAAATGCAAAAAGAATTAGAAAATCTCGAAAAATTGAGATAGCATGGTAGCAGATCAGCATTTCCTAATTTTTTTTAATAATATACAGGATAAATTTTTGATAATGAACATTTCAATTTCTTTTGGTGAAAAGGTAGATGTACCATAGAACAACTAATTCTGACTTAAATATTCTTAAATGAAATTAAAAAAGTTGTCTAAACATGTCTCTATCTAAATATTTTTTTAAATATTAGAAACAAACATTCAACAATGTCTTCAACAGTATTAAAGACAAATTTAGCTTTCTTATGTCTCCAGTAGTTTTATTCATTTTTAAAATAATCCAAAACAACAATTGATTAAGCAGTGCATGTACCGTAAATATTCTTCATTTGAACAGGTGGTCGTCAAGCTGATGATATTGTAGCTTGGCTTAAGAAGAAGACTGGTCCTCCAGCAACCGAAGTCACCTCAGCCGCACAAGCCAAAGAGCTTATAGCAGCAAACCCTGTCATTGTGTTTGGTATGTTCACTGATCAAGGCTCAGATAAAGCTGTATCGTTCCTGAACACAGCCAGTCTAGTGGATGACCAAGTATTTGCCATTGTAACTGATGAGAAGGTCATTGAAGAACTTGAAGCTAAACCAGATGATGTTATTCTATACAAGAAAGTGAGTATCATTGACATTTTTTCTTTTTTATTTATTAATTCTCAGAATTTTTCCTCTTTTTCTTAACATTTCCCATAAAAATAATATTACAGGAAATATAATTAATTACAAATTATTAATTACTGTCCCTTAAGAACACCTATGTCCGGCAGTGGATGTCCATTGTAAAGTAAAAGTAAGTAGCAGCCTGTTACTATCCCACTGCTGGGAATAGGACTCTTCTCTCCGTTTTTGGAGAGAAGGTTTGGAGCTAAGACCTACCACCCTGCTCCAATGCGGATTGGTAGGTTACACATATCTCCAGAATTCTCTAGAGTTATTCAGGTTTCCTCACTATGTTTTCCTTCACCGAAAAGCGTGTGATAAATAACAATTATCAATGAGACACATAAGTTTTAATAGAATAACTAATTGGTGTCTGCCTGGGGTTTGAACCCGTGACCTCCTCGAAAGAGTCTCTTGGTGTTACTATTAAGCTAACACAGCTTAGACAAGTCATAACAGAGAGAGAAATCATTAGAGCGATAAGATCGACCACTTAGAGTGGGATAAGGGTAAGAGAATCTTACTAAACTATTATTACAGACATTGTTAGTTACACTTCATTACGTAATACTAACAGTTCTCGACTAATGAAATAGAAACATGCAGCATAAAATTAAACACTTTAAATGTTTAGTGTGCAAATTAAAATGCAACATTGAATTTTATTGCATATTTATCATATTTATTGCTTATCATAAGGTCATCCATGTTTAGTTCTTTTATTTTACTTGTCGCATTTCATCCTTTTAATATTATAAATGCGAAAGTTTTTGAGTATGGATGTATATTTGTTACTCTTTTATGGTGAATTCGCAGAACTAATATCAATTAAATTTGGCACAATTATTCCTTAAACACCAGGGTAACATATAGGTTATAGATATCTTGTAAATTCTACAGGAAGAGGTTGTCATTGATAAACGCCGTGTGGTATCCGGCTTAATAGAATAGTACCACCCTCATTTCTTACCGAGATGTAAAAGGCGACTAAGGTAAGTCCCGCCGTGTGGTATCCAGCTAAGTAGAATAGATCACCATCATTTCTTACCGAGGTGTCGTAAAAGGCGACTAAGGTAAGTTGACCCACCGTGTGGTACCCGGTTTAGTAGAATAGACCAACCTCTTTCTTACCGAGTTGTCGTAAAATACGACTAAAGTAAGTTGATGTCAGGCAGGCGGCCGTAAAATACGTAGCCGGATCATGTGACAACATGTTTATAACATGTTGTGCTGACCCCACTTAGAGTGGGACCCCACTTAAGGGGGCAGGAAGATGATGAGGGTGTTATTAAAAAGCGTCATCTATTATCATCCTATCACGCGACCACAGTCCACACATACAAACTTGTGGGTCTATAAATTACTTATGCTCATTTAAAATTAACAAATTCTATACTGCGTCCATCATATTATCAGTCTTTTGACAGCTCACGCTCATTAAGTTTTGTATTGCTTACGTACAAATATCATACAAATAATATTTGTACTTTATGGATGGGTACCGCCCACTTAGTGATGTCACACATAATGGTTTCTACGATTATGCCACAGATTAAAAATAATCGGTAGAAATCGATGTTACGAGTATTAAAAGACATTTAATAACATTATATAAAGTTTTACTTTCTTCTTAGTTAATACATGAATACAAATAAAACAATCAGGATATTTTAATTTATTTTATTAGCACGAGTCGTCGGAATGATAATCAACACTAGACTCCTCCGATGAGGAGTCTTCAGTAGCAGTTATTATTAGCTCTTGTGTAGATAATATATTATCAAACGCAATATCACGTTCCCAATCAGAGAATATTACTCTTTTAGTTCTTTCCACCACACTTGCCCAGTTCTCGGCCGTTACGTGGGTGCAAGCATTTTTTAGCAATTGCAACATTTTATTCGCTGTGAATGGGGGGCTTGTATTGCATCTCGCAGCATGCCCTTTTACTTGTGCCCATATAAGTTCTATTGCGTTGTACTGGCAGTGGTATGGAGGAATCCGAAGAACAGTATGGCCATATTCTGCTGCCATTTCATTGATTACATAGCGTTTTGCTCTCTTTTTGGTTTTTAATATTTTTATTAATTCAACTTTTAACATTGAGTCGTCCACATTTTCTCCATTGTCCCGAAGCCAATTAATTATTTCATGCTTTTTATTAGCCTGTGTTGGCATTTTGTCAATTTGACGGGAGTGGTAGGGCGCATTATCAATAAAAATTATTGATGGTTCTTCCAATGAAATGAGCATTTTTTTGAACCACTCTTCATACACATTTGCATTCATCTCTTCGTGGTAGTCATTTGATTTCTTCGATTTAAATGCCAACAGTGCGTCTTGTACAAATCCTTTTGCTGTACCTGCATGGCAAATGATTAAGCGCTCACCTTTTCCCATTGGTACTGAGGAAGTGGAATCAGCAGTATCATCAGTCCAGAAACGAGATAGTGTGTGGTTAGCGTTGAGCCATGTTTCATCCGTGAAAACAATATTTGCCCAATCTTGTATTTTCTTTGCCTCTCTTAAAAAATCACAACGTGCTATAGCTATATCTGTGCGTTCCATTAATAATTTTCTTTTATTTAACTTTTTATATGAAAAGCCAATTGTGTTCAAAACTTTGACCAAAGAAGA
This sequence comes from Morpho helenor, assembly GCA_029227775.1. NCBI lineage: Eukaryota > Metazoa > Arthropoda > Insecta > Lepidoptera > Nymphalidae > Morpho > Morpho helenor. Next base: position 4,985,366 of record JARGCU010000032.1, on the reverse strand, counting down.
TTTTTCACCATGAAATAGACCACTTCTTTTCAAAGAAACAATAAGTTTTCTCAAAGTTGGAATTTCTTTTCTCAAGTAGTAATCTAGTTTACGTAGGTTATCATTAATCGAATTACTTAGGTACGTAATTCGATTAATGATAGTAGGTACTATAATCGGAATGGTATCGCATACGAGAATCTTTAGGACATCACTATCGTCAATCTGTCAAAAGATGGTTAATATAATGGACAGTGTATAACAATTTACCTTATAGTGATTAATTATAATGTAATTTTTAATGTTCAACTGTCACTAACGCTAATAAATTGATAATAATGGGTTTAAATTTTTAATTTTATCTTAATATTGAGAGTTTTTCAAAATAATTTGATGTATCCCATTTATTCCTGTTGTATCATATATTAGATGTCTTATATTTGAATGTAGATTAATTATATATCATAGAGTGCTATTGCTTGTTTTGATGCTATCACATTTATGCAACATTATCAGTGATCTCCTTATAATCATCCTCCTGCCCTTATCCCAGTCTAAGTGGGGTCGGCACAACATGTTACAAACATGTTGTCACATGATTTGGCTACGTATTTTACGACCGGCCGCCTGCCTGCATCAACCTACCTTAATCGTATTTTACGACACTTCGGTAAAACGAGGGTGATCTATTTTACTCAACCAGATACCACACGGTAGGTCTACTTACCTTATTCGACTCTTACGACACCTCGGTAAGAAAAAGGGTGGTCTATTCTACTCAGCCGGATAGCACACGGCGGGTTGACTTACCTTAGTCGCCTTTTACGACACCTCGGTAAGAAATGAGAGTGGTACTGTTCTATTCAGCCGGATACCACACGGCGTAGTAGATTAGATTAGATAATTCAGTATAATTGTATGTGAGAGTTACTTATTCTTAGTTCAAAAGTAATAATAAAATTATTTTGCTATAATCCGCAATTATATCCGCGGATTATAGCAAAATAATTTTATTATTACTTTTGTATTATGGATCTCCGCAAAGTAACGCCTAATTCTAAAAAATATTCTTTGTTATTAAATATATCTCTTCAGACAGATTCTTAGTTATAACTAACTTTTTACACATATTTATAATTATTATCTGTTGTAAACAGTTCGAAGAGCCAAGTGTGAAATATGATGCTGAAGAGTTCAACGAAGATCTGCTCAAATCTTGGGTGTTCGTTCAAAGCATGCCGACAATTGTAGAGTTCTCCCATGAGACTGCGTCCAAGATCTTTGGTGGTCAGATCAAATATCACCTCCTGTTGTTCCTGTCAAAGGTAAGTTAAGTTATTTTTTTATACCTAGACTAGGCTACACCCGCAATGGAAATCGGTGTGTCAATTTTTTGTTCTCTGATTGTAATTTTGAACATAAAAGTAGTTATTGTGAGTTAACCAGAAGAGATAGAGACATATTGTCGCGGAGTTTTTTATAGTATTTTTGTAGACCTACAATTCTCTAGTACATTACTTTAGTGTATCTCTGTTGGTTGTCGCGAAGCTTGACTTAAGCTCGAAAGAGAGTTTTTTTTACAACTGCGTGACCTCTTCAATACAATTTGCAAAAAACCGTAACGCCATTATTAACCTAAACAAGCCGAAAGTATTGCACTATTTTTTAGGAAAAACCGTAAAAAGATCCATTCAGTTTTGAGAAAATCGATCACATACAGCTTTTATGGACTTTTTCTATTATAATAAATGTTATGTTTTTTTCTCTGAATTATTAAAATCTACTTCTAATCTGGCTTTGATAGTAATGGTTGACTGACGACGCGACGCGCTTGTTCTAGAGCAAACAACATTATTGTCTTGTCTATCTCCCAGCTTACTATTTAGTTTTTAGGTCAAGGTTGGAATGGTGTGTTAGGTCACAGTCATTGATCTCTAAAAATCGTATTTATTTTTAAAAAAAAGGAAAATAATTAATAGGACTAAAATACTTCACTCAATTATGATTTTTTATGCAAGGTACTAAGATGTGTAGTGACATAAATTTAAAATTAATGTCGTATGGTCGGTGTACCAGCGTGTATATATCTACGTATAAAACATTGCAGGTTGAAATATTAATTATGTTCATGACTGGTTGTACTCGTATTTATAATATGAACTTGAACTATGCGGTTAATTAACGTAATGGTGTATTACTTTCTCGGTTATCTACTAAACTATTCTCGACGTTAGAGGTAGTAATACTGTAATAAATCCGATTACTTCAGAATTTTTAACGTCACAAATTTATAAAAAATATTTTTATGATAAAAACGCTTGGATTTGAAAATCCTTTCAGTTTCACACAAGACTAGCGGTGCCACCGGCTTTGCCCGCGTGGGAATTAGTGTATCAGGAGATAGTACACGAATTGAAATTTTGAACTAAAAGTGGTTATTGTGAGTTAAACAGAAGAGATAGAGACATATTGTCGCGAAGTTTTTTATAGTTTTTTTGTAAATCTACAATTCGCTAGTACATTACTTTAGTGTATATCTGCTTGATTGATTGATTACACGTTTACTTGAATAAAGAATAATTTGAATTTAGAAACGTAAGCAAATCTTATAGACTAGATTTTCGTTAATTATTATACTAGCTTTTATCCGCGACTTCGTTCGCGTGGACTGTTGTCGAGTGATAGGTCGATATTAGACGCTTTTCAACGTTATCCTATTCCTGTAGTACTAACAGGATTTCTATAGCCTATATTTATATGTATAAAGAAAAATTGTACCAAATTTCATCGATATTGGTTCCGCCGATTCGCCGTGAAAGAGTAACATACAAACATCCTTACTCACAAACTTTCGCATTTATAATATTAGTAGGATAATTTATAAAATTAGGCTTTACTTTGCGGAGATCCATAATACAAAATCATCATCTTCCTGCCCTTATCCCACTCTAAGTGTGGTCGGCACAACATGTTAAACATGTTGTAACATGATTTGGCTGCGTTTTTACGACCGGCCGCCTGCCTGACGTCAACTTACCTTAGTAGTATTTTACGACACCTCGGTAAGAAAGAGGGTGGTCTATTCTACTAAACCGGATACCACACGGTGGGTCAACTTACCTTAGTCGCCTTTTACGACAGCTCGGTAAGAAATGAGGGTGGTACTATTCTACTTAGCCAGATACCACACGTCGGTTATAATATTAGTAGATAATTTATAAACTTAGGCTTCACTTTGCGGAGATCCATAATACAGAAGTAATAATAAAATTGGTTTTGCTATCATCGCGTATTATAGCAAAACAATTTTATTATTATATTTGGTTAGTAATATGTTAGTCTAGGCTAATACATAACTTCATCGATTTATATTCGCATATACCTACTAACGATGTTTCTAGAAATTTTGCCGCTACCAAGATATCGAATGTCATGAACATATAATTGGTGTTGTTTATATTGTTACTACGTGAAAGTAGCCTCTTATATCATGTGTCGATCTCGGATTGAAATTCATACAAATCATTGACACACTTTGCGGAGCTTTCACAGTTAGCCACGTGTAAATTTCTCCATAGCGAATGTGCATGATTTCTTTTACAAACAGATCTGTAACACATAACAGACGCTGTTATATCAATTACTTGTGGTACTAGCGACATCATTCGCGTCAATTTGAAAGTTTAAGTGCCCTCAATGATGCAACGTGTTTTTTCCGTGTTCCCGATAGAAAAACAATTTTATCCATATGTTAATCCGGTGTAAGCCTCAATTGTGCCAAATTTCATCAATATTGATCAAGCGGATAAGTCATGAAAGTTTAACAGACAGACAGACAGATTTTCACTTTTGTAACATTAGTATGGATAATACTAGTAGAAAAGTAATAAATTCCGTTTTTTTTAATATTTCATATTCCATTTGCAATTACTAAAATCGGCAGATAGTTTAAATGACAAAATGCGTTGAAACATTTATTTATGTTCAATGTTGAAATTAGTAATTTACCCTCCGTATGGTATTCGGCTGAGTACAATAGACCTCCCTCATTTCTTACCGTGGTGTCGTAGAAGGCGAATAAGGTATGTTTACCCGCCGTGTGGTATCCGGTTAAGTAGAATAGACCACCCTCTTTCTTACCGAGGTGTCGTATACGACTAAAGTAAGTTGACGTCAGGCAGGCGGCCGGTCGTAAAATACGCAGCCAAATCTTGTGACAACGTGTGTATAACATGTGCCGACACCACTTAGAGTGGGATAAGGGCAGGAGGTTGATGTTGGAATTATTAATTTTTGTTATAGGGGTCGTGTATTTTAAGTTATAGAGGTTTTTGGGGTCATAGGGGGAAATTTTAATATAAAATACCTTTGAAGTAGATATAATTTTAAATGTTTATTTAATTCTTAATAATTCGATTACATTATTTTGAATGAATCATAGTCCATTTATAATATTTTATACTAACTTCAGTTATAAAAAGAACTTGTCTAGAATGACTTTCACTTTAAAAGTTTTATTAAAAAAATAATATTAAAGTCGTCGTATTTTTTTTTGGTAAACAATAAAACCTTGATAACTAGTCAATTGCCTTGAAAAGTAAAATTATAAATCAATAAAATTTCCCAAAAAAACATACCAGAAATGAATTCTTAAAGGTTATAACCAAGGTAATAAAACCTAAAAATAACTACAAATGAAGGCTACAGAAACTTTCAATTTATAAAAATGTGGAAATAATGAAGCCATATTATTTAACACAGATTAAAAATGTATTATCCTTTAATGGTTTTTAAGATTAACTGACTAATCTATACTAATATAAAGCTGAAGAGTTTGTTTGTTTGATTATTTGAACGCGCTTATCTCAGGAACTACTGGACCGTTGGAAAAATTCTTTCAGTGTCAGATAGTCCATTTACCGAAGAAAGCTATGGGCTATGTAAGGGCAGTGTAAGATATTGAGGAAGGGTATAGGCTATATAACATACCTATAAGAAGAATAGGAGAGGAGCAGCAATAAAAAATAGTACGAAAACGGCAAAATTTAAACTTTTTCTTGCGAGCGCTGGGTAAACGGTGATAGTTATTCAAAAATCATGTATTACAAAAATGTTCCCCTCTAAAAGTTCCAAATAAAAGTCCGCGTCAGCAAATGTCTAGCTTTTAGGGTAAACCCACTGTGACCATTTTTATGGTTATCAAAAGACTATATTACGGTTCTTATCTTTCCATGCGGGCGGAGCCGCTGGCGATCGCTAGTTAATAATAATAAGAAGCAATTTCATTTATATGTATACAAATTAATAATCAATTATATTCACGGACGCTGTTATAAACTTCCATATAGATTAGATCTAGGGGTAATTGAACGCTGAAAGTACATTGACCTTACGGTACACGATTCGCTTATCGAAAATTGTAATTTGTTTAGTGCTTTCTATGTAAAGTTATAAGAATTCGTCGACATACACTTTATGTTGAACTAGCTTTGCCAGCAGCTTCGCCCGCATGGAAATCAGTGTGTTATATTTTTTTATCCCTGTTTTTGAGCATAGAAAAATTATTAACATATAAATTTAATATGAAAGACTATTTTTGTCGTAAATTGTCAACAGTCAACAGCGTAGCTTATTCGGGGAACGGGCTTTCTCGAGAAATGAAAATATCGACCGAGCCCCACCTACCCAATATTTTTTTTTTAAGTTTCTTTTTTTAATTTTGTAAAAAATTAATGAGCATTTTTTTATGTATCAAAAATTATTTTAAAAGTTTTAGTACACTAGTTTCGAGGCCATCCGATGTTAGGAACCACGTCATGAGTTTTTTTCACAGGGTTGTCGTTATTTTAAGTCTGGGTGTATATTTATAGTTATACACTGTCCATTATATTAACCATCTTTTGACAGATTGACGATAGTGATGTCCTAAAGATTCTCGTATGCGATACCATTCCGATTATAGTACCTACTATCATTAATCGAATTACGTACCTAAGTAATTCGATTAATGATAACCTACGTAAACTAGATTACTACTTGAGAAAAGAAATTCCAACTTTGAGAAAACTTATTGTTTCTTTGAAAAGAAGTGGTCTATTTCATGGTGAAAAATCTTCTTTGGTCAAAGTTTTGAACACAATTGGCTTTTCATATAAAAAGTTAAATAAAAGAAAATTATTAATGGAACGCACAGATATAGCTATAGCACGTTGTGATTTTTTAAGAGAGGCAAAGAAAATACAAGATTGGGCAAATATTGTTTTCACGGATGAAACATGGCTCAACGCTAACCACACACTATCTCGTTTCTGGACTGATGATACTGCTGATTCCACTTCCTCAGTACCAATGGGAAAAGGTGAGCGCCTAATCATTTGCCATGCAGGTACAGCAAAAGGATTTGTACAAGACGCACTGTTGGCATTTAAATCGAAGAAATCAAATGACTACCACGAAGAGATGAATGCAAATGTGTATGAAGAGTGGTTCAAAAAAATGCTCATTTCATTGGAAGAACCATCAATAATTTTTATTGATAATGCGCCCTACCACTCCCGTCAAATTGACAAAATGCCAACACAGGCTAATAAAAAGCATGAAATAATTAATTGGCTTCGGGACAATGGAGAAAATGTGGACGACTCAATGTTAAAAGTTGAATTAATAAAAATATTAAAAACCAAAAAGAGAGCAAAACGCTATGTAATCAATGAAATGGCAGCAGAATATGGCCATACTGTTCTTCGGATTCCTCCATACCACTGCCAGTACAACGCAATAGAACTTATATGGGCACAAGTAAAAGGGCATGCTGCGAGATGCAATACAAGCCCCCCATTCACAGCGAATAAAATGTTGCAATTGCTAAAAAATGCTTGCACCCACGTAACGGCCGAGAACTGGGCAAGTGTGGTGGAAAGAACTAAAAGAGTAATATTCTCTGATTGAGAACGTGATATTGCGTTTGATAATATATTATCTACACAAGAGCTAATAATAACTGCTACTGAAGACTCCTCATCGGAGGAGTCTAGTGTTGATTATCATTCCGACGACTCGTGCTAATAAAATAAATTAAAATATCCTGATTGTTTTATTTGTATTCATGTATTAACTAAGAAGAAAGTAAAACTTTATATAATGTTATTAAATGTCTTTTAATACTCGTAACATCGATTTCTACCGATTATTTTTAATCTGTGGCATAATCGTAGTAACCCATTATGTGTGACATCACTAAGTGGGCGGTACCCATCCATAAAGTACAAATATTATTTGTATGATATTTGTACGTAAGCAATACAAAACTTAATGAGCGTGAGCTGTCAAAAGACTGATAATATGATGGACGCAGTATAAGTATGTATTTAAAAATTATATAAGTATATGTTCACCAGTTGTCTGTCTACCATAACACAAGTATTAAGTTACTTACTTTGGGGACAGACGACCGTGTGTGTAAGTGTCCCATATATTTATTTATTATTTTAATCTAGTGGAAGTAGCAAAGCACTTTTCCTACTTAGCATAGCCTAATATAGTACAAAGTTAATTTTTTTTGTTGTTTAAAGAAAAATGGCGATTTCGAGAAGTACCTCGATGAACTGAAGCCTGTCGCCAAGAACTATCGCGACAAGATCATGACTGTAGCCATCGACACCGACGAAGACGATCACCAGAGGTAATTTTATAGATTATTTTACACCAACAACACACGCCGTATGGTATCCGGCTGAATAGGATAATACCACCCTCATTTCTTATCGACGTGTCGTAAAAGGGGACTAAGGTAAGTTAACTCGTCATGTGATGTCCGGCTGAGTAGAATAGAGCTACCTCATTTCTTACCAAGGTGTCGTAAAAGGCGACTAAGGAAAATGTACCCTCCGTGTGGTATCCGGTTGAATAGAATAGTACCTTCCTCATTTCTTACCGAGGTGTCGTAAAAGGCGACTAAGGTAAATTTACCCTCCGTGTAGTATCCGGTTGAGTAGAATAGACCTCCCTTATTTCTTACCGATGGGTCGCAAAAGGCGACTAAGATAAGTGGACGTTAGGCAGGTGGCCGGTCATAAGATACGTAGCCAAATCATGTGACATGTTTATAACACGGTGTGCCGACCCCACTTAGAGTGGGATAAGGGCCGGGATATAATGATAAAGAAATTATTTGTGCCAAACAATATAAAATGTATATCGTTAAGTTGACAATGGGCATGATTTGTACAGTCCTAGCGTGTAAGTAATTTAAGATATATGTAACTTGTACATTTTTGTTGTAAATAAAAAAAAAGTTGACAATTAATAATTTCAGTAATAGACTGATATGATATAATATTAAAATATTCGAGTTTTTAAAGTTTTCACACACATGCCAGTGACACATGCCAGTGACACATTTTTTTTTTGTAATTATTGGATGCATAAGGCTTAGCCTTGTGTGTAAAAAAGTGAGCTGCTAAAAAAAAACCATAAAATTGCCCCCATCTAACAATGTTATATTCTTTCTGACCCTCTCTATGATTTATCTATGCCAGGATCCTGGAGTTCTTCGGCATGAAGAAAGAGGAAGTGCCGTCTGCCCGCCTCATCGCCCTCGAGCAGGACATGGCCAAGTACAAGCCCGCCTCGGACGAGCTCACAGCCAACACTGTAGAGGTTAGTCGTTATTCATTTAAGTAGCGGCCTGTTATTATCCCACTGCTGGGAATAGGCCTCTTCTCTCCGTTATAAGAGAGAAGGTTTGGAGCTAAGACCTACCACGCTGCTCCAATGCGTATTGGTAGGTTACACATATCTCCAGAATTCTCTAGAGATATGCAGGTTCCCTCACGATGTTTTCCTTCACCGAAAAGCGTGTGATAAATTGCAATTATCAATTAGACACATAAGTTTTAATAGAAAAACTCATTGGTGTCTGCCCGGGTTTGAACCCATGATCGTCATCTAGGCCATCACAGCTTCACTCGTTATTCACTTATTCTAGTAAAATCTTAAAGCGTTAAGTTATTGGGAAACGGTGATACCAGTGACATTATGTACCACCAAAAAAATCAGTAGTACACAGGACCTCACAAATGGGATAATATTTTTGTCTTACCAAAATGGTTCTTAATTCAAATTACATAGGGTTCAAATTAAGTTGATGTTATTACTCTTGATGTTTATAATTTTTTCTCCATATTACCGTCACCACAGTAACGACTCGGGATCAATCAATAAATAGAACTTTCTGGATTGATTTGTTTTCTAAATAAGCGGATTTATCGCGTGTGTCGGGTATTTAGTTATTGAATAGCGACCAGTAAAGACCTCGGAAACTAAACTAGGGATATAATAGGGACCTCGGCTACATTACTGGACTACGGATCGAACTGTGCTCTTTGCACGGATACGCACTTCACGATGAAGAAAAACGTCCGTCGTAGCTAAACAGCTATATTTTGGAAACGACTCTAACGATTATCATGAAGATTAGTATGTAAGGGGTTTTTGTACCCTGGATCAAGTCTGAAAAATTGCGAATCAAGTCCTATATTTCTTTATTCGCGGATCGGATTGGTACATACATACTCGTATAGGTACCTAAATAAAAGCATTCGGTATCATTTGTTAACGCATCGTCAAATGGACAAATGAAAAGATATATAAAATAGATCTTATTACAACGACGCCTAGATTGCATTTTCAAAAGCTATCGGCGTTGTTCTTTTTTGGCGGTTCTATTGAGTTACGCCGCTGTCGTCGCGTTTTGTGTTTTTGTAAACAAACAGAATATTTTGATAGAACAAAATGATTACTCAAAACATTACTAAATTAAACCAAGCAAAAAATTACTTATATTTTTAAACCATTGCCTAAATCTGAATATAATATGTAACTTATCAAAATGTAAAGTCAAACGCTTAAATTAAACAGATTTTTATGTTGTATATACCAGCCCTTTCTCTTTTTTTTCATATTGCATCTTTTTTATATTCTCTAAAAAACGGTCTCGCAGTTATTATATTTAATATAAATTTGATTTACTTGTATATTAGAAAAAAAATTATATTTATATATACAACGTAAATAGAATAAAGAAGGGACACTGGTTCCCAAAATACAGTTTAAACATAGTTTGGGGGCCATGTATAATATATGTGAACACTGTAATATATAAATAAATAAAACAAATATACTTAACTTATCTCTTGAAAGAATCTTTAACATAATATACTTTTTCAAAGTTTCCAATTCCATGTAGGAAACCGTATAAAATACCTCTAGTATAACTTAATTTAGTGTACATTATTTCCTATCGTAACTGGAACGAATCTCATACTTTCTAAGCAAATAAGTTACAGCTGATAAAATGAATCAATAAGCTTTATCAGACTTATTTGATTCTTCACGCACACTTTAATTTAATAGCATGTTTTCTGTTACGCAAAATCGTGGAACATTATTGTTTTAACGTATGAAGTTTATGAGAAACAATATTTGTTGGAATTTTCTTACTATTTGGCAAATTGAAAAAATCATTTTAACTTCAATTGTTAATTTTTTTAACAATGCAAATTGAAAAAATTATGTTCGCCTAATTCAGTGTTTCCCAATGTGCCATGTTACACCTATCATCCCTATATAGCATACATAACTTTGAATATAAAAATTGAATTTTTCATTTAAGAAACTTAAATGATAGGTTTTAGGGAGAAGAATTTGCATGAATTTTATTCATGGACTATCAATTATTAAACAGGTTCCTCTAAATGTACTGAAATACTGCCATATTATTTATGTTTCAATATATATTATCCGCTCCGGCTTCGCACGGCATAATATATGCCACTCAGTGAAAAAAATGATTTAAATATATTCAGTAGTTTTGTTTTATTAATTACTGCCCGTGGCCCGCACGCGTTAAACTTGGAGTAAAACAATTCCCCTTTCCCTATACCATGAAGATTCCCTGCTATCTTAAGAATTCTTTATGTTTTGTTATTCCACTGTCATTTGCGTTTCGTTATTCCATGTCATAGTCGTTTTTGTTATACCACGTTTTATAGTGACTCGGCTGAAACGCGGTTGAACGGGATAAAAAGTATCCTATGTCCGTCTCCTGGTTCTAAGCAATTTCTCCACCAATTTTCAGCCAAATTGGTTCAAAAAAAAACATCCGTTCTTGAGTTATAAATAGTAAATAGTGTAACTAACACCACTTTCTTTTATATATATATATATATATATATATATATATATATATATATATATATATATATATATATATATATATATATATATATATATAGATTTACTATTTGGCATTTTACATTGGCTAATATAACTCATATGTTTTAAGTAGTAGCTAAAGAAATAGTCAAATATACTTTTTTTTTATTGAACAGGAATTCGTGCAATCTTTCTTCGCCGGCACACTGAAGCAACATCTTTTGAGTGAAGACCTCCCAGAGGACTGGTCTGCCAAACCTGTGAAGGTACTGGTGGCCTCCAACTTTGATGAAGTTGTGTTTGACGGCAGCAAGAAGGTGCTCGTCGAATTCTATGCACCATGGTAAGTAATACATTTATTATTCTAACATTAATTATTTATGTTCTGTTATTTATTATAGTGGTCGAATTTGACCATAATTCACGAATAGATCAAGAATAAGTTGAATTATAACCATAGAGATATTATAATGCAGTGTGGGAGCATACCTATAATTGTATCCATCGAAAAAAAAAGATGAGAGATTGAAATTAAAAAAATGATGTTAATAAGAAGGTCTCATTTAATTAAAAAATAATAACATGTCTCTATGATTAAAAGCAATAAACAAAAAATAAACCCTTTTAACATCGACCTAGAAAAGTACAAACAAAAATTGAGATAACAATTTTATCTTAAAAAGCAAATAGTTTAAAAAATGCCCTTCAGTCCGGATGGAGAAAAATAATATTTTCCAAGAGTTTCCCTACATCGCAGCTCTCTTTCTAACACAAGGTTATGTTCAGGCTTTCTCGCTCGCACACTATGCAATACATATTTGCAACAAGAGCCCTTGATAACCGCATTTCGTGATAGATAATAACAATTTGTATGCAGGTAATTATACAGGCCTTTTCAATAAAAATAAATGCAAATGAGCAAATGAGGCTTTATTATCTGTATCTTTTTTATGTGTATTTAAACAAAGATAAATATGGGTCATCTACCCTCGTTTATTATTCGTTGGGCTATTTATGGATCCCCAAAATTATAATTATGTTTGGCATTCAGGAACACTATGAATAGGCAAATAATATAAAAGACAAATATCAATCTATTCTCAATTAACCACGGAACCATAAACAAAAGACTATAGCGTAATTATGTGTGTGTGTGCGTGTTAGTTGAGGTATAGCTAAGGTCTAGGTGCATGGTAGTTTGTGTAATAATTTTTTTATTGATTTATTTATTGCTTTATTTTTAAAAAATATTACCGTATTGTACTCCAAATATAACTTGTAACTATTCCATGCAACAATGGTTGTTTATAAGAGATTGCTTACAGCAATAAGACCGCCTTTCTAGTGTAAATTTAATTTTAACAATTTAAATTAATATAGAATAAATAAAAATAATAAATAAATAAACTTTCAAAATCGTCGGAATGCGTAATTTAAAAAAAAAGGACAAAGTTGCACAATAAATAAGCGAAACTATTGTACATTAAGAGGCCACTATTAAGGCGAACGTATTATAGACGAACCTTTAGATACTTAGACTGTTGGATTTCTATGTCTGAAAGTAGTTCTGCCTTATCAATATACATGCCTGCCCAAACTTACGATAAATTTCAGTTTCCTTTATTAAAGCATATACATATGTAAAGTACCTTACAATCAACATTTTTGTCGTGTAACAGACGTGTTTATTCAAGTGCGGAACTTCGTTAAGACGTATTCAACGACCTGTAATTAATTGTCTTTGAATTGCTCAACGGTTCGTGACTCGATTATGTAAATATGTAACTCATTGTTGCTAAAAGTAAACTCGCTTATTGACACTTGGCCTCTATTATCTGTATTATATCCAGCCTTTTTTATGTTATATTGCACAGTTGGTAACATATTTTTTCCTGAAATGAATTAAAATTAACTAAATAAACTATGAATTAAACTTTATAGGTAGTTCTAACACTTACATAGTAGAAAGAAAAATTAATATTTTTTTGAATATAAATAAGATAATTAAGAAAAAGGTTTTAACAAATTTGATCCCCAATTCAATTGATGATCAAAATTGATTCAAGATTGATTTTAATGATCATAATTGATAAATTTGTCCCTACTGTTAACTGTTGAGAATTTACCTTGTCTGGAGCCAATCCAATCCAATCCTTATTATTAGCATGCATTGTTATGGAGTATATAAAATTACCCCAGGAAATGGGTCAAATTTAATAGAGATCTAACACCTTGAATAAAAAGTTTTAAAAAATTGTGATTTTACAGATTCCATAGTAACAAAATAATATTGAATCACAAAGTTTTTTCTATCGAAAATCGATTTTGTTTTCACTCAAAACCGATTTATAATATAGTATCTATATTAATATTATAAAGAGGAAAAATTTTGTATGTATGTAATTTGTAATGTTTTCCCACAAATCTAATAGACCGATTTCAAAAATTCTTTCACCATTGCCAAGCTGTATCTTTACTGACCAACATAGGCTATATTACATTAAGTAAAAATAGGAATCACTACATATTATAAAACAAAGTCCATATTTCCGTATGTACGCATAAAACTTTAAAACTACGCAACCGATTTTGATGCGGTTTTTTTTTAATAGATAGAGTGATTCAAAAGGAAGGTTTGTACGTATAATATCATTCAATACAAAGTAGTGAAATACTGTAATTTTTGAGGTTTCTGTAAATAATTACATTTTTTTCCGCTTACATTGCAAACGCAGGCTAAACCCTACGAGATTTATCAAAATGATGTACTAAGTATTTGTACACCTTAAAAAGGTCTACAGAAAAGTCCGCGATGGTATATGTCTATCTCTTATGGATAACCCACAATAGCAGTTTTTTTCATTTACTTTTTACGAAAAATGATGCCTTATGTTCAAAGCAATTTTTATACAATACAGCATTAATCCTTATCCAATTGAGTACCTTAAATAAATTGTCGATTTAATATAGATCAATATTGCCGTTTACAGCATGTAATTTAAGTGAACATTTTCGGAGATATTACAGATTTAAAATCCCGCGAGGAGGCCGCGCTTCGACCTATAAGCACTTCGAATTTAGCAGCGACCGGAGGCGCAACTAAATGTCCTTCTTTCAAGTTTATATTGTCTAATGATAAGAAAGCTATGTATGTTGTATGTAAAGACATTGTCTAATCAATTGTAAAAATAAATAATATCACTACATAGTATAAAACAAAGTCGCATTCTCTGTCTGTCCCTATGTCCGTATATCCCTATGTATGCTTCAATCTTTAAAACTACACAACAGATTTTGATGCGGTTTTTTTTAATAGATGGAGTGATTCTAGAGGAAGGTTTGTACGTATAATAAAATTCAATACAGAGTAGAGAAATACTGTAATTTTTGAGGTTTCTGTGAATAATTACATTTTTTTCCGCTTACATTGCAAACGCAGGCTTAACCCTACGAGATTTATCAAAATAATGTACTAAGTATTTGTACACCTTGAAAAGGTCTACAGAAAAGTCCGCGATGGTATATGTCTATGTCTTATGAATAACCCACAATAGCATTTTTTGTCATTTACTTTTTGCGAAAAATAATGCCTTATTTTTGAAGCAATTTTTATACACTACAGCATTAATCCTTATCCAATTGAGTACCTTAAATAAATTGTTGATTTAATATAGATCAATATCGCCGTTTACAGCATGTAATTTAAGTGAACATTTTCGGAGATATTACAGATTTAAAATGCCATGAGGAGGCCGCGCTTCACCCTATAGCACTTCGAATCCAGCAGCTTCGATTATTTTCTGACATCCCTGTGAATTACAGGTGCGGCCATTGCAAGCAGCTAGCACCGATTTACGACAAGCTGGGCGAGCACTTCGAGAAGGATGACGATGTGGTGATCGCCAAGATTGACGCCACCGCCAACGAGCTCGAGCACACCAAGGTCACCTCCTTCCCCACCATCAAACTGTACACCAAGGACAACCAGGTAACTTATTCTCATTCATCCTCCTGCCCTTATCCCACTCTAAGTGGGGTCGGTATAACATTTTTACGACGTGCCGCCTGCCTGACAACAACCTACCTTAATCGTATTTTACGACACCTCGGTAAGAAATGAGGGTGGTCTATTCTACTAAACCGGATACCACATGGTCGGTCAACTTATCGTAGTCGCCTTTTACGACACCTCGGTAAGAAATGAGGTTGGTACTATTCTACACAGCCGGAAACCACACGGCGGGCCGACTTACCTTAGTCGCCTTTTACAACACCTCGGTAAGAAATGAGGGTGGTACTATTCTAATTAGCCGGATACCACACGGCTAAACCAAGTAACTTTTTCTATTAAACCAAAATCAAATCAAAATAATCTTTATTCAAATAAGCTCTTTCAAGCACTTTTGAATCGTCAAGTATCAATATGATTAATGAAGCTACAACTGGTTCGGAATGTTGCTCTTACCGAGAAGAACCGGAAAGAAACTCGGCGGTCAATCTTTTAAACATTTTCATTTTTACATTATTAAACCGCAATCCTGTATGAAGCTGAAAGGATTTTCTAATCCAGACTTTTTTATCATCCAAATAATCTTCAATTTTGTAATGCGCTTTACGTATAAGTACATCTCTTATACTTAACTTAAACCTTCCTGTAGACTGGTCTAGTATGGATTGCGGAATTTTATTGTAGAAGCGAATACAGAGACCATCGAATGAGTTGCTAACTCTGCTGAGTCGCGACACAGGTATCACAAGCTTTTTGTGCTAACGCAAGTCCATATTAGATTATCATTGACTAGCTTTGACCTGCAACTTCGTTCGCGTGGACTGTTGTCGCGTGATAGGTTGATAATAGATGGTGCTTTTGCATATCATTCTATTCCTATAGAATTAACACAATTTGTTATAGCCTATACACTGTCCATTATATTAACCATCTTTTGACAGATTGACGATTTACATATTTAGTGATGTCCTAAAGATTCTCGTATGCGATACCATTCCGATTATAGTACCTACTATCATTAATCGAATTACGTACCTAAGTAATTCGATTAATGATAACCTACGTAAACTAATAACAGATATAGAAATCAACATTTTGATTTAATATTGCCTTAGTTTTTTGAAAATAAATGTTAATCCGTGTGTATTTATTATAATCATAAAAAATATATTATACATCAACTGGCAACATCAACAGACCTTCCGCTCGGCCGCCATTTTGACGTGATCTGTCACTCTCAACGAAACGCCCGTGATAGTCACACGCATTTACGTTCGCTGAGTGTTCTCTCGCATCTGTTACACCTTGAGTTAAGTAGCTTTATTCCTCGGAAAAACTTTTGTGAAACTTATATTAATTGATCGTGAAAATGCCGAAAGGACGTGTGTTGAAAGCACAATCGAGACAGTTAGTGTTAAAACTTCATGAGTATTTTGAGCAAGAAAATCAAAATGGCGGACCTCTTATACCTATCACGCAAGTCCGAAACCGTGTTGCAGCCGCGTTGGGGATCAGTCTATCAACTGTGACTAAAATCACTACTGATGCCTACGGCAGGAGCGGCTTGGAGCAAAACAAACCATCTACACCAAAAAGAAAGCGCCGGGCTCATAAGGTGACAGCTGTTGATGACTTTGACGCTGACGCTATTCGTCGTCATGTATATGATTACTACTTGAGAAAAGAAATTCCAACTTTGAGAAAACTTATTGTTTCTTTGAAAAGAAGTGGTCTATTTCATGGTGAAAAATCTTCTTTGGTCAAAGTTTTGAACACAATTGGCTTTTCATATAAAAAGTTAAATAAAAGAAAATTATTAATGGAACGCACAGATATAGCTATAGCACGTTGTGATTTTTTAAGAGAGGCAAAGAAAATACAAGATTGGGCAAATATTGTTTTCACGGATGAAACATGGCTCAACGCTAACCACACACTATCTCGTTTCTGGACTGATGATACTGCTGATTCCACTTCCTCAGTACCAATGGGAAAAGGTGAGCGCCTAATCATTTGCCATGCAGGTACAGCAAAAGGATTTGTACAAGACGCACTGTTGGCATTTAAATCGAAGAAATCAAATGACTACCACGAAGAGATGAATGCAAATGTGTATGAAGAGTGGTTCAAAAAAATGCTCATTTCATTGGAAGAACCATCAATAATTTTTATTGATAATGCGCCCTACCACTCCCGTCAAATTGACAAAATGCCAACACAGGCTAATAAAAAGCATGAAATAATTAATTGGCTTCGGGACAATGGAGAAAATGTGGACGACTCAATGTTAAAAGTTGAATTAATAAAAATATTAAAAACCAAAAAGAGAGCAAAACGCTATGTAATCAATGAAATGGCAGCAGAATATGGCCATACTGTTCTTCGGATTCCTCCATACCACTGCCAGTACAACGCAATAGAACTTATATGGGCACAAGTAAAAGGGCATGCTGCGAGATGCAATACAAGCCCCCCATTCACAGCGAATAAAATGTTGCAATTGCTAAAAAATGCTTGCACCCACGTAACGGCCGAGAACTGGGCAAGTGTGGTGGAAAGAACTAAAAGAGTAATATTCTCTGATTGGGAACGTGATATTGCGTTTGATAATATATTATCTACACAAGAGCTAATAATAACTGCTACTGAAGACTCCTCATCGGAGGAGTCTAGTGTTGATTATCATTCCGACGACTCGTGCTAATAAAATAAATTAAAATATCCTGATTGTTTTATTTGTATTCATGTATTAACTAAGAAGAAAGTAAAACTTTATATAATGTTATTAAATGTCTTTTAATACTCGTAACATCGATTTCTACCGATTATTTTTAATCTGTGGCATAATCGTAGTAACCATTATGTGTGACATCACTAAGTGGGCGGTACCCATCCATAAAGTACAAATATTATTTGTATGATATTTGTACGTAAGCAATACAAAACTTAATGAGCGTGAGCTGTCAAAAGACTGATAATATGATGGACGCAGTATATATGTTATTTCGGTGTATAAGGAATAATTGTGCCAAATTTCAGCGATATTGGTTCTGTGGATTCGCCGTGAAAGAGAGTAACAAACATACGTCCATACTCACAAACTTTCGCATTTATAATATTAGTTTTATTAGATTATTGGAAGTTCCTAATGAATTATCATACATTTTCATACAGCCGTGACATATAACGATGGATTGTGAATAACTTGTTGGTGCGATAACAAAATAGTAAGAGTACAATCTCATATATGTCGTATTTAAGGTCCGCGAGTACAACGGCGAGCGTACCCTGGCCGGTATGACCAAGTTCGTGGAGACTGACGGCGAAGGTGCCGAGCCTGTTCCCACTGTGGTAAGTACATATATACTAAAATATATATCCTCCTGCCCTTATCCCACTCTAAGTGGGGTCGGCTCAACATGTTGTAATATGATTTGGCTGCGTTTTTACGACCGGCCGCCTGCCTGACGTCAACTTACCTTAGTCGTATTTTACGACACCTCGGTAAGAAGGAGGGTGGTCTAGTCTACTAAACCGGATACCAAACGGCGGGTCAACTTACCTTAGTCGCCTTTTACGACACCTCGGTAAGAAATGAGAGTGGTCTATTCTACTCAGCCGGATACCACACGGCGAGTCGACTTAACTTACTCGCCTTTTACGACACCTCGGTAAGAAAAGAGGGTGGTACTATTCTATTCCGCCGGATACCACACGGCGGGTCGACTTACCTTAGTCGCCTTTTACGACACCTCGGTAAGAAATGAGGGTGGTACTATTCTACTTAGCCGGATACCACCCGGCTATACATATATACTCAAAAATTTACGTATTAATGTAAACATACGACTCTCTCTTCTGACGTATTCTTTATTACTGAAGGTCGTGTCCTATTCGAAAGTCCTTCACAGTTCTTATAATTCGCCTTCATTTCTCTCGGTGTTCGGCTTTTCTTACGGCGGATGTTACACAGAGACCAGTAAGTACGGTCTCTTGGTCAAACCAACGGCTAGGTGATCGGACGCGGGGTCGTTTTCCTTCGACCTTGCCTACCACTATTAACTTGTCAAGGTTATCTGGTTGACGGCGAGTAATGTGACCAAAATATCCTAAGATTCGTTGATAACATACTACACACTATTTTTTATAGTAAATTACTTCGTCCCCGTCGACATAAACTTTTAAGTAGCTTACCTACCAATAATGAACTTATTTTTTTATAATACATATAATTAAAAGTAACCTTAGTAAGGATCACACGCCGTCATCACGCCGTTATCAGCCATCCCGTATTAAAGATTATCACAAGGCCATTATGACGCATAATAAGTCCATCAGAAATTATAAGGACGTCACAAATTATGATCACAAAGCCATCACAGATTATAATTGATTATCACAAGTGGTAAATCACACATAAAAATGTTTCTGAACGACAAATTGGCAACACTGCATTGAATGGTCGCCTTTCCTTTCTACGCTATACACCGAGCGCACGAGTTTTATTTTACTCCCAGTAAATCTTCCGTTTTTTTCTCTTTTTTTAGCTGTTTTCTTTTGGTCCTCCGAGCCGGACACGAACTATCAGCTTGTGGATTTCCTATTTTAAAGATTACTGTTTTGTACAACAAGTTTCACACGGAATATGATCCATTATCACACGGCTATCACTAATTATGATGGATACGACCACATGTATCATACAAACATCCTTTAGACCATCTTTACTCAAAGTGTGTTCTGCGAAACCATAGTGTTGTGGTTCCGTGATACCTCTGTAAGGGTTCCACAAGAATTTAGAAAAAAAAATTAAATTACCTCTCTCTGGTCGAACGTTTTGACTCCGCGTCCGCGCGTAGGTGTATTTACTTATTTGTATAAACATGTGTTACAACAGTTGGTGTATTAGTTAGATATTTCTTTTTTAATATCTCCTATTATTCAATACTTACTACCCATACTCATACAATAATAATTATTATTGTACTTCCCATTGGTAAAGTAAGTAATAATTAGTAACTGTTACATTGTACTTT
Source organism: Morpho helenor (assembly GCA_029227775.1). Taxonomy (NCBI): domain Eukaryota; kingdom Metazoa; phylum Arthropoda; class Insecta; order Lepidoptera; family Nymphalidae; genus Morpho; species Morpho helenor. Next base: position 4,965,128 of record JARGCU010000032.1, on the reverse strand, counting down.
CTTTTAGGGTTCCATCAAGTATAGCTTCCCAAAAAGGTCCCGCCACCAAAAAAGTTTGGGAACCACTCCTTTAGACCATTATAATGCTACAATAACGTATCATGATGGATTTATGGATATTAGTTGGCTTATAATACTTTAAATATTCTTGTTATTAGTATCAATTCAATTTCTCTATTTCAATTACAGAGCGAAGACGACGAGGACGACGAAGCAGCGCCGAGGGACGAGTTATAAGCGCCCAATCGTTATACTTCCATAGCATAGATGGCGTAGATTTAATTACTTAGTACGGACCATACACCGTTGGAAATGTATTTATATACGATGCGTTCAGTAAATTACTTACAATACGTGATTTATTCAAAGTACTAACACCCGGTTATAATTAACATAAATACTATATTTTTTCAGCATTGTTTTTTCAATTTATTTTTAAAAAATTAAATTGTTCTCAACAGACTAGCGATGTGTCAGTAAAAATATTTAAAGCTGATATGATATCGTTTATAAACCAACAATAGATTGAAATTCTGTTTGTTTTTAACTAAGGACCTGCAATCTAGTCCTTTTGTCTTACTTTTTCTATTAGTACACTTCTTACCGTAGTCTAGTAAAATAATAACACTAACAAAATATGAACCAGAGACAATAAAAAGTTTTTTGTGGATTTTTTTAAAAATTATTGATATTTAAAATGGAGTCGAATTTCTTAAAATGATAGTTTAAAATAAGTTAACTCGCTATAACTGGTTTTAGTATTTTAACTGTATTTGAATTGAGTTACTGAGCATTTTATATCGTTTATCTCAAGGTGTTATTTGCAATATTTTTAAACTTCCGGTGTGTGGGATTACAACTAATTGCATTTCCTTTTTTTTACTCGACTGTTATTTTATTATTGTGTTGAGGTTGTATTCGAATTTGACATTTGTTGTATATCATTTGGAATGTAGATATTTTGTTTTGCTCTCAACAAATTTAAATATATGGTATAATTTTTATGCTAGTTGATCATCTATATAATTTTTTTCTATTAATTTGATAAGATAAAATAATTTTATTATTAAATTTTCTTATGCTGTAGACAATTAACATCTTACATTATATAAGATAAATTTTTCGGTTTTTTTTAAGTACAACCTATATTTTTCTAATCATAAACTAATGTCTATGGGTCTCGTATTAATTTCTCGATTTAATTAAACAATCTTTTTTATTGTCTTTGGACAAAGATTAGAGCACCTTAATGCCAAGCTATCATCCTCTATAAATTATTTTTGATTGTTTTGATATTTCATTATCGATATCTTCTGTTATATTGTCTTATTCTAGAGGCCGCATAAAAAGAAACTTAATTTATTATTAAGAAAGCATAATTTATTCGTATAATAAACAGCAGCATAAGCTAATGTACAACGTTTAAGTGTATTTATAATTTCTGTACCATAATGGCGTTTCGTTTTTACATTCCTAGTTGACATCGAACAAGTTTAGTTTGCGCTAGTACCATTAAAAATAAATATTTTTTTATTTTTATAAAATAATTAGGTTTCTCATCACAAAATAAATAATTTTTAAGGCGAAATTATACCAGTTTTTTTTATAGTATATACATTTTTTTCTTATTAAATCTAAAATTTCTCATATATTCAAAATTGAATATTTGTTGTCCTATTTGATGTTTCTGTTTCTGCACGTGTAAATAATTCTTACGACATGTATTTGCCAAATCCGCACTCGTGTATCTGTTGTGGATACAGAAATTGATAAATAAATATATATGAATATATAAGTTGTTTTTATTTTCCGTATGTTTTAGTTAATATTTTATTAGGATTTTTTTTAATTATAGGACAATTACACGTACGGTCGTACCTCCTCAAAGTATCTTAACATTTTTGTTATGAGTGCCAGACGAATAGTCAATATAACATATATAAATTTAAATACATACGTAAATAAAAAAAAAGAAATATAAATAAATATATGGGACACTTACACACACGGTTGTTCGTCCCAAAAGTAAGTAACTTAAAACTTGTGTTATGGTTGACAGACAATTGGTGAATATATACTTAAATATTTTTTAAAAACATACTTAAATACAAATATACACCCAGGCTCGAAGACCAACAAATTCATTTATAGAAAATGTTGGCCCTCGGCGGGAATCGAACCCGCGACCCGCGGACTTACAAGGCAGGGTCACTTCTCACTCCGCCAACGGGCCAATCAAAATATATAGTTATAGTAATAAATATATAGTTTCAAAAGGGGTACTTTCAGGGTGACCTTAAACCTAGAACTTAGTGTTTTATTAATATTAATACAGTACTTATGAAGCCAACAAATACCACTTCTTTAAATTCTAAAAGAATTTATAGGAAATTACTACCACCTTTTACTCGACACTGAAACAGTATATCTGTTGTCATATATTTTTGTATAATATAATGTCTGTGCATGTTAAATATTTGTATTGGGCTATCAAACGTAAAGTAAAAAATAAAGTTTATTAGCTACGAGAATAAACTTTTATTCCTCACTGAACACTTTCCCATACGTCCTATGTCGTTCGTCCTTCCTTTTCCTATTTAACCGTCTAGCTCACACACTCACATTCTGTTTCATGCATTCAACTAACGTTCCATTTCCACATATTGATCCAAGATACACATCTTCCACATCTGTCTAATAGATTGATTTTAAAATAAAAAACCTTTTCGAGATATTTAATTTATTATCTTAAAATACAACGATTAAAACATAAAATAACTCTTTAAATTATTAACATTAAGCTTGTTCCATTATAAATTATCACATTAACACAGAAATACGTTAAATTGAGACGAGTGGAATGGTTGAATTTAATCATAAAAATTAACAAATAGGGTATTAGAACATTGTTAAACAGAAAAACTTAGCTAAAATTTAATTTTTCATTCGACAAATAATAATTATAGCTTTGCCAATATTTTATATACGCGATCAGTTTCATTCAAACATTTTTGTCTTATATTCTCACAAATTCAAAGCTTATAGTCGAATGTACAAATAATAAAATTAAAGTCGCAAATTCACATTATCAGATTTGATTATGGAAAACTTTTTTGTAAGCCAATATAAATCTTTTCGAGCCCAAAATATATATTCTTTACTCTCAGTAAAGTTTCAAAGCCTTAATACGTTTTGTAATTATTATAAGTCAACAATATTTTATTATAGTTTTTCAGAATCAAATCCGATTAAAGCTAATTTGCAGACTTCTGAGAAAAACATTTTAATAGTACAAGAATCGTAAGCGGCTTAGATATAAGAAAGCGACCTACTTTGGTACAAATGGAAGGTAATATTAAGGTAACGTGTATTTGGGTTAGTCATCTACATAGACAAGGAATTTGAGAGGCGTTACAAGTAACTACGAGGCGGGGTATAATTTATTTAAATCGAGACAATTTATAGAATAAATAAATATATTGGACACTTAACACACGGTCGTCTGTCCCCAAAGTAAGTATATCAATACTTGTGTTATGGTAGACAGACAACTGGTGAATATATAGCTATTTAATTTTTAAATACATACTTAAATACAAATATACACCCAGACTCGAAGACCAACAAATTGATTTATAGAAAATGTTGGCTCTCGGCGGGAATCAAACCCGCGACCCGCGGAGCTGAAGGCAGGATCACTACTAACTTCACCAACGGGCCAGTCGGGTCAATTTATATAATTAGGCGTTGTTTTGCGGAGATCCATAATACAAAAGTAATAATAATTTTATTTTGCTATAATCTTACGACAAATTTTTCGTGATTTGCATTGAAATTTTATCGTAAAGTTTATCTCCTAATGATGCTTCCTTATGGGGCGAAACGATTGCATATATCAGGTATGAAAACGGATAGTTCACTCTACCTACATCGCGGACAATAGCAGAATAATAATATAATACTTTTGTTATATCGAGACATTTTGTTACCAATTGATTTTTTTAAATGTATAAGTATAAAATGTATGCACAATTATTGCACATTAAATAAAATTTAATACCATTTAATATGGTATATAATTATCAATACATAGCTATCACATAGCTCGACTGCTTAATTGGCGTCGCGTGGGGGGTAAAAAATAGGTGGAGGCTTTTATGGGTACGAACTAAGTTACTTACTATTAACGTATTAGTAATAGTTAAATACGACTGTAGTTCAGTTTAGTTTTATAACCCCAGAGACGGATAAAATTAACTTTATTCATAATTATAGACATTTCCAAGTTTATTGAATATTCAACTTACATAACATTTACTTAAACCTGGTCAAGCCAAAACCGGATGAAAAGAGGATACAATCGAAGCGGGCGTACACTTCCTTTCTCACTGTACCGTGTACCCGATTTAACTCTATAATAGAGTCCATTTTTTATTTCTATGGGTCGTCAAAACTCCCAAGAATAGATCGATCCCAATCATTCCATCCATCAACCATGGAATCCCGATTCGTCTGGGCACTGACCCCCACCATATGGTCCTTCGAGCCGGATTAGGTACCCTCTAACTTACCCTAAAAGACACCGAAACGGCTAAACCGATTTTATTAAAATTTACAGTCAATCTTTAGATTAATCTGGTAGATAAAAAATTAGTGATGATCGGTTCATTTTTTGACTGTCACAGCTTTGTTTCTAGGTTCGGTTTTGATGTAAATCAAAATCAGATTGAGCCACTTCAACGCACTGGACCTGGAACCCTATAAATCTCAATCTTGGCAATACCATTTCCTCGTGAATCCTTTATCCCGCACGCGAAAGCCAATTATACAGTTCACCTATAGTATACCTACTCGTCTATCGAATAATCATACCAATCAAATTATCATTATCATTTTTATCAATGGAGTATTTGGTTCGTTCAAATTGAATACGAAAAAACGTCTTATTTAATTCGTTATAATATGTGTATTTTCCTATAAATAGGCGTCATGAATGTGGCCATACAAGATGTACGTATATATAAAATTTCAGAATTAAGTTACTTTATTTTATAACAGCAAATTTCAGTTGTCTCATGGGGATTCGCAAACATTGTCAAAGTATATCTAATCATACAAAATAATTAATAAAAAAAACAAATAAAATTAATTAATCAAATATCAATAAATACAAATTTTCAGCTTCGATATTATCCAATAATCAAAATGAATAGCAGTCATGATTTTGATCGACTTTATTGGTATAATATTTTTTTTTTTTATCATCTCTACTTTACCATAATGGGTGATAAATTTTGAAAAATAGTTCAACATTTTTATGATCATTTTATTTAATTACAATTCAAATTGTAATTTGCATTTGTAACTTAATTAAAAATTGATTCCCTTTCTTTTCACGCAATTCTTGTTTTGTTTGAAAACCAAATACTCCTTTGCGGTAAAAATAAATAACCATTGTAAATGCTCCCATGGTCAAAATCTACGGGTACTTTAATATTGTTAATACATATTAAAAAAAAGTTTCTTATGCTATACTAGCATAGTGTACCTACTTGCTTAAATGCACTTAAATATATCGCTGTTCAGTAATAATATAAACATGTTGAAATATTTTAAGCTGGCCATAAGATAATATCAAATTAAAAAGTATCAATTTATGAGAATGTATAGCCTAAAATAAATAATTTTTATATACAATATAATAACTGAGCTGTTATTATGTTGTATATAAAAAAATATATAAAAATAAAAAGTCAAAATATAAATAAATTTCGCTTGCTACTCATGTAAGCAATAAGGTTTAAATTAATTAAACATTCATGAAATAAGTGGAAAATTTTCGCACTGCCATCAGAATTTAACGTTACATTCTTATTCAAATAGTGGATGTCTAATAAAAAACGTCATTTTGTTATAAGTGTTATTTAGATGTTTGCTAACAGAAAATAACACTTAGTGTGCGTAATATAATTCTATTTTTCCTACAATAAAAGTTGATCATTGACATTTTCTCTTGCAGTTTAAAATATTTCAACAGTGAAAGGCATTCGGCGTGAAAACGTGCTTTTTTATAGAACCATACTGTTATTATTTAATATAAATACAATTCGATGCGAAAAACAACATTTATAACTATAAAATACATACTTCGTTATATATTAAATAGGGATGTTTGACGATTTTAGTACTCTTAAATCGAATAAATAGGTTTTTCCCTCCTTTTTTCCCAACATAGTATTTACAACAGAAAGCGAATTATACATCATGAATTATACGTGATTTTAGGGGTCATTTATACTGTTCAGTACACATTTTGTAGCTTCCTTTCGCAAAGAGTAAGTAATACACTTATATATTACTATAAAAAAAACTCTTGTATTTTCGAGCCCTATAAATAGTGTTTATGTGTATACCCATTTGTAGGATCTTTATTTTAAGACCCTTATTCAGATTCTTTAAGTATATGATTCATTTTTATATTTCCCTCTTTTATTTTTATCATAAACTCTTTCGTAGCACATTTTTAATTAATTTATTACGAAATTAATTAAATTGAAGTGCCTTTTTAGGCACTTCAATAGATTATTTGAATATATTTTTGTAGCTTTCTTTAGGCTTATATTATTAAGTAGAGTATTAAGTAGTAAGGTTATTTCGGCGATTCAATACGCTAGTCATTTTTTAATAATGCCCATTTTTAAGGCATATCAATATATGTATTGATAATAAAATCGTAGAGATTTTAAATTTTATAATACTATTATACAGCAGTAGCTAAGTTAATTTCGGCGATTCAATGCGCCAATCATTTTTATAATACATCCCGTTTTTAGATATTTTTATGATAATACAGTATTAAGTAAGTTTTTTTCGGTATTTCACCGCGCCATTGTCATTATTTAGATACATATTTTATATTATACATGTAATTTTTTAATACATCCCATTATTATATATTTTAAGTTATGATAATATGTAAGTTAACTTCGGCGATTCAATGCGCCAGTAATTTTTTTAATATATCCAATTTTTGGGGCATGTTTTATATTACTATAATACAACAGTAGGTACTTTAATTTCGGCAATTCAATGCGCCAGTCATTTTTTAATACATCCTATTTTTAGATATTTTAAGTTATGATATTACATCATTAGGTAAGTTTTTTTTCGGTATTTCAACGTTGTCAATATTTAGGTAAATATTTTAAATTATGCATGCCATTTTTTTAAAACACCCCATTTTTAGATTTTTTAAGTTATGACAATACAGCATTAGGTAAGTTTTTCGGTATTTCAACGCGCCATTGTCATTATTTAGGTAAATATTTTAGATTATATCTCATTTTTAGATATTTTAAGTTATGATAATACAGCATTAGGTAAGTTTTTCGGTATTTCAACGCGCCATTGTCATTATTTTGGTACATATTTTAGATTATTTATTTTTTAGATATTTTAAGTTATGATAATACAACATTAGGTAAGTTTTTTTCGGTATTTCAACGCGCCATTGTCATTATTTTGGTACATATTTTAGATTATTTATTTTTTAGATATTTTAAGTTATGATAATACAACATTAGGTAAGTTTTTTTCGGTATTTCAACGCACCATTGTCAATATTTAGGTACATATTTTAGATTATACATGAAAATATAGCTAATAAGATCGCGTAGCAATAAAATCGTCAAACTCTCACATATAATATCGAAGCGAAACAGATCAGAGTGCAAACATGGACTCTTCGTCCTTCTTGATTTGCCGATGTCTTGGCGTTGATCCATTCTGTGGCCTGTCGTTGGCGTTGGGCAGACTTTCGGCTGCGGCCGCTCTTTCTGCCAGGAATTTGTCAAAGTCGCTGCTTGTTACGCTCTCTTGAGTACCGTTCGCCGCCTCTGAAGCGGCCTGATAAACCAAAATCTATGTTAAATTTTTTTCAAAACTTTTTTTTATGACTTCGCCGCGTGTTTCTCTTGTATTTTGGTATTAAGGGACTTTGTCACTTATTTACCTTTTTTATAAGCTTTACTTACGACTTGGTTCAACACTTAAATGCTAAAATAGCCTTAATTAAATAATTAAATATATCGCACTATTAGTATCCGGCTGAGTAGAATAGACCACCTTCATTTGTTACCGAGGTTTTGTAGAAGTCGACCCGCCGTGTGGTATCCATGTGAGTAGAATACACCACTCTCATTTCTTATCGAGGTGTAGTAAAAGGCGATTAAGGTAAATTGACGTCAGGCAGGCGGTCGTAAGATACCTAGCTAAATCATGTAACAGCATGTTTATAACATATTGTGCGGATCCCACTTAGAGTGGGATAAGGGCAGCACAATAAATATAATAATATGTATGGGACAATTACGCGGTCTTCCATCCCCGAAGTAACATAATACTTGTGTTATGGGTGATAGAAAACTTGTAAATATATACATATATAATTTTAAATACATAAATACAACCACATTCGAAGAATCAAAAAATTGTTACAGATTTTTTTTGAATAATTACTTTGGTGACTTACAGCCGAGTGTTTAATTGCCCCCATATATTTATACTTCTAAGAGTATAATAGCCAAACAGTGAAACTGCGTGACTCCTACCATGGGGTCACAGGTTCGAACCCAGTTTTTTAATTAACCTGTGCTTAATTGAAATATATCACAAGTCGAAAAAAAACCATCGTGAGAAAATCCTTATCTGGAGATTTAGAATTAACCAATCCGCATTGAAACGCATTGATAATTGCAATTTATCACACGGTGAAGGAAAATATCTAGAGGAAACCTGCATATGTCTAGAGAATTCTGGTGATATGTGTAACCTACCAATCCGCATTGGAGCAGCGTGGTAGGTCTTAGCTCCAATCCTTCTCTCCAAAAACGGAGAGAAGGGGCCTATTCTCAGCAGTGGGATAGTAACAGGCCGATACTTACTTACTTATATTGAAACAGCGTGGTAGGTCTAAGCTTAAATTCTTCACTCTACAGATAAAAGGTTTTTTGATAAATAGTGGTGTAGTAGTAAGCCGCTTTATTGCTCCTTAAATAGATTATGTCCGGCTGAATAGAATAGTACCACCCTCATTTCTTACCGAGGTGTCGTAGAAGGCGACTAAGCTAAGTCGACCCGCCGTGTGGTATCCGGCCGAGTAGAATAGACCAACCTCATTTCTTACCGAGGTGTCGTAAAAGGCGACTAAGCTAAGTTGACCCACCGTGTGGTATCTGGCTTAGTAGAATAGACCACCCTCTTTTTTACCGAGTTGTCGTAAAATACGACAGAGTTAAGTTGACGTCAGGCATGCGGCCGGTCGTAAAAACGCAGCCAAATCATGTGACAGTATTTTTATAACATGTTGTGCCGATCCCATTTAGAGTGGGATAAGGGCAGGAAGATGATAATGAAATAGATTATGTCGAAATATAATTTACATTTAATAAAGTGTGTATGGAATTAATATATTGATTTACGTATAAACATTAAATTATGTATGAAACTAAAAATTATAAAAAATAAAAATGTGCTTGGTGCGAATGTAAATAAATTAAAGAAATAAATAAAAATAAATATTTATATATCACCTTCTCCTGCTCTAACCAAGCGGATATCTCATCAAACTCTCTCTGATCCATGCCCGTCGGCTGTTGACAAATAAATGTATACATAGAAATATAAAACACACAAAACAAAAAAAACACAATACATATTACGTTTTAGAACAGTGTTTCTCAAACTTTTTTGTGCAATGCCCCATCTTAAATTTTTTTTGCCCCATATGTGTCATACATTTTATTAATTATATATGTGACACACATTTTTATACATATAAATATATAGAGTTATAGAACAATTATATTATACCAAAATTAATTAATAGAATAAATAGTTAAATTTGTATAAACTCTTTCTTTTTCTCTATATGACCTGTACTCTCTTTCTTCTTCAATTCTTGTCCTTTTCCTTCTGTTACTCAAAGGTTGACTGGAAGAGATCCTTTTTAGGGATGAGTCTGTCTTTATACATGTGCTTTTTTACTTTTTCTTTCTCTTTTCTAAATATATGTGTAAAAAAAAGTAAATAAAAATAAATAAATGATAGGTGATGTATATAAAAGACAAAGTACGGACATAAGCTTGCGGCTCCTGCCTTGCGCCTTGCAAAGGTACAAAATTCGTTTGTGTGTTTGGGTATAAGAATCTACAAATTTTTTATTACTAAAATACAATAAAATAAACATTTCTATGGATTGAAACAGTGATTAAAATTTAAATTTTATTATTTAAAAATTAATTTCTTTACTCAAGTAACTTAATGACAGGTTTTAGGTTAGAATTTGCTTTTTTCCTCCAATTTGTGCATCGAAATCTAACACCGCATTAAAATGGCCCAGAGCGAAAGGGTCCCCCCATTTTCGAATCGCCCCCCCTAATAACACAGTTTTCCACCTAAGGGGTGTGGGCTTAACGTTGGAAATAAGGGGTGTGGGCTTAACGTTGGAAAACACTGTCTAAAAACGTCACAAATAAAAGGGGGAATAGGGAAAATAATAAAAATATGATATCTCTTTAAAATTACATAGACACAAACAAAGTAGTGTGGTTACAACTAGTGAATTATATATACGTACAAGGGGTGTTCCTTGGGTTGCGCGCATGTTGGTAGCGGCCGCAAGCCCAGCGCTGGGCTGCTCCTCCGTGTTGTCCGCGTAACTGCTGCCCCTGGGACATAATACGTCTTGTATAAACTGTTTCTAGTTATCTATATATATAATAGACTGGCCTGTTGGAGCAGTGGGTAGTGACCCTGCCGTCAGCTCCGCGGGTCGCGGGTTCGATTCCCGCCGAGGGCCAACATTTTCTATAAAATGAATTTGTTGGTCTTCGAGCCTGGGTGTATATTTGTATTTAAGTATGTATTTAAAAAATATATAAGTATATATTCACCAGTTGTCTGTCTACCATAACACAAGTATTAAGTTACTTACTTTGGGGACAGGACGACCGTGTGTGTAAGTGTCCCATATATATATATATTATTATTTATAAAAGATGACCCCAACCGTGGAGGAGTACGTCCACCAACTCACGTAAGTAAAGTAACGGTAAAGTAATAATAATATTTATTTGATAATAGTTATAACACACATTTTCTGTTTTTTTTATTCTATATGTGTTATATAATTGTTTAAAAGGAATTGCTGGCGTCCTAACTAGGTCACGTAGTAACCTGTACTAAGGAGCGTTAGTTCTAACTTTAAACGTTACAGTGAACCGTTACAGTATAAAGAATGTAAAGTAACGGCATGTTACTATCCCACTGCTGGGAATAGGCCTCTTTTCTCGGTTTTATGAGAGAAGGTTTAGAGCTAAGACCTACCACGCTGCTCCAGTGCGGATTGGTAGGTTACATATATCTCCAGAATTCTCTAGAGATATGCAGGTTTCCTCATAATGTTTTTTCCTTGACCGAAAAGCGTGTGATAAATTGCAATTATCAATTAGACACGTAAGGTTTTAATAGAAACCCATTGGTGCCTGCCCTGGGATTGAACCTGCGACCTCCTTGAAAGAGTCGTACGGTGTTATACCGCTGGGCTATCACAACTCATGTAAAGAAAAAGTAAAAAGTGTCTGCCGTGTGGTATCCGGCTGAGTAGAATAGACCACCCTCATTTCTTACCGAGGCGTAAAAGGCGACTAAGGTAAGTCGACCGGCCGTGTGGTATCCGATACCTCGGTAAAAAGTGAGGGTGCTAATGTATTTTCAAACATAATAAATATAATTTAATTGAGAGCTGGCTAACAAGTAATAGCTGACTGAGCTGTGCGCTTCTTTAAAACACAGGAGAAAACAATAACATTATACTTTATCTCCCTCGCACTTTGTACCTAGTGTTTCGGTCAAGGTTATGCATTACATATGAAATGACATGGGATGAGGTACGGACATTCACCCTTGTATATGATATATCTTTAACTCAAAACGTAAAATAATTCCATTGACTAAATTACTTCACTATATTAAATGATTTTTTTATGTAGGCTGCTAAGGTTTAAAAGTACCTAATTAAAAATAATGTGGAATTATCGTTACCATCTTCTAAAATTGTTTCTCGTAAAATCTACTTTATTTTTTATTACTAAGTCGCACTGGCACTGATAGTAAATATTACCCAGTCTTAGTGGTCTCGTAGGAGATGTTACGGGACTGAGCGAACATGTCGAACTCGTCCTTAGAACTGGGCGATTTGTCCGCTTGTTCGTCCTTCACAGCTGTAATCATAGATAGATAGATAAAAACTTTATTGTACACAAAATTAAACAAAAAAAAAAATTATATAGTAGTGCAAAAGACGTCATTAATACGTACAAAGCGCGACCTTATCACTACATGGGAAAAATGTAAAAATAAATAGGTAAATATGTAGCATATGAATTTGATATTCCAAAGATAGCAGGAAATCTTATTGTTATAGGGAGAGGGCAATTGTTTTTCTTCAAATTTAACGCTTGCGGGCCAAGGCCAGTAATGAATAAATCAAAACTACTGGATCGATTTTATTCATTTTTTCCACTGAGTGACATGGGCTACATACTTTATACCCGTGCGAAGCAGGGGCAGGCTGCTAGTTACTAATAATTAATCTCTTCTAGGGAACCCCTATAGACAGATACAGTGAAAAAGACACGGGCAGAAACAACTGCTCAATCAATTGTTACATATTATACACTAAATATATCTATAATAATAATATATACCTTAATAATACATATAAATCAAAACAAACGTAAACGTCATTAGTCCAATCGCCTGGCAACTTATCTCAACCTAATCTTCTTATAGTATATTTCGATACTGTTGCATAATAAGGGTTCTTATAACACGAGTGTGTTTTATAGTATCACACGAGTGTTATAAGACCAAGTTATGTAGTGTCTTACACTACTTTATCTACTCTCATACTATAATACGTAAAACAATATTAATAGAAACCAAACTTTGTATAAATATTGAAAAGATTTTTTTAAAATGTCAAATGTTAGCGCCAAGGCGCAAACGACGATTGCGCATGCGTGTTGCGTCACTGCGGACTTGTTCATTGAAACCTTTTTTTTACGGTAGAGGTTCAATCTCCTTGGTTGTATCTTTATGATTAAAAAGTTATGTTATGATACAGGTGTCCATACAAGACCTGTATCGTAATAAAACTTTTTAATTTTTAATTTTTGGCCTGTACGTAATGAATGATAAGAATTTTGGCTTCAGTTTTATAATCTTTGTATTAATTATAGTATCAGAGTAGATAAAAGATATAACAAAACAATGTTTGGTGGAATTATTAGTATTTTATAGGTCCACAAACTCTGCAAATTGAAGCTAATATGCCGGGTTAATAGATACATAGTGAATCAAATCCCAGTTTCACCATTAAACAATTAATCAAATGTGATTTGAATAATTTATAGAATTAGGCGTTACTTTGCGAATATCCATAATACAAAAGTATATTTTTATTAATAATAATTTTATTATTAGTTTTGTTAATGTGATTTGACTATTTACAATCAGTTGAATCCAATTCGAATCTAATAGGAACCTGTTTTATTGCGAAATGATGTATAAGTGTAAATTATATATTGACGTTGCTGTAGACTTACAGAGTTTAGCCACATCAGGCACGTCGTCACTTAGGTCGATCAGCGCGTCATCATCATTTTTCTTTGCTAAAATACATAAATAAATATACAGTGCAAATTCTAAATAACGCTCCTCAAGCGACTGTGCATATTTTGACGTTATAGAGAGCTGTCGTTAAATCGAGAGAAGAAAAATCTGTCTTTTTTCTGATTTTCAGAAAAAGTTTATTTCAGACTAGTATTAGTAATAATAAAAACAATTTTTTTATCGCTATTGCGTATACTCTGTTATTTTTGTGCGACGTCTTTTGCTGCACCAATAAATTTGTTGTATTTTTAAATATTTTGCGATATTGAGGCATCTTGGTGATTAAGAAAGTAATTTGTTCGTAAAATACATAAACAAAACGTTTGTTAACAAAAGAACGGATTTCTTAGAAAGTTCGGTATGTGTATATGTTCGGTACCAACCAAAGGTAAGTGATATCGACACTTTAGGGAGTTTGTCGTTAAATCGAGTGACGTTACATGGAGTCTACACTGTAATTATTCATTACTCAAATAAAACTCGTCATATAATTTTTTTCTGATATTTACAAATTATCTCACGACGCCGTGTGGTATCCGTCTGAATAGAATAGCACCACCCTCATTTCTTACCGAGGTGTCGTAAAAGGCGACTAAGGTAAGTTGCCCCACGTGTGGTATCCGGTTGAGTAGAATAGACCACCCTCTTTCTTGCCGAGGTGTCGTAAAATACGACTAAGGTAAGTCGATCTCATGCAGGCGGCCGATCGTAAAATACGTAGCCAAATCATGTGACAACATATAAATGTTGTGCCGACCCCACTTAGAGTGGGATAAGGGCAGGCAGATGATGATTAACAAATTATCTCACGCTTCTTGGTAAAGGAAAACATCGTGAGGCAACATGTTTAGCAAAGTCCTAAGATGTATGTAGCCTAACAATCGGCATAGAAGCAGCGTGGTAGATCTACGATCAAATCCTTAGGACCAAGGATAGGCCTCCTTTTTTTTCTTGTGCCCAACAGTGGGATAGTAATAGGCTGTTACTTTACTTTTTACACGCTTTGCGGCTGTGAAGCTGTGGTAGCCCAGCGGTAACACCGTGCGACTCTTTCGAGGGGGTCACGGGTTCAAACCCGGGCAGACACCAATGAGTTTTTCTGTCAAAAACTTATGTGTCTAATTGATAATTGCAATTTATCACACGCTTTTCGGTGAAGGAAAACATCGTGAGGAAACCTGCATGACTAGAGAATTCTGGAGATATGTGTAACCTACCAATCCGCATTGGAGCAGCGTGGTAGGTCTTAGCTCCAATCCTTCTCTCCAAAAACGGAGAGAAGAGGCCTATCACAGCAGTGGGATAGTAACAGGCCGTTACTTACTTACGCTTTGCGGTGAAAGAAACAAAAAACCTATACAACTTTGGCGAAATCTTGGGATCTAAGATTCAACCCATCTATTAATGAAAAAAAAAGGAGGTTAATGCCCAGCAATGGGATAAGGGGCTGTAACTTAACTGTTATTTAAAAAAAACTCACGTGAAGTAGTCCCAGGGACTCCCATTGCGGCACCAAGTATAGCCGAAGGGGTCGCTCCACCGGTTGCGGCAATTCTGGAATATGTAAATAATATATAGAATTAGGCGTAACTTTGCGGAGGTCTATGATACAAAAGTAATGAGAATGTTATTTTGCTATAATCCGCGATAAAAGAAAATATATTTAATGCTAAATGTAGAGCGTACTATTCGTTCTCATACCTAATACATACAGAATTTGCAAGAACTCATGCACTACCCGACACCGATGACACAACAATATACAAGCACTGCACACATTCAGCACAATGTTCACGACAAAATCGTAAAGCTGCTTTGCGATTTTGTTGAGTTTTGAGTTCTTACAAATTCTGCATGCATCACGGTATGAGAACGAATAGTATGCTTTACATTTAGTATTACATATATTTTCTTTTATCGCGGATTATAGCAAAATAATATTCCCATTACTTTTGAAATATGTAAAAGAAATAAGTGTTTCATTGCAGAACTCGCATAACATAATAGAGACTATGAGATTATTTTAATAGAATCCGCAATGAGATAAGATCTAAGTCTTTTATGTTCTGGGATATGTGCTACCTACCAATCGGCATTGGACCAATAAGGTAGGTCTAAGTTCCAAACCTCTCCAAAAATGACTGAGGAGGCTTATGACCAGTGAGTTACTAAATTTTAAAAATGTTATCAGTAAATATGTACTATCACATTGGAGCGCTAATAGAAATTACGTTGGGCTCCAATAACACGTTGGGGTATTTATCACAACACAAGTTAAGGTGGGTGACAAAATAATTGGGTTCAGTTTCAATACAAAAGAAATAGTGTGGGCAGAACTTGGTAAACTATGTATTGACTAAAACAAAACTATTACAATACAAACATAAAACAGTGACTATAACTAACTTTAAACAACTGTGTCGGAACTTAACCAAAACGTTATACAAAATGAGACTAAAGAGTTAACGCCTCCGCGCAGACATAGTCTGACTCGAATTCAAAGATGTAGCCATGAGGCGATAACGATTAAAAACTCGGTATTAATCTAAATAACGTGCAGACTTCCCCGAAATAAAACGTTGCGTTGCTACATCATCATCTTCCTGCCCTTATCCCACTCTAAGTGGGGTCGGCACAACATGTTATAAACATGCTGTCACATGATTTGGCTGCGTTTTTACGACCGGCCGCCTGCCTGATGTCAACCTCGTCGTCGTCTGTCGCCTCGCCGATACCTCTGTCGTATTTTACAACACCTCGGTAAGAAAGAGGGTGGTCTATTCTACTAAACCGGATACCACACGGTGGGTCAACTTACCTTAGTCGCCTTTTACGACACCTTTGTAAGAAATGAGGGTGGTACTATTCTATTCAGCCGGATACTACAGCCGGGTTGCTACAGTACATCTAAAATATTACAATATTTCAAAGGCCTTCATAGGTAAATTACTTTAGCACTCACCTATTGTTTAAAAAGCGCGAATGACGTAACAGCAGGTTATGGAGACGGTCATTGGTAAGGAGCAGTTCCGCAGTAAGGGGAGAATCACCGGCCAATCGTGCTACTAACTCGGCCACCCGACTCTGCATCGCTTTCAGGGTGTCTGCCAGCTCCTGTTTAGAATATTAAATCTAATGTTATATGAATCTGCTATGCTGTTAGTTAGGTCTTCTTAGACCGCTAACAGAAATTACATCGCTGAGTGAGAGAATATTAGAGCAAAAGATTTACTACGATTTAGAATATCGTTGTAGAGGATTGCAAACAGAATTTATGTCTCGAGAAATTCCGTTCAATGGAGTGGACGGGCCTTTGACAATCACATAAGAAATTTTAATTTCAAGAATACGCGTCAGTCGTGCATCAATTAATTATTATGCAAGGGGACAAAACTTCGTCCCCTTTACATGGCTGGGTACAACGGCTGGGTAGTATAGACCCATTCATTTAACCATTACTCATTAAAATATAAACAACCGGGTCACATCGCGATAATCACGTTACCTTTGTATAAGGTTCGACGTTTCGGCAGAGTTGCATCCACCGTGGTCACGAACTGACTGTTAACCATTACTCGTTAGCCAGATCTTAATTATATTATTATAATTACATATTTATTTTGTTCGATTTTTTTTAACAATATTTAAGAAGAATTATGCCAAAGTTATCTTATACATTTGAGATCAGTGGATTAATTTAATGTCGTATCGTCGTACTATGTTTACTGGGCAAACATATAGTGTTAAAAAACTTGTTTATCTTTCGAAATGAGTATTAAAATGTATAGGCCTAAGTAGTTAGTAGACAAAGTATGGACTACTCACATTAAGCAGCTCGATGTCAGTGTCATGGTGCTGGGTGTAAGGCTGAGTGGTCAGCTCAGTCAGCATATCGTTCATGACCGTCATGTTGCCCTCCACCACGGAAAGGTCAGCGCGGAGTTTACTCGTCTGGCTGTCGGACAACGTCACCTGACCAACATGAAGACCAACATGTATTATCAAATTATAAATGCGAGTCTAATTAATATTAAAGGCTAAATAATATTAAAGGCTAAATAATATTAAAGGATACGGAGTAAATATATACTTAATATATAAAGCTGAAGAGTTTGTTTGATTGAATGATTGTTAGAGTGCGCTAATCTCAGGAACTACTGGAGCGATTTGAAAAATTCTTTCAGTGTAACATAGACCATTTTTTAAGGAAGGCTATAATAACATCACGCTAAGATGAATATTTATTTATTAACTATACTTTCCTATTTTCTAGTGAAAGTTAATGTGATGGCATAATTTAACCTTGATGCCTACACACATCACACCCCACTATGTATGTAATCTATACTAATATATAAAGCTGAAGAGTTTGTTTGTTTGATTGATTGTTTGAACGCGCTAATCTCAGGAACTACTGGACCGATTTGAAAAATTATTTCAGAGTAAGATAGTCCATTGAGGAAGGCTATAGGCTATATAACATCACGCTAAGATGAATAAGAGAGGATCAGCAATAAAACATAGCACGATAACGGCAAAATTTAAAGCTTCCCTTGCGTGCGCTAAGTAAACGGCGAAAGTTAGTAAAAAATGATGTATTACAAAATTGTCCCCTCTAAATGTTCTAAATAAAAGTCCGCGACAGCATATGTCTAGCTTTTAAGGGTAGTACGATTGCTAGTATTTTATAACTCTGCTATTAGATTGTCAAAATCAGCCAAATTTTGAATAATACTTAACTAATAACAAAGCTATTAATTGGCCCCATTTTCATCTTTCTACATCTTGGGCCCCAAATTGTATGAAAGAGTATCAGTTTCCTTTAAGAAACATTATTTGATTGAATATAAAATAACTTATTGTAGTATTAAAAAGTAGGTAATTGTATTAAATTATTATGTTTACATACCGCACTAGTAATTTGTTCTTGGGTAGGTCGGACTGGCGAATTCTGAGGAATTGCGTTGCGCTGCGGGGAACCTACGATAGGCTCACCACCATCCGGTACACTCTGTAAGAAATATGTAAATAATACAGCGACAACTTTTCTTAGACAATCAATAAAGTACACCTGTAAGTCAAGGCACTGTAAGTCAAGGAGCGTGATTCGGGGTGATGACTAAATGTTATTAAAAATAGTATAAATATACAAGTTCACCACGGTTCTCTTTTTACGTAAGTAGGTTCTCTTTTATACGACAAATATTACTGTTTTTATTGTAATGATTTATAAAGCTATATATCGAATCAGATATAGATATCAGATGAGATGGGTGAAGAGGCTATAGAAAAGGAATATCCCAGTAATTAACTATCAGACCACACATTGCTGATTATCCGCAGGGTAAATCCAAAGATTGCTAAAATATTTCATTAATATCTAGTCATTTCGAAGTGTATAAGGAACATACATACACACTTTCTCTTTTTTACATATAGATGTCTGAAACAGAAAGTTTTAATGCTCCAGGCGGATTTTCTTCCTTAACTTTTCAACAATTACCGTCATATTTCACTTTATTAACACAAAAACTTACCAAAATATATACTAAAATCTTCGTTAATTAATTAAATGATAAAACAGCATGAAATACGTTCAGCAGTTTTATATGTTTATCACGAACAGATAGACAGAATTGTGTTTTACAATATCATCATCCTCCTGCCTTTATCTCACTCTAAGTGGGGTCGGCACAACATGTTACAAACATGTTGTCATTTGATTTGGCTGCGTTTTTACGGCCGGCCACCTGCCTGACTTCAACTGACCTTAGTCGTATTTTACGACACCTCGGTAAGGAAGAGGGTGGTGTATTCTACTAAACCGGATACCACACGGCTGTTAACTTGACTTAGTCGTCTTTTACGACACCTCGGTAAAAAATGAGGGTGGTCTATTCTACTCAGCCGGATACCACACGGCTATTGTGTTTTACAATATGAAAGGATATATTTTAACTCTGTAATAAAAACATAATGACATTTGCTACACGAACCTGTCGCGTGCTATTCTTATTTACATACATATACATAATGTTAATACAAAAAATTTTAATGGAAAATAAAGCGACCAATATTTAGACGTCATAAAATTTTATATTTTGTTGTTATATTTTTAATTTCAGAGTACAAAAAAACTTATACCTAGAAGACATGTACAAAGAGGCGGTCTTATCGCTAGCAGCGATTTCTACCGGACAACCTCGTGTTTTCTGTTTAGCATCAGATTATGTACTTGAAAAAAATTTTTGCGATGTGTAGTAGAAAGCTAGTAGTATGATTGACTAATAAATAATCGAATACGACCAAATGAGATCGGAAACTTTCTCATAATCTGCTAAGATGATGTGTGTAAAAGTAAAGTAAGTAGCGACCTGTTACTATCCCACTGCTGAGAATAGGCCTCTTCTCTGTTTTTGCAGGGAAAGGTTGGCTGGAGTTGGAGAAAGCTAAGACCTACCACGCCGCTCCAATGCGGATTGGTAGGTTACACATATCTCTAGAATTCTCTAGATATATGCAGGTTTCCTTACGATGTTTGCCTTTACCGAAAAGCGTGTGATTAATTGCAATTATCAATTAGACACATAAGTTTTAACAGAAAACTCATTGGTGTCTGCCCGGGTTTGAACCCGTGACCTCCTTGAAAGAATCGCACGGTGTTACCGCTGGGCTACTACAGCTTATGCTGTGTGTGCTTTATGTAAATTTCTATATCAAAAGTAATGATAGCATTATTTTGCAGTGATCCACGTTTATTCATAAAATCTTTGTAATGTTAAGTTTAGGAATAAAAATCCGTTCTCATACATGCAGGATTAGTTACCGAACATATCACACACTACACACATTAGGAGCAGCATCATTAGGAGATATTCTTCATTACAGGTAACTATACTAGAATGATCGCTGCCCGCGTGGTAATAAGATGTGGAAACAGAGCGCCCTCTGTTGCGTTCTCTGTCGCACTTACGGGTCTTATGGCGGCCATAGTGAAGTACCGTTGACGTGTTGATGTTTTTTTAATATTTTTTAACTCCCGCTAAAAATGTTGATACACTGGTATAAGCGATACGCGTTTGAATATTTGTTTCAACACGTTTACTATAGCATTCCACAAATTGCGTCCATATTAATGTCCAAATGTCAATTATATAGGAGCACAATAACACATGTATTAAACATTACGTAATTAATAATTATAAAATAAACTTTCAAACTAATTATTAAATTAACCGTAGTCAACAATAGACTATATCATTTCTTAAATAACCCGCACTTACTAACAATCTACAGGGCGCCCGCAAACTGTTAGTCATCCTTTTAAGAATCGATAAGCGGTTATCGATAAGTGACGCACCGCACTCGTTGTTCCTAGTACACCGGCGGGCAGTCTTTGATATTTAACTGAGTTAATCTTGTATGTATGTATGTATGTATGTAGGTATGTATATATGTATTTAAAAATGTCGTTTTATCCCTGTTTTTGGGCTCTAAATTTTTTTTGAAATTTACATTGAATACAATCACAATTTTTCGCTGTCAAACGTAGTCATGGTAGTTCATTTGAAAATCCTAGGATTGAGCACCACCTGCCCACACACACACACACACACACACACACACACACACACACACACACACACACACACACACACACACACACATATATATATATATATATATATATATACATATACATACATATATATACATATATATAAAATTGGGATTGGGAGAAAATTGATTTACCTATTTAAAAAATCGATATATCTCTGTTTTTGGGCATTAAAAATTACTAAAATTTAGATTGAATATAAAACACTGTATTTGGCGTAAATTGTCAAGTCATCATAGCTTATTCCGGAAACATCGAACCCTAAGTACCCCATTATTTTTTCTTTTTTTTTAAGATTCTTTTTTATTTTGTTAAAAATTACGGATCAACCGGTCTACCAGGTAGTAATTCATTATTTGCACTCCATTATCCTTTATTTATTATGTGAGTTTGTATTATCAAAATGCTATAGATACGCCGCAGGTAAAAGTTAGTGATACTATAAAAGTATGTTAATCCATACTTAATAACACAAAGTCCCCTACAGATGTCTGTCTATATGTAATCGATTTTCTAAAAATCTACCGAACTGATTTTTATAAGGTTTTACACTAAAAGATATAACAATTCTTCGGTTTAGGTTAGGTTATAATACATTACCGTTTTATGTAAATTGTGTTGTGGTGCGGTTTTTATATTCTTGTCTGCTGAAAGCTTTATTCGCGTGGGTCGCGTAAACCAGCAGATATACACAAAGGTAATGTACCAGAGAATTGTAGATCTACAAAAACACTACTAAAAAGTCCGCGACAGCATGTCTCTATCTTTTATCGTAAACTCACTATAACTACTTTTATGTTCAAATTTTCAACACGGGATAATTTTCGCGTGCCAAATTTTCACGTGGGCGAAGTCATTGGCTAGTGATCTATATGATATCTTATCTACTATCACACACTAGCTATCTCCGTTTTTGTACAAATATCAGAGTGGTTTCTTTAATTAAAAGTTCAAGGACCGTAGTGAAACTGGTATATTTATTCAAAAATTATTCACTGTTTATATTAACATTATAAAAACAAACCAAATGCTACTCTCTTAGCATTTGATCTGGTGTATATTAAAGATTAAATTCTGTCTAAGTTATGTCTGAATATGGATCATAATAAAGGTTGTAATAACGATTCCCAATAATCATTTAGCTACAAAGACGGGTTGGTAATTGTAAAACTAATTGTATAACGCATTATAACACAGCAATATATGTTTTAATTGCTTAAAAAATCCATATTTAATTTATTATAAGCGAAGTTAGATTAATAAAAAATTATTATAAGCGAAAATTTGTTTATTTTATTTATTTATTTCATTTATATACAAAACAATTTTACATGTTCTTAAAACTTAATCTAGTGATTAGAAGCTCCATTTAAGCAAGCAATGCATGTATCTGGAGTCTCTATCCTTCAATAGCTCTATGCACATGTAAAAACATAAACAATTCAATTTAATAAATATAAAAAGTGTTAACTCCTGTAACTTGTGCATGTGCGGCGTTGTGTGTATGTTTTTCTGTTACGCTTTCACGAATAATTTACTACAGCGATATCGATAGAATTTGGTACAATTGAATTTTATATACAAGGATAACATATAGGATGTAAAGAAATCCTGTTTTTCCTTTATGAAACGGGAAAAAATTAATTGAGAGATAACACTAAATTTGCCGCGAAAACAGGCACATCTTGTAGATAAATAAACAAAAACATCGTCTTTTAGTTACATGATAGATATTATTTCACTAATCTTTAAAATGCTCATTTAATTGCATTTTAAAGATTGTCGTCGTAAATCGTCGTATTTACGGTGTTACAAATACATGAATACAAAATTTTGTGAGAATCCAGAACAAATATTTAAAAAAACTGTACGAAACACTTACTCGCTGCGGTGTAAATATAGGCGCCATTGCATCAAGATCTGTCATCGGAAACTCGACACCTTTCGTCCGCAGCTCGGTGTAGACTTGACCGACACCCTGTGGACAGACAACATATACATAATGTATATATACATTTTTTATTTAATCAACAAACAAAAAAGATGAATTTTTGTCGAACAGTCTAGTGTAGCATTTTTATGACTTATTTTTAAAGGTTTGCGTGCGTTGTCATTCAATTTTTAATATATTAAACACGCGGTCGTCCGTCCTCAAAGTATCCTAATACTTGTATTATGGATGACAGACAACTGGTAAATATACACATATGTAATTCTAAATCATACGTAAATACAGCTAGTATCGAAAAACCCACAAATTGTAACAAACTGTTTATTAATGAAGAGTGTGTTTTGAGCGCTTTCAAGATTGAACGTGATTGGAATTATGCCTTCACTATCGGCGACGATCATTGATCGTGATCGCCGACTACGGACACGATCATCTAGTACTAGTGTCTACACGGTCTCCGTATCACTACATAGTATAAAACAAAGTCGCTTTCCCTGTCTGTCTCTATGTCCCTATGTATGCTTAAATCGTTAAAACTACTCAACAGATTTTGATGCGGTTTTTTTAATAGATAGAGTTATTCAAGAGGAAGGTTTATATGTATAATAACATTCTATACGGAGTAGAGAAATACTTTAATATTTCTAATATACTTTAATGTTTCTAATGTGATGTCGTAAATAATTAAATTTTTTTCCGCTTACGTTGCAAACGCAGGCTGAACCCTACGAGATTTATCATAATAATGTACTAAGTATTTGTACACATTCAAAAGCTCTACAGAAAAGTCCGTGATGGTATATGTCTATCTCTTATGGACAACCCACAATGCTATTTCTTTTTACGAAAAATAATGCCTTATTTTCTAAGCAATTTTAAATAATACAGCATTAATCATTAAGTACAGTTAGTCCAATTAAGTACAAATACATTGTTGATTTAATATAGATCAATATGGCCGTTTACAGCACGTAAATTCAATGAACATTTTCGAAGCAGCGGGTTGCTAGTTATTATATGTATCACCCAGCAATTCCCCTTGATAAGTATCCGCAAAACAGACAATTGTCGGGTTGGCGATCGTAGACGATCATAGACGATGATTGGCAATTAGCACCGAGTATGCCCTCTACACGATCGTAGCACTTAATCTTACCAATATTATAAATGCAAAAGTTTGTGAGTATGGTTGGATGTTTGTTACTCTTTCACGACAAATCCGCATAACCAATATCGATGAAATTGGGAACAATTATTCCTTATACACCGGAATAACATATAGGCTTTAGTAATCCTGTTAATTCTACAGCAATAGGATGACATTGAAAAGCGCTATCTACTATAAACCTATCACGCGACAAAAATCCACGCAAACGAAGTTGTGAGTTAAAGCTAGTCGCTTATAATCACCCATTATGAAAAGGTGTAATTAGATGTTTTTAAAAAACAAAAACTGTACTGTACTGTACAAGATTTGTTTCTAAAATCAGGAAAAGCCAATGCTAGACTCCGGTATAAAGATCAAATAACATTTTTTATTTACTTAAATAACTATATTGTATTTGTTTAAACCGTAAGAATTGTGTCGTGGTTTGTGACATAGAACAATACAAGATTACAAGGCATCTACTACTTTATTGCTTACGACATTTACCAAGGTTGTATTACAATAAAATAGCTACTTAATACAATTTTAAGATTAAGTTAGATTACAATTTAGCGAGTGTTAAATATGAATGTGGATGGATATGTGACTTCAGGGAGGTCTAAAAAGAGATGGTTCGATTGTGTGAAGTATGACATTCATGTAAAAGGAGTAGCGTCAGCGTTGACGAATAATATGACAGAATGGAAGAGAAAAACGGGTTGTGCCAACCCCACTTAGAGTGGGATATTAAAACCTATATAATAACCGATAGACCACGTATATCCTCATATCCTGCATTGACTGTTCTAGTATAATAACTCTATGGATGCAACTGATTTACATAAAATGAAATGAAAATTAATATAACTTACCTGTAACTCGGGCTGATTTTGAAAAGCATCAGCCCAACATTGGATAAGACTAAGCACCTTTTCCTGCACCACTGTTGGCGGATCGTTTTTAGGGCCGATAAGTTTTACCTGAAAAAAAAAAGTGTTAGATAGAGAGTTACAAGGTAAATCTTCCAGCTTAGTAGTAAATAATACACAAAAATTAACACAACACATAACCTTCCACATTCCACATCCAGAAAAGGACTTTCAATTTTACGTATTACCTGGACTATAAGACATCAATAGTTGCACCAACTCAACCCCATATCTATTAAAGAATGTCTACAAATTTATGCAAATAACTATCCACATAACTATAAACAATATATACATAGCTTTGTCTATGATATATGCTAATGAAGAAATAAACAAGTTCCAATGGTTAGCATATAACGTAGAATATATTGTCTACAATGTGAAATGTTTAATTTAACGTTAAAATTGCAATGCAAATACATGTATTATTAATATATTTATTTATTTAAAAACCTTAAAAATATTGTTTTTTAATACACGCATTACACGGGATCAAATTACTAATTAAAATAAAATAGTCAATTTCTGACAATTCTTTAAAATATTCTAAACATGTGTTATTATATTAAAAATTCAAATTTAGTTCACCGTCTGGCGACCTTTACAGATGATCTGTGAAATCACTGCGTATATATTTTTATTTACGAATCCACTTTTAAAATTGATTGTAGATTCATATAAATTTAATAAACTAAGCTAACGACTCATTTAAGTGAAATAATGTAACCTTTTTGTACTGGCTAATTAGGAAACCAGTCATTAACTTCCGAAGCCCTATGATATAGAATTAAGCGGGGACAAAGAATGTCATTTTTTGTATATACGCAGTATAATCTAAAGGCAGGTTTGAAACAAACGAACATAGAGCTAGATAAGAGCAGCCTTCCTCGATCGATCGAAATAAATGAATTTTGAATTTTTGAATTTTGAATTTCTTTGTTGTTATTTCTGCGTTCGCAAAGATTTTACGGAATAATCTAAGAATGCTCGCTCGCTTTATGCAACCGCTCTCGTGCAAACAGTGTGCTTAAATAGAGTTTTTATAACCTACTCGATAGCGTTAGCGTAACACCAATCTGTATGACTCTACAACAGTGACATCTAGTGACCGCTATTCCATCGCCATACAAAATGGCCTAACACTATCGCGATCGAGTAGGTTAAAAAGATGGGCCTGGGCACAAGGGTTGTCTACGAAGTTTTGAGACAATTATTAACACTATTGTTAGATTTAGATATGGGTAGTTCTATTCGTTTGTCTGTTTGATAACTGTATTTGCAGTCATTTATAGATGTGATTAGAAAAAACTGGTAGAGAAGAAATAACTCAAAAGTACTGTTTTTTGGTAGATTTTAAAGTTTCGCTATTCATACAGATTATTATAGAACTGACTAACAGTTCGTGAACACGGTGGATGCAACTCTGCCGAAACGTGGAACCTTCCCGTCGAATTACCTACAAAGGTAATTCGATTATAACGCAATGTGACCAGTATGTTTATATAATATAATAATATATAACGAGTATTGTTTTTTGTTTTATTTTCTTTCTTTTCTCTGTTCCACAATTGTGTTTGGTTTAAAGGTCTTTTTATCTAAGATAGCTGTAAAACAGCGTTTAATAAAAAGCGATCCATATTTAAACTAAGTAAATATGCGTTAATATGCTTATACTGAGTAAATATGAGTGGAAAAAATTTATGACTAACAAAAATAATCTTTAAAAGCATGTGATAATTTCAAATGTTTTCGTAATCAACGGAATCAATCATATTAGTAGTAACTTGTTTATAATTGTTGTGTAATCTGATATCATTAGCACGCAGTAGCAATAAAATGTTTCAAATAATACATTTAGTAAATGGTTACATTTTAAGGTTTTAATTATTGAGTGGATTGTAATGTATTTGACGCAATGGCGTAGTTATCGGACAGCTAGATAGGCTAAAGTTAGTTAGGATAACTGAGGTGGTCGATATATCTGGTGCTCCCGATGCATCGAATAGCGGAGGGAGGGGCCAATGTTTAGAGAGGCCCCGACCCGGAGGTAATGCTCTCTGGGGTATAGAGCCCCTGCTGGGGGATGGGGGGTTACCATATCCCCGCCACCAGCAGCGTGGTGGAGCACTGCCAGGTTTTTAGTCGGTGCGAATCTGTTACACACGCCGCTCGTCCCCGTCGGGGTGTGACGACCCATAATGGGGTTTCCTGACATACAGAGTGCCCTGGGACCCCGGAGGGCCCTTCTGAGCTTAACCCCCTTCCCTCGAACATCGAATCCGGAACACATAATTTTAAATATTTTAGATGGGGATGGATGGGGGGCATTCCCTAGTTACGCCACTGATTTCAAGGCCACACATCTAATACGCAGCATTTCTTACTCAGATATGTGTTAACACACAGCATCATTAAAAACAATTCAGTAGATTCAATTTAAAAATATATAATGCAAGTAATAAATTAGATAAGAATTAAGGTGTCAATAGTATAGACATTAATGAAATCATTAGTTAAATATTTCTACATTTGTATGTAATCTTCAATATTTAAATAAGTTAATCTTGTGTATATATATATAGAATCCGAATTTCGGAAACGGCTGCAACGATTTTCATGAAACATTGTAGGTTTGTAATTTTAGGGACTTTCGGGAGCGATAAATCGATTTAGCTAGGGTTGTTAAACAGTTTTAACTCTATATGTCGTTTTATCAGTTTTCGGACACAATAAAAAGTGCTAAAATAGGAATAGAATGCGAAGCTCAATTTCGCTGTCATTTGTAAGTTTGAATAGCTCAATGGCGAACGGGCGGACTATAAAAGTGAAAAAACCCGGTATCAAGTTGTACATGTCACCATTTTTTTTTTAAGTTTTTTATTTGCATTTTCACCCAGTAAGTAACGGCCTGTTACTATCCCACTGCTGAGCATAGGCCTCTTCTATCCGTTTTTTTGCAATTATCAATTAGACACATAAGTTTTACTAGAAAACTCATTGGTGCCTGCCCGGGGTTTGAACCCTAGACCTTCTCGAAAGAGGCGCACGGTGATACCGCTGGGCTACCACAGCTTAAGCATTTAAGGCCTATACGTATTAGTAAATAATTCCATTGCTTAACACTGGATTGCTAGCAGTCTCACTTATTTAATCTTAAGTTATCTTCATGAAATCGTCATGAAATATAAAGTATAGACTGATAAGATAATCCGTTTGGGATTTTTAAAATACTTATTAAAATGATTGATCTTATCATAAAGATATTGGAAAAATAAAAGTGACTGCACATATAGTCAAAACAAAACAGACAGTAAAATAATGATGACTTGCCACTTGCATGTGATTTTCCCTAAGACAATCTAATCATTGAAGTGGGTATACACAGAGCAGAGCAGACATATGCACAATACAAAGTCAGTATATTACATACTAGTTTTACCCGTGACTTCGTTCGTGTAGACTGTTGTCGTGTAATAATCGTCGATCTGTCGATAATAGATGGCGCTTTTCAATGTCATCCTATTCCTGTAGAATTAACAGGATTTCTATAGTTTATGTTATTCCGGTGTATAAGGAATAATTGTGCAAAATTTTATCGATATTGGTTTAGCGGATTCGCCGTTAAAGAGTAACAACCATTCATGCATACTCTCAAACTTTCGCATTCATAATATTATAATAGGATAGTAGGATAACATAAAGTAAAATAGATGTTGCACTAAAAAAAATAAAAATCTTATTTAACATAAACAAATTCACGAAAGCTTAACAGAGAATTAAAATCTTTTTAGTATACAATACTAAAAAGATTTTAATTTTAATTTAAGAGTCGCTATGATATTTTTGGAATTTGTTGAAATGTTCAATATTTAAAATAACCCATCTCTATTACTTTATGGTAAGTGCTACTACCAGGAATATAGCAGAGGGGAGGAGTTGTTTCTACGATCAATAGATTAAAAAAAAAATTGTAGTCATCAACCTAGAGTTTGAAAATTGAATTAGACTTTATTACTAATACACTTACCTGGTAGAGATGTAGGTAAAATAAATCTTTAATAAATAAATAAATATATGGGACACTTACACACACGGTCGTCCGTTCCCAAAGTAAGTAACTTAATACTTGTGTTATGGGTGACAGACAACTGGTGAATATATATACTTATATATTTTTAAATACATACTTAAATACAAATATACACCCAGGCTCAAAGACCAACAAATTCATTTATTGAAAATGTTGGCCCTCGGCGGGAATCGAACCCGCGACCCGTGGTGCCGAAGGCAGGGTCACTACCCACTGCGCCAACGAGCCAGTCAACATGTCTTTTAACATGTAGAGTGAAAATGTTACCATTTAAATATTTATAACAAATTACTCATTTTATATCAGATTTGCAATGTTTATATAGACATCTCTACAAGATAAAACAGATAGAAATAAATATTTAATATACAGTCTCCAACCAACCAATCAAACCTTTATTTTATCAGATAAGATACAGACGAATGTAAATTATTAAGATTTACATCACTCACCTGCTATAAAAACTATATTATATATCCTCCCACCCTTATCTCACTCTAAGTGGGGCCGGCACAACATGTTATAAACATGCTGTAACATGATTTGGCTGCGTTTTTGCGGCCCCCTGCCTGACGTCAACTTATCTTAGTCGTATTTTACGACACCTCGATAAGAAAGAGGGTGGTCTATTCTACTTAACCGGATACCACACGGTGAGTCAAATTACCTTATTCAGCTTTTACGACACCTCGGTAAGAAATGAGGGTGGTACTATTCTACTCTGCCGGATACCACACGGCGGGTCGACTGACCTTAGTCGCCTTTGACGACGACTCGGTATGAAAAGAGGGTGGTACTATTCTATTCAGCTGGATACCACACAACTAATAAAAACATCCATAGTATGTTTGAAATAAAAATACTAGAATGCATGTTGCCAAAAATATAAAAAAATGGAAATAATACAGGACAGGAGAATGATGATAAATTATTAATTGACAGCATTGATCTGGTGATGAGAATTATAAACATTATAGGAAATTACAAAAATAATTATAGATATATAATAACACTAGCAACCGCCAGTGGCTCTGCCCGCATGGAAAGATTAAAACCATAATAAAGTCTTTTGATAACCATAATAATCGTTAAAGTGGGTCAACCTTAAAAGCTAGACATATGCTGTCGCGGACTTTTATTAAGAACTTTAAGAGGGGAACTATTTTGTAATACATGATTTTTGAATAATTATTACTGTTTACTCAGCGCACACAAGGAAAGCTTTAAATTTTGTTGTTTTTGTACTATTTTTTTATTGCTGCTCCTTTCCTATTCATCTTAGCACGTTGTTATATAGCCTTCCTCAATAAATGGACTATACACAGAAAAAATTTTTCAAATCACCCAGTAGTTCCTGAGATTAGTGCATTCAAACAAACAAACAAACTCTTCAGTTTTATATATTAGTTTTACATAGTGGGTTGTGATGTGTGTGGGAATCAAGTTTAAATTATGCCATCACATTAACTTTCACTAGAAAGTAGGAAGGTATAGTTAATAAATGTAACATATATTATATTTGTATAAGAACCTAAGCCAGACTCATAAAATGAATGCAGTTGATTGATGGACATCTGTAATTTAGCAAATTTTGCAAGGTTGTAATAATAAAATGAAATATAGTTGTAATTAATATGTTTTAAAAACAACTACTACATGGCTGACCTATTTAACTTGCAAGCTAGTGGCAAATGGACATTAGAGAAGAACTTATAAACAAAAAATGATTTGAGCCATATTTTTATAGTATTATTTTAGATAATAAGACTAAGCATACATTCATAGGTAAGATAAACTGATCAAATTTTTTTCTTAAAATTTTTTTCACTATTGTATGCAGATCTTACATGTCTCTATTAGACACAATATGTATACATTAAAAAAACCTTACTTTTTAGGTCACAAGATTAGTAATTGGGCAGATCTATCTATATTATGATTTTAAGGACTGTTGAATTTAAGATGACCTAAATATATTTTTACAGTATGCAATGCAGTGCAATAATGAAACTTTAATAATGAAAATTATATTATAGTAAACACACTATAATACAATTTTAATTATTAAATAAAAAAACATTAATGTCTTAAATAAAGTTAAATAGATGGCAGAGAACTTGATATGTTAAACTAATAATTAGAAATTAGAAAGTGTTTGAAATTGGAATTACATGAATTTTGAGAACAAGTTTTTAAGTTTAATCGATTCATAATGGGCTACAGGGAAACAACAGTGCATGCCAATGAACTTGAGGACATAAAGATAAGTAATCAGTCAAGGAATTTTAATATAGCAGACAATGAAATAAGCTATGAAATAATAAGCTGTGGTAGCCCAGTGGTAACACCGTTCGACTCTTTCGAGGAGGTCACTGGTTCAAACCTGGGCAGACACCAATGAGTTTTTCTGTTAAAAACTTATGTGCCTAATTGATATTTGCAATTTATCACACACTTTTCGGTGAAGGAAAACATTGTGAGGAAACCTGCATATCTCTAGAGAAATCTGGAGATATGTGTAACCTACCAATCCGCACTGGAGCAGCGTGGTAGGTCTTAGCTCCAATCCTTCTCTCCAAAAACGGAGAGAAGAGGCATATACCCAGCAGTAGGATAGTAACAGACAATGAAAAATAACTTACCAATTCAGAGATAAACTCTTTGTTGCAAACTAATATATGGAAGCTCTTTCCGCAATTCTTGACGCAAGTTTCGAGAACAGTCAGTGTGTACATAACAACTGTATAGTTTTTCCCAGCACTTTGGGTTAATCTCTTTCTTATCGCCTTTACGGCATCTTTTGGTCCATCAGCACTACTATTAATAATATCACATATTTCCATATTCAGAGCCCAATTTTCCGAAGGCAGCGAGCCATCAGTAGCATGTTCTGGAACATTTAATATGGACAGTTTATAATAAGGGTCATCTTAATTAACACCAATTAAATTTATTTCGCACTTGATTTAAATTTATTTAATAATAAGTTATAATGTTAGCAATAATAAACGATACATTCGATGAAGACAAAGAGAAATTATTGCTTCTATTATGCGCAACAAAAAGACAGGAAACTTTGTCACGACATTGAGTAATTCTTGCAATATTATTTAACAACATTAATTTACATCAAAATTACCTATTTTCTGACCAACCGGTGTAGCAAAGGGATTCCCTACTCCAAAAAACGACATTTTCGAAAATTAATCCTATTATAAATAAATAATTTCACCGATTTCACTTGTCACCCAAGTATATAGACGTAAAAATACACAATATAATCTGTATTCAAGGTTATACTGACAAATGTCAAAACAGCTAGTTCGTTTTACGCAGAACCTACTGTAATTGTATTATAATATTAATAAATGAACTGTAATTCTATTAATATTCATAAATAAAATAGTGAAGCGTGAAATTTGTAAAAATAAATTATTGGTATTATTATTTTAACAATGAATAAATTATATTACATTAATGATAAAGTTACAACAGACGTTTTTTCCAAGAATATTTAATTTAATTATCCTTTAATTATCCATACAATATATTTAAGCCATGGGGAAATTAAGTAAGGTAATAAATGTATCAGTATTTCATGTTGGTTGCTCATAATTAGTTCGCTAGTAATCCACATATAAACTATTAATGCGAAAATATGTCTGCATGACTTTTACGCTTTGCCGCCCAAACAGCTCAACTGATTAATGAAATTTGACAAAACTAAACATACACACCAGGACAACATACACATTAAAAATCCCGTTTTTCTTTCGAGAAATAAAAAACCATATATTATATTATTAAGGGCATTTAAAAGTTGGCGCGAACGAAGTCGCGGGTAGGTACTACTAATATGATTCTTAAGCTAAACATTGATATACCTATTATAAATTGCTACCAATATTGAATCTGTCCATAGTTTTAAATAAAATACCATAGCAACCGCTAAATAAAATACATGGAGAAATTTAAGATATACGGATATATAAAATCAGTTTTGGATATTTAATATTTTGATAGACGAGTGTAAAAAAAGTAATACTTAAAAAATGATTTCTTCTAAAACGACTGAGAAGAAATCTTTGAACAGTCTTATAATCCACCCAGACATTGAGCCAGGTGTAATAGACAATGCAATGCTGACGCGATGTATATTGGAGTACGGTAAGACAATCGTTAGAACTCAAAAATTGGTTGCAATTTAGCGAATGTCTAGTACTCCTCTGATGAATACGCACAGTAAATATAACACAATGAACAGAAAAAGAAATTAACTATCATTCAAGTCATTAATATTATAGAATATGCCTTATATTGAATCTTTTTCTCTTTTTGCAACTTAAAGACGTGTACTGCTGGAAATATCGCCCTATCCGAAGTATAAAGTTACATTTTCTATGCTTATATATGGAACGTCTAACTTTATATTATTCGGATGAGGCAATATTCGTATGTCTCTTCAAATAAACTCCACACCACACGCTCCTATAGCGCTTGGATCCAGCGGCTCCTTGTGTCCCTTTTGGGGTCGTCAGTCAACCTTCTACGAGGTCTACCGACGCCGCGTTTTCGTTTCGAAGCGCCATTCCAACACCTTAAGACTAAAATCAAGTGCCTATTCACCGTCACATCCCAGTGGGTTAGCAATTTAAATTCAAGGGTAAAATTGCTAAAATACCAACGCTTGGTACTTGATATCGAAGATTCGCATGTTTAGTCTTACCATGTTGGTACGTGCTATTGGTTACATAGCAGGAGCAAAAATTAATTGAGACGCCAGTAATTTACATTAGAACGGCCATATTTGGAATTTAGGAGGGTCTGCAATATTTCTTTTTTGCCCGCAGAATTTAAAAATATGGCTTTTTAACATACATTTTAAAAGTTTGTTTTTGTCCACTTATCATTTTAAATGTATGGTGCAATATTGATAGCTTTTAGTTTTGCTTTTTAGACAAAAATAATATGAATTTTTAAGTAGAGTAATTTTAGGACCGAGAGAGGAAGCCGGAAGACTATTCGCAGAAGAAGGCGTTCATCTAGACGAGGCACTCGTTGTTCGTTTAGAATTCCAGAATATTTTAAGAATCGATCATCTTTGGATGTTGAAATCCCTGAGAAAGTTAACCTTAGCTCATAATTTGATAGAAAAAATTGAAAACTTAGAGCAATTGACTGGCCTTAACGAATTGGACTTATCATTTAATAAAATTGAGATAATAGAAAATTTAGATGAACTTGTCAATTTAGAAATTCTAACACTTTTCCATAATAAGATAAAGAAACTTGAGAATATGGAAACCCTTGAAAATCTATTAGTATTTAGCATTGGAGACAATTTGATAGAAGATTATAAGGAGGTATTTATTATAACGCAACTTAATCTATGTCGTGTGTATTTAATTTTAAATATTATTTTTTAATCCACTTACGATTAGTCGTTAAGCACAAGCGAAAACTAATTTGAAGAGAACTTTAACCTTCTTGGAATCAGTATAATCATGAAAGCAATTCTTTCATGTATTAATGCGTTAAGTGCTAAGGTAGACGGATAAATTGATCATCATTCCCCTGTCCTTATCCCACTCTAAATGTGTTCGGCACAACACGTTTTTCTCTTCCGTTCTGTCCTATCATTCGTCAACTCTGGCGCTACTCCTTTTACATGAACTTCATACTTCACACAATCCAAACATCTCTTTTTAGGCCTCACATATCCATCCACGTTAATATTAACACACATTAACACTCCCACATTTGGTCACATGATTTTCACTACTACCCATACCATTTGCACTTCTCTTCTTTTCTATAATGGGCACAACTTTCAGACTTCTCCTTATATACTCATAAATGGACAAATTAATAGAAAATAAAAGAATGTAACTTGTAGTTAATGTATAGAACCGGCTATACTCACGTCTTATTCTATCGGGTTAGCCCGGCGGGAAATGTTCCCGCTCCCGATAACATCGTGTAAAGAGCTCATGAATAAGTGCCCCGGATGGGTTTGAAACTAGTCGGGCTAACCCGATAGAATAAGACGTGAGTATAGCCGGTTCTATACATTAACTATGAATACTACTCACGATAGTTTAAATGTAACTTGTATTAATTTTAAGATGTCTTACATGAGGCGATTCCGTAAACTGCGCTCTGTGAGTTTTAAAGGAAACCCATGCTGTGATGATCCCATGACTTATGAATT
This sequence comes from Morpho helenor, assembly GCA_029227775.1. Taxonomy (NCBI): domain Eukaryota; kingdom Metazoa; phylum Arthropoda; class Insecta; order Lepidoptera; family Nymphalidae; genus Morpho; species Morpho helenor. The sequence continues at coordinate 4,929,448 of JARGCU010000032.1, read as the reverse complement.
TTTAAAATCAGCACTTACCAGAGTTACGTATTTGGACTATAAACTTGTTACTGAGGACGAAAGGGAGAATGGCAAAGCAGTTTTTCGGTAAGAGATTTCGATGTAGCAAGATTTTTGTTTCTAGGCTTGTTTCCATTTACCAAGGTAGGTAAATGTGTAAAATATACTTTGTATACAACCGATAATAGACACAATCTTTAGACACACTCTTTTAGCACATATACTGTATCTTCTCTTATTCTTCAACCGACGAGCGTCCACTATTGAACACAGGCTCTTCGTGGGATCTCCACACCACACGAACCTGTGCCGTTTGGATCTAACAGCTCTCGGTGACTTATTTGAGGTCATCGGTCCACCTTATAGAATATAGAAGGTCTATCGACGCCTTTCTAACAAATAAAGACCCCAACACCGATCGGTTGATTAACCCCGCCCATCGCCACTTCACTCACATATACTGTAATCATCATCTTCCCTTATACCGCTCTAAGTGGGGTCGCCACAACATGTTACAAACATGTTGTCACATGATTTGGCTACTTGGCGTATTTTACGATACCTCGGTAAAAAAGAGGGTGGTCTATTCTACTTAATCGGATACAATACGGCGAGTCAATTTACCTTACTCGCCTTGTACGACACCTCTATAAGAAATGAGGGTGGTCAATTCTACTCAGCCGGATACCACACGGCGGACATAGACTGTATACCTATTAATAAAGTATTTTTGTAAATTATATTTAGAGGTCTGCTTCGTAAGTTGGACGACGCGGACGAAAAAGCTGAAAAAGAGAGACTGGCGAAAGAGGAATATGATGCTAAAGTGGAATTCTATGCACTTTCTTTCGTAGAATATCTAAGCGGACCCGAGTTACTGGACTCAATGTTTGAGAAAGACCCAGATGGAGCGTTGCTTCTCAAAGTTGGTGGCGAGCTACTTGGATTTCATGAACAGTATTTAATTTTTTTAATATTGCTTGTTTCGCTTGCGAATTTTTGACTGATTGCTATTCGAATACTGAATTCCAGAGGCAGATACCGCTTATATAGCAATTCCATTGTGCAAGATTGTTAAATTTGTCAGTCAATCCACAATCATAATACGGGTGAAGAATTTATAAACACCCGAAAATTAGAGTAATGATGTCTAATGAGTATGAGTCTCTTTAAGCAAAAAAAATAGGAATCATATTAATATGATTGTAACAATGTAAATTAGGCACAGGGTTTTTTTAAGGATAAACCCATTGAATCTTGTCCAGGGTTTTTAATATCACCGACCACCATCCATTCACCGTTTGCATATGCATAAATTTCTTCTTAAATGGTATAACTATCAAGAATAAATTTGATTAATATTTCCTTTATTATGGCTAGTAGGTACGACGTTTAATAATAATAATAATAATATATTTATAAGGAAAGAAAAAATGTGTACATGTAACAATTTGGGCCATAGTAACTGCATTAGTTAAGAAACTGTGTTGCAGTTATTAGGACCTGCGCATTACACAACGTTCCTTAGCAAAAAATTACACACTACGAGTAACAAAACAAATTAAACAACTTCTGCATTACTATACTTATACATTACTCTACAATCTATTCTACGTTACGTTAGTGCAAAATTGTAGTAGTAGTAAGTTATATTACTACTACAATTTTCTTCTATGTTACAATAACTATTACTGCAATTTAAACTACTTATTCTTATTAATATTAGACAGAATTTTAGTGACGAAGATATGTATTATTGTATGTCGCGTAATACGACGTTGACGTCTATGTATAGAAACCGGCTACACTAACGTCCATTCTATCGGATTAGCCCGACTCGTTTGAGCTCATGAATAAGAGCCGGATGGGCTCAAAACTAGTCGGTCTTATCCGTTATTAATATAAATACTACTCACCGTGGCTTAAATTAAAAAATATGCAAAAGTTGCTTACTGAATCTTGTTAGGTACCTACTTGTTGACTGGCTCGTTGGCGTAGTGATGGGTAACACTGCCTTCGGCTCCGCGGGTCACGGGTTCGATTCCCGCCGAGGGCCAACATTTTCTATAAAATGAATTTGTTGGTCTTTGAGCCTAGGTGTATATTTGTATTTATGTATGTATTTAAAAAATATATAAGTATTTATTCACCAGTTGTCAGTCACCCATTACACAAGTATTAAGTTACTTACTTTGGGGACGGACGACCGTGTGTGTAAGTGTCCCATATACATATATATTATTCTGATTTTTTTAGGTACAAGGAACAGTACGTAGAAACAATGGCTGGATTAGTGCAGTTCGCTCAAGATGCCTACAATGTAAGACAGAACGAGATAAGGTTGTTCAAAGACCTTGTTGACAGCGCCTTAGATGAAAGCGTTAAGAAAAGCAAAGTGTTTGTTTCTTTTTAATATTAAAACACTATATTTTTTACGTGAAAACGCGTTTAACTCAAAAATTACTAAACAGATTTTAATGCAGTTTTCTCAAATAGACAGAATAATTCATATATAAGGTTTAGACATAAAATTTATAAAATATGGCAACAATTGTTGAAATTGACGAAAAAAGCCAAATACGGTATAATATTTTAAAAAATAACGTAATTATATGTAAAAGTCTGTATTACTTATTTAGTAGTATTCCCACCGAACCATGGGTCATTAAGTTATTCAAAATAGTTAAGTTAACAAAAATGAATAATGCTTTTTAGAGTTGTTCGAGAGTTTGAAGACAAAAAGAAACCATTGGTTGAACAAATGAATGAGATCATAACGAAGTTCACGAAGAAGGAATCAACGATAGAAGAGTTGGAACCAAATATCATAGACGCTGGAGAGTCTTTTAACGATATTATTTATGACTTGTGGAAAAAACTTATGAGCATAGAGATGCAGTTGTATGAACAATGTGAGGTTAGTATAAAGAAATAAATTAACACACATATATATATATATTGACCAACGAAGTCAGATGACTTGATAATTAACTGTTAATAAAGTAACATGGCAATATTCAATTCTTATATGAATAGCTAACATAATTTAGCGTTAATTTAGTAAGTAAAAGATAAATAAAATCATTTATATACAAACAGTATCATCATCCTCCTGCCCTTATCCTATTCTAAGTGGGGTCGGCAAATGTTATAAACATGTTGTCACATGATTTGGTTACGTATTTTATGATTTGCCGGCTGTCTCACGCCAACTTATCTTAGCCGTATTTTACGATACTTTGGTAATAAAGAAGGTGGTCTATTCTACTCAACCGGATATCACCCGGTTGGTCAACTTACCTTAGATGCCTTTTACGAGACTTCGGTAAGAAATGAGGGTGGCCTATTCTAATCAGCCGGATACCACAATATACAAATAGAAGTAAGGAATATAATTTAAAAGATTTTAATTTAACTCCACTAGAAAAAATTTCAAGTTGATTCAAAAACTACCCGTAGTAAGCTTTGTCGGTTAAAACTGGAAACAGAAAAACTGTTTTTTTGTTATATGTAAAGTTGTTTTCAATTCAATATATCAGGAGTCAAGGGTACAGTTCTCAGTTAATATGACAGAGATGATAACAAAATTGTTAGAAGTGTCCCGTAACGCGTTTGGAGCGTGGCGCGAGCATGAAGGGATGTGGTCGATGAGACAGTTTGAGACGCTCTCGAAGCTTCTTGGTAACAAGACAATGTTAGGAGATGCACCGCCTGAATTATTTGAGGTACACTTAGACCTATACTTACTTTATTATTTACAAAAATGGGCATGGGAGTCCAGGGCCTTATGAGAGTCCAGGGCCTTATGAGAGTCCAGGGACCTAACAAATAAACAGATAAATATCTCTAAAAAGAGACGCGGCCATTTTGAAATAGGTATTTGCTATCCAGCAGATAAACAAAATAAAAGCCACATGATCTACCTGTTAACTTATTACAGACTTTAAGTGCTTAATAAGCCTATCAGAAACCTGAGAAACGCAAAATTCCATATGTGTCAGATATGTTCCGAATAAGCTAACTGACAGTTTATTGGTAACTTGTGAAACAGGCCCTCAGTTTTTTTTTTCTCAGGGGGATTTTAAATTTGCAACCTCTTTGTTATTGCAATAGTTAATATTCGAAATATTGCGATATTATGTGAATATTCGAATGGATAACGGCCTAGTCAGTTAATAAAAATATAGAGTTTAGAGTTCTTGTCGTGGACATAGAAATTCTAGAAGATTTTACAAGTTTAACGTTAGTGAAAAAAAAAATAAAGTCACGGCCTGTTACTATCCCACTGCTATAGGCCATAGGCCTCCTCTCTCCATTTTAAGAGAGAAGGATTGGAGCTAAGACCTACCACGCTGCTCCAATGCGGATTGGTAGGTTACACATATCCCTTGAATATTCTATAGACATGCAGGTTTCCTCACGATCTGTTTTTTTCCTTCACCGAAATTACACATAAGTCTTAGCAGAAAAACTCGTTGATGCCTGCCCGGTTGAGCACCTGTAACCCCTCCAAAGAGTCGCACGGTCGCACCTTTGGGCTATCGGCTATATGGCTAGTATAACGTTAGCAATCATAGAGAACTGAAAGGTTCCAACGCAATATATTTTGTTATAAACCAAGCGTATTAACTACGAAGGATGTGAAAATAACGCTAGACACATGTTTTTGATTTAGAAATTGGATTCCCTTTGTTAATGCCATACCATAATGATTTTGCTAAAAATAACTTGTGATTTTTAGTAATAGTTAATATAAATTTTCTTTTTTAGGTGATGATGGACAGGGATCAAATGATGAACTTAGTTGCGCAATCATCAGATAACCACATGAGGTTTATTGACGCTCGCGAGGATCTGCTAACGACACGCGCCAACAATTGGCGTGATGATCTCGTTCAAGGCGCCAACGAGTAAGTTATTGGTTAAGGTCGGCATAGGAGCGTAAGTCAGGATGTGAAATACGGTAAATTCGGCGTAGAATATACAAGCGTTAGGGAATAAAGTCTTTGGTGGTGCCTCTTGTGATGTGTGATCGCGCTTTACGGCGACGTTACGTATAGATCTAACGTCGCCGTTGCAGAAGATTGTAATACGAGTAAGTAATGATAATATGACACGATGTAACCATCGTAGAGATAATTGTGAGGTCGAGTTCATACTATTCGGTGTTATAGCCTTTGGAGCAGAAATTTAAAAGATCTATATCGTGACAGTTTAAGAATTAAATGATTTCATCCAAGCTTTGTAGTGATAAACAAATCTTAGATTGTCCATATCTAGGCACCATTTGGTTAAAAAAAAATATAGTCAGTCAGTAAATGCTGAATCGCTTTTCTATTCAAATTTGAACAATTCGCTGCTATGTTTCGAGTAAAATTTTGAAACAACCCATATGTGCTGCAATTTTATCATACTTCTCGATATTCCAGAAGACTTATCCACTCTTTTGCTGTCTATATGGTAACTGATTGTGCTTGGGTAAAGAGGTTATAAAATTTAAATAAAGCACAATTTAAATTGAATATCAGGGATATGAATTATCCTCACCCTCATTTCTTACCGGTGTCGTAAAAGGCGACTAAGGTTAGTTGATCCGCTGTGTGGTATCCGGCTGAGTAGAATAGAACACCATCATTTCTTACTGAGATGTCGCAAAAGGCAACAAAGGTAAGTTGGCGCCAGGCAGGCGGCCGGTCGTTAAATACATAGCCAAATCATGTGACATGTTTATTACATGTTCCGACCCCACTTAGAGTGGGATGAGGACAGGAGAATGAATGATATAAAATAATTAAGGTAAGGGCACTAGTAATTGACCGTTTTGTATGAAATTTTAAATAATAAGCGTTTTGTTTGTTGTAGGTAATAAAAAAATCAATTTGTAATTACCTGTTGCCATCAAACTTTATATCTAACAACTTCCCAAAACCATAGAACTGTAGCCCATTGTTTAATATTTAAAATTTTATATTAATAATTAATATTTTTTATTAGCTGCGTTTATTATTTAAAATTTCATACAAAACGGTTGACTACTAGTGCCCTTACCTTCAATTATTTTATATCATTCATTCTCCTGCCCTTATCCCACTCTAAGTGGGGTCGGTACATGTAATAAACACGCACACATGTCACATGATTTAGCTGTTTTTTTACGACCGGCCGCCTGCCTGGCGTCAACTTACCTTTGTTGCATTTTGCGACATCTCAGTAAGAAATGATGGTGGTCTATTCTACTCGGCCGGACACCACACGGCGGATTAACATTCCTTAGTCGCCTTACCTTACTAATTTCATTTTTAGCAATGAAATAAAACGGAATAGAGACAGGATACTGGAGATATATTATTTCATTGACAACCAGAGAGAAGAATGGGCGGACATGCAGATGAGTATGACAGAAACCGTTGATCCAGAAACCGCTGCGCTTTTGGCAGATGATTTTTGATGTTTTACGTTTATAAACTTACATTAAAATAAAATAACACAGCGTGCTTAATTTGATATATTTAATACAATTCCAATTTACACAATTTTGATTCAATTCCAATTTTATTAGGCATAGAGAACACGAAGACAAGACAAAGACAAAAAACAATGACAAATAACATCATAAAAACACAGATAAAAAAAATAGCATCTTATTTAATAATAGTTTTATTAAATAAGATGCTATATGATATGCTAATTGTTTATGTGAATTGTATTGAACAATAAGAGAATAACAATTCAATTCATACAAATAATAATCTCATTGTAACAGATTAGAGAAACTTTTCACCGAGGTGTCGTAAAGTACGACTAAAGCGGCTAAGGTAAGTCGACCCGCCGTGTGGTATCCCGCTGAGTAAAATAGACCACCCTTACCGAGGTGTCGCAAAATACGACTAAGCTAAGTTGACGTCAGGCAGGCAGCTGGTCGTAAAATATTTAGCCAAATCATGTGACAACATGTTTGTAACATGTGCCGACCCCCCTTAACCCAAGTTAAGGGCAGGAGAATGAATGATATAAAATAATTAATTAAGGTAAGTGCACTAGTAATTGACCATGTACTAATAATTGACAGTTTTGTATGAATTTTAAATAATAAGCGTTTTGTTTATTGTAGCTAAAGTTGATCCAGAAACCGCTGCACTTTGATGTTTTACGTTTATAAACTTACGTTAAAATAAAATTACATTATAGCGCGCTTGATTTGGTATATTTAATTTTGATACAATTCCAATATTATTAGGTATTGAGAACACGGAGACACGATAAGGTATTTAAAAAAATTATTGATTATTTTTTCAAAAATTTTTTTTAAACTGATCATTTTAATTATCCTCTATTTCTTTTTCAATCTTTTTCTTGTTTTTCTAAGATTAGTTATACATTGTTGGATGAAACCAATGTAGCCAAACTACACATTTTAATCAAACTTCACAAACAACGCATCTGTTATTATTTCTTGGTAGTTGTCCAATTTAATTTGCCTTTATTGTAGTTAATTATTAAAAAGGGCAACTTTACAAATAGTCAGAAAAATAAATCGATTTATTTTAAAGACATCCCTAGACACGACAAATATAAAAGTAATAAAAAACAATGACAGATATCATAAAAACAAAGATAAATATAAAACTAAAAAAAATCTTTTAATTAAACTATGTTTATGTTAATTGTATTGAACAATAAGAGAATAACAATTTAATTCATACGAATAATAATTCTATTGTAACAGTAAACAGACTAAATAAAATATTAAAAAGTTATTATTAATTAAAATACATTAAAAAAATTTGTTTATCCTACAAGTATGCCGTGTGGTATTTGACTGAGTAGAATAGACGCCCATTTCTTATCGAGGTGTCGTAAAAGGCAACTAAAGTAAGACATATAATTAATGAATTATACTTTAGTGAAATTTTAAATTGCATTTACGAAAGTAATCCTCTATGTCTATGGTATACATTCAATTTTTATACTACCCGTTGCACAAGTTTGTAATCACTACATATTATAAAACAAAGTCGCATTCTTTGTTTGTCCATATATCCCTATGTATGCATAAAACTTTAAAACTACGCAATAAATTTTGATGCGGGCCACGGGCAGTAATGAATAAATCAAAACTACTGGATCGATTTTAATCATTTTTTTACACTGAATGACATGGGATATATATTTTATACCCGTGCGAAGCAGGGGCAGGCCGCTAGTAATTATATATGTAGTTAACAACTAGAATTAAATATTAGTGACAATACCCAACACCGATCCCAAGAAATGTAAATGGCAAGATTGTTATAATACTATTGATTATACTCGTATATTTATTAATTATATCGGTGGTACCTCTATTGGGTATAGTGTTATATCGTTGTTTATAGTCGGTGGTTACTTTGCTAATTCATAGATAATTTTCTACATGTAGTACAAGAAAAATAGCGCTCAAATTCTCTATGAAATAAATGTTATTATCTTTACTAAGTGTATGAACTATATAATCTATGCTCTACGATTGATCCTATACGATTAGGGTCATATCTATTTATTTTAGCTGATAGTTTTATCACCACTTGTATTATGAGACGACACAAAACATCTTCATCTATAATTATTTACTGTAACTATGCTTCACTGATGTGATATTAATTCTTCGTCCTTCAGTCGTGTGCATCATGTCTTGATCCCTCCTGTTGAAGATTAACTGCCGCTATTTTTTCCAAACGGCAACGCTATGTATAGCCGACCATCTTTTCGACCCCTGGATATCTACCATAAGTTTCTCGAGATAATCATCATCATCTGGTGCAACTTCAAAATGAAGTTCGGAGACCAACAGAAGAAAACTTTTCCGATCGTGTATTATCTTTTTTATTTCATAGTATCTAAGTCCCGTCCACTCTCTTATTATCGAACCATTTAAGACGTTGCCTTCCAAGTGCTCTCTTGCCGTGCACCTTTCCTTTTAGGATCAACCTAGGAAATTGATACCGGGATCCTCTCTGCAGATGTTCGAAAAAGGCAATCTTTCTTTGCATGACGGTTTTCATCAGCATCCGCTTGCATTTAGCTCTCTCTAGGACCAAAGCGTTTGAGACGAAGTGAGTCCAAGCGATGTTTAGCATTTTGCGAAAGCCCCACATTACAAATGCATGCAAACGTTTACACCCGTCTTTAGTTAAGGTCTACGATTCACAACCATATAAGAGAGTCGACCAGATGTAGCACTTTAGAACGTCTTTAGGACGTTTTTGGGGTCATATAATATTTTGGACATTTTGTAAAAAGCCCGAGCTTGTCCGATTGTACATTTTATTTTAATTTTGCTGGCTAAATCCGATGTGAATATACTGCCCAAGTATTTAAATTTCGACACCGCTTCTATCTTGGTGTTAGTAAGATTGATATAAGGGGGAGAGAGCTGGGTTTTAGATAGAACCATTGTTTTTGCTAGTTCGTTTTCGAGGTTATAGCTGGGTTTTCTAGCAATATGTCCTTACTAATACTTAATTATTCTTAAGTATTAAGAGAATACTTAAGTATTCTCTATAGACATATGCATTAGAGTCTCTGTTTCACATTCAGCTCACTGAGAATGGAGACGTGGACTGATATTAACAATACCCTTCATTTATTTGATCACGTAGTCCTTAAATCAAAGGTCCATTTAATACTACGTTGTTCGGGTCTTCGCTTATTATTACATTTTGGAGTTTTGGTTTCAAGCATTGGATAATTTAACGGACTGATCTCGCATAGATTTTCAAAAGTAGTTTTGGTTTGGATATCAACCTCTCCTTATACTGGGGGTAATTTTGTAGAACCCAGATATAAATATTCATCAACAGTTGAAAGTCGATTTCTGGATGATAATTCTAAAGACTTATTGTCCTGTGAGTTATGTTGAATTTTTAACACACTAATGTCATCAAGCATCGTGTTTACTTTTTTAATTTCGTGCCATAACGCCTATAGCATAGTAATACAATCCATACCATCACTACCATACCATCACTGTCACTGACTTCTTAGTCAGTTCCAATACATAATGCTTCAAGAAACGCCACGGTGTCCTCCATTACCAATAAATACAACTTTGGAAAGAATCTTCCTAATATATATTTTTTTTTCATAAAAAATTTAAACCTAAAACTGTCGATTATGTGTGAGTATTAGAGCTAAAAATAGGAAAGATGCTAACACGAAATGCGATACTTTGTTGGGTCTCAAAGTAGCTATATAGCAAATGGCTTAGGTAACTCAACCAGATTACCATATTTTTTCTCTTTTGAAGAAATCAGACAAAGTATATATAGCCAAAGAAAGGATACAGCCTCTTTCAATATTCAACATGGATATGAACATATAGATATGGTCCCTACTGATTATGGGAATATAAAATATTATTCTTAACAGTTTAACATAAAATGGTTAAATAGGTATCTAAATAAGCGTGGTATATCGCCAATATTGCAGGCTAAATAGACTTTTCATTGTAAAAGTCAGTTAGCAGCCTTTTTCTTTAAAGCTTGCATATACATTTCAAGACTCTGCTGTATTTTATCACTCTTGATGAAACCGAGAAATTCTTGCGTGTCCGCTTGTCTAGTTGCTTGTAAATTTTTAATAGCCGCCTCCCGTATCTTTTGCTTGGTCAAAGCTCGAGGTAATGCCGGGATTCTTTCAAATTTCTTGAGGAAACTTTTGCACTTTCCAATCGCATCCGATTTGTCGGAAGCAATTTCGTCAATCAAACCTACCTGTAAAAATATTTACACAATACTATACATTACATAAAACGATGAAAATGCTTGGCTTCTATATAATTATTCTTAAGTGCGAAGTTCGAATATTTAAGAATGCACTTTGAGTCCCTAAGTGAATGGTGACTCATAAAAATTGAGCTCAAGAAAACGACCTCAAAAAGCTTGCAAGGGGACTTTAGATTTAGTTGGAAGAGACCAATTTCCAGTAACAAAAGTAAATCGTCGACCCAATGTTGTTCGTATTTTCGCTTGTATTTATTTGTTGAGCTACCTACTTGTGTATATAGACAAATTTTAAAATAACCAGCTAAAATCTAACCTTTTGTGTAAATATTGACTTAATAAGTAAAAATTAAACCAACCTTTAGGGCTTCGTCGACAGTAAACAAACGCCCAGTCGTTAACGCGTACTCGGCTTCTCTGACCGATATTGTTTGACACATGGTGTCCATGAACCATTTGGGCGCGACAATCCCTAAGGCAGTTTCATTGAGACCAATGGTGAACTTGCCTCCAACCATAACCCGATATTCGCATGACATTGATAAAAGACAACCGCCTGCCGGTGAGTGGCCCTGAAATAATTACAACCTAATAAACGACCACTTGGACGTAATAGTTGACCCACTTGGACGTATTAATTCAGTTTTATTGAGTCTTAGGTGTCCTCTGATGACTCTTTCGAAAAATTACACATTGTGTTTAAAATAGAGTAACGATTGTAAGTATATGTTAAAACTCGTCCATTAATCTATTTGCGCCTATCAGTCTTCAAAGTGAAAGTTAATTTGGAACTAGTATGTCACGCATTTGAACGCATCCAAACAGCTTGTGTTCTACATCCATTTACAATTGATTCTGCCTTTCTTAAGATGACTTTCTTAATATTACAATATTAACGGTATGTATGAACCGACTCAACTTTAACTAACATCCTTGGCTCACCGAGAAATTTATAAAAAATCTTGAGGAATTCGGATAGAACTCTAAAAGACTTGACTGTCGTTTGGCCTTTATTTCTATGTATATATTTTTTATACCTACGGCTTATTTATTTATGAATTGTTGTGTAAAAGAAAGTAATGTAAAATGTAATTTAATGTGAGTATTATAGATAGGGGCACGTTGAATTATAAAAAACTTATTAGAAGCACAAGTGAATTAGATTAGGTATAAACTTCCCAACATTTTGCCTGTTAGGTTTATAAAAAATACCTGACTCCTTGCAACTTTTAAAGTTTCGACTTTAATTGTAATGATCTATTACTAGGAATAATAGAACAGTTTCTTTACTTTAAAAGTATTGCAGTAACTTATTTCATTTAAATACATGTAAATGTATTTAAAGTAAAATAAATAAATATATATGACACTTGGGTGTGTAATACTAAGGGCAATCTGTAGACAGCGATTTGCAAAATTTACTGACACGCATTTATTTAAACGCAAGTCGTATTTATCATCAAAACTGTTTCACTAAACCGGTTTGCGTTCAATTTGTCACGAGCCTGTTTTATTAATAGGTATCTTGCATATTCCTTGGTTGAACATCGCAGATTGTGCCAAACAACTTTTACTTCGATAAATAAATATAGCACCAACTTGTACTTACGTTTATCGCTGCAGCGGTAGCAAAGTTCGATCCAAACAATTTGAGCCAAACCTCTTGTAATGTCGTCCAAAATTCCTCAGCCCTTTTTAAATCAGGCTTATACATCTCCATTATATCAAGCCCGGCTGAAAACACTGTTGGTGACGACTGAAAAAAGGTTATCCATGTATCCAATGAAACTAAATAGAAATTTGTACATATTACAACGCTACTCGACAGGGTCAGTATAAGGAGAATGGTGAGGACAGGATAAAATCAAGCACATTGCTTCATCCCCGCTAGCAGCAATTCTGTAACCCTTAGAGCGCCAACTCCGGATTGGGACCTTTTAGAACAGTGGGTCCTTCCTCTCCTAATTGGTATATCAGCATTACCAGATGAATCGACCACCTCTGGGGCCTAGTCCTATTCAGTGTCCGATTCCACCGTTTGGAACGCCTGGAGGTTTCTATTAGGGAGCCAGCACCACATTTGTGAGAGGCAGTTTGGATCATTTCGTTTTTGGATAGTCTTCAATCAAAGAATATCTACTACTTTTACTGGAGGTCTGTAGGCAACATCTACTAGAAATCTATAAGGGATTTCCACTCTTAAGCTGCTCAAATCCAAAGACTTTCTTTAACCTTTCTTTATAGATTACTAACTTAGGTATGTACACAGTGCGATTATTTACCTTAAATATCATCAACTCACCAAAGTATCATCACAATTATCATTAAATTGTTCAGGATAGCATGTGGAAAAAAAAACAATAATTTATAAGTTTTATATTATTGAGAGTATGTTTAACTCAGGAATTTGGAGAATAGTTGTTTCAATACAACCACATTTATTAAGTTTTTATAAAAGTTTTTATTATGAAGTCATACAGTCTAAATTATAGTGCCATGTTTTTTTATGTTTGAATAATAATTTTAGGTATCTGGATGTTGTACATTTAAGATATTTCCTGCTTCTTGACAAAAAGTAAGTCAATTACCACAACAGGATTATGAATTTAACTAAGCCAACACTCAGTACTAGACCAATCTACAGAAAGGTTTAAATTAAGTATAAGACATACTTATACGTAAAGCCTATTACAAAATTGAAGATTATTTGGAGGATAAAAAAGCCTGGATTTGAAAGTCCTGGTTTAAGAATGTAAAATTGAAAATGTTTAAAAGATTGACCGCCAAGTTTGTTTCTGGTTCTTCTTGGTAAGAGCAACATTCCGAACTAGTTGTAGCTCCAATTATCATATTGATCCTTGACAATTCAAAAGTGCTTGAAAGAGCTTATTTGAATAAAGATTATTTACATTTCATTTGTAGAAAATACACACTTACCGAAGTTAATATCATTCCTTTGCTCTTATTTTTAGCAACTTCATCCAAGGATTTGCTCATGTCTTTTAATAAATCCAAGTTCAAACTGTTCACTGGGGGCCTCTGTAGTGTCATTATACTTACACCATCGTTGTCAATTGTTAAATCTACTAATGGGCCTTGATTTGAAAGAAATCTGATACTAGGTGCTAACTGCTTTGCATTGTTAATAGTTGGACGTAATAGGAACATTTTAACTACAACAAATAAAATGAATAAGTTTAAAAATGTGTATAGTCCACAAAACAGTAAGCGGAGGTTGTTTTGGTCAGGTTTATTAATTGCAATAAACTTAATAATCAATAAGTTCATTCGTGAAATCATTAAACTGATAATATTGAGTAATTTTAATTTTTTGTGTAAACAAAATTCTAAATTAAAGCTGTGTATAAATTTACTCTAATTATACACATTAAAGGATCACTGTAAAAATAATTATAGAATAGAATAGAAATATACTTTATAAATAAAAATAAAAATAGTTTAAACATAAGAGATTTTTATATACATGATTAAGACATACAATGGGCGGCCTTATTACTAAAGAGCGATTTCTTCCAAGCAACCAAAATTTACTATTATTATTATATATATATTAATTATTACTATGCTTGAAATATATAAACATTATTCTGTTATATATTTTTTTAAATTGACAATTTACAGCATATATTACATAAGTAATTATTTATCATATAGTTCACATGTTATATTAGCTATCTGTAATCGATATAAAATTTTATTTACAATATTCAATATGTTTATATGTAAACAAATTTAACATACACTTAATCAATTGCGGCAGGATAATAAAATAGACCGTATAGAATATCATCAAAATAAAATCAACTTACCTTTTTATATTGTAAAAGAAATTATTTTTAATATTTATTTTATTATTATTTAAGTTTTAGTCTAAATCTTTGTTACTTGGACTTTGTTCAGTGAACTGAACTATCCTATATAGTGTATTATCTATGAACTGAACTTCAGTGACCACTGAGTACTGACGAGTAACCAGAGTCCAAAATAGTTCGCAATTTCTACCATAAATTTGTACGTACAGTATTATATATAGTGGCGAAAATTGAAAAATGAAGTCTGATTTGACACCTATCAAAATTTTAAGTGGGGTGTATAGACAAAATAATATGTCGTGCATGTAGGGATGTAAGTAAATAACTGTAATGATATCGTGGTTAAGTTTTTGTTAAGAATTTAGCGAAATTTGCCCTTTTTTTGATCCTGATCTAGCTATTGAATTAAAAAAGAGCAAAGATATTAAGCGCATTATTTGTATTTTTTAAGAATAATAATGAATATAGGTCCAATACCTTTACTTGATTTTTGAGAACTGTAATTTAACACACGTTCCAACAATCCCAGCAATCGTTTCGAAAGTCGAAACTGAAACATCATCAGGAGATACGTAACGTTATTTTGTGAAATTCCATAGTACAAAAAAGCGAACCAAACCGTTCTCATACTTTATACATGTAGGTTTAGTTACCACACGTATGACAAGACCACTACAGCATTTTACACAAGCTCTACATATATTCACTACGACAATCTCAACAATCGGTTTGCTCCGTAACCAAAGCATTGTTAGGAGAATGGAGATAAGCTCCACGACAAAATCGCAAAATCGCTTTATATACACTAAGCATTACATAGACTTTCTTAAAGAATGTGAATTATAGTAGAATAATTCTATCATAACTTTGTATATCGAGGATTCGCTAAGAGCGGATTGTAGCATTTAATGATATTATCATTCTTATTTTTTTTATATCTTCCCAAAATAACGCCATTTTTATAATTTAACTATAAAATGCAATAAACTTTACGTCTTCCGTTTGTCTTTTTTGTTAATATTAACTTTTATTTATAAATTGTCTTGATAAAATCGTTATCATTTTAAATCATTCGTCAATCCGGTTACCGATTGATCGATCACATGTATTTGAATCGGTACTCATATCGACCGGCTCTTCTTACTCGGCTCATCACTTGACAAAAAAATAAATAACATTAAACTAGGATGATTTAATATATAGGTTATATGCTTAATAAAATTAAATTTCATCTCTTATAAGAAAGCCGCGTCATTTATTGTATTGTTTCTAAGATATAATCTGTTATAAAGCCCTGTAAAATGTCTTTAGAGCAGACAGCCTGTGATGGTAAGTTAGCAACAATCTATACATATTTAATTAAACTAGTATTCTACGAGACAACTTTATATCGAAGTTAATCAGTAAAAGAGTCGCAAAATCATACTTATCTTATCTAAAAGTGATTTATCTAAGGATCTAATCATTACGTGAACAGGATCTAAGCTTCTTTTATTGTCGTTTGCCTGTATTTTGCCTAACAATATAAACTTTACGTATAACCATTCATATCAGTGGACCAGTATATTATTTATTGACAGTATTGTGATCAACATGCTTAGTAACACCTGTATATTAGAAGAATACAGTTACCACTATAAGTATGATTGATGAAGTAGACAAAATTGTGCTTCTATTTTACTGCTGCAATTGTAAATAGTTGCTATTGTGTATCATGGTTGTTTTTATTTTTTGTTCAATCACACTACAACAGTCCATGTGAACGAAGTCGTGGATAAAATCTAGTATGTTTACAATAAATTATCTGGTTGTAAGCAGGTTTATATAAATTGTAAATATCAATGAAGCACTTTAGTTTTTTTTTTAAATAACACTTGGTGATTCCCTGGGCTTTGAGGCTACAATCTCTTGATAAGGATCTGAATGGTCCTTTATATACTTTATTTTTTATAAAATTATCATAAAAACATAGTTCGTATAAAAAAGAAATTAATATTCATTCTTCAATTGGTATGTACTAAAACATGTAATTTCTAATGTTGCAAGCTGTTCTTACAGACTTAAAGGCTTTTGAGAGGCGTCTTACAGAAGTTATAGGATGTCTTCAACCAGCTACCATGAGATGGAGAAGTAAGTGCTCTTAAACTCTAAATCTTTGAAATAAAACATGAGAATTCAGTCAAAGAATTTTTGTTACCCACTTTTTTCTTTTGAGTCGTCAGTATTGAAATTGTTAGCTCTAACTACTGTTAATGCGGTATCACACAGAGAAGGCCAGCTAGAGGTATTTCTGAAGATTGGAAATGCACAATTAGTACTGGATTTGGCAAAGATCGACCTAAGGTTGCTATAAGTATACCCAAATACAGTTTTAGTCAAAGGTGAAAATTGGCATGTGTAAATGATTTGTTATGTGAAAAGTTTATATCTGAAAACTTATTCAGGCCTTTTATACTCTTTCTTCATTACAATATTTTTTTCACTTTTCTATTTCTATTATCATATGATTGGCCTGTTACTATCCCAGTGCTGGGCATGCCCCTCCTCTCTTTACTTTTGGAGAGATGGATTGGAGCTAAGACCTACCACCCTGCTCCAATGCGGATTGGTAGGTTACACATATTTCTAGAATTCTCTAGAGATATGCAGGTTTCCTCACAATGTTTTCCTTCACCGAAAACTGTGTGATAAATTGCAATTATCACTTAGACACATTAGTATTAATAGAAACTCATTGGTGCCTTTTTATGATTGTAAATAATATTGTTAGGTAATATATAATACTGTTGAATATTGTAAATTTTGCAAATTGGTATGCCACTAATAACAAACATCAACAATCGCTGATAAAATAAGATAAGTGAACAAGTATAAAGAGTTTTCATGATGAGCCTTTTACTAGCCCATTGACACAACTGACAGAGGCTCTGCATTCAGTTGTGGAGTTGCGAACCACCATTTTCAGATAGCAATTTTGTTAGTTCTTCCAGTTTATATATTTTAAATAATACATGAGTATAACACAAGTATTAAGTACAAGTACTTTAGAACGAACAACTATGTTTAGAATTGTCTCCTACATATTTGATTGAGTTAGATGAATTTTAGCAATGAATTTTTTTCAGTTGTCCTGGCAGTGGTCTCAGTGTGTACAGCCATAGCAGCTTGGCACTGGCTCACTGATCCACTGACACCAGTGGTATCCCTCTCTCAGTCCCTGTGGAATCACCCTTTCTTTGCCTTCACATCTGCATTTTTAGGTAACTACTTTTTAAATATTTATGGCATAGAAACAGGAACACATACATATATTTTATTATGTTTAAATTGCCAGTAAAAAATTGTTACTATATCTATTATTATCTAATAGCCGTGTGGTATCCAGCTAAGTAGAATAGTACCACCCTCATTTCTTACCGAGGTGTCGTAAAAGGCGACTAAGGTAAGTCGACCCGCCGTGTGGTATCTTTATTATCTAAATAACCAGTTATCGTTTATTTTTATCTAAATTATTTTAAAACAAGAATGTAATAAAATAACTAGAATAATGGTAACAAATAGTTTATTTATACTACTAGAGATAGACTCCAGGACAAAATTGCAAAACTGTGTCATGGATTCTCTCCTGATCTGACAATGCTTTGGTTATGGGGCGAAACGATTGTAGCGAATGTGGTGATGAATGTGTGCAGTGCTTGTGTACCGTTTTTTTATTGGTGGGTAGTGCATGAGTGGTCTGGTATGAGAACGGATAGTACACTTTACATTTAGCATTACATATGTTTTTTATCGCGGATTATAGCAAAATAATATTTTCATTACTTTTGTATAACAGACCTTCGCAAAATAACGCCTAATTCTTATAAAATAACAAAACATTCGTCAATAGTATCTTACTAAAAATTAAAAATATTGGTGTTCTTCGTTTCAGTTTTATTATTCATGGTGGGAGTACACAGGAAAGTAATTGCGCCGAGCATTATCACAGCACGAACGCGTTCAGTACTTAATGACTTTAACATGTCGTGTGATGAAACTGGCAAGCTCATTCTAAAACCGAGACCTGCGAATAATTAAAAATATGTACTTATCGCCCGGTGTTCATAATATGATCAAATATTATGAGTGAATGCATTTATGTCCCAATCAAGGAAACATTTGGGTCACAAAAAATAATACAATTTTTTTATAACAGGAATGTATCCATTATTATATAAACATACATCGCGATAAACTCCAGTTACCTTTGTATAAGGTTCGACATTTCGGCAGAGTTGCATCCACCGTGGTCACAAACTGACTGAAGCGTCGCGGCTTATTCTTCCCGAGTACTACAGTCATTATTTTCATCAACTACCCTCACTTGATCCGCACAATCCACGTAAGGTCTCTTATACTCCACTCTGATATTATGTTATGTATCCCATCAAATATATTTTTTATAAGTATTATACACCGTATTTAAATTTATCTTAAGTATAACGGGAATGTTATTACTTCGTTTTTGTTCGACGCGTCAATATTATATGCCAATGAAAAACTACTTTTTTTCAACATAGGTCAATTTTACGTATTTCGTTTTAGTTTAAGTATTTATAACACATTTTTTTAGTACTTTATGATATGAGCGAATGTTTTTCTACATATTTAGTAACATTTCCTTAATAATTATATTAATGCTAAAGTATTGTACACTACTAGCTGTACCAACAGCTTTTAACATAAAAGTAGTTATCGTGAGAAACCCATCCCCGATAACAACAATAAAATCACCTTGTTTTTCTATGTATCACCCAAACCATATCTCGTATTCAGAAAGTACATAATTTTTAATTTATTATTATTAGTCTGTGTTTAACTTTTTAAAATGTTAATTTTTGATGTAAATAACGCCAAAGTGTAAATGTAGTTATGGTTTTCGTTGTAAATGTAAATAAATAAAACAAATTAAAGAGTCTAATTGTTTATTATTTTATAACTTTGGTGTGTTTATTATACAATAAATAAATGACAACTAAGAAAATATGTTTATTATACAACTTTAAACGAAGTATTATTTCAACACAACTGACTGAAATCATTCCATAAAGAACAACAGTTAGACAACAATATATTGTTACATTTCTAGAATATTTCGCTAATAATATTTATTTTCAATAAAAGAATTTGAAATTTTCAACAGATCACAATATAAGTAAATATACTAATCATTGAATTAACTATATCAGTAATTATTAATATTTAGGAAACTTTTTAGAATTACAAAAGTGATAAAGTCAGTTGTCCACTTACAATGTTTTAGTTTATATAGGTTTTATATTAGTTTTTATTACAATAAATTATATTATGTTATTCTTGTATTCGTTTTATTTTACATTTTGTTCCGTATAATTTAAAATATATAGGAACTTTAATATTATAATGACTGACTAATTTGTTTAACGCCAAATGTATATAACGATATGAAAATAAAATAAAAATAAATTTTAGTGGACAACTTACTTTGTGTGAAATTTTTATTTTTCTCTCGATATAAAAGTACATAATATCGTGGATTTATGTAATATTTGTGGGTAGTTAAAATATTTTTTCTATGTTCATAATTTTTAGTTTGCAATCACGCTTCCTTTATTCTAAATATATTTTAACATATTTCCTTTTATAAATCAATATTACATTAATTTGAAGAATTACGATATCGGTTTTTTTTAAAGTTAATGAATACAGATTATACCAGAAACCGCGAAACGTAATAATTTTACAAGAAAGTTCGCGATGAAGTGGGTAGGTAAAGAAAGTTCATGAATAAGACATCGCGCATACATTGAAAAGTTTCTTTGTTGTGTTTTAAATTGACATTCAAAATCCTCACGCTTTTAGTAGTAGCATAAAATATAAGTGATAACAGATTGTGCGATAGGCTCAAGGCACTGATTTTCAATGAAAACTGATGACATGCAATTAAAATTGCAGACGTTTGTATCCTGTTGCTATCGCACTGCTAAGCTTTCTCTCTCTGTTTTTTTGGAGGGAAGAAAGCTATAAGAAATAACACGCTGCTCCAATGCGGATTGGTAGGTCCCCAGAATCCCCCAGAATTTTTAGAGATATGCAGGTCAGCGTGCGATAAATTGCAATTACCAATTAGACACATAAGTTACAACCGAAAAACTAAATGATGCCTGCCTGGGGTTTGAACCAGTGACCCGGAAGAGTCGCCCGGTCTCACAGCTGGGCTATCACAGCAATTACTATTATTTTCCAGCAGTATACAATATTCTTGCCTTAAATTAGAGTATTTTAAATTACGCAGTACATGTAACGCTCTTCATTATTTATTCGTTTGTATTTTATTTTGAATAACCTTCTGAATAATTTTACAAACAAGAGTGTAGACAAGAATGTTGCAAAGATAACCGTATGTTTAAATATTTTTTCGATTACTCGCAGTTTCTGGTTTACTTTATTTGAAAAAGTATTAAAAACATTGATATATTATTCTCTAGGCAGTGATAGTTATGAATATTTTCAATTCTTCATAAATGCATACGTCTGTCAATAAACATGTTAGATATTCCAGTCGGCAATATTCGAATTTTCCCATCTATATATGAGTAATGATAATATTTACTTAAATATGCGATGAAAAATAAAAGTGATTTTAGTGTTTTTAGTGTACAAAAATAATAATAAAATTATTTTGCTATATTCCGCGATGAATTATAGCAAAATAATTTTATTATTACTTTTGTAATTATGGATCTCCGCAAAGTAACGCCTAATTCCATAAATTATGTTTTTAGTGTGCTTAGTGCCAGTTCTTTTGAAGTTCGAGTTCCCACTCGATCACGTAACTTAACGCCAATGTATATGACGCTGCAACAGCGACATCTAGTGACCGCTGTTCCAACGCAATACAAATTAGCGTTATGCTAACGTGATCGAGTAGCTTAATAAAACTCGCACTAAGCTGTGTGCTTACGAAATTCCAAAGCAGCTATCAGATTTTGTCGTGGGCGTGTCGTCTTCTATCTCTTGATAGACAAAAAGAACTCGTTACATTTTACTTTTAGAGTTAAATAGATTTGTAATTACGGATTTTAGCAAATCTTATTATCATTACTATTGTATGATATAATTCCGCAGAGCAACGCCTATTTCTATAAATTAATAATCTATTTATGTATTTGTGTATAAAACTATAAAAAAGAATAAGTTAAAAATACTAACCGAAATTGATATTCAACTACTTCCGATTTCACAAATGGAATACTATTATCAAATATGTTCAAATAGATTATCAAATACTCTTAAATATGGTATTTATAGTAATTCTTTGTCTAATTTATAGACATAAAGAAACACCTACTGCGTTACTTTGCGGAGATCCATGAATTTCATCAAAATTCATCGCGGATTATGGAAAGGTAATTTTATTATTACTTTTGTTTCTTTATGTCTACTTTCAAAGAACAAGTTCGTAAAATACCATATTTTTACTTGGAAAAAAACGAAAATAGCCGACCAGTTTAACTGAAATTTTCCAAAAATTCTAGATAACTAACTACGAAGACAACAACAATAATATCTACTAACTATATATAAACAACAATATTGTGCTAACTGTGCAGAATTATAAGTGGGTAACTAATTCTCTATTTGCGATATAATACTTGATAAGTCTACACTAAAGATTGAATAGTTGTGCTATTTAGGATAAAATTTAAACTTTTTCTACATATAAAAATCAATAATTGAATACCTACTTATAGAATTAGTAAACTAAGTATATAAACAAAATTATTTTATACTTTAGCTATATAGTAAACAATTTTATAGTTTCGGGATTTTTTTATTTAATAAGCGTTGGCGCTAGCAGATTTCTTATTGCGCGTACTAAAGGGACTTTAAGTGCTGAATAAGCCCATCAGAAACCTGAAACGCAAAATTCCGAGATCGGGTCAGATATGTTCCGAATAAGCTAACTGACTGTTTATTGGTAACTTGTGAAACAGGCCCTAAGTCTTTTTTTTAATTAGGTCACTTTATACTAAGCGTGCGATATATATTACTCTGTAAACATATATTTTCTCAGGATTGAGTATACTCCAGTTAGTAACAACAAAAAATTCTATAAAGAAATCCCACTAGCGCCAATACTGGTTATATATCATTTCTTAACAATAATACGTTTTGTGCAACATGAAAAGAAACAGCGTGGAAGACATAGGCTAAATAAATATTGACAGATGTTTACAAAAAAAACATATAAAAATCATAATGTCAATAGATTCTTTGAGCTTGTACAGCGGCTTTCCAAACTTTAGAGATAACTATTTACATTTGTAAACAATTTTTAAAAATCATATATATATTGTAAACGGTATATGCTTATCCGCTATTCCTTACGCCGATTAATAAAAGACATATAAAGTTTCATTTGAATTAACATAGCTAGATAACATCAAGGCAGTGGTACATGCATTATTTAATTACTTAACAATCTTATAAACAACGATACTTAGATCCCTTCAAAATAAGTGACTTATCTATATAAATATGTTTTTATTATATATAAAAGAATTAAATGATGTTCAAGAACAATTGAATCGATTTGTTTTATAAATCATCATCCTCCTGCCCTTATCCCACTCTAAGTGGGGTCGGCACAACATGTAATAAACATGCTGTCACATGATTTGGCTGCGTTTTTACGACCGGCCGCCTGCCTGACGTCAACTTACCTCAGTCGTATTTTACGACACCTCGGTAAGAA
Source organism: Morpho helenor (assembly GCA_029227775.1). NCBI lineage: Eukaryota > Metazoa > Arthropoda > Insecta > Lepidoptera > Nymphalidae > Morpho > Morpho helenor. The sequence continues at coordinate 4,906,079 of JARGCU010000032.1, read as the reverse complement.
AGAGGGTGGTCTATTCTTCTAAACCGGATACCACACGTTGGGTCAACTTACCTTAGTCGCCTTTTACGACACCTCGGTAAGAAATGAGGTTGGTCTATTCTACTCAGCCGGATACCAAACGGCGGGTCGACTTACCTTAGTCGCCTTTTACGACACCTCGGTAAGAAATGAGGGTGGTACTATTCTATTCAGCCGGATACCACACGGCGGGATTTGTTTTATAAATATTCTTTTTTAATTTTAAAAGGCCAGAATATATGAAGTAAAAAAAGACAATTTTTTCTATACAATCTGTCCGTACCTGTCAAACCGGGTTCGTTCGGAAATTAAATATTAAGCAAGGAAAGTAGCTTAACGTGAAATATTGAAATATCTGTAGCATGCTTTCTAAAAGCGGTAAGAAGTACGTCAGTTCAGCTAGAAATGTAGTTTTAATATTAGCTTATTGAATGGATTTTAATTTGATGACACATTTTATTTATATCTCAACGCCACGTCACGTAGAACAATAAATTCACTTTAATTCAGTTACTAAACCATCTCATAAGGATAAATAAGGCAGTTATTTTGACAGGACCTAGTATATAAAGTTAAGTAGGTATAATTAGTTCTCGCCTCAGATACGGCTATCTTACATAATAATAAAAATATTACCAACTTTAGGATGTCTTGAAAAATACCTTGGTGCGATATTTTTTTTTTCATTTCTTTTAAATTCTGGCAATGGATACTTGTATTTATATTTTTATTAAATGAATAAAAACTTTTTAAACGCCACCATTTCATTTATCAGTCCTACAATCGACATCAAAAAATCGATTGTAATTTTCTTATATGTTTAGGATCTATATACATGTATTTCAAGAGAATTAGTTAATGTTTTTCATTTCTTGAAAAATTCATTATTAAAAAAATAATAATAGCCCGAATAATATATAAAGATCTTTTTTGGTGCAGATTATTGACAGAGGTAAATCAAATGGTGGCGTAACATCGAGGTCGTACTAACTCACTAGAAGAAACATCGTAAAATTTTACTCTACAATATCATCGAAATCTTTTATTAGAAATCACATTTTAGAAGTAAAATATAACGTAGAATAGAAGGAGAGAAAATTAACGGAAATATTACATATATATATATATATATATATATATATATATATATATATATATATATATATATATATATATATATATATATAATAAACGAAGGAATAACTCTTTATTTAAACTCGGAAGGTGATTGTGACTTAAAATGTTTATTATACTATTCAATGTTTATTCCATTCATATTCTGTGATTTTTTGTTTTCTTATGTAGATCGGTGTGCTTAGTGCGAGCTTTTAGCTTAGTTAGAGCTGTTAGCAACGCAATTCGTATGACGCAGGAACCGCGGTCACTAGATGTCGCTTTTGGAACATCATACAAAATGGCGTTAGTAGTAGTAGGTTAAAAAAGTTCAGTAGAAAGTTATCGACGGATTTTAAATAACAATGTTTCATTTAGTAAGTTAGTATACCACATTATAAATTCAAAAATATTTAACATGGGCTTGTATATTCACTTTTTCAAAGAAATGAGTTAAAATTTTTAATAATATAAACTCATTTCTTCATTATTTAGAAACGAGTGTTATATATTGCTTGATTTCCCTCCTAATTAAATTTCAAGGAAGTTTTTATATAAGTTCAGTTAATACTTTCCTATTCAGTAAATATATTCTCTTATTTAACATTTAAAACTAATTTAACTTACAAAGTGATTTTAGATAAATTCAGTTGAGTGATTCGCACATACATGCACACTTACATCTACACACCTTGCACACGTGTGGGGTAAGGGAAAGATTTCTCAAAAATAAATCTCGCTGAATTATCGCTTTTGAAGCAGTCTAGTTTTTCCTTTATCTAATAGTGATTCTATTTTAATATACATAAGGATTATATTAGTTTATCACTTTATTTTATATCCTTTACTAAATTGAAGAGCGACGATATTAGACGAAAATGTACAATTTAATTAGTAACATATATTTTTATAATCACTAATTTTATTGTATAAATTCTAAATTAAATTGAATTTCGATTCGACAACTAATAGTTTACATATGATGAAAGTATATGATCAGCAAATACTATAATGTCTATAAGAGTGATAGACATATAATAGAAATAGTGATAATTGATCAGCTCAATATATCCATGGTTGGGTTAGGTTATACCGAGTGTCCCCAAAAGGATGTGATATGCCAGAATAACCACGTGTTATGTGATAGCAAAACGTTAAATTGGATATATAAAATCAACATCCCTTTTACTAGTATATTTTAGTATACACAAAAGTTTTTTAACGAATTTATGAATTTATATGAGTAAAGCATATTAAAAGAATAGTTGTGAACACTGTAAAAACATTTTGTTTACGCTTCTCTTCAAAATAACAAAGGACTAATGATTTTATATTACATTTTTACATTCTGAATATTGCATCCACAAATCGTTTTGAGGTAATATATTTACACGAAATACATTCAGCGATATATTTCTAAAAACAATTTGTAGTGATTCTCTCACATAAATATTAAATATATGTTTAAATTTCATGATGATATATATATGTATTTTCAATGTTAAAATTGTTTAGCATTATAAAAAAAATATGACGTTAAAATCTTATAACTCCTTCAAATTAACTGGGTCAAACTTGACTGGGAATAAAGTATGTTTTCACCTCTGTTAGATAAATGCATGAAATTGCAGATACCAAGACAAATGGCAAATATACAATTTTTTTGTCATATTATGACAATAACAGTTTTTCTGTTATTTCGATAATTAGTTATATAACATAATAATTTGAATTTCCTTATTACGAAAAGAGACACAAATGTTTTTCATTATTTACGCTATTGATCAAACTGGACCTAACGCTATTAAGCTAAGCTATTAACGAAAATATATTAATAAATGAATTATGATTTTCTATGATTTCCATTCCATAAAGTTATTACGCGGCACGCAATGCCTATATTATCTATTACATTTGAAAATGATAAAAAGAAAGATGAACTAAATGTCCGAAATAACTGTCAAAATAAAAAGCGGTTTATATATGATGTCATCAAATTAACTAGTTTTTCTACTGTTTGAATCAAAGTTCAAAGTTAACTAATAACCGTATTCTAGAAAGAATAACCAAATATTTTATATTGGCTAATCAATATTCTAAATACAATTGTTTAATTACTAAGGAACTAGACGAAAAAAAACTAGAAGAAATTACTAACTTAAACACTTATGAACCGACGCAGTAATTTGAAGGAGTTTAAAACATCATTTTATTAACTACTACATTTAATATGCTACTTAATACTAACCTCTATTTGTTGTAGCATAATTTTGGGTTGACCTTATATCGCTCTACCCGAAGAACAAAGTCACATTTATAGGTTCGAAAGAATCTAAAAAATGTTATGTGTTAAAATATATAAAGCAATATTTCTGAATTATTTGTATAAAATTACATAAATTCAAAAGATGTAGCGGACGAAGGCAAGATTCAATTGTATTTACAATCTTTTTCATATTTTTACTTATAAATGTCTTGACTTTAATGTCACCAAGCGACCCGATGGAATGCGTTATTACAAATTACCTTCTCTATATGTCGCACATATAATATTATGCACTATTCTATTCTATTAAAATTAAGTATGTCAGGAAAAGGAATCTCAACGCACGCCTTATTATACCTTTATATATAAAAACCTGTTTTCACATAAGAATTATATAACTATTCTTATTCACATAATGAACTATAAAATAATCTTATTCCCATAGAGATGCTACAACAAATGGACAGATAAAAGAGCAAAGTAAATGCCAACGAGAAATCCCCACGAGTTTATTGTCACATCATTCCCCACAGCAACATGCAAGGCTTGAATGGTGTCCTCACGCAGCCAAAAGAGCTCTTATATTCTTCGGCGTCGACTGACTGTTCAGATGTTTGGTCGTGTATCTCAGAGCATTCAACAGAGGCTCCGCCTTTGGTGGCGGTTGCTGTTGTAGGAACTTCACACAACCCTTGACGTCGACGGAGGACGAACGGCAGAATGCTCCCGAAGGGTGCACCCAATCGTACAAAATTATAAGTCCTACCATAACCCGGAGGACTAAAAGCGACGTTTCCTCCCGGCTGAATTGGGCGACTAGTTTTCTGTAAAAAAACGATTAACTTTATATGACAATGTTTAACCCTACTTAAATATTATGAGTATCATTTTTATTGGTATAGTTCTTTGTGCGTTAATAGTCAAGTTGTATTGCGAAGGAGAGAAAGAGATATGGATGGATTATGTGAAGTATGTCATACCAGAGAATGGAATAGAAAAATATTTTGTACTGACCCCACTTAGACTGCCCTTATGGCAGGAGAATAATGGGTTGTTAGTTATACCTCTTAAATCCCTTTCATGAATAAAACAAGCTTGTTAGATATTGAGTTGTGATCTACGAAGTTCGTCGTTGTTTAGGCGCCAACACCTGTTAGTGCTTCGATAAAAGTGTTTGTAATTGAGTGAACTCTTATAAAATTACCCTTCTTAAAAGTTTTTATAGGTGTATATACCTAGAATACGCCATCAAAGCATATTTGATTTACCAAAATTGCAGTAAGCCAGCTCTTCTTTCACAGAATTTGGTAAATTTTAAAGAAAGGCCTCATCATAGTTTCAATCATAGTTTCTTTTTAGATTACTATAAAAGTATGCTTAGTCAAAAAACCACTATACCATAAAGGATTATTTAAATGAATTTATTATTGTCAGACATTGCATAATAAAATGTAACAAATTAAAAAAGAGTATAAAAATAGTACTTTGAGCAACCCTTTGAGCATCTTTCTGGTTCTTCTATGCAAAATTTTCTGACACATGAAAAAATTAAGAGAAGTTCTGAATAAGTAAGCGAAAAATTAAAGATTATAGATAATAAATATGTTATGACAAAAATAAGTCAGTTATCGTATATTAGTCACATTGCCCGATCGGCAAAACATAGTATTCTATTTACATTACGAGGTTTCTTAATAGATATTCTTTATTCCTACATAACGGCTATCTGTATGAGATTAATTCTTGAATAAAGTTCATATGGATTTAAAAATATGTTACAGTGATTATAATAACGACTTCCTTTAGTCTGACAAAACGGCCTACTCTGCTTTGTGAACTGTACCTGACCTAAATAAATAAATACCGTAATAAATGTACCCGTTTCTCGTTTAGATGATATTGTATAAATAACTACGGATTTATGGCACAATAAAACTATGTATGGGCGCATTCAGGATGCTGGAAACTTCAATAGAATAAATTTACTATGCCTTGATGTCCGCACCGTAAACGTTTCACCTGTTTTGTAACTGCAAACCAGGAATTTTAATCGGGAATATTAAAAGACTACGTTCAGGAACGATTAAATAAACTCATAAGCTAGGCAAGTTAGAAGGTAGCTTAAGTAAAAATTATTAAATAATCAACCAAAAAAATAAGAAAACAAAAAGCGTAAAGCAATTGTGTATGTTTTAGAAAAAGTATTAGTGCTTGTCGTGTGGTAATGATAGTTTGAGCCTAAGTTTGTGACTGACGTAATTCATAACATAGCAGATGTTTCCGCATAAAAAGTAGTCGCGTTTAAAACGTGGACTCGATACGGTTTTTAGATGCTGTGTTGTTTAGATTATGAATTATGACAGAAGTTACAATATTATTATTTTGCTATAATCCACGCTTGTTAAGAGAATATATGTAATGCTAAGTGTATGAAGCAGGAAACATTCGCATCCTATACATGCAGGACAAGACTAATGTCACACGTATCACAAAAACCGCCTACACCAACAGCCTACACCGGCACTACACATACCCACCACCACAATCTCTACGATCGTTTCGCCCCAAAACCCAAGCATCATCAGGAGAATAGCCTCCACGAGCATTACGATTTTGTTCGTAATGCCATAAGATAGAAGAAATAAACGTCAGGAATAAGTGTTAACCTATTTCAAAACATTTAACGAATTATAATCTCTGGAACTAGTGTTCTTGAATACTGAATATTCTGAATTTGAATGCCAATAACTGACAAGTTTTTGAAGACAACTCAGTGGATGTTTAATATACAACTCTTGCTAAGGAACCCGTGCCAAAACGCAAGTCCAACTATAAAAAATGCCGCATGTTTTTTTAACTTTGTCGCAATTAATCACTTTAAAATATCTTTAATATTGAAATGAGTTAATCTTGTCTATGTTCAATTTTTCTAAATTTTGGAAACGGCTTCAAAGATTTTTATGAATTCAGCATATAAGGGGTTTTGGAGGTATAAATCTAGCTAGGTTTTTATAAAAAATATGTTGTTTTATCCCTGTTTTCGTGCATTGACAAACTGCAAAAAAAGAAATAGATTCTAAAGCCTAAATTTTTATTTATTTGTCAACTTGTAATAGCGTAATGATAAACGGGCGGATTAAATATGTACCTGGTTTCAAGGCCCATATGTCACAGACCCCTTTCTTACTTCTTTATTTTTGTAATTGCATCTTCTTTATATCTTTTAATAAAATTACCGAACTTGGTTATCCATGTACTTCTACACTGTGACTTAAATTACAGAATACAGAATCATTGGACGTATTTATTATTTTTTAAAGAGAGATTGATTAAACGAAGGCAATAATACTGTAATAATTTGATTAGTTTAGCGCATATCAATGTTGACGCAGTTATTTTGCTCCAACAGGAAAACAAGTAACCACAATCCAGACTAGATGTATAACTGCATAAACTTACTAGTTTACGTGGCGGTCAATCATAGTGGAAAAGAATATTTTTCATTATTAATCTATACTAATGTAGCTGAAGAGATTATTTGTTTAATTGGAAGTGGATTGGATTTGGAATGTTGAACACGCTAATCTCAGGAACTAATGGACCGATTAAAACTGAATTCTTTCAGTGTAAGATAGTCTATTTATTGAGGAAGGCTATAGGCTATTTAGAATCAAGCTAAGATCAATAAGAGAGGAGCAGCAATAAAAAATAGTACGAACATGGCAATATTTAAAGCATTCCTTGCGTGAGTAAACGGTACTAGTTATTCAAAAATCATGTACAACAAAATAGTTCCCCTCTAAAAGTTCGCGTCAGCATATGTCTAGCATTTAAGGTTAACCCACTTTAATCATTTTTATGGTTATCAAAAGACTATTATTACGGTTTTAATTTTTCCACGCGGGCGGAGTCACTGGCGATTGCTAGTTTTATATAATCCTCTTTCCTCAGTCAAATATGTACTTGGTTCAGTCCAAACGTCCTAATAAGATGGTTAATATATGGTTTGGGATCGACACTCTAGCATCTTAATACTCGAACAGTCATCCTTTCTTTGTTCTCAACCCATCGCCCATTTAGTTTAAGAAATATTTATATAATTCAGCTGACGGTTGACTTAGTCAGGGATTTGTGGAGTGACGTAATTTTTATTTATCATACTGAATATGACCAACTCAACCAGAATGCGTTGCAAGTTATTCACCGTACCACAAATATTTGACAAAACTTGCCTAATTTTACAGACAAAGAAGAACGTGTAAAACAGGGGGGTGAAACTCCCTAAGAAGCACTCTTTAGGTCGCCGAGAGCGTCATCTTACAGAAAGTATTGGACAACAAAAATTAGTTTTATATCATTATTCACTAGATGTCGCAAATGATACACTGTAATATATATAAGTATTTGTCATAAATTTTCAAATTTTTCTGCCAAAAACGCATCACTGCTTATTTAAAGGTCTATATTGGAAATTATGCCTTCCAAAAATTATTTTATGTGTTATTTTGGATGTGAAAACGTTGGTAAGTAACTACTATAATGTTTTTGAAACCATTTAATACCTTTTCCTAACAATAGAAATTTTGACTGCAGAAATTTGAATTTTTAACCCTTTTAGTGCCGAGCGAAAAGGAAATGCCTACACGAGAATAACCAGACGAATTTTTTAAATTTTATTTATGTACATTCTTATGCAATTAAAACCAAACGAGAAATAATATTTACACGATTCAAAAAGTAATATACTAAGAATAAAATAGGAACAAGTTTGCTCCTCCTTAACCCATTCTAAGTAGGGTTTTAAACAATTTGTTGCATGTTAGTTATTTTACGAGCACTCGCCTGCCTGACGTCAACTTACCTTAGTCGCCCTTTACGACACCTTGATAAGACATAAGGTTGGTCTATTCTATACCACACGGTGAATAATAAGACATACAGCATATCGGAGTAAAAATTCACAACAAATAATACAAACAATATTAAAAAATGAGTTTGCAACAAGATAAATAATACCTATTACCTAATACCTACATAACAAAAAAAAAGAGATTACTCGAAGGTAACACACAGGTAAAGGTATTACACAGTGAGCGCCGTGTGGATTTTTGAAAACCTGTTTATATTTGTTTGTATTTTTTTTAACTCTGACTGTATGCAATTTTTATGAGAGCGCAGTGAGAAGCAACTTATCGGCTTTCGGCACAAAAGGGTTAAAGCAGCCATTTCACTGAAATGTACTAAATAAAATTATTATAAGTGCCACAATACCTTTAACTTTGTTTTTTAGAAAAAAATATGTGGTTATTCGTAATAAATATTATATTTTAACACTTTCGGTTACATTATTTTGGTATACATTTTAAATATTTGGTCTGATTTAGACTATAGCTACAAAAATTCAAATGTGTGATTTCAGGTTTACAGCAAATGAAGATTATGATTATGAAAACTAATTACAGAGTGTAGTACGTATGCAAAGTTAGTTGTTTTCAACAAATAACCGTGTAAACTGATGAACATTTATTATTTGTATACGCTTGATATTTTTTTAAATGTTTTAAAAGTATTTTTCAAGTGTTTCCTGAATTGACATACTATTTGAAAAGATGTAAAAAATAAAAATGATTAAATATTACATAGCTTTAATCTTTTATTCATTAACCTTATTTAGAATAATAGTTTGGTGCTACTCTTTGATTTGAACTGGAATTTGAAGATGCCAAGCCCGTTCAAATTGAAGTGGTATAGCGCCAAACAATTTTTTTGTAAATGCTATTTTTATATAAGGGTCACTATATGAATGCAGTACAGCGCCATCTAGTGGATTATTATGATAACGTTACAGCGACATCTCTGCCAGATCAGCGAATACAGTCCCTTATCATTACTTCAATAAAATGACAGAGTTGCTCATCTATATCCTATATAGTGTATTATCTATGGTGTAAAATATTCTAATTTTTATAGTCATAGGTTATTAAATAAAATAAAACGACTAGCATACAGACTAAATAAATAAAAAATTAAATTCAGAAGCTTAATGTTGGCATTCCTGATTACGAAAGTGTTATATTTTCCTTAAGTTCAGTTGCCTCAATTTGTAGTTGCTTTGGAAGTTGGATAGATTTACATATATAGAATTAAATATTATGGTAGAATCTGTACTATGACTATGTATTGATTGCTGTTGAGTCAGGGTAAAACATTTTTTATGCTCTGTGACATCTGTGACACATGCTCTCATATCTATATGAGGTCTTTTAAATGGCCAACTTCATTAATTTCATTTCTCGATTATTTTTTAGAAAAATCGTTAGTCCGGAAATTATTATTATTTAAACAATCCACTCGATTTGTTTTGATACTTCGTTCCAATTTTATTTATAGCATATAATATAATTTCGTATACTGTGTTCACTTTAAGGATTCTACGAACGTGACATAAATTTTCATCAAATTGTTTATGGTTTCATGATATAAAAACCGTTACGCATACAACAAAGTGTTAATATTTAATTTAAGGACTGCAGCCTAATTTCGTAAGACAACTAAATTGTAATTGAAAAAAAGGTGTAAAAGGTCGTGGGGAGCCGCTGGATAGAAGCGGCATAAAATCGTGGGCTGTGGAGATCTCATAAACAGATCTATGTCCAGCTGTGGACGTCCATCGGTAGAAAAAAAAACAAAAATCTTTACATGAACATAAAATAAAATGTTTAGGGCACTTAGACAAAGGGAGGATTTGAGTTGAGGTCTTCATTGCAAGTGACTCCCGCAGCGGAAACAGCAGAAACCCTTTGTATAACCCCTGCGAGGTTGCGAGACGGATTTAAAAGGGTTGCGAGACACCGATTCCAAGCAGTACAGGATCCTACGACTTAAAGGAACAGCAGTGGACAGCAAGCATTTGAAAAGGCACATGAAAGATTATAATAGCATGAACCAAGGACAACCAGAGGCTGTCTCTATAAATCGGTTTTTATTTTTGGTGTAAAATCTTAATGTTTACAAGAGCTTCCCTGGAAAACTAAATTGATATTAAAGTATCCCTTCTGTTAATGGATTACCGGATATTTCATATTAATATGCAAGATATGTGTCATCATTGGGCTATTAAAATCCCGACAATGTTTTTATCATTCAAGACGCATGGTCCTATTGTCACTTTCAATGGCTCGGCCGATATATTGGGCTATCGTGACTGAAGAACCTTAACATACCAAAGGAGACAAGCTAATATAAATTGTATTTGTAAATAATTATGAACGATATTCGTTTGTTCATGCCATGTATGAGTTTCGCATGTGGCAGACCATATCAACCGAAAACGTTTGATAAGGAAGCGTTTTACGTCAGAGGATGACCAGTGAGTTACGAGTTAACTTATTTGTCATCGGTTATTCGAAATATCAGTTATTCGAATCAAATATTAAAAGCTAATTTCTACTATAACACATCGTTGTAAGTTTGAAACTTGCAAGTCTAGTATCAAACGGAATTAAACCTTTTTCGCAGATTTCTGTAGAAACTGGAAAACGGAATGTCATAATGATAGCGTTATCGTAAACGAATATGATTGTGAATGTTCCGTTGATATTATTAATAATATATCATTAGATATTGCAGAGAAAGTATACTTTAAACGATAATAAGATAAACGCGGACGGTTGTTAAAGATTCGTCAAGACAAGGAGAAAAAAAAGCACCGCAGAACTGGAGTCGTTTGTAAAGATCTTCATATGTAACTCAAAATACAAATTATCGGTACTAGGACATAATATGCTTTTATTTTCGCCGTAAATCAGAAATACTACTTCATTGTTAAGAGGCTCTTCCAGGAAATGTTTCGCATAGGATATCAGGCTATTAGATGCTAAGAATAAAATAATGACGACGAAAAAAAAATCCTCAACATTACATTTAAATCTAAATGAGACTAAGCTCTTTCAATAAGAAGTGATATGAAGGCTATAGGCATGAGAAAAAAATAATTAATATACAAAGCAAATATTAATAAAACAAAAAGACAAGTGATTGACACGGTTGAGTTTTTTATTCGCTAGTTATGTATTAAACGTACAAAACATCAACAGTACCACTGATAGCACGGTAATAAGGAAGGAAATAATCGTAAATCGAAAGGGGAGATACGCAGTGCGATGCGAGTGACATTTGATTTATCATTATTTCATTAGTGGTCGTTTGGAGGCGTACCTATCAGTCAAATATGGCGACACGCACTCTAAATAATATCAAGTAATAAATACATTCCCCATTTCTCAATAACGATATATTTGCAATCAAGAACGTGGGTCAAAGAGAATTCAATTTTATAAAATAAGATTTATCACAGAGTTTAAAGATAAAACTGAAAGCGCATTTAAAAGCCTAAAAGAGATTTTGAAATTAAGACAAAAGCTGTTTTGACAAATTCCTCTATATCTTTACTCTCATTCTCTTTATCTCATATAACCTGAAATTTATTCGATTTAACTGTTTATTTTTCATTCTACGAATTGTGTGAAGTATGAGATGAATTTAAAAGTCCTGAGTTGATGAATGATAGGTGAGAATGGAATATGAAAACATGTAGTGCCGACCATACTTAGAGTGAGATAAGGACAGGTGAATGATGATGATTACATCATCATCATTCTCCTCCACTTACCATACAGTCGTAAACTATTCTACTATGTAATTATATATTCTAGAATAAAATATAAATACACAATTATAGTATTTGCAAATTCTAAACCTTTCAAATCAATTATTGACTACTATTCTTGACTAGTAATTATTTCTGATTGACTATTGATTGATTATGATGAACTACTCAAACAGTCCATTGTAGCGTATAATTAGTTCATCTTACGTACTTCATCGGCCCGTTATAACGAAAGAGCAAAGTACTTACGGATTTTCCAACATTCTCAAGCACACTTTGGCCATCGTGCTGAGAGTTTCTGTCGTATTTTCCAAGTCTTGTTGATTGTCATTCACGAACTGGCTGGTTGCTTCGGATAATACTTTGAGCATCGGTGTTGCTTGTGCGTAAAAAAGTGACATTCTGTTTGCATATTCAGCTCCTATGTGAGGTTCTTCGCCTGGCGGGAGTTCTGCGTTGATGAGACCGCCTCGGGAAACGATTCTCCTGTAGTAACTGAAGTCATTTTGGATTGCAGGTGTTTTCATCTAAGTAAAAAGAAGAGCTATTTTATTAATCCATACTAATATTATTAACTGACACGGCGAATTTGTACCACCATAAGTTTTTTCCTGATAATAATGAACACATATCGGAAAGATTTGTCCAAATTATTTATAGAATTAGGCGTTACTTTGCAGAGATTCATAATATAAAAGTAATAATATTTTTTCCCCTATAATCCGCGATAAAGTATTTAGAAAATATATATATTGCTAAATGTAGAGTGATCTATCCGTTTTCATACCCGATATAACCAGAATAAAAGATTTATCCATTTTGGCGCATTTCTTTAGAAGTTATGTTACAAAAATTTCAGTGATTCATTTTGATTTATATAGATTCGATAGTCTATTTGTGTGTCTGTAACGGTTTCACGGCTTATCCGCTGGACTGATATTTATGACGTTTGGAGTTTATACCCCTGGCTAACATATAGGACAAAAAAATCACCTCTAAACATTTAACTTTCGGGAAACAGGGAAAACAAACAATACATTGCATTATTAAGGATATCTAAAATCTTAAATAGGCTTATTAGACAGAGAGACTTTGGCATTTATACTAGTACGGATTTTAAAATAGATATTATGTTATCAACTTTATCGTGTTAGCCTAAAGATGTTTATCGCTAACATAAACTATCTACATTGCCAACTAGTAACATGTAAATTCTTTCCTTACCCACGTATTTAACATAAATAAACAAACTGAAGAGGATCATGACTCACGGCTTAATGGGGCGAGGTCGGGCCAATCGCTTTCTACAACATACCGTTTGCCCACAATTCGCGACCTCAGCAGGCGTGCCGATGACTAATGATAGTTAATGAGTGTAAACGATATCCAATCAAAATAATGATTGATGAGCTGCTTTAGACGTGATGCTCTGACGGTGAGAGCGCGTGATTGTTACCCAGGATACGCGGATTCAAACCCGAAGCGTCGCAATGTATAATTTTATGATCAAAATTATGATTGATGAGCTGCTTTTGCCGTTATACTTTGACGGTTAGAGCATGTGATTGTTGACAAAGATTGACGGATTGAAACCCGAAGGTGGCAATATAGAATTTTATGGTCAAAACGATTTACGAGCGCCTTTTTCCGTAATACTGAAAGTGAGAGCGCGTGATTGTTACAAAGATTCACGAATTCATATCAGAGGCGTGGCAATATGGAATGTTATGATCAAAATAATGGTTGATAAGTGGCTTTTGCCGTAATACTTTGGCTGCTAGAGCGCGTGATCGTTATCAAGGATTCACGGATTCAAACCCGAAGCGTGGCAATATAGAATTTTATGGTCAAAACGATTTATGAGCTACTTTTGCAGTGATGCTCTGATTGTTAGCAAGGATTCACGGATTCAAGCGTTTTATGTTTTATGAGTGGCTTTTGTCCAGATATTCTGACGGTTAGAAACGCGTGATTGTTAACAATGATTCAAGTATATAAACTAGTAGCAGCCCAACTGTGAATTTTATGAGGTGTGGGTTTAACCTCCACAATCTATCTCTTATGAGTAAGGCATCCTAGTAGTTTACAGTACACTATTATAGTAATTGTACGCAGTATATATTACAAGAAGACACTTATATTAATTAAATTCATAATACTCTTTATTCTGAATTTAATAATTCAATCATATTACCAATATATTTCTCTGTGGTAAAAATTTTCACTAGTGTTGTATATAAAATCCATTCAACTCATTGGTGGCAACGACATAACAAGGTTGGGGTCAAAAGGGCCCTCAGTGGCTTCTATTACAGGCACTTATTCAATTCAAAGCAAAGGGACTCGATAGCCGATGTTTTGTTTATAAAACTGCCATACCTATGTATGTATTGGGTGCAATGTTCTTATGTACTTATTGACCGTCATTATTATATGCAGATGCGTTTTTGCGACTGATCAATCTATTTTCTTTAATAAAGGTTAATGCCAGTAATCCACATGTACAATAGGCAGTACGGTAAATGCAACGTCAGTCCAAACATCATTGGATTTGAAAATCCTTTCACCTTCATACAGGACTAATATTTTATAATATAAATTGAATTTATTTTAAGAATTGACCACCAAGTTGCTAGAAAGTTGCTGGTCAATCTTTTGTTGGATTCAAAAGTTAAAAAAAGCTTATTTATATAAAGATTATTTTGATTTGATTTGATTACAATAAATAGATCGTAATTTGGCTACTCTTTCTTTACATTCATATAGCGTCAACAGCTAATGCCTAGCATTTGTATGTCGTTCTATGAAGATTGATTCAAGTAAACACCATGCATAGTAGGTAGGCAATAATCAGTCGCCTATGATGGTAACAGGCTTAGTTTTTGTTTGCGTGTAGAAACAACCATTTCAGTTAGTGTCACTACACTAACACTAACACTAAGTCGAAATGATGCTACAATTTTAGTCCCATACTGTCCTTTTTATTGATCTAAGGTCAGCTGATAAATAAGTAATTCTACGGCAATTAGTCAGTAACTTAATTCATGCGAAACAAGTCAATAATAAAAAACCTTATAATTTAATTGCGTTAAATATAAGTTAGGTTAGACATATAAAACATCATACATCATAACCATTATCATCGCAATAAACCACTTTGAAATTGGACAGACAGGGAGCGGTAAGCAAAAAGGTCAATAAGGATTTGAACCTACGATCGATTATTTCCAATATATTTGTAATGTAATGTTGAATTAAATTAATTGGCAATGGAAATTAAGCGGTAGTTAAATAACAATAACCAAACGATGGGGCCATTATGACTATTACTAATAAGTTTTTTTTTGTGAAAAGTTATATTGCTAATTGATATTTGAAATTTATCACACGTTTTTGGTGAAACGTCGTGAGGACAGTTGCATATCTCTGAAGAATTTTTCGAATATATGTAACCAAACAATTCGCATTGGAGCTGCGTGGGAGTGTTAAGCTTGAACATTTCTCTACAAAAAGGAGAGAGGACGCGTATGTCCAGCAGTGGGATACTATCTCAGTGCTTCACCATCACTTTCTTCTTTTGTACTAAACATATTTGCGGTAAACGTGAATTTATTACGGCTTAGGTTCTAGTCGAAGTTCATTTGTACGGATTGTGGATGTTAACCAGTATGGGCGTAGCTACCAGAGGGCTAGATCGGGCCTGAGCCCTTAAACTCTGGGGACTCTGATTTAAAAAGTATAAATTGAACTTTTTTGTATTTGATTCTTCTTCTTCTTCTTTGTCAACCGATGGACATCTACTGCTGGATATAGGTTTCTTCATGGGATCTCCACAACGCACGATCTTGTACCGCTTGAATCCAGCGGCGATCTGTCGGTGTGGTGGAATTTAGGTCAGCTATGTGAATGGTTATAAAGCTTTTTGTAGGTCGCCAGAGCATCGTTAGTTAATCTCCCTGTGCAGATGAGGTTGGAACAACTGAAAAGATTGATTGGGACAAGCCTTCCTCTTACACCACTTGTTTTTAATTAATAAATTGCAAATTGTACTTGATTTTTAACTTTATTAAAGAGTCGACTATATTACGATTAATCTGGAGTAAGTCAAATTTGGGACACGATGAATACGAGACAAAGGATTTTGAATAGTTTAGTTGGGGCCCCAGTTGACACTGATGTTAGCAGACGAATCTTGAAAGCGAAACAGTTCAACGTTTCAACGTTGCTGTGAAGTAGTCCTTATATTAATTCAATTAGCTTAGTACTTAGAAAATACTTTGCAAATTAATTAAACCGTTATTCGATCGGCTCCGAATAAAGGTTTGAAAAGTTTTTCATTAAAACATTCACGATGTTGCCGATATCTGGCAATGCTCTTAGTTTATAGAGCGTTAATTTGTATCTGCGAATACTCACTTTGTGTTCATCAAACTTCAACACGAACTCCAATATTTCCGCAAATTGTTTCACTAACGCCTGTTGCTGTTCGAGATGCTGTGTAGGGCTCATTGAACCCCCAACCAATGAACCCAGGAGACGAGGCACTACCTGGAATAGAAAACAGTTTCAACTAATTACACACATTACCCATACATATACAGTATACATATTATATAGTAGTAATATTACTATATCACTACTATTGGACAAAGCTCTCATCATTGGAATCATGGAGCTTAGACCTATTACGGTGCAACAACACAGTTTGGCACATTTCATACATCACAGAAATTCTACAGCCACTTGAAGGTTATCATAAAAAAAAATTCCTTCACCAAAAAAAGCGTGAAAAAAATAAATATCAAAAAGTTAGAGATATTACACTCCTCACAAACATCATCATTCTCCTATTATCCCACTCTAAAGTGAGGTCGGCACAACATGTTCCATTCTTCTCTATAATTAAATAAATATAAATAAATATATGGGACACTTATCAACACACGTCAACTATGGTGTCACTCCTTTTTTATGGATATCATTCACACAATCCAATCATCTCATTTTCGGCCTCACGCTATGCACATATCCATCTTTTTTCGGCCTCCTTTTAGTACTACATACATACAAATTAATGTCACACTTCTTATCTTTTCTATAATGGACAACTTTCAGATGTCCCCTACTATACTCATTTCGAATTCTATCAAATATTGTCACACCGCGCTTCTACCTTAACATTCTTATCTCAATCGCATGCATTCTTCTTTCAACCTTTTCTTTAATTGTCACGTGAAGGACCAAGAGTGCTCATAATTCAGGAGTAAGTATATATGTATATAATGGTTATAGTAGAATAATTGTCAATGGATAAATCAACATTTAAAAGCTTAAAAGCCCAAGCTTAACTGTAAAACGTTTTCCAACATGTCATCAAACGTTTCAACTTAATCTATCTTTTAGTTAAAAGGCTGTCTACAATGTTGCATGTATGCGTATTTAAACGGGCATAACATTAATCTGCGCTAAGCAGTAACTCTTGGCTAGGCTCGACCTACTTTGTTGCGTTGTTTCAGTGGGAGTAAATTCATATTTGAGACGGGTAGGCTAAATGGCACATTGTTTGAGGTGAGGTACTGTTGCAATGGAGTACGTGGACTGTGACGTGACGTGCAGTTCAGTAATTTGGCGCCGGTTGAATGAACGCGAGCGGAACTTGTGTGAATAAAATAGTGAGATGTTTGTACAAACTTCAAGTAAAGGATGACAAAAACGGTTTGTTTTTATTGGATTGTGAACAAGAAATTTGTATAAAAACTTTGTAAAGCTTCACATATGGAATAGCTTTTTTACCATTTACTCAACTTCCTAAAACAAATAAACATTAGCACAAGTCTTAATATTTGATAGAATGATTTTATAACTAGATACTAAAACATAAGAAATATTAGGTTTTCAGATCTTTTATAAAACATCTAATGTAAGGGCTAAGGTTTATAGCCTAATAGTTTAAAGGGATATACCACAACTTACGAAGTATGAAACCAAAGCAATCGTTCACGTTTCCGCAATTGACATTATAGAATTAATGTCCTTAAATATCTACTAACGTTAATGCGATATTTTTGACACAACTTTCTAAAATGTAGAATGCTTGAACCCCCAGAATTGATTACCTCAAGTACCAGAATTTGAAGATTACTGCTCGGCCTATTACTGTTCAATTTGTGGAAGTGACGTCCTAAAATATATTAGCATCTCGTAAAGAACGAAATTTTCCGTGGCTTTTGTCGTTTTGTAACAGGAGTTATTACAAAGTGCTCAAAAATTTTACTGCTGAATTATATGCTGTATCAGTTTTTATACTAGAGTAGGCATAGGCAGGCCTGTAAGTGGGAGAATCGCAATAAATAGTAAGAGAGGGAAGATGAAACTCATATACTTATCTTTGTCTAAGCACACATAAAAAAAAGACAGATAATAAGTCTCGTTTGCTTTCTCTTTATTGTCGATGTATACATTTAAGGCTCGCTCCCAAAGTCTTGAATAACTTTAAATAATATCATTTGCCTTTTTAGTACTAAACCACAAAACTAAATAGCTTAGTTGAAGGAAATTTTCATGGCATTTGTAACAGGAGTTAAAACTGACTGTTCAAGATATCCTTCGCCTTTTCAACATAGAACCACAAAACTACAAAGCTTTGCACACTTATGTAATTGATACCCTAAAATACGGAAGAGCGTTTCGTTTCCTCAACTCCCAAGCGACCTACTAAGATTAGAAATGTTCTTCGGCTTTTGTTTTCGGTGTCACCTTTGATATTGATATCTTAAAAGCTTATGACAACATGCTTTTTGTGATCATAAATTTTAAAATACTCAGTG
The DNA here is from genome assembly GCA_029227775.1 of Morpho helenor. NCBI lineage: Eukaryota > Metazoa > Arthropoda > Insecta > Lepidoptera > Nymphalidae > Morpho > Morpho helenor. Next base: position 4,887,187 of record JARGCU010000032.1, on the reverse strand, counting down.
TTTTAAACATTACATTAAGCACGACTTGTCTGTAAACTGAGCGCCGCCATGAAAAATGATATTAAGTGTTTCTGCTAATCAATACTCTTGGAAATTTTATGTGAGGTGTCTATCTTTCTGTCTATAAGTTGCGCTTTCAAGGTTAATTCGCTGGATCAATATAGATGCCATTTGGAATAATTAAAACTTGTATATAAAATTCCCGTTTTCCTTAGGGAGTAGGAAAAAACAATATAGTACATTATTATAGAAATTTTGACAGTATACTCGATGGGCAATATAAAGCCGTGTGGTATTCGGCTGAATAGAATAGTACCACCCTCATTTCTTACCGAGGTGTCGTAAAAGGCGACTAAGGTAAGTTGACCCACCGTGTGGTATCCGGTTTAGTAGAATAGGCCACCCTCTTTCTTATCGAGGTGTCGTAAAATACGACTAAGGTAAGTTGACGCCAGGCAGGCGGCCGGTCCTAAAAACGCAGCCAAATCATGTGACAGCATGTTTATAACATGTTGTGCCGACCTCACTTAGAGTTGGAAGGGCAGGAAGATGATGACTCGTTGGGCAATATAAGGAGAGATCTGAAAGTTGTGCTCACTATAGAATAAATGAGAAATGCAAGATTACAATAAGAATACTGTGAACATAATTAAAATGTTACAAACTAAACTAATATTTTGTTAATTAACAGTTTAGGAGCTGTGAATTTTGTAAAATAAATAATAGAAGTATAATAGAAGTTGAGACAGCGAATGGGTTTAAAAATAGTTTAACTTTAGAACCGAAGCACGCAAACAGTTGTTCCTTATGACTAGAATAGTGCTATATCACCGGATGTTGACTGCGGTTTAGAAGTAATAGGTTTAAACACATTAAGTACTAAGAGTTAGTTAGCTTTGGTAAACTGCCAAATACGTGTCAGCAGTATACTTTTAGTTTACAATGTTACTTAAAGTGGACAAATAGTAACAATTTCATTAGTAACTAGTAATATCCCGCAGTGTCACCCGCGTACATACCGATCTAATGGCAGTGAAATGTCTACTAAGTCGGACTATAGATTTATTTTTGTTAAATATATCATCAATAGTTTCCGCAGCGCATGCGATTACAGATTTTTATGGCTAATTTTTTACACCTTATTACATCTTTATTACGGATCCCTATTTTTTTTAATTTTATAAAGACTATGTTGCTCATTAAAGATGCAGCTTTCCAACGGTGAAAGAATTTTTGTAGTAAATCGGTCCAGTAGTTTTTGTGTGATAACATTACAAACATACATACAAATTTTTCCTTTTTATAATATTAGTATAGATAATCATGAACTTAAATATTAAGCAATTTCATCTTTGAGAAAAGCTTAAGACCAAGAAAAAGATTATCTCTTTTTTTGTGAAAGCATAGATTTTATTGCAAAAAAACATTTGTAAAATACTTTAGTTAGGACCGACTTCATCTACAAGGGTTCCTATAGCGTTCTATAGAGTCCAATCTATTACTATATCAAACTTCATTGCTTTATGTTTGTAGTGATGCAAAAGGGCGCCAAACAAAGTTAATTTCACTTTAATGATTATTGATTATTTAAATAAGTTGAAAGCATTAAAATTCAGTCACTCGAACTAACAAAGATTAAAGACAAGAACTAGAATAATAAAAAGATTGAAGTTTACAATCAAATATATTGTTATATTTAGATTTAACCAAAACACACGCCGGATGATACAAATGAATAATAAGTAAATTTATACAACTCCAGTACTAAGATTTGGTTTGATCCATTGCCAAATATTGTTGTCAGAACCATACATTTACTGGATAACGATGTCATATTCAGCAGAAAGCAACTTTGAAAGACGAAATTAATATGAATTTGTAAATAAAGAATTGGAATTCAGCAGAAGATTCAAAGCAAGTGTTTAGATATTGGAATTAGACAATATTGACGGAGCTGAAACAATTTTACACAACTTAAATACTTATACACTGTCCATTATATTAACCATCTTTTGACAGATTGACGATAATGATGTCCTAAAGATTCTCGTATGCGATACCATTCCGATTATAGTACCTACTATCATTAATCGAATTACGTACCTAAGTAATTCGATTAATGATAACCTACGTAAACTAGATTACTACTTGAGAAAAGAAATTCCAACTTTGAGAAAACTTATTGTTTCTTTGAAAAGAAGTGGTCTATTTCATGGTGAAAAATCTTCTTTGGTCAAAGTTTTGAACACAATTGGCTTTTCATATAAAAAGTTAAATAAAAGAAAATTATTAATGGAACGCACAGATATAGCTATAGCACGTTGTGATTTTTTAAGAGAGGCAAAGAAAATACAAGATTGGGCAAATATTGTATTCACGGATGAAACATGGCTCAACGCTAACCACACACTATCTCGTTTCTGGACTGATGATACTGCTGATTCCACTTCCTCAGTACCAATGGGAAAAGGTGAGCGCCTAATCATTTGCCATGCAGGTACAGCAAAAGGATTTGTACAAGACGCACTGTTGGCATTTAAATCGAAGAAATCAAATGACTACCACGAAGAGATGAATGCAAATGTGTATGAAGAGTGGTTCAAAAAAATGCTCATTTCATTGGAAGAACCATCAATAATTTTTATTGATAATGCGCCCTACCACTCCCGTCAAATTGACAAAATGCCAACACAGGCTAATAAAAAGCATGAAATAATTAATTGGCTTCGGGACAATGGAGAAAATGTGGACGACTCAATGTTAAAAGTTGAATTAATAAAAATATTAAAAACCAAAAAGAGAGCAAAACGCTATGTAATCAATGAAATGGCAGCAGAATATGGCCATACTGTTCTTCGGATTCCTCCATACCACTGCCAGTACAACGCAATAGAACTTATATGGGCACAAGTAAAAGGGCATGCTGCGAGATGCAATACAAGCCCCCCATTCACAGCGAATAAAATGTTGCAATTGCTAAAAAATGCTTGCACCCACGTAACGGCCGAGAACTGGGCAAGTGTGGTGGAAAGAACTAAAAGAGTAATATTCTCTGATTGGGAACGTGATATTGCGTTTGATAATATATTATCTACACAAGAGCTAATAATAACTGCTACTGAAGACTCCTCATCGGAGGAGTCTAGTGTTGATTATCATTCCGACGACTCGTGCTAATAAAATAAATTAAAATATCCTGATTGTTTTATTTGTATTCATGTATTAACTAAGAAGAAAGTAAAACTTTATATAATGTTATTAAATGTCTTTTAATACTCGTAACATCGATTTCTACCGATTATTTTTAATCTGTGGCATAATCGTAGAAACCATTATGTGTGACATCACTAAGTGGGCGGTACCCATCCATAAAGTACAAATATTATTTGTATGATATTTGTACGTAAGCAATACAAAACTTAATGAGCGTGAGCTGTCAAAAGACTGATAATATGATGGACGCAGTATAAAATTTATTTTGGCCTACTGCCAAAGTTTGTCAGCAAAATTTGTTTTGAGGTTAAGTGATGCTTATATCTGTCAACCCGGAAGCTATGTTTACTCACATTCAATGCGTTTTTTGAAGTTTAGAAAAAATTTAGTTTTTAGCATTGATGATTTTCACTATCAACAAAAAATGTTTAATAGATTTTTTTTTAATTAGACAATTTAATCAACCGACAACTCTAACGCGGATCCCTAACCTTAATTAAAAGCATATAATATCTGACATTTCTTTAATCTTGCCTCACTAAGGACTTTATGCTGAGAACCTTAATTTCCCTTTGTTGATCCTAACAATACTAGTGCCTTTTGATTACCTCTTTTATCATCATTTTTTTCAATTTTCCAATCTGGTGTCTGGTGATTAAAAAGTATAAAGGATCACTGTGTATATTTGAACTTTCTTCCAGTTATTTCAAAGACCTTTTGTACTTATACGAGATAATGCTTCTTTTATAACATCGGACAAAAATAGGAACGTTGGTATAGCTAACCCATAATTCGTTCCTTAAAATGAAGGTAAAAGTTTTTCTGGAGTTACAAGGAAGCTGTGCATTTTCATTACTGGGATTACGTTTTGGTCTTAATTAAAAAGGCTTTATCGCTTGCCTGCGGACGACGTGCTTCATTATAAACCTTGAAGGTAAAACAAAGGATTCCTCCAACTATGTTTGCCAGTATGAAAGGATATTGTGTGAAAGGTAAATATTTTTGAATTTTTCCAATCATTGGATTTTTTTTAGTGCAATTACATAAATCGTGTTCCATTTTTTTTTTATGAAAGCTGTTAGGCTGCGATTTCATCGTCATCATTCTTCTGCATTTATCCCACTCTAAGTAGGGTCGGCACAACATGCTATAAACATGTTATGTGATTTGGCTAAGTATTTTACGATCGGCCGTTTGCTTGACTTCAACTTTTACCTTAGTCGCCTTTTACGACACCTCGGTAAGAAATGAGAGTGGTCTATTTTACTCAGCCGCGGTCTGGCTGCAAATTTTTACATCATATAAAATCTATCATCATCTTCCTGCCCTTATCCCACTCTAAGTGGGGTCGGCACAACATGCTATAAACATGCTGTCACATGATTTGGCTGCGTTTTTACAACCTGCCGCCTGCCTGACGTCAACTTACCTCTGTCGTATTTTACGACACCTCGGTAAGAAAGAGGGTGGTCTATTCTACTAAACCGGATACCACACGGTGGGTCAACTTACCTTAGTCGCCTTTTACGACACCTCGGTAAGAAATGAGGTTGGTCTATTCTACTCAGCCGGATACCACACGGCGGGTCGACTTACCTTAGTCGCCTTTTACGACATCCCGGTAAGAAATGAGGGTGGTACTATTCTATTCAGCCGGATACCACACGGCGTACATCATATAAAATCTATATGATCTATTTATTTTTAATGATTTCAACGTGTACGTCTTCTTTGCAATTATTAAAAAATTATGTAAATATAGCAATGCATTTATAATTTAACTTTTATTAAGCGTTTAACATCCTTTATGTTAGGGTTTATATTGTAAACTAGTTGAATTTTAAAGTTATATTCGAAAAACTCTAGAATTTATTATTAACTAGATTAATGCGATTTTGTAATATGTCACTCTCCAGCGATATTTCCGTGGAGACGTGAAAAACACACATTCACACGCACATATAAACACACCACATGGGAACGATTGTTCACTCGTCACACATACGCACGCACCCACTTACACACACATACATACACACACGCGCGCGCACACACACACACACACACACTGCAAGCATTTGAAAATCCAAAACGGCTAAGCGTTTAAATGTCTGATTTTAATCATCATAAACTCTACAATCACATCATAAACTGATGGCGATGAACAAAATGTATGCTAAGTTGGAATCATAAAGTAAATTTAACTGGTTGCCTGTGTTATTTACGGGACAATTTGTATATTAGTAGACAATTTGTATAGAAGAAAGAATAAAGAATAGAACACAGAAAAAAACCAGTTAAAGTCACCGGAAAGCTTTAGTTTTGTTTCCTATTATATTCAATTTTTTACTATCTTATTTCCTGATGTTTATAATATTATTAATGAAGGAATTTATTTATGAGCAGCAAACAGCGAATAAGCGTTATATAAAATGCGGTGAATCAGAGACAGTGAGGTGAGTCACGTACTTTGATCGTTTCGAACTCGGCAGTGGTAACAAGGCTTGAGAATTTTATATAACTCTTGCCTGCGACGTCGTCCGCTTATACTAGAGTACTGATTGATATAAACAAGTAAAAAAAAATTACAAAATTTTGTCCCTACTGTTAATCGGTTAGGAGTTCCCTCATCTGGAGCTAATCCTGGTAGCAGCATCAGTTCATGCTTATCATAAACATCGGGACTGGAGCAGTATGTAAAATTTCAGCTCAATCGGTCACCGGGAAGCGGGTCAAATTTAGCTTGCCTGACACCTTTACATATATATATAATGTATGTTAAAGAAAAGCTTTTAAAAAAGAAGCCTACAACACTTTTCCATCTGTCGATTGCCCCCATAACTAAAATATTAGGTTCGTTTATAACTAGGCCGTGTACAAATAATAGAATCTTTGATAAAGAACTGTTTTGAAGCAGGAAAATAATCTTTAAAAAAAAGTAAAGTAACGGCCTGTTACAATCTCACAGCTGGCTATAGGTCTCCTCTCTCCGTTTTTGGAGAGAAGGGTTGGAGCTAAGACGTACCACATTGCTCTAATGCGGATTGTGTAGGTTACTCATTTCCCCAGAATTTTATAGAGATATGCAGATTTCCTCACGATGTTTTCCTTTAGCGACAAGCGTGTGATAAATTGCAATTATGAATTAGACACCAGTTTTAACAAAAAACTCATTGTTGCCTGCCCGGGGTTAGAACTGGTCACCCCATCGTGAGAATCGCACGGTCTCACCGCTGGACTATCAGAGCTTGATACAACCTAGAACAAAATCCTTTTATAATTGCCCCCGATACTGGAAAAGAAATTCGAAATTGGAATTCTCTATGGACTGTTATCTTAAGAAGATTAAATTGCTTCGTCAAAAATTCAGTATTGGCGGACCAAAAAAATTGTACTATACATAAATATCGTAAAATTCTCCTTTAAAGCTGTGTGATATCTGGCTGAGTAGAATAGATCACCCGCATTTCTAACCACAGTGTTGTAAAAGGCGACTAAGGTAAGTCAACCCGCCGTGTGGTATCCGGCGGCTGTGTAGAAAAGACCACCCTCATTTCTTACCGAAGTGTCGCAAAAGGCGACTAAGGTAAATTGATCCAGTGTATTGTATCCGGTTGAGTAGAATAGACCAACCTCTTTCTTGCCGTGGTAAGTCGTAAAGTACGACTAAGGTAAGTTAGGCAGGCGGCCGGTCGTGAAATACGTCGCTACATCATGTAATAACATGTTTATAACATGCTGTGCCGACCTCAGTTACAGTGGGATAAGGGCAGGAGGAAGATAATATTCTCCTTGAGTGCCATAGACAAAACATATTTTTTTTAAACCCAGCCTGACCGCTATTTCTCTAGATGGCAAAGTGATCGATGAAGTCTACGACGGTTCTTACACTAATAACGTCCATTTATGCTTATGTTGAAAGCACTCAAGTATTGTGTCAGCAAATAATAAGACGTGTACATCTTACGTTTGTATTAAAAATGTAGAGCACTTCTGACGTATGTTTGTATTACCGATATAGTCTAAATTTTTTGGTGTCTTGTGATTTTGGGACGAAATAATAAGCGAGAAACATATCATGGAGTTTATTATCAGCAAACTTACTTAAATGTATCTATTACAATATTGACACTATACCATTCTCCTTTACAAACTTACGAAGAAATAAGTAATGAGTCAATTTGTGAAGAATTTGTCAAGTTACAAAATATTTTTGAGGTATTACAAATGGACGTACACACCCCAATGTTTGATGATCAATCACAATTTGGGGTGACACAACAACAACAAAAAATACATTCTAAACCATAGTCGATCCAAGACGGAATCAAAGTAAAGACAAGTATTAGTTGTCTTTACTTTGATTCCGTCTTGGATCGACTATGGTTTAGAATGTAGAATTTTTAGTATGTTGTCCAAAGTGACACTTAACAGTTTTTTCTATGTTTAGATATTTTATAGACTAAGATAAGGTAACGTCAGACAGGCGGACTTTCAGCAGGACTTTCGTAATTATTCACGTCAGTTTATAGTGGAATTTATTCAAATAAACAGAAATTTACCAGCATTGTTGATAATTAAAAGCAAAGTTCCCTTTCTAAAGACATTACAAATAACGAAGCTCTCAAGAACAGGAAAATTTCATCGAAAATTCGCTGAGGTCCTTTCAAATCTACTACCAAATGGACAAAGAACGATCGCTTTAATGTGGATACAAAAGCTTAAAAGTCGCTAGCGAGTCAACGGCGATCAAGGTAGCTGCGTGAGTGCCCAGTATTAGAGAGGGATAAAGACAGGAGAATGATGATGATATATTTTTAGGCTGTACTCTTCGTATTTTGCGTCATTAAAAAAAATAGTATCCCCTTTATTCCCACCAACGCAATGAAATCTGGTGCAGTTTATAGTATATTGATAATAATTAGACAGTCACTGATTATACAGTACTATACACAACTAAGCTTCGTAAAGAAAACAATTAGGGTACCTATGTATTAATGAGAAAATAAATGAGATACCCATCACAAACTCAAGGTTTAGCTTGAGCTTAAAAAAAAGCAACGTAAATCTTTATGGAATCGTAAAAGATTTATGAAATGACTATAGAGAACATGGTCAAGACTATCATCAAAATACAATTAAGTGCAGTAAAACCTTTGGAGTATAATCCAGGCGTGATTACGAAAAGTTGGTTTTTTATTAGTCTCACGGCCCTAATGAGAATAAAGGATAACGCGGGATTCGTTTCAGATGACGTAATATTCTGTAAATGGTACCGAGACGAAGCTTGCACGTGTCTGACGAAATAAAATAGGGATAAGTATTTGATCAGAAGCAGTTAGAGCGAGACCATTATAGTTGGATACTGGCAAATAAAGTTGAAATGAATGAAAATAAATATACTTAAGAAAACGATAATTTAATATTCAAACAAATCTGTTAAGCAGTTGGAACGTCAAAACAATAAAAATACACACATATTCAACTTGCACCTATAAAATATACATAATAAATATTTTTCGGCTAATTAAATATTTTCATATCTCCAGACTATTGAAAAAGGAACATTTGGCACAAAATAAATTTCGTAGACATGCGAGTATTTACAACTTGCTCGTATTCAGTCAATCCTTTAATGACCTAAAATTCATTGGCGATAACCTCGCCTTAGACCGATTATTTTACTGGCGAATCTGTTTCAGTAGCAAAAATTTAACAAGCATGTAACAAAATTTCATGGCTCTACTGTTAACCATTGAGTAATTCCCTTATTTGGAGCCAATTCTAGCGTCACACTTATCATAAACATGAACTGTCATCGGAACTGGACCAGTATGCAACTTGGACCGGACTGGACCAATTTCACCTCAATCGGACGCCGGGAAGTGCGTCAAATTTAACTTGTAAGATTCCACCTTCACATACAAACATACATACAAGTCAAGTCAAATAAAAGCTTTACAAAAAGTAGATGTCTTTTTCGTATATATTATGCATTATAAAAAAATTCTTGTAAATATCGTATATATCTACCTACCTACAAAATATTACTAATTTAACATTAGTAATAATTTGTATGAATTTTATATATATTAAAATTAGTTTAATATATATAAAATTCATACTCGTTCAAAAAAAAAATAATTTACTTATATCTTTAACTTTAGCAAAGTTGAATGGATGCAACATTGTAATACGAATGTAAGGTTGACATATTCAAATCACGTCCCATCGTGTATCGATCTTAATACGGAAATTGAACACGTGACTGCAAAAATTTTAGCGATCAAAAAGCAAATGACAAACGCTTTAGGCGTTAAATATTTTATTCTTTGCTTCATTCATATTTAGAAGAGTTAAAATGTTTATATTTCAGCGACTAAGGTCAGGCAAGAACCTTATTATTTTACGGTCATAGGAACTATTGATCTCTCGAGCACATTGAAGTTATTTAAAAACGTGGATCGACCCTCCGAGTTATATAATTAACGATGTATAATGTCAAGCTAGGAATAAATTATAATGACGTTACTCCTAAATTATACTTTATAACTTTATGTAACAATTAAGTATAATTAAAGTATATGTTAAATTATAAAATATTAACGACTGACAATATTTAGCGTAAACTTTCCCAACCTTGTTTCTATTATGATTAATCGGAATGGTTAGCCTGCGAAACGATGGTTTCTCATTTCTTTCTTTATTTTTTCTTTGTCCCCTGTAGATGGATTTCGAAAAGTGGACACCCAGGGTGGAATCCTGGTTTCGAGTAAGGTCAACTTTAGGTAAGTTAAATAAAAAATTCTTTATACATATACATATTTCTTTAGATTTTATAGTTCTAGATAATAATAGAGACATAATTTCCGGAGATATACGTTTTCTGTATAACTACAATCTTAAGATGAATGTCATGTCGGAGACGACAGTGTCTCTTGCGACTAGTAGCATCTTCGGCATAATATTTATTAATTTTTTCATAAATATCACAAAATATTAAAAATTCAATTAAAGGGTTTATTAGATATACTCAAAAATTAAATAATGATCAGTAGTAAGTTAAAAATATATGGGTCACTTTATGTAAATATATGTATGGCGCCCAGACGATAAAATTTCAACTTCGATCCAACAATTTATTACTATTCATTGAGTTATGCATTCTACTCGACTCTTCGAAGACAAGGAATCATCAGTATTCAGCAATATTTTGTACACAGTAAGTAATCAGGGTACTAAGTGGATCAGGAAATAAAAGTTGCAGTGAGCTGCTTAGATTATTGTAAGAACTGTCGCTTTTTTTGTTTGATGAAACAAAATGTCCAAAGTCTTAGAGCATGTACAAGTATAGGTAGAAATGGCGTCGGACCAGGTAGGGTCATTGTAGAGATGGATGAAAGGGGTGCCAAAGTCAATCAAAGTCAACCTGTTGGCGAACGGACCACTGTGGGGTTGCCAATCCAGTTGTAATGTCTCTGATTAGCAGAGGGTAATCTGGGTGTGCCTCTAGGGGATGGAGTTTCCAATAGGCGATGGGTTTGGTTAGGCTTGCTTAAGCCTGGCTGGTTAAGTCAGAGTTGCTGCTGGCGGGAATGGGGGCAATGTGTTTAATGGTACCGTGTCAGTGTCCCTGTCAGCAGCGTGGTGAGCACGTAGTTTTAATCGGTGCGAGTCCAACATACTAAGCGGATTCCATAAAGGCTTTTATAAAACCAAGAGTAAAATGGGCGTAAAAGTCCAAGACTGCATCAGACCTGGATCGAATTTTATCTTATAGTAGATAATTCTGTACAAATTATAATGAACGTTTGAACGTAAATGGATCGCAACAATTTTACCAATCTATTCAATAATTAATTTAAAGAACCTTTGTCCAATGCAGAAACTTAGTTACGAAATCGTCTGCAACTCCTGGTATAGACAATAATCAATTTACTAGCGCGGCGGATATTTGGACCACTGCACACGTAATCATATTCTAATATATACTTCTTATCATTATAATCCAATGTTAATAAAACAAGTTAATGCATATTAAACAGTCTATAAGTGTATTGAACGGTACTAATTATGCGTAAACCTCTGACGGTAATTCAAGCTTACAGCATAAATTAACTGCACAACAAAAAGTATTACGATTCGCACTCATAATTGAGTAGATAAACTAAATAGACTAGGAACCAGTCTAGAGTAATTAATTAACAATATTTTATTTTTAAATAAATTATTTATTGTAAATTGTTAAAAGTTTTCACCGCCTTCAGTTTGCAATCGAATACGTATCTCTATAAATTGTGATAATTATTTTAAGTTTAAAGCTAAACAGGGCTTTTGCACAAAAGAGAGATTTAGACCAAAGATCTCAATATTGTAGAATGTGCAACACACTTTATATAGCAGGTTGTCTGATAACTACCAACAAACATAAAAGAAAGTTAAAACCGCAGAAGTTTATTACGATTTTTAGATGAGAGTTTAGAGGTTTATGGAGTACTGGCTCGCTATGGTTCGAAACAGAACTCAGAAAAATTTTTTCAATCGCTACTAAACTCTACAAGATTATCCGCTAGTCATCTATAGATTGTCTGAAAATTTCATTCAAATCGGTCCAACCGCTTCGGAGTCTATACAGGACATACAGACAAACATTCATGTTTATATATTAGAAGAAGAATATGAAGCAGTCGATAATAAAATATTACGTCACAGTTCATCTACGTTTGACTTCTAGCAATCTGTAACTATAACAATATAAATGTCTGGCTATTAAATGAAATATATTTCGTAATTCATGAAGTAGAATGGCAAGTTAAGTAATAAATTGCATTACAGTCGGTCGACTCTCACACTATCTTCATTGCGATCGTTTATTCAATTAACATCAGTTGTCATCCAATTGTGAGATTTGAGCAGTTACATAGCTGGAAGATGATAATGAAATGGAGCTATGTGGTGATATAAACCGTTTTAAAATTTGTATGCTAGTATTTGTTCAATATAACGTTAGCCATTTTTTGGTTTTCAAAAATTAGCACAGCGACATAATCATGTAAATGGTCCAAATATCGATAATAAAATAATTAACAATTCGCCCCATTCAAAGAATAAATTCACATTTTCTATGCTTCTACATGAGACATTAATATGTTTCGCTTTGGGCGAATTAATATATTGCAAAGAAACGAAAAATAGCATAGTCGTGAAGATAGCTGTGGCGAGGTGTAGTGACAGGCGGAGAGGAGAGGTGTGGTGAGGAGAGGTGCGGAAAGGAGAGTGATACTGCCATTTAACTCAGTCGTGATTTGCGCGTGGAATTAACAAGTTGTTAAAAACTTTGACTTTTGAGAAAATCTTTCCTTTTTATTGAATAAATAAAATGAAAAATTATCGTCCGAAATATTATTACTAATCAATATACATAGGTAGTAAAATCTAATGAGAGTTCTAACAATATTTATTCCCAAAAACTTCTTTTGCACGTACCATTAGTGTGACATAATTCTAAAGCTTGCACTAATGAATATAGTAGAACAAAAATGGCAGATTTTACTAAACAATATTTTAGCATTTAGACTACGCTTTTAGGGACTAGTGAGAAGACTTTTTTTTTTTTTTTTTTTTATTACAGAATAGGCTAGCGTTTGACTGCAATCATGCCTGATGGTAAGCAATGATGCAGCCTAAGATGAAGCACGCTTGCCTAGAAGATGCCTATTCACTCTAGCTTTAAAGAGGCCCATATTGTATGAAGTGGGAAATATTGATGCCGGGAGAGAATTCCATTCCCTTGCTGTACGCAACAAAAAAGAGGACGCGAAGCGCTCTGTGCGCCTTCGTGGGAGATCGATGATGTAGGGGTGGAAATTCTCCCGGTGCCTTGCGGTGCGATAATAGAAAGGCGATGGAGGAACAAGGTTATGGAGAGCCTCAGCACACTCTCCGAAATATATCCTGTAGAAGACCGATAGACAGGCAACCCTGCGCCGATGTTGAAGGCTATGTAATTTGGTATTGGTCAGGGTTTCGTCCGAAATGAGCCTTCTGGCGCGTCGATCCACCGAATCCAAAGCATCTAACTGGTATTTGGCAGATCCGTCCCACAAATGACAGCAGTACTCCATACACGAACGTACTTGAGCTTGGTACAAAGTTAGAAGCTGTTTCGGTGTGAAGTACCGCTTGACTTTGTTGAGGACGCCAAGTTTTTTAGCAGCCGTTTTTGCTTTGGATTCGATGCATTTACCAAAGTTGAGCTTGGAACTTATTTCAATACCCAGAAGCTCTGTACTATCGGCAATCGGTACGGATATATTTCGGAAAGTAGGAGTTAATGTGAAGGAACTCCGTTTGGCGGTGAACAGACACGCTTGCGTTTTGGCAGCATTAAACTTGACTAGGTTGGCCTCACCCCAATCGGAGACCTCTTTCAGAGTCAAGTTAATGCGCTCAATCATGGCCTCTCTTTGTTGGAGAATCTCTGCACTACTAGCTCTGGAACTGGACATATATCTCTCCGTGACAGTGCTGTCATCTGCGTACCCAAAGATAGCGGGACTTAGCAGATCATTGATGTGCAGCAAGAATAGCGTCGCGGAAAGAACTGATCCCTGAGGAACACCGGCATTGGTGGTCATTAGATCAGAAGAGCAGCCATTAATGACTACTCTGAACGATCGTTCATTCAGAAAATCAGATATCCAGTTACAGAGTGTAGTAGGCAGCCCATAAGCCGGAAGTTTGCCGAGAAGGCCATCGTGCCAGACACGGTCAAAAGCTTTTGAGACATCAAGGGACACGGCGAGAGCCTCACCATGTCTCTCAATAGCTTCACCCCAGATATGAGTGGCATACATTAGAAGATCTCCAGCAGAACGATTCCGTCGAAAACCAAACTGGTAATCCGACAGAAGATCGTTTTCTTCTAGGTATGCCAGGAGCTTTTTGTTTATTATACGTTCCATAACTTTACAAAGCACCGAGGTGATCGCTATAGGTCGATAGTTGACCGGATCAGCACGAATACCCTTTTTTGGCACTGGCTGTACATTGGCAGTCTTCCATGCTTTTGGGACATGAGCAGTTTCTAATGAGAGGCGATACAAACGAGTCAAAACAGGAGACAATTCTGGGGCGCAATTCCGCAGAACGATTGCTGGTATGCCGTCCGGACCACTGGCCTTATTCACATTCAAGTTGCGAAGCGCTCTCAACACCTCCTTTTGATGGATACGAATTTCTGCCATGGCAGTATCACATGGTTGTAGTTGAGGTGGAGAGGCATCTCCTGCATCAAGACGTGAATTATCTGCAAACAACCTAGCTAATAAATTTGCTTTGTCACTTGCAGAAAAGGCCAGAGCCCCATCTGGCTTGAGCAATGGCGGCAGCGTTGAACGGCAGAAGTTCGACTCAACCGACCTCGCAAGCGACCAAAAAGCTTTACTACCACAAGGATAGGATGCTAATTTGATGCCGATTCGATTAATGCGGTTAAATCGAGCCTTCTTAAGAACCCTCTTGTAGGACTTAGCAGCAATGTTATATGCTCTCTTCTTAGCTGTTATGTCGGGAGTTTTGTGAGATCGGGCTTCAACCCAGGCTACAAACGCCGAATTTTTAATGGCCTCTGCAGTGGCGCACTCAGCGTTGTACCATCGGGGAGTCCTACTATTCAGAGGTACATCCGAGTAAGTTATGAAATATTCCATAGCTCGACGAATCACCTCCGATATAGCATTCTCACAACTCGACGGATCATTAGAAGAGAAGCATATTCTCTGCCAAGGATAAGATGCGAAAAAGTGCCGCATCTCGTCCCAGTCTGCCGACTTATATCGCCAAACCCGTCTGGTCCCAGTTAAACTTAGATCAGGCGGATACTGGTTCGAAACCGCCTTTACCAGAGAGTGATCAGAAGTGCCCAAGGGGGCTGCAACTGACACCAAGAAACGGTCGGGGTCGGTAGTCAGCAGAAGGTCCAGACAACTGGGTGTATGACCATCAACATCCGGTATTCTTGTAGCTTCTTTAACCAGCTGAGAAAGGTCCAGAGAGAGAGCTAAATTAAGAGCTTCTCTTCCAGCGTGGTCGGTTTTTTGATAAGACTGAAAAGAACAAAGACTTTTGAGTTCGTGTAATATAGTGATAGTCTACTGTAGTGTTAGTGCTACTTAAAAAGAACACAAGAAGAAAGTATCTCATATAATAGAAAAGACTAAGTCATTGGACCTGTTCTTAGATATAAGTTTATGCTAAAATTAAGTTGCTTATTAGCCTTATGGCAAGATTGTAACTTCAATAGTAATTCAATCAAGAACATACTTCCAATTCGGACGTATTTTATAATAGGGAAAAAAAGACTGTTAATGTAACAGTACCTGGGTGACCGAGACTTGCTCGGTAATTTATTAAAAGATATAAAAAAATAAAAAAAGAAAGAAGGCGCCGATGATATGTGGGATTCGAACCAGAGTTGTAAACATATTCGGTTCGCGCGCCACCCATCGGCTATCGCAACATTACGTTTAACAGATAAAAAAATCCTTTGCTTATAATTCTACATCTTAAAATATTTTTAAAGCCCAAAAACTAAAACGAGTTTTTTTTTTAAATAAAACCTAGCTAGATCGATTTTTTTCCCCCAAAACCTCGTATATGCTGAATTTCACGAAAATCGTTGGAGCCGTTTCCGAGATTCTGAAAATATATTTATATATACAAGATTAACTCATTTAAACATATAACATTTTTGCTATATCAAACTTGGGATGTAATACTCCGGGCTTTCTGCGAGTGCAATGTTCCTCATGCACTATTAAGTTGGTTCCACATCACGGTCATAGCAATAATAAATATGCTTTTTTGATCAAACACTTTTTTATCAAATCTTGATACACTTATAAAAGATATGTTGAATAAATAAAAGATAATTGCTTTTATCATTGTATTTAACAGTGCATGTATCTGTTGTATTCATAATTTTTATCTGTTGTGTCTGGTAATTGTAACTAAATCTGTTATTGTCCAATTACTATTTTATTTAATCTCAACTGAGGAATGTTATATGTGAAACATGTCTTTTAAAGAGAATTCCAAGCTACACTCTGTTCTCGTTACTTTTGGAAATATATGTACTTGCCACCAGATTTTTCCTTTGCGACTCGTCTGTATAAAGGATTCCGTTTCACTTAATTTTTCAAAGGCTTAGTAGCTGTTTTTAATAATGCTGGTCGATTTTTTTAGCCATTAGCTTCTATTTGTTCCTCAAATGCGTTTGACGATGGACGCGGAAAACGAAACTGACAGAGCTTTGACAGTACAATTAGTTCATAGGTAATAGGTAGGTACGTAGGTATTGCTTCCGACCAACCCTTACTTATAATTGATGACGTAAAGAATAATCATTTTATTATACGCAGAAAATTTGTGCTTTAAAACTTCTTTTAATTTGCATCTTCCCAATAGTAAAAAAGTAAAGTAAAAGTGGGCCTCTTCTGCTCGTTTTTTAGAGAAGGATTGGCGCTAAGACCTACCACGATGCTCCAAAAAGGATTTCCAAAAAGGAAGGAAACACATATCCCCAGAATTCTCTAGAGACATACAGGTTTCTTTATGATATTTTCC
Source organism: Morpho helenor (assembly GCA_029227775.1). Classification (NCBI taxonomy): domain Eukaryota; kingdom Metazoa; phylum Arthropoda; class Insecta; order Lepidoptera; family Nymphalidae; genus Morpho; species Morpho helenor. Next base: position 4,870,348 of record JARGCU010000032.1, on the reverse strand, counting down.
TTAACCGACAAACATGTGATGAATTGCAATTAACAATATAATCCCCATATTTAGCAATAAACCGGAGATTGCGTATAATTCTATCCCAAATGATACGGCACAATTTTTGCAAAGCGTGACTGCTGTCTATGCGCAATCCATCAGGATTGTCAACTTATGGTACAAGGATAGTAATTATCTATGTAATCATTTCCTATCTGACTTTAGTCACTTGAAATCACATTAACGTGATGTAAGATCACTTGGAACGACGGCTTAGAGTGCTTCCCGAGATGGCAAATTACCAAACATTATAAAAATTCCAAATTCAGTTAATGATTTGACTACTGACTTGCATCACTATTTAATTGAAACAATTAGCTATTTACAATTGACATCGTCACATCATACATATTTTCAAAGGTGCATGTGCAATGCTTTTTTAAATAGATTGCAGATATTTAAAATCAGAAAATTTCTCACTCAGCGGAACGGAAAACATTTTTCTTTATAGTGTACACTAGATAAATGATCATCTTTTCAATTAAATGCAATCTTGCACAAGAAAAATAATTAAAATGTTATTAAGAATACTTACAGTGTTTCAGTGCGTTAATGTAACACGTAAACTTCGAAACTAGTTTTCAACAATCACTTCAGTAATTGTTCATAGTCACGCGAGTGCAAAGCGCGAATTTACCTTTTTTTAATGCCCGATATTATGCTATTTTATACTTTAATTTTCCGATGTACGAATATATCATAGCTTAACGGTGAAAACAGGTTCAAAGCCTGGAATAGAACGTACGAGTTTTCTCTTACAATGTATGTTGTGATATTTTGAAAATAGGCTAAAAAGAAGTGACATAGAAAAAAAAAACCATTTTCTACCTCTTTGTTACCACTTTGATTATCTCTGTTCAAAATACAATGCCTTAGGCTAAGGCTTTGTTTTTTTGAACATCAGTAGTGAGCCAGTAATAAGCTGTAAATTTATTTTGTAATGATTCAAATATCATGAAAACAATACTAATAATAAATCAATAATATTGTTAAAACGAACTAAAACTTTCCAATTAAATATTAATATGGTTATCAGTAAATAAGCAGACTTAATAAAATACATTAAAAAAATATCTTACTTCGTTTGATACCGCAAAATGTATAGGTAAAACCTAAAGGCTTATATTATTGGACAATTCATATAAATTCGTATTAATTATGACACTCATAAATGCCATTATTTGCATGAACTCAAATTTTTTTAAGGCGTAATGTAGGCATTTAGAACAACTTGTGAAATAATATAAAAGATAAAAGCGCCGCGCCGACCTTAATTCCGTTTTGAGAAAATACGCAATAACATTTCAACTTTGTATGCATCACATTTCATAATACGAATAGAAGCGAGTTTAAATTTGATATCGCCATTGTTATGATTTCATACTCTGTGGTTGGGTTTGAAGTGTTGTGGTGCATCGTATCACCTGGCCATTTAAACCGAGAATATTTGTTTTGGTTTTGTGGTTAAATGCAATATGCGTATTTGTTTTTTTTAGATGTTGTTGAAAATTCTCCAGTTAGACGTTTAACACATCATCACGGCAGGGATAGCTGAGTGTTTACAGGACGCAATCCTTTACAAGTATTCGCGATATTGAACCCCAGAAACCTATGAATTTGAATTTGAAGAAAAACTTCATGCTGAAGCCTGTGATATCCCTATTACTATATTACTGGGAAGGATATATTACTGGGAAGAGTCCAATATGCCTAACTTAATGGATTAGCGCCGTACGAAGGCTTTGTCCAGAAATTGTAACATCATTCTTCTGCCCTTATCCAATTCTAAGTGGAGTCGGTACAACATGGTATAAACACGATGTCACATAATTTGGCTAGGTATGTTACGACCGGCCGCCTGCCTGACGTTAACTTACCTTAGTCGCCTTTTAAGATACCTCGGTAAGAAATTAGAGTGGTCTATTCTATTCAGCCGAATATCACATGGCGGGTCGACTTACCTTAGTCGCCTTTTACAACACCTCGTTAAGTAATGAGGTTGGTATATTCTACTCAGCCGGATATCACAAAGCAATTTGTCTAGAAATAGTAACATGGTTACTTAAACACAATTATTCTAAATTAAGCAGATACAAACGTAGATATAACGTCAATAATTAACTTAAGGGGGTCAACACTGAATCACTACTGAATCAAAATTTCGGATACACACTTAGACATGAGATACAACCTCAACTGTACTGCACACGGTGCAATTGGGTGTAGGAACTTTCTTCATAATATATGCAAATATGTTTGTTGGAATATAACCGACGTGGAGTCTCAATGCTTTTATAAGATCTTCACGACTAAGGGCACTGTTTTCAAGCCAGCAAGCTTTTAAGGGCTGAGTCTGCATCGTTCTATAACAAATACCCTTCTGCCCGGACCACGCATCAAAGTATTCATTCCACAAAAATAATAATTCATTCAAGACGTCAATGTACATCTAGTTCACAAGGTGTGCGCATTATATTCACCTGTTATATTTTTTATCACAACGGGCCTAGATCACCTGTCATACCAATAACTATGATCCACCTGTCCGTCGGCTGCCTTCACGAAGGTATCTGGTAAAATATGTCAATAATACCTTCAATTTCAAGTTCATAGGCTATTTTAAATGCTCAAATGTGTTTAGTAATACACTTGTAAACGTAGCGATACGAGTATGGTGATTCTATTCAATGGGTGCCGGCAATAAAATAAATAAGATAAAAAAAGGTGTTATAGCCCATCCGTGACAACGTGTGTCTCTTTCGAGGGGGTCACTGGTTAAACCCCGAGCAGGCACCAATAATTTCTTCTATTAAAATAACTTGAGTCTAATTACTCGTACAATTTATCACACGCTTTTCGGTGATGGAAAACATTGTTCTTCAGAGAGTTCTACCAATATGTGTAGTCTACCAATCCGCATTGGAGCGTGGAGAGGGAAAAAATCATATATTACAAAATTATTCCCTATTAAAACTTCTAAATAAAAGTCCGCGACAGCATATGTCTAGCTAAAACAAAAGTAATGAGAATATTATTTTGCTATAATCCGCGAAAAGAATCGAATTTATCGCGGATTATAGCAAAATAATATTCTCATTACTTTTGTATTATGGACATCCGCAAAGTAACGCCTAATTCTATAACTTATATGTCTAGCTTTTAAGGTAAACCCACTTGAACCATTTTTATGGTTATCGAAATACTATTATATATTACGGCTTTAATCTTTCCCTGCGGACGGAGCCGCTGACAATTGTTCGTTAAGAACATATTTACAACTTTGTAATTTAAACCTAAATGAGTGACAAATAAGTAAGGGTACATCGGATAGTAGACGTTTAGCCGGACTCATATATTAAATGTTTATTAATTAAGTAATTTATAGAATTAGGCGTTACTTTGCGGAGGTCCATAATACAAAAGTAATGAGAATATTATTTTGCTATAATCCGCATAGCAAAATAATATTCTCATTACTTTTGTATTAATTAAGTGTAAATCATACTCGTAGATGTAGTTTTGATTGACGTGATTGCAAACTTTGTTAATATTGGAAAATGTCTAAAGTGGATATAATTAAGTAATACATGTGGTAATCTTTGTTTTCTTAGATATAGATGGGCGCTAGAATGCGTATATACAAACTGAGTAATTCCAAACCGAATATATGCTTTAGTTATTGTTGCTCTGTATACAGCGTATGTAGGTGCGAATACGATGCACGAAACTAGTCTTAAATTCATTCCATCCGCACGAGCTACATTTAATATTAAACCTGAAGGACAGATGGGGCTTGCGTGAGATGAAACAGCAATGAATTAAAGTTATTAAACTTTTATGACGGTCCCAAAGGACAGAGTCCGTTTCTAACACTTGTTTTGCCAAAAAAATAATGCAAATCATGAATATGAGTGAATTGAAAAGTTATGGCTATGCCATAAATACTCTCTTAACAATATATATTTTTTAATTTTGCTATTTATTTTGATTTTGATATTTCAAGTGTAGCCGGGTAAATATTTGTATTTGTGATTCTTGTTTTCATGTTATGATATAATATTAAAGTAACCTGGCCATATCCTACAGCATGTATATTAGCAACCATTAACGTAACGTCCGTAATATACAAAACTAATGAAAAAATTATTTTGATATAATCCGCGATAAAAGAAAATATATGTAATGCTTAATGTATAGTGTACTACTGCATGACAAAATCGCAAAGCCGTGTCGTGGAGTCTATCTTCTGACGATGCTTCGGTTACGGGGCGAAACAATTGTTGAGATTGTAGTGGTGAATGTGTGCAGTGTGTATTGTTGTGTTATCGGTGGCGGGTGCATGAGTTTTTACAAATTCTGCATGTATCAGGTATGAGAACAATTAGCACACTCTACATTTAGCATTAAATATATATTTTATCGCGGAATATAGCAAAATAATATTTTCATTACTTTTGTATTATGGACCTCCGCAAAGTAACTACTAATTCTATAAATTATATAAAAGTAAAGTAACCTGGTAAAGTAAACTAACGTCCGCAATATAGTTGTATCTTTCAGACTTTCCTTTATATACCTACTGATTAGGTATTTTATCGTTTTGTCACACCACATTCAATTCTCATATCATCATCCTCCTGCCCTTATCCCACTCTAAATGGGGTCGGCACAACATGTTATAAACACGCTGTTACATGATTTGGCTGCGTTTTTACGACCGGCCGCCTGCCTGACGTCAACTTACCTCTGTCGTATTTTACGACACCTCGGTAAGAATTAGGGTGGTCTATTCTACTAAACCGGATACCACACGGTGGGTCAACTTACCTTAGTCGCCTTTTACGACACCTCGGTAAGAAATGAGGTTGGTCTATTCTACTCAGCCGGATACCAAACGGCGGGTCGACTTACCTTAGTCGCCTTTTACGACACCTCGGTAAGAAAAGAGGGTGGTACTATTCTATTCAGCCGGATACCACACGGCGTACATTCAATTCTCATATATGAGAATGTAATATCAAATCTCGAAACTATCATTGGAAGGCAAATGACTAAGCGTCTACATTCCCACAATGCTGTATACAAGATCGTATTCTCTTGCACGTGGTTAAAGACACGCACTTCTTAATAAGGCTCTATTGAATGCACATGCAAACCATTGTTAACGGATACGTCAGAAATTGATTGTGACTAAGCAACATTACTTCTCTTTCTATGATACGAGTTAAATAGAGATATCAAATATTCAAATTAAGTTTAATCAACCGCCAACCAAATAGTATTATGAATGCATTACATACTATTATACATTAATTTATGCACATTTAATTAATTGTTGTTAATTGTTACAGGCGTTTCGTTACTGTATAATTTCAAAACGAAATAATGCTGTTTTTTGTGGGTGTAAACAATAATGTTCACAAAAAGGCATTACTGAAAAAAAACTATTATATTTAATAGTAATACCTCAAAACCAATGAGAATACGATAAAAATCGCGGAATATAGCAAAATAATATTCACATTAGTTTTGTATTATGGACTTCCACAAAGTAACGCCTGATTCTATAAATTAGTAATATCTCAATGAAATAAGAATTTTTGTTAACAAATATTTTGGATGACTTATAGCTATCGTTAAATTTGATTTTATAATAGAATATTAAAAATTTTCAAAGAATAAAGTTAGAGATTTAATTAAAATTCTTAGTTATGATAAAAAAATTTGACAACTGTGCAAAATATAGGTTTTTATTTTTCCATAGGTATTAAAATACTACAAAATATCACTAAAAATAAAATATATCCATGTATGTTTTATTTTTTATATAGAGTTATCGCGGCGGGAACTGACTATGTTACATACGAGTATTATTATATTCACATTAAATTTTACATCAAGTAAAAAATAAATACTTTAAAATGATTGCTGATGTTAACAGTTAACGCAATTATAAATTACGCAATCATTATAAATAAGTGTATTTTGCTTACGTAAACAAAACTCTTAGTTGTCATTTGTGTTTATTATTTAAAGATATTTTTCTTATTCACGCAATGCAAGAGTTCCACATCTTAGTCATAATAAATATTGTTTAACAATAATTACATAAGCAGAAAATGCTACAACATTATAATGGTGTATTTTGATATAACGGCTTCAGTATTATATCATTCTTTTGCCCTTATCCCACTCTAAATGGGGTCGGAACAACATGTTATATACATGTTGTCACATGACTTGGGCTGCAAAGCAATACGTATTTCTGAGCATTGCTGAGCGTGTTTTATATTACCTTAGTTATATTACCTTTCGGATGAGCCTATTGATGAAGTGTAACAGACACACAGACAAACTTTTGGATTTATAATATAAGTATGTATATATGGCACAACTCATAAATGGAAATACGAGTAGGCTGATTGATATCCATCGATTTGTTAAGGTGTAGAGACCACCCACACTAGCATATGAATAATTTATTCCTCATTATTGAAGTCTATTTCAGTTTTACCCATAAATACTGTAAAACCACCCCTACTACCATAGAATTATATCTCTATCAAAATGGGTTAAAATGGCGTATTGGGGTATAGAGAATGATTTACTTATTTTCACCTTTAACGCATTTATATATTAATCTTAGACATAATAAGGTGATATTCAAAACCTCGTTTGAGTAGAATCCTTAGATTGAACATTCTATGACCTTCTTCGAAAACTATTATAAATGTCAAAATTATCTTTGGAAATAGAAGAAACAATTACAATGCATCTGTACAATGACTTGCCCGTTGGCGAAGTTGGTAGTGACCCTGCCTTCAGCTCCGCGAGTCGCGGGTTCGATCCCGCCGAGGGCCAACATTTTCTATAAAAAGAATTTGTTGGTTCTTCGAGCCTGTATATATTTAAAAATTATATATGTATATATTCACCAGTTGTCTCTCACCCATGACACAAGTATTAAGTTAATTAAATTTCACACTGTGTGTGTAAGTGTTCCATATATTTATATATATTTATTTATATATATTAAAATAACTAATAGTAAATAACTAATATTACTATTAGTAATGATTCTATAAGATTTATCGTACTAGTATTTTTTTTAAATAGTATAAAGGCAAAATTTTGAAGCAAAAATTTGTAAGTCTAAATCTGGAACAACGGACAATGTATTGTCAACACAAAAATGTTTTGTTTTCTCTACGACATATTATTGTCGTATTATTATTGTCATATTATTGTTGTTTAAAACAAAAAACCCCCGATTTTTATAATACATACATATTATATAGGTATATTTTTATTGTTTTTTCAGAAATTTGATACTATATCTCGCCTTGAGCTGAATTAAATACATTACCGTACATTATACACGGGCTGAGACATACATTCATTAGGTTTAATTGTCTCCTTTGTCTATTAAGTCATCAATGTGACTCTACAATTTAAATATGCATAGAAAAAACAAGAAAAAGGAACGTTTTAATGGATTAAGGGTAATTATGTATTAAATAAAACAAATATAAAATAAATAAATATAGAATAGTACATAGAAAGGTGTCGTAAAATACAACTGAAGTAAGTTGACGTCAGGCAGGCGGCCGGTCGTAAAAACGCAGCCAAATCATGTGACAGCATGTTTATAACATGTTGTGCCGACCCCACTTAGAGTGGGATAAGGGCAGGAAGATGATGAGAATAGTATATAGAAAATAATTATTTTTTTCTCATAACATGTTTATTCAATAGAGATTGTGGTAGTGCATGTGTGCAGTGCTTGTGTATTGGTGTGTCATCGGTCTCGGGTAGTGCATGAGTTCTTACAAATTCTGCATGTATCAGGTATGAGAACGAATAGTACACTCTACATTTAGCATTACATATATTCTCTTTTATCGCGGATTATAGCAAAATAATATTCTCATTACTTTTGCTTTGTTTTCTAATTCTACATTAATTAGGTTATAATTGCGACGCCCAATAAGATTCTCACAGACCCTCGTAAAGAGCTCATGACTAGGAACAAGAATTGGGTCTCAGATTAGCTGCGCAAAGCTATTGACGACGTCGGTAAAGGTTCTGTCGATACATAAAATATGAATAACACTCACGCAAGTTAGCGCTTGCGTTAAACCTATATAGGAGCTTCGTTTAGATCATTAAAAGACTTTAGAAAACTATGAAGTTTTAGATTGCAAGTTAAAAGGAGGTACAATGCGTTACGTTATGTTACATTTTGCATCCCAATGTACTTGTAGCGTGTTGTCAGTAGTTATCTGGCTGAAAGCGATGTGAAGTACCCGACGGCTGGGGATGGGTGGAAGGAGTGGAGGATGTCGTGCGGTGTTCCACAGGGGTCGGTTCTTGGCCCCCTCCTGTGGAACATCGGCTACGACTGGGTGCTACGTGGGCAAATGCTTCCGAGGGTGCGATATTTTGTCACTGAAATCGCGAACTGTCAAGTAGTCCAATCCTACGTATACCTTGGAGCTTTAATTTCGAACAATGGCGGCTGCATAGATGAGATAAAAAGGCGTATGGCAATTACTAGGAATGCAATGGACAAAATGAAGAAAATATGGAGGAACAGAAATATTACCAAAGCCACGAAGACCCGGCTCGTGCGAACTTTAATACTACCCATATTTCTATACGCTGCAGAAACGTGGACAGTGCGGGAAATTGAGAGGAAAAAGATAGATGCTCTAGAAATGTGGTGCTGGCGAAGAATGCTTGGGGTAAGATGGACCGAGAAAAGAACAAATGTTTCGATACTCCAAGAGCTTGGCATCACGCAGCGTCTATTTTCCACAGTACAATCCCGTATACTCTCATTTTTCGGACACGTTTCAAGACGGGGCAGCCAGTCCATAGAACGTCTCGTTGTCCAGGGAAAGGTAGAAGGCACAAGGCCACGTGGAAGGTCACCCATGCGATGGACCGACCAGATCAAATCTGCTGTGGGCGGTCCGGTGCATGAGTGTACCAGAATGACCGAAAATCGCAAAAAATGGCGAGAAATTGTGAAGCGGATAACAACAGCCGCTACGAAAACCGCAACTTGAAGGCGATCACGACCGCTCTGTCAAGAGCGAAACGATTGAGAAGAAGAAGAAGGTAAGCTGATCCACCGTGTGGTATCCGGTAGAGTAAAGCATACCACCTTCTGTCTTACCGAGGTGCCGTAAAATACGACTGCGGCAAGTTGAAACATTCGGCATTGAGCTATTGAAATATGTTTGTAACAAGTCCTGCCGACCCCACTTAGAGTGGGATATGAGCAGGAGGATGATGACTAAACCACAATACGATATGATCAGAATTTCAACACATCAATTATTTCCAACGTCACAACACCGCATTATACATAAGCCAAAATTCAGCCAAAGTTATGGTTATAATATAAAAATATCTTACATTTCAAAAGTCAAATACAAATGCGATCATAAATTTTAATGCTCCCAAAGGATATGCTACACGTTATTTAAATTTCTCACACGACTGTGTGTGCAGCGCTCCCTTGATTGAATGATTGTCACGAAGCCAAACATGGGCCAAACGATTACTCAGATCTACACACATATACAAGTGACTCGTCCGTCTCAACATTGGTGATGTATTATACAACATAAATACTAAACTAAATGTAAACGTGTCAAAAAAAGGTTATTTTAGACGGCAAATTATAACACATTGTATTACCATCAAACAATATTTTTATTTGTTTGAAAGCATTCAAAATTATTGATAGTATTTACCGTCATCTAATTAAAGCGCGATTGTTATCAAATTTATCTTTAATATTTAAATGAGTTAATCTTGTATGTTGTAATATTTTCGGAATCTCGGAAACGGCTCCAACGATTTTCCTGAAATTCAGCATGCAGGAGGTTTTCGGGGAAATCGATCTGGCTAAGTTTTTTTTTTAGTCGTTTTATTCCTTTTTTTTGGACATTAAAAAATACAAAAATTTTAATCGAATGTATAAAACACTATTTTTGCCGTAAACTGTTAAATCAGCGTAGCTTTTTCTGGGAACGGGTGGTCTCTAGAAATGAAAATAACTAGGATCGAGTCCCACCTACCCAATTATTTTTTTGAAGTTTTTTTATTTTGTAAAAAATTACCGAGTAAGGCTCAGTCACCCAGATATTAAAAACCAGAACGAATAAATAATAATATAATTAAATCATAAGTTGTATGTTTTTTTTTAATAGATAGAGTGATCCAAGAGGAAGGTTTACATGTATAATACCATTCAATATGGAGTAGAGAAAAACTATAATTTTTGTGGTTTCTAATGTGATGTCGTAAATAATTACATTGTTTTCCGCTTACATTGCAAACGCAGGCTAAACCCTACGAGATTTATCAAAATGATATACTAAGTATTTGTACACCTTGAAAAGGTCTACAGAAAAGTCCGCGATGGTATATGTCTATCTCGTATGGATAACCCACAATAGCAATTTTTGTCATTTACTTTTTACGAAAAATAATGCCTTATTTTTGTAATTTAGCAATTTTTATACAATGCAGCATTCATCCTTATCCAATTAAATACCTTAAATAAATTGTTGATTTAATATAGATCAATATGGCCGTTTACAGCATGTAATTTAAGTGAACATTTTCGGAGATATTACAGATTTAAAATGCCGTGAGGAGGCCGCGCTTCGCCCTAAGCACTTCGAATTTAGCAGCTATATGACGCTCTTTCAAGAGTTTGTTTAATGACAAGGTAGCTGTGAATGTTGTATATAAAGACACTCTGTAATTAATTGTAAAAATAAAATATATAGGGAAAAATGTAAAAAATAAATAATATGTGGTATATGAATTTAGGTATTTCAAAGATAGCAGGAAATATTCTTGGTATAGGGAGAGGGGAATTGTTTTTCTCCAAATTTAACGCTTGCGGGCCACGGGCAGTAATGAATAAATCAAAACTACTGGATCGATTTTAATCATTTTTTTGTCACTCGGTAACATATTTTATACCCGTGCGAAGCAGGGGCAGGCCGCTAGTATTTAATAAACGTTATAATCTAATATTAGTATGTTGTTTGGGACAATTATTAATTAGGACAACGATCTAGGAAATTTAACGTTAAAGCAAGTACAACCAGGACATGCAATAAACCACTTGACAAACCAAAGTGTCGTAATTTTTTTTAATCAATTTAAAAATCTAGTTTGCGTTAATGAGTCCAAAACTTGTCACAATATACACGCATGACAGATTTTGATAATCACAAGATAGTGTCAATGGAAAAGTTTGATGATCATGGAAATTAATATGAAATTATTACTCCGAAATACACATTAGCTAAATATCTATTTACAACATCTCATCGAGACGTATATATTTGTGCCGCTTGTAGTTGAGACCCTAGGGCCATAGAGTAGGCCATAGACGCGAGGCTCTTCGCTGAAATTCGAAATTCTCGCAGGGGTGAATCTTCGAATGGGGCCGATCTTCAAGTACTGAGACGGTACGTACACCAACAAGTACTTGAAGACTGGTATATGCGGCTTCAAGAGGAAAGAAATGTGCGCCAACGTGCTGTTGGTGCTATTCTACCAAGCTTCGAGGCCTGGATAGCGAGGACCTGGGGTAGCGTTACCTTCAGGCTGGCGCAGGTACTTACTGGACATGGCTGTTTCAGTGAGTATCTGTGTCGGATTGGACGAGAGGCTACTCCCCATTCAGAAAATCATTGATCTGTATTTCGATTCTGCCATCAACATTTTCACATTTATAATATTAATAATATCATCTACTTGCCCTTTTCCCACTCTAAGTGGGGTCGTAAAACATGTTATAAATATGCTGTCATATGATGAGCTGCTATCTGCCTGACGTCTACTTACCTAAGACGTATTTTACCATACCTCGGTAAGAAAGAGGGTAGTCTATTCTACTTAACCGGACCATACAGTGGATCAATTTATCTTAGTCGCCTTTAACGACACTTAGGTAAGAAACGAGAGTGGTCTATTCTATTCAGCCGGATATCACACGGCGTATTCATCCAATACAATAACAAACCAAAACAATATAATAACAAACAGTCGCACAGTTTAGCATTTTTTCACGATTCTGATTAATTCAATGTTGTGCGCTCGTTTAGCAAATCAGATTCGTTTGACGTATTGGAAAAGCTATTGACTGTATTCGTAATTAAATCTGTTTGTACGTATTTTCAAATGTGAATGACTAGAATGTTAGTTAACACTATTGTATCCGCATTGCGGCTTCGATTGCAGCTGGATCGTATGTAACATTTTGTTGCTTCGAACGAATTTTTGGAATTCCTCACGTAACTGCGAACTTGCAGAAACATTTTTCGTAAAATTGTCCACAAAATTGTATTTCATTGGGTGTGCGAAAACCATTTGTATTCGGTATTAAAAAGGACTTTCTTGTTAAATAGGTAAGCTAAAATTATAGTTGATGGTGACATCTTTATTATCTGCATTGCAGAGATTATTTACTTCCCGTTTTTCGACGATTTGCTTACATATTGCCCTATCCGAAGAATAAAGTCACATGTCCCATGTATATGTGAATTTATTTGGGTAGATAAATCTTTGGTAGATATGCAATATTTCATTTTTAACGAAATTGCATCCAATGATTGATGCATGGAAGCACCAGATTTAAACAATTACGGTAAGTCACAAAGTGGACGTAGCAAAGGGTAGTATAAATCACCGAAAAGATGGACAATGGATGGACCTTAACGTCTGGTAGCGTCAGTTGAAACGGGAAAGACGTTTCGGTGGGCAACCATTAGGTTGCTAGATAACTTAATAAGAATCACAGAGAGTAACTAATGGGGTTATCAATTGACATAGACTCACAACAGCACAGAAAACCAGAGTGCAAAGTTGCACGATTTGTACCATTTAGTGAATAAATCTTTTGAAGTTATGTTGGAGTCTGATATACAATTTATCAAATTCTGTACGGTAAAAAAAACATCGTGAAAAAAGTGCCTGAATTCTAGAATGCAAAAATATACTACGTTTCAAACTATATTAAAGCAATGTGGTTACTAGAAGCACAAAGGAGAAACTTTAACTAAACCATTGTCGGTAAACATAGAACAAACTTTTAAAATCGAATAATACATCTAAATCAATGTGAATCACGGATATATAGCGATAAATGCTTCTGACCCTGACATTATATTATAAAAAAACGAGAAAGTGTCTAATGTCCATTAAATCGTTTTTAATGAACAATAGATCGCTGAGTAATAAAGTATCAGCCAGTTTTTATCTCACTAATAGGCTACGGCCTTCTCCGTCCTTTAGGGGAAGGATTGTTCGGATTACCAAATATACGGAACACTTTCAAATATCCCAACATTACTCTAGTTTCACAAGTTTTATCGCGATGGTTTCCTTCACTGCTCATGATTGTAAATAACACGACCATTAACCACGAATTGAATAAAAGAAGTAGCGCCAGTGTTGATGAATGATAGCAAAGAATGGAAGAGTAAAACATGTTGTAAGATAAGGCAGGAGAAAGAAGATCAATTAATCACATAAATGTTTCCATTAAACTCATAGGTGCTTGCTGAAGGCTTTATATCTAGTTAGGATGTTCTCTAACTGTTTGTTGGCTTACCATGAGTTAAATGCTTCATAAAAGTTGCATAAAATAATATAACAATGTAAGAAATTACAAAAAGGACACTTGTAGCTTATTATAGAACTCAATAGAAGTCAATTTTGTCATCAAAAAACCCGAAATTTTGTCGTAAGTAATTTAAAAGACGTAAATTTTTATGCAAACAAAATAAAAAATGACATGTTTATCGGTTAAGTTCAATTAATATCTAGATTAATCACGTAAATTACTAAGATACCTTCACATTCAAAGAGTGAGTTTTAAAAGGAAGTTTTTAGTATAAATGCAGACGAGACATTAGTTTTCTACGTCATATCTAAGTCGTCCTCAGAAGCAGGAAAGGATTGTATTGATTTAATCATGTGTTGTATTATTTACCCTACTAGAAATATACTGCGTTAGGCCTGTTTGATTGTGAAATGCTATCGTTATCAGAATAGCACTGTTATTTTAGGATGATGCTGTATAGAACTCTATCTTTGTTATTGATGTCTAATTAGCACATTTTTAATGACGATGAATGAATGAATAACAAATACGCTTGAATTGCTTTTAGTTATTTAGGTATGATAAATTAATTATACGCTTAACGCCGTGTGGTATCCGGCTGAATAGAATAAACTACCCTCATTTCTTACCCAGGTATCGTAAAAGGCGATTAAGGTAAGTTGACCCACCGTGTGATATCCGACTGAGTAGAACAGTACCACCATTATTTCTTACCGTGGGATCGTAAAAGGCGACTAAGGTAAATTGACCCACCGTGTGGTATCCGGTTAAGTAGAATAGACCACCATCTTTTCTTACTGAGTAGTCGTAAAAGGCGACTAAGGTAAGTCGACCCACCGTGTGGTATCCGACTGAGTAGAACATACCACCATTATTTCTTACCGAGGGGTCGTAAAGGGCGACTAAGGTAAGTTGACCCGCCGTGTAGTATCCGGTTAAGTAGAATAGACCACCATCATTTCTTACCGAGATTTCATAAAAGACGACTAAGTTAAGTTGACGTTAGACTGGCGGCCGGTCGTAAAATGACTAGCCAAACCACATCACAACATGGTTAAAATATGTTGTGCTGACCCCACTTAGAGTGGGATAAGAGCAGATGATGATCAACTGTCTATTATAAAAACTATTGATTAAGAAGAATAGGATTGTTGGAGATACACAAATTTTTTTTTATTACTGGATACACAGATATGATAAAATTTACCAAGTAATTAAATGTGTAATAAGAACAAACTAAATAGTTCATTATTAAGAATTCTGTTATTACTCTGAGTACATGGAAATCTAGATGTATAAAAAAATGTGGTAGGTAATATAACAGAAAAACATTGCATGGAAATTGATTAAAAAATAAATAGCCAAGTTATAGTTATGGTAGGTAACCTTTAACCTCTTGTTTAATGTTACGAGCTGGTAAATCCAGCTTGTGAGAACAATGGATGAGTCGACACCCCTACAAATATTCCAGTTATATATAACTAATACTGGATGCATCATTGAATTTGATTATAGTTTTCTGATATTTCTTATTTTACTGATATGCCTGTATTTAACCAGGATTTGTGGGCAAATTAGCAAAATAATACCTTTGAATTTCGTCATTTTTTTAAAGTTTTTGGTTAATTGATATTTATAATCTATTCTACTTAACACTGGAGAAAATTATGCAATACCTGTATATATCAAAATTAATAAGTGTTTTAAGTTTGTAAATTAAAATTACATAGCATAATATTCATTAACATATACATATATTGAATAGAATTTCAGAACAAAACAGGTCTTTATTATGGCTTCTGATAATAATGGGATTTCGATAAATTGTAAATATTCATATTGTGAATATATATGTGTATAAAATATAATCACATTGTGAATATATCTTGTAGTAGTAGTAAGTAAGCAGTGGCCTAGATAGATAGATAATAAAATAATAGATAGATCCCACTGCTGAGAATAGGCCTCTCTCCGTTTTTTGGAGAGAAGGTTTGAAGCTAAGACCTACCACGCTGCTCCAGTGTGGATTGGTAGGTTACACATATCTCCAGTATTCTCTAGAGATATGCAGGTTTCCTCACGATGTTTTCCTTTACCGAAAAGTGTGTGATAAATTGCAATTATCAATTAGACACATAAGTTTTAACAGAAAAACTCATTGGTGTCTGCCCAGTTTTGAACCCGTGACCTCCTCGAAAGAGTCGCACAGTGTTACCGCTGGGCTACCGCAGCTCAGAATATATCTTAGTGTAAAATATTATTATTTATGTTTTTGTACTACATTACTTAGCAGAAGTGTACAATTATGGTATTTAATGGTAGAATGGGTTAAGCCCATTCTACTAATGTGATATATATTATAAACTTTCACTGTAAATTTTAAACACGTATAATAGTATATGCTACAATATTAAAATGAATATCATCATCTTCCTGCCCTTATCCCACTCTAATTGGGGTCGGCACAACATGTCATAAACATGCTGTCACATGATTTGGCTGCGTTTTTACGACCGACCGCCTGCCTGACGTCAACTTACCTCAGTCGTATTTTACGACACCTCGGTAAGAAAGAGGGTGGTCTATTCTACTAACCCGAATACCACACGGTGGGTCAACTTACCTTAGTCGACTTTTACGACACCTCGGTAAGAAATGAGGATGGTAGTATTCAAATAAACTTGTAAACAAGTGCTTTTGAATCGTCAACTCTACTGCTGGTTCGGAAAGCTGTTCCTACCGAGAAGAGCCAGCAGGAAACTCGGTGGTTGCTCTTTAAAAAATATAATTTAATACTATTTACATTAAGTCGTTACTGTCTTGTACAGGTTCAAAGAGAGCTATATCCACACATTCTTATCTTCTAAATAATCTTCAAGAGTATAGTAGGCTTTCTGTATCAGCCTCTTTTTAACAGTGTTTTTAAACTGCTGTAATGACAAAGCTGAAATTGATTGCAGAATTTTATTATAGAATCTTATACCAAAACCCACAAACGAATTACGTACTTTTGCAAGGCGCAAAGCAGGAGCCGCAAGCTTGTATCGGTTACTGCTTTGTCTATTGTATACCTATCGTTTTATAATTCTTTATATTTTTATGTACATAAATTAAATTGCTTAAAATATACTGTGAAGCAAATGTAAGACAACCATATACCACACAGCGTTGAAACATGTATAATATAATATATGCTATAATATTAGAGTGAATATATTGTTTCTAAATCTTGTCAACAGTAAACATATGCTTCAGGAAGTTGGCACCATTCAAATATGATAATAGCTATCTTTGAAGAGTTATCTTCACTTGTGACTTCATTAATCACTCGTGATAAGGATAAACATCCTTTTGATAACAATCCACACAAAAATGGCATTCTACAAATAACATATTATACAAAAATTTGTATAAGATATTTTTTATAACATATTTTTATTTATATAACATATTTTACAGAAACTGTTTTCCAGATTTGATGAAAGTACATCTCAAAGAAATGAATGACAGAATATATAGAAATTTTAGGCAACAATAAAATTATGCTGATTAACTGAAGATAGAAAAAATGTAGAACTGTTTATCATAGACTTCTAGAAGTTATGTATATAATTACATATACTTCTAGAAGTTATGTATATAATTACATAGACTTCTAGAAGTTATGTATATAATTACATAGACTTCTAGAAGTTATGTATATAATTACATAGACTTCTAGAAGTTATGTATATAATTACCCCAACAAATAATTACAAAAAGTATATTAAATATAAATACTAAAATAACATTAACAAATAGAGTGTATCATTTTTTTTATTAATTATAAAAATAAGATCACATAAGTTAATTAACTGGTTATTATTTTTATAATAAAAGTACTTTGTATGCCATATTTTAAAATTTTGAGCCACACCCAAAGTAACATCAATGTTGTTTATAGATATACCATTTTTAGATAAGAAAAAATCATTATACTAGCTTGGTCAGAACTTTAAATATTACTGTATTTTTGGTAACCATAGGTTTTATGTTTATTTAAATAAAAAACCAAACACTAATAAAAACAGTAATAAATAACTTCTTCATTGTGTATTAAATATGAATATTTAATGCTTGATTAATAATATTTCTACTGTACATATTTAGTACCCTTTATTTAAATTATATATATTTATAATATTTTTAAAATACTTTTACCTATGTTTATGTTAAATGTATTCTTAGAATGAATATCATTATAATATCATTCAAAGGAATTTTACATGAATATTTAATTACGCTGAAATTCAAAATATAGTGTAACATTATGATCTATTTTATCTGTGTCAAACTTAAAAACTTATAATTTTAAGTTTATCATATTTGCATACCTATTTCTTGGTAATACACTGAAACATTAATTGTAACACCTTTTTGTAAGTGTATTATGCAAAAATAAATGAATTTGAATTTAGAATACTCACCCGTTGAAGTTCCAAGGAGTGGTTGTAGAAGGTAAGCAATTTGTTCACCAAAGGTTTGACTGCGCGCCAGGCCCTTTCTAGTGTAATCGTTGACGGATCAGCTATAGCTTCTCGTATTTCCCTGCCCGCACCTTTGTAACACTGAATTTCTTGTAATATCTTTTCAGAATCTAAAAGAACCCGTTGAACTTCTTCATAAACATCGCGCTCTGTATCAGTAGGGGCTGCGTTCTCAAAATCCAAGAATATATCATATCGGGGCGACGAACAGCAATTCGAATCGTCCCGGGCTAAAAGGCTCAACAGCTTCCCCATATTAATTTATTTAAATAAGTTCTTAATTTTTTTTCAAAAATACCTCCTGGATAGCAGCGACTGCATTTCCCAGAAATATATATTTGTGAATTAAAAAAAAAAATAGTTTCGTTCGGAAATATTTATGGATAAGTTTGCACGTTCACAATTTATATCATGTCTATATTATTACTCTTTATTTAACTTAATTATTATGCGTACAATCACTCCTCACTGATAATACCCCACGAACTGAAATGACAGTGACTGATAGGGTGTCGACTGTCGAATAGAGTCGAGCGAACACCCGCCCACTGTAGTGATGTTCTGAATATGGTTTCACTTAAGTAAAAATACCATAAATACTACTTCAAACTATTCATACCAATTTTTCTGAAAATGCGTATTATGCAATAAAGTATTCCCAGGTTTATTAATTGGATACTAGGGTTGTCTACTTATAATGTCAATAGCTAAGAATAAATTGAAATGCCAAGAGCAAAACAGAAGTAACGTTACTTTCAAAATTAATTTTAATGCCACTATGATTTTGCTATACAATTTGCATTTGATATTATATATCAATTTCATCAATATTATAATCAATCTTTTATCAATATTGGACAAAAGTTGTACTCGCTTTAGACAAAGATGGTACTAATCATCCAACTCTATGGTATCATCTCACCTCTTGAAACGATGGCGCGATTATTTAAAATGTCCTGTGTTCCAAATGACCAGAATTTTAAACAAACTTAATATTTAAAACATTGTACAATGTTTGCTTATTATAAATGTTGTAAATATAAGCATACTATGTAAATACTATACTATAAAAATATATACTTGTAATTTCATTTTTATCACGGTATATATGCGACCTTATGAATTAAGCATAGCAAAGTAGAGGATTTTTATAAAAATGCTCTCCTCTTGAGATGTGTTACTAATTTTTTATCAGGCGTTAATAAGTGTAAATATTTTGGTGTTTTTGCTGTGTGGTATCCGTCTGAGTAGTATAAACCATGCTCATTCCTTACCCAGGTATCGTAAAAGGCGACTAAGGTAAGTAGATCCACCGTGTGGTATCCGGTTTAGTAGAATAGACCACCCTCATTTCTTACCGAGATGTCGTAAAATACGACTAAGGTAAGTTGACGTCAGCAGTTTGCCGGTCGTAAAACACGAAGCTAAATCTTGTGACAACTTGTGATGTTTATAAGATGTTGTGCCGACCCCAGTTTGAGCGGGATAAGGGCAGGAGAATAGTAATTATTTCAATTAGTTATTGGGACTTAGGACTCATTTGGACATATAAGTGACAGCTCACTTTTAAGTAAGAAAATAAATAATTTGGTTTTAGGCATTATTTATTTATTTTATCGTAGGTGTATAACATCGACACATTGCCATTTAACATACGATAGTATTTTACACATAAATTTAGTATTTACAAAATTCATTCTGATACATCTACACATTAAAGTATAACTTAAGCCTGCTTATGAGCAATATTGAGGTATTACTCTATAAAATATCTTTAGGTACATGTTTTGTACAACAACAACGCATTCAACCAGCACCGGATTAAGAATAAATGGTATTTTTAAAGTTATTTACCGTTATATTTGGAAATTAATCAATCACATCACTATAATATGTCGCTAAGTCTACGCTAAATAAAGTCAATACGGAATTCCAAATTTGTGTAAGGGATATAAAGTCACTTGTCACTTTTATGTGCATTCTACTGGTAAAGACCTTTTAGTTCAAGGTTCAAGGTCTTTAAAATAAAAGTCAAAAAATGTCTGGCTTTGCTGACATGAGAATTTGTCTTCTAAGTCAACTTGATTAGCAGATTATTTATTTATTATTCTCATTTTAATTTTTTTATTTTGTCTACTATTGCTGATGTTCTTTTAACGAGAAAAAAAAGTTACTAATGCTTTAGCGAAAAGAAGTTATTTTAATTGTATGATTTATTTTAATGACAGTTATAATTTTATTCAAATAAATTATGTACATTAAGTTGGCAT
The DNA here is from genome assembly GCA_029227775.1 of Morpho helenor. Taxonomy (NCBI): domain Eukaryota; kingdom Metazoa; phylum Arthropoda; class Insecta; order Lepidoptera; family Nymphalidae; genus Morpho; species Morpho helenor. The sequence continues at coordinate 4,849,850 of JARGCU010000032.1, read as the reverse complement.
ATTAAAATAAATAATCCTATCGAGTAATTTATTATTAACATGATGTCGAATTGACAACTTATTTGTTCCTTGTGCCAAAATTATAAAAAGTTATAGTTAATTTTCAATAAGTTATATAAAGCAAATGAAATAGTAACTATAAATAATTGCCAGCTTATAAAATATTATCCATACGTAAATTAACCTAAAAAAATTTAAATCAGTAATGGGGGAGATCGCACTTAAGCTGGTTACCTAATCCGGTACTGCATTCCACAGAACACAAATAAAAAAAACTTTATTTTTTAAAATCAAATACCTACAAAATAAAACATATAAGTAAACGTGAGTTAAGTTTACATCATAAATAAAGAGATGTCTTAGTTTTTGAACATGTTGTTATCGTACCGACTCTACAAGTTTAAAAACCAAGATTAGACTCTCTAAGCCCTGTATAAAACTTTACCTACGTATTAATAAATAGAGAAAAATGTGGACAGAGCGAGATATACAACAATTATCAAATCATTGTTTCTATTAATAAATAAAGATAAACTATTAAACTTATCAATACCGTATATTTTTAAAGATCAGTCTAACATTCGTTAATTTACATTTTATAATAACATTAAAGGCGAAGGCCTGTCCCCATAAGGCCTTGTCTGTTTTGATGACTTAATTAATGTTAGGTTGAAATAGCTTAATAATAAGGAAAATTGATCTAAAAAATGTGCATAAAATGTAAAAAAATGATATCGATTTTTTTTGTGAAAATTTAATCATTGCCTGGCTTTTAGATTAGGGTGTTTCAAAAAAGCAATTACAATTATTTTGTAATATTACATATTTCACTTATTATTTATGGAAATCTAGTATATGAGTTTGTATATCTTAGTACCAGAAGCTTGTAGGAGTGACCGTTGTTCTATCCAATGTTATTTTTGATACGAGCAAATTGCAATCAATAAAACCATTCATTCACCAAGAGGTCTATCTGAATGTAAACAACGGTAGTGAATGTTATTGATTGATTATGTTCTTTGAACTCTACTATGCTATTCGTGAACAAATGTGATGTTTGCATTAATTGTAATCTTTCTCCGAATAGCGCGTAGTGAAATAGTTCTGTAGAAATAATTCAAAATTTTGTGGTATAAATATTTAAATAAAAAAAAATACGGTACATAGCCTTTTGTATTACGTCAAACATCTATTTGTAAACATATATTTTTAATTTTAATTGTTGCAAAGCGTTTCACATTAAATATCTCGTTTAGATTATATTTATTATTTTTATTGAAAAATCGAAGCATTAACTTTTGTAAAATAATTAATTTATTCAAATTTGCAAAGTCATTTTTTTATAGAGTACAGTTAGGTCTGTACAATCGTTTATTTTCAAAATTATTATAAATCTTGCGCGATACAATATTAAAGTTATATTAAATAATGACGAATATAAAACTTATGTATATAACAAAAAAAGAGGTAGCAAATAAACTAAAAACAGTTTCCGGGCTTAGCAATCCAGAACACATTAAGCACTCTGAATATGACACAATTCATACACAACAATATGAATTCCTAATACAAATAACATCTACATTATCTAAATAGTCTAATTTCGAAAGTCTTAATTATTTGGTGTAAAGATCCTCCTTAATCTATTTTAATAATTAAATCGGTAGATTTCATCATTAATTCCTATATCGCTGCATCAGCGTGCAAATTTTATCACACTCTCTTTTCATAAAGTTTCAGCATTAAAAAAAAGAGATCAATTCATTTTGACTTAATACTTTAAACCTTAAATTATTACTTATCAAATTTATAGTGCATGATAGTAATATTATTGTGACGACCAATGATAAAATTGTTTAAGAGCTGTAATTTGAGAGAGTATTATTACAAACATTAAATAATCTCAAATAAGCTATAAGCATAGTGAAATTTTGTTTTAAAATAAGTATCCGTGCAATGTAAAAATTTGATCAGTTATTTATGGATCGTAAAAGCACATTAGAGCTTAATCACTTAAATATTAGGTTCTTTTTTTACTTCAGTTATTAAAACCTTAATATTCATTATCATTTATTTATTTATTAAGACCTTAAGTAAAAAAAATACCTAATATTTTTTATTTTTATATCAGTCACTAAGAACGTAAGTTATAATCATTTCATAAATGGAAGATAGTCTTTTGTTCAATTCGTAAATTCAATAAAATTACATATAAGAAGCGCATTTGAAATAGGAACACGCTATCTATTTAGTGCATTCAATATTTTAATCCATCGATTTTTGTATTAATATTAATTTAATATACTACATAAATTTACAGTATGCTTTAAGGTACTAGGTGTTTCGTGGGAATGCAATTCGATTTTTGAAATAATCGAATCGTAAAAGAATCGAACGATTTTAATGATTTTTAAGATACTAAAAGAATTACTGTTGCTTGTTTTTTTTTAAGTGCACTCAAGCAAGTTTTTGTTTAAACTATGTCTTATACTGATCATCTTAGTTAAATAAATTTACCACTTCAAGATGGCATAAACCAAATTAAATTATTGTTCATCGAAAATATTTAAGAGCAGAGACAAGAAGAAATTTTTCTATAAAAAGATCTGAGTCTAAAGCTGCAATGTGTGCTGCTCTTCCAACCAAAGCGCTGGCTGTGTGCGGAAGTGCGTGTTGTACATCATATCGTACAACTGAAACTGAAGAGGCTCGAGCGGCTAACGGCGACACCATGTTATGTACCTGGTATTCATAAAAAATGTACAATTTGCAAAATTACAACATGGAGTAAATTCAAATTTAAAGTATTCTTTATTCAAGTACACTGTTTTCAGTACTTTTGAATAGTCAAATGATTTTAAAGAAGCTACCAAGGAAGTTTGCTCCTACCGAGAAGAACCAGCAAGAAACTCGGCGGAACTTTTCAACAAAAAATAATTACAATTTGTTTGAAGGTTACAATCGATATTTAATTAAAGCATTTTATATTGTAAATGAATATAGATTTATATTTTAATGCCCTATTCAGCCCAATTGTTAATTTGATAATTTATGTGACTATAACAAAATGCAATAAAATATATTAAGTTTAATAATTTTAAAAGCTTGCTAAATCTTGGTTTATAACTGATTTGTATGCAAAATATATATTTTTAAATATATTTAAATCAGTAAATAACGCCCTGTGGTATCCGGCTGAATAGAATAGTACCACCCTCATTTCTTACCGAGGTGTCGTAAAAGGCGACTAAGGTAAGTCGACCCGCTGTGTGGATTCCGGCTGAGTAGAATAGACCAACCTCATTTCTTACTGAGGTGTCGTAAAAGGCGACAAATGTAAGTTGACCCACCGTGTGGTATCCGGTTTAGTAGAATAGACCGCCATCTTTCTTATCGAAGTGTCGTAAAATACGACTGAGGTAAGTTGACGTTAGGCAGGCGGCCGGTCGTAAAAACGCAGCCAATCATATGACAGCATGTTTATAACATGTGTGCCGACCCCAATTAGAGTGGGATAGGGACAGGAAGATGATGATTTCAATCAGTAAATAATTATACCAGTCATGAAATATGCAAATAATAAAACACCAAAAAGGCACTTTATAATAAACTTTAAAATACATGTGTTCATCATAAAAACTAATGTTAATATAAGAATAGGCTTACTTCTTACGGCTTAGGTCTTATTTTAAGAGATGAAAGTGTGTACAAAATTTAGATACATACCATTTCTCGGTAGGCCTGTCCTAATAAAGACGAATCTTTTGCAGCGGCTTTGCAAAGTTCAAGTCGCGCTGAATGTAATGGCACATATCTATCTTGGCCCGAACCGCAAAGTAAGATATGTTTGAATTGATGCAATTGACTGCGTTCACTGAGACTATATAGGAACGATTGTCTCGGATCAGGCGTATCACGAAGCGAAAGTTGTAGTAGAGATCTAGATTTCTTCCATTTCTGCATAAACCACATCCCTGAAACAATTTATTTTGAGAGTACTACAAACTCTTAAACTTTTACTCTTCTAAAATTTTATTCTCATTAGAATTACATTCATTTAAATGAGAAATTAAAAATAAATACAATTTATCACATATAAGAGCGCAAAAAAAGACTTATAGCGCAAAAAGTCACAAACAAACAAATATGTCCCTAAGAAAATAACAGTGAAGTCGTGGGTAAGATTAAAAATAAAATATTGCATGATACACTTTGCCAATCAGCTAAAGTCCTTAGATATAGCATTATCGTCACTACATATTATAAAACAAAGTCCATATTTCCGTATGTACGCATAAAACTTTAAAACTACGCAACCGATTTTGATGCGGTTTTTTTAAATAGATAGAGTGATTCAAAAGGAAGGTTTGTACGTATAATAACATTCAATACGAAGTAGAGAAATACTGTAATTTTTGAGGTTTCTGTAAATAATTACATTTTTTTCCGCTTACATTGCAAACGCAGGCTAAACCCTACGAGATTTATCAAAATGATGTACTAAGTATTTGTACACCTTAAAAAGGTCTACAGAAAAGTCCGCGATGGTCTATGTCTATCTCTTATGGATAACCCACAATAGCATTTTTTGTCATTTACATTTTACGAAAAATAATGCCTTATGTTCAAAGCAATTTTTATACAATACAGCATTAATCCTTATCCAATTAAGTACCTTAAATAAATTGTTGATTTAATATAGATCAATATGGCCGTTTACATTTAATTTAAGTGAACATTTTCGGAGATATTACAGATTTAAAATGCCGTGAGGACGCCGCGCTTCACTCTATAGCACTTGGAATCTTTTAAGAGTTTGTTTAAAGACATTCTGTAATTAATTGTAAAAATAAAATACATAGATAAAATGTAAAAGTAAATACCTAAGTAAAAATGTACTATATAAGTTTAGATATTCCAAAGATAGCAGGTAATCGTCTTGGTATAGGGAGAGGAAATTGTTTTTCTCCAAATTTAACGCTTGCGGGCCACGGGCAGTAATGAATAAATCAAAACTACTGGATCGATTTTAATCATTTTTTTTACACTGACTGACATGGGATATATATTTTATACCCGTGCGAAGCAGGGGCAGACCGCTAGTATTAATATAAACTGAAATCACTCGCTATATAAATATAAATATTATGACTGCAGCTAAATTAAAAAAAATAGTTTTTAAAAATTAGTTCATATGCAATAAGTTTTAAAACTATTACAAATTATAAAACCAACGATATTGTAATTATAATTTAAAATAACTACTAAGTTGCATGATGCTTGAAATAAAGATTTATGAGTGATGAATGCGATAGAAATAATATTAACGATAAAATAAAATTCTACAAATTATTTCATTTAAATAGGCTTAGTAATGTATCATATTAGGCACAGATATATATTAGAAGCTAAGAAATACTACAAAAGTATTATTTTTACCTGCATTAACGAGTCCACTAGAATTATATAAAGTTCCTAAATGCGGCCCACTCAGAGATAGAAAGGTATGTAGCTTCCCCAAATAAGGTTTCATTTGTGGTCTTGCCAATGCTGATCTTATAATAATAGTGCCTAAAGAATGGCCCACAAAACTTATTCTTGCCGGCTCATTTGAATTTTGTATGTGCGTTACAATTTCTTGGATCAGTCTGCAAAGATCGTAACATCAAAATTTTGTTTTTATTTAATTTTTATACAATTTATTTATAAACATGTAAATAGCAGATATATCTTAATGTTTATAAACATAATTAATTACCTCTCCGTCATTATGTCAAAATTTGAGAACGTGTCGCCCTGATTCCTCTCAGACATTAGGAAGTCTAATCGAGCTCCAGGCAATCCAAGTTCCAAATATGTTTTAACTAATCGTAGATCTGCAGCATTTCCATCTAAGCCATGTACGCATATTATTAGGTGAAGTCCTAAAAATATAAACGCTGTTGATTTTTTTTGATTTATAGTACAATTTGTTTAATTATAAAAAAATCGTACAGTATTACTTTTTCTTACTCTTATTCTTTATTTACTTTCACTTACCTTCTGGATTAAACATTCTGTATTCATCACTGATATGGAAATAAGGTAAAGAACTTTCAACAGGGGGAAAATCAGAATATATTGCTCCTGGATACTTAACGCTTTGTCTAAATTCTTCTCTACATTTAACGAACAGTCTCTCCGACTCAGCTAGTCCGAATATGCTGATGAGATTACTTTGTCGTTGTTCTGAAAAATAACAATATATTGTTTGAAAGCTGAATCGGAGAATTGTAAACTTTATTATTATAAAGAAAGTAAACGTAATGAAAAACTAGGTTGTGACCTATGTCTATTATTACCATTTTCGTTTCTGCTTGCCAATTCTCCTGTACTCTGGCTTTTATTAAGCGTGCTAGCTGAAGTTGTAGAAGCAGTATTCATGGATTGATGAGGCCTTAATTTTCGTCTTTCTAAAATTCCTGATTGAAGACCAATAGCCAAGTGTTAGTTTCAAAGCATGAATTTGTAAGCATGTGTTATTAGAAAAACATACGAGTATAACCAAGAAAACTAAAATTACCTTCACAAACATGGTAAAGTGGGTTATCCAGTTGTAATGTTGCCGGTTGGGCTACCTTACGCGGAGTTTTCGATGGTGTCGATGATTTGCTACTGCTTCGACTTACCATTGGCGATTTAGAAGGCGGATCCTAAAGATATTTAAAAGTTAGATATTATAATGAACAATATACACTTTTGGAAATAAACATACAAGTTTGGTACCTTAAATTCATCTGGAGGTGGCGGTGCATCCCTGAATTGTTGAGGTGGTGGCAAGTGTTCATATTCATTTTCACCACTAAATTGACTTAAGTCTACTTCAGACTTGGCTTTACCCTGGTATTTTTGAATAGCTGCGACTGGGCCAGGTGGAATTTTATGACTTTTACATGATCGATCTACTGCAAGACTTCTAATTTCTGCTGCGATTAATTTTTCTGTATATTCTATTCGGTCTTTCAGTTTTGTTTTATGAAAAGTGTTCGTTTTAGTAGCAACGGGCTGCACTGTCGGTGCGACTTCTTTTCTTATATATGGATGCATGTTATCACTGACTGTTTGTGATTTTTTCACTGTTGCTTCATTAGTAGTTTTGTTAATAGTACTATAAGTTTTATCTTGTATGGCACTAAACGAGTTGTGTCTTTGGTTTACTTTACAAATATTTGATTCGGAATATTGTGGAAAACAACTACCCGCACAAGTATCTGAATTACAACCTGTATCAATTCCGTTACTGTGCAACATTTTATTATACTCACATTGGCTATCTGTGCAAATAGAGTCGCTACATATTGTACATTCTTCACAAATTTCTTTATCACAGCATTCAATTTTTTCAGTTGAACTGCTTTGAGTAACTTTTACTGCCAGTTTAAGAAGACGTTCCCGCAGCTGCTCACCATTAAGAACAGTTCTTCTAAAATCGCTTATTTTTTCTCCATCTTTTCGCCGCTTATCAATATTTTCTTCAATTTTTTTATTTGTAATTTTGGAAGTAGTATTGCTACTAGCAGTGGGGAAATTTTGATTCAACTGACAACTACCATTATCTGGTGAGGATGGTCCTGAGCTACGTCCACTCGATACCCATCCACTTTGTTCACTTAAACTAGAAGTTGAGCTTCTGCTGCGCTTATCATCTTTACATAGAAAATTTTCAGGTGGCAAAATTTTAAAATCCTTATCGTCTATATCTAATGGTGGAGATTCGAAAGCAGGTGGTGGCGCCAAGTTAGGCAGGGATTCCGAGACGAAAGTATTATTCAAATTAGGTTCCTCAATTATTGAAGCAGCACTTCTACAATGTCTTAATTCTGAACTATGGTCAAGGCTGTAAGGTACACTTGTTGATGACTCTAATCTTCTAAGTTCAAAAGGTATACTTTCATCGCTAGATGATGATGCTGCTTCTGACATAAGTTGCGTCATTTTTTCAGATGGTTTGTGCTTTGATCGTCGTTCTGGCTTTCCACTTGATCGTCCGCTTTTAGGTGTAGTCAAACCCGATTTTGGCGTGGCTCTACCCGACTTTGGAGTTGCTATACCAGATCGTGGAGTGATTTTACCGGATTTTGGTGTAGCTTTACCTGATTTTGGAGTACCCCTTTCAGATTTAGTAGTACTTCGATCTGATTTGGGTGTTTGACGATCAGATTTACTGTCCCTAGATTTGATAGAATGATGACTGCTTAGTGAATCTCGACTGGAATTAACTTTTGTATTCTCTTTGCTACTAGTATTTAATTTAGATTCTTTAGACCGGCTTTTCTTATGCCTTACGGATGGTATTGTGGAATGAGGTGTCGAAGGTGGTGTTTTTGAATAAGTCGATTTGGATGTCCCATCACTACTTCTGTCTAAAGTCATTACAAAACCACTATCATCACTGCTTTTACTGGATTTCTTTTGATAGTTTTGTATGAGACTACCTGTGTTAAAATCATAACTCCAATCTCCTTTTTGCAGGTAGTAATTTAATTCATGCCTCAATTGATTGCGGGCAGCTTCAATGTCAATTGTCTGATTTTCCATATTTTGATGAAACATATGAGTAGAGTTAGATCTATGAACATGTTTATTAGAAACTAAATTACTCTGATCAGTCACTTGGGATTTTCCACTAACTGGTGGATAAGAATTACGTGGAGGCAACATAGGACGGGGTAAATTTACACTATAGCCTCTTTGAAATTCTAACGGATTACGAACAACATTATTCACTGCAATATTACCCTGATTACCGAAAGTATAACCATAAATTTGGTTAGCGTTACCTTTATTGTTACCATCATACTTATATCCTACATTATGAAATACTTCATTGTTCATACCATGAATATTCTGAATATTAGAGTTACAGGGATTTTTATATTTTTCCCTGAACTCGCTGATGTTTCTCCTGTAATCATCACCTTTAGATCCACAACGTGTCGTCGTACTAGTAGGATACGCTGTTGTAGTAACGCTTCGCGGTAGAGTCGTAGGCTTAATCTGTTGTGGTGGAGCATGTGATTTTTGGTAATTAACAGAAGTATTAGAACTATTTTTTATATTATTTGATAACGATTGTACATTAAGTGGTGTAATTTGTGAAACTCTTAACTGGTCTAGCGACTTGCTATGTCTAGCAGGTAGTGTACTAACCCCACTAGAGATTTCATGTTTTTGATTAATAACTTCATTGTCAGTATTATCCTTTCCCAAACGAGAAATGTTTGCAGCACTTTTTGTAGCGTTAATATCTAATAGAGTAGAAGCAGAATATCTAGACAATTGTTGTCCTTGTTGTATTGAACACGATGAAAAAATGTTGTTTGGCGGTAACTGAATTTCACTTATTTGATTGTTTTGTACAATATATCTGTTTCTGCCTGTTATTTCTAATTGCTTGTTATGGGGTTTGTTCATTTCAACAACATTTTGTTTTACTAGTGTACGTTTTGGTGATCCTCTAGAAGATTTTTGTGGTGCCAATGTCAACGTCGCTTGTACTACGCTTGTGCTAGGTTTAAAGGTATCAAATCCTGATTCGAGGTCGCTTATAATTGTTTTTGGTAACGATAGAGTCACTCTTGACGCTTCTGAAGATGGTCTTCTAGAATCCATAATTGAACTAGCGCTACATGCACAATCTTCTCTTACAGGGTCTGAACATAGGAATGGATCTGGAATATAAATTTGCTGTGTGATTCTATACAATTCCATAAAATTGTTGATATTATTGAAGTACTCACCACTACCAGATTTGTTTGCGTTGGAATTTAAAAACGATCGCCTCCTTGCGAATTCCGCCGTGTCTTGATATCTAGTGAAATTTGCAAAAATATATGTTTAGCTTTGTATTTAACATTTTAAAAATTACAAGAGCTTTTTTTTCATAAGTTTCTTTTAGTTTAAGTCTATGAAAATTTCGCAGTTTTTAACTTTGATTCTGAGATTAAAAGATTAACTCGATCCGTATCAGAAAGCTATAAAGAGCATTATTAACCTTAGAGACTTCAGCCTTTATTAATTAAAGTATCGTGCAATGTAAGTGATTGATGAATTATCGGGAATATTTATGTAAATCAAGAATATGCTCAATTATAAATTCATGATGGCAATATTTTATTCTTACATTTTATATTTATCTCAATTTGAACTATAATAACTTTAATTGCATACAAGCTGGTAATGTATTTCTAAGTGTACGTACCTATCTTCAAATATGATAGGCATTATATGGGGGTCACCATCAAGAGCGATACAATGAACAGGAAGCGGTGGTAAGAGTGCGAGGTAGCGAGACCGTCGTGCCACCTCACCTACACTTTGATATGATTGGTAATTGCTATCGTAACAGCCGGCGAGGGAGTGTCGAGGGTTGTCCAACACGAAGAAGCACTCCGAGAAACGTTTAATACTGGAACATAAATTAGTTATGGTGAAACTATATCACCCTATCCGAAGAATAAAGTCACATTTTCTATGTTTATACATGGGACATTTAAGTTTGTTCTTCGGATAGGGCGATATACTCTATTAACAATTCATTCGAAAGCTGTCAAATCTTTTCATAGGATTGCTTTTTGTTGTGAATGTCACCTGCGAGCAAAGGATATGAAACATACAGTTACGGCGTGCGCCGCTACGCAACTCTAATGATGACCAGTCATATATACTCCAGAAATTCCGCAGATTCATTCTCCTGCCCTTATCTCAATCTTAGTTTGGTCGTCACAACATTACGCTTCCATTCTCGCCTATCATTTGTCAACTTTGTCCCTACGCTGAGAGAGTTACGTCTATCTTTGTGTAATCATACATGCGCAGCCCTTAATAGTGCATTAAAAAAAGACTTTTGACATTTTTAGGACACGTAATAAGAATTTATGAGGTTTTTTTATGCAAAAGGAAAATTAGTTTGACATTTTCCAACATCCAATTTAATTCAACTTAATTCAATCTTTAAATAAAGCGCAAAAAAAGAGAGGGGTAGCCTCATTTATTTTGTCTTTTCTTGTTATGTTAGACTGGGTCCACTACTCTAGTATAACTATTAATAACTTTATGGATCTTAAGCTTAAATGCCAACATTAGTTGAAAGAGAAGAAGACAAATATCGTTATTACCGTAGCGCATGATGTCTTGCTGCCAGTGCGTGATGTACATGCGGGCGGTCAGAAGTGTGATGCAGAAACGCCCGCCATCTTAGCGTCACCTCCGCACACAACCTCGCAATATCGTGCGCTGCTCCCATTGCCCATTCTTCTTCCTCTCCTGCTTCAGATTTCTGTAATACATCCAAAAGCAATTCCAATATTATTAATTGTATTTATACATAAACCTTTATTGGACAAGAACAAAAACATATTAAAGGAATATAAAACTCGACATACACGAACACAAGGCAGTTTTTTATTGAGATGAGCGATGTACTAATAGTGTTTTAATATAAGAAAATAAAATTAGATACTAATTTATAGACTTAAATTAACATAAGAATAATAGTTATAAATATAATATTAGTATTAGTCAAAATATTAGTAACGATTAGGATAAGCAGTAAGTTTTATCGTGCATTTGTCTGCTAGTTAGATAGAGTTTTTTTCTATTTTGTAGATATCTATTTTTAAGTGTGTTACTCGATTAGCTCTCCGTACACGAAACTACCGAAACCTCAGTAATATGGACACATGGCACGATAGGCTAATGCTGGACTAATATGTCTTCTGATGGTAAGTGAAAATGAAATCTAAGCATATGGATAAATGTTATTGTAAGACGGTCACCAAATGTTATATAATATATCGATATGACAATATAAAGCTGTTTTAATAAGACAAACATTGTGACTTAAGTGTAACATTACTATTAAAGAATAGGCAGTTAAAATTCCAGAATAATCTTCTGTTCTCACCTTTCCTATATCACTTAAGTCCTTGATCCTTTGTGCAACTTCACCGACGATGGAATTAGATGAAGACTCCTCTGGGGTTAGCAAGACTCCCGTGGAACCGCAAACAGTCAGTGCACTTTGCAACCCCTCTAGCGAACCGAGGAGAATACCGCAAACTTCAGCATGCACTTGTCTGTAACATGATCATTTAATATCTAGTTTTAGGACACGTCTGGATTGTTGACAATCATCGTGAATAGTAAATGAGAAATATATTATATAACCATATGTTGGAATAAGTATATCTATTAGAGAAACTAAATCAAAAACTAGAGAGGAAGTCGAAACACTTGAATTTAGAATTTGTTACGAATATACTGTTTGCTAAAATCCTATCTCCAGAAGTGGATACATATGGACCTTTAACAATCAACATGTTTCGTGTATAAAAAACATGTAAACATGTAATGGAAGTAGTAAATCTATGGTAGATGAAAAAGTTGAGATGAAGTCGAAACAATTGAATTTAAATCCCTTATACCTACCCTGTTTGTTAAAATACCAACCCTTGGAAGAAGTAACAGATCACTTACACTTATTCTTCTTTTATAGCAGCAGTACGTCCACCACTGTTGGATCTCTAAGCCAATCTTAAAATCTTGAGACAATTATCTCTCCACCTGGTACGTGGTCTGGCACCACTGCGAGATTTAAGTGATTGGCGCCTCAATATATTAGGGTTTACTTCCATCGGATCTCCGATTTATTTGTCTGCGACTTCAGCTTTGTGATACGTTGAGCTATGTAAGTCACCTTGGCTCTTTTACAAATCTCTCCATTTCTAATAAATAATTAATTATAATTAAATATTACCTGGCATGCGCTATTTTGCTCGAATTCCCGCCAGCACACTTCCCAGTCGATCCGAAAAGAATGTTCTCTAAGCTGCCTGAAGCGTTAAAGTTTGACCCCGCACTTTTCATTAATTTGCCCCACTGTTTACTAGAGCGAGGCGTGCTGCAAGTGAAACGACATTTTGTTCTCATATTAAAACAGTGTGTTTCAAACCTGGATTTTCACTGAAACACTTTTTTGGTTCTCATAAATTCTAATGTAATTTTCTAACATGTTTAATGGTATAATATTTGGTAAGTACTAGTATTTACTTAAGAATAATAATCATTCCACATCTCAGCGAAAAGGAGCTTTGATGTTATTACAAATGAATAAAAAAAATTTTATTTCAATGTCTACTGTAATAATCAACTAATGACTAAGTTAATAAACCCTGTACGAACTTTAATAAAAATAAAATTTTAAATATTAAACAAATGACTATTTAAAGAAATTCTATGATTTATCAGATGGTATCTATAATTGTTTAATTAAAATGCATGTACGATTCACATAACATTCCAATCTATTAACGAGACTAACAACCTATTATGTGAATAAATGGGAATAGATTTACTATGGGAATTGACTTAGCAAAAGATAATTTAAAGATACAATATCAAGATCTATTCTAAATTCAGGATGCTACTACTTACCAGCTCTGTACGTAATGCATAATGCTCTTCCTGAATAAAGACATGTAATTAAATAGTTTTGTTTTACTTAGAAGAGTGCACGCCAAACCTTAAAGAAATATCGGTCAAAAGAATAGGTACTTCAAGGCGGGAAGTTATTGTAGTAGAATCCACTTTGCATTGTGCTCCGTTGCAATGTGAAACTCGTCTACCATGAATGAGAAGGTATTATGTCAAGCTTTACTTGCAATCGACAGGCTTTGTAATCACGATATAGCGTATGTACTTTATATAAAAGTATTTATTACTCTGTATATATATATCTGTATATTTATCTGAATGTCATTTATGAAAAGGTTCACCAGTAAATATAATATGATTATTAATGACTTAGAAGTATATTTAGGTATTTGCGTAAAATCATCATCATCTTCCTGCCCTTATCCCACTCTAAGTGGGGTCGGCACAACATGTTATAGACATATTGTCACATGATTTGGCTACGTATTTTACGACCGGTCGCCTGCCTGACGTCAACTTACCTTAGTCGCCTTTTGCAACAACTCGGTAAGAAAGAGGGTGGTCCATTCTACTTAACCGGATACCACACGGTGGGTCAACTTACCTTAGTCGCCTTTTACGACAACTCGGTAAGAAATGAGGGTGGTCTATTCTACTCAGCCAGATACCACACGGCGGGTCGACTTTCTTTAGTCGCCTATTACGACACCTCGGTAAGAAATGAGGGTGGTACTATTCGGTTCAACCTGATACCACACGGCGTATATCCTTATCATCTAGGTATTTGCGTAAAATAAATTACATCAAATATTTATATTAGAATGCATTGATGATATAATTATATATATTAATAGCGACACTCTATACTAATATTTCTAAACGTAAAAGTCTATCTGTTACAATATTACTGAAATTAGGCCCAATTAAGCTTAAATACCGAGACAACATATACAACAAAAAATCCCGTTTTTTTTCGGGAACAAGGTAAGAAAACACATCCGCCGTATGGTAAGGTTTAGAATAGACCACCCTCATTTCTTACCGAGGTGTCGGTAAAGGCGTCTAAGTTAAGTTGACCCATCGTGTGGTCTCCGGTTGAGTAGAATAGACCACTAATCAATTTTTACCGAGGTCTCGTAAATAAAAAAAATACGACTAACGTAAGTTGACGTCAGACAGGCGGCCGGTCGTAAAATACGTAACTAAATCATGTCACAACACATGACATGCTAACTCAACTTAGAATGGTATAAGGGCAGGAAGAAGTAAGTTATTAATAGCGTCATTTTATTCTAATATTTACAAACGTGAAATCTGTATATCTGTCTATTACATTATTACAGAAATTAGGCATAATTAAGCTTATATACCAGGGTAATATATATAGTTAAAAAAAAATTTTTTTCGGGAAGAAGGTAAAAACACAATACTCAAAAAAAAAACAAATTTTTTTGCACAAATCTTATGTAACTTACTTGATATAGGGTTGATGCAAAGCTACTAAGACGGCGTGAATGGTGACGGATACAGCAGATAGGTGGAAGTAGTCGAACAGGACCGGAAGGTGGTAGTGGAGTCCTTGTGCCGGCTGGAAGTGCAACTTTAACACCCGGCAGGAGACTGGCGTCAGGGTACTCGACTGAGCGCCCTCGCTGCACCATAATTCAATGGCGAGACTCCATTCCGCTCTCTCTAGGGATTCTTTGAGGTTGCGGCTGTCAACTGCAAAAAATTTGGAGTAAAAAACGTGGAGTAAAAAGTACTTAAATAGCGATTCGACATTATTTTACTGCTAGAAACTTTATTCCCCTTGTTTTAAGGATTTCGAGAGGTTTTGGGGCTATCAACTGCAAAAAAGTTGGAGTTGATTATAGATAAAAGGAGTTGAGTAGCGATATGGCATTATTTTACTGTGGAAAGCTTTATTCGCCTTGTATCTAAGGATTCCGAGAGGTTGGGGCTACGAGTATCAACTGCAAAGCGTTGGAGATGAGTAAAAAGGGGTGGAGTAGCGATTTGACATTATTTTACTGCGGAAGGAAGCCTTCCGCAGTAAAATAATTTCTTAAAAATTTCGTAAAATTCCCTTCTTTCTAAATATTCGGTGAGGTTGGCGCTTAAGCTGCATAAGTGTTGAAGTTGATAAAATTTTAAAGAAGTTGAGTATTTTTTTTGCCAGGAAAACCCTTTATGTCATCTCGACGAGGACGAGCGGCGGGTATGTCGGACTCGCATCGACTAAAAATCCGACAGTGCTCCGCCACGCTGCAGTTGGCAAGGAAAGGGTACCGTTGCCCCCATCCCTGCCAGCAGCAACTCTGAACTCCAGAATGCGCCACGTCAGGGCCTGTCTAAAAGTGGCCCCTCCCTCCTCTAATCGATGCATCGGGAGCACCATATGCTTCCTTAAAATGAATCCTTCTCTCTCAACACGGAGAGAAGATGCCTATTCCTATCCTAAATTCCTATAAAAATATATATTGGAACTTCGAACTGATAAATAATGAGTGTTAACAATTTTCGATGTGTCGCGTGCATACTTGAGTATCTTGAATCAAGCGCTTGCAATAATTAGTGTAGTGCAATCAAGTAGGCAATTATTGTAAGCGTACTTATCTGTTAATTAATATTAAATTAAATTACATACCTATACAAAGATACATAGATATAATTTATTTACAGTTGTTACGATTATTCTTCGCAAACGTATTCCTAATTTAAGATCTACTTTAAAGTAAAGTGTGAATTCAAGAAATTAGGCGATTTATTTCTTTCGCAACTATAGCATACTAAAAACATTTTGTATATAGCTTTGAATGAAAATACATGTATGTACGTTATTTCTAATAAATCACGCAAACAAAGCATTATTATACTGCGTCCATCATATTATCAGTCTTTTGACAGCTCACGCTCATTAAGTTTTGTATTGCTTACGTACAAATATCATACAAATAATATTTGTACTTTATGGATGGGTACCGCCCACTTAGTGATGTCACACATAATGGGTTACTACGATTATGCCACAGATTAAAAATAATCGGTAGAAATCGATGTTACGAGTATTAAAAGACATTTAATAACATTATATAAAGTTTTACTTTCTTCTTAGTTAATACATGAATACAAATAAAACAATCAGGATATTTTAATTTATTTTATTAGCACGAGTCGTCGGAATGATAATCAACACTAGACTCCTCCGATGAGGAGTCTTCAGTAGCAGTTATTATTAGCTCTTGTGTAGATAATATATTATCAAACGCAATATCACGTTCTCAATCAGAGAATATTACTCTTTTAGTTCTTTCCACCACACTTGCCCAGTTCTCGGCCGTTACGTGGGTGCAAGCATTTTTTAGCAATTGCAACATTTTATTCGCTGTGAATGGGGGGCTTGTATTGCATCTCGCAGCATGCCCTTTTACTTGTGCCCATATAAGTTCTATTGCGTTGTACTGGCAGTGGTATGGAGGAATCCGAAGAACAGTATGGCCATATTCTGCTGCCATTTCATTGATTACATAGCGTTTTGCTCTCTTTTTGGTTTTTAATATTTTTATTAATTCAACTTTTAACATTGAGTCATCCACATTTTCTCCATTGTCCCGAAGCCAATTAATTATTTCATGCTTTTTATTAGCCTGTGTTGGCATTTTGTCAATTTGACGGGAGTGGTAGGGCGCATTATCAATAAAAATTATTGATGGTTCTTCCAATGAAATGAGCATTTTTTTGAACCACTCTTCATACACATTTGCATTCATCTCTTCGTGGTAGTCATTTGATTTCTTCGATTTAAATGCCAACAGTGCGTCTTGTACAAATCCTTTTGCTGTACCTGCATGGCAAATGATTAGGCGCTCACCTTTTCTCATTGGTACTGAGGAAGTGGAATCAGCAGTATCATCAGTCCAGAAACGAGATAGTGTGTGGTTAGCGTTGAGCCATGTTTCATCCGTGAAAACAATATTTGCCCAATCTTGTATTTTCTTTGCCTCTCTTAAAAAATCACAACGTGCTATAGCTATATCTGTGCGTTCCATTAATAATTTTCTTTTATTTAACTTTTTATATGAAAAGCCAATTGTGTTCAAAACTTTGACCAAAGAAGATTTTTCACCATGAAATAGACCACTTCTTTTCAAAGAAACAATAAGTTTTCTCAAAGTTGGAATTTCTTTTCTCAAGTAGTAATCTAGTTTACGTAGGTTATCATTAATCGAATTACTTAGGTACGTAATTCGATTAATGATAGTAGGTACTATAATCGGAATGGTATCGCATACGAGAATCTTTAGGACATCACTATCGTCAATCTGTCAAAAGATGGTTAATATAATGGACAGTGTATAAGGTCCAATATTCTATATAATATGAAAATATATGTGATGTGTTAAAGGTGACGCGTGACTTTGTCGAAAGCTTATAAACTTCGGGCAGAGGCAGCTTTGTATTTTTTATTTATTTATATACATGATTCATATTTACAATACACGATAAGCGTTTTTGAGAAGGAGGACATCTTCAGGAAACCTGTTTATACTTAATTTTTTTGGGATATGTATAATCTGTCTATATGCATAAGAGAAGCGCAGTGGGTCATAGGTCAATGTCCTTCTGTAAGCGATTAAAGACGCGTTTACCATTTTCAGGGATATTAACAGGCTGTTGTATAATTTTTATATACAAAAGATTATATATGTTGTGTTAATGAGATAATATTCCAATTTACCGATCGATGCTCAGGCAAAGGGAAAGTATAATAGATAGGCGAAAGTACTGTCCCATATAACAAGGATTTCTTTGTGTTTAGAAATTAGGACATTTTCTGCTATTAGGTCAGTTGCTTGGCGAACATCCAACAGCGCTATAAGTCGACGGTTTATCTTTTATTTTGGAAAACTCTTTCGAGCCACTTGTTTTGTTGTTTTAGAGGCTTAGAGAGGGGGAGAGAGAAAAAGTCTTACATTGCGTGGCGTATAGAACTCAAAAGTAATGGATATGGTGCGATAAACAATATTAACGTACTCCTTTTACGAGTAAATGTAGCTTTTACGTCGTGCAACAAATCCTATTCATTCCCTTACATACATAATCATTTTTATGGGTTTAGAATTAATATTAAACTGTGTCCTATTCTAGACGAATACCTTTACAGTATAGAATAAACAACGAAAATAGATTAATCTATAAACAATAATATCATCCTCCTGCCCTTATCACACTCTAAGTGTGTTCAGCACAACGTGTTATAAACATACTGTCACATGATTTGGCTGCGTTTTTACGACCGGCCGCCTGCCTGACGTCAACCTACCATAGTCGTATTTTACGACACCTCGGTAAGAAAGAGGGTGGTCTATTCTACTAAACCGGAATCCACACGGTGGGTCAACTTACCTTAGTCGCCTTTTACGACACCTCGGTAAGAAGTGAGGGTGGTCTATTCCACTCAGCCGGATACCACACGGCGGGTCGACTTACCTCAGTCGCCTTTTACGACACCTCGGTGAGAAATGAGGGTGGTACTATTCTATTCAGCCGGATACCACACGGCGTTAATCTATAAACGATAATAAACAACAAAAAAATAAATTATTTCTTGTTTGCAGACGCTTTTAAAATATATTTCATGTTAAACCTCTAGGTGTGTAACTGTACCACCGGGCGAATCCGACTCTTCAGTCTCGAAAAGAAACATTTGATTACTTATCTCTTTGAGGCATTTGCTTTAAACGTCAACTGGGAAAAACATGCTATATAAAGCATTATCTTACCTAACAAATGGGCTCGAAAATGCACGATATCACGCAGTGTGACCTCCTCGTTCCTGTACATGATTTGAAAGGCTCTAGAAGCGGCGATGCCTCCCATGAGGGAAGCGTTCGCAGCAGGTCTGCCGGTCCGCGCGGCGCCATTGCCGCTCGATACCGTCGCCTCGATGTGAACCGGCACCTTGGGGGACACGCGCAACCCCACGCGTACTTGGTAAAGTCTGTAAAAATTAGTCATTTACCAACTAACATTAGACATTTAAAGACATAACATTTAAAGAACATATGGCCGCTTTCAGGAATAATAAACCACAAAATTCACATTTCGCCAAACATTTGATAGAAAGCGGTCATAAAGTTCCTAATGACCATAGTTTCGAAATTTTACGCACGTGCAAAAAAGGACTTAAGTTAAACGTCTGGGAACAGCTCGGGATTATAAAACATAACAATGGCACCCTCATTAACGATCAGATAAATGTTTCTAGTTCAAGCTTGTTACACTTGTTTGCAGGCAAAATAAAATAAATGGTGGGGTTGAACCGATTAGTATATAACTAAGCTTATTTGGGTATTGCTGTGCTTTGCGATTTTGGTTGTGGAGTCTATCTCCTGATGATGCTTCGGTTGCGGGGCGAAACGATTGTTGAGTTTGTGATAGTGAACGTATATAGTGCTTGTGTATTGTGGTGGCGGTAGTGGAGGTTTGTGCATGTGTTTTTACGAATCCTGCATGTATCAGGTATAATAACCGATTGTCCACTCTACATTTAGCATTATATATATTTTCTGTTTTACTTCATCGCGGATTATAGCAAAATATTTTTATTATTACTTTTGAATTAACATTAGACTTAATTGGTGCCCAGCGGTAACACCGTGCGACTCTTTCCGTAATGCATTTTGACAATGACCTAATGTTAATGCCATGATCAGCTCCATACGAGGGAACTCCTCAACGGTTAACAATAGGGACATGAAATTTTGTTAAAAGCTTTTTAACTTCACTTGTATGTTTAATATTAGCAAAGGTTCTTATAAAAAAAAAACTACGAATATTTCATAAAAATAGAGAAAAACCAACAATTTTTTAATTTGAATATACAAACCGAATGATAATGTGAAATATAAAGATGTATTTAGCCAGTAAGATCGTCAGCAATAGTTAAGAATAACAATAAGGTTAACATTTTGCGGTCATTGGTTCAAACCCGGGCAGACACCAATGAGTTTTTTGTTAAAACTTATGTGTTTAAATGATAATTACAATTTATCACACGTTTTTCGGTTAAGGAAAACGTGAGGAAACCTGCATAGAGATATGTCTCTAGAGAATTCTGGAGATATGTGTGACCTACCAATCCGCATTGGAGCAGCGTGGTAGCTCCAAACCTTCTCTCCAAAAACGGAAAGAAGAGACCTATTCTCAGCAGTGAGATAGTAGGTTGCAATTTATTTAACTATAATGATGGTCGAGTTTCTTGCTGACTCTTCTCGGTAGGAGCAATTTTCTGAACCCACAGCACAGTTTAGAATCAAAAAGCACATGGTTACAAGTTTACTTGAAATGTAAAAGCAACTTTTTATCTGGAATTTGTTGCAAAATGGATCCAACAAGAAATCTGAGTGCGAATATTTCAGCACAATCTCTACTCTTATCTATAGTTGATTATGATAGTGCGAGTTATTTATAATTACTGAAAACCATTCAGACAAACTTGACAGTATAAAATATAAATAATTTATGTATTTTACAGAAATATGAACACGTCTTTATTTTTTTAATCCATTGTACCTAACTTTCGCTTTTTTCGGGACATGTATATACTCTTCTTCTTCTTCTTCATCAACCGATGGACGTCCACTGCTGGACATAGGTCTCTTCATGGGATCTCCACCATACACGATCTTGTGCCGCTTGGACCCAGCGGCTCCCCGCGACCTTTTTGAGATCGTCAGTCCATCTCGTGGGGGGTCTGCCGACACTGCGCTTTCCGGTGCGGGGTCGCCATTCCAGCACCTTGAGACCCCAACGCCCATCGGTTCTACGCACTATGTGCCCCGCCCATCGCCACTTCAGCCTCGCGACACGCTGAGCTACGTCGGTGACTCTGGTTCTTCTACGGATCTCCTCATTTCTGATTTGATCACGTAGAGAAACTCCGAGCATAGCTCGCTCCATCGCCCGCTGAGCAACTCTGAGCTTTCTTATGAGTCCCATAGTCGCTGTATATACTCATACATTCTTTTTTCATTATTGCGTGTTTAAGTCGACGCCACTTTGCTATTTGGATATTAAGTTTAAATTTTTAAAATATATTGAGGCAATGACCGTCTCGATATAAACCTTGAAATGCCCTCCCACACAATACCTCTTTTTGGTTGTTGTTTCTAAAGGAAAGCTTTGCCAACAGCTATAAGGGAAGCCAAGTCGTTAAGTGTTAAACATAAATACATCTGTGGCTATTTCTTTGACGATAGTGCTCTGATGCGGATTGGTGGGTTACACATATCCCAAGAATCCTACTAAAAGTTTTTCATGGTTTTTTTCCTTCACCCAAGAAACGCGTAAGTAAGTAAGTAAGTAACGGCCTGTTACTATCCCACTGCTGGGAATAGGCCTCTTCTCTCGGTTTTTTTTTGGAGAGAAGGATTGGAGCTAAGACCTACCACGCTGCTCCAATGCGGATTGGTAGGTTACACATATCCCAGAATTGTCTAGAGATATGCAAGTTTCCTCACGATGTTTTCCTTCACCGAAAAGCGTGTGATAAATTGCAATTATCAATTAGACACATAAGTTTTACTAGAAAACTCATTGGTGTCTGCCCGGGGTTTGAACCCTAGACCTCCTCGAAAGAGGCGCACGGTGTTACCACTGGGCTACCACAGCTTAAGAAACGCGTAGTAAATGTTAAATATCAATTAGTTCATAAGAGTTTTTTTTATAGAAAAATATTGTTGGTGCTTGGAATATGAACCTATGACCAATCAGTAAAGGTCAGATCAAAACAAGATTAGATATTTCAAGCGATATATGAACAGAAGACGACTAAGGTAAGTTGACCTGCCGTATATCCGGCTGAGTAGAATAGACCACTTTCTTACCGAGGTGTCGTAATAGGCGACTAAGGTAAGTCGACGTCAGGTAGGCGGCCGGCCTACCAAAACTACTAGCCAAAAGATGTAACAACATGTTTAGAACATGCTATGTTGATCCCACTGGAAGTGGTATAAGTAAGAGAATGGATGATGAAATTAACGAAGCTACAAGAAATTGTAGTAGGTACATATGTTATGATCTATGAATGACATAGGGGAAATTTTTGCATCAATATACCTTAGCGTAATTAAGTATGAAGATATTCAAATGGTTGGAAAGTTGCATAGACAATTTATATCATAGTTCTCTACTCAGAAGGACGAAGTCACGGGTAAAAGTTATATAGTAATATAATTTTAATAAAACATGTCATATTTCAATTAACGATACGCAGCAAAAAATAAAAATAAAAATGTATTCCATTTATTGTAAGTAGGAAAAACCACTTCAGTTATTAATTTTAGTCTCCGCGGTGAAACACTATATTCGCGGTACTATATAAATTCAATCTGATAGCACTTGCATTACAGAATAAAAATTAATATTTTTTACGTTTAGATGTTCTTCAGATATACTTCATATTTACTAACTAGTAACTTCGTTTAAAAAATAAAACTAAAAGATTTTTAAAGGTTGTTTACATGCGTTTAGGTTCTTTCATCTTCAATGTTTCGCATATTGAAAGCGTACAGCTTTCAATAAATATATTAATGTTTATTGTATTGAAAAGAAGCATTGATTTTATCATAATCTACGTAACGGATTATTGTACGTTTTTTACTAAAAGGTTGTGCAATTCTTTCGGAAGATTTAGGTTAATTAAAAAGTACATTACAGTTTTATATGAAGAGGTTACATGGATGTAAAAAAACTTGCCTGCTGGGAGCTTTAGGGCCTGTTTCAAAAGTGACTGGTAAGGATCGGATAGTTAACCGACAAATAAACTAAGTAACAGATAAAAGTCTCTAAAAAGAGACTCTAGGTAAAAAATGAAAATGAAAATAAAATCGCGGCCATTTTGAAATAGGTATTTGCAGATAAACAGCCACATGATCTACCTGTTAACTTATTAGGGACTTTAATTGCTGAATAATTCTATCAGAAGCCTGAGAAACGCAAAATTCTGAGATATGTGTCAGATATGTTCCGAATAAGTTAACTGAAAGTTTATTGGTAACTTGTGAAACATGCCCTTAGTCGCGTGCGCCGCGTATACCAGCAGATATATACTAAAAGAATGTACTTATTTTATTTTGTTTTATTGAATTATAGATCTATAAAAGTACTATAAATAAGTCTGCGACAGCAATGCTCTATCTCGTATGGTTAACTCACAATAACTATTTTTATGTTCAAAAGTTCAATTGAAAATATTACGTTATTTGCGGGACTGTTTCTAAGAGGATTTACGCTGGAAAAACTTTGTGACTCGTTGATTTCTACGCGGACTAACACGCAGGCACATCTAGTATAATATAATACCTTTGTGTAAAACAAATATTGGTAAAAGTAAGGGCGTTAGTATAACGTGTTAATTAGCTGGCGGTTTTATGTACACAGCCCACGAAAAGCTCGTTCATTGGCATCGAATGCCCAGGTGACTGACTGAAATATTGGCTCGTGTTCCATATTGTTTATTTATTTCCACCAATCCCTAGGAATGTATTAATTATGGTTTAAATAGTTCGGAACACGCCAACTAGGTCATGCATGGCTTTATATTGAACTTACTATACAATTTTGTGTGTATATGAAATAAAAGTGAAATTAAAGCTACTAATAATTCAGAGGTACTATGTAAGTTTATGATTTTAATTAATGTATTCTTTAACTAAAACTTAACTCATAGACACGAAAAATAAAATATAAATCTTAGTCAAAGTATGTATTTTT
This sequence comes from Morpho helenor, assembly GCA_029227775.1. NCBI lineage: Eukaryota > Metazoa > Arthropoda > Insecta > Lepidoptera > Nymphalidae > Morpho > Morpho helenor. Next base: position 4,825,601 of record JARGCU010000032.1, on the reverse strand, counting down.
ATGTTTAATATTTAAATGAGTTTATCTTGTATGTATATATAAATATATTTTCTACATCTAGGAAATGGTTCCAACGATTTTCCTGAAATTCAGCATGTTTTGGGGGAGAGGAATCGATGTAGCTAGGTTTTATTAAAAAAAAACTCGTTTTATCCCATTTTTGGACATTAAAATAACTACGAAAATAGGAATAGGTAGAAACTCATAATTTAAGCTGTCAAATGCAAAACTGTGATAGCCTAATGGTTACGCGCGAACTTTTTTTATTTTTTTATTTGTTTTATTGCATTTTTTATATTAAAATTTTTAACGAACAAGGCTCGCTCATCCAAGTACTGTATTTTAAATGCAGCATAAAATGTAAAAAATTATGCATTATCGGCGCGCAATATTGCAGGAGAATAAAGTTTTTAGTGCCGTTTGAAGTAGAGAACTTAGGTCAAGTTTAGGGCGTGTCTTATGAAACTGCTTAAAGAGTTGCTTCTAGTGTGAATAGAAATTATAACGGCCCAAAGAATAGGGGGCATATTAAGTTTGGCGAAATTAAGCTTAGCATAATTATTGGTTACTTAAAAATGTAGGTTATTGAAGACGAGAATTATCTACACATATTTTAAAAATGTCCCCAAAAGATGTATGAGATCGATTTTATCAAAATCGGAATTTTGTACGCTTTTTACTAAAAGATAGTACAATTCTCGAGGAAGGTTTAGGTTAATAAAGAAATCATTTTAAAATTACCGCGGGTCGGGATTTATGTGAGAAAAACTGGCACACTAATTTCTATATAGTATAAGTGTTTTTATATTATATTATAATTAAAAAAAATTAATGAATGAATGACTCTTTATTGCACACCAGGTAAATAATAGACATAAACAAGAAATAAGAACATTTAAGAGTGCAAAGGCGGTCTTATCACTAAAAGTGATCTCTTACAGAAATCTGTCTTACAGATTTCTTACAAAATTTTTGTTGATCATTATTATTATAAAACTTCTATTCATTATTTGGTATTCTCCTGTCCTTACGTCTTAACTAAGAGGAGTCGGCACGACATGTTATAAACATGTTGTTACTTGATTTGGCTACGTATTTCACGACTGGCCGCCTGCCTGGCGTTAATTTTACCTTAGTTCTAGTACTAGTAGTAGTACCTTATTTTACGACACCTCGTTAATAAAGAGGGTGGTCTACTTTACAGGATACCTCACGGTGGGTCAACTTACCTTAGTCCCTTTTTACGACACCTCGGTAAAAATACCCTCGGGTTTTGGGGGGAAAAATCGATCTAGCTAGGTTTTATTTAAAAAAAATTGCATGTTTTTAAGCATGCAAAAATTATTATCATTTAAATCTATATATATAAAAGAAAGTTGGTCTTAGTTACACTATTTATAACTCAAGAACAGATGAACAAATTCGGCTGAAAATTGGTGGAGAGGTTGCTTAGAACCAGGAGACTGACATAGGATACTTTTTATCCCGTTCGACCGCATTTATTTTATCCCGTCAAGTCACTATAAAACGTGGTACAACAAAAACGACTATGACATGGAAAACAAAACATAAATGACAGCTAAACGTAATTTAGTCTTTGGGTAAGTATGGTAAAAATTTGACAATTATCAAAATAGTAGTAGCTATAAACGTTACCACATATAAAAACAAAATAAAACAAAGTCGCTTTCTCTGTCTGTCCTTATATCTCTATGTTTGCTTAAATCTTTAAAACTTCGCAACAGATTTTGATGCGGTTTTTTTTAAATATATAGAGTGATTGAAGAGGAAGGTTTATATGTATAATAAAATTCAATATGGAGTAGCGAAATACTGTGATTATCACTGAGTGACATAGGCTATATGCTTTGTACCCGTGCGAAGCTGGGGCGGGACTCCTAGTTTAATATAAAATAATATTTTTGCCGTAAATTGTCAAGTCAGCGTAATATATTCGGGTAACGGGCGGTCTCGAGAAATACTTAGGATCGAGCCCCACCTACCCAATATTTTTTTCCTTATTTTAAGTTTATTTTTTTTATTTTGTAAAAAATTACCGAGCAAGGTTTGGTCAAGCAGGTACTATAGAATAATATTATATGTAATACTATTCATTCCAAAGGATACACCATTAATAACTTATCAACAAATTCATATTACAGCAAACCCTCAAAAGGGTTTGCTGTAATCGCAGAAATAACCCGCAGAAATAACGTTACTAATTAGGAAATAGCCGGGATAAAGGCAAATTGAATGACGTCATTTTCCTAATTAGTCAATCTGGCGAGGTGAAAGTAGGGTGTTTCCGCTATGTTTGCAGGGGACTATTAGCAAAATGGTTCCATTGATGGTGACTCACTTTGACCGTAGCGAGGGCCCGGAAATAGGGATAGATTGAGCTTTATGAAATGTTAGTTGTGGGGTTGTCAAACTAAAGTTAGGGTCGGTCCAATTATTTTAATATTTAAATGAGTTAATCTTGTATGTATATATATATAAGTTTTTGGAATCTCGGAAACGGCTCCAACGATTTTCCTGAAATTCAGTGGGTTTTGGGGAAGAAAAATCGAACTAGTTAGATTTTATGTAAAAAAAATTCGTTTTATCCCTGTTTTTGGGCATTAAAAAATACTTAAATTTATATTGAATATGAAACACTATATTTGCCATAAATTGCAAGTCAGCGTAGTTTATTCGGGCAACGGGCAGTCTCCAAAAATGTAAATACCTCGATCGATCGAGTTGGGGATCGATCCCCAACTACCATAAATTTATTTTTTTTTAAGTTTTTTTTTTAGTTGGTAAAAAAAATCTAAGCAAGTGTCGGTTAACCAGGAACTGATTATTTATTTTCTGTATGCCAGCATATAAATAATTTATGCCTTTTTATTTTTTTATAACATTACAATAAAATAAAATTAATTTTTTAGGATTGGAAAGCTCTCAAATTGTAACTTTTTATGCAGTTTAAAATCACTCACATTATATATTCTAGCAATGATTCAACTTCTTCATAATTTTTACTTTTTTAATATTCAGTTATCAATATTTTACATTAATACAAGTTTTCAGAGTTTTAAGGTAATGTACACTAGAAATTCCCTAGAAATAATTTATTTATTTATTTTTATTTTATTCATTAAAGAAAGCTTACAGCTATTTACAAAAATTTAAGTCTAAATGATAGTTAGCTACAAGTTAATTACCAGCTTCCACAGATTGGTAAACAAATTAACATTCAGATAGTAAATATTACTAAAAGTTGCAGTTAGGTACATGTAAGTAGCATTAACGTCGAAATTTACCTGCTAAACCTTTTCACCTGGACGAAAAAGCTTAGCAGTGAAATCTCGGCGTACACTGTTTAAACTACCGTAAAAAAGATTAATTTTAGGTTCTTTATATATATAGCAAAACGCCGTGTGGTATCCGGCTGAATAGAATAGTACCACCCTCTTTTCTTACCGAGGTGTCGTAAAAGGCGACTAAGGTAAGTCGACCCGCCGTGTGATATCCGGCTGAGTAGAATAGACCACCCTCATTTCTTACCGAGGTGTCGTAAAAGGCGACTAAGGTAAGTTGACCCACCGCGTGGTATCCGGTTCAGTAGAATAGACCACCCTCTTTCTTATCGAGGTGTCGTAAAATACGACTAAGATAAGTTGACGTCAGGCAGGCGGCCGGTCGTAAAATACGTAGCCAAATCATATAACAACATGTTTATAACATGTTGTGCCGACTCCATTTAAAGTGGGATAAGGGCAGGAAGATGTATGTTATATATATGGCAAAACAACGTTTGCCGGGTCAGCAATTTATATATATCAAGTCAGATTCATGCGATATTCTAAATGTAATATGTCATAGATGCATATCGAAAAATTTGTATTTTATCGCACAGTTTTCATCTCCATGGCATAATAAAATAGTGCCCTCGGGCCTTGTCAACTGGCATAGCCCCATTCGCCGCATGAATAATTTATAACGTAGGGAAATCTAGTCAAATCGTAGATGTCAACCAATTTTTGTGCTTTCGTTATAAATGGAAGAACTGGTCTATTTCACCGGAGTTAATAGTGATGTTATCACTTTTTTGTTCGGTGCTTATTGTCTGACTGATGTCCCTTTTGCACCGATAGCGCCGCTGCCCAATAGGCTAGGATTTGGGTCAGCTATAGAATAAACACAGCCATTGGTCGGTCACCAGAGCTTCGTCAGTTTATCTGCAGGGTGCACCACCAACAGATGAGGTTAGCAATTGAGGAAAAGGGTAGGGACGAGCTTCTCCCCTACACCCTGGCTTGATAAGACCAAGCTAAATGAGAGCTCAAAAATGGTTTAGTGAAAAGTGACATTGAAAAATACTGCTATTTATTTTTTTACCAGAAAATTTCAAATTGCTACTTCTTAACGCCTTTATTGAAACATTATAAGATCTGCTAACGATGCCGAAATATTCGTACCCCACACAGTCATTCCAAATTCTTGCGAATCAAGAATTTTAGTTCTCGATCTTTAATTTATAGAATTAGGCGTTACTTTGCGGCAGTCTATAATACAAAACTAATGAGACTATTATTTTGTGAATAACCTAATATCGCGGATTATAGCTAAATAATAGTCAAAATAATGAGACTATTATTTTGTGAATAACCTAATATCGCGGATTAAAGCAAAATAATAGTCTCATTAGTTTTTTCTCGATCTTTCGTGATATTGCCTAATTTTTTACTTCGATAAGCTAACTCAGTCCTGCTTTTTTGCAAGCCTCTTATCATTGATGTGATAAATGTACTCCAAAAATATTTTTCCGTTTCTCATTGAATAACTAAGCGTAAGGAGCAAAAAGCGGTCTGAATTAGATTCGTCGGTTATTAATTATTAAATGAAGGTTTAACTACTACTATCTAAATCAGTTGACAAAAATTTCTATTGGTTTGAAAATAACATTTCAATAGAGTTTTAAGTCTGTATTTCCCTTATAACTATGCAAGATTATGGTCCATACATTATACATAAAAATGATAATAAAACAAAAAATATTTATGTATTATTTTACCTTAAATATAACTGAATCAAAAAATAAAAAGGAAAATATATTTACACTCGATTGCTTTTATTTAAAGTTTCTATGCGGAAACCCTACGTGTTAACAAATTATAGTTAACTTTAAAACTATAAGGTGTAAACTCTAGAGTAGTTAATTTGATGTATTGTCGTTTGTAGTGTATTATGTAACTACTAACGAGGTTAGCGCGGCTTATCCGTCATCGCTTGAACTGTATAACTATATGAATACGTTTTACTTCCGTCTGTATACATTTAATAAAATGCTTTCTTCAGATGTGTATTCTGTGGTCCTTAATCTAGGTAGGATATAAAAAGTTTAGAACATAAAGACACGGTTAAAATATTAGTAGGGGCACTATTAAATTTATCGGTTAAATAGTTAAGTTTAGTCGATCCTTTTTTCGAAGTAGAATTTATTTAGAACAGAACTAAATTGTACAATAATAAATTTTGCATTACAAAATAATGAATATTTATGTTTCGTATCTTCTTTCAAAATTTAGCTAGTATGATTAAAATAATTGATTCCGCGTAAAATAAAATGTTAAATTTTACATAATAGTTGACGAAGCATAATTTACTTATAAACAGTTCTAATCAGTAAAATAGTAATTTGAGTCTAGGCATGGTGTTTATATGAGAGTCCTTAAATTTTTTATCGAGAATTTGATTCAGCGCAGTTACAGGTGTTTAGCGTGACAACCGGTCAGTCGCTTACCCTCTCTGAAAGAGATCAACATTGTAGAACTTGTATAGTTCCACGGAGAACTCGAAGGTGGCTTGCAGGTCGCTCATGGTTCGAGTGAGGAGGCGCGGGCGCGGGCGGCGCGGCGCGCCATGCTGCGGCCGCTAGCACCGAGACCGGCGCACCGGCCGGAGCCCTGCAGGCCTCGTGGACACCATTACACCTCACCGCATCGGTTTTAGAACACTCTATCACACGACCACACCCCGCAAACACTCGCGGCCCGGGCGCGGTCTGGATATCGCTGTCGAAATACGCCAGTTGCGGCGAGCGTGCGACCCACAGTGCGGGAATCGGGAATTCATTTTTTGATGGCCAGCAGAGCGCATGCGCGGCGGTCGCGCCGTCGCGCGTCTTGCGAGCGAGCCCGCCGCCTGCAGTACTGCGTGCCTGTCTATATAAACAGGTGTGCTTGTAATAAACGTTGGTCCACACTTGATGCGATAAGTAGGTCTGCCATACGTCTAATTGCCATATGGACCGTTCCCGACTCAAACATTTCTTTACAATATGATTATGGATCTATAAGTAAACATAGAAGTTCTCAATTAGCGTAAGCTTTACTATATCAGTAATTTAGTACCTGGCTGACCGAGGCTTGCGGTAATTTTTGATATAAAAATCAAATAATAATTGGGTAGATGGGGCTCGATCCTAGGCATTTTCATTTCTCGAGACCATCCGTTTCCCGAATAAGCTACGCTGACTGTGACGCTTGACAATATTCCGTGAAAATAGTGTTTTATTTATTCAATGTAAATTTTTTTATTTTTTTAATGCTGAAAAACAAAATAAAAGTCCGCGACAGCATATGTCTAGCTTTTAAGGTTAGCACACTGTAAACATTTTTTGGTTATCTTATATTACGGTTTTAATCTTTCCACTCGGGCGGAGCCGCTGGCGATTGCTAGTATTTATATATAACTATTTAAAGGTCTTGTCGAAAGTTAAAGTTGTTTACATTCTATTCTAGATTCCCAAATGTCCCAACAATAGAATGGTAATACTTAAACCACTAGTAAACTTATCTATAAGACGCTAGAGGTTCGTCGTGTAATAGTGAGGGATTACCTCCCTCTTTAAAGGTCAGGGGTGTCTTCATGTATTGGGGTGCCACGTTAACCTTTGTCCTTGACGATATTTGACCTTTCATGGTATATAAATTGAGTGTATAAACTTAGACCCCATTTCATGAATAGGTGAGCATTTATTACGATGTAATTTAGAACGGCTTGTGGAATAATACTTTATGATGTTGAAAATGTTAATAACGCAAGGTATAAGGGTATAAAAGGGTAACGACCTCGTTATTTTATCGTACGTTAAATATTTTAGTTTGTTAATGGGAAACTATTTAGAAACGGAATGGACCTCACGAATAATAGTAATGTAACTAAATTACTAGTAGTTGTAGTATTTTATAATTCATTCTGGCTTCTTCGACTTGGTATTTTTATGTCAGGGACCCATGGGTCATCACCGCCCGACGGGGACGAGCGGCGGGTATGTCGGACTCGCACCGACTAAAAACCTGACAGTGCTCCATCACGCTGCTGGTGTCGGGGATAGGGTACCGTTGGACGCATTGCCCCCATCCCCACCAGCAGCAACTCTGAACCCCAGAGTGCACGTCTGGGTCGGGGCCTCACTAAAATGGCCCCTCCCTCCGCTAATCGATGGTATCGGGAGCACCAGATGCATCGAGCGCCTCGGGGACCTTTTTCAGTGAGTCCTATAAACGCCCAGAGGTCCCCGTTATGACTTGGTTGGCTTTAACTTTGTTGGTTGAATGAAGAAATTTAAAAATTTGTTAAATTAACTTCTTAAAATTATAATAAACTAACATATTTATAGAGCTGTGATGGCCTAGCGGTGCGACCGTGTGAATCTCTAGAGACGATCATGGGTTCAAACTCGGGCAGACACCAATGAGTTTTTCTATTAAAACTTATGTGTCTAATTGATAATTGCAATTTATCACACGCTTTTCGGTGAAGGAAAACATCGTGAGGAAACCTGCATATCTTTAGAAAATTCTAGGGATATGTGTAACCTACCAATCCGCATTGGAGCAGCGTGGTAGGTCTTAGCTCCAACCCTTCTCTCCAAAAAATGGTGAGAGGAGGCCTATGCCCAGCAGTGGGATAGTAACAGGCCGTTACTTTAACATATTTATATAATAATTTTAATATAAATAAAAGAGATAAACAAAGAGAAATAAAGAGACGCATATAGGAGTCGGAAGGGTATGGTGAAAAAAGATATAAAATGCACCTTTATTCTACTTTGTCAAATATATTTTTTTTAATGTATACTCTTGTATATAAAAAAATTCTATTGGAGTTAGAATCAAAATCAAAACTAGATTCAGCTAAATCATACTAATGTTTAATTTATTTAATTTATAGAATTAGGCGTTACTTTGCGGAGATCAAATTCAAATTCAAATTCAAATTCAAATTCAAATTACTTTATTTGCAAAAAACATGGTAACAAAGGTGTAATAAAATAGTATTAGTAACAACACGTTTAGTCATTTAGCTGACATGCAAATATTATTATAGGTACACTTAGAAATTATGAATTATTTTATGTCAAAGATTTTAATATTGAATTGAAATTTTCTTATTATTATTATTTAATTATCCTTTATTTATTTATTAAATTCAAAAAAATCTTCCACGGAGTAAAAACATTTATCTGTTAACCAGCTATGTATTTTATTTTTAAATTGAGTCAAAGGCATATCTTTTAAGGATTGCGGCAATTTATTATAAATACGAATCATCATATGATAGAAACTCTTAGAGCTGAGAGCGGTTTTACAAAATGGGTAATGCAACTTGTTGGGATATCGCGTGTTAAATGAAACAATGTTAGAGCACACTTCAAAGAACTCCGTCTTATATTGTTTTGCAAAGCATGCTATCTCATAGATGTAGATGCACGGAAGCGGCAATACTTTAAGATTCCGAAACAGTGGTCTACAGGACTGCGTTGGGGCTTTATTACATATTGCACGAATGCACTTTTTTTGAATTATAAATGCTCTATCGACATCACTAGCATTTCCCCATAGTATTATACCATACCGAATGACGGATGCTACGTATCCGTGATAATTTTCTTCGCGGATTATAGCAAAATAATTTTATTATTACTTTTGCATACTAATGTTATAAATGCGAAAGTTTGTGAGTATGGATGTATGTTTGTTACTCTTTCACGGAGAATCCGATAATCCAGTAATTATTCCTTATACCCCGGGGTAACATATAAGCTACAGAAATTATACAGTAATAGTATGACATTGTAAAGCGCCATCTATTATCAACCGATGGAGATATTTTTGTAGGGTTCGAGAATGACAGAAGCTACTGGTTTATTCCAAGCCTACAGTCCACGAAAACATAGTTGCGGGTAAAAGCTAGTTATAGATAAAAGAAACTTTCATATTTCGATTACTTATCTCCATTCTATATGGTTTACGTTTGACTCATTCTATGTTTTACGTTTCACTCATTCTATAGGTTTTACGTTTGACTGATTCTATATGTTTTACGTTTTACTCATTCTGTATGTTTTACGTTTGACTCATTCTATAGGTTTTACGTTTGACTGATTCTATATGTTTTACGTTTTACTCATTCTGTATGTTTTACGTTTGACTAATTCTATAGATTTTACGTTTGACTGATTCTATATGTTTTACGTTTTACTCATTCTGTATGTTTTACGTTTGACTCATTCTATAGATTTTACGTTTGACTGATTCTATATGTTTTACGTTTTACTCATTCTGTATGTTTTACGTTTGACTCATTCTATAGATTTTACGTTTGACTGATTCTATATGTTTTACGTTTTACTCATTCTGTATGTTTTACGTTTGACTCATTCTATAGATTTTACGTTTGACTGATTCTATATGTTTTACGTTTTACTCATTCTGTATGTTTTACGTTTGACTCATTCTATAGATTTTACGTTTGACTGATTCTATATGTTTTACGTTTTACTCATTCTGTATGTTTTACGTTTGACTCATTCTATAGGTTTTACGTTTGACTGATTCTATATGTTTTACGTTTGACTGATTCTATATGTTTTATGTTTTACTTCATTCTATATTCTATCTTTTCTATATTTTACGTTTTATATTTCACGTCGTTCCATTAATATACATTTATTTGCACATTATTTATGATAAATTGTAGAGACAAAGTATTAAGGAATAGAAGCCATTATGTATTAATATCAAATGTCGAAACAACTGTGCGGCATTTTCGGAATGGGACCAGAGAATCTTCAATCACACGGAGAAAAGGTTATAGGTCAACATTTAGATGATCGATATTCATGCGTTGAACGAACTTTAGAGGATTGATGATTTTTGTATATAGTTCAAAAGGTAATTATGCACGTTAGTACATGATTTTTCCAATAATTAATAAAGGCGTGGTATCCGGCTGAGTGGATTAGACCACTTTTATTTCATACCGAGGTGTAAAAGGTGAGTTAGGTAAGTTGACCCGTCGCGTAGTATATAGCTGAGTGGAATACACCACCCTCGTTTTTTACCGAGGTGTCGTAAAAGGCGACTAAGGTAGGTTGACCTGTCGCGACGTGGAGTATCCGGCTGAGTAGAATAAACACCCCTAATTTTTTAACGAGGTGTCGTAAAAGGCGACTAAGGTATGTCGACCTCACGCAGGCGACCGGTCGTAAAATACCAAGCTAAATCATATAACTACATGTTTATAACATGTTGTGCTCCCCCCCTCTTAAGAGCGGAATTAGTGAGAATAATGAACGATTAATAACACAATAAAAGCAGTTAATTTAATTCACAGATTTCTTTAAGTTCAAGCAACTCGCTATTAGCTTCAGTTAGTTCTATGATCAGAAATTAAATTGATTAAACTCCTATTTAATCCCCTTAAATTTATTATATATTTAGAACATTTCTTTAATACAAGATTAAGCAGCGATTTATTAGAAGCTGAATTTGAAAAGCTTTAAGCAAAAGCTCGGTTCGGTTTGCGACAACATTCGTTAAGAAAATACTGTAAGTTTTTATAAGCTATCTAAGACAAGTTTTCAGGAAACTGTAGACCTAAAACAATGGTTGTTCTAAAGAAAGTTAGATACCACTCAGCTTATTGCTGGGAATTTTAGAAAATAAGTTGAGAGGAACTAAGTTAATGTACTGCTGATAATTTTTTTATTATTATTTAATAACACAAAATTCTTTTAAAAAGATTTATATAAGACCAAGTATACAACTGTATTACACTCGTCCTAATTTTTTTTTAAATTTTATTATAATTTTTTTTTATACACACGGTCGTCCGTCGCCAAAAGTAAATTACTTAATACTTGTGTTATGGTAGACAGACAACTGGTGAATATATTTTTAAATACATACTTAAATACAAATATACACCCAGGCTCTAAGACCAACAAATTCATTTATAGAAAATTTTGGCCCTCAGCGAGAATCGAATCCGCGACCCGCGGAGCTGATGGCAGGGTCACTACCCACTGCGCCAACGGGCCAGCCATAGAGCACCTTTGACACCTAGAAATGTTTAGAATTTTTGAAAATGATTGCATTAGCCTTTAAACGCTGTGTGGTATCCGGCTGAATAGAATAGTACCACCCTCATTTCTTTTTTTTTTTTTTTTTTTTTTTTCATTCATTTTATTTGCATTCAAATATGTTACATATTTGCCCGGTTAGGGCGTTGCAAAATATTGTACACACGTCTAACATTATACAAATAACTAATTTTAACATGTCAATATTTAAATAATCAATAATTTCAATTTAGTAAGAAAATAGTGTTTAATTATATTAATAATGTCGTAATTTTAAATATGTCAAATTGAAATTATTATTATTATTATTATACGTCAATTTATTTATACGTCTTATTATCTATGTATTATATTTAATTATTAAAAAATTCCGATAAATTATAAAAACTATTTTGTGCCAGCCATTCTTTTAATTTTGTTTTGAAAGTCTTAATATTGTTTTCGTCTTTTATAATATTCGGCAATCTGTTGTATATTTTAACTGATCTATAATATGGTCCATTTCTGGCTATTTCCATATTATATTTAGGGACCAGTAATTGTCCACGTCGCGTGTCACGCTTGTAGGGTCGTACGAGTTCCTTATAGTATTTCCGAAAGTATTTTCTTACAAAAAGCGCTGTTTCTAATATATATATAGATGTGAGGGTCAAAATTTTTTTCTCTTTAAAGAAAGATCTGCAGCTTTCTCTTTGTTTTATATTAGCGAGTATACGAATACACTTTTTTTGTTTTATAAATAGGTCCTCTATATTTGTACTGTGGCCCCAAAGTATTATTCCGTATCGGAGCCATGCATATGCATATGCGTAGTACGCGGATAGTGCCGTTTCATAGTTTGTATGTACTTTAAGTATGCTTAAAGCATATACAAACCGTGAAAGCCTAGTAACGATATCTTGTTCATGTGTTTTCCAGTTCATATGCGTATCGATCGTTATTCCTAACAATTTAAAATCTGTTACTTCTTTAATGTTTATTTGTTCTATTAATGTTTTTAATTCCAGTGGTTGTTTTTGGTAAGGTCTAAACTGTATTAGTTTTGTTTTTTTAAGGTTTATTTCCAGATTATGTTCTTTTAGCCAGTTTTTAGTTTCATGTAAGTTTTTTATAATTTTGTATTTGCACTCATTAATATCGGAGCACCGGGATAAAATAGAAATGTTATCTGCAAACATGACGCAGTGAGAGGTATTTACTTTGGGTAAGTCGTTTATGTATAAAAGGAATAGAATACCGAGGTGTCGTAAAAGGCGACTAAGGTAAGTCGACCCGCCGTGTGGTATCTAGCTGAGTAGAATAGACCACCCTCATTTCTTACCGAGGAGTCGTAAAATACGGCTAAGGTAAGTTGACGTCAGGCAGGCGTCCGGTCGTAAAATACGTAGCCAAATCATGTGACAACATGTTTGTAACATGTTGTGCCGACCCTACTTAGAGTGGGATAAGGGCAGGAGGATGATGATTGCATTAGCCTTTAAATAAACTTAGGTAACTTCAAGGTTGTTATTAAACAATCTAGTTACAAGATTGAAAATTTTTTATGGTTAAAAAGTAAATATTCTTATTCGGAGTTGCCAAACCAATCAGTTATATAAAGGGCTACTAAAACAAAAAACTCCTTAATAAAGTTTTTCGTTTCATAACCGTTATTTCGTATACAATTAATTTATAAAATGAAGTTGGTTTTCGACAATTTGTATTTTTATTTTTTTAAGTTATTTTGTTTAATAAAATAACAATAATATCCTATAATCCTAACTACACCTAATACTATATAATATATACTATGTAAACTATTTACTAAACTAAACTAAATAATTAATTAATTATTTGTATTTAATTATTATATTCGACATTCTTTTAGCATCGGTACGTGTGTGGTATCCGGCTGAATAGAATAGTACCACCCTCATTTCTTACCGAGGTGTCGTAAAATACAACTAAGGTAAGTTGACGTCAGGCTGGCGGCCGGTCGCAAAATACGTAGGCAAATCATGTGACATATTTTTTTGTTCCTTTTTTTAAAGTCTTCTAACTCAATCGTAAGGAAGACGGAGCCTATTTTTTACAATATTTTGTTCTTTCTTATACATATAAGTTCTCGCATTTTTTCATATAGAGATTCATTCGCATAGGCAGTTCCATGTGACAAGTTTGTAACATGTTGTTCCGACCCACTCAGAGCAGGATAAAGGCAGGAGAATGATGATGATGAACTCTAAATATATATCTCTTCCAGGTTAGCGAGCTTCAAGCCTAAACTTTCCTGGCTGTTATTTCGCCTGATGGAAAACAAACGATGCAGCCTAAGATGGACGCGCTTGCTATTAAAGTGCCTATTCACTCTTTGTTGAACTTTGTTGACTATGTAAGAAAATTGTAATACCCATTAAGGGTAAAAGAAGAATACTCTTTATTTTACACACAGAACAGAAAAAATCACAGACATTTATAAAAAAAAAACAGGTACAATAAGGCGGCCTTATCGCTAACAAGCGATTTCTTCCAGGCAACCTTAAAGCTGGAGCTGAATAAAATAACTGGTAGGATAGTGTACCACAGAGTATATAAAGATAGTTATAAAGTAAAAAAATATACATTTCTCTACATACAATAAACTTACATTAATTATACACGAATACATAAACAAATATATATGTAATATGTATATATATATATATATATATATATATATATATATATATATATATATATATATATATGTAAATATTAAAATGTATATATAAATACATAGATAAAGTCGTCGTCAGTTTAGGCGGATAGTGCAAGATAATGTTTCTTTACCAATCTTTTAAAGATATTCAACGATTTAACCTATCTTATAGTCGGAGGTTTTCCGAAGTAAAAATATAAACGCAAACAAAATAATAATAAATCAAGACTACCAAGGGCCCTGATCATGTTAGGGGAAGTTGAATATATAAAAAAAATAAAAAATAAAAAATATTCACTCTATGTTTAAAGTTCCGCAAGTCGTAGGAGTCTGTAATGAAAGATGCAGGAAGGGAATTCCACACTTTAGCCGTACGCATCAGAACTCACACTCATCAAACACAGTGATGAAACATACTCATCAAACACAATGATGAAATACACTCATCAAACACAATGATGAAATACACTCATCAAACACAATGATGTAACACACTCATCAAACACAATGATGAAATACACTCATCAAACACAATGATGAAATACACTCATCAAACACAATGATGAGAAACACTCATCAAACTAAATGATGAAACACACTCATCAAACACAATGATGAAACACACTCATCAAACACAATGATGAAACAAACTCATCAAAAGATGAGCTGTAAGACTTTGTGTGCATTTTTGGTGTATTAATGGTAAAGCGGTGGAACCCGCACGGCGTTTGGTTGTCCAGTTAAATGGTTAGGAATCAGATAAAATATTTACTAGTAAAGTCCACATGGAATGTGGTCTGTATGTCCTGCTGTATTTCCGCATTGTGACACTAAACTGATTAAGGATTATTGTCAGTTGTAAGGTTTGTCGTACCGTACATTAGAGGAATAAAATGCCAACTTAATATGATTTGCACTTGCAAGTTAAAGTTTACATTTATCATATACTAATAACAAGTAATATTGTTTCCTTTACGAATAAATTAACAAAAATAACTTCAATTGATATTTGTTACATTTTATTAGTAATTGTGCCTATATATAGATTTATATATGATATGTATATTTAATGTGTGGTAGATGATAATCAATTTACAGCAAAATTTTAATTTTTTGGTTTAAATTTTTGAAAATTCAACAGCGTGAAATACACTGGTAATAATTAAAAATGTTAACTCAGAAAAATCAACTTCCACAGCAGGCGCAGGTATACATTTTCGCCGCGCGGTAATAAGTGAGGGGGATATTTCCTCTCCTACACCACGTCAGCGGTCTACTCCCCCTCCGTCTTACGAATTTTTGATCATGTCACGTGTCCTGACGAGAGTTTAACTTTTTTTACCCATCACAAAAGTGCACAACGCCACTAAAGAAGTTTTCAGTTCAATAATAAAACTAGCTAAAGCTACTTGAATGTAAATTACTTTACTACATTAAAGCCTTAATTAATAAGCTTGTGGCCGGATACGCTGCTTTGCACATTTGTAATGCGATATTTCTGTAATTTAATTTTTATATCTAAGAAGTTTTGCTTACAAAGACTTTGTAATCGCTTTTGCATTCCAACTCTGTACTGAAGGTTTTTAGTATCTCATGGAACTAAATAACTGACATAGTTTGATGACAGTTTGATTACTAAAAAAGGGTAAATTTAAAAGAATCTTTGCTTTTCTAAAAGCTTTTATTCAACGTGTATGTATGTGAAGGTGGAATCTTGCAAGTTAAATTTAACCCACTTCTCGGTCACCGATTGAGCTAAAATTTTAAATACTGGTCCAGTTTCGATGTCAATGTATGTTTATAATATGCACGACCTGATGCTGCTGCCAGGATTGGCTCCAGACGAGGGAACTGTTGAGGAACAGTGAACAATAGGGACTTAAATTTCGTTAAAAGCTTTTTGTCGGAAAACGACAGAAATTATTGACATTAAACTTGATAAATGCATTAAGCTATTGTATTAATGTGTGGTTTTAAATTTTTTTATGAACACAGAACGTGGAAACTCTCCTGGCACTCATTTTTCCTGCTACATAGAATATGTACTTAAAATAGGAGTAAATAAATATCTTCCCCAAACATTTAACACTAAACTGTATCGTACTTTTCAAAGAGAACCTTTGATCTTTAACATAATTTTAAAGTTTCAGTTTTCAGGAAATGTCGCAAAAGGAATGCAGAAGGCGATTCCACGCGTGTACGTAAGTGGGAGGAAATAGCACACAAAACGGGAAGTGGAACAGTGCCAAGCATCCGGCTGACGTGCGAGAAAATTTACTGCAAATGTCAAACGACGTTGACTCAATCGATTGAGGTCTAATGCTGGATATAAGTTTATTCTAAAGGTATTGAGAAAGAAAGAGAGAACGTTTATTTCACCTGCCGTGATACACAGTTGTAAACTAAAACTAAACTTAACAACAACTCAGTATTAGTATTGATTGAGCGACAAAATTCTGTCGCACAACACTGTTTTTCAGCAGAAGTCAAGAGCTTAATTATAGTACAGTAATACAGTAGTTTAATTGTGGATATTCTCGTATAATTACTTAACTACTAGTACTTATAGTTTGCTAATAACTGCTATATTTGGCAGATGGGCCTATGGACAATCATCGTACTATGTGGCATGCGTTGGTAATATACTAAGAAAGAAGGAACATTACTTACTGTTTGTCCATTACTTACAATATTCATGGTAAATCGGTTGCAAGAGTGTCAGAAGAATTGACTACAGACAAATGATGATGGAATTTTAGAAAACGATTTGAGATGCGTCTAATATTTACGCTCTAATTTATTAAATGGAGGAATCATGGGCATTGACAGCATAGTTTTTTAATGAGATAACGTAGACGTAGATTTGATAGAAAGATGTATAACGGGTCCAAGAACTCAATTATATCAACTGTAGGTGAACGGAAGACAGAAGGATCGAGCAAAGTATGTCCCATCCCATCCTTATTGGACCGTCCGGGCGTTCTGATAGGGAAGTCAAATCCCATTGGAAGAGGTTCATGAGACCGTCGATTTAATTGATGCTCCATAAGAGGAGGATAGGAGCGAAGAGAGCTTTTGTAAAGAGAGGTTTTGCTCCTGATAAGAATATCCCAAGCTAGAACGAGAGTTGCTTCTATGGGCATATAAAGTTTGAACATAAAAAAATGTTATAGACTAGCTTTTACCCTCAACTTAGGTCGCGTGGATCTTAGTCTTGTAATAAACCTGTAGCTTCTGTCATTCTCCAACCCTGCAAATATCTCCATCGGTTGATAATAGATGGCGCTCTTCAATATAATCATTTTGCTTATAGCAGGCTATTATTATTATTTCTATAGCCTTTATGTTACTCCAGCGTATAAGGAATAATTGCAGCGTATAAGGAAATAATTAATTTATTTCTTCTTATTCCCAGGTTCTAACTAAAAAAGACTCGTACATACTTGAAGAGTAACTTTCGGTCTTTGTATTAAATATTGTTTTATTTCTATCCATTGAGGCCAAAATTGTATGAGCTATTTGCCCACCTCCTTTCATTGATATTGGTTCAGTGGGTTCGCCTTGAAAGAGTATCATACATCCATAATCACAAACTTTTGCATTTATAATATTAATATAGTAGGATATGACGTCAATATTATAAATACTGTGGTATTGGTATAGGAATATAGTATGTCACAGGTTTTCAAAAACGTGGCGCCTCGCATTTCCCTCTCATACCCTTTTTAGCTCTTCACTAACGCAACGCATTGCGACGTCCTCAGTGCAACGTCGAGATGCATTGTAGTTACGCCTGTGACCTAGTATCAAAGATTTTGAGATGAATGCCTGCAAGTACATTGAATTGTGACGCTCGTAGATTGTTTTTTCCTCAGATTTTTTATTTCCCTAGACAACTGAATTTTAATCTACTACTACTTTTGGTGTTGCCACAATCCCCTTTTCATCACTTTAAGAATCTACGAAATTAAAAAAAAGGAGAGGAACGGTCTTTACTTCGGTACGACTTATTTTTTCTGTAAACACTAGGATAATCTTAAATATACTCCCTCATTTCGGTTTTACAGGTTACATTTATCCCGCGATAAATGTAACCTGTTATCTATTTGGGAATGGCAAATAGCCCAATGTGTTGCTCTGTAAAGTAGAGGTTTGCAGTTGTTCTTACTGATTTTCCATCAATTTTATTCATTATATGCCCTGGTAGTCACATTACGATAAGGTTTATCATTGCTTGAGTGTCTATATGCTTGTTTTTCTCTAATAACAGTTTTTATTTTTTGTAGCATTCTCCAACGATGACCCGGTCTTAAAACTGAATGTAAAAGCATATTTTTCTTGTGACCAACCATATTTCCATATGTTTCACAAAAGTCAGCCTTCCACAGTGTCCATTCAGAATTCACCGTTAGCATTAACGAATCAACATACATAATTAAACTTTAATGAGTAATTAATAATTAGTGCCGTCTGGAATCCGGCTGAGTAGAATAGACCACCATCATTTCTTAACGAGGTGTCGTAGAAGGCGAGTATGGTAAGTTCACCCACCGTCGGATATCAGGTTGAGTAGAATAGACCACCCCCTTTCTAACCGAGGTGTCGTAAAATACGACTAATTAAGTTGAGATGTGGCAGGCGGCCGGTCGTATAATAGGTAGCCAAATCATGTGACAACATGTTTAAAACATGTTGTGTCGAACTCACTTAAAATAGGATAAAGGCAGGAGAATAATGACGCTATTTTGTTGTATTCGGTTTTGTAAATTCGGAAATATTGACATTCGGGCATATTACAGTTTCAGGAGTGGCGATTGATGAATAAGTCAACATAATTAATCAATACATAATATTATTACAGAAATTTGGGGATAAGTTTCAACGGGTTGTTTTCTGTTGTTATTTAGGAAGTTGTTCATAAAAAAACAAATATGTTGTTTCTAATATTTAATTATCGATTCTTATATCTATTTATACAGTTAAACTAAGGTAACTATTGTATTTAACCACTACGTTTGACTATGGACACATACGCGTCCCGTGAACCTGAGGTTTGGGTATTTCCTAAAAAGATCGTTAGGCAGTGATCGTTTCTTCTCAGAATACAGAAAAATAAAATAACTTGAACATCTCTATTGAAGTTTTCTTTGAATAGTTTATGTATAGAAACCGGCTATACTCGTGTCTTATTCTATCCTATGCGGGGCACTTATGTCGCGAACTGATAGTGCCGACGAGATAACGCCGTGTAAAGAGGTCATCTATAATGGATGGTTGGTGATAAAATAAGATGTAAGTATAGCCGGTTTCTATACATACCCTATGAATACTACTTACGATACGTATACATCACAAAAATTTTTTTGCAATTATTGAATTTGTTAAAGAGGCTGTTTTATTTTTTGCAGTCTATATTTTTCCTTCAGTTCTGAGGTCTTATTTTGTAAAATTCGCTAAAATAAAAGGGTACAATACTTTTCTTAGATGTAACGTGTAATTTTATTTTTACTGTATTCTGAGAATTTTTACTTACAAATATATTTTTTTTGATTCCACCTTACTCTAGTATACATATGCATCGACCACTCAATTTGATATGATCCCTTTAATCATAATAAATAAAACAATTTTGAATACATGCACTAACCTTGTACTAATTGTTAAGATCAGTGCAATTGATATCAGAATAATAACTTACTGACCCATTTTTTACTTGGACCTATAAGTACTGAAATAGGGGTCTCACAGATAACATAGTACAATCATACATAATAAAAATGTAAATACAGTGGTACCTTGATATACGAGCGAACGTACGACTGTTTTGAGATACGAGCCGCAGAGTGAGCGATATTTTGCTATGAGATGTGAGTAAGATTTTGAGATACGAGGAATCAGACACAATCCTACATGTGCCCGCAAACTATTAAAATTCTCTAACCTAAGTTTACTCGTGCATTAAGTGGCCAGGTTACCCGAGCCTGGCCACGTGTGAGCTCAATTCATCTGTGGCCACGTAGCGACCAAATGAAACGCCATCGTTTCGGCTGCTGCAAAAATTGCATGTACACTAGTGAATTAGAGATGCAAAATATATAATCACTTTCTAGCGCGCATTTTTCAATTGTATATCTTTATACTTAAGAGTCGTGATGAGTTATGACTTGTTTAGAGTTAGAGAGAAAGAGATGGGCTTATATAGCAATTTACACGTAAAAGAGATAGACAGATATCTATTGTATAGTTGTGTTAAAAGAGCCGAAGATATAAAGAACTGAGCTAAATGAGTTAAAGATATAAAGTTATGAGTTATAAAGTTATGATATATAAAGTTATGAGTTAAAGAAGCGACGACCTAGTTGGGCGATTTGGCTGCTTAATGCGCGGGGGCACTAAGACTAGATCTCAGTATATGTGCCTGTTTCCTTACTTAGCATTTGTGAGCTGGAAAGGATTATTACTATTTCAAATAATTTCAATAGAAAACATTGCTTTAAGATACGAATAATTTAGGGTTACGGAACAAATTAAACTCGTCCAGGTACCACTGTATAAAAATTAAATGCTAACTTTAAAAATTAGAAAAACAGACAATTTATAGATATACATGTCAGTGAACAAGTATATAGAATGCTGAACATAAATTTATAGACTATGACAAATAGTTATATTACATTTTTTATCATTAACTTCTCATTGTTAGACAACGTATTGTGTCTGATAAATCAGGAAAGGAAAAGATTATTGTGAATCATTGTTCAAGCAGTATAATTTAAATATTAAAATGAAGTTAGAATGAAGTTGACCTTGTGTAACGTGATTTTTTACCCAACAATTTATAAATGTGTCTATAGATAGATAATGTTACGAACTTTGACTTATATTTCACTTTAATTACACATTTTAGTAAAACTTTTAATATCTTTACTTTAAGCTTTAATTTTTAATTAATTGGAACTTATTATTTCAAATATTAATTTTTATATTTAATTGTCAATGAACTCAAGCCATAATTTTTATCGGTAACTGCAACGAAAAATCCGTGTACATAGACTTTAATGCTCGCAAAAGTATCAATTCTGGTATATTTATTAATATTTAATGATAATTTATGAAAATGACCAACTAAATCAGTACTTAAGGTTAATATTTCTCATATGATATAATAATCAGATAGATATTCGAAATGAAAATCCGAAATCTAGCACACTATTTCTGTTATCACAACAAAACAATATAAACTATAAAGCTAAGCGCAAACTGCAGCGGGTAGAATCGCAACGCAAATTTTGTCCTGTTTTGAATTCAATTGCAAATGCGTCATAGCATAATAATTTTCTTTTTAGTTTACCAGCATAGTATTAAATATACAATAATACATCTTTGTATTTTACTACATAATTTGAGGCACTGCGCGTTTTCAGTTTCACCAAAAGATATAATTTTTAGATTTTTTCTTTGAAAGTTGTTTCGTTTAACGAGAAGAAATTGATTGCGACCAGTGATATGATATTTTATTGTCTCAATATATACTGCTATTTAAAGTTAATTATTATGAAGAATGTATTCTGAAACATCAGCATTACTTTACCGGATCTTCAGTTATATGTATTCTTTGAATTTATATCAGAAGGAATTATCAGGAATTATCATTATTATCAATTATTATTATTATATATAACAAAAATATAGGAAAAAATTTGCACACGTCACTAAAAGTAATCACAGGCAGATATTCAGTAATGCGTTGCGGTACGACCGGCATAAGTGTGCGCGAGCCTTAATAACGACATTGCATTTCATTTGACACGTTTTTGGCCTTCCTGCTAAAGCTACAATAACTTGTCAGTTGATATTAAACGTGAAATTTTATACAATATTGAAAGTAAAATCTATATATACAGACTTATAGATATGCAACTTAGCTTCAGATTGTGACCTTAAAAGTTAATTCAACAAAGGCTATTTATTGTACTTTCGATATAACATAATGAACGTATTGCTGCAAAATTGACAAAATATACATTAAAATCGTATGGTTTTTATTACACTGCTATATTCAGGCAAAAATTGAATTGAAAAAGTCAATTGGACCCCGATTACTTTAAAAAAAATATTTATACAGGTTAAACTAATATGTTTCCACATAACAATAATCTTTTTATGATGAATTTATGATCTTTGTACATAAGTTGAGAGTTATAAGGAAATAGAATGAGAAATATATGTAAATTATAAAACAAAGTTCCCAAAAGCTTTTTGTCTGCATGTGATCGATTTTCTCAAACTACTGAATGGATTTTTGTACCTATCTTTAATTTGAAATTTTTAAAGGTTTATATTATAGTACATTCTCTGTAGTGGCAAAACCGTTTCAAATTCAAAAGCAAGTAAACTTGTAAACAAGTGCTTTTGAATCTTCTCCTCTACGGATTATTTTTCTTTACGAATTTTGATGGAACTGTCGCTGGAAGATCAAGGGATTGCAGTTATATATAAGGCTTCTTTTTTGCCAAGGTTTTTCGGGGTCGGGATATACGCGGGAAAAACTTTCTAATACCGTATTTCCACATGGACGAAGCCGCGGGCACAGCTATTATATATATAAAACTACAGAATGTAAACAGCTTTCCTAATAAAGCATATCAATCTCTAACGAGCGTAAAACTAGCAAGTCACCAAAGTAAATTATAAACCGTTCAATACATAGCTATGTTTTCTATGGCAAAACCTTGTGAGAGATCATAATTATTAAAAAAAATAAACAAAGATTGTTGAGAGCTATTTTCAATAGAATAAAATTCATAATCGTAAATTAATGACTTGGTAATTGTAATGGTTACGATGAAAAATAAAAAGAGAGTTTTTTTTCTTTTATTGTTTTTAGTATTTATAACATACTAGCTGTGCCAACATCTTCGCCCGCGTGGAAATCAGCATGTCACAAATTTTTTTCCCGATTGAAATTTTGAACATTTAAATTTAAGTTATTTTGAGTTAATTATAATAAATTTTTGAATAACTTTCAGCGTTTACTTAGACTTTAAATTTTGCCGTTTTTGCAATATTTTTTATTGCTGCTCCTCTCCTATTCATTTTAGCGTGATAATATACAGTCTATATAGCCTTCCTTGTTAAACGGACTATCTTACACTTAAAGAATTTTTCAAATCGCCGTAGTTCCTGAGATTAGCGCGTTCAAACAATCAAACAAACAAACTCTTCAGCTTGATATATTAGTATAGACGACATAATTATATCACACTTTGTGAAAAATCTCAACTTTACAACAGTTTATATAGTATACAGCAGATATTCTCTATCAATAAAAGTGACTAAAGATCTTACACAAAAAGTATTATTTTATTCTTTAAATTGATAGATTGTAAAATTAATTATGTTCATAAGCGCTCTGCTCCCTTATAAAAAAAATATAAATTCACAGACAAAAAACTAAAGAAGCGACATTCCGTACAGATTATACAAGTTTTGGATGTGGTAAGGACAAACTTGCAATTAGACTATTTCAAGTAGTTTTATTTTGTATTCAAATTAGAAATATTATAGGTGGCACCCCACTGAGCCAGAAGAAAACCAGAACGGAAAATATTGTAGGTAGATAGAACGTTCACGTATTTTTGATATAGGTATAATAAACGTAAATTTGGTTGAACAGGAATAGTCATAACACATCTATGATTTTAAAACTCTAATATATCATTTATTTTTATTTTTAAATGCGCTATATATACATATACATACATCTTGTATTTTATATATACTCTGAATTGCGGAAACGATTCCAACGATTTTCATGAAATTTAGCATGTAGGAGGTTTCGGGGGCAATAAATAGATCTAGCTAGGTTTAATTTAACAAAATGTCGTTATATTCCTGTTTTCAGGCACTAAAAAACTGCTACAATATTATTCGAAAACAGAGTTTAAATTAACTGTCACTTGCAAAATTATAATAGTTTAGGTGGACTAAAAAGTGAAGATACCCCAGATCAAATCCAGATATCGCTAGCCCCTTTTTCCCATATTACAAGCATCTTTTTTTAAATATGCAAAAAAACAACGAGCTCGTACATTCAGATATTTTTACTTAATTGCGAATCCCCATTTTCGCTACCACTTAAGAAACAAGCAAGGGAGATTTGACTATTTCTAATTCCAAAATCCAATATATAGGTATATTTTTTTTTTGACAGGTTATTAGTAATTAGTAACCCAGATTGCTTGTTAAGCCTTGCTTGTTAATTAGTTAAACCCTCCAGCAAAGTGGTAGCAAAGCTAAATGCTTATGAGAGTGGGTTCACGTTTTTTTGTGTAATGGTCAGAATTCGAAGTCCGTTAGCCCAACCATTCCCGCCGCTTCAACTGTCAATAAAATTTCTTTTTAAACAGGCTATCATTTCTAAAAAAAAGGAAGTCCCGAGTCGATGGGTAAAATTATCGTGTCACACAAAATGCAATGCTAAATTATATTAATCAGACCGAACTTCACAAATGAAGTAGGTTTCAAAAGAACAAGGCGAGTCATTCCATTTCAATCCCTTATCGTCTCTGTTCCACAGTTCTAAACAGTTCTCTTCTTCTCCATTCTCGTATCTGAAGTTATTCGGTTCCCCTGCATTCCAGTTGACAAATGTCAACGGTCTGCCGTTAGCCATCCAGAAGAAGTTGCCCTCTTCAGCTAAATCTGTGCCTGACGTCCAGAAATGCTCGCGGCCGTAACCTGTAATAAGTAAAGTTTGATATACAAAAAGATGAGAATGTCAACGATTGACATAAAAAAGGTAAAGGTAAAAAATGTCCCATTGCTGTTGCAAAGGCTCCTTTTTAGGTTTGGAGTTTAGACCTATTGCGGATTGGTAGGTTACACATATATCAGGAATTGTCCAGAGATATGCAGGTCTTCTCACGATGTTTTAGCTCCACGAAAAGCGTGTGATAAATTGTAAATATCAATTAGACACAAAAAGTGTGGTATCCGGCTGAGTAGAATAGACCACCCTCATTTCTTACCGAGGTATCGTAAAAGGCGATTAAGGTCAGTTGACCCGTCGTGTGGTATCCAGCTGAGCAGAATAGACCACCCTCTTTCTTATCGAGGTGTCGCAAAAGCCGACTAAGGTGAGTTGATGTCAGGCAGGCGGCCGGAGAATGATGATGAATTAGACACAAATGGAATTTAAACCCCTAGAGAATTTGCAATATAAGAAGTAAAGCGCAGAAGCTTGGATTTGTGTGTAAAATATTATTTGCAATATAACTTTTTTCAATCAAAGCATTTTTAAGATTATGAAACAAAAAATAATATATACCTGATTCCCTGACGTATTTCTCTAGCCTGTCATTTTCTTCCTGAGTTGAGATGGACGCGAGATGCATGCCGTGAAACCTGCAGTATTGTTGTGCTCTGAACCAGTTCGCCTGTAAACAACATTTATTTTATTACATAATGTGCTTATTAACTTCAGACCAGCACAAACAAAGATTTAAGTTGCTCTAGAGATTCTCGAACTGCATAGAAATAATGCCACTCCAATATATTTACTATTGAAAACTTCAAATTTTTAACAAGAGAAACGTGCTGTACCGTTTAGCCATAACAAAGACTGCTAAAAACTGATTTCAATGAACTATTTATTGTATAGCACCTGGTTGACTGAGTCTTGCTCGGTAATTTTTTACAAAATAAAAAAAAAGAAAAAATAATTATGAAGTTCGAGATCGTTCGATCCTAGGTATTTTCATTTTTCGAGACTGCCCGTTCCCTGAATAAAATACGCTGACCTGTTAGTTTATGTCAAAAATTCAATTCAAGTATCAATTCAATTTTAGTATCAAAAATAGGAATAAAACGTATTTTTTTTATAAAACCGTATTTTCGTTTCTCGAGTCTGCCCGTTCCCTGAATAAGCTACGCTGACTTGGCAGTTTATGGCAAAAAATTTAATTCAAGTATCAATTCAATTTTAGTATTAAAAATAGGGATAAAACGTTTTTTTTATAAAACCTAACTAGATCGATTTTTCTCCCCCAAAACCTCCTACATGCTGAATTTCAGGAAAATCGTTGGAGCCGTTGCCGAGTTCCGAATATATTATATATATATATTCACTCAATTTAATAGATTAACTCATTTAGATATTAAAGATATACTGTATTTGCTACTATATTAAAATTGAATTTCAAGTTTTCATTGAATGGCTTGTAAAGAGAAGTCTAGGCATTGGCAGATATAAATATATGTATTGATTGACAACTTTCAGAAATACTTTTACAACTTATGATCATATAGTCAGATCATATAATCATATAGACAGGATCATATAGTCAGATATAGTTCATGTTTTAGTGAACACGATTCGCAGTTATGATTAATGCAAATTTTACCATGAGCGTCTTGCTACAAAGCCCGCCCATCTAATGTTTTTTCTATAAATCGCTTTAGTTAGCGACTACAATTTTGATACTGTATAATTTATGTATATGGTGTTATATTTCATTTAATAAGCAATATTTTTCGTCTTCTTTAAGTAAATAGCGAATAGCGTCTCTCTGAATAGCGAAGGTTTGACTATCAGCTCCGTAAATTTATCCCTATCTCCTATTTGTTCCTAATAATATATATTTTAAGGTATATAATATATATATTGCCTTTTAAATATTGAATTGTATTGATATTATTAAAGGTCAAAAATTTTAGCTGGTTACTTGATGTTACTTGATATATTTATTTTGTATCATAAAATGAAGTCGTTTGTGGATCTTGGTATAAGATTCTATAATAAATTTCCGCAGTTAATTTTAGCTTTGCTATTACTGCAGTTTAAATACACTATTAAAGAGAGGCTGATACAAAAAGCCTACTATACTGTTGAGGATTATTTAGATGATAAGAATGCGTGGATATAGCTACTGTCCGACCCTGTACAACATAGTAATGACTTAATGTAACTAGTTATAAGTATAATGTTGAAAAGAGTAACCATCGAATTTCTTGCTGGTTCTTCTCGGTAGGAACAGCTTTCCGAACCAGCACTAGAATTGACGATTCGAAGCAGTTGTTTACAAGTTTATTTGAATAAAAATTTTGAATTGAAGAGAGAGTTTAGGTATATGGGCATTATTTGTGACGAGCAAATTGTGAGAGATCATAAAAGTGGCGAATGATTAATCCGATAGTTTTACACAAATCATATTTACCGACCTTGAGGTAAACATCATTTTGGAATCACGTTACAAACAATAACAAGTACTTTTAATTAACGTAAGCGGAAACAGGTTCACGAGACATTGAAAGTTAGTTAAAAGTGTAGCACTTTCATTTTTCAAAAACTTATATTCATTACGTGATTCATAATGACCTGAGAAATAGGATTGTGATCTTGTGTAGTGATAAAACTCATATGAAAGTAACTTAAATTATTGAAATATGTTTTTCATAAATTCAAATTATTCTTTATGTTAATCAACAATTACTTTTGAATCGTCAACTTTATAAATTAACGTATAAAATAATTCTTTTATTCAAAAACATATTTTAGAGATATAGCTGTGAGGTAACCGAATAAAGAAAGAGAGAAGATTCTACTCAGCCGTGTACCATATTATTCATTTCTTACGGAGGTATCGTAAAAGGTGACTAAGGTAAGTTGACTCGCCGTGTTGTATCCGGCTGAGTAGAATAGGTAACCCTCATTTCTTACCGAGGTGTCGAAAAAGGCGACTAAGGTAAGTTGACTTGCCGTGTAGTATCCGGCTGAGTAGAATACACCATGCTCTTTCTTATAGAGGTGTCGCAATGGGCGACTAAAGTAAGTTGACTCGCCGTGTTGTATCCGGCTGAGTAGAGTAGACCACCCTCTTTCTTACCGAGGTGTCGAAAAGGGCGATTAAGGTTAGTTGTTTTCAGGCAGGCAGCCGGTCGTAAAATACCTAGCCAAATCATGTGGCAACATGTGACCCCACTTAAAGTAGGATATGGGCAAGAGAATTGATGATTCTTTTTTTTCAAAAACATATTCCGTTTAGAAATACAACAATTTCCTTTTTATTCCAGTGTTGCATTAAAAGATATAAAACAGGAGTCTACCGTCATTAAAATACGTTATTTACCTTTATAAAAAGCTCTTCGGTCTCTCATATATTATGAAGTTTTTAATGACGTCGTATGCGTTTATATTAAAAGTCAGTGTCAAAAATATTTTGTAGAACATACATGTGAATTAAACGACTTAAAATAAGAATATTTTATCTTTTCAAAGCCATTCGATTCAGGATTCGTAAAAAACACATGCACAAACCTCCACCACCGCCACCATAATACACAAGCACTATATACATTCACTATCACAAACTCAACAATCGCTTCGCCCCGCAACCGAAGCATCATCAGGAGATAGACTCCACGACCAAAATCGCAAAGTCTATGTCGGTGGCGGTCTATGGCGGTGGTGGTGGTTTGTGCATGTGTTTTTTACGAATCCTGCATGTATCAGGTATGATAACCGATTGTCCACTCTACATTTAGCATTATATATATTTTCTATTTTACTTCATCGCGGATTATAGCAAAATAATTTTTATTATTACTTTTGTATTATGGATCTCTGCAAAGTAACGCCTAATTCTATAAATTACTTCTATATTTAGTATAAAAGAAGTCTCTTAAAGCTGTCTGTTAGTATGTGATCGATTTTCCCAAAGTGTACTCTGTACAGATTTTTGTATGGTTTTCACTAAAAGATTTCCGGAAGGCTTAAGTTAATAGTACATTACCGTTTTATATAAATTGTGTTAAAGAGGTCGCGCGGTTGTAAAAAAAACCTGCCTCCTGGGAGCTTAAAACATGTTGTGCCGATCATACTTAGAGTGGGATAAGGGCGGGAGAATAATGATTAAGAGGTAAATTAAAACTTTATTGCACAATCTCGTCAAGACATCGAAAATATATAGAAACTTAAACTAATATCACAAGCAAACAATTAAATTTTTAAATCATATATTATATTTGTTTATTATATTTAATATATTTGTTATATTATTATATTATAATATATATTATATATAAATAATATATACTTAAAATTTAATTTCTGCTTGTTATTATTAAAGAAGTTTTATTTTTGTTTTAATTCATTCTACTTAATATTTACTTCTTTTTTTACTTTTAGACTGGTTGGCAGGAAGACATTCCGATTTCCAGAATCGGAATGTCTTCCCGCCAACCATAAGCCCGCCATTATGCATTATGTTGTTTTTTTTTATCATTATAATATTAATTAATGCAATAAAGAGATAAAAAGACAAACAAATAAAACATATTTAGGCAACGAATAAATTTGTTAAAAATAAGTTCGAAGTCGATGTACGAACAATCTATGAGTCTGCTATTTGCGAAATAGAGATAATTAATTTCTTCACGGTTTGCTTGTTTTGTCATATATGCGTGTAAATATTGTGCAAACTTGCACACAGTGTTCTGTGCAAACTATTTCGAAAACTAAATCCTGTTCGGGGGCTTGTAGTATGGAGTTCAAGATATCTTTACGCAGTGAAAATTGTCACTAAATGTTTGTACAAATTGTCACCACTATTTACAAAGGGATTCAGTGGCTAGTAATTGTAAGTTACACAGACAGATCTAACAAAGAAAATATTACAAAATCTTCATAATTACTTTAAGTATTACACATCACGTACTGAAGTACAAAACCACATAACAAAAGATTTTAACAAAGAAATAACCGACTTCAAATACTTTAGTGTCTTCAAATAACATTAAAACCACACATTACAAATTCGTATTTAACTTAACACATATTAAGATATGTTTGTTAAGATGTACGTAATGAGGTATACGGTTGAGTAGAATAGACCACCCTCTTTCTTACCGAGGAGGTCGTAAAATACGAATAAGGTAAGTTGGCGTCAGGCAAGCGACCGGTCGTAATATACGAAGCCAAATCATGTGACAACATGTTTATAACATGTTGTGCCGACCCCACTGACTTTTGGTACCAATGAGTTTTTTTATTAAAGTTTGTGTCTAATTGCTATTTATCACACACTTTTCGAGCAACGAAAACATCGTGAGGAAAGCTGCGTATCTTTAGAGAATTCGGCTATATGTGTAACCTACAAATCCGCATTGGAGCAGCGTGGTAGGTCTAAGCTACAAACCTTCTCTCTTAAAACGGAGAGAAGAGGCCTATAACCAGCAGTAGTATAGTAACAGATCGTTACTACACTTTACTTTTATTAGAATCTGTGTAACTTGTTTTGAGACATAATTAGCTTATGAGAAGATACGGCGTAATTTTCTGAATACTCTCCTACGCGAGTTACAATAATACCTACATCAGTATAATGCATCTACTAGCAATTGTAAAAAAGCCTACCATTAAATAAATCTACTAATTTACAAATCACAGTTTTAATTAGTGAATATCTATTGAATTAAAACAGGAAAAACTAGCTTTTACCCGCAATTTCGTTTGCGTGGACTTTTGTTGTTAAAATATGTATGTAAAAAAATATGTTATGGTAAAATATGTTAATAGGTTGATAAAAGATGACGTCTTACAATGTCATTCTTTTCCTGTAGAATTAACAGGATTTCTATAGGCTATACGTTACCACGGTGTATAAGGAATAATTGTGCCCAACAAAGATTAACAAACATACATCCATACTCAAAGCCTTTAGCATTTATAATATTATTAGGATTTCTACACAATAAGTCTTTTTTCCCTTAAGCCTTTACCCTGCCTTTAGCTTTTTACATCTCGCGCTCCCTTTTTACTTTGACAGAGTTGCATACAACCCTAGTGTAATAACTGCCATATTGACTCTTTATCCCCTAATCCGCTGTGATCTGCTCTAATGAACAGAGTAACATAAAATATAATGTCAGATTTCGAAACCCTCAATAACGCAATAACAGATTAGTATCTTTCTAGTATATAAAATGTTAATTTTACTTCATCGATCACTATTTATTTTAAAAACACTTGTATATATGAGATAGTTATGTATATAAAAAAAATAAATCTAAATTAACTTTGTATTATAAACTGATGTGTTAAGTTATTTTTGGTAAATATTAACTCAAAATTAATTTTTTTTTTTACCGGAATTATATTTAATTGAATTATAGGCGTATGAACGGATGAGTTTGAACGTTGAAACGGAACGTCAACCCGCCGTTATTAAATATTCAAATTAAAAAATTTACAGATACGCTAAATTTTCTCAATACTGTATAAACGTCTCGCTATTACATTGTAAGATCGCATTAAAAGTATATTTAAGCCACCCAAGTCCCCTTTTTACTTGAAGAATATGAATTGCTATTCTCAAATATCACACTCATTTATTTAAAGAAGTGCAATCGCTGAGAAACATATGTTTCCTCCAAAAATAATAAAATGTGTATAACCAGCTAGACAAGTCAATTTCTGCATTCCGAATAGTAAGTGTGCACTATTGATACTTAACGTAAAGGTCAAATGATATTCTCTTAAAATTAGATACTAAGTAATTTAAGTTTGAGAAGAATACAACAACACTGGTATCGTAGCTGAGCAAACTTATAACTACTATAATGTTCAATCGGCGATTTTATTCGCATCTAATTTAATCGTTAAAATACCCTTTGTGTTTGCTGTTCTTTGTTTTATATTTTACTAGCTGTGCCAGCAGTTTTAACTGCGGTGGTGAAATCAGTGCGTGACAAAAAATTTCCCGAAAATTAATTATTGTGAGTTGACCGCAAGAGATAGAGATATGCTGTCACAGACTTTTTGTGGATCCACAATTTTCTACTACATTACTTTAGTATACTTCTGCTGGTTCACGCGTAACTATGGCAAAAAACACAATGGCCTGGATTCCAGATTGAAGAACTTCTAGGCTACTATTTATCTCGTTACAAGTACTTAGTCATTCATCTTCCTGCCCTTGTCCCACTCTAAGTGGGGTCGGCATAACATTTTATAAACATGTTGTCACATGATTTGGCTACGTATTTTACAACCGGCCGCCTGCCTGACGTCGACTTATCTTAGTCCTATTTTACGACACCTCGATAAGGAAGAGGGTGGTCTATTCTACTTAACCGGATACCACACGGTGAGTCACTTACCTTAGTCGCCTTTTACGACACCTCGGTAAGAAATGAGGGTGGTCTATTCTACTCAGCCGGATACCACACGGCGAGTCGACTTACCTTAGTCGCCTTTTACGACACCTCGGTTAGAAAAGAGGGTGGTACTACTCTATTCTGCCGGATACCACACGGTGACGTTACTAGTACTTAGTATTCCATATAAATCCACGGGCATTATATGTAACGACAAAGTTGCCTAAATTTGCCAAACGGCGTTGGCGGACGATTCGTAGTTTCCGGACATTATGCGACACCATATTACTTCCGGTAGATTGGCTGCGAAGCTAATTTCGTGGAAATTGTAATTCCGTTGTAGCTGTATTTTCTGAATATTTCGACAAAGGTGATGAGTTGCTGGTATTAATATTAAGAATGGGCTACATAAGGAAGCTCAGGATTTCATAGCGGGCGATTAAGCGAGCTTGGTTTGGGGAGTCTCTGCATGATCAAATCATAAACAAAGAGATCCGTAGAAGAACAAAGTTTACTTATATTGCTTATAGTGTGAGCTGACATTGATAAACTGAAGGGCGTTGGCGTCTTAATGAGATAGAATGAGAGGGAGTAGAGAGTTTGTACATTGGAAACCGCCCCTATCAAGGCGGTAAAAGTTTCTGTGGCTTGGAAATCTCTTGATCTATATCTAACATTATTTTAAAGATGGTACAGTTCTATAATATTTTATAAGCTTTATAAGCTAACGCTTTATAGCTTTATAAACTACTAGCAGTCGCCAGCGGTTCCGCCCGCATGAAAGTATTAGTTATTTAGAACTTTTAGAGGGGAACAATTTTGTAGTACATGATTTTTAATAACTATCACCGTTTACTTAGCGCACGCAAGGAAAGCTTTAAATTTTGCAGATTTCGTAATATTTTTTATTGCTGCGTCTCTCCTATTCATTGTAGCGTGATGTGATATAAGCCTATAGCCTTTCTCGATACATGGACTATCTTACTTAAATAATTTTTCAAATCGGTCCTGTAGTTCCTAAGATTAGCGCGTTAAAACAATCAAACAGACAAACTTTTCAGCTTTACATATTAGTATAGATAATGCTTTGTTGTAATTAAGCAGTTTGAATAATTTATAAAATTTGTCGTGGAGTCTATCTCCTGATGATGCTTCGGTTGCCGGGCTAATGTGTAATAGTGAACGTATGTAGTGCTTGTGTATTGTGGTGGCGGTGGTGGAGGTTTGTGTTGTGTTTTACGAATTCCGCACGTATCAGGTATGAACACGAATATCCCACTCTACATTTAGCATTATATTTTCTATTTACTTAATCACGGATTAAAGCATAATAATTTCATTATTGGTTTCGACTATGGGGCTTAAAAATTTGCTTGAAAACGAAATATCTAAACTATATAATGCTTATCACTTACATTAAGCAAACGATCGTAAGTCTTGTTAATTGAAGCAGTAACTGTTATGTAATATTTTAATGTATGCGTAATAATGCGAAGGTTACAAGGATAGATAACAACATAATATATTCAATACGGTAACTATAAATAATAAATAGACAGCATTGTGCACAGTAATAAAATTTGTTTAACGTTTTTTTTTTTTTGTGTCAGGAAAACCCATTATGGGTCATCACCGCCCGACGGGGACGAGCGGCGGGTATGTCGGACTCTCACCTACTAAAAACCTGACAGTGCTCCACCACGCTGCTGGTGGCGGGGACAGGGTAACGTTGGACACATTACCCCCATCCCCGCCACCAGCAACTCTGAACCCCAGAGTGCGCCACCTCTGGGTCGGGGCCTCTCTAAACTAGGCCCTCCCTCCGCTAGACGATACATCGGGAGCACCAGATGCATCGACCACCTCAGGGACCTTTTCAGATGGGCGTCCGATAAACCCCGTTCGGAACGCCCAAAAATTTGTTTAACTATCGTGACTATATATTACAGAGCCGTGTGGTATCCGGCTGAGTTGAACAGACCACCCTCTTTTTTACCGAAGTGTCGTAAAAAGCGACTAAGGTAAGTTGACCCACCGTGTGGTATCCGGTTTAGTAGAATAGACCACCCTCTTCTTACCGAGGTGTCGTAAAATACGACTAAGTGAAGTTGACCCACCGTGTGGTATCCGGTTTAGTTGAATAGACCACCCTCTTTCTTACCGAGGTGTCGTAAAATACGACTAACGTAAGTTGACGTCAGGCAGGCGGCCGGTCGTTAAAACGCAGCGAAATCATGTGACAGCATGTTTATAACATGTTGTGCCGACCCCACTTAGAGTGGGATAAGGGCAGGAGGATGATGATTGCAATTATCAATTAGACACATAAATTTTAACAGGAAAACTTATTAGTGCTCGGGAGGGCTGAGATATCCCCACAGTCTCATCGCTGGGATATAACAGCCCCATTTGCGATGTTTTATACAAATTTTAAGACATTTTACAGGTGATATTGGAGTAACCTTTATTTTGACTCAGCTCATATGCGTTACATACAATATAAATTTTATTGCTACTACATTAACAAAACTATTTATTAATAAAATGCACTCAATTTTAAAATGAATAAATTTTAATAATTGATGTCTTAATTATTAACAGAGCCAACTACATAATGATAATTATTAACAAAATTAAGTACCAATTATCACTAACAAACACGTTTCGTTAACAACATAACTATTAATTAGACAATTAATTAAATATCCATTATACATTTGAACGTGTAATGTAATTGGTAAGTAAGTGATCTTAAATGTTCTATTTATGTAATGAAAATTTCATAAATAGATATAGATTTTATGAAAGAGACGCTTGCGAATATTAGTTACAGGGTTTTCTTACTTAAGAAGTGTTACCGCTTAAATAAAATAATAACGTCGCTTATCTCGCTTAGATATCACGGATGATAGAATCTCAATCTACTTATAATGCAAGAGGAGATTTTTGGTTCTGTGTGGTACCACAGTAATAATAATAGTATGACGTCAAGCAGGCGGCCGGTCGTAAAAACGCAGCCAAATCATGTGACAACATGTTTATAACATGTTGTGCCGACCCCACTTAGAGTGGGATAAGGGCAGGAGGATGATGAGTAATAATAACAGTAGTAATTACTGCTACTCGCAACGATAAAATATATTTTCTGGGTATTCCGTTTCTTTATTAAGGTGCTTGCCTACAAGGGATAAAAAAAATACAAACGTTAATCCATATCCTTCTATTCAAGGAAAGGGGAGTACTTTGTTCAAGACTAGGATTATAAACAAGCTTATCTCATCAAGTGGGGTTAGCTGCAGTTTCGATGACGCTAATTTAAGCGGTTTTGAACCGTCTTGAGCCTTATATTAATAGTGTTTCCAAACTGCTGTAATGACAAAGTTAAAATTGATTGCGGAATTTTATTATAGAATCTTTTACCAAAACCCACAAACGACTTTGGAGAGGATTAAAGCTTAGATCTACCATGCTGCTCCAATACGGATTGGTAGTAAGTAGCGGCCTGTTACTCTCCCAATGCAGGGAATAGGCCTCTTCTCTCCGTTTTTGAAGAAAAGGATTGGAGCTAAGACCTACCACGCTGCTCCAATTCGGATTGGTAGGTTACACATATCTCCAGATTTCTCTAGAGTTATGCAGGTTTCCTCACAATGTTTTTCTTCAACGAAAAGCGTGTGATAAATTGTAATTATCAATTAGATACAAAAGTTTTAACAGAAAAACTCATTGGTGTCTGTCCTAGTTTGAACCCTACGTACTTTTGCAAGGCTCAAAGCATGAGCCGCAAGCTTATGTCGGTTTCTTCTGTGTCTATTGTATACATCGCCAATCTTTTTATATTTAAGGTAAGGCCACTAGTAATTGACCATGTACTTGACCGTTTTAAATAATAAGCGTTTTGTTTGTTGTAGCTAATAAAAAATATCAATTAATAATATTAAATTTTAAATATTAAACTATGGGCTACAGTTCTGAGCTTTTGTACAGTTGTTAACAACAATAGATGGTAACAGGTAATTACAAATTTTATTAGCTACAACAAACAAAATGTTTATTATTTAAAATTTCATACAAAACGGTCAATAGTGCTTGGTCGATTACTAGTGCACTTACCTTATAAAATTCTTATGCACGCCGTGTGGTATCCGGCTGAATAGAATAGTACCACACTCATTTCTTACCGAGGTGTCGTAAAAGGCGACTAAGGTAAGTCGACCCGCCGTGTGGTATCCGGCTGAGTAGAATAGACCAAACTCATTTCTTACCGAGGTGTCGTAAAAGGCGACTAAGATAAGTTGACGTCAGGCAGGCGGCCGGTCGTAAAATACGTAGCCAAATCATATGACAACATGTTTGTAACATGTTGTGCCGACCCCACTTAGAGTGGGATAAGGGCAGGATGATGATTCTTATGCACAAAAATCATTCAGAACTTAACTGCGTAGAGCCCATGTGTACAACACTCGCTAATATCGGCGTCACACTTACATAATACGCATGTAGTCGCGTGGTTGGATCAATCGACAGCTTTCCCTTTAACACGAAACAATTTGCTTCACCACACCCATTCATACTTGTATATTGCATACTCAGTAAGTCTAATTCACGAAAGCCAATAGAATCAGAGACTTATCGTGGAAAAACTGCTATAGCGTGCGTAGTTCTTTCGGTGCGTGTCGTTTTATTGCGCAGTTACATTTTATGTATATTAGTTACTATAGGTTACTCTATTCTACTACTAGCCACAAATACAAAAGCTGAGATGGCCCAACGGTGACACCGTGTGAGTCTTTTGAGGAGGTCACGGGTTCAAACCCCGGGCAGGCACCAATGACTTTTATTGTAGGTGATTGATAATTGGAATTTATGACATTCTATTCGGTGAAGAAAAACATCGCGAGGAAAAATTTGCATATGATGTTTTCCTTTACCAAAAAGCGTGTGATAAATTACAATTATCTTGACCTTGTGACTCTTTCGAGGGATGGCGGGTTGAAACGCCGGGCAGGCACCATTGAGTTTTTCGGATAAAACTTATTTTTCTAATTGATAACTGCAATATATCACATAGTTCTGTGAAGGAAAAACATACCTATTGATGTAACCTGAATATCTCTAGAGAATTCTAGGGATATGTGAAACCTACCAATCCGCATTGGAGTAGCGTGGTAGGTCTAAGCTTTAATCCTCTCCAAAAATGGAGAAGGGAGGTTTATGCCCAGCAGTGAAATAGTAACAGGCCGTTACTTTTTCTCTCTGAATTGTTTGGAAAATAAATAAATTGAAAAAGTCTTGATGGTTCATTACTTTTAGAATTGGAAAAAATGTTTTCCTCTACTTTATATTCGTGCTTAACCTGCTTTGAGTCATTGTTCCGATGACCGAGTTCACGGTGTTTACAAAACAGGATGCAAACAAAACGAGGTTAAAGCACTTCCTCGCTTTAAAATATGGGAATATATTAAACAAAGATCGCAAGGTATATTGTGAGTTAGAAATAACATTAATTATACGATAGTCAGATTACAATAGAGGCGCGATTTTCATTACGGAGGAATTTTGGATTGCAAAATTTCTTGTATTATATAATTTTTATTTTATGAGTAAAGCGGGATAGTGGCCTTTTACTATCCCACTGCTGGGAAAAACCTATCGCCTTTAGAGCGATGGATCGGAGTTTACACCCGACATGCTACTTTAATGTAGATTGGCAGGGAACACTGGATTTCTCCCGAGAAATGCAGTTATTCACAATCCTCAGACTGACCACTTATATACAGTAAATTAATGTCAACAGTAAGTTTTATCGTAGGTATTAGGATTCGGTATTATTAGTTATTATAGTTAAAAAATGTAAGAGATTGTATGTTATATCAAATAGAAATGCAGTTAGTTATTTTCGTCTCACATCTTTCAGACGCCTAATTATAGTATTTGATTCCCATAATTATAAGACAACACAAATGTTATTATACAACACTGATTACGTTACACTATAATTATGAGATTTATAATACGATTTCGTTTCTGCGCCACTTTTTTATTATACAGTGAGAATCGGAGTCCGACATAACCTTGATTCTTTGTTATTTAAATTAAATGAAATGAATTAATTTTACAACTTTGGCTGTTTGTTACAAAGGTGAAGATTAGATATATTCTGTTACGTTTTATACACGTATTCAAGCTTAGATATAAGTTTGTCTCAAATTAAATTGGACATCTGACATCTCTAACAGTTTTGTACAATTAAGATTTTGAGTGAGATTTTCAATATTTTTTCAGTTAAACTAAATAAATTTTTAGCAATCTTCTTAACCTGGATATCAATAAAATATTTCTTCAATTTCCTATAATAAATGTTCGTCTCAGTTTTATTTGGAATTATTTTTAGATAAGTTAATTCGTGTTTCAATTCTCTTACGACAAAAAAAAAACAAAATATGTCTTTTATAATTAGATAATTTATAGAATTAGGAATTACTTTGCGGAGATCCATAATGCAAAAGTGATAGGAAAATTGTTTTGCTATAATATCCGCGATGAAATGTCATCGCCAATACTCGTACAGCAAAATAATTTGATTATTACGCTCCTTTTCTTTGTAATTAACGTTTTAGTAAATATTATAAAGTAATAATATTTATGAATAAATTATAATACTAAGGTATGGTAGTATATCTTACCTTAAAAAATATTCCTAGGTAGTATCTTTTTTCTCCCGATTTCAGCAAAGGCATCGTCCACCGCGTCACGCCCAGTTCGTCGTCGTTGCAACTGGAGCATTCTGTAAGGAAATAAATTATGTAATTCCATACTATATTTAATGATTGTACTTAGGTTAGTCTTAGAATATTTATTATGTGCTCACACGCAAAAACGTGTGCTTGTAAGCTTGATACGAAGCTACACATTCTTTGGCATATAAGTCAAATTTTTAAGTCATTCGATTTAAGTGTTAAAATACCCTTAAATGTGTACTATATTGTTTTTTCCTATTCTAGAAGAAATTTTTTTTTTTTTAATTCTATATATTGGTTTGGTATATGAGCTTCGATTGTTCCCAATTTCATTTTACCCCCAGGCATAGTAATAATCCATTACTCTTATATTTAAGAATCAAATCTGAAATTTGTTCTAAGGCACACTTTTCGGTACATTTTAAGTGTTAAATTATAATGAATTAAAAAAAGGTTCTTTATCAAAACTTAGAGGTCGGGGTCTTAACCCCTTATACCCCAAAACGGTTTTTTACTTATTGTGTAAGTTTTACATGTTGTACAATGTATTTGTATTGTATTCGAAATGACGTGGAGATATTATTCGAAGACTATTATGCTGTAAAGTATCATTTGGCAATATACACGCCAAATCATCTTCGATTGGGTAATTCACGTCAGCGATGCATTTCAAAATTTTGGTGAAATCGTTTCGATTTTCCCGATTCACATATAGTCATCGAGATAATATAGTAACTATAAGAATGAAGTACGGAGCTGTGATGGCCTAGCGGTGCGACCGTGTGAATCTGGAGCTGTGATGGCCTAGCGGTGCGACCGTGTCAATCTCTAGAGACGATCATGGGTTCAAACCCGGGCAGACACCAATGAGTTTTTCTATTAAAACTTATGTGTCTAATTGATAATTGCAATTTATCACACGCTTTTCGGTGAAGGAAAAACATCGTGGGGAAACCTGCATATCTCTAGAGAATTCTGGAGATATGTGTAACCTACCAATCCGCATTGGAGCAGCGTGGTAGGTCTTAGCTCCAATCCTTCTCTCCAATAACGGAGAGAAGAGGCCTATGCCCAGCAGTGGGATAGTAACAGGCCGCTACTTACTTACTACTAAGAATGAAGTAAGTTATGTTATGTTGATTAATACAATAGTATTAAATTAAAATTACCTAATATAATAATATCAAATTAAAATTCATACAAATTAGTACCTCGCTTCAATCTGCAAAATAATCAGATAGGATTTTTCTTAAAAAGCAGAAAATATCACTCGTCAATATAACTTAGAAGAAAGAGTCAATAGAGAAATTGAATATATTTTGTTCCATTTATATATTTTATACAAGCCTCCTGAAAAATATTTTGTGTACATGTAACCTAAAATGTAAAAAAAAACTTATATTGGTCGGGAACACCGAAGGAAAAAGATCACGCGGTCGTTCCCCAACAAGGTGGACTGACCAAATAAGAACCTCGTCGTCCTCTAAATTTCACACGATCGTAAGAGAGGCAATGGATCGAAGCAGATGGAGGCACATCATCGACGCCAGACACAACCCTGATGCTGACCACGATCCTCAGACATGAGGGACCGACTTTAGAGAGAGTAACCTAAATATTAAATAAGATGTGATAAATTCAACTTTTCTAATCGTTTGATAGAGAAACAATATTTTGCGATAAAAGTAAAAAAGTAATGTAACGGCCTGTTACTATCCCACTGCTGGGCATAGTCTTATCTCCGTTTTTGAAGAAAAAAATTGGAGCTAAGACCTACTCTGAATGGGGATTGGTAGGTTACACATATCCTTAGAATTCTCTAGAGATATGCGGGTATTCTCACGATGTTTTCAATGAACCCTTGGTTTGAACACATGATCGTCTGTAGAGAGACGCATAGTCTCACTGCAGGGCTATCACAGGCACATTGCGATAATCATATACAAAAGAAGAAGCGTATAGAATTAATTCAAGCTTAACTCGTGTGTGAATTGAATTCAAAACAGTAAATTAGAGACCATAGACATTTAATATATGGGACATAAATATAAATAAATATATGGGACACTTACACACTAGGTCGTCCGTCCCCAAATTTAATACTTGTATTATGGGTGAGAGACAACTATGAAGGTGAATATACGTATATAATTTTTAAATACATATTTACATACAGATATACACCCAGACTTGAAGAACCAACACATTCTTTTATAGAAAATGTTGACCCTCGGCGGAAATCGAACCCGCGACCCACTGCGCCAACGGGCCAGTTCATGCCCCGTAATATATTTATAAAACCTGATCAGTCATAGAATAAAGAGTAAACGTGACGTGCGTATGCAAAAATTTATAAACCACTTTTAAAGGTCGCGAATTCTCAAGGAAATAATAAAAGGCTATATAAGAACTAATATGACCTGACCTTGGGGGTATGCTTGAGTCGCGAAAAATGTTTGAATATTTCACCATTTATTTGGCCAAAAATCTACTACATTATATTTTTAAAACAAATAGTACACAGTATTTGACCCGTTTAATAAAATGACATCATTATACTGCCCTTATCCCACTCTAAGTGGGGTCAGTACAACATGTTATAAACATGTCACATGATTTGACTAGGTATTTTACGACCGGCCTCCTGCCTGACATCAATTTACCTTAGTCTCCTTTTACGACAACTCGGTAAGAGAGAGGGTTGTCTATTTTACACAAACGGATACCACACGGCGGGTCAATTTACCTTAGTCGCCGTTTCAGAAACCTCGGTAAGAAATGAGGGTAGTATATTCTACTCATCCGAATACTATACGGCGGGTCAACTTACCTTAGTCGCCTTTTATGACACCTCGGTAAGAAAGAGGGTTGTCTATTCTACTCAGCCGGATACCACACGGCGGGTCAACTTACCTTAGTCGCCTTGTACGACACCTCGGTAAGAAATGAGGGTGGTCTATTCTACTCAGCTGGATACCACACGGCGGGTCAAGTTACCTCAGTCGGCTTTACGACACCTCGATAAGAAATGAGGCTGGTCTATTCTATCGTTTATTAAAATGTCTCAACTTTTTTTTAAATGAAATTCTTACACCTGGCAACATTCATGCCGCCAATCAACCAAGGTTATGTAACTAATGTTTATAACTCTCTTTTGAAAGTACCCATTCAATACGTATCGTTAACAATTATTTATCTGCAAGCTATACTTTCTATCAGACATTTGCTTATCTGTACTAATATATAAAGCTGAAGAGTTTGTTTGTTTGTTTGATTGTTTGAACGCGCTAATCTAATGAACCGAATAAACCGGGTAGAAAAATTCTTTCAGTGTAAGATAGTCCATTTATCGAGGCTATATAACTAGGACATATAACATCACGCTAAGATGAATAGGAGAGGAGCAGCAATAAAAAATATTACGAAAACTGCAACATTTAAAGTTTTCCTTGCGTGCGCTAAATAAACGATGAATGTTATTCAAAAATCATGTATAACAAAATTGTTCCCCTCTAAAAGTACTAAATAAAAATGCGCAACTGCATATGTCTAGCTCTTAAGGCTCCATTTTAACCATTTTTATGGTAATCAAAATACTGTTATGGTTATAATTATTCCACGCGTGCAGAGCCGCTGGCGATTGCTAGTATTATTTGGACGTGTTAGTATGTCTATAGCCAGTACAATACGTGAACTGTCTGTGATAAGCGATCTGTTGCGATTGTCTTTTATTCTTCCCTTACATCAATAACCGAAACGATTTAACACGCGTCACTTTATAAGGTGTTATACTTAACTAAAAATTTCTCGGTTGACATTGGATATACTTTAAAATTTAAACTTTATAGTTAAATAGCGGTCTGCCCACACGTTAGTGTGGCTCAGCCTCGTTTCGATCTCCTGTCGAAGCAAACTGTAAGTTTTAACTGTGATGTGATTTGGCTAAATATTTTACGATCGATATTCGTCTATCGATATTTCTCAAATACTGCGTCGTTCTCTCAGTTTTTAGTTCTGTACATTTTTCGTTTCTGAAAAATTATTTATTTCTGAGACTTATATTGCGTATTATTTCACAAAGATTATATTTTTTTTCTCTTCAATGAATTTTTTGCGATGTGCTATTTCGCCTCGAGGTGTGTTTAATATATTCATGTCTGATTCATGCAATTTATTTAACTAAATGCCAAATACACTTGCTTAGTAACGAACGGATGTAAGAAGACACGTTTATAGATTTAATTCAGGTCCTTTATTTCACCTTTGGTATTATTAACCCAAACCGGAAAAATGGTTGCGTTATAACTGGAAAAGGCATGATGTTGTAGTGTTTAAATATAAAGATACATGTACACTGGTTGTACCTGCGACTTAGACGTCCGTGTTTTTTGTCCTGTAGCCGTATCGTATCCGGCTAAGTAGAATAGACCACCCTCATTTCTTAAAGAGGTATCGTAAAAGGCGACTGAGGTAAATTCCCCCACCGTATGGTTTCCGGCTAAGTAGAATAGGCCATCCTCATTTTTTACCGCGGTGTCCTAAAAGGCGCCTAAGGTAAATCGACCCGCCGTGTGGTATCTGGCTAAGTAGAATAGAACACCCTCATTTCTTACCGAAGTGTCGTAAAAGGCGACAAAGGTAAGTTGACCCGCCTTGTGGTATCCGGCTGAGTAGAATAGACCACTCTCTTTCTTACCGAGGGGTCGTAAAATACGACTAAAATAAAATAC
Source organism: Morpho helenor (assembly GCA_029227775.1). Classification (NCBI taxonomy): domain Eukaryota; kingdom Metazoa; phylum Arthropoda; class Insecta; order Lepidoptera; family Nymphalidae; genus Morpho; species Morpho helenor. The sequence goes on along the minus strand of JARGCU010000032.1, from coordinate 4,781,882 downwards.
GTAGCCAAATCATGTGACAATATATTTATAATATGTTGTGCCGAACCCACTTGCAGGAGGATGATGATTGGTGTATTATGGGTGTATTTATGTATTTAAAATTATATAAGGATATATTTACCAGTTATCTGTCTCCCATAACACAAGTATTAGCTAACTTAATTTGGGGACGGACGACCGTGTGTGTAAGTGTCGCATATATGAAAAAACGATAAAAATCAAAGGCTAAATATATTTTTCTTATATATTTTATGAACATTCTTGAATGCCTATGCAAAATTTTAATATGACCGTTGGAACAAACAGCATTGATCAAGCGTGTGTGAACAATGCAAGTTAAGGTCATTGCAATTGTTTCAGAAGGTCATACATGCTGTCAACGTGATAGAAACAAATTTAGAATTCTTATTAGTGTACAGAGTTTCAATACCATTTGTAAATTAACGGACTACTGCTAAACAAACTTTCGTGTCGGTAACCAGAACACTAAATAGAATATACTCGTAAATCTCGCACGTATTGTGTAAATTGAAATTGCAATAACTTGAAAGACCTGATTTAGCCCTAGTATTCTGTTCTATTAAGTTTTTAAACAAAGTCACTGTTAGACTGAAGACTGAAGCTGACTCAAGCTGTGATGGCCTAGCGATGCGACCGTGTGAATCTCTAGAGACGATCATGGGTTCAAACCCGGGCAGACACCAATGAGTTTTTCTATTAAAACTTATGTGTCTAATTGATAATTGCAATTTATTACACGCTTTTCGGTGAAGGAAAAAATCGTGAGGAAACCTGCATATCTGTAGAGAATCCTAGGGATATGTGTAACCTACCAATCCGTATTGGAGCAGCGTGGTAGGTCTTAGCTCCAACCCTTCTCTCCAAAAATGGAGAGAGGAGGCCTATGCCCAGCAGTGGGATAGCAACAGGCCGTTACTTACTTACTTACTTACTGTTAGACATCCGCAATATCTCTAATAACTTGACTTGACTGGCTCGATGGCGCAGTGGGTACTGACCCTGCCTTCGGCTCCGCGGGTCGCGGGTTCTATTCCCCTCGAGGGCCAACATATTTTATAAATGAATTTGTTAGTGTTTGAGCCTGGGTGTATATTTGTATTTAAGTATGTATTTAAAAAATATATAAGTATATATTCACCAATAGTCCTTTACCCATAATACCAGTAATAAATTACTTACTTTGGGGACGAACGACCGTGTGTGTAAGTGTCCCATATATTTATTTATGACTAGTAATATCCCGCAGTTTCACCCGAGTACATACTGATCTTATGGAAGTGGAAAGTCTACTATGGAAGTGGAAAGTCTACTATGGAAGTGGAAAGTCTACTAAGCCGGAAGTTTGTTAACTATATCATCAATAGTTTACGCAGCTCATGCGATGACAGATTTTAAGACTAATTTTTACACCTTATTACATTTTTATTACGGATCCCTATATTTTGATGTAATATAGCCTATGTTGCTTAGTAAAGAAGCAGCTTCAAATCGGTCTAGTAGTTTTTGTGTGAAAACATTACAAACATACATACAAATTTTTTCCTCTTTATAATATCATTATATTTATGAAGTGTAATGTCAGATAAGAAGTGTATTTTCAGATGAAGAGATCATCATCCTCCTGCCCTTGTCCCACTCTAAGTGGGGTCGGCAGAACATGTTATGAACATGCTGTCACATGATTTGGCTGCGTTTTTACGACCGGCCGCCTGCCTGACGTCAACTTACCTTAGTTATATTTTACAAAACCTTGGTAAGAAAGAGGGTGGTCTATTCTACTAAACCGGTTACCACACGGTGGGTCAACTTACCTTAGTCGCCTTATACGACACCTCGGTAAGAAATGAGGGTGGTCTATTCTACTCAGCCGGATACCACACGGCGAGTCAACTTACCTTAGTCGCCTTTTACGACACCTCGGTAAGAAATGAGGGTGGTCTATTCTACTCAGCCGGATACCACACGGCGGGTTGACTTACCTTAGTCGCCTTTTACGACACCTCGGTAAGAAATGAGGGTGGTATATTCTACTCAGCCGGATACCACACGGCGGGTCGACTTACCTTAGTCGCCTTTTACGACACCTCGGTAAGAAATGAGGTTGGTATATTCTACTCAGCCGGATACCACACGGCGGGTCGACTTACCTTAGTCGCCTTTTACGACACCTCGGTTAGAAATGAGGGTGGCACTATTCTATTCAGCCGGATACCACACGGCGGATGAAGAGATATATGCAGTAATTTGGTATGCGTCAAATTCGTCCCTTTTAAATTCAAACTTTTGCAAAAACTGACAGTTGTAATTTCACGTGCGGTAGCTACGGATAAGGTTAGGAGGTCTTGTCGGAAATGATATGTTCAATAGACACATTTCGAAAGTGTTCAGATGACGCAAGGTCAAACTTAGACTAAATATGTAATTACAGTGTCCTGATTACTAATTATTTTGTAATTGAAAATGCAATTAATATACAATGTACGGAGACATAAGTGGTATGATTATTCTAATGTTATAAATGTAAATGTTATGCAATTATAATATTTGTAGGATGATTTGATGATATGAAAGATATTTGAAAGGTCTTTTCAGACAAATCTTATATATATAAAAGAAAGTTGGTCTAAGTTACACTATTTGTAACTCAAGAACGGATGGACCAATTCGGCTGAAAATTGGTGGAGAGGTTGCTTAGAACCAGGAGACGGACATAGGATACTTTTTATCCCGTTCGGCCGCATTTATTTTATCCCGTCAAGTCACTATAAAACGTGGTATAACAAAAACGACTATGACATTGAATAACAAAAAGTAAATGTCAGTGGAATACAAAACATAGATGACAGCTAAACGTAATTTTGTCTTTGGTGAAGTATGGTAAAAAATTTGACAATTATGTTGATAATTTGTAAAAATAAAATACTTAGGGAAAATGTAAAAGTAAATAAGTAAAAAATTAAATTTAACGCGTGTGGGCCACGGGCAGTACTGAATAAAACAAACTACGGGATAGATTTTAATCTTTTTTTTCACTGAGTGACATAGTAGGCTATATATTTTATACCCGTGCGAAGCCGGAGCGGGCCACTAGTAATTTATAGAATTCGGCGTTTCTTTGCGGAGATCCATAATACAAAAGTAATAATAAAATTATTTTGCTATAATCTGCGATGAAGTAAAAAAGAAAATATATTTTATATAGTTATATAAAATAGAAATATAAAACTAAATGTAGATGTATAATGATAGATGTAAATGTCCACTCTACATTTATCATAATATCAATATCATCCTTATCCCACTCTAAGTGGGGTCGGCACAACAGGTTACAAACATGTTGTCATATAATCATATGACAACATGTTTGTAACATGTTGTCCATGACATGGCTACGTATTTTACGACCAGCCGCCTGCCTGACGTCAACTTACTTTAGTAGTATTTTACGACTCCTCGGTAAGAAAGAGGGTGGTCTACTTTACTCAACCGGATACCACACGGTGGGTCAACTTACCTTAGTCGCCTTTTACGACACCTCGGTAAGAAATGAGGGTGGTACTATTCTATTCAGCCGGATACCACACGGCCTACATTTAGCATTATATATATTTTTTTATTTTACTTCATCGCGGATTTTTTATTACTTTTGCCTTGTCAGACATTTCCAAAAAGGATATAGCGGAATTGTTGTCAAATAAATTTTAATTTGACATTAAATTAAATTTATTTAATTAATTAAAATTAATTATTATTAGTTACCTGTCTTTGATGCTAAGTGGTTGATCGGCGTGTGATAGTTCACAGTTTTTGTGTCCGCTATACAACTCATCACAAGTAAAAGCACTGGTAAATAATGTCGAAACATGTTTGATGCAAAAAATCACTTCACTACACCGTTAAACACTTTTGTGGTTTTATTAGAATGTCTTGGTTATAGTTGACTGATTTGATCTTGTGCGTTGAGGTATTTTAATCTGAGATTTATATACATTTGTAAATTGCAGGCTATAATGTATAATAAATAAATTAATAGTTTATCTTTACCGTTGATTAGGCTTGTGGACGATCAGATGATTACTATTTATTTTATTTTATATTTCGTGTATGTATTAGTATTTACATTTATGTATTTATTGAGTCTTAAACAGTTACTTGCAGTTATATGCGTGGCGGGTCTAAACTCCAATATAACCTTAAATAGTAACAGGCCATAAATTTACTACTTTAGAAAAATACGACCCAAAAATACATGAGCATTTTAACTACAGGATTAGGACCAAATCACGAGTAATACTTTCTCATGAGAATATGCACTTTGTTAATATAATATTACTATTGCGTATTATTAACATCAAGATGAGAATAATTATTTGGCAACACCATGTATACATGCAAGAATGAGATTAAGAAAATAAATTATCCAAAGAATCAAATTATTTAGCAGACATGCCACCTTATTTCAAATGCAATTATGTTGAAATATAGGAGCATTTTAACTATAGGATTAAGACCAAATCAAGAGTAATACTTTCTCATGAGAATATGCACTTTTCTAATATAATAATACAAATGCGTATTATAACATCACGATGAGAATAATTATATTTGGCAACACCATGTATACACGCAAAAATGAGATTAGGAAAATAAATTATCCAAAGAATCAAATAATTTAGCAGACATGCCACCTCATTTCAAATGCAATTATGTTGCAATACATGGGCATTTTAACTATAAGATTAGGACCTAATCAAGAGTAATACTTTCTCATGAGAATATGCACTTTGCTAATATAATATTACTATTGCGTATTATTAACAGCACGATGAGAATAATTATATTTGGCAACACCATGTATACACGCAACAATGAGATTAAGAAAATAAATTATCCAAAGAATCAAATTATTTAGCAGACATGCCACCTTATTTCAAATGCAATTATGTGGCACGCCAGTCTATGGTACTCGTATTGCAAACATAGCAACAGCTGTATCGTATTAAATGCTATGTACGTTATGCAATTTCTACTCGCTTGAATTTCAAGATTAAACGTTATACGGTGAACAGTAAATGTAAAAAGAACTAAGAGGGCAACATTTTATTCAATAGCTGAATGCAGTTCTTAAACGAGTTTACGTAAAAACCTTTTATTCAAATTTTTTAAATAGAAATGCATGGAATGCAAAATAGCTGTGATGGCCGAGGAGTTAGGTTAGGTTAGTTTAGTTTCGACTCTTTCGAGAGGGTCAAGGGTTCAAAATCCGGGCTAGCAACAATAAGTTTTTCTGTTTAAACTTAATTGATTAATGATATTTGCAATTTATCACACGCGTTTGGGGATATGTGTATAAATGATAGAGGACGCTTATGTCCAACAGTGGGCTACCAATGTTGATGAAATGCTGAACTATTGACTGGAGTCCAAAGGTTATGGTTATATACTAAGTATGGCCTATCACACCATGCTTTTAAGTTATATATTGATCAGTCCCTCCCGTATTCCACTCTAAATGGGGTCACACAACATTTTTTGAACATGTTGCTTAAAATTTTTGTTACATAGTTATTTTACGACCGGCCTGACGTCAACTTGCTTTAATCGCCTTTTACGACACATTGGTAAGAAATATGTGTGGTCTATTCTACTCAGCCGAAAACCACACGGCAGGATTTTATATTATTTATTGATATACAAGCCGCGACTTCGTTTGCAATTTTTTTAGTTTAAAAGTATAATCTTGTTCCCGAAGGAAAAAGGTTATTTTTCCATTGTATCAAACTTCCTCAATATCAGCTCCAGTGAAAAAGCCATGATGAAAGCGAGACATACAGACAGACATGCCTTCGCATTTATAGTATGTAAACCTCTAAAATATTAAATACTAGCGGCCTACCCTGCTTCGCACGGGTATAAAATATATAGCCTATGTCACTCAGTGAAAAAAATGATTAAAATCGATCCAGTAGTTTTGATTTATTAATTACTGCCCGTGGCCCGCAAGCGTTAAATTTGGATAAAATCAATTCCCTCTTCCTATACCAAGAAGATTTCCTGCTATCTTTGGAATGTCTAAATTCATATACTACATATTTATTACACATTACTACATTTTACATTTTTCCCTATATATTTTATGTTTAAAATTAATTACAGAATGTCTTTATATACAACATTCATAGCTTTGTTATCATTAGACAATACAAACATGTTTTCTTTAGAGGTTACTCTTAAAAGAGCGACATTTAGTTGCAAGTCCGATCGCTGCTAAATTCGAAGTGCTATAGGGAGAAGCGCGGCCTCCTCGCGGGATTTTAAATCTGTGATATCTTCGAAAATGTTCATTTAAATTACATAAACGGCCATATTGATCTATATTAAATCAACAATGTATTTAACGTACTTAATTGGATAAGAATTAATGCTATATTGTATAAAAATTGCTTCGAAAATAAGGCATTATTTTTCGTATAAAAGTAAATGACAAAAAATGCTATTGTGGGTTATCCATAAGAGATAGACATATACCATCGCGGACTTTTCTGTAGACCTTTTCAATGTGTACAAATATTTAGTACATCATTTTGATAAATCTCGTAGGGTTTAGCCTAATGTAAGCGGGAAAAAAAGTAATTATTTACGACATCACATTAGAAACCTCAAAAATTACAGTATTTCTCTACTCCATATTGAATGTTATTATACATTCCTCTTGAATCACTCTATCCATTAAAAAACCGCATCAAAATCTGTTGCGTGGTTTTAAAGGTTTAAGCAGTCATAGGGATATAGGGACAAACAAAGAATGTGACTTTGTTTTATACTATGTAGTGATAATCCCTATAGCATGATTCAGTATTCACGCGCGTTGGCTTATTATTAGCGTATTTCATGTATAACTTTGGTGTTTCTATACCGATTTCAATGATCCTTTTTTTATACAATGGTTAATACTATTCACTTTTTTATTTAGGGATGACTGAGAGTGATATAAACATAGAAGTAGACAAATATAACCAGAAAGCGTCGAACTGCTAAGCTCTCGGGAGTTACACGTGTTATTGTGAGTCAACCATAAAAGATAGACATATGCTGTCATAGGATATTTTTTTATATAATTTTAAGGAGAACATTTCCGTCATACATGATTTCTGTGTAGCTTTAACCATCAAGGATGCACACGCGACGGAAGCTTAAAAAATGGAGTAACTTCTCCCGTTTTCCCGACATTTCCCTTCACTGCTCTGCTCCTATTGATTGTAGCGTGATGAAAGGTATACTACAACCAGCCCAGGAGTATGAAAAAAAATTGTACCGAGTTTCGTTAAATCCGTCGAGTAGTTTTTGTTTCTTTAACGGTTATACAGACAGACAGACAGACAGACAGACAAAATTTTTACTGATTGCATTTTTGGCATCAGTATCGATCCCTAATCACCCCCTGATAGTTATTTTGGAAATATATTCCAGTTACAGAATTGACCTCTCTACAGATTTATTATAAGTATAGATATAATATACACCGTTATTGTATATACGCTTCTTACTTGGTCGTTCGGTAAAAGGATGAAGGAAAATTGCATTGCTCCATAATCGTATGATATGTAGAACTATAAACAACTAAGCGATGTAGATATAAACTGTCTACGCTCTGATTAATATCTTGTTGCAGAAGAGTTTCCCTTCACGCTCTCTTTTTAAGGTCGTCGCTGTCAAAATCTTGTGTTGATTATAGTATTATAACAATCCACGATATCATTTCATAGTGCGTAACTAATTTTACAAATTGCTCTCTAATTTACAAAATTTAAAATTACCTGTAGTGTAACTATCATTTCATTCATAATTTATACCCGTCAATTGTGTAAATTACACAATTTTATTAGATAGTTTTTTTCAATTCAAACAACAAAACATTACCCGATTTGATATGATCACGCAATTGATTAACTTAAATAATCGTCTAAATATAGAAAACTCGAAAAAGACAGCACTGATCGTATTAATTTTGGTTTTGAAATATTTTTAAAAGTTCTAGAAATGCTTATAAGGTGAGATCTTATGAAGAAACTATCTTTTACAGGCAACTTCGTTTGCGTGGACTGATGTCGCATGATAGGTGGATAACATATAGCGCTTATCAATGTCATTCTATTACTGTAGAACTAGCAGATAGCGCTTTTGAATGTCATTCTATTCCTGTAGAACTAACAGGATTTCTATAGCCTATATGTTATTCCGGTGTATAAGGAATAATTGTGCCAAATTTCATCGATATTGGTTCAGAGGAGCGCCGTGAAAGAGTAACAAACATACATCTATATGCACAAACTTTCGCATATATAATGTTAGTAGGATATAGTTTAATATATCAAGACATATATTAAACTCTGACACATAATTAATTTAAAGATGATCTGAAGCTAGCCTAAACTATAAATTTCTCTCTTTTGTGTTAAGCAAAGTTGATCATTAATCATCATCCTCCTGCCCTTATCCCACTTTAAGTGGGGTCGGCACAACATGTTACAAACATGTTGTCACATGATTTGGCTACGACGACGGTTTTTTACGACCGGCCGCCAGCCTGACGTCAACTTGCCTTAGTCGCCTTTTGCGACACCTCGGTAAGAAAGAGGGTGATCTATTCTACTCAGCCGTATACCACACGGCGGGTCAACTCACCTTAGTCGCCTTTTACAACACCTCCGTAAAAAAATAGGGTGGTCTATTCTACTCAGCCGGATACCACACGGCTATTGAAGATGATATGAAGTTAGCCTACATTATAAATTCTGCTCTTTTGTTATAAGTAAAGTTGATCATTAATTATGTCTCAGAAATGTATATGTCTTTGTATAGATGGTAATTAAAGATATTAAACTTTGAGATATTAAACGTCGTCAGTACTGTCATGCTGAATTATCTAGATCGCTATCAGTTGATATAATATATTAATATATTCGTATTCATATTTCATGAATCATTAAGGATTGTTAAATAACACTCAAGTCAACAGCTAACTGTCAATTTATGTTAAAGCTTTCAATTGATCACTAAAAGTACGATCCTTTAAAAATACGGACTAAAAGAAACTTAATTATAACGTTTTTAGTTTAGTTTAATGTGCTATTAGCTAATTAAATCACTCACGAAAAGCTATCTGTTCAGATTGTTTTAATGTGAAGGAACTGGAGATTTCTAGAGAATTCTAGGACATAGGTTAAACTTTAGTTAACCTTGTAACAGTTGGCTGATCTGCCTCAATTTTTTACTGATTTTTTTAAGAGCTGCCGAAATGCTCAAGGCAAAATTTCTGTTGTAGGAGTAATACTTTAAAGTATAGCGACTGTTTATGGTGGCTTAAATAAGAAATACTAAAAGATATTGTCTAGCAGTGTAAGAAGACGTGGACGTAGCTTAAAACGTTGGACGGACCAGGTCAAGGAGGCTCCCCATCCCCCTTTATTATGCTGACGGAACACGACGGAAAATAAGGACAAGCGAAACACCATTAGTGTTCTAGAAAGAGCCACGATTCAATAACTGACGATCGATACGATTTTCACGGTAATTAGTGAAGGACTTTTTTAAAATCTTTTTTATTTATTTACAACAAAAATGTATCTATCTAAATCTATCTTAAGCTTTTAACACGCTAGGACTATACAAATCGTGCCCACTTGGAATGATCCCAAGAATGCTGGCAGCGTTTCTGCGTTGAATCGCTAAGCTGATTCTTTGTGCGAAAAAGGAGCCAGCCTTCTTGTCACCTGACGAGGCAATTAACCGAGGTGTTAAAACATATCTAATTTTTTACACTTTGACTCCATGGCCCTAGGGTCTCAACTGCAATCGACACAAATATATAACTCTCGATGAGAGATGCATCCTTCCGCCGTTTACCGGATTTGACTCCAGGTCTTGACGCTGATATGGGACGAGGCTAACGTATCAACGCATGTTGCATCCCACATTGAAGGATTAAAAACTATGTCAATGGCGGTGAGTGTACTGGTCAGCAGCAGATCGTGAAATACCAAGAGAGACCACGGATTAATCGATCATTGCGTGTCTGAAAGTTGAGTCATAACCGCATCACGATTAATGTTTTAAAAAAACACATACAGCTGTGATTTATAAGAGGGATCTTAAATTTTAATGATGGGATTATTCAATTGATTCTTTAAAATTGACTATTTAATTTTCAATTTTCGATGATATCCGGCTAGACTAGACCGCCCTCTTTCTTACCAAGGTATCGTAAACGGCGACTAAGGTAAGTTGACCCGCCGTGTGGTATCCGGCTTTATAGAATAGACCGCCCTGCCTCTTACTGAGGTGTAGTAAGTCAACGATCGTTTCGCCCCGTAACCAAAGCATCATCAGGAGACAGGGTCCACGCAAAGCATTTGCTTTTTGCTATGTTTTGCGATTTGTCGTAAAGCATCCTCAGACAATTGAAACTGGATCCTTTGAAGCAACAATCGGCGCGTGCTACATTTTTTTTTTTTTAAATTGACTAATACTGTTAGGCCCTAATGACTTTGACAGCGTCAAGGACTGGTGAGCGCAGAAGCTTCCCGGGACATTTTTCCATGCACGCAATTTTCTTAAAACGTCGTTTAAATTGAGTGCAATAAATGAAAAAAAAATAGAGTGTAGTAATCTACTACACTCTATTTTACACTGGCAATGATTTGAAATATTTAATCTACCATGAATCACCAAATGACGTTAGTTTAACGACAAGTAGGTAAAAGTAAAATGTACGCCGACCTTGATCATGAGATTACCATCATGTGGAATACTCGGTCAATGTACTAATATCGAATAGCCTCGACCAACACTTTAACAGCCTCTCACTAAATTGATACCTGTATTTAAAACGCAATTGTGTTTGAATTTAGGTATATCTGGAACAGTAAAACGGGTATAAGCTATATCCGTTCTTTCTTTCAATGGATAATTTGCAGTTATATCTATAATTATAACCAAAGTATGACGTGTTCTTTGCCAGTTATCAACAAATTCATTAATTTTTCATTATTTTCCTGCCGCCTTATCGCACTCTAAGCGGGATCGACACAAAATGTATTCTTTTTCAATTCTCTCCTTTCATTTGTCCAACTCTAGCGCTACCTCTTTTATTTACATATCATATTTTACCAAATCGACATCTCTTTTCAACGTCGGTCACACATCCATCCTCAATAACATTTAACAGTCACGTGACTGATATTGGTCTAGTTGTTTAATACCAGAAGCGGGTACAATATTTTATATGACTGAAGTTGTAATATTAAAGTGGGTTTTGTCCTGAACGTAGACTCGTACGGCCATTAGATGTCTTATCATTTAGGTAGTTATTCATTTCGTTTTTATTGTGAAGATTTGTACAAAATAGATCCTTAATTTACTGGTTGTACAAACGTGGACTGGTCATAAAAATGGTGGTAGCGTTTTCGCGTTGAATCTTTAAACTTGTGAGAAAAAGGAGCAAGATTTTATCACCTAAGTAGGAGACAACCAGGTTGCTAAGATGGAATTTGTTTTTCAGCTCAGTCTTAATAGTATTATACAAATATTAAACTTCCAATACCAAAAGATAATTGTACTATAGAATTTGCTAAGAAACCTAATTCTCTATTCAAATTATTATAAAAGAATAATTAGTTTCAATTTCTTGGCATAATACGTTTTCGCTTCTGTACTAAATTAACCTTAATACCCCACTTTCAATGAAGATTTTATCGGCATAGCAGTATTTTACGGTTTCTTACTTAATTATGAATCGTTCGATAAATTATTATGAACCTCGTAATGACTAGGGATGTGACTTGAAACGGAAAAATCGATTAACTGAAACTTAATCTTTTTTTTTCCTAATAATCAATTTTCTAATAAATTCAATTTTTGATTCTTTTATATAATAATAAAATGACCAAGTTAATAAATAATTAGAAAAATGATTCATTAAAGTAGACTGGCAAAAATAATAGAACAGATTCGCCGTTTGAAAATTCGATGAAAATGTGTAATTTAGTTACTTTGGATGAAATATCCAACAGCGCTATCTAATGCAATATTTTAACTAAAAAAATTAAAAGAAAGGATAAACTGAAAATAGGGATAAGACGATTATTAAATCGATTTATTGAGATTTTTTATGATTATTTTTTAATATATTGATTCATTAAAAATCAATGAAACAAATTGTAAAAAAATGTAATTGTAAAATAAATGATAAAAGTCAACACTTATAGAGCAAAAATTATCGATAAATTTTAAAAATTGATAATTATTTCACATCGCTAGTAATGAGCGTCTGTTATTAATTTCATCAGTTAAGAAGGTGCAAACATAAGATTGTTTTTATTGATATTAAGTGAAACCTTTTGTATTGATCGTATCCGTAATACAGGGAAGCATTAACGAAGTTCTGCAATTTATTTATCTGTTTTATCGTTGCAATGTAAGCATTTATTGACCATGTACTTATATAGTTTTCTTTTTTAAATAATGTTCATTTCAAGTTGATTCAAGGAAATGTTCTGGAGATTGTTGTAACAATTATTGAGATCATTGATTTATGCTTAAACTTCAAATATTTTTTATTTAATTCAAGCAATTTGAATCAACTTTTGTTCCAAGTAAAGCAAGTTATTCGATAGTTGCTCACTACAGAGTTAATTTTTTACGTTTTAGTTACATTTTTCATTAGTGTCCAGTGCGAATAAACCTACGAAATTATTTAATCGAAATTAAACTTTTTTTATAGTCTTAAGTTCTAAAGACGTATTAAGTTCTTGGTGTATGTGTGGTATTCGGTTTATAAGAATGTACTACTCTCATATTTACCGATGTGTCTTAAAAAGTGAATAAGATAAGTTGACGTCAGGCAGGCGGCCGTAAAATTACTTGCCGAAACAGGTTACAATATGTTTAAAACATGTGCCGTCCCTTAGAGTGAGATAAGTGCAGAAGAATTATTATATTTAGCCAAATTCAATAATTTTCTACTTTTATCAAACGTAAAGTAAGCCTATTTTTATATTGGTTTCTTCTTTGTCTATTAAATACATCGCTAAATCTTCTTAGGAGTATTGATGACAAATAATTTACAGATATTTTGGAATTTATAGATAGTTTGTGCATGTGTTTTTACGAATCCTGGATGTATCAGGTATGAAAACGGATTGTCCGCTCTACATTTAGCATTATATATATTTTTAGTCTACTTCATCTCGGATTATAATTCCATTATTACTTTTATATTGAGGACGAAATCACAATTTTAAGAACTCAATTGTTGTATATCGTTAGTACAGGTCAAAGGAGTATTTTTTGTTCATCCTTCATTTATGTTTTGATGAAGCAAACATCAATGTGATTTTTGATTTGTAATTGACGACTGGAGAGCGATATGTTCTTTTTATCTCTGCATTGAAGACCATGAGAATGTGAGAGGGGAAATAAATATATTGCTCAGTGAGCGAAATTCCAAATATTTATTTGGGAGGGTCGAATTATTCGATATGTTCAACAGGATCAAATATAGGAAGTGCTCAATCAGCTATTGTAATGTTGATATTCGTATATACAAAATATCACGACGTAAAATATCCATCCGTGGTACTTGGTCACGAGTTTTTTACGGTGCATTACCGTCCGTGTAACTGATATATACATTAGCTGAGTAATCTCGTGTATTTTATATTATGACAATAGCTGGTCATGCTATAGACAAACATCATAGATAGAATTTAGGAACACTCTCTGTAGATACTAATTACGCCGTGTGGTATCCGCGTGAATAGAGTATAGTACCACCCTCATTTCTTATCGAGGTGTCGTAAAAGGCGACTAAGGTAAGTTGACCCATTACGTGGTATCCGGTTTAGTAGAATAGATTACCTTCTTTCTTACCGAGGTGTCGCAAAATACGTCTAAGGTAAGTTGATGTAAGGCAGGCGGCCGGTCGTAAAATACGTAGCCAAATCATATGACAACGTGTTTGTAACATGTTGTGCCGACCCCACTTAGAGTGGGATTAGGGCAGGAGGATGATGATCTCTATAGATACTTAGTATAAAATGATGTTACGTTTATGTACAACGGTAGTCAAACTTTTTGGGAAGCTTCGACTTTGATTCCGAGAGATCGAAACTTTCGATTATTTTATATTTCCGATTCCGATTTCAGTACCGATTAAGTTATGTATGTACCTAAGTTGCTAAATATGATTGAAGAGACTATAAATACTAATATTTAATTGGTTAGTTAGCAAAAGCTGAAGCCTAAAGCCGGATTTACCCAACGTTACCCAGAGTTACGTAAAAAAGCCTTATGCTTTCTTGATAAAATTTTCTCACTGTTTCACCGTGTCTCTGTTTTTTACTATATCTTTATGTTTCTCCACTATATTTATAGTCGATGATGAGTGTCTGTGTGTATGTGTATTTAAGTGCATAGGAATATAAACATTATATAGGATCAAATAGCATTGCGAGCGAATTTACTTAAAAGTATACCGATTTTTTTATCGTTAAGGATCCACCGCATTCAATCTATTTATTTATATTTCAATATCATCCTAGGTTTTACAAATACATCCTTACTAAAATACACAACTCTGTTACTACGATCCATAAAAACAAAATCCTGTCGTTGGAAAATATATACCTTTACTGTATCTGGTATTGACATGTCTGTCGCCCTAGTTTTATTAAACGGCCATGTTGCTCCAAAAAGAAAGCAGTTTTGTAGTTTTGTTGATGTAATACTAACACTTACTTTTATTATACAATTTACAACATATACTACAACAATCATACAACAATCATAATCATACAGCATAAACGCATATATACAATGGTGCATACAAATTTTCATATATCTGTTTCGTTTAAATATATCTTAAAAACTTGGAGTAGTAGTCGTTGCATGTAAAACCAGGCAACATATATATTTTAGAAAGAATGTTACGGATCTTCGACTCTGATTCCGGAAGGTCGCTTCCGATTCATATTTACGAATCCTGTATTGACTAATCATTTATAATCAAGGACATTATGTACAAAGATTATTTGATTAATAAATATTGTTATTGATTATTGAATAAATTTTAAGTTTTAAAGACACTGAAATTTATTTAAAATTTTACATACTTAGGCTTATTTTGAATTAAAATTACTAAAAACTTAATTGTTTGTATTATTTTGTTGGCCTTTTAATAATTTACTTCACCTACCATTCCAACTATGACTTTAATAATTCGAATTTAAAATCTTGACTCTGGTTCCGGTAAACCGTAAAAACTCCGTAAGGAATATAAATACTTGTTACGAACATTATAGTTGAATAGAAGCTTGCAGATAAAGTATCAATAAAATAGTAAAATATTTCTAACAAATATAAAATACAGTGGGATGTCTAACCCAGTTTTATTTCTTTGTCTGAAAATGTCAAGATCTTATCTCGGAAGATTATTTTTTGCTACTTTTGCTTTAACTTATTGCAAGGTATTTTAATAAGAATAAGACAGACATCTTCATGAAATAAATAACAACAAAAAAGATCTAGCGAAAATATTAACGGTATTTAAAATCGCTTGACTTTTCGATTTAAGCTCACTGGGTATAAGCTGTTATAGAGAATTTCGATTTTATACCTTGGTTAACCACAATTCAAGAGATTTTATGCGAAACAATGCGGTTAAAGCATAAACTTCAAAATCTCACAACATTCTGATTATATAAATGCAAATTCTAAAATATTGAATACATTGTTATATTACGCAGATTGTTATTAAAAATAATAAAAATACTTAATCCGTAATCTATTCCGGTGATAAGCCATAGCGCAATCTAATAATATATATTTTTTATATATTATTCTCTACTCTAAGTGGGGTCGGTATAACATGTTATAAACATGTTGTCACATGATTTGGCTACGTATTTTACGACCAGCCGCCTGCCTGACGTCGATTTATCTTAGTCGACTTTTACGACACCTCGGTAAGAAATGAGGGTGGTCTATTCTATTCAGCTGGATACCACACGGCGGTTTTGTTAAGGAAAATAATATAAATAAATAAAATAATAATATAAAATAATATCGTTTTGTATCACAGTATTTCGCAACGTAACTAACACTATAAGCTATTCGTTAATCAACCTAAGCTTTCGTGCTTAACTCTAGAGACAGTCCGGAATTTAGATCAATTTCCTAGGAAATAGCTATTTCCCATAAACCTGCAGCAATTTAGTACGACATCAAACTAGTTGGTTACTTAATCAGGGCCACTCATGTACATGGAACCGCGTAAACTATTTTATCATGTTTCATTAATGTATGCATACATTTCACAAATACCCGCCGTGTGGTATCCGGCTAAGTAGAATGGACCACCCTCATTTCTTATTGAGGTGTCGTAAAAGACGACTAAGGGAAGTTAACCCACCGTGTGGTATACAGCTGACCAGAATAGACCACACTCATTTCTTACCGAGGTGTCGTAAAAGGCGACTAAGGAAAGTTGAACCATCATGTGGTATTCGGCTAAGTAGAATAAACCACACTTATTTTTTACCGAGGTGTCGTAAAAGGCGACTAAGTTAAGTTGAACCACCGTGTGGTATCCACCCTCATTTCTTACCGAGGTGTCGTATAAGGCGACTAAGGTAAGTTAATCCGACCGGAAAATTACTAGCCAAAACATGTAACATGTTTAAAACATGTGCTGCTCACACTTATATTAGATAAGGGCAGGAGAATCTGTATAGTAAAATTGACGTTTGAGTGGGGATTATAAAATATTTATTCTATAATATTATTAATCAATGAGAATGTAGTCCGTGAAGGTTAAATTGCTTGTCAATTTCCGTCAAAATAACTTACAAAAGCCTACCAAAACCAGAAATCAGTGAGAATCTTGTTATAAAATATTATACGTTTTCTTATATAGTCCAAGTCATAATACACATGCAATTTCTTTGTTATCGTCGAAAAAGATTTATTAGTTAAAACTAAATCTGTAAAAAATTATATAGTTATTATACTAGAGTGGGGGATCCAAAGTCTGTAAGTGATAGAATACAATAAATAATGAAAGGAATTATACCAATAGGTTGTTTGCTTTTGGTTGTTGACTTCTATTGTGTGGAGCGAAATTAAAGTGATGCAGGTGGAGCTATATTTATTGCGATACGTAATGCACGTTAGCTTATTTATTAACGACTGAATAACAAATTACAAATTGCATCTGTTACTGACATCCGATATAATGACGCTGCGGTACAGGAATAAATAAGGGAAGATAAAACTCGTATCATTCATCTTTGTCTAAACACACATAAAAAACAGGCATTTGCTTTTTCTTTATTTTTCTTTAATTGTAATTTGGCACATTTTAGGCTAGCTAGTCCTTCTCTAGTATACTCTACTTCTGAAGAGATAAGTAAATCGTTATTTGTTTTTGATTAATTTAGTTGCATAAATATATCGTTAAATAGATCAAGTGAATAGATAGTTCACACACCTTAACAAATACTAGCTTCTACCAGCAACTTCGTTTGCGTGGACTGTTGTCGCGTGAGGTGTCGATAATAGATGGCGCTTTTCGATGTCATGCTATGCTCGTAGAACAAACAACAGCCTATATGCTACCACGGTGTATAAGGAATAATTGTGACAAATTCAACCGATATTGGTTCAGCGGACTCGCCGTGAAAGCCTAACCAACATACATTCATACTCACAAATTTCGCATTTATATATTAGTAGGATATGATATATTGAGGAAGCTTTAAATTTCTTTCTGAGTTTCTTCTTTCTTTATTCATTTTTTATTTTGTCGCGAACATACTTATAGACAGACGTGGCGGGAGATTTCGATTCATAATATGTAATAAGATATATAAGTTTTCCCATCTAAATTTAATTAGAAAATAATAAGTTAAACATAATAAAAGCTTTTAACAAAACTTAACGTCCCTACTGTTTACCGTTCAGGATTTATCTCGTCTGGACCTGGCAGCATCAGGTCATGCTTATCATAAACATTCATTGTTATCGAATTACCATTACAGCAGTTTAAAAACACTATTAAGGAGAGCCTGATACAGAAAGCCTACTATACTGTTGAGGATTATTTAGACGATAAGAATGCGTAGATATTGTTCGACCCTGTACAAGATAGAAACGATTAAATGTAACTAGCATTAAGAATGATATTTTTTAAAAATAGCAACCGCCGAGTTTCTTGCTGGCTCTTCTCAGTAGGAACAGCTTTCTGAACCAGCAGTAGAGTTGACGATCCAAAAGCACTTGTTTACAAGTTTATTTGAATAAAGAATATTTTGAATTTGAATTTGAAACTGAACCAGTTATGTTTTAGCTCAATCAGAAACCGGGAAGTGTAAATTTAACTAGCAAGATTCCACCTTCACAAAATATAAGGCAAATTAAATAAAAGCTTTTAATTAAAGCTCATTAGATAACTAGACTTAACATGTACTATCATACGAGACTACTGCAGCTAATTATATGTTAAGTAATGTATGACGACACTGGCATTTCGCGGTCTGATAGAAATGTTGGTTGAGTTGCTAGCTCAGTTTACTTATAAGATCGATTGCCTAAGAGTTAGAATACTAAAAAATATACATAGAAGGTGGAAAATTTGAGTTTATTAATTTATTTATTTATTATATTTAGAAAAGAGGAAGAAAAGTAAAAAGCACATGTATCAAGGCAGACTTATCCCTAAAAGGGATCTCTTCCAGTCAACCTTTGTGTAACAGAAGGAAAAGGACAAGAATTGAAGAAGAAAGAGAATACGGGTGATATAGAGAAAAAGAAAAAGTTTATATAAATTGAACTATTAAATCTATTAATTAATTTTGGTAAAATAAATAGATGAAAAGATGCTACTAATATATAATTACTTAAGATAAATATTTTCTACACATTTACACATGTCGTTTACACATCTCCAAATTTACTATTCTTCGTTTACTGCAGATAGATAAATTACGTCATACATAAAACAGATTAAAGAATCTTTAACAATCATTCAAATACGCTAATAAAAAAATGTTTTATTTATCTTATACAGTTATACTGTAGTTTACTAAATATGCCCACGTGGAAATCAGTGTGTGAAAAAGTTTTCCGCGACCTTGCGGGAATTCTAATGTAATGCTCTATTAGGTTAAACCTTCCTCAAGAATTACATTAATAAAAACTACACAAGAATCCGTTCAGTAGATTTTGAGAAAATCGATCCCATACAGACAGAGAGCTTTTGGGGAATTTGTTGTATAATGTGTATAGATTATACTTGTTTTTACTACTCCCAAATCATCATTCCCCTACCCTTATCCTACTCCAAGTGGGGTCGGCTCAACATGTTGTAATCACGTTGTTAATTCCTTTGGCTCGTTATTTTACGACCTGCCTGCTTGACGTCACTTACTTTAGTCGTTTTTTACGACGACTAGGTAAAGAAGACGGTGGTCTATTTAGTTCGGTTAGATACCACTCAGTGGGTCTACCTACCTTAGTCGCTTTTTACGACACTTTGGTAAGAAATAAGGGTGGTCTATTCTACTCAGCCAGATACAGCAGATCAACTTACCTTAGTTGCTTTTTAAGTCATCTCGTTAAAAAATGAAGCTGATATAATCTACTCACTCCGATACCACACGGCGGGTCAACTTACCTTAGTCACCTTTAACGACAACTTGGTAATAAAAAAAGATGGTCTATTTTACTCAATCGGAACCACACGACATATTAGTAGGATAAAACCTATCAATATTACCGCACAAATGACATTTATATTAAATAATAGAACATTGCTCGTGATCTAGATTACAATAGATGCACTATAAACTTAGGTTGTATAATATTTTGCTTTTTAACATGTACTGTTGCTCAATAAAACCTTCTGCTTTTTAACCTATTGCCAATAATAACCTTTGAATTTCATATTATAAATTATTGTCAATCAAAATATTGCATATACCATGAACGTCGGCTTAACATTTTATAAACATTACTTTTAATGTAAGCTAGAGACCCATCAGTCACGGTTTGGACAGGATTAGCCTACTTTAAGACCATTGAATTTCTAGACGCCGTACGGGGTTACACCTCTATGCCTTTAACATTTATATAACATGCTTTGGTGTAATGATTACTATAAAACAACTTCTGCCCACGATTTCTTTCCCACTTCAGTACCGACTTGGAAATCTCCTCAACGTTTTTTTAATTGTCATTATCTTTAATATTTTAATGAGTTAATCTTGTATGTATATACAAACATATATAAATATGTATATTTTCGCAATCTCGGAAACGGCTCCAACGATTTTCCTAAAATTCAGCATACATGGGGTTTTTTGGGGAAATCGATCTAGTTAGGTTTTATTTAAAAAAAAATTGATCCCTGTTTTTGGGAAAAAAAAAATTACATTGAATATATAAAACACTATTTTTGCCGAAAACTGTCAAGTCGGCGTAGCTTATTCGGGAACGGGTGGTCTCTAGAAATGAAAATGCCTAGAATCGAGCCCTACCTATCCAATTTTTTTTTTTTGCAAAAATTTACCGAGAAAAGCTCAATAAATCATACCTTATACGTGCAAATAAATACATCTCTAATCGTGGAATAAAGCAAAAATTATAGTATTTTTTTATGAAACTCCGCAAAGTAATTAAATGAATAGCATTTCCGCTATCGCTAATGATAGCAACTGCTGTCTGAGATGAAACACGGAAATGTTAATTAGTTATTTAACCAAAAATGACATGATACTAATTAATATAATGTACATGAAACAATGCAATTATTTTGCACACAATGCACGTTTAGTTCCGTCACTCTAACATTCTCAGGAGATAGACTTAGTTAAAATAGTTAGGCATACGGGGAACGGCTAATGGCGATGCGTCAAGCATTCAGCATATCTTACTGATTCTTCTATGTACATAGGTTTATTACTAACTTCCGATATATAAAGCTTAAAAAAGTAACATATATATGTATGTAAGAATTATACTTAAATGTTAAAAGCTATATATTTCGAAAATTATTATCACTGTAAGAAAAAACTGTATGAGAAGTTAGGAACCTTAATATGTGATGAGACATATATACTCACACACACACAAACACATACTTAAGCACTCAAGAAACACAAACCACACACACGTTTACATATTTTTATTTATTGAGCTTGAGATTAAATTTGAAGATTAAGTTTGTAATTAGCTTGCAGCTAACTATGATTTAGGCTTAAATTTTTGTAAATAGCTGTAAGCTTTATTTAGTAAAAAAAAATTGAATGTGTATGATTACATTACATGTATATAGATAGCTATGCAAGGATGGAGGTTTTAAGTACAGGCATTGCTTGCTTAAAAGGAGCTTCCAATCACTAGGATTAGTTTTAGAATAACATGTAAAATAGTTTTTGTAAATGAAAAAAATAAAAAGGTTAGCCGTGAAAGCGTAATTGACAGACAGATTTTTGCATCTATAATTTGCATAAGGAGGAAAAGAATACGAATTTAATTTTATATACACGATAAAAAACGATAGATGCTGGTTAGGAGGTAATCATTTGAATTATGTAACGCGTACCGATTTTTTATCACTTAGTTTATAATTTATTTTTGATGGTACCGATTAACATTGAAACTAGACGTGCAATAAATCAACACTAATTTTATAAGTATGAAAGTCTGCCTATCCGCCTTTCTGTTTGTTACTCTGAAGCAATATTTATGAAATTTGGTATAATTGTACCTTACAAGGGCAAAAGCTTATAGCCGCCATGTGGCATCCAGCTGAGTAGAATAAACCACAATTATTTCTTACCGAGATGTCGTAAAAGGTGACTAAGGTAAGTTGACATCAGATAGGCTGGTCGTAAAAAACTAGCCAAATCATGTGACAACATGTTGATAACATGTTGTGCCGACCCCACTTAGAGTGGAATAAGGGCAGGAGATGAAGGGTAAAAACTCATAGTACATAATTGAAGACATTTTATTTATACAAAAATTGTTTAAACCAACAAAACAATAAATAAGAGAACAATATCTTATGTATTATTACTCGCATGTCATGAAGCTGAAGTGGAAATGATTGGGACAAGTCGTATGAAGAACTAATGCGTGACTCCGCACGGAAATTTGGATTGACGAACCTCCTACGAGTCGGACAGATGACTTCAAAAAGGTCCAAAAAGTACATAAGCAATTATGGTAATATCTTATGGAGACTGTGTCATACAACATTACTACCTATATTTGATTTTACCGATAGTTGAATCGTAAATAAAACAAAAATCGCATTTTAATAGATACGTTCCTATTGACACCCGGCGTATTTCCAATACACAGTTTCGGGTCCAATGAATATGCCTAGTGACCTTTGTTTGATTGTATTGGTATATGTGGTAAAAGTAAAAGTAAAAACTGAATCCTACACTGTCAGAGTCGCGGGCGGATGCTAGGCTCAGAAGTGACCTTGATATGACTAACACTTAATAGGTTATTGCACATCCTTTAGCTACTGTATGTTAAGGATTTGTACTTCGCCGGCGAAGACGAGGTCATAGTTTTCTGACGTCGGTCGGCCGTGGCTTCTCGCCATACTCCCGACGCCATAATAATTAATCGTCATACTATTAGCCCTCCACTACACGTCGCCCTAAGCCGTGGTCCGGCCTCACAGGAGGCACCCTTAGGACGACGTTCTCCGAGCTTCTGCGCTCTAATTTCCGCATTTCGGAACTTCGACGATGCTTCTGCGTTCGCCCGTCCCGTTCTATGCACAGGAGTTTAGTTATGATGGCTGAACGGTGTGTTGTACTCATCTGTTACTTATTTAAAAATAATTCCTTCGACAGTAATTTAATTTCTTTTTTCAAATTAAATAGGATATCTCTATTAAATCTTATTTAGCATTTATAAAACTTAATTTAATCTATAATTTTAATAGGTCACATTTAATTCCTGGACCATGCTAAAAAGGAATGCTACGGTCCAGAAAAATACAATAAATATTCCATAATGTCCGTAGAATCAAGCAGTTTTAATACTTGAGATATTCACTGGCCCGTTGGAGCAGTGGGTAGTGGACCTGCCTTCAGCTCCGCGGGTCGCGGGTTCGATTCCCGCCGAGGGCAAACATTTTCTATAAATGATTTTGTTGGTCTTTGAGGCTGGGTGTATATTTGTATTTAAGTATGTATTTAAAAAATATATAAGTATATATTCACCAGTTGTCTGTCACCCATAACACAAGTATTAAGTTACTTACTTTGGGGCCGGACGACCGTGTGTGTAAATGTCCCATATATTTATTTATTATTATTTATTATTTCTAAGAACAATGATGTCCAGGACTGAGGTATCAGATAGTTGAGATACAAGCTGCAAAGATTTTTAGTGATGGCTTTCAATTTATTTAAAAAGTATTCTAGCAAAAGAACTACAAAGAACCCGAATCGTGATAGAAATTAGGCAAAGCTATCGTTCCGCTTTCCAAAGGTAAGTTACTATAGAAATATATAACATTGAAGTACTGACATATTATTTAATTGTTAAGATTGTCTTTCATTCTAAAGATAAGTTATTAATATAAGCATATTTAATGCAATGACATAACATTGGATTGTTCTTGATCTACGAATGAGACTCCCGATGAATTAATCATTAATGTATATTGTATATATTTTTTTATTGATAACAGGTTTGTACTTGACCACGATCTTAGATGTTTAGTGATGATGCAATCTGACAAAGATCTCGGTAGCTTTATAGAGGAAGCAAGATTAAAAATTTTCTCCTTTTCTTAGATTTTGCGTTAATCCTAGGGTATGGATGGAACGTATGGAACTTTAACCTTAATGTAATCTTTTGCGAATGTCAAGGTGCTTTGCGATTTTGAAGTGAAGTCTTTCTCCTGATGATGCTTCGGTTGCGGGGCGAAACGTTTGTATAGTTTGTGATACTGAACGTGTGTAGTGCTTGTGTATTGTGATGGCGGTGGTGGAGGTTTGTGCATGTGTTTTTACGAATTGTGCATGTATTGGGTATGAAAAAGGATAGTCTACTCTACATTTAGTACATATTTTCTGTCGACTTTATCGCGGATAATAGCAACATAATTTTATTATTACTTTTGTATTATGGATCTCCGTAAAGTTACGCCTAATTCTATAAAGTATGTTACAGCATCAAAATGTAGGTAGCAAAAACATTTGGTGTAAACGAAACGAGTAAACGCATTTTGGGCGGCGATGACCCATAAGGGGTTTTCCTAATAGAAAAGACATAAGTAAAAAAAATTAATTAGCATGCTCTTTTCAATGGTTTTCGAAAAAGTCAGAGTTCGCAATTAGTTCTGCGTCTGAGTAACCAATATTGCCAGAAATAAAACTATTGCGAACGTAAAAAGAATAGGTAATCAAAGGAACAAGAATTTATTACCATAATTATTTGGAACTAAATTATTTGTGTTCAGCTAGCCTTAATTAAGGCAAAAAATTCGACATAATGGACATAAGAAGGTCATATTAAATCAAATTTTTGATGCAGTAATATTGTATACACTTTTTTAGATTCACCTAAATATATGTGCTTGTTAAGACGATGCATATTACGATTGTATATTCTAGATGAGTAAAACCGCCGTGTGGTATCCGGCTGAGTAGAATAGACCACCCTTATTTCTTTCAGAGGTGTCGTAAAAGGCGGTTTAGGTAGGTTGACTCGCCGTGTGGTATCCGGCTGAGTGGAATACACCAGCCTCATTTCTTTCCGAGGTTTGGTAAAAGGCGACTAAGGTAAGTTAACGTCAAGCAGGCAGCCGGTCCTAAAATACCTAGCCGAATCATTTAACAGCATGTTAAAACATGTTGTGCTGTTTCCACTTAGAGTGGGATAAGGACAAGAGAATCATGATTTTTATTTAGATGTGACTATGTTATTTAATTAGATATTTAACTATGTAAGTAAAAGTTCCGCTAAACCTACAATATTTTTTCTTTCAAAAGAACCTTTTATATATCGCGTATCGTGATATAAAACCTATATATTTTAGCTTACAGACTTGTTGACGGGATTTTTAAATATAAATATTTTCATTTCTAATAATGATATGGACTGGCCCGTTGGCGCAGTGGGTAGTGAAGCCTTCAGTTTCGCGGATCGCGGGTTCGATTCCCGCCGAGGGTGAACGTATTCTTTAAATGAATTTGTTGGTGTTTGAGCCTGGGTGTATATTTGTATTTAAGTATGTATTTAAAAAATATATAAGTATATATTCACCAGTTGTCTCTCACCCATAACACAAGTATTAAGTTACTTTGGGGACGAATGACCGTGTGTGTAAGTATCCCATATATTTATTTATATATTTGTATAAAAAATTGTAAAACCTAAAATTTATTATTAAAGACAAGCATTTATTAAACTTGTGAACTGCAAACTGTAAAAGAATGCGAGCAAGGGTCGTGGGTTCGGACCCTGGGCAGATACTCTGTTTTTTACAATTAATTGATATTTATAATTAATCAGACTCTGTTTTAATTTTATTGGCTGAAACAAAATAACAATGCCAAATATTTGTTCTTAGATCGCTATCAATTAATTAAATAGTAATTCGCTATTGAAATATGTATTAAATTAACCTGAGCAACTTCCTGATTATTCGCCAACAATGTAGCCGGTCTATGGTATGACATTTATTTCTAGTTGATTTCCATAAATTTATAATACTTCACTACATCATAATTTGAAAATATCATTTTGTTAATTTTAAATCTAGACGCATTAATCTTGAAAATTTTGACTCTGTTAAGTAAAATCAAATAAAAAATCCTATCGTATATTGACAGACCCGTTGGCGCACTGGGTAGTCACTGTGCCTTCAGCACCGAGGGTCGCGTGTTCGATTCCCGCCGAGGGCCAACATATTCTATAAATGAATTAGTTAGTATTTAAGTATGTATTTAAAAATTATATAAGTATATATTCACCAGTTGTCTGTCACCCATATCACAAGTATTAAGTTACTTTCTTTGGGGACGGACGACCGTGTGTGTAAGTGTCCCATATATTTATTTATTTATTATTTACATATCAAACTTAGATACGAGTAACTTCAAAGGTGCTTAGATGTTGCTACAAAATATCTGAAGTATTTAAAAATGTATTGTATCTTAAGATAAAAGCCTAAACCAAATAAGGCTTTTATCTCGCCTTACTAAAGTTAAATTGAAGGCAATCACTAGATTCGGGTGGGTTAAGTGTTTCGACAAAATAATACATAGAAGAGAGATTAAACAAAATTCAATACAAGATATAAAAGGAGCACCAATTCGCAAATACAGGCTGGTATGTTTGTAATTTATAATATATTTCTAAAATAAAACCGCTTTAAGATAAATAATTAAAAAAATAATGCAAAAGTAATAATAGAATTATTTTGCTATAATCGCGATGAAGTAAAATATTAAATGTATATAATGCTGAATGTAGACAATTGTGGACAATCCGTTTTCATACCTGATACATGCAGATTTCTTTTGCGACTTTGTCGTGGAGTCTATCTCCTGATGATGCTTCGGTTGCGGGGCGAAACGATTGTTGAGTTTGTGATAGTGAACGTGTATAGTGTGTATTGTGGTGGCGTGGTGGTGGAGGTTTGTGCATGTGTTTTTACTAGGCCTGCATGTATCAGGTATGAAAACGGATTGTCCACTCTACATTTAGCATTATATATATTTTCTATTTTACTTCATCGCGGATAATAGCAAAATAATTTCATTATTACTTTTGTATTATGGATCTCCGCAAAGTAACGACTAATTCTATAAATTATTAAAAAAAAAAAAAAAATTTAATAGGACTGCATCTAAAAATTATATAAACTTTTGTAAAAACAATATTTAAAAAACGTAAATTATTTCGTATAATCTAACCACAGTTTATTTTTTGCAAACAGCTGTTTCACGTATTCAGTAACCGACAACTACCTTATCTGTCAGTAGGTGGTATAACGACAGCTTATGTAATTTCCTGACAACTTTGTTAATTTATAAGCAGTACTATCTAAATAAGTATGTGCTTTTGCATATATCGGATTAATTTTTTCTAGTAATGAAAAGGAAAGCCGATTACAAGAAATTTGATTATCTGTACATTTATATATTCAAATAAAGAACAGATAAAAAATCAGTTAGTACATAGCTAATACTGTATGGATTATTCAAGGGTTATAACACAAAATGTCGTGTCTCTAAAAGAGATAAATTACGGTTTTGACACCTAGCGCATTAATTCTATAGTTGCACGTATTTCATTATAGAAATATGTAGTTATAATATTTGTAGTTTGACATGACTTTAAAGTTAAGTGAGTAAATCACACTTAACCAGTCCGGGAACAAGGAGTTTATACTATTTTATGACATCACTAGCTGATTTGAATGCAACGAATTCTGCTCCTGTCACTTTAATGTCAAGGTTGGAGAAGGCAGATTAAAAATCATTAAAATAATTCAAAAAATAAAAAATAGCTGGCAACTTACAAATTTAGAAAATTAATAAAAATAATAATTTAACACAGTTAACCTCATTAGTCACTGATATTAATCAATCACAAAATTAAAAAAAAAACTAATTTTTGAACGTAAAACGTACGTCACGAAACGCGCGTACGCCGCGAATGTTGCGGTTATACTAAGGCATTACCAATGATAAAATAAGCAAAGCTTTTATGTAACCTTCGGTTTGAAAGCCGCATTCTTTGCGGTCAAGCGTGGAGTGATGATCAAAGATGTCGCAAGCGGTACTATCCAAATAAACGTATTTGTATTGACCTTTGCAAGGTTTCTAATAGGTAATTGTTGCTGCGTTCGCGCAGATAATAAATGGTATTCACACATAGTGTTGCTACACTAAATTGCATTTAATAATATTTTGTTTAAGGTGTACGAGTATATATTGTTCGTAGATTGAAAAAAGTTTTGTATAAATAATTGTGATATATTTAAATGGAGTATCAAATATATCAATAAGCGATCAGACTTAAACCAAATACTGGATGAAATTCTATTCATTTCTTTTCCATCATCAGTATAAATGATCGATGGTTTTAATGAAAGTTCTTCGGTATGAATGTGTTATAATAGGTTGTATAACTTTTTAAGTATGTTGATAGTTTCTTATTTAAGCGATTTTTTTTTACTTTTAAATTTTTATCATAATAGCTCTCCGTGAAGCACTATATACCTACACTTCTACAGAAATGAGACAGTCAAACTGCATAAATTGAAAAAAACCCAAACATAATTCTTAAGTGAAGATTTATTAATTTATTGTTTTGTATTTTGACATTTTGGTGTTGGATTGACGATGATTTTTGACTGCATTTTATTACTTTATATTATGTACAAATTTTAGCATTTTACTGTTAATTATTTATAACCTAAAAGAACTTATGTCATAAATTAGTTTTGTATATGTAAATTTATTATTGCTTGATTATGGATAATTAATGTTAAAATAATTTTTAATGGAAAACTCATAATTTCACCAGGTTTTGCCCATTACTCTTATTCATATCCAATATAATATTATTAAATAAGAAGACTTCGAAAGAGGTTTTTATAACGAAGTCCAACACAACATTCAATAAAAATACAAAGTAATAAAAAATATATATTCATCAAAGATATATTTATCATGTGTAATATTAACTGAAATAGATGGAAGGAGGAATGCAATTTTTATATGAAATACAAGTTAATGTATTTTTAATTTAAAAAAATACAGATTATATATTTTTAAGCTGAGATAGCCAGTTGGTAAATATGTGTTGTGACTTATCCGACGGTACACAAGTTCAAACCCCGGGTAAACGCTAATGAGTTTTTCTATTAAGGTTCTTTGCCGGTGATATTTATATATATCACCGTTTAAATGTAGGAAAACGTCGTGAAAAAC
The DNA here is from genome assembly GCA_029227775.1 of Morpho helenor. Classification (NCBI taxonomy): domain Eukaryota; kingdom Metazoa; phylum Arthropoda; class Insecta; order Lepidoptera; family Nymphalidae; genus Morpho; species Morpho helenor. Next base: position 4,752,825 of record JARGCU010000032.1, on the reverse strand, counting down.
ATTCAGTTAATGGGATATTAACAGTAACAGTAGAAGATATAAAACATTTAAAAATCCAAACGATATTTATGCATTTAGTTCTCTGCTCAATCATTTATGACATAAAATAATCATTTGATAGTAATTAATGTTACTAATAATACTTCATATGATTACGGTTGAGATTTGTTTTATATGTTATCGTGCTGTTGTTATAAATGATCTTGTAATATATTTTCTAGTACGTAGAACATTAAAATTTCTCAACTACGAGTACATCACTACAAATATTCGTCGATGATTGGAAATATTAGTGATGCGTCGTAAATATTTTCGCCGCAAATTTCACGTTCCACGTAAAATATGCGTTATAGACGATATGCGGGCGCTGCGGTTGCGCGGGAATTTGTTCAATTATATTTTGTAATTTTGTAAATAAATGCACGAGTTGGATAAAATTGATAAATTGATTGTCTTGACTTAAACTTAGTACGCCTTGTCTGGTATTCTTAGTGCATTGTAAATGAACGAAAAAAAAAACGTCTGTATAAAAACCATGATGCAAAAAATTCTGTTAATGTTTGTGGAAAAACAGAAAGCAGATTGCGACTCGTCCGTCAACACGATAAATTTTCAAGTAAACAATGAACACCAAAGTTTACTTAAAAGACAAAAGAGACAGTAAATTTTGGGAAAGCTGTATATGAATAATAATCAAAAACAAAGCATAAAGTTATTTTAAACTTAACTTACACACCCAGTCCGCTTCGCTGTGCTTAATTTAAAGATGTAGTAAAAAACTGTCATTAATAGTTAAATAAAATGCTACGATCGCCATCAAACTTGTAAATACTGTCTGAAAATTTCATTAAGATCGGTACAACAGTTTCGGAGTCTATTAAGGACATACAGACAGATATTCATTTAAATATGAAAATAAATATCATAATGAGTTTTATATAAAACTGATGTGATTAATTGACATAATTCATCAATATCTGGGTGACCGAGCTTCGCTCGGGAATTTTTTACGAAAAAAATTAAAAAACTTAAAATAAAAGAAAAAACAATTATTTAGTTGGGGATCGATCCTTGGCATCCACATTTCTCGAGGCTGCCCGTTACCCGAAAAGGCTACGCCAACTTGACAGTTAATGGCGAAAATTCAATTCAATATAAATGTTAGTGTTTTTTTTAATGCCCAAAAACAGGGATAATACAATAAGGGATAAAACAATATTTTTTTTTACATAAAACCTAGCTAGATCAATTTTTCTCCTCCAAAACCTGCTACCTCCAATGCTGAATTTCAGGAAAATCGTTGGAGCCGTTTCCGAGATTCGGAAAATATATATATATACAAGATTAACTCATTTAAATATAAAGATACCTGTTGGGGTTAAGGAATATATTCTGCAATCCTTTTCGCCTACACTTACATACTATAGGGTCTTTACTAGACAGTGGACGTTCACTAGCTCATTTTTTAAACCAATATTTTATTGGTTAGATGACTAGAGAAGTTACAATAGAATTATTAACACCGAAATAATTCTAATATAACTTATGTACTATGGAATTCCGAAAAGTAACGCCTCCTTCTATTATTCATTAGATGCGTAAATAAATAAGAAAAATTTTATAATATTATAAAATAGAACAATGATGTAAGAGAATGCATTTCATTTAATTATTATAACGATTTTGCGGTTGCATTCGCGGTTGCAATCGTCATTTATATTATGGCCAATATATTTTCTTAATATAATGAAGGTTAGTAGAGCATGACTAAAATGAAGTCAGCTGTTGTAACTGAAGCCGTGAGGTTTAGTAGAATAGACCACCCTCTTTCTCCTGCATGCTATATATATATATATATGTAAAGAATATAAATTCTTTTTAATTTTGATATGTACACATCTCAATTTTAAATTTGGAAAAGGAAACGAATTGACGCCGTCAAAAGAAAAATGTTTAAAGCAAATATTAACAGGATTGATATAATGTAAATATTTAAAGGCAAAATATAAACTTTATTGTCGTTTCTTTGATTTTTCAGGTACTTATATTAGTTTTAGTTTATAGTGTATAGTGTAAATATAGTTATTAAGACGAATAAAAATAAATCTTTGATTTTTCAGAGCAACACACTTTTTTATTTTGCCGCTCCAAGAAAATTACTTTATATATATATATATATATATATATATATATATATATATATATATATATATATATATATATATATATATATATATATATACAAGATTTACTCATTTAAAGATACTTAAACTTGTTGTTTTCGGTCCTGGTCAGCCGGGACTGTTATTTCAGTGGTTTACAGGACTCTTTCATGATTATGCTCAGCGATCTCCTTCCTAATCATGGCTTTACAGAAGGAGATCATGGCTTTCCAAGCTCTATCACCTCTCAACAAGGCAAATACTTGTAAAGAACCGTCACGACTTATCAGGACACTCTAAGGATAGAGTATGAAATAGATTTAATACTCCTTTTATTAAAAAAAAATAGTTTTTAATGACTAATTTTATAAATTAATTGTAAATGACATTTTCATAATTAACAACTGGCTTGTTTAGAAGTTTCTTGTTTTGGCTTGTTTAGAATTTAACCGCAACATTAAGAAACATGAAGTTACTGATGAACAAACTTAACTGTATTTTATACATTGTATTAATAATCACGTGACTAGTCAAATAAAACAGTTTTATTAAGGTCAGACAATATAAATATCTACATTCAGACAAAATGTCAAGACAATAATTCGTAAGACATCATTTTGCCATAAAATATTAGCATAATTCAAGGAAGTATTAAGCGATTTAATTTTGATATATACACGGACAATGGAACACACCGTGTGGTATCCGGCTGAGTAGAATAGATCACCCTCATTTCTTACCGAGGTGTTGTAAAAGGCGACAAAGGTAAGTCGACCCGCCGATCGTTATCCAGCTGAGTAATAGATGGCGCTTTTCAATGTTATACTATTCCTGTAGAATTAACAGGGCTTCTATAGCCTATATATTATAACTGTGTATAAGGAATAAGTTTGCCAAATTTCATCAATATTGGTTTAGCGGATTTGCCGTAAAAGAGTAACAAACATACATCCATACTCACAAACTTTCACATTTATAATATTAGTAGGGTTGTCTGATTCTGCTGCAAGGACATGCAAATGTTTTAAAAGCTTTTATTTATTACCTCTTCTCTCCGTTTTTGGAGAGAAGGTTTGGAGCTAAGACCTACCACGCTGCTCTAGTGCAGATTGGTAGGTTACACATATCTCCAGAATTCTCTAGAGATATGCAGGTTTCCTCACGATGTTTTCCTTCACCGAAAATAAATTGCAATTATCAACTAGACACATAAGTTTTAACAGAAAAACTCATTGGTGTCCGTGACCTCCTCGAAAGAGTCGCTCGGTGTTACCGCTGGGCTACCAAAGCTTTTTTTATTTATTAAAAGCTTTTAATATATTAAACTTATTCTTATTAATGCTAAAATATCTGAATAATATACACAATAAATTATCAGTATACATTATTATTTCCACAAAAGGCGTGCGATACTTTCATTTAATCGTGTTAATATATTTTCACATTTTATGTTATTTTATGTTAACCTTTTAACTCTATAACTTTTAATAATGGAAGGTCACACAATGGCAATAATAATATGAGTGGAATTTATGGTAGTGTTCATAAGTCTTGCATATTGTTTTCCGGAATGCTTGGTGTTTGTTTATAAACGCACGTGTGCCTGTGTAAATGAGAAACAATGTAGCAAATCTAATTAAAACAATGTTTTATTACTATACAACATAATTATGCCGCCGTGTAATATCCGGCTGAGTGGAATAGACCACCTTCATTTCTTTAAGAGGTGTAGTAAAAGGCGACTAAGGTAAGTTGACCCGCTGAATAAAATAGACCATCCCCATTTCTTACCGAGGTGTCGTAAAAGGCGGTCGATCGTGAAATACGTGTCCAAATCATGTGTCAACTGTCAACATGTTGTGCTGACCCCACTTAGAGTGGGATAAGGGCAGGAAGATGATTTTTTTATTTCTTACCATATGTAGAACCCCGCCGTGGTATCCCGCTGAGTAGAATAGACTATCCTCATTTCTTACTGCGGTATAAAAGCCGACTAAGGTAAGTAGATGTCAGGCAGACAGCCAGTCGTGACATAACTAGCCAAAACATGCAACAACTTGTATTAAACATGTTTAAATAACCATTGTGCTATTTGATTAAAAAGTATGGTAAAGTTAAAGAACTTAGCGTATAATTGATCACTTTTTATTGTTATGTAGTAAATAAAATTCTGTATTTTATGCTAGGTTAAAAGTTATATTCGATTTGTCTTCGTCAAAAATAAATCATGTTAAAATTAGAATATCGCATTAATAGTAACAGGTTTCAGATGCATATGAATTATAATAATAGTTAATTTGCATTTAAAGCAATTACAATGTTTACTTACTTTATTTCTTGGGTATATATTTCAGATTGTGTCACAATCATACTTAGAAATGGATTTGGAAGAGTCGATTCTCATAATAAGCTATTTTAGGTTTTTAATTACCGCAAAACATTTTATAAGCGTTCTCTTTAGTTCCATTTATTATTTAGCCGCCTTATGCTCTTTACTTGACATTCCACATTTAAATCGAGATACACGATTGTAATGGCGTATCCTGCTACCTTAAAGACCAGTGACAGATATCAGAAAAAAACACGTCCTGGATATAAATGCATTGCTCTTATACCCTGTTTCAATACTTGAATAGTTCCAGTTTCGTCAAGGGCGACTCCCCAATAGAGTATAGACCGCTTTCAGCGACTCTATGTTTTATAAAAAGATAACAACGACAAACGTAGCGTGTACAGTAGGTTGCAAAAGTGTTAAAAACTATTTTTTTTACAAATGTATACTTCTAACTTCTTTGTAGCGACTTCGTTTGCCTTCGTGGACTTTAAAATGCTGAAGATGCAAGAAATTTCAAGAATTTCAAACGGTAAAACAATTTTAATATTAAACTTAAAAGCAGCAGATGATGGATACAGCATGACGACGTCAATACATAGAACGTAGGTATATATTTTAAAGATAAAGTGTTTTAGGTTATGTATATAAAAATAGGCGTAACATATTTTTTTAATGACAGCACTGTTTAAAATTTTTTGGATTCTAAAAGTTTAGTCGTAGACTTTATTCAAAGATAAATTGTGGCATTAATATAATTTCATACTATAAGATGGTAAAGACGTTTTAGTGGTTTAAGATTTTATGATGAGCCTCAGTTTCAGTTAAGAAATATCAAAGTAAGTGTCAAAGTTAGCAGTATCATATCCATATCTGATACTGCTATAAGCTACCATTAGCTTCATGCAAACTTAAGCTTACTTAAGCTTGCGTTAAGATACGATTAGGACTAAATAGAAAAAAATACATTCAAGAAGATAAATTAAAATTAGTATGCTGGTAATAAATGATAAACTTCTAATTTTATATTTAACTATCGACAATTTAATGAAAATGTTATTGCATTTCATAATTATTCTTTATTTATAATTTAATATATTAACTTCTCTTCAACAAGAACATGAAATTATTCGCAAAATATGTACATTACATACTGCCTGACTGAAAATAAAACACGTCGTATTTGTGACATTAAAATGTTTCCAATCATTTATGCGATCGATTGTACTTTGAGTCCTTAAACCTCACAAGCAAGAGCAATGTTCTATAAGTCCGCTATAAAGGGCAAGGTCTCAAAACTAGGGCTGTAGGTTTAATTTATACGCAATTAAATCGACTATAATGATCTGTACGCGGGCATACTTCGCCTTAAGTTGAAGATGAAATAAATAGCTACAGGATTAAAATAAATAATAAAAAGACCACGCCTCTCTCCTTGAAAGTAACATTTAGCATGTTAACGTTAACATGTTAAAGTGGATAATTACAGTTGATATTTGATCTTCAGTAAAATCATATATCAGTATAATCATATCAACGTTTTGATTAATATGTATATCAATCTATAATCGTGATCTGTGAATCGTAAAAGCGTGTGCATTTTAATCATCGCGATGCAGTTTAACACACATTCCAGTGTTAATCTAGAGATCACCAACATTCTTTTAACTCGGAGGAGACTCAGATGTGGCATAGTGAAATCGTCCTAACCGAAGAATAAAGTCACATTTCCTATCTTTATACATGTTACTATGTTCTTTGGATAGGGTGTAATATACTATTGTATATACATTACATATAAATTTGTATACACGTTATAAGTACTTTAAATAAAATAAAAGTACTTGCTTGCTCAGTAATTTTTTCAAAATAAAAAAAACAAACAAGGTAGGGCCCGATACTAGGTATTTTTATTTCTAGAGACCACCCGTTCCCCGAATAAGATACGCTGACTTGACCTTCAAAACCTCATTTATAAATATTAAAAAAAATTAAATATAGATTTTTAATAGGAAAAGGAATGTGATTCCCAAAAGACCTCATGTGCATTTTAATACTGTGAATAACGAATGAACTATTTTAGAGGATACATTCTATAACATTCTAAGAAATTAATTTACTTTTTTGGAATTTAAAGTCACTGGGTGAAACTAATGTATATACTTCTTAATTGTTCATTTTATGACCACTGGACGTTCACTAATATCAACGATTATTCTATGGTCATTAAAGGATTACACATATAGTTCATGCATTCTTTGCTGACAATATTATAAAATGTCCTTAGATTTCGCAAGCTCCGTTAAACTTGGTACAAGCTAATTTTAAAGATGTTTACTATCTAACCAGTTTTATTTGAACCAAGGCTGAGGATTCATTCTCTATTTTATTAAACTAAACGGCTCTACAAAGTAAGCACTACGTAATACTTTACTAAATAATTGCAGTTAAAAGATGATTTTTATTTAGACGCATATGTATATTTATGGACGATTGAATATTATTATGAAACCTTAGCCAATATTAGTCAATTAGTGACACTATGACCGTATCTAGGGGTTTGTGGTTCTAATCACAGGTAAGCATCAATTATTTTTTATTAAACTTCCTCTTATTGATGCTAACAAATTTTTCACGTACGTTGCGGTACAAATTGCATATCTCTAGATTAATTAGATAAAACCTGCATATCTCTAGATTAACGCTTCGCCGTGTGGTATCTGGCTGAGTAGAATAGACTACCCTCATTTCTTACTGAGGTGTTGTAAAAGGTGACTTAGGTAAGTCGCCCCACCTTGTGGTTTCCGTCTGAGTAGAGTAGACCACGCTCATTCTCACAGAGGTGTCGTAGAAGACTAAGTTAAGTTGACGTCAGGCAGGCGGCCGGTCGTAAAATACTTAGCCAAAATCATGTGACAACATGAATGAATGAATGAAAAACTCTTTATTGCGCACCAAGTAAATAATCACCATAAGCAAGAGAAATAAGAACATATAAGAGTGCAATGGCGGTCTTATTACTAAAAATCATCTCTTACAGACAACCCCTATGTTTATAATGTAACATGTTTATAACATGTTGTGCCGACCCCACTTAGAGTGGAATAATGGCAGGGGGATGATCATAACTGAAGTTGTAATCTACACTTCAGATAAATAAGAAATAATTAATTAAATATACTTAGGAGTATGTCAAAGTTGACGATTCAAATTCTGCCTTCTTGCTATCAATAAATTTGGAGCAATTACCCTAATGAATACGGAAATATGGAAAAATTATAAAATTTAATTAAAAATTATGTGACCCAGGAAGCGGCTGGTCTTTTTCAGTAGGTCAAACGGTATTAATTTAATAAATAATCAAGCAATGTCAAAGCGGACCTATCATCCTAAAGCCCATAAAAACATCAATCAAGATCATATATCACACTGATATAGTTTAGCAATATACATAAATATTAATATTTTAAATTACCTATATGTAAAAATGTTGATTATAGGTAATCTCCAATATGGCGAAATAGGTCAAACATAATTTTATATTAAGATGCGAATAACAGGATGTATTGGTTAATGTATGATTTTTTTTGCCGTTGTAATTAATTTATTACACAATCAATACTGTGCATAGTAATTAATTATATCTAAGGTCGGTTATAATTTATATGACGAATATAGGTAAGTCATATCGAAATCGACCAAAATGGTATGGAATTTGAAATTTTATTCAATTTTACCTTCATAGTTTCCTGTACTTACCTGAAAAATTTTTGTGTAACATATTTACGGCGGAAGTATGCATCTCTCATCGAGAGTTATATGTATATTTGTGCCGTTTGCAGTTGAGACCCTAGGGCCATGGAGTCAAAGTGCGAAATTTTTTTATCCGATTTAACACCTCGGTTAATTGCCTCTTCACGTACAAGAGGGCTGGCTCCTTTTTCGCACAAAGAATCAGCTTAGCGAATTAGCGCGGAAACGCTGCCGCGAATACTTTGCCAACATGAAATACTAAGTTAGTTGAATACGGTAATATTTCTACTACATATTTATAGATATGTATAATGCACAAAAAATTGTTAATAAAGCAGTAGTTTAACTCTAATCTCGCCCAATTGCAATTTCTTATATAATTATAAATTTTAATATATTTAATTTAAATATTATATTATTTTCCATTATAGTTCCATATGGTATCCGGTTGAGAATGGACCACCCTCTTTATTACCGAGGTGTTGTAAAATACGACTAATTTAAGTTGACGTCAGGCCGGCCGGTCGTAAATTACGTAGCCCAATCTTGTGAAAACATGTTTATAACATGTTGTGCCAACCCCACTTAGAGTGGGATTAGTACTGGAGGATAATAAGTTTCAAAAGAACATATACAATTATTTAACGTCTTGTTGTTAAAATGTTGCTAAAATTAACATTGTCATTCTTAATGAGTCAATTATATTCGTATAAATTGATTTTAATTACTGTAGTTATTTGGTAATGTACCTTTTATGATATTAGTCTCCATATTAGTTTATCGATACGTTTAATTATTCCATATATTTTTCAAACCTTGACAAAGGCAAAAAATATTCTATTTTTGGGATTGCTTCGAGTATTTTATACTCGTAAATACATAATACAATTTAATTACATTCCAAAGCAAACGCCTACATTGGCGGAATAGTCTAATATTTTTTTTACAATTACCGGCAGTCTTACAACTATCAATCAAATATTCATATTCATTACGTACAAAGTGTACATAATGTGTTAAAACTAACAAGAGTTATTCTATACAAAATGTTGGAATTTTAATTACTTCGTGGTGCTCAGAAAATCAGGTCGGGTGCAAACTGACGATGTAACTTTAATGGAAAATTTACAATGTAAATAGTTTGGCTCGCTTACTTATAGATGATCAGTGGAAGAAAGAAAAAGATAAAAGAAAGATTTTTGTATTGTCCAGATATATGTACGAAAGTATAAAATTGAGATGTTTTGTTGAATTTTTAGTCAGTTTAAAAAAAAGTAGAAATAAAAACAAAGAACGTAAAACGAACAGAATAGTGTATTTCATATAACTTAATTGGAATATATCTTCAATATATAAATTCCTAAAGCCTTTCATTAGAATTTGTGATTATGTTTTTTTTTTTTTTATTGATTAATAGGTGAGCGCTTGACTGCAATCATGCCTGATGGTAAGCGATGATACAGTCTAAGGTGGAACGCGCATGCCTATAAGATACCTATTCACCCTGGCTTTGAAAGTACCCATATCCTGTGGAAAACCGATAGACAGGCTACCATGCGCCGATGTTGCAAACTATGTAATTTCGCATTGGTTAATGGATGTTTAAACAATAAAAAGAAGAAATAAAAAAAAATACAGTAAAAGGAACAGAATAGTGTATTTCATATACAATTAGTGGTATGAATGTTGTAGATGAATCCTTTCATTAGAATTCCTAAATCGATTAAAGTTGTTTTTTATAACTGGTATAACTTTACCATCAGAATTTGTACAAAGGCGTCAAATAATCTTAAAATTTCTTAATGTTGCATTTTAAAGTATAACGCTGTTTAATAATTAGATATGATTTATGTGATAAAAATTAAATTATCTACTTCTGACTCCACTTAGAGAGGGATAAGGGTAGAAAGATCAAGATTATGATACTTTTTCTCTATATGAGCTTTAATTATGTGAATCGTCACTTAACTTAAAAAAGCGTTAAAAGCTATAGATTCGCGTATAAATATATTTAGTTAATATAAGCATTAGTAATAAATTATATGTTTATGGGATTTTGCAAAGTAAAGCCTATATTTAAAAGATTGTCAAATCTTTTAAAATCAGTAACTGACTTTGGATAGTTAATTTCTCGCGATACATTATAATATACTTCGAAGCTACATATGTGTAGAACAAGAAAGTACAAACGTTGTCATTTTTCTTCGTTTTCTATGGAAAAGCGCATATTTATAACTAATATCTAGGTGACCGAGCCTTGCGAATAAAAAAAATTAAAACTTAAAAAAAAATGAAAAAATAATAGGATAGATGGGGCTCGAACCTCAGTATTTTCATTTGTCGCGACCACCCGTTCCCCGAATAAGCTGCGCTGACTTGACAGATAATGGAAACAATTGAATTCAAATTCAAAATAAATTTTAGTATTTTTTAATGCCCAAAAACAGGGATAAAATGATTTTTTTTAAATAAAATCTAGCTAGATTGATTGTTCTCCCCCCAAAACACCCTCCCACAAATCGTTGGAGCCGTTTCCGTGATTCTGAAAAAATATATATATAGATACAAGATTAACTTTTTTCAATATTAAAGATTATTCTTGATCCTAGTACTACAAAATTAACCCAGTGTTAACAATGTTTGTTAATTTGCTTACTATAACTAGGCTCCAACTCGCCTTCGTAAGAATTGCTGCTATACTTTTTACTCCTACCTGAAACAATTAAAAGTAACCTTGTAACTAATTTCGAAGATAAGGTTTTTTTATATGATAAGGCTAGCGCCTGGCTACGATCTTGCCTGATGGAAAGGCAAAGATGTAGCCTAAGATGGACCGCGCATGCCAGTGTAGTGCCTATTTACTCTTTTTTCAAACTTTCCCAAATCGTAGGAGTCCGGGAAGAAAGATGCGGAAAGGGAATTCCAAGTCTTTGCTCTACGCATGAGAACATGAGATGAGCCGAGTGTGCGAGTTTTCGGGATATTTATGGTATACCGGTGGAGCTCCTCACGGCGTCTGGTTGTTCGATCAAAAGGTGATATACTAAATGTGTTTACTTAAATCCCTTTATATTTTTAGAACTAATTTAGAATGATCTGTGGTTTACGAGACAAAAACGAATTATATACTTTAGATTTAATGGTCGTATTTATAAACGGAATCATAAAATATATCAAAATCGTTAAGCTGCAATGGCGTATTCGTTTAACATGGCTAGTTTCGGACTATCAGCGTTTAATTTATTGTTATTATTTTTTTATTATATTTTGATATTTTTAAAGCTTTTTTAATGTTATACTATTAAATTTACACATCTTTTTCTCCTCTTCAACAATAAATGTCATAATATTGATATATCTAACATTAATAAAACCTAATTTAATTGTCATTGTTAATATTCCAAAGATCAATTTCGATTCCTAATTACTTCGAATGTCTTCTAAAGTTTTTTTATCCTACATTTTCATATTTAGTATATTTGTTTATAACTTTTTCCGTACCTACTGTACCTATCTTATTTTTACAATGGTGTTTAGAATACTTCACATTTTAAGAATATATTTTCACGTAGGTACTTATCAATCTTTATCATCTTCACCATTATTACCCTTATACCACTCTAAGTGGGGTCGGCACAACATGTTATAAACATGTTGTCACATGATTTGGCTAGGTATTTTGCGACCTGCCTGACGTCAACTTACCTTAGTAGCTTTTTGCGACACCTTGGTAAAAAAAGAGGGTGGTCTATTCTACTCAGCCGGTTACCAATCGGTGGGTCGACTTATCTTAGGTGCCTTTTATGACACCTCGGTAAGAAATGAGGGTGGTCAATTCTACTCAGTCGGATACCACACGGCTTTGGGTACCCATCAAAACTTATAAGAAAAATATATTACCATAAAAATAGACATTCGTGCAAAACTTTGCATCATCATTATTCTCTTGCCCATATCCCACTCTAAGTGGAGTCGGCACAACATGTTATAAACATGTTACATGATTTGGCTAGGTATTTTACGACCGGCCACGTGCTTGACGTCAACTTACTTTAGTAGCTTTTTACGACATCTCGGTAAGAAAGAGGATGGTCTATTCTACTCAGCCGGATACCAATCGGCAGGTCGACTTACCTTAGTCGCTTTTTACGACACCTCGGTAAGAAATGATGGTGGTCTATTCTACAAAAAAAAAATCTCAACAAAGAATAAAATCTTACTATAAAAATAGAGATTCGCGCCAACTTGTTATAAAAATTATAAAAAACTTTGCAACAAAATATTTAATGGTGTAGTGCTCGTGATTCCACAGAATTATAATAAAATGCTCCGAGTTTTCAGTCCGCAAGCAGAATTGTGTGCTTCACGATAATATTTCGCTCGGAATAGAATCATTTTGCCTCCACACAACTTTATTGTATAAAGTTCTGTGAAAACTTTAAGTAGGTAGGTATTCGTTTTCTAACGACGTGTTCTATTTTTATGTTATTCGATGTTTGAATAATTACGGGGAATACACAATGGAAAAACCGTTTTGATCTCTCACTAAAAGTTCGTATTGTTTGAAGTACCTTTACGTACGGAGTAAGGTGATTGCAATCTAATTCTTTGATATCTAAATAAGTCAATCTTGTATACATAATCTAAATTTCGGAAATGACTTCAACGATTTTCATGAAACTTATTATATAGAGGGTTTCAGAGACGATAAATCGATCTAGCTAGAAGTCATTTAAAAAAATGTCGTTTTATCCTAGTTTTCAGGCACTGAAAAACTACTACAATATTAATAGAAAACAAAGGCTAATTGCGCTTTCACTTGCAAATTTATAATAGCTCAGTTGGGAACGGACGGACTTTAAAAGTAAAAATACCGCGGATTAAGTCCCACATATGACCATCCCTTCTTTTTTTGTCATATAGCGTCTTTTTATATCTTCTGGAAATATAAACACCCATACTTTTTTAAGAAACAGTCGCTAGTCAAATCGGTTCGAGGGTACCTTAACGTTTAAGTTGGCGTGAATGCAGTCGCGGGTACCACCAGTTATTAATAACATTAAATATACACCTCTTAAGGTCCTAACAACCAAAAGAAATTGTATCTCATAGTCAGTGTTAGACAAACGACATCATAATAAGACTCAGAAATTTTCTATAGAATTTGTGTAAATAAGAAATCTAAAGCTTTGCGCACTCTATTGTTAAAATAATTCAAACCGCTCACAAAATTAAGCGGCTATATTGTCGAATAAATCCAAAGATATCTTTAAAGAAGTAATTTTAATGCTAAAGTCTCTGAGGCCGTAGAATCCAGGCTTGGAAATGGGTCAGAGCTCTAACGATGCTCCTTTTTTTACACTTTTTCGCATCCACGTCGCGATGTCGAGTTAGAGTGCGTTTTCATTATACAAAATACAAAGCGGATCTTTTAAACTATAATACGTATATTAAACTTTCTAACGTTATTAAAGTAAATTGCGAGCAAGTACGAATGCGAGATTTTTATATAAAGTTCATATAAAGAAAAAAGTAGAAAAATTATTTACCAAGATTTATAAATGCGAAAGTTTGTGAGTATGGATGTGTGTTTATTACTCTTTCACGGCAAATCCGCTGATACAATATCGATGCTCTCTTTGAACCTGTACAAGACAGTAACGACATAATGTAAATAGTATTAAGAATTATATTTTTAAAAGAGCAACCGCCGAGTTTCTTGCTGGCTCTTCTCGGTAGGAACAGCTTTCCGAACCAGCAGTAGAGTTGACGATTCAAAAGCACTTGTTTACAAGTTTATTTGAATAAAGAATATTTTGAATTTGAATTTGAATTTGATGAAATTTGGAGAAATTGGAAAAAATGGAAATGAAAAGAAATACGATTCCCGTAATATGATATAATAAATTTAAATATCGTGAATAGTTTAGAAAAGGATAAAATTATTTTAAAGGGTTCATATGTTAAAAGGCGAAACGATTGTCGTGTTTGTCACAGTGAACGTATGTAGTGCTTGTTTATTGTGGTGGTGGTGGTGGAGGTTTGTGCATGTGTTTTTACGAATCCTGCATGTATGAAAACGGATAGTCCACTCTACATTTAGCATTATATAAATTTTCTATTTTACTTCATCGCGGATTATAGGAAAATAATTTTATAATTACTTTTGTATTATGAATCTCCTTAAAGTAACGCCTAATTATATAAATTATTTAGGTTTATGTGTTTCTATTTTTAATATTTTGGAATTTAAATTTACTTTGAATGAATAGAATACATTCACTTTATGCCGTTTGGTAACCGGCTTAGTAGAAAAGACCAACATCATTTCTTACCGAGATGTCGTAAAAGGTGACAAAGGTAAGTTGACCCGCCGAGTTGTATCTGGTTGAGTAGGAAAAACCACTCTCATTTTTACTAAGGTGTCGTAAAAGTGAGTATGGTAAGTTGACGTCAGGCAGGCGGACGATCGCAAAATAACTAGCCAAAACATGGGACAGCATGTTTAAAACATCAGATCTACTTAGAGTTGGATAAGGGCAAGAGAATCATGAGAATATATTCACTATATCTTTTATATATTTATAGAGAATATATTTTAAGACCAACAGATATCCAACCAATAAAAAAATTACGTTGTAATAAATAAATTAGCACTGAAATGGACCCTGGATTTTACGATGTCTGAGCACCAACGAATACACGAGTATGTTACAACAATTAAGTTCAAATCAAATCAAATCAAAATATCTTTATTCAAATAAGCTCTTTCAAGCGCTTTTGAATCGTCAAGGATCAATATGATTAATGCAGCTACAACTGGTTCGGAATGTTGTTCTTACCGAGAAGAATCAGAAAGAAACTCGGCGGTCAATCTTTTAAACATTTTCAATTTTACATTATTAAACCGCAGTCTTGTATGAAGCTGAAAAGATTTTCGAATCCAGGCTTTTTATCATCCAAATAATCTTCAATTTTGTAATATGCTTTACGTATAAGCATATCTCTTATACTTAATTTAAACCTTTCTGTAGACTGATCTAGTATTGATTGCGGGATTTTATTGTAAAAGCGAATACCGGGACCATCGAATGAGTTGCTAACTCTGCTATGTTATTATAACAAGAATGTGAGAGTGAATGTAAGAGGTAATAATTATATTATCGACTTAATTATTTACAGCGTGATGCTTACGTCAAAGTATGCTTACTTTCACTATGATGACAAACACCTTGCTTAATATTTAAAGTACTTCTATAAACTAGAACAATATATTTTGCAATAGTATTAGTGGTCTGTAATTAAACGCTCTTCTTAGATGAAATGATTAGATTAGTTAAACGCTGCTACTATGCTATGCGATTGTTTTAGCGTATCTTAATTATATATTTTTGTTTAATAAAACATCATCCTCCTGCCCTTGTCCCACTCTAAGTGTGGTCGGCACAACATGTTATAAACATGCTATCACATGATTTGGCTACGTATTTTAGGACCGACCGCCTCCCTGATAACAACTTACCTTAGTCGTATTGTACGACACTTCGGTAAGAAATGAGGGTGGTCTATTCTACTCAGCCATATTTTAAATAAAATTAAATAAATAAAAATAAAATATCACAATATAACAAATTGGCCAAAGAATCTTCTATTGGAAATGGATATATCTTCGCGACCTAAGCAGTGGACTTCCATTGATTGAAAACGAAGGTGTCTCAACATCCTCTTTCCCTTATCCCACTCTAAGTGGGGTCAGCACATATTAAACATGTCACATGATCTGACTACGTATTTGAGGCAACTTAGGACAAGAAAGAGACTGATCTATTCTACTCAACCGGATACTACATGTGGGCCAACTTACCTTAGTCGCCTTTTACACCTCGGTAAGAAATGAAGGTGGTCTATTCTACTCAGAAATCTATTTTAATAAAATTGGATATCAGCAGTGTGTATGACCCGTTACAGATTCGGTGCTCAAATTGTCGTGCCGTTCGTGTCAAAGGGAATGCGCTTTTGTTGAAAGCTGCCGGCATTATGAAAGAATCCAACCCGTCGGGAAATCAGTGGTATGCCATAACGCCTAGATGAAGTGCGGTTAGGATGTTAAAGTTCTTCTAAAGTAATGTTTTAACACTTATTTAGGCGTAATTGCTGTTTATTTATGGATAATGACAATGCAAAGGTCGATAATGATGAAGTTCACTGAATATCGCTGCCTGAACACGGTGTATTTACCGACGACTTTTAATGAAGGGAATTGCGCATTAAATCGTTTAGGTACTAAAACTTATCTGCCTTCCATTGAGTTTTAAGCTCTATTGCTTGACCAGTGTCTTTAGTGATTTTATCACTGTATGTAGAAATAAGGTTATGTGTTAGGAATAGCTATTATTATTAGCCGTATTATTACTATTATTAGTACCCCTTCATTATCTTCAATACTCTTCTTCCTTTTCGACCTTCTTTCACTGTATGAACAGAAAAAAATATTTACCTGGAAATAGGTATCTCAAAACAAATTTCCACGCCCGCAATCTCAAGTTGTAAAAGACAACTAAGGTATGTTAATGCCGTATGGTATCCGGCTGAGTAGAATAGATCACATACATTTCTTTCAGAGGTGTCGCAAAAGGTGACTAAGGTAAGTGCTGTGTAGTATGCAGCTGAGTTGAACAGACCACCCTTAATTCTTACCAAGGTGTCGTAAAAGGTGACGAAGGTAAGTTGACCCGCCGTGTGGTATCTAGATGAGTGGAATAGATCACCCTCATCTTTACCGAAGTGTCGTAAAAGGCGACTAAGGTAAGTTGACCCGCCGTGTGGTATCTAGATGAGTAGAATAGACCACGGAATTGAATAGACGGCCGGTCGTAAAATACGTAGCCAGTAATCATGTAACAACCTGTTTTAGGACATGTTGTGAGGATCCCACTTAGAGTGGGATAAGAGCAGGAGGACGATTAAATTATAAATTAAAGTACCTTATAGTACTTTAAAGTTAGTCAGTATCAGTATTTTCGGTCAGAGATAATTGTTAAAAATGAACATTGAAGGATCACCTATACAAGGTTAGAAGACAACAATTTTCTATTTAAAAAAAAAAAAAATCACATGAGCAATTATTATACCCTTAACTTACTGTTTGTAATTATTTTGTATAATTTAAATAATTTTAGATGACATTAAAAAAAAATCTGAATTATTCAACGGTTTTGATAAATTATTGATAGGCAATTAATTTTATTATATGATTACCGTTTTAAAGTAAGTCACCGTAATAAAGCTGTCTTGATAAGATATTTTGCAGGGCTAAAGGTCAGTAAAATGTCACGCTCTTAATTGCTCTGTTTGATTACTTGAAACTAATTAAATTCGATTTTAATTTTGATTTTTTCTTATTTGAAATGGATGATGCCTTAAATAGGAGCTGTAAAAATGGTTTGATGAATACACTGAAAAGTAATAATAAAATTATTTTCCTATAATCCGCGATGAAGTAAAATAGAAAATATATATAATAAATGTAGTGGACCATCCGTTTTCATACCTGATACATACAGGATTCGTAAAAACACATGCACAAACCTCCACCACAATACACAAGCAATAAACACGTTCAAAAGTCAACAATCGTTGAGTCGGAACAACGATATTGCATGTATAAGGTATGTGAACGTTGCCTGCTTCCTACATTTAGCATTACATAGATTATCTTAACAAAAGCGGATCTTAGATCTTAGCAAAATAATTCTACCTTAACTTTTGTACTATGGAATTCTGGAAAGCAACGCCTGCTTCTATAAATCATTTTTTTATTGATTTATATGATAGTGTTTCCACTGGATAAAATTCACTATTTACTTAAATATAATAAAATTAATATGATACATCTGTATATTTTTAATTTGATTCGTTTATAATTAGTATCCCATACTAAATCTCTCCATTTTTTTACCGAAGTGTCGTAAAAGGCGATTAAGGTAAGTCGACCCGCCGTGTGGTAGGTATCCGGCTGAGTAGAATAGACCACCCTCATTTCTTACCGAGGTGTCGTAAAAGGCGACTGAGGTAAGTTGACTCACCGTATGGTATCCGGTTAAGTAGTTGGTTCTTATATATGTGTAGGAGTTTACAATGACAAAAAATTTCAATGAAAAAGTAAGTCGGACCGCTAGGCGCCGGGAGAAGTTCCACCCTTACGTTATTGACATCCCTCGAAGGCGCACGGAGCGCTTCGCTTCGTCATTTCTTATGCGCACAGCACGGGTATGGAATTCTCTCCCGGCATCTATCTTTCCCAACACCTATAATATGGGTACTTTCAAAGCCAGGGTGAATAGGCATTTTATAGGCATGCGCGTTCCACCTTAGACTGTATCATCGCTTACCATCAGGCATGATTGCAGTCAAGCGCTCGCCTATTAATCAATAAAAAAAAAAAAGAAAAAAGTAAACAAGGTAATTTAAATTAAAATAGAAAGAACAATATTTATATATACAGGTTATTGAGTAAAATTAAAACGAACGCCGTGTGGTATTCGGTTAAATAGAATAGTACCACCCTCATTTCTTACCGAGGTGTCGTAAAAGGCGACTGAGGTAAGTCGACCCGCCGTGTGGTATCCGGCTGAGTAGAATAGACCAACCTCATTTCTTACCGAGGTGTCGTAAAAGGCGACTGAGGTAAGTTGATCCACCCTGTGGTATCCGGTTGAGTAAAATAGACCACCGTCTTTCTTATCGAGATGTCGTAAAATACGACTAAGATAAGTTGACGTCAGGCAGGCGGCCGGTCGTAAAATACGTAGCCAAATCATGTGACAACATGTTTATAACATGTTGTGCCGCTTAGAGTGGGATAAGGGCAGGAAGATGATGAGTAAATCTCTCCATTAATCCTGGGATAAATGTAATCGGCATTGAAGCAACGTGGTAGATCTAAACTTTAATTCTTCATTTCTAAGGAGAGAGGTGGCCTTTAGAGATATTTAAAGACTGACTTATATAATACAAGTAATAATCCGAAATCAAGATGATTATATACTAATATTCATAAATGTTATACATTTATATCAATTAGTAAATGATAGTCATAATTTTTAGTATATTAAGTATACCTATATTAAGACACTAAAGCGACTTTTTCTTTTACGGATTTAAAATAACGATTGCTTTTTATATTTAAATGTCGATGAACCGAGGAACTCAATATGTGGTCTGATAAAAACTATATTCTTTAGCATAGAAATTAGAAGAATTTTAATAATTAATCGATAACACGTAATTATAGAATATTTTGGAGTTACTCAATTGTTTTATGCAATCCTCGCCTCGGTTCTCGATAAAAGAAAAAACAATCTAAAAATGTTAGGACTTTATTATAGGCCGTTAGGGGTTAGTTCGAAAATAAGGTGTTATTTTTAGTTTAGGTTTAAATATTAACAATCGTACAAATTAGTTCTAATTAAAATAAGAAATTACGTTATGAGTAATGTTTGAGGTTTTTTTCAATTTTTTTTTTCAATTTTTTTTATATTATTTTTAAAAATTAATTTAATGGTTGTAAACCGTTATTTTTAATACTGTCCATTAAGTTATTTGTCCAGGAACCGTTGAAGACTCAAGACCTTAAGTGACAACTAATAGAATTAATAAAAAGTAATGTTTAGACGATAATAAAGTTAAAACAAGATATTTGCTTATATACACAAAGTAATTTTATAAATGCAAAAGTCTGTATATCTGCTTATTACGTTTTCGGCGAATCTGCTGAACCAATATCGATGAAATTTGGTACATTAAAAGCTTATACGCAGGGGTAACAAGCTATGGTATAAGGTTAAGATATAAAGGCTGTACAAATCCTGTTAATTCAACAGGAATATGATGACATTGAGAAACGCCATCTTTTATTAATATATCAAGGTGTTTTATTCACGATGTGTCAAAGTCTAATCCAATCTGTAATTTAAAGAATGTTTTTTATCATGTTATATTAAGAAAGTTTTTATATATTTTGGTTTTTGTTTACTGGACAATTTTAACTTATCTATCTATTACAATTTATAAGTAATGTAAGTTATACGGGTTGTGATGGAGATTAAGTAGTAAGTATTTTTGGATTACAGTAATTGACCAATGAAGTCATCGATGGGGTCATTAGCTGTTCATTGCTTTGAAAGAAAAGGAAGGGAAAAGGATAAGGGAAGGAAAAGGAGACGCTACTTGACGCTAGTACGTAACCAAGTTAATAGAGAAGCGCTGGATCCGAACAGTAAAGGTGGCGTGGAAATAGCTGGAAATGTCTAGAAGAGGAGGTAAATAATATGTTAAAAAAACTGTTAAAATTGCCTATTATCAGTACTTAATTCGTCGAATTTTTTATTATTATTACTGCAAAAATAAATTCGTCTCAAAAGAGTTTGTATATTTCTTTTAAACAAAACATAATTTGAGTTGCTTTTGTGATCGTTATTTGGTTATTATACGGACTCCTTTATAAAACGTCCTACACAATAGCTTGAGTATAAAAGGCCACAATGACTACAAAAACAAATAAATGGCTGAATACTTAATTAAACTGGTTATAGAATATCAACGACCTTGCCAAGGTTTCGATGAATATTGTTAATAGTTGAATAATTTAGTAACAGTGAAAAAAGAAATTTATTCATTGGCTTTTGTAGTTTTATAATTTTTATTAATTTGCTTCGGTAGAATTGATTATGTACAAAACGTTTTATCGACGTTATTCGTATGATTAATGTATTAAACATTTAAAATCTTGAATTTAATTCCTGAAATCAAACGTTTGCTTTCCCCTTCTCCTTAGTGCAAGATATTATTATATTTTTCAGATAATTCTTAGTGATTTGAACTTTAGTGGATTTGTAAAGAACATTGGAAGATTAAATACATGCATTTTAAATGATTAAATGCATGTCCTTCTTTCACTTTCGAACGGAGCAAGGGTGGATTTGATTTTATAAATATTGGGTCCACGATAAATCATCGTGGAATCGTGGATCGGAAACGTGGTCGCTGACTATGGGCCTCATAAGAAAGCTCAGAGTCACTCAGCGGGCGATGGAACGGGCTATGCTCGGAGTATCTCTACGTGATCTCTACGTGAGTCACCGACATAACTCATCGTATCGCGAATCTGAAGTGGCAATGGGCGGGGCACGTAGTACGTAGAACCGATGGGCGTTGGGGTCCTAAGGTGCTGGAATGGCGACCTCGCACTGGAAAGCGCAGCGTTGGTAGGCCCCCAACGAGGTGGACTGACGACCTCAAAAAGGTCGCGGGGAGCCGCTGGATCCAAGCGGCACAAAATCGTGGATTGTGGCGATCCCTTAAGGAGACCTATGTTCAGCAGTGGACGTCCACCGGTTGAGAAAGAAGAAGAAGAAGATAAATCATGATCATCGCGGATTATAGCAAAATAATTTCATTATTACTTTTGTATTTTGGATCTCCGCAAAGTAACGCCTAATTCTATAAAATATAGGATAGTTCAAGTGCTGAAGAGTAAAATCTACGGGTTTTTATCTTGTTACTGAACGTATACGTTCTGAACAAATCGCGGTAAGCAATTATATAGAGTAATAAAATGTATATCGGTATTTCTTTTGTTAATAACTTGTAATATCCCGCGGTTTCACCCGCGTACATACCGATCTCACGGCAGTGGAAAGTCTACTAAGTCGGACTATAGATTTATTTTTGTTAAATATATCATCAATAGTTTCCGCAGCGCATGCGATGACAGATTTTTATGACTAATTTTTTACACCATATTACACTTCTATTACGGATCCCTATTTTTTTAAATGTTATATAGCCTATGATGCTAAAGATGCAGCATTCCAATGGTGAAAGAATTTTTGAAATCGGTCCAGTAGTTTTTGTGTTTATATTGATTTTTGGATTTGTAACCCTAAACATTTCTACAGGAAACTCGCAGTCATTGCCCCAAAGTGAATGACCAATTTAAACGAGTTTTTTTTCTAGTAATCATAAAAATGTTTATAAATGTTTAATAATATCTAAATAATAGAGTTTATTGACTCCGTCTGCGCCGATGCGGTGTTATACAGAAATAAAAAAAAAATCTAATATATCATATTTTTTAAAGTTTGTCTAGGTAAGTTGCAGCTTTATGAATTTTAAACTACAATAAGTTATACTAATGGAACCTGCGACTTAAGTATTGAAATAACTTCAAGTTTGTACTTTATTGTTTGTTTTTCTTGTTCCTGAGGAAAAACGGGTCTGTATGTCTGTAACGCTTTCATGGCGAAGCTGCCCAAAAATTTTGATTGAATTTTGGTACACTTAAAGTTTATACTCTAGGGTAACAATAATAGAATAAGGAAATTTCCGTTTAAAATATTATTGAGTATATTTAAACGTTTAAGTCAGCGCGAACGAAGTCGAATTAATCATCAATTACATAAGTTTTACTAAAGTACTCAAGTTTAACTTAACAACATAAATACCAAAACCAATTGTGGCTTTTGGTTCTATGATAACATTCTAAAATTAATATTAGGTTTTCTGATACAGCGTTTAAAGTACGCCGTGTGGTATCCGGTTGAATAGAATAGACAACTCTCATTTCTTACCACGGTGTCTTAAAAGGCGACTAAGTTAAGTTGACATCAGGCAGGCGGCCGGTCATAAAATACGTAGCCAAATCATGTGAGAACATGTTTATAACATGTTGTGCCAACCCTACTTAGATTGGGATAAGGACAGGAGGATGATATTACAGCAGTTAAAGTAAGGTAAATAGTAAAGGCATCCTCTCTCTTTTTTTAGAGACTTTTTTAGGTTTGGATGTAAAACCCACAACGCTGCTGCAATGTGGAATGGTAGGTTTCCTCACGATGTATTTCCATCACCGAAAATTGTGTGATAAATTGATATTATCAATCAAATACATAAGAAACTTCCGACAGGCATAAACTTTTAACAAAAAACTTTATGCCTGCCGGATTTTAATTCCGTATTTTTAATTTGAATTTGAATATTGTTGAAGACAAATATATACTTACTTATTCGACCCTCTGGTTAGGTTCATGAGATCCTTATTCGGTTATCCTTACAATTTCTAGTAACATAAATTAAAATATTAAATATTTTTTCTATAAAGTCTTTCGTATTCATCGTCAGTCATAATTGTAAAGTTAAAAGATTACACAGTATATTTAGACATCTAAATCAGCATTACAGATAATATTTACTGAGCAAGCGACAGAGATCTTAGATAACTGTTGTAATATAGTTATAAAGTCATTGCTATTAAATTATACGAAGAGATTAAAGATACAAATTTGACGAGGGATACATAACTGATTCACTTAACCCTTCACAGTAATTTTGTAATGTGAAATCACAAACAGTTAAAGAACTTTGGAAACATTTAGTAACAACTAATCACAAGTTATTATTGGATAACATTATTATGAACTTCAGAGAAACTGAATATATGACAACTAGACAAGCCAACAAGACTTAGATAATAGTCTTGTCAAGTCCACTTTTAGAATTATACTACTAAAGAAACCAAAAATAACATTTCACTGTTTCCATTTCCAACATACGCATGTTAATAACAGTAAAAAATGCATAATAATTACACGTAATAAGAAACTTGTAATATAACAATTTGAGAACCGTGTCAAATTATAAACAAATATTTATTTCTGCTCCGTTGATCGATTGCCGTATTAATCAAATTTATGGTCGATTAAATATTAAAACAATTAAAAATTAATTAAAATAAAACAAACATTAGCGTATAGAAGCTGTAAATTTTAGAATATTTACAGCCTTGTCTCTTACCAGAATATAATATAAATTTATCGAGAATTAGAAGAGAGTAAGGAAAGGCGTAAAATACTTTTTGGGTACCTTCAGAATATATGGAGTCTATTTGCTCGCTCTCAACACTTTGCAAACTGTCGTCTTCGTTATACTCTTGGCTCTCAGGCGTGTCTGGCACGTCCGACATGTCCTCTACCTCTGACTCTTCTGGCTCTTGTTGGACGTCTTTCATTGATTCTCTTATCGTCCTTTCCTCTGTTTTCTTTACAGGTAGGATGTCGAAAATGGACGGTGCCCTCACACTGCCACTAGCGAGACCTAATTTCTTCTGAATATATGCCTCCAGGATCTGCTTGGTTATTTTATTCTGCCTCGCCAGCTCTTGGGGATCTGTGCAAAGGAGAATGACAGATAAAAATGACTGCGCGAATAGGCCAATTGTAAGGGAGTTCGGAGGGTAAATTTTAAATTCGATGTCATTTTTATCTGCTTCCCCGTTTTCATATTTCTATTCTTTTAGGGGGGGTTTGAGTTAATTAAAAAATAATATTTGTAGTATTTCAAATAATTATAGTAAAGCAGAAAAGCTTGAGATTACTGTTGCAAGCACTATGTTATTTACATATTAGTATAAGATGCCTCCGAACTTCGCATTGGAAATAAACCTTTATTTAAAAGAATATTTAAAGTGTCCTTTTCTCTTACTAAAAATTAAGTATTAGAAGAAAAAGCTACATAACTCAATATAGTTATTTGAATATGTGACAATACTAAAATAGTTAAGGTTTAATATCTTTGCTATGTATTTATAAATGAGTAGCAATAAGAAATGAGAAAACATGTTATGATATAAGCATAGCACAGCAAAAAAATATTCGTGTTTTTTTTTTCAAAAACAGTGTAAGTAATCTTTTATTCTTTTTATAACAGATATATTTTATGATAAATCTTTCCCTGCATAGTCTACGAGAAGCGGCACAACTCAAAAACACGTGTTTTGGACTGAAAATAGGTCCAGGTAATTGTTAAATACAATAATTATTATTTTCAGCAGCAATATCGGTGAAATATAAGGGTGTTCGTTGAGGGAAACTAAATCATTTTTAATGCATTAAGAAAATGTTGCTAAAGAATAGCAACGAAAACTTTAAACTTGTTGTGCCACTATTGCAGCACATGAGCGACTTGTTAATGTCGTTCTAAGATTGGTATCTGTACATATTAAACTTTCTACCAATATGGTAACATCGTAAATCTGTGTCATACTGAACCTATCGGCCTAATAAGATTTTCTTGTTACAATACCATTGTTCAAAGTATCTGTAACAAGAACAATGGTAGCATAATAAGATTGTAATTTATCGAATGTAAGGAAGCTTTTCATACTTAAACAAAGTGATGTAAGGAAGTTCGAATACAGAGTGAGCTACAGATTATATTTGAACCTTCCATTGTCTGAACTCGTTACCTTGATAAAGTTTAAGGTTGAACATATTCATGTAAAATTTTTGTGATTCATGTTTATTATAAATCATTTGGATTATAAGCTGTGATAGCCCAGCGGTGAGGCCATCTGACTATTTCGAGGGGGACACGAGTTCAATCCCGGAGCAGACACCAATGAGTTTATCAACATTATAGGCTTTTGGCGAAGGAAAACATCGTGAGGAAACCTTTATTGGCAATTTTTTAAACCGTGGCATTTCTCTAGAGCATTCTGGGGATATGCGTAACCTACCAATCCGCATTGGAGCAGCGTCTTAGCTCCAACTCTTCTCTCTAGCGAGAGGAGACCTATGCCCAGCATTGGGATTGTAACAGGCCGTTACTTTACTTTTAAAAAGCTTTTATTCAACTCGCAATGTATATATGTGAAGGTGGAATCTTGCACGTTAAATTTGACACACTTCTCGGTGTCCGATTGAGCTAAGATTTTACATACTGCTCCAGTTCCGATGATATAACCTGATGACCTAATGCTATTACCAGGATTGTCTCCAGACGAGGGAACTCCTCAACGGTAAACAATAGAGACATGAAATTTAGTTAAATAGGTTTTTAAAAGCCTTTTTCACTTGTTTGGATTATATGGCAATGTTTACCCGAACACGCTATGTCACGTGCCAATAATTGCGAGATAGGAGACACAATAACTTTATAACTTAATAACAATAAGTCTTTCGCAAAGTTCAACGATTCTTATTCGTGATTTAGAGAGAATAGACTTGACATTCCGAAAAAGTTCTGTCTGTCGTAGTCACGAACTGTTTCAAAAAAGCAGGTGAATATGAATAAGATTATTAAGAAGGTGGAATAAATACATGATTTTAATCACATTCAACACAACACAATCGTTCACATTCACTCTCGTAATATATTACGCAAAATTCAGATCTCAGAGAAAAATCTCAAATCAAAAAGAATAATAATATTAAAGAAAGAGAAGACGTTTAATATTTTAATTATATATATATATATATATATATATATATATATATATATATATATATATATATATATATATATATATATATATATATATATATTTTTTTTTTTCGGAATCTCGGACAGCTCCAACGATTTTCCTGAAATTCAGCATGCAGGGGTTTTGGGGAAGAAAAATCGATATAGCTACGTTTTTTATTAAAAAAAATCGTTTTATTCCTGTTTTTAGGCTTAAAAAAATACTAAAATTTATATTGAATTGAATTTTTGCCATTAGCTGTCAAGTCAGCGTAGGTTATTAGGGGAACGGGTGATCTTTAAATATGAAAAAACCTAGGATCGAACCCACCTATATAAATATATATTCAATTATATATCCAATTTGAATTTTTGTACATTTTTTTTATACCCAAAAACAGGGATTAAACGATTTTTTTTAAATAAAACATAGCTAGATCAATTTTTCCCCTCCAAAACCTCCTGCATAACGAATTTCAGAAAAATCGTTGTAGCCGCTTCCGAGATTCCGAAAGTATACATATTTTATACAAGATTAACTCATTACAATATTTAAGATAATATACTCGCTTTAAGTGATCTGGTATTGATAAACGATATTACATATTTAAAACACACGTTTTTAAAAATGCGGCTTACAAAACAATGTCGTAATTGGGCCAGGCTTAAGTAACAGTATAAAATGGCGAATTATTGATATGATATTTTCGAAACTATTGGCCCTCGCATATCGAAAGTGTTAATCATTTAAATGCAATAATTCAATTTTAGGATTCAATATTTTAATCTGAATCTGAAATTATAGAAAATAAATTGATTTTATTAATTGAATTTTGATACGAAAAGTTAATTAGTTTTTTTGTTATAGCGTTATTTACGCAAATATCCCAATTTCGTCAAGGTTATTGCATTTCATTCAAACGTTATTTATGTCAGTTAGACTGATGAATTCTTATGACATTTGCAGACAAATTTTACAAAGATATAATTTATTATCTTTAATATTTAAATGAGTTAATCTTGTATGTATATATATATATATATATATATATATATATATATATTATTTTGGGAATCTCGGTAACGGCTCCAACGATTTTCCTGAAATTCAGCATTTAGGGGATTTTGGGGAAAAAAATCGATCTAGCTAGATCGATTTTTTAGTTAAATTTTTTTTATTACTTTTATTTAAAAAAAACATTTTATCTATGTTTTTGGGCATTGAAAAATACTAAAATTTATATTGATTTGAATTTTTGTCATTAACTGTCAAGTCAGTGTAGCTTATTCGGGGAACGGTTGGTCGCGAGAAATGAAAATACCTAGGATGGAGCCCCACCTACCATATTATTTTTTATTTTTTTGTTTCTTTTTTTATTTTGTAAAAAATTACCGAGCATGGCCAGATATTAAATCAGAAAGTGATATTGTGTGAAAGATATTTTATAAATTTTTGGAGATGCGTTTGTGCATTTTCTGTCATATCAAATGCATCTTATAAAAAAAAGGTTTTACACGATTATTAAGTTGAGAGATACAGAAAATTCACAAGAATGATATTTACTATTTTCATTACAAAATTGAATACTAATAGCATATCATAAATATTTTTTTTGCAATAAATGTCGATTGTCGAAAAAGGTACAAACGTAAAAATGATTTCGCGATTATCAAATATGGTTTTTAACGATTTAACCTCATTGCGTGAGACCTAAAAAAGGTTTCTTCTAGGGTTGCCATTTCTCAAAAAAAATTCTTAGGGCTTATTTAACATTAAAAATTTATTTAAAATTAAAATTGTTTTTTGCTAGTGCGATTTCCGTGATAAACTTGGAAACAAACCACGAAAATTAAAAAAAAATTAAACGTTACTGGTAATTATTTTTAAATAAAATTCTAACTTAAACATATGTATATAACAGTTTGACATAACAGTAATGTTTTTTATATTATAATTTAACATATTTTAAGCATTTTAAGTTCCGGATAAAGTTTTTGCTATCAAAAAACTAATTGTAGTGCTTACAATTTAGGAAATATAGCTATATACTTATAATTTCTTTACAATTTGACATTAAAAGTATTAAAGAATTTATATAGGTAAATGGTTTTCCGCAAAATTTCATACTAAAAAGAATTGATTTTTTTTTGTTTCTTATAGATTTTTACAGTATCACTTTAATAATAAATAAAATTATTTAGATTTTTATATATTGTGTTTAGTTAATTATATAATTTATATATACTGTGCATATAAATACTCAATAAAAGCAAAGAATTATATAAATCTCTTTAGCCACTACAAAATATCTGATAATAAAAAAATCTCGAAATATTGGGCTATCACTTTGCTAAACAACAAACAACCATCCTTGTTTAACATTATTAACGTATCATCGATAATATTTTATGTTCTGTTTCAAAAAAACCCTAATATGGATTTGTCACAAAATTTAGTAAACATAAACATCACCTTCAAATGTGGACAAGATTCTGTCAGAAACTTTTATACATTATCAAAGATACTTTATGTAAAAAATACAGATATACTTGTGAACAGATTGTTTTAATCATACAGTTACCTTGAAAAGACTATAGATTATTTTTTTATTGCCTCACTCGTTAAGCTTCTGATACTTTGAATATACATCAATAAGGATTACTTGAAATCATTTTCATATATAATTGAAAAATTTTGCTCAAAGACACGACTTATTAAATATTATGTTATGTTATTTTATGCATAAGTTCTATCTATACTAATATATAAAGCTGAAGAGTTTATTTGTTTGAACGCGCTAATCTCAGGAACTACTGGGCCGATTTGAATAATTCTTTCAGTGTAAGATAGTCCATTTATCGAGGAAGGCTATATATATATCGTCACCCTAAGATAAAAAGGAGAGGAGCGGCAATAACAAATAGTAGGAAAACAGCAAAATTTAAAGCTTTCCTTGCGTGCGCTGAGTAAACGGTGATAGTTATTCAAAAATCATGTATTACAAAATTGTTTCCCAATAAAAGTTCTAAATAAAAGTCCACGACAACATATGTCTAGCTTTTAAGGTTAACTCACTTTAACCATTTTTATGGATATCAAAAGACTATATATCTATAAGACTATATTAAGGTTTTAATCTTAGCGATTACTAGTCCTATATAAATTACGAAGTTATATACAGTTTTTAAAGAACTTAGGGCCTAAATAGAAAGTTTTAAAGAATTCATTTCTTAGTTTCTTTTGCATTCCAATTTGTGTTTTGTATTTGTAATTTATTTTATGTTAAATATTTTGTAGAATGATTCTCAAATAAACTTTAACTTTATACAATTTATAAGGGTATATGTTTATTACAACAGATCATAAAACGTGTATGTGGGTTTTTATAACTTTTTTATGTCTAGATAATTTTTAAATACAAGTAAATAAATTAAAGCAATAAAAATTAAACCAGATGCTGTAATCGCCGAAATTGTACAATAAATAACAACAGTAATAAAAAAAAACCAATACGCACTTTCAGTAGTCAACAAATGGCTCTAAAATTTAATTTGATAAAAAAGAGGGAAAGTAATATTCTTCCAATAATAGGTCCAATAACCTTTATTTAAAACTAGCTTTAACCCGCGCAACTTCGTTCGCGTGGGCTGTAGTCTTGAAATTGAGAATAGCTTCTGTTACTCTCCAACCCTGCAAATATTTCCATCACAAAAATCAGATCGATCCGGGAAGAATCAGAGGGATTTATCGTTTCATCAAGAGCATAATTTGGTAAATTTGGTAAATAGCCTTTACTTACATCATCCTCCTGCACTTATCCCACTGTAAGTGGGGTCGGCGTAACATGTTATAAACATGCTGTCACATGATTTGCCTTCGTTTTTACGACGAGCCGCCTGCCTGAAGTCAACTTACCTTAGTCGCCTTTTACGACGCCTCGGTAAGAAAGAGGGTGGTCTATTCTATTTAACCGGATACCACACGATGGGTCAACTTATCTTAGTCGCCTTTTACGACACCTCGGTAAGAAATGAGGTTGGTCAATTCTACTCAGCCGGATACCACACGGCGGGTCGACTTACCTTAGTCGCCTTTTACGACAACTCAGTAAGAAATGAGGGTGGTACTATTCTATTCAGCCGGATACCACACGGCGTACAATAGCACACAATACATAATACAATACATATAAGTTTACACAATAGCACGTACTTACATGATATATATTAAAATAGCTCAGTAAAAGGAGTACAAAAACTTCATATACATCAAAAATTCATAATGATTTTCTGGTAATAAATATCTTTATAAATGTAATCGTAAAAATTTACCAGAGGTTAAAATTAACGATGAGGTCACGAAATTCTCCAATATGATTCGACGCCATGACGGATATGTCTACCTAAGTGTAAGTAATGTAATTTTGTCAATTTATGTTATGATCAGCTTATATCGAGATATTGCTCGCGTGGATTTAAAATAAATTTCTTTTTCCAGCTATACGAATAAACCACAATTTAAGCTTGGAGCTTTGGATTGATTATTGATTATACATTCTTTATGTCTTACTCTACCTTCGCCCGTGTGGTACTATCACAAACTTTCCCGCCCTTTTACCCGTAATGTAATATTAACCTTAACCTTCCTCAAGAATTGTTCTATATTTAAGTAAAAACCATACAAAAATCCGTTCTGTAGATATTTTAGAAAATCGATGAAATACAGACAGCTAGCTTTCGGGGACTTTGTTTTATAATACCTATGTATAGTTTGATACAAAATTGACGACAATAAAATCGTAAAACTTTGCGATTTTGTCGTGGAGTCTACCTCCTAACGGTTACGGGGCCAAACAATTGTTCAGATTGTGGCGGTGAATGTTTGCAGTGCTTGTGTATTGTGTTATCGGTATCAGGTAGTGCATGTTTTTACAAATTCTGCATGTATCAGGTATGATAACGAATAGTACACTCTACATTTAGCATTACATATATTTTCTTTTATCGCGGATTATACCTAAATAATATTCTCATTAGTTTTGTATTATGGACCTCTGCAAAGTGATGCCCAATTCTATAAACGCTTAATCATTTGTAATCGCCGAGTATGGAGAGGAGCTATAACGTATGACTCAATTAGCAAGTCATTCGTGCATCATACACGTATGGATTTACGTTTATTACTTCGTGTTGTTTGGTCGTAAACTGTAAGATCTCCTTCGTTGCTGATGGAAGTTATTAAAAACTTTACTGGCGTAGATTATTATTTTCTTGTCTATTAAACATAAACTACTCTGAAGTAATTCAAGGCCAAATAAGAACTAAAAATCGATTAAAAATAATCGATTTTGAAAATAGTCGATTAATTTAAAAAATAATCGATTTTCAAAATCGATTCTTTTTCAAATCCCTATCCCAAGTACGGTACTAAAATTCATAGAAATAAAGCATGCACTAGGCAAGGATTGCACTTGTATAGCGCGCAGATTGAAAATGTGGAAGAAACTAATAGCTTATGTCAAATTTCCAAATTACCGCAATGCGCATCTGCCTATAGTGGCTGTACCAGACAATCCGTGAAAACGCATCGCATCTTGTTAGTTAAATACTTCGCGAACTTTAAGTTCTAAATACCTATAATTTAGTTAAATCGTGCAGATTTCTAACACATTGTAATTGTAGTGATATCTGGAATTATATTATTGTCTATAAAAGAATATATGCTAATAAAAGCTCCAGTTTATAAAGACTATAAAACTTAGCGTCGTATATAAATTAGGGGAAACTATATTTATCTCTTCTCTATTACGTTCACAGCAAAGGCTATAATATCGTCGTCAAATCAAATCAAAATAATCTTTAATCAAATAAGCTCTTTTAAGCATTTTTGAAATTCAAGGATCAATGTGATTAATGAAGCTACAACTGGTTCGGAATGTTGCTCTTACCGAGAAGAACCAGCAAGAAACTCGGCGGTCAATCTTTTATACAATTTTATTTTTTATTTTTTTATTTTATTTTAATAAAACTTAATCTATTAATAAGGCCAAACTGATTATATAATTTTACATAATATAAATTTAATAATAATAAAAAGTTTGTTAATAATAAAAAGCTGCAATAACGACTTGATGTGCGTGTTTGTGTATTGTGTGTGTGTGAGCGTGAGTGCGTGCGTGCACGCGTGTGCGTGTGTTTGTGTGTCTAAGTGTGGTGCATAAGTGATTGTAGCGTAATAATTTTACATTATTTAACTGCAGTCTTGTCTGAAACTGAAAGGATATTCAAATCCAAGCATTTGTATCATTCAAATAATCCTCAATAATGTACAAGACAGTAAAGACTTAATGTAAATAGTATGAAGAATTATATTTTTAAAAGAGCAACCGCCGTGTTTCTTGCTGGCTCTTCTCGGTAGGAACAGTTTTCCGAACCAGCAGTAGAGTTGACGATTCAAAAGCACTACAATTTTACAATTTTACAGTTTACAATTTTATTTAAATATAGAATATTTTGAATTTAATTGAATTGTAAGATTCTTGATGTATAAGCATATTTCTTATACTTAATTTAAATCTTTCTGTAGACTAGTCTGGTATGGATTGCGGAATTTTACTATAGAAGCGAATACCATCAGATATAAGCTGTCATACCAAAAAAGCTGTCATCATACAAATGAAAGCGGCTAAAAAACCATACAGATTTATCAGCGTTGTCATTATTTACCATCCATAAGTGTTTGTGATTCCAATCATCACGATCACGTAATGATCAAAACTTTGAATTTTCAACTTTAAAGTGTACGAAATAGAGTTTAAAATTAGTTAATTTCTGTGAAAACTTTGTATATCTATTGTTCTATATCGATGCTTAGTTTGAATGAAGTGGGTCAAGTGCAGTTGGTTAATTGGAATTAATTTAGCCAAGTTCGGGATTGCTCAATAATGTTGTAACGACGCCATGATAGTAGCCCAAGAATCTTGATTCACGTTGTCGATCGAAAATTGTATTGGTATATTTAATTTTCTTTCATATCCAAATGTACAAACGCGCATGTACTTTAAAAGCTGGAGATTGGCGAGGTAGCAGACGAAATCGCGGGCAGTAGTTAGTATTAATGTATAAACAAACATAAAATTTACTCAATTCAGCATTACTGATACGTATAATATACAATACAATTTAAAAACTTCTATTGATAAAAGCATGCCTTTTAAGGCGTTCTGGTTGTCCTAAAAAATCAGCGCCAAATAATAAAGTGTCATTGAAAATTCTTCACACTTCAACCGCGGGAATCTCATATTTACCAACTAGTAGTTATATATTGTGTAACGCTAATGTTACGCTATTTAATTACGGTTATTAAACTAAGCCTTGAACTTCGACTTTTACAATAGATCCATCTCTGATGATCCGTATCACAATAATTGCGCTCGACTGCGTTCGCATTATCTATACACTGTCCATTATATTAACCATCTTTTGACAGATTGACGATAGTGATGTCCTAAAGATTCTCGTATGCGATACCATTCCGATTATAGTACCTACTATCATTAATCGAATTACGTACCTAAGTAATTCGATTAATGATAACCTACGTAAACTAGATTACTACTTGAGAAAAGAAATTCCAACTTTGAGAAAACTTATTGTTTCTTTGAAAAGAAGTGGTCTATTTCATGGTGAAAAATCTTCTTTGGTCAAAGTTTTGAACACAATTGGCTTTTCATATAAAAAGTTAAATAAAAGAAAATAATTAATGGAACGCACAGATATAGCTATAGCACGTTGTGATTTTTTAAGAGAGGCAAAGAAAATACAAGATTGGGCAAATATTGTTTTCACGGATGAAACATGGCTCAACGCTAACCACACACTATCTCGTTTCTGGACTGATGATACTGCTGATTCCACTTCCTCAGTACCAATGGGAAAAGGTGAGCGCCTAATCATTTGCCATGCAGGTACAGCAAAAGGATTTGTACAAGACGCACTGTTGGCATTTAAATCGAAGAAATCAAATGACTACCACGAAAAGATGAATGCAAATGTGTATGAAGAGTGGTTCAAAAAAATGCTCATTTCATTGGAAGAACCATCAATAATTTTTATTGATAATGCGCCCTACCACTCCCGTCAAATTGACAAAATGCCAACACAGGCTAATAAAAAGCATGAAATAATTAATTGGCTTCGGGACAATGGAGAAAATGTGGACGACTCAATGTTAAAAGTTGAATTAATAAAAATATTAAAAACCAAAAAGAGAGCAAAACGCTATGTAATCAATGAAATGGCAGCAGAATATGGCCATACTGTTCTTCGGATTCCTCCATACCACTGCCAGTACAACGCAATAGAACTTATATGGGCACAAGTAAAAGGGCATGCTGCGAGATGCAATACAAGCCCTCCATTCACAGCGAATAAAATGTTGCAATTGCTAAAAAATGCTTGCACCCACGTAACGGCCGAGAACTGGGCAAGTGTGGTGGAAAGAACTAAAAGAGTAATATTCTCTGATTGGGAACGTGATATTGCGTTTGATAATATATTATCTACACAAGAGCTAATAATAACTGCTACTGAAGACTCCTCATCGGAGGAGTCTAGTGTTGATTATCATTCCGACGACTCGTGCTAATAAAATAAATTAAAATATCCTGATTGTTTTATTTGTATTCATGTATTAACTAAGAAGAAAGTAAAACTTTATATAATGTTATTAAATGTCTTTTAATACTCGTAACATCGATTTCTACCGATTATTTTTAATCTGTGGCATAATCGTTATAGTAACCATTATGTGTGACATCACTAAGTGGGCGGTACCCATCCATAAAGTACAAATATTATTTGTATGATATTTGTACGTAAGCAATACAAAACTTAATGAGCGTGAGCTGTCAAAAGACTGATAATATGATGGACGCAGTATAAGTGTATATCTTTAATATTTAAATGAGTTATTCTTGTATGTATGTATATATATGTATATATTTTTGACGATTTTTTTGAAATTCCACATGAAGGGGGTTTTGGGGGAGGAAAATTCGATCTAGATAAGTTTTATTAAAAAAAAATGTCCTTTTATCCCTGTATTCGGGCTCTAAAAATTTTTGAAATTTACGTTGAATACAATCACAATTTTTCGCTAGCAATCGTAAAGTCATGGTGGTTCATTTGGGGAACGGGCGGTCTAAAAAGGTGAAAATACCTAGGATCGAGCCCTACCTGACCTATTATTTATTAATTTTTCGTTTCAATTTTTTTTACATCATTTTAAAAATTGTCACCCAGGTACTCTTATTTAAAAGAGCTTATTTTGTACATAACGATTTTCATACAATTCACTATGTAGTGGGTTTTGGAGTCAATAAATCGGTCTAGCTATGTTTTGTTTAAAAAAAATGTCGTATTATCCTTGTTTTCAGGCATTGAAAAGCTGGTACAATATAAATAGAATATAAGGTGAAATTGTGCTGTTATTTGTAAAAGTTTTTATTGCTCAGTTGCAAACGGGCGGACTAAGGAAGTTAAAATACCCCAGATCAAGTCCTAGATATCACCAGCCCTTTCTTTTTATTATCTTTTTTAATTGCATTTTTTTATCTTTTAAAAATATTACCGTCTAAAGGTCGGTCACCCATGTATTACAGGTACGCGTTTGTATTTCATAACAGCTACAAAAAAGTTATAGTATAGTTTTTAGGTTGTAATGTTCTAAAACAATGAAAGAATTCTTTTCTTTTTCTTATTTTTAAACTGCCAATTTAGCACTAACCTTTGCCTTGGCCTACTATTGTTTAATGTGTTACAACTAACCGCATCTTACTTTCGGTCACCTTGTCATATACATATGTTAATATAAGTTAAACACTTAACTAACTTAAATAGTTTAAAATAAAACGACACAAATGTAAGTTAACCTTGGTAACTACCTTTATTTGAAGACGGATAGTACACTCTAGAATTAGCATCACAGTTTTTCTCTTATTGCAGATAATAGCAAAATATTATTAACATAACTTTTGCATTATGTCGGCATAGTTGCTATTAAAAGTTTTTATTCAACTTGTCGTGTATATGCGTGGGGATGCAAGTTACATAATGAAATTTTACATAATGGTCTAATCCCAATGACAATGCATATTTATAATAAGCGTGACCTGATGCTGCTACCCAGATTGGCTCCAGACAGGGGAACTCCTCAACGGAACATGAAATTTTGTTAAAGCTTTTAGTAAATAAAAGCTTTACATGTTTAACTTAATATATAAATTATTTGTCAATACAAATTAAATAAGTAAAGGCCTGTTACTATCCCACTGCTGGGCATAGGCCTCTTCTCTCCGTTTTTTTGGAGAGAAGGATTGCTCCAATACGGATTGGTAGGTTACACATATCCCTAGAATTCTCTAGCAGGTTTCCTCACGATGTTTTCCTTCACCGAAAAGCGTGTGATAAATTGCAATTATCAATTAGACACATAAGTTTTACTAGGAAACTCATTGGTGTCTGCCCGGGGTTTGAACCCTAGAGCTCCTCGAAAGATTCCTCCTCCTCGCACGGTGTTACCGCTGGGTTGCCACAGCTTACAAATTAAATATATTATTGTAAAAGGATATATGAATTTGATATATGAAGACTTCGAGCCTTAAGTATGTTTTGCTTTAAACTGCCGGTAGTATCATTTTATGATATTTCACTTGTATAGGTCAATAAACACTACAAAATTTTATGATGACGCACTACGAAAAGTCAATATCTCATTGAATACTTAGGAAATGCCGGCAGCTTTGTTTGGAGGAATAAATTGTGATTGTGAGAAATGTATCGCAATCTCATATGTCATCAAATAATAGTCTTACTTTTAAAGGGCTCGTTACTTGAAGCGTGTATGATCGGCTGTTTCTCCAAAATATATTTTTGTAGAAAGAAGGACAATAGAGTATTGTATAACTATCTCAATTCACTTCGGTATATTACAGCCGTATGATATTATTATTTGTTGTAGAAACGTATTGTGTTCATCATTAAATCTACTCACAGCTAAAAAACCATGAATGCTTTCGAAATTAGCCAGGCAAAGCCGATTTATACGATTATTGGCAATTTTAATCTTAAAAATAAGAATCCACTCGGGCTAGTCTTAATTAGAAAATTCTAAATTATTCCTTTTTATATATAGGGAACTATTAAAATTTATATAAATAGGAGAATTGCCTTCTGTGTGAATTCTTTAAGAGATTCCTAATTGATTCTCAACTTTACTTTATCTTTTTCTTCGGTCGGCCGATAGTTTTTTTTAGTTCAAGTTTAGTTAATAATTTAACTATCTTATATTGTAGTATGTTATATTTAGATGATTGATTGCAAGGTTATAAGAAACTTATAGATCTAAATATTTGTAAAACATTTATAAATTTAATATAATAGTTAGTTTTATTCTTATTTTATTCATATTATGCGTATGCCGCATATAACTCAATCAGATATTAATGATCGTCACGATATAATTTCAGTGCCATATTAATAAAAATTTAAATCATCATCAAATTAGTTTTGATTTGGATATAAAATGTAATAAATCAGTCAAAATATTAAATGTCAATGATAATAAAATGACTGATTTGGGTGAATTCAGCCTTATTGATGTCGCATCATTTAAATTGGATGAGGTGAACTAGTAACCTTATGATACTGAAAATGTGCCCATATGACCCCGGTACGTATTTTTTTTTGTGATGGAAATAATTAAAAAAATAATAATTATGAGACTGTCAAGATTTATTGAAAACTGAATCCATTTATTATACAAATTTGATTACCGCCTTTTCATTAAACATTCATTCGATTCCATACCTACAAAATCCTAAAGCTGTACAACTTTGTCGTGAAGTCTTCGTGGATCTGATGATACGCATGATAAAACATGATGATAAAACATAAAGTAATATGATGACAAAACGATGATGACAACCTATAGCGCGCTCTATATTAACATTTAGGGCTGAGCAACGTTAATAAACTTCAAATTTGATAAACGCTAATTAACGCAACGTTTATACATGTGGCATAAAATATGTCTTCCTTTAAACAACGTCGATAAACGGCTGAAGCTTGTATCAATTCCTTCAAACTACGTCATTGCGCCGTATTCCTTTAAATTTTTTGGACTACACCGCCCCACGTTACGTTTTTGTACGCGAATTATATATTGGGGGGCGACTGTCGGGTACAAACTCCGTTTATTTCAATAACTTTCTTTATTGAGATATATGTATATACAATAATTTTCTTAAACTCTATTTAATATATAGATTATGTATATATGTAATTAATACTATGTTTAAATTCTTGCGTCCGTTCCCACCGATTTTAGGTTGGGTAAAGGCGACGTCCAACGAAGTTTCTTTCCCAGGCGTAACACGCGTAGATCAAAAACAGTACGTTTATCGTTATTTATGTTGTACTGTGTGTTACAATTTTTTCCCCTAATTGAAATTTTGAACTTAAAAGTCGTTATCGTTAGTTAATTGTAAGAGATTTTTGAATAAATTTCACCATTTACTTAGCGAACGCAAAGCTTTAAATTTTGCCGTTTTCGCAATATTTTTAATTGCTGCTCCTATCCTATTTATCTTAGCTATTCATATTACACTCCAAGAATTCCAATCGGTATAGTAGTTCCTTAGATTAGCACGTTCAAACAAACAAACAAACTCTTCAGCTTTATATATTAGCATAGATGAGAAACTGTAGTGCCGTAAAAATACATTTTAAAACTCATATGCGCCGTGCCGTTAAGTATTAAGTATTTCTATCATCGGGGAATACCAACTAATTTTGTTGATAAAAGATACTTAATTAATTTATTTATTCTTTACTTTTTTGTAAACTTTTTTTATAAATTATAATACTGTACTTCCTAGAAAGACTCCTTTGTTAAAAAAATATTAGCTAGAACGTTAGTTTTATATACCTGTACTTTTTTCTTTGTCCAACGTCTATTCTAAACTGGGTCAAGCCGGCTATTAAGTTCGGCCGCACGTTGTACGAAAAGTCGTATCAGAATAGTGACATCCTTATTTAGATATCATGAATTGCAGATAAACATTTAAGTTTTCAGGATAACATTCCTAATAGCGTTCGAAAATTCTACGAGGTTTAAAAGTAGTATAAATGTTATAAGTTTGAGATGGTGTATAATACCGTACCAGGCGTTAATATGTTGATAAGTCAACTAACATCCTTTATATGTTTAATCATAATTAGCATAAGGATTGCCAAATTTATTCGCCGTGTGGTATCCGGCTGAGTAGATTAGACCATTCTGATTTATAACCGTGTTGTCGTAACAGGCGACGTTTTGGACTTGTTAAGTTATTCACGCCTGGTATGAAAATAATACTTTTTACCTTTCGTCTGTGTGCTTAGTGCGAGTTTTTTAACCTACTCGATCGTTCGTGTAACGCCGATTTCTATCACGCTTCGAAAGCGACATCTAGTGTTCCACTATTCCAGCGTCATGCAAATTGGCGTTACGCTAACGCGATCGAGTAGGTAAAAAAAACTCGCACTCTTTTTTTTTCTCCTTTTTATAGTTTTCTTTGTGCATATAGGCTAATCTATTAAGCTATTCTGAAGCTTCTTCTACTCCATTTTTGTTATAGTACTTCATATTAATATTGGAAATGAGTGTTTGCTTTTTTGTCCTTACGGGTCGATATGATGAATGAAGAATAGAATATTTATTTATTTACTCACATACAGGTTAAATTAAGTTAACAAAATAATGTTTCTATTTTAATTATATTTAAAACACCGATTATATCTACTTTGTTGATGATTCATAAGTTATTACATTAGAATTACTATGGAAAGAGACTGACGCTTGAACTAGGATTCCCTGTATTTCAGTGAAGTTCAAGAAGTGTGTATAATAAATATGTTTTACTCTGTAAAATTGTGTTATGGTGTCAAGAAAAGATCATTGTATAATAAAGTAAACGTTAACGCAATGCTAGTCATAGAAACTGCACAAAAACTGTGTGCTAAAAACTCGAGTGTTACAAACGGTTTCCTCTTTAAATCTTGCAATCTGGTTTCTGATTAAATAAATCTAGTGACTAGAGTAGGTATACTAAAACAGTGACTTAATTTACGTAAACATTGCAATGTAATAACTTGAATTGTATGTTAAAACAACAAAATGCAATCGTTTCGAAAAATTTTGAAGACCACTGCAGTCATATATTTAGAATCTACATTTTACAGACTTTTAGCTTAACTTACTCCTTTAGTATTAATCTTTATTTACTTTTTGTTATTCGCAATTGTAACCATATCGGTTAAAAAAGGAAAGGTAGGTTAAAAAAGGAATTAAGGTATTTTTAGCTGGAAGAGCCATTTTTATGCTAACCACGTAGAATTCATGCCATCCACATTCAAATTTAACACACGTTTGGTCACATGATTTTCATCCCTCCTCATTACATGTCCATACCATCTCAATCTTGCACTTCTCGACTTTTCTATAATGGGCGCAACTTACAAATTGCAAATAACAGACTGACGTATTTTAAAGAAATATTTTGGAAATAGTTTACGAGTAAATAACCAAGTATAGATACGTCTACATTAGGTAAGTAAATTAGAAATTTATAATGGAAATTATAAAACAATAATAATGCAACATACAGCCTGCTTCTTTACTTAGTAAGATTTACAAAAAAAATATATACAAATCAAATACACAGTACTTGAAACACAGAGTGAAGAAACTAAAAATATATTGTCTTCACCTTAAGATAATCGTATCGGAAACTAATAATAATTAACTAAACCAATTAATTTAAGATCATTTACAATTACGTCGATATGATTATGTATAAGCCAATAAATATTTTAAATTAAAATTATTTAAATTTTGGAATTGGTTTTCGTGAAAAATTTGCAATTTTAATAATAATATAGAAGTGATCTTTAATCTAAATTAAATTTTACTAAATCAAATTTAATTTATACTTATATTATATATTAATAACTATGTAAGGAATTTATGACATCCGCTTAAAGGTATTGAATACATATTAATGTTTTAATTATCTGTTATTCCTGCTCTTCACTATTGACGATCGTTCATCATATTATGATCGATCACATTACATCGATCATAGTACGATCGTCATCTCGATCGTCGGTATTATCATACGATACATACAATCATACGTATCACCCCCTTATATATAGGCGGTGTAAAGGCGATCGTAGGCGATCATAGACAATGAATGCCGAGTACATCCGAGAATGCCCTCTACACGATCATGCTCCCGCTCAATCGTTTGTAATCGCAAATAATAAAGAGGAGTTATCGATTCTAACAGATTTGACATTTTCACTTGGTAAAGTCTGGGAATGCAGAAAAAATATTAAGTATGCGAAATACGAAGAGAAAAGCTAAGTATTTGGGATCAACGTCTTAAGAGCGTCTCCTGTAAAACCAGACCTCGGTGTAGGGCGCCATATGATGTAATCTGGAGTATGACTGATATTATCACGCTGTTGAGGAAAGTTGCGACCTAACTGTCGTATATAAAATCTGTTCGGGGCGATTGAGCCTCGCTCGGTAATTTATTTAAATATACAAATATATGCAAATAAAAAAATATATATTTCATCTGGAATCGACCCCGGTATTCAAAATCCGAGACCGCCCGTTACCTGAATAAGCTATCAAGACTTTGAAATTGACAGCGCAATTAACCTTCCTTTCTCATACAGTTGTAGCGGCCACTAAATTAGTAGCCGAAGACAGGACATTTTCTTTAATAAACCCTAGCCAAATTAATTTTCCCCCCAAAACTCTCTACATGCTGAATTTCGTGAAAATCGTTGGTTGTACGTTCCAAAATTCACAAAAATATATATGTACAAACTCATTTAA
Organism: Morpho helenor; assembly: GCA_029227775.1. Taxonomy (NCBI): domain Eukaryota; kingdom Metazoa; phylum Arthropoda; class Insecta; order Lepidoptera; family Nymphalidae; genus Morpho; species Morpho helenor. The sequence continues at coordinate 4,710,329 of JARGCU010000032.1, read as the reverse complement.
ATATTAAAGATATATGTAAACTGTGTTAAGCTCGCAATCGTTTTTAAACGTAAGATGGTTATTGAATTTTAATAACATGTAGGATTCCAAGAAAAACATTAAATACATTTTTTTTGTCGACTTATATTTTATTTCATTCTACCACCATTTTGTATTTAACTTTGCCGCTACCGCATTTGTTATCGCACGATTTGTAAATTAGCTTTTTATACTTTTAAAACGATTTCACAAACAAAACTAACTGCTACAAACAGATTTATAATAAAAATACGTATTTTTTAAAACACAAAGTACTCATTTGCCTTAACAAGATAAACAATTAACTGCTCATAAATAATCTGGACTTCCGTTTTCAATTTAATAATGCACTTTGTTATGATTTTGTTGATTTTTGAAGATTAAAAACTAATAAAGGCAGACGAAGCCATGTACTTAGTAAAATAATATTTAATGACATCTTTTAAGAATCCTAGATGTCTGATTTTAGCTTACCTTACTTCATTATATCATGACATTCCTAATAGAACTGCCTTCGTCCCTGAGTAGAGATTGTATCAAGAGGTTATACCGATTGTTCCGAAACTCGACAAGAAATTAAGAATACTTTCATAAAACATCCCAAAATCTTGGATATTACGAGTACGTAATCAGAATGTTGTAGAACTACAATACATTCCTCTTTCCTTCATACTTTCAACAACCAACTTCTAGCGGTTTTAGTGGTGATAAAATATTTACTTTAGGCACTGTCTTCTACGTTATGGCCTGCATCCAACGCGAAAAGGTCTTCACGAAACCAATACCATTTTTTTGTTCTTGTATTCAAGTGGAGGTTACTTTAGGAAGAGAACACAACTAAGGAGTTTCAGAGAAAGAAGAACAAGGATCATGGCCAATGTGGTGATTGCTATTATTGATTCTCTTGGCAATACATTGATTCAAATCGACGCGTGTGTTGTACAGAATAATGATAACGGTGGCTAGACAGTAAGACGCCTAACAGTTGGCGGAAAGCCACTGCTGATAGATTTTGGAATCGGGATCCTTATCTTTACTGGCGCGACGCACAATTCATACATACAGATGTTTGGATGAATTTTGTATCCAGTTTGTTAATCTTCCTTTAATAGGATTGAAAAGATAATTACTGTACCTACTTTTTGGAGTTAACTGGGGCGTGTAGAGCGCATTCAAAACTGGATTTTCACTTATTTATTGAAGCTATTTGCTATTTAGCCTACTGCCAAATCTAATCTTATATAGCGATCAAGTCCTTGGAACTACACAGGTCATATGTGGAAGGTATCTACGGACAAATTTTAATTTACACTAGTTCAGAATGGTATATATACATGTATGGATCACAGACATTCGCTGTTCTTGAATCGTTTTACCTAATTTCACGTCTAGAAGACGAAGAAGCTGTAATTTTCCAGGAATTCAAATACTATATTTACAATATTCTCTTCTCAACATTAAACTTATAGTGGTTTTGAATCTTTGAATTCAGTGCTGGTTTGGAAAATAGCTCGATACTGAACAATTTTTAAGAAGAGTCAACAAGAAACTCAGAAGTAGCTCTTTTCGAAATACTGTCTATTTTATACTAACAACCGCCGCGTGGTATCCGGCTGAGTATCCTTTTTTCTTACCGAGATGTCGTAAAAGGCGACTAAGGTAAGTTCACCCGCCGTGTGGTATCCGGTTGAGTAGAATAGACAAGCCTTATTTTTTCCGAAGTGTCGTTAAAGGCGACTAGCTAACTTGACGTCAGGAAGGCGGCCGGTCGTAAAAAAGATAGCCAAAACATGTAGCAACATATTTAAAACTTGTTGTACCAACCCCAAATAGACTTTGAAATAACTTACATGTGTGAGTACTTATACGAGTTCCATTGAAAGTAGAGCAATTTCAAATTATCGCTTCTAATTTGCCTAGAAACTTAATAAGTTTCATGATTTCATCACACGCAAGTGGAGAAATGCCTTCGGTCTTTTGGCCGACATCCAAGTTTTCACGATACTAATTTATACATGAATTGATGACGGGAGCTACATTCAGTATGGAGGAAACACGAGGAAATGAAATTTCAGCCCACCAGAGATTTTACATCTGTTATATTAATAATGGTATATTCAACGGATTTACATCGTGTACATTAAAATTGTTATTTTGCTTTTTGATATTTTATCGCTTAGTATTTCACAAATAGATACTAACTAATATGTTAAATGAAAAAGTCTGTCTGTCTGTTAGGCTTCTACGGTTTATATTTAGATATATTAGCGTAGCGATTAAACGCGGAAACGCTTCCAGCATTTTTGGGACCATTCTACGTTGGCATGATTTGTTTATTACTAGAACGTAAGTAATTTATAACTTATAGATTTTCAATACTTTAAAGCCGCGTAGTATCCGGCTGAAAAGAATAGTGCGACCCTCATTTCTTACCGAGGTGTCGTAAAAGGCGACTAAGGTAAGTCGACCCGCCGTGTGGTATCCGGCTGAGTAGAATAGACCAACCTCATTTCTTATCGAGGTGTCGTAAAATGCGACTAAGTTAAGTTGACCCACCGTGTGGTATCCCGTTTAGTAGAATAGCCCAACCTCTCCCTTAGCGAGGTATCGTAAAATACGACTAAGGTAAGTTGATAAGGAAAGTCAGGCAGGCGGCCGGTGGTAAAAACGCAGCCAAATCATGTGACAACATGTTTATAACATGTGCTAACCCCACTTAAAGTGGGATAAGGGCAGGAAGATGATGAATAATTCTATAATAGCTATAGCGTGCTACTGGCGTTCGTCCAACTCGGAACAATACTAAATCGTGCATAGATTATGTTTGAAATGCACGATCACGCGCCGTTTCGCCTCTCTGGTTTACTTCACGCCCTAATTCTTCGCATGTTACACCGCCTTCAAAATCCGAAGACGTAAATCTCATCTAATCAACTAAAACTAATGTTGTAATGGAGCCAGCTTTCCATATTGCTAAATAATGAATTTATGTAGCCTTTCTTAAGATATGTAAATCAGTGCTGGCAATATTTTTTTTGGCTTAGGTTATGAAATTTGATTTTTTCTAATTGAACTCGTTTTCTTATTAAGCTTGAACTCTATTCTTAAATTTCACTAATTATTGATTACTTTAAGGTTTCTAGGAGGAAAGTAAGTAAGTAAGTAAGTAAGTAACGGCCTGTTACTATCCCACTGCTGGGCATAGGCCTCCTCTCTCCATTTTTGGAAAGAAGGGTTGGAGCTAAGACCTACCACGCTGCTCCAATGCGGATTGGTAGGTTACACATATCCCCGGAATTCTCTAGAGATATGCAGGTTTCCTCACGATGTTTTCCTTCCCCGAAAAGCGTGTGATAAATTGCAATTATCAATTAGACACATAAGTTTTAATAGAAAAACCCATTGGTGTCTGCCCGGGTTTGAACCCATGATCGTCTCTAGAGATTCACACGGTCGCACCGCTAGGCCATCATAGCTTAAGGAGGAAAGTAAGCCGTATGATATCCGGCTGAGTAGAAAAGACCACCCTCATTTCTTACCGAGGTGTCGTAAAAAGCGACTTAGGTAAGTTGACCCGCGGTGTGGTATCCAGCTAAGTAGAAGAGACTACCCACATTTCTTATAGAGGTGTCGTAAAAAGCGACTAAGGTAAGTTAACCCGCCGTGCGGTATCCGGCTGAGTTGAATAGAGCAGCCTCATTTCTTGCCGAGGTTTCGTAAAAAGCGACGAAAGCAATTTGAATCGCTTTGTGGTATCCGGTTGAGTAGAATAGACCTCCCTCATTTCTTACCGAGGTGTAAAGGCGACTAAGGCAAGTTGACGTCAGGCAGGCGGCCAGTCGTAAAATAACTAGCCAACTCAACTAACAACATGTTTAAAATATGTTCCGACCCCACTTAGAGTGGGATAAGAGCAGGGAAATGATATAAATTACTATGAGGTTTCTTCAGAAACTTTCAAGTCGTTTTACTTTCAAGTAAAATTTGACCGAGTTTCTTGCTGGCTTTTCTTTTTGCAGCAGTTATCTTAACCAGCAGTAGATTTGACGATTTAAAAGAGCTTGTTCAGTAGTTTACTTGAATAAAGAATAATTTAAATTTGTGAATATTTTATTTATATCTCTATTGTAATACAATTTAATTATTCATAATATGTGTTATCAATGAATAAATTAATATATTATTTCAAAATTGATCTGAGCTATTGTTGTAAGCCCCAAAACCGATATAATTTAAAATATTTGACCTACAAACATATGAATGATAAAATTAAATTAGCATTTTTCATGCATATATATTATGTATTGAAAAAGCAAATTTTATATAAAAATATTGATTGCTCTGTTTAAATTACGGGTATTATTTAAAAAATTATGAAAATTTTATCAATCAATTAAATTATATCAATGGGACGTTAATAATTTTATTTTATCTTAAACATGATTTGTTGACCAAAATATCATATATTTTTTTGTTGTTATTAATATTATTACATTAGTTAAGATAAAAGTATGTTTACGAGACTTGTTTTTGAGATCTGTGCGCTAAGTGCGAGATTTTTTTACTCGATTGCGTTAGAGTAAATATAAATATATGGGACACTTACACACATTGTCGTCCGTCCTCAAAGTAAGCAACTTAATACTTGTCTTATGGGTGAGAGATAACTGGTGAATATATATTTATATAATTTTTAAATAATTACTTAAATACAAATATACACCCAGGCTCGAAGAACCAACAAATTATTTTATAGAAAATGTTGGCCCTCGGCGGGAATCAAACCCGCGACCCGCGGACCTCAAGGCAGAATCACTGCGCCAACGGGCCAGTCAAACGCCTATTTGTATGACACTGCAACAGCGACATCTAGTGACCGCTGTTCCACCGCCATAGAAATAGGCGTTACGCTAACGCGATCGAGTTTGTTAATAAAAACTCGCACAAAGCACACTGTAGGTCTATGACACTTTGTTTATGAAACAACAATAGGTTTTTTTCACGATATATCTTTGATTATTTGGTCACAAATATTTCGATTGGTAAAAGCTCTTGCGACTACATTTGTCTTTAATTACTCCATATAGATCATCATTCTCCTGACTATATCCCACTCCAAGTGGGTCGCCATGTTGTCACATGATTTGGCTACGTAATTTATAACCGGCCGCCTGCCTGACGTCAACTTACCTTAGTCATATTTGACGACACCTCGGTAAGCTATTCTACTCAACCGGATACCACACGGTGGGTCTTCTTACCTTACTCGCTTTTTACGATACCTCGGTAAGAAATGAGGGTAGTTAATTCTACTCAGCCAGATACCACACGGCTTCCCCATTGCATTATTGCTCCATAAATAAATCGTTATTAAATTACGATACCTAGTTATATTGTCATAAATATTATTTATCACCTGTCAGATGCAGTATTTGATTTAAATTCTTATCGAAAGAACTAATCTATCTAGTATAATTTATAGATCAATCTCGCCAATCGTTTTCGTTTAAGATTGTTATCATTTACATTTGTCCAAATGCCTCAATTGAATAATAAGTCATAAAAAAAATCGATAAATATCAAAGTAATAGATTAAATAAGACTATATCGGCCGGTTATTATCCTAAAGCTGAAGAACCTCCTCTCTCTTTTGGAGAAAAGGGTTGTAGTTTAAATCCACCAAGCTTTGTGAACTGGCAGGTTTTCTCACGATGCTTTCTTTCCCCACATCAATAATCGGAAATATCAATGAGCCTCAGTTATAGTTTTCTAGTCTATAACAGTACAATATCTATTGTACTGTTATAGACTAGAAAACTATATGATGATTCCTTAGTTAAAATCTACATATTGTTTCGTTAAAAAATAATTTAAAATTTGGGAAAAATAGTCTAGTTTTAGGACCACTGAAATAATTAGTCATCCTTATTTTTATTAAGTCAGTTATTTTTATTAAAATAAGCATTCATTATTTGAGAACCTTTTTTATTTTTTCTTCATAATCAGTTCGATTTTTATGTCATTAAAATGTCAAAATTCGATAATATGGAAATTGTCATTAATTTTTTTTACAAGTTACTACAAACCTAAATGATGCATAGATTATTAATGTCTAACAGTAATATTTCATTGGATAGCTTAGAAATAGAAAGCAATAAAACAAATATATTAAAGATGATTGAAGATAAGAGATCCGATGAAAATGTGGATACTATATTGGTACCATTTTATGAAAACGACATCCTGATGAAAGTACCAAAGGGTAGTAAAAAACAGCGACAGCTTGAAAGCAAATGTATTAAAAAAGATAATTTCAAAGGAGAAACAGAGCAATATAGGAGCTATCTCGTTAACAAAAATATACAAAAAGGTAAAAAAACTTCTTATTTAGAAATGTTTCGCAAGCAGTTCTCTTGTAATTACAATGAAATACAAAACAAGGACGTTAATGAAATACGTTCTCTATCTCCAGAATTTGGTGATACCGAACGAGAGAGCATAGGAGATGACTGCAATAACAACATCGCGAACGAGTTTTTCAATACAGAGTCCTATAATGAAATATATTATGAAAAACTGATGAATCAGGAACTTGAACAATACCTAGATAAATCGTTTGAAGAAACTTTACGTTTAAATGAAAACTGTGGAGGTAAAACGTCCGAAGATATCGATGATAATAACCTCCGTAGTATTTCTGAAGTTTCGCAACGACGTCGTCATGTTAGAAGAACTACAGTACCATTGAATCATAATATACGTCTAGGAGGATTAGGTCCTGATATGGAAAATATAAGACCGAGACTTGAAAGAGCAAAAAGTCTCCAGAGGTATTCGGAGAAAGTGCGGATGGAAAATCGTCTTAAAATATATAAACAGTCAATTGAAGCTGAAAAGGAGAAAAAAGCTGAAAGGACACCTTCTGCGCAGCGACTTAGTTTGAGCCAAATGAAATGTAAAAACCAGAATGGAAATAAGAAAACTTCATATTTAGTTAATAAAGTACAAGAGAAATCGTCTGTGATGAAAAAAAATTGCCCTTCGAAATCAAAATCAGCTGACGTGCAGAAACAAAAAGAAAGGAATACTCAAGAAATAAATAATATTGGCAATCAAAACTGTAAGGAAAAAGATTTGAAAACTAACCGGGTAATAGAACGAAAATTATTATCTGCTAAGGCCAGTTTACAGAAATACATAAAGACAAATTGTGAAACAATCAGAGTAAAATCCAGCACCAAAAAGCCTGAAATTAATACGGAGGAAAAACAGGATAACAATGTATCACCAATACAAATTAGTTTTTTGGTTAATGTTGGCGGAATTCGACCTTCAAGTGCATTAAAATCTTTAGAAGAACAACATCGCATATATCAAGAAAAGGTTAAAGAGTTTAACACTGATCTAAATAATGTTTAAACATAATTAATGTTTTAGCTTTTTTTGTATTATATACAAACACGGTAACTTTTTTGCATAAATTCCTGTAAATTGTTAGAACAGTAAATAAACATCAAAAAATATGGAAACGTGTTTGTTTTAGATTTGTTTGTATGTAGGGATATAAACATAACATTATTTTTATCCATAATTCTATTAATGTAAAAACTCGATAAACATATCTTAGCAAAAAAAACGTTTGCAAACATATAAACAAATGACTTCCAAATGAAAATCAATCTAGAAGTATTAGAAGAAGATTTATAATCATTCACATTAATTTTATCTTAAATTTAAATGCTCAATCAATATTTTGCCACTGGTATATTTAAATTGGCCTTTCATCTTTAATTGAAACAAATTAACAATATTAGAATAAACTTATGTAGTGTGTGTATGTTGTGGATACAACTCTAATCTTTTCACATAAGAAAAAGGAACCAGTACTTTAAGCTATGCTCCTACAAACTATAGTATAATATCTCAAATAAGATTCTGAGACAATGTAATCCATAAGCCCTTGACAAAGATTACTTGTTCCAACTACTCGTCTATAATTTTTTTTTTTGGTCTTAGTGATTTAAAAACGGCAATTTAAGATACATAAATCAAATAAAACGCATACGTTCGTAAGCTTACTAACCATACATCCGACATGTTATCATATTTTGAAGCATTCTATTGAATTGAAATCCGGTTTTGAGTGCAGGGAAAGTGGAGTAACTTTTTACTCTTTGATTTTTTGTTTGTTTACTTATAGCTATCTATATTAGTACTCGAGATCATTTAGCTTTCAAGGTGTTAAGCTGTGGAATGATATTCCAGTATCAATCCGCAAATCTCTTTCCCTTTCGGTATTTAAGTTACAGACTAGAAAATATTTGTCTGAAATATTTATCTTAAGTAATTATATATTAGTAGTATCTTTCATCTATTTATTTTACCAAAATTAATTATTAGATTAAATAGTTAAATTTATATAAGCTTTTTCTTTTTCTATACACATATTACTCGTATTCTCTTTATTTTTCAATTCTTGTCCTTTTCCTTCTGTTACTCAAAGGTTGACTGGAAGAGATCCTTTTTAGGGATAAGTCCGACTTTATACATGTTATTTTATATTTTATCTTTCTCTTTTCTAAATATATGTATAAAAAGAAATGAAGAAATAAATATACAATAATACCAAAAAGTTAATTGTAACTTATCTTTTTCAGCCATTTGTATCCTTTGTTATTTGTCTGTGTTTTTGATGTGATAGCGCTTTATAAAGACTAGGCATTTTTTATGAATCAAATTTCGAACTTGAAAAATAATGGACAGCCTATTACAAATATTTCGCGCTTACGCTTTACGTTTGTTTTGAGCGCGATTACGCAGATTATATCGCAATTGACACGTTTTTGTAATATCCGGAAATGCGACAATTATCTTATAACCCCCTCAACCTTTCGTGTTAAAGTAGGTTGGTTTTACGAAGGCAACTTTTACTTTGCCCTTGATACGTTTTCTGAACTCCATTTTAAGAATCCAGGCGACTTTATCGAGTAACTGGTTGACTTAAACGCAGCATTCTTACGCTGTAATTTATAAACAGGTTTTTGCTGCGCCAAACAGTGTAGATTATATAACAAAACAAGCTGCTGAAAAGGCAGTTAATAGGCACTAAGGGTAAGATAGATGCATAGATTATAGAGAGAAATCGATTTTTTTTTAGTTATTTCTTGTTTTGTCCGCTTAACTTACAATTTTTTAGAATAGCTAGTGAAAGTGAAGCAACTGTTCTGTCTAGTTCTGTATTTGATAAAAGTCTACAGTGCTACTAATTTATACAGTTTACATTGTGGCCTCATCAATTTCCTGCCATTATGCCACTAAGTGAAGTGGGCACAATAAACATGTTATAAACATGTTGTAACATGATTTGGCTACGTATTTTACGACTCGCCGCTTGCTTGATGTCAACTCTATTCTGCTGCTCTATTCACTCGACGGGTCAACTTACTTTAGTCGTTTTTTACGACACCTCGGTAAGTAATGAGGGTGGTCTATTTTACTCAGCCGGGTACCACACGGCGGGTCAGCTTACCTTAGTCGCCTTGTACGACACCTCAGTAATAAATGAGGGTGGCATATTCGACTCAACCGGATACAATACGGCATGGGCACTAACCTGCCTGTTGAACTTAATATTAGTCCGTTTACTAATCATATTTTCTTTTTCACGATTATAAAAAGAACTCTCAATGATAGTTCCTAAATCACTTCAAGTCTTCACTAGCCAAGACTAGTCTGTCATTTACTGAATTCGTTTGATTATGCATCCCACCATGAAAGCGTGTTGATGCGTCGTGATAGTAATACAGAGAAGACACGATGGAAAGGACTAGGGGGGAAAGGAACGTTGGCAGACCAAGTAGAAGGTGGGCTGATGACATAACAGAAGTTGCAGGAAAAGATTGGCTAAACATATGCAAGGAGAGAGGCAAATAGAAAGAGCTAGAGGACGCCTTTACCCATAACAGGGTCCATATTTCAAACGAAATCGACTTACAATACTAACATATAATAAGAAAATTTACTAATTACTTACAAACAACCTTTGAAATGTACGAGTACCTAACTTAGAAATATGAAATAAATGGCTTTACTATTATTATTATTGTTGCGGTCTAATCATCTGTGCCCATAGGGATGATATGGGCCAATCGTGGACGTGTGGGTGACACTTCTATGCTGCACATATACGTCAACTACGATCGTTATACATTCGAATCAATTGACATATTCGCATTCAAATTTTGTAACGCTATCATTGTACTCCTTGTAACTTGCTATCAATTATAATAGTTCACAGTATTGTCCAGTTTTTTAATCAACCAAAACGAAGCCTCCTATAAAGGGTTAACGCAAGCGCAAACATTATTATTAGTAATGCAGAGATCCAAAGCAAAAAAAAACGAAGTATGCTTCACAGAAGTTAGGTACTAAGTAAGACAATGATAGTAGAGCTACTATACTTTCTACATTTCACACATTTATCAATATTCAAGCCAAGTCGTTAAAACATAAAATATTATTAATTCATAAAAAAGAATGGTCGCGCGTAAAGGAAGTAATGGCCATTATTTCATCAGAAACAATTTACATCATAGACAAATATTACGCTAGACTATTGATCAACGATTTTACGATATAATCTATATAAACAACAATTCAAATAGACTTTAACAAGCTCTTTTGAATCGATAGTCGTTGTCTGTATTGACTTAAAAAGACCGGTCTGTGTATATTTATTTTAAACATTTTTTTGAAAAAATCTCTATAATGTGCATTTGTCAGCCTTTCTTTCACATATAAATGAAGCAATGATTTTTGCTATAGAGTTAGTTAATAGGGTGAAGAGTGACAATATTATAGTCTTTTTTTTCCTTACTGAAATCCATACCACTGGCATCGGCCACTAGTTTTTTTTTAAAACTTAAACAAAATTCCCAACGAGTTATTTTAGTCCTTCTTATGACGCAATTTCTAGAGGCGTGGAAAACTCTTGAAGAAAAATAAATCCAGCACGTTTGCAATTGAAAAGATTTTTTTTATAATATTTTAGCGTACAGTATAATATGAAGGTCCCGTGTGGTATTCGGATAAATAGAATAGTACCACCCTCATTTCTTACCGAGGTGTCGTAAAAGGCGACCAAGGTAAGCCGACCCGCCGTGTGGTATCCGGCTGAGTAGAATAGACCAACCTCATTTCTAACCGAGGTGTCGTAAAAAGCGACTAAGGTAAGTTGACCCACCGTTTGGTATCCGGTTGAGTAAAATAGACCACCCTCTTTCTTACCGAGGAGTCGAAAAGTACGACTAAAGTAAGTTGACGTCAGGCAGGCGGCCGGTCGTAAAATACGTAGCTAAATCATATGACAATATGTTTGTAACATGTTGTGCCGACCCCACTTAGAGCGGGATAAGGGCAGGAGGATGATGATGAGTATAATATGAAGGTCATATAAACTTAGAATACGTAATATGAATGAACTCATTCTTACAAACCTTTCTGTTGTGATCTTGTGAACCACAAGGTGTTAATAGGTATTGGTCGGATTATAGTTCTTATGTTAAGTGTGTTATGGATGCATTTTGTCTGATCCTAATCCATATAACATAACCGCAAAAGTCTTATTTAATTGGCAACTAAAGGAGTATTCACAATATACAAAAGTGTTATTTATTCTACTTTATATTTTCTACTTTATAAGTGTTATTTATTCTACTAGTGATACTTGATCTTTTTTAATTAGGATTTCAATATTTTCTTATAATTAACAACAACAAAAAATATTTTACATTAAAATATTTGTTTTAAGGTTTAATTATTTAGAAAAGTTTCGTCTATAATACAAAAGTGATAATAAAATTATTTTGCTATAATCCGAAAATATATATAATGCTAAATGAAGAGTGGACAATCCGTTTTCATACGTGATACATGCAGGATTCGAAAACACATGCACAAACCTCCACCACCGCCACCACAATACACACACAACACACCACCACAAAATCGCTAAGCACTCTTTGCGATTTTGTCGTGTAGTATATCCACGGATGATGCTTCGGTTGCGGGGCGAAACGATTGTTGAGTCTGTGATAGTGAACGTATGTAGTGCTTGTGTATTGTTGTGGCGTTGGTGCAGGTTTGTTTGTTTGTGGATATGCTTCATTATAGGTACATTCATTGCTTTCAGTGTCCACAATCTAATAATGGTAATAATGGTATTAAAATATATAAGCGTGTGTACGCAGCTTTATATACAGCCTGGTAAAGTTTAATTTCAAGAGCGATATCTAATCATAAATCAGGTTACAAGGTTAATATATCATATTAATAACGATAAATATACAATTAACAGCCTATTTTATTGATGTTACCCAAATTCTCGCAACCTTTTCCATTCGCCTATGAAGTAAGAACACCTATCGATTTGTATAAAAGTGTGAATTATTGTACCATAAAATGCGTGCGAAACCAATCATATTTTAAAATTAGATGAGTTCGGGCAAATTGCGTTTTAGGCCTAATTTAACAGTTCGTAGGTCATTCAGGCAATCATTCTGAGGTAATGTTATAATTTAAATATCTTCATATTTACCCATAATTTTCTTTGATTTATTTTCGGTATAATCTTAAATGTTTTAGAGAGCGTATATTCTTTTAGAATTTGAAGGCTTAATTGATATTACGAGTATTAATCTTACGTTTTACGATTAAGGAAACCATCATGAATATTTTAAATATCTCGAAAATTGATGTGAAATATCCAACCGGTCCAGAAACATTATATACTTAATCTATAATTAAGAATCTAGTCTATTACTTTCCTTAAATTTATTTTATTTTAATTTATATTTAAGGTATGTTGACCCGCCGTGGGGTATCCGGCTGAGTAGAACGGATAGCCTCATTCTTTGCCGATATGTCGTAAAAGGCGATTAAGGTAAGTTGACCTACCATGTGGTAACCGGCTGAGTAGAATAGACCGCCCTCATTTCTTACCGAGTAGTCGTAAAAGGCGATTAAGGTAAGTAGACCTGCCGTGTTGTATCCAGCTGAGTGGAATACACCACCATCATTTCTTACTGAGCTGTTGTATAGTTATATGTTAGTCGCCTACTAAGGTAATTTGACGTCAGTCAGGCGGCCGGTCGTAAAATATCTAGCCAAAACATGTAAAAACGTGTTTAAAACATGTTTTGCCGACCTTACTTAGAGTGGGATACAGGCAGGAGAATGACGTTTTAGGATAACATATTAGCGAAATACAGTATTTTAAAATATTGCAATTATATATTACAATATAATATTGGTCATAAGCTTTGGTATGAGCTTATATGGATGAACAAGTCATCATGAGCTCGTCGGTAGAAAAGGTAAGTCAAAGGGTTTATTTCTTTAGTCTTTTAACGCTTGTCTTCGGTAAAATTATAGAAAGTCATCACTCAGTTTAAAAATTCTATCCAACGCATGCATGTAATAACAAAACGTTAATTCAGTTTTCAAAGCTGTCCCATTGAAAAAAAAAGTAGAGCGTGTAGGTAAATACAAGAAATTAGGGCGCTCATAGACGGTAGACAGTCTTATTTATCGCGAACATTATTAACAATCCAAAAACAAACTCGACGATGCATCCTCCAGACGCCTCGTGCCATATATACATTCTAAAGCCGTTGCATTATGAAAAGACCTGTGTATTAACGTTACCGTTATTACGTACGTACTGAACTTTCTGTGTAAAACCCTTGTTAAGTAAGTCAATATATTAGAATATTAAAAGGAGGTAAAGTAATTGCCTGTTAGTTTCACAAGGCAAATGAGAGAAAGCCTAGAACTAAAAACTATAATGTTACTAATGTAAACTAATTCTAGGCTAGGCAAGTTTTCACAAGATGTTTCCTATAATCGCAATCTAAATGATGAATAAAATATCAGTAAGTGATATATAGTAATTAAATAAATAATAAATAAATAAATATATGAGACACTTATACACACGGTCGTCCGTCTCCAAAGTAAATACTCAATACTTGTGTTATGGGTGACAGACTGCTGATAAATATATTAAAATATAGTTTCAAATACAAATACACACCCAGGTTCGAAGAACCAACAATTTTTTTATAGCAAATGTTGGCCCTCGACGGGAATCGAACCTGCAACCGATGGAGCTGAAGGCAGGGTCACCCACAGGGTCAGGGTGCCCACTGCGCCAAAGGGCCAGTCAAATCAAGATTTTTAGGAAAGTCGTAAGGTCTTATTACACATTCTAGTTATACCATAGACACGCCATATACTACTACCACAGACTGCAAACGATGTGTAGTCACCTGAACTACTTTTATTGCATAGATGTAAGTTATTTTTCATGGGAAATGTGCTTTTAAAAAAGACCACATAAGTCTTATAGACATATAGCTCACACTAAGTCGATGGTCTGCAAACAGATTTATGGAAATGCATGCATTATGCAGACAATTCTGTAATTCTGTATGAAACGTATAATTGTTTTTTGTATTATGTCATATGCATATAGCTATTATCTCTAGGGTTGTCACTTATATTCGGAACGATATTTTTAAAAAGCGATGCATTACATTACAGTATATTTATAAATGTTACATATCTATATGTAACATTTATGAATGTACTGTAATGCATTGCTGAACATTTGTTAAGTTATAAGTAATAAATTTGTCAATATTAAAATTCAGTACGATTTTTTTTTACTAAAGGTAAACATGTAAATAAATTAACATATAAAAATGTATTATCCATTAATTCTATTTAATGGGATGATTTGCATAAAAAAAATTACTGATCAGCCCCATTAAATTACGTAGCATTTTACAAAAATATTGATGTACATATATTAGGGAGTTCTATTTAGAAACAACACGAAAGTCAGATATATTTTCAGCAGTCATGGACAACAATTGATCATAATAGATTGTTTTAAATTAATGTAACAAACTTCGTGAAATATTTAAATATAAATTTTAAAAAAAATTATCTACATTAATTTAACATACGTCAGCGATGTCTAGAAATGGCGTCAAGAGCGGCTTCTAGCCGCAAAAAATGGTTGTATTGCCTAAGCATTCTCTTTAATGAGGAGTCATAATATATTTGCAGTTATAGCAAAAAAACCATGCAGTGATTCACGCGGAAATACAGTCAACATTGTTAGGTTGACATAAATGATATACTAATAGTAATTATAAAGTAATTAATGAATTATTTAAATGGTATGCAATTAGTCTACATTCACATATATGTAGGTATTTGAAATATTCAGTAGATTACATATATTTTTATAACTAGCTAGTGTCAGCCCTAACTACAGTGTCTCAACATCGGACTGTAAACAAAGAAATCATTTAGTATTTAGTAATGTATGTTGTGTAATATTGAACAAATAATATCAGATATAGTAAAGCATTGCATGCATTTTAGTCCCAAATTCTTCTTCCATCCATAGGAATATCATAAATACTTAAGTCTGTCCATGTCTTTACGATTTCATTAGAATAAACTGGAATAACCGAAGCATCGTCAGGAGATAGACTCCATGACAAAATCGTAAAGCTTTACGATTTTGTCGTAGTTACGGGGCGAAACAATTGTTGAGATTGTGGTGGTGAATGTGTGCAGTGCTTGTGTATTGTTTTGCCATCGGTGTCGGGTAGTGCATGAATTCTTACAAATTCTGCATGTATCAGGTATGAGAACGAATAGTACACTCTACATTTAGCATTACATATATTTTCTTTTATCGCGGATTATAACAAAATAATATTCTCATTACTTTTGTATTATGGACCTCCGCAAAGTAACGCCTTATTCTATAAATTATGGAGCAATATTGATAAAATATTTGTACAATTAAAGCTTATATACTTGATAAAAAAATTTGTTCATTCTTGAAGGATTTTAACATTTTTGCATTTTAACTATCGTGAGTGGTATTCATAATTAATGTATAGAAACCGGCTATACTCACGTGTTATTTTTTTAACATTATGACTGAGGCGCAGGATCTCGCGGATGTAGTCTCAATGTCAAAATTAGGTAGGTTTCCAACGCTACTAATCAGCTTATAGTAGTTCAATTTTTTACCGTAGTGTATCGTATAGGATTTCAACAGTTCGAAAAAAAAACTAAGTTTTCTAAAAGAAGTAATAAAAATAATTAATAGAAATAGCAAATGGTTGTTAATTTTTTTTCATAACGATATACAATTAATATTTTTTAAGAAATTAATACAAAATAAATTAATTTAAGTTAATTTTTATCAATAGGTTTTTTCAAAATAAAAGAAATAAAATAAAGAACAAAGAAAACTCTAAAAAAATTACCACACTGATTAAGATATTTTTTGGCAAATTGCAATGAAACCATTAATGAAAATGTGACAGCCACTTAACATAGCGATGAGATTAAATTTTATATTAGTTTTCATCTAATTTGCATTTATTATGTCAGTATACAGTAGGAAATCCCCTTTACGTAAGATAAGTTAGCAACTTGCTTGTTAGTTTCATTTACATGTTTTCTATCGATATTTATTTAGAGCTAAGCCTAGTTGTCATGTTTATTTTATAACGAAAATAAAAGAATGCAATAGAATATTAAAAGTTTATTTTAATATGTATCTCCTGTATAACAAACAATTTATAAATTGCTTTTTTGTTCTAACCAGTTTGTTGACAGTATGCTCTCATTTTCTCAATATTTTCTCTCACATAATGCGTGATGAATGGACAATTGACCATTCAACATTGACATTCAAACTCACTAAGCAATTGCTTAGTGAGTTTTTTAATCTACTAGATCGCCACAGCGACATCTAGTAACCGGTGTTCCAGCGCCATACAAAATGGCGTTACAGAAACTTATCGATCCAAAGTTTGGCATCTGAATTTTTTTTATAATATCATTGGACGTGGGGATAATTTTATTTAGTAAAAGCGCGCCAATATTTGTATATTTTTGTTTTATGAGAATATATTTTTAAATAAATAAGAATTTTAATTTCTAAATTCTCACTTCTTTTGATTCTTACTTCTGAGGTTCTTGACCTCGTGCAAAGCAGTGCGTGACAAATAAGAGTTCTTCAGCGAGACGCTATAAGCCTTTACTGTAACTAGCAGTGACTGTCTGAGAGACATGAGGTAGGTACTTGTTGTCTTCACCTCTGTGTGTGTGTGTGCGTGCCCTGATATAATATTATGCATACAGTATTAATGCGAAATACATATTAACAAATATGTGAATTCGGCTAAAATAATGAACCTTCATTCACTACTGGATACGTATATTTTTCCTCTGCCGTCTGTAAGTAACGATGATTACCTATTTATCATGGCTGTGATAGCCCAACGGTAAAACCGTGCGTCGCTTTCGAGGTGTTCACGGTTTTGAACCCCGGGCAGGCACCAATGAGTTTTTCTGTTAGAACTTGTGTCTAATTTATATTTGAAATTTGTCACATGCATTTCGGTAAAGGAAAACATTGTTAGGAAAACTTTATATCTCTAGTGAATTCAAAATATGTGTAACCTACCAATCCGCATTGGAGCAGTGTTGTGGGCCTTAGCAGCAACGGATATCTCTAAAAACTCAGTGAGGAGACCTCTACTACTTATTAAAGGCCGTTTAATTTTTTTTCTTTCTTTAGCTTAAAAATTTAAGCTCTGTATTTAATTAAGTTGTTTGGGGTTATTATTTATTCTATGGGTTCGGGTTATTATTAGGTTTAGGTAGCAATCTATCATAGCTCTATAGTATTTTTTAAATAAATAAATAAATATGTAATAAATAAATGTATAAGAGATATGCTTATACAAAATTGAAGATTATTTGGATAATAAAAAGGCCTGGATTTGAAAATCCTTTCAGCTTCATACAAGACTGCGGTTTAATATTGTATTGTATTGTAATGTAAAATTGAAAATGTTTAAAAGATTGACCGCCGAGTTTCTTTCTGGTTCTTCTCGTTAAGAGCAACATTCCGAACCAGTTGTAGCTTTATTAATCATATAGATCCTTGACGATTCAAAAGTGCTTGAAAGAGCTTATTTGAATAAAGATGTTTTGATTTGATTTGAGTTATTGGCTTAGGTAATGTAATTGGTAACAGCAACAGGCGAACTGTTATTGAATGGCCTGTTATAAAGAGATCCGGTGTTGTAATAATCCCATGTACTATTTGCCAGGACGTCTATTACAAGAGAATTATTAAAATTAAAATTAAAAATTGTTTATTTCCATTAAAACTTATGACTATAACACAGGGTTTTGAGATCTTTTTGTAAGTATGATAATACTTGTGTTAAAAGATCTCGCTCTTCCATAACAATACTAATAATATATATTTACAAATTTTACACAAACAATAATATTAAAAGTAACAGTAAAAATATTCAAACAAAAAATATATAAATTAAAATTAGGAAACAAACAAAGAAAAATGATAAAAGTCTGAATGATTGTGTATGTGAGGAGGGCAGAGTGGGACGATGTGTGTGTGTGTGTGTGTGTGTGTTTTGTGTGTGTATTTATGAGTTTGTGTCATTATGCATACACAGTAAAATAATAAACACAGTACAATAATATTACAAGCTAACTGATAAGTTGAAAAAAAGATTCCACTTGCTCGTTATTAAAGTTTTTTAGCCATGAAATTAACGCTTTTTTACACTCGTATGATTTCATGGTGTAAATATTAATTTTTTTATTAATTTTGTTATATAGCCGATTAGACTGTATTTTAAAATGACGACTGGCAAAGGTAGTATTAGCTCTAATTAGCTGGGCAACAGCGTTATGTCTTCTTTTTATTAAGATGGACGGGTCAAAGGGTAGTGATTTATGCATTCTTAAGATAGTACTTAAAATGTATAAGTGTCTCACTGGTAGCACATCACTGATGGAGTATAACAGGTCTGTTGGATATCTTAATGATTTGAAATGTATGACTTTTAGGAGATAACGCTGTGCCTTTTCTAGTTCAAAAAATTTAGTTTTGGCAGCACCTCCCCATACTGGTATACAGTAGGTTATAATTGATTGAGCTAAGGCAAGGTATATTCTTTTTAGGAGGTCAGGTTGGGCAATATGTCTCAGAGTTTTAAAAATCCAGGTTAATTTCCTAACTCTATTAGCCACTAACTCAATCTGACTATACCAGTTCAATTTCTGATCCAGCATTACTCCCAAATACTTGGTTGAGGAAACTTTATTTATAACAGGACAATTACAAGCATTGTTTGTTAAGTCATCACATTCATGAATTTTAAGACTGTTAGCAAATTGAGTTTGCGAGGTAGAGCGTAAATGAAAGCAGATGTAATTTGTTTTAGCCGTGTTTAGAGTAAGCAAATTTATTTTCAGCCAGTTCGCAATTTTGGCAAGTCCTTTTTCAGTTACATTTTGTACTTCCTCCCAGGAAGCGCCAGTAAACATTACAGCAGTGTCATCCGCATAGGAAAATACTTGACCGTTATTCACTTTCAAGCTACATAGGCCATTAATGTAAGCCAAAAATAAGGTAGGCCCTAAAATACTTCCCTGCGGGACACCGTAAGATATGTTTGTCACTTCGCTAATGTGCTGGCCAACCTTAACTTTCTGCTTTCGATCAATAAGGTAGTTCGTGAGTAGTTTAAGAGGTATTCCTCTTATGCCAATCAGTTCAAGCTTTTGTACAAGTAAAGTGACAGAAACGGTATCAAATGCCTTTTTCAAGTCCAGGAACACACATATACACTTCCTTTTGTGGTCAAGTTGGTCAACAATTTGAGAAGTCAAGTTAATTATAGCATCTTCTGTCGATTTGCCTCGTCTAAAACCAAATTGTGTATTGGATATAATATTAAATTTCTCTAAATAATTTATGAGTCTGATGTTTATTAATTTTTCCACAATTTTTGAAATGGCAGGTAATATGGATATTGGTCTGTAGTTATTTATATCGCTTCTGTCACCGTTCTTGAATATTGGAGTAATAACAGCTAGTTTAAGGTGGGAAGGAAATATACCCTGATTAAAGCAGACATTAGCTAAGTGACAAATAACTGGGGCGACCACGTTCTTTGCCAGTTTTAAGAAGTGTGTAGGAATATTATCCCAACCTGGTGTACTATCAGTCTTAAGTCCCATAAGTATATCACAGACTTCTTGTTCAGTGGTGCTTAAGAGGACAAAGGATGAACATTGGGAGTTATCTTTATGAAAATAGTGTTCACGAGTTTTACTAAAAGATACGATTTCTTCTGCCAAGTTTTTACCTATATTTGCAAAATAACTGTTGATATAATTTACTGAGTCTAGAGGTGATGGCTTTATATTTAACAGTTCCACGTTATTAGTCCTTTCCGGCTTAAGATTGGTTACGTTTTTAATATTTTTCCAAAGTTGTTTAGAATTTTTTGACGACTTAATTAATTGTTCTCTATCATATTGTCGTTTTAATTTTTTTATTAGTTTGGTACAGTAGTTTCTATATCTTAAGTAAGTAAGTTTTAAAATTTCGTTTAGCGGTTCTAATTTTAATCTTTTTTGCATCTTATTTCTATTTTTTATACATTTTAGGATTCCGGGAGTAATCCACGGCTTAATAATACGTTTATTTTTCGGAATAAATATAGTTTTAGTGTTTTCTTGTAGCGATTCTTGTATTTTTGTAATAAGTTGCTCAATTATTATGTTAGGGTCTTCATGAAAAAGCAAAGTTGAGAGATTTTTTTGTATTAAACTTTTTAAAGCTTCATTAAAGTCAGTTTTAGTTTTAGTATTTGGAGGACATGTCTTAGAGTTATCATTTATTAATTGTAAAATTGTCATCGAGTGATCCGTTATTGTAGTATCAAGGACAGCTATCCAAGGAAAGATAAACTTGTTTTTTAGTTTAAGGAAGAAGTGGTCTAGACAGTTATTTCCTCTGGTTGGTAATACATGACCCGGAAGTAACCCATGGGCTGATAACGTGTTAAGGTAGCTCGACCTATTTTGTCTTTCATAAGTCTGTTCACTTATCTTTGGTATAATATTTATATTGATGTCTCCAGTTAGTACGATGTTTTTATGCGTTTTAATTTTGTCCAAATGGCCACTTAAGGAATCAATAAAAGGTTCAGCATTGACATTTGCGGGTGAACGGTAAATGCCTAGAATAATAGTATTGTCGAAATCAATTTTTAAGCATGATGCGTTAACTAGTTTTATCTCTGTGGCTATTGCGTTTATATTATTTTTTATGTAAACCACCACACCATCATTTTTATTAAGATGGTTTGAAGACTGGAATGAACAATAGCCAGGTAAACACGGGATGGGTTTATTAGAATTTAACCAGCATTCAGTTAATATTATAATGTCGGTTTTAAAATTTAATGTCGATAGGGTTATCTCTAAATCGTGAAAGTTATTATAAATACATCTTATGTTTTGAGAAATAATTTTTATGCCTTTATTATTAATGTTAGCATATGTAGGTAGATTCGCCACATCACACTTGAAAGAATGTGCAATGGATGCACTGTCTATTTCTTGCAGATTATTTAATATACTACTATCCATTAACTATTTTCTGATGAAGTATTGATATATATTCCAAGAGGAATCCTAAAATATAATTTATGTTATAAATATAATTAACAATATGAATGTGTTTATACAATAACTTCATGTTTATGATTCTATTAATAGGTAAGGGTATTACATAATATATTCGGGCAATGAAATAAAAATATATGTGTGTGATTTTGTACTGTATAAATGTGTATGATGTATGTATTCTTAATATATGTGCGAGGAAGTAATGTCGTGTGTGTACATTTTTTATAATAATAAACATAATTTTTAGGTAATATAATGTAAGATTGCTCATTAACAATGATATTATAGAAAATTTTCTAAGTAAGTATAATTTATATTCATAATTGACAAACAAACATAGTCATTTCTGTAAGAGCAGTTGAATTTGATTATCATTATGAATGGTTATAATAGGCGAGTGTTCGTCCTTTCGTATATAAATTTTACCATAAGCAGTCCAACTGAACTTGTATAATTTCGACTTAGCAAGATCGCGGGCCAGGAAATATAGTCGCGCTGCTTTCGGTGTCAGATGTTCCGATATGTAAATAGGGGTATCTGTAGATGTACGAATCCCCAAATTGTGGGAACATAATTTGGTTTTGTTTTTAATATTAAAAACCTTACACATTTTTATCAACCCTATTTTCATGGATGTAGACGATGTCTCAACGACGATGGAACTGTTCTTTTTTTCTTTTTTTCCACGGACTCTATAAATGTCTTTTATTTCAGTTTTTTCCATTTTATATCCTACGTTTTTCGAAAGACTTATAACCATGTCAGTAAGATCTTCTTTCGTTTCATTAATTTGTATGGGCACATTCTTGACTTCAAAATTACATTTTCTACTAGCTCTTTGCAAATCTTCAATGCGATCCTCCAGTACGGCCATATACTGCTGGTCTTTTTTAATTTTTCCCTCCAATAACTCAATTCTCTTTTTAAATTCTTCGTTTTGAGCTGTGAGGTATGATACCGAGTTCTCAATATTAAGATTGGTTTGTTGTATATCTTTTTGTGTACATATAATTTTTTGAAGTTCTTTAGATTGAGCGGAGAACAGAGATTTTATCATACACTTCATCTCATCTCTTAGACTATTTAGGTCATCGATATCTCTAGCTCTTTTACTGCGAAACGCCATATAATTCGGTGGCGTTTTGTCGTTCCGACAAAACAGATTAATAATATCCGACTCAGAAGCAGATTTATTTAATGAAGTATCCATCTTACTAGGGTAGTATCAATTAGCAAGAGACTTGTAAAGAGCCAAGATGTGACACACGCCGTAAGTGCTTGCAATAAGGTTATAAGTAGTACAGCGCAATTAGTAAAGCAATTACCAATATGGCGTCAGTCGTGGGCGGAGTCGAGGTCAATGTCTCAATATGGCGTCACTTTGTAGGCGGAGTCGATGTCTCAGTTTCAATATGGCGATACTTTCTGGGCGGAGTCGAGGTAACTGTTTCAATATGGCAGCGCTACGTGGGCGGGCTTGAGGGTAACAGTGCAGCGTAATGGGGATATTAGGGTGGAGCGAAGCGGTGTAGAAGAGTCAATCGCGTTGTGTTGGGTGGTGTTGTCCAGTACCAGGGCAACAGATAATCAGACAATTTACTCACGCATATGATGACTGCTTGTAACTTATACTTTCCTAAATACGTTCGTTTAATGATTGCTTACGAAAATCATGCAATGAAATGTTTCCTTGTATGTATATGATATTTCTGAACTTTTTTTACTAACGGCAACATTGATCGCAGTCATTGCGATACATCAATTACGCCGTGTGGTATCCGGCTGAATACCGGCCACCCTCATTTCTTACCGAGGTGTCGTAAAAGGCGACTAAGGTAAGTCGACCTGCCGTGTGGTGTCGGGCTGAGTAGAATAGACCAACCTCATTTCGTACCGAGGTGTCGTAAAAGGCGACTAAGGTAAGTTGACCCACTGTGTGGTATCTGGTTTAGTAGAATAGACCACCCTTTTCTTACCGAGGTGTCGTAAAATACGACCAAGGTAAGTTGACGTCAGGCAGGCGACTGGTCGTAAAGTGTCGTCTGGCCGACCCCACTTAGAGTGGGATAAGGGCAGGAAGATGATGATGATTGCGATACATTAATTAAATATCACTTATATTATATTGTATTAGCTTTTACCCGTAACTTCGTTTGCGTGGAGTGTAGTCGCGTGATAAGTTGATAATAGATGACGCTCTTTAATGTCATCCTATTCCTGTGGAATTAACAGGATTTCTATAGGCTATATGTAATTCCGGTGTATAAGGAATAATTGTGCCAAATTCGTTCGATATTGGTTTAGCGGCTTTGCAGTGAAAGAGGAACAAACATAAATCCATAGTCACAAACTTTCGCATTTATTATATTAGTAGGATAGCATAGTATAGGGGAGTAGGATAGGATAAGGGAGTAGGATAGTATAGTGGAGTAGGATAGGATAGGGGAGTAGGATAGGAGGTTAGGATTATCTATGGCTATAGCTCTTTATTATTTCTCAATTTTTTTTCTCTTCATTTTATTTAAAAGCGCTATTTTATACAAATACTAAGGGACAGATTATGTCCGCGTTTCAACCGTTTGTAGGCCGATACTGTAACAGATAACAATTTGTTACGTGCCCCAACTTGCGCGGGAAATGATTTAACCCAAAACATACGGATTTCAACCTAATCCATATTGTCATAAAGCTCAAAATTACGTAATAAAACAAAATTGCCTCAAAGTAGCGTGGAGACATCGGAACGTTTTGCATTTATGACGGTTTCGTGCATCGGTTAACCGTAACATTTCTGTATCGATTTTTATGTGGCATTTTAAACACGAGACCTGAGCTTCTGTAAATCCGTTTATTTTATTTATTCTGGACGCCATTATTGTGTGCACGCGACTTATACTTCCATGTTTATTTTACTTCTAACCCGATAAAATAAGACGTGAGTATAGCCGGTTCTATACATTAAACGTAAAAGGCGACTAAGGTTAAGTCGACCTACCTTGCGGTATCTGGCTTAGTAGAAGACCATCTTTCTTACCGAGGTGTCGTGAAAAGCGACTAAGGTAAGTTTACCCGTCGAATGGTATCCGACTGACTAGAATAAACCACCCTCATTTTTTACTGAGGTGTCGTAAAAGGCGACTAAGGATAAGTCGACCCGCAGGGTGGTATCCGACTGAGTAGAATATACCACGCTGAGCTCAAACCGAGTTGTAGGCGACTAAGGTAAGTTGTCCCGCAGTGTAGTATTTGGCTAAAAAAAATCGACCACTCTCATTTTTTACCAAGGTGTCGCAACAAGCGACTACGTAAGGTAAGTTGACGTCAGGCAGGCATCCGGTCGTAAAATAATGAGCCCTACGGTGTATAATTGAAAATAAAAAAATAGTTCACTTTGCTCAACGTATCATCATCATCATCATCTTCCTGCCCTTATCCCACTCTAAGTGGGGTCGGCACAAGATGTTATAAACATGCTGTCACATAATTTGGCTGCGGTTTTACGACCGACCGCCTGCCTGACGTCAACTTACCTCAGTCGTATTTTACGACACCTCGGTAAAAGAGAGTGGTCTTTTATACTAAACCGGATACCACACGGTGGGTCAACTTATCTTAGTCGCCTTTTACGACACCTTGGTAAGAAATGAGATTACGCGATTTTATTCAACCCAATTCTACACTGCGTGACAACTTACCTTAGTAGCCTTTTACTACAACTCGGTAAGAAATGAGAGTGGTCGATTTTACTCAGCAAAATATTACACTGCGGGACAACTTACCTTAGTCACCTTTTACGACACCTCGGTAAGAAATGAGGGTGGTACTATTCTATTCAGCCGGATACCACACGGCGTTCTGCTCAACGTATGAAGAAATAATAAATTAAGCACAAGGTTTTCTATTAGCGAAAAATGCCTGCCTTTCTTAGGGTCATAACGTGTAGTCTTATATAAATATAATTACGTAAATATAATGAAATCGTAAATGTTAATAACACATGTTACAAATATATACGTTTTTATACTAATTGTTAACTGAACTTTTATACTAATCACAGCGTTAACGATTTAAGCAATATTATATGTCATTTTTATATTCATAAGGTGAATAATAAATTTGTTTTATGCCCACTAATAGCTTATCATTGCGTTTCGATCGTAATAAAGATGTTTTTATTGCCTTATCTTAAACTAACCATGTTTCACATATTGAAGAGTGTTATTTAACTTATTTATTGATATTGGATTTGTTTCACAATACCTTGTAAGAAACATAACAGAAATACAATTATTTTTATGATTTTATCTTTCTTTAGGCCTTGGAAGTTAGTATTTTATGATTGAAATCATTAATAAATATTGTAATTAAATATTTCAGTACGTACAAAAGTCATGCAAATATTATTTTGCTATAATCCGCGATAAAAATAAATATGTAATGTCAAATTTAGAGTGTACTATCCGTTATCTTTAATATTTAAATGAGTTAATCTTGTATGTATATATATATATAAATATATTTTCTGAATCTCGGAAACGGCTCCAACGATTTTCCTGAAATTCAGCATGTAGAGGGTTTTAGGGGAGAAAAATCGATTAAGCTAGGTTATGTGAAAAAATCTCGTTTTATACCTGTTCTTGGACACTTAAAAAACTACGAAAATAGGAATGGAAAGTAAATGAAATTTTTAGCTGTTAAATGCAAAGCTTTCTTATTAGAAACCTAGGTTCGATTCCCATATGTCCGCGCTTATTTTCTTTTTTTTATTACATTTTTTTATATTGTTAAAAAATTACCGAGCAAGGCTCTGTCACCCAGGTGCTCATACCTTATACACGCAGAAAACTCATGCACTACCCGCCATCAATTAAAAAACAATACACAAGCATTGCAAACATTCACCATTACAATCTCAACAGAATTCCTCAGAACGCCTCGTTATAGATCGTCAAGAGATAGACTCCACGACAAAATTGCCTAAAAGGTTCCAGATTACCTACAAGGTTCCAAGAATTCGAAAGGAAGGTTAGAATATATATGATATACGAATAGATAACGAATATTCTTCATATATCTTATATATTTGTATATATAAACAATAAAATAAATTTTAATGTTTGAATCGGAATTCTGTCATGTATGTACAAAAAACAAATTGTATGCAAATGGTATCTTTAAAAATAAGAAATCAAGAGTAAAATCTATAATGTGTAAAAATCTAAGAAATTTCTAAAGACAAACGGACGACTGGCCTGTTGACGCAGTGGGTAGTGACCCTGCCATCAGCTCCGCGGGTCGCGGGTTTGATTCCCGCCGAGGGCCAATATTTTCTATAAATGAATTTGTTGGTCTTTGAGCCTGGGTGTATATTTTGTATTTAAGTATGTATTTAAAAAATATATAAGTATATATTCACCAGTTGTCTGTCACACATAACACAAGTATTAAGTTACATTGGGGACGGACCACCGTGTGTGTAAGTGTCCCATATATTTATTTATATTTATTTATTACAAATTACATTTATACCGAATTGGTGAACATATCTCACCTAAATATAATTAAGTAATATAATAAAAATTCTTTACCAATCAGATGTATCACTGATACACATAACTTTCGAATTGAAATGATCAATGAAGCTCTTAATTAATTGCTAAAGCTACCTCAGTTGGTAGTTATTTCAAATACTTCGGTTAGTTTACGTAAGACAAATACTATCAAATATGCGCTAAGCGAATCTAGTTCACTTTCACAGCAATTCTAGACTGTTTAGTGTTTGTTGCAATTTATACCTATCCTGTCATGATCGGCCTAATTAAACTCTATTTTGTGTAACGGAATAAATTCAAATTGGGCAAACAGTTGACTGTTTTATTTGATCAAAAAAGTATTAACTTTAAGCTCAATATAAAATACATAAGTTATTACTTTTTTAAAAATCCAAAATTAATGTACCATACACCGTAAATGAAATTATACTGTGCTAATATAATATAAAAATAAATATATAAATGAATGTTTGCCTGTATGTCTTTTATAGACCCCGAAACGGCTTGACCGGTTTTAATGAAATTTTCAGATATTTAGAATGACCCAGCGGATGACAGCTGTGGTAGCCCACAGGTTCAACGCGGGCGGACACCAATGAGTTTTTCCGTTAAAACTTATGTGTCTAATTGATAATTGCAATTTATCACACGCTTTTCGGTGAATGAGAACATTGCGAAGAAACCTGCATATGTCTAGAGAATTCTGGAGATATATATAACCTACGAATCCACATTGAAGAAGCGTGGTAAGTCTTAGCTCCAACCCTGCTCTTCAAAAACGTAGAGAAGAGGCCTATTCTCAGCAGTGGTATAGTAACAGGCCGCTACTTTACTTACTTACAGCGGATGATCTGTTAAGTTTGTTGGCGAACATTGTTTTTCAACTGCCAATGACAGTTTTTTTACTTCTGATATAGCAGGCTGGGTATGCTAGTTTAAGATATAAAAAAACTGTCTGAGAATCGAATCGAACTGTCAATTAATAAAATGCTCCAAATTAAATGACTTAATTAAGACAGTGTTGTCAAATCGGCATCATAATACGTAATATTTTATAAATCGATCGGGTCACCGCATTTTCGTATCGATTTCTATTCTACGTATCGCATGTCAAGGTTGCGATGGCATTATATATTAGAATTATATTGCAAATATAGTCTAAATTATCATTCTACCTGTCATTGTAATACGCACTCTGTGTCTATTACATACGTTTTAAATTAACAATAAAACATATTAGCATAGACTATAGAGTTACGTTCTAAGCGACAACCGTTAGATTATATAAAAAGTTATCTGTGAGTCATTTATTTAAAAATCATAATTGCTTACATATTTTACAACTTACAACATCTGTAAGCAATAAATGTAAAGAATTCAGTATACATAGAAACTAATTAGCTTGTAGTACAAACTACAAACACGCACGTCTCTATAATTAATTAACAAATTAACCATTAGGTTTTTTTCTATGCGGCATTCAGACTTATATTATATACAGGTTATTCAATAAGAAATTAGTTTTTATCGTTAATTTTTTACAATATATCAGACCTGTTTAAAAAATTGAGTAAATGTTTATGCTTGGTCTGTAATTTATAGGCTAAGCTAACCTATAAATTATATACTAAAAACCCAAAATGAATCATTGTTGTGAGGCTGTTTAATCGTAAAAAGTTTGTCAACCGGCAAATAATGAGTTATAAATTTATTTATAGATTTTTATTTAAATTGATTTCAAACTTGCGACTTCGAGCGTGGACATGAATAATAAGATAAATATAGTCTATGGCATTCTGACTCTAGCAATAACTATCTCTATAGCAAAGGCATCGAACCGTTGCTTTACATTAAGTTATTGAAAGAGAATAGAATCATCTTCTCCTGCCCTTAACCCACTCTAAGTGGGATAAGGGCAGGAGAAGATGATGAGGAACATGATGAGCACATGATTTAGCTACGTATTTTACGACTGGCCGTCAACTTACCTTGGTCGTATTTTCTGACACCTCAGTAAGAAAGAGGATGGATTATTCTACTCAACCAGATTCTACACGGCGGGTCAACTTACCTCAGCCTTTTACGACATCTCTGTAAGATAAATGGGGGTGGCCTTTTCTACTTAGCCGGATACCACACGGCACGCCTATGGCATATATTCTAGTGTAATAACTCTATGATTTCAAGTTTGGAAGAGCCACAACACAGATAACCAAAACTTATGTTCGCATATTATAATATTACGATCTTGCTTGACCAAACGTAACTATAAAAAGGTGCCAACTGTCAATAGCATGTTAATAGTGTTGAAACACGAGTGAAAGTTGTAATGCTTCCTTCTAAATTTTTAAAGTCAAATAAAACGGAGGCTTAATCAAGCATTTACAGTACAAGGTCGCGAACGTTTGGATAATTATAGCATTCCTCTCCGTATTATAAAGTGACAATATTCTAATACAAGTTTACTCTATGGCGCGCTTTTAATTTATGGTTGCTAGATTAATACGTCAATAGCGGTCACTAACCCGTGGTTTTATTGCCATTTATAAAATTAGTAATTAAATTATTAAATTAAAGTATTATTTTGAGTACATACTTTTACTGATTTTTATATGTGATAAGTATCAATTTATACTATTATTATTTAGAATTATAATTATATGATGGTAAGAATGCGTGGATATAGCTATTCTTCGACCACGTACAGGATAGTATTGACTAATTGTAACTAGTAATAAGAATAATATTTTGAAAGAAGCAATGGCCGAACCAGCTGTAGAGTTGACGATTCGAAAACACTTGTTTAATCAATTTATTTCAAAAAAGAATGTATAGAATTAGGCGTTACTTTGCGGATATCCAATTTTGCTCTTATTTTACGATATCACGATGATGCTTCGATTGCAGGGTGAAATGATTGTTGAGTGTGTGACAGTGAACGTGTGTAGTGCTTGTGCATTGTGATGAAGGTTTATGAATGCGTTTTTACTACTGCATGTATCAGTTATAAGATCGAGTAGTCCACTTTGTATTTAGCATTATATTTTTTTATTTACTTAATCGGTGGTGGAGGGGGAAACAGGAACAGCAAAAAGAAGCAAGGAAGACCTACAAAGCGTTGGGAAGACGATTTAAGATTCACAGCGGGACCACTATGGAGGAGACCAGCGAAGTATAGATATGCCTGGAAAGGGTTGG
This sequence comes from Morpho helenor, assembly GCA_029227775.1. Lineage (NCBI taxonomy): Eukaryota > Metazoa > Arthropoda > Insecta > Lepidoptera > Nymphalidae > Morpho > Morpho helenor. The sequence goes on along the minus strand of JARGCU010000032.1, from coordinate 4,679,943 downwards.
AGGAGGCCTTTGGCGAAAAACAGCAGTTATACAAAAAATAAATATATATATATATATATGACAGAAACATCTTAAATTGACTGGTAAATCTATTAAACATTAACTGACATTTCTAAAAAATCAATATGATGACTAATGTATTTAAATGTGACTGCAAAATAAAGGCTATTTTTATTTATTTAATGGGTGGTGGAGGGAGTTCGATACAACCTTCATACTATTTCCTTGGTCAACGATACTAATGAAAAGAAGGATAATATCTACCTAGAAATATATCTTGGAGCATTATGTCATTACCAACATACTCAAAACTTTTGGCTTTATAGTATAGTATTAGAAGGAGAAACATGTAAAATATGGTAAACCAGTAGGCCTACACAAGTGATCTAACAGGCCAAATCACATACAAAAATGGAGTTATAAATATTCATGACCTTAAGTCGTCGTATAAGCCAAATTTGTATGTGGTAAAAACATAAGCAAACTTGTATGAAGTAATTGAAGATTCCTTGCTTTGACCTTAACCTTTCTATGTGTTAAGAAATAAAAACTATTTATATAAGTATGTATGTATGTACCATTATTTATTAAACTCTGGTTTTTATGAAGAAACATAAAACATTATGACTGTCACATATGCACTATATATTAAGGCAGCTTATTTTAAAGCGTATATCGTTAATAATGTAATTATTCATAACAATATCATAATCCTCTTGCCCTTATCCCACTCTAAGTTCACAACATGTTCTAAATGTGTTGTCACATGATTTGGATACGTATTTTCTGACCTGCCGCCTGGCTGACGTTAACTTACTTTTGTCGTATTTTACGACATCTCTGTAAAGAGGGTTGTCTATTCTACTCAACCGGATACCACACGGCGGGTCAACTTACCTTAGTCGCCTTTTACGACTCCTCGGTAATAAAAGATGGTGGTCTATTCTACTCAGCCGGATACCACATAGGCTTAATTATTAATTATTAATAACAATTATAATATAATTTTACTGGTCCGCTGGAGATGGTGGCTGTGAACCTGCCTTCAAATCCGGGGGCGAGAATTTTGATTCCCGCCCATTGAGTGCACATGCATAATAAAAACATGTCCCAAATACTCGTAATAATTAAGCTAGATTTGGACTCTACTAGCCAAAAAATGATTAAATATTAAATTTCACCTTATGACCTGACCTGATATCGCAAACATGATCCAATTATACAAAATTTACGCTCCAAAGTTGATAATATTATAATTAACACGTTTCGAATATACCATAACTCAGCCTATAATTATAAAACAATCATTGTGTCATACTATTTACAATGACTTTTAAGTCTGAAGTCATTCAGCAATTAGATCTAACATTACCGTTAAATATCAAGCGTTAAATGAATGGACATGCTTGAAATAATATAACAAATAACTCTAATATGATAAATTAGTACATTTAAGTCAACAATAGTTGCTCACGAGACTAAAAATATAAGCCTTTCGTCTTTCCTTTTCGACCGACGAGCTTATGACGACTGGTTCATCCATATTAGTTCACACCAAAGCTTATGACCAATATTATCTCTTAATATAGTACCTGGGTGACCAAGCCTTGCTCGGTTATTTTTAAAAGATATAAACAATGCAAATAAAAACAATCAAATAGCAAATTAATAAATAAATATAAATAAAATAACAAATTTTTAAATAAATATAAATAAAATAACAAATTGATAAATAAATAAAATAACAAATTAATAAATAAATATAAATAAAATAACAAATTGATAAATAAATATAAATAAAATAACAAAATCATAAATAAATATAAATAAAATAACAAATTGATAAATAAATATAAATTAAAAAAAATCGATAACAAGTGTGATGTGGGACTCGATGCCAGGTGAGGTTGAATTTTTTTTGGTCCGCCCGTTACCTGTTGGGCTATCACAACATCAGGTTTGATAGCTATAGTATCATTTGCAATTCAATTCTACATTTCTGCATTATTTCAGTACCCGAAAACAGGGATAAAAATCATTTTTTGAAAATGATACCAAGCTCAATCAATTTCTCCCCCATGTAGGGGACATGCTAAATTTCATGAAAATCGTTGGAGCCGTTTCCGTGATTCAGATATATATATATACAGGATTAACTGATTTAAATATTAAAGATATTCAAGTGTTCTTCAAGGCGGAGGAAATATAAATGTAATGAATACAATATAAAAGTACATACATTAAAAAAATCAATACAAATAAACATGTGTCATAACTCTACATCTTCAGATTAACATCATAGAATGTCCAATTCCTTGATATTATTCTACGTCGATATTGAATAATTTTGTATCTGTATTACAAATTTCGCATGAGCTGTTAATATCAAACTGAGTTTGGTCTAGACGAATCGATTCTACCTCTGGTAACTGGGCAACTCGTTTCAGTCACGCCAAAATCAAATTTTAATCCGCCATCATTACTGAGAAATGCAACAGTAAATCGATCTGAATAGACTAACAAGTTACTTAAAAAAAACTTTAAACGCTTTCAATTAATTGCATAATTGCATTAGCTCTTAACAAAATCGTATAAAAACTTTTAAAAATATATCACACCATATAGCAGCACGTCTATTAAAATTAACAAAACAGGCAATTCTACTATATTGATTATTAAGTAATGCACTATAATAAATTAAAGTAACGGACTGTTACTATCCCACTGCTGGGCATATGCCTCCTCTCTCCTTTTTTCTAATTTGATGAGAAGGATTGGAGCTGAGACCTACCACGCTGCTCCAATGCGGATTGGTTGGTTAAATATATCCCCATAATTCTCTAGAGATGTGCAGGTTTCCTAACGATGTTTTCCTTCATAGAAAAGCTTGCGACAAACTGCAAATATCAATTAGACACATAAGTTTTAAAAGAAAAACTCATTCGTTCAACCCGGGGCTTGAACTCGTGATCCCGCGAAAAAGTCGCACGGTCTCACAGGGTATCATAGCTTATTCTCTATAGAATTGCATTGTCTATGAAATTTCGTGGTCTATGGTGCGGCAAAACCGTTAGACCTAACATAACGGCCATTCATAACAAAAAATGGCAAATATATTGCTTTCCAAACATAACAAATAATTGCAACTCTAATATGAGTTTAATGATGTAATTAATTCATTATTTTGCACATTACTATTAATCAGTAAGATTATATAAATATAGTAACCAAAATTACTTTGTCACGCTCTCCTGCTTGTTGGAAAGTGTACGCAGTGACCGACAATTTCTGATATACATTATCTTACGCATTCCTTCATTTAAGATAAAACATCAAAGTAATTAAGACATATACCTAAGTAATTTCTTCAGTACTTTTTCATTGTCGTTTAGTACTAGACTTTAGTTTCTTGGTTAGTTCTTCCATGATCTTGTGCCGTGCCCATAGATTTTATAAGATCGTTTGACTCTTATATAAGCTATGATAGCCCAGCGTAGAGACCGTGCGAGTCGAGAGGGTCTCGAGTTCAAACCCCTGGCAGGCACTAATGAGTTTTACTATTATCTTATGTGTCTAATTAATAATTACAATTTGTCACACGCTTTTCGGTGAAGGAAAACATTGCGAGGAAACCTGCATATGTCTAGAGAATTCCGGGATATGTATAACCTACCAATCCGCATTAGAGCAGCGTGGTAGGTCTCAGCTCCAAACCTTCTCTCCAAGAAATGGCGAGAGGAGGGCTATACCCAACTGTGAGATAGTAACAAGCCGTTACTGTACTTTTTTTTACATTTAGTTGTCGGTTTATCGAAACTGCTCATCCCAAAACAGTTTGAAACTAGGCTTGTACAATAGGAAATCCTTTTAAATGCCCGAAGTAACGGTTCTTTTCGCGAGTTTTTGTCATTGTCTGAAAGTTAAATAGTCTTCATTTCGACATAATCAAATGTATCAAAAATTTCTCAATTTTTTAGTTCTACCTGCTCATGTTATATTGCATTATTAACTTCAAAATAACTCTCATACCAAAATATTATAAAATAAGCAGTAAAATTTTTAGTTATTGCAAACCTGGTTGCAATTAACTGGGCATCTAGTGCGTTGGCCTTTTAATTTTTCTTTATTATGAAATTCGCTTCATCTTTTACGATAATTCATACTTATTAACACATACTAACAGCATTTTATTGCAATTTTTGCTGTATATCAGTGTATCTTACAAGATTGTGTTGTAAGAATTTTATTAACATCAAATTATTTCAATGTAGCGATCTTTTCAAAATTAATTAATTGTTAAATTACATGTTAATTACATATAACATGCGGATACTGAGAATCTAACATATACATTAACTATAGCCGGTATTTTTAAAAGCTTTTATTCATCTGCAATGTATGATCTGAAGGTGGAATCTTGCAAGTTTTAGATACACTTCCCGAGGCCCGATAGTGAGATGAAATTTTATATATTGGTCTTTGTTTTTTTATCACACATTTGCATAAGAATTATATAAAATTAATAATAAAATTATTTTGCTATAATCCGCGATGAAGTAAAATAGAAAATATATATAATGCTAAATGTAGAGTGGACAATCCGGTTTCATACCTGATACATGCAGGATTCTTAAAAACACATGCACAAACCTCCACCGCCTCCACCACAATACACAAGCACTACATACGTTCACTATCACAAACTCAACAATCGTTTCGCCCCGCAACCGAAGCATCATCAGGAGCAAGGACTCCACGAGCAAAATCGCAAAGCTTTGCGATTGAGTTTGTCTATTTCTTACCGAGGTGTCGTAAAAGGTGACTAAGGTAAGTTGACCAGCCGTGTGGTATTCTGTTGAGTAGAATAGACCACCCTCTTTGTTACCGAGCTACAAATTGTAAAATACGTAGCCAAACAACAACATATTTATAACATGTTATGCCGATCCAAGTTAGAGTGGGATAAGAACAAGAGGATGTATGACCAATAATAGGATGTGTAAAGAAAACGTATTTTGTCTATCTGAGAATACAAATATACTTACACCTAAAATTGCTCATTGGCACCTCATTTCCCGTAACTTTCTCTATTTCAACAATAATGTACCGTTACATAAGCGAGTATAATTCGTATAGTTTTTTATTTTTATTCGAATGCACTGTCAACAATGTTACGGTTTCATATTACGGATGTTTGCGCGATCGCTCAGCCTTCGTTGTAGGAAGTTCTGCAAGAAGAGCGGTGTTTTGTATTTTTGCAAGTAAACGTTCTCGTGGTGAGATATATTTTATGTCCCTTTGCTTCCTTAAACATTAAATTACGTTTTATATTCATTCTTAAGTTTCTAGAAAAACGATATTTCAATTGAATTGTATAAGTATTGTATATAAGTACGGAATAGTAAAAACTATTCCGTAATTATATGTGTAACATGCGCCGTGTGGTATTTGGCTGAGTAGAATAAACCACCCTCATTTCTTATCGAGGTATCGTGGAAGGCGACCAAGGTAAGTTGACCCGCCATGTGATATCCGGCTGAGTATAGTAAACCACCCTCATTTCTTATCGAGGTGTCGTTAAAATACGACTAAGGTAAGTTGTCTTAAAAATTTTAACAAAATTTATAGTAATCAAAAATTTACTGTGATTATTAGAAGATTGATGACTACTAAGGTAAGTCGACCTGCCGCGTGGTATTCGGCTGAGTATAATAAACCACCTTCATTTCTTACCGAGGTATCGTAAAAGGCGACTAAGGTAAGTTGACCCTTCGTGTGATATCAGGCTGAGTATAATAGACCGCCCTTATTTCTTATCGAGGTGTCGTAAAAGGCGGCTAAGGTAAGTTGACCCAGTGTGGTATCCGGCTAAGTAGAATAGACCACCCTCTTTCTTACCGGGGTATCGTTAAAATACGACTAAGGTAAGTTGTCTTAAAAATTTTAACAAAATTTATAGTAATCAAAAATTTACTGTGATTATTAGAAGATTGATCATATTTACTGTGATTATTAGAAGATTGATCATTGATTGGTCATAGAACTTGATGGTGATCGGATGGGCATCGGCGCTAAACGTTCTAACTATTTATATACTTAGTAAGTAAAGTAAGTAACGGCCTGTTACTATCCCACTGCTGGGCATAGGCCTCCTCTTTCCATTTTTGGAGAGAAGGGTTGGAGGTAAGACCTACCACGCTGCTCCAATGCGGATTGGTAGGTTACACATATCCCTAGGATTCTCTAGAGATATGCAGGTTTCCTCACGATGTTTTCCTTCACCGAAAAGCGTGTGATAAATTGCAATTATCAATTAGACACATAAGTTTTAATAGAAAAACTCATTGGTGTCTGCCCGGGTTTGAACCCATGATCGTCTCTAGAGATTCACACGGTCGCACCGCTAGGCCATCACAGCTCCTTTATATACTTACTAGTAACTAATTACTGCTAGACGCCATTGTTTTTAATAATCAATTTTCGAGACTACTCTTAACATATAAGCTAAGTTCTAATAGAACATAGTGCTTAATAAAATAAATTTAAACTTAATTTTCATTTTGAACGCGTAATTTGTAAGGCAAAAAAATAATAAATTTCAATAAGAAGTTGTTAAAAGTTATATACATTGTCGGTAAATGTGTTTAATTAACAGCCAATAAAAAAGATTAAAAAGAAACCGTGGCATGCTGGAGTGACAGTTAAAACGAGGTCGAAGCACTACAGTCGCAAAACCGACACATTAATTTAAATTTAAACGATATCTATGTATCGCAAATTAATAACTTAAAAAGTATAAAATACTGATATCTGTATACAAGTACCTAGGTTACTGGGTAATTTTTATAAATATGCAATTAAGAAATAAAAAGACAAAGATAGGAATGGTGATATGGTGGGACTTGATCCCGGGTATTTTCACTTCCACCCATTCCCAACTGAGCTATTACTTTACAAATGACAGCTAAATTAACCCTTTGTATTCTATTATATTCCAGCAGTTTTTCAATGCCTGAAAACAGGGATAAAACGACATTTTAAAAAAACCACTCTTAAAGTTCCACCCTTACGTTATTGACATCCCTCGAAGGCGCACGGACCGCTTCGCTTCGTCATTTCTAATGCGCACAGCACGGCAATGGAATTCTCTCCCGGCATCTATCTTTCCCAACACCTATAATATGGGTACCTTTAAAGCAAGGGTGAATGTGAAGGCATGCGCGTTCCACCTTAGATTGTATCATCGCTTACCATCAGAAATGATTGCAGTCAAGCGCTCGCCTATTTAACAATAAAAAAACCCCCTTAAAATATATATATACAAGATTAACTCATTTAAATGTTAAAGATTAAAGATACACTAATTTATTCATCGCGAATAAAACGTAATGTACATTTCGTTTCACTTTATTATTATATAATAATATATTTAAAATAATCTAGATGAGATTAGAATATTTAATTCACTGAATACGTTTAATTCTTATTTTAGTTGTTTGTTTTAGAATAATGCTTATTTTCATTGCAAACAGTTTTTTAATAACTTGCTTCCGATAGCGACTTCGTATTGAGATGCAAAAATAAAACAGGCTTTCTCTCTCTTGAGTCATTGAACTATATATCAAAAAACATTGGTTTCTCCGTTCGAAACGAAGAATAACAAACGCACTTTCGTATTTATATTTGTATCGGTCTGATGCGTTGCTGTGGCTCAGCCTAGTTTCGATTTACCCTCGGAACGAAACTACTAGCGGAGGTCACAAAGTTCGCGGAATTTATTTTATTTATATATTTATTATTTATTTAATTAGAACGGAACATTATTAAACACAATACATCACAACAAAAAAATAGGTACATAATTTTAACTATAGGTAACACAAAAAAAGAAAATTAAGTTGAATAAAATAAAACAATTAAAAATAAAATAATAAAGTAAAATATGTAACGGAATGGAGGGTGCGGAGGCTGTCCATCGAGGGGGTTTTAGTGGGTAGAAATCCCACATAACCGGATCTCACCCCTAAGAGTTCCGGTATCTTTTTGAAGATTTCCCCCCGTTAAAAAAAAAAAGGGGTTGGTGTTGGTAGGTCTACTCGTCCAGGTAAGTACCTGTTAAGCAGCTCCTTGAGAGTTTATATACCAAGTTTGAACCTTATCGGGTCATTAACTTTCGAGTTATCGACCTTCAAACAACTGAAGAAAAGAAGTCAGTCAGTATAGAGAAAATTGGACCGCGCCGTCATTAAGTTCCTTACCAAGCAAGGAAAATCCGCTCAGATTATTTTTCAAGATCTGTTAGCGGTTTAAGCGGACTCTGCCCTGGTAAAACCATGGTTTACAAGTGGCATGGTCTTTTTAAACAAGGACGAGAATCCATTGACGACGACCACTCCGGAAAAGCAAGAAGTTATAGCCCAAATCGTTAAGTCAGTTAAAAAAAATCAAATCTTACCCAATGGTTATCATATTTTTAAGTGTGTAAACCTAATTTCTGGGCAAGCTCGCTCTGGCTACATCATAGCTTTCCATCAAGCGCTTTCCTTTTACATAATAAGTGAATAAAGCGACGAGTTTACAACCCGTTTGTGTATGCAAAATGTTGTTTAAAATATTACGCAACTTAATTTCATATATTTAATGGATTAGAGAATAGCTGTGACTTAATTTAAATAATATCGTATATACTTGTCTATGCGCATGTCTTTCTATGAAAATTTATCTTTTCTGTAGAAATAACTTGCAGTAGACATTTACTTAGCAACAGATCGCCGTGTACTATTATATTAATTTATATTATTAGAAAGTATAATTAATCTTAATAAATTTTGATATTTACTAAAACCAGTAGTAAAACCAAACGAACCAAACGAAACAAAATAATTTAGAAGAATCAATAATAATAGTCTGTCCTTTTAAGTTCAGGTTTACTACATTGTGTTCACCCACGTTATCTAAACATTTCATGTTAAATCCAAATTTCCTAACAAATATGTATTTCAAATCTGTTGAGTGATTTGCGTAGAGTTATTCTATTTACAGTAGTAGAGCCATAGGCAGACCTACGAATATAATCGAGAGTGTCACATTATTGTAACATTATTTATATTGAGTGTATAATTCGTTCTCATACCTAATACATGAAGAAAGTGTAAAACTCTGTAAACCCGTCAGGAATAACACAACAATACACAAGCACTGTACACATTCACCAACACGATTTCAACATTTCGCCCCGTAACCAAAGCATCGTCAGGAGATAGGCTCCACGACAAATTGTTTCGTCTATCTTTTGACGATGTTTTAGTTACGATTTCTTTGGTATTATGGAGCTCCGCAAAGTAACGCCTAATTCTATTATCAACTATAACTATTTAAAAAGAATTAAGAAAACTATTTATCTTTAGTCGCGAAAATTTTTAAAAAGTGGCATCAACTTACGAATAACCGTGACCCGGTTATTGAATTTTCTGAAATAATTACTGCCCACATTCGCAAGCTATATGATATGTTAGGAGAGCCAGTTTCATACATACCTAAATATTGTATTAAGTAATTCACTCTTGAGTAATGATTGCTTTTTAATAATGTGCTATTTACATAGCATTACGTTGGTTTATCGCTGTGGAAACTTTTTAATGAGGCATTTCGCAGGCTATAATCTAATGGTGTTTAAATACTCCTTATTTTAGCGCATATTAATAAAAAAAAAATTAGATCCAAACCTTCCTTTAAATGAGACAGTATTCATCAAATTTTGATATAGTAATAGGCCAACAGGCCGCTACGTTTCTTATTTTTTTACATAGAACCTTTCATATCAATCTTTCCTATCCTACTAATATTATGAATGCGAATGTTTGTTAGTATGGATGTATGTTTGTTAATCTTCCACGGCGAATCCGCTGAACCAATGTCGATGAAATTTGGCAAAATTATTACTTATAAACCGGAACATATAGGCTATGGAAATCCTGTGTATTCTACATGAATAGGATGACATGCAAAAGCTCCATGTATTATTATTAACCTATCGCGCGACCACAGTCCACGCAAACTAAGTTGCGGGTAAAAGCTAGTAATAAATATTTTAAAATCATTCAACTTTCTTTCAATACTAGATACCTGATACTATAATTTTAAAAACTTCTAAATATTTTTATTCAAAGGCAGATATTAGTTGTGGATATGATCTCTTTCATTGTCTGATCTATTAAGCTAAATGACATATGAACTTTAAAATTTAGGAGCTACACCTACACGCAAATTCTATTTACGAAGGACATTTAATATGCCATCACCATTGATTTTTTCTATAGAAATCCTGTTTTTATGAATCACAGTCCAACAAAGGTCTGTCACATTTTAATAAATTGTTTTTATTCCAACTATACTTACACACTTATAAAATAATTCAATAAGTAAGGTTCAATAAGTAAGTAACTTATCTTTTTGGGAATGGAAGACCGTGTGTTTAATTGTCCCATATATTTATTTAAGCTTTCCTTTCTAATGTTGCCTAACTACGGCGATAGGAAAGTCTTTATATTTTTCTTTATGTAGACATCATGTCCTTATTCCACTCTAAGTGGGGTTGGCACAACATGTTATAAACATGTCACATGAGTTGGCTAGGTGTTTTACGACCGGCCGTCTGCCTAAGGTTAACTTACATTAATCGCCTTTTGCGACACCTCGATAAAAAATGAGGGCGGTCTATTCTACTCAACCGAATACCATATGGCTAACGTCATTAATTAAATTTACTGGAAAATATTCTAAGTTTTTATACTGTCAATAGAGATCGAAATTTTTTATACTCTCGAATAAGGCATTAAAAATTGTTTTCAATATGAATCGTTAAAAACAGCTGTCACAATATATGTAAATATAGTTTTTTGTTATATAATATGAGATTGATAAATCGTTTGGAATAAAAGAAAATTAATAATTCGAGTCTAGTGACTATATAGTTTCGGTATTTTTGTCATGTTTATGGTATTTACTTTATACTAGCTGCGCCCCACAGATTTACCGGCGGCACAACATAGTTTTATTATACCTGGTATGTAAATGAGAGTGAGTGAACAAATAATAATAGAAGCTCATGTAATTTATAGAATTAGGCGTTATTTTGCGGAGATCCATAACACAAAAGTAATAATAAAATTAATTTGGTATAATCCGCGATAAAGTAAAATTGAAAATATACATAATGCTAAATGTAGAGTGGACTATCCTTTTTCATTCGTAAAAACACATGCACTAACTTCTACCACAGCCACCACAAGAAAACATGCATTACAAAGTGTTAGGCTTAAAAAATCATTATTTATTTTAATTATATGAAGACTAAGATTAGTCACTAGACCTGTTCTTAGGACATAAATTAATTTATAAGTCTAAATTAATAATTAAGTTACTTATTAACCCTATGGCTAAATTGAAACATGTTTGTGTGCATATCCTTTATAAACTCCGAAACGGCTGGACCGATTTTAATGAAATTTTTAGAATTTCTTTAGAATGACTCAGCGGATGAGCCTGTAAAGTTTGGTGGCGGTCGGTGCATATTTTTAATTATTGAGTTCTGTTTCTTGTGGAATTCTAAACTATAATGAGCCACAGCAACGCGCGGTCGGACAGCTAGTGACTTAATAAAAGAAAAAAAATAGCTTCGTGATGAACAGAAAGACAGACCTGTATCATTTTATTTGTAAAGAAGGTAAACGTGAATAATGAAAACAAGTTTGCCTATTGATTTTAGGTGTTCATAATATCCAAACGAACATTATACAGGCGACAGTTCGTATATTAGTAACTACTGATTCGCTGAGAAATTTTTGACCAAATCTGGTTCTACTAAAGTTTATATGGCTAATACATATAACCAAAAATCTAATTTTCCATCAGGAAAGGCATTAAAACAAACAGTAAATATATGTTTTAAGTTTTTGTTTGTTATTAATAAAAAAATTAAATATATCCTCCTGCCCTTATCCAACTCTAAGTGGGGTCGGTACAAAATGTTATAAACATGCTGTAGCATGATTTGGCTGCGTTTTTACGACCGGTCGCCTGCCTGACGTCAACTTACCTTAGTCGTATTTTACGACACCTCGGTAAGAAGGAGGGTGGTCTATTCTACTAAACCCGATACTACACGGTGGGTCAACTTACCAAGGTGAGGTAACGACTAAGGTAAGGTAGCCACCGAAAAAAAAAATTAATTTAAATTTTAATAGAAAATTATTAAAATTTTAATTAAATTTTTAAATATAATAGTCCGTAATTATATGTAATAACAAGTAGCTTTTATCCATAACTCCGTTCACGTGATATTTGGCGCGTGATAGGTTGATAATAGATGGCGCTTTTCAATGTCATCCTATTACAATATATTTAACAGGATTTCTATACCCTATATGTTACGCCGGTGTATACGAAATAATTGTGCCAAATTTCATCAATATTGGTTCAGTGAATTCAATCACCCAGGTACTAATAATAATAGCATCATCATCATTCTCCTGCCCTTATCCCACTCTAAGTGAGGTCAGCACAACATGTTATAAACATGCTGTCAGATGATTTGGCTGCGTTTTTACGACCGGCCGCCTGCCTGACGTCAACTTACCTTAGTCGTATTTTACGACACCTCAGTAAGAAAAAGGATGGTCTATTCTACTCAGCCGGATACCACACGGCGGGTCGACTTACCTTAGTCGCTTTTTACGACACCTCGGTAAGATATGAGGTTGGTCTATTCTACTCAGCCGGATACCACACGGCGGGTTGACTTACCTTAGTCGCCTTTTACGACACCCCGGTAAGAAATGAGGATGGTACTATTCTATTCCGCCGGATACCACACGGAATAATAGCATCAATAAATACAAAATATTTAATTAGAAAAAACAGAATTCCAATTTTTTTTTTAAACTTAAATTATTCTCAGCGACATTGAAAAGTAACACCAAATTTTAGTCATGCTCGTGTATCAATTTTTTATCTGTACCAAGTACTTAACTCGTTTTCGAGAGAGAAATCACTCTTAGCCGTGTCACTAAAAGTAAAAGTGGTATCGACTACTACAGCAGCGATCCAAAATATAATAATAATACGTAGCGTTCATGTATATTACATAGACTAATTACATAAGAAAATTGAGATATGTTTTGCATGTACGATATTATATTAAACACCTGCTTCTAACTTTATAATATCTAATAATGTATAAGATAAATTAACCTGTACTTATCTTGTCTATGTTATTTACTCTCAATAAATGGTTTTGACTGAATTTAAGGCAAAGATCTATAAGGCAGAGAAGAAATATAAGGCAAGCTATACAGCCAAATCATCATCTTCATCATCTTCCTGCCCTTATCCCACTCTAAGTGGGGTCGGCACAAGACGTTATAAACATGTTGTAACATGATTTGGCTGCGTTTTTACGACCGGCCACCTGCCTGACGTCAACTTACCTTATTCGCCCTTTACGACACCTCGGTAAGATATGAGGTTGGTCTATTCTAGTCAGCCGGATACCACACGGCGGGTCGACTTACCTTAGTCGCCTTTTACGACACCTCGGTAAGAAATGAGGGTGGTACTATTCTATTCAGTCGGATACCACACGGCATAAAACTATACAGCCAAATATGCTATCTTATTGAAGTCTAAATGCCCTGTTTTCTTTCAAGATGTCTGTTAAATATAATCCCAAGGTTTATGAATACGCAGTTTTCTTAAATTATCTGTAGGTGTACAGAAAACTTCAAAAAGGTCCTAGAAAATCACTTGATTCAAAGGTATAAAACCCAGTATCATAAAAATATTTTAAAGGGGCAATACTAGTCAAAAAAATAATGAAAGTCGAAAGTTCAAAAGAAAACAAAAATGTCAAAAAAAATTCATTAAATGCACACACGCACACAAATTAAATGCATGCTTTTCACACTATCGGCAAAGGTATAAGTTATTCGGAGTATTGAATAGAATTTTCAGAACATCATTCTTTAAAAGATAAAATATGAAAAAAACATTTGTTTAGAGTTTTCTTCGTTGTAATTTAGAAGCAACTCATTTTACGATTATACAGAAAATGCAGATTTTTCACAAAGTCATAAAGGTCCCTTGTATGTTTTATATTGACTTCTTTTGAAACTTACTTTTTTATCGATTATATTATTATTTATGCATTTATTATTTTAGTAATATTTCAATAGAAACGAAAATATTATTTTGCTATAATTCGCGATCTACATATCTCGTGTCGAAATAATTTTATCGCGGATTATAGCAAAATTATATTTTTATTACTATTATAATTTCGACCTCCGCAAAGTAACACCAACTTCTATAAATTATTTATCAATATTTTTATTTTACGAAATAAAGTATGAAAAAATACGTTCCATATGTAGATAATTCAGTATTAATTATTTATCTCCACGCTGGTGAAAAGCGAATCTTAGATTAAGTTGTTTCATATAGATCAAATTCCAAAAGATAGACGTAATATAAACATTCCGAAGTAATGTATTAATGGAGAACATAATCATCACATAACATAAATAAATAAATAAATAAATAACCTTAGAATGACCTTGTTTAGGATGATATGTTAAACATTAATACAGACAAACGTTGAAAGTTATTTAAGTAATAGAAAGAAATGAACTTTTCCAAATAATTATAAATGGAGAGATATCAGTGCTCAAATTTTTTAATCTTACGTATTTATATTTTAATGTCTCTATAAAATATATAAAATAAATTAATACAAGACTTACCGACGTCTCGTTGATTCGACAGTTTTTGTGCACTAGAAAGTAGAACTAGTGATATGATGACCAAAACACTAGGCAATCTATTAAATAAACACATTGTTTATTTTTAAAAAAAGAACACTAAAAATACCTAAGTATACAGGCCACTTATAAGACAGAGACAAATATTTTTTTTTAAATATTCGAAATTTAAAAATTCGATTTCATGTTCACGTGCAAACGGTCGCGGTCGAGGGGCGCGTGCGGTTCGGCCTTTGAAAACTTTGCTAACTGAGATGAGATTGCGCCGGCGCAGGTGCGTGTTCTAAGGTCCACGCAGAGAAAGATCTGAATATAGTCTAGTAGATCCCCTGATAATGCTGACGGAATATATATTGTATTTTTGACATTTTATTATCTTTACCAATCCAACATTTATATTAATTTTTAGTTCATCCAACCATAGAGTTTTTATACATAGAGTATAGGCATACCTGAGTGCGAGTGTCCAACAAATAAATAAAGGAAGATTAGAGACCCATTCTTTCTGTTTCTGTGATCACACATACGTAGAAAAATATTCATGGCGTTATTTTAATTTAAATTATATGAAAATTTTTTAGCTCGTCTTGAAAATGTTTAGGCCTTTTTTTGATTCAAAAGGAAAATTATTTAAAAAAATTCCAACAATTTGATCCAATGAACTAAATCCAATCTTTAAAAATGGAACAAAAATAGTTAGATAGAGATAGTTTTCATTGCTTCATTTGCTTTCTCTTCTTGTTTCGATGGACACATTTTAGGCTGACTCCCTTACTCGATCTATGAGTTATTTTTAGTCTGCCTTATTCTTATTAATACCCTACCTTTACTCTATGTATAAATTATTAATTAAACATAGAGTAGGACAGTAGTCGGATCATAAAGTTTTACGATACTTCTACAATTCCGGCCTTCCAAATAAAATAGCAAATCGGCCATTTTCTATATCACAGAGAAGTCCAGATCCTTTACCAAGGCTACTGTGGTTATTTCGTATAGGGACAGGCGTTCAAACAAAGCACGTTGACATTTCTTTTGAAACCAACTTCTTTAAAGTGTTTTTTTTCCAAAAATAATTTAAATTTAATTTAGTATAATAATATCAAAAACCTATGAGTAGTTTTTTGATATTCAACGTCTAGATGTTGGTAGACGTTATTTGCTTAAGCTACTCGTATTTGAGCTTAACTTAGCTTTTAAAAAAAATCACGCTTAATATCACACGCAGCAAATAGTTAATAAAACACACACAATTATATATTCAAGTTCATCTAATTTTATAAGAATTTATGTAATATTATTTAAATAGAAGTATGTTGACCTGCCGTGTGGTATCCGGCTGAGTGTCTAGAATAGACCACCCTCATTTCTTACCGAGGTGTCATAAAATGTGACGTAGTTAAGGTAAGATGACGCCATGCAGACAATCGATCGTAAAATAACTAACCTGTTAACCTAACTAATATGTTATAAACATGTTATGCCGACCCCGCTTAGAATGGGATAAAGGCAGAAGAGATAAATAGAGGTTAATTTAAACTGCAAAACTATTGGAATATTTAGCAACACATCATTTTGGTCTGCCACGTAAAAGAATAACTTTACGCCGTGTGGTATCCGGCTGAATAGAATAGTACCACCCTCATTTTTTACTGAGGTGTCGTAAAAGGCGACTAAGGTAAGTCGACCCGCCGTGTGGTATCCAGCTGAGTAGAATAGACCAACCTCATTTCTCACCGAGGTGTCGTAAAAGGCGATTAAGGTAAGTTGACCCACCGTATGGTATCCGGTTTAGTAGAATACTAGACCACCTTCTTTCTTACCGAGGTGTCGTAAAATACGATTAAGGTAAGTTGACGTCAGGCAGGCAGCCGGTCGTAAAAACGCAGCCAAATCATGTGACAGCATGTTTATAACATGTGCCGACCCCACTTAGAGTGGGATAAGGGCAGGAAGATGATGACGTAAAAGAATAATATTATCGAAAGAAACATGAATAATAAGTAAAGAATCCACGCATTATTGTATTATTTCTTGTTTTAAAATTAGAATGCGACTACATTATTATTACCTGGAACTTTTTTTAATAGGGACCTTTAGCTTTTGATCACAACATATACAGCCTATATACAAATTTAATTATGTAAGTCACAATAGAAAATAAAGTAGATTTATACATTTATAAGTGTATTTAAAAAAAAAATATTGTTATTCTGATTCCAATTCAAAGAGAAGCCAAATTTAAATTGTAAATTAGACTTGCGTATGTAAAAATAACTATCACTTCATTATAAGCCTCGCGATCTTAAACGCAAAACAATATTGTCTAATCCAGTGATTCTCAACCTTTTTTTTTTGCGGCACATATTTAACGATTTCAAAATTTGGCCGCACACAAAGAAAAAGATAAAAATTATTTACTTACTACAACACACTGCATAAATAGTTTATGACAAAAAATTTAAATATACGAAATAAACTAATATATAAGTAAGTAACAGCCTGTTACTATCCCACTGTTGGGCATAGGCCTCCTCTCTCCATTTTTGGAGAGAAGGATTGGAGCTAAGACCTACCACGCTGCTCCAATGCGGATTGGTAGGTTACACATATCCCCAGAATTCTCTAGAGATATGCAGGTTTCCTCACGATGTTTTCCTTCACCGAAAAGCGTGTGATAAATTGCAATTATCAATTAGACACATAAGTTTTATTAGAAAACTCATTGGTGCCTGCCCGGGGTTTGAACCCTAGAGCTTCTCGAAAGAGGCGCACGGTGATACCGCTGGGCTACCACAGCTTATTACAAGCTAAGAATAAAAATATTTTTCTTTTTAAATGATATAATTAAATAATATTAACATTATTTTATATATGCAAAATTTGGCGGCACACATTTGTAATTTGGCGACACATAAAAGTGCCGCGGCACAGCGATTGAAAATCACTGGTTTAATCTATACTAATATATAAAGCTGAAGAGTTTGTTTGAACACTTTAATCTCAGGAACTATTGGACCGATTTGAAAATTCTTTCAGTGTAAGATGGTCCATGTATTGAGGAAGGCTATAGGCTATATAACATCACGCTAAGATGAATAGGCGAGGAGCAAGTACGAAAACGACAAAATTTAAAGCTTTCCTTGCGTGCGCTGAGTAAACAGTAATAGTTATAGAAAAATCATGCATTACAAAAAGTTCTAAATAAAAGTCCGCGACAGCATATTTAAGGTTTTTACTTGACCCAATTTAACTATTTTTATTTTTATCAAAGACTATATTACGGTTTTAATCTTTCCACGCGTGCAGAGCTGCTGGCGATTGCTAGTAATATATAAAGCTGAACAGTTTGTTTGTTCGTTTGAACGCGCTATTCTCAGGAACGAAGATAGTCCATTTATCGAGGAAGGCTATAGACTATATAACATCACGCTAAGATGAATAGGAGAGGAGCAGTACTAAAAAAAATTGTGAAAATGGCAAAATTTGCAGCTTTCCTGGTGTGCGCTAAGTAAACGTTGAAAGTTATTCACATATGTATATATATATATATATATATCCTCCTGCCCTTATCCCACTCTAGGTAGGGTCGGCACAACATGTTATAAACATGCTGTAACATGATTTGGCTGCGTTTTTACGACCGGCCGCCTGCCTGACGTCAACTTACCTTAGTCGTATACGACACCTCGGTAAGAAGGAGGGTCGTAAGAGAAGAAAGAGGGTGGTCTATTCTACCAAACCGGATACCACACGGTGGGTCAACTTACCTTAGTCGCCTTTTACGACACCTCGCTAAGAAATGAGGGTGGTACTATTCTACTTAGCCGGATACCACACGGCTAATCTCGTCTAATCTCTTATAATTCATTTAATTATATAACTCACAGTAACTACTTTTATGTTAAAAATTTCAATTCGGGAACAAATTTTTGGTACACACCGTTTTCCATGTGGGCGAAGCTGTTAGCACAGCTAGTCAAGTATGATGGCCATAGAGTTATACTATATATTCTACTAGAGGGGGAAGCCAAAATAAAATGTACCCTATTAAAATAAAGAGAAAGCAAATAAGGGTGAAATATCTGTATCTTTTTTACTTCTTTTTAATTATACGTATATATTTTAATTATAATCATATTATTTTTTATTATATAACTTATTATCATATATATTTTTTAATTATTATGGTGGTAATATAATGATATGCTTATATATTTTTCCCTGTTCCTGAAGGAATTTTTTTTTTTATTCTATAGGTATTCTATATTCTATAGGTATATTACTCGGGTGCATAAGACTTAATTGCAATCAATTAATAAATTAAATAAAAGCTTAATAGTGCCAAATTACAATAATATTGGTACTGCGCATTAGCCATGAAAACGTAAAAGAAAGACGGACAGACTTTTGAATTTAAAATATTTGTTGAATTAAAATATTGGATTGGAGACAAGTGGTTTTGTATTAGCCAAATTAATCTTTGTGCATTAGTTAGTACCTAGTTAGTTAATAGTAAATTTTACGATGTTTTTAATAAGTAGATAAATATATCTTAAACACATTCTTGGTTCAAAAAACGCTGAAATTTTTTGTTTGAAATGTCTTATTATTCCAGGCCATAATTTAACATTGTAAGTACAAACATTTAAGAAGTATAGGTAATATTTCCTATTGTAAATAAATGTTACATTATACGCTCTGCTAATTTTAAAGTTAGTAATTCATTGGTAAAAGTACAAAATATCAATTGTATAGGTAACATGTACCTATGTTGTGTACACGATAGGTCTGATTTTATCAATGTCTACAGCTACTTTGATATGTATGAAACTGATATCATCGCCGAAATAGCTCAGTTGGGAGAGCGTTAGACTGAAGATCTAAAGGTCCCCGGTTCAATCCCGGGTTTCGGCAGTCTAATTCTTTTTTTTTATTTCTTTTTTATAAATATTAGGTATATAATTTTGTTTATCATTTTCCATTCCGATACTAATTTATCGAAATATTAAAGAATCTTTAAATCAGCAAGTTCATTTTTTTTCATGTTCATTTTTTTTAACCAATTTAGCCAAACTACACGTTTTAATCCAATTTCATTAACAGTGCATCTGATTAAAAATACAATTGAAGATCTTTTATATTTAATAATAAAGAAATAAGTACATTCTGTAACAATAAGTGTAATGATAAAAAACATTATTATGTTTAAAGCCATTTTTGTCAATTTCAATAAAAATGTTGGATTCAAGTTATCAAATTTTTATTTATCTGTGATGTGGATAATTAGAGAGCGTGGCGCTCACAGATGGCGCTTTGCAAAGAAGAATCAAGAAACGTCAAAGTCAACGCAGTCGGCAGTGAGCGAAATTAATAATTATAAATAGATCGATTGTGCGTTACATGGTGCTACTTAAATATAAGCGTGTAATTACTTTTAAGTATGGCCGGTTTTACTGAGAATGCGCTTATTCGGAAGTTGCAAGATTTAAACTCAAGCCAACAAAGTATACAAACGTTATCTTTGTGGCTTATACATCACAGAAAGCACCACGCCGCCATCGTCAAAACATGGTTCAAAGAGTTATTAAAAGGTATTTATCGTTGGTATTTTCTCATTAGTCTCTACATGTGATATCATGCTACTCTCATGTACAAAACCTTATTAGGATTTGGTAAACAAAGTTTTAAGATAATTTAAAGTTCGAATTCCAGGATTTTAAATCATGCGCGTTATAAATTACTCTTTGTAATAACGTCATTATTTTTGTATTTAAAGCATAATTTATATATACTATAATGCATTTTTCTACTACTTATAAATTGTGACAAACTTGTGGCTGGTTGTTTTCGTTTAGGTTACAATAATAAAATCTAGATCATATTAAGTCTAGCCAAAACTAAACTTAATATGATTTAAGGTCTGTAGTAATAAAAAATATTTATGTAACTGAACAAATACAGGGTGTGTATGAAATTTTCAAATAATGTTCTATCACCCTGACATATAATTAATCTTCTTAATAATTCTTATGGAAATCAAGGAAGTAAAACGATTAAAAGGAAGATTTGATTTTATGTTCTACATTCAGTTATAAATTCAATGGTTAAAATATGTATTTTTCTTACTTAGCATGTTGTTTTCATGTTTAAACCTCATATAGAACAGATGTAAAGTATATTAAAATTTTGTATCAATATAAAATTTTAATAAACATTATTTTATTTGTAATTTGTATATGTGGAACATCATAAGGTAGTAATGTTGTTTTATATTTTAATAAAGGGTAGCTACCAACCATATACCACTTGGTGGGTCAACTTACCTTAGTTGTGACACCTCTGTTACGAAAAATGGTTTTCTATTCTACTCTACTGACCTTAGATGCATGTTGCGACACCTCTGTTACGAAATAATGGTGTTCTATTCTACTTATTTAAAATATTTAATCAGTTAAAATTTTTATAATGTAAAAAATAAATTTTGAAAATAGACCTATTGTCTATAATTATATATTTAAATTTAGAAACATAAGCCAACTTCTAAGTCTACTGAAAACCTGGATTGATTGTGATATTCATTCTAATAATCATAATCACTTATTTGTTTTCATATAGTTTTTTACTTTAGACACACAGTCATATAATAATAAATAAAATTTCATGACTTTTTGAGATTAAATTGTAGTATTTTACTATCTCAAAAAACATTTTTTTTCTATGAAACAACAATTTTCATATGCAAATGAAACAAAAATAAACTAATATAGCGTTTGTCAATATAAAAAAATAGCTGAGACTTATTACAATTTCTATTTGCAGATATCATTACATGAGTATGTAATAAAATATTATTTTTGTTGACTGACAAAATTATATCACAATATAATGTGTCCTGTGATGTGATGTGATATAATATTACAAGTAATAGATATTTGCAATCATATTTTATAATTCAATTCCTGATTGAGTTAATTAAAAATGTTAATTAATGTCTATACTAATATTATAAATGAGAAAGTCTGTCTGTTTGAACGTTATTTAGCTAAATATACTATATCATGATTATCATCTTCAACATATGGACGCCCAATGCTGGATGTGGAATCCCCAAGCCTGCGACTCTTTTGAGTTTTTTGGGTCTACCAACACACTCCAACACTAAAGTTATGATGCATATAACGTCTCTGATACCTGTTGTTTTTTAATAATAATGTTTAATTCATAAATTATTAATATACTTTTACTGCTATTAAAATTTTAGATAACAGTATCAATATATACCCTCCTGCCCTTATCCCACTCTAAGTGGGGTCTGCACAACATGTTATAAACATGTTGTAACATGATTTGGCTGCATTTTTACGACCGGCCCCCTGCCTGACGTCAACTTACCTTAGTCGTATTTTACGACTCCTCGGTAACAAAGAGGGTGGTCTATTTTACTCAACCAGATACCACACGGTGGGTGAACTTACCTTAGTCATCTTTTACGACACCTCGGTAAGAAGGAGGGCGGTCTATTCTACTAAACC
The DNA here is from genome assembly GCA_029227775.1 of Morpho helenor. Classification (NCBI taxonomy): domain Eukaryota; kingdom Metazoa; phylum Arthropoda; class Insecta; order Lepidoptera; family Nymphalidae; genus Morpho; species Morpho helenor. The sequence continues at coordinate 4,657,592 of JARGCU010000032.1, read as the reverse complement.
GGATACCATATGGCGGTTCGACTTACCTTAGTCGCCTTTTACGACACCTCGGTAAGAAATATCACACAGATACCACACAGCTAAAATAACAGTATCAATATTGTTAAAAAAATCCTAAATGAAAAATGTAATATTTCAGCAAAAGACAGCAAACAATTGACATTTATGTATTTAGCAAATGATGTGATACAGAACAGTAAGAAAAAAGGTCCTGAGTATGGCAAGGAATTTGGGGATGTGCTTGTTGATGCTTTAAAGCATATGGCTAAGACTGGTATCAATGCAAAGACAAAGAACTCACTGCACAGAATATTGACGATATGGCAAGAGAGGGGTGTGTATGAGCCCCAGAAGATACAAGAGTTAAAAGTGGCTGGTAAGTTTAATATCACTAATTTCTAAGGTACTCAACATTTTTATTAGATCTATGAGCTTTTTTTTATACAAGAAAAAACCCCTTATGGGTACCCAATGAGCTAAATTGACTCTTTCGCACATTTGCTATATTTGCTATTTTTGTATATGAAAATATAAAGATAAAACAATAGGTGATGTATATAATAGACAAAGTAGGAACCTACATAAGCTTGCTGCCTCTGCTTTGCGCCTTGAAAAGTATGTAAGTCGTTTGTGGGTTTGGGTATAAGATTCTATAATAAAATTCCAGAATCAATTGTGGCTTTGCCATTACAGCAGTTTAAAAACACTATTAAGGAGAGGCTGATATAGAAAGCCTACTATACTGTTGAGGATTATTTAGACGATAAGAATGTGTGGATATATATATTGTTCGACCCTGTACAATATATGTAACTAGAATTAAGAATTATATTTTTAAAAGAGCAACCGCCAAGTTCTTCCTGGCTCCCCTCGGTAGGAACAGCTATCCAAACCAGCAGTAGAGCGCTGAAGATTCAAAAGCACTTGTTTACAAAGTTTATTTGAATAAAGAATATTTTAATTTTTAATTGATTTTATCAACAGTTATTATAATTACTAAGTTTATGTAGACTTTTTCTATGGCTCTATGTTGTATAAATTATTATTTCTTCACTATACTCACTATCCAATATATAGAATACTAGCTTTTACCCGCGCAACTTCGTTCGCGTGGACTGTAGTCTTGAAATTAGGAGTAGCTTCTGTCACCATCCAAACCTTCAAATATCACCATCATAAAAATCAAATCGATCCCGGTATATAAACATTAATTTTGCCAAATTTCATCTATATTGATTCAGCGAATTGACCATGAAAACGTTACAAACAGACTTTCGCATTTATAATATTATTAGTTTATTTATTTTACTAAATAACCCGTATTACTTATATTAATAATCCATTTTTATAACAATGTTTAATTTTCTCAGTTAAATTTGTCCAGTAAACGAATAAAATAAAATAAAATATAAATACTCTTTAAAGATAACTCCTTTGACGTAAGCCGAAAAACTTTGAATCTAAATACTTCGTAAATACAGATTTGACTTGATTTTGACACATCGTAAATAAAAATTAGTTCCATAGGTTTATTATAGATGGCGTTTTCAATGTCATCGTATTTAATTCCTCCTGAATTTAATTCCTGTTGAATTAACAGGATTTATATAGCCTATATGTTACCCCGGTATATAAGGAATATTTATGCCAAATTTCATCGATATTGGTTTAGCGGATTGGCCGTGAAAACGGAACCGACAGACAGACAGACAGACTTTCCCATTTATAATATTAGTAAGGATTGAATAGTTAGTGGTCAGTTGACTCACCATTTGGTATCCGGCTGAGTAGAATAGACCCACCCTCTTTCTTCCCAAGGTGACGTAAAATACGACTTAAGTAAATTAACGTCAGGTAGGCGGTTAGTCGTAAAATACGTAGTCAAATCATATGACAACATGCTTATAACATGTTGTGCAGAACCCACTTAGAGTGGGATAAGGGTAGGAGAATGGTGACTCATCATTCAGTATTTTACCACACTACTAATAGGTATTGTGAAGAGGTATTAATCATAGATTGAGTCTACAAAATATTTTTCTTAATTGATTCTCAAAACTTAATACTTATGTCTATTTTCTTATGGCATAGGACAAAAGAAGAGTTAATTTACACTCATTTTCCATTAAATCTGTATATCAACTCTAATTGCTTGTAAATTTTTCCCTTAATCAAAAATGACTGTCCGACTGACTGAATTTTTGTGTTTCAGTGGATCCAAATGATGCAGAACCAGGTAATGTTGTCAAGAGAAAAAATGCCGACTCAGAGATAAAAGATCCAGAGAAAAAGCCAAAACTGGATGAGAAAAGCAAAGAGAAAGAGAAGAAAGAGAGGCGACGCAGCGAGAGTAAGTCTGAAAGTCACAATGAAACAAACTCTACAGTGAGTCCCAATACTTCACCGGGCGATCCCCCAGAACCTGAGGAACTTATTAAGGTAAGTACCTGGGTGACAGGTAATTTTTAAAATGATGTTAAAAATTGAAAAGAAAAATTAAAAAATAATAGGGCAGGTGGGGCTCGATCCTAGGTATTTTCACCTCTCTAGACCGCCCGTTCCCCAAATGAACCATCATGACTTTAGGTTTGACAGTGAATAATTGTGATTGTATTATACACACACACACACACATGTCTTTGCCGGCGAAGACGAGGTTCCAGATTTCTGACGTCGGTTGGTCGTGGCTTCTTGCCACCCTTCCGTCGTTGTATAGACTAATCAAAGTCATACCATCAGCCCTCCACTACACGTCGCCCTAAGCCGTGGTCCGGCCTCACAGGAGGCACTCTTAGGACGACGTTCCCCGATGCTAGTAGAGCTTCGCATCTACTCCGTATTTCGCAACCTCGACGATGCTTCTGCTGCTCGCCCGTCCCGCCCGGTGACGCTGTAAAAGCCGTTAGGCCTAACAGCATACAGTCAATTCGAAGAAAAATACGGGTTGTAGAGATTTGATAGTATAAGAACGTATCATGTGGAAATTCGCCGTAACACATCCTTGTCTTACGGCCGACTTGCATGGGTCACTTGATGGGGAACGAACGCCAGATATTTTTAATAGTACTTTTATGAAGTTAGGTTGAGGATTAAAAATTAATTTAATACTAGTATTAGGAATAATTGAATGAATGTTTGTGTTTGATAAGCAACAAGTTATATTCATTACATAAAACAAATAACCACGTATTTGTTTAGCCTATAATATTTTTGAAAATATCTACTACTGGTTGTCTATTTTTTCTTAGTAAGAGCCCCGTTCGGTATCTGTCACAACTTAATGATTTAGAATATATTTGACTATTCGATAAAGTTTCTCAATCCATACTAGACCAGTCTACAGAAAAGTTTAAATTAAGTGTTAGCAATATTCAAATGCGCAAAGCATATTACAAAATTGGAGATTATTTGGATGATAAACATGCCTGGATAAGAAAATCCTTTCAGCTTCATACAAGACAGCGGTTTCATAATGTGAAATTGAAAATCTTTAAAAGATTGACCGCCAAGTTTCTTGCTGGTTCTTCTCAATAATACCAACATACCCAACCAGTTTTTGATCCTTGAAGATTCAAAGTGCTTGAAAGAGCTTATTTGAATAAAGATTATTTTGATAGTACCTAAAAAAAATTGTTGTTTAAATCTGTACAGAATATCTTATTACTCCATTAAAGTAATTCTTCAGTTAGGTAGAGAAACACATTCTCTTCGTCATTCGAGTTCTATATCATCCTACTGCCCTTATCCCACTCTAAGTAGGGTCGGGACAACATGTTATAAACGTGTAGTCACATGATTTGGCTACGTTTACGACCTGCCGCCTGCCTGTCCTAAACTTATCTTAGTCGTACTTTACGAAACCTCGGTAAAAAATAGGATTATCTATTCTACTCAACCGGATACCAGTCGGTGCGTCAACTTACCTTAGTCGCCTTTTACGACACCTCGGTAAGAAATGAGGGTGGTCTATTCTTCTCAGCCGTATACCACACGGCATGTCGTTCAAGTTCTGTAGTGTTATATAAATATGTCAAAAGTAATGAGAATATTATTTTGCTATCATCCGCGATTAAAGAAAATATACATATTTAATGCTAAATGTAGAGTGTACTATTCGTTCCCATTCCTGATACATGCAGAATTTTTAAGAACTCATGCACTACCCGACACCGATGACACAACAATACAAAAGCACTGCACACATTCACCACCACAATCTAAACAATTGTTTCGCCCCGTAACCGAAGCATCGTCAGGAGATAGACTCTACGACAAAATCGCAAAGCGAAGCATTTGAGTTATATAGTCACGAGTTAAACCCCCACCATTTCGTTGACTTTGTCTTTGAAATGGTATAAATTAAAATATTTGTGATTTAAGTAATTATACAAGTATATCCTTAATTATACTGTGTCGCTCCTGGCTAGTGCTGAAAAACAGTGTTGTGCGATAGAATTCTGTCGTTCAATTTATACTGAGCTGAGTCATTTTCTTCTTGTGGTATGCAGTATATTTATATGACATTGTTTATAACAAAACATTATTAAATCACTTAATCACTACATATTATAAAACAAAGTCCATATTTCCGTATGTACGCATAAAACTTTAAAACTACGCAACCGATTTTGATGCGGTTTTTTTTTAATAGATAGTGTGATTCAAAAGGAAGGTTTGTACGTATAATAACATTCAATACGAAGTAGAGAAATACTGTAATTTTTGAGGTTTCTGTAAATAATTACATTTTTTTCCGCTTACATTGCAAACGCAGGCTAAACCCTACGAGATTTATCAAAATGATGTACTACGTATTTGTACACCTTAAAAAGGTCTACAGAAAAGTCCGCGATGGTATATGTCTATCTCTTATGAATAACCCACAATAGCAGTTTTTTTCATTTACTTTTTACGAAAAATGATGCCTTATGTTCAAAGCAATTTTTATACAATACAGCATTAATCCTTATCCAATTGAGTACCTTAAATAAATTGTTGATTTAATATAGATCAATTTTGCCGTTTACAGCATGTAATTTAAGTGAACATTTTCGGAGATATTACAGATTTAAAATCCCGCAAGGAGGCCGCGCTTCGACCTATAAACACTTCGAATTTAGCAGCGACCGGAGGTGCAACTAAATGTCCTTCTTTCAAGTTTATATTGTCTAATGATAAGAAAGCTATGTATGTTGTATGTAAAGACATTGTCTAATCAATTGTAAAAATAAATAATATCACTACATAGTATAAAACAAAGTCGCATTCTCTGTTTGTCCCTATGTCCGTATATCCCTATGTATGCTTCAATCTTTAAAACTACACAACAGATTTTGATGCGGTTTTTTTTAATAGATAGAGTGATTCTAGAGGAAGGTTTGTACGTATAATAAAATTCAATACAGAGTAGAGAAATACTGTAATTTTTGAGGTTTCTGTAAATAATTACATTTTTTTCCGCTTACATTGCAAACGCAGGCTTAACCCTACGAGATTTATCAAAATGATGTACTAAGTATTTGTACACCTTGAAAAGGTCTACAGAAAAGTCCGCGATGGTATATGTCTATCTCTTATGAATAACCCACAATAGCATTTTTTGTCATTTACTTTTTACGAAAAATAATGCCTTATTTTTGAAGTAATTTTTATACACTACAGCATTAATCCTTATCCAATTAAGTACCTTAAATAAATTGTTGATTTAATATAGATCAATATCGCCGTTTACAGCATGTAATTTAAGTGAACATTTTCGGAGATATTACAGATTTAAAATGTCATGAGGAGGCCGCGCTTCACCCTATAGCACTTCGAATCCAGCAGCTATATCGTTCTTTCCAGAGTTTGTTTAACGACAAGGAAGCTGTGAATGTTGTGTATTCTGTAATTAATTGTAAAAATTAAATACATAGGGAAAATGTAAAAGTAAATAAGTAAAAATGTACTATATGAATTTAGATATTCCAAAGATAGCAGGAAAAATTCTTGGTATAGGGAAAGGAAATTGTTTTTCTCCAAATTTAACGCTTGCGGGCCACGGGCAGTAATGAATAAATCAAAACTACTGGATCGGTTTTAATCATTTTTTTACACTGAATGACATGGGATATATATTTTATACCCGTGCGAAGCAGGGGCAGGCCGCTAGTACTATATAATATAAACTAAGTACACTATTTACTAAACTAAACTATTTTACAAAGACAAGCAAAAAAAATTAAAACTAACTAAATAATAACTAAAGAATAAAAAATAATAAATATATACATATATTTACGCTAAATCAAAACCGTCCATTCCATTACAATGGGGTAGAGTTCCTAAATGATATTGTTTTATGTTATTGGTGTGTTTTTGTTCTATTGTGTTGTGTTAAAGTTTAGTTTTAGTTAACACCTGTATCGCGGATGGTGAAATAAACGTTCTTTCTTTCTTTCTTATATAAATAAGTCAATCAATTTCCAGGCCCTACTAGAATTGGAGTCAAGTGCTTCAAGCGATGAAGCGGTCAGAGAGCGCATCGCGTCCTTGCCCCCAGAAGTTTCCGAAGTGCAATTATTGTCTAAGTTAGAAGGTAAATTTTACATGAAAATATTAAATTATTGTACCTACACTGACATAACGTATGTACCTCTAAAAATAAATGATAATTCTAGTATATTGTTTCATTTTTTTCGAATAAAACGCTAAGTCATGTCCTGATTGTTTTCCTTACATAACATTGTGACATAAAATTTGTCGAGATTCATTAATTTTTAAAACTAAATTAAAAATTTATATTCTATTTTTAAAATTATATTTCTTATTTAATACAACAAATTATAGGCTTTTTAAATATTTCATGTTAAAAATGTTAACGTTATAAATTAATATTTATTCAAGGAAAGTATTGTTAATACAATTTGTATATCACATATAAGCTGTCTATTATAAGAATTTGACGATTTCTTTTACTTGAACATACAGTTCCATAATTAAATCTATCAAATATGTATTTACACGGTCTTGCACACTATGTACAACAATCTCCTTGATTCAATTTTAAGAGAGATCTTACAGAATTTTTTTCCCCATATTTTGCTATTTAGTATCCTCAATCAAAATACGTTTAATTTATAGTCGAGTCAGATCACTATCATAATCATAAATAAGCTAACTTTTAATTGAAAAACATAAACATTTTCCTTAATTACGCTTTGCAGATTTTAGGAGTCAACTTATATTGTTTGTCTTCAATTTTTTTTCTTATATCTAGATACGCTAAGCATAAGCAATAGATTATTCAATTGTTTACTTAGACATTTTAATATTGATGACTAACTATTGGTTGGCCCGTTGGCGCAGTGGGTAGTGACCCTGCCTTCAGCTCCGCGGGTCTCGGGTTCGATTCCCGCCGAGGGTCAACATTTTCTATAACGAATTTATTGGTCTTCGAGTCTGTATATTTGTAAGTATGTATTTAAAAATTATATAAGTATATATTCTCCAGTTGTCTGTCTACCATAATACAAGTATTAAGTTACTTTGGCGACGGACGACCGTGTTTAAAAAAAAAATAGCAACTCGTCATTAACTTATTTGGTGATATAGATGCTGTTGAATTGAAAGTGGTAATTTGAGAAATACGAACAAAGTGGCATCACTTTGTACTATAACCTATAATTTTTGGCGCTCTGATTATGATAGTTTTCAAACTAGGTAAAAGTAGTTTCTACTTTTTTCTTTCACTAATTTAGTTGATAAAAAAGATTGCTTTGAAACATCTTAATATTTATTTAAAAAATGGCGTCATGTTAGCAAACGCGTTGCCCTAACACTTACCACGTTTTCATTTCATTGCAGATGTAAATTTAATAATTTTATTTATTTTAATAATTAATGTAATCGTTAAATTGTTTAGTACATTTCTTGACGCCAAAGATCACTTTTTCACCGAAGAAGTGTACATACTGTTTGGCGGGAATGTGATTAAACTCTAACCTGGCACTAACAACCTGTCCAGATTGAAGTCGTGTGTCGAACTTCATTTTTCATTTTAACGTAAAATTTTTAATTTTATAAATTTACTTATTCAAACATGTTTATTTAAAATATGCAAAAATATTCATTCTTATCATCTTTGGAATTACGTAATGGTCCATTACGTAATTACAGAGTTAGTATTCAGTTTTTGCGATTCGTAATTTCCAATTTGATTGTTTTTAAAGCAAAACAATTTTAGGATCGTGTCTAATACATATACAAAATTTATATTATATTGATTTTATTCTATTCAGTAATAAAAGTTCTTTAGAAAAAATATTTTTTCGTGATCCTGAAGCATTTTGATTTTCATATCTAAAAAGAATTAACTTACCTATATTAAACTTAATAACATAAGATGAAATCATCATCTACAGTTAATGTTAAATAATTTATCGATTTCTTTTCAGTTTGCAATTATATATATACGAAGGAACAAATATACATATTTAGAACTCAGGATTGAAATTTATTTTCATACTCGTTGATTCTTAACATGTTTGTCGCACGTGAATATAGCTGCTATTTCACAGTAAATAGCATTAAAATTATAGGAAATCATATGATACGAGTATATGTTAATTTTGATGGTCATATTTCATTTCATCATGAAATATTAGCCAGGTCTACATAGTACCTGCAAATCGGTATAATATACAAAATTACTATTGCAATATTTAGGTTTAAACTATCATCATTAAGTAGTTTATTTTCCGATTTTTTTTAATATATTTTTTTATTTATTCAACTGATGTTGTGTTAAACAATTAATAGCAAATTAGAATTTTTTTATATTTACTTAAACCTTACTTTTAATTGAACATTGAAACACGCAGTTGTGTTTAAAATGGATTTTATTTATATCCACTTACTTTTATTCTTAAAATTTATTGTTTCCAATTCAAAAAATTTCATATTAATATTTTATAGTCCTAATTAAACTTTCATTTAAAATTTATACTTGGACTTTTTTTTTTAATATTAGGAAATATTCGGTTTTTTTAAAATATTGAATTAACGAACACGAACAGCTAAATTTGCGCTCCTCCGCATTACGTGCTTTGAAAATAAAAAAGTAATAAATATACATTGCTAAAAAGTAACAAATTTTTTTGCTGAGCGAATTATTTATATTCTGCAGACCGAAAATATTATAATGTAGATAAGAATAAGACTAGAAATATTTTTAATGTGTTGCCGATTATATTTTACATATTTTACTGCTAGTTTTCAATTTTAATCATTCTTTTCTTAAGCTTTCAGATTAAGAATAAAATCAGTGAAAGAATTGTAATTTCCATCTTCTGTTTTTTTTTATGTTTGTGGGAAGTATGTCAGTATTTATATTGAAGTTAAACAATCCGAGAGATTAATTAAATTTGCATATACAGATACAATCTAGAGGGATGTACCGACGACACGATTAAATGAATCCACTCATCATTTGTACATATTAGATAACTATGGCATAATTCAATCTTCTTAAATATCGTTTAAAAAAAAAAGTACAATATTTTCGAATAAATATAATTTAATTGATATCTAGCTTTGTCAGTAATGTTTGACTGCCCTGGTGCGGCGCACTTGTTCAAAAGACAGAAGAAAACAATAACAATGCTTTGTCTGCCTCGCACTGTACTATTAGTTTTTGGGTCAAGGTTATTTTTCGTTTCGTGTGTCGTAATAGGGTTAGGTCGTTGATCTCTATAAAACGTGTTTATGTTTGAAAAAACGTAAAATAATTCCTGTGGCTTAAATATTTTGTTGAATTAACTTCTTTTATTTTTTTGCTGAGATGTGTAGGTAATTGAAATTAATGTCGTGTGGTCGGTACCACCCCGTATGCTCGCTCACATGTGTTTTAACTTCTCTATCTCCCAAACTGAACTATCCAAAATTCTTAGGCATAAGCATTGGCTATATTATTTTTCGATCAATTTTCTTACCCTTATCCCACTATAAGGTACGGTCGGCAAATTCTCCTCATCATTCGGCAACTTTGGTGCCACTCCTTTTATATGCATATTATTCTTTACACAATCCATCCATCTTTTATTCGGCCTCTCTCTTGTCAAATATTAACAGAATCACGGGAACAGTTCTACTGCTTCGAATTTAGATGTCTCAAACGTCGTGATTAAAGCTGATTTTTATATAAAAAATGTGAATATAATTTGTAATCCCCACTTAAAACAATTGAAAAATAAAAAAAAATCGTATCGTCAATGATTTTAGTAACTTAGTGTGGTGTGTCTGGAATTTACCAACGTACCTATATAATAATTCCGTTTCTTATATCTAAAAATTGATAATTATTAAAGTTCCAATATAATAATTTTCTCAAGTTAGTGACTCAATATCTAGTAACCAATAATTATCAAAGTTACTTTATAATCATTTTCTTAATTTAGTAAAGCTATATCTAGTAATTCATAATTATCTAAGTCCCTATATAATATTATTCTTATGTTATTGCAACTATATCTATTAATTAATAATAATCAATGTTACTTTATAATAATTTCTCAAACTGGTTCGAGTTTTATTTGCTATTTAAAAATCGGTAACCGTCAGATATTTTTTTAACTTTGGCCTCCTTTCTAGATAAGGAATCAGCGCTTAGCCTTAGTGCGGTAGTGAACTCTGCTGCGGAACTCCTCGCAGAATACAATATGAGACTGTCTGAGGAATTGGACAAGAGAAGGAAAGTTGCTGCTATGTTGAGAGACTTCGAGCAGTTCCAGAGGGAAATTGCAAAGCAAGCTGAGGCTAGGCTTGAGGTAAGTCGATGAGTAAATATAATTATTACAATTCTGATTTAATTTTGAACCGTTATGTAGCGTAGTGCCTCGCTCGCTGAATAGGAATCTGGACTTTCGGGTTTCCGACTAGGACTAATCGGTGGTAGATACAACTTTTACTAATAACATTGTTAATTTTAAGACTGTTCAGATAATTTGTACAAAAAATCCACAAAATATAACATAGTTGGTTACACGAAGGTTTAAATTAAGTAAGGAATGTGCTTATACGTAAAACATATTACACAATTGAAGATAATATAAATATTAAAAATTGATTGGATTTACTACTTTTCGACCTTGCACAAAAAGTCAATAAAGAAATTATATAGGAATTATATTTTGAAACGCCGTGTGGTATCCGGCTGAATAGAATAGTACCACCCTCTTTTCTTACCGAGGTGTCGTAAAAGGCGACTAAGGTAAGTCGACCCGCCGTGTGGTATCCGGCTGAGTAGAATAGACCACCCTCATTTCTTACCGAGGTGTCGTAAAAGGCGACTAAGGTAAGTTGACTCACCGTGTGGTATCCGGTTAAGTAGAATAGACCACCCTCTTTCTTATCGAGGTGTCGTAAAATATGACTATGATAAGTTGACGTCAGGCAGGCGGCCGGTCGTAAAACACGTAGCCAAATCATATGACAACATGTTTATAACATGTTGTGCCGACCCCACTTAGAGTGGGATAAGGGCAGGAAGATGATGATAGGAATTATATTTTGAAAAAAAAAAGACGCCGAGTTCCTTGCTGGCTCTTCTCGGTAGAAGCAGTTTACCGAACCAACAGAAGAGTTGCCGAGGCATAATTCTAAACAAATTAGAAGTTTAATTGAACATATAATATTTTGAATTTGAATTTGTTTTGATAAGTCAACCATATACAACATACATCATGTGAAGCCAGGATTAGTCCATAAAACTCAAAATTTGGCTTTTACAAGCCCTTTTGAATCGTCAGATTACAATGAAGCTACGACTGGTTCTTAAAGGTGCCCTTACCGCGAAGAACAAGCTAGGAACTCCGTCTTTTTATAAATAAATATTTCAATAATATATAATTGTTCACAAAGCAGAAATTACAATATAATAGTACGTAGCTGATCGCAATTTAAATCCAAGCTTTCTTATTATTGCTATGTCTTATACTATAGATAAAATGGGCTGATGTTGCTAAAATGTTGTCAAGCTTTCTTATCATTAACAGTCTTCAACAATGGTCAGAATGCACTGGAGTTGCTAAAACGTCGTGTTAATAAAATTCCCGGAGTCCAAAGAGTCCCACATGTTTATTTATTCACAGGAATGCAGCATCAAACTGCAGAAAATAATCGCAGTGAAAGCAGAAGTGAAGTCCCATATGGACAATTTACCGGATGTTTCTAGACTGCCCGATGTCACCGGAGGCCTAGCGCCTTTGCCCTCCGCCGGCGACTTGTTTAGCGTATGAGAGTTACTGTGGTCTTATCGAGACGATTTATGATAAATGTAGACTGCGTATGGACGTTGTTATGCGTGAGATATATTTAAATTTGTCAAATATTAAATATATGTTAAACCAAGAATATGTTTTCGATATAACTTTTATTTTGTCTTGAAGGGCGTAGTTGTTTGTTATGTTCTATTTCTTTTGCCTGGATATTCGTCCATTTCTTTCGCCTGAACTCAAGCTTTGGGATTATAAGGTGTTAGCAGATGGTTTATGTATAGAAACCGGCTTTACTGACGTCTTATTCTATCGGATTAGTCCGACTAAATAAATAAAAGAACTTTATTCAGCAACACACATCCAAAAGTAATGAGAATATTATTTTGCTATAATCCGCGATAAAAGTGTTTACTCATTACTTTTGTATTATGGACTTACCCAAAGTCCTAATTCTATAAATTATTTAACATACATCCACCCGAGGCACTTATTCATGAGCTCTTTACACGACGTTGTTGTGGCAAGAACTGTGTACAGAAGCTCGCTTGGCGCGACTTGTGAGTGACTGGGGAGAGGGGAGAGGGGGGTTGGGTTTGATACTAGTCTGGTTAACCCGATAGAATAAGACGTGCGTATAGCCGGTTGCTGTACATTAACTAAGAATACTACTCAAAATAGTTTAAATTAAAAAAAATTTAGTACGTGGATTTTCGAACTCAAAATGTCAAAGATATCGTTGAGTCGAGACGCCTTATACCAGAATGTTATATCCCAAGTATTTTGAATTGCGAAATCTAGAATCTTATGTAATCTATCTTTCTCCTAGTAAAGTTCGACCTAGACACCTTACTTAATAGATAAAAGACCTCTTACAATGTAAAGAGACTCATGGTTCAGGCGATAAGAAGTCTGCCTATTTGCATCAATTGATGATTATTGCTTGAGATGAAAAGATATCTTATAATAACCTCATTGACGTTAAAGCATTAGAGAATTTTAAACCTTACACATTCTAGAATGTTCTATTAAAAAATTTAACAACGAAGATAAAGTAAATAAACAATGTCTGTTAAGCAATAACAGTGATAACCGTCCATGTAATTATAGCTTTACGTTTAAGCATTTTATGCAGAATTCTATTCTATATAAAATGGAAATATTATTTTAAGCTATAATAAAACTAATTGAGGCTCATCGGACTATAGACAATTTTTTTGGTGTCTAAAAAGGAATTTTAGACGCATAACGACGTTCATACGTTATAAATAAGTTATTTTACCTATTTTTATTCTAAAATTAAACCTATCTACATATTTCCGATCATAGAGTATTATACTAGAGTAAGGGAGGCTTATAAGTGCTTACTCACAATAAATTAAAATCGATATTATTCCTTAATACTTGTTTAATAAATAAGAAGCATATTTCTTATTTAATCTTTTTCAACAACTCAATGACATTGATGGCGACAATATTGTTTTAAGGTGCGTACAGATCGCGAGGCGTGCGTTGCGAATGTTTCGTCTCGCATGCCTCGTGCTGTTGACATGTGCTGCTCACAGTGAGCATTCGCGTCATACGAATGTTGCGAACGCTGCCTCAGTGCAAGCTAGGGATGTGACTTGGAGAGTTGACTTTAACCCTTTTAAAAATCGTTTTTTTTTCTATTTCAAAAGTTGTCATTTTTAATATTAATAATTATTTACAATAAAGGCTAATTAAAGAGGACAACTACCAAGAAATAATATCAGATACGCTGTTTGTGAAATTGGATTAAAATGTGTAGTTTGGCTACATTGGTTTCATCCGATAGTGCATATGTATTCTTAAAAAAACTAGAAAAAAGAGCGAACGAGAAAAAGGATGCTTTAAATAATCGATTTTAAAAAAATCGTTTTTTTATGAAAAATAATCGATTATTAAAAATCGATTACTTTGAGAAAATAATCGATTATTTTTTCACATCTCTAGCCGTGCGCTCCGTGTAAACGGACGTTTTTTTTGTGTCGTACGCTCATGAGTTATGGAGCCCATGTATTCCCATAATGTAATCTGTTCATAAAAAATAGTTTTGTCCACTAGCGTTTTTCCTTTTTTTAATATTTCATGAATTACTTTATAGGCCGCGGCTGCAATTTGCACGTCTCGCCTTGTCAGAGCAATTTTTCTAATGGCGTGTTTGTTTGTGTGCTCAGCTTGAGAATATGTGATTCGGTACGCATGTATAAATATACCGACGTATGCTTCTGGTCGACGCATGCCTCACAAAGTCTGTACGTGGCCTTATATTATTTTACTGGTATTTGAAATATGTTGTAACATAATAATGAGAGGGAAGATGAAAATTGTATATGTACATCTTTGTCTAACCGCAAATTTAAAAGAGAGACAGATAGATCTTTCTCTTTATTTATATATATTCATATTGTGTCGTCCTTTTGTTTCAGGTGAAGGGTTATAAAAGGTTCCCACTATTTGTAAATAATCAAAATTTTAGTTTTTTTTTCTTTGTTTCACCGTACAATCTTCTTTGTGTGTACTTCATCTTACGTGACATTGGTAAAGTAATTTGTGCCAACAAGGCACTACTAAAAGTCATTAATGGAAAATTGAATTGAATTTCTCTTTATTTATCTTTATTGTAATAGGGCACATGTTAAGCTGACTACCTTACTTGTATAATAACTCTATGCTTCCGATAGATAGTTTAAGTATGCACAAAATGCTGCCAAAAAAACCTTTCTTCATGTTTCTTCAAAAAGACAAAATAAAAGGATCACTAAATAATTTATAGAATTAGGCGTTACTTTGCGGAGGTCCATAATACAAAAGTAATGAGAATATTATTTTGCTATAATCCGCGATAAAAGAAAATATGTGTAATGTTAAATGTAGAGTGTACTATTCGTTCTCATACCTGATACATGCAGAATTTGTAAGAACTCATGCACTACCCGACACTGATGGCACAACAATACAAAAGCACTGCACACATTTACCACCACAATCTCAGCAATTGTTTCGCCCCGTAACCGAAGCATCGTCTGGAGATAGACTCCACGGCACGATTTTGTCGTGGAGTCTACAAATTCTGCATGTTTCAGGTATGAGAACGAATAGTTCACTCTACATTTAACATTACACATATTTTCTTTTATCGCGGATTATAACAAAATAATATTCTCATTACTTTTGTATTAGGATCACTAAACTTTTGTTCGAAACGCAAAGTGTAATGTTTCGAAATGTACCTAGTTGCCATAATATTTGTTACGTTTTTCCCACTAGTACAAGTATATTTTTGTACTATATTGAATTTATTGAAAAAATAACTTCGTTAATTGACGCTCACTGTTGGATATAGGTCTCTTCACGGTATCTCCACAACACACGGTCTTGGATCCACTTCTCTGCCATCTTTTTGTTATCAGTCCACCTCGTAGGAGGTGTAATGCGTTTTCACGTGCGGGATATTGCCATTTCAACACCTTAAGACCCCGATGCCTAGCGATTCCAATTATATAGCTAAGGGGTATATAAGAAATAAGAAATGTTTATTAACTGAAACTGATTTCACATCTTAATTAAAGTTACAATGTTTACAATGTAAAACTCGACTCCACAAAGTAAGCGTTACGAAGTGCAAAATTGCTATTCTGTAAGCAAAGAATTCAATTTCGAATTTTATTGAGACCCTATAGCTGACGAATTTATATGTATTTGCTCTATAAAGTATTTTATTTACTGCCTCGCACTTTAACTACCCAAGAATGCATCGGATAGCTTCCGTCGTGCATATTTGCACATTTTAACTCACAGATAGCGCACTTTCATTGCACATATTAACCACTTACTCTATTTTATTACAAACGCAATTTATTAGATATGTGTATAGATTTATTAATAGGGGAATAAAATTATTAATATTGCTATTAATTACTGTAGTATAAAATGTCATTATAATTTGGGCTTGCGCTATATTGTTATGTAAGCGACGATTAATAATTATTAAACAATTTTTAAAAAGCAATAGCAAAAAAATATGATAATTTACTGTATTACACCAAATCATACGACGAACATATTTTAAATGACATTTTGTTTTAAAATGTATAATAAATTCGAATAACAAACATAAGTAACTAATCAGATATAATTACTATTAAAAAGTAAAACATTGTAAAAATAATATGCCGCCGTGTGGTATCCGGCTGAGTAGAACGGACCAACCTCATTTCTTAACGAGATGTAAAATACGACTAAGGTAAGTTGTCAGGCAGGCGGCCGGTCGTAAAAACGCAGCCAAATCATGTGACAGCATGTTTATAACATGTTGTGCCGACTCCACTTAGAGTGGGATAAGGGCAGGAAGATGATGATTGTAAAAATAATATGGACGAGTGTGACCTTAAAATATTAGAACTGTACTTCTAAATATATATCTTTTATATTATAGATTTAAGTATTGCCATTATTTGTACTGTAGAAATTAAATTCGTTTCACGTCCGACCAAACAGTATTTAACAAATAAATTATGTATTGTTTTGTTATCCAATTTTATTTGAATTATTGAATTTCGTGTGTGTTTGTACCCAATTTAATTTTAATTAATAAATTTTGTATCTGTGTTTATATCCCATCCTATTTTAAAACGGAAATCGGTCTTAAAATTAGAAGTATCCTAAATTAAGAAATCTCTTCAATATACTTTTCATCTCAAGCAAAAATGACCTCTATACCCTTGAGTTATGTTATATATAATTAGTTAAAGTGCTTACGATGTTTAGATATTATATCAGGAATTAATTAATAATTAAGAGTGTCGCAACAAATAATATGAGAGGGAAGATGAAATTTATATACTTATCTTTCTCTAATCATACAAAAAAAGAAATACAGATAATAAGTTTCATTTGCTTTCTCTATATTGTCGATGGAGACATTTTAGCCTGGATCCACTCTACTATAATAACTCCATAGAAAATATACTCAAAAACAACTATTGTAGATTTAATATTCTATATAGCGTTTACATCTTGAATAACGACTGTGCTTTTGTCTCATATCATATTGTGTAATGTTTATATTAATATTACACTACCCTCAAACTCATATTACTATATATAATAGTATATTATTATTATATAATAAAACTATATATTTATTATTTACTACGCGTATAATATTTGAATTTAAATAATTACAAAATGTTTTACAATATCGTTATATGTATTTCAACACTTAAGGTCGACTTAATGCTGTAGGATTTTTGTTTTTCTTACATTCAAGGGTTGGTGGGAGAAATATTTAGTAAAGATTTTGGTATTTGTACACAATTCTTATTACGTTTAATGTTTTAATATTGTTTTAGTTTAAGCTATATAAATAATTGAATTATTGTAAAGCTAAGCTATCAATCCTTTAGAGACAATAAACATTGACAAACTTATAGATTTAGGAATTACTTTGGGGAGATCCATAATACAAAAATAATAATAAAATTATTTTGCTACAATCTTTGATAAAGTAAAATAGAATATATAATGCTAAATGTAGAGTGGACTATCGGTTTTCATACCTGATACATGGAGTATTCGTCAAAACACATGCATAAACCTCCACCGCTACCACAATATACAAGCACTATACACGTTCGCTATTAAAAACTCAACAATCGTTTCGCCCCGCAACCGAAGCATCATCAGGATATATACTCCATGACAAAATCGCAAAGTTTTGCAATTTTGACAAAATTATTACTTTTGTATTGACGTTAATTATTTCTTCAATTTGTTTTCTTTTTCTTTTGGTTTTTTATACACGATTTTTTGCACGATTTTCTCAAGAAAATATCTTCCGTGTAAACAAGTCAATTTAAAAAAAGCTTTTTACTTTGACTTATATATAAAATTTCAGGTCAATCGAACCCCGATAAGTGGGTCAGATTTTACTTGCAGTATTCCACATACATTACAAGTTGAATAAAAGCTTTTAAAACAGAATTCTGGGTATAGAAATGGGCAAAATGTATGACAAGAAAAGAGTGATTTATATCTTTTCGATCTTGTGATATATATCAGTCTTTTATATCATTAACTCATTTAGCTCAGTACGGCTCAGTGAGAGAATAAGGCTACACTGTATTTCGGTATGGGGAGGCACTTCTAAGACTCAGTTAATTCAACTTGAAAGAGCACAAAGATCCCTTCTTAAAGTAATCGTATTTTAAACCTTTCAGATATCCAACTCGCAAACTGTATCACGAAGCCAAAATATTAACAATAAGACAACTATATTTATTAAGACTTATTTTAAGAATTCACCACACAACCGAATATAATAAACCAGACACTCAAATGACCACTAAAAGGCGAAATCACAAAGTAATAAATTATAACCCTTGTAAGACACAATTTGCTACCAGGCAATACAGTAGGCAATCTTCATATCACTATAATAAAATAAACAAGATTTTGAATATCTACGATCTACAACACTTCCATTGTAAAGAAACTTTAAATAACTGGTTACTTACCCTCAATTATGAGGATACCGAAGATTTATTGAAAATACAAGAGTAAATTTTTAGTATCATAGTATTTTTATACATATTCTCTTAATCTTTTTTATTATATACATAAATTGGTTATATATTAGTTATATATACACGTACGACCATACGCACACTCACACACACACTCACTCACACACGCACTCACTCACACACGAACTCATTCACACACGAACTCACTCACACTCCACTCACTCACACACGCACTCACTCACACTCCACTCACTCACACACAAACGGCAAACTCACCCACATACTTTCAAATTTTGTGTAACATATCATACAAACACACATACCATTTTTTGTTTTTCCTTCTTTTATTAATTTTATTTTGTCTTTTCACGTGCATTTCACTTATTGTAACATCTGGGAGAGGGCGGGGACTCTGAGATACAGGTTTTTATAAACTTAATTCGGAGTTCCCGGTAGAAAAATTTTGTTTTTTACAATATGTGCACAATAAAATATTTTATTTTTATTTTATTTTTACACTACAAATATATACTTTATATCTTCGGCTCTTAATACAAACATGCAATAGCTATCCGTCTCTCTCTTTTACATGTAAATTGCAATATATGCCCATCTCTTTCTCGCTAACTCTGAATGAGCTGTAACTCATCACGAAAATTGACTCTTAAGTATAAAGATATAGAGATATAATTGAAAGATGCGGATTGAGAGTGATTATATCTTTTGGAAAGATATCTTTCTTTCTTTAGCTCGCGGTCTACCCATCTCTAGTTGGGTGTATGTATTATAACGTGTAATGTAGCCTGCGTTTAAACTTATAAACCGGTTTTTCTTGCATGTCTTTTATCTTTTTTACTATTAAGTATGCATTTTCAATACTTAAGCCAAATAATAGTTTATTGGGATGAATATAGTTTTGTTAGATTAGCTATAGATTCGTTATTGGCGATATGATTAATAAATTTTGTTACATTAACGAAACTGTTTTTTTTTATTTTGATCCCCTTTTGCGACTAGAATAAAATGTAAAGATAAATACACTATGTTAATTGAATTCTAAATCGTTTCTCCGCAACTGTATGGAGATTATATAATTTGTTTCTTCTACTTATTTATTTAGTAATAATAACACACAATTTACAGGTCACCTTTCAAGTATATAATTCTAATCTAAATCTATAATCATTATCCTCGTGGCCTTATCCCACTCTAAGTGGTGTCGGCACAATATGTTGTCACATGATTTGGCTAGATATTTTACGACCGACCGCCTGCCTGACGTCAACTTACCTTAGTCGCCTTTTGCGACACCTCGGTAAGAAAGAGGGTGGTCTATTCTACTCAACCGGATACCACACGGCGAGAACTTACCTTAGTCGCCTTTTACGACACCTCTGTAAGAAGTGAGGGTGGTCTATTCGACTCAACCGGATACCACACGGCGAGTCAATTTACCTTAGTCGCCTTTTAGGACACCTCGGTAAGAAGTAAGGGTGGTCTATTCTACTCCGGCCGGATACCACACGGCTAAAAATCGTCTCCACAAATATATTGCAATTTTTTTTTCTATAAGTAGAAAAAAATTGCAGTTGGTGATCTTCTGTAAATGACTTTGCGGTTACCAGTAGGCTTGTCGTGGATTAAGAAAAAGATTTTGAAATGAGAATTCTACACCTTAGTAATAAGTTACTAAGTAAGTAATTACTAAGGTGTAGAAGGTTATTACTAAGTAACTTATTACTAAGTAACTTATTACTAGTAATAAGTTACTTAGTAATAAATTACTAAGTAACTTATTACTAGTAACTTACTACTAAGGTGTATAATTCTCTATTCAAAATCTTTTTCTTAATCCACGACAAGCCTACTGGTAACCGCAAAGTCATTCACAGAAGACCACCAATTCAATATTCTGATTTAATGACCGTTATTTAAAAATCAATTTGAATAATTTTTGAACTGCGTAAACAGATAAATAGCGGAGCTATTGACTTGTAAGTGACAGTCTCATAATACTGCGATAAACAGTAAGTATACCGTAACAATTTTATTAAACGATATATATAAAAATATGCAACAAAAAAAATTAAAAAGAAAGGGTCTGCGAAATGTGGGACTTAAACCCAGATATTTAATCCGCCTGTTTACCATTGCGCTACTACAACTTTAGAAATGACTGCAAATTTAAGCTTTGCAATCTACTTATATTTTAGCAGTTTTTTCAATGCCTGAAAACAGAGATAAAGAAACTAAAACTAAAACCTAGCTAGATCGATTTTTGTCCCTAAAATCTAGACAAGTTACAAGTTTACTTGAATAAATAATATTTAAAAAAAATTAGTCTGAGGTAATGACTTTTTTGAACAGAGATAATTACTATACATTACCTTTTCAAGTTAAATAATTATCTTATCTATTTTGAATAGATACATGTTTTTTTAATTAAAACACAAACTTGACAGTTCAAGTTCGTGTTTTTTTGACATTTGTATTAATATTTTATAATTGTTTTCTCAATTTGTTATAATAAATATGAGTGAGAGTTTGGTAATGATTTTGTGGATTTTTCGATTAAGTAGAAGGTGTAAATTAAGAATAATCCTATATTCTTTTTACAGAGTAGTCGCACTAAAACTGCCTCTGAAACTGTTGATTCTGAGTCCACTGAGGAACCTTTGGTAATTTTAACTTAAAAAATCCTTTTGTGTAGTACACTAAATAAAACTAAATATCATACTTAATAAATATTTATTAATGCGAACAATGGGCTTGCATCTCTTTGGAAAGTTAGAACCAGTTTTTTTTTTTCAAAATATTATTGCGCCTTCCGTATATATTTGTGCCAGAGCCGCACTTAAGGAGCCAAAGAGCCACTTGCGGCTCTGGAACCGCACTTTGCCGATCACTGGATTAGGGCAATTGTACAAATTATTTTTCACAGATTGCGGACCGATGGACAAACAACATAACATATCGGCAGTTGGTTATGTCCTCTTGCATCGGGATAGTCCAAATGTGGTGGCACCCTTACGTACATGACTTCCGGAGACACGTGCCGTTTCTATTTCTGTACAACGTGTTTAGTGTGTTCTTTGCGTACCCTTCGTTCTATCTGGAGTTAGCTTTAGGCGTGGTTACTAAAAAGGGTGTGTTGAACTGTTGGGATATGGCACCTATTGCTCGAGGTATATATATATCTTTAATATTTCAATAAGTTAATATTGAATATATACTATCCTACAAATATTATAAATGCTAAAGTTTGTGAGTATGGAAGTAGGTATGTCTGTTACTCTTTCACGGCGAATCTGCTGAACCAATATCGATGAAATTTGGCACAATAATTCCTTATACACCAGAATATCTGCACAACATTTTTAAAACATGTTTTTAAGCAGCACTTACAGTGGGATAAGTGCAGATGAATTGAATTTCTTTATCTCTTAATTTAAATTACTGATAAAGGCTCCCCAGGTCCCCATAACTGTCACTAAACGTTAAAGCTTTATAGCTTTCAAATTGACATCAGCCAAGATTACTGTGTACAGACGCATTAACAGCTTGACTATCATCAGACTTTCATCGTAGCTTCAATGCACTGCGAGCAGGTGATATTGGCAATTCGAGAAACATAATTGATCGACTTTTCCACTACACCACCAACTCTCCAAACTTACATTTCCAACTTCAATCTTCGGTATTAGTTCTGCTAATAGCTTCGTTTTTTCTTTCAAAGGTGTCGGTTTATCGATGATTGTATCAAGTACATTTCTTGCGTTATCCCTGGGTGTTGTAAGTGCTTGGTGCTTGGCGATGGTAGTACATTCCTTCCACTCGTTCCTGCCGTGGCTACATTGCGCCGCGGCAGCACATCCGCCTTGTGCCGCCAGACACCGTCCATTGCCACAGGGTAGCGAAACACCAGCGCAGTCATTCTTTTTGTGAGTCATTTGTTTCTAAAAATTCATTCTAAAGCCACGATATTATCGCAAAGCCTTGTGTTCTCAATAAAATGGCAAAGACTTGTGATCACGATAAAATCGCAGAGCAGAATTTCTATTCTGCTCTGCGATTTTCTTAGAAATACTCTTTATTGCACAATACACAATAATACACAAAAGAAAAATAACAATTTTTTTTAGCCTATGTAAAACTAGAGAAGTTAAATTAAAGAAAAAAAAGAACTCAATTAATTGCACAAACGGCGGCCTTATCGCTAAGCCAGCGATCTCTTCCAGGCAACCTTAATAATACAATCAAGAATACAATGGCAAATTATAGGCAAGGTTAAATTAAATAATTATTATGATAGCATAAATCATATACAATACTGTACATTATATAATACACTATACTATAAGATATTAAATATATATGAAATATTTATAATAATATATAATAATAATATTTTAAAAGACAGGGGAACAAGGGACAAGCAAAATAAGTCACACAACCTTTTTCAAAAAATGATATTTTATTTAACAGAGCACATAATAAATCAACATAATAAATCGCAAAGCCTTGTGATTCATGTTAATGTTGCAAGGCCTTGTGACAAATGATAAAATCCCATAGTCTAACTCTAGTGTGTTAGTGTCAAGTAGTGTTACAAAAAAATATGGTTACATTTTCCATTTTATTTATTTATTTTATTTATATACTTTTTTGTGCACCACAAAGTTATAGAATAGACAATACAAAAACTAAAAATAAATATTTATACAGTACCAATATGCGGTCTTATCGCTTCTTAGCGATTTTTCCAGGCAACCTTTGGATTAGGAAAGTTTACACATTAAATTGAATAATTTAACATATTAATTTGAATGTTTTTAAAGGTATTACCCATTTTTTTTTGTGTTTCTAGACGAAAAAACTTATATTTTTTTTATCAATAGCAACTTCGTACTGAAATTGAAACGTGACGGTCTGGTCGGTGGACTGGGCAATGTGGTTTCTGAACTAACGGTATACTATGTCATATCTTGGGTTTTAGTATACTTTATCGCGTGCAAAAGGATATACAGTTATTCAAAGGTAATTCTGATATGTCAATTATTATTATTCTACCGTCTTAAGGTAGTGAGGCTTTGAATCCTGGGAATCGATCCCAGGTTTTGAACTTTTACAATCCGCCCGTTACCCTTAGGCTATCACAGCTTTGCATTTGTCAGCTCAAATATCATTTGCTTTGAAATCTATATTTATGCATTTTTTTTAATGGCCGAGGACGGGTATAAAACGACATTTTTTTCATAAAACCTAACTTACAAATTCGCATTGGAGCAACGTCGTGGGTCTAACGTTTTTCTCCAAAAAGGCGAGAAGAGGCCTAGGCCCAGAAGTGGGATATTAAAATGCCGCTACTTTAATTAAAATACATGAAATCTAGCGCAACCAGATAATCAATTAATAACAATCTTACATTTTAGTTGGTGCTCTTTAAAGATGTGCTGGCGTTTTTCGTTTTGGTGACAAGTGCGTTTGGTGTGATAAGATTGCACGGTGCTACACGAATGTTCTTGGAGTGCGATTGGAATGTACTGTTTGATGGCTTACAGGTGACGCTTTCTTTACAAATGTAGCCAATTGTACATTTGGAGATTGAAGAGAAATGTTCCTTAATTATAAGGAACTGGGTTTGTAGACCTAGGTTGCTGGTTGATAGTGAAAGTGGACTGTATTTGGGGTTCGGGATTTACTTTTTTTTAAATTTCTCTGGGCAATGCATAAATTAACACCGATAAGTAACTAACTATCCCACACATTTTTACGGTGACAAAACGAACTAATCGGCGAATGGCATTTCAATCGCTACCTCACATACAGACGACTAAAAATGGCAATTGGCCAGAGACAAAAAGATTATACATAATAAATATTTTTTTAAATATTTACGAACAGAGATGTTTAAATAAAATGTTCGAATCAATTCCACTTTACGACGTTATTTTCCTTTTTTTTTACTTATACAAGCAGAATTGTTTCTCTTACTTAAAATTAAAAACTGGAATATTTTTAAATGATCTGCATACATCAATCGTTTTTGCCGTCTTTAATCACTATTAAAGGACAAAAGTAATAATAAAATTATTTTGCTATAATCCGCGAAGAAGTAAAATAGAAAAAATATATATAATGCTACTATTACACGGTCTAACAATAAACATACATTTGAGATCTTTCGCAAACCAACCTATACGGATACGATCATACCTGCTTCTTCTTTTCACGCATGGCAACACAAACTTGCCGCCTTTCACAGTCATATACATAGACTTATCCGTCCCCCTTTGTGAGAAGAATTTTAACAAAGAACTTCAAATAATCAACCAGATGGCGCATTCCAATGGCTATGATAAGCAATTAGTACATAATATATTAAAAAATAAACAGAAATTGCAATTGACAAAACATTTGTACGCGGTGCCACATTACAAAGATAATAACTACAAAGCCAGTCTGACCTATTTTGGAGCATTGTCAGAACGAATTTCGACTATATTTAATTCCAAATCAAATATAAAATTAGGTTTTAAAAGTAGTAACTCTTTAAAAAAGATTCTTTGCAATAATAAAGATAAATTAGAAAGCACGAAAAAGTGTGGTGTTTATAAAATAACACTGGTCGTAATTTTGAAACCCGTTTTAAAGAACATATGGCCGCTTTCAGGAATAATAAACCACAAAATTCACATTTCGCCAAACATTTGATAGAAAGCGGTCATAAAGTTCCTAATGACCATAGTTACGAAATATTATGCACGGTCATAAAAGGGCTTAAGTTAAACATCTGCGAACAAATCGAGATTATAAAACATAACAATGGCACCCTCATTAACGATCAGATAAATGTTTCTAGTTCAAGCTTGTTACACTTGTTCGCAGGCAAAATAAAATAAATGGTGGGGTTGAACCGATTAGTATATAACTAAACTTATTTGGGTATTGCTTCGCTTTGCGATTTTGGTCGTGGAGTCTATCTCCTGACGATGCTTCGGTTGCGGGGCGAAACGATTGTTGAGTTTGTGATAGTGAACGTATATAGTCCTTGTGTATCGTGGTGGCGGTGGTGGAGGTTTGTGCATGTGTTTTTTACGACTCCTGCATGTATCAGGTATGAAAACCGATTGTCCACTCTACATTTAGCATTATATATATTTTTTCTATTTTACTTCTTCGCGGATTATAGCAAAATAATTTTATTATTACTTTTGTATTATGGATCTCCGCAAAGTAACGCCTAATTCTATAAATCACTATTAAAGGGTTAAGAATAAGACCTGAATGCTTCCTTATGACTAATGCCTTAAAAATGTTATGCATGTCAATTAAATATACATACTTATATAACTAAATAGATGTTTATAATTTTTCAATTTGTTTCAAATTCAAACTGTGTAACATTCTCAGATGTGGCGCGAAGCTTTAGAATATGCTTTTATACAAATGGCGGTATCCCAAGGGACGCTCGTAATGCTCGGTTCATACTGTCCAAAACAGAAAGGCATGCTTGCCAATACAGCTATGTTCGCCTTTGCTGTATCAAAAATCAGCTGCACTGCAAGCGCGCTTATACTCGGCGCGACCCACGGGGCTCTGCATCGAGATTATGATAACAGTACTAATATATGGAAAGGTAAAATAAAATACGTTAATTAATTAAACAAATTGCATATCGCATTATCTATATGTTAAAAGATTTTTTTTATAAACATTTTTCACTTTCTGACAGTGTTTCGCAAAGTGCGGCTTACGCACATGGGGCCAATTTATTTGTTAATGGGGATAATTTATAGAATTAGGCGTTACTTTGCGGAGGTCCATAATACAATACTAATGAGAATATTATTTTGATATAATCCGCGACAAATTCGCGCATAAAATATATAGCATAATATAGAAAAATAATATTCTCATTAGTATTGTTATTTGTTAATGGGGGGTAACTCGAAAATGGACTTGACAAGAGTTTATCCTTTCGCTTCTGGCAATTTTAGTGCTAGATTTCGGTGCCAAATTTAACAAAAAAAAGCAAATTTTTGTGATAGGTAGGTGGTAAACCAGTCATTTTTGTTTTTTAATATTAAAAGTTATGAATGTTGTAATGTAAAGGGGAACATACGAATTTTAGAAAAGTTAAGGTAGGGCATGACAAAAAAAAGGTTGCAGGTCACTGTTCTAGGGCCTAGAGCAGGGATAGCGAACCGATCACATTTGTACTACTGATAATAGCACGTGACACTGTTTTAGTCACGTCACGGACTCAGGTATTTTTTAAGAGCGAACAGGGGTCCATAATCCCATTCCCATAATCACGAAGTCAAAACTTATGATGGCACGCCTATGACCTCATTAAACAATTGTTTAGAGAATGTCACGTTGATACATAAAGTTTCGCCTACCTTAGACTGCAGGCCAACTCACTTATAGAAAGGGAAGATCGTTAATCATAATCCTCCTGCCCTTATCCCACTCTAAGTGGGGTCTGAAGATTTATATACGTATTTTACAACCGGCCGCCTGTCATGGCGTCAACTTACCTTACTCGTATTTTACACCACCTCGGTAAGAAAGAGGGTGTTCTATTCTATACTCAACCGGATACCACACGGTGGATCAACTTACCTTAGTTGCCCTTTACGACACCTCAGTAAGAAATAAGGGCGGTCTATTCTACTCAGCCGGACACCACACGGCATAAGGGGAAGATTGTTAATGTCAAACATAATTTTCAGGCTCCTCGTCTTCGATGATTCTTTGGGCGGATTACGTCGCTAGAGTACCAGGCAGTCAATTTTGGTCCGCTTTAATATTTTTAAGTCTTTTTGTCCTTTCTATTTGTTCTACGGTAAGTACGAATTGATAGTTTAAGTTCTACGTAGATTTTTTGATTTAGAGGATATACACTACTTTCCTCCTACATTAATTTATAGTATCTAACGATTAGGCTACGCAGATAACGTTCTGTTTCTCCACCTATTTTTTCAGTCATCGTTTCTTGAGATAAACAAATATGTACCAAGATTTGTTGGTTTCCAAGTAACCCTTAGAGGTGCCTTCGAATAATTCTTCATCGTTGGCAAGGGAACAGAATCATCGTCAACTGTACGAAATGCAGAGAGTATGACGTAGTTTATATGTTTTTGGCTTAGCTAAGCTTAGGCAAAGGATATTATTATAAGGCTGGTCCATATATTAGGGCGACGTGTGGTGGCGGGCTGATGGTAAGACTGTAATTGATACGTACACCATCGCTTTGTAATGATAGTAACCACGACCAAATGACATTGACGTCATTTTCACGCCGCCATAGATAAAGTACTAGAAAACTGGTACTTTATCAAGAATGCACTGAATGTGTGCCTTGTTATGTTTGTACCCTATATTTGACTGTTCTATTTGTGACTTAGCGATTGCGTTTTTATGGTCATGGAGTTTTTAGGATGAATTTAAAACGCTTATATTGTGTTTATATTAACTCCGAAACTTTTTTTAAGGCTCTACTTGTGCAAACAATCATGTCAACATTAACTGGCCGTTCAATAAGGAAAATCTCGTGGGCTTTTCTCGTGTTGATTTGTATGCTATTCTGTTTCATTGGCATCATCACTTTGTGTACACAGGTAAGTTTGAAATACTTTATAGCAATAGGTGTTACTTTACAAAATATCTATTGAATAAAAATAATATAGAAAATAATAATTTAATTAATCTCTGATTTTATTACCTATAGTCTTTTGATGATGCGTCGGTTCGGTAGGGCTTTTATGGATCAGGAAAGCGAATGTTTAATTTCAAATGACGCTTTCTAATACTTATTAACGCTTACTACGTCGCACAAATATTTATATGCAAATTAATCCAAATTTAATTTTCCATTCTAAGTTACAAAACTCAAAATAAAAATAGTTTCAAAACTTAGCTGGTTGCGGTGGAACTGGTGGAATCCACTGAAAAATTACATTACAAACTTTGTAATGTAACCTAATCTAATGTAAATGTAACATTGTGAACACACATTTTTTTGCCATATCAAAATAGACCCCCGTCGAGTTTCCCGTAGAATTCTGGGTGTTCAACTGATGCACTTTGGGAACTAAAGCACTAATATATATGCAAATCAGTCCAAATTCTATTTTTTATTTCAAATTAAACTAAAATTCGTCGATAAATATCGGACGCTTAGTATTAAAATTACCGAATTCAAAAAAAGTTGTTTTATTATATAGCAAATTGCAATAAAGCGTAGCGTAAATAAAGTGTAATGTCATGTCATTGAAATAAGGATTATAATATATCTATCTCGATTAAGACTAATTTTTATTTCGGTCAGTTTAATATTAAGCGTGCGATATATATTTACTTGTCTGTCACCTATACAAGTATTAAGTTACGTTGGGACTGTGTGCGAAATTGTCCCTTATGAATATGTTCGCTGTGCCCATACGAGTAACTTAACCCGTGATCCCGCGTGTATTTTATGTAATGTTTTATTAACCAAAACCTTGCTCAAGTGTTACACTATCTTTTACTAAAAACCGTGTCATGATTCGTTCAGTGGATTGGGGAAAATTGATCACATACAGACAGACGGCTTTAAGGGACTTTGTTTTATAATATGTATAGATATATTTATTTTTCCCAGGGCGGTATGTATATACTAAACTTTCTAATGACGTGGCCAGTTTCCAAAGTGCGCATTCCTATAGCGGCAACAGTAGCCATTGTTGTCACATACGTGTATGGGCAGACGACTTTCTGCGAAGACATTTACTTCGCAGTTGGAGAGTATCCTTGCGTTTTTCTAAGAATATGTTGGGCTGTAACCCCTCCTATGCTACTGGTAAGTAAGATATACCATTTAAAAACTTAAATATTCCATATTTCCATTAACGAACCAATGGGATTTTATTCCCAGAAGAAAAATGTGTTTTTTTCCTTACTGTTAGCCGGTTAGCATACAGCATATGACATTAATTTTAATATTGGGTACCTACACTCCTCAGCTCCCTACATGAAAAAAAAAACAGTTATTCCAATTAAGTATTTTAGCGACATGAATTATTTTACGTTTTTTCAAAAGAATGAACACGATTTGTACAGATCAATGACCGTACACGCCATTCAATCATGACCTGAATACGGCAATTGTAAATAGGGTACGAATAAACCAGTACGAGAGAGACAAAACAATAATGTTTTCTCCTGTTTTTTGAACAAGCGCGCCGCGCCGGGTCAACTATTACTAATAGACCCAGATTTCAATTAAATTATAATTATTTTCTATGAAAATACATTTTTTTAACACGATATTTAAGAAGACCAATAATGCCAAGGTTATCTTATACGTTTAAGCGATCAGTGGATTCATTGCAATAATATGTTACAACATGTTTTTAATACAACCTCCTTCATAGAGTTGGCGCTTAATATGAAAAAGCATTGTGGCTGTCATATTTTTATGTGTCATTCATTGAGTTGTTACGAAAAGAGTAAATGGGTTGACTCTGGGAAAACTGCTTTTTATTTATTGAATAAGTATAAAGGAGAAATATAGTCGCTTTTATTATATTCAGAAGTGAGATGTAACCTAAACTCACAAATAGAGTGGACATAAAGAGTATCTGGAAAATTAAAGAGTTTAAAGAAAAGACAAATGACGATCAATATCTTGAGACAACACGGAGAGTGCGAATTTCGTATAATTTGAGAGATAGTTGCGATATGCGATGCTATGGAATAAAAAATGGAGTTTTTATTGGAGAGATTATTGATGGTAATTGGTATTTGGTTAATTAATTCTGTGAGATCAACGTGACGATGTGCTATGTGAGGCCTTAGACGCGCCCGTGACTTTTGTTCGATGGAACTGTCAGCTAGAATGACGATTGATCTCTGGATCTTTCCAGTTGTAACGATTGTTTTCTAGACTGTGGACATCTGCAACGACTGTCAGCTAGGCTCTGCCTAGAAGTGGTGATTGTTCTTTGAGCGTTATCATTTGCGAGTCTGTTTACGTGTGTATCTGCTGAGTTGGTTGCCACTAATTGAGCTGTGTTATGCCATGACAGTGATTGAGGGTGAGCTTGAGGTGCGAAATGCTTATGGTGCGAAAAGCTTAAGGAGTTGAGGAGTTGAGCTTAAAGAATTGAGCATAAAGCGTGAGCTTAGAGTTGAGCATAAAGCGTGAGCGTAGTCCTGTCATGTCATGGCATGTGCGGTTTTCTTTTACAGATTAAAAGAGCATGTATTGAGTTTCTTGCCGAATCTTCTCAGTACAATCAGCATTCCGAATCGGTGGTAGATTCATTCCCAGAAGTCAGCTTATGAGATTTGCGGGGTCGCAAATGTTGTCAGGATGGTCGACTGTTACAACATGTTTTTAATACAACCTCCTTCATAGAGTTGGCGCTTAATATGAAAAAGCATTGTGGCTGTCATATTTTTATGTGTCATTCATTGAGTTGTTGCGAAAAGAGTAAATGGGTTGACTCTGGGAAAACTGCTTTTTATTTATTGAATAAGTATAAAGGAGAAATATAGTCGCTTTTATTATAAATATCACATGCTCGACAAATACCGATCCAATAAAAACAAAATGCTCGTATAAAATCAAAATACGCGAACAATACAAATATGCTAGCATAATACCAAAATGCTCGAACAATTCCAATATACTCTTATAATAAAAAATGCTTGAATAATAATTTTTTACAGATAACTTTTGTATCTGGAATGATTTGGTGGCCACAAAAAGAAGGTATCGCAGGATGGTCATTAGTTTTGCTCTCTTTGCTACCGATGGCTGTTTTTACGCTTCTCTACCTTATTTTCAAATTTAGAGTGAGGGTAAGTATTTTTATTTTGATTTATTCCATATTTTTATTACATTACCTAGTTATATGGCATATTCTTCATCGAACAAAATTACTAACTAATCAAAAATTGTCTAATGGTGAATTCTATATTCAGTTAGCAAAAAACGACGTATCAATGAGCAACTGGCAAGTTTTGTTTGATTTGATATGAACGTTAGTCAATGGACTTGATGACGATGATGAAATCGCCCTATCCGATGAATAAAGTTACAACTACCCCCATATAAGCGTAGGAAATGTTACTTTATTCTTCGAATAGGGCGAAATGGTAAATTTAAACATATCTTCTAAGTTAATCAATGCAATTATTCTTCAGATATTTAATCTTTCTTAAAATTGTTTCAGAATATCGTCGGCAATGAAAAATAATACAAAATAACAGATCAATGTCTATGTTAAATTATTGGATATCTAAAAAGTCTAGAAAT
This sequence comes from Morpho helenor, assembly GCA_029227775.1. NCBI lineage: Eukaryota > Metazoa > Arthropoda > Insecta > Lepidoptera > Nymphalidae > Morpho > Morpho helenor. The sequence goes on along the minus strand of JARGCU010000032.1, from coordinate 4,625,484 downwards.
AAAACAATATATTGAGAATGACACCATATTTTATTCACAAAATTTTCATAACACCAATTTGTTACCAAAATAAGGGTTATATTATAATTAGTCACACACATCCACATAAACGACTTAGGAATCCGATTATAATGGGCTGCTTTATATTCTCTTTAAATATTCAATTCCATTATAACCAGTAGGTTTATATACAATTCCAAATAATAGATAAAATTAAACCTAGTACTCATTATAAAAACTGCAACCTGACTTTGTCAAACATCATATGACGCTGATTTTTCTGGCATTCAAATTGTTTCAATGCAGTTTTAACAAAATTAATTCATTCACTTTGCTTACAGAGCTCGTCTAAGCTAAAATGACGCGCTCCACACTCGTATTTACCCACTCAAGCGAATTTAAAATATGTACGAAAAACCAGTCAATCAGTTGCAGTTCTTGAACTTGTTGTACAACTATTTTAATTTTCTCCGAATGCGCGAAAAGGCAGACGTTTTGTTTCATACAATAAGCCAGAGCTACTTCATATAGAAAGCGTTGCCAGATTTATCACGCGACTAGTCCACTATAAACATTAGCACTCACACATTTATATGAACTGTTTAGTATACAACTAGGCGCGCCATTACAAATTAGACAAGCTCTACCAGCAAAAATATTTCTCACAAAGGTGATTTCTAAGTTACAGTTCTTGAATGAGTACAAATATACATAGTCAATGTGAAACACTCCCTTTTTAATACAGCCTTGGATCTTAGAACTAAAATTAAACATAACTTAGAGAACTTCTCATAAAAAAACTATAGTTAAATGATAAGCATACTTTATAACTTTAATCCTAAGTAGATAGACCGCCGACGTGTTCCATACTATTGCACAATATGTTATAGCTATTTCGCATAATTTTTAGGTTCCTTGATATAATTCATTGCACGGAAATACGTAGTTAGTATATTTGACTGCGACTAGATTTTGTAGTTACATTTTAGTATATTTTATAAATAATTCAATAAAAGGATGTTTTTATAATTATCATTGAAAACTTTTTAGATTTAAATACTATGGTCCCTATAGACAAGCATCAAAACAACCCAGTATTGAGAAATGCTCTGTGATTATTGTCTATGACCCTAATGTATTCGAGAAATATAATCATATTAAACTAAAGCCAAAATTATTTCGTTCCATATAACTGCGCTAATATGCTTGCCAATGATTATTTTCAATTTCGTAAAATAATAATTGTGTAGACGAAAATTTAGTCTTAGATATTTCGATGTATTTAATACTTACCCTATCTAGTTAGGAAATGAGAATATTTATGTATTTATTTTATTAAATCCGTAGATTTCTCTTTTAGGCTTTCTTACTGGGTAAAGAAACACGCAACAGAACATATTCGGGTAAATAGTTAAACAATATAATGTTGAACATTTACAAATGATGGGAACAAAAATTTAATTTTATCAATATTTTTTCATGATGTCTTGTTACGATATCTTTTATTAGTTACACAAATAATGGACGCAGGAAACAAAATCTATTTTGACTTCACTAGTAATTTGAAGTTTATCATTGTATTTACAAGGCTATCATTAAAATTACATATTATCGAATTGTTTTAGTATTAAAATTTAATGATATAGGTAAACAAAAAACGGAACATAAATCGGCCTAACCAGTACAAAAATGAGAAAACGCATTTCTAATACTATCCATAAGAATATTTTTACACCGTTATATAATAGCTCATGTCTAAAATATTCGAAACTCTTCTTAAATTATTCATTCATTCGTGCAATGTATGTTATTGACATTTTTTTTATAATTTTTGTATTTTAATAATCCTTTATTGGCACACGAGCTTGACGATCACTTAAATTAGATACATCTCATTTCCATTCATAACTATTTTGTTCGGATAATATAGCTATATCAGGAACATTTACTAATCATTACGACAAACTATTTATTATAACGAATCAACTATATCTATATTGAAATAAAGGTAGTATAGGTTTAAGGATTTAGAGGGAAAATTTCAGATGCAAAAATGTGAAATGAAAAACGTACCTTATCAACTTTAGTTCCAATGAAATCATATATTACGATGAACAGTTTCGATAGATCTTGATATATCTTAAAAGGCATGATCTAGATTCTAGCTCAATGAAATGCTGATATCAATGATCTTGTAAAATTGGTCAACATTGTTTGATATAGTGTGGTACTGAGGATACGACAATAAATGCATCTACTGATCCTTGAAACGTGACAATTTAATTAAGATCTGGCTTTTTTAAAGTAATAGTCGGCTGGCGCGGCGCGCTTGTTCAATAAACGGGAGAAAACAATAATATTATAGTTTTGTCTCCTTCGCACTTGTATTCTCTTGGTCAAGGTCAATACATTACATACGAAACGGAATGGTGTACGGTCATTCACTCTTCTATATCATTAATCTTTTATTAAAAATGTAAAATAATTCCTGAGGGTAAACTATTTTACTGATTAACTGAATATTTTATGTAGCTGCTAAGGTGTGTAGGTACCTTAACGTCGTATGATCGGTACCACCCTGTATTCATCTTAATGATTGATATACAAATTCAACTAAATTCTTTCTCGGGTAATTTTAGAACAAAAGAATTTAGTTACTCCTAATTGTATAATGGGTACTCTTTATAATCGGCGAGTACAATCGCCTACCTAGGAATTGTCGGTTATTCGGACACGCACTGAATGATTACGTATGATCGCATATACGGACGATCGTGTGAACAGTTGCATGATGATCGTTTCGATTATAGAAGATCACGGGACCAACGATCATCCTCGATAGTGAAGAGCGAGCAATATATATTATGATTTCGATTGGCATCAAATTTTGATCAGCAAAATAGCATATTTTTATTGATTAAGGATTGAAAAGAATTGTCATTTGCAGCTCTATCAAAAAATAAATATAAAATGTCACAGCCAGCTATGAAAATATATTTATGAATTGCATTCAATTTGGTTGAACAACATAATTTGTTACTGATGGATTTAATTTAGGAAGCCGAACTATTTTAAGTTATTATTACCATTTCCACATGCAAAATCTACTAAATTGTTTTTTTTACGTTACTAAGATATTGGGAACATTGGTGAAAGTATAATTTTTTTATGCATAAAATAGGAAAGTTTAATAGTACATGGTACATGTTAAAATGTATATTATATGTAAACTTTGATGACTTTTAATTTTTTTTTAAATCAGTACATCTGCTTTAAGTTAAACACAATTTAAGACATAATAAAAAAAATGCGACACAGGCTTAACTAAAAAGCTTCATGCATGAGAAGATTAAATTTTGCACATTACTTTTTCACAACAGCATTTAGGGACACAGCATTCAGTCACACAAAAATATTACAAAGACATTCTTGAGTTTAGTATTGTTTGTTTAAATTTCCCTGTATTTGTTTAGTCAATATGTGAATACGGGAATTATAATGTAACAGAATAAGAAAGGGAGTGAATTTATTAATTGGTAGTAAACAATAATGAACGGAGTGAATTAATAAATTTGTAATAAACAATAATAAAAAGAGTGAATTAATAAATTGGTAATAAACAATAATAAATGGAGTGAATTAATTAATTGCTAGTAAGCAATAATAAACGGAGTGAATTAATAAATTGGTAATAAACAATGCGTTTAATTAGTTATAAGGCTGAATTTCAGAAACCAATAAAAATAATATTAATTCAATATTATCTTATAATTTTAATACCCCAATTACACATTGTAATCAATCACATACTCAAAAATATCTTAAAAAATCACGACATACAACTGCTTTTAGGTTTTACAATTACGTATTCAAATAGTTCCTATTAACTTAGCCATCTACGTTGCTATATAGCAAAATAACTAACGTGCAAATTGTCTTGCTTATATTTTTAAAATTATACAATTAAATATATGGACATTAAACTCTTAAAATATACCTACAAAGCAACTGGATTTTAATTAAATTTAAAATAAGCAGTTGATTGTATGCACAGATTCACAGGGTCTCAGTTATTAATGTTTAATAATATAGTATCAGACAAGCTGCCCGCGGTATAAAAATGTGAAAACAGGACGCCCTCTGTTGCACTCTCTATCGCACTTACGGCACTTACAGCAGACATAGTGACGCACTATTAACGTGTCGATGTTAATGTTATGAAAAAAGTAATGTAAAATAAAAAGGAAACGATTAATATATTCCGCAAAGTCTATGACTGCATTTTAATCTATCGATGCTTTCTTTAACTTTTTAATGATAGGGTACTCGCCATTAGTATAAATTTCAAACTATTCACTTAATTACACTTCAGTCGCAGTCATCTAAATCTCTCGCAGAATTATTCTCTGACTCAACAAATTTTAGCAGTAAGTTCACGAGATTGTTTGAAATTATGACTCCAATTTTTTCAGCTTTTTTTTAACTTCTAAAAATCGATAAGCATTTATAGAATTAGGCGTTTTGGAGATACATAATACAAAATAATTTTTTTTTTTCGTCGATCGCGTATCGATATATCGCGGATAGGAAAATATTATGTTATCGACAAGTAACGCACCGCACGCGACTGTCCCTAGGTCATTGATGATTTATGGCACCGCGGGCAGCGATTGTTTAACTTTACTATAATATCGAACAAACAAAAATAAATGAAGAAATGTGAAAAATCACTGGAAAAGTCTCTACTTTGTTACATAGTCTTAAAAACAGCGAGCAGCGTCATCATAAGGAACAATATTTTAAAACTAAAATTTGTGCAATTGTAAAGGTGCTAAATGTTAAAAATATCTAACTTCTCTTAAATTCGTGTTAGTTTCTATGAATTAAATATTCGTTCAATAAATATTATGATTATAATTACTGGGCGTATGAAAGCTGAGCCAAAAATATATTCCATATTGAGTTGTTACACAGTTTTCAAAGTAAATTGAACTTTGGTTTTGTTTCGTACACATTAGTCAAGTAAGGGCTGGCTGGCATTGCCATGTCTGTACTAAAGTATAATGATTTTAAAGTATAATAATTTGAATGATTTAAGGAAAGTTAACCAAATTTATTTAATTTATCAAATAAGATTTGAGTTTAAGATAGCTGCCAGAGTAAAGCAGAATTACGCTAAGTTAGTCCGACTGATTTGGTCCAAAATGGTCAATAGACATTGGATAGTCAAAGGACAAAGGTAGGTTTAAAAATATATTAAAAGATATGAATGTAGAGTAAATAACTCATTCCATACTTTCTTTCCGTTTAGAATTATTGCCAAAATTCTTGCCACTTTAATTTAACTCACTTGCATTGATGATAAAACTTTCAACTTTTCTGGGAAATTTGCCAGCACAGCAGTACTTTTTAAATATCAAATCAAATATATCAAATATGGTTTTTTGTTTTATATTAATTTTTAAAATTATCAATGGTTACCACCAGCGCAAAGCGTTGTCGTGTATATTAAACTCGAACACCTGCTTTTCCTATAATAGCTTATATTGCGATAAGGGAAATAGTTCTCAAAATCTATTTAGATGAATAATAGCAAAAAAAAATGGTTAAGAGATGATGAACGTATATGACAGTTTGTGTATAGAATATTTATTATTATACTATAACTAATACTACACTAAACTACTTTTGGTACAAACCAAAATCACTGAGATTCCATATAACTTAAAAAACTACTTTTTCATAGTTTTTTAATATTTTTTTATGTATGCTCCTACAATCATAACTATAATAAATACAAATTATGATATATAATGAAATAAGTTTAAAACATAATAGGTTTTTACCTGCGAAGTCTTAGACAATAATGTTGATGACAATATCAAGAATTTCGTATTACTGTCTATACTAATATAAAGAGGAAAAATTTGTATGTATGTTTGTAATGTTTTCACACAAATACTACTGGACCGATTTAACATATGCTATATAAAATTTTCAAAAAAAATAGGGATCCAATAAAAAAATGTAATGAGGTGTAAGAAAAATAAAAATTACGCGGTTTAAACCGCGGGATATTACTAGTAATTGACAAATCTAAACATGGAGAATATATAGTTATTAAATGCTTTTAATTAACTTGACTTGTGAAGGTGGAGTCAAGTTAAATTTGACCCACTTGAACACCGTTCAATTAAGCTGGAATTTTACTATATATATATTTGTCCAGTCCCGTTGACATGTTTATAAGCAACACCTATTGCGAGTATTGGCTCCAGACGAAAGAACTCAACAGTTAACAGTAGGGACATAAAATTTTATTAAAACTTATTTTTATATGTACACTAACTGTTGAGAGTTAATCTGTAAATTGGACATTTAAAAAATGTTTAACAATATGAGAAATTTTTCGAAAACTGTCAAGAAAACTCATGAAAACGTACGTTTGGCTCAGTTTTGACTCAGTTATTAATGATTTGATGATTTATTCAGTGACAAACATTTATAAATACATGCCTAAAACACTAACTATACTATGAGCTACCCAAAATCCAAATAATATAACAACAACCAAGTTATATATATAAAAAGCTTAGAACGTTAGTCGTATATAACTCTGTACCAGACAAATACTAAACTAAACTTATATCGAATCTCCACTAATAGTTAAATTGACTATAAGTCTAAATATTTTTTATTACAATTGGACACAAAACCAAATTGCATTTTAGATCATTTTTTAACACTTAAGTAGAAAAGCGATATAAAGAGCAGCAAACTTAAACATCTTATCGAATTTGTTTTACGATTAATTTGATACTAGCAAAATATTTCTTTTAAGAAGGCCATGATACATGATATTGCCTTTATATATCTAATTATCTTACTTATTGCCCTATCTATAAAGTCACATTTTCCATGATTTTACATGGGACTTGTGACTTTATTCTTCTGATAGGGTTATATCCACATCAAAAACGTTACCATCCAAACAACATATAATGTGAGATCATATTGTTCACTACCAACATCTAGTTGATGACGTTGATGAATGATCTTTAACGCAGCTATTCTTCTAGTCACATACAAATCATGCAAAGGTTAAAATTACACATAAATTTTTCCATACAAAACACTGAACATTCATTCCCAATACCAAAAAATTTCTGAAAGAATTACAATACATTCAAGATTTAGAATAATATTAAAAACAGACACCCATATGCCAACATCGTGATAACATATAATCTATTTATATTCAACACTTACAATTATACAAGTAAAGAATCTGCACTAATCGTCCTTATACATCATTCGATATCACAATAACCAAGGGCACATCACTCATCCTTTCCTTCAGTCCATCAAAGCACCGATTCATATCTCTAATCGCATTCTGCAAACCCTATCCAAATAAATCTAGGACGAAATGCTGTTTACCAAATAAAATCAGTATCATCAGGATGTCCACTAGAAATTTCAGGCAATATTTATATAAAGCATATATAATATTAATATTTAAAATATACCTTTAAAGTAAAAAAAAATTATATTTGGTCGACGACATAATAAAGGCATCTTGAAAATTAATTATAATAATGATAAATAATAAATATATGGGACACTTACACACACAGTTGTCCGTCCCCAAAGTAAGTAACTTAATACTTGTGTTATGGTAGACAGACAACTGGTGAATATATACTTATATATTATTTAAATACATACTTAAATACAAATATACACTCTGGCTCAAAGATCAACAAATTCATTTATAGAAAATGTTGGCCCATGGCGGGAATCGAACCCGTGACACGCGGAGCTGAACGCAGGGTTACTACCCACTGCTCCAACGGTTTAACAACAAAATTATATTTGGTCGACGATATAGTAAAGGCATCTTGATTAATTATGTATATTCAAAATAAAAAAAATATGCATGGATTTGATGACTAAAAATACATTTTTTTTTACACAAACGACTAGTTAATTAGGTTATATTTCAAAGTTATAAAAGGATACAGAGAACTACATATTGTGTGGTTAAAAAATATGTATATATATCTTTTTAGTCAAGTATAAAATTGCATAATTTAATCTACTATATAAAAATAAGTCGGGTTTTCCTTCCTGACGATATAACTCCAGAACGCACGAACCGATTTCCACGGTTTTGCATTCGTTGGAAAGGTCTCGGGCTCCGTGAGGTTTATAGCAACGAAAATCTAGGAAAAATTTCAATAGAAAAGCGGGAAAATAGGGAAAATCATTTTTTAAATACAGCGCCATATCAAAACTACTGGATCAATTTTAATCATTTTTTTTACACTGACTGACATGGGATACATATTTTATACCCGTGCGAAGCAGGGGCAGGCCGCTAGTATCCTCTATATTGACCTATGACTTTCTAGAATAAGGACATCCTGATTTCTTGCATTGAGATTATAAAAATGCAATCTGGTATATTATGATACATGTTTTGTTTTCATTTACATCGGGTTTAAAAAAAAGAAAACAATAGTAATATAATAAGCTTTGACATATATTGAGAAATATTTAAAATAAAAAACGAGCATCTCTCTTCTGTGTAACGATACACAAGTCTTTGTACTTCCCAAAATTTACATACTTTAAAATTTCGTAATTTATAGCTATGTAGGGTGATCAATACAGAACATGTATTTATAGAGCACTAATTTTTTTTATATTTTTTCATATTTATAACACAATTCCATATCGTCAAAACTTACATCTAGCGACGTAGCAAGTAAAAATATAACATGAATTTTTTTATACTTACAAATATTACACACATTAAATATAAGATTTAAAATGCCCCACATAATTTCACGACTGCAATTTAATTATAAAAAATTTATTTTCAATATTTACAGTGTTTAATTCATTTTAACGGACAATTTTATTTATATCCCAATCAAATAAATTTATGAAAAGAAAGACTTATATACAATTTCAATTATTTACATCGTTAAATTTAAATAGTTAAAAAATTAAAACTGAAATATTATATGAGATAATGTTAGTTTTCATAGAGCATCGTGAAACGAAAACGATAATTTCCATTTGTGCCAAAAAAAAAAAGAGATAAAAATCCTGCAATAAATCTTAAAATATTACAATGTACTTACATAAACAGTGGCTTCGTTGTGCAGTAACTAGTGTTCAATAGGCACAAATAACTTAATATTAACTCACTTTCAAAAGTCACTTAACTCACTTAACACATTCACTTAACAGTAACTTATTCAGGCTTGCCGGTAACTCTGTGTGGTAGTAACGTGTCATGTCGACGATACATCAGCAAGTATGGCATCCGTGGTGGTTTCGGTTTCAACACTTGGGCATCGGTCACCTGAGTCACAGTGGAGTCATCGTACCTATGAAAGAAAAGTTCACAGTTAACTTAATGCTGTTTCTATTAGATGGGAGTTATAAAGTCGTTGATTGTTCAGTTAAGTTTGTCTGCACAAAGCAATGCTTTTAGAGACGAAAAATAGTATTATATATTGTCTGACTGTTTACGCTTTCAAGCTTAATAAGATGGATGAATATTTGTATATTCGACTAATGAATTTGCATATTTGTGTGTGCAAATTTTGAATAGAATTTACTTCAAATCTTTTACAGGGTTCACTATAGTATATTTAGTATAGTTATCTAGTAGATCATTTTATATTTGCGTTAGTCTCTATTTATATATTATTTACTGAACATAGTTAATAGCCGTCAATAGAATGCAATAAATAAAATAATACTTTGAATGTCCATCCTACTAATATTATAAATGCGGAATGTTGTGAGTATCGATTTATGTTTGTTGCTCTTTCACGGAACTGAACTGACACTGAACCCATATCAATGAAATTTGGCTCATTTTCTCCTTATATACGTGGGTTACATATGGGCTATAGAAATCCTGTTAATTCTACAGGAACAGAATAGGAATAGAATGACAATGAAAAGCGCCATCTATTATCAACCTATCAGGCGACAACAGTCCACGCGAACGAAGTTGTGTGTAAAAGCTAGTACTGTTATAAATCTGAAACTTCCTATTTGTTTTATACTTTTAACACTTATCTGTTGAAGTTCGGTATAATTGAAGCTAATATATCGTGTTAAAATATAGGATAATATACTCCCCATATTTCTTTACTAACTAGAAAAATACAATTGAGGGTACTTTAACAATGACGCGATCAAAGTCCTACAACCAGTAAATCAATAAAAGGTGTTACCTGATCCAACCAGCCTGGCCGTGGAAGGTGTCAGTAAGGTAATGTCCCTTGACCGCTTCAACTCCTTCATGATATACAACCGCAAACAGCTTATACAAGCGTTGTTTTGTTGTGTGCTTAGATGACATTATTTCTGGAATATAAAATTTAGTTTCATTATATGAGTTCAGAAATGTGATGTATATTTTTCAGGTAATTAATATTTACTCAGTTTGTTTTATCCACAAAGGAGCGATTTTCTATCGCATTCAGAGACGAAAAATAGGAACATCATCGTTAACATACATCATGAATAAGCTATAATAATGTTGTAGCAGATGGATGTATGGCTAGGGGGAGGCCAAAAAATGATGGATAGATTTTGTGAAAAATGATATGCATGTTAAAGGAGTGGCACCAGAGTTGAGGAATGATAGAGGAGAATGGAAGAAGAAGACATATTGTGCCGACCCCACTTAAAGTGGGATAAGGGTAAGCGAATGATGAATGTTGTAGTGGAATAAAATCATTGCATTATCTCAAGTGTAATTATTATAATCTAGGTACATATTTTTTCATTACTTTTCTTTCTATATTATCTGTATTTCAATTCTTATCTTTTTCGTACGGTTACTCAAAGGTTGACTGGAAGAGATCCCTTTTAGAGATAAGTTCACATTTTTAAATGTGCCATTTCTTCTTTCTTTCTCTTTTTTAACAATATGTATATACAATAAAGAAATAAATCCTCACTAATATTATAAATGAGAAATCGTCTGTCTGTTAAGTTTTCACGGTCAATCTGCTAAACAAGTAAGTAAGTAGCGGCCTGTTACTATCCCACTGCTGGGCATAGGCCTCTTTTCTCTGTTATTGGAGAGAAGGATTGGAGCTAAGACCTACCACGCTGCTCCAATGCGGATTGGTAGGTTACACATATCTCCAGAATTCTCTAGAGATATGCAGGTTTCCTCACGATGTTTTCCTTCACCGAAAAGCGTGTGATAAATTGCAATTATCAATTAGACACATAAGTTTTAATAGAAAAACTCATTGGTGTCTGCCCGGGTTTGAACCCATGATCGTCTCTAGAGATTCACACGGTCGCACCGCTAGGCCATCACAGCTGCTAAACAAATATCTGTGAAATTGGGCACAATTAAAGTTTATATACCAGAGTAACGTAAATATCGTCGAAAAAGTGATTTTAAGTAAGTTTTTATATATTTCGGTTTTTGTTTATTGAATTAATTTAACTGAGCTATTTTAATGTATATGTCATTAAGCTATATGGGTTATTTACCTAAATCAAACTGCCTATGTTTACTAAGAAAACTATAAATATCTCTTAGTCATTTGAATCTATCTGATTTTTGTATTGGTGATATTTTCATGTTAAAAATACAGGGGTACAGCTGTGGTAGTCCAGCGGTAACACAGTGCGACTCTTTCGAGGAGGTCACAGGTTCAAACCTGGGAAGACACCAATGAGTGTTTCTGCTAAAACTTATGTGTCTAATTGATAATGCAATTAATCACACGCTTTTCAGTGAAGGAAAACATCGTGAGGAAACCTGCATAACTAGAGAATTCTGGAGATACATGTGACCTACCAATCCGCATTGGAGCAGTGTGGTAGGTCTAAGCTCCAATCCTTCTCTCCAAAAAAAAATGGAAAGAAGAGGTCTTTTCTCAGCAGTGGGATAGTAACAGGCCGCTACTTACTTATACAGGGGTAACATGAATAAAATAATTTTTAATAGCTATGTTTGTAATTGTAAGAAGTACTTACTGGGATCAATCTTAAGATCGATAGGGAAGTCAATGTTCTTGACAATCTTAGCAGTGTGGCCCTCAGCATCCAACTGGAAACATTTCAGGTGTAACAGCAGGACCACAGGGAGTTGCTCCAAAGACAACTGTTGCCAGGCATCCGAGACTCCTTCAAGTGTGTCTTTGCCAGCCAGAAGTTCCAAAGCATCCTTGACAGTTGTTGAACGCTGTAAATGATACAAGTTTATGCATAAGAGTTAATAGTCTAAGTACCTGAGTGACCAAGCCTTACTCACTAAAAAAAGAAAAAAAGGAAAGGGACAATGTGGGAATTGATCCCAGATTTTGAACTTTTATGGTCTGCTTATTACCATTAGGCTATCACAGCTTTGCATTTGACAGTGCAGATAACATTTGCAATCCTACATTTTAGCTTTTTTTAATTCCCGAAAACAGGTATAAAACAACATTTTTTTTTTAACGAAACCTAGCTATATCGAATTTTCTTCGATCGATTAAATCCACCACACTGCAGATGGTAGTTTACACAAATCCTTAGAATTCTCTGAGTTTTTGAGAGGAAATACGCATATTTCTAAAGAATTCTACTGAAAAGTGTGTCTTAAATTGTGAATATCAAGTAGGATCAAGTTGTAACGCTTATTGGTACCCTGGATTTGACCCCATGACCCCCTTATAAGAGTGACATGGTCTTATCATCCATCACAGCAATTACTTATGATCCCCCTGCCCTTATCCCACTCAAGTGGGGTCGGCACGACATGTTATAAACATGTTGTCACATGATTTGGCTACATATTTTACGACTAGCCGACGTCGTATTATACGACACCTCTGTAGGAAAAAGGGAGGTCTGAATAGTTTCAAGTGGATACCATATGGTGGGTTGACTTACCTTAGTCACCTTTTACGACACCTCGGTAAGAAGGTGGTCTATTCTACTCATCTGGATACCTCACAACAATTATTTACAAAAGCAAAATTACACACCTCAATATCAAGTTGCAATGTGAAGAACGGCTGCACAGCATCAGTGACGTCATGGTGAGGGGCCCTATGAAGCCGGAGGCGGGTCCTGCCTCTAAATATGTCAGCTACTGGTGTGCGACGGGCTGCCCATCTACGTTCTACTGCACCGCGGTTACGAGGTCCCATAACCTATAAAATACCAACAATAACGATATAATACAAAATAGAATACGCTAGCATATATAAATTTTTTTAAATACAGTAATCCCCCTATTACGTGGTACTCTTAAAACGCGATTTTAGTCCCTTGTATCATCTATTATTATTAGCCTTTATTTTCTGAAGATTTACAATTAATATACATAATAATTTTAAACTTTTACAACAAAAAAAAACTTTTAGTCTTCAGTTTGTCCCTTGACATAGGCCTCTTCCAGAGATTTCCAAATTATCCTATCTGTCTCCACATGTGACCTGCAACCCTTTTTATATCTTCCCATCTTAAGTAAGGTCTACCCCTTTTTCTTGTATTCTTCCGTGGGTACCACTCTACTATGTCTCTATTCCATTTTGACAATGCATCTCTGATCATGTGATCAAGCCATCTCCATTTCTGTTGCATTATCACACTAATTACATTTCAGGTGTTTATTTTCTTTTTTACGTTAAAAACTTTAATTTTACCACTTAGTTTTATTTTTAAAATATTTCTCTTCATATTATTTTGACATACTTCTAATTTTTTAAGCTTGTTTTTGGATATAGATTGTATCATCCATACTAATATATAAAACTAAAGTTTAAAGTTTTAAAGTTTTTTTATTTGTTTGAACGCGCTAATCTCAACTACTGGGTACCGATTAGAAAAATTCTTTGATTGTAAGATAGTCCATTTATCGCAGATAGGATATATAACATCACACTAAAACGAATAGGAGAGGCGCAGCAATAAAAAATATTGCGAAAACGGCTTATTTAAAGCTTTCCTTGGGCTAACTAAACAGTGAGTTATTCTAAAATCATGTATTACAAAATTGTTCCCCTCTAGAGGTTCCAAATAAAAGTCCGCGACAGCATGTCTAGTTTTAAAGGTTAACCCACTTTAACCATTTTTATGATTATTACGATTTTAATCTTTCCGCGGGCGATTGCTAGTGTATTATAAAATAAAATTTTGTGTGCCTTGTTTTTGAACCGTAAAGAAATTGGTTATGCACATTGAAGGTTATAAATAAAATATTTATAAGCCATGTTTTTATAAAATGCAAATGTTATTCAAACATAGTCTTATCTTATTATTCCATTAACCCCGCTTTAACGCACCATACCAGCGTAGTATACGAAAATACTCCTACAACGCGTATTCCTTAATCGCGGAACCAATTTACCGCGTTATAGGTGGGGATTACTGTACTAGTAAAAAACATATCAACGGTATTAATACACATTTTCTGATAATACCTAACCTCAAAAACATTTGCACTACAAACCTACCATCAGACTAGTCTTGAACTGCACACACTCATTACCACAATCTCAACAAAGATTTTGCTCTATAACTGAAGCATCATCAGGAGATGATTATCCACGACGAAATCGCAAAGCATTTTCATGGATTATATAAAATAATATTATAATTTTTGTGTTATGGACTTCCGAAAAGAAACACCTTACTTTGTAAATTCAATTTCATATAGCAATAAATGAATAGATTGCCAGACAAATACACATGTGTAAGATTACTGACAATTTAGACCATGGTGTGTAGCAATATCATGAAGACTTTATAAGTACATAGTAAAATTTAATTATCACCTTCCATTCATCATCGTCATCATCCTCTTCAACTGGCTGCTCTTGGGGAACAACTCCATTTGGTTTTACAGTGGTGTCTTTTGGCTCTTCGGGTTCAACAAGCTTTATTAACTGTAAAGAAAAGTGAGATATGTAATCTAAACCTCTAACACAAGACCAATTTTACCCCAATAACAGGTGAATAAATAATCAGTTAAAGTATACTTTTATGACTCATAAATAAAATAAGACTGTAGTAAACATCAAACATGGTACATGTAGAAGCAATGTTAACACATATAAAAGAAAAATTAAAATAATTTTTGATATTGGCAATATTTTTTAATTTAGGTCTATAATCAGCAGCAAAAACGTGCCTTGGTCATCAATACTATTTGGATTAAAGTGAACAATATTTACGTCTTTTCGTAATTAATATTATTTTTTCATATTGACTGAGAAAATTAAAAAATTATACCCATGCAGATGCAACACTTCTAAACAAATTAAACTAGAACAAATGTTCCTCAAGTGGCGGAATATAGAAAGAATAATTAAATAAAATAAAAATATGGGACACTTGTATGTGTCGTCTGTCCCCAAAGTAACTTAATACTTGTGTTATGGGAGACAGACAAATGGTAAATATATACATAAATAATTTAAAATACATACTTAAATACAAATATACACCCAGGCTCGAAGAACCAACAAATTTTTGTTAAAAAATGTTGGCCCTCGGTGGGAATCGAACCCACGACCCGTGGAGCTGAAGGCAGGGTCACTACCAACTGCACCAACAAGCCAGTCAATAGAAAGAGTGAAATTGTTGATCGACTTCATTCATCTCTTGAAAGTTAAAACAAGTCTCATAAATTTCGTAATATCATTACCTCTAACATTTCATCATTTAGCGAGTTAAGCAGACAACCGAGGAACTCTTCAGCGTCTTCTTGTCTGCCCTCCTGGGATCCAGGGAAAGGTCTTAGAGCCCTTAAAACTCTTAAGCCAGTAGAGCCATCAAGTGGAGGTCCAGCGGGCACTGCTGGGGCTCCGGCGCCGGCGGCGCCGACTTCACCTCTAGCGCGACGTGCTGCGCTGGCCAATGGACTGAACTCATAGCATAGTTCTACCCTGAAAAGTTTTAGTTAAATGGTTTAAATGAAGGTAAGTTGACGTCAGGCGGCCGATGGTAAAATACCTAGCCAAATCTTGTAACAGCATGTTTAAAACATGTTTACCTGACCCCACTTAGAGTGGGATAAGGGCAGGAGAATAATGATGATGGTTTAAATAGTTAACAGAATCTTCACTTTTATGATTCTACCAGTAAATATGAAGAATTTGTTTATGGATTTTGGTGTTATAGAGCTAAAGAACAAGTATTAGATGATTTTTGTAAGACAACCTTTTTAGATTCTTAGAAATGAAAACGCTTTCTTGTCATTGGTAATCTAAATGTGGTTTTACCGGTGTTAGTGTCGTTTATTGACGTATTTTATATCTTGGCATTGTACATTGAATTGTACTAGATTAGCTGTGAAAGTACATGAAAAGATACAAACATACTTTTGCAATTCGAATATTAGTGTGGATAAATATCACACGTTCAGTATTCAAGTGACCTAATTAAAAAAATTTAAAATGTTTTGTGGTAAATTACATGTTTGTAGAATATGTTTATAGTAATAATAGTAATATCCCGTGGGTTTTACCCGCATAACTTTTATTTTTTTACACCTTATTACATTTTTATAATGGCTCCCTATTTTTTTGAAAATGTAATATAGCCTATGTTGCTCAGTAAAGATGCAGCTTTCCTATGGTGAAAGAATTTTGAAATCGGTCCAGTAGTTTTTGTGTGAAAACATTACAAACATACATACAAATTTTTCCTATTTTCCTATAATATTAGTATAGATAATGAAAATTCTGAGTACTTACATGGAATCAATAACAGGAGTGCTGGACTTGCCTCGGCGCGTTTGATATGGCAGAGCCTTAAGCATGTTGTAGAAAGGCGGACAAGCAATCAACGCCTGAAGTATTGCATTCACATAACAATAGTTTGAACGATTGGTGAGACCGCGCGGTAGCAAGGTTACTGGGCGATTGTCAAGTTGATACTTGGACAGAAACTCTGAAAATTAAAATTTTAATTAGTCCAAATTCAAAAAATATTAGGCACATATTTATGGTATTTTATTATGCCGTGTGGTAGAATAGACTTTTTTCTTACCGGGGTGGCGTAAAAGGCTACTAAGATAAGTTTAGCTAACCTGGCATTGTGGTATTTAATATTGCCAAATAAAACTATTCAATATGGAGTTTAAATTTCTTACCAAGGTGTTGTAAAATGACACTAAGGTAAGTCAACCTGCCGTGTGGTATCCACCTGAGTAGAATATACCACCCCCATTTCTTACCCAGGTGTTGGAAAAGGGACTAAGGTAAGTTGACGCACATTGTGGTATTCGGATGAGTAGAATAGACCACCCTCTTTCCTACCGAGGTGTCGTAAAATACGACAAGGGTAAGTTGACGTCAGGCAGGCGGCCAGTCGTAAAATACGTAGCCAAATCATGTGACTACATGTTTATAACATGTGTTGACTCCATTTAGAGTGGGATAAGGGCAAGAGGATGATGAATACGGAGTTCAAAGATGTGTTATATTTACCTCCCATCCTGTATGAGTTGGGATCGTCACAGAAAGGTGAAGGCTGAATGGGAGCTGCCGGTGAGTTCTCCTTTTGTACTGGAACTTCACGTACTTCAGTAGCTGTCGGTGTTGGTGCAGGTTTAGCTGGAGGGCTCAAGTTGCTAACATTGCTGACAGCATTTACTGATGTCTTTTCAGAATAAGATACTGAGGGCGCAGCTGTAGTTGGCGGTCGAGGAATGGGTAAACTCTTATCAGCACTGTTGATAGATTGTAACGGAGACGCATCAAATGGGGGAACTTTAGCTACGGGTTTCTGGACATTTGTAGCAGCTGGTGGTGTTAAAGCTGTTGGGCTTGATGGTTCTTCAATTGGTACAGCGGCAGGCGGCGTTGATGATGCTGTTGATGCAACACTTGGTTTGTTAGAAAAGAGACTGGCCCAAGACTTTCCGGGAGCCGGTTGAGGCTGCGGTTGCACTGGAGGGGGCATCGGCTCTCCCCTATTCCTCGGAGTAGGAGGGGGAGGAAAATCTGATGCGGTGGGTGCCGGAGGTGGCGGCTGCGGTACAGGTGGAGGTTCGGGCACCGGAATGGATTTTCTAGAGTGACCGAAAGGCGATTTGTTCGTGACAATCACTGGTGGACCCTGAGAGTGGAGCGTTATAGAGATCGGCATTGGCGCTTTGCTTGGCGGCAGAGGTGGTTCTCGTTTGGGATGCTCAATAGGCACAATCTTTTCGACCTCAGCATTATCAATTGATGGTGACCGGTTAGAATTTCCTTCACGTTTTTGCCTGTTACCAAATGGTGCTTTGGGTATTGAAACAGACTGTTGAATAGGGAGGGCGGCTGGTACAACAGGTTTGGGTGGTTGTTTACCAGTGGAAAACGGTGCTGTGGGTCCTTTTGGCACTTTTCCAGGTACTGGGGGCACTTTGGCAGTGGTTTGAGCATTAGTAGCAGCAGGAGGGAATGTCTTTGCTACATTTTGTACCAGGGGTGCTTCTAATGGTTTGTTTTCGGTTGTCCAAGTTGGTTTTGTGGGATCTGTTTTCAGAGTTGGTGAGGCCTTTTCAACCGTTACAGGAGGCTTGGCAGTAGCTTCGGGTATCCTTTCCTGCTTTGGACTGCTTAGTCCTTTTGACACCTTAAGGTCTTTCATTGGAAGCGCTTCAACGGCGTTGCTCGTAGTTGGGGTAGAAGTAGAAGCTGTTACCGTGGCTGGCTTTGGTTCCTGAGTTTTTTGATGTTCTGGCGTGTAGTTTTTACTGTGATTTTGGCCCAGAACGAAATTTTTCGCGTGAACGTTGAACTGATGAGGTGTTGATTGATGTGGTGGTGGTTGGGGCATCGGCATCGGAGCTGGATGATGCGGTGGGGGCATGTACATGGGTGGCATATATTCCCCACCATCAACTGTAGGAGCATACGGCGCTATATAGTGCGCTCCTGCATAGTAGGCGTCTACTGCCTCCTGTTCCATGACAACTTCTTGCTGATACTCATCTGGTCCTTTGTCGCCAGCATCACCTTCAACCGGTATGGGATACTCTTGGTAGTATGGAGGGTACGCGTACGGTCCATAAACTAGAGGCTGGTACATCGGAAGATGGTACAACGGCGCACCTTGTGCCTGGGCGGCTGGATAATATTGCGAATACGGGACATAGTACGGCGACGGTTGCTGCGGCGGCGGGGACGGGACACGTTTGTTGCGTCGATCCTTCCTGTGGTTCCTGTGCGGGCGGTCCATCTGCTGCGGCGGCGGTACGTACTGGTGTTGCGGGGGCTGGTAGTACTGGCCCATGTAGCCGTGCACGTTCACGTTGGCGGTGACCTGGCTGACGTACACGTTGGGCGGGCCGACCGGCCACTGGTGCGGCGGCGGCGGCGGGTAGGCGGGCGGCTGCACGTACGGCGGCGGCGCGTGAGGCGGCCCGGCCGCGCCCCGTTGCGGCGAGTGGGGCGCCATCTCACACTCGCCGCCGGACAGGCTGTCCAGGCTGCTAGACACGGTGGGTGGGCCCGCCGTGCTTGACGAACAAGATGATAAGTCTGGAATTTGAGTATATAGTATTATTCTTTTCAATTAAGTCCCAGTAATGCAGTGTTTCTCAACGTGTGGCCCATGACCCACAGGGGGGCAATTTGATGGTTAAGGAGGGGCAACTCGATACGAGCTTAAGCCTTTCGCTCTGGGCTATTTAAGTGCAATGCTAGTCTTCGGTGCCAAATTTAACAAAAAAAAAGCAGTTTCTTTTTTCTAAAACCTTCTAAATAGTAGCTTTTAGAAGTTGGGTTATGGACCAAAAAAGGTCTTTCATTCCTGATTCCCGACCATCTCTATTGATTGGTGATTTAGTGAAAATTTATTATTCGATTTTTCACTAATTGGGTAGTTATTAATTTAATTTTATTTATTTATTTATTCTTTCTATTTATTTATTTTATATTTACAAATAGAAATACTCTATAGAATAATATATACAAAATAACTTCAAGTAAAAAAATTGTAAAAGGTTTGATATATTGACTACATTCCTTCTATATTCTAAATGCAAAAGCCTGTGGGTCTGTGTGCTGGAATTTACATTGGAATTGGCATAACAATCCCGTTTATCTGTAAAATAACATATATTGGATTATTACCAATGAGATAATAAGTAAACTAAGGGGTACTTAAACGCAAAAATTGGCGCAAACGAACTCGCGTATCAATATTAAAATCGGTATGATATATTTTTATGAATGATACGCCGTGTGGTATCCGGCTGAATAGAATAAATAGTATCACCCTCATTTCTTACCGAGGTGTCGTAAAATACGACAGAGGTAAGTTTACGTCAGGCAGGCGGCCGGTCGTAAAGTACGTAGCCAAATCATGTGACAACATGTTTATAATATGTTGTACCGACCCTATTTAGAGTGGGATAAGGGCAGGAAGATGATGATGGTCAAGGAATAATATGTATTTTAATTTATAGTGACACTCACTTATTAGGCCTCCTCTACTTTAGTATAATACTCTATGATCGGAAGAGTGTGGTTTAATTTTAGAATAAAAATAGGTAAAATAACTTATCTATAACGTATGAACGTCGTTATGCGTCTATTTTTATTTTTTTTATTTTTTTATTATTAGACCAACTAATAGCATTTTACAGTACTTAAATACAAAAACATTGTTGATAATATACTCTAAATCTATGTAAAACACCTTTAAAAGTTAGTACAACATTTGCATGAGTGAACAATTACCACTATCCTTGCCTAATACCTCGTTACAATACGAAGTAATTAGATCGTATTATAACGAGATGAAAAAATAAAATATAGATGTAAATATTAAAGATAAAACAGAAAAATTAAATATTAAACAGATGAGTTAATATAGGTCAGATATTAATATATATAAAAATAATAATAATTAATGAATGATAATAATGAATCAATCTAAAATTCCTTTTAATTTCATGATTAATGAAAGATTAGTTCTCACCTACAGAAGGATCGGTCCAACCGACAGTTGCGGTGGACACGGTGTCTGGATTTTTCTTGAAGAGCGCGCACTGCAAACTGCTCAGGTCCGCTTCTTTCACATCTGACAAGTCTAGGAACTCATATTCCTGTAACACGCCACAGATGTTCAACAGTGAACTTATAACTACCAGCCACCCATTGCAATCCGACCTTTCTAAATTTGCACTTATTGAAAACCTTACATCAAAAAGAGAGACAACGTAAGTCGTACCCAACAATTACGTAAAGCATTTATTAAGTGCTACGCGTTGATGTGAGTCAGTCTGGTTTCATATTCTCCTCGACACAGAACTTAACAGTAAAAAAACATGCTACGATCGGCACTAATCTTTACAGGATCATCCGCTGCGTCATTCTAAAAATTGTCTGAAAATTTCATTAAATTCAGTCCAGCCGATTCAGAGTCTATTGTGGACATACGAACAAACATTCATTTTTATATATAAGATGTACGCGTGTATCATAGTATCATAGATGTATAGCTTTATAATTTGTATTTTGTGGTGAGATTTGGAAAACACCTGAACTCTTATTTTGCCCTATCTAAATAACAAAGTCACATCTCTTATATATAAGCATAGAAAATGTGACTTTGTTCTTCGGATATGGCGTTTTGCTTATGACAGCGGTTTATATTTGTTTATAGTTGTTAATATTTACCGGAAAAATACTTAATTTTTAGTTATGTACACTTCACTACATTTTTTCGGGCGATCTAACTTAAAATTTATTTTGCATGTTTTAATTTTTAATATTATGTACTTTAAAGACAATTTATTTAACTGTTGGTAAGATTGGCGTTGGTTTTCAATACGTGCAAATAATAAGTCTTTAAATATGTTTATATACTGGCACAATGCCTTAATTGATATTATTTATTATCTTTAGGGCCTGTTTCACAAGTTACCAATAAACCGTCAGTTAGCCTATTCGGAACATATCTGACAAATATCTCGGAATTTTGCGTTTCTCAGGTTTCTGATAGGCTTATTAAGCACTTAAATTCCCTGATAAGTTAACAGGTTGATCATGTGGCTGTTAGTTTGTTTATCTTCTGGATAGCAGATACCTATTTCAAAATGGCCTCGATTTTAATTTTTCACTTTTTACAGTCTCTTTTTAGAGACATTTATCTGCTACTTAGTTTATTTGTCGGTTAACTATCCGACACTTTATCAGTAACTGGTGAAACAGGCCCTTAGTGTAATAAAAATATCCAAAATATTCACAACTAGCACTAATAGAATAAATGCTAAAATAATTCGCCCCATCCGATGAATAAAATCACATTTCCTATATTTCTCTCATCTCAATCTATATTTCTTGTAATGAATTTTGGTAAGAAATAAATATTTTGGATATTTTAGATTTTTGATTCATATTTATACATGGGACACGTAACTTTATCCTTCGGATAGGGCGTATGTTTGTTTATTTGTCATTATTTCACATCCGACCAGGATAAAAGCTCAACGAGTTTTGGTTGGTAGTTAGTAGATAATAATAATGGCTACGTTTTATTGTTACGAAGTTCACGCAGAAGGTAGAATATACTAATCTTTATATAGAACTTTAAATAGAAAAATTACTAGACGGGTGTTCATAAAGTTTGCATTAGTAGACAGAACGATTCACTAGTGTAGAGTATTTGTGTAGGGATGTGTGATTAATACGTCGTATATTTATTTATATAAATACACAAACGTATCAAACATACATCAGTATTCACACAGTCTCTAGCGCACCACGTCAGTAGCACCAAGAACGTAGGTGAGAGTGGACGTGTGACACACTATGAAGCCTTTTCAGCCTGTGCTAAACTCATACAATACAAGTAAACTCGTAACCACAACTAGAAGGGTTTAAGTGTTTAAATTGTTAATATGTGTAAACTAGAAATGAGAACTTTTGTAATGAATGTTTTTTGCTTTCATCGAATAGTGCAGTAAAGTTGACGATGAAAAAGTACTTGTTTACAAGGTTATATGAATAAAAAAAATTTGAATTTGAATATATTTTTCTATCTTTTAACGGTAACTTAGTATATTCAGTTTTATTTTATATCTTTTAAATAAATGGTCACGTGCAATATTTGAAAACTATTATATTTACATGGATAAACTATTCAGTATCAATATAAAAATGTTAGTTACAAATTACCTAATGATTTCAATTAATATCATGGAAGTTATTTCAAAACTAAAAAAGAGCGCGCCAATATATAACGAGGTATTGCCCAAAACACTGAGCAACACGTGGCCGGGTCTTCTAGTAGTCCAAAATTAAGGGAATTTTGAAACTAAAATGTTAAAGCAGACGAAGCGTTGGGCCACACTTTGTATTCGATGAAACAATTTAGATATATACCTCCTTATATATAAATACAGAAGACGTGTCATATTACGTTATTTGGTTACCGTGTTAGGTGCGGTCATTGATCTCTATAAACCGCTAAAAAAATTTTAAAAACGTAAAATTCTGTGGCTAAAATACATCACTGAATAAAGTGTTTCTTTTAATGTAGAGTGCTGAGGTACTTTATTGAAATTAATAGTATGGGCGGTGCCTGTATAATCAATTCATAATTCTATTGTAACACAATGTGGGTTAGTGTTTTTATCCTTCTTTCGCGTTTGAACGGAACAATAGATTGATAATATTTGTGGTGTGGATGTCGTTGCAAAGCTTAGAGTGAGATGAGAAGATATTTTTTCGATATAAAAGTTTATATATACAAAGACGCTGGTAAAAACTAGTGTATATATAAATCTGCATTACAAGATCTAAAGTAGCGCCAATTGTTGCATACTTTTATGTGCGTGCAACCTGATTCCGCAGACGATTTATTTATAGGTCGATAAGTCTAAAGACCTTCAAATAACAAGGACAAGCTAAAATAATAACAGTTGATGAAAATTCATTTTTTCATTATTGAAACTTATATATATATATATATATATATATATATATATATATATATATATATATTCCTTATTATACATATTATTATACTAACTTATAATTTCATTAATTTGAGTACCTAATAATGTTATCATTTTATTGTAATATGTGTTGCTAGCAAAAGAATAAATTGTTGTATTTAATATAGAAGCACAGACTGTTAAATAAGTTTGTTATTGAGTGCAGGTATTAACTATTTTATTGCTACTACTATTTTTTATTGTTGCTCTTCTCCAATTAATCTTAGTGTGATGTTATATAGCCTATAGCTTTCCTCAACAAATAGCTGTGATGGCCTAGCGGTGCGACCGTGTGAATCTCTAGAGACGATCATGGGTTCAAACCCGGGCAGACACCAATGAGTTTTTCTATTAAAACTTATGTGTCTAATTGATAATTGCAATTTATCACACGCTTTTCGGTGACGTAAAACATAGTGAGGAAACCTGCATCTCTAGTCATCTCACAGTTCAGCTATCACAGCTTAGTATTTCAATTGCTACCTCATTTACATTTGTAATAGAGATGCAGAAAAGATAATATATATCATACTTGTGTGTATCAAGTGCTTGACAATGTTACTTGAAAACCACACTTGTCATCGAGAAGTGATAAGGCCTATAGAACTATTAGAAATACCACTCGAAACATATTTCAAGTACAAATCATATGTGTTTTAAGTATAAGCCATCATTATTATTATTATTTCAAGGAAATCTACGTACTATGGCATCTAAGTACTTAGTTAAAAAGTTTAGTTTCAGTGTGATTTAACAGCATATGGGCACACCTATTTTAGCAACATTAATTTTGCACATTATATATGTTGAATATATCACAATCCATACTATTTACTTTAATTAAATTAATTTTAATTAAGTAAATGAATAAATTAACGATTAAATTAAGTAAATTACTACTATATAATTTAATAGCTAAAATCAATTCTTTTAATTTGTTATGAAAGTTTTGTTATGAAAGTTTTGTTGCGAAATGTCCTTAAAAAAATATAACCTTAACCTAACTGGAGTTAGTCAATTGTTACAAAAAGATAGATTGAATGGTCTGTTTACATAATTAGCAATAAGGTTACGACATGTGGTATCCGGCTGAATAGAATAGTACCACCCTCATTTCTTACTGAGGTGAAGTTCAAGGCGACTAAGATAAATCAACCCGATGTGTGGTATCCAGCTGAGTAGAATAGACCACCTTCATTTTTTACCGAGGTGTCGTAAACAGCGACTAAGGTAAATTGACCCACCGTGTGGTATCCGGTTGAGTAAAATAGACCACCCTCTTTCTCACTGAGGTGTCATAAGTATATACTGACAAGACTAGAGAGAGAATTGAAGAGAAAAACATGTCAAACCAACTTACAAGTCAGGTAAGGGCAGGAGAAAGATGTTTATAACTGCATAATATATTTTTTTAAAGTAGATCAAATAAAATGACTCATAAATACTGTCTTCATTTGACCTTTGATCAACCCTATTGTGAACTACTTTAAACAATAACAACTTACACACAAATCTTTATTAACATAAAATTGAATGGGTTGTACATAATTTTTCATTGAGTTGTCCACAAACAGCATATAGAACCATATTCAAATTCAAAATATTCTTTATTCAAGTGGACTGTTTACAGTACTTTTGAATCGTCAAATGTTTTAAAGAAGCTACCACTGATTCGGAAGTTTGCTCCTACCGAGAAGAATCAGCAAGAAACTCGGCGGCTAATCTTTTAAAAAATTATTACAATTTGATGGTTACAAGATAATCGTTGCAGCTGGATGCGTAGCTGACTGCAGTTAAGATAAGCTATCATTCAAATAATCCTCAATAGTATAGTAAGCTTTATGTAGCAACATCGTTTTGAGATAATTTCTAAACTTGTGTAAAGGCAAGTCTAGATAATGTTGAGGAATTTTGTTATAAAAACGTGTACCGAGACCGACAAATGATTTTCGGACCTTTTGGAGGCGTAATCTAGGCGTCATTAGTTTATGTCTGTTTCTTGTATGTCTGTCATACCTATCACTATTTTTACTATACAAGTGAATATTTTTACGTATAAATAGTATATTACTGTAGATGTATTGTGAAGCTACAGTCATAACGCCAATTTCTTTAAACTAGGTAGGTTCTTAAAACATAGGTTTCAAACTATATATAATAAAATATTTTTCAGCATTTTTACACTTTTACTTTATATTAATTGTTATTTAATCTACATTGGAATACTGCTCTTTAGATTGTAACCCTTATATCACTCCATTTTCATTAAAAACCATCTCTTCTTATTTAAATTCTGAATAATCCTTAAGACTCACCAAAGCACTAGCTATATTTGTATTAAAACTCAAAAATTGAATCCTAGAAACTATTTTTAAGTAATTAGTAGTTTTAATTCACAAACTTGCAATAATCATTTTGCCTAAGTTTCGTTGTCATGAATCTACTTCCTGATAATGCTTTAGTTACAGAGCAAAGCAATAGTTGAAATTATGGATTGTTAATGTGTACACTAAGTGTAATGTGATGATGGCTTATAGTGCACACATCTTACAAATCTTGCTTGCATAATATATGAAGATAAAATAAATGAATTATATAAACATTATAAACTTTTGTATTTTGTATTATTAAGTCTCTGTAAAGTCACACCAAATCAACAAATTATCTTATAAACACTAGTATGAGAAGTATGAGATCCAAAGATATGAGAAAATGTTATTTGAAAAGTTTTTCATTATAAATAGGACTAAGTCAAGTCATATTACAAATATTGTTACATTCCTATAAGTACAAGTAAATTATTTATTATTTCAAAAATAATTAATGAATTGAATATTTAATGAACAAAAGATATCATAATTATTTTGATTATTGATTTCACAATAGATGATCAGAAAACTCAACATTGATTTCTCTTATTTGACAATATTAATTACATTTTGCCTAACAGCATTATTCTCAACAAGATTTACCCAAATAGTAAATAAATTATGTTATTTTTCTTTTGCTATGAATCACCTTCTATTACAAATTGTGATGAACATTGCTGCAACAGTTTTGGCACATAGTAAAAACTGCAATTTATTACATAGAAAGCAAACATTGTTGCATCACAAGTACTACTTTGCTTCAAAGTAAACTGTTATAATAATAGTTAAAAATGCTAACACTCAAATATTTAAAAAAGTTTATATGGCCATATTATTTACTGTATGTATGTAGTGACATATTAAATTACATTTTCAAATTTAACCTTGAAGTGAGATGCACAAGAAACAGGAATGACATTTCACAGTGAACATTGGACCTCATTAATGTCACATTTATAGGTTATACTCTCAAATAACATTTAAAACATAAATAACTAATGAAAAACAATAAATATAATAATAAGTAAGCGATATCTATACATGCATGACATACATTATGCAACTAGGTCCTTGCCGACTAAACAACAACAAATATCCATGTATGAACATGTGGTTGATCAAGTCATGTAATCCGATGCAATGCAAAATTGAAAATGACATACCTCGGCTCAATATTTACCAAATCGCTTCCATAACAATCATATTTTATTAAAACCTGATTAAAATCATGTAACTATTTCTTGTTAGGACCCAATTAATGTGCGGAACGATTGAAAGACTATAAGATGGCGTAAGAACGCACGGTTGCCGGGTGCGATCTATTGACAAATCAACAAACTGTACTTAAAGTAAAATTCGAATTCAAACCTCGTCTAAATAATGAAATCTATTAACACTTACCTCCCACGTGCAAACAATTTCTGGAAAGAGATATTTTTTCTAATGTAATGGCCAGTTTCAATATCACCAAAACAAGAAACAAAAGCCAAACAAAATTATAATGAATATTGCAACTATAGAATCCTTACCGTTTTCATCAAATCCATGGCCTTTTACAGCACACCATTACGAATATTATTGCCTTAAATATTACATATGTAAAGGGACTGCGGCGTTGCGGAATAAAAATCTTGGAACGGGATGAACGTCGAGGCCATGCACTCACCAACACATAACAGGATGTGACAAAACGCGCGCCATTTTCAACTTTGTTCATTGTGTCCAATAGAATTACAGATTTAAGGGCAAAGACAAATTTCATTTTAACTTTCGATCGTTATGTTGTCATTATTGTTCGGATGTAGCAATCCATAGTCATTTTTAATTTTATAAAATATGAGATATACCTATACGTCATATTTAAAACTTTATAAAAATGTGAAAAGTTAAACGTCCTTAATCACAGCTTTAATTAACTGTTAAGAAAAAAACAGAATCTTATATTTTCAAATATTTAATTCTCGTATACCTATAAAATGTGTTCTTAGGAATTTTTGTTTCAGGCAATAAAATAAAAATTGCGGGAGTATTTAATTTCTTTGTAAAATTATAAGGTTTCTTAACATAAAAGTTGGTTAACTGTAGCATATTTTTGAAGTTAAATTTAAAACATGATTTATTTTACTTAAATTAGAGCCGTGATACCAAACGGTTAGACCGTGTGATTCTTGCCAAGGATTAGCGGATTCAAAACCCGTGCCCTAATGAGTTATGCCCATTAGTTCTAAGTGTAGGAAAACGTCGTACCTGCATATTTTTAGAGACTATCTGGGATGTGCCAAAACTACCAATCTGGATTGGAGCAGCGTGGTAGGCTCTAAACCTTCCTTTCAAAAAGGAGACAAAGGCTTTTACTCATCTTTGGAAAACTCATAACCAGATTATATATCTACTTCTACTAGATAGTGAGATTCATGCTATATCTGAGATTTCAGTGGCCCTGCCCACAGCTCCGCAGGTCGGGGTTTCGATTCACGCCGAGGGTCAATATTTTCTAAAAACACTTTGTTGATTCTTCGAGTTTGGGTGTGTCTATATGTTTAAAATTGTATCCTTATATATTTACCAGTTGTCTGTCCATTCATAACACAAGTATTAAGGTGCTTACTTTGGGGACGGACGACCGTGTGTGTAATTATCCATATACCTATTTATTTACTTATTATTATTTGTATTTAATCTACATACAAATACCAACTGAAAATATTTTATAACTTAACGTTTAAAAAAAAATAAGTCAAATATTATTAAATTAACTAATATCGCCAGTTAACATATAGGACCGGTATATATGTCATTTCACCTCCCACGATCGTAAACATATCGTAAAGGTTCTATTATTTCTATTAGAGAGCTCTTTTCTCACAAATTGTATAAATGTTTGCACATCTAATACGTGATTCATCGCTGAATTAATTTCGTCATAGTGTCAGATAAAATGTGTAGTCGAACCATAGTGTGAAGGGATTTTGAAAAGGTTCTTAAAAATGAGTGTATGTACTCATACGTCGTGGTGTTATTGTTAATCTACATAATCCGCGATTACAAATGATTAAGCGCGAACATGATGGTGTAGAGGGTATACTCAGCTGTACTCGCAAATCATCGTTTATAGTCAACTACAATCGACTTTAACCCGAGAATTGTCGGTTTTTTAGGACACGCATTAGGAACTCTTGGGGCCTGACCGTATGTATGGTAATACGGAGGATCGTATGGACATTTGTAAGATGATCACACGATCAACGATCTTCGCCGATAGTGAAATGCAGGCATTTAAGATGACTAGCTTTTACCCGCAACTTTGTTCGGATTGTTGTCGCGTGAAAGGTTGATAATAGATGGCGCTTTTCAATTCATCCTATTCCTGTACAATTAACAGGATTTTTTTATAATATTAGTAGGGTGGACGTATTGAACGAATTCAACAATACGCTCGATTGTTCATTTACTTAATATGGGCATTACACTATATCTTTGTTTTATGCGATCACCATTCTCAAAACATTTAGATCATCTTCCTAGAGTGGAATCTCTAAGTGGGTTCGGCACGACATGATATAAATATGCTGTCACATGATTTGGCTGAGTTTTTACGACCGGCCGCCTGTCTGACGTCAACTTACCTCTGACGTATTTTACGACACCTCGGTTACAAAGAGGGTGGTCTATTCTACTAAACCGGTTACCACACGGCGGGTCAACTTACCTTAGTCGCCTTTTACGACACCTCGGTAAGAAATGAGTGTGGTACTATTCTATTCAGCCGAATACCACACGGCTATCTCAAAACATTTGGATGTTTCAAAATGATTTATTTCTAGATGCATAACCACTTATGTACAAGCAATTGAAATAATCCAGTGGTACAAAGAGACGTTATAAAGGATACAAACTCAATTTATTTTACTTTGTACGTCTCTATATAAGTAATTTGCCTATGTTTTCCAGGGAATAATAGATATGAAATACATTCTATTTCATGGAAATATTACATACGAATGGCTCGCTGACGGAGGTGGCAGTGATCCCGCCTTTATCTCTTCGGGTCGTAGGGTCGACATTTTCTAATAACTTGTTGGCACTTCGAGTCAAGGTATTTAAGTATTTATTTAAAATTATATATTTATAAATTTACTTCTTGTCTCGCAACTAGAATTTAGTTCAATAAGTAAAAAAATAGTAATAAAAATCAACAAATAAAAGGAAATTTCAATATATTTCACCAAAATTCGTCGTTCGGCAAATATCCTCCTGCCCTTATCCCACTCTAAGTGGGGTCGGCACAATATGTTTCAAACATATCCCAAGATTTGGCTACATATTTTACGACCGGCCGCCTGCCTGACTTACCTTAGTCGCCTTTTACGGCACCTCGGTAAGAAATGAGGCTGGTACTATTCTATTCAGCCGGATACCACACGGAATGTTCGGCAAATGTTATATGCACTTTTTATAATTAAAGACTCCTAATCTACGTACAATTGTTCGCTTTACTCAGTATCCAAAATCATTTCGAGAGTTTAATATAAACAATGCATTCATTTCGACATCTATCATGAAGTAAACAAATATAAATTCAAACAAGAAGGGAAATATTAAAATCTATAAAAAAATTCTACAATGTGACTGTTCGTTCTGTTTAAATAACTTTCTGAACGTTTAATTTAAAAAAAAGGTCAAATTGTTTCCGTTTCACTTCTAGGTGTTACATTTCTGAGCCGTGTTTAAATCTCACAGACCAATAGCTTGTAATAATTGCCAACATAACAATTATAAAATTTGAATACATAAATCTTAGTTTTATAATTAAGGCGCCACATACAACTTATATTTGTTTTAACTTAATATAAATGTATAATTCAATCTATTTATACATATATATACAGCCGAAGAGTTTATTAGTTTAATTGTTTGAACGTGCTAATCTCAGGCACTACTGGACCGATTTAAAAAATTCTTTCAGTCTAAGATATTCCATTTATCGAGGAATAGGAGAGGAGCAGCAATAAAAAATAGTACGAAAACGGCAAAATTTAAAGTTTCCTTGCATGCGCTGAGTAAACCGTAAAATTTATTCAAAAAAATCATGTATTACAAAATTGTTCCCCTCTAAAAGTTCTTAATAAGTGTCCGCAACAGCATATGTCTAGCTTTAAAGGTTGACCCACTTTATCGATTTTTATGATTGTCAAAATACTATATTACAATTTTAATCTTTCCACGCGGGCGGAGCCGCTGCCGATTGTTAGTATAATAAAATAATTTAACTTTGACTTTAAATGTTTCATTCAACCAAGATGTATTTGATATAATAATTAATTCAAAATATATTTATACAAAATCGCGG
Organism: Morpho helenor; assembly: GCA_029227775.1. Classification (NCBI taxonomy): domain Eukaryota; kingdom Metazoa; phylum Arthropoda; class Insecta; order Lepidoptera; family Nymphalidae; genus Morpho; species Morpho helenor. The sequence continues at coordinate 4,593,782 of JARGCU010000032.1, read as the reverse complement.
GTATGCACTAGTTTAGCAATTCTTTATTTAAACTGAGCTATCGCAATCGAGAGCCTGTATTAGTTTGCAAGCGGGTTTATAGTTTGCATTGAGTGCACACATATTGTAAATGCAAATTTTACTGCCATTTGAAAGCTAAAAGCAATATATGCTGCAGCAAAATTACTTGAAACATCTCGAACTTATTGAGTTCTTTAGATTATAAGCAAGCTTTTAGTAGAAGTGCTTTGTTGTGTACCTATCCTAGTTTCAATGAAATTAATGTCTTAATACTTTATCCTTAAAAATGTAATGAGTGTTTAATTAAAAAAGTAAACCAGCCTGTTTCTATCCCACTGCTGGGAAGGAGCTTCTTTTCTCTTTTGGAGAGAAGGATTGGAGCTAAGACCTACCACGCTGCTCCAATGCGAATTGGTATGTTACACATATCTCCAGAATTCTCTAGAGGTATGCAGGTTTCCTCACGATGTTTTCGTTCACCGAAAAGCGTGTGATGAATTGCAATTATCAGTTAGACATATAAGTTTTAATAGAAAACTCATTGGTGTCTGCCCGAAGTTTTAACCCGTGACCTCCTTGAAAGAGTTGCACGGTGTTACCGCTGGGCTATCAGTAGTTTATTATTAGACTATTATTATCCACTAAGGTAAGTTGATGTCAGACAGGCAGCCGGTCGTAGAATACGTATCCAAATCATTTAATGCCATGTTTATAACATGTTGTGCTGACCCCAATCAGAATGAGATAAGGGCAGGAGGATGATGATAATGATGTCTGGCCTGTTAGCTCAATGGGTAGTGACCCTGCCTTCACGGGTCGCGGATTCGATTCCCGCCGAGGGCCAACATTTTCTATAAATGAATTTGTTGGTCTTCGAGTCTGGGTGTATATTTATATTTAAGTATGAAATTTAAAAAAATATATAAGTATATATTCACCAGTTGTCTGTCTACTATAATACAAGTATAAAGTTACTTTGGGGACGGACGACCATGTGTGTGAGTGTCCCATATATTTATTTATTTACTTATTATGATGAGACTTGTTTATAATTTTACTTGAATAAATAATATTTTAAAAGTTACATTTGGATTTGAAGACACCTATGTACAGTAAATGTATATCAGTTGAAGGAAATAAAAAAAAATAAGAATCCAGAGACTTAAGCCCGCAACCCCTTGGTAAGGATCAAACATTCTCTCCATCCGGTAATTATTATTTTTTCCCTATAAAAATGAAAAATAAGATTCACCGAAAAAGTTCCAAAGTAGCCTCATTATATCCTTATTTTGTGCTACGAAAAATTTTATATATTTATTCTCACAAAATACTATTTTTGGGTGAAAATTAGCAAAATGGCTATAAATACCGTTGTTACCAAAAACAGAAGCATTTCATAAAATTGGCCATCGATTTACCATATTTAGGTCAAATATTATAATGTTAAGCTTTTGATAGACGTTCAAAATCGTGGAATTTAAAGGAACTTAACGCAAGCTTAATATATTAAAGAAGATTTCATTATTTTATTTACGTGTATATAAAGTGTTTAATACTTTATTAATGTAATATAATAAGGTTTAAAATAATATATAAAAAATCCCAAAACATCCTCGTCATACCACAAACTCGAAATAATTATCGCTATAGCTTTAATACTACATCCAAAATACAAACACGCAGAGAGATAGAAATAGAGAGAGACATGAGACCCAAGAAAGAAAATGGTCTATTCTAATCAACCGGATACCACACGGCGGGTCGACTTACCTTAGTCGCCTTTTACAACACCTCGATAAGAAATGAGGGTGGTCTATTCTACTCAGTCAAATACCACATGGCGGGTCGACTTACCTTAGTCGCCTTTTACGACACCTGGGTAAGAAATAAGGGTGGTATATTCTATTCTGCCGGATATCACTCGGCGGGTCGGCTTACCTTAGTCGCCTTTTACGACACATCGGTAAGAAATGAGAGTGGTACTATTCTATTCAGCCGGATACCACACGGCTATAAGAACTATTAATAGCAAACTTACAATACAAAATTAAAATACAAACTACAATAATTACAAGTACAAAATGTAGTGTGTTACAAATAACGCTGTCCAGATAAAAATACTTTATAAACTTATTTTTTTACTATTTCTGTAGCTAATAATGGTAAGTGCTACGGGTGCTACAAATATTATCTATCAATTTTTTCGTACTGACAGTTTGTAGAGTACATAGTTACGAAGGTCAAACGCCTACGCAGCTACAAAGTCTACGAAGACTCTACGCTGCCTTTTACTAAGATTTGTTTAATCAAGTAGTATACATTGAACAAAATTTAATATTATAAATTCTCTAGTACTTGCCCGCTTATAAAACTGGAGGTTAGGGGCTATGTAACTTATTTAAATAAATATTAGTGTTCTCTAATTACTTATTAAACTTATTTCTAATTAATGAACAAGCTGCTTTGTAATTATTGTACGTTGAATCTATTTCTCGATGATAATTTGCATACTTTGCTAGATTAGTATGATGGTTGGGAATGTTTGCTTTTTTTGAATCCTGTATACCTACATATATAAGGTATAAAAATGAATAGTGGACTCAGCATTTATAATAACATAGATTTTTTTGCATTCATATTATCATTACTATTGAATTATAGTCGTAGTTTAACGCAAGGTAACTTATAGTTTTATAATTACTGAAGTAACCACGCCGTGTGGTATCCGGCTGAATAGAATAGTACCAACCTCATTTCTTACCGAGGTGTCGTAAAAGGCGACTAAGGTAAGTTGACCCGCCGTGTGGTATCCAGTTTAGTAGAATAGACCACACTCTTTCTTACCGAGGTGTCGTAAAATACGACTGAGGTAAGTTGACGTCAGGAAGGCGGCCGGTCGTAAAAACGCAGCCAAATCATTTGACAGCATGCTTCTAACATCTTGTGCCGACCCTTTTAGAGTGGGATAAGGGCAGGAGGATGATGATGAGGATGATTAATATTAATTTTGTATTATAGTTTTACGCAAGGTAACTCATAATTTGAGAATTACTGAAGCAACCCTTGAGTTTTTTCTAGCTTTTCTCGATAAAACATTTTTTCGAATTATAGTGTAAAAATAGACAAAAAAAACGTGTAAACAGTCTATTTCGACAAAATAAATTTTGTTATGAACTATGGAGTATCTAAAAAGTACTTTAAATGTTCCAATAAAGGCTTTCATTATCTCGTAAATTTAAATTTTAATCTCTACGGAAGCAAATATTAATTTAATGAGGACGCTGTTAAACGCTACCGCTTTTTTATTTTGTAGAAAATGATTAAAGTTTTAAAAGACCTGTATAACGTTGGGTTTATTATAAAAACTGTCGTAGCTGAGTGGAAATATTTTCTTAGTGGTTAAAAAGCGATCCAGCGTTTAAATCGTTTCGTAATAAATATAAAATTTCAAATTCAAGATATTCTTTACCCAAGTAAACGTGCAAACAAGTGCTTTTGAATCGTCAACTCTACTGCTGGTTCGGAAAGCTGTTCCTACCGAGAAGAGCCAGCAAGATATTTGGCGGTTGCTCTTTTAAAAATATAATTATTAATACTACTTACATTTAGCCATTCCTGTCTTGTACAGGTTCGAAAAGAGCTATATCCAAACATTCTTTTCATCTAAGTAAACCTCAACAGTATAGAAGGCTTTCTGTATCAGCCTGTCTTTAATGGTGTTTTTAAACTGCTGTAATGGCAAAGCTAAAATTGATAACGGAATTTTATTATAGAATCTTATACCCAAATACACAAACAACTTACGTACTTTTGCAAGGCCCAAAGCATAAATTAAACATGTACATAAATTAAAATGCTTAAAATATATTCATTCCTGGTAAGGCAACAGTCTTTGATTATCCCACTGATGCATTTAGCCTTTTTTCCTTTAAGAAAGATTTCAGCCTATATTAGATAGATTAACAAGCAAGAAAGCTAGTATTTGTAGCCAGGATTTGCGATTGTGTTGTAGAGTCTATATGCTGATGATACTTCACCAAACCTATGTTGAGATTGTGGCCGTGAATGTGTACAGTCCTAGTGCAGTTTCGTGCTTTTGAGTGAAAGAAAACTTTGTGGAGAGACTTACATGCATCTAAAGAATATCTGGGATATATCGGTATTTGATTGGCCCGTTGACGCAGTGGGTAGTGACCCTGCCTTCAGCTCCGCGTGTCGCGGGTTCGATTCTCGCTGAAGACCAACATTTTCTATAAAAAAATTGTTGTTTCTTCCAGCTTGCATCTATATTTGTATTTAAGTAAGTATTTAAAATTATATATCTTTATATTCACAAGTTGTCTCTCACCCTCACGAGTATTAAGTTACTTACTTTGGGGACGGACAACCGTGTGTGTAAGTGTCCCATATATTTACAAAGAATTACTTTAATTAATTAAGTACTTTTTCATAACATATTTACACAAATTAAAATTGTTATCTTGTAATAATGTTAGAACAAACATGTTTATATAAAATATACTTGAGATAGATTGGATCTCGAGGCTTTCAATAATTCTCTTATTGAATTTTCGGCCCATCCTCAACCACTTACTTTGGTGTTGACATGTGAAAATGCTATGAAAATATAATAAACAAACACAAAAAATGGAGCATTTACTACATTGAACGTTAAATTTGCTGGTCCTACGTAAATCGTATATTATGCAATTACATTATTATTACACCAGCATAGAAATCATCAATCATCAAATCAATTATAATATTTAAAAAATAATAATAATCTTAATATTATTATTCTGAGATTATTATATAATGGCATAAATTATCATAAATTAATGAGTTTTGTAAAATTCACTTAAATGTGTCTTTAGAATCTTTGAAATCTTTATTTTTAAAGTCATAAATCTTATAAAATATAACTTAAAGTTATTATTTTTATGAATTCCACACTATGCATGCTTGTATCGTGGAATTCGTTCTATTATGTTACCACTTAATAGTGTCTGTTTACATAATTTATAATTTATAGAATCAGGCGTTACTTTGCGGAGATCCATAATACAGAAAAAAATGAATTATCCGCGATTCAAAAAACAAATATCAGCTTTGTATTCAAAACTAAGGCTTTTTCAAAGCAATTATTAGGCCGTCCTTGAATAAAATATTCACTGTTTAATTTTTACTCTGTTTCATGATACGAACTTTTCCGAATATGTAAATCCAAAAAGAATTAAAATACAAAACTTTTACTTAATTCTGTTGAAACGTTAGCTTTTTATTTTCAGCTGTACGTGACTGTAGTTCATTAATTTAGTAGAATCTATGGACTTATACTAAATTATTAATTAAAATAAGACAAGTTTTAGAAAATTAGTTAATATTTGTTCTTAGTTCAACTATTCTCTTTAAAAGGATTAACTATAAATTGTCTCACTTCGAATGTTAGCTGGCAGAGATCTCTATCACAGGGAGAAATTGACCTTTTCTGTACTTTTTATTAATGATGTTTTTTTAACAGTTTTCATGGCACATAAATAATAAAAATCGAGGTGACCGAGCTTTGCATAATATTTTTAGGAGAAATAAAAAAAGGAGCTATCTATCTTTCCTCCTGCCCTTAACTCTAAGTGGGGTCGGCACAATATGTTATAAACATGTTGTCACATGATTTGGCTGCGTATTTTACGACCGGCGCCTGCTTGACATCAACTTACCTTAGTTGTATTTTACGACGCCTCGGTAAGTAATGAGGGTGGTCTGTTCTACTCGGCCGGATACCGCTCGGTGGATCGTCTTACCTTATTCATCATTTACGACACCTCGGTGAGAAATGAGGGTGGTCTATTCAACTCAGCCGGATACCACACGGCGGATCGTCTTACCTTAGTCACCTTTACGACACCTCGGTAAGAAATGAGTGTGGTCTATTCTATTCACCCGGATACCACATTACGTAAGAAAATGAGCTATCTATGTGAACTATTATAAATTTGCAAGTGACAGCATTATTAACCTTTGTTTTTTAATAATATTCTAGGAGTTTTTCAGTCGAAAAATGGATATATGGATAAAATAAAATATAGTCGAAATCATAGTGATTTAAATGTGAGCGATCTCTATCTATTATCTACGACATTGTCAATTACTAAAAAATTAGGAACAGTATGTGACGAAAACCACTACATATTAGAGGAGCGCGTACTTTGTCAAGATTGTTGATAAGACTTAATTTATTATCAGTAGGTCAGATCTATTTGATTTCTTAGGTCGTCTTTCCGTCTACTAATGGACGATTCTATTATCACACATCTTAATTTCTTTTATTCTTACGCTTACTGTGAAATAAATAAAGTAAAGTAAAGTAAAATATGGAATAAATTAAGTAAGTTTTGACTGACCCGTTGCCGCAGTAAATAATGACCCTGCCTTCAGTTCCGCGTTTCGCAGGTTTAATTCCCGCCGAGGGCCAACATTTTCTATAAATGAATTTCTTGGTCTACGAGTCTTAGTGTATATATGTATTTAAAAAATATATAAGTATATATTCATCAGTTGTCTGTCTGTATAACACAAGTATTAAGTTACTTACTTTGGGGACGGATGATCGTCTGTGTAAGTGTCCCATATATTTGTATTTGTAATGGCCTGTGACTATTCTAATGAAAGGCACAGGCCTTTCGTCTATTCAAATCTCTACAGAGGTGTGCAGGTTTCACATGTTTTTCCTATTTTCCTTCACCGAAACGGGCGTCATAATAATCCATCACTAATTTTGTATAGAAATGCTCATAGGTTCTTTTTGTACTTATACACCCTTAATAAAGGACATCATTGCTTTTGGATTCTGGAAGAGTATTCCAAATCTCAACTTAAGTAGCGGCCTGTTACTATCCCACTGCTGAGAATAGGCCTCTTCTCTCCATTTTTGAAGAAAAGGTTTGGAGCTAGGACCTACCACGCTGCTCCAGTGCGGATTGGTAGGTAACACATATCCCCAGAATTTACTAGAAATATATAGGTTTCCTCACGATGTTTTCATTCACCGAAAAGCGTGTGATAAATTGCAATTATCAATTAGACACATAAGTTTTAACAGAACAACTCATTGGTGTCTGCCCGGGTTTCAACCCATGACCTCCTCGAAAGAGTCGCGCGGTGTTACCGCTGGGCTACCACAGCTTGATCTCTCTTAAAATACAGGAAATATAGAAGGCGTCATAAATAAAAATATCAACCACTATTTTTGTATAGAAAAGCTCATAGTTTCTTTTTGTACTTAAACACCCTTATAAGGGACATCACGACTTTTGGATGCTAAAAGAGTATTCCAAGTCTTAACTTAAAATACATAATACAATATATTCAAATTCAAATTCAAAATATTCTTTATTCAAGTGGACTGCTGACATCACGGCTTTTGGATGCTGAAAAAGTATTCCAAATCTTAACTTAAAATTTAGGAAATATTTTCAAATTCAAATTCAATATATTGCTTAATAAAGTGATCTGTTTACAGTACTTTTGAATCGTCAAATGTTTTAAAGAAGCTACCACTGATTCGGCAGTTTGCTCCTATCGAGAAGAACCGACAAAAACTTGGCGGCTAATCTTTCTAAAAAAATTATTACAATTTGATTACTGGTTACAAGTATAGAAGGCAAGTCGTTCGTACTTATTCGTGGGCTGTATTGTGTAGGTGTATAAAGCTTTACGGCGTCGACTGATATGAAAACTGTAATACAGGAATAACATAATATCAATTCCCATTGTAAGTTAGGGACGAAAGGTTGCTTTGCGTAAAGAGATATAATAAATTTACTATTGCGCGTACATCATGATTGCAGTATTGCTTTATTTTTGTTTTAAGGCAATAATAAAAATTATAAATTCAAATTCAAAATATTCTTTATTCAAATAAACTTGTAAACAAGTGCTTTTGAATCGTCAACTCTACTGCTGGTTCGGAAAGCTGTTCCTACCGAGAAGAGCCTGCAAGAAACTTGGCGGTTGCTCTTTTAAAAATGTAATTCTTATAACTAGTTACATTTAGTCATTACTATCTTGTACATGGTCTAAGCGAGCTATATCCACACATTCTTATCTTTTAAGTAATCCACAACAGTATAGTAAGGCTTTCTGGATCAGCCTCTTTTTAACAGTGTTTTTAAACTGATATAACGACAAAGCTAAAATTGATTGCGGAATTTTATTATAGAATCTTATACACAGGAATATATAAGGAAACTATATTAACGACGATGTAAGCTTTTTAAGAGCGATATAACTTCAGATTAAGTGAAATGTAGATAGCCAAAATAATTTGTTTCAGTAATAACTCATTATCATCATCAATCAATTAATTTTGTTAGTTTTTAATTTGGCTAGTTTTCACGACCGGCTGCCTGCCTGACGTCAACTTATTTACTGTTGTTGTAATGAAGGAAGTATGTAGTTAAAAACCACCTATTGCACCACTTAATACAAAATCAATAACAAAATTATTTTGCTATAATCCGAGATGCAGTAAACACAAAATCTATATAATGCTAAGTGTAGAGTGTCAGTAAACACAAAATCTATATAATGCTAAGTGTAGACAATCCGTTTTCATATCTGATACATGCCATCACAATAACAAGCACTACACACACTATGACAAAATTAGCAACCGTTTTACCCAGCGACCGAAGCATCATCAGGAAATAGACTCCACAACAAAATCGCACAGCTTTTGCGAAGTTGTCGTGTAGCCTATATCCTGATTAAATCCTAATAAATAAATAAATAGATTATACTTCACTATCACATGCTTTTACTTAATTAATACTTAATTTAATTATAACTTTGTATTATAAATCAACGCAAAGTAACGCCTTATGTTACGTACAATTAAGAGTCTTATATCTATTTATTTCATCGTCTAATTAATTATTTTAATTATGATGACATAAAAGCATTTAGAATAAAGATGGACCTTTCCTTATTAACGAAAAGGTTTCTTGACATACTTTTCGGATTTAATTAAGCTGAATGGTCAATAATGGAACTTAAAAAGGAACGAATAAAGTCAGGGAAATTATATTTGGAAATAAAGATTATAGAGTAGAAAAGATGTAATTTTGATTGATCTTCTGTTTAATAAATAAAATTAATAAAGCTTTTATTAAATACATTATATGGTTTTGTAGCTTTCTTGTTTATAAATTGTTTATAAAGATAATCTGTCTTAAAATCAATTGATCATTACTTCTAAATGATAATATCGCTTTACGTATATGTTTAGCGCCTTAGCATTTAATGGAGTAAATAGAGAAAGAAGTAAATATTATATATATATATATATATATATATATATATATATATATATATATATATATATATATATATATATATATTTCACAGCTACTTTATTCTATTTCTGCTATATATCATTTATAACAATGCTAAGCCAAGTTCATATCTCATTACATGACAAAAAAAGGTCCTATAACTCAGATCCTATATTGGGTACATAAATTTTTACAAGCATGTTGAATATAGACATTCTGATTGTCTAACTGACTGTTATGGTGCAAATGGGATAGATACCAAGAAGACACGCATTTGTGTATACTTACAAATATATTTAGGGTGTTACAAAAAAAACCTTCCATAGATATCCCTAAAATACAATTTTCTTTTATGGATTTATAACAATTTAAAAGTGTTAAGCCATTAAAGTCCGGGCCGGACTGGCCCGTTGGAGCAGTGGGTAGTGACCCTGCCTTCAGCTCCGTGGGTCGCGGGTTCGATTCCCGCCGAGTGCCAACATTTTCTATTAATTAATTTGTTGGCCTTTGAGCCTGGGTGTATATTTGTATTTAAAAATATATAAGTATATATTCACCAGTTGTCTGTCACCCATAACACAAGTATTGAGTTACTTACTTTGGGGACGGACGACCGTGAGTATAAGTGTCCCATATATTTATTTATTATTTATTAAGACATGTTTTTGAGAAAAGTTTCAAAGGACATCGGGTTTCATGTGTAGGTAATGAAATATAGTACAAAAAAATTTAATGTTAAATTATAAGAATTTTTTTAAGTTGCATTTTTTAGATTAACACTAGCTGTGACCACGGTTCCGCCCGCGTGAAAATCTATATGTCACAAAGCACATAAATTTCTTTAATATAATTATTTTAACATATAAATAGTTATTGTGAGTTAGCCATAAGAGATTAGCGTAAAAACGAATAAGGTAAGTGGACCTATTGTGTTATCCGGCTGAGTAGAATATACCACCTTCATTTCTTACCGGGGTGTCGTAAAATGTGAATAAGGTAAGTCGACTCACAGTGTGGTATCTGGCTGAGTAGAATAGACCACCCTCGTTTCTTACCGAGGTGTCTTAAAAGGCGACTAAGGTAAGTTGACTCACCGTGTGGTATCCGGTTAAGTAGAATAGATCACCCTCTTTCTTATCGAGGTGTCGTAAAATACGACTAAGAAATGAGGAGCCAGCAGAAAATCGGCGGTTGCTCTTTTAAAAATATAATTCTTATTACTAGTTACGTTTACTCATTCCTGTCTTGTACAGGTTCGAAGAGAGATATATCCACACATTCTTATCATCAAAATAAGTTTACGAAGTTTTTTTTAAAGTAACGAAGTAAGAGTTATATACACACATTCTTATCATAAACGGTTAAGTAAGAATAATAAAGACAAAGACTGTTCTATATTTCATTACGTGTAAATATAAGAAGATAGGCGCCTCACAAATTCATACTAAAACTGAGCATTATATAATCACGATAGTCGTTATACTAATTTATTACAAATTGTCGTTCACGTGTACGTGATATTGGCGGAATATATTTCGCAAACAAACTAAGGAGGTGACGACTATGAAACCTGGATTGAATAGTAATAATAATCTATAGCGATAACAAGATTAATGCAATACAAAATTCTGTATGAGATTACTTATATCTTTATTAATATAATAAATGTTTAAGTTATCTTTTACGCTTAAAACGTTGCAGCAATATTAATGCAATTTGGTGCAATTAAAGTTTATATAAGTAACGGTCTGTTACTATCCCATTGCTGGGCATTGGCCTTCTCTCTCCATTTTTGGAGAGAAGGATTAGAGCTAAGACCTACCACGCCGCTCCAATGCGGATTGGTAGGTTCCACAGATTCCCAGAATTATCTAGAGATATGTAGGTCTCCTCACGATGTTTTCCTTCACCGAAAAGCATGTGATCAATTGCAATTATCAATTAGATATATAAATTTTAAATAATTTATAAAATTAGGCGTTACTTTGCGGAGAGTCATAATACAAAAGTAATAATAAAATTATTTTGCTATAACCCGCGATAGAATTATCGCGGATTACAGCAAAATAAAATATAATAATTTTATTATAAATTGAAATCAAATTAAATTAAATTAAATTTTATCTGTTCTAATGTATGTTATTGAGATAATTTTTACTGTAAAGATCCACAACACAATAAATTAAATTAGTTGTAAGTAATTATAACAACTAACGTCAATTAAACATTAAAGTTAGAGATATCTGACAGGTATGGATAAAGCGCCGGTACCGTCTATCCATTAACCCATACGTATATATCCGTTATACTTAAACTTGAAAATGCTCTCTGTTTCTCACCTTAACAGCATCTACTGAGCAAAATTTGCACTTAGTTTTAATATTAAGTTAAGTATTAATTAGGGCAATCTTCTTATGACATGAGTTCAATATTATTGTCGAATTGAGCTACAGCTGTCCTGATTATAGGATTTAAATATACAGTGATAGTAAAGTTATATGAGCAATGCAAAGCGAAGATAATTTCGACTGGCCCGTTGGCGCAGTGGGTAGTGATCCTGCCTTCAGCGCCGTTGGTCGCGGGTTCGATTCCCGCCAAAGGCCCAACATTTTCTATAAAAAGAATTTGTTGGCTCTTCGAGCCTGGGTCTATATTTGTATTTATGTATTTATTCAACAGAAATAATAAGCTTTTATTTCATAAATATGATTTATTTGACAGTTGCTAGCTTAATCATTGTAGGGCCGCTGGCGTGTGAAAGAGTTTTCAAATGCCTAATAACTAGAACAAAGAAACAATGTTAATTAAAATAAATGAATGTAGATTTTTTTAACCAACTAAAGACCATCCTGGATGCGGTTTTATTATCAGTGAGTTGCCTAATGAACTGTGTATGCATAGATAATACTTTTGGATTTTTTCGAGTGAAATATGAATATCACAGTCACATCGTATTTGTTTGTTCAATAATACTGTTTTATTTTATCACTCATTTATTCCTAACGAATGGATAGAGTGGAGTACGTTACAGGGTGTCCTTTCGAACGCCATTTTGATTTTTTTATCGACTTGCTTTTATAGTCTAGTATTGTTAAAAGAAAGATGAGAAGTACGAGATTAAGTTAGTATAGACATGTAATGAAGAGGAATAAAAATAAAACCTAGCTATCGATTTATCGTCCCCGAAACCCCCTACATACTCAATTTTAAGAAAATCGTTGGAGCCGTTTCTGAAATTCAAGTTATTGTATTCATTTAAATGTAGCGTAAAAGAGCTCTATTAGCCCAGCGATAACAACATGCGACTCTTTCAAAGAGGTCACGGGTTCGAACACGGGCAGACAGCAAAGAATTTTTCTGTTAAAACTTATGTGTGTAATTGATAATTGCAATTTATCACACGCTTTTCGGTGAAGAAAAACATCGTGAGGAAACCAGCATATCTCCAGAGAATTCTGGAGATATGTGTAGCGTACCAATCTGCGTTGGAGCAGCATGGTAGGTCTTAACTCCAATCCTTCTCGCCCAAAACGGAGAGAAGAGGCCTGTTCCCAGCAGTGGGAGAGAATAGGCTACTTTACTTTTTTTACCAATTTAAATATTAAAGAAAACTTTGACGTTTTTTGTGGAAGAATCACACATTTTTGTAATAAAGGAACTTTCACTGGACTTTGTTTTATTTGTTGATGTATTGTTACTAAATATATTTATTTTAATTCTTTTTTTCAGCGTGTTCCATTCGAGAATTTATTAATATGTCCGGATTTCCGGATCATATTTTGGTAAGCTCAACAATTAATTGAACCTGTAAATTTATTTTTTTAAACAATCTGGAATAAAAAAAAACTTTTCGTTGTCTTCTCGAAATGGTCCCGAGATGTCCCCTTTACTACTTTAATTTCGTTTTATCTTTTGTCTTTATTATATCCATTTTTTTTTGTATTCTAGCGGAAATCTAAGAGTTAATATTGAATTAGGCTTTAAAATGTATATAATAAGAAAATTGAACGTGTAACGTAATGTAAAACGTATGATTGAAGAGGTATGGAAGATTTCTATAATTAATATAAGTAACGACATGGGTTTTCTGATTGTCTACAAATAACTTGTTAATCACAGACCAAACGTAATCAGGTGGAAATTTCCAAATATACTCGACATAATTGTGTAAATATAGAAACAATGTTAAGATTTCGGTTTCGTATGATTTTCAATTTAATATAGTAAAATTTCAACCGAATGATATTTATGATATTGTATGATATATACGGGACAATTACATACAAAGTCGTCCGTCCCCAAAGTAACTTAATATTCGTGTTTGGGCTGACATTCTATTGACTACTTATATAATTTAAACAAATACTTAAATAAGCTGAAAGCCTCTGCCATCTAAGCTAACGGACCTAACTAAAAACATAAAACGGTCTGTTACTTTTTTATAAGTTAATACTACCCAAATTTTTCTATAATTTTCCTTTATACCATCAATCGAGTCGTTTGCAAATTGTCATTCATATATTAAATACATTTTTCGAATTATTAATAATATAAACAACTAGTATTAAATCTGCTTTAAAATAAACGAATTAAAAGAGTAATAAGTAATTCTTCGAATACTATAAATCTGAAAGTGTTTTTGTATTAATTATAAAAATACCTATATTTAGCAAGTCTAGCACAAGCTTTCTATTACCAAAATGTAATAAATTTTATGAATTACATTCAAAAGAACATCTGCCGAGATTTTTGCCAGCTTTGCATGGTAGGAACAATTTTCCTAAATAGCAGTATAATTGACGATTCAAAAGCTCTTGTTTACAAGTATACTAAAATAAAGAATATTTTGAGTTTAAGTTTGAGTTAATTTCAGAAAAATCCATGTTTCTTATAGTATAAAACCATTTTTTTCTAGATTGGGCATCCATAGTGTAGTTTTTACTTTATCTTTACATTATGATCACAATTGAGGGAAAAATTTAATGAAATTAAGGGGTAAATGAATTTATTACATAGATTTTGGTAAATTATATGTTTACCAAAATCTATGTAAATGCACGTAGCACCGTAGCACACCGTAGGCCGAGGCCTACGCACGCCTACGCACTAGGGCGCGGCGTGCTGTAGACCAGCCTCTGCAAAGCTGCCCCAGTATATAACGGACACCGTTGGCTCGCCTGGCCCATTCCGGGTTGAACTATTCAACACGCTCCACGCGTCTTCAGTGTAGTGCCCGATACTTGCCCGATACTTTACGATTTCAGGTAAGTTCTCATAACTTTACACGGAGAAACAGGGATCATAAAATAGATATTTTAGACAAAACTTCATAGGTCAGATAAAAAAATCGACATTAATAGACTTATCATGGATAAAATATTATCTTACAGAAGACACGGCAACAGTTTTTCTTACAATTTTGTGCATACAAATATTATATTATTTTTCTAATAATTTATATTTTATTCTCTTAAACAATGATAAAATTATATAAATAGACTGTAGGTAAATGTTTTATTAACACGTTTAATGCAAGCAAGGGTGCTTGCTGACCTATATTATGAGCTATAACGCAATATGTCCAACACATCGTAATGTTCGGTATAATTGTAAATTATATGTTTTACAATAGAATTTATTGTATGATTATAAATAAATTATACAATAAAATAATCAAAGTTCATTTGACATACCTAAATAAATTACTTTCTTCTTTACCTTATTTCTAATTTCGTTATATATTTAATTTAGTCTTTAATAAAAACGATAAATAACGAATTAATCAGAAATATTTGCAATTTTCAAAGAAACCTTGTAGTAGGTAATAAAAAATTCCAGCAAACTACAACTTTTCAAATTTAGACATGTGAATTATTAATTAATTTTTCATTCCCTGAAAAAAATACGCTCATAGATTCTCCAATTAAATTTCAGTAAAATTAATTATACAATTGATGAAGGCTTACGCTGCTCTTTTATTGTGTGAAATAAAAAACAAGAACTCAGTAAAAATGAAAAAGGTTTCACGTCCCTGTTTAATTAATATTGTAATTTGTATGCTTCAACGGTACCATTAGTTTACATTATCAAGGTAACATATTCGTACAATACAATTAAGTTTTCGACAAAAATTCGGAAAAATGTTAGATATACCATCGCACTAATATTTTTTGTCTCACAAATTCATGTTAAAGTTACTAATATAATGTCTTATGAACGTTATGTATTCTTAAAATCTGTCGTTTCTTGCCACACTAATGCGGAAAAATATTGAAGTAAATTAAACTTCTTTAGTTGATTATTAGCCCATTAGCCGTGTGGTATCTGGCTGAGTAGAATGGACCACCCTCATTTCTTACCGAGCAGTCGTAAAAGGCGACTAAGGTAAGTCGACCGGCCGTGTGATATTCGGCTGAGTAAAATAGAGCATCCTAATTCTTACCGAGGTGTCGTAAAATACGACTAAGGTAAGTTGACCTCGGCATGCGGCTGGTCGTAAAACGCAGCCAAATCATGTGATAGCATGTTTATTACATGTTGTGCCGATCCCACTTAGAGTGGGATAAGGGCAGGAGGATGATGATGAGTTGATTAAAATCGTAATACCATCCGCCCAAGAATTATTTCCAAAAGTTATATATGTGACTGTATTACTACAATAGAAAACATTTTTAATAATTAATATATAAAAAGTAAATATGTATGTAATCGAATTTACTGAGGCTAATAGCAAAAAATAAAATTTTAAAGTAATAATTAAGTTAATAACGCAAACAATACAATTAAATAAATAATTTAGCAATTTGAATAAACTGGTGGTAAATCTTATGAAGATGGTAATAGCATTGGATAAAAGTAGAAATTAATTAAACCTATTATTAATTAAACCTAAGTATTAGTGAAGAATATAAATAATAAATATTTTTTTATAAATTTTAAAAAAATAATTATTTCAAACAATTTTAATAATCACTTACCACTACGTAAAAGATTTGACATCTTTTGAAAAAGAAATGCTCGAGGCATATATTTAATTTTAGCTCGGTATTATTTTAAAGATAAAAATATGCTTGCAAAGTTCAATTCTTCCTGTGACCTTTAATGAGGATCGGGTTCTATACTACGTCTACCATGAAATATCAGTCGCAAAATTAATTGCAATAAAAGTCAGAATGGCAAGAGTAATTATAAAATAAAATCAGGCGATTTTGTTATCGGAAATATTAATGGACAAAAAATTAATAAAATACACGTAAAAGGCGATATTGTTATATTTATTTTATTACGCCAATCGGTGAAATCTTAACCTGGATTCAAGTAATAAGTTTAAAATTCTTTACGTCTCTTTAAATAATAATAATTTTTCAAATGTTAAATTTATTTATTTGAATTCTCAATGTTGATTTTTGATATTATTCATCGATGAATTCCTGTAGAATTTGTGATATAAAGTATACAGAAAATCCTTCTAATATTATAAATACGAAAGTTTGTGAGTTGTTGTTGAGATGTTTGTTACTCTTTTACGGTGAATCCGCTGAACCAGTATCGATGAAATTTGGCACCATGTACACACTATATAGGCTATAGAAATCCTGTTAAATATCCTGTAGAATTATACAAAATAAGATGACATTGAAAGCGTCATCTATTATCGACCAATCACACAACAGTCCACGCGAACGAAGTCGCGGGTAAAGTCTACTAATTTTATATAGAAATAAGCCACTATTTAAGAATTTTGAGTCAATAAATGAGTTGGTTTTTAAGCTCCGTATATGAAAATAACTGAAAACAATTTTGTATGAACATATATATTTTTAATAAGATTATGTTGATAAATATGGCTACATATAAATAAATGTCTCATTTGCCTGTAAAAGAAATGTTCAATTATTGCGATGTAAAAACATTGAAAACGCACCCTCAAGCAATCCAAAGCTATTTTATACAGATTATTTCTTTAGTATCAACACAATCTTTGAAGCCTCCCTTCAAGATGCATTATTAGAAGACAAATTCTCTTAAAAAATTAAATGTTATCTAGTCTACAAGTTCTTCTATCTATTAATTAAATGAGCCACCAGAATTCCTGCCATATATGTATATATTTTCATTAAATGGACAATACTGAATATTTTTTTACTCATTTTCTGCTAATGTATTGTCTGTTATATTCTAAAGGAAACCTACTAAAAGCATGATTGAATATTGATTTAAATTTTCTATTCGTTGTCATAAATTTTCGATATAGCACAATGAATAGAAAAAGCAATATTATTTTATTGTTTTTTTTTTAACTTTATCAATTACTGGAAATTTGAACAATTGTTTCACACTACTCGTACTATTCACATAGCATAAAAAACCTTATTTTATTCAGTTTTTTATTAGTTTACTGGAAATTTCAACCATTGTTTCACACTACCGTGCACATAGCAGACTATGTATAGAGTTACTAAGCCGCTTTTAAATATATTTAGTATATATAGAAAAAGTTTACAC
Organism: Morpho helenor; assembly: GCA_029227775.1. Classification (NCBI taxonomy): domain Eukaryota; kingdom Metazoa; phylum Arthropoda; class Insecta; order Lepidoptera; family Nymphalidae; genus Morpho; species Morpho helenor. Next base: position 4,575,945 of record JARGCU010000032.1, on the reverse strand, counting down.
GTCTGTACGTATCTGCGGCGTAGGGGAAATCTAAGCCGTAGATTACATAATATATCTAAAGATTAACGTCCACGTGTCGAGGGCACAGGAACAAACTTGTACACAAAATATTCTGACATTTAGAATAAAACCAGGAATATATTAGGGTATTAGGGATATTAGGATGTTACAAAGTTTTCTTATTTTAATTTTAATAAAACCATAATATAATACTAACCTAAACCTTAGTTAGATTTTCACAATCTTCTCCTGCCCTTATATCACTCGTGGGGTTGGCACAACATGTTGTAAACATAAATGTTGAATAATTTGGCTAGTTATTTTACGACCGGCCGCCTGCTGGTCACTTTAACTCACCTTAGTTGCCTTTTACGACAGTTTGGAAAGAAACGGGGATGGTCGATTCTACTTAGCCGGATAAAATACGGCGGGTCAACTTACATTAGTTGTCTTTTACGACCACTCCGTAAGAAATGAGGGTGGTCTATTCTACTCAGCCGGATACCACACGACTTTTACGTCTAATTTAGATATTTTTTACCAGCGGATTAGTCTGTAAATCGTAACAGACAGACAGAAAGAAAGACAGACAAACTTTCTTACTTATAATGTTAGTATGGATATAGGATAAAATTTCCGTTTAATATAGCTATTCAATATTATATTACTCTTCAGTCAAGCGCACACAATTGGTTTAGGATTGCATATTTTCTAGTTGCATAAGTCAAGTGAGGCAAAAGATAGTTCAAAGGTTACTCACGTTTTCAATATTAAAGTGGATATATTTACCAAATAATTTCTGATGCGAGATATTTGAAATCTTAAAAAGGACAGTTTTTAAGATATAATAATATATTAAATAATTTTATTCAATTTTAATATAATATCATTTTGCGCGTTCGAATAATATATTGTTTGATTGTTTTTCTCATTTAATATTGAATTTAACATATGTCTTTTACATTTATAATACAGATCACAAATTTTACTATGTGGTTCCCTATTTAAAGATGAACAGCAATACCTATTAAGGTAAAATGTATGATTATTGTGTGAATGAAACTGTACAACTCGTATGGAACTAGAACGACCTTCTAACAATATAAAGCCTGGAAGTTAAGTTCAAAGTTTCTCTAAATAGAGTTCCGAACAAAAATAACAAACCTCTAGTAACAGGTATACCTTTTGTCTTTAGGATTACTTCGAACTGTGGTAAACATAACCAGCTTCTAAATTGTAATTTTCTTCCTTTACAACCAATGTATTAATTTTATTTTAATATAGGTCACTCTTAAGCAATTCAGCGGCTAATCTGTCCACATAATGGGGGATCTACTAGTACTGTGTATATATTTTTTATTTTATTTATTTCCTGAACATCTACTCCTACATTTTGACTGGCCCGTTGGCGCAGTGGGTAGTGATTCTGCCTTCAGCTCCACGGGTCGCGGGTTCGATTCCCGCTGAGAGTCAACATTTTCTATAAAAAGAATTTATTGGTCTTTGAGCCTGGGTGTATATTTGTATTTAAGTATGTATTTAAAAAATATATTAGTATATATTCACCAGTTTTCTGTCTACCATAACACAAGTATTAAGTTACTTTCTTTGGGGACGGACGACCGTGTGTGTAAGTGTCCCATATATTTATTTATTTGTATTATAAGTAGTACCTGGTTGACCGAGCCTTGCTCGGTGATTTTTTAAATGAAACTTCAAAATAAAGAATAGAGTAGATGGGGCTTAATCCTTGGTAATTTCATTTCTCGCGACCACCCGTTTTCCGAATAAGCTACGCTGACTTGACAATTAACGGTAAAAATAGTGTTTTATATGCAATGTAAATTTTAGTATTTTTTTATGCCCAAAAACAGGGATAAATCGATTTTTTAAGCCTAGCTAGATCGATTTTTCTCCCCCAAAACCCCCTAAATGCTGAATTTCAGGAAAATCGTTGGAGCCGTTTCCGAGATTCAGAAAATATAAATACATACATACACGATTAACTGACTTAAATATTAAAGATATTTTGCACCTTTGGCTTCAGAATAAAGCAACAGACTCGCTGCTTTTTTTTATTGGTGATAACAATATCCTTCTCAAATAGTCGGGCTAGCAAAAGGTAACATTTTTTTATTTGGTGAATACCAAGTAACAACTAAGATATCATCAATCTGCTGCCCTTATCCCAATCTAAGTAAATCGTCACAACACATTTTAAACATGATTTAACATGTTTTGACTAGTTATTTTACGACCACTCGCCTACCTAACGTCAACGTACCTTAGTCGCCTTTTAAAACACATCAGTTAGAAATGAGGGTGTTATTCTACTCAGATGGACACCACACGGTGGGTCAACGAATAAGATCAAAGACAAGTAACATCTAAGATAAAAAATATATTAAAGAAAGTTATAAATAAATGTAACTTATATATTTAACTATGAAATTTGCCATTTTCCTACTATTTTTGATTGCCGCTCCTCTCCTAATCTTCTTAGCGTGATGTTATATAGTCTATAGCCTTCCTCCATAAATGGACTATCTTATATTTAAAGAATTTTTCCAAATCAGTCCAGTAGTTCCTGAGATTAGCGCGTTCAAACAAACAAACAAACCCTTCAGCTTTATATATTAGTAAAGATGATCCAAATCACCAATGTTTAACTAAATTTCCGGGTTTTGGGCGCGTAGCATGGCAAATACGATTTTACCGCTTCAGTAACTTTTTATCAGATTTTCGTCTGACCTTTTTATACAGATGTTTCGTTGTTAATAAAGTGATAATCCCTTTTTTCTAAGACCCAAGGTTTAATTAATATTTAAGAGAGGAGGAGCTCGTTGATCTGAAAATCCGACATCGGGGGCTTTGTGGGTAATCAAAGGAAATGCAAATATTTATCTCGCTAAATACAAATTACGGTATTATATATGACTTAAAGTTTGTCTTGAAATACAATGGAGGTTTATTTTTGCCAGCACCATGGATTATAAATGAATACATAATTTCTTCCACTTTTTTATTAATAACAAAAAAAATAAAAGTTATATCTCATAATATAAATTCTCATATTTTAAATTACTTACACGCTAGGACTATACAAATCACGCCACGTGGAATGGTCTCAAGAATGCTGGCAGCGTTTCCGCGTTGAATCGCTAAGCTTATTCATTGTGCGAAAAAGAAGCCAGTACTCTTCAATTTAATATTAATAGCATTTTGGAATTAGTACTTTTATTCACTGTTTTTTATACAGCTCTTTTTGAGCTGACTATGGACTTTACAAAAAGCTCAGAATCTCTTAACTAGCAAAAGATCGACCTTAGATTCGCTTTGCGTGATCGAATAAGAAACGAAGAGTCGATCAATCAAAGGACCAAAATTAACAAAATAGCTTAATGTTTCACAAAGCTGAAGTGTTAATGGGCATGGCAAGCAACAAGAACCGATTTACGTGGTGGATAAGAAACGATTTACCGACGATTCTGTATCAAGAAATGCAGACTCAATAGATTCTCCAATTCGCATATTATCTTAGAGAAGTCGTAGAGAGCCACTGTATCAAATTATAAGGTTGTATGGCGTGGAAATCTCTGGGAGAAATCAGTAAATGTCCATCAGTTGAAACAGATGAAAACAGAGAAAACTTAAATCTAGTTAGTTCGTTTTTAACATTTATTCAAACGTTTTAATTTCCGTTTTACAAAATTCTCAATGTCTATTCAATCAACGAATTTTCTGACTTGGAAATTATTATAATAATAGTTATAGTATGTTATGTTTTTGCTTTAATCAACTAACAATGAATAGTACACCTAAATGAGTTTACCAAGTTATTAGGCTCACTCCTAACACATAATAGGCGCCGAGTGTTTCAATTAAAAACAAGAATGATATAGCGTTTATTTGAAAAGGTAATTAATGGGATTTCGTTCACTACGATGTTATGAACAGATCAACAGATTTGTCTACAGACCAGCGTAGTGTATAGACGGGTCAATATCTATTTAATTTATAGGAGTAAATGTTAGGTGGTTCAAAGTTCAAAGTAATGATACAATTATTTTTTTAAAAAAAACCTCGTTTTTTAAGAAAATTAAACTTGCCTAATTGAATCTAATGGGTCTAAGCTGGATTTATTCTTTGTAAATAGGAGTGTGAGAGAGTGCTTAGTTATATGTAAGTGAGTAGTGAACGACACGTTACTTGAATTATCATAAACTAGATAATAATTTTAAATTTTTCCGGATTTGAAATTTTGAACATAAAAGTAGTTATTATGTGAATAAGCGATAGAGACATGCTCCCAGACTTTTTTTCTTGTACAATTATGTTCTGGTTTACGCGGCGCACGCAAGTAAAGCAAGTTTTTTTACAACCGCACAACCTCTTTAAGTAAATTTACAAAAATGATATGGTACTATTAACTCAAACCTTCCGGAAGAATTGATCTATCATCTAGTAAAAACCGTACAAAAATCCATTTAGAACATTCTGAGAAAATCGATTACAAACTATCAGAGCTTTTGTGGGGAGATTGTTTTATATTAAGTATATAGTAATTAAAACAATTTTAAAATCATGTCTTAATTTTACATTGTACATATTCGTCTGAATATATTTGTCATTGTACTGAATAGTGATTGATAAGAAATTAAAAATGTTTTTTCATCAGTTGTACCATATATATTTCAGCAGTTCAATCAATGACTTTTACGTATTCTTTGTAACAATAGATATCGTCTATACACAATAAACAAATACAGTAAACAGAGAACAAAAGAAGTGCACCACTTCTGTACCTTTTGTTCACTCTGTGTACTGAATCACGTTGAGTGGGTGTCTCTCGGTATATGCAATTTCATTGTAGTTTGTCTTACATTGAATAGGATGTTGACGTGCGTTAACAAAGGTGCGAATACATGTGGTTTATTTGTAGATTTTTACATTATATTTAGCGCCTTTATTAAGACGTGTTTAGACGTCGACGACGACGACAATAGTTTATTAGAACTACTTACAAGCACGATTTTGTTTGCATAGGCATTAGCAAAAACACACTCCAGCGGTGTGATGACTTATCACAGTCATATTACTTGCTTTCCCCCACTCGTCGCCAAAAGCTGTGGTTCGCTCTCACAGGAGGCACCCTTAGTACGATATTCCTCAACGTTAGTAGAGCATCTGCGCTCTACTCTGCGCATTCCTCAACCTCGACGATCCTTCTGCGCTCGCCCGGAGCGCCGACTGTAAAAGTAAGGGGTAACAGCATGAAGTCAATACTAAAAAAATGAGTTTTTATTTTCTCGAAGTTTTGGAACGTAAGGAGTTTTAGTCGCGTGCGTCAAGTAAACCAACAGATATATACGAAAATAATATAATAGAGAATTGTAGATCTACAATAATACTATAAAAAAGTTCAAGACAGCATGTCTCTATCTATTATAGTTAACTAACAATAACTACTTTTATATTCAAAATTTCAATTAACACTGATTTCCACGCACAAAGTCGCAATCACTTGTTCCGTATAAATAAATTTATGGTATAAGGATCACCATAGTATAAATCAAGCCTATCATGTTCCCAGTATTTGACCAGCTCGTACTTATTGTTCTCTAATATCACCAAAGTATCCTAAGTAATCACAAGATTACTTACGATTACTTTGGGTTTTCGGTACATATTTGTTGCGCTTGTGGGCATGGTATAATAAATTACTTGTGTATCAGTAGACGTTAATCGCCGGTAATCCTTGTCCCGAAACTTTTGGAGCCCAATAAGCCTGAATGCAAATTACATTGACTTATTGGAATAATAATATGATCCTTTACTTAGGGGTTAGTTTTTGGTCCCCAAAACCCCTTTTACATACGCAGTTTAATATTATCATTTAAAGATTGCGCGGATAGTGAAAAAAATTATAATTTAAGACTGCGTGATTCCCTGCGGAGAAGTTTAAGGAAACAGGTATTCTTACATTTGCTTCACAATATATTTTAAGCAATTTAATTTATGTACATAAAAATATAAGGAATTATAAAACGATAGGTGATATATACAATAGACAAAGCAGGAACCGACATAAGCTTGTGGCACCTGCTTTGCGCCTTGCAAAAGTGCGTAACTCGTTTGTGGGTTTTGGTATAAGATTCTATAATAAAAATCCGCAATCAATTTCAGCTTTGCCATTACAGCAGTTTAAAAACACTGTTAAAAAGAGGCTGATACAGAAAACCTACTATACTCTTGAAGATTATTTAGAAGATAAGAATGTGTGGATATAGCTCTCTTTGAACCTGTACAAGACAGTAACGACTGAATGTAAATAGTATTAAGAATTATGTTTTTAAAAGAGCAACTGCCGAGTTTCTTGCTGGCTCTTCTCGGTAGGAACAGCTTTCCGAACCAGCAGTAGAGTTGAGGATTCAAAAGCACTTGTTTACAAGTTTATCTGAATAAAGAATATTTTCAATTTTGAATTTGAATTTGATTTAGGATGTACTAGTAGTTGATAAAAAGCTGAACAAAGCATCAGATAAGTATATGTATTTTTATTAAATATTCAGTAGCGTACGTGTATTTTAAAGATGCAAATAAATACAAACAGATATAGATGTAAAAAACATAGTTTGATATATTTATTTTAAAAAAAATATATATATATTATATAATATTCCCATAAAGTTCCCAATATAGTCCCATTAGTAATGACAAAAATGTAACTAGTTATAGGAATTTTTATAAAGTATGAAGGATATTTTGAAAAGAGCAATCGTCCAGTTTCTTGCTGGCTCTTCTCAGTAGGAATAGCTTTCCGATTCAACAATAGAGTTAACGATTCAAAGGCACTTGTTTATAAGTTTACTTAAATAAAGAATATTTTGAATATGAATTTGAATTTGATTGTCTTTTTTTATTTGGTGATTTGCAAAGTTACATATTTAAGTATAAGTTAACATGAGAGTATATAAATTAAATCAGAACTGGTAAAATTAACTTCAAATACAGCAAAGTGAAGACGAAAGCAAACCACTTCTGTTCAATTAAACCTTCCCACGAAACTCAGTGTTAATTAATCAAAGGAAATCCGATGTATTCTTAAGAGAGTTATCAAGAATTGCATGAAGGAATACTTTTGTTTAATAATACTTGAGTATTATTAAAATATGCTTTTTAAAAAGGAAATGTATCAAAATACTCGGAAAATAGTATCAACTTAAATAATGCTCCTAGAATTTATACTTGTCAACTAAACATGAACTAGATCTCAACATATAATTTATTGGACCAATATTGGTGAAATTTAACATAAACATAAAATTATAGGCTAAAGTAACGGCTTCTTACTAGGCCCCCTCTCTCCATTTTGGAGAGAAGTGTTGGAGGTAAGTGACCCCCTGGTCTTATCGCTGGACTATCTCAGGTGTTCCATTAACATGTGTTAAAATAAGGACTATTTAAATACCATTAGATTATATCCTGCAAAATGGCTCATAAAAAGTTTCCACAGCGATAAACCAACGTAATGCTATGTAAATAGTACATTATTAAAAAGCAATCATTACTTAATAGTAAATTACTTAATATAATATGTATGTATGAAACCAGGTCTGGCTTAGACATGTACGTTGTAAAAGAAAAACTTATTGGTGCCTGCCCGGGGTTTGAAGATATGACTTGCTTGGAAGAGTCGGACAGCCTCAACGCTATTATTACAGTTTATACGATATATTAACCTATTCCAAATTCATATCAATAAAAACAATTTTAATAAAAATTTAGCTCGACTAGTACATTCTATAAAGTAATTGCTGGTACCACTAACCTAATTCCAATTCGTATAAGCTACAATTACAACATAGTATAATCTATTTTTTATGTGGCACCTACTAAAACTAAACTAGAATAGCGAAACATTCGAATAACGAATATCGATAGTAAAAAAACTCGACAGCAAGTTACATATTAAGGGAAATGTGTAGCGATATAATTCTGATTGCTCTTCTAAGTAATTTTTCGTGAAACCCTTTCAATGTTAACTGCCATACATATAACATTTAAGGGCGTGGCAGTACTCAACGTCATAATAATTACTTAGGCCACCTTGTATATTTCCTATGGGGAATTGGTAATTTAATTATTTCGTAATATAAATATGCTACTACACTCATAATACTTAGTATTAAATCATGTTGTCGGTGTTATTTTGTGGGAAATTCATAACACTGTGGGAACTTTATAATAAGTATAGATATACTAGTGTATATGTTAAGACTATAACAGATTTGGTATTTATTTATTACTAGCGGCCCGCTCCGGCTTCTTACGGGTATAAAATATATAGCCTATGTCACTCAGGGAAAAAAATGATTAAAATATATCCAGTAGTTTTGATTTATTCATTACTGCCCGTGGCCCGCACGCGTCAAATTTGGAGTAAATAAATTTTTCTTGTCCTATTATACCATGAAGATTTCCTGCTATCTTTGGAATATCTAAATTCATATACTACATTTGTCATTTGCGTTTTGTTATTCCCTGTCATAGTCGTTTTTGTTATACCACGTTTTATAGTGACTTGACAGAAAAGCGGTCGAACGGGATAAAAAGTCCTCCTATCCTATGTCCGTCTCCTGGTTTTAAGCAATCTTTCCATTATATCTGAGTGGTGGTGTTACCTGAGACTCGATCCCGGGTATTTCGATTTTTCTAGCCCGCTTAATCTCCATTGAGCTATTACAATTTCACAAATGACAGCTAAATTAATCTTTGCATTCTATTCTATATTTTAGCATTTTTTCTAACTTTAAAAACCTATCAATAATGTTTGAAGAATATTATTGATAGGTTATTGTTTTGTTGTAGGGTCGGCACAATATGTTATAAACATGTTTTTACATGATTTGGTTACGTATTTTACGACCAGTCACCAGCCTGATGTTAACTTTACTTAGTCGTCTTTTACGGCACCTCTGTAAGAAAGAGTGTGGTGTATTCTACTCAGCCGGATACCACACGGCGGTAACTAACACAACTTTTATCCCCATATTGCCTTTTTGAATGATGAATTTTTAAAATAACTGATTTTTGTCTTGTTAAGAGTTATTTCTATTAGTTTATAAGCTTCAGTATTCTGTGAGTAGAATTTCACTTTAGTATAAATATAGATTGGAAAATACTTTCTTGAAATAGAGTTCTATGAAGGAATTTTGAGTGCTTGCTAATGAATTTACCGGTGCTAATTAACTTGTTTACTGTTTTCTCTGAAGAGAATAATCATTTTATCCCGACACTTCAATCCCAAGTTCGATCCCCGGTATAATTTACTAAATTTGCATTTTAGAAAATATTTTTAAGAATTCAAAAATGAAGTTTGCATGCTGCAAATCGACAACTGAGGGATCTACCGGAGTATTAGCTTGCAGTCAATGCAAGTGTAAAAATCATGTAATATGTATTTACTCCTCTGATAAGAAAAAATGGCCGTCATTGGAAAGTAAAAAGATGTGGGTTTGTCCAACGTGTTCTTTAAATACGTCAAAACAATCAAACAATGACGACACTCCTTTGAAACTACCTAGCGAGGGTAATGTCAGTCAAAGTTCGACGAATATTACATCAAGGCGAGGGGCCGCTGCCTATGTGCCTGCATCGCCCACGGAACCTGAGAACAACCCGATATCCTATGATCAAGTACGCGAAATTATTACCACGGAATTTGATAAATTCTGGGCTAAAATTAAAACCACTATTATGGACGTCATAGCAGCTGAAGTAATGCCAATAAGAAAGGAAATAGCTGACTTCCAACAGAGTTTATCTTTCATAAATAATCAATGTGAAACTTTATATAAAAAGGTAGAAGTAATTGAAGATGATATTAAGTCGCTAAAAGAAACGAAAACTAGTTTCTTAGAACTTAAAAGTAACTTACATAAGCTGGAGACAGATAATAACAATCGCGAGCAGTGGTCAAGGCGCTCTAATGTAGAAATTTATGGCGTACCGGAACGTAAGGACGAAAATCTATTAGTTCTTCTAAGGAATATGGCCCAAAATATTGATTTTCCTCTTAACATTGACTGTGATTTGGATTTCATTACGCGTGTAGCTCCTAGAGATAATAATTTAAAAAAGCCAAAACCCATAGTTGTACGTTTCTTGGCTCGTTATAGAAAGGACGATTTTCTCAGTAAAGCTAGAAAATCAAGAATAAGCGCCAATGATATTGGTTTTAGTGGCAACAATGCGAAAATCTTTTTTAATGAACATTTAACTAGCACTAACAAGACTCTGTTGCAGCGTACTAAAATAAAAGCAAAAGAAAACAACTATAAGTACACTTGGGTCAGGAACTGTGTCATCATGGTTCGTCGGTCAGATACTAGTCCCATTATTCGTATAAATAGTCTGACGGATTTAAACAAAATAAAGTAAGAATTTGGGTATCGTGTAAAATTGTCACTATGCTCCGTGGTTTTATTATAATTAATGTTTTATATTTTACATTTACTTTGTTTTTCTGTCTTGGTATCTGCATGTTAAAGTACATATCTTATTGTTTATTTTACTGTTATAAGTTATCGAATGTTTTAAATCGGTTATGTCTATTTATTCGGTCCTCTTTAAATTTTATATTTTCATACATTACTTGCTGTTTATGTTGTGAGAATCATCTTTCCATCATTAAATGTATAATTAGTTATTGTTTACATAATGAACTTATCAATGGCATCTTCTAACTTGAGTATTTACTACCAAAATGTTCGAGGTCTTCGAACAAAAACTAATATGTTTTTCAGAAATGTAATGTTATTTGATTACGATGTCATTTGTTTGTCGGAAACTTGGCTTATTCCTGGTATCTTTGATTCGGAGTTATTCGATCATCGGTATAATGTTTATAGAAGTGACAGGGATTATGCATTGAGAGGTGATCAAATGGGTGGTGGGGTGCTTATTGCTGTACGCCGTGAACTTTGTGTCATTGCATCGAGGCCCATTACATTTCAGTATGCGGCGGCTGATGTTATAGAAGTAACTCTTTCCCTCAAAAAGCAACTTTCGTCTGGATTACTTCATTTATTATGTTGCTATTTTCCCCATTCTCAGCATCAAAGCGATTCTTTTAATTACTTTTTTGAGACTATTTCTGACAAGTGCATAAGTAATCCTAATGAGTGCTATTTAATTATGGGTGATTTCAACATCAGTGCCGCACGTTGGAACAATCCTAATTCCAGTATTAATAATTTAGCTAACTGTAATGATAGTGATGCCTTAATTCAATCAATTTACTGTTTTCTTAGATTTACTAGTTTTCATCAATTCAACACTGTGCCAAATTTAAATGATAGGCAATTAGATCTTATTATTGGTGGAATGAATTGTATTGTTGATCATTGCAAAACACCTTTAGTAAAGGAAGATGTACATCATCCAGCCTTATCGGTCCAAGCTTTTGTAGGACGTACAGAGTGTTTGAGGTCATCATCGCGTGTTGTACCAGTTTTTAAAATCGCTGACTACGATATAATAAATAAAGAATTGGCTCAGACCGATTGGCAGAGCATACTTCATAGCAATGACATAGACATAGCAATAAATAACTTTTATGATATAATCAATAAAGTTGTAAGAAAATACGTTCCTATGAAGAAATTTTCTGGTACCAAATATCCTCCTTGGTTTTCTAGGGCTCTTATAAAAGTTATTAATGAAAAGCTGAAATATCATAGGAAATGGAAAACATATAAAAGAAATAGTGACTATGATATTTTTAATTACTTGCGTAATCGCCAAAAACGTTTGCAAATGAAGTGTTATGACTACTATATTCAAAATGTTGAAAATGATATAAAACGTAATAGTAAACGTTTTTGGTCTTTTGTAAAGTTAAGAAGTAAGTCTGCGGATATACCAGATTATATGTTTTTTAATAATGTAAAAACTTCGGATGGCTTCGAGATGTGCAATCTTTTTAATAATCATTTTCAGTCAGCATTTGATACACATCCACAGGATTATTCTTCAAATGTATCACGTGAAAGTTTATGCCCAAATGGATTGTCCGTTTCTATGGGTTCTGTTGATATATCTGTTGAAATGGTTGCTAACTACCTGAGGAATTTAGACGTAAATAAAGGTTGCGGGCCAGATGGTATTCCACCTTTATTTTTAAAATCCTGCTCTGTAAGTCTATCACTCCCATTATTTATTTTATTTCAGCTTTCTATTCATACTGGTCAAATACCTAAAATTTGGAAACAATCTTTTGTAATTCCGATTTATAAATCAGGAGATAGACACAATATTGGTAACTATAGGCCAATCTCTAAGCTTAATACAATTGCTAAATTGTTCGAGAAGATTGTTTATGATCAATTATGTCCCGTTCTGAAGTCAGTGATCTGCGATCAACAACATGGATTTTTTACTGGTAGATCGACAGAATCCAATCTTTGCGAGTTTGTTCATAATGTGTCACTTGCAATGGATGATGGAGGTCAGATGGATGTTATTTATACTGACTACTCTAAAGCATTTGACAGAATTTCTCACTCATTGCTTATTAAAAAACTTGCTTCGATAGGAATACATGGTGACCTACTTCGCTGGGTTGAATCGTATCTTCGTGATCGAAGCCAAGCGGTGGCGGTTAAAGGTTTTTGCTCGTCATTTATACCAGTTAGTTCAGGTGTGCCCCAGGGCTCCCATCTAGGGCCATTGTTTTTTAATATTTACATTAATGACGTAGTTAACTATTTTCATAACTGTAAGATATTGATTTATGCCGATGACATGAAAATATTTAGAAGTGTTAAAACTCTTCATGACTGTGAATTGCTCCAAGAAGATCTTAATAATTTATACCAATACTGTATGAAAAATTATTTACAATTAAATATAAAAAAATGTAATATCGTTAGCTTTACAAGGAAAACGAAACCTATCTTATTTAATTACGTAGTGAAAAACACTTCATTAACAAGAGTGTCTCAAATTAAAGATTTGGGTGTTTATTTAGACCAGAAGCTGACATTTGCATCCCATGTTGATTATATGGTAGCTAAGGCTTACAGTATGCTGGGATTTATTTTGAGAATAGGTAAAGAATTTAAAAAAGGCACCACCTTGACTATTCTTTTTAATTCCTATGTTCGTTCAATTTTAGAGTACTGTTCTACAGTTTGGAATCCGCAATATAAAATATACATAAATAATATTGAAAAAATTCAAAACAAATTTTTAAAGCATTTGCAATTTAAGTCGGGTAGTTCCATCAATAATGATTTTCAGTCACTGATAGTTCGTAGACAAGTAAGGGACCAAATATATTTATATAAAATTTTAAACAATTTAGTTGATTCTAAAGTTCTTTTAAGTAATGTTAGATTTAAATGCCCCAGACATAACATTGTTAGAAAACAATCCACGTTTTTTGTACCAACATGCAGATCAAAATATGCTGATAATACATTTATTTATCGTGCATGCAGAACGTACAATAATAACTGCGAAAATTTAGACATTATGCACGATACAATGTTTACATTTAAGAAAAAATTACAATTAGTTAATTTTAATTTTAGTGATCAGTAGCTGATATTTATTTATTTTTAGTTGTAATTTAATTTAAGATACCATTTTGTGCTTTATTTTTAATCATAACTTTTTTATTTTAATTTTCTCATTGAATATAGATGTAAATTTTTTTGTATCAGTGGAAACTTAGTTGATTTCTGTTTAAAACATAAGTTAGATATTTAAGTATTTTCATAATTGTTTGTTTCCCCTAAAAATAAAATAAATAAATAAAATAAAAAATAAAATAAGACCATGCACTAATAACAAACGAAATATAGCCTTTAGATATTAATGATAAGTAATAATAAATAAATAAGTAAATATATGGGACACTTACACACACGGTCGTCCGTCCCCAAAGTAAGTAACTTAATACTTGTATTATGGTTGACAGATAACTGGTGAATATATACTTATATATTTTTAAATACATACTTACAAATATACATCCAGGCTCAAAGACCAACAAATTCATTTATAGAAAATGTTGGCCCTCAGCGGGAATCGAACCCTCGACCCGCGGAGCTGAATGCAGGGTCACTACCCACTGCGCCAACGGGCCAGTCAAATAACCAATACTATCATAATGTTCGGTAATGTTCATTGTGTATCCCATATGCATCAAGTCTAGTTTTACATATACTAGATACATATACAATAATCAACTTTATTGGTCTTCGATTCTGGATGTATATTTGTATTTAAATATGTATTTAAAAACTATATATGTTTATATTATCCAATTGTCTATCACTCGTTACCCAAGTATTAAGTTACTTACTTTGGGGACGGAAGACCGTGATCGTAAGTGTCCCATATACATAAAAAAATACATTGTCTTCCGTAAATAACTTTTTTTATAGTAGCAGTATTGAAAAACACCGATAATATTCTGCAAAAACGTTAAGTATATGTACAAAATCCTACTAATATAATAAATGCGAAAGTTTGTGAGTATGGATGTGTTTGTTACTCTTTCACGGCGAATCCGCTGAACCAATATCGATGAAATTTGGCACAGTTATTCCTTATACACCGGAATAACATATAGGCTATAGAAATCCCGTTAATTCTACAGGAATAGGATGACATTGAAAAGCGCCATCTATTATCAATTTATTACGAGACAACAGTCCACGCAAACGAAGTTGCGGGTAAAAGCTGGTTTCCAATAAATAAATCACATTTCCGTTGATTATCAGAGCGTAATCGTTTAGTCAAATGGACGACAAAAGAGGAAACAGAGGCGATTGGCCTTTCGCCATTTGAGAATTATCAATTAAAAGGAATAAGGACAAAGGTTACAGGCTTATTTACACTAAGAACAAATAGATTTTAGGAAACTAGATTAGCTAAATATCTTTTCTTGTCTTTAATATTGAAATGAATCTTGTATGTATATATATAAATTTATTTTCTGAATCTCGGAAACGGCTCTATCGATTTTCCTGAAATTCAGCATGTAGGGTCTTTTGGGAGAGAAAAATCGATCTACGTATTATTTAAAAAAAAAAACTTTTTATCCCCGTGGGAATAAAAATATGGTATAAAGTAGAATTGAAAGCAAAGGATTTTTTAGCTGTAAATATTGCGATAACGTAATGTTGCGATAGCCGATGGGTAACGTGTCACATCCCACATGTCATCGACGTCTTCTTTCTTTTAAATATTTTTTTTAATATATTTCTTACATCTTTAAAAAAGTTACCCAGCAGGGCTCGGTCAACCAGGTACTATTTTATTAATAACTAGGAGTCCCGCCCCAGCTTCGCACGGGTATAAAGCATATAGCCTATGTCACTCAGTGATAATCACAGTATTTCGCTACTCCATATTGAATTTTATTATACATATAAACCTTCCTCTTCAATCACTCTATATACTTAAAAAAAACCGCATCAAAATCTTTTGCGTAGTTTTAAAGATTTAAGCAAACATAGAGATATAAGGACAGACAGAGAAAGTGACTTTGTTTTATACTATGTAGTAACGTTTATAGCTACTACTATTTTGATAATTGTCATATTTTTACCATACTTATCCAAAGACTAAATTACGTTTAGCTGTCATTTATGTTTTGTTTTTCCATGTCATAGTCGTTTTTGCTATACCACGTTTTATAGTGACTTAACGGGATAAAATAAATGCGGTCGAACGGGATAAAAAATATCCTATGTCCGTCTCCTGGTTCTAAGCAACATCTCCACCAATTTTCAGCCGAATTGGTTCATCAGTTCTTGAGTTATAAATAGTGTAACCAAGACCAACTTTATTTATATATATAGAAGATTAGAAGATTTTAAAACAGTGACATTTAAACCTATAACGTGTATACAATGAAGGCTTTTATAGGGGTTGTATAGCAGGGTAACTCTCTCGGTAGTCAAGGTAACCCTTTGTTATGCTGCACACAGCTATCACACGTTGATATAATAAATATTACTGGCTGTGTGGGTTCGCCCGCGTGGTATTCAATGTATTTAAATGAAATTTTGAACACAAAAGTAGTTATTGTGGCTTAACCATAAGAAATAGGGACATCCTATCGTGGACTTTTTGTAGTATTTTTGTAGATCTACAATTTTCTAGTACATTACTTTAATGTATCTCTGTTGAAAATCTGTCACAAAAGAGACAAAAATAGATATTGTGGCTTAACTATAAGAGATAGAGACACGCTATCCTGGACTTTTTTGTAGTATTTTTGTAGATTTACAATTTTCTAGTACGTTACTTTAGTACTCTAGTACACTACTTTAGTACTCTAGTATCACTTGGCAGGCAGTTTTTTACAACCAACAACGCGTCTCCTTTAACACAATTTACGTAAATTCGTAATGTTCTATTAACCTTAATCTTTCGGAAGAATTTCATTATCTTTTAGTAAAAACCGTATAAAAATCCGTTCAATAGATTTTAACAAAATCGATCGCAAATAACTACAGACAGCTTTTACGGACTTTGGTTTATAATAAGTATAGATAAAGATATACTATAGTCAATTAATAAAGCACAATAAATAATAATAACATAGGTTTATCTCAGTCTGTTTTGCGACTTACAAAAAAAATTAAGCTCGAAAAATAACGAAACTGGCTTAACTTAACAATTGAGGACACTCGAAAACGTATTACGTCTGACGAAGCTCCAATTTTATAACCGTTCCTCTTTAAATCTCTTAATTTCATAAACAAAGCAATAAAGTAAACTTTGAAGACGCAATGAGGCTTCAAGATAAAAAGATTATACAGTAATAACAAAATAACTAAGGGACAATCTTATATAAGCTATTTTTTAAATAAACATTAATTTATTACGGTTGATATTACAATATAATGGTTTTTTCTGTCTATTTTTAATTTCTTAAAGTACCAAGGATTTAGAATATTCATCATCCTCCTGCCCTTATCTCACTCTAAGGGGGGTCGGCACATTCCTACTAATATTATAAATGCGAATGTTTGTGAGTATGGATGTATGTTTGTTACTCTTTCACAGCGAATCCGCTGAACTAATATCGATGAACATTGGCACAAATATTCCTTATACACCGGAATAACATATAGGGTATAGAAATACTGTTAATTTTACAGGAATGGGAATAGGACATTGAAAAGGGCCATCTATTATCAAACTATCAGACGAGAACAGTTCATGCAAACCAAGTTGTGGGTAGATGGTAGTACGTCATAAACATGTTGCCACATGATTTGGTTACGTATTTTACGGCCGGCCTCCTTTCTGACGTCAAGTTACCTTAGTCGTCTGGTCAACTTATCATAGTCGCCTTTTACGACACCTCAGTAAGAAAGAGGTAGTCTATTCTACTCAACCGGATACCACATGGCCGGTCAAGTTATCTTAGTCGATTTTTACGACACCTCGGTTAGGAATGAGGGTGCTTTATTCTACTTTTTAACACGTTTGTTAACAAACAATGCGAAAACAAACAATTCAAACGCGTATTATCTATAGGTTTATAAACGAGTACTTATATTATAAAATAAAGTCCGATTTTTGTACGGTTTTTATTTAAAGCTAGTGTGATTCTTCCACAAGGCTTAGGTTCAGCAATCTCTTATATTTATACACAGTTTCATGTTTCGTTAACTAATATATAATAAGATGTATTTTCCCATAAATATATGACCCGAAATTTTGATTTTAATTACATTTATGCGTTGTCGAGATTTTCGTTTTCTCCGCTTAACATACAATAGTTTGTAACACAAAGTTTACAGTGTTAAAGCAAGTTTACCTATTTACTCAGTGTCCCATATACCGAATAAACGACCTGTCAACATGGTTGCATGTCAAATACAGTTGTGAGAATGTACGTGATCGTATATAAATATAATAGCGCCATTACTGCGTTGTGAAATTATTGTAATCGTAAAATTTAAAACAATTAAGTTATAACAATTAACTCTTATATTGGAAAGTAATGAGAATATTATTTTGCTATAATCCGCGATAAAAGAAAATATATGTAATGCTAAATGTAGAGTGTACTATTCGTTCTCATACCTGATACATGCAGAATTTGTAAGAACTCATGCACTACCCGACACCGATGGCACAACAATACACAAGCACTGCACACATTCACCACCACAATCTCAACAATTGTTTCGCCCCGTAACCGAAGCATCTTCAGGAGATAGACTCCACGACAAAATCGCAAAGCCAGCTTTTGGTGTCAGGTAGTGCATGAATTCTTACAAATTCTGCATGTATCAGGTATGAGAACGAATAGTACACTCTACATTTAGCATTACATATATTTTCTTTTATCGCGGATTATAGCAAAATAATATTCTCATTACTTTTGTATTATGGACCTCCGCAAAGTAACGCCTAATTCTATAAATCTTATATTGGATGCCAGCGACAAGTTGGATGCAGAATAATTTAATAAATAAATAATTAAAATAAAAACATTAAAACTTTATTAAGATGTTTTACCTCTCTATTAACAGCTTGCAGAATTGTAAGTATTAATAAAGGTGTCGTTAAAAAAGCATTTTCTAGAATAGAGCTTTTTATATATTTATTTGTAGGTTTTAACCTTTTTTTAAATACGGGCCTTTTACTTATTCCTACTGGGTAATTGAGTGTACCATAAATATATGTGTAACACATAAGTTTTAACAGAAAAACTCATTGGTGTCTGCTCGGGGTTAGAACCTGTGACCACCTTGAAAGAGTCGCACGGTGTTACACGGCTATCACATCTTTATAAATGACAGTCTAATTGCCTGTTTTCAAATAATATTACAGCACATTTCAGTGCCTAAAAACTTTTTAATTTTTTGTTTTAATGATTTTTTTTTTTTTTTTTAAATGAAACCTAGCTAGATCGATTTATCGCCCCCGAAACTACATACATACTAAGTTTAATGAAAATCGTTCGAGGCGATTCTATGTATACAAAATTAACTCATTTAAATATTAAAGATATGTAATATCTAACTTATATATAATGTTATGTAAAAAAAAAAAAATTATATCTAGTCCAAATAATTAAAACATACAAATATTATATCAACTCCGTTGAGATACATATCCCTTCTTTAACACGGAGCAACTTTAGAGACTCTTTGTAAAACTTTGTCATATTAAGTTTCATGTTTGTGATAAAAGCCGAGTTACTACTTCAAAGTAAGGTGATATTAATTATCATCACGTAAATTTGAAAAGCTCATTCTTTGGCACTTGACAAGTATTAAAAGTTTATCCAAAACACTTTTATCAATTTTTTTTATGTTTTCTTTTTAAAATGAATTTAGGTATGAAAATCATGTGACCAAAAGAGCTTCAAATATGAATGTGGATGGATGTATAGTTAAGGGGAGGCCGAAAAAAAAGATGTATGTATTGTGTAAAAATTATATGCATGTTAAAGGAGTGGCACCAGAGTTGACGAATGATAGAGGAGAATGGAAGAAGAAGACATATTGTGCCGACCCCACTTAGAGTGGGATAAGGGAGATAATGGATGGGATAAGAGAATGATGATATCTTTTCTATTAACATAAAATTATTATAGTTAAATTATATCTCTCAGTTGTCGTAACTTAATTTGAAAGTTATTATTACCTTTAATTAAAATACTGGTTTTGAAGTGTGTATTTTGTTGGTGATCTATTAATAAAAGGAATATATAAATAAACAATAAATTCACGGCATATTTAATCAATATTTTAAGGATAGGTATAAAATTTGATTAGTGAAATAAATCGATTTCATCTAACTTTTAGTAGTGATTTTATATTAACACATTTTTAACTTTAAAACTTATTTATTTCTAATTCTCAAATAATTTTTAATTGTAGAATGAATAAATATTTGAGTCTTCTTCCAAAACAAAACAATCACCTTTTTAGAACTATAGAATCGAATGGCAACACATCAGAAGCCTTAGAAACTTATTAATCCGACTTCGAACTTAGGCTATAATTAGCGAACCGTGCCAGTTTTATTGTGTAACTGATTTCGGCATTGGTGTTGTAACATAGTCACGTGGCAGTGCCTTTATTTTAATTTAATTTTCAGTCTTTTTGTAATTTACTCCCTACGAATCATGTTTCATATAATGCTCTCGGTATAAAAATTTTATAAGTAAAACTAATATAAACGTTAACGAAATAACGTTACGGCGACTTTACACTCTCGCCCGAGAGCATTCGCTATGTCTGACGTGAAAGCGCGGAGTGACCATGTACACTTTCGCGAGTTTGCGATGCGCGCTGTGCAATATCCGAGACATATTGAGGCGAAACAAGTATATCTATATATCGTTTCTCAGGTTTTTGATAGGCTTATTCAGCATTTAAAGTCCCTAATAAGTTAACAGGTAAATCATGCTGCTGTTATTTTGTTTATCTGCTGGATAGCAAATACTTAATTCAAAATGGCCATGATTTTATTATTTAAATTTTTTTCACTTTTTAGAGACATTTATCTGTTACTTAGTTTATTTGTTGGTTAACTATCCGACACTTTATCAGTAACTTATGAAACAGGCCCTAAGCAAAATAATAAAACAAACAAAGGAATAAAAAGTTTCGGACTAGAGAGCGTTAAGAAGCCCTTTTCGAAGCTATTAAAAAAACTTTCAACAAACTCTTTCGGTTCTAATATACTATTTGTATTGACTATGCATGTTAGTATTTTTGCAACTTGAACCTAAAAGTTAAAGTAGAGGCTAAAGACATGAATCTAAATTCACAAGGATATAGCCGCTCTAATTCGGTTAGCTTTCGACTTTAAAATTAAGTGTTATCGCGAAAGTTGAAACTAATTAAATTTTACGATGTATTAAATCTTGATCTAACCTTGTTTAATCGATAGGTAATTTTTAATATACCTATAATATGGCAGACAGAGTATACTTTGAGATTGGATAAATACATTAAAAAATAATAGTAAAAAATAGTAGTTAAGATATGTTTTTATATATTTGTCATAGTATGGACAAATCATGTAACCTTTTAATATAATAACTAACATAATTAATAGTACCTGGGTGACAAAAATAAAAAACAAAAAACCTGGGAAAAAAAAATAAAAAAGGAACCGGTGGCATGTGGGAATTAATTCCAGGTTTTAAACTTTTTTGGTCCGCCCGTTACCGTTAAGCTATCACAGCTTTGCATTTGACAGCTCAAGTATCATTTGCATTCAATTCTATATTTTACTGCATTTTTTTAATGTCCGAAAAACAGGTGTTAAACGTCATTTTTTTGAAATGAAACCTAGCTAGATCGATTTTCAAAAAAACCATCTACATTCTGAATTTCATGAAAATCGTTGGAGCCGTTTTGGCGGAGAAAAAGCGATCCATGTGCGATTATCCATGTGTTTGGGCATTAAACAATACTAAAATTTATATTGAATATTAAACACTATTTTTGCAATAAACTGTCAAGTCAGCGTACTTTTTTCGGGGAAAGGGCAATCTCGAGAAATGTAAATATAAAGTATATAAGTATAAAACGTTATTTTTTTAGGTTTTTTTTTGTGAAACATTACCGAACAAGTCTCGGTCAACCACGTACTGTATATTAAATCGCTAATGACATTGAATATCGCGTACATACAGAAAATGAGGCATATATTTTTACGTCTAGTTTTACAACCATATAACCACAAGGAAAGGAATTCTGTTACTAGCGCATAAAAGTTACTAAGTACGGTAGTTCGTGGGTGACAACAATAAAAGTCGAAGTGTGGAGTTAGTTTTAGTAATGACCCCATAAAACGTACGTTAGGCCTTGTTAGTTGGAAGATCAGTCGTAACACGTGTAGGATGCAACGTACAGTTGAAAATATAAAGTTTAGATCATATTAACATTCAGTACCGTGCCAGTGAAAAGAAAAATAAAATGGCAGGTGGGGCTCGGTCCTGGGTATTTTCACCTCTCGCCCGTTCCCCAAATGAACTAACATGACTTTGAGTTTGACAGCGAAAAATTGTGATTGTATTCAACGTAAATTTCAAAAAATTTTAGAATTCGAAAACAGGGATAAAAAGACAATTTTTAGCAAATATCTTTGTTGTGACTGTTAGATATAGGTAAGTATGACGGATAGTTGAAGTTTTGAAAAGATAAGGGTTGAACTTGGAGAATCTATTGACTTTTGAATTCAAAATTATCAAAGAATCATCTTGTACCATCCAAATTAATATAAATTTATTAGGAAATTAATTTTATTTTAAATCTTGAAACATTTAGATAACAAGATTATTTTCTTATATTGTAGTTGTAGCCGAAATGTTATTTGAGTTTATATTATTGTAATAAAGTTGTTTAATTTCAGTAGAATTAATTTTCACAAATTAAATAAATATTGAATATATACTAAGTATACTATTTACTAAACTAAACTATTTTACAAAAACAAGCATTAAAAAAAAACAAATTAAAACTACTTAAATAATAACTAAAGAATAAAAATAAAAATTAATAAATATATATATATTTACACTAAATCAAAACCATCCATTCCATTGCAATGGGGTAGAGTTCCTAAAATACTGGCAGCGTTGCCCCTTTGTATGGCCAAACTTATTCGTTGGCCGAAATTATTTATGATGTTTAAATTGGTAAGATTATTAAATTAAAAAATCGAATAACCTTTGCTCGCAACCTTTGGATTTTGAACTTCACTGAAATTTTTTGAAGAAATGCACTCAAGAGGTTATAGCGTCCCGTTTCTTGTTCAATGAATTTTGCCCATGTCTGTACAATTCAATTCAGTTTAAGGGACATCTCGTAAATGGTGTCCGAGTAGATCCATTATGTTACGTTTTCTTCTGTTAAGTGCAAAGTTGTGTGAAAATTTCCAGTCACGTTCAAATGTACGTAGAAAATTTTGTCTCAAAACAACTTGAAGCAAGAGTAATTAATGCTAAAGTTAGATCCTTTATAATTTAATAAGTCTCAAGTGTTTGTTGGACTTTGCGGTTATTGATGTTTCTATATAATGGAGGGGTAATATAATAAATCTATTAACATAATTACTTACGATACTGTAACGCTGACGATAATAACTTTAAATTTAAAAGTAACAAGTTGCTATACAAAAAAAATCTAAAAGAATCTTAATAAGATAAAATTCTATTTTATTTAAACGAAATAATCAACGTAATTTTTTTTTTATTTACAACAAAAATGTATAAGTTATATCTTAATAAAATTACTTACACGCTAGGACCATACAAATCATGCCCACGTGGAATGGTTCGAAGAATGACAGCGTTTCCGCGTTGAATCGCTAAGCTGATTATTTGTGCGAAAAAAAAGCCAGCCCTCTTGTCAACTGAAGAGGCAATTAACCGAGGTGTTAATTGGTACCGTGGTGTGGTGGTGGTTAATTTGCCGTACGTCAACTTACCTTAGTCGCCTTTTAGAACCCGGTAAGAAACGAGGGTGGTCTATTCTACTCAGGCGGATACTACACGGCACTTACCTCAGTCGCCTTTACAACACTTCGATAAGAAATGAGGGTGATCTATTCTACTGCGCCGGATACCACACAACACTTACCTAAGTCGCCTTTTCCAACCCTGGTCTATTCTACTTATCCGGATACCACACTGCCGTGTGGTATCCGGATAAGTACATTTATAATTCCAAACATGTTTTTACATTAAAACATTTTTAATATAAGAACAATTAAAATTACCTGTTATTCCTATTCTTCGGTAAAACGATTGATGCAATTCCCTCATATGGTAAATCTTTTACAGTCATGAATATCACGCTACATCTCGCGGTCGTCGTTGCGGTGTGCCTGTGTTTAGCCGAAAGTGCTCCCGAGGGCCGGATGACAAGAAAACAGCAGCGTCCAACCCGCGGCTTCAAGAATATCGAGATGCAAACAGCACGGGGATTTGGGAAACGCGCCCGCACCGAACGTGAGTAAATGGTTCCTTCATCCTCCTCACGTCGCATTCCACATTACTGAGGGTTTCGATCCCTATGATTAGGAAGCAGACTTTCTCGTAGGACGTTTATCTGCTTCTGTCCTTGGCCATGTGGAGTGCATCGTGCAGTTTTGTGGTACAGGTCTGATCAGACCATTAAATTGGGGTGCGGTTTTTCGAGTATGGTATAATATTGTATTGTATATTGGTATTATAATTGTAATGTAAATATTATACAATATTGAATCCTAAAATTATGCTTCGAACAGAAATGTGATAAGTACGAAGACAGAGTTTTAAAACCAAAATTACAATTTATAATATTCGTACCAAAAGTAATTTTATTTAGCGTTTTTCATTTTCTTCAGTCCTCTATTATATTAGGTTTTATATTTTGTAAAATGTAGTCGCAATTTTGCATTTTTAAATTTTCTGTACCTGATCACAAAATATATAAAAAGCTTTAAAAGGATTTTAATGCACTTCAAAGTATCCGTAAAGGAAGAAGAAAAGATAATGGCATAGACAATTCTCTAACAATATTTTCACAATGTCATCTATCGTCAATATAATATTTATTCGCGATAAATCATTTCTAGATAGATATGAAGATATTCTTTAAATAGTTTCATAGTGCGTATACTCATATGAATCAATTAAACTTTGCTTAAAAATGTTTTTACAATTGCCGCTATTCTGTAATAGATAGCCCAAATTGCTTATTACATTGTGCCTTAGTTATGTCACAATTAATGTTTAAGTATTTTCGTTTTATTTATTTATTATTGAATTCTTCTTATATAATTCCTATTTTTCTATTATTATTTTTTTTAAATAAATAAATATATGGGATACTTACGCACATGATCGTCCATGCCCAAAGTAAGTTAATACTTGTATTATGGGGACAGACAAATGGTAGACATATAAATATATAATTTTAAAATATACTTAAATACTAATATACACCCAGGCTCAAAGAACAAACAAATTGTTTATAAATTAAATATTCTTATTATATACCATAAGTTAGATTATGTAATGTAACGACATTTATCGGAATGCGACTGACATAAGAGATACGAATATTATGATGGTATATATGTACCACTCGTGAAATTTAATATAATTATATATAATATAAGATATATAAATAAAATCACCAATGATTATATTGTTGTTATTGGTAGATTG
This sequence comes from Morpho helenor, assembly GCA_029227775.1. Taxonomy (NCBI): domain Eukaryota; kingdom Metazoa; phylum Arthropoda; class Insecta; order Lepidoptera; family Nymphalidae; genus Morpho; species Morpho helenor. The sequence goes on along the minus strand of JARGCU010000032.1, from coordinate 4,550,726 downwards.
ATGTTAATAAGTTTTTATTTAACAATAAGGTTTAAGTGAACAATTACTGTCAAAGAATTATAAGTCGAATTTTTAAGACGCAAAAATAACACTTCAAATATTTTTCTAAAGGAGGCGTTGATTACGAAACGCTGTTTGAACTCCCAAATAGTGATCCGCCTCAATTTGTATTGAGAATTGGGAGCGATTTTGGCAAAAGAACACCTGAATTGGAATCGGAAGGTACCCTAACAAACCTTATCCTTATTCCGATCGTTGATTTGACCAGCGAATTGGGAAAATATACGTGTCTTCTCTGAGCTTAAATAAAGACAAAATCCATTAGAACTGGACAAAGAGTCTCTAATGAGATCTATATCTGTGCTTCGGTGTGTTTTGTTTTGTATGTGACAAACGAAACGTTAACTTAATGTTGAATGGATGTTTTTGCTTTATTTTTAATATAAACTATTGAACGTTGCATAGTTATATAGTTATATAGTTCTCGTACGTAGTTTAAATTTTAATTATTCTATTATCATTCTAATCAGAATGATATTTTTTAGTGATATTTTAGACTGAAGGCGTTATGCAATCAGTGATTAAAGGACTTCGAAAGTTCAATTTCAAAGTTAATAATACTATGAATAAAACGATTGTAATTTGGCAGATCTTTGAAGACGTTATTTATTGTTTATCGTTCTCAATTAAGTTTGTGAGATCTTTTTAGAAAAAGATAATACTTGGTCAGTAATTTATATGTTAATTTGGTCAGTGTAGATTGATTTTATTTGCTTTTTTTTGAGGCTATGTGACATTTTTAAACTGAATTAAACTTTATTAACATTTATTTTATGCTTGGTTTTATTTCCAGCCGTAACATGGCACCATCCCGAGACGACAAGAAGTCGTTCTTGGCCATCTCAACTCTCTCTGTTTTACGAAATCCAAGAGTTTCTATTTAAATTTAGGGAAATTATTGTTATTTTCAAAAGCAAAATGCCTGCGTAAGTCATGAGTAATTTACCTATACCATGTATACTCATACTTACATGTTGTCTTAATATCTAGTAGGTTATAATCTTGTATATTTTTATTACTTTTACTTTCATACTCCAAAAGTGATTATAGCCAGTTTAGTGAACCAAGAAAACCTCATATTTTGCTTAATGCATTACATTTTCCAAATTTTAATTGAATTTTGGCTATTATTACACGCGCAATAAACGTCTGTAAAAAAATTATTTACAGACAATGTTTAATTCAATATCATCTTTGAATCCAAAATACGGTACTAGAATTTTACAATTTGTAAAGCAAAAGTAAATATTCCGAAGATGGTTTAGGTGCATAAGAATTAAAATTCGCCCCAATTCAACAGAAAATAGAATTAGAAAACTATTTTCGGATGTACTTGTATTGAATTTCTTAGCTTTGTATAACTTAATTTTCCCTTTATTTAATTTTCTACGTATGCTTTATCAACCGTTATGCTTATGTCGTCACCATCTGAAATGACGATACTTTTATCTAAAAACTTGTTTATATTAATAATGTGTTTATTTAATGTAAATGTTGTATTTATCGTTGATGCTCTTAGATAAATAAATGAATAAAAAAAATCCTGATCTCTATACACGGAACTATAAATGATTTCCGTGAAATGACACCTATATTGAATTCGGAAGATACAATGACAAAGGTAAACATAATTCCGACAGCTGAATTGACCAGTTGATTGGATAGCAATATTTGCTGTACATTCAGTGAGCTTTGTTAAAGAAATATACATCTAAACTGGTACAAAGAAATAACTTATATTTGTGTGATCTAGTGTATCAAATGACAATTTTTATTCTGTAAGTTGTAACGAGTTCCTTAGAATGACAAATAAAAAAGTATTAAAAGTTATTAATACATGTTTACTAATCTGTAACTTTTAAAAATTCCTTTTATGCTTTAAATTACAAGTTCTAAAGTTTTGGAGAGATTTTACACATAACTAAAATAAGCTTTGCATTCCGCCCATGGTAAATTCCGGCATATTTTGATATTGCCTATATTATTAGTAAGTAAACTAATATATTTACAGCCTTCTTTGAGATAAAAATGGTCGTATGTTTTGGAGCTATTAGTTAAGGGTTTCAATACTCCGTTGAATATTCAGAATTCATCTCACAAAAATTTGACATGATTTATTACACATTAAATACATTATACAATTAAATTTTTGTAACTGAATAAAGATAGTTGTAAAAAAAGAAAATATACTTTATACATTTACCATAGTAAATATGGATAGAATAGAATAGAATATAGCCACAAAAGACATACCTGTTGTCACTGGCAATATTTTGCTCGGGTATTTTGGATCAAATATTGGTCACACTGAAGCCAACTGAAGGCAACATATTGACTCGCGCCATTTTGGAATCTGCATGTTGCAGTCGAGATGACTGGAGTTCACCAGTAAATTTAAATAGATTGCGGGCGTTAACGTATCGTTGATAATATAACTTAGAGGTACATTGGGCGGCCTTATCGCTACATAGCTAACTCTTCCTGTAAACCTATTTTTCTTAGCATATAAAATTAAATAATAAATTCTTCTAATATATACATACTTTAACAGATGAGCGCGTGAAGTTTCGTCCTAAAGGCCCACTGATGGTGGCATACGATTTCGGAAAAAGGAGTGGTAATGATGTAGAAGGTATAACTTAACCATATACGAACCGGCTTAGTGCTTTTAATATAACAAAGTAGTTCTACTAATATTTTTTCATACGCAAAGCAAATATAAAGTAAATATGTTATTTAAATCGTTTATCGCTGCGCAAATTTAAGAAAGTTATGCTTATCTGGCTTTGAAAATTCGTATCTAAGTAGGTATCAGAAGCTTTTGCCCGTGTGGGCTATGCTTAATTAAACTATAAAACATACAATCGTCAACTCTTGATAGAATTTGTTCTTTATACCTTGCCTTTATCTCTGACATGTTGAAAATATAAAAAGTAAAAAGGTAAAGGAACGACGTGTTACTATACCAGTGATTGGCGCGTAAACCTACCACGCTTCTCTGGTGATATTGACATGTAGCCTAAAAATATTATGAATGATATGTAGATATGTATATTTATATATGTTTTTAAAAAACAAACGGTACCCGAAATTTCGTTAACGTCAATTGAAGTATTAAAATTCTTGCTCCCAAAAGAATTAGCCGTAAAAATGTTAGAGACATATAATACTTAACAGCGAAGTATGGGTAGAGACGCCGAGTGGTATCCGGCTGAATAGAATAGTACCACCCTCATTTCTTACAGAGGTGTCGTAAAAGGCGACTAAGGTAAGCCGACCCGCCGTGTGTTATCCGGCTGAGTAGAATAGACTACCCTCTTTCTTACCGAGGTGTCGTAAAATACGACTGAGGTAAATTGACGTCAGGCAGGCGGCCGGTCGTAAAAACGCAGCCAAATCATCCTCCTGCCCTTACCCCACTCTAAGTGGGGTAAGGGCAGGAGGATCTTGAGCGAAGTATGGGCAGAGGGGGCAGTCCCCCCCTTCAACAATGTTCAATTGTTGTTAAACTGACAACTCTCATTAAAGTAATAGTTTATAAGGCTTGCATAAGACCTATAATTTCTAGTCTATGATTTCCCCCTTCCCCCATCTGTATAGAATCTTGGCTACCCTAAAAACGCGGCGCTAAATAATAAGATATTTTGGCCAAAGATGAAAGGCAATTAAATATGTACCTGATTAGATTTAATACAGAATAAGTAACGAAATTAATAGAATTTAATACCTTTGAATTTTTTTTTCTCCTATCCTTATTCTACTTTAAGTGGGGTCGGCAATTTAATACCTTTTAATATAATTCGAAAATTGCTTTAATATTGCTTTTACCCGTTTCACCGCGGTAAAATACACTCCGACATTCTTTATGTACATACTTCAGTTTTATTGTTCAATTGGTTGAGAATTAAATTGAAATAGAGATTGATAGATTTAATTTTATCATCATATTATATTAAGTATTAAAAATTTAAATATTCTATTATGTCTTTTAGAGCACAAGCTTAACCGTCGTTAAACTATCATAGTTATTATATTAGACTAGGAAAGTCAGCGCAAAGAGATAGCAAATGAGGTTTATCATATCGCAAGATTAGTATTAAAGTGACCTACTTCAAAACCAGCATTAAATCGGCACAACATGTTATAAACATGTTGGTACATGATTTGGATACGTATTTTACGATGCCGCCTGCCTGACGTCAACTTACCTCAGTCGTATTTTACGACACCTCGGTAAGAAATGAGGGTGGTCTATTCTACTTAACCGTATACCACACGGCGGGTCAACTTACCTTAGTCGCCTTTTACGACACCTCGGTAAGAAATGAGGGTGGTACTATTCTACTCAGTCGGCACACACGGCGTATAATAACTCTATGCAAACTAAACGCAACAATTGAAATGAGTTTAATTGAACTAAGTATTGAAATATACAATGTCTACAAGAACAGGAAAATAATGTGTTGAAATAAGTAAGTAGCGGCCTGTTACTATCACACTGCTGAGAATAGGCCTCTTCTCTCAGTTTTTGTATGGAGCTAAGACCTACCACGCTGCTCCAATGCGGATTGGTAAGTTACACATATCTCTAAAATTCTCTAGAGGTATGCAGGTTTCCTCACGATGTTTTCCTTCACCGAAAAGCGTGTGATAAATTGCTATTATCAATTAGATACATAAGTTTTAACAGAAAAACTCATTGGTGTCTGCCCGGGTTCGAACCCGTGACCTCCTCGAAAGAGTCCCACGGTGTTACAGCTGGGCTACCACAGCTTTTTGTGTTGAAATATAAGATCTGAAATTGACCTGAGACAGGTTATAAAAAGATTAATGTGAAATACTGCCATCACTTAATTTACTAACGCTTGGTTTTTGCAGGTCATGACATTAAATTAAATATCATACTTGAACAAAAAAATATAAGATAGGCGAAATAGAATAATTTTATGATTTGAAGGCTTTTTTTGTTTTATAAATACCTTATTTTTAAATTTAAATTAATAAACTAAACTTACGCCGCGCGGTATTATGTTAAAACATGTTTATAACATGTTTTCCGACTCCACTTAGAGTAGGATAAGGGAAGGAGGATGATAATAATATTAAAAGACTTCGCCGTACATAATTTTATAATATATTATTTATTTTTTAAAATATCATATATAAATAATGCAGCTTTCTTTACATAAAGATAAAAAAGTTTGGAAGCTTTTGTTTATACTATTACCGTAATATTATTTATTTAACTATGATGAGTCACATTAAAACTACAATCTAGATTAATATTATAAATGTGAAAGTCCGTCTGTCTTTCATTCAGTTAACCTTTTACGGCTAACAACTGGTCGAATGTTGATGAAATTTAGTGTAATTGAAAGTCACATATTAAGCTAGCATATATATTTATTTAAATCCTGCACGCCTTATACAGACTATAAACTAAACCCTATATAGAATATAAAATAAACCGCATTAAGTTAAGACAAACGTAACGACGTAAGTTAAGACAATATAAAACTAAATCATAACTTAATTAAGTGAACCAAATTTAACGAAATAAAAAACCATTTAATATAAGTACAACCTTTGTACAAACTTTTTTATACAAATTTAATATTCTCACAGATAAAATTAGAAAAATATTCACGCCGAGGCCTGGAGCGTTGTTTGGTTCAGGTTTTGGCAAAAGGAAAGAGTGTAACAACACAGGTACATAAGATTATGTTATATAAACAAAAAACGCTACATAAATGTGGTTAAATGTACGTCATATTGAACTGTATTTAAATAAATACGGTGAGCTCATATCGACCTCGAAATTCCCTGAAGACGGGCCGACGTACGTTACACCAAACGCACTGAAACGCGAAAATGACATTAACAGAACTATTTCTTTAAAACGCTTTATTTAAGCTAGATGTCTCTGTCGCTCGCATCAGCGAACATTAGTGTGAAAAGGACAGAGTGTATACCATGCAATTGTTCGTTAATTTATCGCAGATTATCTACAGCAGAGTGAAATATATGTATATATAATAATTATACTAGACTAGGAGAGCTAACGTAAAATGTGTCCATCCAAAAAAAAAAGAACCTACTTGTGTCTCTTTTCTAAGTGTGTTTAGACCTATGTTTAGGTATGGGTCTCTCATCTTTCCTCTGTAATGAATTGTATGACGCGCGTACTCAGAGGTTTGTCTATAGCTCCCCTACTCTATGTATAATAATACTCTATGTATAATATTATAGTTTCTTATAATATGTAGTTATCTTTATTTAAAGGGAATTATATGCAATATAATAATAAAAATAATAACTTTATTTAGCCCAAGCATACAGATTATATTTCAGAACAGACTATTAATTACAAAATATTAAACAAACGTCTTAGTGCTTAGACATTTGTACTAAGATAACTCGGACTACGAGTGTCTTAAGTGTATAGGTGTCCATCTTGTAGACGGTGACATCTTAACTGTGCCTTTTTCTATAAAGCAGGAGATTTTGGTTCTTATAAGTAAATAAAAGATTGTAACGAATAAACAAATTAAGGTATTCAATTTCATTTACACAGAAAATCAAAGACAATTTGTGCCCAGTCCTGGCATGCTTTTTGCCCCTGATCTTGGCAAAAGGCAAGAGGGTAAAACAGGTAACATTATTTTTTATTATACACACAGCAATACGCTAAAGTGTTATAGTCCAATAAAAATATACTGACTATCCGATAAAACCTATATTTTAGTTAAATATGGCAAACCTGTATAAACTGAAAAATTCCTCAAAAGCGGACTGACATTAATGACAGCTTTCGGTCTTTGTCACACACCTTTATGTATCGTTGGTGTGCAAAGGACTTCGTATGTATGTCAAGTGTGTCAAATTGTTAATAAGAAAAAAGCTTAGCTTAGTATCTCATTTGTATATGACAATCGAATGTAATTTGATACGGTGAGTACAAGAATATGTCTTCAGCATTTGCCAAATCTTATAACTAAGTTATGCCGTAAAAAAAGTATTTAGATCATGTAATTATGCCCCAGTACAGCATAAATATGATCGTTACATGTTTCAGCTTATTTTATATGTTAAGCTTTGGAGGAGTTCTTAACCATTACACAAAGCAAATGAGTTGTAACTGTCTCAATTGTGAAATTCGTTACATTTAGTGTACTACATTATATAATTTTGTTATTGAATAATATTATAATGAAAGAATAATAGTAAGTAAAGGGGAATGAAAAATACGATTTTTAAATGTCGAACAGTGGGTTTTTCTGGGATGAAAATATTTGATACAAAATTTAGACGCTGGTTATGAATCGATCACCGTGTTACGAGAAGATTTTAAGAAAGCAGAGGTACTAAAAATAGGATAACGAGTAATAATGGGATAGTGCAAGGAATCGATGGATCTTAGTATCCCGATTTGGTGGATAGACGAATTCTACTATAAAATGCAGACGACGACAAAAGATAGAAATGGTTTATTGGATTCATGGCTTGAGATTGTATCGCATTCTACGATGAATGCAGTGTTTGCAGACGACGACAAAAGACAGCAATGGTTTATTAGATTCATGGCTTGAGATCGCATCGCTCGGTATCGCCACCCTTTAAAAGCCGTTAGCATCGGTCGGTTGAAAAGAGGGAGAAATTTGAAAATAACAAAAAAACTTAAAACCGAATGTATTACTTACTCTATTACCTATAAATTAAAGTAGTAAAGTAGCAGCCTGTTACAATCTCACTGCTGGGCATAGGACTCCACTTTCCGTTTCTGGAGAGAAGGGTTGGAGCTAAGATCTACCGCGCTGCTCCATTGCGGATTGGTAGGTTATACATACCCAGATTTTTCTAGAGATATGAATGTTTCCTCACGATGTTTTCGTTCGCCGCAAAGCGTGTGATATATTGCAATTATCAATTAATATTATCTGTGAACTATGAAAATGTTTTCGTGTTTTGTATAGTTTTTATATCACCGGCACATATGTGACCACCACTGTATGTCGTTGGTACAATTACTTTAGATTATTCATACATTCATATGTTTTGTTGAGATTACATAAAAAACAGTGTTACCAGTACACCGATATTTGCACATCACCTATGCATTTAACCACAGACAATTATTTTACAATAAAAAACATATCTATTTTATTTTATTTTTATTTATTGGGATAACCAACAAGACTTACGTTATTAATACTATAAAATACTCTACACACTATTCAATTAAATGTAGTCTTAATTATAGGTTACCACGGCATGCAATAGGGACGCGTACATTATTTAAATATATTAAAAAATAAAATATTATATCAAAATAATATTATAAAATACAAAATGTAATAATATTGTAAACTTATTTATTTCTTTTAAATTTAATTAAGTCGTTCATATCGTAATATTAACACGTGAATCTGATTTATAGCCCAAATCCATAGATATCGTGATCTAATGTAATTTCAGGCATTTAAGAGCAGGCTTTAAATAATAACGTCAGTCGTAAAGCGATGTTATTAATTAATAAACATTATTCACTGACATTGTTTATGTATCGTTAATTAAACACTGTTTATTCAGTTGTCTTTGTTTAATTAGGACTTAAAGCTCCATTTGTGAATGCAAAGTCACTACATATTATAAAACAAAGTCCATATTTCCGTATGTACGCATAAAACTTTAAAACTACGCAACCGATTTTGATGCGGTTTTTTTTAATAGATAGAGTGATTCCAGGGGAAGGTTTGTACGTATAATAACATTCAATACGAAGTAGAGAAATACTGTAATTTTTGAGGTTTCTGTAAATAATTACATTTTTTTCCGCTTACATTGCAAACGCAGGCTAAACCCTACGAGATTTATCAAAATGATGTACTAAGTATTTGTACACCTTAAAAAGGTCTACAGAAAAGTCCGCGATGGTATATATCTATCTCTTATGGATAACCCACAATAGCAGTTTTTTTCATTTACTTTTTACGAAAAATGATGCCTTATGTTCAAAGCAATTTTTATACAATACAGCATTAATCCTTATCCAATTGAGTACCTTAAATAAATTGTTGATTTAATATAGATCAATATGGCCGTTTACAGCATGCAATTTAAGTGAACATTTTCGGAGATATTACAGATTTAAAATGCCGTGAGGACGCCGCGCTTCACCCTATAGCACTTCGAATCTTTTAGAGTTTGTTTAAAGACATTCTGTAATTAATTGTAAAAATAAAATACATAGGTAAAATGTAAAAGTAAATAAGTAAAAATGTACTATATGAGTTTAGATATTCCAAAGATAGCAGGAAATCGTCTTGGTATAGGGAGAGGAAATTGTTTTTCTCCAAATTTAACGCTTGCGGGCCACGGGCAGTAATGAATAAATCAAAACTACTGGATCGATTTTAATCATTTTTTTACACTGACTGACATGGGATATATATTTTATACCTGTGCGAAGCAGGGGCAGGCCGCTAGTAAATAATAAGTGAAATGTTTTATCATAATGAAAATGATGTGAAGACTAAAGGTTAACGATATCATAAGGAATATATAATGTATGTAAATATAAAGAACACATAAGGAATATATAATGATAGACAAGTAGATTTTTGTAGCTATATTTGCGCACAGAATTTATCGTATCTCGTAAGGCTGTTTTTAGAGCAAGTGTGTATACTGTATAGGTACAGTTTATATTACAAAAACTTTTGTGACGACCAATATAGTCTGAATTACAATACTGCTATTCTATTAAAATAATTGAATTCTCTCAACGAACACTTTGTATTCTCATACGGTACATGGTCCATAGATTTATTATACTAGAGTCGGGAAGCCAGCCTAAAATATGTCATATTACAATTAAGAGAAAGCAATTGAGGGTGTATCTGTCTCTCTATCTCTATCTATCTAATCCAACATAAAAATGTTGGATTAGACAAAGATGAAATATATGAGTTTCATCTTCCCTCTTATTATTTATTATCACTATAACTTACAGGTATGCCTATAATCTAGTATCATATCGCTATTATATTGCTACAAGGCATTTTGGACATTAAAATTAATGAAAATATGAACGTAACTTATTTAACACACTTTTCTATATATGATTTCGTCGTATGTAAAAAGACTTTAAAATTTTTTAAAAATGAACAAAATGAAAATAAATTGTTATAGTTATAAGTATTATGTTGAAAAGAGCAACCGCCGAGTTTCTTGCTGGCTCTACCCGGTAGGAACAGCTTTCTGAACCAGCAGTAGAATTGACGATTCAAAAGTACTTGTTTACAAGTTTATTTGAATAAAGAAAATTTTGAATTTGAATTATAAAAACTCAGCAGCAATTCAGTCAGCAGAATTTAATTAATGAATTCATTGTTTCTTCCAATGTTATTATGGGTTTATTCGTAAGGTATTGTAGGTTAGGCCATTAATTATATCTTAAGCGTGAGGTGCAAATTGTTATATTGATAATAAAATATCTAGGTTAGTTTAGTTCTAAATAGTCTAGAGTATGTACAATTTGGTTAATAGAAGATGGAATCTATATTACTACGGCACGTTTATATTGTTTGTTCCATAACTCATAGTTATATGAATAAAAAAGTTGTATTAATAAATAAGTAATAGCACCTTCTACACTATGTATTTGCTGTTCTCGCAGATGAAAAAAAAAACTTCAAGCCGCGTTCTGGTATTCTTTCTGCTCGTGGTTTTGGCAAAAGGCAAGAGGATAACAGAGGTATATAGTATTGTCCTATAATACAGAGTAACTCAACAGAAGTATGGCCAAATACAGGAACGCCGACTATCTGTGATATTCAATTGTATATGTTAATATTTTGAGCTTATATCGACCACAAAACTCCTCAAGATTGGACTAATATTCGACATTCAATGATTAAACAAAATAATGTTATCGCTTCAAAACTAAAGCTTGCTGAGCTTGTAACGCGTGTCTTTGCATAGATCTGGGCAGAGTATTTCTATTTACTTATCATTAAGGACAAAGCTTTGCTTGAGACAGCGTCTTGCTTACCAATTTAAAGCAATTCGCCTAAATGCGATCGTAACGACTGATCTAGTTATTACGTATAAACACACAAGTGCCCGTCGAATATTTTATTATGATTTAAGCTAGTCTGATAAATGGTGGTGGAATAAATATTGATTAAATGTTTCAAGCTAAGCTGTATACCCTCTTTCTTCATCCATGTGTTAAGCACTTTTCGACGTTTGACAGCAACGTCATTTTTCAAAAATTAGATTCAACATACATGTATGTCCACATATTCCGAACTTAAGAAGAAGAATAAATGTAATTGGTAACTTGATGACACCCTCAAGTGACCATGTAAAAGTCATATTGCCAAATCAATTCAAAGATGTAAACAAGCAATATATAGTCATAATAATTCGAAAAACTTAGCAGGGCAAAGACATTTAATGTAGGAGTGACACGATTGCCTTATTGACTCGCAACGACGTCTGGGATTCTTTGACGACTATGCTAGTTTTTGTCGTTGCGTTGGGCATTGCATGTCTAATGTCTATTCTTTATAATCCGCGATTACAAACGATTAAGCGTCACACGACCGTGTAGATAGCATTCTCGGTTGGACTCGCTAACCATAGTCTATGATCGTCTTCTTCTTGCATCGCTCTCTCAATGATGATAATCGTGGCTCTTTGACGATACCACACTGTTTATGGTAGTACGCCAACTGGTCCTATTTCCCGCCGTGTGAAGCGCAAAATAAAGGCAGGAGTTAAGAGTATCCTTGACCTGGTCCGTCCAAAGTTTCAGGCCACGTCCACGTGGTATCCGTCCGAACGAATGATCGTCTACGATCGCCGATTAAATATGAGAATTGTGGATTTTTCAGACATCACTCGAATCGAAGGAAATCAGTGGTACATATTGTTGTATAATATGAACCATCGTGGGGACACTTGCACGATGATCGTTGCGATTATAGATGATCACACGATGAACGATGAACGATCATCGCCGATAGTTGAGGCTAGGTCTAAAGATTACAAAGGCTTACCTATCAGCTAAGGCTTACCTATAAATTAAGGATAGTTTGTAACGAAAAAAACATTTGTATTTAATAAATGCGTCTATTATTATATTAAGATGAAATCTAATGCTAGATTTGTGTTACAGTTTTCGGAATGGAAAACATGTGGGATAGCCAAGAGTCTGTCCAGGATAAAGATGGACAAGAGGCATCCGACGAGAAGACTTTGGAAAGGTAGGATACGTTAAATACTATGTGACCTAGAGGTAAGTAAGTGAATTTATTATCAAGAGAGGTTTTAACTAGCATCGTTAATAACTTCTGATTTAGCTTAATTTATATTTGGGAATCCTTATGCATATATTTGGATATAAGAGAAACAATAAATAATTGATCTGGATAAGATTAATATATGTACTATTTAATATTCTTAATTATTAACATCTATACTTATTATTATTATTATTATATACCTAATACAAGTCTGTCTGTACGTAATTGATTTTCCCAAAATTTACCAAACTGATTTTCGCACGGTTTTTACTAAAAGCTAGCACAATTATTCCCAAAGGTTTAAATAAATAGTGTATTATGCTTTTATGTAAATTGTGTTCAAGAGGTCGTATATTTAAAAACTCGTCTGTTGAGAGCTTTAATCGCGTGTGCCGAGAAAACCAATAGAGATACACTGAAGTAATGTACAAAAGAATTGTAGATCTACAAAAATACTATAAATAAGTCCACGACAGCATGTCTCTATCTCTTATGGTTAACTTACAATAACTACTTTTATGTTTAGAATTTAAATTGAATACACTGATTTTCAAGCGGGGAAAGCCAAGCGAAGCTAGTTAATAATATAAATAATTTTTCATATTTACTTTTCTGATATTCTGTAAACTGTGATAGCTCAGCGGTAACACCGTGCGACTCTTTCGAGGAGGTCATGGGTTCAAACCTGGGCAGACATCACTAAGTTTCTGTTCTGTTAAAAGTGTTCTGTTAAAACTTATGTGTCTAATTGATAGTTGCAATTTATCAGACGCTTCCCGTGAAGGAAAACATCATAAGGAAACCTGCATATCTCTAGAGAATTCTGGAGATATGAGTAACGTGGTAGCAGCGTGATAGGTCTTAGCTCCAATCCTTCTCTCCAAAAACGTAAAGGAGAGGCCTATTCCCAGCAGTGAGAGAGTAACAGGCCGCTACTTACTTACTTTTTTTTAGTTTTCTCATAAACGGACAAAATATTTTAAGAATAGAACAAACAAAACTTTAAGTAGGAGTATAATATATATATATATATATATATATATATAAGAAGGATAACAACCTCTTGTTACCCAATATGAAATGGAAGACATTGTTATTAATATTAAATGAAGAAAGGCTTTCAAGTATATAAAAGTTTTATCCAATTTCATATTCTTGGACATCGAGTTTCTTTTAAATCATACAGAATAATTAATATTATAAAAGACTTTTAAATTAGATATGTCTTACTGCTTTTTTCCTTTTGTATACATTCTAGTATGTTTCGTAAACAAAAAACTAACGAAATAAAGCTCTGACGGTCCAGCGATGAGAATGTGCGTCTCTTACGAGAGGTCACGGGTTCAAACCATAATAACCAATGAGTTTTTTTGTTAAGAACTTATGCCTTATTGATAAAAACAATTAGTCACACGCATTTTGGTGAAGGAAAACAGTGTGAGGAAACCTGCATATTTCTATAGAATTCGAAAACTCTAACCTACCAATCCGCATTGAAGTAGCGTGGTAGGTTTTAGGTCCAATCCTTTTACCTAAAACGGAGAGACGAGGCCTATGCCTAGCAGTTGGATGGTAACAAGCCGTTGCTTTTTCAAAAAAATATAATTAACTATAAAAATATTGGCTATTCAGATAAAGGTTGCTTGCTTGCATTGCTTCAAAATAGGTCTGTTCATGGCATTTCCAAGCCTCACTATTTGTATTTGTGCCCAGAATTATGTACAACAGTGGACTTATAAATAAAAAGTTTAAAAAAAAATTAAAAAAAAAATCGTATGATAAAGACGAAAATACCATATCTACCTGTGGACCACGAAGCTCTGTAACTTTATACGTTAATATTTTTAGTATACCGTAAATTTTCCTTTAATCCATAATTTATTAAGAACCTGACATCAAAAATTACAAGTTTTATACATTGTAGAAAATTAGGTTGAAAAGTTTATGACGAAAATGAGATAATAAAGTATACATAAACTTCGAAATGGTCTAGCCATGTTTTTTTTGTAAAGCAAATTATATATAAAAAAATTAATTTCGTAATTCACCTGGCTTATATCCGTTATAATGTTTTTCTGACATTTATCTTTAACTTCTTTTTATTATTATATACCTACTAGTCATATTATACACATAGTTTATTTTAGTTTAGTTTATTTTAGTTAAGTTACACAGTTAGTTTAGTTAAGTTATTATGTTAGTTATTATGTTAAGTTGTCCTTACAAATAATGATGTGCATGCTGTGGCACCTAAAGGCAGTGCATTTAATGTTTTTGTGGCGTATTTAGTTTATTCTAATATTTTTATGTAGCTGCCACTGGTTGTTCCGAATAAATAAAATAAAATAAAAAATTAATAGTTTACCACTCGGCAATAACGCCTGTAACATTATTAATTACTCTTAAAGTTATGTTTATTTTCATAGACAATCTTATTTTTTTCATAAACAATCTATCATTCTTAGCCAAGTTCATTAATTATTATGTATAAACTGCATAGGTGACAAATTATTTAATTAATTAAATTATTATTAGACTTATATAAGTTCCTTCGCAATCTAACTCACCATTTTTTAAAATATAAATAATAAGTAACATTTCATTCAATCAAATATTTTCATAACAGATACATAAGTAATAAATCTAAGGCCCATAAAATATTATGAGTTCTATGTTAAATATAATAATTTTACTTAAAAATTCCATGTAAATTCTTAAAAAAGTAATATTTAAATTTTTTCTCGGGTTTCTTGTTATATACCTGTTAATGTCTCAAAACCAAAATGAAAAACGCTTACAGTTGACATAAAAGTTAAAAAGACCGTCACAAATCAAATAACAATTTGACCGGTCAAGTCTGAATCACAGTTAAGTCGCAGATTTAGTTTCTATTCTCGTTGTTTGCCCCAATCACTTTTTGTTTACCGACCCCATACTATTGACTGATTCGAACCTTGGCCACACAGTGATATGCGATATTGCTTATAAATAAATACGCTTGCAGGATATTGCTGTGTAAATTTATATCTAAACTTATTATAAAACAAACGCCGTGTGGTATCCGACTGAATAGAATAGTACCACCCTCATTTCTTACCGAGGTGTCGTAAAAGGCGACTAAGGTAAGTCAACCCGCCGTGTGGTATCCGGTTGAGTAGAATAGACCACCCTCATTTCTTACCGAGGTGTCGTAAAAGGCGACTAAGGTAAGTCGACCCGCCGTGTGGTATCCGACTGAGTAGGATAGACCCCCCTCATTTCTTACCGAGGTTTCGTAAAAGGCGACAAAAGTAAGTCGACCCGCCGTATGGTATCCGGTTGTGTAGAATAGACCACCCTCTGTCTTACCGAGGTGTCATTAAATACGACTAAGGTAAGTTGTCGTTTGGCAGGCGGCCGGTCGTAAAAACGCAGCCAAATCATGAAATAGCATGTTTATAACATGATGTGCCGACCCCACTTAGAGTGGGATAAGGGCAGGAGTATGATGATGAGGATGATGTTTTATTATAAAACAAAGTCCCCAAAAGGTCTGTCTGTTTTGTAAGATTCTTACTAAAATATAGTGCAATTACTCATTCAATAGTTTAGATTTATGGTACATAACCGTATTATGTAAATCGTGTTAAATACGCGTAAAGAAAATTACCTGCTGGGACCTTTAGCCGAGTGCGCCGCGTAAACTAGCAGATATAAATAAATTGTAGATATGCAAAAATACTAAAAGTCAGCGATAGCATGTCTCTATATGCTATATACATAATTTCAATTCGGGAAAAAAATCATGACACACTAATTTCCCCACGGGCGAAGAAACTGGTACAGCTTTATTTATAAAAGATGTATGTTTTCTATAGACTCCGAAACGGCTCCAACCGTTCTCTACTAAAACGGAGAGATGCCTATGCCCAGCTGTGGGATACAAAGACGCAGTTATTTTTATAACTATATTATCCGCCCGCGAGAAAGATTAAAACCATAATATAGTATTTTGATAACCACAAAAATGGTGAAAGTGGGTTAAACTTAAAAGCTAGACATACGCTGTCGCGGACTTTTATTTAGAACATTTAGAGGGGAAACAATTTTGTAATACATGATTTTTTAATAACTTTACCGTTTACTCAGCGCACGCAAGGAAAGCTTTAAATTTTGCCGTTTTTGTACTATTTTGTATTGCTGCTCCTCTCTTATTCATCTAATATAGCCGTGATGTAATATAGCCTATAGCCTTCCTCGGTAAATGGACTATCCTACACTTCTTAAAATTTTTCAATCCGTCCAGTAGTTCCTGAAATTAGCGCGTTCAAACAAACAAACTCTTCAGCTTTATATATGAGTATAGATAATACCAATAACTATTTTCGATAGCATCCCACTGGACTGGTTTGTGAACGAGATCTCCAACAACCCTGACTTCGCACAATCCGTCATTCGCAAGTTCATCGACCTCAATCAGGTAAAAATAAAAAAAAATTATATATTTATATACCTATATATTGAGTGTTTTTTATAATATATTCATCATTATCCTCATTATCCTCCTGCCCTTATTCCACTCTAAGTGGGGTAGGGACGACATGTTATAAAAATATAGTTGCATGATTTGGCTACGTATTTTACAACCGTCCGCTTACCTGACGTCAAGTTACCTTTATCGGTAAGAAAGGGGTGGTCTATTCTACTCAGCCGGATACCACACGACGGGTCTTCTTACCTTAGTCGCCTTTTACGACACATCGGTAAAAAACAATATTTCTTATTAAATTGGTTCACTGTTCACAAAATCGCACTTACATCAAAATAAAATTTCTCAACACCCAATGAACATGTTTTAACATGGTACTGAAATGTATACAGGTCGAAAGGAGAAAATATATCTGTTATATCATAAATTACACTAATTCAGCAACTCGAATAATTAATATATGTCAGAATTACATAAAACATAATTGCTTTAAAATACAAAATTTGGTACTGAATATTAGCAACTTTGACTCGTAGTCCTTACTATATAAAGTTTTATATATAACTATGTAACTTCTCATTGGTATCAAATTATAAAAAAAGTTATATAAATATACTATATAACAAAATGCAAAGAGAACTCCATTGTTAAGGGCCAAAGTGAAGCCCGCGGCATTTGTATTATATGGAAAAAAAGGTTATTAAATGTTGACAGTAGAAAATTACCTTCGTAAATTGGACAAGCAATTTACGGAGGGTATTGTCTTGTTTCATACATATTTTTGTTACACTGTATTATCAATACATTCAGGCAACAAAACATAAACAGGAAAACAACTTTGTACACTTTTTGTACCGAAATAGAGAAATTCAGTGACAACAAGACAAATTACATATGGCTGACAAGCAATTTGAGAAACAATTTTTTTATCTATCTGTTATACACAATTTGTATTACTGTGGAACAAGATAAGTACTGTTAGTCTACCCTAGTATATAATTTATAGAAGTAGGCGTTACTTTGCGGAGATCCATAATAATAAAATTATGTTGCTATAATCCGCGATGAAATAAAATAGAAAATATATATAATGCTAAATGCAGAGTGGACAATCCGTTTTCATACCTGATACATGCAGGATTCGTAAAAACACATGCATAAACCTCCACCACCGCCGCCACAATACACAAGCACTACACACATTCACTATCACAAACTCAACAATTGTTTCGCCGCGCAACCGAAGCATCATTAGGAGACAGACTGGTATATATCAAGTAGGAAAACGGATTGTCCACGCTACATTTAGCATTATATATATTTTCTATTTTACTTCATCGCGGATTATAGAAAAATAATTTTATTATTACTTTTCTTCCCTAGTATAATTTAGCGACTACTATTACTCAAAGTACCATTTGTTTCAGGACGGCATGCTCTCATCGGACGAACTCCTAAGGAACGTTTAAACAGATAAATTAATTCTAGTTAATATGTTACAAATCTCGGATATGTTTCAAATCGGTTACTCTACGAATATTTTTATATAGACAATTTATTTACTGAGTTATGACTACTATGTTTGTAACTTACGGTACTGTGATATGATATTATATATTATCTTCAGTCATGAAAATATAAAAGAAATAAAAAAAATGTTATTGCTTTGTTTGAATGCATTTTTGAAATCGTTACTGGAAAAAGAATCTTGTATATAAATGATGTAATGGCGCATTTAATATTTCGGTGAGATATCCTAAGGGCGAGTGTAAGGTTTCCTGCTTCATATAACTTAAGATAGATTCAAATAACACAGAAAATTATCATTTAATTAATAATTAATTTAATTAACAAAGAATATAGCTAAATATTGACACTCAGAATTGTCTATTATTTCAGAAACATACCTCTATATTGCATATTAGATCGAGATAAATAAGTAACAACATTATAACCTTTATATTACTTTATACTACTAAGTTTACTCTCGCGTTGTCATTAGCTGAATTTTACAGATTTTGAGCCCATTTGGGGTTCATACTAATTTATAATTGCTGAGGTGACGTGACTAAAACTAGATATGTTTTGTTACTGCAATTATTACCAATTATTTATTACAAAACCAACGAACGTTGTTTAATTTCATATACAAGTTTATGTTCTAGACTCTAATTTATCTGAATGCAATTAAAAAATTGAAAAAACAATTTAACAGCGTTGCTACTTTCAATTACTAACTAAATGGAGTTGAAAGTAACGAATAAACGAGTTATGAAAATGCCAAGCATAGACAAGTGTAAACCAAAATTAAGTTTTTTTTTGTTTTGGAAGACAGGCTACTTATTAATTTCAAAGATGTATGACAAAATGACAAAAAATTACATATTATTTATTTCAATGAACATAACGTTTAAAAAGGGAATACTATTAAGAAATCTATGTTAAACTATGCTCGAATTGTTTCACCGAGAACTTAACTGTAACATAAAAATGTCCATAGGATATTATAGATTATCTTTGTATCTTAATGTAGACTTCTAGGTACTTGTTGTTTAATGTATTTATACTCTTATTTATGTTGTGACGGAATTGATTCTACGCAAAAATCTTATGCGAAAAATATAAAATGGAAGAGATGAAAGACTTTATCATTAATAATATCCATTTGTTTGTTTCTCAAAGTATATTTGATTCGTACAATACGCAAGTTCTGTTTTTTTTGCAATGTACTTTCACTTGAAAAATATTGCTTTGAATCGTAAAGGCAGTAAGATGTAAAATTAACATGTATATTCATACTAATTGTTTTACTACAGCTTACTAGCTTATATACAATAAGGTATAGATTAAAAAAATATATGTTACGGGTAATATTGTCTATGACAATATTCCCGCAGTCTTATTTTTTAGAAAGGGGAAAGGCTATTAAATTTTAATTGAATTTTATTACTCTTTAGGCTGGGTCATTTATCGTGTCAATTTAGAAATACATTAGTTTCAACTCTACATACATACGTATATGTCGTTATCGAGTATAATATATTTGTGAATTATTCATATAGAATGTATGGACGCCCGCATGTAGTTCAATGTTGTCATTGTCGAATTTACAAATGAAATAAATCGGGTATCGCAATTTGCTGTTTTATTTTTTGTCCTCATTATTATAACAGATAAAATGAAATTTTCCTGTTAGGCCTAATACTGAATTTAATATGTATATTTAATTATGTTTGTCAACAGAAAATTTGGAATGATGTTTATATGAGTACATTTGTATTCATAAGTGTTTTATTTTGATTGTAAATATACCGTCAGAACGAAATTAATAAATTCAAGTTTTCCAAGTGATTAAAATGTCGACCCGATATATAATGGAATATTTCTGAGAGAGAAATAGAGAGGCTATTTCTTCTCTTCTGAGCTATCCATCCCATATGGTGGTCGGATCAGCTTTCTTTATTTTTCTTTTTTTTAATATTTAAGCATAGTCTATGCTTATAACGTGAGGTTATAACCTATAAAACATGAGAAGAGTTATAAAACATATAACTGCTTGTTTAACCGAGACCGGCTGTCACCACGATCTAAAGACGTCGGTGCTTAATAATCGTACCAGTCAAGCTTTTTCAGCAAGACTCCAAGCGATGATACGATCTAGCCGCGTAAGCATCTAATAACCTTATGAATTAAGTTGTACAACAAGACAACACGATTTATTGCAGACATACCCTACTTCTAACGCGATAATCACGTGACCAATAGGTCACGTGATTATCGCGTTGTCAGTATATCCGGCATTAAAAACTAAATAAATTTGACTCCTTCCATTCCCGGGATATATAATTTATAAAATAAATATTATTATTAAATATTATAAATAAAACTGAAAGATACTATATACTTTACTAAATGAAAAGATACAGAGACAAAATAAATCATTGAATCTCGTTACAGTATTACTGTTTTCAGACATAATAATATTTATGAAAAAAAAGAGCCGAAATATTACGAAACATTTTACCTGTACATTTAACTGAAAACCAAGTCTCTTAATCCAGTTTAGTTATCTGCTCAAACTTCCTTGTGAAAAGCAATTTACATCAAAGAACAATGGATCCGGTGAAGTAATGCCTATTTACATAAAATTTGGTCGCACGCCCTAAAAATATTATTACTGTTTAATCTACTACTACTGTTTAATCCAAGACAGTCGATTTTGTATAGATTTTTTTGGAAATAATTTTTTTACTTAAAAAACCACAATCAAGGAGTTTTTCGAACATAACACCGCAAAAATTTAAATAGATGATCCTATTAAGAAACAACTAACGTATAAGTGTTGCGTGAAAAAACTGTTTTTATAAACACGATATATCAAATAGTTTTAAGGCATTATATTAGATTACTGTTTCTTGGCATTAGTATACTAACTGACAGAATTCTAATCATCGTGATTCTAGATTCAAAGTACTTAAAAAAATAATGATATAAATAATGTATATCAACGCTGAGTGGTATACGGCTGAATAGAAAAGACCACCCTCATTCCTTATCGAGGTGTCGTAAAAGGCGACTAAGGTAAGTTGACTCACCATAAGGTATCCGGTTGAGTAAAATAGACCACCTTTTTTCTTACCAAGGTGTCGTAAAATACAACTAAGGTAAGTTGACGTTAGGCAGGCGGTCGTAAAATACATAGACAATTCATGTGACAACATGTTTATAACATGATGTGCCGACCCCACTTAGAGTAGGATAAGGGTAGCCCGATGCTACATAATGTATATCAATGTGTTATTTACCTTTAATAATGGCAAGAACCTAAGGAAAACTTGATGATTCGAGTTTTATCGCAATACAGTCGCAAAAATAGTCGTTAATAATATTGAATATTCGGAATTTCCTTTGTATAATTTGGATGGATTCCTCTTGAATGAATGAAAGAATGCTTACTGAGGAATTTGAATAAATTGTCAATAAAAAAAGTTATTTATAAAAGTGAAATTTAATTGGTACAAAAAGAATCAGATACCTACTAATTATACTGCTTTCGTTTACTTTCACGTAAAGCTTACTATAAAATTTAAGGTTTTTAGAGTGGTAGTAGCATATATTAACTTCAATCACCTACGCACTGGGCTGCAACGATTAACATGCAGTCAATCGGAGGGTATAATTTTTTTTTAAGATTATCTTCCGATTCTTGCTGGCTCTTCTCGGTAGGAAAAGCTTTCCGAATCATTAACGATTCAAGAGCACTTGTTTACAAGTTTATTTGAATAAATAATAATATGAATTATTTCTTAATGAAAACACCTAAAATAATTTTCATTCTCCTGCCCTTATCTCACTCTAAGTCTTGTCAGTAGAACACGTTTTAAACATGTTGTTATATGACTTGGCAAATTTTTTACGACCACCTACCTGTCATCAACTTACCTTAGTCGCCTTTTATGAAAGCTCGGTAAGAAATGAGAGTGGTCTATTCTACTCAGCCGGATACAATACGGCGGGTCGACTTACCTTAGTAGCCTTTTACTACTCAAGATACAAATAAAATAAAGGTACAAATAAAGAAAGTTAAACCATAATCCATTTTAAAGTATGTAATTTAGGGCAATTTTATCGTCCCTAGAAACATCTTGTTTCCATATACGAGTATGAACATGTTCGTGGTACATAATATATGACGTTAGGCGTCTCGACGTTTCTCAATGATTTACGAATACTAGTACTTTGGGACAGGTGTTACCGAAACTAGAAACTTTACCTAATTAACTATGTATATACCGCCAGAAGCGTTAACTTTAGCTTATTTTCAGTATAGTGAGATTTCAGTACGGGCGACCTGTAATACTTGGTTGGAAACACAATTTCCGAATGGAAGTTAACTTAGCGAGGTATAGTTTGCTCATATAGTTTGAAATCTCCGTTTTGTACATTGTCAAAGGACTAGTATAACCATATTTGACCAAACCCGTTTATGTACTTTTGCAGTTAACTCTAGGGTCGTGGAGTATAAATAGACACAAATTCGTATTCAATTTAACTCCTCAGTTAATCTCTTCAGATAAAGGTTGGCGCTTAAACGCTCAAATTATCTGTTAAATAATTTCATATGGACAAAGCCAGCATTATGGGATATATTTTTTTTTAATTTGCTCACCATTGAAGCAGTCCAACTATATAACAATCCATCTAGACTTGAGGCCTATTTATTGATCTATTGAGGATTATTTGAGTGATAGTAGCATATCTTAACTGCAGTCAGCAACGCATCCAGCTGCAACGATTATCTTGTAACCATCAATCAAATTGTAATTATTTTTTTA
Organism: Morpho helenor; assembly: GCA_029227775.1. Classification (NCBI taxonomy): domain Eukaryota; kingdom Metazoa; phylum Arthropoda; class Insecta; order Lepidoptera; family Nymphalidae; genus Morpho; species Morpho helenor. Next base: position 4,527,552 of record JARGCU010000032.1, on the reverse strand, counting down.
AAAGATTAGCCGCCGAGTTTCTTGCTGGTTCTAGGTAGGGGCAAACTTCCGAATCAGTGGAAGCTTCTTTAAAACATTTGACGATTCAAAAGTAAACAGTCCATTTGAATAAAGAATATTTTAAATTTGAATTTGAATTTATATTTGTAGATAATTATTCATATTTGTAGATTTTTTATATTTGGAAATATATACCTGTATGGCGAAACAAAATTTACATAGGTCACGTATTTTCAATCAAATGTACACTTTCAGCGAACTGGAAAATTAGAATAACTCCGATAGGTAGGAAACTAACAGAATTATGTTGTAAATTAGTTTTGGACCTCCTACGAGTTTCTTAAAAAGATTAATATGAAAAAACCCTTACGTGTGTCGTGTATGTAGGTATTAGACAAATAAAATAGTTGTGTCACCCACTCGGTCGTTTGATTGTTACTTCGCCTTATAGTATGCGATTAATTTATGTAACTTTATAAATATATAAATACATTTAATACTAAATATATTTAACTGGTGACGAGAATGGGATTTCAACCCACGCGTGCAATGCGAAGCAAAATCATTTTGCAGACTTAGTGAGGTTAGTCGTTGAACATCTAGGTAGGTAGTAATAAAAGAGCGATGATATATCCTTAATGCAAACACCTAAAATAATTCATCATTCTCCTGCCCTTATCTCACTCTAAGTGGGGTCAGCACGACACGTTTTAAACATGTTGTTGACTCATTTTTTACAACCGGCCTGTCATTAACTTCCCTTAGTCGCCTTTTACGACATCTCGGTAAGAAATGAGAGTGGTATAGACCACTCTCATCACCCTGTGGTATCCGGCCGAGTAGAATAGTCTACTTAGCCGGATACTACACGGTGCGCCAACTTACCTTTGTCGCCTTTTACGACATCTCGGTAAGAAAAGAGGGTGTCTATTCTACTCAGCCGAATACCAAACGGTGGATCAACTTAATCCTATCGCCTTTTACGACATCCCGGAAATAAAAGAGGGTGGTCTATTCTACTCAGCCGGATACCACACTGCACTTTCTTCAGTCGCCTTTAACGACATCCGATATGAAATGAAGTTGATCTATTCTACTCAGCCGGATACTACACAGGAAACTTACCTGAAACAATTATGGTAACCCTTCTTCTCCTTCCCTTCTTCCCTATTTCTTAATGGTTTTTGAAACACAATTGTACTAAAATGCGACAATCCCTGGTTACCGTTATACCGGTAGAATTGTAACTATTCACGTCTAAAAGCTTCTACAACAAACTTAACTAAAGAAATTATCTGACACAAGTATAGGATTGAGTTAGGAAACATACAGTTACATAGTACCTCAACGAAGCGCGAAATATCCTTAAGGAACAAAGGAGATTTAAGCATTTGGAAACTAATAAGATGTTAATTTTTTTTTAAACTGTGATAGCCCAGCGGTAACACCGTGCGACTCTTTTGAGGAGGCCACAGACACCAATGAGTTTTTCTGTTAAAACTTATGTGTCTAATTGATAATTGCAATTTATCACACGCTTTTCGGTGAAGGAAAACATCGTGAAACCTGCATATCTCTAGAAAATTCTGGAGATATGTGTAACCTACCAAGCCGCATTGGAGCAGCGTGGTAGGTCTTAGCTCAAAACCTTCTCTCCAAAAACGGAGAGAAGAGGCCTATTATCAGCGGTGGGATAGTAACAGGCCGACTGACTTTCTTATTTATTTTTGAATTTGAACTGGTTTCCAAAAACTAATGAGTTCTAACGTAATTGTTATAACTCTGTCAAAGAAATCCGGAATTTGATTATCTACAATCTGCAATAAAACTTTGTAAAAAAAAACTATCACCCGTCTCAGGCTTTTAAAACAGGAGCCTTTACATCTGCTTATCGATCAATCTTTATAAGGATATATGTCACGTATGAGTGTCTAATTTTGTCTAAAAAAAAAGAATATCTACTTTTTGATCTTTTTCACGGAATGCAGTTGAATGACTAGACAGTGATCATCATCTTCCTGCCCTTATCCCACTCTAAGTGGGGTCGGCACAACATGTTATAAATAAAGTTTTTACGACCGGCCGCCTGCCTGACGTCAACTTACCTCAGTCGTATTTTACGACACCTCGGTAAGAAAGAGGGTGGTCTATTCCACTAAACCGGATACCACACGGTGGGTCAACTTACATTAGTTGCCTTTTACGACACTTCGGTAAGAAATGAGGTTGGTCTATTCTACTCAGCCGGATACCACATGGCGGGTCGACTTACCTTAGTCGCCTTTTACGACACCTCGGTAAGAAATGAGGGTGGTACTATTCTATTCAGCCGGATACCATACGACGTGAATGACTAGACAGTGATATAAAATAATATTAATCTTGATACTGAATAGCATTCGCGGCGCCAAGTGGAAAAAGTCACGGGCTGAAGCTATTATAGAATACAAGAGATCTTAAGCCAATAAGTATTGTAAATACGCACCAAAAATGTTAAACTGAAAGCCCAATACGCCACATCTGGCGGGTGAGGATATACGTAGATCAACAAATAGTGTCGGTATTATTTATTTGATTTGTTCAAATTTGTCTTCATTTTTTGTATTTAATATAATACAATGAAATGGTCGAGATGGCTAAACGTTAAGAGTTACATAAGTTTCGCTGGGTGAAAACGCGAACTTAGAACCAACAGAATTACATGTGTAACTAAAGTAACATGGTTATATTTCCTAGGGTAGCTAATGACATATAAATCTAATTAAAGGTAGTCACTGCGTGCTTGAAAGGTAACAAACATACAATAACTATTATAACTAACATAAGAAGAAAAAAAAATAGAAAATATGAAGTCTAACAAACTTAGGGAAAATATGGAAAATAGAATGGACGTATATATTACTTCCTTACTCGATGCAAAGCTTTATATAAGTGTTTCTTGAATAAATTTAATTTATTACTAATATCTATTGAGGTATTCTTACTGACAAATTTGTTAAATTGCCTGCACATCCTGGGTAACAAGGAGTAATGCCCTATGTTTGTTTTGTACATTTTATGAGTAAAAACGGGAATGGGATGTCGTGGCAAGCGAGAGGGAATCTTAATCAATATCTGGCTTAACAGTTCTGGGTTGTCAATTAATCCATTTAAAAGCTTTATAAGAACATGGTGTCATTAATTTTTCGTCTGTCTGATAAGGAATTGAGCTTAAACATGTTCATTCTCATCACATATGGCAATCTTTTATTCGATCTTGTCAAGTGCAGTTGCGTAAATTTCCGTTGGATACTTTCTAACCTATCTTTATACACCTGATAATGAGAACACCAAATGACTGTACCATACTACAACTTGCTTCGAACTAAAGCAGTACACAAGAGTTTTTTCGTACGCATATTTTTAAAACCTTTAGCATACCTAATTATAAAACCTAAGACATTTTCTGTGAAAGACACGGAACAAGGACAAGGAAGTCCGCATATGCTAAGACAACTCTTTGGAATATATATAACCTGACGATACCCAAGGAGCAGCGCAGAAGTTGTAACCCACAATTCTTCGTTCTTAGAAAGGCATTGTTCTAAAAGAAGGATAGTATCAAACCGCTTTTGGGCAACTTAACTGCATAAAAATACACATAAGTATTCATTAAACGGACGTCTTACCGCTCTAGCTATGATATGTTATTAAAAATCACATTTATGTGATAATATATTACTCGGTAAAGTTATGACAAGGTATCCTCTTCTAGTTAATTTTAAAAATACATTTCACTGTTATCCGTCTAAAAACAAATCACAGCCCTGACCATATCTAGTGCATTCTTCCTTGTTATTACTGCGTCTGAAAAATTATTCCAACTAGTTCGAATATTTATTTTAGGTTTGGAATAGAAGCGTATTTTCAAAGTACTGACGGGAATGAACAGACTTTTAAAATGCGCTCGATTAAAATTTATTTTTAAAATTATGCAGTGGCCATAAAATGAACTGCACGTGTTTATTCAAAGTGACTTTGATTCCAAAAAAAATGTAAGAATGATTCCATGCCATGAACGGTGGTGGTTATGAATATTACAGAAATCTTATTCTTTTTCATTTTTGCCTCAGGTATTAAAAGTAATCTTTTTGACTAACTTCAGAGTCGTGATAAATCAAAACTTTAACCTGTACTAGATAGAAAACAAAAGTAAAAATAAAATTGTATTATTACTTTTGTATATGGATTCCCGCAAATTAACGTCTAATTCCATAAATTGTACTAAACAAGTTATATCCTCAGATGGAAATCTATATGTAGTAAATTAATTTTAATATTGCCTAAAAACTAAGTATTCGAGACAGCGCATGAACTACTAAGTACTTAATTTAATAAATACAACTTTATTTTGAGAAATTGGTTATAAAAACCATGGCTAATTTAACTATGCCCCATTAGTCTTTATTATAAAATAAAAAGTAGTGTTGTGCCATTTGATCGATACGATGCTATTCCGATACGACCCGTTAGACTCAAGTAACTACCATCTAATGTCATTACTATAGTTTAATTGGTCAAAGAATAAAACTTTAAAATTTAAAGTTTCACAACTTTAAAATTCTAATCAAAATTTACGAACTACAAATTGTTTTGAAGTAAATTACGTGTGTAATAAATTTTCATTTTAACAAATTTTAGGAAGGAAAATTGAGAAAAATATTATATTTTATTTTACTATACTATTTATATAATGGAATATAAATATAATGTATTATTCTTCTTTTTATTAAGAATTAGCAATTATTCTATATTTAATAATCTTTACAATATATTTCTTCTCGCTACTTTATTTCTATTTTATTAGAGAAGTATGAAAAAAGAACTTTACTCTTTGTTGTGTTTGAAAAGGCCGATAACATGTTCGTAGCAATAATATTAATTATTTTACCAAGTAGATTAATTATGATATAAGAATAATTTAAAATTTTATAACAACTTAAAATTATTAAAATAAATTTTTAACCTAAAATATAAAGAAAAGATGACTTTTATCGTAAAACACGTCTCTTTAATCTATGTTCACGCGATGCCCAACACTAGCGGTTCAATTGGATCTATGTCTGTAGTCACATTCTTATTTATTGCTCTATCTATAAAATGATTTGAAATGGATAATAAAATGATTCGAAATCTATTCTTTATTTTAAAGCAATATTTAATTGTAATTAATATTATGATGACGTCGTATCAACACAACTAATCATCATTATAAGTCCAGCTTAGCATAGCTACAGTTAAATTTCTAGGACTAATTAACACATTAATGAAAGCAATGGCCAGACGCAGAATATTTATTTGGGACAAAATGTTTTCTTTATATAAAATTAGGAGTATTTTACGCAATATTATTTCTATACCATTCGTTCTTGTGTTGTTGTTGTCTAGGAGCTTAGCTTAATTAGGGTATTGTACTTAACACTGCTTTTTCTTTCCCAATGTGTAAGAACCCTTGGAACTTACTAGCTTCGCTTACATCAGCTTTATTAGTAAATATTCTTACTGTAATTTGATTATTTTCTAACACTATTTTTAGTATGAAGAACCAAAATCTGTCATGTTGGTTCTTTAATACTACGTATTGGTAAATCTAAACTACTTTACAATTATTATAACAAAATTAAATCATTATCCTCCTGCCCTTATTCCTCTCTAAGTGGGGTCGGCATGTTATAAACATGTTGTCACATGATTTGGCTACGTATTTTACGACCGGCCGTCTGTCTGACGTCAACTTACCTTAGTCGTATTTTCCTTACCTCGGTAAGAAGAGAGTGGTCTATTCTACTCGGCCGGTAACAACACGGCGGGTCAACTCACTTTGTTCACCTTTTACGACAACTCGGTTAGGAATGAGGGTGGTCTATTCTACTCAGTCGGATACCACACGGCGGTGTAGTAAAATTAAATCATGCCATAAATTTAGAGATTTAATGAAATTAAAATAATAATTCACACTTAGAATCTTTTAATCGTTATTTGGAATTATAAATGACCAATTACATCGATGCATTTGACCATTAAAATGATTTAGCTATTGATATCGTAACACGTATATCAAATTTATGATTCTTATAACTAGAATACAAAATGTAAGTTATATCCTCATTTCATCATCTTTATCCCAATAACAGGGAAATAATACTTATGAGTTATGTGTTAATGTATGGAAACCCGATATACTCATGTGTCATTCTATTAGGTGTATAATTTTCTTTAATTAGTGCTTATGACTAATTGAAGAAAATTTGAAAAGAAAACGTACGAAAATTCTTCTTATCATTATTAATTTTCTTATTACGTCACCACTATAATTTCTATTATTGCTTCTGATTTTTCTTTGAATCTTTTTTTGGATAGGCCATAGCGGAGCATATCCACGTACCTAGAAAAATATGTGAAGCCATATTGAAATTAGCTGTCACCTGAATTTTAACAAATTTTTGGCACTATTGCATTCATATAAAGACATAGTGACAAGGAACGTATTAGTCATCGCCCAGCGAACTGCTGCACGCATTTCCCGTCGCGATAACGTCATATAAAGAGCTCATGTATAAGTGCTCCGGATGGGCTCGACACTAATCGGGCTAACCAGATAGATTTATACGTGAATATAGCCGGTTGCTATACATTAATAATGATGCTATCACTTAATTTAACTATATTTCTTGAATGGTCGCTTACTTCTGCTTGAGAAAATTTTACCACGCTATTGCGCACCAGTATAAACAATCTCTTTTCAAATCAAAATATTCTTTATTCAAATAAACTCCTTCAAACACTTTTGAATCGTCAAGGATCAATATGATTAATGATGCTACACTTGCTTCGGAATGTTGCTCGTACCGAGAAGAACCAAATAGAAACTCGGCGGTCAATCTTTTAAACATTTCCAATTTAACATTATTAAACCGCAGTCTTATATGAAGCTAAATGGATTTTACAGGCATTTTTACCATCCAAATAATCTTCAATTATGTAACATATTTACGAATAAGCATATATTATACGTAATTTAAAACTTTCTCTTTACTGGTCTATTATAGATCGCGGAATTTTATTGTAGAAACGAATACCGAGACCAACGGATGAGTTGCTAACTCTGCTATGTCGCGACACAAGAAAATATAATCTGGTGAAATAGTTAAAAAATATAGTCTAAATATCACATTCGAGGTATTCCTTTTTGTCAAAGTTGAGAGAAACTTCACCTTTATAATAGGTTAGAGCCTTCAATTTATAGTTGGTGTCTATTTACAAAAGTAGGATACGGGCGTTAAATATTACGTTCCTGTCAAAGAACGGGAGTCCAATCTCAAAGCGGATCCCTTTACAGAGTTTCGTAGCTTCGATGCAGCGAGCTTTATTACAAACTTATATATTAAATTCCATTTTATTAAAATTTACTTTGAAACCGATATATTCAGTTAAAAGATTTACATTTACGGGAAAATAGTGTTGATATCACAAGATATTCGCGATAAAAGAATCGCTTTAATCTAAAATTTTATTAATATTGCAATATACCTAAAATCATTATTCTCCTGCCCTTATTCCACTCTAAGTGGGGTCGGCACAACATCATGCTGTCACGTGATTTGACCGACTGCCTGCCTGACGACAACTTACCTTACAATAAGGTATATTCCAATAAGCCGTGTGGTATCCGGCTAAATAGAATAGTACCACTCTCATTTCTTACCGAGGTGTCGTAAAAGGAGACTAAGGTAAGTTGACCCGCCGTGTGGTATCTGGTTAAGTAGAATAGACCACCCTCTTTCTTATCGAGGTGTCTTAAATACGACTTAGGTAAGTTGACGTCAGGCAGGCCGGTCGTTAAATACGTAGCCAAATCAATCATGTTTATGAAATGTTATGCCGATCTCACTTAGAGTGGGATAAGGGCAGGAGGATGATGATATTTTTATGAAAAGGCTTATTCTTCACCAATAACTTCTCAAAAAACACTGAAACCATCACTAATTTGTATTATAAATTGCCTTAGTATCTATAGCAACAAGCTAATTTCTACATTGATAATTTGCAAGCCCAATAACTAATGTTGTGTAACAGTTAAGTTGCTTTCATGACAGTTGATACAAGAACCTTTGTAAACGAGCCCATAGTTTGAGTATCCCTGAATCATTAAGGAATATCCGGACCCTTCGATACGGGTTTGCTGAAGCCTATATTTTATTAACGAATACTTAGCAATTTGCAGCTAAATTTTAAATGAAGGCCTAACACTTAGTCAGAAACATAACGTAACAGTTTTGGTGTATGATGTATTTTGACCGATATCGACAAGGGTTTACGGTGAAGGTTCTAGTTATTTTAGGCAACATCCACTACTATTTAGTCATGTTCATATATCGGTATAAGTACGATGGTAATTTACCATAAGAGGAAACCTATATCTATCTTTATGAGTTAAACTTGTATGTATATATATTTTCAGAATCTCGGAAAAGGCTCCAATGATTTTCGTGAAATTCGGAGACAAATCGATCTACTTAAGTTTTATATATAAAAAAATTCGTTTTATCCCTGTTTTTGGGCATTAAGAAATACTAAAATTTATATTGAATATAAAACACTATTTTTGCCATAAACTGTCAAGTCAGCGTAGCTTATTCGGGGAACGGGCAGACTCGAGAAAAGTAAATACCTAGGATCGATCCCCAACTACATAATTATTTTATTCTTTTTTTTTAAGTTTCTTTTTTTTTAATTTGTAAAAAATTACCGAGCAAGGCTCGGTCAACCAGGTACTACTTATTATAAAACAAAGTCCCCAAAAGCTGTCTGTCTGTATGTGATAGATTTTCTTAATATCTACGGAACTGATTTTTGTACTGTCTTTACTAAAAGGTAGCACAATTTTTCCCAAAGGTTTAAGTAAGTAGTGTATTATGTTTTATATACATTGGTCGCATAGTTATAAAAAAACTCGCATGCTAAGAGCTTTAATCGCGTGTGCCGAGAAAACCAACAGAGATACACCCAAGTATTGTAAAAGATAATTGTAGATCTACAAAAATACTACAAATAAGTCCGCTACAGTATGTCTCTATCTCTTACGGTTAATTCACAATAACTACTTTTATGTTTAGAAATCATCAAATCAATTGAATACACTGATTTCCACGCGGGCGATGTCGCAAACACAGCCAGTATCATAGGTGACGAGGTATATTCTTAGTAAGGGTGTAAATTACAGGAGTGAGCAGATGTAACATTACTAATAAGCTTAGCGTATCGACACCTAAGTGGCAATTGGTGAGGTACATAGTACGAAAATGAGCTTTGAGTCCCAAGGTGGGTGAATATTGATCCCACACTGGAAAACGCAACTACAATTCACGCCCTACAAAGCGAATAAATCTATACTAATATTATAAAGAGGAAAAATTTGTATTTATATTATGTTTTCACACAAAAACTACGGGACTGATTTAAAAACTTTCACCATTAAAAAGCTGCATCTTTACGGAGCAACATAGGTTATATAGCATTTAAAAAAAAATAGGAATCCGTTATGAAAATGTAGTAAGGTGTAAAAAAAATAGTTTTAAAAATCTGTCATCGCGTGCGCTGCGGAAACTATTGATGATAGAACAAAAAAATGTTCTATAGTATTATAGAACGTATCAATATCTACAAAAAAGTCTGCGATACCATACAACAACTATATTTATGCCAATATAATTACTTTTTCATTCATTAGATTATGAATGTAATTAAAAACTAAGAAACCTAAGTGAAATAAAAATTTAAGTCAACAAAAATTAATCTAAAGTCCGACTTAGTAGACTTTCCACAGCCATGAGATCGGTATGTACGCAGGTGAAACCGCGGGATATTACCAGTGACCCTATAAAGGTCCTGGGTACTCGTAGTCAGATCGTGAAAAATTATAGAATATTAAACAACCTTTTTTACATAATACTTCCGACACAAGGGAATGGTTCAATTAAGGACAAATCTAACTTGTAATGAAAGCACGGATCATACATTAAAAAAGCTCTACGTAAGTCATTAAAAATTATGTCGAATAAAAGTAACCTATCAGTGAAATTACATTAGAGACATAAAGATTTATTAAATTGAGAGATTATACAGTTGCATTTAACTAAATTGAGAGATTATAAAGTTGCATTTAATTAAATTGAGAGATTATAAAGTTGTATTTAATTAAATGGAGAGATTATAGAGTTGTTTTTAATTAAATTGAGAGATTATAAAGTTGCATTTAATTAAATAGAGATATTATAGAGTTGTATTTAATTAAATTGAGAGATTATAAAGTTGCATTTTATTAAATTGAGACATTATAAAGTTGCATTTTTTGCAGAACCAGTATACAGCCTGTTACCATCCCACTGCTGGGCATAGTTTTCGTAAAAGACGACTAAGGTTAGTTGACCCACCATGTGGTATCCGCTTGAGTAGAATAGACCACCACCACTCTTTTTACGAATGTGTCGTAAAATACGACTAAGGTAAGTTAAAATCACAGGCGGCCGGCCGTAAAATACGTAGCCAAACATGTGACAACATGTTTTTAACATGTGCCGAACCCACTTAGTGTGGGATAAGGGCAGGAGGATGTTCCATATGATGTTAATTATCCACTTTCCTACTTATTTGCTTGATTTTGTACTTGTAGTATCAGTATCAATTAAATTCCTGAGCAATTTAATCTAATAGTTACCTATATATTATCCACTGAGTTCATTTATTGAGAAGACGAACCGCCATAACTTTCATTACCCGCACATGATCTTACTAATATATTGGCATAAGTTTGAGAGTGGGTGTATGCGACATTGTTCTGCTTTAACGCTCCAACAGTTTAAACGGCTTGGACGAATATTGACAGGTCGATGGAATAATACATATGGCATGAATTTAATCGAATAAATGACTGATATCAGAGTAAATAATAAAATTACCAGCATCCGCCTGCCGCTATCCCACTCTGGGTTGGGTCCGCACAACATGTTACAAACATGTTGTCCCAATTCGGCTGGGTATTACGACTAGCCGTCTGCGTGCCGTTAACCTACTTTATTCACGGTTGGAAATGAGGGTGATGTATCTACTCAGCCGGATGCTACATGGCGGGTCAACTTACCTTAGTCGCCTTTTACGAACCTCGGTAAGAAAGAGTATCAAAATCAAATCTATTCAGCCGGATACCACACTGCGTAAAATTAAAAAAAAAAACAAATTACCTTTATGTATAGATATCGGCTACTCATGTAGCTTATATTATATTGAGAGAGCCCGACTAGTTTTTATATCATGCGGGTCCCTTAGTCATGAGCTATTTATATCACGGAAGGAACTCATGATTAAGGGTTGAACTCATGATTGGCTTGAAATTACTCGGACTCGTCCGACAGAATAAGACGTGAATATTTCAGTTTCTAAATATTAACTATGATTACTATTCACGAATCTAAATTAAAAAAAAACTTGAATCCATGGCCTGTTGTATAGGTAACATATCCTGATGAAAAACCGCGGGATACAATCAGTGCCTATATTATATTGCGGACTATCAAATATCTGGTGCATATCGATAAAGAGCAAATGGTAGTGATACAAAAGATATAAACATTTTATTATTATAATTTTAACGAGTCTTTATAGTTTTAATATAAAATTACATTACTCAGCTTGTTTCAGTGATATTTTATGGCGACATTAATTCTTGACTTATCTAGGTGGTTATGAAACTTTTATTGTTGTGATACATACGAAATTGCTTGCTTCTATTTTATATTCAATATACAAATAAGACTATAAAATCACTCCACCGCATCCTACGTCAATTTCTAGGATAACAAGAAAAGTTAAAAAAGCTTGTAACGAAATTTCATGTACCAACTGTTAATCGTTGTGTAGTTCCCTCGTCTGAAGCTAATCCCAGCAGCATCAGTCATACTCATCATAAACATGCATCGTCATCGGGACTGGACCAGTATGTAAAATTTCAGCTCAATTGGAAACCGGGGAGTAGGTCAAATTTAACTTGCAAATTTCACCTCCACATACACGGCAAGTTGAATAAAATGAAGCTTTTAAAAACCCGGCCCAGTAGAATAGACCACAATAATTTATTTTCGTCGTATAATAACTAACTTGTTCTACCGACCCCATTTAGAGTGGGATAAGTGCAGGATAATGACGAATGATGATTAGGATTAAACACTCATTAAGGACTATTTAATTTTACTAATCACAGATTAAAGCATAATAATTTATTATATTTTTTTATTGAATTGAGCAAAATAACGCCTAATTCAATAAAATACATAAATTAATTAATATATGGGACACTTTTTAGGAATCCTTAAATATGATAAGAAAGCTGATAGTACGAGACTCTACTATAAATATATACCATATTATAACGAAGATCATTTATGAGAAATTATAACAAACAAAAAAAGTAGTTTTTTTATATAATAAGCATTGAATATTGGTTTGTTTTATAAACGCTTGAATTGTTCAAAGAGCCGTATACGCTTCGAGCTGATGTGAAACCTAATAATACGCCAGGCTTTTGCAGTTCAAGACAAAGTGCAGCTTTGAAACCCGTCCAGACATTGTTCAATTTGAATATTTTAGGACAGCTTGAATGTAAAGCCGCATTGTTGGGTAGTATTTGGCTAAGTAGAATAGACCACCCTCATTCCTAACCGAGGTGTCGTAAAAGGCGACTCAGGAGGGTTGACCCACCATGTGGTATCCGGCCGATTGGAATAGACCACCCTCATTCCTTGTCGAGGTGTCGTAAAAGGCGACTCAGGTAAATTGACGTCAGACAGGCGGCCGGTCGTAAAATACCTAATTAATGTTTAACAACATGTTTATATCATGTTGTGCCGACCCACTTTTAGTGGGATAAGAGCAGGAGAATGGATCCTTATGTATTGTAATCTTTACAAGAGGGCAACCTCTTAGAATATGTAATTTTTACTGATATAGAAGAATACGTTAATTAAATTTAAGTGCGCCAAAAAAGGTTTATTACCGACACTTATTGGTGCAGTGTTGCCAGCTTTCTCAATACGTAGATTTGCATAAACATATTCGAATTAGTCCGTAGATCCTACTTTTTATTAATAAGTAAATTAGTTGACAGATAAATAACTAAATATAACTAAAAGTAACTTGTAGTTTATTATATCACTAGCGGCCTTGTCCTGCTTCGCACGGGTATATAATATATAGCTTATGTCGTCAGTGAAAAAAATGATTAAAATCGATCCGCTGTTTCGATTGATTCATTACTGCCCGTGGCCCGCAAGCGTTAAATTTGGAGAAAAACAATTTCCCTCTCCCTATACCAAGATTTCCTGCTATCTTTGAAATATCTAAATTCATATAGTACATATTTGCTTATTTATTTTTACATTTTTACCTATGTATTTTATTTTTACAATTAATTAGAGAATGTCTTTATATATAACATTGACAGCTTTCTTGTCATTAGACAATACAAACATGTTTTCTTTAGTGGTTACTCTTGAAAGGGCGACATAAAGCTGCTAAATGCGAAGTGCTATAGGGTGAAGCGCGGCCTTCTCACGGCATTTTAAATCTGTAATATCTCCGAAAATGTTCACTTAAATTACATGCTGTAAACGGCCATATTGATCTATATTAAATTAACAATTTATTTAAGGTACTTAATTGGATAAGGATTAATGCTGTATTGTATAAAAATGGCTGTGAACAGAAGGCATTATTTTTTGTAAAAAGTAAATGACAAAAATGCTATTGTGGGTTATCCATAAGAGATAGACATACACCATCGTGAACTTTTCTGTAGACCTTTTCAAGGTGTACAAATACTTGGTACATCATTTTGATAAATCTCGTAGGGTTTAGCCTGCGTTTGCAATGTAAGCGGAAAAAAATGTAATTATTTACGACATCACATTAGAAACCTCAAAAATTACAGTATTTCTCTACTCCGTATTGAATGTTATTATACGTACAAACCTTCCTCTTGAATCACTCTATGTATTAAAAAAAACCGCATCAAAATCTGTTGCGTAGTTTTAAAGATTGAAGCATACATAGGGATATATGGCCAAACAAAGAATGCGACTTCGTTTTATACTATGTAGTGATTTAGCAAAAGTAATAATAAATTTATTTTGCTATAATCCGCACACGACAAAAGAATTTGTCTATTGCGGATTATGGCCAAATAAATTTATTAATTTTGTATTATGGACCACAAAGTAACGCCTAATTCTATAAATGATATCATTTGGATTTTTTTTCTGCAGAATTAATGTTGTTAATGTTGTCTTGTATATACAATTGTAGCCAAATAAACTAAAGGTGATAATTTTTACGTTTTACGGCACGAGATGTCATCTAGACAATTTACGAAAGCCCCGGGCTGCGGGGTGGTTTAAATAAGTAGATACGAGTCTTTCGTTCGTGAACGTCGTTTCAACTGATTTGAATGTAAATTGTTAAGAAGCCGCTTTATTACGGATAGAATTCATTACCTTTTTTTCACAATAAAACGAAGCATTTTAATGTAAGATAAGCGGAAAAAGTTATCAATCTATTATTTTTATACTCTCTGTTTATAAATAAATAATAATAATAAATAAATATATGGGACACTTACACACACGGTTGTCCGTCCCAAAAGTAAGTAACTTAATACTTGTGTTATGGGTGACATACAACTGGTGAATATATACTTATATGTTTTAAATACATACTTAAATACAAATATACACCCAGACTCAAAGACAAACAAATTAATTTATAAAAAATGTTGGCCCTCGGCGGGAATCGAACCTGCGACTCGCGGAGCCGAAGGCAGGGTCACTTTCCAGTGCGCCAACGGGCCAGCCAGTTATCCGGTTGGGTAGAAGAGACCACCCTCATTTCTTACCGAGGTGTCGTAAAAGGCAACTAAGGTAAGTTGACCCGCCGTGTGGTATCCGGTTGAGTAAAATAGACCACCCTCTTTCTTACCGAGGTGTCGTAAAATACGACTATGGTAAGCTGACCTCAGGCAGGTCGTAAAATACGTAGCCAAATTATGTGACAACATGTTTATAACATGTGCTGACCCCATTTAGAGTGGGATAAGGGCAGGATGTATGTCATATCATATAACACAACACATAATACAACTTATATAACACATTAATTTTGACTGGCCCGTTGGCGTAGTGGGTAGTGATCCTTCAGCTCCGCGGGTCGCGGGTTCGATTCCCGCCGAGGGCCAACATGTTCTATAAATGAATTTGTTGGTCTTTGAGCCTGGGTGTATATTTGTATTTAAGTATGTATTTAATGAATATATATTATTATTACACACATTTATAAATACACAAGTATTAAGTTACTTACTTTGGGGACGGACGACCGTGTGTGTAAGTGTCCCATATATTTATTTATATATTTATTCACACAATTCGAGCAGTACAGCTTCTACTATTTATAAAATACCTTAATGCTATTTACATTCTCGCAATAAAGTTGGCTACTTAAACTGTCACAGTGTTAATAATTTCGCTGTCACAGCATATAATGTAAAGGTTACAATTTTGCTTAAGTTTCAATGTTTTGAAGAGAAAGCTAAGCACCTAATTAACCTTATTCATCAATTTTAAAGTGTCAATATTGTGTCGAAATTTATTTAGGAAGCACTTTTTGTATTGAGGTGCCAAGGTGTAAAAGGCGACTAAGGTAATTTGACCCGACGTGTGATATCTGGCTGATTAGAATGACCACCCTTATTTCTTACCGAGGTGTCGCAAAAAGCGACTAAGGTAACTAGAGGTCAGACAGGCCGGTCATAAAATAACTAGCCAAAACATGTAGCAATATGTTTTAATGTTGTACCGACACTTAGAGAGAGATAAGGGCAGGAGAATGATGATTTCTTTACAAATTTTAGTGCGATTAATTGAAAAGGTCAAAGATCACGGGGAGGATCACAAGATCATATAGTGTGGATACACATTCGTCACAACATGTTTTAAACATGTTGTTATATGTTTTGGCTAGTTAGGTCGCGAGTTATGCCTGCTTGACGTCAACTTACCTTAGTCGCCTTTTACGACACCTCAGTAAGAAATGACTAATATTTATAAAGGAAAAGATGAAAAAATATATATGAGACAAATTTATCAAATTAGTCCTGCTTGACGTAAACTTACCTTAGTCGCCTTTTACGACACCTCAGTATGAAATGACTAATATAATAATTAATAATAAATAAAGGAAAAAATTAAAAATATATATGAGACAAATTTATCAAATTAGTCACCGCTTTTTGCCCTGTCCGGTTA
Organism: Morpho helenor; assembly: GCA_029227775.1. NCBI lineage: Eukaryota > Metazoa > Arthropoda > Insecta > Lepidoptera > Nymphalidae > Morpho > Morpho helenor. Next base: position 4,511,164 of record JARGCU010000032.1, on the reverse strand, counting down.
ACGATGATCAAGATTGAGTTCAAAGGAGTCTGTTATATATACATGAAAGAAGAAAGAAAGAAAAAACGAAACGTAAAAATAGCAACAAAATATGAACAAAAAACTGTTTCAGTCTATAAATAAAGTTAGGCATCCCACAGACGTTAGATATGAGCCCGGAGTTCTAAACAAAGAGTAGCAGTTATTGTTCCATAACAATGGTGGAGTCCATTACAGAATGTTATTTGTTGCGACCAGTATTAGCCAGTCTTTCATACAACTGACATCTTTGCAAAGTTATACTTTTTGTTCTCGATGTGTGCTTTATGTTCGTGTTGACGTATTAGTACCTATTATTAGTGGTAATAGAGAATTGTGCATTGTAGTGATGCATAGTTAGTTAGTTAGTTAGTTATAGAGTTGTTAATACTGTAGTAGAGGAGCTATAGGCAGGTCTGTAAATGAGTGTCACAATAAATAATGAGATTGAAGATGGATCTCGTCTCATTTCTTACCGAGGTGTCGTAAAAGGCGACTAAGGTAAGTTTACCCACCGTGTTGTATCCGGTTAATTAAAATAGACCACGCACTTTCTTACCGAGGTGTTGTAAATTACGACTGAGGTAAGTTAACGTCATGCAGGCGTCCGGTCGTAAAATACGTAGCCAAATCATGTGACAACATGTTTGTAGAGTGAGATAAGGACAGGAGGATGATGATGATTGAAGATGGATCTCGTATACTCCATCTTTGTCTAATCACAAATAAACAAGAGAGACGGATAGACACACCATCATTTGTTTTCTCTTTATTTTAACAAGAGGACAACGAAATCGATCAAACAGAAACCAATTTCGATGACGAATCAATTGAGACAGAGGACTAAAATTCTTATTTTAATATTTTTCATTTATATTTATTAAATAAATAGTAAAAAAAGGCAATTTTTTTTTTCAATTGTCGGATTAACGATAATTTTCAACATTATTGTCAAATTATAATTTAGAACGATAAGGACATCACGTTGAACTACCTGTATAAATATCTGACGCGCTCGAGTATTTCCAAGTCACATTTTTTTTACATTCTCAAAACTCTGTCATGACTTTCGACCGCGTCCAAATCGTCAGTCATTTGAATAGGACACTTTTTTGAGTTTACTTAAATCTGAAATCTGAATATCTGACACGCTCGAATAACTTTTATTTCTTTCTTTTTCTACCCCTTTTTACGGCTACCCTCCACTAATTACTCGTCAGATTAATATCGCTCAGTTATCAGAAGAACATAGCGTGTATACATTATGAATATCTGACGCGCTGGAGTATTTGCATGTAACTCTTTTTTTTTACATTTTTGAAAATTTGTACTCGCTTTCCTCCACATTAAAATGGAAAACTGAACATAAACTTTCTTCCTTTCAGGAATTTATCTTCGCATTCCTATAGATCCCCATGACGCTTTAGTCACTCAAATTTAGCATCCCGGGCTCCCCTACTATAATCCTTTTTGTTATTTTCTATTCCATTTTTTACAGCGCCACATTAAGAACTTCCGTGGTTGTTTTTACATGTAATTTAAAATGTGCGAATAATATCATAATAAAACATGAGCAATTTCTAAGTTTTTATGTACATATTTTTAACACGTTTCACGTTGAAATTAAAACATGATTGCCTAAATGTAAATTTATTTATTTGACTTTATACTGTTATTTTGATAAAAATTTTCATAAATTGCCAATTTTATAATATTATATTTTTCTTAATTTGACATTATTATAAAATATTTCTAAACTAATGACAATTTTATACTCGTTGCAACTGTGATTTATACAGCCAAGCCATCCAAAGTATAAGACTTTGACCTTTCCTGAGGATGTCACGGGTTCAAACCCTGGACAGGTACCAATAAGCTTCTATATAAACTTATTATGTTTCTCGCTGATATTGAAATTTATCACGCGCTTTTCGCTGAAGGTTTTTCTTTCTATATATTATTTCTTTATATAACAGACCTAATTTAAACAGCGGACGATCACCCGTTGAAGATAAACAAAGAAGAAAAAATTTATCAAAATAACATGGCTAAGAATTGAAAAAACTATAAAAGCTGTGTAAATCCGCGATTGGGGGTTAACTTAGCCTCAGCTATCTCCGCAAAATGACGACTATTTCGATACGTTGTTTAAAAATACTGTGTTAAAGAAAACTTTTGTTACTATATCAAAGTATTATATTAATAATAATAGTAATTTCAAAGGGATCTTACTGAAATTTCTAGTTTTCAGCACAAGAGGAGAATGACCAAATTTAGGATATTAATTTTAACATTTACAATAAGTCTATTTAAATCAGCAACTTATGCCTAATTTGAGAAACTGATTGTAGCGATCTGTTACAAATATTTTTGTATTATTTATTTAAGAAACATTTTGTAACCGTGAAATAAAAGAACGTTTTTTAATTAAACAAGTCAAGTTATATGAATGTAATATGAATATAAGTTATATGTTATATGAATATAAATGAAGCTGTGATGGCCCAGCGGTAACACCGTTCGACTCTTTCAAGGAGGTCGCGGGTTCAAATCCGGGCAGAAACCAATGAGTTTTTCTGTTAAAACTTATATGTCTAATTGATAATTTCAATTTATCACACGCTTTTCGCTGAAGGAAAACATCGTTAGGAAACCTGCATATCTCTAGAAAATTCTGGAGATATGTGTAACCTACCAATCCGTACTGGAGCAGCGTGGTAGGTCTTAGCTCCAAACCTTCTCTCCAAAAACGGAGATAAGAGGCCTATTCTCAGCAGTGGGATAGTAACAGGCCGCTACTTACTAAGTCAAGTTGACAATGCTTTTAAAAAAGCTTTTAACAAAATTTCATGTGCCTACTGTTAACTGTTGAGCAGTTTCCCCGTCTAGAGCCAATCCTGCCAGCATCGTCAGGTCATGCTCATAAACATGCATTGTCATCGGGACTACACCAATATATAAAGTTTCAGCTCAAGCGGACTTCGGGAAGTATGTCAAATTTAACTTGCAAGATTCTCCCTTCACATACAACATTGCATAAAAGCTTTTAAATAAAAATCATGACATAGGCTTTTAATGACTATTCATCAAAACCCTTAAAGGAATGTTTAAAGCAATTGTCCAATTGAAGTCCAGAGATTCTTCTCTCCTTCGAAAAAATCTTTTCGCAGTTTGTTTTACTTAAGCACAATCCAGCAATATATATTGGTCAAAGGGCAATAGGTGGAAGCTTTAACATCGATTGACAGATTTGTAAACTAAGAATAATGTGCTGAGGTAATCTATTGTTGAATTTAAAAAGATTCATGCTTAAAAATGCTTCATATTTGTCAGGAAAAGAAAGTTGAAAAAGAAAAAAAAGTAAGTAGCGGTAAGTTACTATAACATTGCTGAGAATAGGCCTCTTCTCTCCGGTTTTGGAGAGAAGCTATGGAGCTAAGACCTACCACGCTGCTCCAATGCAGCTTGGTATGACACACATATCTCCAGAATTCTCTAGAGATATACAGGTTTCACGATGTTTTCCTTCACCGAAAAGCGTGTGATAAATTGCAATTATCAATTAGACATAAGTTTTAACAGAAAAATTCATTGGTGTCTGCCCGGGTTTGAACCCATGACCTCCTCAAAAGAGTCGCACGGTGCTACCGCTGGGCTACCACAGCTTCGTCACAGTAGATTAGAAATCAAATAAAAACAAAATGGCGGTAACATAAATTTTGTTTCTTTATATGCTCCATTTCTTTGGCGTTCGTGGGAAGAAGTTTTGAAGCGTTTTGACTGGCCCGTTGGCGTATTTAAGTATGTATTTAAAATTATATAAGTATATATTTATTAACTGGTAAATATATACTTATATAATTTTAAATCTGTCACCCATAACACAAGTATTAAGTTACTTATTTTGGGAATGGACGACCGTGTGTGTAAGTCCCGTATATTTATTATTATTTTTAAAGAAAATTTCTCCTTGCATTTTGAGTAATAAAGAGTTACTTTCCCCAATATTATGAACCAAGTGGCCTTCCGTGTAGAGCTAGCGATCCTCATATATCGTTGTCTGCTTGCCGTAAAAGACTGACAGATCGCTTCATTTACGTTTTATAATTCACTTGATGGTAACATTTGCAGTGGAGAAATATATCTCCTGGTTGAAAAAAAATGTGAATTAAGCGTTATAGTAATAAAGTTTTTTTTATTTTGAAACTAAAATGTTGACCCTGCCAGGACTAGATTTGAAATCTTCTGATGCATTCTCAAAATACTGCCTGGTGTTGAAATTTCATAATGTAACAATCTAAAAATGATTTCTGTTATTAATTTATGTATGTGATATTTTCTTTGAAGTGAAAACATGAGGAAAAAGCAAAGACACAGTTGCCGAGTTAATCCAAGAATTATCCCACAAAGGGCAGCTGTGGCATACGTTTTACTTTTATGTTATTTACATACAATATTTTACAAAGACGGGACCGCGGAACTGAGAAAAGTAGGAAAGAGATTAAAGTTATAAACGTTCTATTTTCCTATATTGTTGGTAGATTCAAAACTTTGGCGATTCATATTAATTTTTATATAAACACACGGGTCACATCGCATACAATCGAATTACCTTTACACAAGGTTCGACGTTTCGGCAGAGTTGCATCCACCGTGGTCACGAACTGACTGGGGCGCCGCAGCGTCTTCGTTCCCGAGTACTACAGTCATTATTTTGTTCATCTACCCTCACTTATTACTGCCTATATTGTTACTTGAAATCGAACTTGTGATGGCCTCTTGATGATTACTACCAATATACAGTTTCGAATTATGATCAGTATTGCTTTTTATCTATATTAATTTTTTTTATAAAGAATAAGTCTAGTTAAAAAGTAAAAACGTCAGGCAGGCGGCAGGTCGTAAAATATGTATCCAAATCAATTGATACCATGTTTGTAACATGTTGTGCCGACCCAACTTAGAGTGGGATAAGGGCAGGAGGAGGATGATTCTTATTTTTACTCTGTTCAAACTAGATGCTGCTCCTACTCCATCCACCCACAAACTTTCTTTTTATAACAAACTTTACACTTTCCAATATTTATGCAGGAAGGGGGCTTTGGAGGGGAAAAATGATCTAGCTAGGTTTCATTTAAAAGAAAATCTTTTCATCTACTGAAAAAATGCAAAAATTTACTTTAAATATAAATGACTATTTTCTCAGTCAGCTGTGAGGTATACGGCTAAGTAGAATAGTACCACCCTCATTTCTTACCGAGGTGTCGTAAAAAGCGACTAAGATAAGTCGACCCGCCGTGTGGTATCCGGTTAGTAGAATAGACCACCCTCCTTCTTACCGAGGTGTCGTAAAAACGACTTTGGTAAGTTGACGTCAGGCAGGCGGCCACTCGTAAATCAAGCCAAATCATGTTACAGTATGTTTATAACATGTTATGCCGACCCCACTTAGAGTGGGATAAGGGCAGGAGGCTATATAATTTCTCAGTCAGCCATGTACTAACCTTTAATTTGTAAAAACTCAATTATGTAGAGTCCAATCATAGAATCCTGTGAATTGGAAACTAACACAGATTTGAACTGTATATTCACGATACAGTCTCGGAAAAGTAAATTGGAAAACCGATTTTTGTTTCGTCAGGCAGAAATGTAATAACTCAGTATAAATGTTGAAAATACTGAACCATTTAATTAGTAAACACACAATTTTAAGCTTTTATTCCAGGCAAAATTTAAATATATTAATTTGTAAATGTATAGTTAAATAATAAAATTTTCTAAGCCAAATTGCTGTTATGTAAACTTTGTTTTTTCACCAGTAATTAAACACCTCTATGGAATTGTAGCATTAGTAATATTTTACTAAAATAATGTAGATTGTGTAAATAAAAGAATGTCAAGGGAATAAAGGCATATTATATGGAATTTTATATATATATGGTTGGAAATTATAAAAAAAATGTGTGTCGATAATTTTATCAGCTATCGTGTTGACCAAGTTGAAGTTGTACATACAAAATTTTATTGCAAATGGGAGTTTGGCTTCGTGTGATGATAAACTGAGTAATATGATAAGTAATAAATGAATTCAAATTCAAATAATTCCTTATTCAAATTGGCTTTTACTAGCACTTTTGAATCGTCAAATGACATCATTGTCATTTGCTACGACTAGCCAGCTAGCTAGCGACGGGTTCGGAAAGGTCCTCTTGCCGACAAGAACCAGCAAGAAACTTGGCGGTCACTCTTTTCAAAATTGAGTATTACAAGAATGAATTTTAATTAACAAATTTAAAATATTTACAATATAATCTAGTATGTGCCTGAATGATTAAACAATTACAATAAAAACAATATAAATAAGATATAATTGAATTGAATGCAGTGTGGTACCAATAGACCACCTTCTTTCGCTAAGAAATACCGAGGTGTCGTAAAATACGACTAAGGTAAGTTAATATCACGCAGGCGGCCGATCGTAAAATAGCCAAACCATGTGACATAATTGTTATAATATGTTGTGCCGACCCCACTTAGAGTGGAATAAAGGCAAGAGGCTGATGTATAAAAACCTATACCGACGGCTTATTATCGGGTTAGCTGACTAATTTAGAACATTTGGTCCTTATTCATGAGCTATTTATATAGCGTTATTGCGGCAGGAACTGTATAAATATGCGATAAAATATTGAAAATATTATATAATTTTAGGTCAAAAGCAAACTATAAATGGGCAGCTTCATTAGTGAGCAATTCTTTACTATATATTTCGCGCGGGAGATTATTTGATAAAAATAGAAAATAAACGTTTGCTAGTAAAAAGTAATAATCTAGTAATGTCACCCAAATATATACAGTTTCGTTTGTCGTTGGAACAAGGAATATAGCTTAATCACTATGGTAACACAAATTGAATAAATATGAATTCATTAAGTTAGAACTCATAAAACCTTAGAAAATACTTTTTTTAGGCCAAAGCAATTTCTTATCTTAAATATCTATAGTACTATATTAAATATAAATATATATAAAGCTGAAGAGTTTGTTTCTTTGTTTGAACGCGCTAATGTAATGAACTACCGGAACGAGTTGTAAAATCCTTTAAGTGTAAGATAGTTTATTATCGAGGAAGGCTATAGGCTATATAACAACACACTACGATGTATAGGAGAGAAGCAGCAACAAAAAGTATTGCGAAAACGGCAATATATAAAGTTTTCCTTGTGTGCGCTAAGTAAATGGCAAAAGTTATTCAATTATCTCTTATAATTCACGATAACTACTTTTATGTTCAAAATTTCAATTAGGAAAAAAAATTGTGATACATTGATTTCCATTTGGGCGAAGTTGCTAGCACAGCTAGTCGAATATGAAATGAAATGAATTGAAATTGAAATAAAATGAAATGAAATTGAAATGAAACGAAATTTATTCGGAACTATAAAAATGCACTTATACAATGGCAAAGAAGACACTGCAAAAGTAAAAACTGCGCTGCAAAATTATATAGAACTATTAGTTTAATAGTTTGGTACGTTAAATTTTACAAATTAGAGAGAATATTATAAACAAATATTATTTGGCGCTCTTGCAAAATTTTAACTTATGACATTTTAGAAATGAACGTTAAAATGATGGATGGTGGACGCACCGTTCGACTAATTTAGTCACAAAATGCTTGTTGTCCTCGCTACGCAATGTTTACTAGAAATTTGCATTTTCACTATACAGAGTAGTACCGACAATACGACTTTAAATGAATCTACTGATAACTTAAACATATAAGAGACCTTTGGCATAATTCAATCTTCTTAAATATCGTTTTAAAAAAGATATTTTATAACAAAATAAATATAATTTAATTAGCAACAAGTAATTATTGACTGACATGGCGAAGCGCGCTTGTAAAAAACAGGATAAAACTATAACATTATAGTTCTGTCTTCGCACTTGTATGTAGTATCTGGGTCAAGGTTAATGCATTACATACGAAATGGAATGGAATAGGGTACGGTCATTAACCCTTCTATATCATACATCTGCTATTCAAAACGTAAAATAATTCCTGCGGCAAAATTACTTCACTAAATTAACTGTTTTTTTATATAATACTAGCGGCCTGCCCCTGCTTCGCACGGGTATAAAATATGTATCCCATGTCAGTCAGTGTAAAAAAAATGATTAAAATTGATCCAGTAGTTTTGATATGGCGCTGTATTTAAAAAATGATTTTCCCTATTTTCCCGCTTTTCTATTGAAATTTTTCCTAGATTTTCGTTGCTATAAACCTCACGGAGCCCGAGACCTTTCCAACGAATGCAAAACCGTGGAAATCGGTTCGTGCGTTCTGGAGTTATATCGTCAGGAAGGAAAACCCGACTTATTTTTATATAGTAGATTAATGTCGTATGGTCAGTAGCGCCCAGTATGTAAGTGCATCAGACACATATTGACTGGCTCGTTGGAGCAGTTGCCTGCCTTCAGCTTCCCGGGTCGCGGGTTCGATTCCCGCCGAAGGCCAACATTTTCTATAAATGAATTTGTTGGTCTTCGAGTCTGGGTGTATATTTGTATTTAAATATGTATTTAAAATTATATGAGTATATATTCACCAGTTGTCTGTCTACCATAACAAAGTATTAAGTTACTTACTTTGGGGACGGACGACCGTGTGTGTAAGTGTCCCGTATTTTTATTATATATTAATTATTATTATTATTATTATATTTTTATATACAACTAGCTACGCCCCACGGTACAATGGCGGCGAATAGGCAGTTAACACTAATTAATACTGAGATAAATATGTAGATTATAGATATTTTTAAAGCGAAAACTTCATTAGTGGCGTTGTGCACTTTTTGTAATGGGAAAAAAATGTTTAACTCGCTTATCTATCTATATCTATCTAAATGCTTATCTATCTATATGCTTATCTATGACTTAATTGAAAATACGTAAGATTTATTTCTTTTTGTCTAAAGAGTAATTGCATTGAATTCAAAAATTCTGAAGTTTTAATGTAATATAAAAAATTTGCCTGCTAAAGTTAGATTACGTAGATTTTCCAAACAATCGCGGATTATAGCAAGCTTTTGTTCCAAATAATTTGCTATTTGTCAGAAACATTTCAATCGATTTGAGGCCTTTGTTTATACCCTTTGAACAAAAGTTAAAACTTTAAACATCTTAAAATTAGAAACAACTTACTCTAATAACAAAGAAGATACAAATAAACAAGCCTACAAAAAGTTATAATGAAGCGATATTTCTTTCTAGGAAAACAAACATCGACCTTTATTAACAACGGAATCTGACTTAGTTGCCCAGGTGATTCCGACATGTTCTGTGAGCGATTAGTTTATTTATTTTCTAAATATAAGAGTAAATGAGACTAATGTGTTGTACTAAATTAACTTCGAATTTCTGTTTTCGTATTTAGCTTTCCGTGCTTAAATTAATTATAGAAAACTGTTGAAGCAGAAACTGTGATAGACTAGTGGTGAGACCGTGCGATTCTTACGGGTCACGGGTTCAAAATATGGGCAGACACCAATAACTTTTTCTATTAAAACTTATGCGTCTAATTGATATTTGCAATTCAAAACATGCTTTTCGGTAAAGGAAAACATTAAGAGCAAATGTTAATGTTTCTAGAGAATTCTGGGGATATGTGAAATATCTTAATCCGCAATGGAGCGGCGTCGTGGATTTTCCCTCTAAAAAGCAGAGTCTATGCTCAACAGTGGGATAGTAACAGGCCGTTACTTTAATTTTTACTTTTACCACTCAATAATTTCTTTATTTTCTAATTTCTGAAATATTAATTTGTAAACTTCAATAAGATAAATTAATCAAGAATAATAAATACTACCCTAAATTTATTATTATAAATTAAGCATTTAATTTAATATTATCAAATACAAAATTGTAATTATTATGATTTAATTCATATTAATTAATTTAAATCTAACTAATTTCTTTATTTATATTATTAACTTTTTGAATCGATTAAAATACGTCTTTTAAATATATAAGCTTAAATTATACCAAATTTCTTGAATTTCTCCAAATCTATATCGCTTCCAGTGGATTAGACGAAAAAGCGTAATAGGTAGACAAACTGTAACATTTATAATATTAGTAATTAAAGTTTAAATTCCTTTTAAATCTAAAAGTAATAATAAAATTATTTTGCTATAATCCGCGATGATGTAAAATAGAAAATATATATAATGCTAAATGTATAATAGACAATCCGTTTTCATACCTGATACATGCAGGATTCGTAAAAACACATGCACAAACCTCCAGCACCGCCACCACAATACACAAGTACTACATATGTTCACTATCACAAACTCAACAATCGTATCGTCCCGCAACCGAAGCATCATCAGGAGATAGACTCCACGATAAAATCACCAAGCACTTTGCGATTTTTAGCATTATAATATATATTTTCTATTTAATGTCATCGCGCATTATAGCAAAATAATTTTATTATTACTTTTGTATTATGGATTATGGATCTCCGCAAAGTAACGCCTAATTCTATAAATTACCTTTTAAATCTATTGAAAAGAATTTCAAACAACCTAGCCTTAATTATGTTTTTGATTATCTTCACAATACTGAAAACGTGTGCTATAAGTTACTATATTTATATTCAAAGGACGAAATATTGTCATAGCAATATGCTAAAAGGCTAAAGGGTTGCTCTACATTTATAAACTTATCTATGTTCGTTACACCATTTCAAGAGATTTGATTGCGATACCGTTTCTTGGACTGTATTCTTTTTTTTATTATTTTCCTCGATTTAGTATATACTCGCTATTTAAATAGGGTGCGGGTGTAATTAGGTTTACTATCAATCTCTTTTTTGGCGCGCGAGTGGTAACGTCATTTTGAAGGTGTATTAAAAATATTACTTTAAAAAAAAGTTAAGAACGCGCCATTAATATTAAGCTGCGCATGTGTAATTAGACAAAGTAACTGTGTGGTATCCGAGGTGTCGTAAAAGGCGATTAAGGTAAGTAGAACCGGCTAGTGGTATCCGACTGAGTAAAATAGACCAACCTGATTTCTGACCGAGGTGTCGTAAAAGGCGACTAAGGTAAGTTAACACACCTGTGGTATCCGGGTTAGTAAAATAGAGTATAGAGCACCCTCTTTATTACCGAGGTGTCGTCTAATACGACAAAGGTAAGCTTATCAGAGGGACAACTGGATTGGCCACCCCATAGAGGTCCGTTCGCCAAGACTAAGCTTGCCCAGGGTGCGCCACGAGGAGGCCGACCCCTTTGCCACCCCGTTTATAACATATTGTGCCGACCCCACTTAGAGTGGGATAAGGGCAGGAGGTATATATATGTGTAATTAGACAAAGGTAACGATACAAAACCAATATTCCTTCTCATTATTTATTATAACTCACTGTAACTCTATGTAAATCACCAAATCGATATCGTAAAAATAGTGAAACGTCATATAGCCTCTTTCAAATATTGACTTCGAACGTCGAGTAGGATAGGAAATTAATAAGCGCAAGAGGACACTTTACCGGTAAACTACCAAAATTTATAAGTTCACAAGCACCTTTATTACCTCATAAGCGTCTTATGGTGGCACTAAAATGGTGTTATAAGTATGAATTATTCCATTTATGGTGTCGAAGGATTATAAGTTATTACTGGTGATTTTGCTACTTTTTATTTGTTTATCATAATAACACGAATTCTCTTGCTACAATCTTCCTCTTACTATAGTGACGGGCTGTTCTGTAAAAAAAAAGGATTCGAGCCTAGATGCACATATCATCACAATGTGTTATATCAATTAATGACAAGTCTTAATTCGATAGTTGATGTATATTCATTCGATAGGTGATGTATATAATAGACAAAGTAGGAACTGATTTAAGTTTGCGGCTCCTGCTTTGCGTCTTGCAAAGGTACGAAAGTCGTTTGTGGGTTTGGGTATAAGATTCTATAATAAAATTCTGCAATCAATTTTAGCTTTACCATTACAGCAGTTTAAAAATACTATTAAAGTGAGACTGATACAAAAGCCTACTATACTGGTGAGGATTATTTAGACGTTAAGAATGCGTGGATATAGCTACTGTCCGACCCTGTAAAACAAAGTAATGACTTAATGTAACTAATATTATGTTGAAAAGAGCAACCGCCGAGTTTCTTGCTGAGCTTCTCGGAACAGCTTTCCGAACCAGCAGTAGAATTGACGATTCAAAAGCACTTGTTTACAAGTTTATTTGAATAAAGAAAATTTTGAGTTGAGTTGAGTTGAATTGGAAACTTATACGACCTCGGGATTTAAACCAGTGAACCCTTGGTATCCCCTTAGTAAACGATTGGTCACGTCTCCTAAGTATTTTTCATCGCTTTTCAAAATACTCTTCCAACTAATACAAAAATCCTATTGGATTAAGACTTAAATTATTCTCACAACGAAATTACATATGTATTTCAGATATTGTTGTAATATGTGTATTTATTATTAATAACTACACTTTTATTTGAGTTACTGAGGTCTGATTTTTGCGCAAAACAACGTGTCTTATCTCACACCGAGTTAATTAAGCGACGATGTTATTACTTAATATCATTGTAACAATATAGCCTGGGGATCTCAGCTCTAAATACAATGACGTGTCAATATTTATTGCTACTAGGGTTCGATGGTTCAACGGAAGAATATATTGGAAACTCAAGAGAACGACATTTTTGCAAGCACATTAAATCGCGTTATATCTAAACATGTTCCTTAATTCATATTTGAAATATTAAAATATTTATTAATTGATTTTATCTATTATTAGTATATTATACTACTAGCTGAACCGGCAAACGTAGTTTTGCCATATAAATTATTTCTAGGGAATTTGTAGTGTATGTTATAAAAAATAAAAAATGACCAAAAACAAAAAGTGAATGTTAGTGGACTACCCTTATCACTTACGGGTAATGAAAAACTATAGAAGCCGATTCTCAGTGCTCCGGCTGAATAGAATAGACCAACCTCATTTTTTACCGAGGTGTCGTAAAAAGCGACTAAGGTAAGTTGACCCACCGTGTGGTATCCAGTTTAGTAGAATAGACCACCCTTTTTCTTACCGAGGTGTCGTAAAATACGACTAAGGTAAGTTGACGTCAGGCAGGCGGTCGGTCGTAAAAACGCAGCCAAATCATGTGAAAGCATGCTTATAACATTTTCTGCCGACCCCACTTAGAGTGGGATAAGGGCAGGAGGATGATGATGATAATTTTATAAAAATCGGTCAAGCCGTTTTGGAGGAGTATGGTAACTAACATTGTAATACGAGAATTTTATATAATTGTATAATATAGTATATAACATTAATTGATTAATAAGATTTGTTGATTAAACAATTTGTTAGTTATTTAAAAATTCCAAGACCTTTATTTATTTTTATCTTTATTATCTTATTCTATGGAATAAAACTTTTGTGAGAAACGTTTTTTGTGAGAAAAAGCGTAGAACAATAATCAATTTCATAATTGCTACTTGTATTCGAAGTTATATTTTCAGTTAAATTAACTGATTATATGATCAAGTTGAAATTATTAATTTCCAATAAAACCTAAATATTTTTTTATTATATTACTTTTAATTACTTAATTAAAAGTAATATAATAAAACAGCGTCAAGACCTGGAGCTGCTGCGGAAATATGCATTTCTCATCGAGAGTTATATATTTGTGCCGTTTGCAGTCGAGACTCTAGGGTCATGGAGTCAAAACGCAAATTTTTTTTTATCCGTTTTAACAACTCGGTTGATTCCCTCTTCAGGTGACAAGAGGGCTGGCTCATTTTTCGCACAAAGAATCAGTTTAGCGATTCAGCGCGGAAACGCTGCCAGCATTCTTGGGACCATTCCACGTGGGCTTGATTTGTATAGTCCTAGCGTGTAAGTAATTTAAGATTAACTAGTAACTTGTACATTTTTGCTGTTAATTACTTAATTGCAATGTTTATATTATAAGATTCACACATTAAAGACATTGAAAATGGCACAACGTTTATTAATCCATATGTAGCTAATCCGGATATTGCAGAGGAGGAAATGTGATTAGAATCATTTGCAAGCACGTTCACCATGTATTATGAGTTATCAGGACTGCACATTTTTGTTGCTAGAAGCAACAACAAAGTTCAAAAATGGATTCAAAAAATATCATATCTTTACTACTACTAATAGGAATATTTCTATTGTTAATTACATTTGCCTAACTTTGATACATTATTTTACACGCTTAGTATTAAAGTGACCTAATTTAAAATTATGCTTTAATTAAGTTACATTGTTCGCGCTTACTGCGTGCCTTCGATAGCTGCTTGGTGAGCATAGGTAGGATAGGTAGACAACCGGCAATTTCTCCACCCCGAATAATCAAGGAGTACTGACCTTTGACTTAGAGGCTTCTTCTTAAGTTATGGCGTCCACGCCGCTCCGGCCGGAGTATAACCACAAAAAACTTAATCCACCTATATTCGTGGAATCACAAATTAAATTGTTCCGTAATATAGTTTACACACAAGCACCGAATTATCCTTTTTATATCGTATATATTAATACGATAATCCACCGAACACCGATAATTATTGCAATTCACTGAGAGGCCCGTGCACCGTGTTGCGCTGCCGACCGATCTTCTCTTTTGTGTGACATTAATTTGTCACCTACCTACACCTCAGGTGCAGCAAGCCCCGATTACCCTCGGTGGAAAATATTGCCCGAACATACATATATAGTAATCCTTCAATGCCATTTCTGATATCACGCTACCTATACTATTAAAAAAAATAGTGCTTTCTTGCTCTTCCAAGTTATGGGTCCCTTAAGTACACACGAGCCCTGTAGGCGCTACCATATGCTTTACTGTAATTTGCTACAGAACAATGTTTACAATTAGGTCTATTTAATACTAAGCGTGCGATGTAATGTTCTCTTTTTCAGGGTGTTGATTATACTCTCTTTTGCAAGTGATCAACTGTATTTTTGACGATTATTTAATTTTTTTTATATGTATTTCAATTCATAATCCAATGTGTTTATTGAGTAAGGAACACATTTATATTTTCATTTTATCTAAGCTACGCTTGTACGAAGTTCCAACTTACATTTAAAATGGGGCTGATAGAAGAGTATATCATTTATTACGCAAACGAATTAATAAACAATTGAAGCTTGTCTTATTAGCTTATGGCTAACATCTATAGTATGCAAATTGGTCAATGTTTTTTTTACTTACATAATCCGTGTTTAATGGGATTTGTCTCCTTCATTGGCGTCTAAAGTTAACTTTTATCATTGGAAGCAGTGCCCTGTACTGCGGAGTACAATATTACTAATCGAATTAGAATAATTAACGCTTTATAATCACAATATAAAAAATTACGCCTTTTGGCTGAATAGAATAGTACCAACCTCATTTCCTACCGAGGTGTCGTAAAAGGCGACTAATGTAAGTCGACCCGCCGTATAGTATCCGGCTGAGTAGAATAGACAACCTCATTTTTTACCGAGGTGTCGTAAAAGGCGACTAAGGTAAGTTGACCCACCGTGTGGTATCCGGTTGAATAAAATAGACCACCCTCTTTCTTAGCGAGGAGTCATAAAATACGACTAAGGTAGATTGACGTCAGGCAGGCGGCCGGTCGTAAACTACGTAGCCAAATCATATGACAACATGTTTGTAACAAGTTGTGCCGACCCCACTGAGAGTGAAATAAGGGCAGGAGGATGAATCACAAAATTATTGTACATACAAAAATATTTATCGTGATTTAGTTAGTTCAAATTATGGTGTTCCTACTTATGGGATATTTCCCGAGCATTGATAGCCATCCAATGGGCACTATAGTCACCCACATAAAGTAATTATACAATTCGTATGCTAAGGAAATAAAGGAAACACAAATATGTATGCTAATCCGAGCTTTATCATGAAATACGAAACATTGTTTATCTCCTTACCTTTTACTTTTTAATAATTAATTTTTATTTAATTTAAATCTTTAAATTCTTGAAGGCTAAAATCTTCGAAAAGTGCGTGTTGATGTATCAAATTTGGTGACTCAGTATGGGCCTCGTAAGAAAACTGGCACAGCGTACGATCTTCGGGGTGTAATACATGATGGAAGGAGATTTCTAAAAGAATTGAAATTATTGACACAGCTTGTAAATAATTTATACAATTAGGCGTTACTTTGCGGAGGTCCATAATACAATAGTAATGAGAATATTATTTCGCTATAATCCGCGATAAAAGAAAATATGTGTAATGCTAAATTTTAAGTGTACTATTCGTTCTCATACCTGATACATGCAGAATTTGTAAGAACTCATGCACTACCCGACACCGATGGCACAACAATACACAAGCACTGCAGACATTCACCACCACAATCTCAACAATTGTTTCGCCCCGTAACCGAAGCATCGTCTCTTCTCATTTCTTTTGGACACAGTTTGTCTTTATACAAAGATAAAATGATGTTAGATAGACCAAAAACTGATAGAACCTGTCTCGAAATCCTCGATGTTGTTACACCCATACTAAATCGTAGGGAGCGAGTCGACGATTCGACACGAGTTTAGCATATGGCGACGATCCAGTGAATCTGCTACCTTTTGTGAGGTCGTTCTTCCACCTTGTAGAGACTTTAGCAACGATGTACTATGCAAAAAAAAGGGTTTTAACGCCAATCGATTGTTCTACTTCGGCTGATTACCACTTCAGCATCGCAATAACATGTCCTGTACGTGTTACAGCTATTCAATCTGCAATATCATGAATACCTATGTCGGAAACGGAAATAGTCAAATCATATTCATTATACACTGTTCTATATATTAAAATCATAAGTCAGAAAAATGGACAGTAGTCTTATCTTCTCTAAGCTGTATCCTTTTTTAGAATTTCTCTACAAATCTTTTGTATCCAAAATACACTAACCATTTTTTCTAATGTGCTTATGTACTGCAATGTAAATTTTGTTAGTAACATATTTGAACAATAAATTTGTATAAGCAAAATTTTTTGAAATTTAAAACAAGAGAGTTAAATTATTTACATCAAATTTATACGTCTTTATGCGAGATAATAGTTTCGTTTTGATAAACACTGTTTATCGGTCTCTTATCTCAATAACTCCAAATCTTTCATAATCACAGTTATCTGTAACGACGGTAGAAATATTCTATTGTATTCTACAAAAACTTTTGTCTGTTACCTTGATTTCGACTTCATAAAAAAACCACACCTGTCTAGAATTCACTGAGTTTGTAAATTTCCATTTCCTTAAGAAAATTGTAGTGAAATGAACTAGAAAATACGCAAATATCGTTGAGTGAAATTTCAAATGAATTCAAAAAAATTCAGAAGCAGAATAGTTATACGGTGTGGTGTACAGCTAAGTAGAATAGACCACACTCATTTCTTACCGAGTATTCCAAAATCCTTATGTAGAATACATTAAAACATTCAGCAGTTAAAGACAAAATGGATTCTTTCTGACGTTATCCACAAAATGAAAAGAATTTGTACACGATTGTATAACATCCTTTGAAACGCGCCTACATTTTTATCTCTTGTAAAATTCCACAATAAAATACGAAAAGGTGAAATTTATTAGATCGCCGATAGTTGGTGAAGTGTTGTAAAATATTTTGATGAAAACACGCTTTACGGTAATCGTGATTTTAAGACGTCTATAAGCAAAAAAGAAAAGCGGCTTTAAGTATATCTAGGCAGCTTCCATATCAAGGGGTGCTGCTATTCGGGGAGAATAAAAATGTAGGCCGATTTCAGCATATTCCTTTTTTATATGACAAATATTACGGATTTTATTATCTATACTAATACTAATATATTAAGCTGAAGAGTTTGTTTGTTCGATTGTGTGAACGCGCTAATCTCAGAAACGACTAAACCAATTTGAAAAATTCTTTCAGTACAATATAGTCCATTTACCGAGGCAGGCAATAAGCTATATTACATCACGCTAAGATGAAAAGAAGAGGAGCGGCAATAAAAAATTATTAGGACAAAGGCAAAATTTAAAGCTTTCCTTACGTGCGCTGTGTAAACGGTGAAAGTTATTAAAAAATCATGTATTGCAAAATTGTTCCCCACTAAAAGTTCTAAATAAAAGTCCGCGTCATCATATATCTAGCTTTTCACTCTATCTAGCTACACCACTGTCTACACAACTGTAAGAACGAACCCGGTAACATCATCATTATTCTCCTGCCCTTATCCCACTCTAAGTGGGGTCTGTACAACATGTTGATTTGGCTAGGTATTTTACACAGGCCGCCTGCCTGACGTCAACTTACCTTAGTCGCGTTTTTTGACACCTCGGTAACAAATGAGTGGTCTTCTCTATTCCGCCGGATACCACACGGTGGGTCAACTTACCTTAGTTGCCTTATACAACACCACGTTAAGAAATGAGGGTTGTCTATTGTCTATTCTAATTTTGCTACGCGACCCCATTTGGGGTCTGCGGTCGCGAGAGATTTTAATGTCAAATATGTTATGAATGTTATATATGTGAATGTTATATATATCATTTTATAACACCACTAGAGTTGGCGGAATACATGGGATATTGGGATTTTTATAGGTTTCAAAACGAATTCTAAAACTATTTATTTTTATATGTATATTGTTACCTAATAGATAAATCATCAAATAATAATAATTTATTTTTGTTTTATTTTTGTATGGGGTCGTCAAGAAACTCGCAATCATAAATGGGGTCGTGAATGACAAAAGTTTAAGAAGCCCTGGGCTAATGGGACAAAAACCTATTTGAGAAAATCACACTATGTAATTGAGAGTATTTAAACAAATAAGTTGACTAGAACGATGTTGCTGGTAAAGCTATATTAATATAAATAAATAACAATATTTACAAGATATTAACACACCTGTTTCTGAACGTGTATCAATCGAACAATCAAAATATCCACTTCACCAAAGTCACCTGGCAGAGACAAATCGTAGTTATCTATTCATATCTGATAAGGGTATGTAGTCACCCAAGTTGATGAAGAGTTCTTAAAGGATTATATTAATAAATACGTCACTTAGTAAATTTTGCGTGGTTTTTCCCAAAAATATTCTATGCAATGATATCTCTGACGTAGTGGACCATCAATTTTAAAACAAAACTTATAGAAAGAAGATCTTGGCTACGGAAAAATTGATGAGTCGATTAGAATAGTGTACCTGAACTACTAATTAGTGCAAAAGTAATGAGAATATTATTTTGCTATAATCCGCGATAAAAGGAAATATATGTTATGCTAAATTTAGAGTGTACTATTCGTTCTCATACCTGATACATGCAGAATTTGTAAGAACTCATGCACTATCAATAGGAGATAGAGTCCATGACAAAATCGCAAAAAAAATTTGTCGTGGAGTCTATCTCCTATTGATAGCGCATGAGTTCTTACAAATTCTGCATGTATCAGGTATGAGAACGAATAGTACACTCTACATTTAGCATTACATATATTTCCTTTTATCGCGGATTATAGCAAAATAATATTCTCAATACTTTTGTATTATGGACCTCCGCAAAGTAACGCCTAATTCTATAAATTATTTAATAATTAGTGCTAAAAAAGAAGATGTCTCGAAGCTGATAGTCGACTAGTAATAGTTTTAAGGTCACCACAATTAGAATTAGCACTAAAACGAATGTATACAACAAAAAATGGAAGCTTTAGTGTTTTATTTATCTTCTTAAGCAGTAGAGTTGACGATTCAAAAGAACTTGTTTACAAGTTTATTTGAATAAAGAATATTTTGAATTTGAATTCTAAATAAAACTGAAGTCCTAAAGGTGTTTATGAGTTTTCTATTAAAACATATGTGTTTATTTTATATTTGGTATTCATTCTTCGCTTATGGAAAAGAAATACATCGTGAGAAAACAATTATATCTCTAAAGAATACTATGCGTAGCCTGTTAATCCGTATTGGAGCAGCATATATTCAAATACAAACTATTTTTTTATTTAAGAAGGCTTTTGTAAGCATTGTTGAGTTGTCAAATGAAGCTACCTCTAGTTTAAAAAGATACTCTTACCGATATGATATAGCAAGAAATTCGGCGGTCGCTCTTACAAATTAAATAATTACTTACATTCTTATGTAGTGCACGGCACGGTCTTTGAACTTTCTAAAGCGTGTAAATTTTATAGTGTCTTCAGCTGATGGAAACAGGTCGCTATTTAACTTTTTTATATTAAAATACACAAGTAAGTACTGGTAATGCCGTATGGTATCTGGCCGAGTAAAATAGATGACCCTCATTTCTCACCGAGGTGTCGTAAAAGGCGACCATGGTAAGTCGACTCGTCGTATGATATCCGGCTTCGTAGAATAAACCACTCTCATTCCTTACCGGCGCACCGTAAAAGGTGACTAAGGTAAATCGACCAGCTGTATGTTATCCGGATGAGTAGAACAGACCAGTCTCTTTCTTAGCGAGGTGTTAAAAATAAAACAAAGGTAAATTGACGGCGTAAAATTCGTTGCCAAATCTCTGACGATATGTTTATAACATTTTGTGCCGACCCTACTTAGAGTGGGACAAGTGCAGGAGAAACACAAATAAGTACTTTAGAAGTGACTCATACAACTTAACAAAACACGAAATCAATCATATTGCAGCGAATCGAACCAAAACCTCAAATACTTACCCACTAGTAATTTCAATAACGAAACCGAACAAATTAAAATTTACATAAATTCCATAAATATCATAGTAATTACAGTTTTTTCTCGAACAGATTCAGCTTCATTAATCAGGGACTTCGTTGCTCTGAAGTTAATTAAAATTGGCATTTTTATTTTTATCGCAGTGGGAATTTTAATGAATCAAGGGTAAAAACGTGGGGATGAAATGAGATCGTTAAAAATGTATGCATGTCTCGCCTGGATTCTGTAATACGCATATATTTTTGATTATCCTATATACGCGACTAAACGTGGACATGGTTTTTTTATTTATTAAAACGTAAATGTCAAACGATTGGATCATCATCTTCCTGCCCTTATCCCACTCTAAGTGGGGTCGGCACAACATGTTATAAACATGCTGCCACATTTATTTGGCTGCGTTTTTACGACCGGCCGCCTGCCTGACGTCAACATACCTTAGTCGTAATACGACTCCTCGGTAAGAAAGAGGGTGGTCTATTCTACTTAACCGGATACCACACGGTGGGTCAACTTACCTGAGTCGCCTTTTACGACACCTCAGTAAGAAATGAGGTTGGTCAATTCTACTCAGCCGGATACCACACAGCGGGTCAACTTACCTTAGTTGCCTTTTGCGACACCTCGGTAAGAAATGAGGGTGGTACTGTTCTATTCGGCCGGATACCACACGGCGTTGTCAAACGATTGGATGTATGAATTAAAAATAATATATCTATGTCCACTTTCCTATAACTCAACTTAAGTTATTATAAATCTAATTTCATCATTTCATCTCATAAGAATTTAAAAAAACGCAGCATTACTGTGGTTAGAATAGTGACAAACAGTTTAGGCCATAGCAAACTTCTTACTGGAGGTCACAGTTTTAAATTAAAGGAAGCACGCACTGTTTTTTTGTAAAAAAATATTTGAGCTTAATTGATACAATTATGATGCGGTTTTTGGTAAAACTTGCGATAATTGCAGAAATTTTGTGACCTGCCAACCCGCATTTGAAACAATATGTTGTGTTAAAGTTCCAATTTTACAGAAGAGACTTTATAGAGAATTTTTTTAGAGACAATTTTCATAAGACCCAAATAGATGTGAAATATTTCATTTTGTAAAAACGGGTCTATTATCGGAGTCTTGGCATTTTAACAGCTCGTTAAAAAGTTAATTTTCTCTAAAGCCATCTAATAGGTAAAAATATTCAATAAAGTTGAAACGGAACCTTATAAGTTGGAGTTAATTAATTTTCATCTCGATTCCACCATTTCGTGGAAATAAATTGAGTAGGTATTAGTACATTAGGTGTGTAAATGTTAATTAGCAAAATTTTAACTTAACTTTTATTATATCGAGTAATGACTTATGAAATTGTTTATAAGAACAAGTGTCTTCATCATTTAGATAAGAAATAGTAAGAATATTTAAGCAACTACGTATCATCTTATATTATTAGTACTTGGTAGACTTAGCCTTGCTTAGTAGTTTTTTTTTTTTTTTTAATCTTTATTAAAGAGCTTAGTCGTGACCGACTATGTCGCTCTGTATAGGCAGCAAAAAATACAAAAAATACAAAAAATAGTAAAATTATCTACTACTAGATCTTATACCTAAAGCTTCATTATATAGCTTAACTAAAATATTTGCAGTGGGTGATAGTGGATCAGCTAGAGTAATATTAATACCGCCAGTTGAGACTATCATTTTATTACTAACTAATAGTTTAGATCTCAATACGCGGTTTCGGTCACATTCCAATAAAATATGAATAACATCCTCTACGACATTACACAAGTTACAATTAGGTGTAGGGACTTTACCCATTAAGTAACCAAATTTATTTAATGGAATATGACCGGCGCGTAGTCGTAACAAAACCAATATGCTCTTCCTATCGATCATAGTTGTTTGAAACCAAGGTTTTTTTAATGGTTCAGCTTACACAGTCTTATACCATAGCTTAGTAGTTTTTTACAAAATAAAAAAAGGAACTTCAAAAAAAAAATTGTAAGCTGGGCTCGATCCTAGGTATTTTCATTTCTCGCGACCACGCGTTCCCCGAATAAGCTACGCTGACTAGACAATTAATGGCAAAAATACGGTTTTATATATTCAATGTAAATTTTAGTATTTTTTTAATACCTAAAAACAGGGATAAAAAGAAATATTTTAAATAAAACCTAGCTAGTTCGATTTTCCCCCCAAAAACCTCCTACATGTTATATTATCACGCATGTTATACAAAGCACCAAGCTTCAACGATTAACTTGTAACCATCAAATTGTAATTACTTTTTTGTTAAAAAGATTATCCTCTACTTCTTGCTGGTTCTTCTGGTAGTAGCACACTTCCGAATCAGCTTCTTTAAAAAATTGACGATTCAAAAGTACTGTAAGCAGTCCACTTGAATAAACAATATTTTGAATTTGAATTTATTGATATTCTAGATATATCTAATTTGTTCTAGAAAATGTTGTCGCTGTCGATAGTATTGGAAACGATCACTATCTCACATCGAACAGATTTGACTAGAACGTTATCTGAGATTGCATTGAGTTTAATGTGATACTGTTTTTCTAAGAACTCGATATTAAATGTTATCATCAATAAAAATTGAAATAATTTATTTACACACAAATTTTTTTTTGCATTGAAACCAAACAAGTAATAAAGCGGACATAAGTTTACGTTATTACACGTAAAAGTTTTTTTACGTGATAAATTTTTGGATGTAGGCATTAATTCGTGCTTTTGTGTGATATAAAGGAACATTCAATTATTTTATTGTATTATACAATACGAATGAACGTAGGTACACAAAAGGTATTGTCTGCTTTGTAAATACGAGAAAATAATAATAAATCGCCTTAATCTCGTGCTAACGAATTAGTTGGGAAGATTACTAACAATCTGTTGTCGATTAGTGTTGTGTGATGTTGTGAAAGATTACTTATATTATAATTGAGAAAGCCTGTTGATTACCTTTGGAGCGATATTGATGAACTCTTCGATCTGGACAAGACAGTAAGAGACAAGACACTAAATTTAATTACCTAGTAATTGGAGTTATATTTTCAAAAGAGCTACCGCCGAGTTTCTTGCTGTCTCTTCTTTGTAGGAACAGCAGTAGAGTTGACCATTCAAAAGCATTTCTTTACAAGTCTACTTGAATGAAGAATATTTTGAATTTGGAATTGTAATAAAATTTGGTGCATATAGAATAGAATATTTCTAGCTTTTCCTTCGAAGACACGAAGAAACATAGTTCATAATCTTACTAATCCTACTAATATTATAAATGCGAAAGTTTGTGAGTATGGATGTATGTTTGTTACTCTTTCACGGCGAAACCTGAATCAATATCGATGAAATTGGGAACAATTATTTTTTATACACTGGAATAACATATAGGCTATAGAAATCATGTTAATTCTACAGGAATAGAATAACACTAAAAAGCGCCATCTATTATCAACCTATCACGCGACATTTCACGCGTAGGAAGTCACGGGTAAAAGCTAATTATGAATATTTTAACATTTAAGATAATACAAACAAAGTAGCGTTTCCAGCTTGACATTGGATAATATCAATGAAAAGAATCTAATTTTCTAAAAAAACATTTTTGAGGTCGCCTTTATGTCGATACATATTTTCGATTTATCTCCATCTGTCTTTATCCATACTGATATTACTAAGGTAAGTGTGTTTGTAAATTTTCACATTTACAATATTAATATTTGTCCCCCTTTCTCCTTAAAAAAAACAAAGGATCGATGTGATTTTTTATATGAAGATAGATACCTGACTATATAAGCATTGCATCCAACATTCTTCTGCGCTATACTCTTCTTATTTCGCAACCTCAACGATGTTACTGCGCTCGATGTCCTACCTGGTGACGCTGTATAAGCCATTAGAGCTAACAGTATGTACTCAGTTAAAAAAATTGCATACAACGCTCTAAAAATTAATAATAAATAAAGCAAGCAAGATAACGTCGTGTAAAGAGCTCATGAATAAGTGCCCCGGATGGGTTCGAAACTAGTCGGGCTAACCCGATAGAATAATACGTGAGTATAGCCGGTTCTATACATTAACTATTAATACTACTCACGATAGTTTAAATTTAAAAATAAGTAAAGCAAGTTATGGTTGTTACTAAAAAGACAAAAATTGAATCATTCATAAATTTTTTTTTGTTCCCATTTCGGGGCATTTCTTTACTCTTTCGCGAGCTTTTACCCAGACGAAAGGGTAACTTTATGTAGTATTTAAAGAATATGTTTAGATTGGGTTATGGGTATGAATATGTTATAATTTCAGTTTTTGTTGATCTTATAGTAGTAGTATTTTTTAATCTAGGTCTAATAAAAATGTACGAACTATCCAGCATGTGCTCAGTATGATAACTGCCTTTCTAGAAGTTAGACTAATGAGAAGACTGAAAAGTACTAAACCTTCAGAGTTAGTATAATGTACTGATAAAGTAATGCTAGTTAAAAAGTTAGTTGCTATTTAATTAAAAAGAACACAAGAACGAAGTGTTTCCTATAGTAAGAAATACAAAAAGTTAGTTGCTACTCAAAAGGAACACAAGTACGAGGTGTTTAGGTTTAGTAAGAAAGACAATAAGTCAACAATATTTTACTTTTGCTCTATTAAATGGTAGTAAATACAAACAAAGTGATTCATCTGGAGGATATTATTTTACTTTTAAATGAGCTACTCCAAGGTCATCGAAGTGAACACTAAGAAAGGAGGAATGTTTAGAATTATAAAGCTGTGGAATACTGAGCATACGACCGAAGCGACTTTAAATTAAATCTATTTCAAGTTTTATCAGCAGAATAGTTTTCTTTATATTTTTCTACACTATACAATAATAATTAGTGTATTAAAAAATCAAATAATAAACTTAAAAATATATAAAAAAGGCTACAAAGCTTTACAGTCTTAGACACGAAGACAAACATTTTTTCAACTTTGAACGTTATATTTTTAATCATCATTATTAACATCTTACCTTCTCCTTATCTTTTAAAAGGAAAGAGTAAAGTTTAGTATTCGCTTTCGCTTTGTGTGTGTAGAAGTAGAGGGTTTAAGTCATTTTGGAAAATCTAGCGACTTGTTTGTTGTATGTGTTTTAGAAGAATTAAAAATTTTCATAACGCGCATTTATCGCTTAATTTCTTGCTAACTAAAATAATGTAAAAGTATGATTATTTTGTCTGAAAAAAAGTTCCAGCGTCGATAACAGATATCTTTTTTTATTTTTATTATTGCAGGCTGCCGAGTCCTTATGTGCCCAAGGATCTTGGTATGGCCTAAAATGGTCCGGTATTTGATTCACTATGAATTCATTCACACCAAATAACCATGCCGCCTTTCTTTGCGACAATTTAATAGCAAGAAAATACGCCAATGTGACAAACGCCTTTCGTTAACCCATGCACAGATAAACTGGTGATCGACAATATCTCTGCCACAATATCTTACAACGTCCGTTGACAGTATCTTCAATTGTCTAGATATCACGATAAAATTGATGATTTAACACGGGATAAAGTTACTTTAGCTACAGATCGCACCACGACACGAGGTCCACCGAGGTCAAAATGAACTGTGAGTGATACCTTTTTAATTTATGATGTAACTAGAGTCATATTATTTTAGTTTATCTTTTTTTTAATGATCCCTCTCTAGCTAGCTACACAAGGTAAAGTTTGCAGCTTCGTATATTCTTCTTTACTATTTTGCTCTAGACGGAACGTCAACGGCCCTGATGATCCCGTCCATTTGCTTATGTTGGGAAGCCGGGATTTTTAACTGCGCATTAAACCTGCTTTAATGAATTATAGAAGTACCTTATATACAAATGTATGTCCATACATCGTATATATCGTCCTATCCGAAGAATGAAGCCACATATCCTATGATTATACATGGGATATGTAACTTTGTTCTTCGGATAGCGCGATATGTCCGATTTTTCTTATCTTGAAGTTACTTGAAAGTTAAAGGTTTTTATTAGTGCATTAGTGCGTAGTTAGAGAAGTAGTAGAGTAAAGTAGAAGAGTACAGTAGTAGTAGTTAGAGAAATCGACAAAATGTTATCTATTTATAGCAGTTTCATTGAAAGTTTTTTAGTAATAGAGACTAATATTTTTTATTAAGATACGTGCTTACGTAACTGCACGTCACGTGATTTAATACCACATGACTATTCATCTGCAATAACACCTTAAGAATGGAATAATAATAACAGTGTAATCCGGCTGAGTACAATAGACCACACTCATTTCTTACCGAGTCGTCGTACAAACAACTAAGGCAAATCGATCCGCCGTGTAGTTTATGCTGAGGCTGAGTAGGTCTATTCTACTCAACCGAATACCACTCGGCGGGACAACTTACTTTAATCGCCTTTTACGACACTTCGGTAAGAAATGAGGGTAGTTTATTCTACTCAGCCAGATATAATATTAAATATCGCTTATATACTGGGCTATCATATATAGGTATATTTTGCAAATGTTTTAAAAGGTATATATTTCCTAGCCCGTTGGCGTAATGGGTAGTGACCCTGCTTTTAGCTCTACGGGTCGCGGGTTCGATTCCCTTCGAGGGCCAACATTTTCTATAAATGAATTTGTTGGTCTTTTAGCCTGGGTGTACATTAGTATTTTAGTATGTATTTAAAAAATATATAAGTATATATTCACCAGTTGTCTGTCACCCATAACACAAGTATTAAGTTACTTACTTTGGGGACGGACGACCGTGTGTGTAAGTGTCCCATACATTTATTTATTTATTTCCAGTGGCCACGCGGTTATTTTGCGTAGTGGCGGTGCTTGCCAGCGCCTCCGCCTTCTCAATATCATTGAGACAAAATCCGGAGACACTGTGCATCGGCCAGGAGAATTTCCTACGCATCGCCAACATAGAGAACTGTGTACACTACTACCAATGCTACGCCGGACGGTCTTACCTAATGCAATGTCCCTTGGAAACGTGGTTCAATGAGGAACAACAGGTATTGCGATATATGTAATTCCTTATATTATAAATTCCTAGTCCTTTTGATGGTTAAGATAGACGTCGATATCCCTGAAGTAAAATATATATACTGAAGTTTTTTAAAAACTTAGTGTGAATCTTCGGTTCGAAGCTATAGCAAACTAAAATTTATATAAAAAAGCCGTGTGGTATCCGGCTGAGTAGAATAGTACCACCATCATTTCTTACCGAGGTGTCGTAAAATTCGACTAAGGTAAGTCGACCCGCCGAGTGGTATCCGGCTGAGTAGAATTGACCAACCTCATTTCTTATCGAGGTATCAAAAGGCGACTAAGGTAAGGTGACCCATCGTGTGGTATTCGGTTTAGTAGAATAGACCACTCTCTTTCTTACCGAGGTGTCGTAAAATACGACAAAGGTAAGTTGACGTCAGGCAGGAGGCCGGGCGTAAAAAGGCAGCCAAATCATGGGCATGTTTATAGCATGTTGTGCCGACCCCACTTAGAGTGGGATAAGGGCAGGAAGATGATGATAGCTGATTTTAAATTCCTAGTCTTTTTGATGGTTAAGATAGACGTCGATATCCCAGAAGTAAAATATAGATACTGAAGGAGTTTTTTTTTTAACTTTGTGTGAACCTTCAGTTCGAAGCTATAGCAAACTAAAATTTATGCAAATATTTAGCTTATAACTAAGTATATAGAGATTTTTTTTATATATCTTCCTATTCTTCTACATATGTAATTAAATTATTTATTTTTACTATTAGGCCACCTATATCTTCTTTTCAAAAGGTTAATCTTTTGTAATCTTTTAGGTTAATCTTTTATTTTTATAATAGAAATTATATTTTTTTAATAGCCTTTTTTGCTTAATTTTAATAAAACATTAAAAATTTCATTACTAAATAATAACAAATTCTATTCTTGTCTGTTCACAACGATAAGGTTTGTGATCGCTCCACACCACCAGAAAGATGTCGTCAGCCTGAAATAGAACCAGAACCCGAGCCCGAACCGGAACCGGAACCTGAGCCGGAACCCGAGCCGGAACCTGAGCCAGAACCCGAGCCGGAGCCCGAACCGGAACCGGAGCCAGAACCCGAAGAGGAACCTGAGCCGGAGCCCGAGGCTGAACCTGAACAACAACAAGAATCTGACCCAGAAGAAGATTTAGAGGGAAATGAAGAGCAACAAAACGAAGAAGCAGAAAACGACGAGGAAGCAGAAAACGACGAAGAAACAGAAAATGACGAAGAAACAGAACCAGAAAACAAACAAGACGCACAGGAAGAAAACGACGAGGACGAAGATTCAGAAAGTAATGAAGAACAAGAAGAGTCTGAACAAGATGATGAAGCTGATGAAACTCGCATCAGCAACAATCGGCAGCTATCTTCTGATAGACAGCACCACGGACATGGTCAACATCATGGACATGGGCACCATGGACACCATTATCACCCATGGCATCACGACAAACCTTGCCAACACGAACAAAATGTCGACAGTGAAGGATCTGGAGAAAGTGTAGACGAAGATCAGCCAGGCGAATGGGCTTTGGGCGAAGATAACAATGTGATAGAAGAAAGTGATGCTAATGAATTATTGACCGAGGAAGAAACAAAACAAAGGAGTCGAAGATCTGCAATGAAACAAAACGAAGATGATGATGATGATGATGATGATGACGATGAGGATGATGATGATTATGACGAGGATGAATTTAAAAGAAGTTTAAAACGGTCAACTAGATCACTAAGACAAAATGAAAATGATGGTGACGATGTGGATGATGAAGAGGAAATTGAGGATGATAAGAAGAAATTAAAACAGTCAGAAATTGATGACGAAGACGAAGAAGAAGATGACGAAGATGATGAGGATGAATCTAGAAGAAGTTTAAAACGGTCAACTAGATCACTAAGACAAAATGAAAATGAAGGTGACGACTCAGATGATGATGAAGAGGAAATTGAGGAAGATAAGAAGAAATTAAAACAGTCAGAAATTGATGACGAGGATGACGAAGATGACGAGGAAGAAAAATTGAAACGATTGCGGAGATCAGTGAGACAGAATGAAGATGAAAATGATGATGAGGCTGAAGCACAAGAAATTGATGAAGAACTTGGAGAAGATATCAATAAATTCTTCAAGAAACTTTTTAGAGGGTATGCATAAGGCATTGGTGTTTTCATTTCAAAAGCATCTCCTATAGGAGTGCCAGCTTGAAATGTAGTAGGCAGTAGATTATTTGTGTTGAAAAATTAGATATAAGTGTTGCGAGTAGTATTCACTTTGTGCAATTTTGTAAATAGCCTGACGCGAATGTACATTAAACTAATAACGAAATTTGATTTGTTTTATTTTGTTGGTGCTGGTGCTGGTGGCAGGGACAGGGTACCGTTGTACACATTGCCTCTATCCCCGCCAGCAGTAGCTCTATACCCCGAAGAGCGCCACCTCCGGGTCGGGACCTCACTAAACAGTAGCCCCTCCCTCCGCTAATCGATGCATCGGGAGCACCAGATGCATCGACCGCCTCGGGGACCTAATTCCACCGAGCGTCCGATAAATCCCGTTCGAAACGCTCGGATGTCCCCGTTAGGGCGGCATGCGACGGACTTCGGCAAGTCGCCTGCGCCCCGCTCGCCTGCGGCGGATTCGATCAAAAGATTCGACTTCCCGGATCCGCTCCGCCGCCTCATTTTTATTTCATGACTAAAGTGATAAGTGAAGGATCTTAATTTATTAAAATCTGAGCAAACCTGTAGATAAGTAACGTCAATGGCATTATAGAGATCTTAAACATAGAGGAGCCATAGGCTGGCCAGTAAATGTCACAATAAATAAAGAGAGGCAGGATAAAACTCGTACACTTCATCACACATAAAAAACACAAATTGTCTAATCACACCTAAAAAAAGAAAGGCAGATAGATAAACCTTGATTTTCTCGCTCTTTATTTAAATATTGCACATTTTAGGCTGACCTCACACGACCCATAAACCACCCTCTTTCTTACCGAGATGTCGTAAAATATGACTAAGGTAAGCTGACGTCAGCAGGCGGCCGTAAAATACGAAGCCAAATCATGTGACATGTTTATAACATGTTGTGCCGACCCCACTCAGAGCGGGATAACGGCAGGAGAATGATGATCTCGATACGAAAAATACCATTCGGTGATTGATCCATTTTGACGCGAAACAATCTCCCTGTTTCCCTTTTAAAAAAACACGCATTTAAGATACGGGTAGAGTTTTTTCACAGGGATGCAATGTAGGAAGTATTTCGAAAATGGATTCCACACGACTCTCTTTGCGCCATTAAAATGCAATGCCAAATTTCGGTACCCAATTTAACGAAAAAAATCTTGTTCATAAAACCATTTATGTTTCTTAAATAAACAATTCAACTTTTTAATATTAAAAGTTATGTATTTTACATAGGGCATAAGAATTTTAAAAAGGTTAGGATAGGGCACATAAAAGTTGGGAAACACTGTACTAGCTTTCACTTCCTGCTTGGGTATATTCCCAATGTGAAAACAATGGATTTAAAACTTGGAACACTTGAAGGTTTACGTATGTGTGAATTAAAAACAATTATGATTTCAAATTTTAGCAATTTATTACATCATATTATTATACAAAATAAATCTCAAATACAATAATAATTATAGTATAAGTAACACAACCAAAGCAAAACGTTAAACATTGGATTTGAGAGATACGTTTATGTCACGGTAGGCCCGTATAGCATCGGCCGTAAATGCATAATATATAGGTTATTTTGTTTTCCTAAGTACGTTAACTATATGACTTGATAGTTAAAACATTTTCTACTCATTGGCAGTAAATCCCATAACACTGGCACCGTTTGCTGACAAGATGCTTTGTAGTTAAACGTCACAAATATATCATAAGATTGTTTTAGCCCGTCTATGTAATACACGCTACACATATTATATATAATGTCATTTTTATGCAAAACAATTTATATGGATGGACTGTTGTGCTATTTAGGTATTTTCAAATAAGTTGTCAATTTTATTTTCATCTGTCTTTGATTGTTTTAGGAATTGTATGTAATAAATTAAATACTTTACTAACTTTTTAGCGTGTAGTCACATTAGGGAAAAAATACCAGAATTAAAAAATTCACCGTGCGCCCGAAATATCAAGCTAAAATACATATTGTAGCTAAAATAGTTACAAAAATAAATATCTAAAATTGTAGACAACATGGCGACAGCGTTTCTTATTAATTGGGTCTCATTTCAACGCATAGGATTAAATTAAAAAATAAATACTTCGGATATACAAATACTCTTAGATTAAGTATAAAATCGAATACAAAATATCAACCTAATCTAAGAGGAAATTATCGAAATAATTTAAAAAACGATTATTTGTAAAACAAAATTTAAAAAGAAGCATTTTATCAGTGGAAATCAATTGCTAAGTCGGTTCGCTTTTATACTCAAGCACCCACTTTGGAACCATAAAAAAATATACACGATAAAAAATTGTATATTTGTAACGTACAAGATATTTAGGTGCAAGTCAACAATTTGATCAAAATGGTCCACCTAACTCTCGGTAAAAAATGTAGCTAATG
The DNA here is from genome assembly GCA_029227775.1 of Morpho helenor. Taxonomy (NCBI): domain Eukaryota; kingdom Metazoa; phylum Arthropoda; class Insecta; order Lepidoptera; family Nymphalidae; genus Morpho; species Morpho helenor. The sequence continues at coordinate 4,478,718 of JARGCU010000032.1, read as the reverse complement.
AGTAGATAAGATATGTGATGTGTTAAATGTATAGAACTTCTGTGACGCGAAAGCACGTACAAAGGCCCCGTAGAGCACGCAAGTCGGTATCACGTAAGCAGATATCACATGAGGGTATTTGTACAAATTTCGATCGTCACAGACTATAAAAGCCTACCCTAAAGCGTATAAAATAGAAGTATCTGTTATCTAGCGATTTAAAAAACATTTATTTCGACCAGATACTCGTTAACACTAAGAATATTTCGCGTTCGGTTTATCAAAACTTAACGTGGTCATTTTTCAATAATACAGAACGCGAAATACAAAAATATCACTTTTAGTACACATTGCAACTTTGTCATATCCATGCGTTTATTATTCAATATTTAAAAAATGAAAATACGTCTAAAATGCTTAGTATATGTTACAAATAATTATAAAAGTATGGATGCGGTTACAAGGGAGAAAAAAAATGAAAAAGATTATTTAAATAAATAAACAAACAAAACGACTATATACAAAAAAAGATACAATATTCACCGTGCCATGGATGCGACAAACAACAACTTTGGATACAATTCCGAACTTCAAATCCTATGGCTCCGCGCCTACACTACGACTGTTACACGAAAATATCACGTGAACGAATACATAAGTTACAACTTTATTGTTAGTATAAATTGTTTCATCGCTACAAATTTAAAGCGTGCTTAATGTATATCAAATCCGTTTCGACATCATTCAGTAAAAAAGTACGAAATAGCTGTTACTTTGCATCTCAAATAGAATTAGAGCGGCCTGTTTGTAAATTCGCTAAATTTCATAAAAACGAAAAGGTAAAAAAATACTGCAGAAATATACCAATATACATTTTTTTAATATATCGTGAAAAAACCTTATTATTGAAGAATGACCCAAAAGAAATGAAATTGAAAAGTTAAAGTATTAATATAACGGATTAATAATTTACGTATAACATTATGATTACAATATGATTCAGCGGGCGCTTTAAATTTATTTGAGACGCATTGTAGTTGTACAAAAATCTACACTATCCTTGACTCCGGCTCGTAGGACCATAAAGCGGCACACGAGGTCGGCGACATTCCAGTCGCTTTGGTGGGTCTCAGCACAAAATGGCCGATGGGTCAAAACAGACCGACATCCTTCTTCATATTGGTCTGTTTCCAAGCTGGTAGCACGGAAAACTCTTCTTTGGTCATACCGAATGCCTCCTGGACAAAAATTAAAAGGAACTATTTACCTCAAGAGCTTTATGTAAGATATTATAACAATTATTAATTTTTTAAAAATTTCAATAATTTTTTGCATTTTTTATTCATCAAAACTCCTTAACGTATACTTATATAACTTATAATTTTTACACTTTTTCCCTCATGTTTTCTTTTAAACCAAAAATTTCCTCGTTAGTTCACCCTTACTGCTTATATATTACCTAATTTTTCTTAGAAAAGTACTTTTCTCTAAGAGTGTCTAATGGAGGCACGTTAAGGGGATAAATCGCCCTTGCAGAGATAAGGTGGCCTACTGCCCAATATTCCTTTACTTTGTTTTTAGATGTTTATTTTAGTACAAGAAAAGAGTAAATAGAAACCAGTAACTGTAAATATTGAATAAATACAGGAGAAATAAAAACTAGGTCTTGTGTTTCACTAAGTATTTAAAATTAAAACTCAATATGTAATGCAAATATGAAATTGAAAAAGATATGAAATTATTTTTTAAAAGGCCGTGTGGTATCATTTCTTACCCAGGTGTCGTAAAAGGCGACTAAGGTAAGTTGACCCACCGCGTGGTATCCGATCGAGTAGAATAGACCACCCTCATATCTTACCGAGGTGTCGTAAAAGGCACCTAAGGTAAGTTGACCCACCGTGTGGTATCCGGTTTAGTAGAATAGACCACCCTCTTTCTTACCGAGGTGTCGTAAAATACGACTAAGATAAGTTGGCGTCTGGCAGGCCGGTCGTAAAAACGCAGCCAAATCATGTGACAGCATGTTTATAACATGTTGTACCGACCCCACTTAAAGTGGGATAAGGGCAGGAGGATGATAATAAATATAACCTTTACGAATAACAGTCTGTATAAGAGAGATAAATCTTCTGTGAGTCTCAGGTATCATTATATGTTACTTATAATAACTATTCCTAACTAATAATACATAGGGACAGTGTAATATGTACGCTAGAACAGAGCTAAAGCCAGCGAAACAGGTAATTTTTTAGAATTAGGCGTTACTTTGCGGAGATCCATAATACAAAAGTAATAATAAAATTATTTTCATCGCGGATTATAGCAAAATAATTTAATTATTACTTTTGTAGCGAAACAGGTATTTGGAAAATTTATCTGACCAGGAAGTCAGGCGAAGACAGATGCCTCTCCAAGTGGTGAGGATCTACGTGGTCGGGCAACGGTCGCCGCTGTAAGGCAGCTAGAGGTAGGACAGCATCGCAACTCGTCAGTCGCGATAGTTCTACCGCACCGCTGACGACCTCACCCGCTTTGTACCCGTGCTGCAATGTACAGTGACCGTGCGGTATAAACAGTGTGCAAGCAAAGCCTTTAACCTTAAATTACATACCATTAACGCTAATGCTACAATAATGCTATTTATTAGTAACTGGTTGACCGAAGCTTTTTTACAAAAAAGAATAATTTATAGAATTAGGCGTTACTTTGCGGAGGTCCATAATACAAAATTAATGAGAATATTATTTTGCTATAATCCGCTATAAAAGAAAATATATGTAATGCTAAATGTAGAGTGTACTATTCGTTCTCATACCTGATACATGCAGAATTTGTAAAAACTCATGCACTACGCGATACCGATGACATAACAATACACAAGCACTGCACACATTCACCACCACAATTTCAACAATTGTTTCGCCCCGTAACCGAAGCATCGTCAGGAGATAGACTCCACGACAAAATAAGCTTTGCGATCCATGACAGAATCGTGTCATCGGTGTCGGGTAGTGCATGAGTTCTTACAAATTCTGCACTTATCAGGTATGAGAACGAATAGTACATTCTACATCTAGCACTACATATATTTACTTTTATCGCGGATTACAGCAAAATAATATTCTCACTACTTTTGAAAACAAAAGAAACTTAAAAAAATGAAAAAAAATTTATTTATTTATTTATAAAACTTTATTGCACATTCCACAATAAAATATAAAAACAGAAACAAAATAGGGATATCAAACATTTAAGGCGTGCAAAGGCGGCCTTATTGCTATAAGCAATCTCTTACAGGCAACCTTTATAGAGTAGTTATTCGCAGGAGCGTGGGAGGGTGCATAAACAATATTAGTATATATACATATACTAAATACGAATATACTTAAATAATCAAAAATAAATAAATAAAGCATTTGAAATATACTACTTATATACAAATAAGATAAATATAATATAATAAATATACATACACAAATATTAAATTAATTAAATATACAAAAATATTATGTAGTTAAGGATTGATCTTAGGTATTTACATTACTCGAGACTGCCCGTCCCCCGAATAAACTACGCTGACTTGATAGTTCATGGCAAAAATTCAATTCAATATCAATTTTAATATTTTTGCCCAAAATAGGGATAAAACGATTTTTTATATTAAACCTAGCTAGAACGATTTTTCTCCCCCAAAACTCGCTACATGCTGAATTTCAGGAAAATCGTTGGAGCCGTTTCCGAGATTCCGAATATATATATACAAACATACAAGATTAAGTCTTGTTGACAACAGTGCTGCTAGATACAAATATCGTTCCTGGTTGAGGCCGCAACCGTTCAGGCATGGGTGGCAGGGCCCACGAGTGGGTGTGTTGCCGCGGAGGTTGAAGACCTCCAGCGGCGAATGTCGCTCATCTGCGACGCCAGCATGCCGAGGGTGCGTGGCACAGGGCCGGCATGCAGGGTGTATTGGTGGTCTGAGGAGCTGGCGCGGCTGCGTGAACAGTGCGTAGCCGTGCGCCGCCAGTACACTCGATACAGACGTCGTAGGCGACGCGACATTGAGGAGGAGAGGCGCCGCTACGAGGCATATAAGGCTGTCCGCGTCTCCTTGCGGACGGCCATTGCTGAGGCCAAGGACAGGGCCCACAGGGAGCAGGTCGAAGAGCTCAATCGGAATCCGTGGGGGAGGCCATATATAGCGGCACGAAAGAAACTTCGTGCCCGCGCCCCTCCCCTTACCGAGAGTCTTCGGCCGGATCTCTTGGAAGCCATTGTGGAAGCCCTGTTCCCGCAGGGAGCCGAAGTTCAGCCGCCTCGTATGGCGCCTCTTCAGGAAGAGGAAGACACTGTGTCAGGTGCGCCGGAGGTGTCGGAGTGGGAATTAGCGGGGGCGGTGAGTCGCATGAAGGCGAAAAACACCGCTCCTGGTCCTGACGGCATCCCTGGGCGCGCCTGGGCTCTTGCCCTGGGCCCGTTGGAGTCAGGACTCAGGGCGACGTACAGTGCCTGCCTCGAGCAGGGATTGTTTCCCCGTAGGTGGAAAACGGGGAAACTAGTCCTGCTCAGGAAAGAGGGAAGACCGGCTGATACACCCTCCGCTTATCGGCCGATCGTTTTGCTGGATGAGGCAGGAAAGTTGCTTGAACGCATCGTAGCTTCCCGCATAGTCCAGCACCTTCAGGAGGTAGGGCCCGACCTCAGTCGCCTCCAGTGCGGATTCCGTCGGGGCAAGTCCACCCTCGACTGCATCGAGGGTGTGAGAGTCCTGGCGGAGGAGGCGACTACCCGGGGCGAGGTGGTGTTAGCGGTGTCGTTGGACATCGCCAATGCATTCAATACCTTGCCTTGGGAAGTGATCAAGGAGGCCCTACGCTTCCACCGTATCCCCTTGTACCTGCAGCGTGTGGTCAGTAACTATCTGGCTGATCGCGCTGTTAGGTACCCGACGGTTGGGGGTGGGTGGAAGGAGCGGAGGATGTCGTGCGGTGTTCCACAGGGGTCGGTTCTTGGCCCCCTCCTGTGGAACATCGGCTACGACTGGGTGCTGCGCGGGCAAATGCTTCCGGGGGTGCGACTGTTCTGCTACGCAGACGACACCCTCGTGACTGCTCGCGCGAGCACCCACCGGGAAGCCCGAGTGCTGGCGACCGCGGCTACGGCTCACGTTGTGGCCCGGATTCGCCGGCTGGGACTGGGGGTGGCCTTGGAGAAATCCGAGGTCATTTGCTTCCACAGGCCTCGGATGGCGACCCCAGTGGGCTCCCGGTTGGTGGTGGGCGGGACGTCCATCGAAATCTCGGGTACTTTACAGTACCTGGGATTGCTCCTCGACAGCCGATGGACGTTCGAGGCTCACTTCCGGCGGCTCGCCCCTAAGTTAACGGCGACCGCCGGGGCCCTGAGCAGGCTCCTTCCAAATTTGGGAGGGCCTAATGCAGGCTGCCGGCGCCTATACGCCGGGGTGGTTCGGTCGATGGCCCTGTACGGCGCTCCCATATGGGCGGGGCGGCTGACCGCGAGATCCTTGCCCCTGCTGCGCAGGGCGCAGAGGATCATGGCGGTCAGACTTGTGCGGGGCTACCGGACCATCTCCGGCGAGGCGGCCTGCGCCTTGGCCGGGTCCCCTCCGTGGGACCTAGAGGCTGAGGTGCTAGCTCAGGCCTACCACCGTAGAGTTGAAGCCCGTTCATCGGGGGGACACTCAGCGGTGGTAGAGGTGGACTGGCGAAGGGCAGCTCAGGAGGAGCTCCTCCGCCAGTGGAGGCGGCGGCTTGAATCGCCCAGTGCAGGAGCCTGGACGATTTCGGCCATCCAGCCCATTCTCCAGGGCTGGGTCGCCAGGAGGCATGGGGTCCTCACCTTCCGCCTGACGCAGGTACTTTCCGGACATGGTTGTTTCGGGAGGTATCTGTGGCGGGTGGCCCAGCGCGAAGCGACTGGTGAGTGCCACGAGTGCGGCGCCGAGTTCGACACGGCGCTGCACACGCTTGCAGACTGCCCAGCTTGGGCAGTTCAGCGGGCGAAGCTCGTGGCAGAGGTGGGGCACGATCTCTCCCTGCCCACCGTGGTTCGTGCCATGGTGGACAGGGAGGAATCGTGGGCAGCGATGGCCTCCTTCTGCGAGGACGTTATCTCGCGGAAGGAGGCGGCGGGGCGGATCCGGGAAGTCGAGTCCTTGGATCCGATCCGCGCAGGCGACTCGCCGAAGTCCGTCGCATGCCGCCCTAACGGGGACCTCCGAGCGATCCGAACGGGGTTCATCGGACGCTCGCTGGAGTTAGGTCCCCGAGGCGGTCGATGCATCTGGTGCTCCCGATGCATCGATTAGCGGAGGGAGGGGCCACTGTTTAGAGAGGCCCCGACCCGGAGGTGGCGCTCTCCGGGGTACAGAGCTGCTGCTGGCGGGGATGGGGGGCAATGTCTTCATAGGTACCCTGTCCCCGCCACCAGCAGCGTGGTGGAGCACTGTCAGGTTTTTAGTCGGTGAGAGTCCGACATACCCGCCGCTCGTCCCCGTCGGGCGGTGACGACCCATAATGGGTTTAAGGGTTTAATTATGTCAAGTAATGGACGAACATTGCGTGAAAAGAGAGAGAAATTCAATACATTTTATAGTTCTTATCGTTCTCTCTATATTTGTATAATTGACAGCGAAAAATTATGTATTCAGGACATGGATTTTAATAGTCATAAAATACAAAGGCCATTTTTTGACAGTCTCTGTCATTTTAAGACGTGAAGACAACTCTTCGAAGAGAAAAAGAGGCATTTTTTATTTATAAATAAAACACGCGAACCAAGAAAGTTTTAAACCTGGGATCGATTCCCCCATGATGTTTTTTATTGCATTTTTTATATCTTTTAAAAAATTACCGAGCAAGGCTCGATCACTTAGGTACTTCTATTTAATTAATACTTATAGCCGCCATTACCTTAATTAAAACAAGTCTTGTATACATTTAACATTCAAACAATTCATTAAAAATCTTATTCGATTATCAGCCCAGTACCAAAACACCCTGACTAAATACTAGAGTTATTAAATCATATAATATATGTACAGTAGTGTGGGAATGGAACGTTAGTGTGACGCATGGAAAGGAACGGTGAAGCGTGTGAGCGAGAGGAATGTAAGTGTGCGAGGGAGAAGGAAAAAAGATGGAAGACGGATATACGAAGGTGATTAGGCTATACACTGTCCATTATATTAACCATCTTTTGACAGATTGACGATAGTGATGTCCTAAAGATTCTCGTATGCGATACCATTCCGATTATAGTACCTACTATCATTAATCGAATTACGTACCTAAGTAATTCGATTAATGATAACCTACGTAAACTAGATTACTACTTGAGAAAAGAAATTCCAACTTTGAGAAAACTTATTGTTTCTTTGAAAAGAAGTGGTCTATTTCATGGTGAAAAATCTTCTTTGGTCAAAGTTTTGAACACAATTGGCTTTTCATATAAAAAGTTAAATAAAAGAAAATTATTAATGGAACGCACAGATATAGCTATAGCACGTTGTGATTTTTTAAGAGAGGCAAAGAAAATACAAGATTGGGCAAATATTGTTTTCACGGATGAAACATGGCTCAACGCTAACCACACACTATCTCGTTTCTGGACTGATGATACTGCTGATTCCACTTCCTCAGTACCAATGGGAAAAGGTGAGCGCCTAATCATTTGCCATGCAGGTACAGCAAAAGGATTTGTACAAGACGCACTGTTGGCATTTAAATCGAAGAAATCAAATGACTACCACGAAGAGATGAATGCAAATGTGTATGAAGAGTGGTTCAAAAAAATGCTCATTTCATTGGAAGAACCATCAATAATTTTTATTGATAATGCGCCCTACCACTCCCGTCAAATTGACAAAATGCCAACACAGGCTAATAAAAAGCATGAAATAATTAATTGGCTTCGGGACAATGGAGAAAATGTGGACGACTCAATGTTAAAAGTTGAATTAATAAAAATATTAAAAACCAAAAAGAGAGCAAAACGCTATGTAATCAATGAAATGGCAGCAGAATATGGCCATACTGTTCTTCGGATTCCTCCATACCACTGCCAGTACAACGCAATAGAACTTATATGGGCACAAGTAAAAGGGCATGCTGCGAGATGCAATACAAGCCCCCCATTCACAGCGAATAAAATGTTGCAATTGCTAAAAAATGCTTGCACCCACGTAACGGCCGAGAACTGGGCAAGTGTGGTGGAAAGAACTAAAAGAGTAATATTCTCTGATTGGGAACGTGATATTGCGTTTGATAATATATTATCTACACAAGAGCTAATAATAACTGCTACTGAAGACTCCTCATCGGAGGAGTCTAGTGTTGATTATCATTCCGACGACTCGTGCTAATAAAATAAATTAAAATATCCTGATTGTTTTATTTGTATTCATGTATTAACTAAGAAGAAAGTAAAACTTTATATAATGTTATTAAATGTCTTTTAATACTCGTAACATCGATTTCTACCGATTATTTTTAATCTGTGGCATAATCGTAGAAACCATTATGTGTGACATCACTAAGTGGGCGGTACCCATCCATAAAGTACAAATATTATTTGTATGATATTTGTACGTAAGCAATACAAAACTTAATGAGCGTGAGCTGTCAAAAGACTGATAATATGATGGACGCAGTATAGGACGAAATAATTTATAGAATTAGGAAGTAGAATTTTTTTAGTAGAATTATAGTTACTTTGCGGAGGTCCATAATACAAAAGTAATGAGAATATTATTTTGCTATAATCCGCGATAAAAGGAAATATATGTAATGCTAGATGTAGAGTGTAGTATTCGTTCTCATACCTGATACATGCAGAATTTGTAAGAACTCATGTACTAAGCGATACCGATGAAATAACAATACACAAGCACTGCACACATTCACCATCACAATCTCAACAATTGTTTCGCCCCGTAACCGAAGCATCGTCAGGAGATAGACTCCACGACAAAATCGCAAAGCTTTGCGATCCACGACAGAATCGTGTCATCGGTGTCGGGTAGTGCATGAGTTCTTACAAATTCTGCATATATAAGGTATGAGAACGAACAGTTCTCTACATTTAGCATTACATATATTTTCTTTTATCGCGGATTATAGCAAAATAATATTCTCATTACTTTAAAAAAAAAGAAACTTAAAAAAAAAGAAAAAAATAATTATGCAATTGAGGATCGATCCTAGGTATTTACATTTCTCGACACTGCCCGTTCCCCGAATAAGCTACGCTGACTTGACAGTTCATGGCAAAAATTGAATTCAATATAAATTTTAGTATCTTTTAATGCCCAAAACAGGGATAAAACGATTTTTTTTTTTAAAACCTAGCTCAACAATTGTTTCGCCCCGTAACCGTGTTGAGATTGTGGTGGTGAATGTGTGCAGTGCTTGTGTATTGTTGTGTCATCGGTGTCGGGTAGTGCATGAGTTCTTACAAATTTTGCATGCATCAGGTATGAGAACGATTAGTACACTCTACATTTAGCATTACATATATTTCCTTTTATCGCGGATTATAGCAAAATAATATTCTTATTACTTTTGTACTAGGACGAAATATTAAATAAAATCAGTGTTAAAAAGCAATAGTGTTTTAACTTCAAACAAATTCCCACAGCAGTATGCCATTGTTTATATGAACGAACAAATTCCCAAAGCAGTATGCATTTGTTTATATGAACGAACAAATTCCCAAAGCAGTATGCCATTTGTTTATATGAACGAACAAATTCCCAAAGCAGTATGCCATTGTTTATATGAACGAACAAATTCCCAAAGCAGTATGCATTTGTTTATATGAACGAACAAATTCCCAAAGCAGTATGCCACTGTTTATATGAACATACAAATTCCCACAGCAGTATGCCATTGTTTATATGAACGAACAAATTCCCAAAGCAGTATGCCATTGTTTATATGAACGAACAAATTCCCACAGCAGTATGCCATTGTTTATATGAACGAACAAATTCCCACAGCAGTATGCCATTGTTTATATGAACGAACAAATTCCCACAGCAGTGTGCCATTGTTTATATGAACGAACAAATTCCCAAAGCAGTATGCATTTGTTTATATGAACGAACAAATTCCCACAGCAGTACGCCATTGTTTATATGAATGTACTTACGGCGATGTTAGCCTCAGCGGCTTCATCGTGCTCGGCCCACGTGTCGAAGAGCGCGGTGAAGGCGTGTGGCTCGAGGCCCGCCGCGACGACGCGCACGTCGGGCCGCGTGGGCCGCGACACGCGCCAGTACGCGTCCGCGGTGCGCAGCGCGGCCGCACGCATCGCTTGCCAACGTGCCGCGAACGCACCTACACCTGTCATTGCAAATATTATTTTGGTTATTTTAATTCAATTTTATTTATTTATGTACCATAATAGGTCAATTCGTTATCCTGATAAGATATTGATAAACAAGTGTTGTAGTGCTTTATACAAAAAAAAATGCATATTATAATTATATAATAAGTTACCAACAGACCTTCGAAACCTAACTTCAAAAGTGTTAAAGAAAAAACTTAAGGTATGGCTGTTGGACAAAATCTATTATGATATTAAAGAATATCTAAATTAATACTATTATAAAGTTGTACACAAGTATCACACGTATCACACCTACCACCACAACCTGAATTTTATTGTATTGCTACTTATAAATCATTTCTTAAATTTATTATTCTATATAACCAACACATGACATACATTTTATATCATTGACATACCTATTTTATAACTGTTTTTTGAATTTAATTTTAACATGTTGTAATTAGATAATTTTATTGTGAGCTTTATTTTATTGACATTATGAAACTAAAATCTTAAATATAATTGAAATCAAAATTTGCATGCTGTGTAACAGTAGAATATGTTTGTGGCTTTTAAAATGATAACAGAATATGATAACTCATATTCTTGCAAATAAAGGATTATTATTATTATTATTATTATAAAAAATGTTGGAAAAAAAACATTATTGGTAAAAAAAGTGTACAAAGGTCAACTTATCCCTATGATAGAGATCTCTGCCAGCTAACCTACGAAGTGAGACAATTTATATTAAGGAAAATGGTACGCAAATATCAAACATTATGAATTAGAATTACCTACTAATAATTTCCTAATTTAACAATAAAAATAAAATAAATATATAATATATTTACAAATAAATAAATATATATACATACACACTATATATAATACAAAGTATAATATAAACTTATAATATAAATTTTTGTTTCAATATAAACTCTCACTATACGTTGAGAGTTTTAACATTTAAAAAGAGGCTGATACAGAAAACCTACTATACTCTTGAAGATTATTTAGATGATAAGAATGTGTAGATATAGCTTCTTTAAACCTGTACAAGACAGTACCGACTTAATGTAAATAGTATTAAGAATTATATTTTTAAAAGAGCAACCGCCGAGTTTCTTGCTGGCTCTTCTTGGTAGGAACAGCTTTCCCAGCCAGCAGTAGAGTTGACGATTCAAAAGCACTTGTTTACAAGTTTATTTGAATAAAGAATATTTTGAATTTGAATTTTAAGTGTACACTATTATACAAATTTCCACTATTTAGATATTATGGTTTCTAGTACATTCAGATAGTAGAATCTTTGAAAGCCTGAAAAAGCTGACCAAGTAAACTCTTACAGGCCTACCACTTCAATCACCAAAGCTTTAATTGCTAACTGACTGACTGCCAACTGACTGGACAGAAAAACGTGGAAAAGCAAAGTGCAGAAAGTGATCAGCAATAATAATTCCGTCTAGACACGACCTTCAAATGAAGATATCGACTAACAAGAAGATAGTATGGAATTTCTTTCAGAAAATGCGGACATATTTTTGTATTGTTACGCAGATAATCTACTCTAAGCTTTTCTTACATAGATTTTACTCATCGGTTTTCATCTTATGATTATAGAAAAATAATTCAGTTTGTACTATATACGGCTATTTCATAAAATATTTAAATTTTTAGTAACATTAAGAACAATACAAGTCTTATCTTGGTAGAAAGTACCTACCGGCAAGTGTTTTTGATATTAAAACGGAATAAAGGAAATGGAAGATATTTAGCGTGGAATAAAAATTTTATTACCGGTATTCCTCTCAGCGGGTTCGAGCTCGCCATCTTCTCCACGTGGCCACCAGCCCTGCCACACCCACACAGAGGCACCGTCGTCCAGCATGAACAAAGCTGTACATGGAAAAAGAAGAAATTCTCTTAGTTATGAAACGAATTTTTGTATGAATGTATTAATATCATAACGAGTAATGCATATCTATACTTATATTATAGAGGAAAAATTTGAATGTATGTATGTAATGTTTTCACACAAAAGTCCTGGGATAGTTCTCTCTGGAGGACATTTAATGAAATACAATTAAGTAAACATTGTAAATTTCTATTTTAAGTATTAACCTAGGCTAAGTAATTTTGTAACTAACACTATGGACACAGTGTCTGAAATAAAGATAATAATAATGTACAAAATTAGGCATAAAAATCTGTCATCACATGCGCTGCGGAAACTATTGGCGATATATTTAACAAAAATAAATCTACAGTCCGACTTAGTAGACTTTCCAATGCCAATGAGAACGGTATGTACGTGGGCGAAACCGCGGGATATTACTAGTGAAATATAAATTGAGTCGGTATAATACTGATATGAGGATAACAAACTTCTTATCGGGAATTTATCTGAAACTTCGTATCGGGAAAATGAAAAAGGTGAACAGTGGTTTGGCTGCTGTCATCTCATAGGAAACCTGTTCTATCCATTCATAAGTGAGATGGGAGGCAATCTCGAAATAAAAGGAATCTTGCAAGTAAAAAAGGTGGAAGGATCCACCGTGGATCAATCCAAACTTTGCTTAGTCTTAGTCGTCTCTAACTAAATGATAATACTAGCCCCATGACAACAATAAAAATAATATTTTAGCTTATCGCGTCTTATTATAACGTTACTATAAAGATTCAAAAGGGCTTTGATTTCCAACTTACCTGGTTGTGAAGCCGAATACAGCTCCTTTTGTTCAAAAGGAAAGGGTGTCGCCAGATTTTCATGGCGCAGCGGCGACAACACCTCATTGGCTTCAAACTGACCTCCCAGGTCCGTGAAGTGAAACAGTCTAGGGGTAACATCCCCTCCACAATCCCTCCCTCCGTTCAGAACAGAATTGTAGTATTGCTTGTTAGTGACGCCCAATGCATCGAGGAACTCCTTTAATTCCTCGCCCTCCTTAATTTCACAGATCGTAGCATTTTCATTTCCAAATAAGTAACTCTGTCGAGCTACCAACTTGTTCGCCAATTCAGCCGCCAACTGTTTCGTATGCTTCATACTACGCGATCCGTGCCAAACGTAAGTACACCGTTTCTCTGTATCGACAAGAATCAACGACCCTCGACTACGCAGCTGTCGTACCGAACATGGTACTTGTAACAGATAAGCTTCATTGGAAATATTGCCCCGAGTCACGAACAATCGGTATCGACTCCTGTCTGTTCCTTTCTTGCCCTGGTGGATGACCAATTTTCCTTGGAAGAGATTCAAAAATGCAGGCGGTTCGTTGCCCTGTGCTACTCTCACTTGGGGTCCCTTTTCCCTATCTAATTCTACGGTTAGTAAAGCGGCAGCACCTTTTTCGTTGGACGAAGCGTCTTTTCCCTGCCAGCAGAAATACGCACAACGATCTCTGCCAGTTAGATTGTGCTTTGATGGTTTCCCATTTAATTCTCGTCCCGTTACAGTGATCTGGTACTCCCATCTGATAATATAACTATCACCTGAGAAGAATTCACCAATTTCATCCTCATTTTCAACTTTTTGATAGTCGTACTCCTGTATGACCCACTTGCAGACAGACTTAGTTTTGATGTCGTAGTAACGCATGGATTCTTTATCGTAATAATGTGTTCCGCGACCAACGTGCGATCCTTCTAATATGAGATCGGGATCTTGGTATTCATTGGACCACATCTCTTCAGCATCACAAGGATTGATTTCAACACTGTTGGATTTATTTTCTTGAGGTTTGACCTTGATTACGCGTGTATAATCAGGCCAATCCAGGAATTTCTCTTTAAATAAAATAGTTTCCATGTGTTGAGTGACCTTGGACAATATGGCCCAATCTGGTCTGCTTGTTGCAGATTTAACTGTTGAATTAGATTCTTCTCTAGCGCCTTGATATGCAGCGGCATTAAGAGGATTTATATGGCATTCATCGTAATTATAACCCTCGTCAAATAGTTCTTGTGCTAATTGTGCTGCCCGTCTTCGGCTTTCCAAGGGTACGTTTTTTCCGTACCAAATATACATTTCTGAACCAAAGTCAAATACGATAACTTTGGATTGATGTAACATGGCAATCTTTGGTAGTTGGCCCCAATATTCTTTGATTGGCACTAATTCGTCGTCTAAGACTTCATAGCACATATTTGTTTGTACGATGCATGACTCGAAGATTTCATCCTCATCTGCTGAACCAGTTTCGGCCGGTTTGTATTCTTCGATTCCCTCGGTAACCCCGAGTAGAGACCAAAATTGGTTCCAATGTTTGTTTGAATAATTTTTGGTTTGCTCATCAATTTTTATTAATCCAGCCGTGTTCTTACAGCCGAGATCTTTTGTATTTTGTATATGTTGTGCGATGTCTGTGCTTCGGTTTCTAAACGAATGGAAAATTCATAATTAATTCTTAATTAATACACTGTTTCAGATTAAAGTGAAATCTTTATATACGCTTCAGAATAAATGTTTGTTATTATTTAAAATTGCACTAAAATAATTGTATACAAGTTTAATTCACAGGAAACGACACATTAAAATTATTGTACTTAAATATCTGAGTAAAATTGATGTTGTTTTAAATGATGTTCTACGACTGTTCAAAGATTGAATAGATATTTTGAAAAGCAAAAGTATTCTATACTCATTTTTTAGATATTTCATAAAGGTAGTATATTAATATTTACAGAGTAGTAGCACGTTTAACAACTAAAGAAGACCTAAAATATATTCTCAACAAAAAAATTATGGCATTACAAAAAAAAAAGGTTAATTACCTTTCAATAACATTGGCATATAGTCCAATGTATAAGAAGAGCTGGTCTGAAGTGACCAGTAGGAAACAGTCGCCGCGGTTCACGTTCGAATGAACAGGCTCTATAAGACGAGTCTATAACAAACAAATATTTTATTCAAATGTGTATAACTTGTTTAATTTAGTATATAAGTTGTTTATTTAATACCACGTTAACTTGTTTTGGGTCATATTTCTACCAACGCCGTGTGGTATCCGGCGACTAAGGTAAGTTGACCTACCGTGTGGTATCCGGTTTAGTCGAATAGACCACCCTCCTTCTTACCGAGGTGTCATAAAATACGACTAAGATAAGTGGATGTGGGGCAGGCGGCCGGTCGTAAAATACGTAGCCGAATCATGTGACAATATGTTTGTAACATGTTGTGCCGATCCCACTTAAGAGTGGGATAAGGATAAGGATGTGTATAACTTGTTTAATTTAGTGTATAAGTTGTTTAATTAATACCATGTTAACTTGTTTTGGGTCATATTTCTACCCACGCCGCGTGGTATCCGGCTGAATAGAATAGTACCACCCTCATTTCTTACCGAGGTGTCGTAAAAGGCGACTAAGGTAAGTCGACCCGCCGCGTGGTATCCGGCTAAGTAAAATGGATCACCCTCATTTCTTACCGAGGTGTCGTAAAAGGCGACTAAGGTAAGTTGACACACCGTGTGGTATCCGGTAAAGTAGAATAGATCACCCTCTTTCTTACCGAGGTGTCTAAAAAGGCGACTAAGGTAAGTTGATCCACTGGTTTAGTAGAATAGACCACCCTCTTTTTTACCGAGATGTCGTAAAATACGACTAAGGTAAGTTGACGTCAGGCAGGCGGCCGGTCGTAAAAGCGCAGCCAAATCATGTGACAGCATGTTTATAACATGTTGTGCCGACCCCACTTAGAGTGGGATAAGGGCAGGAAGATGATGATGATATATTCTCGTGTCCTTATCCCACTCTAAGTGAGGTCGACAAAACATGTTTTTTTCTTTCATTCTTTCCTATCATTTCTCAACCTAAGCCTCCGGGGAACACCCTAGCAGTATCAGTTACAATTTTTACTCATAAACATGTTGTAGTAAGGATCTAGCCAATATTTTTATAACCGGCCGCCTATCTGACGTCAACCTTTGTGAATAAATTCGGCCTACTATATCAGGTACGACAGCGGTGGACGGTACTATTCTACTCAGTGGGATACTACACGCCAGTGTTTTCTTACTTTACAAGAGATCTAGAATATCAGATAAGTTCAGTAAAGATATAGCTAGCTGTAAATATTACATAACTTATTTACAAGAATTGTCTATAGTTTCTAATTAGATATTAACCCACCTGCACTCGTCTCCGACCCTTCACCTGCAGTAACATGAGAGGTTTGGTGCCGTGACTTGGTATATTGTTGGAGGATGCACTCCGTAGCGCTATGTTTGAGAAGTCCTCTTTGCTCGCGAGCGCCGCTAACGCCTCTGCCGCCAGTCCGCAGTTGGCTGTTACTGTTAATAACACATTAATACAAAACTAATAATAACGCAAGTAACGCAAGTAATAATAACGCAATAACGCAAAGTAACGCCTAATTCTATAAACACATTAATAGTTATTTTAATTTTCGTCAAACCTAGCACGCATACAAAAACAACCACGTGCGTGAATACGTATGTACGTAAGCACTTACATTTGTAAAATACAGACTCAGCAAACAATAAAAAGATCTAAGATGTACGAAGGTACCTATAATATTTTAAATATTCATACTTATGTTAAATACACGTGACTCTGTTACGTTTGCAAGGCTTCTTCGCTTGACCAATTTTGGTAAAACCTAGTACGATTTAAGCTAAAATATAGGATGAAAAATGTCGTTTTCCTTCGGGGACATGAAAGGAACAGCATAGCACAAAATTTTTGAATTCAATACAAACATAAATACGGGTACGACTAATACTCGATAGTTTTATGTTTTTATAAATCTGTCAATAGTTATTTAAGTAAAAGACGCTAATATCACCATAAAGAGGATAATAGATTTTTAAATAAAAAAAAACAAAATTACATAACAGATAGGCTTATTCATTCATTCTTTTCTATAGAAAACATGAACCTAAGTTCATGTTTTCTCGTTTTTTATATGTAAAGAATCGTAATCTTTTCGTTATCGTTTTGATTTATCTTAAAAGAAGTTTATATTTTTATATTAATATAAAAGCACCTTTGCAGTGCAAACACTCACTGTATTCCGATGCAAATAACAAAAAAGACAAGATAATAGGATAGGGTTTAACTGTTTATTTCTCGTCGCGTCAATAGCCTTTAAATGTTCCACTGTAGTAGATCTTCTTACATAGCAATCTTTGAACCTGTTTTAGTTACTATCGTTAGCAATTTTAACATTTGCATTATTATGCATAATAATTATTGTATTAAGTTTAGTGTATTAGGAAGTATAAATATTGGCATTAGTCTCAATATTGTAATCTCAACTTAAGAGGGGATTTAAAAATGAAAGGGGAATTCATTTTGACGAAAAATAAGTGTTTTAAGAATTGTTTTGATATATTTTGAAAATTTTCTAAGTATTTTAATATTATTGTAACAATTTTGCATCAAGTTGATTTAAGTCAATAATGTCTATATTTATCATTTCAAACTCACTTTTCTCCTTAATCAACTGGTCTCGGATAGTGAGCGGCTGCGCGAGGTACTCTTCCCGCAGGTCAGTCCTGGCGGCGAGTGCTCGCAACGGGTTACGGGACGCGACGTGACGCCTCTCACGCTTGGCTCGCCGCGCCCATTCGCTTGCTAGCCTGAAAGTGACCCAAAGATGGGATTTTAAATTTTTGTTTTCATTTTAAATGAAAATAATGAATTTATTTGCTGCTAACAACTGATTACGACATAACTATAAATACAATGTAATCAACATTGTTTTTTATACAATGTTGAATAGAAAATTTTGAATAATAAAATATAAATCTATATATTATCATAATTAGTGACAAAATAAAGTAGGCAAAAATGTTTAAAAACCCCATATCAATACAAAATCCATACTAAAATTATAAATGCGAAGGTCTGTCTGCAACGCATTCACGAGTAATCCACTGGGTCGATATACATAAATTTAGTCTAATTAACGCCGTGTGGTATCCGGCTGAATAGAATAGTACCACCCTCATTTCTTACCGAGGTCTCGTAAAAGGCGACTAAGGTAAGTTGACCCACCGTGTGGTATCCGGTTTAGTAGAATAAACCACCCTCCTTCTTACTGAGGTGTCGTAAAATACGACTAAGGTAAGTTGACGTCAGGCAGGCGGTCGGTCGTAAAAACGCAGCTAAATCATATTACAGCATGTTTATAACATGTGCCGACCCCACTTAGAGTGGGATAAGGGCAGGAGGATAGTAATTAATTTATTTGCTGCTAACAGCTGATTACCACATACTTATAAATACAGCGTAATAAACAATGTTGAATAGAAAATTTTGAATAATAACATTTTTAAATAATCTGTATATTATTATAATTAGTGACAAAATAAAGTAGGCAAAAGTGTTTAAAAGTCCTATATAAATACAAAATCCTAAAATTATAAATGCGAAGATCTGTCTGTTACGCATTCACGAGTAATCCACTGGATTGATATACATAAATTTAGTCTAATTGAAGTTTATATATTATGACAACATAGAGTATAAAAAAACCTGTTTCCTTCGGGAAAAGAAAAAAATATATAGTATATAACTGACGATATTTTACTAGTAAAAACGATGGAACTGAAGTAGTAGGTATCACTTATGTTAAGCACTTTTAACACACAAACGTGCACGCAACCAAACACACAACACACAAACCTCTGGTCTCCTTAATACAATAAGAATACTTTTAACATAATTAAAATCTATTACTGGCCGTATATACAATCTTAACTAATATTTTGCAAGTTAATAGTTTAAGAACTGAAAAATAAATTAATAAATATTACAAAGATTTTTTTGTTATTCTTACATTTGTCTAGAGCCGCTGTCAATGGCGTCTAGGTCGACTTCCACGTCCACGTCGGCTGAAGGAGTTATCTCTTGCTGTAGAGCTGGCGCGAAGAAAGCTTGGAAGGTCTCGTCGTCCGCCCGCGGAACTCTGACGGGACATCCAGATTTCTCCGCACCCGGCGATGTCTTCTCTTCTAAAAAAAATAACAGAATATGCAATAGTAGTTAAAATACGACTAAGCTAAGTTGACATCAGGCAGGTGGCCGGTCGTAAGATACGTAACCAAATCCCGTAAAAACATGTTCTGCCGAACCCACTTAGCTGGGGGGATAAGGGGAATGATAATTACTTTAGAATTAAATGTACTTACTCTCATCTACTCGACTGATGCTTTCGCTCACAGAATGGCTACGTTTGAAAGACTCGCGGTCGATCTTGGCCGCTTCTTTAGGCTTCTCGATCGCTGCATTCATTACAGCGCATGACGCCGACCGCAGGGGGCCCGATGCGAATCCGTTTGTTGGGGACGTGGGGCCTTTACGAGATCTGGTCAAAAAGATTTTTAGATAATGTTTATGCTGACATTTTTATTTATAAAATTAAATAATTTATAGAATTAGGCTTTACTTTGCGGAGCTCCATAATACAAAACGAATGAGAATATTATTTTACTATAATCCGCGATAAAAGAAAATACTATATGTAATGCTAAATGTAGAGTGTACCATTCGTTATCATATCTGATACATGCAGAATTTGTAAGAACTCATGCACTACCTGACACCGATAACACAACAATACACAAGCACTGTACACATTCACCATCACAATCTTAACAATTGTTTCGCCCCGTAACCGAAGCTTCGTCAAGAGATAGACTCCACGACAAAATTGCAAAATTGCTTTGTGGTGTATATGGTGAATTACCCTTATCCCACTTAGAGTGGGATAAGGGTAGGAGAATGACTATATGTATATACGAGTATATATACCCAACATCGAAGAACCTTGAAATAGTAGGTATGTAAAAAAAATTGGCTCTTGGCGGAAATCGAACCCGCAACTCGCAGGGCTGATGTCATGATCACTGCCACCTGCGCCAAAAGCTGAATAGGTTTTTGTAAGGTTTCTTCTAAAAGATAGAGAGATAAAAGTTTGGGTTAATAGTATATTACGGTTTTATGTACATTGAAAAAGGAAAAACTTTGTAACGCATTGATTTCCACGCAGGCGAAGCTGTTCGCACAGCTAGTATAATAAAAAAAAATAAAAAAAAATTATACTATACTAATCAATAGGAAAAAAAATAGTTTTATTTGAGGGTAGTTTAATACTAAATTCGACTATAACTAGTCTTAGAAAATATGTGACTGAGTCTAGATAGTAGAAGTATTAGAAATATAATATTTAATGTTCTTCGTTTGAATGCGGGACATTAACATTTTTTAATTACTTATAATATTAAAACTAATACCCAATTTATACAAAACAAGCACTAAAAATTCAGTAAAAGTGAATTTTAAGTCTTGAATAAATGACTAAGCCTACAGGAATTTTTTAAACGTATCTTATTCGTTAAACGTAATCTTATTCGTTTTAAATTATCTATTATTTTTATATTTAAAACTCAGTTCCGGTTTTCGTTCTATCTGCGTGCTCTTATACCCCGCACGCGAGGATCGAGTTAAACGGTTAGCATATAATGTTTATTGTAATTAGTACTAGGGTGACCGGGCTTTGCTCTGTATTTTTTTGAAGATATACAAAAACAAAAATAAAAATAAACAATATGCGATGACTAGAACAATCTTAATTTTGCGGAATGTCCGATTACCCCGCTGAGCTATTATAGCTTTGCAAATTACAGTTTAATTAGTCTATGTTGTCAAATAATGTTATAACACTTTTGTTGTGCCTGAAAACAGGGATAAAATAATTTTTTTTTGGAAATGAAACCTAGCTGGATCGATTTATCGCCCTCAACCCTCTACATATTCTCACCTCAGAGACCCTCAGATTATATATATATATATATATATATATATATATATATATATATATATATATATATATAAAAGATATATATATATATATAAAAGATATATATATATATATTAAAGATTAAATCTATCTGTTTGTTTGTCTGTGTGTCCGTTACGCATTCACGTTTTATCCACTAATTATTATTAATAATTATTAGTAATATAGATAAAAAATTGATACCATTGAAGCTTATAAACAGGATACATATAAGATTAAAAATTTCCTTAAGTTGGTGCGAACAACGTCGGCACAACGGCTCTTTATAAATATACCGTCTAATTCGATAAATTCGATTTACGACTCAATACGTAGTAGCAAAGGTCCAAAGCCTTTTATGGTGCATTAACTCACTCATATTGAATGCGATACGAGACTTTATAGTCTTTATTTGGTTATATAAGCTAAGTGGCCGGTACTGGACTGCGTGTGGTCACATTGTCAGAGGATGTCAGTGTCGCTTTGAGACCAAATCGCCTTGAGGTTTAATTCAATTAATCAATCGCCTTTACTGCGAAGGATAATTCCGATATGAGATATTTTATTGCTATTTCGTTAAACCCTTTCCTGGATTAAAAGAATGCAACGGACAATTCGGCGCACGTCAAGGCAAGACATTCTCTTCGAATATAATTAAAGTGAATTTTTAAGTGTTGTTTATTTATTGTTATAGTGTTTAAACTCGACTTATATACAAAACTAAGGAGAATATTATTTTGTATTATGTTTATGTACCTATGTAGTTTTGTATTATGGACCTCCGCAAAGTAACGCCTAATATTATAAATCGGCTTAAATAATTAACATGGAAAACATATAAAAGTGCAAATACGTAAACGAATCAATTTTTTGTATTTTAAATTCAATATTATTTGTTATTCCGTAATAAGAATCACGAATCGCTTATATGAGTCCTAAAAAAATTTCAAATTTTAAAAATTGACAAATTAAACGATTTTATTGAATAAAATTGTATAGTCACTACATATTATAAAACAAAGTCCATATTTCCGTATGTACGCATAAAACTTTAAAACTACGCAACCGATTTTGATGCGGTTTTTTTTAATAGATAGAGTGATTCTAGAGGAAGGTTTGTACGTATTATAACATTCAATACGAAGTAGAGAAATACTGTAATTTTTGAGGTTTCTGTAAATAATTACATTTTTTTCCGCTTACATTGCAAACGCAGGCTAAACCCTACGAGATTTATCAAAATGATGTACTAAGTATTTGTACACCTTAAAAAGGTCTACAGAAAAGTCCGCGATGGTATATATCTATCTCTTATGGATAACCCACAATAGCAGTTTTTTTCATTTACTTTTTACGAAAAATGATGCCTTATGTTCAAAGCAATTTTTATACAATACAGCATTAATCCTTATCCAATTGAGTACCTTAAATAAATTGTTGATTTAATATAGATCAATATGGCCGTTTACAGCATGCAATTTAAGTGAACATTTTCGGAGATATTACAGATTTAAAATGCCGTGAGGACGCCGCGCTTCACCCTATAGCACTTCGAATCTTTTAGAGTTTGTTTAAAGACATTCTGTAATTAATTGTAAAAATAAAATACATAGGTAAAATGTAAAAGTAAATAAGTAAAAATGTACTATATGGTTTAGATATTCCAAAGATAGCAGGAAATCGTCTTGGTATAGGGAGAGGAAATTGTTTTTCTCCAAATTTAACGCTTGCGGGCCACGGGCAGTAATGAATAAATCAAAACTACTGGATCGATTTTAATCATTTTTTTACACTGACTGACATGGGATATATATTTTATACCTGTGCGAAGCAGGGGCAGGCCGCTAGTTGTTCAATAAATGTACTTTTTTACTATCAATGCTTACTTAAGAAGGAGGTATATTGTATATTATTGTTAATATGTTCGTTACAATACCATACAATATATAAATTCAAAGATTAATTACAGTTCTAAAAAAAAATCAGATCGCCACCAAACTTTACAAGATTATCCGCTGAATCAATCTAAAGATTGTCTAAAAATTTCATTAAAATCGATACAGCCGTTTCTGAGTCTATAAGGAACAAACATCGTTCTCCATGCGAACGTAAGGAAACGTAAATATTCTTTCAAATTTTAAACCTTTTAGCTACAGTATAGTTTATTATAGACATTTCTGCGAATCAATTTCAAACAGGTAGAGTTTGGTTGATATGATTCAGAAGAGCTTGTGAAAGTTTAATGGCTTTTGGAATGGAATGGAAAGCTTATATGGGAATGAACGGCATCAGTGACCAACCACCATATAATGAATTTCCACAGTATTCGAAATCTATCCCGCCTGAATTTCTTAAGTAAAACTCATTCATACAATAACAGCTACCCAGTTAATACCTGAATCTGTTTGGCGGCGGTACAGCTGGAACTACGACGGGTGAAGAAGCGGGTGGAGTGGCCAAAGGCGGTGGTGTGATCGGTGGCGTCGCGGTGGTCACCTTGTCGCGCTCCAAGCGCCCCGCTACAGTAAATAGCGAGGCGTCGTTTTGCGGCACGCGCTTGCGCCATCCCTGTGAACAACGAACGTCTTTTAAACTTTGTTTATATGATACTGCTACTCGAAGTTTTGAACATAAGATTGATGTTAATATATATTTACCTGCGTGACCGAACCTTGCTCGGTAATTTTTTTTAATAAAAAAAATACAATTTTAAATATATAACGCCGTGTGGTATCCGGCTGAATAGAATAGTACCACCCTCATTTCTTACGGAGGTGTCGTATAAGGCGACTAAGGTAAGTCGACCCGCCGTTTGGTATCGGGCTGAGTAGAATAGACCAACCTCATTTGTTACCGAGGTGTCGTAAAAGGCGACTAAGATAAGTTGACGTCAGGCAGGCGGCCGGTCGTAAAAACGCAGCCAAATGTGCCGACCCCACTTAGAGTGGGATAAGGGCAGGAAGATGACGATGACAAATTTAAATATATAAAAAAGATTTTATCTAGGATCGATCATAGTATTCTGATGATTCGAGACCGCCTGTTACCCAATTGAGCTATCATGACTCGATGAGCGAAATGAGCAATGAGCGAAATTATCCTTTGCTTTCTCATAAACAGTTTTTTCTGTGCCTGAAAACAGGGATATAACAACATTTTTTTTAATAAAACCTATCTATATCGATTTACCTGCCGCCTACCTAAGGTTAATTTACTTTAGTCGTATTTTAGACCTCGATAAGAAAGAGTGTGCTCTATTCTACTCAACCGGATACCACACGGTGGGTCAATATATTTATATTTATTCTGGATTATAGAATTTAGCTCTATCAGCGTAAATTTTTTAATTTAGTCAGTTTACTTTACTTTCGTTCTTTCAGGCTTTTAAATTTGGATAACTGCTGCTGACACATACAAGTAGTCCAAACTACTGTTAGGCACTTATATTATATTAGTATTTACAGTTAGAATATGGTTACTAATTCCAAGAACTGAAATATACTATCAAGCATGCGGTCAATGAGTCATTTTGCTTTAAAGTTACTCATATCATTTTAAAATGCCTGTACGTAAGACCACGGATCCGTTTAGTTAACTTTGTTCTCCTATATTAAATAGCTTCATTAAAAAAACTGACGATTCAAAAGTACTGTAGTATTTTAGGACATCTCGGTAAGAAAGGGGGTGGTCTATTCTAAGCCGGATACCACACGGCGGGTCAAAAAGACAGCTTTTGTGGCATTTGTTTTATAATATGTCATCCTGCCTTTATCCCACTCTAAGTGGGGTCGGCACAACATGTTACAAACATGTTGTCATATGATTTGGCTACGTATGTAACGATCGGCCGCCTGCCTGACGTCAACTTAACATAGTACTATTTTCACGACTCCTCGGTAAGAAATAAGGGTAGTCTATTCTACGAAGCCGGATACCACACGGCGGGTCGACTTACCTTAGTCGCCTTTTACGACACCGCGGTAAGAAATGAGGGTAGTTTAATTCTACTCAACCAGACATCACACGGCGGGTCGACATATCTTAGTCACCTTTTACGACACCTCGGTAAGAAATGAGGGTAGTTTAATTCTACTCAGCCGGATACCACAAGGCGGGTCGACGTAAAAGGACACCTCGGTAAGAAATGAGGTTAGTCTATTCAATAGGCTCAAATTTTTTCTTAATAAACTAAGCAACCATAAAGCATATAGAAATGTTATGAATCATTATAACATAATACAAACAGTGAAAGAACGGAATCAATGTAGACTTGACCGAGTTTTATAAGGATTTCGAAAGACGGAAATATTGCTGTAAGCAATATAGGTCGAGCCAATTATCAACAAAACAATACAAAGCAAAAGCGCCACCTTGATATTTCCACAAATCCTTTACATTTTGACGTTAAGGATACATTTATTAGCACAATTTATTATTGCAATATTGTTTGCGTTGAATGCGCAATAACTAAGTAGCTTTTTGCCAACGAGAACGGAAATGTTTTCAAGTCCGTACATTTGTATACACTTTACTTTAAAAATGAGTATACTCGTAAATAAAGGAGTTTTACATGGATAATGGAAAACTTTTGCTTTTGAACAAACTTCTTATGATAAAAAAAAAGATTTTGCGATTTTGTCGTGGAGTCTATCTCCCGACGATGCTTCGGTTACGGGGCGAAACATTTGTTGAGATTGTGGTGGTGAATGTGTGCTTGTGTATTGTTGTGCCATCGGTGTCGGGTAGTGCATGAGTTCTTACAAATTCTGCATGTATAAGGTATGAGAACGAATAGTACACTCTACATTTAGCATTACATATATTGCCTTTTATCGCGGATAAATAATATTCGGATAATAGCGCGGATAATAGCAAAATAATATTCTCATTACTTTTGTATTATGGACCTCCGCAAAGTAACGCCTAAGTCTATAAATTATTTTTATGACAACGGAAACGGCTCCTACGATTTTCATGGAATTCAGCATCTTGGGGGCTTCGGGGAAATCGATCTAGCTAGGTTTTATTTTTTTTAAATGAAGATTGCAAATGATATTTTTGGTTGTCAAACGTAATTCTGTGATAGCCTAATGGTAAAGGCGGACCAAAAAAGTTCACATGTATCCGGCGGTTTATTTCTTTTTTTTTATATTTATTTGAATTTTTTTATATCTTTTAAAAATTACCATCCAACCAGCCACCGAGGTACTTTTACTTATCGAAGAAAGTAATCGATAAGTCAAAAAAGAATGTGTAACGCTATGGGATATAATATTTCTTTGTATTTTTTTCTCATAAAATAAACTGAATTATAATTAGAGACAGCACAATCGCGTTCTTTATCGCAACAAGGATTATGTGTTGCTACATACTATTTAATAAACTTATAAATTTTATATTAATAGCCCTTCCACCCTTATCCCACTCTAAGTGGGGTCGGAACAACATGTTGTCACGTATTTTGCGACGGGCCGCTTGCCGGACGTCAACTTGTATTAGTCATATTATACGATACCTCGGTAAGAAATGAGGTTGCTCTATTCTACTTAACCGGATACCACACGGTGTGTCAACTTACCTTACTCGCCTTTTAGGACACCTCGGTAAGAAATGAGGTTGGTATTGGTTGTATTGTCTATTGGTTACTCAGCCGGATACCACAAGGCGAGTCGGGTTATAAATATATTAACAACCGTTTAATAGTCATCATTCTACAGCTATACTAAAGTATTTTAAAATCAAGTATGAGTCAATTCTAGACAAACGCTGCCCCACTTTAATAGTTGTATTTTCAGGCAATCGAAAGTGAGAAATTGAAAGTAATGCCGAGCGCAAGCCTATTAAATAAAAGCCGTTTTTAGTATTCCGCGCCTAATATCTACACTTATTATAAAACAAAGTCTTCAGAAGCTGTCTGTCTGTATGTGATTGATTTTCTCAAAATCTACTCAACGAACTTTAGTAATTTTTTTACTGAAAGATCGGAAGGTTTAGATTAAACGCACATTACTGTTTTATGTAAATCATATTGAAGAGATCGGGCGGTGGTAAAAAATCGCCTTCTGGAATATTTACTCGCATGCGCTGCGTAAACCAACAAAGATACACGAAAGTAATATACTAGAGAATTTTAAATCTACAAAATACTACAAAAAAGTCCGCAATAGCATGTCTCTATCTCTTATGGTTAACGCACAATAACTACTTTCATATTCGAAATTTCGATTTGGGAGAAATTTTGTGAGGTACCGATCCACGCTGGCACAGCTTGTCATCATCATTCTCCCGCCCTTATCCCACTCTAAGTGGGTTCGGCACAACATGTTATAACCATGATGTCACATGATTTGGTTAGGTATTTTACGACCAGCCCCCTGCCTGACGTCAACTTACTTTACCCACTTTCTTACAGTAGAACAGACTTATAAGTAGAATGGACCACCTTCATTCATACCGAGGTGGTAAGAAATGAGGTGATCTATTTTACTCAGCCAGATACAACACGGTGATAACTAAAAATCTCCTTTCAGTCAAGTCGATGTACAATTAATGAGTTTATATGAAAACAGTTGAGTGATTGATGGCATTTGACACACATTCGCACAATAACGATTTGATATCGTGTTTATCACAGAGCAACATTCATGCTTGCGTAATTTAGATCCGAATGGTAAAACAGCCGGCGCATGTGAACCAGTCCATTAGCGTAATGTATCGCTAACAGTTCTGATAGCATCTCGTCAAATGGTTCGCAACTTGGAACACCATTTTAAACTGTTTGCACGTTTATCCGGCTCCAACGCTACGTTACAAACTTAGTGTTCTCGGTTTTGGAGCGTGACTGTCTGACCGCTTTCTCACTGTTCAAAACATGCAAATTGAACCGACTTCTCTGGTTTAGGCGCTTCGTATTTAAATATGGACATTATTTATTACATTATTTCTTTGTACGTTACTTTTGGACAGATCCATTTGACTTCGTTATTTTTATGTGAAATTCAAATGTATTTACTTTAGAGTAGTGTGGCAATAACTCATTTATATAATTGTTATTTTTTTGTACAATGCAAAAAAGAAATTACGTACGTATTCTTTACACTATTTGAATATAATACGTATTACGGCAGTATTTAAACGAATTAAATTAACGAATATCGCTGTCTAACAAGTAATTGGAAGTGGTTGTTAATATGCAAGGAAGAGTGTGTTGTAATTATAATGAATAAAAAATATATTTACCTGTGCAGCTGTTTCTAATTTGTTTCGTCTATCGGCTAGGATGTTGGATCCGAATTCGTTATCGTCTATATGCACCTTCTTTTTATCGTCGCCAACTGAGTTGAGTGATTCCTGTAACAAATTATGCTTTATCAAAATATTTAAATTATACGATAAACTTTGATCATGTTTAACTTTTTCAGGACCATGCCGGATGGGAAATTACCTATTTTCTTCCATATTTTTTACTCACAGATGTCTATTTCCATAAAGCTATCTTTCTCGATATAAATCGTCTTATAAAATTGATTTGGACAAATACGCATTATTAGTAGAAATAACATAGCTATATCCCAATTATAAAAAAATATATGCTCGATTGCACTGAAAACGAAATTTTAATGACCGACTAAAGATATGCAGTTGGGTTACATGCAAAATTAAGTATCAAAAACAAGCATAAATATCTTCCTAATTGTCCTATTCGCTCATAGTGTTATTGGTATGAAATGTAAGTTGTGCTTACTAACTTTTATAATTGACTATTCACATAATATCAGTCAGTCAGACTTATATCAGTGAATGTTCAGCGATTGAGAACAACACGGAAACAGATATTTATAAAAATTTTACTATGACAACTAGCCAAAATATTTCGCACTTCCAATATATGATTTTCTTTTGTCACCTATGTTATTCTTGTGCAAGAAATGACAAAGACAAAATAGCAAGTTAGAGAAATAAAATAATATAAATAAAGTTGTTCCGTAACAACAATCGTGATAACTGTTAAGTCACATTACATGATAGGATGTCATAAGTGTGAAAGATTTTATCATTTGTATCAGATACTATCGCGAAAATCCTTGTTGTTACGTAGGCCTATGTGAGTAACAATTACCTGATATTCACAGCCTCAATGTTGTGTGTATAACAGAGATGATAGTTTTATATACATATAATATAATATATTTAAAAAAGACGTGCCTGATTATCCACAATCTCGGAATCGAACTTTTTGAAGACAGGCTTGAGTCCTATGTTACTAGCGTTTTTGGTTTTCAACTTCAATTCCCCTATTACTGACCCGAAATTAAATCCAGTAGGCAATCCAGACTGCTTTTCTAAACGTCGAAGCAATAAAGGCTTACTTTCCTTTTCCTCTATTTCAACATCTTTATCCGGCACATTTTCGATAGCACTGTTGACTTCATTTAATTGTTTTATTCGATCAGCTATTTGATCAATGGACTTTTGGAACTCGACAGCTTTTATGCTGAAACGGCTTTCTTCCTTGTTGCTTAAATCCAAATCTTCTTCCAATTTTATAGGTTTGACTTTGGTTTCACTATCATTCAAAGATAGATTTTGTATAATAGATTGTAACTTGTCATCATTTAAGACTGTTTTCTCTAGGAATTCTGCAAAGCGCTCTTTCGGGGGACTAATTCTTTTTACTAACTTTTCATTTTGTTTTTGTTTATTTTGTAGTTTTAATAACAAACTGGGTGTAACTAATTTATCATCTTGATCATTTGATATATATTGGTTTAATTGAAAACTAGGAGTGATTCTTTTCTCCTCCAATTTTTGTATATGTAAGTTTTTTATTTCATTATCTACTTTTGATATTTCAGGACTAGTGTTTTGAGGTACTGTTTTATGTAAGTTTTTTAGTTTTTGTTGAATTTCATCAAGTAAGTTTTTTTCTTTAATATGAATATTTGAGTTTTCAGTTTTAGCTCTACGACGAAAATTAACAACTCCTTTAGGACGAACATTTTCCTCCTTCTGTTGATCTAGGCCACATTGTACCTCCAATGGTGTAATATTGGCACACGAATCAGTTTCATCTTTTTTAACAATTTTACTGTCTTCATACGCAGAAGTATTAGGTGTCGAATTCGACTGCAAGTTCTTTGCCAACAAGAACTTCCACAAAAGGTACAAAAACGCGCCAAACGCAATAATCACTCCGTAAAACATTATGCTTCAGTTCAATCACAACTGACTAGAATATGTTTAATGCACCACAATCGATTTACTCCATTTGTGATAAAGCGATAAAATGTTTATTCACACAAGTGTCACATATTATATATTGTCATTGATAATGAATAGCACAATAATAAAACGAAATATTTAAGACATCGAAACATCTGTTAGAAAATACAGTAGGTTAACAAAAGGTGCAGTAAAGTAAAACGAAAAGCGAGTGTAACGCTAGGTTGACAAACACAGACTGATCGACCAGCTGCCATTATCTGGCAACAAGCGAATGTGACTCAAGCGCAGATACTCGAATGCTGGTAAACATAATCGACAGTAGCTGTAATAAATGACGCATCACACATGATGTGAGAATTGTAAATAATAAAGGTGCGCCAAACCAGTAGATTCTCCGTTTAACCTTGACGGGAGAAAACGTAGTACACCCAGCGAACGTGTATTGACCCTTATTTTTAACGATTAAACTATTAATTAGTTATTATAATAATTACGATCTTCTACTAATCATTTTGCTGGTGGTCAATTAATAAATAACTATTAAAGGGATTTAACTCATTAGAGTTTATTTAAAAATAACAAGGCAGAAAAATAACAGTTACTAAAGAAAAATCGAGTGTTAGAGCACATACATCTTTTTAAGATAATAAGTGATGCTACAAATTTTATCAAGAAAAATGAATGGAATTTGAGAAGAAAAGTTAAATTTTTAATCAAATTACATTATATTTTAAAGAACCAAAAGGTTATTGTTATAAAAAAAATTACGTATTTTGTAATAATTGTTCGACTACGACGTAGTGGTTTTCCTCCGATGCGGACATCAAACACAATATCCTTTGAATAATAAAATTTAAGTGACGACCGCAATAGCCAAATATGTAAACCTGTGCAAACCTAAAACGGTGTAGTAAAAAATACACAAAGAAATATGTTTCGACATAGGTAGAGTAATTCTAGAATTTTTGAAAACGATAACCAGGTACTAAATGCACAGGTATAAATCAAATTAATTTTCATTTATTATACTGTGCTTTATGTAAATTTAAAAAAATAGTCGATAGTAGTCGGCACAATTATAATGTAAAAAAATGATATTTCATTGATTTAACAACAAATGCCATAGATTAACATACGAACTATGTAGGAAAAATAAAGTGCTGTATGAACAAACTAATATTTGCAGACTTCGATTTAATTAAATTCTGCAAATAAATTAGTTTCCGACACAAAAGGAAACAAGGAAAATATTTAATCTATCTCGTTCGTCGTAAACCATAAAAGTAACCAATACGTTCGACAAACATTAGAGCTATTTAAAAATGTATAGAAATAAGAGTTTTTCAATACTGTAGTGTTCGCGGTATTTCAGGTGTGAAAAGATCTCAGTTAATTTTTTTTTATTCAATGTTACAGTAATAAAAATCAATTTGATTGATACGAAAATATTCGACAGGCATTGAAGTCGAATTTTGAGTTTCGAAAATGTACAATTTAAATAAATTTTTTAAGACAAAAGTATTGCTTTATCATCCAAATTTTAAATTCTATAACTTATAAAGAACTTGTACATTGTAATATATGTTTACTAGGGATATATCACTAGCAAGTTGCCCACAACACCGAATGACTTTGGTATAAGAAGAGACGATTTTTTAAATCAAAGTACTTATTGTTTTAGGTTTGAAAAATCATAACGATACTCTTTGAATACGCTCAGAAATTGTAGCAAAATAAATACCAAAGTTTCATGCTTGGAAAGAAAAAAATCAAACAATTAAATTGAGGAAGGAATTCCCATAAATAAAATTGATATTGAGATAACGATAAAACAAATAACCTGACAAGATAACACTATGATAACGGACGATAATTCATAAGATGCCAGCTCTAAATAAGTAGTTAATTATAGAAATTAATGATAAATGATGATACATATAAATATTAACTAAACACATGTTAATGAATCATCGCACTGGAATAAATGAAAACACTCAAAATATAAAACACGTTTCACAGGTAGAATATAACGAAGAGCTAAAGCGCAATAACAACACGGAAAATTTCACCGAAAACAATTCCTACAAGATGTTAGATTACTTGGCACTTTTCAATTTAAAATTCGCGATGTCTTGGTGAAAGCGAAATTTTGGATTATAATTGGTACGAAGTACGTATGCGCGCGCGCACGTCCGTCGAGGCCGTCAAAACAACTGACTGGCTTATGACTTGGGCGAGGTGCCGGCACGTCTGCGTCGAGAGGGTCGTGTACGCATTACGAATACCACATATGGTTTTAAATTGGTATCCATTATTCGGTTATTACGTGCATTAAATTCAAATTGTCCGAGCTAGAGCGTTGTGTTGAGAATCTTGTCGTAACATCCTTAAAGGTTCGATTACCATTCATAACATTGAAGTTTTAAAGAAACTTAGCATTGATGAGGATATGGATTTGAAAGCCTGTTCTATTAAATTGTTTGCTCCAATAAAGTGTCTCTTAATTATCAGAATAAATACAGTTTTCGTTTTAGTAAGTGTATATTTTACATTAAAATTGCTTATGCAGTATGAAGGAGGTCCGAATTGAGAAAACTATATGCATGACGACCTTCCGCAAAACATTCATTTCCGTAAATCGCACAAGTATATCGCATGCTTAAACGGAAAATAAATTTCGATATGAAAACTTTATTTCAATGTACAACTTAGGACTTGCATACCAAGTCAGATCCAGATAAGTTAAATATGTTCTTCTACTTCTTTTTCATTTTATCCTCTCCTTTTTTCTATAGATTTCCATGCAACACGATTTTATTCTGGTTAAATCCATCGGCTCTCTGTGGGGTCGTATATAGTGAGAGTATAACAACGCGACGCTTTCAGAAGCATAGTCTTTTCAACAACTTAGGACACCAAAGCCTATGATATCTTCGTACTAAAGTTTAATATTGAACATAAACTTGGCAATCAGATACTGTTTTATTTAAATTTACGCATCGGATTTCCGCGAAGCAAAATCATGATATTAATCACGATGTTACGATGTAACAAGAGCTATTCGTAAGCGTTTATGAATCTTTTTTCACGAGAATATGTTTACAGTAGCATACCGGTGGCCAAATTTATAATTAGTTTTAGCTTCCTACGCCAAAACATAATGTCGAGCGTCTGGTACAGCTGTGTGGAACTGTTGGTTTAGATTATAAACATTTTTAAATATGTATCAAATGCACGTATAAAAGACATATACGGTATAATGAGTGGGTCCAACATTCGACATCAAAGACTAGACATTTTTTGACTGAAATGTCTTTGGCTAATAATTAAGAAATCAATAAAGAATATAATGCTTTATAAGACGTAAGCGTCATATACAGGTGTTGCAAACTGATTACCTATTACAAACATGACATAAATAGTACCATTATTATTTATTAAGTTATTTATAGAGGAATACAAATATGTTTTCCAATTGGTCCCTTAAAGGCGATATCAGGCGTTGGTACTGGTTTTTTTCAGATGAGACTCATTCCAATAAAATTCGGTAATTATTTTGAGTGCACTGCGAATATTATGTATGATTATCGATTAAAATATTCGTCACGTGAAAAATGTGGCGATAAGATAAAAATGTAATGGTAAGCTATCTATGACAGATACGAATCTGTGAAAAAATGTGTATGGTGTAGTGTATTTGATATTTATTATAAAAATAGTAAAAAGTAAAAAATATTAAGGTTTATTATAAGATATAAAGTATATATTTATAGAACTAGGCGTTACTTTGCGAAGTTACATAATACATTAAATAAAGACCGTAGTATAAAAAATAAATTTGAAAATATAAATACCGTAACATATTTCAGTTATACACAATATATGGAAAGAAACTAAGGATTTCGCAATAAATGATGTAAATTTTTAATTGTTGACTTCGTCAATTTTGGAATAGATCCTTTAGATATATCAATTAGACTAAAATATAGCTATTGAGTAAGTTCGGATACAATGTTTCAATCATAATACATTTCTACGTGACCCAGACAATTCAAGGTTAAATGAGTTGAAACCAATTTCATAAAGACGAGCTTCTGATTCGCAATTTTGTTACAAATTTAGGAGCTGCCAATGTTTTCGACATACTTTCTAAAAACCGAGTAGCGTTGTGACATCTTATATATCGACTAGAACTACCGATAAAATAAAATATCGTTTATTTTTGTGGTAATAGATTCCCTCTAGATTTTATTTTAAGGTTGCATAGCATCGTTGTGGCGGTGAGTATTTTATATAAGCAACCAGCGTTTTAATAGTGATCAATAATATATGCCGACTCTTTTTTTATAGTCATTTAGTTATCTTTACACTTTTGGGAGTATATTAAGCCGTCGTTCCCATTTATTATATATATACATTGAATAATCGCTAATCAACCTTCAATTTATTGAATCGAATATTCTAACAGGTTGCGGAAATAAGCCGTCAATCGATTTGTGAAAAGTGGTAGAATCTAGTTAAATAATGGAAATGTATTGACTATGATCAGGTCTGGCCTTCTGCGTCTTTTGCTTAGTTTTGATTTTAATTTAAACACTTTACCTAACCTAAACTAAATATGCCGTCCGCATATTTAGTTTAGGTTGAGCTTATGAGTGGTGAACGAAATCCTCCTATTGGAATAAATAAATATTAATTGTAATGTCTACACAGACGAATTCGCAGGCAGAAGCTAGCAGCGGCAATAGTTACATGACTGTATTCAAATAAGCTAGAATACCACAAAAATATTATCGCATTATTAAGTATCAAAGTTAATAGGACTCAGATTATATTTGCAGTTATGTAAATTCATATCGTAATAATAATGCAAAAAAAAAACTGTTCTTTACCAGACAGTTGAGCCGCTTACCTACTCTACTATGAATTCTTGGTGTTGAAATAAATCAAACAAAGTAATGTGGTTTGAATAAGTTAAAAAACGAATGCAAAATGCGCAGGCCTGCGCTGCCTCGAAGGAACCAGTTCTGCTCGTGACGCGAGTTGTTTGAACGTCAAGCGTTTTAAATAGGGTTACCTCTATCACTCTAAAGTAAAAGTAAAAAAAGTAAAGTAACGGCCTGCTGGGCATTGGCCTCCTCTCTCCGTATCTGGAGAGAAGGGTAGGAGCTAAGACGTGCCACGCTGCTCCAATGCGGATTTTGCGGATTTTCCAATGCGGTGATTTCTCTAGACATGCATGTTTCGTCACGTTGTTTTTCTTCACCGAAAATCGTGTGATAAATTGTAATTAACAATTATACACATAAGTTTTAACAGAAAAACTCATCGGTACCTGCCCGGATTTGAACTCGTGACCCTCTCGAAACACGGTCTCACCGTTGTACTATCGCAGCTTCACTTTAAAGTAACTTTATAGAATTAGGCATTACTTTGCGGTGATTCATGATACACAAGTAGTGATTATATTATTTAGCAATGTAATGAAAGCGAAATAATGTTACCTATAATTACTTTTATATTTTTCAGTTCCTTTTTTTATCATACAGATGTGTTTTCTAACTCAGGTATGCATCTATAAGTTTTCTGTAAAGTCTTATGGGCTTAATTAACTTACTATTTTTTGTGCCAAATAGTTTTTTTGAAATGTCTTATGTAACTTGTTTTGTTTAAAAAATAATAGTATTAGGATGTACGTATCCTTTGTTATGCTGTAATATATCACCTAATAAGTAAAGTAAGAACATTCTAATACGGATCTACATTAGATAAATTATTAATCTTAACATAATAGTCATAAATTTAAAATTTATTTATAAAGTTTTAAAGAATTTTGTTTTTCTTTACTCAATAATATTTTTCTTTTAGGGTAAATCCAAGTACCTATAATGTGGAAAAATGCGTAGATTAAATTCTTTAACACCAAAACACAATATCACAAGCATCAGTTCCCATGTACACAATTCACTAGTGATTTAATTATGTTGGGTTTTTATTCAGCGTGCCAACCCTAGGTCTACTGTACGCTGGATAATTTATACAATTCCTTGGTCAAGTCGTTTGTAAGATTATGACATTCTATTTAATATCCGTTTATTCCAAGAATTTTCTTTGTTATTGTTTACAAATTTCAATCTTATCAAAATTTGTTCGCTGTTCTGTATTCTAAAAGGTATGTAAAAGTCTCTCTCAGTCACTCATCCTCTTGTCGTTATCCCACTCTAAGTGGGGTCGGCACAATATGTTATAAACATGTTGTCACATGATTTGGCTTCGTATTTTACGACCGACCGCCTGCCTGATGTCAACTTACTTTAGTCGTATTTTACAACACCTCGGTAAGAAAGAGGGTGGTCTATTCTACTCAGCCGGATACCACACGGCAGGTCGACTTACCTTAGTCGCCTTTTACGACACCTCGGTAAGAAATGAATGTGGTCTATTCTCCTGATACAACACGGCAAAGTATGTAAAATTACTTTTAAAAAACATTATTGAGTAAAATTTTCAAGTCAATTTGATAGATTAATTGTATATATCTTGTGACTATTAAAAAAGTTAAATTTTCCGATTGCCATACGACATTCCTTGACCCCAGTAGAGGTTATGCGCGTTTCTTTCTACGCAACTCAACAGTGATTTTACACTAGCCCGTCCCGCTATATAGCTATGACGCTATAGATAGCCCGTTAGGGTTAACAAGATATCGATTACTAAAAAATGTATCTAAAATTAAAGTACAATTTGCTGATTCAAGGGAAGATTAGCTAAAATGGCAGAAATGTAAACAATACAAAATAACAATCGACATTCATTTGAAATCACGTACAAAACAATGACAAGTTTAAACGGTGCAATACAATATCTATACTAATATGTAAAGCTGAAGAGTTTGTTTGATTGTTTGAACGCGCTAATCTCAGGAACTACTGGACCGATTTGAAAATTTCTTTCAGTGTAAGATAGTCCATTTATCAAGGAAGACTGTAGGCTTTATAGCATCACGCTAAGATGAATAGGAGAGGAGCAGAAATAAAAAATATTACGAAAATGGCAAAATTTAAAGCTTTCCTTGCGTGCGCTGAGTAAACGGTTATAGTTATTAAAAAATCATGTATTACAAAATTGTTCCCCTCTAAATGTTCTAAATAAAAGTCCGCGATAGCATATATCTAGCTTTTAAGGTTAACACATTTCAACCATTTTTTCTGGTTATTAAAAGTCTATATTACGGTTTTAATCTTTAACGCGGGCGGAGCCGCTGGCGATTGCTAGTATATGATAAGAAGTCATTTAATTGATGTTATTGACATAATGACCTAATTAAATATGCTAGCGTCGAATCACATGCGAAATGCATACTAATTAAAGAACATTTCCTTTTGATTGAATATAGCTTCACCTTCACACGAATGCTACTATTTAAAGTTTACGACATGCCATATTATAAATGCGAAAGTCCGTCTGTCTGTTACGTTATCACATCTAATCTGCGGTACGAATATTGATGAAATTTGGTACAATTAAAGTATATACCCAGGTGGTAGCGTATAGGATAATAGCATCCTGTTTTTCTTTAAGGAACAAGAAAACATATATATTGGAAAAAATATTTATTAAAAATACTTAACTGCATAAATTGGCGCGAACGAAGACGCTGGTAACGCTAGTCATGACTAGGGCTTTTTTTTAAATTTACTTTATATGTTGATGTGACAAGTAATACACGAAATAAATTTATAAAAAATTATAACTTTTTTTTTTACTAAACCTGTCAACTATTACTGTAATTCCAAATTCCACCGAATTATTACATGATTACTAATAAAATTTTACAAAATCGTTTTTAAACTGACAACTACAATTTGGCAATTTTTTTTCATCAGCTGCAAACCCAATATTAACTTGCGAGTAAACCAAAATCAATTTTCCTTTGTTGACCTTACTATTAAAAATTGTTGGACTAAAACAATAAAAATAAAAAATATTCTTTAGTGAACTTATAATAAGTGCTTTTCAACTGCAAAATCTTTAAAAAAAATCTTATGGGCAGATCAATGACAAAAAAATACTTTTAAATCTGTACATGACGCATTAACAAAATATAATAACAAAAGCGAAAAAAATTTCATAGACAAGTAACACACATTTAATAACTAATAGAAAGAAATCATATTCAAAAAAAAATTAAATACCTTGAACACACGCACCATCATTGTTCGAAAATCGAAAACATTTAAAGTTAATGAAAACAAAGAACACCAATCCGCGACCTCAAATCGTAATCCGATTAGAACACTTGGCGCGACCTCCTTAACCAACTTGGCTAGGGTTACGATACGAATATGGTAACGGCAAATAAATTATAAAAGGAATTAGGGCTAATTCGTGCGCCGATGGCAGAGTGAGCGATCAGCGTGTACAAATTCAATTAGACTGCCTAATAGTACGAGAAATTATACGCCGATTACACTTATAAGGAGTCTCGAAAGATAACGATCGATAAATCAGTTCGATATGATTTTGTTGTTTGATAAACATTTGTATATTTTAGGCAGTTGTTTTTATTATATTAATAACGATATCAGAATTGACTAATCTTAGGATTATTTTTATTTTGTTTCGTTCCACTAGAGTTATACCTAAGTAATTTTTATGATTTTTTAAGAGTAATTAAAAAAATAATATATCATAACCTTTTTAAATAAAATTTTATGCCAATATCGTTAATCAAGTAGTAATTTAAAGCATGTTAAAATTTGGTACCGGAACGTAAATTTCGTATTTTTCGATTTTTTACTGAAAAAAACTCGTATTCTATATTTGCATGATTTCAATCGATTAAGCAGAATTGTGCTCTTTCATGTAAAAAAATTTACACTGCAATTACTACAAAACTTTCAATTGCGATGGGTTCTCAACAAATACCATCTTATTTATGGAATTTATTTGTGATACTTATAATATAATATCACCAAATTTATTTCTTCTTATCATAACTAGATTGAGATATCGAAAAATTAAATAAAAATATTAATTTAAACAGTAATGAACGTCGTGCAAAACATTCTACTATCTGTCAAAACAAGATGGCGTGCTTAAGTTACTAGCATACTAATGTAATTCACTTGAAATAGATGGCGCTGGAATAACCATTTATAATAAATCAACATTAAACAAACTAAAAATTTCTCAGAGTGGAAATTCTTATATTAAAGCGATCTGCTAAAGATATCTATTAAAAATGTGTACAAATTATTCTTGATGATCGTAATTGATCTTTGCCAATTTACGAATATACTAATTAAATCGGTTTACATACGATAATATAATTGTTTTATGAACCCGTTAAAATCGGTGTAGGTATATACATAAAATATAAAAAAACCCTTTTGCGTTAAGGTTGTTATAAAATGAGCATAAATGTCAAAGGTCACCATAAATTTACCATAAATGTTAAAGGTCAAAAC
This sequence comes from Morpho helenor, assembly GCA_029227775.1. Taxonomy (NCBI): domain Eukaryota; kingdom Metazoa; phylum Arthropoda; class Insecta; order Lepidoptera; family Nymphalidae; genus Morpho; species Morpho helenor. The sequence goes on along the minus strand of JARGCU010000032.1, from coordinate 4,438,881 downwards.
GCTGACATTTATAGGAAGCCATAAACAACCCAATATATTTGATTAAACATAAGATTGAACTTCCAAAGTTTCATTTTATTATCCAATTCCGCCGCAAAAATCTCTACTAACATTTTTATTACAACAGTACAAAAAAATATTGCGCACGAAATGTTCCTTAATACTTTTTTATCATATAATATAAAGTTTAATACACGATTATAAATAAACGTAATAAAATGGGATTTATTAATACCGATAGATACCAACGCCTTTCAGTGTAACCTGGTTTAGACAGCGTTAGACCGATTTTATATTATCTATACATATTATAAAACAATTGCCCCAAATGGTGTCTTTTTTACTTAAAGATAATACGATTCTTAAGGAAGGTTTAAGTTAATAAATCCTATTCTTCAAAACGGCTAAACTGATTTGGATACTTTCAGTGAACTTTCAGTGGAAGATAGAGGGGGTTGTGAAATATATAGGCAACATATATATTTTATTCTAGAATTCTTGCGGGGTCCTCATTACGCGGGAAAATTCAAGTGATACGCCGATTTATATACGTTTCTACACTGATTTACTAGGGAGTTTTAAGGGCAATGATCCAGCTAGGTTTCATTTTGAAAACATGTCGTTTTATGTCTGTTTTCGGGCATTGTAAAAATGCTAAAATTTTTATTGAATAGACGACATTTTTGCTGTCGTTTGTAAAGTTGTAATAGCTCAGTCAAGCCCCCAAGCTCCATTTTTATTTATTTTTAAATTTTTTATATCTTTAAATAAATTAACAAGCAAGCTGTTCACTCTGTACTAGAAAGTAATTAGCGATAGTTGACACCTAAATTATTATAAAAAGGAAAACATAAACAATTTTCATCAGTCACGTTTCAATTTAGACGCCAGCGTTGAATGATGGATACCGACGTTGACAAAAGGGGTTATTAAGGCTAATGTTTTCCCGAACTGAAAATAGGGTGTGACCTGTCAACTCACCGTGGCTAATTGATTTTCATCCTTTTGTTTTAGACGATAAAGACTGAAATTGTTCGTGCTTGACTTTAATTATCGCCATTGCCTTTGCCAAAATGTGTTCGGTATCTCTTTTAGTACGTAAACTTACGTAAAGCTCTGCTCTTCCGCGAGCCTTAAGTAATTACATTTTACGACATGTCGGCGACACGATAATTGTTTTTGTCGTTTGACGGAATCAGGAGACTTTATTAAGTGTTAATAACTTTGAATTTATACCTACAAATTTATTATTCAGTTTTATTCTATAACTACATCAGTACACATTATAAAGATAGGATGGACTGCACACCGAACCAATGTGTCTATCCTTAAGGAGCTCGGCATAAATATTAGAATGTCCGCTGTTTGCTTCCAGCGTATTCTTAAATATTTCGGACATGTTGCTCGCAGAAACCCTGAAAGCCTGGAGAAGCTGACGGTGGTTGGCCAGGTCGACGGGAAAAGACCACGCGGTCGCTCCCCTACCCGTTGGACCGATCAAGTAAAGACGATTACAGGCCTGCCAAAGCTTTAAAGACCGCCGAGGATAGAAAAATGTGGAAAAGAATAGTGCAGGAAGTGAGCAGCAATAATAACTCCATCTAGACACGACCTTCAGTAATGAAGAGATCGACTAAGAAGAAGACACATTATAAAACAAAGTAATCAAAAACTGTCTGAATGTGATCGATTTTCTCAAAATCTGCTGTGCAATCCTTCCGTGCGGGTGAATAGTAAGTACATTACGGTCTTATGTAAATTTTAAAGAGTTTGCGCGGTCGAAAAAAGGTAGATCTAAAAAACTACTTCCAAAAAGTCTGCGACAGCATGTCTCTATCTCTTATGGTTCACTCACAATAACTACTTTTACGTTCAGAATTTCAATTAAATACAATGATTCTCATGCGAGCGAAGCCGCAAGGTCAATACATAAATACACCCAGACTCGAACTAACAAATTCATATCATCCTCCTGACCTTATCCCACTCTAACTGGGGTCGGCACAACATGTTATAAACATGCTGTCACATGATTTGGCTGCGATTTTACGACCGCCCGCCTGCCTGACGTCAACTTACCTTAGTCGTATTTTACGACACCTCGGTAAGAAATGACAATGGTCTATTCTACTCAGCCGGATACCACACGGCGGGTCCACTTACCTTAGACGTCTTTTACGACACCTCGGTAAGAAATGATGGTGGTAGTATTCTATTCAGCCGGATCCCACACGGCGTTCGAACTAACAAATTGTTTTTTGAAAATGTTGGCGTTCGGCGGTAATCGAACCCGAGATCCGCGGAGTTGAAGACAGACTCACTGCAACCTGCGCTAATGGGCCAGTATTTTTTTTTTACAAAAAACAATATTTTACCTGTACTTAGTTTAGAGAGAGAAAGAAATGTTTTAGATAATAATAAGTAATAATAAAAATACTTTATTGCACAACTAGAAAAAATAAACAAATATAAATAGTCTTAAACTTAAAAATAGTGCATAGGCGGCCTTATCACTAATAGTGATCTCTTACCTTACATAAGAGAAATTAAAACTTATAATTTCTCTGTTCCAAGTTTTAAAAGCCAATTCAATTTAACATGCTTAATTTTCGAACTCGTCGAAACATTGTTTGAAGTTCCCGATAAAGACAACAATGCAAAGTCGACAATGATATCTTAGTCACGTTGAAGTTCATTATTTGTATTTTATCATTCATTGATGTTCTAAAGACATTTGATGAGTAACTGTGCAATAAAGCACATGATATAAAGTAAATAAGTTGCCTTTCACTACACTGTCACTCAAAAATATTACACTTAAATGCTTAATTATAAATCTAAGATAACTAGAAGATACGTCAAAACAAATAATTGACTTAATCTTTAGTACAAATTCAAATTCAAATTATTCTTTATTCAAGTGGACTGTTTACAGTACTTTTGAATCGTCAAATGTTTTAAAGAAGCTACCACTGATTCGGAAGTTTGCTCCTACCGAGAAGAATCAGCAAGAAACTCGGCGGCTAATCTTTTAAAAAATTATTACAATTTGATGGTTACAAGATAATCGTTGCAGCTGGATGCGTAGCTGACTGCAGTTAAGATAAGCTATCACTCAAATAACCCTCAATAGTATAGTAAGCTTTATGTAGCAACATCGTTTTGAGATAATTTCTAAACTTGTGTAAAGGCAAGTCTAGATAATGTTGAGGAATTTTGTTATAAAAACGTGTACCGAGACCGACAAATGATTTTCGGACCTTTTGGAGGCGTAATCTAGGCGTCATTAGTTTATGTCTGTTTCTTGTATGTCTGTCATACCTATCACTATTTTTACTATACAAGTGAATATTTTTACGTACAAATAGTATATTACTATAGATGTATTGTGAAGCACAGTCATAACGCCAATTTCTTTGAACTTTTCCCTAAGAGAATCACGAGGTTTCATATTATAAATACCACGTATAGCAACAAAAGTAATAATGAAATTATTTTCCTATAATCCGCGATAAAGTAAAATAGAAAATATATATAATGCTAAATGTAGAGTGGACAATCCGTTTTCATACTTGATACACGCAGGATTCGTAAAAACACATGCACAAACCTCTACCACCGCCACTACAATAAATAAGTTCACTATCACTATCATCCTCTTCCCCCCGGACCTCCGTAAGGAGCTAAAGTGTCGTAAACCTGTGTTGTATTTTTGTTTAAAATAAGTATCAAAATTTGGAAAATTTAATTGTCTATTAAAAAAATAGGAGTGCATAAACTGCAGGAGATCAACAACGCGTGAGTGAAAATACGTCAGTGAACTCATGTCCGCCTGGTACTTGACAGCTTAACGACGGCCATTGCTAACTTAGCTGCGCCATATTTGTGGTAACGTCAATGGTAGCAAACACCACAATCTGATTGGCTGACTGAAGTCCCTCCCTCCAGAGTGACAACTCCCAATTACGTAATTGTATCCACCCCTAAGCGCATAATTGGTTGCATATTAATTGAACAAAACCAATAATAACTCATTAAGGTATGCGCCAGCGCAGCCATAATAGAAGTATTATCTACCTAAGTGCGCTATTATAGTTGAAGCTAGACGCCATTTGTCATCGCAGCAATTGTGGTTATACCTCCTCAATATTACTATTTCCCTGGTGTTCTAACATGGATAATGTATTTAATAAATCAGCATCCACCTCAGAAATTAATTTACTTGCCCGCGATGATATTACACCACCGAATTACGTGGCGTTTCGTAGCAAAAGAGGCAGAGAGACGGACTTTAACGTGGAGTTCGACGATTTCAAAATTGAAATTAAGAATATGATAAGCTCTTATTTTTCGACGCAGGCAGACGAGTTGCGTAAAATCGTTTCTTCCCAGAGAGAAATACAGCAAACGAACCTCAACATCGAAAGTTCCGTTACTTTCCTTGCTGCGCAAAATGAAGAGTTTAAGAAGAAATTTGAAAGTTTAGAGGGAAAAATCAGGCAAGATAGAGATTACATAACCACATTGGAGGACAGAATTGAAGACTTACAGAGATATAGCCGAAAAACTAATTTTGAAATCAAAAATGTTCCTAAACAGAGTAATGAAACCAAGGAAGATCTTATAAACATGGTTACATGTTTATCGACCAACGTCGGCGGCAAGATAACAAAAAATGATATAAAAGATATATACAGAACGCGTGGAAAAAGAGAGAACTTGTCAAACCCCCCAATTATTGTCGAAACTTCATCCACTTACTTGAAGACAGACCTCATCAAATTGTGTAAGACATTTAATATAAGACATAAATCAAAAATATGTGCTAAGCATCTGGGTTTTCGTACAAAAGAAGAAACCCCCGTTTTTATTTCTGAGCAGTTGACACCTAAAGCTTCACGTCTGTATTTTTTAGCGCGTGATGTAGCCAAAACTAAATCATATCGTTTTTGCTGGACTGCATATGGGAAAGTTTACTTGCGGAAGGATGAAAATACACCCATTATTACTATTAACAGTGAACCCCAAATACAACAATTACAAAAGTGACTATTTGTACCTTACTTTACATGTTCACTAGTGCTTTTTAGAATATATTTTGTCCAAAGGCTGTATAGTTTAACGATATTATTATTTTATAATGTGAAAATTTGTGTTTTAAGTCATAAGTCATTACATTCACACACACACTTGTTACTCCTGTCATACTTAAAGCCTATATACACACATTCACCAACTTCATACATACATTTCCATCTTCACTTTTACTCACTCATACTTTATAACTACAGATACCTACGTAAGATAAATAAGTATTTTAAGAAATCATATATATACAGTAATAAAGTAATATATTACATAGATATTGCCCTAATCATAGCTAATTTCGGAAAAAGATACGTTATGACAATCTACCAGTGGAATAATGTAATACAATATTTTGCTATTGAAATACATTCAATCTTCGAAAAAAATTATGGATAGTTTTTTAAATAACTTACATGAAATAGATAACACGGAAGTAGCGCGCTCTTTTCAGTGCGATATTGAGGATCTAACAAAACATATAACATTAAAAAAACAGGACTTAACTATCTTATGCCAAAATATTCGAAGTATTTATAAAAACATCGACGACTTACTAGTAACTACAGCTAAACTTCGTTTTGATACTGACATAATTATTTTAACAGAATGCCGACTGAGCTCTAGTAAACCTATTCCCTCACTTTATACATACAAAACCTTCGCGACAACTAATCATTTGAATCAAAACGATGGTGTTGTTGTATATATAAAGGAAACAATCAAAGCTCACATTAAAGAAATAAAAATTACTCATGCATCGTGCTTGCAAATAGAACTTGATAACTGTATAATACTTGGTATCTATCGCTCTCCATCAAACTCTAACCCTGAATTATTTATTAACTCATTAAGTGATCACTTGGACACTATTAAAACGCGGAAAAATCTTGTTTTGACCGGAGATATTAATATTAATATTAGAACAAAATTACCGGAATCTTCTAATGTCTATTTCGACTCAACGGAACGAAATAATGCATCTTCGTATTTAAATACTTTATCGATATATGGCTTGTTACCGGGACACTGGTTTCCGACGAGGGAAAATAACTGTTTGGATCACTTTCTGTTGAAAATTGATAAGAAACTCTACTCTGCTGACATAGGTGTACTAAACACTTCTGTAAGTGATCACTTAATGATATTACTTAATATAAGAAATATAAAACCTAAAAATACTATTATGAAAACTAAAACGGTGATAAATTTTAAAACGGCATTACAGACTTTGGCTATGAAAAATCTATCTAGTTTACTATACAATGACAATCCCAATGTTATACTTGAATTACTAATAAATAAAATAACGGAATCTCTTCAAGAAAATACTAATCTAGTGTCTGTTCCTCGCCGCAAACGTAATATCAAGCCATGGATAACATCGGGAATTCTTAGATGTATAAAAACTAGAAACAAAATGCAACAGAAATTAAGGTCCGAGCCGCATAATGAAATTTTAAAAATTACTTTCAAAAGATATCGCAATTACTGTAATAAACTTATTAAAAAATTAAAATATAATTATGAAAAAAATAAATTAATAAAATCAACCAAAAATACAAAAACACTTTGGAAAAACATTAAAAGCATAACATATACAACAGAAACTAAAACAAGAAACATTGAATTACTTGAAAATAGTACATGTCCTTTAGAAACTGTAAACTCTATTAATGAGTACTTTGGAAATATAGGCAAAAATCTTGCTGAAAACATAACTTTTAATTACAAAATGCAGCACTATAACAACGCACTTAAATTAAGTAACTCCCATTATACATCTTTTGTGCTTCTTGACACTCATAACCTTGAAATCCAGGACATACTTAAAAATCTTAAGTCTGACAGTACTCCAGGCTGGGATAATATTCCACCAAGCTTCTTGAAACTTGCTCATTTTGAGCTTACTCCTATTATATGTCATATGAGCAATTTATGTTTTCACAATGGTATCTTCCCATCTCAACTAAAAAGGGCAGTTATTACACCTGTGCACAAGAAGGGCGACAAACATGACGTGAATAATTATAGACCTATCTCTGTGCTTCCTGCAATCTCGAAAGTTTTGGAAAAGTTGATCAACAATAGGCTAATCAAATACCTTAATAAGTTTAGCATCATATCCGAGCAACAATATGGGTTTAGACATGGTAAATCTACGGAAGATGCGGTTATAGCATTAACCTCGCTTGTTGTTGATCAACTTGACCAAAGAAACAAATGCATCTGCGTTTTCTTAGACCTCAAAAAAGCCTTTGATACGGTTTCTGTCCCCCTTCTTGTGCAGAAGCTAAACGACATTGGCATAAGAGGGACGGCCTTAAACTTATTTCGGGGCTATTTAAGTGAAAGGAAGCATAAAGTTAAAGTAGGACAATTTATTAGTGAGGAGGCAAATATACACTATGGCGTACCGCAAGGCAGTGTATTAGGGCCGACCTTATTCACGATCTACATAAACGAGCTATGCAACTTGAAACTGCGAAATGGTACCGTCTACTCTTATGCTGATGATACAGCTATCGTTTTCACTGGTGCTTCCTGGGAGGAGGTCCGTAGTAATACCGAATTGGGTCTTGCGTGCGTTTTGGATTGGCTTAAAACTAATCTTCTGACATTAAATACGGATAAAACTAATTACATCTGTTTCTCCGTTTACAATAGTTCTCAACCAGACATAAATTTTAACATAAAACTTCATGAGTGCGGCAACTCTATCAGCCAAAACTGTGCTTGCCACAGCATCACCAAAGTGCCAAGAACAAAATATCTTGGTGTCATGATTGACCAAAATTTAACATGGCACGCACATATTGAACTAGTGGCAAGCAGAGTTAGGAAACTTACATATCTTTTTAAAGTTTTACGTTATGTAGCCCCCAATGAACTACTTAGTAAAATATATGTAGCTCTTGTGCAGTCAGTGATCTCTTACTGCATTCCTGTGTGGGGTGGAGCATATAAAACTAAGTTTATTGAAGTAGAAAGGGCTCAACGTTTTTTACTTAAAGTTATGCTCTTTAAAGCATTCAGATTTCCCACTGATGAGCTGTACTCTACGTGTAAGATGCTATCTGTTAGGAAATTATATATTCTAAACACTATACTAAGATTACACAAAAAACTACAGTTTAAATTGCCTATTCAAAATAAAAGAAGAATAAAAAATGTCACTCCCTTTGTTAAAACTAAAACAGCTTTTGCTGGGCGTCAGTACAATAAACAAGCGTCACACTTATACGACATAATTAATAAAAAATTGAATATATATATGATGACTTACCATAACTGCAAAAACACTTTATCTTATTGGCTAAAAACATTAAATTATGAAGATACAGAAGCTTTATTAGAATATACATCTTAAATACACAGATCTAAATGCACACACACGCACAACAACAGTCACATCTATACACACACACACTTAACCACCCACACCCTCCCACAAAACAAAACAAACACACCCACACACACCCACATACACACACACACACACATCACATACATGTACGCTACAATTATAACTTAATAAATAGTAAATACTTACCTTTAATATTTATATAACTTACTTTTGTTATGGAAGAGCGAGACCTTCTGACACAAGTATTCTAATACTTACTAGAAGGTCTCAATCTATATTTTTTGTAATGAATTTTTGGTAAGAAATAAACATTTTTGATTTTTTTTTTTTTTTTATCACAAACTCAACAATCGTTTCGCCCCGCAAATGAAGCATCATCAGGAGATAGACACCAAGACAAAATTGCAAAGGTTTGCGAAAAATTTGCATTATATACATTTTCTATTTTACTTCATCGCGGATTATAGCAAAATAATTTTATTATTACTTTTGTGTTATGGATCTCCGTAAAGTAACGCCTACTTCTATAAATTATGCAAATTTTATTTTTGTTTAACATATATTATAAACTTATAGTAGATGTTTTGTTCATCTGTTTAAGAACTATAAAATTATAAATATTGTTTATGATGATAATTTGATTTCTATCTATCTACTAGTAAGTCCACAATACTACATTTTCTAATGCTGGGTCACCATTTTAGAAACCCTTATAGTCGTCGATTCGCCCAGCCCATTTCAGTTTGTATCGATCACTTTGGTTGTTGTAATTATTGATGAATATCCCTGAATATAGTTCTGTTTTAGAACATTAAATAATCCTCCTTAATAAAGTTCGTATATACATTATAATAATTACAGAAAATTTTACCATAATAATGCAAATAAGTTCAAGAATATTTATAATAAAATTAAATACTAAAAAAGTATTATTAGTAGGTACATACATCGAAATATTGTAATTTTTCGGATACATAGAATAGTTAGGTTAATCGTTTGATTAGGTTAACTCACTGAGCTTAGCTAAGCTTACTGTTTAGTAAATCAATTTTTTCATAACAAAGACTAGCTGATATAGCAAACGTTGTTTTGCCATATAAATTCTTTTTGGGGAATTTCTAGCGTACCTATATTATAAAAAGAAATGACCCACGAATAAAAAAAAAATCAGGGGGTGGAAAACCCTTATCAGTATGAAAATAAATAAATCGTAGCCGATTCTCAGACCTAATGAATATGGATATAAAATTTCATATAAATCGGCCAGGCCATTTTGAAGCAGTATGGTAACAGATATTAACAAACATGTTAGTCTGTTAACATGTTTGTTATAAGATGTTACCTATCTTTGTAAAAAATAATGTCGAGATGTATATAAAAGGTAACATCAATGTTAAAAATCAAGGTCACGCTTTGTGCTAGGCAGAGATGTCTCTGTTTCGCTGCATCGATCTAAAGCACGATAGACACTGTTACGATATAAACGTATATTGTTATGGGAGAAATTAAAATGATACACATTTTGTATAAGCAAGCTGTGTGGTATCCGAATAAGTAGAATAGACCACCCTGATTTCTTTCCTGACGTCAACTTACCTTAGTCCTATTTTATGACACCTCGGTAAGAAAGACGGTAGTGTGTTCTATTCAACCGGATACCACACGGTGGGTCAACTTACCTTAGTCGCCTTTTACGACATGTTTGTAAGAAATGAGGATGGTCTATTCTACTCAACCGGATACCACACGATGGGTCAACTTATCTTTCGACACCTCGCCTTTTACGACACCTCGGTAAGAAATGAGAGTGGTATTCTATTCAGCCGAATACCACACGGTTCTATTAAAATAATATAAATATTGCTATTTTTTCATTTATCTTTAATATTTAAATGAGTTAATCTTGTATGTATATAGAATAAATAAATAAATATACCTATGGGACACTTACACACACGGTCATCCATCCCCAAAGTAAGTAACTTAATACTTGTGTTATGGGTGAGAGACAACTGGTCAATATATACTTATATATTTTTTAAATACATACTTAAATAATAATATACAACCAGGCTCAAAAACCAACAAATTCATTTATAGAAAATGTTGGCCCTCGGCGGGAATCGAACCCGCGACCCACGGAGCTGAAAGCAGGGTCACTACCCACTGCTCCAACGGGCCAGTCGTATAGGTATATTTATTTTCGGAATCTCGGAAACAGTCCAACGATTTAACTGAAATTGGGCATGTAGGGGGTTTTGGGGGAGAAAAATCGATCTAAATAAGTTTTATTTTAAAAAGATGTCGTTTTATCACTGTTTTCTTCGGGCACTAAAATTTGAAATTTACGTTGAATATAATCACAATTTTTCGCTGTCAAATATATACCTAGTCATGGTAGTTCATTTGGGGAACGGGCGGTCTTGAGAGGTGAAAATACCTAGGGATCGAGCCCCACCTGCCCTATTATTTTTCCTTTTTATTTTCCTTTTTTTTTTTACATCATTCTAAAAATTACCGAGCAAGGATCGGTGGCTTAGGTACTTTATATTTTTAAATGAAACGGGTTCGTTAAATATAAATAGGGGAAGCATATATTTAGATTACTCTCATAATCAAGTCCCATAATATTTCCGTGTTACATTACGACGGGAGACGACATTTCCGCATTAATAATAACTGTCCAGTATATTATATTTCTAAACTAGTTAATAACAGTATTACGTATACTACTGGGAAACTACACGCACTTCGCTTATCGAGAGTAAAAGTGTAATTTTCCACTTCGATTTCCAACAATATATCTGCTGAGATATATTGCAACAATATATATTTTAATGTAATACAGTATTTTATGTATAGGAAGTAGCGGCCTGTTAGTATCCCACTGCTGAGAATATGCCTCTTCTCTCCGTTTTTTGGAGAGAAGGATTGGAGCTAAGACCTACCACGCTGCTCCAATGCGGATTGGTAGGTTACACATATCTCCAGAATTCTCTAGAGATATGCAGGTTTCCTCACGATATTTTCCTTTACCGAAAAGCGTGTGATAAATTGCAAATATCAATTAGACACATAAGTTTTAACAAAGAAACTCATTGGTGTCCGCCCGGGTTTGAACCCATGACCTCTTCGAAAGAGTCGCACGGTGTTACCGCTGGGCTACCACAGCTTATTTTATGTATACTTTTACATAATTGTACCCGCGACTTAGTTTATTTTCGGCCAATTTAAGCGTTTAAGCCTCAAGTAAAACTGTTCCCGAAATTCCTGTTAAACCTGTATTTTACGCCTGATATTTTGTAAGCTTTGATTGTGCCTAATTTCATTATTATTGTAGATTAGACGTGAAATCGTAACAGACATACAGACAGACGGACTTTCGCATTTACAATCAGTATAGACTCAATCTTGTTAGTAATTAAATGAGCTAATATACACACACACACAAACATACACACTCAAACACAAACACACACACACGTACACTCGCACTATTTTATATATTAACAAGCCTTTATAGACTAAATTTATATGAAACAACGGTCCAATTTCAGCTTATTATTTTTATATTTATAAACTCTTCAGAGTATGATAACCTTTTGATAAAATAGACCGCAGTCCTCTAACGCTTACAAAAGCTAATAATAAAAGACTGGATTTTGGTACGTGAATGATATTTATATGTCATTGTCCTATAAACTATTTTAATGTATGTGTGCGGTGCGCAGTTATTGTATGCAATGTTAATATGAAACCAATACGTACTGTATACTATCATAGATATATGAGAGGTTACCTACAGCTTGTGATTCTTGTGTTGTGACTTAACAGAGTTAGAAAAGTTGTATGGTTATTCGCTTTTACAATAAAATTCCGCAATTCATATTAGACTTGCCTACAGAAAGGTTTAAATTAAGTAAAGTAATATGCTTATACGTAAAGCATACTACACAATTGAAGATTTTATGAATGATAAAAATGCTCGGGTTTGAAAATCCTTTCAGCTTCATACAAGACTGCGGTTTAATAATGTAAATTGAAAAGATTGACGGTCGGGTTTCTTGCTGGTTATTTCTTGGTAAGAGCAACATTCCGAACCAGTTGTAGCTTCATTAATCATATTGCTCCTTGACGGTTCAAAAGTTCTTGCAAAAGCTTACTTGAATAAAGATTATTTTGATTTCATTTGATTTGCAACATTTAATATGTTGCAAAGACATAAATATATGAACAGCCGTTCGTGTGAAGTGATTTTACAATGAAACAAAAACAATAATCAGAGGTAGATGAAAATATAATTTTATTATCTTCTTGATAATTAGACTTGTTTACTCTATAAAAAAAAACAAAAGATAATCTTCATAAGGCGACATTTAGAACGCAATATGCACTATCTACTTGCCTACTTTATACTAACAGGATAAATAAGTAATACGAAACAATACAGTAATACAAATACCTTATCAAACACAACACTTAATGCAAGCTACGTTCCGCTTTCAAAGCAATTTAAGAGATAGATTTCACGTACAAAATTATTATCGCCTAATTCGACTGTACATAATTGAAGATAAATATGAGAGGAATTCAAGCATCATATCCAAGTTAAGTCAATTTAATCTATTCTTATTCGAACTGACTGTATGCTGTTAGCCTTAAATACTTTTACAGCGTCAGCGGGTGGGACGGGCGAACGCAGAAGCATCGCCAATGGTTGAAAAATGCGGAAAGTAGATTGCAGAAGCTCCACTAGCGTCGGGGAACGTCATCCTCGTCGTCGACGATTGTAACATGTAGTATTAACGGAAAGCCTAATTGTAGAATATAAATTGTATACAAAAATTGTAAAACACAAATTGTAAATCATAATGTTGTAATATGAAATTGTAATACCTATTCAGGGTAAAACCTAAAACTTCACACAATATAACAAACGTTGTCTCCTATAGTCTCTGGTCATGTTAGAGGTAGGTAGGTGAATAAAAAAAGAAGAAAAGGGTGCCTCCTGTGAGGCCGGACCACGGCGTAGTGGAGGTCTGGTAGTCTGACTTTGATCAGTCATTACGACGTCAGAAGGGTGGCAAGAAGCCACGTTTCCTCTAAAAACTGGAGAAAACTGGGACCTCGTCTCCGCCGGTGAAGACGCTGTGTATGTGTATTATGTGTTTCGATCGCAAACAGGATCCACAGGACGCTGGATTATTTGATCCACAGGACGCTTTTTGGACGCGTATATTTTCGGTGATCAGAAAAGTCTACTAATTCCTTGTAGCTTAGATTGGCAGATAACTATACGAAATCTAAACAATAACGTCTAAAGCTAACTACTAACATTGATCTTATTCTTGGCCCGTTCTATTGCCTTGCTGTCATCTCTATCGGGACTCAGTCGGCACACCCTCGCCCGCCAGTCATTTGCGCCCGCCGCCTGTAGTGCTGCCAATCTGGAAAAATGGAAAAATAATTTACCAATCAATATGTGAAGAACCGATGGCTATTTATACTACTATATAAAGCTGAAGAGTTTGTTTGTTTGACTGCTACGAAGTGGAATAGCTACCTTAAAGAATTGCGGGGAAATGCTGGATCCAAGCGGCATGAAACTCTGAGGTTTGAAGAGTAATGGAAGATACCATGTCTAGCAGTCGCCTATTGGTTGAATAAGAATAAGAATAACACAGACATTAAGATTTAAACTTAAAGATAATTTTGGTATTAGGCGATCCACAGGATGTTGTTCATGACGATATAGCGGCGTATAAGAGTGGTTAGTTTTTGACAAAGAGTAAATAAGAGAAACAGAACTCAACCAAATTCCCGTCGGTTCCAAGTACTAAACGATTAACAGATAAGATATCATGTAAAATGGCTACTAATTGTTACTTCAATATTGTTTTGTCCTATTGTTTACTATCCTACTTTGCTTAGGGCGAGGTCCGTTGGATTACCTACAATATTACAATAGCAATAAAGGCTATACGTGAATTAGGTAACTCTTATTTACTTAAACTTGTGATGACTGATTACTTCATAAGTACGTGGACAAATAAGCCGATTATACAAGTAGCGCAATTGCTTTGATATATTTAAGAATCGAACTACTCGTGATAGTACATTATGGTAGGTCACAGATTAAATTGCAAGATGCTTTACATATTTAAAAAAAACCCAATACAATTGAAGTCAACAGATTATGACCATTGCTAATTATTTAATATATTTTGTGTATATTTTATACACTGATGAAGAGCAGAATCAAAAAAAAAACTAAAAATATTTATTTCTTTCCAAAATTTATTACAAGAAACATAGATTGAGACCTTCTAGTAATATATTAGAAATACTTATGTCAGAAGGTCTCTCTCTTCCATAACAAAGGACAAAGGTAAGTTATATTATAAATATTGAATATTGAAAAGGTATACTTACTTTTTATTAAGTTATATAATTATAGCGTATGTGTCTGTGTGTGTGTGTGTGTAGATGTGACTGTTGTTGTACATAAAAGTGCAGAAAAGATGGTGGTTTTAGGGTGGAAGTCATATGGAGGTGACGGTTGGTAAGGGTGTGATCTCATAGATATTCTGGGTGCAGTAGTGAACAATGAACATGGAAACTGAACAAATTATTCATATATTTGGGAGTCATACATTTCAGAAGTGGGATTTTTTAGCAATAGGACATAATCACTCAGTAACTTTACAGTTCTTTAAGGTGAGGTTATATGTATTGTTGTTCAAAACAAAACCGGAGGCTATTAAAGCCGTTTTCTTTCTTCTCAAATAAAGTACTATAATAAAACAATTGCTTGAGATTTTATTCCTAGTTCCCATTAGATCTGAATATCTTAAGAGATGACGGATTTTATTTTCTTTAAATATGATAACCAAATCGACATATAAGAATTTTAATCAAAAAAATCAGTCCATTTGTCATGATCAGATATATTAAATAGGCAGGTCTGTGAGAGTGTCACAATAAATAATGAGAGGGACAATGAAACACGTATACTTCATCTCTGTCTGATCACACATAAAAAAGAAAGACAATAGATACACCCTTGTTTGCATTCTTTTTATTTTTCTTTATTATTAAAAGGCACATTTCAAGCTGGCTTCTATTCTATTCTAAAAAACTCTATGTATAGTTATGACATTACTAAAGTCACAGATTAAAAATATAATAATATTAAAAGTGTTGCGTTGTTAGAACTCAAAAAATATGGTCGAAAATCCTCTTTCTTACTGAGGTATCGTAAAAAGCGACTAAGTTAAGTTGACGTCAGGCAGGTGGCTGGTCGTAAAATACGTAGCCAAATTATGGGACAACATTTTTATAACATGTTGTGCCGGCCCCATTTAAACTGGGATAAGGGCAGAAGGATGACTCAAAAAAATAAAAAAATTGTTTATAGAATACTAGCGGTCTGCCCCTGCTTCGCACGGGTATAAAATATATATCCCATGTCATTCAGTGTAAAAAAATGATTAAAACCGATCCAGTAGTTTTGACTTATTCATTACTGCCAGTGGCCCGCAAGCGTTAAATTTGGAGAAAAACAATTTCCTTTTCCTATACCAAGAAGATTTCCTGCTATCTTTGGAATATCTAAATTCATATAGTACATTTTTACTTATTTACTTTTACATTTTCCCTATGTATTTAATTTTTACAATTAATTACAGAATGTCTTTATATACAACATTCACAGCTTCCTTGTCGTCAAACAAACTCTGGAAAGAACGATATAGCTGCTGGATTCGAAGTGCTATAGGGTGAAGCGCGGCCTCCGCATGGCATTTTAAATCTGTAATATCTCCGAAAATGTTCACTTAAATTACATGCTGTAAACGGCGATATTGATCTATATTAAATCAACAATTTATTTAAGGTACTTAATTGGATAAGGATTAATGCTGTAGTGTATAAAAATTGCTTCAAAAATAAGGCATTATTTTTCGTAAGAAGTAAATGACAAAAAATGCTATTGTGGTTTATTCATAAGAGATAGACATATACCATCACGGATTTTTCTGTAGACCTTTTCAAGGTGTACAAATACTTAGTACATCATTTTGATAAATCTCGTAGGGTTAAGCCTGCGTTTGCAATGTAAGCGGAAAAAAATGTAATTATTTACAGAAACCTCAAAAATTACAGTATTTCTCTACTATGTATTGAATTTTATTATACGTACAAACTTTCCTCTAGAATCACTCTATCTTTTAAAAAAAACCGCATCAAAATCTGTTGCATAGTTTTAAAGATTGAAGCATACATAGGGATATACGGACATACGGACAGACAAAGAATGCAACTTTGTTTTATACTATGTAGTGATATTATTATTTTTACAATTGATTAGACAATATCTTTACATACAACATTCATAGCTTTCTTATCATTAGACAATATAAACTTCGAAGAAGGACATTTTTAGTTGCGCCTCCGGTCGCTGCTAAATTCGAAGTGCTTATAGGTCGAAGCGCGGCCTCCTCGCGGGATTTTAAATCTGTAATATCTCCGAAAATATTCACTTAAATTACATGCTGTAAACGGCAATATTGATCTATATTAAATCAACAATTTATTTAAGGTACTCAATTGGATAAGGAATTATGCTGTATTGTATAAAAATTGCTTTGAACATAAGGCATCATTTTTCGTAAAAAGTAAATGAAAAAAACTGCTATTGTGGGTTATCCATAAGAGATAGACATATACCATCGCGGACTTTTCTGTAGACCTTTTTAAGGTGTACAAATACTTAGTACATTATTTTGATAAATCTCGTAGGGTTTAGCCTGCGTTTGCAATGTAAGCAGAAAAAAATCTAATTATTTACAGAAACCTCAAAAATTACAGTATTTCTCTACTTCGTATTGAATGTTATTATACGTACAAACCTTCCTTTTGAATCACTCTATCTATTAAAAAAAACCGCATCAAAATCGGTTGCGTAGTTTTAAAGTTTTATGCGTACATACGGAAATATGGACTTTGTTTTATAATATGTAGTGATGATGTTGGCTCTCGGCGGGAATCGAACCCGCGACCCGCTGATATGAAGGCAGGGTCACTACATAAAAACAACATAAAAATGTAACATAGAAGGCTCGATATATACAATCAAAACTGATGCGCACGGTTAACGACCCCACAATTTTATCGCCTCTCAAGTACACTCGGCCCTAGAGGAAACACAGATTAAAATTAATTACACTGTCAGTCTGTTAATAGACACACAGCAACAATTTACTTCGCACTCGTGCTACGTGCAAAATGTAAGGTAGGAAGGAAAACTACAGCTGACAAATGATTAATTACAAATAATAGACATAATAAATTTGTAATTAAATGAACTGAGCCTATTAATATACTATAATATTTACTATATGTTACTTACATATATACTTTATAGGCATAGAAAATTAAATAATTTTTATTAAATAATAATAAATAAATATATGGGACACTTACACACACGGTCGTCCGTCCCCAAAGTAAGTAACTTAATACTTGTGTTATGGTAAACAGACAACTGGTGAATATATACTTATATATTTTTAAATACATACTTAAGTACAATTATACACCCAGGCTCAAAGACCAACAAATATACATCATCCTGCCTTTATCCCACTCTAAGTGGAGTCGGCACAACATTTTATCAACATGTTGTCATATGATTTGGCTACGCATTTTATGACTTGCCGCTTGCCTGACGTCAACTTACCTTAGTCATATTTTACGACACCTCGATAAGAAATGAGGGAGTTTATTCTACTCAACCGGATACCACATGGTGGTTCAACTTACCTTAGTCGCCTTTTACGATACCTCGGTAAGAAATGGAGGTGGTCTATTCTACTTAGCTGGAGACTACACTACACTTGTTTTCATTCATAACAAAAAATAAAAATGTAAAGGTTTTTAAAAATAATAATAAAATATATATATAATAAAAATAATAGTACGAATAATAGGTATATAATTGTTAAGAATTGTGATATATAAAATATACACGAAAACTTGTATGAAAAACAAGAAATCCCATAAAATAGTATCATAGTCTGTGAGCGGCGGAGATTTGTTATCAAGTCTCGTTTCGGCTAACATATAGCACCATATCACAATGGTGCCGCTATCCCCACGTTATGGACTTGAGAGCATGACGACATCGTAAGTATTTTCTTATCTTACACACAACAATCTTTTAACACTTAGGTCTTAAGGCTTTGCTTAAGAAAATCTGCCTCCAAAGAAGTTTGGTATATTCATAACAATATCCTTATTTATCGAAGATATACCATGACCAATCATAGATTGTTGTTATTTTCCACCTATCCAATTAAACACTCTTGGATAATTTTGGTAAAGCATAATTTTTTTAATTATCCTTTACAAATCAGGACACTACCAAACATGATTTCCTTATAATTTCAACTTATATGTGTTAACTTATATAAATTAGACGAGGATATGAAAATATTAAACATTGGATTAGTCGGAACATTGCGGGTTTTTGCCTATTGTTTCCTTATAGGTAATTTGTAATACAAATTTTAAGTAAGAACATCAGCCGCAACTGCTATTATTATATTTTTTAAGTCATAAAGGCACAGAGAAAAGAATGATGAAAATTGTTTTAACATACACTGCGACATAAAAAATTATATTTTGAAAAGTTCGGCTTAGTAAACACAAAAGTATAATTTATCTGGTATTATGAAACTAAGTTAAAGCTAAACTAAGTAAAAAATCCTCAAAAAAACCCTTCAGCTTCCACAAAATAATCTGAATATATTCTATTTTTCTTTTATTTTATTACAATGTGTGATTTATTAGATATATGACATATTTGGAGTGTCAAGGTAGTGTTAGTGAAGACCTGTCTCTTTGTCAAGAAATTTGTTTCGTTTTAGAATTGATTTTGAGCTAACATTTAGTCGTATACTTTACTAAACTGTATCTGACGATAGTAGTTGTGGTGTTTTAATAATTTATGTTACAAAATATATTTTGAAAGGCTTTAATGATAACAAATAGCTACCTCTCAGCGATGGTGCCACCTCGATTCGGCATGTCGGCCTGCGTGGCGCTCCGTTGCACCCCGGCGCCAAACCTGCGAACAAACATATTAAGGGTAAGACAATTAAAAAAAAAAATTGTATCGACACGTTATTTAGTTATAGTAATACTTTTTTTTGATAGTTCAATATATTACAATCCTTTAGTAGCAGCTGCGGAAGTAATACTCAACCAATTTTGCCTTCAGATCACAAGTTAAAAGGGCAACAAAATGTATCAATGACTTTCTTGGTAATCAATTTATATAAGAAAGTAATTTAGAGTATTTTTCTAAATATCGTAAATTTTAAAAGTAGCTTTAGTTTTTTGGAGACATAGCTTCGCTTGAGCGCATATAATATATGCAATTTATATTCTAACACAAGCTATTTAAAACTTGCAAGAAGATCTCATAAACCTATTTATAGACTTAAGATATAATGGATATAAATACTTTTAATTTCGGTGGGTTATTTAATATCAAATATACTGTTGTCAGTACTTTTAAATAATGAAATGTTTTAAAGAAATTACCACTGATTCAGAAGTTTACAGCGACCGATTAATAAATGTAATAAAAAAAAACCCCCCAAATCGTATATAAAAGCTTGGCGAACCGAAGATTGACTGACAATTGTGAAGAACATACATATATGTATAACGTATATGTTATTAGAATTCTAGCAATCCTAGAATTATATTCTAAAGAAAGGTTTAAACCTAAAAATATTAATAATGAATAAATTAGCTAAAATTTTGGGGTAGGATTATAGTATTAAAATTTGTTGATATAAAAATCATTACCATACGCTAACAGTTATTTAAATTATTAATAATATGCGCTACAAAAATGCGTTATATTTAAATACACGATCAATATAAAAATAAAAGGGTTTATGAATTAAGCAAAAACTATTTAAACATACAAATATTGAGACGTACTAAAAGCTTTTTTATTCAAAAATTACCTGGGCTGTTCGAACTTCTCCTTAAGGCTTTTGAAGCTATAGAGCCTCTCTTCCATCTGTCTCATCGACAACATTTTGTACTTATCGTAAACACTTAAACAACACTAACTAGCACTAAAAATTCTACAAAATATACAACGCTAATATTCTTCAATCATGGTAAACATTATAGAAAAAAAGGGTTAGAAAATTAAATCAAAAAGATTAATCAAATTGAAAAGGGTAACAATTGACAGGGCGTCGATGTGACGCGCTGTCATCGGTTCGATTTCGGTCGCGTTCAGGCGATAACTGAGGGCTACAATAGTTGCTCTATAAGTTTGTATACATGTCCTTCTGTACGACACTGGGGCGCCGTTATCCTTGTTGGACGATTAGTTTATTTTAAAACAGACGACAGACATCCCTTACGGTTGTGTATAACTAATGTGTTGAATAGAAATAAAATTTTGTGTAGTGTACTAGTATTTGCATGTGGTTGCGATTTATATGTACCTACTATATATTCTTAGAAAAACTAAGCTTTTTGAAAATAAACTATGAATTACAAATAATAGACAAACAATGCCTATATTAGATTTAATAGAAAAATCTTAATAATTGCATAGATGCATAAGCTTATACCGCTGTGTGGTATTCAATGGAATAGAATAGACCACACTCATTTCTTACCGAGGTGTCGTAAAAGGCGACTAAGATAAGTTTACCCGCCGAGTCGTGTCCGGTTGAGTAGAATAGACCACCCTCATTTCTTACCAAAGTGTCATAAAAGGCGACTAAGGTAAGTAAGTTGACGTCAGTTAGGCGTCTAGGCGTAAAATACCTAGCCAAATCAAGTATCAACATGTTTATAACATGTTGTGCCAACCCCACTTGTAGTGGGACAAGGGCAAGAGAATGATGATAAACTTAAGATTATATGTATATCTGTAGATTTTATACTACAAAGAAACATTGTATTAGAGCTTATTAAATTGTATATTTACAATTATTCCATGCAGTTCACAATAATTAATTGAACCATAGGAAATATGTTACCCATATTATCGAGTGTTTATACCGTTGAAAATAATTTTCCGTTACTCTATAATCAGAGTCTACTCACACTAGTCAGCATTAAATCGGATGCTATATATAACGCAGCTCATAAATGATAATAACATATACGAATACTAAAGTTATTCTTTGGTACAATTAAATACTTTAATCAACGTTAGGCCATGTAAATTCATAAGAAGTGACTATAAAAGCCATACTTCATCGGTAGTTTAAGTAAGCGGAATACTAAGTAAAAATAAATTTAATTTCATTGAGAAACCGTAATATAAGCTGATTCATACAAGAAAACATAAATTAACAAAATAGAAAAACAAAAATTAACGCAATTTAAGCATGAGCATTAAGCATATAGAAACAAATGTTATCAAATTCTGGAAAATCTCTTTTATGAGTTTGATAATAATCGGAAAGTATCCATTAGGATTATAACTTTACTATTCATTTCATTGTTATAGTTAAGTGTATTGTTACTTTTCAAAGCAATGTTAATACCACGTAAAACAATAGCTTTTGAGTCATTTCAAAGAGTACTTATAAAGAATACTTACAAAGAGCTTACAACTAGTACCATTCTACAAATCTGGTAAAGAACGACTTTACGCGGAAACACGTTTATAAGTGTGAAAAGACCTTTTGATGTAAAGGAGTGGGTTTTTGATAAGCCCCGTATTATAAAACTGTGTTGACAATAAAACTACATTCGTGTTAAACTGTAATTTATGATTAGTATTATGATGATAACAAATATTATTCGGCTTACTTTTTAGATTCATATTGAAAATTTAACTATAAAAAATATTCCATACTTACTACACTTACAAGAAAATAAAGAATTTTTTATGAAAATAAAATTGATTATATTATTTATTCACTATATTCTAAATTATTTTTATATCAAATTGTAATTATTTATAGTCATGTTTTCGTATAGAAGCTCGTTTCGACCGTGTAATATTCAGAAGTGTTAATGCGACATTATGAACTAAGATGCAAATAGTGCCGCCATAAAAATCCAATCTCGATGTGCACAATATGTGTGTGTGTGTGTGTGTGTGTGTGTGTATGTGTGTGTAAGCTAGAACAAACGTATACAAAAATTGATTTCATTCATAACAAAAAAAAAGTAGGATTAAAAAAACCACGATAATTTTTTATTAATATTAATAAGTTTTGTACAATTATGACACATTAAATTTATTCAAAAACTAAATATTTTGAAAGGAAACGAACTAACTTAGTTAATTTACCATTAAGCCATGTCCATCAAGTTATCTCTACTTAGCCACTTTTAAAGTACACTATTTTAAAGTTACCATTCTGTTTTAGTTGATATACCGGGTCTCTAAGCACAGAATCCTTTTCACAACAGAAAATCTATTATATTTTTCACTAACTTTTACTACTGCCAATAAAATTCTAATAATCACAAAATTTTAGTACGTCTGAAAGTAACAATTAAAGTTTCTCTAAAAAGCGGATTAATGTTACTTAAATTATATAAATTTAGTCTTAAATTTATATTAGTAACAAACAATGCACCAAACAGGACATGGGGAAAGGTATTATGACACTTAAAATCAGAGTTAATTATTTAAAATCCAATACAATACTAAATGTTAAAAAGCCTATATTTTCGAAAAATAAAGATTCTTGCTAGCAATAAATAAAAACCATTAAATAAACTACTCAAATTTAAACTTCTTCGTGTTCAATTTCCTAATCCTTTTTAAATAATGCAAGAATTTATTCTCCTTTAATGAAAAACCCCAGTCAGTGAAGTACCTATTTGCAGTTCTTAACAAAGAAAATATGTATTTCACCAACAGTATATGCAACAGACGTAATTTCCCTTGATTTGAAATTAAGACAGGTAAACATCATTAAGCCAAAATAACACATTAAAAAACAAACTAATTACTTATTAATAAAATTATTATTAGCTAACAACAAAAAAATAGCGTTAATCTGTGATTAGAAAATACTAATTAATACCAACCCTCTAATAACAAAGACCACGTGTTTATTAAGCAGTCTCAGTTCTTCTAGTTTCAAGGCCGTACCCGAGCGTTCTCTACGAAGGGCGCTACGCGACTGGGCGGGCGGCGCGTTCAAAGGGTCATTGCAAGCGAAACAAAAACCTTAACCGATCCGTCGCTACAGGTATATGAAGTCTATTCCAATATGAGATGTTTTGGTCAATACCCTTTGCGTTTACTTTACAATCGATGCTAGACCTTATATTAAACTGCTATCAGAAAACCTCGATAATAACAATTCAACCATTCGAATATTGCCTATTATATTAAAAGTTGTAGAACTTTTATATTATAGGATTTCTTTTGAAAAAAATTGTAGGTAAAATAGATTTTTAATACCTGAAAAGTTTCAGTCACCTATGACCAAACATTCGCTAGATAAAAGGAAGCTGTGATATTTTGGAATTGTATAGCTTTTTTGTAATTGTATAGCTTATTGATATTATAAAAATTGAAAACAACGTTCTAATTTTACATTATTTCATAGGATAACAAGTTAACCTGACAAACATTCAGAGTACTATTTTAAGGTTAAACAGTGCTAAAATCATCATTTGTAGTTTAATTTATTATTGAACTTATAATTTTTTCATATATAATATTCGTGTTACTTAGACCGCACTTAGAGTGGGATAGTGGCAAGAGAATGATGATCACGGAAATAATTTATAGAAGTGAGTGTTATTTTGTGGAATTCCATAGTAGAAAAGTTATAATAGAATTTGTTAGCGTTAGTGAATTGCGTTTGTACACACGCGGATTATAGCAAAATAATTGTACCATAACTTTTGTTATTACGAAAAAGTTAATAAGGGATTTTTTTTACAATAAATGTATACATCCTAGATATTTATTTTTTTGTTGATAATAAATATGGTATATGTATAAGTACGCGGATTGTAGCAAAATAATTCCATCATAACTTTATACTAACTATTCCGCTAAGTAATGCCTAATTCTATAAATTAGGAATACTTATGTAAAACCCTTTGATCGACCATTATTGTTTCCTAGTTCAAACACCGAGCTAATGTAATTAACTGCAATCGACTTGAACCATGGGGTTAAACTAGCTTTAGTGTCTGAGTAGAGCTTAAGCACATTTTATTGCACTTTTCTCCGAAGCCTTGCTCGTTGGGTGACTATCAATAATTACTTTAATTTACTTTTATATCTTTAGTCATTACATTTTTATTACTTCTTGGATTCTTGATTATATTGGCAAATTTTTTTCTTTCAACGATTTCATCGCTTAAAAGTAGCGATGTGGAAAAATAATCGATTACTTTTTTCAAAATAATCGTATTTTTATAATCGATTATTTTTCCATCAAAAATTGATTTTTCAAAAATTGATATTTTTGGGAACCATTTTTCTTTTTTACTCTTTTTCTTTTACGATTTTTATTTTTTTTTTTAAATTGACTGTATGCTGTTAGCCCTAACGCTTTTACAGCGTCACCGGGCGGGACAGGCTAGCGCAGAAGCATCGTCGAGGTTGCGAAATGCGGAGAGTAGAGCGCGGGAACGTCGTCCTAAAGGTGCCTCCTGTTAGGCCCACTATATCGATCAATTTCGCGAACTTTACCTACCATGCGCTCTACACCCGGCGAATATATATTATTATAATGCAATTAAGTGCTATATACGGCTAATTAGTTACTAGTCACGAACCATTCGATCTCAGTCTTTACAGAACCAACTTTGACACAGGCGCGTTCAACAAACCAAACATAGAATATTAACAATGAAAGTTCGCCTGCAGAGTAGTTGTATTCTCAGACTGCATTGTCTGCTAACAAAGGGTGACGCGGCGCTCATTAAAACATAGCACTAGTGCACTAACTTACGCGTCGCCATACGTATGTCCTCATAACTAAAATAGAGCAAAAAGTAAATCAGAATGAGCTTCTATATTGAATGTTTAGGGAAGCAATTTTAAATAATTTATAGAATCAGGCGTTACTTTGCGGTGACTCATAATATATAAGTAATAATAAAATTATTTTGCTATCATCCGCTAAGTATGAAGAAATATATATAATGCTAAATGTAGAGTGGACTATCCCTTTTCATACCTATTACATGCAGGATTCGTAAAAACACATGTACAAATCAACACCACAATACACAGGCACTGCACACATTCAATACCTATCTCAACTATCTCAACAATCGTTTTACTCCGCACTCGAAACATTATAAGGAGATAGACTCCTCGTCAAAATCGCAAAGCATTTTGTCGTGGAGGCAAAATCTTATCTTATCGGAAATTTCAAACAAACATGAGATATATCAAATAAGTTTAAATCATTCCATCACATTATACTGAATTAGTGATACCTGTCCAGTAGTAGTGAGAACACAAATATTTATGAACAATAATATTAATAAATAACTAAGATAATTGATAGAATGATCATATGGCATATGCAAGATGAATTCAAATTCAAATTCAAATAATTCTTTATTCAAATTGGCCTTTACAAGCACTTTCGAATCGTCAAATTACAATGAAGCTACCACTGGTTCGGAAAGGTGCTCTTACCGAGAAGAACCAGCAAGAAACTCGGCGATGTGATGATATCCATCATTCTATCCTATTATAAAATCATGGCATCATGAATCCTAACACAACTTCCATCAAAACCATAGATTCCCAGACTTTTTACTCAAAGACCACTTGCAAAATTAGTTTCGCCGGTCCCCATACACCTACAATTCTACATTATTCCCAAAACTCGATAAAACGTTACATGACAAATGAACGACATGTGAATCCTAATTATGTCATATCAATGTAGACCCTCGTTGAATCCCCTGTTGACTCCTAGGGGTCAACCTGGATCACTATGGGAACTAAAGAAACGAACATTAAATACATTAGCGTTATACAACATATTAATATATATCTGGGTGACCGAGCTTTTCTCAGTAATTTTATTAAAAGATATAAAAAAAGGGAATTAAAAAAGTAAAACAAGAAAGAAAGGTCTGGTGATATCTGGGACTTGATCCCGGGTATTTTTACTTCTTTAGTATACCCGTTCCCAACTAAGCCATAACAACTTTTCAAATGACATCAAAATCAACCTTCTATCTATCTATTTATATTTAAGCAGTTTTTCACATATTTTTTAAACAAAATGTAGCTTCATCGTCATATCGCACCCGTAACATACTAAGTTTTGTAAAGTCGGAAACATGCTCTTTAATGAATAAAAATGAATTTATATTTAATATTAAAGTTTTGATTATAAAAGATTTATAATAAGAGCGAAACAATTTACAGTCCGGCGGGCGGCAAGAAATTATTACACTAAATGCGAACTATGAGAGGGTTTCGTGTCTGGTGCACAAATTTGCAAAATATACCGCATTGTTCGCATCATTAGCCCTACTCTAGGTATAGTTAAGCGCCCCGTTGAAATATGTAGCGGCGAAAATGACGGCCTTTGTAAGCGCTCAAAATGCGATATCAGACTGCGGGCGGAACGGTATTTCGAAAGCACGTAGACTATTAATTACTGAAAACGTTTAGCGGGTGCGTTGAAACTGTAATACCTGTATTAACATATACAACTAGTAGTAATACACGCGACTTCGTTCGTGCGAATTCAGGTTATAGTACCCTAAATAATAAAATTGTAACTAAATTATTTATATTAATAAAAGAAGTATTCTAAATCAGTTTTATTCTTTTCATAAAAAAATGCTAAAATGAAATCAAAGCAAACTCTCATTCGCTATCCGCGGGCTAGCTGCTAATGACAGCGGCTCTCACATCTCCCACGTCAGCATGGCGCGAAAGGCTGTGGCAAGATGTGACGTCATGGCTTGCTTGCTTGATTGCTTGCAATAGGGGCTTGTTACAAAATAATTTTTTTCTTTATTTATTGTATCATCAACTCTACTGCTAAGTTGTTCCTACCGAGAAGAGCTAACATGTAACTCGGCATTTCCTCTTTCAAAATATAATTCAGTCAGTCAGACAGATTTCTCATACTACGAGAACTCTAGGAATATGTGTGATGAATAGTAAATACCAATTTAGCATTTTTCTTATATATAAGAAAATATATCTTTAATCTTTTCGTTATTCAAATATAAATCAAAAACGCATTTGTTTGTATACGAATCATTAAAATTATCTCCTAATTTTAGACCAATTTAATCAATGTCATAAATTAATAAACACACTATCGTAGAGACTGCAAGCTATCAATATAACAGAAAGTGATATACAACAACAAACGTGTACAATTAAAATTCATATTAAAGACCTACAGTTTATGGTTGAATTTTGAATGTGCGCTGTAAACTTCTTTGTCAGTTTGTTAAGTGTTTATGTAATTGAATCGGAGCGCTGTGGTGGGTGTCACCATATCATCCTAACTGCTCATAAATTGATGCTTGTCCATTCTAATCTAACCTCTACTGCGTTGCTCTTCTGTCACTGAGTGGTAGTTTCGTGATTGCTTTTTATAGGGTCATAAAATATTGACTCACTATCGTCACTTAGTTGGCAAAGAGTGAACGAAGAAAACTACTAAAACTATTTCATAAACCTATACTATATACCTTTTATACTATAGCCTACACTATATTTATTTATTGAGACTGAATACACGAAAATTTAGTAAGTCTTTAAAATAATCCTCATCCTATCTTCCTGCCCTTATCCCAGTCTAAGTTCGGTCGGCACAACATGTTATAAACATGTAGTCACAGGATTTGGCTATGTATTTTACGACCGGCCGCCTACCTGACGTCAATTTACCTTAGTCGCATTTTGCGAGACCTCGGTAAGAATTTAGGGTGGTCTATTCTAGTCAGCCGAATACTATACAGCTTTACGTCTTTAAAATAATATGAATTATATATGAATATTATTATAATCACTATTATTTTTGACGAAAAATTATTAAAAGAAAAAACTGTAGTGGTAGGGTGGTGGTGATGGCCCTTATTAACTATTATACTAATAACGCTAACCGTTGGCAATTATAAGCCTCCTAGAGTGTGTATTGCAATAATCTTATCAATATGATAGTCTTGAGTAGAAAGCTTTTCTAACAGCAGTCGGATTTGCACTAATCGATACATACTGAACTAAATACGTGAACTATTTATAAAAATAATTGGAAATTGTAATCAAGATTCCGAGGGTAAATACCATTATTCTTAGGCCATTGAAACCAAAAGAAAATATTTGACCGAAACGCCGAACTCCTACTATAAAAAGTTACAACAATAAAGTACATTTCCTACAGCAACTGTTTAATTTCAAAGAAAAACATAACAAAAAAGCATTAATATAAACTTGGCCTTGGCCTCTATAAAAAAAACGTTCCATTGAAATTATTTTACAGGAGAAACCCAATTATTAGGAGGTAACACATACAAACATCTAGTCCAGCATTGACGTGAAATTGCCTCGCTTACGGTTTTCTACGAGATATATTTCTGTGAATGTGCTAAGGGAGTGCTTAACTACGAGTATATTCCCATTGCTCCATTGTATTTTCCGACCACCTTAATTTTATTTGTAACATCTAACATCTTATCTCATGATCTATCTTACAGTACGTCCCTACCACCTCGTTCATAGCATTTGTAATACTTGCGTGCTTGCAAAAAGAAGTTAAGTTAAGAAGTTAAGTTAACTCTTAAGCGTTTTCCATACTTTTAATAACAAATAATTCGGTCTTATTATTTAAATAAAGATCGCCAGCAGTGTTGCTATATGTGGAATAACAAATATCCCAAAAAAGTAATTAAAATATATTTTTTATTATGTTAGAATAGTGTATAAACAAATAACACATCATTTTACGGCTCTAATTAAATTATTTACGCTTATTACCTCACGGCAAATAGTTATTTTAATGTGTAATAATTGCAAGCACGTAAAAATACGCTTCTCAGTGGTTTTTTCTTCAATATAAATAATTTTGATTCTTATTAAAAATGAATTATTTCATGCAAAGGTTAATAAAATTCAGCTAAACAAAATATTAAAAATAAAAACAAGTACCTGATTGACCGAGCTTTGCTCGGTAATTTTTTACAAAATAAAAAAAGAAACTAAGAAAAATAATAGTAGGGTAGGTGGGGCTCGATCATAGGCATTTCCATTTCTCGCGACCACCCGTTCCCCGAATAAGCTACGCTGACTAGACATTTAATGGCAAACATAGTGTTTTATATATTCAATGTAAATTTTAATATTTTTTAATGCCCCAAAACAGGGATAAAACAATTTTTTTTTAAATAAAACCTAGCTAGAACGATTTTTCATCCTGCATTCTAAATTTCTGAAAAATAGTAGGAGCCGTTTCCAAGATTCCGAAAATAGATACAAACTTGTATGCATTTAAGTATTAAAGATAATGATCGCTTTGCTTATGATTGGTAATTGAAAAACAACCATAAGATTGCCCTCTGCAGCAATACCATGTGTTTTCACGTACTAAAATGACTTGTATACATGTGATAATTTTGATTTGTACCCCATTCTCCTTATTATCCATTCAAAAGAAATTATTAGGATAGTTTAACCAAAAAGTTAGCTATAAACGAGATATTCTTCAATAATTAAATTCAGAATATACTTTAAAAAATTGTTTTGAAAATCTGTTTATGTCAATATTATACATTTCACTTCACTTCACTTTCAACACGATACAAAATGTGTCACAGAACAAATTAACTGATTAAATTATAAGATATCCACAATTTAGATAAAGTGTTATCTTTTTATTAATAAATGTAATCATAATCCATACAACGCGTGTACCGGCAATTTTATCAGCAATTTGTTTTAGTGATAGCTTTTAAGTGATAAAATCTGATCTAAATATAACAAAATAAAGGTACAGCGAGTGACGAGTTTTATTATTACCCAGTTTAAAAGTATCCTGAACACCCTATTATTGTAACAGTAATAACGTAAGACAAGGTCGACGGAGCTTGCTCGGTAATTTTTTCAAAAAAAAAAAACTTAAAAAAAAAAAAATTATGTAGGGGATCGATCCTAGGTATTTACATTTGTCGAGACTGCCGTTTCCCGTATAAGGTACGCTGACTTGACAATTTATGACAAAAATTAAATTAAATATAAGTTTTAGTATTTTTTTAATGACCAAAAACAGGGATTAAACGATTTTTTTTTACATAAAACCTAGCCAGATCGATTTTTCTCCCCCAAAATCCCTATATGCTGAATTTTAGGAAAATCGTTGGAGCCGTTTCAATTATTCCCAATATGTACATATATATACATACAAAATTAACTCATTTAAATATTAAATGACGCGTCCAATGGCAGATTAAGTCCAATAATCTTGCAGATCATTTGATGTAAAAGACAGTATTGTCGAAACTTTTACTACATTACGATAACACTTCGCTGAAATAACAAATTTTATTTCCTTAAATTATATACCACCAATAATAGGATAACGCAATGTGGCGAAGTCGTAATATCAAATACAGTTTTTGGAAAAGATATATTATCGCTCTAGTCGCTATGGCGATTGAACCATGAGTTCAAGCATATTTAATTTTCTTCCAATAGTATTAACTAAATTCTAAGTATGTGATACATTCTGTGCAAAATTACTGCTTTGAATAAAATATAAAATAGGGCATCCAACTGCTTGGGCTCTCTCTCTCCGTTTTTAGAGAGAAGAATAGGAGCTAAGACATACCACGCTGCTCCAATGCAGAATTGTAGGTTATACATATCCCTAGAATTCTCAAGAGATATAAAGAGCAGGTTTCCTCACAATATTTTTCTTCGCCGAAAAACGTGATAAATTGCAATTATCAATTAGACACATAAGTTTGAACAGAAAAACTCATTGGTGTCTGCCCGAGATTTGAATCCGTGGCCCCCTTAAAAGAGTTTCACGTCTCACCTGGGCTATCATAGCTTAATGTAAAATGATTACATAATAATAAACCTGAGCCAATAAACTACTGATAAAATGATCACATAATAATAAAGACGAGTCAACAGACTACCGATTTTGAATGCGCTGTCAAAAATTGGCGAGACACATATATCAGTGTCTAGATCTTGTATATGAATATAAACATAGTCTATTGTTAGTCGTATTCCCGAACCTTTTTATGCAAACGTTTTCTAGAACCGTCAGTACCTATCAAGTCTAGATGTGCGAAGAATGAGACGTAAATTTTTATACACATTATTTATTTTATACACATTGAGTCTACTTTTTTGCACGTATTTAATGAATTTGGATACTATTGTTGATACTGCGTATAAAAACTTATACTTTATATATATAATTTTGATAGAGATATATACGTATTAAAGTAATTGCGGAATATGAGTGAAATATCGTTTTATGATGGTTATTTTTGTATTGATAAGATTTGATTGCAAGAAACTGTTAAAATCATGTCTATAAACATGTTATATATTTATCTATATCCCATCTCATATGACCACTATATTTAGATTTAATGCTGAAAGCTTGCTTTACGTTTACTTCAAAAATATGTCAAAAACACCAAATTTACGGATATCTTATACCAACAGTTGTATGTAAATAAATTCAATTTATCTGTGTTGTAACATGTTGTAGCATGTGCGAGCCACATTTAGACTTTATTCAAACTTGTATTATGTTTGGAATTTTTGAAATGCCTAATAAAAAGCTCTTAATTTTTTAATAAAATTATATTTATATTTCGATAATTAATGAAAATATTTGTGTTATTCTCAGAAAAACATACGGGTCACATAAATAAATATCGCCAAAACATCTTTTTATAAGGTTTGTTTAAGTTTCGATGTTTCGGCAGAGTTGCATTCACCGTGTCCACATACTTCTAAAAAATTCTACCAATATTTGTCCTTGTTTAGTTTAGCTTTGAAGTCTAGACATATATGTTAGGATCTGATAAATAAATGTCAGAGAACAAAATCGTGCAGATATTTACTCAACCGATGAAGTCATACAACAACTATTAAGCGATCTCATGAACGTGGTTTATACAAAACGTGGTTAAAAGTGACTTCTGTGGCATTTCAAAAGCAATGACTAAACCTTAAAACCTGCAGCTAAAATACTAGAACCTAATAACTTTAGTACGTGAATTTTTCTGACCAGGAATTTAATTTCTGTATGGTCTTAAAAACATAAGTTATTCATGGTAATTATGACGTTGTGGTCTTAAGATGCGGCGACTCTTAAAACGCAAGAAACCGTCGGATTCAAGCACCACAAGATCGTGAGCAGGAATTTCTATTGCTTTAAAGAGACCAGTTATGCATGACCTTCGGTTAAAAAAGAAGAACAACGACTGCCATTATTTAATACTATTTTAAATTAATTAACTATATTATCATCATCCTTCTGCCCTTATCCCAATATAAGTGGGGTCGGCACAACATATTACAAACATGTCACTTGTCCCGCCCGGCGACGATGTAAAAGTCGTAAGGGCTAACAGCATATAGTCAATTCGAAAAAAAAATGTTGTCACATGATTCGGTTAGGTTTTTTACGACCGGCCGCCTGCCTGACGTTGACTTAACTTAATCGCCTTTTACGAGACCTCGATAAGAAATAAGTTATAAACATATATGTTACGCATACTGCCATACCATAACACAATGGCTGTGCCGGTAGAGATGCAACACATAAAATCATATAACAATTTGGAACATTCATGAAAATAAATTAACTATAATTAAAAAGAAAAAAAGGAAAATAAAAGATGTTCCTGAATAAAACACGGGATATTTTATGCCCAGTATAGTTATAAACTAACGTGGATAGTAAAGGAAATTCGGTGGAAAATGATAGATCCTCTAGAAACGTTTCAGATGGTATGAAACGGGTTTGATTGAGAAGAACAGAAGAAGAATATAATAAGCTTCAATTCTACTACTGACTTTCATTAATATTTCTCCAGAAGATCAATTGTGAAAGCGTTGAAGATAAACAGAAAGACTTTTATATTAATAATATTATTGGTCTATATTATTCCTTATTCTAGATTTAAAAAGTGACAACAGGGAAATCACTTCAACACTTTCAAATAAGTAGCATCATTTAAAAAAAGAAAAGAATTTCTGTATAAGAACAATCCTTCAGCAAAATAGTCGCAAGCGGAATCATTTTCCGTCCACTAAACCTAGCACAAAAACGCGGAAAATTCAAAGAAAACATCTCATAGAGAAAATAATAAGAATTTCTGAAGAGTGAAGTCAGTAAGAACAACCCCTTCACCCCACTTTCCACCCGCACCCCCGTCTAGACTCTTGTATAAAAAACTCTCCAAACTGGGTGCTCTTTATGCTTGCAAGACGAAATGTGGGAATTTCTACTGCTAATAAGATGCCTGGAAATTACAGAAACTTCTTAAAAAAATTTGCGTTGCACTCATTCAGTTTTCTTAAAACTAACTAAACTAAGTGATAAGAATTTACATATAAATTGTACTATTTAATAATATACTTGTCCAATACGTATTACAAAGTTGATTAATGAACTAATCATCACTGAAATAAACGAACGATTAACTTTATTTACTGGGTTTTGCTACATAACTTTTCCCAGGCGTCACTTAACACAAAGGCAAATAATTATTTACTTCCTTTTTGTTTCACTTTTTTTTATACTTTATATACTTTTTTATATTTATATACTTTTTTTTTGTCATTAAAAGTATAAAAATACTTGCTGCAGTTATCGCGGATTTTCCTGGTTTAAGGATATTCTTTTTAACAACAGTATATATATAAAAAAAAATATAAATCGACCATTGCCTAATGAAACTGAAAAAGAAGAAAGTTTTCCTTTCATAGCGTCGTAATATTGTAGAATAATAGCTTCTACACGCAACTTCGTTTGCGTGGACTGTTGTCGCGTGATAGTTTAGTAATAGATGGCACTTTTTAATGTTATCCTATTCATGTAGAATTTAAAGGACTTCTATAGCCTATATGTTATTCCGGTGTATAAGGAATTTAAGGAAATTTCATCGATATTGGCTCAGTGGATTCGACGCGAAAGAGTAACAAACATACATCCATACTCACAAACTTACGCATTTATAATATAAGTAGGATTAATAAAAACAATATAATCACAAAAGCTCCATAATTAGAACAAGAACAATAACTTAAAGCTTCATAATCACTATATATAGCACATACTTGCACGTTTCATTTAACAGACTATTATTATATATTGTAATGTTCTATTCAAAGATATTTCAAACCAAAAGTTACGAGTAGTTTAGTTAGTAACAAATTTACAGGAATTTGTGTAATTTCCTTATACTAGTATGTTATTTCGAAGAAAGAACATATTTCTCGACCTTAGACGCATAAGGTCTGATGTGTGTTTTAATGACAATAGAGCGAAAAGAAATTTTGTTAACTAATCGGGATAGTATTTTCGTTTTTATGGATAATTCTAAATGAAATATTGCTAATATTTTAGCGAAAGCTTATATATTTCGATTCCTAACACTATTAATATAAAATTTACCTTATTAGACTAAAAAAACTCATTTTTTTTAGAAACTGAAGACATTATTCGTCTTTGGTATTATGTCGACATTCGACCTTATGCGTCTGATGTTGAGATTTATGTATTAAGACATGAATATAACACATTGGTAAACTATGTTTATGTCGTTAGTATTTTAAACGGATAGAAGATTGTACATTAATATCAAAGTTGATAGTAGTCTTGACAATGAGAAGTGCAGGTTGAGTGAACTCGATTAAGACAGGCGTTGTCATGATGAACATGAGTAGCGGTCAACAAATAAAAAACGGGCGCCTTTTTAAGACCTAACAGAGTGCAAAAAAACTTAATGGAACAGCATAGTGAAAGGTTATATTTAATAATATATAATTCTTATTAATAATCATAACAATAATACATACTAATTCTTAGTTAATTAGTTAAATTTAAAGCTATAATATTAGAAATAATATTTAATGTTTAAATATTATTTCTACAGAGAATAAGAAAACGGAATCCAGAGAACACATATATAAGTTATAAGTGATTTTATTTACCGTGTGGTATCTGGTTGAGTGGAATAGACCACCCTCATTTCTTACCGAGTTGTCGTAAACGTAGACGTCAGGCAGGCGGCTGGTGGCATAATACGTAGCCAAATCATGTGACAACATGTTTATAATATGTTGTTCCGACCCCACTTAAGATAAGGGCAGGAGGATAATAAAGGGATTTTATTTGCAGTACCAATCTCTTGAAATTCTATAGTAGGGTAAAGGTCTGTTCTCTAATGAGAGAAAAATGTAATGTAAAATTTTTTAACTAGATATAATAATATACTCTACTTCTTAAAATATTGTAAACTGTATTAAACTTTTACTTTAAGAAACATCAAGTTAATTATATCAAATATAGTAGAGGGAAAGTTTTTATACAAAAATATCGTGTCGGTGTCGTATGGTATAAATAAAATATTTCCATGCGAGTGTAAGACACATAGACACGAGACATCATTGAAATTAAAAAGACAGCTTTTTAGTCATTAAAAACGGAAAGCTTTACCGAGTGGCTCTTTTTATGTACACCCTTTGGGTTTGATGGTAAATACTACTTATACAAGGTGTTTTCCGTCATACATCGTATAATGACGAAAGGCGGAAACGTTTTCCTCTAAAATGAAATGTCATTCATGTTTTTTTTTCTTAAGAAAAAATAACATAATATTCATAAATATTACAAAGACATATTTCATCGTGAATCAGAAGTATGTATGAAATTATTTTTCTATAATCCGCGATTAAGTAAAGAGGAAATATATAATGCTAAATGTAGAGTCAGTCTACAGTCCACTAGAAGACATTAGTTCGCTCTACATTTAGCATTACATATATTTTATTATTTAGTTGCAAATAATGTGTTGCAAAATAACGCCTAATTCTATAAATTATTTCATCGTAAATATTCATCACTCTCCTGCCCTTATCCCACTGTACATGGGATCGGCACAACATGTTTTAAACATGTTAGTAATAGTAACTACGATCGATCGCATACCTAACGTCAACTTACCTTAGTGGCTTTTGTGCCTTGCGACACGTCGCTAAGAAATTAGAGTGGTCTATTCTACTCAATCAGATACCACACGACACTTAACTTACTCGCCTTTTACGATACCTCGGTAAGTAATGAGGGTGGACTATTCTACTCAACCGTATACCATACGACTGGTCAACTTACCTTAGTCGCCTATTACGACACCCTGGTAGGAAATGAGGGTGGTATATTCCATTCAGCGGGTTACCAAACGGTGAAATATTAATTAATTAAAAACCCGTGTTATAAAAAAAAAACTCATAGGTCAATGACGGCGAATTAAAACCACGAACTTGGTCCTTCTTTCCTTGGTGGACCATAATATGTAAATATTAGAATAGATGTGTAGGTACGTATCCTGTAAATTCCAATGAAAATGTACTTGGTTTGCTTTTCATAATAGGGAGTGTTTTGTTTCTATGTAATGCACTTGCCAATTTACTAAATGAAACTCCCGATGTATCGATAACAACATTGGCGTAAACCCCAGCCGTCGTGTACGTCAGGTAGATAAGTCAATTTCCCCGCCAGCAGACCGGAAGTGCACGGCCGGATGCGCATCTCGGTGTTGCGATTTGTTGTTTTACGCTTCCCACTAATATTGGGTTTGCACAAGTTTTAAACCTAACATACCGGTAGCGTTGTGTATTTACTAAGTAGTTTATTTTACAGAGTAGCAATCGTTAATAAAACATTACATTACTCTATGTAAAGTATGAACAATGTATACTTTTATCTAAAAATACTTGATTTATCACAATTTGATTCTAAAAATATGCACTACGAAAACATGTTAACCTAACAATAGTTTATTTTTATATTTAAAGTGCAAGTAAATATATTTGGAAACGTTTAAGTTACATTTTAGGTATTTAAAAAGAATAACCTTCGAGTTTTTACTGGATTGGTAGTGGCACCTTCCTACCAAGCTATGACTTCATTCTGATAAAAGCTTTCATAAAAGCTTATTCGCATAATTATAATTTTAATTGATTAATAAAGATTAAAACAAATGAATTAAGAAATAGTAAAAGTCTTTCAAAGTAATTACAAATATATACACATTAGTATTTTAAGTGGAAACATTTTTTCTTTCCTATTTAGCTATATAGGTACTACCTACCACATAGTATCCGGCTGAGTAGAATAGCCCAACCTCTTTTCTTACCGAGGTGTCGTAAAAGGCGACAAGTTAAGTTGACCCACCGTGTGGTATCCGGTTGAGTAGAATAGCCAAACCTCATCCCTTACCAGGTGTCGTAAAAGGCGACTAGGTTAAGTAGAGCCGCCGTATGGTATTCGGATGAGTTGAATAAACGACCCTCTTTTCTTACCGAGGTGTCGTAAAAGGTGAGTAAGTTAAGTTGACCCGCCGTGTGGTATCCGGCTGAGTAGATTAGACCACCCTCATTTCTTACCGAGGTGTCGTAAAAGGTGATTAAGTTAGGCGGACCCGCCGTGTGGTATCCGGCTAAGTAGAATAGACCACCGTCATTTCTTACCGAGGTGTCGTAAAAGGCGACTAAGTTAGGCGGACCCACCGTGTGGTACCTGGCTGAGTAGAATAGACAATCCTCATTTATTACCGAGGTGTCATAATATGCGAATAAGATAAATTGACGTAAAGCAGGCGACCGGTCGTACAATACCTAGCCACATAACAAATCACATCACAACATGGTCAAAACATGTTGTGCCGACCCACTTAGAGTGGTATAGCAGGAGAATGATAAATGTATGTATTTATTTATTTGGATCACCAACATAAGAAACAGTAACAATATTTATAATATACATTTCACGTGACTAAAATCTAACTGTTCTCACATTTACAGGTAACCACAGCATGCTATGTGTTACATAAGTAATGAAAATTTTGAAAAAAAAATGAATGAAGATAACGTATTTAATTATGTGAATAAAAAAGATAAAATTTGATTTATTCTATTTCTAGCCTATAAACCGTATTTATACTGCGGTAACAAATATTATACTGTCAACAATCGCAAATGTTTGCTAGCTGGATAACTCAATTTCCGCCCGTCAGACCGGAAGTACGTAGATGCGCGCCTCGCTGTGGACTTTTCCTCAACACAGCAACATTCAACAATATACTAGTGTTATATAATATTTTTATACCGGTGGTATTCGCGATCGTCAGCGCCAACTTAAGCGTTTAAGTCCCTCATCATCTTGCCGCCAGCCACTCTAAGTGGGGTCGGCACAACATGTTCTAAATATGTTCTAACATGACTGACGTCAACTTATCTTAGTCGAATTTTACGACACCTCGGAGAGAAATGAGGGTGGTCTATTCTACTACTACTAGTGTAATATAATATTTTTATACTGGTGGTATTAGAGATCGTCAGCGCCAACTTAAGCGTTTAATTACCCTCATCACCCTGCCGCCCTCATGCCACTCTAAGTGGGGTCAGCACAACATGTTATAAACATGTTCTCACATGACTGACGTCAACTTATCTTAGTCGTATTTTACGACACCTCGGTAAGAAATGAAGGTGGTCTATTCTACTACTAGTAGTGTTATATAATATTTTTATACTGGTAATATCCGCGACTTCGTTAGCGCCAACTTAAGCGTTTAATTACCCTCATCATCCTGCCGCCCTCATGCCACTCTGGGGTGGCACAACATATTATAAATATGTTCTCACATGACTGACATCAACTTATCTTACTGGTATTTAGAACACCTCGGTAAGAAATGAGGGTGGTCTATTCTGCTACGGATACCACACGGCTATATAGCAAGTAAAGCTATCTGCTATAAAATAAAGTTTACTAACTTCCTTATTTAAAATGCATGGATCTTTATAGGCAATTTGATGACTTGTTAATTCTGAGAATCAACTACCAACAACAGTTCTGTGAAAACATCTCTGGAATGTAATTAAAAATAACTGTGCAATAGGAATAAAAAGAGTTACTTTATTCATCAGATATGATGTAGCAAAATTGCGTACGCCTGTTGAGCCAGATATAAAAACCAAATTGCTTAATTTATAATCCAATTTATCATTCTTCAATGACGAGTTAACTTGAGAGGAAATTAAATATTTTTTTTATTTGTTTTGCAGACTAATTCTATTTATAGCCAATTTAACACTTTAACGGCATGGTACGTCATTTGGTGTCCTAACCAAACATAACTTCATTGACTGGCAACGTCAATAGGCGTCATAAATGAAGTAATAATAATATAGTGATATGAAATTCTGTGAAGCCCTTAGACTAGAAAATACATACATACCTTTCCTTTTAATTAAAACGTGTTAAGAGACAAAATCAATGGTAGGGGTTCAACTATTTGCATATAATACCACTTGCTGGGGTTATGCGTGGCTTTGCGATTTTGTCATGCAGAATATCTCCTGATAATGCTTCGGTTACGGGGCGAAGCGATTGTTTGGATTGTCGTGGTAAATGGACGTAGTGCTTGTGTAG
This sequence comes from Morpho helenor, assembly GCA_029227775.1. Lineage (NCBI taxonomy): Eukaryota > Metazoa > Arthropoda > Insecta > Lepidoptera > Nymphalidae > Morpho > Morpho helenor. The sequence goes on along the minus strand of JARGCU010000032.1, from coordinate 4,398,717 downwards.
TGTGCTAGTGGTGGTGGTGGTGGTGTTTTGTGATTCAGGTGGTAACTAATCCTGCATGTATAAGGTATGAGATCAGTTTTTGATTTGTACACTTAGCATTACACAGTATAAATGGATATTACAAGAGGTCGCTGCTATCGTGCTTATTAAAAGTGCAGCTGATGGATAAAGATGCCGCGACACCAGAAAGCAATTTAAGAGTTCCCTGTCACCAAGCCTCCTACAAACATAGCCGATTGCGTTCTCGGCGCAACGTTCAACAACAAATAGATGTTTCCATGACAACAGAGGGAAATCAAAGCATCTGGTGTTATGCGACATTTGCTTTGGGATATTGTATTAATTATGGGCCATAAAAAGGCTCAGAGTCGCTCAGCGGGCGATGGAGTTGGGTCTAAGCGGCATAAGATCGTGTAGTGTGGAGATCCCATGAAGAGACCTATGTCCAGCAATGGACGTCCAACGGTTGACAAAGAAGAGATTAATTACGAGTGCAGAATACAAGTTGAATTATAGTTTAGGGTTTCATTAATACTTACTTCTGGACATTCTTAAACAATAGATTTTATTAACAAACGTGGATTAAAATAATTCTATCATAACTTTTGTAAAACATGTTATATACGCGTTATGTCGGTCATGAAGCCTGTGTACAATTAGCATAAAAAACAGAACCGTAAACGTGCCGTCTTTGACGCTTTCGCATTACCATAAACGTATGGTAATCGATGCAACCGTAACGTTTGGGTCTATGACCTTTTCGAAAACAACCATTTATTCCGGCCCGCCGGTTCGCGTTCAAGTGCAACTAACCGGCCAGCTTCCTCACTTTTAACCTCGAAAATAGTATCGGATGTTAGTACAAGTACTTCATCATATCGGATGAAAGTAATATGCTCTGTATCGTTTATTGCTTGTCAGCCTTGATCATTAACAAAATCTAAAATGGAGTTTAAAAAATCTACTATCATGAAAAAATTTACTATCAAATAGTCCGAGTTAATACTGTTAATATCCTAAAGCTGGGCATAGGCCACCTCTCCCTATTTGTGGAGAGGATTGGAGCAAAGACCTACCACGCTGCTCTAGTACGGATTAGAAGGTTTCACATATTCTTAGAATTCCCAAGCGTTATCCATGATGTTTTCAGTCAAAGAAAAGCGTGTGATAAATTGTAAATATCAATAAGACACATAAGTTTCAAAAGAAAAACTCATTGATGTCTGCCCGGGTTTAACCTGACTTTCTCGAAAGAGTCGAACAGTGTCGCCACTGGGCTATCACGGTTTGTGTAAATAATAAATAATAGTAGTATAACTTAATTATGATGTCATAAATTTGCTATAAATGTTTAAAAGCTATAAATTTGCTATAAATAGATTTGAATTGTTAAATGTTCATTAAAAGCTAGATAAATTAATATTTTTAGGATGTCCCAGTTTTGTCTTTAACAAACAAATAACCTAGATTAGCCATGGTATTTGGTTATCTATTTTTGTCCTTGATATTCATCAAAAGATAAATAATTTTAGAATCTTCTTACTGATGTTTTATAACACATTTTGTTAATAACAGCATAATAATAATAGAATACATACCCCAAGTCATTTTTTGTTAGTAAAATTTGTTGGTTTTGCATGAAAATACGTACCTGAAACAAAAATAAAAATAATTGTTAAAATATCGTACAAACTTCTGATAACTAAATCATTAGGATTGTTTCAACTTTCTCATCATCGTCTTCTTGCCCTTATCCCACTCTAAGTGGGGTCGGCACAACATATTATAAGCATGTTGTCACATGATCTGCCTACGTATTTTACGACAACACGGTAAAAAAGAAGGAGGTCTATTCTACTCAGCCAGATAACACACGGTGGGTCAACTTACCTTAGTTGCCTTTTACGACACCTGGGTAAGTAATGTGGGTGGTCTATTCTAATTAGCCGGATACCACACGGCGAGATTGTTTGAAGTTACTTTAATTTTTTTATTTTATTCATTGATCAAGTTGTACTTGCTGATGTTTCTGTTTGGAACATCACTCGATATATGCACATACAAATCGCACCCGCAATTTCGTTTGCGTAAACTTGAATGAAAAAATACCCCCAACTACGTATTATGTCTCCCATTCCCAAAAGAAAAACGAGATTTTATTTATGCTACGAGTACATGTAAGTACTGTATGTATATACGGTACGAATCGTAAGAAGTTTCAACTGACAAAAAGACAGACAGACACACATTCGCATTACAATCTTAGTATGGATATGTAGATAGTTAATTTGTTAAAGTAACGCCACTTAAGGATACCCGTAAAGTTGCTTAAGTATATCCGCTTAAAGGTATAAGTTTACTTAAGTATATACTACCAACTGTGCCCGCGACTTCACCTGCGGTTGAAACATTATATAGGCTATAATATGCTTATCCCACACTAAGTGGGGTTGTCAAATGACAACATGTCGACATGTTGGCAAATGATTTGGCTAAGTATTTTACGACCGGTCGTCTGCCAGACATCAACTTACCTAAGTCGTATTTTACGACACCTCGGTAAGAAGAGAGTGATTTATTCTACTCAACCGTACACCACACGGTGTATCAACTTACCTAAGTCGCCTTTAACGACACCTCGGTAAAAAAAAAAAAGGGTGATCTATTCTATTCAGCTGGATACCACATGGCGAAACCTCTACATTACACATATCCCAGGGAATCCCCTATGATATTGCTAAGAACTAAAAATTAAGTGGGTGATTAAATGTAAATATTTATTAGGTACCTGTGGTCCCGGAATATTTTTTGTGCAACGTAAGCGTTAAAGTGCCCTATAATACTGCATCTAATTATATTTGTATTGATAGAATAAATACAATAAAATATTTGTAATGGAAGTTAAAAAACAACCATTTTGGTCTTATAAAACAAACTATACCTGACACTGCACAATTTTAATACTAAGAAAAACCAGTGATTTTAACCGTATTAAAATTATCATCATTGAAATCATCAAAATCATCAACATTGCTCTCTAGCCCGTGAAAGTGTAAACGATAGACAGACAGACTTTCGCATTGATAATATCAGTGTGGATGTCAAAACATGTATCTAATCACCATTAATCATTATTAATTCGTGTCGGCAAGCTCGCTGACATTAAAATAAAGCTCCTAATACACTTTATATCATCATCTTTGTGCCCTTATCCCACTCTAAGTGGGGTCGGCACAACATGTTATTAACATGCTGTCACATGATTTGGCTGCGTTTTTACGACCGGCCGCCTGCCTGACGTCAACTTATCTCTGCCGTATTTTACGACACCTCGGTAAGAAAGAGGGTGGTCTATTCTACTAAACCGGATACCACACGGTGGGTCAACTTACCTTAGTCGTCTTTTACGACACCTCGGTAAGAAATGAGGTTGGTCTATTCCACTCAGCCGGATACCACACGGCGGGTCGACTTACCTTAGTCGCCTTTTACGACACCTCGGGAAGAAATGAGGGTGGTACTATTCTATTCAGCCGGACACCACACGGCGTTCCTAATACACTTTATAGTACTTTATTATTACATATAGTTATTAGGATCATTAAATATGGTTTTTTTCTGTCATTACGTGAATGCGGTTATGAGTAAAGGAAGTTTTATATTTATGTAACGTCATCATATCTTTTATATCTCTATGGAACATCCTGAAACACAAGGTCACTACTGGTATTATAGTAAGCTTTACCGGCATTGAGTTTACTAACCGTAACTGAGTGCCTTCCGCTACGTTAAAAAAGTATAGTATTGCAAAATAGCCTGGTACTGTCTGTACAAACCTCTACTATCCTACTGAAGAGAAGGGTTTGAGCTCAGATCTACTACATTACTCCTCATCCTCCTTTCCTTATTAGGTGGGGTCGGACCAACATGTTATAAACATGTTGTCACATGATTCGGATAAGTATTTTACAACCGGCCGCCTGCCTGACAACAACTTACCTTAGTCGCCTTTTGCGACACCTCGGTAAGAAAGAGGGTGGTCTATTCTATTCAGCCGGATACCACACGGCGGGTCAACTTACCTTAGTCACCTTTTACGACAGCTAACGGTAAGAAATAAGGGTGGTCTATTCTACAAATCCGGATACCACAAGGCAGGTCAACTTACCTTAGTTACCTTTAACGAAACCTCGGTAAGAAATGAGGGTGGTCTTTTCTACTCAGCCGGATATCACACGGCGCGGCGGGTCAACTCATCTGAGTTTCCTTTTACGACACCTCGGTAAGAAAGAGGGTGGTCTTTTCTATTCAGCCGGATACCACACGACGGACCTACTACATTACACATATCCCAGGGATTCTGCTATGATATTGCAGGTTTGTTCACGATATTTTCATTAAATGTAAAATTAAGTGTAGTAAAAGTTGATCTACCGTTTAGTAAAAACCGTACAAAAATCCGTTCAGTCGATTTTGGGAAAATCGACCATATAGGTACAAACAGACAGCTTTTAAAGACTTTGTTTCATAATATAGATGTTACCCAGGTGTATAAGCACAAGTATCCCATTTTTTTAGTCCCAGGTTTATCTAATATTATTCTTAACTATGGTCGGATTGAGCAAAACATGAAGTTTAACATGATTTGCGCACGTTCATTTTAAGGCCTACTAATTAGTATGCTATTGCAAAAATACTATTGCGTTGGAATATAGATTTCGCCTACACTAATCCCAAATGACACAGCCTGTGTTACGCCCACATATGAATTTAAAACGAAAGATTTTTACTAAGCTCATACATATAAATATAAAACCTACTTGCTTATTTGGTGCGTGTACCTTAACAAAAACGATTTTAATATATAAGGTAAAAATAGAACCTGAGTTTTAGTATTATATCATGATTTAAATTTAACTATGTTGCAAAATTTATTTAAATCTTACGGCGTACTAGTACGTCCGCGGCCGATTTAAATAGATTAAATTGAAATAGTTTTAATATTAGATTTGTTTGCAAGCAAGGAATTATATTATAGGAAATATTAAGTTAAAAGTAAACACCTAATTGAAAATGTATCTTTCTTTATTTCAAATCGATATACTTTGGGCTTATAATACAGCAACAGCAGATTGAAAAAGGAGGCTGATACAGAAACTTATACTGTTAGAAATTGAATCTAAATTCAATTTAAAATGAATAATAATAAGACACACAATACTGTGCACAAACACATTTCACTACAAAATCCAACGACAGAATGTTTCTACCACCAGTTCGGAACACTAATCCACTTGAAAATAACTGGCAACAAACTCAGTGGTCGCTTCTATCACGCATAGCGATTATTTTAAGTTCTAATAACTAAGTACTACTTAATTTGTATTTTTGATGGTGATCTCTCACACTATTAATATCATGGCCTCTTTAAATACTTACACCGCAAGTCACAGTAAAAGTACGGGGAACCTGCCGCCATCGTATAACTCATTAACCTAATTAAATACCGGTTGCTGCACGCGCAAGGAAACGTAATGATCGTGAAAGCAATAAAATATAAATCGCTTTGCAGCAAAATCAAGTTATAGAGTTTAATTGCCAACAGTGAGATATGGGTGGCAGTTATTTCCACAAGAAAAATGAGAGATGACAAATGATCTAAGAGCTTAGACAATGAATAGATTAAGAGTTAAAGACTAAATATAAAGGAAGATATGTTAAAGCTGCTATGGCCCAATGGTAAGATCGCGAGTACGTAAACTAGGTTTTCGCGGACTTTTACCCTGGACTGGTTTAAATAGTGAATGCATAGAACCTACACTCACGTCTTATTTTATTTTATTGTAAAATAATAATAAATATTGTTTATGTATTAAATGAATTTGTACAGAAAAAAACATTTACAAGAATCAACAATTTAAGCGCCTGACAGGCGGCATCTATGACTTTTCTATCAAACTTACATGCCTTTTCGATATTTACAATTGTTTATCACGCGCTGTCCGGTGAAGAAGAACATCGTTAACTGTTTATCTCTGGAGAATTCCTGGGATAGGTATGTGTAACATACTAATCTGAGTTGGAGGTCTAATGGCCAATATGCATATAGTCCTTATTTATATTTATGTTTAAATCTTCTACATAGTTTTTGTGCCTATTCTTATATAGAATTGATCCCGTTTTTCGATGACGAGAATAGTCATTATGTCATCCACATATTTTAAAAAATTCTAGAATATGTGTAACCTGCTATTCCACAACGGTTAGTGAAAAGTACCCGATATCTAGGCTTGAAATTTACACAATATTTCATTACATATAATGGTGATTTTATATTTTTTTTATACCGGAGTTCCCACGAAAAAAAGATTTCGCAAAACAGACTATTTAAGCTTATGAAAGAAGAATTGGGAAAATTTTAACACACAAGTTGACGCGAGCGAAGTCGTGGATATATCTTGATTTCAAGAGCTTTTTACACGTATAAAGACTGGCGCAAAGTTTAATTCTCTGTAACTGATACGTATATTTGTAAAAAAAGTCTTGTCTTACACTTAAAAGGTTTCTTCTTTCCGAAGCCCGATATATGCCATATGTTCCCCTTTTGTCTAAATAAATGCAATGATATTTAAAAGCGTTTTTTAATCATTCAGCTTCTTCAACAATTCATAATACATATTTTAAAGGTACAAATATGAATTTTAGTAATGAATAATGTCGCACTGCGTATCTTATACATAATATAGAAAAAGTCCCCAAAAGCTACCTGTATGTGATCGATTTTCTTCAAATCTACTTAACGGATGTTTGTACGGTTTAAAACGGGTAGTTATAAAATATGGGGATGCGCTCCTTTACCCACAACTTCGTTCGCGTGGACTGTTGTCGCGTGATAGGTTGATAATAGATGGCGCTTTTCAATGTCATCCTATTCCTGTAGAATTAACATGATTTCTATAGCCTATATGATAACCCGGAGTATAAGGAATGATTGTGACAAATTTCATCGACATAGGTTCAGCGAATTCACCGTGAAAGAGTAACAAACATACTCAAAACTTTCGCATTCATAATAAAGGAAGAATTATTTATTTTGTATTAATTTGAATCAATGTATATTTTATTCAAATACGCCGTTAAAGTTTATTTACCTAGTCAAGATCAACTAGTGTCAAGCAATACACACTCCATAAAGGGAAATAGGCACTAAAGACATAGAACAATATAAAGCCAGTCGAGCCTAATTAAGCAATATTATAACAAACACATTAAAATATACCTAAAGAATTGAGCAAAAGGAATCGTAAAATCTGACCCACACTAGGTGGACAGACGAAATCAAGAAGGTCATGGGAAGCCACTGGATCCAGGATAATCTTGATATCTTTCATGATAATCTTGTGCGTAGCGTGGAAGCCTTTGGAAAAGACCAATTATGGACGTGTATTGGTTCACGATAGAAAGGAAAGAAATTTTGCATTTTATAGGATAATAAATTTTACAAAAGTAATAATAAAATTATTTTGCTATAATCCGCGATGAATTTAATAATAATACATTTTACTAGTAGAAATAATACATTTTACTAGTCAATAAATTTACAATATTATTCATTCATTAAATTGAATTAAGTTTTTTAATTCAATTTATCCAGCTTCCAATACTGACATCATTCACTCCTATATCTGTATCACGACTAATGAAAAAAACGCGGTGTCTATGAGGCAAACATATGTACAGTATAAAACTTAAACCATATTATAAAAACATACACATACGTCATTTAGAAAATCATATCATGATAATCAATCAAACCAATATTATTAACTTATTTATATAGTCTCTATCGTGTTTATCAGTTTTATGGGCCACTTATTTTATCTCAGAAACACGTGTATGTCGTTAGAAAACAATTAGATATGTCTTCATTAGCTAACATTGATTTGCGGTAGGATCCGATAACTCCTAGCCACAAGATAATCGATAATAGTACAAATAAACATTGCAATCAATCTATAATATGTACATATTTAGTTTATAATGACTATATAACAAGGCAAGGTTCCTTTGAAACTTCTTAGAATTACTAATACGTATTTCTTAAAAGAAATATGCGATTATAAACAACACGCAGACATTTTTAAATTTAAACTATCGTGAGTAGTATTCACAGTTAATGTATAGAACCGGCTATACTCACGTCTTATTCTATCGGGTTAGCCCGACTAGTTTCGAACCCATCCGGGGCACTTATGCCTTGCATTCTGCTGGACGCAGTTCCCGCCGCGATAAAGTCGTGTAAAGAGCTCATGAATAAGTGCTCCGAATGGGTTCCAAACTAGTCGGGCTAACCCGATAGAATAAGACGTGAGTATAGCCGGTTTTATACATTAAATATGAACACGCAGATAATATGCCGGCGATACTATGCCTGCATAGTTTACCACTAATGCTGATTCGACTTAAATTTTTTTTCGTTTGTTATCGGACGTGAATGGTCATCTACATATTTTTTATCCTGATGCCATTATGGATAAAAGAGATAACAACTATAGATTCGTGAGTGTCAACCATTTTTGATATTTTTACTATACTAGCTTAACCGACAAACTTTGTTTTTCCATATAAATTATTTCTACTGAATTTCTAGTGTACGTTAAAAAAAAGTTGACAAAAAAATTAAAAATAAATTTAGTAGTAGACAACCACTTAGGGATATGATGAATAGATAGTTAATTCTCAGATCCGTTGAATATGCATATAAAATTTCATAAAAATCGGCCAAGCCGTTTCGGAGGAGTATGGTAACTAACATTGTGACATAAGAGTTTTATACATAAGATGAAACGATCCATTAAAGTACAAGTCAAATACGTGAACGAGACTCAAAATATTTAAAAGATACATTATATATAAATATTATCTCTCTCCTCATTCTCCTGCCCTTATACTCTAAGAGTGCATAACATGTTATAACATGATTTGGTTACGTATTTTACGAAAGGCAGCCTATATGAGACACCTCACAAAAAAAAAAGAAAAAAAGAACTGTTAAAATATCGTACAAACTTCTGGTAACTAAATCATTAGGATTGTTTGAAGTTTCTCATCGTCATCTTCTTGCCCTTATCCCACCCTAAGTGGGGTCGGCACATGTTATAAGCATGTTCTCATATGATCTGGCTACGTATTTTACGACCTAACGTCAACATATCTTAGTCGTATTTTACGACACCTCGCTAAGAAATGAGGGTGGTCTATTCTAATCAGACGGTGGGCCGACTTACCTTAATCGCCTCTTACGACACATCGCTAAGAAATGAGGGTGGTCTATTCTACTCAGCCGGATAACACAAGGCATACATGATATCAGTACCATTTTCATTAAAATGATTTTCACTTGAACATAATTATGATGGACCCGAGCGGGAAAGCACTCCAGACTCGCTAACGTAATTACTCAACATATACTGCATTTTATACTAAAAAAAATTTCAAGTGACCCAGATTCAAGTGCGCTTCTCTCTAAAAATATTAACTCGACCGTTAATGTACTTACACAAATGTACGAGTGAATCGTGATATTAAATATAGTTTTTCTAATACAGAGGTAAAAATATCTGCCTTTTATATGGACTGTAGGGATGTATAATTTTAATTTAAAAAATGTAGTATTTCTGAGCTTTAATTTGCAATATATTGTTGTCGCCATTGACTACCGCTTTGTATTTTATGGCATCACAGTCATGAAACAGGGGTATCGCGCCCTTTTTTTATTAAAATGGTGGCAACACTGCGTTGTTGTTTCCGGTGAAGTATTCTTATTGATAAAACGTTTCAGGGACATACGGTCTTTGTTCGTCATTCAAAAGAAGTGCATCTCGGAGCGGGAATTGTGGTATTCCGTTATATCGTGTTATTGTATTGTATATTATATCGTATTATTGCACACAGTTTTATACTATCGCAATGCCATCCTTGCAAATGTAGCATAAATATGTATATATAAATAAATAAATAAATAAACAAATAAAAAAATAAAACTTGTATATAGTGTGCGCTAACAATATCCACTGAAAAATTCAGCTGATTTTCATTTAAAAGAGAAATATTAGCTAAATACCCCAAGTAATATAATAGATGATTTGATTGATTTAATTATATCTGTCTATTACGCTTTCACGGCTTAACTGCTGGGGTAATGTGGATGAAATCTTCTATATATATAAATGAATATTTGTCTGTATGTACCTTATAGACCGATGTCAATGAAATTATCATATAATCTTTAGATTGACCCTGTAAAGTTTGGTAGCGATCGGTGCATTTTTTTAACTATTGAGGTCTTTTTCGAGGGTAATTCTAAAGCAGTCTGAGTCACAACAACGCGTGGCCGGACAGCTAGTACTAGTGCTAGGACTTCGTCTACGTACACGGCAGTAATGGAATAAACGGTAGCTTCTGTCACTCTCCAATCCTGCAAATATCTCCATCGCAAAATCAGATCAACCCGAACGATTTCTGGTCTATATGTTATCCCAGTGTGAGGAAGGATAAAGATTCAGAGAGAGATTTTATCCTCAGAGAGAGATTAGGAAGAAAAATTAGTTGTGCCAAATTTAATCGATATTGGTTCAGCGGACTGGCCGTAAAACGTAACAAACATACAGACTTTCGCATTTATAATATTAGTAAGGATACAAGATTAACTCATTTAAATATTAAAGATATACTATATTCCCACGAACAAAGTCCATCAATAGAACTTCGCACGTCGACAGGATACACATATAAACTGTACATTTAACACCAGTACATACTTAGTATTCGTTTACCGCTTACTTTATGCAAAGCGCATTACAGGTGCAATCGTAATTCTCTTATCGGAATCGCGTTAAAATAAATATTGCATACAAGAGCTTTGTGACGCGTGAAGAAAACGCCGTCCACTGAACAATTGGAACAAACAATCAGGATAAGAATTTGCCCGTTGGCGCTCGTGGCTGTGACCTTGCCTTCACATCCGCGGGTCACGGATTCGATTCCCGCCGCAGGCCAATTGTCATGTCCTGCATATATAAGTATATAAAGTAGTAAGTATAAGAAAGCATATATATCCTCCTGCCCTTATCCTACTCTAAGTGGGGTCGGCACAACATGTTATAAACATGCTGTAACATGATTTGGCTGGGTTTATACGACCGGCCGCCTGCCTGACGTCAACTTACCTCTGTCATATTTTACGACACCTCGGTGAGAAGGAGGGTGGTCTATTCTACTAAACCGGATACCACACGGTTGGTTAACTTACCTTAGTCGCCTTTAACGACACCTCGGTAAGAAATGAGGGTGGTCTATTCTACTCAGCCGGATACCACACGGCTAAGTACCAAGTATAGGTAAGTAAGCATATATAAGTGTATGAAGCAGGCAACATTCAGATAAAGGTACGTGAATGCTGCCTGCTTCATACAGTTAGCATTACATAGATTATCTTAACAAACACGGATTATAGCAAAATAATTCTATTGTAACTTCTGTATTTATGTGTACCTATCTGTTATTTTTATTTTTGATTTTTATTATTATTTTTCGTATTTTTATATTGGGCCATAGTTGACTGTAATAAAGAATCTTTTAAATATATTTCATAATCATTTCAAAATCACCTTAAATAGCACGTTGGAAACGACAAAAGCTTTAAATTGTATCTATACATGACTTTTTAGAGCTTTAACTAATCTATTCATTATTCATTTAAACTTACATCATTTAGATGTTAAAGCCGTGACCTCACATGAGTGTAGAGCCGGTTTTAACGTAGCTCTTAAAAGACAATTAAAAAATGTAGGTATGTTGTGTTTGGCACACTTAACAACGGATGGTGTTGCGCAACGATAAATGAATACTAATACGTGCTAAAGAACTTGAGAAAATTTATAAATCGTGTATTGTACTGGTCTTATGTTAGATAAGCAACATTAACAGAATCGAGTCATTGTTCAGCTAACCGACCGTGAAAACGAAAGTTGACCTAGAATCGAGATGACGCGTAATCCGCATAAAATTAACGTAATAGGCGATGCTGGAATACATTTTGTCATATTATTATAAGACTAGAATGCAACTACATATCTGGGTATAAAAGTAAAAAGTAAAGTAACGGCTTGTTACTGTCTCACTGCTGGGAATAGGCCTCCTTCGGTTTTTTGACAGAAGGATTGGAGCTCAGACCTACCAAGTTGCTTCAGTGCGGATTGGTAAGTTACACATATACATATCCTTAGGATTATCTACAGATGTGATTTCCGGGATGTGATATTGACACAAAAACTCCTTAGTGCAAAGTAGTTCAGTAGGGAAGGCGCGGTCTAAATAAGTCAAAATACCCCGGATCAAATCCAGATATCGACAGTACTTTATTTTCCTTTTTTTATATGCATCTTTTTATATTTTCTAAATAAAATACCGAGCAAGCTCCGGTCACCAAGATATAGATCGTTATTATAGTCTATACATTGTTTTAATCCAAAAGTAATCCGCATAAAAGAAAATCTATGTTATGCTAACTTTTCACATTCCGCTCTCACGTCATAATCCTTATATGTACATGCAAAATTAGTAAGCCGCACGCACTAAAAACCATTTTATCTTTAATATTTAAATGAGTTAATCTTGTATGTATAAGTAACGGCCTGTTACTATCCCACTGCTGGGCATAGGCTTCTTCTTCCGTTTTTTTTTTTTTGGAGAGAAGGATTGGAGCTATGACCTACCACGCTGCTCCAATGCGGATTGGTAGGTTACACATATCCCCAGAATTCTCTAGAGATATGCAGGTTTCCTCACGATGTTTTCCTTCACCGAAAAGCGTGTGATAAATTGCAATTATTAATTAGACACATAAGTTTTACTAGAAAACTCATTGGTGCCTGCCCGGGGTTTGAACCCTAGACCTCCTCGAAAGAGGCGCACGGTGATACCGCTGGGCTACCACAGCTTACAGCTTTTATATGTATATATATACATATATATATTCGGAATCTCGTAAACGGCTCCAACGATTTTTCCTTAAATTCGGCATGTAGGTGTTTTGGGGGAGAAAAATTGATCTAGCTAGGCTTTATTTAAAAAAAAATCGTTATATTCCGCTTTTTTGGGCATTAAAAAAATTTCAAAATGTAGAAATAAATCCAAAGGATTTTTTTTGCTGTCAAACGTAATGTTACGATTGCCGATGGGTAACGCGCGGATTGAAAATGTTCACAGCCCGGGTTCGAATCCCACATATCATAGATGGCTACTTTATTTTTTTTTGTGAATATATTTTTTTATTCCTTTCATAAAATTACTAACCAAGGCTCGGCCACCCAGGTACTATATATAGATTTAACTAGTATTTCAATATTACTCAATAACTAATTCAGCTTTTATAGTTACAATCGTACGGAAAAAAATATTTAGAGCAGCTATAATGTAAAGCGACGTACACACATGGTGTTGGCACGCTTGAATGCAGTGACATCCTGCTTTACTGTGAAAGGGCAGTCGATAATTGGTCGCGCAGAGTTGCGATAACCCACGCGATTTCAACACAGCAGGTAACAGCGCACCTTTCGAGCACTAACTGTGCCATTTAGCACATATCGATAGATTCAATTGCTGTTACGTAACTACATCGCCCTATAAAGTTGAAAGAGAAATTTAATTTGTAACGTTTTATTTATATCCCTCACAATAAATACAAACCCTACATCCTATCTTACTGATATTATAAATGCGAAAGTTTGTGAGTATGGATGTTTGTTACTCTTTCACGGCGAATCCGCTGAACCACTATCGCTAAAATTTGGCTCCTCCTTATACAAACTCCTTATACATGTGGGCTCTAGCAATCCTGTTAATTTTACAGGAATAAGGTGACCCTAAAAAGCGCTATCAATCAATCATTATCAATCTAACACGCGACAACTGTTCATGGAAACGAAATCGCGGTTAAAAGATAATAGTTTATAACTACTAAACTTGCATTGAAGATTAATAATTTTATCGCTGTTAAAAAAACCAATAATTTGAAAATATAATAAATAAATCATCTAATATCTTGTTATATTTTAAGACATAATTACTTTAAAATCAAAAATATCATCATCCTCCCGCCCTTATCCCACTCTTAGTGGGTCTCGGCAAAACATGTTATAAACATGTTGTCACATAACTAAAGGCAGTAGCAAAAAAATAAATTTCGCTTTAATCCAGGAAAATAAATCATTATATTGTTTTGAATTTTTCAACATACATACATCGGTCGACAAAGAAGGATAGAAGTAATTACATGGATGACTATATATAGAACGATCAAATTTCCTCCGCCAGTCCAATTAAGCAACATTAAAATTTGATTATTAATGTCGCAACTATTCTACACTCAAAATTGTCACGTAAATTATACAAAAGAACTTCGAAATTATTGAAACTTGAGATAAGTTATATAAATTTTATAAATATTCTACGTATAGTTCCACAGAATCTAAGGAATTTGAGTTATAAAATTACGAAATGCACTATGATATAAATATTCTTAGTTCGTTCAGTCACTTTATTAGTTTTTTTCCCAACGTATGTACATAGTAGCTTATTTTAAAACCAATATCTTGCTTTTTAAAAATCGATTGTGACTAAAACAACAATAAAAAATATTATAATTTATCAATATCTTTGTTATGAACAGAATTTTTTTTAAATTCGGCTGTATGTTTGCAAAACTAAAATATGTAATTTAAAGACTGGCTTTAAATCATTGCTCAACTTCACATTTGTATAAAATAATAAATAAATAATTCATTTTTACGATTCTATAGGAACAGGAAAGAATAAAGCATAGCTGGCTTAACGCGGTTTTTCATAACATACAAAATGTATCAGACCATATAATATTTATTATGTAAATTCTGTATTATATATTCTTCTTCACATAATATATTTTACGGATTAAGGCGAGTTATTTTTAGAAGATTATCGTTTATCTAGGTTAGAATAGTACCACCCTCATTTTTTACCGAGGTGTCGTAAAAGGCGACTGAGGTAAGTTGATGTCAGGCTGGCGACCGGTCGTAAAATACGTAGCCAAATCATTTGAGAACATGTTTATAACATGGTCTGCCGGCCCCACTTAGAGTGGGATAAGGCAGGAAGATATCGTTAATCTAGGTTTCTTAACAGTGGTACATTTTCGACTAGGGTAAATATGAGTATGTCATAAGTACTTTCTGTTATCTATAACACCACGCTAAACATAAGGTAAATCTGAGGTCACAGATCAGCGTTAATACCAAAGTAATCAGCATTATAAGACTTCCTTACTATAGCTATTAGTCATACGGATAAACTACGAGTTAATAGCAGAAACTTGAAAGCGAGGAAGTGGTCATAAACGTTATAGGCGGCTAGATTATTTTCTTTTAAGTTAGGCACTTAAAAGAAAATAATCTAGTATCAGTAATTGCAGCCTCTAAGCCAGTGATACTCAACCACTGTGCCGCGGCACTTATGTGTGCCGCCAAATTGCAAATATATAATAATGTTAATAATATTAAATTATATCATTTCAAAAGAAAAATATTTTTATTATTAGCTTGTAATTAATCCTTTTAATAAACGTTTAGTTATTATTGTAGTATATATTAGTTTATTTCGTATATTTAAAATTTTGTCATAAACTATTTATGCAGTGTGTTGTGTTGTAGTAAGTATATATAAATATTTTTTATCTTTTTCTTTGTGTGCCACCAAATTTTGAATATGTGCCGCAACAAAAAAAAGGTTGAGAATCACTGCTCTTAGCACATAAAATGCGATACCACAAACAGGTATTTTACGTACACAGATATATCGTGGTAGAGCATAGATAGAGTATGTAATAAGTCGCCGCAGGTGTCCCTATCCAGCTGGCTTACACAATTATCAGTGAAGAAGGCTAATAATTTATCACTAAAGTCCATTTTCTATCGTATTTTTATATATAACTAATTTGGTTTCTCATAATAGGTACTTATAGTTAATTTTTCTATTCAAAAACGGACTCTATTTAAGAATAGTGTCGTAAAAGGCGACTAAGGTAAGTTGACCCGCTGTGTGCTATCCGGCTGAGTAGAATAGACCACTCTCATTCCTTACTAAGGTATTTATTTATTTCTTTTAGTACATACATATAGAGAAAAAAAGAACATGTACTGACTTATCCTTAAAGGGGCTCTCTTGCAGTCAACCTTAGAGTAAAAGAAAAAAAAAGGACAAGAAGTAAAATACTAGTAAAATATAGAGAAAAATTAAATACAAAAATTAATAAGTGTCGTAAAAGGCGACTAAGGTAAGTGAACGTCAGACAGGCGGCGGCCGGTCACAAAATACCTAGCCAATTCATTTGACATGATGTTTACAACATGGTGTACCGACCCCACTTAGAATGGGATAAGGGCAGGAGAATGATGAGTATAAGTTGGAATATGGTTTTTTATATTTAAAAAAATCATAATACCTTACCATGCCTTATTTTTACCCATCCTTGCTTAGGACTTTATATGTCAGACAATGTTTAATTACGACATTCCTTTATTAATATTTATTTCAGTATAGTCAGCAGTTATATTTATAAAGATATATTTAGAACTTCGCTACGAAAAAAATATAACAAGAAAAATGAATTTTGCATTTTCAAAGCATCTGGCTCAAGGCCGCCGAACACTTAACACAGAGCTTTTATATAAAAACCCGAAAGCAATTGTAATAAAAATCATGAGTCACTAAACGTATGACTAATGTTACAAATAAAACCTGACAAGTGAGTGCGTCTTTCTGCACAGAATTTATATAGTGAAATTTTAATGGTTCCATTCGAGAAAATATTAGGTATATATATATTTCTGCTTCAGGTTGAGCCTCCTTATTAGTAATATCTACATTAATATTAGTAATGCGTAGTTTTAAAAAAATATTTCGTTCGTCCTTTCACTAACAAAATACTTTAAAGCTGGTGCATACTCGGATGAGGAAAACTTTTTATTCTTACCCTTGCCGTACCCTGTAATAATCTCGCAGTGCCCTAGATAGATAAATAATATTTAAATGTTACACGGCCGGATATAAAAATCAAACATACAGAATACAATTGACCAAGACAATTCAATACAGCAACAACGATGCGTGGTTACAAGCGCAAATATGATTGGAAAATTTTATATCGTTATTAAATCAAGATAAACTCTTTGTGCTGACTCTAAAAACTACCTAATTTGGATATAAATTAGTGCAATAAATAGAGGTGTAAATATACCACACAATGTCTATTGTCTTTGACCGTATCTGTTAACTTAATAGACGGCTGAATTATTATTATCTGATTGCTAATTAACTGACTTTTTTCCTAATGAATTATTATTAATATCTGTGGACTGTTAATGTCGCTGTAAGTTATATAATTTCTGTACTAATGCTTCACCTACTGTAATGTCATGTTACTTATTAACTTACTGTTTGACATAGGCATCATTTCGAAACGAAGGGAGAAGAATAATTCACATTTAACATAAATTACGCCGAAATTGAAAGGCTAAACAATTACCTACAGTTCAATTTATTGTGTATGTAGGCGCTAAAATTCAAGTTAGTATTTAATTACCATAATCAGAAACTTGTTTCTTGACTCGAATTCCCTGATCAAATAGATCCTTATATATAGCCGGTTAGAAAATTCTGAAATCGTACGTAGATGATACTCGTCTTATAGTAATGTAGAAACAATTTCGTGAGAATCAGCGCAGTGTAGTATGCGGTCGCCTTTTAAATATTTCAAACATGTGGATTTCTCAGTACGCGTACACCATTTCGAAATACATAGTCATTGTACCATAAGCAGCTTTACCCATATTTGTTAAATTGTTTCATTTCACCTGATTAGGACTGTAGCTAGTCCAGTAGTGGCCAGTTTTATCGCCATAATTTAAAAGTACTTTAGAAACACTTTCCAAGAAAACAAAATGAGGTTGATGACGCAATTCACACCTATCTACCTGATGAACGTGCGGAATGAGCAGCCGTTATTAAAACATAAATATGACTTTGTTAAGGAACACATCTTGAATCTTTTCAGCTATCAATAACACACATTACAATTATTAGTAAGGGTTAAATATTATGTTGTCTGGATTGCTCTGGACATTTTTTATCAATAGCCATATGGGCTCCTGAGCATAGAAGACAAGATACGCAATCCAATGCAACTTCACAGCTATCGCCAGTATGTGTTTGACTGCATTTATAGCATCTAGGTTTTGACCTGCACTGGGTTCTAATTCACAATGTTTGATATTTGCGTACCAACTTTTTCTTAACTATAAATTGTCTCACTGCGTAAGTTAGTCGGCAGAGATCTCTGTCTAAGGGATAAGATGACCTTTGTACACTTTTTTTTACCAATACTGTTTTACCAACATTTTTTATGGTACATAAATAAATAAATAAATTACGCTCTTATACGGTTTAAGGGACTTATTTTACTGTAGAAAAATCTCCGTCGTTCATCTTTTAAGGCAGTGTTTCCCAACGTGGGGCCCACGACCCACAGGGGGGCAATTTGATGGTTAAGGGGGGGCAACTCGACAAGTGTTTCCCTTTAGCCTTTCGCTCTGGGCCATTTAAGTGCAATGCTAGATTTCAGTGCCAAATTAAACAAAAAAAAGAAATTTTTCTTCCTAAAACCTAATATTTATGTTCTTTAAGTGGACAATTCAATTTTTAATATTAAAATTTTTGTATGTTACTTAGGGGGGCAAAATAATTTCTAACGTGGGGCATGGACCAAAAAAGGTCGGGAAACACTGTTTTAAGGTGTGTGTAAAGAAATCGCCCTATCCATGTATAAGCATGGGAAATGTGAGTTTATTTTTCGGATACGGCAAAATATAAATAGTTTTCAGAATCAGGATTTCATTACGCCAAAGTAATGGTATTTTATGTGACGCTTAAAGTAAAGTGGACCAACAGTGTTCATGTCTTATAAATGCAGATTTCAAGCACCACCGCACTAAACTACTAGCACTGCACAATTTCACTACCACAATGTATATAACAGTTTCGCTCCGTAATCGAAGCTTCTTCAGGAGATAAATTCTACAAAAGCACACTTTGCGATAGTTCTTATGTAACTAGCCTTTACATAGAGAATAAGCATTCAGTGTTCCGTGTTCCTTAATAGCAAACCAGTTCCAAGAGGACAGTATAAATCTAATTATACCTACTTAATATTAGACTGACGGGTTGACTGCTCCCCGAAGCACGGAGGGAAGATAAATTACTTAATTATTAAATAATAAATGCAGTTCGAACAGACCCTAGCTTATGATTCCTACTTTGCGCCTTATCAAATCTTCTTACAAATCTTTAATATTTAAATGAGTTAATCTTGTATCTATATTTTGTTTGTGAATCTCTTTTTGTGATTTTTATATAACTAAGCTTATTTGGGTATTGCTTCGCTTTGCGATTTTGTCGTGGAGTCTATCTTCTGATGATGCTTCGTTTGCGGGACGAAACGATTGTTGAGTTTGTGATAGTGAACATATGTAGTGCTTGTGTATTGTGGTGGCGGTGGTGGAGGTTTGTGCATGTGTTTTTACGAATCCTGCATGAATCAGGTATAAAAACGGATTGGCCACTTTACATTTAGCAATATATATATTTCATATTTTACTTCATCGCGGATTATAGCAAAATAATTTTATTACTACTTTTTTATTATGGATCTCCGCAAAGTAACTAATTCTATAAATGATTATAAGCAAGTTAAAATATCTACTGGCAACGTCTATTTCCTACATTTCAAAACGTTACGTTATCTCCTATATCTAGGCCACGCTTCATTTATCTTTACAGGTGCTTTAAGCCCTTCAAAAGCACAGTTAGTTAAGGACGACTGCTTGCTGTCAGCCGCTTACTTGGCCCCTCAAGTACGACCGCTGTTACTACACTTCACAGTTAGTTATTATGAAATTTCATAACGTTCGGTATCGACTGAATAAAATAAATTCGTATAAATCATCAGAAAAGCTTTATAACTAGTTTAACGTATTTATAACATCGTATACATCATTATTTTCCTGTCCTGCCTCTAAGTGTACCTCTCTTTTTCTAGCTCACGTATTTCACTGTCGAATTTTTCTAATTTTTCTTTTATTGGAGTGATAACTTCGTTGATCGTTGCTTGCCTTTTTTTGAAGTCACTTTCTGTTTCTTTTAGCTTATTATCGATCGCACAACATGTTATAAACATGTTATTACATGATTTGGTTAGGTATTTTACCAGCCGCCTGCCTGACGTCAACTTTCTTTAGTCGCTTTTTACGACAACTGGGTAAGAAATGAGAGTGGTCTATTCTCCTCAGCCAGATACCACACAGCTTATTTAAAATATCATCGTATATCAATTGCCTTAGTTATTTTATCTGGCCCATTGGCGTAGTTGGCAGTAACCATGTCTTCAGCTCGACGGATCGCGGGTTCGACTCCCGCCAAGAGTTTTTGGTTCCCACCAGAATTGTTAGTTCGTCAAATTTGTATTTAATTTTTCGGCCTCTCTCGAGTCACATTTCGATCCACATTCA
Organism: Morpho helenor; assembly: GCA_029227775.1. Classification (NCBI taxonomy): domain Eukaryota; kingdom Metazoa; phylum Arthropoda; class Insecta; order Lepidoptera; family Nymphalidae; genus Morpho; species Morpho helenor. Next base: position 4,378,060 of record JARGCU010000032.1, on the reverse strand, counting down.
TAATTAACACCCGTCTGGTTCAATGAAATTTTATCATCAACTGTAATATAGCAAATTCATAAACAATAGTCACTGTAGAAAGATAATGTTTAAGATAGCAGTAACATCTTTCAATACAATGTAACAAACAGCGTTACTTCATAAAGCAAAAAGTAACTGTAAACGCAAATTATAAACGTTTTTCCCACGGATGATACGTATGGGTGAACAACGCTCGAGACTTTTTGCATTAACAAAAAGTGAGTGTGCAAGTATATGCTTAAAGTGAAGCAATAAACGTCTGTTCATTACCTAAGACTTACTACTACAGTAGTATCAAAGACTTGATGCCCGCGGGATAATATTGTGGAAACAGGACGCCTTTTGTTGCGCTCTCTGTCGCACTTATAGGCCTTACGGGAGGTATAGTGATGGGACACTGACGTGTCAATGTTTATGATATGGAAAAAAACACAATCTTACTCAACTCAAATTTTGGTAGTAAGTTCACGAGATTCGTTAAAATTAATACTTATAAATTTTTCTTGATCTCCTTTGACAATATTTTTTTAAATTCATCATCCTCCTGCCCTTATCCCACTCTAAGTGGGGTCTGAACGATATGTTATATACATGCTGTCACATGATTGGGCTACGTATTTTACGACCGGCCGCCTATCTGACGTCAACTTACCTTAATCGTATTTTACGACACTTCGGTAAGAAAGATGGTGGTCTATTCTACTTAACCGGATACCACATGGTGGGTCAACTTACCTGAGTCGTCTTTTACGACACCTCGGTAAGAAATGAGCGTGGTCTATTCTACTCAGCCTGATACCACACGGTTAAGATAATATTTCTTAAATTGCCTAAAGTATATTATTTCTTTATCCTTCTAAAAATCGATAAGCAGTTATCGAGAAGTGACGCACCGCACTAGCCTGTCCCTAGCAGATGTTATATGGCACCGCGAGCAGCAAATCTTTAACTTCACTATAGGTACTAGTGTAACTTAATAATAAAATGCAAACCATTCCATTGTGTAAAATTTGTTCTAGGAAAACTTAGAAACAAAACAATTCTAATGTAATTTAACACTAAAACTCGCATGTGATATACGTGGGTATGAATCATTTCTTGCGTGAGAAAAAAAAATTATGATAAGTAAGGAATTCTGGTTTATTCCGGGTCAAGGTTAATTTATTTATATGATACTTTGCTTGGAACATGGTCATAACGTTGACTTAATAAAAAATAATAAAAAATTATCTCAGGTTCCGCCAATTTTCCGGCATGGAAAGCTTATTTTAAATATTATCAATATTAAGAGCCCAAGGAAATTACCTTTTTTTAACAATGGACAAAACTGTTTTCAGAGCATACTTTTCTTTTTCAAATGGAGTAATAATTTAGCATAATTTTGCACTAAGTATTACAATTTTTTTTAATGGTATTGTTTTTAGCAAAATAATATTTTTATTACTTTTGTATGTTAACGCACACTATATACAATAACACGATATAATAGGAATACCACAATTCCCGTTCCGAGATGCACTTCTCTTGAATGACGGACAAAGACTGAACATTACTGAAACGTTTTATCAATAGGGAGACTCCATCGGAAATAACACGACACAGTGTTGCCAACATTTCAGTCAAAAGAGCGCGAAACTCTTGTTTCATGACAGATAAAATACAAACCGAAAGTCATTGGCGACAACATGTACAAAACTTTATTACAATTTATGACATAGCAAAATGTCTCACGTGCTATGGGATTCCGTAAGCCTACTTCTATAAACTGAACAAAACTAAATTGAACTCGGATATGCCAAAGATAAACACAAAATACACTCATTTCAATTGTAGGTTAAAATTAAACGACGTTATGTTGGCGGCTCAGACGTAAGTTATATGAATATGTATTAATTTTATATTCGCATGTTCGGTCACAGCAAAGAAACTGCAAATATTACGTATATTTGTGGCGTCAGTGCAAATATTACGTATGAATACTGAACAAATCATTATCATTTACTGCCAAATGATAAGGATAGCGATTTGATATTTTGCAATCGAATATTATGATCAACAAACTCGACAGAAATCAGTGTCTATCAATTAAACTTTTTTGGTCTCATTTATACTATTTTATTCAATTTGATGGATATAATACTTTATTTAAATAATTGTATAAAATGTAAGTTAACATTTGTAAGAACTATTCTACTAAATATATATTTTTTGTATAAAAATACACCAAGGATTTTTAAGAGTCGAATTAATAAACTATTGCAGAATTGTTAAATAAACTAAATTGATAATTTTATAAAGTACATTTTACAATATCTTTAATATTTAAATGAGTTAATGTTGTATTACAACTGTGTAATTAATAAAGAAATTTACTATTACTGTTTCTAATAAGTTTGTAACAGTTTTTCAGTGTCTAAAAACAGGGACAAAAAGATCTTCAATTTAAAGATAATTTATCGCTTCCTAAAAGCACATAGGTACTCAATTTATTGAAAATAGTTGGAGCCGTTTCCGAATTTCAGATTACATATATAAAAGAATCATCATTCTCTTACTCTTATACCACTCTAAGTGGGGTCGGCACAATATGTCTTCTTCTTCCATTCTCCTCTATCATTCGTCAACTCTGGTGCCACTCCTTTAACATACATATCATTTTTCACATAATCCATCCATCTATTTTTCAGCCTCCCCCTAGTCATACATCCATCCACATTCATATTTAAAACTCTTTTGGTAACATTTCTTTTATCCTTCCTCATTACATGACCATACCAACTTAGTCTCGCACTTCTCATCTTTTCTGTAATGGGCGCAACTTTCAGACTTCCCCTAATAATACAATAATAGCTCGTTTAAAGGTATAAGTTAAGATATGTATCATTAGCCATCAAGGTTTTCAAGTCTTTTGTTATGGGCCTTGACTTTATACTAATATGATTAATTATCCTGCGGCCGGATTTACAATTAGATTTGCGCAAGTGCACGGATTGTAGTTATAAACCGCAGGTATAATGTGTGTTTCGCACGACGCTTTATGTGCCTATAATGATAGAAATACAGTCTGACTTTCGCATTTAGTGCGATTTATAATATAACAAGCAATCGTCAGCGGTTTCGCCCGAATGAATAGATTGAAACCGTAATATAGTATTTTGATAACCATAAAAATGGTTAAAGTGGGTTAATCTTAAAATCTAGACATATGCTGTCGCGGACTTGTTTTAGAACTTTTACTTGGGAACAATTTTGTAATACATGATTTTTAAATAACTATCACCGTTTGCATAGCGCACGCAAGGAAAGCTTTAAATTTTGCCGTTTTTGCAATATTTTTATTGCTGCTCCTCTCCTATTCAGTTTAGCTTGATGTTATATAGTCTATAGCCTTCCTCGATAAATGGAACATCTTACACTGAAAGAATTTTTCAAATCGGTTCAGTATTTCCTGAGATTAACGCGTTCAAACAATCGAACAAACAAACAAACTCCTCAGCTTTATATATTATTATAGATAGGTATAGATTACTTTGGCGTTAATTGCGTAAAAAAAATACAAAAGAAATGATCCATGTGGTATCCGGCCGAGTAAAATAGACTACCCTAATTTCCTGCCCTGGTTTCGTTTAAGATAAGTTGACGTCAGCGAAGCGACATGTCGTAAAATACCTAGCCGACTTACCTTAGTCGCCTTCGACGACACCTCGGTAAGAAATGAGTCTGGTCTATTGTACTCAGCCGGATAACAAACGGCAGATTTTATATTAAATAAATAACTTGAACAAAAGTAATTAGAATATTATTTTGCTATAATCCTATAATTTTCCTATCCTATATTTTGCTATAATATATAATAATATTCTCATTACTTTTGTATTATGGACCTCCGCAAAGTAACGCTTAATTCTATAAATTATTTAAATAACTTGAAAAAAATGTTCCTAGTACATTTCATACAGTCGCTCTATGATAACCGTTTAAGTAATTAATAGATGTTTATGATACAAACAGACGTGTTAAACATCGCAATGCGTTTCTGCATTGACGCTGCGTTACGACGGCGAGATCTTGTACCCAGTGCGCGCGCATTGATGGGCGTGGTCCATTCAAGTTCAACCGCACGACTCTTGTGGGCGATCGCATTTCTCTCAGGTACATATATAATATTACTTGTACCTGGGTGACCGAGCCTTGCTCGGTAATTTTTAAAATGATGTAAAAAAAAAATTAAGAAAAAAAATTGAAAAGAAAAATGAAAAAAAATAAATAGGGCAGATGGGGCTCGATCCTAGGTCTCCAGACCGTCCGTTCCCCAAATGAACCACCATGACTTTACGTTTGACCGCGAAAAATTGTGATTGTATTCAACGTAAGTTTCGAAAAATTTTTAAAGAACGAAATCAGGGATAAAACGACATTTCTTTTTAAATAAAACTTATGTAGATCGATTTTTCTCCCACAAAACCCCCTACATGCTGAATTTCAGTAAAATCGTTGGAGCCGTTTCTGAGATTCCGAAAATATATATTAACATACAAGATTAACTCATTTAAATATTAAAGATAATAATATTATTACGCCGTGTGGTATCCGGCTGAACAGAACAGTATACCCCTCATTTCTTAACGGGATGTCGTAAAAGACGACTAAGGTAAGTTGGCTCAACGTGTGGTATCCGGTTAAGTAGAATGTACCACCCTCTTTCTTGCCGAGGTGTCGTAAAATACGACTAAGGTAAGTTGATTTCAGGAAGGCGGCCGGTCGTAAAATGCGTATCCAAATCATGTGACAATATGTTGATAACATGTTGTGCCGACCCCAATTAGAGTGGTATAAGGGCAGGAAGATGATGATGGCCCGCGACTTCATTCGCGTGAGGGTACTTAAAAGCTTAGGTTAGCGTTTAGGAACCCTCAAACACGCAATATGTTTTTTTTCCCTGTTTCCGAAAGAAAATAATTTTTATCAAATTAAAATTTAAATATTCCTTATTCAAGTAAACTTGTAAACAAGTCCTATTGAATCGTCGACTCTACTGCTTGTTCGGAAAGCTGTATGTTATCCTACATGTTAACACAGTGCATAAGCTTTAATTGTGCCTAATTTCATAGATATTGATTTGAACGCTTAACAGAAAGATTTCTGCATTTATAATATTACCTACTATGAATATATTCTTCATTATGATAATAAATTGCCGATTCAATTTTAATTTACAACTCTATAATATACAATAACAATAATAAAGTTAGATTTTCCGATTATTCTGTTTGTTGTTAATTACGCTAGATTACACCATACATACACCACGAGTATAATATTTTCTTGTAATTCATAAAATAATTACAACGTTATGACCATCATACATCTGTATAAGTTTATTGCGATTGCAAAGAACAATTATAGTTTACGGCTCGTTGAAATAAATAAAACATTCCAAAGTTTCAACACTTCTACAACAACTATAAATCCATACTTATATTACAAAAAAAATGCCGTGTGTTATCCGGCTAAGTGGAATAGACCACCTTCATTTCTTACTGAGGAGTTGTAAAAGGCGACTAAGGTTAGTTGACCCACCGTGTGGTATCCGCTTGAGTAGAATAGACCACCCTCTTTCAAACCGAGGTGTCGTAAAATAAGACTAACGTAATTTGATGTCAGGCAGGCGGCCAGTCGTAAAATACGTAGCTAAATCATGTGACAACATGTGCCGAATATGCCGACTCCACTTAGAGTGGGATAAGGGCAGGAGGATGTTGACTTATATTACAAAAAGAAGTTTATACTACACGTTACTGAAACCAAAATATATGTTTCAAACTCTAGATTTTGTATTTAAACGAACAGAAAATCTGTATTATGATACAAAATAAATAACATTAAATGAATGTATTTCTCAATTAAACTCTGCTACCCCTTAATAGCGAATATATAAAAAGTGACATTTAATAGATTAAACACCGGAAAGAGAATACTAGTTAATAAAGGTCAACGAGCCGCAACGTAATTTGGGCACACCTATGGCTTTTTGAACATTAGTCTTTAATGTTACCCGTGCTTAAAATAAATACTATAAATACCGCGGTACAAAAGTATTTTTAACTGATGGGGATTGTTGGAGGACAAAGAAAGAAATCCAAGTAGTTTATTCCTAGAAAGAGAAGGGGGAGTAGAAAATAGAATTGGGGAAATAGGCATAATGTTAATTTAAACACAGGAAAAGGATAACACCTCTAATGACGAGTAGAAGTGTAATTTGTGGGCGGCTGGAACTTTTAACACGTCGGTCGTAAATATTGAGGCCTTTAAAATCTAAATTAAGATCAGACTGGACACTTCATTCTTTATTAGATTTTCTTTTATTTGTTATAGATTTTTGTTTGTTTATAACATTGTTATAAATTGCCAGCGACTCCGACTGCTTGGAAAGTTAAAACCGTAATATAGGTAGTATTTTTATAACCATAAAATGATTAAAGTGGGTTAACCTTAGAAGCTAGACATATGCTGTCGCGGACTTTTATTTAAAACTTTTAGAGGGAAACAATTTTGTAATACATGATTTTTGAATAAGTTTGACCGTTTAGTTAGCGCACGCAGGGAAATATTTAAATTTTGCCGTTTTCGTAATATTTTTCATTGCTGCTCCTCTCTTATTCATCTTAGCGTAATGTTTATAGCCTATAGCCTTTTTTGATAAATTGACTATCTTACAATCAAAGAATTTTTGAAATCATTTCGTAGTTCCTGAGATTAGCGCGTTCAAACAATGAAACAAACAAACTCTTCAGCTTTATATATTAGTATAGATTTAGATTCGGAAGGCATAACTAAGTTTTAAAGCTTAAATAAAGTAAACTAATAATTCTACAGCATAATATAATTATGTATTCCAGTAGAGGATGGAACAGGTTAATATGAACATGTTACAATAAGTCGTGAATTCGTGATTTCGTTCTCGCCCTTCTATTTGTAACTCAACTGCTGCTTAATTAACTGGCTATATAATATTTAAGGTATTAACTAAAACCTTATTTTTTAATATTAATTCATTACTTATTTATTTGTTAAATAAATCATTAATACTTGAATGAGTTATTCTCGGAAACGGTTCCAATGGTTTTCCTGAAATTCAGCATGTAGGGGTTTTGGGGGAGAAAAATCGATCTAGCTAGATAGAGATAGAGGTTTTATGTAAAAAAATCGTGTTATCCCTGTTTTTGGCCATTAAAAAATACTAAAATTTATATTCAATTGAATTATGGCATAAACTGTCAAGTTAGCGTAGCTTATTCGGGGAACGGACAGTCACGAGAAATGTAAATACCTAAGATCGATCCCCAAGTACATAATTCTTTTTTTCTTTTTTTTGTTTATTTTATAAAAAAAATACCGAGCAAGGCAATCGGTCAACCAAGTATTTCAAATTTACACACTTCTGTCATATCAGCAAAGTGAAACATATTGAAGAAAATTAAAAATAACTATTTAATAATAAAATAACTATTTATTAATTGTACCTATACTACGTTTCTACTTATTATGCAACCACCAAGGGACTCTGGCAGAGATCCCTAATACAGAAAAGTAATCCTTTGTACTTGTTTTTTTAACTGTATTTTTGTGTATCTTTTACTTTTGGTAAATAAATAAAACATAGCTAAAAAAGTGCATTATGAAATGACTGGCCAGTTAACAGCAATCTATAAATATGTAGGAAGTCATACATGTTAAATTACCACGCAGTTGAAATATATTTCGGGCTAACGTGTGCCACTTCAATAGCAGAGTCAGTGTTCCTATTGACCACGCCTAAAATATCTATTTCAAACACGGCGGATGTTATTTTAGCTCTACCTATTAGATACATCAGTTAAAACTGTCATAAGAATACTTATGACATTATTGTATTGAAGTATTTATATCATCATCATCTTCCTGCCCTTATCCCACTCTAAGTGGGGTCGGCACTACATGTTACAAACATGCTGTCACATGATTTGGCAACTTACTTCTGTCGTATTTAACGACACCTCGGTAAGAAAGAGGGTGGTCTATTCTACTAAACCGGATACCAAACGGTGGGTCAACTTAACTTAGTCGTCTTTTACGACACGTCGGTAAGATATGAGGTTGGTGTATTCTACTCAGCCGGATACCACACGGCGGGTCGACTTACCTTAGTCGCCTTTTACGAAACCTCGGTAAGAAATGAGGTTGGTATATTCTACTCAGCCGGATACCACACACCGTGTATTGAAGTATTTATATATTTCTTTTTATTTCGTGTATGTATTAGTATTTACATCTATGTATTTATTGTCTTAAACAGTTACTCGCTCTTATCCGTATCGTTTTGCTTTAAGATCCTTAACGTTATGGAAGGGATCGCTTTAGGTGATAACGCCGCCCTTTGTTCATTTTTAAGTTTTTAATAATATTGTCCATATAGCAGTCTTTACAATAAAGTTATCTTAAATAAATAACTATATAAGAATACAAAAAATTACCTTAGCAAGAATATAATATAATGTAAAGGATATTAAGAGGGATATACCAAAACAAAATACTTGAATGATTATTTATGTTGCCCCATAAATTTGTATAATCACAAACTAGTTGGGAAAACTTGATATTTACGACGTGAATATCGAAGAGTTTATACGGACATAACGCACGCTTAGTATTAAACTGACCAAATTCAAAATTTGCCTTATTTCAATGCCATCTATAATATGACATCACGCTACGAACATTTAAATAAAAATTGTGTTTCCTTGTTTTGCTACCTAAGTTATAGGTTCTCATTAACACTTACGAAATAGGTCACTTTAATACTAAGCGATCGATAAGCATTAAGGACGCGACGGAAATAAAAATTCCTATACACCCTCCTGCCCTTATCCCACTCTAAGTGGGGTCGGCACAACATGTTACAAACATGTTGTTACATGATTTGGCTACGTATTTTACGACCGGCCGCATGCCTGACGTCAACTTACCTTAGTCATATTTTACGACACCTCGGTAAGAAAGAGGGTGGTCTATTTTACTCAACCGGATACCACACGGTGGGTTAACTTACCTTAGTCGCCTTTTACGACACCTCTGTAAGAAATGAGGGTGATCTATTCTACTCAGCTGGATACCACACGGTGGGTCAACTTACCTTAGTCGCCTTTTACGACACCTCGGTAAGAAATGAGGGTGGTACTATTCTATTCAGCCCGATACCACACAGCAGGAAATAAAAATTCCTATGTTGGATTTTATTTACGTTTTTGCTAGGGCCGAGTTTTGTTAGACATATCAAAAAGTAAAGTAAATAAGGAATATCTTTTTGTAGGTTTTGTATTAAAATTAATTGGTGCTATTCGACTGAAGAACAAAAGAACCTTGACATGACTTGACCGCATTCAAGGGTTAAATTTTTTTTCAATGGCCAACAGATGTAAGTATTAAAATAAGTAGTCATGGACAAGAATGTTGCAAAAACAACAATGTTGAGGCTAAACGTAATAAAACTTGGCAGAACAAATTACAAGTGGAACGTGACTATCAAGCCTCGAGGCGTGTCTCTAACTGAACCACAAAAATAATTTACGTCGTGCAATTGAATAAAAAACCGCAAAATACGAAGACACCGAGTTTCTTATCAACATTGAATATATTTTGAAAACAAATTATCATTCAGATCTAGTTTTCATTTAAAAAATTCGATTTATCCTCCTGCCCTTATCCCACTCAAAGTGGGGTCGGCACAACATGTTATAAATATGCTGTAACATGATTTAGCTGCGTTTTTACGACCGGCCGCCTTACTTAGTCGAATTTTACGACACCTCGGTAAGAAGGAGGATGGTCTATTCTACTAAAACGGATACCACACGGTGGGTCAACTTACCTTAGTCGCCTTTTACGACACCTCGGTAAGAAATGAGGTGGTCTATTCTACTCAGCCGGATACCACACGTCGGGTCGACTTACCTTAGTCGCCTTTTACGACACCTCGGTAAGAAATGAGGGTGCTAATATTCTACTTAGCCGGATACCACACGGCTAATTAAAAAAATCGATTTATAAGTTTTTAATTAATTACAAAACAATCAAAAAGATGAATATGATTTTTTTTATTTTAATCAATAAGTTATTAGAGAATTAGGTATTTCTTCGTATAGATCCATAATACAAAAATAATACTGATTTATTTTTGCTATAATCAGCTATTAAATAAATAGAAATTATATAGTATGCTAAATTTAGAGTGAACTATTACGACATGACAAAAGTCGAAAAACCTCAACGAACTAGTCGTAGAGTCTATCTCCTGATGATGCTTCGATTTCGGGACGAAACAATTGTTGAGTTTGTGATAGTGAATATGTGTAGTGTTTGTGTATTGTGGTGGCGGCGGTGGAGGGTTGTGCATGTGTTGTAACTAATCATGCGCGTATCAGGTATGAAAACGGATAATCAACTCTACATTAATATAATTTTATTATTACATTTGATTCTTTAAACGATGACATCATTGATTATCATTACGTATAATAATATGACTATAACTGTTATGTTTGACTAAATTAGTTTGATCACGTCATATACATAGATAGTAGATTCAGTCACGCTTGATTAATCAAAATCGTACAAAGGGATTGCGATATATATAGCATAGAGCAATTTTACATTTCTTACTGAAATACAAAGAGTACTAAAAATATCTGAGTGATCAAGCAACATGATAACATTAGTATTACCTATTAAAATTATTTTGCTATAATCCGCGATGAAGTATAGCAAAATAATTTTATTATTACTTTTGTATTATGAATCCCCGCAAAGTAACGCCTAATTCTATAAATTATGTATGTATCTTTTGTTAAGGTAAATTCTTTAATAATTTATAGAGAACTCTACCTTATGTGAAACTTAATGAAATTAATTTTAAAAATACTTAATTTTTCTAACTTCTTTAATATAGAGATATTATAATTTTCAGAAAGCATGGCACTAGGTTTTGAAGGCGTATGTAATCAACGAATAACTTCCAAAGTAGGAAACAAAAGACGAAAAATACCATGTTCAGTTACAACAAAAAAACAAAGCTCAGATGAAACAAGTGTCTATAATCGTCATATACGGACATAATGAATCTAGGAAACACTTCAACGAATAAAGAAACTTCCTGGAATACGAAAGAAGGTGAAACTCACGATTGTCCGAAGCCATCTGACCGCCTTCCGTAGATCCGCAATTCGCGTATTGAACATGTATCGAATAAATTAAACTTTAAACAGGGAGACAAGCATAATAGTAACAACCAATAAACAACTTCAAAGTCTCAGTGATAAAAAAATCATTTTAACTTTTTGTTGCATTCATTAATATAAAAATTATAAAAAAACAACAATATGCAACGGCAGGCTTATTCCGGAATCGGAATCTCTACCAGCTAACCAGTTTAAAATTAAAAAAGTAAATATTAAGTATAGGTAATGTATTAAAATAAAAATGAATCTTATTTAAGAATAACAAACAGAAATTGAATTAAGTATTTAAGTGAATTCGATTTTTAATAATGGTAACAAACATTAGGAAAAAACCAGACAGAAATGTGTTACAATTTTTTTGTCACAGTTCCTATATCGTAAAGTTATGAAGATAGTGAAAGTCCTTAATGCAATTTCGCCACAGGCATCGTCGCGTGTCTTTCGTAGATAACATAGTGCGAAGAGATTTTCCAACAACTCTCTATAATATATCAATTACTCAGATCATGTTTGTTTGTTCAATTACAATTAACTTTTCTAAACAAACGAATTACAAATTGGGAAATACATATTAAAAAATGATGCAACGATTATGACGTAGCGTAATTAAGCAAATAGCTCTGTAAATTTATTTGGTAGTTTCCAAGTCTTATCAAAGAAGATAATTTACACGACGCTATCGGACACTTAAAATAGCACGAAATATGGGTTGAATGGTTGGTGATACGAAATTTAGAGGGTAACGCACCCTCCAAGTGCACAGTTGGCCGGGGTTGAGGCATGGCACTTTCACACACATTCAAACAATGCTTGGATGCGAAACAATTGATTTTACAAACTTATACTGCCTGTGCAAATACCTATATTATCAACGCTCATAGACAAATGTATAGCACAGTATATCAAACTTTACATGTATTTCTATATTCAGGAAAAGATAAATAATATAACATGCAACTCGTGCGATTAACAGTAATAGGAACGCGTAAACAAATCGTGTCGTGACTATAATATTTGTAAATACTTACTCTGATCAATATATTTCAAACAAACAGAAGCTAAAACCGTCAATGATGGTAATCCATTCTCACACACTGCACTAGTAAATTCAACTATTCCTGTTCGATAGAGAATGATCGAATACTAAATAAGCTTTATTTATTGCAAACGTCGAACATATTGCACCAAAATATTGCTAAGCTCTCACTGGAGCACGGGCCCGCTTTATCGATCCGCCGCTGTACCGCGTATTTCCCGTTCCATCCCAAAGGTTATCACAATCACATGCGTATATTCACGTTCGTTTGTTTCCACGTGTAACGTGTGATATTTGTTTTTGTGCGAAAGGTTACGATCAGCTGGGCCGTGCGAGCGGCTTGCACGTGATGCTAACGGTCGCGTACGCCGCGCGCGACTGGCTGGCTGGTTTTGCCGTGGTATCGTCGTTTCGGGCCATGGAAGCGCCCCGCGGCATCTTAATGGCCCGTTACCTACACGCGGACGTACTATACCGGACATGTAAACAAACAACTCGTATTCTTGGCTTAGTTTACACTCGACAATGGTCTCGATAAGGTAACGTGGATTTCGATTTCACCAGAACTTGACTGAGCTTACTTAAGCATTCTAAGTTTACCAAACCATATCATAGGTTTAGTATTATTTACAAACTTAATATTTTATACATAAGTTGTGTTTTTTAAATATAATTAATAAATAACAATCAATTAATTTTGTTCCATGTTATTCTAAATTAGTTGAACCCAATAGGCTTTTTGGTTTCTTGGCTTCAGTATGAACGACTCTACGAGTTAATAAGTGTTATTTAGTTAGTTTTATGTATATTTGAGGCTAATGATGAAAAATAAAACTATAAGTTTCATACTGTAGTTTACTACTACTCAAAACAGAATCTGGAGGATTAATTGCATGCGAAGTTGGAATTTTATTATAATATACTTCAGCTAACGGTTAAATCCTTGGACCAACTATTATTCAAGTGATCTAGTATTAATTAATAACCTATGCTTTATCTATAAAGCATTTCAAATGATAATCGCCACCTATAAGATCGATTGCATTTTATATGTAGAATACACAATAATCTACTGATTTGTATGAAATTAGCTCGAATGTGTCCAACTTTTACTACAGGACAAAAACCTATTATTATAAACTATTTCATTGTGTTGTTCATAAACATTATTCATTGCCACGCGAAATAGCATATCAGAGTATAAAAGATATTAGTTCAAGTACACAATACTATGAGAACGAGTATCGACATTGAACGTATCAATTTATAACATCCAACCATATAATTTATACTACGTATTCAAACATAAAACACTTGATTAAACATTACACACGATGAGATGAACAGCGCGCACGCCGTTCACGAGATCTATGATGTATGCGCATAATACTTTGAAAACAAAAGATGTTTTATAACATCATTACATGAGAAGTTTGAATAAACAATGAAGACCGCAGAAAGGCTATCTATATCGAAACAGAGATAAACGGGACGAAAGACACAAACAGGATGTGATGGACAATGTAATCTTTAAAACCCTGTAAAACAAATGGGAATTTTCGTTATTTTTCTAGGCCTAATAATAGCACTAATAAATAATTAACTAAATTCTAATTTCATATAGAACCTGACACCTACTGGGTATTCGATCCACCGCTTATGTAAACCAATTGCCAAACTTTATTATATTCAGAAATTTCAACACGTTCTTTAACACCGCAGCGGCGTTAAATCATCAGCAATATCTAATAGCTAAAAGTAATTATATTATTATTATTATTATATCAATTTATCTTGCGATTTATTTTACTTAAAATTACTTCATTACATTAGGATTTAACAGAAACACCAAGCAATAAAAAAATGCGAAGGAAGGCAATCCTGACCATATAGGATGAAGGAACTATTTAACTATGGACTACCTAATATTACTTACTTATTATTATTGGTTCATAATTTGACCAAGGTGGATCATAATACTTCAACCATTCTGATAATAGGGAACATGTTAACAATGTTATCTTTAATAGATTTAATAATACACACAGAATTCATGTTATTCATGAATAATATAAATTTCAAAAACATTGATTGGTCTAAAAAGTAAAAAAATATACAATAATTGTAACTTTCTGTTAAATATTATTAAATAGTTTGATCACTATCGTGTTACCGTTAAAACATTCAACTAAATCATAAGGCGATATTTGCCACATTTACTCAAGTAATGTAAAATTATTGTTACCATAGTCTATTGTGTAAGAAGCATCTGCCAAGACTCTATTCAATGTTGTACAAAGGTCAAAACCTTTGTACAACGCTACGCTGGTCTTTTGCGAACACGTGCGATTCCAAGACAGCACTCGATAGAAAGAATGAAGAGTGCTTTGGCATTTGAAATTAAAATGTACTGATGAATATTGGAATTGTTCGATTGAGAAATCGGGACAGTACTAGCATCTTAACTACATAACTCTATCAGAGAATAAAATTGTTCAATACCCTTTCTTATAAACATAAACTTCACAATTAAACGTTCTGACTAATAAAGGACAAATTAATTTCGGTATAAAACATGAGCCAAGGGAAATCCCCGAAATATTAATAAGAAAGAAGGCTTATCGTTTTGTAAAAAGGATGAGTTTTAGTAGTCCATTTATCAATAGCTATAAAAAAAGCGGAATAATGTATAATTAAACAATATTGTTAGTTAAGACCCATTGAATTAGGTAAATATTCAGATGAGTAATTCACCTATCGGAATACCGTTCCAGCAATTTTTCTTGACACACTATTCATTAATAAATTAAACAAATATAAAATTCCACCATTTTGTATGAAAGTCTATATGATTATAATCTTGTTACATATTTATGTCAATATAAGAGTTATTCGTTGAAGGTATAATAAACTAAAGTAGTTTAAATCATTTTGTCAGTACTCATTTTGACTTTTACCGCACTTATATTGAAAGCGTTGGTGGAAATAACTGAATCCCGAACTGAATCTTATTGTTTTATCTCTAGCAGATTAGAGAGGTTAGAAGTGCTTTGACACGATCATTCTGGTTAAGTTAGCGAAATAGTGCTAAGAACTTTGACCTTCAGCCGATGAGATGCGATTGAACGTACCCTGTACATTTTTAGAGACAAATTGGAGCTACTTAACGCATACTGGCTGAATCTTCATATCCCAAAAAATCTACAGACATATTTATAAATACTCACGACTTTTTCCTTTATAAAAAAACGCATGAATATTATAGTAAATATCAAGCAGATAAATTTTTATACTAAACTTATTGATACCTTTGATCGAATTAAACATAATTTATAGAATTAGGCGTTACTTTGCGGAGGTCAATAATACAATGAGAATATTAAATAATACCTATAGCAAATTAATTAATCATTAGTTTTTTCGAATTAAACATCGTTAAAAAATTATATAATAAAAAATTTACTTGTCAAAGAATCTTTTAAGGTTACTGAATATATTATACCAACAGTTAATACATTGGTAAAATCTGAATAAGCTTCATTACTACGCAATAAGTCAATGTCAATCACCAATATATCACGCGTCATTGGAACAACATTCAAATAAGGAATTGAGGCGTGCAGGTCCGTCCATCACAAACCAATCTTAGAAACATTAACCCACATTTTTTTTTTTGAATTGACTATATGCTGTTAGCCCTAACGGCTTTTACAGCGTCACCGGGCGGGACGGGCGAAATGCGGAGAGTAGAGCGCAGAAGCTCTACAAGCATCGGGGAACGTCGTCCTAAGGGTGCCTGCTGTGAGGCCGGACCACTGCTTAGGACGTCGTGTAGTGGAGGGCTGATGGTATGACTTTGATTAGTTAATACGACGACGGAAGGTTGGCAAGAAGGCACGACCAACCGATATCAGAAATCTGGGACCTCTGACGCAGTGTGTACCCACATACATAACAGATTGCGTATCAAGTAAAATGGAACCAGTGCACGTCGAGTATTAGCGCATTACATTTCTGTGGACACCGAAAATTTGAATTCACACACATGTTTATACTGTTAAACATAAGATCCATATTGGTGGTTCGCTAGAATTGCTGTGACGCAACATAGTCTTCCGTGCTTGACTGACATTGCAACAGGAAATGATACTATGTCACCGTCATTTTTTATAGGTGTTATATTACAATGTATCAATTGCGTATGTCTCATTAAAGTAAACGGCCTGTTATTATCCTAATGATGAGTGTAGATTTCATCTTTCGAAATTCAGCACGAGATTTCATCACATAATTAGCTGTTTTAAATATGTAGAAATTAACGATGGTGTCAATGCAATTGAGGTACCAATTTTATAATTTATAATATACCTATGGGAAACTTACACACGGTCGTCCGTCCCCTAAGTAAGTAAATTCATACTTGTGTTATGGGTGACAGACAATTGGTGAATATATACTTATATATTTTTAAAAAACCAGGCTCAAAGACCAGCAAATTTATTTTATAGAAAATGTTGGCCCTCGGCGGGAATCGAACCCGCGACACGCGGACCTTAAGGCAGGATCACTAACCACTGCTCCAACGGGCCAGTCGATTAAAATAATATATTTTTTTTAAAGAATTAAAAAAATTTAAAATATAAAAAAATATTATTAATACACTGGCTGTGTCACCGATTTCACCCGCGTGGAAATGAGCGTATTTAAATGAATTTTTAAACATTAAATTACTAGTGATTTCACCATTAATACGCTATCAAATGCAAAGCTGTGATAGCCTAATGGGTAACGGGCGGACCAAAAAATTCATAATAGGATCGATTCCCACATGTCATCCTGTGCTTTCTTACTTTTTTTTAATTCAATTTTTTTATATCTGTTAAATTTTATTTTTTGCTAATTGCATTTTTTTATATCCTTCAAAACATTACCGAGCAAGGCTCGGTCACTCAGGTAGTCAATATTAATCGTGTTAGAAAAGTAGCAATATCAGTTTATTTGGTCATGTATTTATTTATCTGTTACATTCAGAGTGCATTTACATCCGTTTCGATTATTAATATAATCTATTCTAAAATAAATAACACGCTGAGTTGAAGTATTGTAAAATACTCCTATCCGCTATCCGCTTTGTCACCTCAATATAAGTCTAGACGCAGTCTAGACAGTAGATAAGTTGACTTTTTGGAGTATTTGACCTCAGAGTAAAATCGATATAATCGTCTAGGAAGTTATATTATTATCATGAGATTCAAGTTTTTTTTTCTTTCAAATGAAAAATTTACTTCGTTCATAAAAAAAGTAAAAAGTAAGTAACGGCCTGTTACTATCCCACTGCTGAGAATAGGCCTCTTCTCTTCGTTTTTGGGGAGAAGTATTTATTACTTATTAATAATTAAATTATTAACAATTAAAATATTACTTCGTTAATAATTAAATTCGTATTCATCATTTTTGAATTTAAACTATCGTGAGTGGAATTCATAATTAATGTATAGACTTAATATAACTATAACTAGTCAGGCTCATCCGATAAAATAACACGTGAGTATAGCCGGTCTCTATACATTAATTACGTATTCATCATGTTGCGATGGACTGTAATAGTGGCACAAATCAAAAAACACGTGTTTTGGATTAAGAATAGGTGTAAATGTGCAATACACATTCATTTCAGCAGCAATACCGGCAGAACTCGAAATTCAATATTAGGTCGTTCGTTTAAGCAACTTAAACTTATATGCATTTTTCTTATCAATGAAAACTTTAAACACATATATCTCAATACAAGATTTTTTGAGTTGTGCCACTTTTGTATGACTAATATACAGCAAAAATATGCAAAAATATAATTCTAATTTTATAATTGTGAAAGTCTGTCTGTTTGTTACGCTTTCACGGCTAATTCGCTGGTGCAATATTGATGAAATTGCGTACAATTGTAGCTTACATAACGAAGTAACATATGGGATCAAAAAAACCCCGATTTTCCTTCAGGAAGACGCAAAAACACAGCGCATATTATACAATATTAAATTGTATATAATATAATAATGATTTTAGGTGACACGTGTGGGAACTTGTCCTGCATGTATAAAGTATGTGAATGTTGCTTACTTCATAAACTTAGATTCTCTTAACAAACGCTTATTACAGCAAAATAATTCTATTGAAACTTCTGTACTATAGAATTCCGCAAAGTAACGCCTGCTTCTATAAATCATTCGTAAGTTATTATGTGTAAGTACTGATCAGTTTTATCCACCACTTTTGAATTTAAACTATCGTGAGTGTTATTTATAATTAATGTATAGAAACCAGCTATACTCACGTCTTAAATTATCAGATGAGCCCGAATAGTTTCAAGTCCGTAAGGGGCGTATGAGCTTGAAATTAGTCGGGCTCATCCGATAAAATAAGTCGTGAGTATAACCGGTTTCTATTCATTACTCATCCAACACTATCAACAATCAGCGATATGTGACAAATAGAGTAAAAAAGTTGAATTCGAAAGAGGAAAACGCAGTTAACATGACGGAGACGAGAAGTTATTGTCATTATTACGCGTCTGGATCTGCAATATTAAGGTTAATACCGGCAAAATAGCGGTGACTCAATCACAAGTTTTCTAATTTTACGAGTCGCGACAAATCAGAATGTTTCTATATTAGTGTGCCGAACATACGTTTTGCATATTTCTTTGATTTTTGATTTTTATAATAAAATTTATCCAATAAGTAATTAAATAGAATTTTCTTAAAATTAAGAACTGTCTTCATATTTTTGGTTCAGGTTGAGTTTTCATGAACATAACTCTTTCCTTCGCCCACTAATTTACTTTCGCCTTCTTAAGATTTCAATAGATAAACAATCTAAAACGTTATTTATGGCGAAAATTTAAAAAAAATGGATGTACCTAAAAAGTGTTCGGTGACGGTCAAAACTTTAGAGGTGCATTAAAAAAATATAACTTAACGCTAATCTTCACTTGTACTCTAAACAAGATAAAAAAGCAATCCATATAGTTTCCATTACATATTCATGAATACCATTGCGGACAGACATCATCAATAACGCTGAACAGACATGTCGACAATGTTTTGTATTTACGAGTGTTTCCGATATGTCCATAAACAATATAGGAAGCGGTTATTGAAAACTTATATAAGATAAAGCAATAACGAGTCTAACGATGTTAGATGACCGTAATTGCGAACAGTTCCGTAATTTTCACCTTGTCGCTACATATTCCTAGAATTCCTATATGTCGTTGAAATGCAGATGACTTAAATAATTTATAGACGCATTATTCAAAAATAATCTTTATTCAAATAAACTTGTAAACAAGTGCTTTTGAATCGTCAACTCTACTGCTGGTTCGGAAAGCTGTTCCTACCGAGAAGACCCAGCAAGAAACTCGGCGGTTGCTCTTTTAAAAATATAATTCTTAATACTATTTACATTAAGTCATTACTGTCTAGAACAGGTTCAAGGAGAGCTATATCCACACATTTTTATCTTCTAAATAATCTTCAAGAATATAGTAGGCTTTCTGTATCAGCCTTTTTAACAGTGTTTTTAAACTGCTGTAATGGCTAAAGCTGAAATTGATTGCGGAATTTAATTATAGAATCTTATACCAAAACCCACAAACTTACTTTGTGGTTTTCCATAGCACATAAGTAATGATACAATTATTTTCGAACCAAAGCCGAGTGGTTACCCATTTTATGGCGTCACACCGCGCCTTTATAAATAAATTTATTATAATTATTTGTGTCCTTATAATATGTAAAAATTAGTGGTGTACGTCATAAATAAATTTTTTCTTTCTTTCTTCTTTCTTTCTCTATTTTGCTATAATCCGCGTTTGTTAAGAGAATCTATGTAATGCTAAGTGTACGTAAATACGGTTTAGTCGTGGAGCCTATATTCCTGATGATGCTTCGGTTTTGGGGCGAATCGTGGAGATTGTGGTGGTGAGAGTGTGTAGTGCTTGTATGGAGTGTTGCTGGTGGCGGCGTTTTGTGATACGTGTGGTAATTTGTTATTTGCATGTATAAGGCATATGAATTTTGCCTTCTTTATACATAGATAAAAAACGCGGTCTATAGCAAAATAATTCTATTGTAACTTACAATAAATAATAAAATTTAATATATCATAAAGTTAGAATGTATGACTCACATCAGTGTAATCAAAAATGGTAAACATTAAAACAACCCTGAGTTAATTGACCACTCAAGCTTTTAATGCAGAGTTGATTGGTTTTGCTATATAACAAATATTTACATTATACCATTTTAGTGTTTTAAATATTTACCATTATCATAAACCCCTCAACGCAAGTTTATTACTCATGGATAACAGAAGTGTTATTTTAACATACGAATCTGCTTAATACCTTTAATAAAAAATCTGTACAAATATATAAAACTGAAGAGTTTCTTTGATTGTTTGAATGCGCTATTCTTAGGAACAATTGGACCGTCATGAATAATTTTTTCAGTGTAAGATAGTCCATTTATAGAGGAAGGCTATAGGCAATAGGCTATATATATAACATGACGATAAAAAGAATGGGAGAGAAGTGGCAATTAAAAATATTACGCAAACGGCAAAGTTTAGTTAAGTTTCAAATCGGTCCAGTAGTTCCTGAAATTAGTGCGTTCAAACAATCAAACAAACTCCTCAGCCTTATATATTAGTATAGATTAATATAAAAGTGTTCGACAGTAGATACAATCTACGAGTTTATACGTATTACAAGTGGGAGTTTGTGGAGCGCTGAATGCCGCTTTGTGTTGTATTGTGTAATCTATAATTAGCGATATCGTACTCTGTGAGATATGAAAGTAGGTTCACATATCTATGGATTTGTAATCATAGACAGCTTTATCACAGCGAAATAAACTGACAGTTATGATAAATCACATAATGGCGTTTGCAAAAAAATATAATAGTTTACGACATTATTACGTTCCTTTCTTGACTGGCCCATTAGCGCAGGTGGCAGTGACCCTGCCATCAATTCCGTGGGTCGTGGGTTTGATTTCCGCCGAACGCCAATATTTTTCTAAATACAACTTGTTGGTTATTCGAGTTTGGGTGTGTTTAAGTATTTAAGTACGTATTTAAAATTATGAATGTATATCTTTACCATGCCGTGTGGTATCTGGCTTAGTAGAATAGACCACCCTCATTTCTTACCGAGATGTCGTAAAAGGTGAATAAGGTAAGTTTACTCGCCGTGTGATATCCGACTGAGTAGCATAAACAACCCTCATTTCTAACCAAGATGTTGTAAAAGGCAAGTAAGATAAGTCGACCGCCTATGTGGTATCCGGCTTAATAGAATAGACCACCCTCATTTCTGACTAAGGTACGTTGATGTAAGCCAGACGGCCGGTCATAAAATAACTAGCCAAATAGTTTAAAACCAAAATGAAACCCATATTCGATATGATGACGAAGATAAATCAACTAATTCCGAAATATTTTTTAAAATATAATTTAAAACATAACTTAATGTAATAAATAACTGATCATATCTACTACAGACTAGACATAACATATCACTTTTTGCGAACAAAAAAGGTTTCATGAGTCATCAACATAAAAAAAAATGTTCTACCAGATACGAATCGGCGCAATTATGCGCGTTACAAAAGCTAGGTTTGTGGGCCGCTGAATGCGGCGTTGTGTTGTATTGCGTAATAATAAGCGATACTGTTCGCGTGTGAGCCGAATGCGAAAGTAGGTTCGCCGATCTATAGATTTCTTATCATAATAACTGTGTACTTATTTCGATAGTTGAATGAAATCTATTTATACATTTATGTCAGCAAAACAAAATATATTTAGTATTAAACTAGATTTTACCCGCGACTTCGTTGGCGTGGACTGTTATCGCGTGATAAGTCGATAATAGATGGCGCTTTTCAATGTCAAAAATAAATAACACTATTTCTATAGTCTATATGTTATTCCGGTGTATAAGGAATAATTATGCCAAATTTCATCGAAATTGGTTCAGTCGATTCGCCGTGAAAGAGTAACAAACATACTTCCATACTCACAAACCTTCGCATTTATAATATTAGTAGGATGTACATTACATCATTGTTTTGCTATCTATAAAAATCATGATGGTGAAGGAGAACCGCTAAGTTGAAGAAATTACCATATCCTTACACCATATTAACGTACCTATTACCCATAAACAAAAAGGTGCGTTATCTGTATGATAAGGTATCTGATACTACGCAAGTTTTTCCGCCCTCACCACAAATAATAAACAAAAAATAAAGAAATACTTTATAATAAATTTAGCTCAGGCCCCTCTTATTTCGTAAAAAACAGCATACTCTACCACGTTTAATGTTGATTTTTAATATAATTGTTTTTATTTTTGATTATTTCCCCCACATTTTAATCACATCACATTTTAATTGTTAAAGTAGAATATTTATTTAAAATTGTAATAACTATTTTTTATTTCTTTTATTATTGTTTTTGCTATAGTGAGCACGTTATTTAGCTTTTTTATTATAGTACATGCTGAGTTATTCTTTAGGTGGGATATATAATAGAAAACTGTAATTTAGAAATTTATATTAGTATATAATAAACAAATTGTATGGCGCGTTGGCTTCCTAATAAATAAATAAATGAATAAATAAATAAACAAATATATAACAATATAAAACTAGAAAGCTTTGAAATCAAGAAGCAGACATATCGTCTCCCATTCAAAGAGAAGCAAGTTTTCTTATGAGTCATAAGTCTCTATACAATCTCAACGCTCGCGTAGGTACCTACGACTCAGGAGAAAGCTTATGGGATCAAGTTTTATGATGTCCGTATAATGTATACAAATGACGGATCAAAGTTCCTTTATATTGGTTCTTATCTTAAAAAGCTCTAATGATAAAAGCACGAAGATTTAAGTTTTTTGTACATTTATAGTCCCGATTGATATTTAAGTTTACTTTCTTTATGGTAAAGTTAAGTTAAACGCAAGAGTTCACGAACTTTTTTTAAAGATTATGATGTACTGACTTAGCTTTAGATAACAGTTAAGGCAATAAAAATAAAATTTGTGCTTCTGATAAACCTATAACGATCACTACTAATATCATAGCTGCGTACTACACGGCAGATTGAATTACCTTAGTCGCCTTTTACGACACCTCGTTAAGAAATGAGGGTGGTCTATACCAGGGCTTCTTAAACTTTTTTAAATAGCAACCCCCTTCAAGCTTAGGAAATTTTAAACGACCCCCTCCTCCATATAATGAAATATATTTTAACCGTAGATGTAGATATAATATCGCACTATTTTACAATGTAAATAACAGTTTTGCATTGCTACTTTAAAAAAAAAAAATAGTTATAATAAAACTACAATAGTATTTTGTATGATTTTTATTTGTATTTATATTTGTATGTAGTGTGTATACTAATTTTAAAATTTTATTTATAATTGTTGTAAACTAACCAATCATAAATTTAATAAAATCTATTTAATTAAATTTAATGAAAAGGGGTAATGAAGGAACTTAGGAGGAGAAATATCAATAAATCTTTGTTAGAAAAGTTCTTCAAAGGACAGCTGCAGCCATGTAGTTGAATCAATAATGATTGAAAAGTATCAGATCTTTGCGACGCCCCTTTCAGTAGTCTCGCGACCTCCCTGGGGGTCGCAACCCACAGTTTAAGAAGCCCTGGTCTATACTACATACCTACTACACGGCGTATGGTAGCTAATAAGTGTTTCGTAAATTCTGATTAGATAACGTCGATATTCTGAGGGTAGATCTTTTTTGTTGTTCTAAGAGGACTAATGCATCACGTACTTTTGTGAATACAAAATATTTTGTGTTCACAAAAGTACCTCAAGCAATAAATTTATTTTAGACAGTTTCTTTTTACGAATACGATCGATTATACAGCTAGGCCAAGCAATTCCTGTTTCACTACACTTGACTGCAGTGACAGCCGATATTTAAGCACTTTCCACGCAAAGTGTAATCGGTGAAAACGCACAAGGGCTATTGACCAATGCAAGCAGAATTGAAGCGAACTAATTTTCAATACACGAACGTATTATGGGTGAAAGACAACTGGTGAATATATACATATACAATTTTTAAATACATAGTAAGTAAGTAGCGGCCTGTTACTCTCCCACTGCTGGGAATAGGCCTCTTCTCTCAGTTTTTGGAGAGAAGGATTTGAGCTAAGACCTACCACGCTGCTCCAATGAGGCTCGTAGGTTTTTAAATACAAACTTAAATGCAAATATACATTTTATGTTGTGATACATTTTATATGTTATTGAATTTTAGTTTTCATGATTGAATTATGTAGAACTTCTTCTGTTCTGTCTTTTTTTATCGCTATAAATATACCATTGGTAAATTGAATCGCAAAAATGTAATTACAGCTGTAGTTGATGATATAATAAACTAAATAAATACATTGTTTGAACATGTTTTCCCTTTGATATCTAATTTTCTGTGAAAGTTTGCAGTATCCAAAACGTTCCTCCTCATTACTTGGTCCATTAAAAACGAAACCAAAAAGAAACACCGTAACGAAATTGAAAAGAAAAGTTTCTCTAACAGTCATGAACGCTCCAATGCACTTGATTGCTCAAAGAAATTATATTTTCATTTGGCATTATTCGTCAATTAAAGGTAGATTTGAGATTGTTTTTGAGGGGAAGACATGCCATTGTAATTAATATTTTCGCTTTCGTATAGCGTATTTTTATTCAATTTATTACGCCGTGTGGTATCCGGCTGATTAGAATAGTACCACCCTCATTTCTTACCAAGGTGTTGTAAGAGGCGACTAAGGTAAGTTGACCTGCCGTGTGGTATCAGGCTGAGTAGAATAGACCACCCTCATTTCTTACCAAGGTGTCGTAAAAGTCAACTAAGGTAAGTAGACCTGCCATGTGGTATCCGGTTAAGTAGAGTAGACCACACACTTTCTTACCGAAGTGTCGCAAATAAAATACTTTTAAATTGAATTTAGGCCTAGAAGCCTAGCAGAATTTCTATAGCCTAAATTTAACATATAGGCTATAGAATAAGATTACATTAAAAAGCGCCATCTATTATCAACCTACACGAAAACAGTCCACGCAAACGAAGTTGCAGGTAAAAGCTAGTCATTTATAATCGCCAAATTTACCAAATCTATTAAAATTAGAGATTCTTGTTTTGTATATTATCCAATTAATCTATACGAACAGAAATTGGTTACAGTGAGGAAAGAGTACAAAGAATTTTCCAATCGGATATCTAAAAATTTAGTTGAGACATCCAATTTAAACAAATCACGTTTTCGAAATGATAAAACTGGCACAGAAGTAATTAGGCGAAATTGACGAAATCAGAATTTCGAATATTGTATAATTATACAATAATCACGCCGATTGCACTGGCCTTGATGTTATTCCTGACACGTTGTGCAAACAGAGTTGTGTGTCGAACAACTACGTAATCCATGCAAATATCTGTGGAAAAAATTATAAAACACCATATTGATCTACCGAGAGACTATACATATACTATGAAAGCTGTGATAGCCGAAACCGCTTATTCAGGACCCGTTAAGTAACGGACTCTTATCCCACGGCTTGACATAGGCCTCCTCTTTTGCCCCCCCCCCCCCTAAATATTTTTAGGTCACGGGTAGGGGATAGGAGGGGTATAGGCCTAGAGGTGAACCTCCTTGCCCGGGCTGCTCCTCGCAGGCGTCGATGCCCAGGATGTTTTTGGGCCGTGAGCCCAGGTCACTTAGGTGACCTAAGGGTTGTCGGATTCGGTTGGGAGGTCTGGGAATGGCAGCTCCCAGACCTCGGGGTCACAGTAAGGTGGTAAAAATTCTTAAGGGGCACAGCAAAAAAAACTTTACTTAACACTGCTATATATGGAATTGGAAAAAAAATATCACCAATAAATATTTTTTTTCTTTTAATACATTACTATTATATATTATATTCAAATTTAAGTTCAAAATATTCTTTGATCAAGTAAACTTGTATACAAGTGCTTTTGAATCGTCAACTCTACTGCTGATTTGGAAAGCTGTTCCTACCGAGACGAGCCAGCAAGAAACTCGGCGGTTGGTCTTTTAAAGATATGGACCGTTTATTTTGAAAGTGGTGTAAGTCCATTTTCTTTAGTTTCGAGAAAATTAAAGGTTACTATATATGTTGATTTAAAAATACAGGCAAATTATATGAGGTCTGGCGTTGTTTCTATTGTTTTATCCACATTTAATTTGTTTAAATAAATTTGTTTTTGGCTAATTAGACTACGATAACTCATATTTATGTGCTGTAAATGGACTTACACCACTTTCAAAATTAGACAATTGTAAAAATCGTTTAATTTTAATTTTGAAAAATCAAATATCGCTTAAAATATTCTTCATTTTAATATAATTTTGTTTAAAAATACGCATAGCAACACATAAAATTTTATTTTAGACGCCAATTACATTGTCATAATTACAAGATACTGATAGATATTGATTACAAGAATTTACTTATTCTCTGCATGTGGTAGTGTTTCATATCAACGTAGAGCCCAAACCGTTAGAGCTAGAAACTTGAAATTTCTCACACGTATTCCTGTTATCATGTAAGCATCCACTAAGAAAGGATTTTACAAAATTCTATCCCCAAGGGGGTGAAATCTGGGATGAAAGTTTGTATGAAAATTGTTATTCCTTGGACTTATTTACATACATACAAATTCGTAGGAATAGAGTACGTATCCACTAGGGATTTCCTGCGTTATCAAAAAAAAAGTTTAGCCATTATAACCATTTTTCACAAAAAGTACTTTTTGTGTCAACAAACTACTAAAATTGTTGTAAGGTAAATAACTTACGAGTAGTGGAAACACGGAGGGGAAACAATGCAAATCTATCTATATCTATAGTATAAAATAAATGAAAAATAAAACACTGATCGGCATCCATCTGCTATGCCACCTACCTCTGTCAATTTGACTTACACCACTTTCATAATCAATGATTATGCAATTTCATTTACCGACCGATTTTAAGATGTACAATGTTGGACTAGTCATATATAAAAAAATTACATTAAATTAAGCATGATTTAAGTGATAGCTCATTTTTTTCAAAAATGGAGCTTGAGATTAATCCGAATTAATTCTAAACTTACCGATAACGCCGCGTATTGATGTGACGAACCTCGCGACCACCGCTACTCTCGCCATCACTCCCGGAACCGCCTATTTCCATCGTATGATGCGATATTGACTTGCCCATCTAAGACAATACACAGAGTATATTAAACTATTATATATTTAAAGTTAGTGGAGATTCACCCTAAGCTGCGATAGCCTAGTGGTGAGACCGCTTACCTGTATTGTATTGAAATTTTGTTACAATTGTTAGGTAAATTATTGTTAGTCTGTGCTGGATGTCACTTGTAAACGCCAACCCATGTGACATCCGTCAGAGAATTGTAAGACGATTAAACATCAATTTGATAGGGGCTAGCGCCATCTTTTTTGGAGTCGGACATCGGGCTTGGTATTATATCATGTAACTGACGTTATGCGAAGAATATACGATAAAATGGTATTCGGAATTTTATTCGTGGCACATCCTGAACAGTTATCCTTACACAATATAAATATCTTCTTTAAAAAAAAAAGGAATGAGAATATTATTTTGCTATAATCCGCGATAAAAGAAAATATATGTAATGCTAAATGTAAAATGTACTATTCATTCTCATACCTGATACACGCCGAATTTGTAAGAACTCATGCACTACCCGACACCGATGACACAACAATACACGAGCACTGCACACATTCACCACCACAATCTCAACAATTGTTTCGCCCCGTAACCGAAGCATCGTCAGGAGATAAGACTCCACGGCAAAATCGCAAATCTTCTTTTATTAACCAGTCTAAAGTTAATTTGATGTTACAAATCAAATTTCTACTTACGGGAGGAATATATTTTCTAACTGCAGCCGCCAATTCGTCGATGCTTTTCTCTTTTTTCTCTTCCACACCAAAGAACTTATTCTTTGCCGCTTGATTTAACGAGGAAATCTTCAGGATTGGTGGCTTTTCCTCAACGGACGCAACCTTCTCTGTAGGCCGCCGCAATTTACCCAACTGTAATGGTTCCTCAGGCTTTTTGGCATATCTCCTGTACCTAGCTTTATCGTCATCATTCTTTACATCCTCAGACGGTTTCCGCCCAAGCTTAGCAAGTAATGGTACTTTAACATCTTGATTCTTCGCTTGATTGAGACGTTCCTTCAATTCATTAGCTCCTGGTAATGCGATCTTTCGGGGGAATGGATCATGGAGTTTAACTATATCTGATTCTGTTCTCGAGGCTTTCAGTTTGTTGTTCTTCTTTTGGAACCTTCGTGGCTTTTCTGGCACTTCATCGGAACTATCTGATGAAGAACAGCTCTTTTCTGACGATGAGACACTGGACGCAGATGCGGATTCGTCTTCTGATGAGCTGTCGATACCTTCGTCTTTCAGACCCTGAAACATTAATTAAATTATTGGTCTATTCTCGTTTGAGCTTATTCAAATTTTCATTGTTAAATACTGTGAATAAATTAATTTTGCTTAAATTAATTTATTTACAGTATTTAACAACGAAAACTTCCCACTCTAAGTGGGGTCGGCACAACGTATTATAAACATGATGTCACATGATTTGGCTGCGTTTTTACGACCGGCCGCCTGCCTGACGTTAACTTACCTCAGTCGTATTTTACGACACCTCGGTAAGAAAGAGGGTGGTCTATTCTACTAAACCGGATACCGGTCGCCTTTTACGACACCTCGGTAAGAAATGAGGTTAGTCTATTCTATTCAGCCCAGCCGGATACCAAACGGCGGGTCGACTTAACTTAGTCGTCTTTTAGGACACCTCGGTAAGAAATGAGGGTGGTACTATTTTTTTCAGCCGGATACCACACGACTTAACATCCACTCATATATATATTTGATAATTTATTAAGAAACTACTTTAATTTCTATTTTGTAGATTAAAACTGAGATCTACTATGACACCAGGTACATATAATCTTTGGAGATAAATATACAGATAGATGACATAAGCGACGCTCTTCTATGTATGTGTGTAAAATGATTGTCACTAACCTCAGAGCTCTCGCCCTTGGCAAGAGTATTAGGTTTCGAAGGCACCACAGTTGATCCAGACTTTAATATGCCCCTCACTTCCGGTGTAATCATCCTTTGTGCGCGTTCCGATGGCGAATCATCATCGATATCTGCTAAGCAATATATATAAATCAAAAGTGGAAAACAACATTAAAATATTATATGAATTAAGATTTAAATCACACAAGTTAATTAAAAACATCTAAAAACCATTATTAGATAAATATATCATGTTATTCACGGCAGATTTGGGTTAATCGCATGTTTCACCTCAGTTCAAATGAAGTCTCAGTCTGAGAAATAAATAACCAATAAATTAGCAATATATATAGGACAATTGCACACACGGCCTACCGTCTCCACAGTAAGTAATTCAATACTTGTGTTATGGGTGACAACCGATAAATATATATACATAAAAAAATTAAATAAAATACTTAAATACATCCAGACTCACTCAAAGAACCAACAAATTGTTTTAAGAAATTTTTAGCCCTCGATGGCAATAGAAATAGTCAAATACATATTTGACCATCGAATGTTTGAAACAAACTCTTAATTGCAATGCGGAAAACTTGCAAACACAAGTGACAAATACCACAAGAAAATAGTGCATACATGTAATTGAACACGAGTTGGTTGCCGATAGATTTTATTAAAACTTAAGCTAATAAAGCTACGGAATTAATTGTTCCAATCGTAATGATGTTGATTGTCAAAAACACCAAGAATATCGCATGATTTTGAATTCAAAAATTTTTACAAATCTGAATTATACACAAAAAAAAACACAATATACAAAAAACAACAAAAAATAACTGGCAAAAAACAAACGTCGAATACACGTCGATGTGAGAATTTTCTTGATCTTTTAATATTTGCTAGTTGCATTTATTTGTTAATTAATTTTTATTAATATCATCATTCCCTCGGTGGCCATCTAATCGTACTATATTTATGAATATGAAGAAAATTTCATAATCATGAGTGTAACAAGAAACAAGAGGATTTGATCCATTATATATGAATCTCAAAGTACGTTTCCATTATAAAGTATTTAGGTCACATGGCGATATCAGTCAGAATAATTTGACTTTGTAGGCTAATAGTTTCGGCCTCTTACGGGTATATCCGAGCCCTGTCTCTAAATCCATTTAGTCCCCTGTCCTAAATGTATAGAAAAATAACAGTAAAACCTTGTAAAATTAATCTACAATAATTTTACAAGATAAATATTTCACAGTACGTCTTGTTGAACTAAAGTCAACAGCCAGATCAAACAATCAATAATTGCCTGTTGCCAATTCAATCCACGACTATTTAATGAAAATGCAGAGTAAAAAGCGTAAAAATTAGTTTCGTACATTGGTATGTCTATAATTGCCCCGGGGAGGTCCAAAATTGCTTCATACTGACTTCAGGCAGTAAACATATAGCAACAAAGATCATGAAGGGAAACGACTTGGATAATATCATCTTAAATGACTGTAAAAATCGATTACATTGACAGCACAACAAGAATAATATGTAAGTAAATTCTGAGTTCAATTGTTTACGGACCTATTCTGAGATTTGTGGTTCATCATGGAACACTGAAGGGATGATTAACGAACGAATTCAAATATGGTTCAGATAGTATTTTTTTGTAGGAGCTGTGAGTTATACGAAAGGATCGGATAAACCGACCGATAGTATAGGCTAAACGCATAAAGCAAACGTTAAACATTGAACAGCGTTGAAAAGTGGCCTATGTGACATCCCATGCAAACTAGCCCTTCCTTTCAAAACCTCATAACAAATTACATAAAGCCACTGTAAGAAAATTAAAGAGGACAAATCACTTTCTTTAGACTTCATAATAGTTCAATCTAAATAATATGATAATATCAATGAGTGCTAAATAGTGAAATTCTTTTAATTCCAAGCTATTATTGTATGGTTGAGTTGTTGCCAAACGTAACACCTGTTTTGGCGTTACTAAGATCACTCTTTCGTTATCATTGTGGATACAACGCGCTGTCATGTTTACTTTACCGAAATAGAAACCTGTTTGGTACATTTGATATCAAAGTAAGTGGATCAAAGGCAACAATCAGCGAATGTTTTGAACACAAGCAATTATCAAGAGTGTAATATTTTATAATTATCTATAATCAATATGCACCCTAAATGATATTTTATCAACTTAATAAAAATAATATTATATATTTATCCACACTATTTAGGTGTAAAATATAAAAGGCCACAACTAGCCATAGTAAAAACGGTGCATTGCAGTCATTTGGCTAAAACAAAAGGCTTGTTTAATCTCGGTGCTACAGGCAATAACTTTTATAATAGTTTAATAGCGAATGAATATTCCGAACATGAAATTTGTAGTAGAAATTAATAGGAACCTAAAGTATTGACGAAATAATTGTGCAGTCAGCTGAATTAAATGTAAGCCAGGATCAAAATGATAGTGCCAAGAAACAAATATCATTCTGGATATCTCTTGCAGGTAGACTAAATACACTCAATATGTAACAAGACGAGAAAAAATTCCAGAAACCGATGACGAGTAAAGTAATCATATCAAGGAAAGCAAGTCTTTGTACAATTTTAGTAATTATCTGAAGAATTTAGTCACGGTAAGAAATAAGAAATATAAGATGATGTAATAAAGGTAGTGGTTTAAATGTACAAGTAAAACGTCAAACGCTTAAGTGCAGTGCGTAAAACTTGCAAACACAAGTGACAAACGCCACAAGAAAAAAAGTGCATACATGTATTTGAGAACGAATTGGTTGCTGATAGATTTTATTAAAAAAGCTAATAAAGCTACGGAATTAATTGTTCCAATCATAATGATGTTCATTGTCAAAAATAATAAATATCGCATAATTTTACTGAAATATACAATTTTCAAGACTTCTATAGTTTTACTGTTAATATTATCGTTTATAGTGAAACCATAATCAACTAGCAGATATAAAACGTTATCCTTACGAATAATACGCGACAACAAATACGGTAACCGACGATAAGCCGATAAGTTTATGGATAAGGCAAAAAAAAAAATGAATGAATAGATAGAAATTTATGTTGTGGGTAAACAAATACAATATGGAAGAAAGTTACCCAACAAACTTATTTAGAGCATTATAGTAACTATAACTTCAAGATTCCTATATTTACAAATGTATGGAGGAGAAATATCTTTGCCCCGAACTTTGATAATTCTGAAAAATAAATTTGTAACTTTAGTAAATACTAAATGATTAATATCAACATACTAAACCCACCACTCTAAGTATATTTAGAATATAGTTGCTCGACAAAAATAGCTAAACTTAGCGATTCTTGTTTAATAAATTTTATATAGTCCATATATCAGCTGGACATAGATCTTACTGAAATTTTTAAAGATAAAATTCTAATTTCGGCTGGAGCCCATTCGAATACATTGATCCTTGGGGTCACAGTTAGTAAACAGTAAAAAGTAATTGAAAAAATGATTATCACTATTTAATACATTACATAATTGTTAAGTCACCATATTCAGATCAAGTAAATACAGGACCTTTAAGTGCATGCAACGAATTGAACAAAACTCTCGTGCCCATGAAATTTTTATCATGCATACCGCTGTAATGTAAATTAATTCTTTATATATCAACTTAATAGCATGTATTGACATAATACTGCTTCAAGGTAAGTGTTAAAGCGGAATCTAAAGTATTCTCTCGTTTTCTGTATTTAATACAATGATTCAAATATTAAATACAACGTTACTCGTTCAATTTATCCCAATTTAAGCCTATTTAAACATTTCACGATATCAATAGAACATGTTTTTACGATTTGATTTATTTGCAGACAAGACTGGGCGTTATCACCACGGTCCACACGAATGCGTCAAATTATCTGCGAATAAATCATATTACCTTAGCTTTTACTCTATATACACAATATCAATAAATTTTGGTTGTCAATTTCGTTAAATATATCATTTATTATTAACACTTTTGCAAATATTCAAGTCCACATAAGAACGTTTATTAGAAGAAAGATATTAATTTCAATAAGTTACTTACACCGTCATTAATATTATTATTAGTATCTTTCGTGCTATGAAACATGCTTTGTAGAATAAACCACTTACCTTGCAAGTCTACAAGGGATAAAATTAGTGCTGAACCCATAAAGCAGAACAACAAGCGAAAAACGACAAAAACGAAACAAAATATAAAGGAACAAAATCAGACCTAAACTTCTAAACTTCGAATTCTGCCTCATTAGGTACGCTAAAGACGTATTCTTTGCGCTCGCCGATCGGAATAATTCCATTTTTAGCTGAAAATCTGTGCTACGTGGTACGTCCTCGTGGGTCAAAGATTTGGACAGTCTTTCATTTTGATCTATTGCCTCCTGTACTTGACTAGCTAGGACAGGCATTGTTCTAAGTCTTGAAGCTCTAGGTACTCTCTCTTCTCTTGCTCTCGGTAAACCGGCAACAGGAGGTTTATGAGTTAATTTCGAGTTGAACATCTTCATTTTCTCCGCCAAAGACATCTTAGCTGGATCATCTTCGTCTAACTTAGCTGCCACCGGTGAGTGTGTGCGTATATACATACATTGTGCAGTGTTTAACAGAGCCCGGGACATACATAGTCGAGGACATGCAAAAAAGAAACAAAAAGCCGACAATCAAAAGAACAGAAAGCGTTTCGGTCGGTACAAAATGCAATTTACATGCCTCTTAATTACTCGTAATGATAACATATAAAAATGTATCTAATGCACAATAGGACAAATTGGAATGAGAAAGACGGACATTTGTACCAATGAAATAATAAAGCTAAATAAATGTGCGAGATATATGTAATGTTTAACTTACCATCTTCGTCTCTGTCTAACACATTTGCAGTGCTTTTGGATTGTGTGAGGGAGAATCCTTCTCTAGGACTGGTAGCTTCTGGAGATGTAATTGAGATTGCTTGCGTCTTAAACCGCTCCGTCACTGGGGGCCCCTCCTTTACCTTTGAGCGACTGTGACGGATTAGCGGTCTCGGTGTTCCTGGAATTGAGATTTCAGAGAATGATTGTTGAGAATCCTGAGTTAACTAACGTTCATTTTGTTATTCTGAGATTAGACTGGGATTTATTGATTTATTTTGATATCTCTATACAATTGGATAAAGAATATTTTACTCTATGCGAAAGAAATTTTGTAAATAAATTTAAAAAAAACATGTTATGATATTAAGTCGTAGCAACAATAGTAAACAAGACTTTTCAGTAGTAGTTTTGCTTTGTTTTGGTTTAATAAATAATGCATTATATTGATATAATTGATTTATATAATCTGTATTGTTATCATCCTGACGTTTTATGTTATTTTCGAATTATAAGTACTTAAGTCACTGTTTAAATAGTGAATCCTCTAATGTATTTTAAAATTCTTTGCCAAGGCTTTTTTTACATATTTGGCAAAACAAAGGGCAACAACTCCTACGGCAATGACCAAGCGTACTGAACTGTTTTTCCCAGTATTTTTTTTACTAAGACGACTTTAAAATAGCATACCTTTAGCTTGTTGTTGCAATTGCTGCCACATACTAGCTCGAGCAACAACGCTGTTGCTCTTCACTAAGCCTAAAGCGAATCCCGACTGGTCATTGTTCTCCTCATCACTTCCTCTGTCATCTGGACTCCTAAGAGCTTCATTCTCAGTGGATTTTCTTACGCGATCCATGTTAAACATTATATTTTGCTCAATAGATGTGGACGACCAATCGTTACTGCTGTTCGTCGCGTGGTTCTCACGAATTTCTTGACTCTCGATCAAACCCAACTCCTCGCCTGAAAATCGATAAATTCGTTATTAGTCCCGAGCACGAACAAAAATAGACATACACTAAATACAATATGGCGTGCACGAAAATTAACCGCGTTGTTACAACGAAACTGAAACTAAAATAAAGACGAACTGCATTAATACAAGATGTACTTCGTTTTACCGATAATATTAATGTAATCATCTAAACGGGGTTTCGACAATGAATATTATGTGTCACATTGACCCAAATAAAAGGACAGAAAGACAGCGACAAGGTCTCACACGGTTTATTTCAAAACCGTACCGTTATGAATATTAGGTCAAAAACCTAGATTAATTATATAACGTAAACAAACATCGCGCTATGCAAATCAACTGTTTAGATTCTTTCCACATGTTTTCTTTATGACGCTGTTACAGTTAGCTTTGATTGCCCGAGCACTAAATAAGTCAAAAGTTGTTTTCGACGTACACTCATCCAGCGCGCTCAACTTGTTAAAAATAAATTTAATGCTTGAAACTGACCAATTGTTGTAAACTACAGTTGGCAAATAAAAACTATTTTACGTTATACTAACCAGAATGCGGCCCGGAGTCACGGGAGGAAGCGCGGTTGTACACCCCACTATCACAGGATACGTTTAGACTCCAATTATCAGCCTCGGCTTGATTACTTTCATCTTCATCGAGAGCACGACTGTCTTCGTCGAGAGCTACACGCACTTTATTAACTTCTTGTTCTATTTCATCCAAAGTAGATTGTTTTGCTTCATCATTACTGCAGATTTTTTCAAATTCTAAAAAAGTAGCTTCACCAAAGCAATCGTCCTTAGTCTTAGCATACTTTAAGCCTCCATTCACCAAAGGAAGCTTGGAACAATAAAGATTAGATTCGTAAGAACTGGAGTTCAGGTCAGTGAAGGGGTCCCGCTCGGGCTCCCCCAAGTACAGGTCCTTAGCGGAAAAAACAGCACCAGACTCGACGGGATGATTCGGAAAACTACAGCCCGCGATGCCGAACGCTTGGAAATTTGTTTGGCTCGGCTCCAAACTGTAAAATGAGAAAAGAAATGAGTTAATGTAGAGCATAAACGTTGGAACGAAAGAGACAGTCGCAGTTGTAGTTCACCTTCATATATTTCGATGACTTATAGCGTGAATGATCTGGACTGGCAGCCTTGTTCATGGATTTAAGGGAGTTTGACACCATTGGCAAAATATTCTAAATATAAATGTACAGCCTATATTAGTCTGCGTGATTGATAACCTATTTTTCCTTTAAAGAGTATTCTAACTTTTTAATAAAATTATCCACATATTCCGTCAAAGGTAAAAGTCAAATTCGTGTACTTCTTAATACATGTATTTCACACAAAATAATTTAAAAATCTAATAATTTTATTTAACGTGATTCTATGCATGATAATTATTTTTTAACTTGTAACTTGTGTTTTAATATAACAAAAATGATTTGTTTAC
Organism: Morpho helenor; assembly: GCA_029227775.1. Classification (NCBI taxonomy): domain Eukaryota; kingdom Metazoa; phylum Arthropoda; class Insecta; order Lepidoptera; family Nymphalidae; genus Morpho; species Morpho helenor. Next base: position 4,341,211 of record JARGCU010000032.1, on the reverse strand, counting down.
ATACTCAGACAACAATAAGATCATCTACCATTAAAAAGTTTAATTTAACGTTTACCGAAGCAGTCAAATTCTAAATAAAATTATTTGCAATTGTATTAAGAAATAATAAGCTATAATAGCTCGTAAGATGTTTTGTATAGAACTTTAATAGCATTTGATTACGTTTAATTATTCGTATGATCATACAATAGCTAGTATGCAATCTTGTGCAGAAATGCACTAATTAAGGACACTTGGAAATGACCGAATTAGATGTAGAAGCTATAAAACTTAGGATACGTGCTGTGAACTACAACAGATTCAGAAATAGTGTTGACCCAGTAACGACTGGAGCGCTTATTTCCGTCATCAGTATGCCCGTCTAAACTAGCACTGCACCAGTTAATACTACAAGGATCGATGTTAATAACTGTATTATTCCTATCGCAAGTGCGTATTAAAAAAGAAGAAAACATTCATTCGCGGCTAAATTAGTAGAAGAATAAAACCCAAGAGACAACATAATAAAAATACAACAGAAGACAAACTGCACCACTAGGATATAAAACGAGTAAAACGAAATGTTTAAAATGCCAGTCTGGATTAATTTGGTTACGCATTCCCTTGTTTAGAAGCTAAGTTTTGATATATTATTAAAAACAGCTTAACATAAAATTATAATTTCAGGTAGTCTTTATCAAAAATTACAAATTTACGTATTTATCTAAAACCTTTCAAACAACTCTGAACTCAAAATAATCATGATTTAAATATATTAAAAGTAACATTTAAAACAATTAGAAAATCGTGTGATATATTTGTCCTTGATTTTCAATCGCGCAGTAATGTTACAGTTGTATCAACATTAGAATTTACGTATAGTTTCGAAGATAAAATTACTTACGACTTTAGTGTCGGCCATTCCTTCAATAATCTGAACATATTTCACGAAAACTAGGTAATATTTTAAAATAACGAGTTTTCTTTATGAAAGTTATCGGTTTACAACAAATCCTTACGCTATCTAGACTGAAAATGATGCAAAACGTAAACCCAACTATACAGATGATGTCACGCTACCACTATACACATAATTAGCGCTTTTTGTTAATATTACGAAACTATAATTAGAGATCTATTATCTATCTTTGGGATTCTATAGCAATGAACCGGTTTGGAATTGAAAATGAAATACTGCAATACTGATAAGTGCCAACTTTTTAAAAAAGATAAATAAACTGAAAGTATCTATGACGGGATAAGCGAACAAGATGTAGAAATTTTTTGATGGCGAATAGAACACATAGAATTACAGAACATATAGTAATTGGTAATTATTTGCTTAAAAACCTTACAATTCCATAACTTTTATTGCACATAAATAGAGGTTTCTGGTTTAATTTAATTGTAAATAAACCAATCAATTAAAATCACTATGGTAATGAGGTTTATTTAACGAAAAGCTATGCAATTTATATTTACTTAATGTATTCAATATTTTTTTTAAGCTTATTTATGTTGGATCAATTAAATATTAAGCTCTATTTAATAAGAATTGAATCCAAATAACCAAAGGGATCTAAACATTTGACAGATGCCTACGCCTCACATTTCCTCGTCAAAATAATGGCGATTCGCCAAGATTCGGCTTTCCACTTCTACAATTCACACAAAGCGTACCTTCATACAATGCAAACGATATTTAAAGATGTCACCCATGTGGTAAATAAAAAGTGATCTAAATAAATAATTAGTAAAATTTTGAAAATCTCTTAAATTAAAATTATAAGTGTTTTTTTTTGCGTTTATGGAAAAGAAAAACATACAAAACAAATAAGAATGTAAATCTTATATTATTTGCTGTATTGCATGACTCAAGAACTAGTAATAGAAATTCTATTGTGAGTGGTATATACGAATATATGTTAAATCGATATCTTACCTTGAAGTTGCAGATCTCATTTCATCAATTGTTACTGGTTGCGTTTTGTGTCGTTCCTTATCACGATTTTTTTGTTTTGATGTTGTTGGCTGATCTTTCAAGAAGTTTTCTTTAGTCAGAGCCTTTTCCATGCTCTTTATACGAGAAGCTATTGATGGAAAAGAATTACGGGTGGTCTCAATGTCTGACTTATCCTGATCACAAGAACCACTATGCCCATTTTCACAATTTTCGTCTACTTTTAACCGCCGATTATTTAAAATTGAAATCAGTTCATGATTGACATCACACATTAAGCTCATTGACCGAGCGTTCGCTTTTGGTCGCGAATTTCGCCGTCGAATTACTGCACTCGGGAAATTTTCTTCCGGATCGGTTGCGAGATTTAAAACACGTCGCGGTCCAGCCGCCAACAACTCGTTCGCATCACTACTAAAAATTGTCGTACTAATATTCACATCGTTGTCTGCACAAAATGAGAGCCGTGGGCGCGGCGATTGGCTGCGTTCCCTCGTAAGACTAGACCCTCTCTGCTTTAAAATCGGTTTCACCGCTGCCTCGCATTCTGAGCCAGAATAATCCGATGTTCGTGATCTAAGTAAAGATGGTCGCCGGGAACTTCGATCGTCTTCACTCATATCGAAACTAGAAGTATGTCCCTCATCTCCAGATATTTTTTTTGGTGGTTTAAGGATTGGCTTTTTTGGAAGATCAAAATCATGATCGTCGTGTTCCATTAATTTCTTTTTTAATATGGGTTTCGGTGTATCTGACAATAAAATATCAGGCGAAGGACGTTCTTCTGAAAAACTTTTTTTCTTGAGTATGGGCCTCACAATTTCTTTATCTTCTTCAACGATTTCAGCACCACCTGCAGCTGCCAGCAATACCGCTTGGGCAATCGATACGTGAGAAGAAGTGTTACTGCTACTAGAACTTGAATTTGATTTTCGTTTTAAAATTCCATGAGGCTCCGGAGAACCATGCGAGAGATCATCGTTTAAATGATCTTCTTCTTTACTGATTTTTCTTTTTAATATCCCTTGTATTTGTCCATCGGGAGAGTGATTTCTTATAACATCTTCCAATGAAGACCTTCTGTTTTTTAATATTGGCTTGCTAGGGGAACCATCTTCTGCAAATGAAACTTCTGGACTACATGACCTTCGTCTTGCGACTTGTGATTCATCTAAACTACGTCGTTTCTTTAAAATTCCTTGACGCTGTCGGTATTCAGAACGACTATTATGTTGTTCAACCACACTAGGTGAAAAAGTTACGGGTGGAGTAGCAATAGTTAGGTTAGGGAGGTTCGTACTATTACTCTCCTCATGAACTGACTTTCTCTTTAATATAGACACAGGTGTATGATGAGACGTCAATGAGGTATCTAGACGGCGATTTTGACTAGATGAATCACTATTGAGATCAGAAAAGATAGAACTTTGTTTTTCAAAGTCTATAAGTCTCTGAGCTGCCACGTCTATATCTTTTAATCTCTCTGAAACTCCTCTGCTAGTTATGGGTTTTTCTTCAGTGGGACTATAATTATATGTATGGTTTTTACTTTTCGGATCAGTTGTTGACATAAATAATGTATCAAAACAGGAATTCTCAGTTAAAGTCCCGTGTACCTTACTGTTAGTCAAGTTGTTGGATAATTTATTAACTCTATCTAAAGTTTGTTTAGTCAAAACAGCTAAACTATCCATTTCTTGCGAAAGTCTGGAACTGGAATGTGGTCTAACAGGTCCGTGCAGTGTAGACATATTATTGGCGATTTTAGAATTATCTAATTCACTAATTCTAGGTTCAACAGTAAATTTTGCGTTAGAACTATCATTCGCTAATATTTTACTAGATAAATTACCGTCTTTCTGAGAATTATCTAAACTAGTCAGTCTTTTCTTTGAATTATGATATTTTTCGTTAAGACTTTCACTATCTTTCTGAACTCGATGTATCCTACCATTTCGAGAGTTTTCCGAATCACTCTTTGCTTTATCTGGGCTTTTTCTAATACATCTATTCCTAGAATCCAGTTTCAATTTAGCTTTATCTGTTTTCAGTGTTGCTTCTTTTGTTGATTCTTGTTTGACTGGAGAAATTAAGCTTGACAGTTTGTCTGAAGATTTTTTAGATAAAGGTATACAACTAGGTTTTGTGTTACCACCTTCAGAGCTTCGGCGTTTTTCATTCGTTTTGGGTATCTGAGATTTTACGGATAAGGATTTGAAGCCAAAATGTGTATTAGCGTTATTTTTAGGAGATATTTTGGAAGACTGTAGTGTGGTTTCACTTTTATCGCTTCTAGTATGTGATGCGTCAAGAGATCGGCGGTTCTTGGATTTCGTGACGGTTCCTGAAACAAAAATTTTTAAAATCAAAATCAAAGTATACATATTTCCTTTACAAATAAGTATAAAAATTATGAAGTGAATTTGGAATCGTTCAAGTTACTAGTATTGCTGAAAGTAATACCAGGAAGCTTCGCTCTTCCATAAAACTTCATATATCATAATAAGAAATGTTTTGGTATGTCTATGGGTGATATGTGTGATTGTGTTTGTGAGTGTGTGTAAGTAACTAGTACTATAAGTTTTGACGAATTTTATTGAAACAATTCAGTCTCATCACTGTTTTAAAAATATTAATATTAATAAAATTGGTGTTGGTAATACATATGTAGATAAATGATACAGACCGAAGAGGAAGTTGTAAGCCTACATGTGCATTGTTCTAAGAGTTCACTGACTGCTACATAAGCGTTGATCGTGCAAATTCGCGCGATATGGCAACCGATACTATTGTTGAGCGACCTCAACGTGACGCGTGCTGCATTACACAATATATTATAAAGTCAAAGCTAACCGTGATATGCTCAAACGCGGAGGTTTCATAAACTTTTTAAAATGTTGAAAATGTACATACAAAATCGAAAAATGATTTGCGATTTTTTTTGACGTGACACCGTCTTAAATTAGGTTGCGGCTTGGAGTCACTCATGAAAAAGTGTAACGCCCGCTCATGTCTGTTACGATGAGTCACCGAACGAAAGAGAAGCCCGCCGGATTGGCGAATACCTTGCGTCTCTCTCCCACTCCAATCCATCACATTTAAAAAGATGTTGTCACGTAAAATCTTTGCCCGTAAAACCGACTTTACAGGCAACCGTTTTTTTTGTAGTGTGTAATAAATGACGGTTGAATGAATGCTTACGAATCTTGCATGTCATCATCTTCCTGCTCTTATCCCACTCTAAGTAGGGTCGGCATAACATGTTACAAACATATTGTCACATGATTTGGCAATGTATTTTACGACCCCCACCTGCCTGACGTCAACTTATCTTAGTCGCCTTTTAAGACACCTCGGTGAAAAATGGGGGTGGTCTATTCTACTCAGTCGGATATCAAACGGCGGGTCGAATTACCTTAGTCGCCTTTTACGACACCTCGGTAAGGAATAAGGGTGGTACTATTATATTCAGCCAGATACCACAGATCCTGCATGTATGTATGCATGTATGACCGGCCGCCTGCCTGACGTCAACTTACCTAAGTCGTATTTTACGACACCTCGGTAAGAAAGAGGCAGGTCTATTCTACTCACACAGTGGGTCAATTTAGCCTGTCGCCTTTTACGACACCATAGTAAGAAATGAGAGTTGTCTATTATAATCAGCCGGATACCACACGGCCGACATTTAACATTCCATATATTTCCTATTTGCTGTATCGCGAATTAAAGTAAAATAAAATAAAATTTATATTATAAAATTAAATTAAATTAAAAGTAAAATAATAATAATGAAGTAAAATAAAATTTATAATATTTTTTAGACAAAGATAATATTCAGCGAAGTAACTAAAAGAAATAAAACACGTTTTATATTTATCTTAAGGCGGTCCATTAGTGAGAAACTCGATACTTATAATGTTCGCGTATTACATCCAGCAACATTCAGTTAGAATTACACTTGCAAATGTTAGTTAAGCAACGAGATAAACTAGTGAGGTGGATCATGGCAGTCAAGTTTCTTGAAATAAGTTATCGTTATTACATTTACTTGCTAATGCATAGATAACATATCCCAGGATTCAATTATACGTACATTTATATAATTAACGGGCGAGCGTGTAGTTTGCATACTCAACTTTGTTTGAAGTACAAATAATAATAAGCATGTAAGCTTAAATGCACAATTAATTAAGGAGCACCTGGTGACCGAGGTTTGCTCTAAAAGGCTTGCTTTGATATAAAACAGATCATCATCCACCTGCCTTTATCCCACTCTAAGTGGGATCGGCACAACATGTTATAAACATACATTACAAGTCTTTAACATGTTGTGCCGACACCACTTAGAGTGAAATAAGGGCAGGAGGATATATATAATCCTAAATGTTAACATGTACACAGCGTAATATGGGAATCGGATTATTATCAAACATTTAAAACAAATTGAATTAAAGGTCAATAGGTATAAAAAATGATTTCAGTCCGAATGAACCTTGATAAATTTTTACATTTATTTACATTAAGGCCCCACGGGGTCAAACTAATTCGTCCTAGATTATTCATTGCCGTGACGCCGCTTTGTATTCGCAGAAAGCCATTAGCCGGTGCCACTAATTATTGTGGTAAATATACTAGGTAAGCAGTTACTAGATACGCTAGTAAACTGCCTATACTTTTTGTATGCATTTTGAAGCATCATTGTTGCGCACGAACTAAGGTATTAAGTCACTGACTCATTCATACCAAAGGTACACAGATTACAAACTCAGGTATACAAGTATAACTAAAAGTTTAATTACTACAAACGGTACGTGTTTAAGCTTTATATAAAGTTTATTTTTATATATGCAACAATTACACACCCGACTGTCCGTCTACAAAATAAGTAACTTAATACTTGTGTTATGAGTGACTGAAAACGGGTAAATATATACATATATAGTTTTAAATACATACTTAAATAAATATGTACACCCAGACGCAAAGAACCAACAAATGATTTTTAGAAAATGTTGGCTCTCATCGCGAATCGAACCCGCGGTCCACGGAGCTGAAGGCAGGGTCACTTCCATCGGACTAGCCAAATAATACAGTGATACAAAAGTAATGAGAATATTATTTTGCTATAATCCGCGATATCGCGGATTATAGCAAAATAATATTATGGACCTCCGCAAAGTAACGCCTAATTCTATAAATTAATACAGTGTTGTAAACTACTAACTGTAACGGACTGCTTATGATACAATAAAACACTTTAAATAGGTACACTCGAACGTAATGTAAGCACGCGTTCACGTCCGTCGTCTTCGGCTGCTAGCCGACAACTGAACTGACTGTACGTGCATACACTACATCCCTTCTTTATTTTGATTTTAGATAAATGATTTCTATTACAATAAAACAATTCAAATAAATATTTTACAATAGTAATTTTATAATAATTTAGCATATCCCTTATTAGAAATTAAAAGTATTGTATAATTAAATTATAACTAATCACAGGAGAATGGAAGTACTAGGAAATAATTTTAAATCATTGATCAATCATTAACTGGTGAGTGATTTTCATCACATCTTGAGGTATCGCTTTCACGATCGCTGTTTATAATTTTCCATGAATCGTTTACCCTCTTCAAATGAATTATATTTCTACGATATTCTTTATCCGTTTCATCGTTACGAACAGTGACGTCGCTGTCGTTAACTCGTGTAACTGTGTGCACACTAGGGTTAAAATTTAAAGATAATTTATTTTCTTTATTTAAGTTTTTAAGTAGCACTTTTTCACCTATTTCTAAATTTAATTCTTTGGCTTTTCTTTTCCTGTCCCCATAATCCTTCCCTTTTTCCTTCATTTCAATATCTCTGTCTCTAACATCTGTATCAAATATTTTATGCTCCACATCCGGTGCCCAGGGAATTTTATCTCGAAATTGCCTTTTAAAAAATAGCTCAGATGGAGTTTTCCCCGTTACCGAATGTGGAGTACTATTATACATCATTAGGTATTTTAAAATGTCTTCCTTCCAGTCCCGTTTCTCGGCTTGGCTTATTTTAAGTCTTTTCAAAACGTCTCTGTTCTGTCTTTCGACTTCTCCATTCATTTGAGGCCAGTATGGAATAGTGTTGCAAATGATGATGCCGCAGTCTTTACAAAAAATCTTAAAAGCTTCACTAGTGAATTGGTTCCCGTTATCACAAGTGATAGTTGCAGGGTAACCTAATCTGGAAAATATTTCCTTAAGAACCTTTATAGTATCAGACGCAGTAATACTTTTCATAATCTTAATTTCTTTATATCGGCTGTAATAGTCTACAATTATAAACAAGTAGTCTCTGCTTGGTAACGGTCCAAGAAAATCAATTGCAACATCTATCCATGGTTCTAAGGGGAGAACCCGTCTCTTCATTGGATGTGGTGGGTTGGGCGCTGACACCAGCGTACAACCTTTACATGATTTCACTATTTTTTCCGCGTCTTTGTCAATCCTAGGCCACCACACCTTTGTTCTGAGACGGGCTTTCATGGCGACTATCCCAGGATGGCCTTCGTGAGCTGCTGCTAATACGCGTTGGCGAAGACTATGTGGTATGACTATCCTGGTTCCACGGAGAAGAATGTTACCATGAAAACAAAGTTCGTTCTGCATAATCTTATAATTATTAACGGATTCGTGCCAATCATTACTGAAAATCCCGTTTTTAACACTAACTAATTCCTGGTCTGTTGCTGAATCTCGATCGATTTCATTAAGCGGAACTGCAACTGGGCAAGAACAGTTAACGATCTGGTTAATGTAATTTTCAGTATCGAATGGCTTTGGTGAAGTCATTTGGCAGAGTCGAGAAATAGAATCCGCGATATTGGTTTTGCCTGGGCGATAGACTACTTTATATCTATAAGATTGTAGTCTCAGTACCCATCGTTCAATTCTGGCGCATGGTTTAGAATGATGTCCAAAAATAGTCTCTAACGGCTTGTGGTCACTTATGAGCTCAAATTCTTTGCCAAACAGATAAATTTTAAAATGTTCCACAGCCCAAACAAGAGCTAAAGCTTCCTTCTCCGTTTGACAATACCTTTTCTCACAATCAGTAAGGGCCTTATGACCATAAGCAATCACACGCGGTCCTCTTGCATCAACCTGAACTAGTACTGCACCTAACCCAACTGGAGATGCATCTGCTATGACCTGAGTCTTATCAGTCGGATTATAATAGCCTAAGCTTTTAACATTGCATAAACGAGTTTTCAAAATTTTAAACGCTTCCTCTTGTTTTAAAGTCCAAATTTTTTCAATATTTGCAGATTTTCCTAAACCTAATTTCAATAATTCTCTAAGGGGATCAGTAAGAGTTGCCAAATCTGGAATCCATTTACCCAAAAAATTGACCAAACCTAAAAAACTTTGAATTTCTTCAATTGTTTTTGGAGCACGGCTGGTTTTAATACAGGTTAGGTATTTTGCAAGGGGCTTCACACCATGCTCTGATAATTCATGGCCAAGGAATTCAATTTTTTGGGATTTATATATGCATTTACTTTCATTTAAGAGAACATTATTTAGTTTTAAAACTTTTTGCACCTTACTTAATCTTTCATCGTGCTCTTGCTCTGTGGCCCCATAAACTATAATATCGTCTATGAAATTAAATGTACCCTCACAACCTAACAAAGTTTTTTCCAGGATTTTTTGAGACATTTCCGGAGCACACGAGATGCCAAACATCAATCTTTTATAGCGAAACATACCTTTGCTGGTACTAAAAGTGGTTATATATCGACAATCTTTATGAATTTCTAGTTGATGAAAAGCATGTTTGACATCCAGCCTGGAAAAATATTTAGCTTGTCGAAAATTCGGTAATAATTCATTCATAGTCGGAAGTGGATGGTTTTCTCTAACTATCGCTTCATTTGCTCTTCTCATGTCAATACATATCCGTACCTCTCCACTTTCCTTAAGAATGGGAACCATAGGCGATACCCATGGTGAAGGTTCGTCTACTTCCTCTATAATATCGGCGTCCTTAAGTTCCTTTAGTTTTTGTGCAACTTTTTCTTCTAGGGGAATGGGCACTCTTCTGTATGGTTGAACGACTGGTTTAACAGTTTTGTCTATTGGAATCTGAATGGTAATCCCTTTGAATTTAGGAAAAACTTTCTCCACCTTTCTTGTGCCCACTGCGTTGACATGAAGGCCTATCCGCAGTACACCCAATTCAATTGCAGTAGTCTTTCCTAACAGATCCCGAGTGCCGTTTCTTATTACATAAATAGTGGCGTATTTGCTTCTTACACCCGCTGATATAGTCGCCTCAAATGACCCAATAACTTCCAGCGGTGCCGTGCTACCATATGGCAGCAATATCTTTTCCGGATTCTTTACTTGGTTATATACTTGTACTTTTTTGTCTTTCAATGTACGCCATGTTTTTTCTGTTATAACGTTACATTTACTACCAGAGTCTATTAGCATTTCTAACTTTATTCCGCCTACTTTGCATTCCACGTTAGCATCTTCATCTAAATTGAATATATAATCAATTTCAGATTTCTTTTCCACCCTTTTTGTCTCTAATCTTGGTTTTTTGTTTATCGTTTCAGTCCTGTTATTTACTAACCGTCTTTTTTGTCGAGTCCTACAACATTCTCTAAAATGCCCAATAAATCCACATCGATTGCAACGTTTATCACGGGCTGGACATTTGAAATCATCAGAAGAATGCTTATTACTGCCACAACGACCACATGCTGTTTTTGAAGATTGATTTTTTCCCTGCCTTGCATGGAAATTGCTCTTAAAATCCACTTTATTTACTTCTATCCTGCTATTGGTATCAGTACCATCTGGCTTTTTAAATTGTTCCAGTTGCCTGGTTACAATTTCTAAAGCATTAGCTTTAACGATAATATCATCTAGTGTTATAGAATCACCAACCTCAAGAATTTTTTTCCTTAAATCACCTGACCGACACTTTTCGGTGATTTGATCGATCAAATGAGAGTCTTTATCATTGAACTGACATTTGTCAGCCTGGTTTCTTAGTCGTAATAGAAACTTTTCAAACTTTTCTCCTTCTTCTTGTCTAATAAGCCGAAAAAGATAGCGTTCGTAAATTCGACTTTGTTTTGGCGCAAAATAAGAATCTAATTTTTGAATAGCGATTTCATATACATCTAATTCACCACTATCATCATTGGCATGGGCTCCAGGCAAATTGTAAAAAATCTCCTGTAGTGCCAATCCACCTACATGTAAAAGCGTGGCTCGCTTTTTTGCCGGAGATTCTATATTGGCGGCCAAAAGATATATCTCCAGAGCCCGTTTCCATTTTTCCCAACGTGAACCAACAGACGTCGGATCACCCTCACAATCAAAATAATCTAAAATGGGTAATGTGGTAGAAACATGCGTCATATTAGCGCGTCCTGCAAGTGAAAGTTATATCATGTCAGAACATGTTTGCATGGCTCTTTGCTTACACTAAGCAACAGTATTACAACTGCATAGCCCTTATAAAGCGTGACCCAAATATTCTAGAGGGTCCTGTATCATATTTGATTTGCGTAGCCCTAGTTTCAGTGCGTGGCTGTGAATGTAGTGAAAATTCGTGCCTCAATCTAAGCATAAAACATACAAAATCAATAACATATTTTAATTCAACCTGTAAAATAATTTCATATGGATATTGTTTAAAATAATAAATGTCGGTATATTAATTGGTAGTTTGAAATTTGATAAAATATTATTGATAAAAAATCATTAAAATAAATTTCTCATATGACCGAAAATTTAGTGATTTAATAATTTAATTGCTTAAGATCGGGCGTTCATGGATATAAATATGATATTATTATCCTTCACCTCTTTCTCATTTCACTACATTGTAAACTACTTTTATTTATTTATTATTATTATTATTCTATTTTTTTTTTTTTTTGCATGGCCCTTAGATTTTGTTAACACAAAATTAGAATAAGCGTGGCCTTCATTAAACTTTGCACTTGCCTGTCTCCTTTTACGTATTTTGGTATAATTTATTTAAATTATACAATATTTATTGATTTCACTTTTATCCTCGTCACCAGTTGTAACGGACTGCTTATGATACAATAAAACACTTTAAATAGGTACACTCGAACGTAATGTAAGCACGCGTTCACGTCCGTCGTCTTAGGCTGCTAGCCGACAACTGAACTGACTGTACGTGCATACACTACACTAACCTTTACCCGCGTGTGTGGAAACTTAATAGCAAAAATACTCTCAATTAAGTCCTGTATAATATTTCCTATTCCCAAAAGAAATTGAATGGATAGAACTTTAAAATTTTCGTCTGAGTAGAATAGTCCACCCTCATTTATTACCTCTTCTCTCTTCTCTTTCGTAAAAGGCGACTAAGGTAAGTCGACCCGCCGTGTGGTATCCGGTTGAGTAGAATAAACCTCTGTTTTTCTTACAAAGGTGTCGTAAAATACGACTAAGATAGGTTGATGTCAGGCAGGCGGCCGGTCGTAAAATACGCAGTCAAATCATGTTACAACATGTTCATAATATGTTGTGCCCGATAAAGAGGATGGTGAGAAATTTAATTTTTTTAACAAAATTCAACTGTACCTCTAATATTCAGATATTATGACACTAGATTTAATGCCGATCGTTTTCGCCGTCTCAATTTATCACTGTTGCTAAATATATTTATTCTAGCAAGTAATATATGAGCGACGAGTGGAGGTATTTTCCAATACGACTCAAAACACGAGCCACGTGTATGTTTGTCGTAAAAATTACACTCCGCAGTGGAAATCCTAATAACTTTTCTGTGGCAGATTCAGCCACGTTCGTGTGAACGAGAAAATGTAATATAGGGAACGAAAATTGATGACGTAGAGGTAAAAACCGAACGGTGTTAAAATTTAATAACAACATTCATCACTAATGACAAAAGTTTCGACAAGCTCTTTGTGCTTTTTTATCTTTTCAGATACAAAAATAGAAAAGTATTTTTAAACTGTTCTATTTTTGTAATTTTTTAAACATTACAGATATAGTAAGGGAACGCGGCCTGTTACTATCCCACTGCTGGGCATAGGGCTTCTCTCTCCGTTTTGCAGAGAATGATTGGTGCTAAGACATACCACGCTGCTCCAATGGAAATTGGTAGATTATCATCATCATCGTGCCCATATCCCACTCTAAGTGTGGTCGGCATAATATGTTACAAACATGTTGTCACATGATTTAGCTACGTATAATACGACCGGCTACCAGCATGACGTCAACTTACCTTAGTATTTTACGATACCTCGATAAAAAAGGTGGGAGGTTTATTCTACCTAACCGGATACCACACGGTGGGTCAACTTACTTTAGTCGCCTTTTACATATAGGTAAGAAATAAGGGGAAGATTACACGTATCCCTAGAATACCTCTCCAGAGATATTCATGTTTCCTCTCAATGTTTTCCTTCACCGAAAAGCGTGTGACAAATTGGAACTATCAATTAGACACATAGGTTTTAATAAAATAAAATATTGGTGTCTGCTCGGGTTTTGAACCTGTGACCTCCTCGAAAGAGACACTGCTGTGCTATAGGTTTTAATGAAATAAAATATTGGTGTCTGCTCGGGTTTTGAACCCGTGACCTCCTCGAAAGAGACACTGCTGCGCTACATACATCGAAAAAATCAAAATCCTCCTTAAAATATTTTATTAATGATTAATTATAATCTCCTCATAAAAATTGTATTTATTAAAAAGCACAGTAAAATTTTAAATAACAAATATCTCCGAAAAATCAAATACAAATAATCATAAGTCACATTGAACTAGATGTTTGTAACTCAATGTAACACAGTAAGAATATTGGCTTCAGAAGGTCACGTTTAACACTGTAATAAAATTTACTTGAAAATTTCATTGCATCGCGAAATAAGCTTTTCAACTACGAGTAAATTACCAATTAAATGGCGTTCTCAGACGACAATGGTTTTACACGCGAAATTCAATATTCAATTTATGTAAGACTGTGGATGTTTAACCTTTATCAGAAATAATTGCAGATTTTAAAGCTAAGTAATGTTATAATGTCGTTGAACCGTAGTCACAAAGTAATTCAATGTTAGACTCATTATAAGCCGTCAGACCGAAACAAAGCCAATCAAAGCTAAGGGAATTTACCATCTCAAAATACAGATTCGAATTTAATTTACATTTTAAATACATTTTTTAAAGCGCTTTTGAATCGCCTTATTTATCTAATAATAATGTTGATGATGATAATGGTAGTCATGATGAATTGTTAATACCGATTAACTTGTTATATAAATTAGACGGGATTCGAAGCCACGACCCCACTGACAAAAATATGGCGCTATTACCGTTCAACCATCACAATTAATAATTTTGAGATAAAAAAAAATGGAATAGAGGTACCCGTGGCTTAGTTGGCGCCAACTTAAGCATTTAAATCCTATTAAGGGGATTTAAATGCTTAAGTTGGCGCTATGTTATATGTATTTTTATCCGTTTTTCTAAAACAAAAACGAGGTTTGTCTTATATTTGATGATTTAGTGAGCACAACGTTATGAAGCTTTTTTATTTTGTTATACATGGTGAGTTAGCCTTTAAGTGGGATATATAATAGAAAACTGTAATTTAGAAATTTATATTAGTATTATATAAATAAAAATGGATATCACGTTGGTTTCCTAATGAATATATTTTTACTCGGTGTATAAGCTTTAATTTTACCAAAATTACATCAATTTTGGTCAAGCAGATTAGAAGAGGAAGATAATACAGACTAACATCGACATAGTATTAATAAATAATAATAAATAAATAATACTGTTTTTACGCATCCTACATGTATCAGGTATATAAATGGATAGTCCAATCTACATTTAGCATTATCCTTTTTTTATTCGACAAAGTTTTACATTTCCTTAAAGACTACGACTTACGACTACTACATATTGTCTATTTACTTTATCGCGTATTATAGCAAAATAATGCATTGTTACTTTTCTATTATGTATATCCCGCAAACTAACGCATAATTATATTAATTACACGAAGCAAAGTTATATTAGATATAAAGCGAAAGAACTTTGAGGGGCAACTTTGATTTTAATCTTATTATACTTTAGCTCAAACTAAGATAACTCCCTCTGGAAAAGGGATCGTGAAAATTTTATAGCAACAATAAAATGAGGTAATAAAAACAATATAAAACGAACATCTTACGTGAGACGAGACGCTAAATACTTTATGTTCTGTCCGCTATATCTATAATCGGGAAATGGACAACATATAAACGGCTTTCTCCTTTCATCTCATTTTGTGATCTTTATTTTTCACACTTGAAAGGATACGCGATGTCAACCTACATACAAAATCCATACTAACATCCATCCAATCCATCCATACTAACATTATAGCAGTGTGGTATCAGGTTGAGTAGAATAGACCACCCTCATTGCTTACCGAGGTGTATTAAAATACGACTAAGATAGGTTAGGTTAGGATAGTGAATGTATATGGTGCTTGTGTATTGTGGTGGCGGTGGTGGAGGTTTGTGAATGTGTTTTTTTTTACGAATCCTGCATGTATCAGGTATGATAACTGATTGTCCACTCTACATTTAGCATTATATATATTTTCTATTTTACTTCATCGCGGATTATTGCAAAATAATTTTTATTATTACTTTTGTACAATTCAATCAGTTAGATGAGCCAGGGATCAATGGCAAACAAAATTTCAGAGTAAGGTAATAGTTTCAATGACTTCAGTTCGAAGTTCGAGGACCGATCAGGGACATCGACCTGGGACGAACAAATCAAGAAATGTGAGTAATATAAGATGTTTTATGGTAGCAAAGTGTTCACCCGTAGAAGGTATAGGTATATAAACAATATAAGATAAATACAACGTGTCATATCTTTCTGCCCTTATACCACTCTAAGTGGGGTCGGCACAACATGTTTTAAACATGCTGTCACACGATTTCTCATGATTTGGCTGCGTTTTTACGACCGGCCGCCTGCCTGACGTCAACTTACCTCTGTCGTATATTACGACAACTCGGTAAGAAAGAGGTTGGTCTATTCTACTCAGCCGGATACCACACGGCGGGTCGACTTACCTTAGTCGCCTTTTACGACACCTCAGTAAGAAATGAGGGTGGTACTATTCTATTCAGCCGGATACCACACGGCGTAAGATAAATACAACGTGTAATAAAACAAAAGTAAATTAGATCATAACATCAATTTTATAATTGATAACATTAATTCATCATAACGGGTTCAAGAGACATTATCTAAATGGAAACACTTACATAATTTATAGAAGTAGGCGTTACTTTGCGGAGATCCATAATACAAAAGTAATATTTGAGATTTTGTCGGGGGGTGCTATCTCCTGATGATACTTGGATTGTGGAACGAAACGATTGAACGTGTGTAGTGCTTGTGTATTGTGGTGGCTGTGGTGGAGGTTTGTGCATGTGTTTTCACGAATCCTGTATGTATCAGGTATGAAAACGGATTGTCTACTTTACATTTAGCATTATATATATTTTCTATTTTACTTCATCGTGGATTATAGCAAAATAATTTTATTATTGCTTTTGGAAACACTAACCATAAGTTTTTTACATTGCTAGTGATTGAAACTGATAAAATATATTTTTTGCATTTAGAGGAACAATTTCGTATACGATAGTATATTGCAGTTATAATTCCACTAGTTATCGTATATAAATTCCATTAACTGCTTAACTAAGTTTATGCCGAAGATAATTTTTAAAACGTACAATAAATATTTAAGACGCAATAAAGCTTAAATTACAGGTTTTTAGAGAGTACGGGTCAGTACTGTAGAGTATATTTAGGATAACGATACAAATATAAAAAACTATAATACTATTGAAACAAAACACAATAGAATCCATAACAAAGAGGTGCCTACTACAATATTTGTCAAATTTCAAGAAATTTGTAAGCCGTTTAAACGATACCGAGATTTCGTTTAAATCGATAAGGAGAAAAATGTAAATCAAAGTTCCTTCCAAAAGGAATATAAAATTATTTAGCTTCGTATTGTAGAATTAATTAAAGTACCGCCTGCTTCTATTTAGTTTTGCCTGCTTCATTTTAAAATGTTGTTATATTAGTATCGCCATCTGTCGCAAATTGTCTATAAATATCTTTTTATTTCTATAGTCCTTAGAGCACGGTGTATTTTAGCATAACTATACCTCATTGGCAAGCCATGAATAACGTGCTAACCCTCGAACTTGTCTCTAGTACCAGAAGTATTAGTACCAGTATACCTAGTATCTAGTATCTAGTATCTAGTAACTAGTATCTAGTGTCTAGTAACTAGTATCTAGTATCTAGTACCTAGCACGCAGTATGTAGTATCTAGTACCTAGAGCCTAGTATCTAGTACCTAGTATCTAGTATCTAGTACCTAGTATATAAGTATCTAGTACCTAGTATCTAGTGCCAAGTATCTAGTACCTAGTATCTAGTACGTAGTACCTAGTATCTAGTAACTAGTACCTAGTATCTAGTACCTACTATCTAGTAACTAGTACGTAGTACCTAGTATCTAGTACCTACTACCAAGTACCTACTATCTAGTACCTAGTATCTAGTATTAGTAGCTAGTATCTAGTAACTAGTACCAGTAGCAGTAGTAATAAAAATAAACAATGTTATTTACCAAAATCATCACTTATGTGAGATGGTTAAGCGGAAACACGCCTCCGCAGCATTCAATTCATTATTGCATTGCACTGAATTAAAAACTGTCTACTCGTAAAGTAAGAAACGTAGCAAACCGCCATAAATATTTATACGTTTGAAGTAAATATTTGTTACAAATCTTGTACAGTTAATATAAATATTTGTCTAATTTCTCTTAAGCGGAGACCAAATCCGCGAACTCTAATTTAACGGGAAAATGTTATTCGCTTTGCGGAAAATTTTTATACCTTTCCTACACCTTCAGATCTATTTTTCCAGTAGAGAACACAGGAATAAACAGTGAGTCACAATTGAATGTATTATTTTATTAATAACTAGATGTAATCGCGATTTCGTTAAAGTCAAGTATGATGAATGATTTAAAAAATATAATATTATATGACCCTACCATTAACTTAGAAGTTCAAGGATCATGAATCAATTCGTAATACTTCTACGCCTATTTAGGTACCAATCGGCCTGGCATATGTTAGAACGATAAAAGATCCCATCATCAGCAATATCCCACTCTAAGTGGCGTCGGCACAACATGTTATAACATAATTTGGCTACGTGTTTTACAACCAGTCGCCTGCCTAACGTCAACTTACCTTAGTCATTTTTCGTCGCGACACCTTAATAAGAAATGAGGGTGGTCTATTCTACACAGCCGAATACCACATGGCGGGTCAACTTACCTTAGTCGCCTTTTAGATCTTCCTCGTCAACTTACCTCTGTCGTATTTTACGACACCTCGGTAAGAAAGAGGGTGGTCTATTCTACTAAACCGGATACCAAACGGTGGGTCAACTTACCTTAGTCGCCTTTTACGTCTCGGTAAAAAATGAGGATGGTCTATTCTACACAGCCATATACCACATGGCAGGTCAACTTACTTTAGACGCCTTTTATGACACCTCGGTAAGAAAAGAAGGTCGTCTATTCTACTCAGCTGAATACTACACAGCGGGTCATTCTAGCTTAGTCACCTTTTACGACACCTCGGTAAGAAATAACGGTGGTCTTTTCGACTCAGCCGGATACCACACGGCGGAACGATAAAAGATCCGAAAAAAAAACAAAAAATATATAAATACTTCTAGGCCATAAAGTTGTCAAAACAAATAAAACGTTCACGATTAGTTAGAATATTCAAAATTAAAAAATAGTTTACAGCATTATTTAACGCTTTATTAATCTCATAAAGGCCGGTTAACTGCTCAAAAGTTCCTCGTAGTCGGAAATTTCAGCGAAAAAAGTGGTAGGTAGCTTAAAAGCTTTGCACACTGGACAAAAACGGTTTTAAAAATGCTCAAAATAACAAGAAATTAAATTTTATGAGATGTATATAATTATATTATGTATTTTTAGCAACTTAAAAAACTAAAGAACTTACCTACTTAATAAATATAATAAATCAGTACATCCGTTATTGAACAAAACAAAATTAAGTTATGCCAGCACTATCCTATATATTTTGTTATTATTAAGTTTGAATCGTTAGAGAGCCAGCAAGAAACTCGACGGTTGCTCTACGACGACAGTAGCTACATTTCGTCATTGCTATCTTTTGCACGGTTAAAGAGTTAATAACACGCATTTTGATCATTAATGTTATGCTCAATAGTATAGTAAAAATATACATTAATTATGTATAATATTTATAATATAATATTTTAATTTTACCTTCAATCTTATGTATTGAGAGTGGAAGTTAATTTTGAGGTAAAAGCAGTAATTCATTTTAAGCCTGTTAACAAAGCATAAAATGAATAAAATATTGAGCCGTTTTGATGTTTGAAAGACGCCTTTGAAAAGTTCGCATTGTACTGTAAGGTTATATTAATATCAGCCAAGGACTGTTGTCAAAGTTTTCTTAAGAAATTAAAGTCACGGTTACAATCGTGTTCTGATTTTAGCCAGTTTTTATCCGTTAATTTTTTATTTTCTTCATACTAATCAGAACCTACTAATTTATGATAAATAATATATCTAAGTTCATAGATTGGTAGAATAATGATAACGCCGTGTGGTATCCGGCTGAATAGAATAGTACCACCCTCATTTCTTACTGAGGTGTCATACAAGGCGACTAAGATAAGTCGACCCGCCGTGTGGTATCCGGCTGAGTAGAATAGACCAACCTCATTTGTTACCGAGGTGTCGTAAAATACGACTGAGGTTAGTTGATATAAGGCAGGCGGCCGGTCGTAAAAACGCAGCCAAATCATGTGACAAACATTTTGTGCCGACCCCACTTAGAAACGGATAAGGACAGGAGGATGATGAAGATATTGGTAGAATAATATGACCAACGAATAACAACAACAGTGCTTTATTGAAATATCCAAAATAGATGACATCAAGTATTTATGAGTCACCAAGAATAATCTGGGACTAAATATTTCACAGAAAATCCTACTAATATTATAAGTGCGAAAGTTTGTAAGTATGTATGTTTGTTACTCTTTCACGACGAATCGGCTGAACGAATATCGCTGAAATTTGGCAAAATTATTTCTTATAGACCAGGATAACATATACGCTATAGAAATAGTGTTAATTCTACAGGAATAGGATGACATTAAAAAGCGCCATGTATTATTACCCAATCACGCGACAACAGTCCACGCAAACGAAGTTGCGGGTAAAAAGTAGTAGTTATAAATCAAAAAAATACTATTTTATTAACTATTAAAAAGCTTATGTGAATTACGGGATACACAATTTAAAATGACTATTTATATAATTTGCTGTAATCTGCAAGTATAATCTTGAATGTTAAAAAGTTTCTAGAGAGCATAATTAAATATATTCACACGTTTTGGCGTTTCTTAGAAATTACTCTCAATTTAAAATTTAAACCTTTTTAAAATGTAAAATTCAAAAATCGAAGTTTCAATAAGGCTTCTCGAAAGTTCAATGTTTAACTTGAATAATTTACCTAAACAAATTGTATTATATTGAAATAGAACCAGAGCAATAGGATCGATAGAATCTTATTAAACCGTTATAACATACTCGTAAATATGTTTCCAAATTAAAACAAAACAATAATAAACCCTGGGAACCTAGCAAGAGCAAGCACTATCTATTTATTATGAAAGCACTAAACCTATACCGCGAGCGCCGAATGAAAACAAATATCCGACTTTCGTATAACCAAAACAAACACAAAGCTAACCGGCAAATTAGCATCAAAAAAGGGAAATATCGCTGTTTACGCCAGAGTATGTAAAGTACGAATATGGCAAAGTATATTTTTCTATCGATTTAGTTAGATTTGGGCTTGATTAGGTTATTTATATTATTAAATACATTCCTATATATTTACTTCTCTAAAGCGCTATGGTTTATCACACACACGGCTTTGATTTTCCGGGTTTAGGTACAATAAAAATTCGAGGTTGCACATCACAACAATGTTCGCATCCTTGGCAGAGATCTGTGAAATGTTGAGATCCCAATAAATAAAAATTTTGATCTCGCACTGTAATACTGCCTTAATTTAAATCCCTACCTAAAGGTTATTATGGTGACCTCGTAACCAAACCACCAACAATGCTAACAAATAACCTCATAAAGGTTCCAAAAAACCACTGCAATAGAGTTGCACAAGAATGTAGTGGATGGAACTACCTTAATGAGATCCGTGGACATCCAGCGTTTGGCGCTGAACGCCTTGAAATGATTTTATATTAGCTCCATGCGTTTTTAAAATATTTATTGCAATAGAAGTTTAAATATAATTAAAGCTAACTCGGCTCAATTCTTTGTCCCGAATCCAGTCTTTAACAATTCATTCAACTGCGCCGTATAAAATAATTGCACATCCATCATACTCCTACTCTTAACCCACTATATTTGGAGTTTATATGTTTTTCGCTTCCATTCTCAATCATTCGTCAACTCTGGTGCTACTGCTTTTATATGCATGTCATACTTCACACTAATATGAGGACTAATATAAGCCAAAGTTAAACTTTGGCTCATATTAGTCCTCCCTCTAGTCACGTATCCATCCACATTCATATTTAACGGTCGTTTGGTCACATGATTTTCATTCCTCCTCGTTATATGTCCATACCCATCTTATTCTTGCACTTCTCGTCTTTTCTATAATAAGCGCAACTTTCAGACTTCCGTGTAGTATAATTGTACATCCATGTATCAAAATCAAAACATATTTCAGTATAATTTTATAATACTAATAGTTCTTAATTAATATTTCAGTAGTTTTGTATAAACTATACTGAAATACCTATGACGCACAACATCGTATTTAGCAACGACCGCAGCGTCCGGACAACTGCTAGTAATAAAGAATAAAACTTATTTATTTATTATTTAAATTTAAACTTATTCATTCATCTATATGATAAATGCAAAATCATTGTGTGTTCGTCCTTACTTCCAAATGAGCACCGTATTGATAATATTTTAGATGTGGAGAAAGATAGATTTGAACGAAAGACTTTTCGTCCAAGGCGTTGAAATCCACGCAGAATAAGTCGTGGTAAAAAGAAAAAAATAAGTATGAAAATTAATTTCAATTAATGCAAAAAAAAAAATGAAAACTTTAGTTTTAGTATTGTATTATAACTTAGTTTTGCCATTATAATATAAACATACCGGTCACATCGCGATAAAATTCAGTTACCTCTGTATTAGGTTCAACGTTTCAGCAGAGCTGCATCCACCGTGGTCACGAACTGACTACTTTTATCATGTTACCAAAATAAACACATACTAGCATGTTAGCAATTGAAAACAACAATGTTATTACTAGCCAGGGGCATGTTTATGCGGTCGGTGAGCTAGTTAACAATTCAAATGAAATCCAAATATGGAAAAGTACGTGGCTATTGATTTTTTTTATTTATTTGCCTATAACAGAGACACTTGGTGAAAATACGACATATTAGCAAGACTATTTAATGTATATAAATAGCAAAGTTAAATATGAAACCAATAAAAACATATATGCATGTACATAGCATTAAAAAGAAAACAT
This sequence comes from Morpho helenor, assembly GCA_029227775.1. NCBI lineage: Eukaryota > Metazoa > Arthropoda > Insecta > Lepidoptera > Nymphalidae > Morpho > Morpho helenor. The sequence continues at coordinate 4,318,486 of JARGCU010000032.1, read as the reverse complement.
ACTTTGTTTACATTGCAGTTACGTACTATGGTATTTACCATGACAGTTTTGTTTAATTAGTTGAAATAGAATAGTGAACATAGAACTGACTGTTGTTAAATAAGCCCTATATAAAAATGTCTACTTCTATATTTTACATTTACTTTGATATCATATAAAAATTTAAGAGTAAATGCCGATTTCAAAGAACTTTGAATAAAGAATGTTTTGAATTTAAATAAATTCCCATCCGATGACGCTGTAAAAGCCCTGAGGGCTATCAACAAACTTTCAACCCAAAAAATATTAAATCCTTTTTTATCATGAAACGATCTGTACCTACACTAGGCGGTATATGTCCGTTTGATAACAAAAAGCCATAGCTATGGATAAAAAGACGTAATTAAATCATGTTATATAAAGACTCAACGAAACAACTTAGTCTTTACAAAATAAATACCTGCAGGCAAACATAAATAGCAAACAGTAATGTTTGCCCTGAAGCTACGCGGCAGACTTACAAATTAAATATCGCCAGCTATTTAATATTTTATATATTAAAACTGTGTATTTCTGTAAGTAGACAATGATCTTTCAGGTATTTTCATTTTCGGTTAGTTTTGTTGTTAAGATTTACAGAAAATGAAATCGTTAATATCGTTATTTTGCTCATGGTCTGCAATAGTGGCACAACTCAAAAAACACGTTTTTAGGCCAGAAAGAGGTGTGAATGTAAAAATACATATTCTTTTCAGCAGGAATACCAGAGGATGTGTGCAGTTCTTGTGTATTGTTGTGTTATCGGTGGAGGGTAGTGCATGAGTTTTTACAAATTCTGCGTGTAAAGGCTTTAAGAACGAAAAGTACACTCTACATTTAGCATTACATATATTTTCTTTTATCGCGAATTATAGCAAACTAATATAATAACTAAAGGTATAATGCAAATACTATAGATCTACTATCTATAACTAAGAATCTCCGCAAAGTGACGCCTAATTCTATAAATGATTTGTAGCTTCATCAATCATATAGATTAATCCTTGTCGACTCGGTGCTTGAAAAGCTTTGAATAAAGAGTATTTTGAATTTGATTTGTTTTATACAACAAAATAAACAATTAAGAAGTCCTTTTGAATCGAACACTAATGCAAATACACAAAAACGACCTCAGCTGTTCCATTCCAATGGATACGACGATAAACACGCTAAGAGGAAACACATCCAGAAGATCAAAGCACGTTAAATTTATCAAGTCAGTTTATATGCGGAGATGATAATGCGCCTTGGCAGTTATTAGAATATAATTCATCACATTAACGTGGACCGGTTGGAGTGATGCGCGTTGAAAAACAAACATTTGGCATCTGCGAGTTCTTATTATGTTTCTGTCATACCTCAGATGCCTATCATTTATTAATTAATCGTTATTAATAGACGCGTTATAAAAAATTGGTAGACGAAATTCCGAGACACACAGTTGGCTTTCGTGAAAAACGAAGGCCGGTTAAGTTTAACCAAATCGAAAGAATATAAAAGTAATTATTGAATTATTTTGCTATATTGTGCGTTTTGAGTACACTAAAATAATGTTATAGTATGGAATTCTGCTAAGTACCACCTTCTACTATAAATTATCGAAAGAATAAATTTATTCCATGTTGTGGTATATCTGTGGATCTTAGTAACTGATACGAGGTTCAAATCTCGGAAGTACACCCGGACAGTACAAATACACACCGAGACTCGACATCATTCTTCAACTCTGAAGTGGGATCGGCACAACATGTTTTAAAACACGTTGTTACGTGATTTTGTTAGTTTTTACGACCGGGCGCTTGCTTGATGTCAACTTACCTTAGTCGTATTTTACGACACCTCAGTAAGATAGAGGGTGGTCTATTCTACTCAACCGGATACCACACGGTGGGTCAACTTACCTTAATCGCCTTTCACGACAACTCGGTAAGGAATGCAAATGGTATATTCTACTCATCCGGATACCACGCGGCATACCTGCAGTATGGAAATTATCGAAGTAATTAAAATTATCCCTATTAAAATTATCGAAGTAATTAAAATTATCCCTATTAAAATTATCGAAGTAATTAAAATTATCCCTATTAAAATTATCGAAGTAATTACCAAATAGAAACTTACGAGTAAGTCAAAATGAGGATATTGACTTACCGCTAACACGATTCAAAGATTCCATGATCTCATTAATGAATCTAAAAGCTTAAATTATAATAGAAACTATACACATAAAATCCAGAGAAGGAAATATAGGTCGTAATTCAGTAACTGCAATGCGAGAAAGGGCTTAAGCTTACTAAGTATGTTACTTGCCGGCGCTTATTACGTCAGGTGAATGTACTGCTTAAGACGCCTGCATTTATACGAGTAGAAATAAATCATGTTCTACCTATCCATTAGAAATTCAGATCAATTTTGATTAATCCTTTTTATTTATTACATTCAGATAAACCAAAATCGTTGTTACAATTAGATAGTCTGGTAATTGAAATATTGTGACCTATTTTCAATTGATCTATAGAATCTAAAAGTAGTTGTAAAAACTTAAGTAGAACTTTCAAGCTTATGGAAATAATTTCGTTTTATATCTGTTGTTATAATTATTTTCTTTATACATATGCTTAGCCTAATATTTCTTTATTCAAACCTTATCGTTCACATATTATATTTACTCCATGAATTAGGGAAAGCTTGTCGTTTTTTTATTTAATTCTCTTAGACCGATGGAGTTCGACAGTAGGACACAATGTTGTGACATGATTGACGCCTACAAGCGGTTTTTTTTTCATGACAAGTAAAAGTACGTAAATTATGAATATTTTTTTAAAATTAATGAGTCCCCTGATGGCTGTTGCCTGGAAAAAATCGCTCTTTAGCGATAAGGCCCATTGTACACTAAAATAATGTTATAGTATGGAATTCTGCTAAGTACCACCTTCTACTATAAATTATCGAAAGAATAAATTTATTCCATGTTGTGGTATATCTGTGGATCTTAGTAACTGATACGAGGTTCAAATCTCGGAAGTACACCCGGACAGTACAAATACACACCGAGACTCGACATCATTCTTCAACTCTGAAGTGGGATCGGCACAACATGTTTTAAAACACGTTGTTACGTGATTTTGTTAGTTTTTACGACCGGGCGCTTGCTTGATGTCAACTTACCTTAGTCGTATTTTACGACACCTCAGTAAGATAGAGGGTGGTCTATTCTACTCAACCGGATACCACACGGTGGGTCAACTTACCTTAATCGCCTTTCACGACAACTCGGTAAGGAATGCAAATGGTATATTCTACTCATCCGGATACCACGCGGCATACCTGCAGTATGGAAATTATCGAAGTAATTAAAATTATCCCTATTAAAATTATCGAAGTAATTAAAATTATCCCTATTAAAATTATCGAAGTAATTACCAAATAGAAACTTACGAGTAAGTCAAAATGAGGATATTGACTTACCGCTAACACGATTCAAAGATTCCATGATCTCATTAATGAATCTAAAAGCTTAAATTATAATAGAAACTATACACATAAAATCCAGAGAAGGAAATATAGGTCGTAATTCAGTAACTGCAATGCGAGAAAGGGCTTAAGCTTACTAAGTATGTTACTTGCCGGCGCTTATTACGTCAGGTGAATGTACTGCTTAAGACGCCTGCATTTATACGAGTAGAAATAAATCATGTTCTACCTATCCATTAGAAATTCAGATCAATTTTGATTAATCCTTTTTATTTATTACATTCAGATAAACCAAAATCGTTGTTACAATTAGATAGTCTGGTAATTGAAATATTGTGACCTATTTTCAATTGATCTATAGAATCTAAAAGTAGTTGTAAAAACTTAAGTAGAACTTTCAAGCTTATGGAAATAATTTCGTTTTATATCTGTTGTTATAATTATTTTCTTTATACATATGCTTAGCCTAATATTTCTTTATTCAAACCTTATCGTTCACATATTATATTTACTCCATGAATTAGGGAAAGCTTGTCGTTTTTTTATTTAATTCTCTTAGACCGATGGAGTTCGACAGTAGGACACAATGTTGTGACATGATTGACGCCTACAAGCGGTTTTTTTTTCATGACAAGTAAAAGTACGTAAATTATGAATATTTTTTTAAAATTAATGAGTCCCCTGATGGCTGTTGCCTGGAAAAAATCGCTCTTTAGCGATAAGGCCCATTGTATGTCTTAATCATGTATATAAAAATGTTTTATGTTCAAACTTATTTTTTATTTGTTTATTAGGATTATGGTGTACAATAAAGTATATTTCTATTCTATTCCCTAGGTTATCGGACCTCCGAATATACTGTTGAGCGCAAGACTAAAGTTTCAAAGATATGATGGCTATTTATAATACATAGGTACAGCATACAATCGAATAGTAAAAGATAAAATATTAATAGAGGCAAAAAGCTTGACAATTTTTTTAAACATTTTAATATTTTTTGTTACACCGTAATTAGTAGTCACATAGTTTTTCTTTTAAATTATGTTATTAGAAATGTTTCTTTATTAAACAGCATAAATTACACCATGATATTATGTCATAATAAAGTTATACGACAAGCACTATTATATCTATTAAATTATTTTATGCTTTTATAGTTTTACGAGCGATTGGAATAATAAAGTCGACGAAACGTTTATTTCGCAATTTACGGTAATGTTATCGTTAAACAAATAATAAACAGCGTTATAATATTATTTCAAATAATAGCTCGTTTATAAATACTTAAAAAATGTTATTTTACTATTTTATTCAGTTATTCTGCTACAATGCTTTTTTTTAGAAAATCAATGGTCTTGTAAGATATACTGAAAATTATAGTTCCTTTATAAATACGTTACAATTATTAGCAGAGAACAATGTTCTGCCTGAATTAGAATAAAGTAATCACGCATTATTGTAAATAAAAAATAATTAATTTTAACTAAAACAGACACCTTAAATAAAATTTTATTTAATAACTAGGAATCCCGCCCCAGCTTCACACGGGTATAAAGCATATAGCCTATGTCACTCAGTGATAATCACAGTATTTCGCTACTCCATATTGAATTTTATTATACATATAAACCTTCCTCTTCAATCAAAATCTTTTGCGTAGTTTTAAAGATTTAAGCAAACATAGAGATATAAGGACAGAAAGAGAAAGTAACTTTGTTTTATACTATGTAGTAACGTTTATAACTACTACTATTTTGATAATTGTCATATTTTTACCATACTCATCCAAAGACTAAATTACGTTTAGCTGTCATTTATGTTTTGTTTTTCCATGTCATAGTCGTTTTTGCTATACCACGTTTTATAGTGACTTGACGGGATAAAATGAATGCGGTCGAACGGGATAAAAAGTCCTATCCTATAATAAGATAAGATCCTATGTCCGTCTCCTGGTTCTAAGCAACCTCTCCACCAATTTTCAGCCGAATTTGTTCATCTGTTCTTGAGTAATAAATAGTGTAACTTAGACCAACTTTCTTTTATATATATAGATAAGAGTTCCATTTAAATTTTATTAAATATCCAATTTGCCGTTATCTGTGTAAATTGTAGTTCAGAACGTGCCATAGATAATGCAATATTAAATGCAAACAAGATCCTTGGCGATAGCGCCGGAAAATAATTACGCATTCGCAAATAGACTAGATCTAACATTCTACATATTTTAGTCTAAATGAATTTTAATGTGACACTATTGAATACTCAAGATGTGGTATCCGGCTGAGTAGAAAAGACCACCCTCATTTCTTACTGTCGTAAAAGGCGACTAAGGTAAGTCGACCCGCCGTGTGGTATCCGGCTGAGTAGAATAGACCACTTAATTCTTACTAATATTATAAATGCGTTTGTGAGTATTGATGTATATTTGTTACTCTTTCACGGCGAATCCGCTGAATTAATATCGATAAAAATTGGCATAATTATTCCTTATACACCGGAATATCATATAGGGTATAGAAATCCTGTTAATTCTACAGGAATAGGATGACATTGAAACGCCATCTACTATCGATCTATCACACGACAACAGTCCACGCGAAACTAGTCGCGCCACTCCATGCGCGACCACCCGTTGGACGTTCCCTGCCTCGCGAGCTCCTGCGATCACCGTCTCCGCGGCCCGATGCGGATGACGACGGCGACGACGAGGACGACGCGACGGGCGAAAGGGCGAAGGTCACCTAGGTGACCTCGGCCCACGGCCGGAATACATACCGGGCTTAAGTGCCCGCGAGGAGATGCCCGGGTAGAGAGGATTTCCTCGAGGCCCGCACCCCGTTTACCCCCACCCGGGGAGTAAGCGAGAAGACCCTGCTGAAGAAGTCGCGGGTAAAAGCTAGTATACTAATAAGCGTGATTATAGTACCTAACAATGAAACATACTTTTGTACTCCATTATGCTGTTGTTTTCATTTTTTGTTTTTATTTATTATTTATATTCATCTCTCTTTCTACTGCATATCATCAGAGACTGAATTCTGATTTCGGTACAAGCGATGCCGAGTTTATTTTAAACACGCTTAAGATTCATGATCAAACTAAAAATATGAAAAACTGTAAACACAATTTTTTATCAGATAGTGAATATAGCAGATAAAATACTACAACAAATTGTTACACAATTTATCGATAAACAATATCGTTATATTCTATTTTCAATACAATAACTACACGCCCAGCTATTGCCGCCTGAGATATATATAAAAACAACGATATTTCTCCTCTACGCTTATTCAATAAATAAAAAGCAATTTTCCCAAAGTCAACTCATTTAGTCTTTCGCAACAGCTTAATGACGGCCACAATGTTTATTTCATATTAATGACCAACTCTATGGTCGTCAAAGTGGTTGTATTAGAAACATGTTGTAACATATATTTAAGGCTATACAGATATATAAAAAAACAGTCAATTCGATCAAGACCCCGAATATTGGCCCGAACAGCTCGTCGCAGATTGAACCCGTGAACTTCCCAAAAGAGCAGCACGGTGTCACCGTTGGGCTATCACAGCAAAAAGTCTTTAAAACTTTTATAGAATAGAATAGTACCCATTTCTTACCGAGATAAAAGGACGAGTAAAAGGCGACTAAGGTAAGTCGACCCGCCGTATGGTATCCGGCTGAATATACGAGATCACCCTCATTTCTTACCGAGGTGTCGTAAAAGGCGACTAAGGTAAGTAGACCCACCGTGCAGTATCCGGTTAAGTAGAATAGACCACCCTCTTTCTTACCGAGGTGTCATAAAATACGACTAAGGTATGTTGATATTAGGTAGGCGGCCTGTCGTAAAATATGTAGCCAAATCATATTAGCCGACCCCACTTAGAGTGTTATAAGGGCAAGAAGAAGAAGAAGAAAAATTATGCATTACTTTGCGGATATCAAAAATACAAAAGTAATTATAACAAAATTTTAATATAATCCGCAATAAAGATCATTACTCTCCGTAATACTTTTTAATAATAATAATAAAAATCATTAATATACCGGTGTATTTGCATCGGCGTGTTGTACCACGCATATTGCAGCGATATTACGTTATAATCGATACAAATCTGTGATACAAGTGAAGAGCTTTCATTTTATGTTTCAAATGCAACTATCTCCAGTTATGTAAGCGAGATGAGCATGCCTCAAAATACGAAAAGCTAATTATATATGAAAACAAACTCTTCAGCCTAAAGTAAAAAAAAAGCGTTGTTCGCTGCTTGTTTATATCTTTAAAAAAGTTTATAAAAGGCAATAACTATTTTAATAAAATGTTTTTCTCAAGAGCTTAATTTAAGGCGATTATACTTTAATCACGGATTAAAGTAAAATTATATTATTATTTTTACTACTTTAAATTAGCTAATTTACTGCTAAATCACACACAAATATCCCAATCAATTAATTAGGTAAACAATATTATTACCAAAAATACTTCTTTAAATTTCAATGACGTCTAACTTTCTTTTTAGATGAACTTCAGCGTTTAGAATTAAAAGTACTAGTTAAGATTACAAGGGTGGAGAAATGAGATGGAAAACATATTCTACGTTTTAAGACCATTATAAAAAAATACGATATCATTTATTCGTAGTATTAATAAACCATAAATCCACATTAAAATATAAATAACACCTCAATCTTCACAACCCAGATTAACTTAATTTTGAACCTCAGAAATATTGCACAAAACCGCTTCGTCTAAGAGGCATATAGTGTAATATAGTATTTTCAAAAATATCAAATTTAGCAATGTACATCCACCGTTGAAAAGAAAAGAAGAAATTGTAAAGGTAACGAAATTATTTCCACATTTTTTACTTAAAGCTACTTAGTGATACACTGAATTAACTAACTAATACGTTACAACTAACGAGTAATGTTAGTTTTCCCTTAACTTACACAATGAACTGTCTAAGCATTATTTCATTAAGTTATCTCAAGATTAAGGACAAACAGGTCCACTACAACTCGCAGTTCACTAAACTTCTGTCCAGGTATAACTCATAGGTACAAAATTATTTTATACACGACATTAATTCACACGTAGGGACTCAAAGCCGCGAGTAAATAGAAGTGTACTGATAAATATTATGATATGATAAGAAAATCAAACATATGATAGCCGTTGCAGTTGATAAGGGAGGAACGCGGATTTAATCTTACGCGAAATCCAATTCAAAACATGTTCATTGGTAAAGATGCTGTATGCTGGCGCCTATAACAGTGTTACGCACTGAGATAAAGGTATCAGCTGTCTATGGTAATCTATAAATATTTGTTTATTATATTATATTACCTATACTTCAAATAATATTTTACTTTAAGTTAAGTTACTAAAAGTTGGTTACATTTTAAAGCGCTATGAAAAATAAAATTCTATGATTCTATGTACACATAACATAGGTAAAAGTAAGTTTAAAGTTTATACTCATCATTCTCCTGCCCTTGGCCCACTCTAAGTGGGGTCGGCACAACATTTTATAAATATGTTGCCACATAATTTGGCTAGGTATTTTACGACCTGCCGCCTCCCTGAACTCAACTTACCTTAATCGTATTTTTCGACACCTCGGTAAGAAAGAGGGTGGTCTATTCTACTCAGCCGGATACCACAAGGCGGGTCAACTTACCTTAGTCGCCTTATACGACATATCGGTGATCTATTCTACTCAGCCGGATACCACACGGCGGAAAGTTTATGATTACTATTACTAAAATTAAATAATGGTTTAATTAATATGATATATTTTCATCACAAAGAGCCTCACAAAAACAGTTAATATGACTAATCTAGTGTAGCAATGTTGATCAAATAATGAGACGGAAAATGAAAAGGGATAAGCACAGAATATTCTCGACTGTTAAAGAAACTACCGATCACATCGAAACGTGAGCAAAATTTATTGGATAAAAGGTAAGAACAAAATAATGAAAGATTGAGCTCATTGATCCGATACCTAACGTAAAGCTCCAAAGGAAGAATAAAAGTAAAGCGCAAATTAAGGAATTTCCGAATTTCACACTTAGTTTTTCTACAGAGTATTTTTTACAATAATAAAACATTCTCAGCTTGGATTTCATTTGAATATTATAATTAAATTAGGTCATAAGAAATCGATTCATTCTGTAGATACGAAGTTAAGAGAGTATTAAGTCATATAAACGAATTTCTCGAAAGTGGTACTAAGATGTCACGCACCACAACTCAAGAATGGTCTCTACTCTAATAAACACAAAAGAAAAAAAAAGTTACAATGGATTTCATCCTCAAAAAGGACAACTTTGATTGCATACGATTATATCGACACAATAAATAATTAACTTTATGAAACGCACTCTACACTATCCCCGGATAAAGGTTTCAATAGCTCAAGATATATATTATAGATTAAATAAATTATAGCTAAGTTATCGCAATCACTAAATCCACAGACAAATAGAGCATTAGGTAAATATTTTCGCGCTCAATGTACTTAAGTACTCCAATCCTGTAAACTGCTATAATACATACATATAACTTCTATACATCGTCTGAAAAATTTTGGGTACATATATTCATTCAGTTTTAAATTATTTGTAATATCTTAGGTAATCCTAGTTTAATAATAGAAGGAAAAAGGATAATCTGGACATTAACGGATCGTTAATAGTGCGTTGTTTTTAGACGAAAAAAATTAAATAATTGAGCACTTTGATATTTAAATTATGACTTACTTAAGATTAATTGAAAAATATAATTAAAAAGAGAAAGGGTATTGGTATATCATGGAAAATGTCCTTTATCTCTTACTAAATAAATCGGTAATACGATGAAATTATTAAAATACGTATAACAAATTTTCCACAGTTGACTTCGATACATCTTAAAGTACAAATGCCATGACTTTTGTAATTCAAATAAGCACATGCGTCATATTTTATTACAAAGCGAATAAACAATTGTAGGCAAATTATACGGACACCTGTGCAAAAAGCATAGCCTGTTGCTCTTACGTGACGCAATTGTTCGCGTCTGCCTTTAGTAGATTGAAAGACGAAACACGATGAATTATAATGACCGAATTGACAACAAAACGTCTATTTTTATATGCCACTGCATTATAAACGTACATTTATTTCGAGACGTGCATCTTCCTGGGAGCAGTTCTCATCGCGATAATCTGTGCGGTGCATGTTTATAGCATAAAATCTTATTCTCTTAACCACAGGTGTTGATGAACCCATAACAAAAGCACTCAATCAAGTACTAGTCGCGAGCACCCTCGGATGTTGTACAGCTGATCGAAGTATAAACAAGCTCACCTTATATTACTGTAAACAGTATCCCGGCATCCGTGCACAAAACGTTCGAATAAGATAAACTTCCTTTCACATTACGTGAGACCACTTTAGAACACGCGAGATGCGGTTTTGGAAACTATAAAAATATGCATTCCCGATTTAATTCAAAGGTTCGTCTGAGTTACGGAGGACGAAGGGCGTGCGGCTCCGGCAACATTCGGTATTAGACTGAGATAGCGCGGTTCCGTTTTGTGAACAAACCCATGAGGACACCGAGGTCTCAATAAAATGGTCGTGTATTGTTGAAGCTATATTATCTTATACAGACTATATCGCATGTAACTGATCTTATCAAAGAAGTAAAGATGGCGCGCATACCTTAGCCTCTTAACACAATTGAAAATATGAGGAAACTAAGCAACAGGTTACTTTGTAATCATTAGAAAAGATATAAAGCCTAGTTATAATATAATATTTTAGTGGCAGATATAGAAAATGTTTTTTCAAGAACTAGTATCTACTTTATTACTCGTTCTCTGTGTTATCGTTATTTGTTAACAATAAAAATATCCTTCTAAGGATATTGTAATAATGTTATTTTATTTATTTGCATAATTTATTATACAAGTAACATTCAATGTTTATTCATGTAATTAAAATGGTAAATTAAAACTGCTCGGTACACGATACTTACAAACAAATGGGATAAAAAAATATACCTAATATCTAATTCTTTTCAAAACGACTAAATGTATTTGAGAGAACTAAAGTTCTTTTGTTGTTGTATCAATTAAATATTTTTAACAAAAATAATAATGTAACACTAAACAAGCCCATTCATTACATTTATTGACAGTTCGGCGTCTTTTAATCTTATTTTGTGCGTCAATTATGTCTCACTCCATCATTTGTAGGGAAAAGTGGTGATATTTTCTTACTAGTACTTAGAATTACAACTATAGGCGAAACGTGCGAAACACATATTTTTATATATTTTTTTACATTTTATTTTTATATATTTTACTTATTTTTTTGTGTTTAATGTACGTAAAAGAATGTTTCAAAATATCATTTCAAATATTTTATTTATGTTTTTAATATTGCTCCTGCGGATTAGCCCTGAAAGCGTAACAGACAGACGAACATACACGGTTTCGTATTTATATTACTAGTAGCAAAGCGTAAAAACGTCATCTACAGTACAAATTATTGAACACTTAAAACTAAAAATCTCGCTTAACAATTCATGCTATATCATCAAGTTTACAATTAGTCGCTGTATTAAATTCCATAAAATGTTATTTATGTACAAAATAGTTTCAAAAAAACCGATAAATGAAATGAATGGAAATATACACCAAAATTTTTGCAATCCAATTAAAGTTTGGCAACTGCAAATCTTTCGCGATCATATTTCAACGACTCCAGTCTAAATTGACGTGGAAATATTCAGTAACACATAAAATACTTTAAAAATATACTTACTCCCTTGTACATTTTGTCGTCCAAACTGGATATTTAATAATTTTTATGTATACTTAAAAATTAATATAGGAACTTTCGAAACGGATGTCGTGTCTGGTTTTACCGAAATGTTGACGTTTTATTGACTAACTCCATTATTTGATAAACAATAGAAACTAGCCAGAAGACCCCTACAAATATGTGTGCTTAGTGCGAGTTTATTAATCTACTCGATTGCGTTAGCGTTACGCCAATTTGTATGGCGCTGGAACATTGGCCACTAGATGTCGCTGTTGCAGCATCATACAAATTGACGTTAAGCTAACGTGATCTGGTAGGTTAAAAAACTTGCACTAAGCACACCGAGGCGTATAAACTTTTGTGTTATATTTGAGAATGCTATATTATCTTTACGTATCTGGGATGTATTTCAAAAAATAATATAGATTATTATCATTTATAAGAACTAGTATATATATCATACTGGGCTTGTGTATCATTTTAACGATTAACTTTTTGTAAGGCTTGTGTATCATTGTGTATCATCATATCATAATGGGCCTGTGTATCATTTTAACGTTTAACTTTTTTACATATTACGATAACAGGACTTTAAGTAAGCTATCCGTAGCTATAGTAAGATATCCGTTGTTATTTAAATTTGGGTTAAGAAAGTAAACCTTATTTTAGAGTTAACCTACCTATTACCATTTGCCCGTGACTACATCTGCCAAGCATTTCTAGAAAGTTAAACGAAATTAACGATATTGTTAAAACTATATTGTTGTAGAAGCAACAAAATATGTAGGTACCCTTTTTTTACAGTATGAAAGGGACTCTAAAAATTACCTAACGATACCTTAAAAGCAAACCTTAAACGTTAGGATTACAGAGCTCTAACTTTTAATAAAGAATTTTGCAAATATTTTTCTTTACCAGGACACAGAATGCTAAACATAATTGTTTATGAGATTTATAGTGTGATTTTAGTGGCGTGCGGGCCTTTGGCAGAAATCGTATCCGCAACCCGCGAAGCTGAAGGATGGCTCACTACCAACTGGGCCAACGGGTCAGTCATTTATAGTTACAAATAAAATTATAATACGGAATTTCGTTAAAATTTTATAAAACCTGGAAGTAAAAAAGGGAATAATCCACAAACTAATTTAACTTATTTGGAAGACAGCGGACTGTCTGGAACCATGTTGACATTTATTACTTATTGGTCTTAATTTATATACAGAGTTCTGAAACTTTCAGAACACATGCGGGGACGAAGTCTGAACAATAAAAAGAAAAACATGTCTTATGTGAGATAATACTGGATTTCGCGATCCATATAGATTTTTTGCAAGTAACATTTACTTATGAAAAGAATTGTAGGAATCAGACAAAGTAATATGGATTAGGTTTCAAGTATAAGAAGAAATGCTTCTTGTAAGATAAAATGGAGTAGTTTTTGGGGAAATCTTTAAAAACCTAAGCATTCCAAAAAAAATATGATTTCATTTTAGCTTCATCTTTATCTTCGTTTTTAGAGTAAAAAAAAGTTAAGTAACGGCCTGTTACTATCCCACTGCTAGGTTAAGGCCTCCTCTCCGTATTTGAAGAGAAGGATTGGAGCTAAGACATACGACGCTGCTCCAATGTGGATTGGTAAGTTACACATATCCCCAGAATTCTCTAGAGATATGCAGGTTTCCTCACGATGTTTTCCTTCATCGAAAAGCGTGTGATAAATTGCAAATATCAATTATACACTAGAAAACTCATTGGTGCCTGTCCGGGATTTGAACCCTAGACCTCTTCGAAAGAGGCGCACAGTGTCACCGCTGGGCTACCACAGCTTCTTCTTTGTTTATATACTGTTACTTAAAAATATGTTTAACTCCCATGTACTTCGTAGATATAAATCTCTGGCAACAGAGATTAAAAATAACAAGTTATACCTTTTAATAGGGAATTAACATTTTTTAATTAGATAATTAATAAATAATTTATTATGGCACTTAAACTTTATCAGGTACACAAACCTATTAATAAAAGAATAATAAACCTATTTATATTTATTACTCTATAATTTTTTTTTGATAAAATACAAGATTGTTTTCAACAACAATTTTGTTTATAGTCTCCGCCTAAAATTAACAAAACTTAATATCAGATGCATTAGTATTTTGTTTTTTTGTTATAATAAGAAAATATATCAAAATAATATCATATTATCATTAGTTTGTATTATGGATCTCTTAAAAATTAACGACGTATTCTATAAAATATTACATTTCAAATAAATATAGATTTAAGCATTTATTCTATCCGTTTCGTCTATTCCAATACGGTAAAGTAATTGGTTAAATTCAACTGAGCAATCGTTATATACAGTGAATAGATGGGTGGGAGTTGAACCTTTCAGGAACGTAAAATAGTTAAAGAACCGAATACTCGGTAAATAAATGAAACTTTGATACGGTTGAGTCAATTACAGCTTAAAGTTTAAATGAAAGTTTATAAAGAAAATATATCTATGCAACTGTGTTAAAGATTTTTTAAATGCAAAAAATATTACAATCTGTAAGTCTTATACAAACTATAAACACCATTTAGTATTAACTCTAATATAAAAACATAAAAAATCAAACACAAAATGCATAAAAATTAAGACTCAAAAATCAAAAATACTTACGACTGTACACTGACATCTAATATACATCTTACACCTATGAATTTTATTTAATTGAACTTTCTCAACAATCAATGGATTTATTTCATGATTATTACTGAAAACATAATTTATTCTCTTTATATTAAACTTCCAAATACTTGATTATCCTAAGTGCATTAAGAATTTGTCAATATTTGATTGACCGCCGAGTTTCTTTCTGGTTCTTCTCGGTAAGAGCAACATTCCGAACCTTCATCCTTCATCTATAGCTTCATTAATTGTATTGATCCTTAACGATTCAAAAGTGCTTGAAAGAGCTTTTGAATATTTTGATTTGATAATATCCTTTCTCACAAGAAGGGCGTTCACACCTCGTGCCGTGCGATTTTATGATAATACTAAAAGTAATAGTGATTCTTATTACAGCAACTCAACAATCAAGTTTTAACGTGCTATAAAATCAAAATAATGTCGTCTTCTTTGTAATAGCATCTACAACTTTACGTGTTCAACATATAAAAACTTTCTTAACAGACAAAATTGTTCTCGCCTCATGTATTTTAGAGCAATGGTCCAGGACAAGCCAATGCACCACTTTAAGTACGAAACGAGTTTCCAGACAGGAATTTCACGTCGAAATAATTCGTCGCTGCGGTCTTAATACAGCTGCATGCTTGAAATATTGCAGTGCACTAACCAGAAAATATTTGGCAAACAAGCAATAGATCTAACCGAAAAAATATTCCAAAATATACCTGGTCCGACCGAATATTTATTTTTCATTCATTTATTTTTTGACCGGCCCATTGGCGCAGTGGTGACCCTGCCTTCACCTCCGCGGGTGCGGGTTCGATTCCCACCAAGGGGCAAACATTTTCTATAAATCAATTTGTTAGTAGGTATTCGAGAGTCTGGTTGTATTTAAAAATTATGTAAGTATATATTCACCAGTTGTCTGTCTACCATAACACAAGTATTGTGTAAGTAGTGTATGTATTATTATTTATTAATTAACATTTATGAAATTTGTATTTTTTTTGCTCTAGCTTCTAGTATGTACAATCCTCAGTTTTTATATCAATAATAAATTTCTCAGTAGTTATCAAACTTTTAGTATAATTTTAAAATAATTTTGATAGGAAAATTAAGACTGTGAGAAGTGACTATTAAGAAAGGTTGAGCAACCGAACGGACTATTTCACTTTATGGACAATATTCCGACTTCATAGCTAGAAGGGATCTTGAAAAACGTTGATGTATTTATTATAGTACGTTTAAATATTACTTTTTATAAAACTATTCATTACAACGCCGTGTGGTATCCGGCTGAATAGAATAGTACCACCCTCTTTTCTTACCGAGGTGTCGTAAAAGGCGACTAAGGTAAGTCGACCCGCCGTTTGGTATCCGGCTGAGTAGAATAGACCAACCTCATTTCTTACCGAGGTGTCGTAAAAGGCGACTAAGGTAAGTTGACCCACCGTGTGGTATCCGGTTTAGTAGAATAGACCACCCTCATTCTTACCGAGATGTCGTAAAATACGACAGAGGTAAGTTGACGTCAGGCAGGCGGCCGGTCGTAAAAACGCAGCCAAATCATGTAACAGCGTGTTTATAACATGTTGTGCCGACCCCACTTAGAGTGGGATAAAGGGCAGGAGGATGATGAAAACTATTCATTACAAGCTATTCTAAATCCATAAATGATTATTCTTTAAAATTATTGATCCGAAAACTTTATGATTGCAAATTTTAATGTCATTTAATTAATATTAACGTACTTTATAACAGATTTAATGTAATATCGCTCTTTATTCACTTTAGATAAATACATTAGAATCAATATTTCACTGATAGCCAAGAGTCTTAGTTTTCCTCTTCCTTGATTTCAATGAGTTTGTTATTTTAACAAGAAACATGTACAATTTGCACTTTTTACATAGTTTCATTCCACTGTGGTTAGTTACTTTTTCAAACAGCATAGCTAACGGTGCTATCTTGAAGTTAGAATTGCACTGTGTTCTAGAGAAGCGTAATTACTTGTTATTTTCTTATCCTTGTATTATAAATTTAAATTTATTCTCTTAGAAGTTTTTAAGTAAAAACTTAAGCGATAATATTTGCAGCTTTAAGCTTATGTTTCTTGATTCTAAGCCAAAGTATTAAAGCGTAAAGTAAGTTGTTGTGTCTAAGTCCTATCTGAACTCCTTTCATGTAATTTGGGGCTGACCTAATTTTCTAAAAATCGATTCTTTTACAAGGTCCATCTTCAGTATATGTTCGTTTCTTTTAAAATTTCAATATTTTAAATTAATCATCATCCTCATCCTCCTGCCCTTATCCCACTCTAAGTGGGGTCGGCACAACATGTTATAAACACGCTGTTACATGATTTGGCTGCGTTTTTACGACCGGCCGCCTGCCTGACGTCAACTTCTTCTGTTAAAAAGAAATGCTTTTAGCATTATATTAATTTAAAATATTGACGCCGTGTGGTATCCGGCTGAATAGAATAGTACCACCCTCGTTTCTTACCGAGGTGTCGTAAAAGGCGACTAAGGTAAGTCGACCCGCCGTGTGGTATCCGGCTGAGTAGAATAGACCAACCTCATTTCTTACTGAGGTGTCGTAAAAGGCGATTAAGGTAAGTTGACCCACCGCGTGGTATCCGGTTTAGTAGAATAGACCACCCTCTTTCTTACCGAGGTGTCGTAAAATACGACAGAGGTAAGTTGACGTCAGGCAGGCGGCCGGTCGTAAAAACGCAGCCAAATCATGTTTATAACATGTTGTGCCGACCCCACTTAGAGTGGGATAAGGGCAGGAAGATGATGAGTATATTACGTACTGTTTTAAACATAATTTAATATTTTATTTATCAATATATACTTGGATATAGGACCAGAACTCTGTGCAACTTACAATTTATTTAAAAAATAAAAGAACATCTGAAAATCTTAGAATGTTTAAATACTATTACATACGAACATACGAGCTTACTAATAACTTAATAGAGTACAGTAAGAAAATTAAATATTCAGAGTTCACGAGTACCATTTCCAATTTCCGCTCCACGAACATTTTCGCATCAATCACGATCAAGAGAAATCGTATAAATTTCATACCTAACCAATTTCTGTGAGTTAAGAATCTGTACAAAATATAGAAAAAAGGAAAACTTGTTAACTGCGTATTTTTATAATAAAATCAAATTAATCTTCATTCAAATAAGCTCTTTCAAGCACTTTTGAATCGTCAAGGATCAATATAATTAATGAAACGGCAAGAAACTCGGCGGTCAATCTTTACATAAATTTCCATTATTAAATCGCAGTCTTGTATGAAGCTGAAAAGATTTTCAAATCCAGGTTTTTTTAATCTTTCAAATAATCTTCAATTTTTTAATATGGTTTACGTAATCACACACATCGAAACACATAACAAATAGTAGAAATACGATTCGATTTGGAACTTACATCCCTTATGGATAACGTGGCCAGAATAAAATGCTATAGCGTAAATCTACAAAAATAAATCATTTTAGTTTGTAAACATAAAGCTTTATTGCCAGAGGGGTTTGCATCGATAGCCACAGGGGATACTATACTCGTATAATTGGATTACAAAATTCCAGAGTAGGAAATAGTATTTAAATTTAGGGAAAGCAATTTTATTAAAATTTAGCTGTGCTCGCGGCTTCTCCGCGTAGATATCAGTATGTCACTAAAGTTTTCCCGCGTTATTCCCTACTCCGCGGAAATTTAGGATAAAAAGTATATAGCCTATATGTTACTCGTGAACCTTCTCTAGCTTCCAGTTAAAGTCATATTAAAACCTAAATCTTCATCAATAATTGCACCATGTTTTAGTAAAAAGCTTACAAAAATCCGTTCAGTAGATTTTGAGAAAATTTATCATATATAGACAGACTGCTTTTGGTGAATTGATTTTATAATATGTATAGATATTAATATTATTTGGCGGTCTGTACGATGTGATGTAAAAAGCTATATAACGGTAGCATTAAACCTTATTAAACGTTAGTTTGTAATTGCTTTAAGTACTAAGAAAATATTCTAACAATCATATTGTCGAGGAATTGTTGTGCAATTGCAAAATGCTAACGGCATTCTAGTTTAATCGGTTGCTACCGTACACGTGGACTTTAAAGCTTTCTTACGTCGTTTCAGGAATGCTACAATAAAATATTTTCCTCGTTGGTTAGATCAAATCAAGTATTATAGCCATACAAGTAAGATGTATTGACTTTGTTTAAGAGAATATTATAGTAGAATTTTCAATTAATAAGTTAATTCGTAATGAAAACCGACAAGCGCTTGTCGGTTTTCATTTGAAGTTTTTTGTTTTTACAGCAAAAATGTACAAGTTATATCTATCTTAAATTACTTACACGCTAAGACTATACAAATCATGCCCACGTAATGGTCCCAAGAATGATGGCAGCGTTTCCGCGCTGAATCGCTAAGCTGATTCTTTGTGCGAAAAAGAAGCCAGCCTTCTTGAAGTTAAGTTTATAAGGTTAAGTTAAGTTGAAGTTATGTTTATTTAGCTGTCTCACGTTTCGAACATTAGGCTAACTCAAGTAGGGCATAATTCCAACCTTGTCTGCTTATATTTACCTTGAACTAAACGTCGACAATATTTTCGTATCTAAAACCGTTTTTAAGAGACTTTTTAAATCGGTGGCTTTTTCAATCCGTCCAAGCATACAAGATTAGGCGTATGTGCCATTTTCTTGGAATTAGAAAATAAGTTATTATCCAAATAAAACATAAGCAACCTTGTGTGGTATCCGGCTGAGCAGAATAGACAACCCGCATTTCTTACCGAAGTGTCGTCAAAGACGACTAAGTTAAGTTGACTTGCCGTGTGGTATATGGCTTAGTAAAATGAACCACTCTCAAGTCTTACCGAGGTGTCATAAAAGGCGACTAAGGTAAGTTGACGTCAGGCAGGTGGCCGATGCGCGCTCGGGTCGTAAGATGCTAAAATGGCGACCCCGAGCAAAACGTGCTGGTAGAGGTCATCAGTCCACCTTCTAGATAGACTCTAGAATCCAAAAAGCTCGCGAAGAGCCGCTGTATACAAACGGAACAAAACAAGAAGTTTGCTGTGGACATTCATTAAAAATACCTATATACAGCAGTGGGCGGTAGGATAAGAAAATGCGTTGGTATTATACTTCAAAAATTTAAGAGTTATATGAACCCTAAGTAGTCTTAAATAACAAGCCGGAGCCGCAACAAAATGTAGCGATAATAACAACATCAAGCGATGTGTTAAATTGACTAAGCTGCTCCTCCGCATATCTTTGACTTCTACAAATAGCTTGAAAAGTATTACATTCATTAATCGCTTAGCTTATAAATAGCCAGTATCTTCAATGTCTAAACAGATATTGACAAGCGCTTCCAACTTAAGTGTAACAAAAAGCTGCAAGCTGAATGACAGACAGTAATTTATCATTGTCAAGTAGTTTTTACATCAACTGTCGAGTAAAGAGTAATTGGGTCAACTGATAGTACTTGACCACATGGTTGTTATATCGAGAATGCTCAATATTTTTATTTTACGAGTTTGAGTTATAGTTGAACTCGTTTATACAAGTACCTTTTTCAAAATAAAAAAAAGAAAATTAAAAAAAAAGAAGAAATTAATTAGGTAGTTGGGGATTCGGTCCTAGGTTTCGTTTCGTTTCTCGAGATTGCCCGTTCCTCGAATAAGTTACGCTGACTTGACAGTATAGAGCAAAAATAGTGTTTTATATTCGATATAAATTTTGTTTTTTTTAATGACCAAAAAACAGGGATAAAACAGCGAGGTGTCGTAAAAGGCGACTAAGGTGAGTTGACGTCAGGCGGCCGGTCGTAAAACACCCAGCAGACATGTTACAACATGTTTATGACATGTTATGCCGATCCCACTTAGAGTGGGATAAGAGCAGGAGAATGCTTGTTTTATTTACAAAATTAGACCTTTTAAATATTAAGTACATCCTAAAATAGAATATTTAGAGTAATTTCAAATCAATAAGAATTTAACGTTAGTTTTATTTAACTAAGTAAGAAGGTTTAAGTGCGCATTAAGCTTTTACAGAGCCATCTAGTAGGAAGTATAGTCAAAGAGATGGAAACGCGCAGTTGACAATTTGACAAACGGTCACGTTCCTTAGCAATGAAGGAACGATTCGCAAGTAGATACTCAAGAGAGCGTTTTCAACCACTCGCTAGCACGTAAATAATTTATTTACGAATCCTGCATGTATCAGGTATGAGAACGTATAGTACACTCTACTTTTAACATTTATTTTCTTTTATGGCTTAAATTATAGCAAAATAAAATATTCATAACTGCTTTAAAAAAGCTTTAAATTCCCTATGAATAATGCCTTCAACAAATTTCTGCGTATCTCCAACGTTACATGTTTTATCATCATAAAACATACTTTATTTTATCCCCACGATAACGAGCGCTATTTATTATTCCACTGAAAATAGTTCTATGAATATTTGAATAAATTTTGGGTGCATATTTGCAAAAACGGTTAAAATTTTCAACTAGCGACAGAAGACGATTATTTTACTAACAACTTGAGGTCTCGTTGAAAAATAGATTAATATATTTGAAATATAAGTGCAAAATAATAAAAAATAAACTTTTTGTTACTTTGACAAAATATTTTTCGCGCCATCCATATTGGTATCATTAAACGTTCAATACCACAAGTTCTAATACTCCTTAAACTGTAGAATAAAATATCACTTAGGTCACACAAGTGTCCTATCATTTCATACTTTCATGCCGTTTGTCTGCCCATTTCCATACCGAGATTAGAGATAGCCTATGCAACTTCCCGACACATCTATCAACGTAACATAAATCAAATCGGTCCGTTCATCCGTTCGATATTGAAAAATAGCAAATAAACACTTTCGCATTTATGAAATTAAAATGAATGAATTATATTAGATACACAGATAGTCCGTATCTGTATATTTATACCTTATTTTAATCTTAATAGCTACTATATATATCCTCCTGCCCTTATCCCACTCTAAGTGGAGTCGGCACAGCATGTTATAAACATGCTGTAACATGATTTGGCTGCGTTTTTACAACCGGCCGCCTGCCTGACGTCAACTTACCTTAATCGTATTTTACGACACATCGGTAAGAAGGAGGGTGGTCTATTCTACTAAACCGAATACCACACGGCGGGTCGACTTACCTTAGTCGCCTTTTACGACACCTCAGTAAGAAATGAGGTTGGTACTATTCTACTTAGCCGGATACCACACGGCTAAATCTTAATAGCTACTAATATTATAAATACGAAAATGCCGTATCCGGCCGAGTAGAATAGACCACCCTCTTTTTTAACGACGTGTCGTGAAATACAACTACGGTAAGTTAACGTCAGGCAGACGGCCGGTCTCAAAATACGTAGCTAAATCATGTGACAACATGTTTATAACATGTTGTGCCGACCCCATTTAGAGTGGGATAAGGGCACGAAGATGATGATTATAAATGCGAAAGTTTATCATTATTTCTGTCTAACAGAACAAAAAACTTTTTAATTGTTTTTTTTAAACGTAAATATAAGTCAATCTTTATGAGTTTATTTTATCCTTGACGTTAATTTGATTCAATCTTGCAAAATATTTAATCTAAATGTCGAAAAGCGGACATAAATATCAAATATTGAAACTTGAATGCAGTAAGGTATTACGCATTTGAAATTGGCATAGGTATTGCGAATTTCGAATCACTAGATTGCTATCCATTTGTCCGGCTAACAGTAACTCGAGGTCGTCGACCGTCCGCGAAGGCCATGGGGAATGACGTCACGACCGCTGGAAAAACAAAACCATGGCGTTGCAGTCCCCTTTCTAGACATACATGAATCATCCGTTTAACGTACGTATTTACTACGTACATATTTGGAGTACCTATTTACTAAACTTAACCTCCCTTATTGTAGCCATTACTTATACTATATTATATTTACTTTCTATACCTATTGCTCAATTTTATGCGGTGCAATAACTAATATTGTATCATATTGTTAACTGTTAATTGTTCTAGCTTGTTCATTCATTGGTAATATGGCATCATTTTGCTGCCCTTATTCCACTCTAAGTGAGGTCGGCACAACATGTTGTTACAAGTTTTTACGACCCGCCGCCTGCCTGATGTCAACTCACTTCAGTCATCTTTTATAACACCTTGGTAAAAAATGAGGGTGGCCTATTCTATTCAGCCGGATACCACACTGCGGCATTGATTGATACGTGTCTTATAGAAATTCTTGTAGCTATTGAAACGATAACGTAATTATCCATACAACTTTAAAGATAAAAAAATATATATATTTTCTAATAGCAAGTAACAGAAAATCGGTCATCATTCTCTTACCCTTATCCCACTCTAAAGTGGGGTCGGCACAATATCTCTTCTTCCATTCTCCTCTATCATTCGTCAACTCTGGTGCCACTCCTTTAACATGCATATTATTTTTCACACAATCCATCCATCTTTAAGTAACAGAAAATCAGTGTGCCGGATAAATTAAATTATAAATTCCATGCATACAATTTTAATGTACAGCATAATGTAGGTTGGAAAACATTTTAAGTACCGTTGTTGAATTAAACAAATGGTTGTTGGAAATAATAATATTCATGCTAAAATAAACATAACATTTGCCATTTTTTTAATTTCACAATTGATAATTATTATTAAAGTTTATTGAATAGATGTTTCTAAGAGATTTAGAGAAAAGCTTGGTGAAGCAAGCGCCATAACAATTGTTAATATAACTCCCTTTTCTAATTTCTATCTATAGATGTTGACGATTGAACACAATCGGGTGATACAAATGCGGATAGAAGTTCAAGTAGGTAATTAATGTATAGATTCCGGCTATACTCATACCCGACGAATAAGAGCCCCGTATGGACTTGAAACTAGTCGGGCTCATCCGATAAAGTAAGACGTGAGTATAGCCGAAATCTATACATTAATTATGAATAACACTCACGACAGTTTAAATTCAAAGAAGTTCAAGTGTCCCAAATTTGTACTCTAAATGAATTATCTTCTCTATTACATATTCGTATATACATAATTTTATAAAACAAATGACCCAATAAAAGTTAAGGATAGGGTAAGAAAAATTAAAAGTATTAGTACTTTAAATTCAGCACTGACTTAATTTTCCACGAGTCCACACTTGTCGATTCTGTGAAATCCCCAATATAATACAACTAGAAAACAACTTTCGCAACTTTAGATGGAAAATGTAAATCTCTGTTCATACATGTTAAATACTAATTCGGCTTGTTTTTGATAAAATCTCCCCGAAACTGTTTTACAAAGTTAGCCAACCGTAACGTTGTTATTCGATTAATTACAGTGCCTGATTTCAGTAAATAGCCTTACTTTATACTGTATTACTTTTAATAACATTAAAGCAACAGGCTGTTTATATAAATGGCCCCTCTCTTGGAAAACAGAGGTATTTGGAATAAAGACCACTGCATTATTTAATATTCATTCATGCCCATTCATACCATTGCTCTAATGCTGATTGGATATCCTGTGTTTTCATCACCATATAGTTCATACCGAAATGTAAATACCAAATATCATCCATAACTTTGATTTGAACCTTATTACCCTGAGATGGTGTCTCATAAGAGAGCTGAGTCACTCAATGGACTATGGAGCGAGCTATGCTTGGTGTACCTCTACATGAATAAGGCAGGAATGAGATCTATAGAAGAACTGACACTAACGACATAGATCACCGTTTCTCGAAGCTGAAGAGCGAGGTAAGTCATACGTAGAACCGATGGGCATTGGGGTCCTAAGCTGCTGAAATGGTGACCTCACACCGGAAAACGCAGCCTTGGTAGACCTCCTACGAGGTGGATCAACAAAATCAAATATTAGGCAGACAGCCGCTTGATCCAAATGGTAAAAGATCGTGCGGTGTGGAGATCCTTCAAAGAGACCTATGTAAAGCAGTGGACGTCAAATGAGAAGAAGAGAAGAGAAATCCGAAATTATTCCTCTGTATAGATCTAGAATTTTTTTTGCAAAGGCATACTTATTGTAAATCCTACCTATGTAAAGGTTTAAAAAGAACATAAATAAGCTATTAAAAGAAATTAGTGTAGCGCCTAGTAATCGCCCAGAGCAATAACACGTAAAAATAAATATGCTTTTATGTGATTTAAGAAAAAATCAAGCCATTTCTAAAACGGAAAAACATACATTTTTACTCTGTTAAATTAAGAAGTTTAAAGATAAAGCGTAGCTATTATGATTCTATAGACTGCAATCCACTGATATACTTCCTACATTACTCAATACCGTAAACTGTTTCCGTTCACGAAGAATACTTTCGTGGGCAATATCGATTCAGACACAGTCGCGACTGAAGATGTTTATATTAAGATACTCATACAGTTTTATATTACTTGACTCCGCAAAGTATCTTTATAACAAGTTTTGTATAAGTTCATCGACTCGTATTTGCTGCCCACTGGTCACTGCCATTGGGTCATTTTCGTTTGGAGAAAACAGACGGTATTTTACAGTATGAATGTAAATGCACTTTTCAGAACAGACTTTCAACTTCAACTTCAAAAAATTTTCATAAGTAGATAAAGTTTGGAAGTATTCAATAAAAATGTAAAAAATCGAGATGATAACATTCATTCACATATAAAAAAATGTTTGAAATGGAAAAATCGATGGATTGGCGGTGTAAATGATGTGTGATGATGTTCTTTGAAATATGACAAAATAAACTATCATTTTATAAAAGCATAACAAACAAAACTCCGAAAATTATGTCGCAAGATATTCTGAAGGTTACATTATGTAAACTTCAGGATTTAAGCATTTTTAATTTAAGAAATTATTTGTATCAAAACATTCATTAATCATCAAAACAACATTATGTCTTTCAAGTTATTTTCGCTGTAGTGAAAACGTCACACTGTCACGTTACTGTGGTTTAGATCTAGAAAGCTAGACATTTTGTGTCAAGCTTGCCGTCAGACCAGATTTGCGACCACAAAGACCCATATCGCTTTAATTTATAGTACTTTTTAGGACGAATTCAGAACAATACTCTTCTTAGAATAAAACAGTGATATGATCTTAACAATATTGCTAGACTTTTTTATATCGTCTTATGCCAGTTTGGGTTTTACGACTGACATTACTTAAGAAATTTTCATAACATTATGTTGTCTGAAATGTAATAATTTTATATGTATATGTAAGACAGCATGTATAATTTAGTAGAGGATTTATTTTTTTTATATTAACATGCTAGGTTACGGAGTTTCCAACTTACAATTTTATTAACTCTTTACTATCATATAATATAATATATCATGTAACGAGATGTGTTTACGTACAATATCATACATTGAGCAAATTATATGCGCTGCATCATATTAATACTATGAAATAATTCCTTTTTAAATAATTAAATACAGTACACTATCCAGCGGAAGATGCCGCAACATTTGGTCCTTCAAGCCTGATTTCAAGAAGAACTATATATAAATAATTAATTTACTGATATCAAGAGGAATTAAATCAGTCAATTAGTATCAGTTTTTTAATAAAATATGATAGGAAAGCATAAAAATGTTACTAGGAAAAAGGTTGAACTTATATATCCAAATATAGATGGATTAAAGTGCATGTAATATTCAGGGTTTTTGGATTCGGTCAACCCTCTTCAATGTGTTTTGTTTGAATTAAAAATAGACTTTATATCGCAACCCACCCATTTGATACAGCTCTTCTCAATAAAACTCTCCAAATTTAGGTTAGTTTGACGTGTCTAAAGTTAGGAACGGTTGGAAATACGTCGCGTTCTATTTAGAACTCGACAAATATCATAGTTAATGGTAATACAAAGAACAAGACAGTAGATTATAAGGAAACAAGGAAACTAAACGGAATTTTAAAATAACGTCATTTTATGTTTTCGTAAGCCTAAATTCTCTATTATTAATGTAATCAGAAAGGAGACCTTTCTGATTACATCAATAGTTGTGACCATATATTAAAAGACAACAAAATAGTAGAGTACTATATAATTTATGTGTTATTTGTGTTTAATCAAACAAAAAAAAATAACCCGTGCGGACCAAGGTACGAAGATTGAAGTGTACAGTCGAGTACATAAGGTTTTATCACACGCTCGAGACGTCTCAATCTCGGCACCGCAACATTTCGTGTTTGCATTAAACCGTGAAGTGGAAGAAGAAAATATCGAGTAGCGACAGTTGGAACCATTATTTTTTTTTATATCAACTAAGGTCTTGATAAATAACTACAAATTTTTGCAATGACTTGCTGTCACATTAAATTCTAAACGTTATTAAATGATCAGATAGCTCGAAACCTATACAAATAAAATGAGCCTGGATCATTCGATCAAACATCATACTCTTGGCTCGCGCAATAAAGTTCGAGGCTCAGTTTTATGGGCTTTAAAATATATACCGTTAAATACGAGGTACCTCTGTGTTGCATATTTCAGATGCAAATTATAGAAATAGATAAAAAAAATTCATACTATAATGTTAGAATACTTCAAATGGATCAACTTTGGAAAATAACAAATGAAGTAATTTAATGTTTAAGGGCATTAACGGTCGATAATTATCTCTTTTTTTGCCTTGTAACTCTAAATAATAACTCATTAAATAATATCGCTGTCATACTGGTTAAAAGCATTGACAAGAAATAATGATATTTGAGAAGTTTAAAAAGGTTCATTGCACATATTTTTTAAAGTTAAAAATAAAAGTACACACTTTTACAGAGAGGTATTTAATAATTTGCAAGTTTAAGTAAACAGTGACATTGCATGAACAAACATTAAACCATTTATATTTTAAACAAAAGATTCTCTTGACAAAGTTGTTTAGTGCAACATTTTATATAGGTAACATCAAAATACGACAGTAAAAAGAAAGGATGTCGCATTTCAATACCGAGTTAAGCGCAACACAAGCACATTATGCTACTAAAGCGTTTTAATAAAATATACATATACTCGACAAAACACATCTGTCTGCACTTATACTTCATGTTTTAAGCTAAAAGCATCCGATACTTGGTGCCGGTAGTTACTATGCAATGCATTTTAAAGCCAACTGGACTGGTCGCATCTGCATAACATTTTGTATTGAGATTTATTTGAAGAGTTTTATTTTATCCACTTATAATATAGTACATTGTGAAATACAAATTATAAATTTTATAGAGAACGATATCTGTTTAGAGTTAATAGCATACAAATCCAAAGGTAAATTTGACAGGTGACAGTGAAAACAATTCTCGAACATCTGTAAGGTTTTTAATAAATCGCACTGGACTTACTTCCTGGATAAACTTAACGGA
The DNA here is from genome assembly GCA_029227775.1 of Morpho helenor. Taxonomy (NCBI): domain Eukaryota; kingdom Metazoa; phylum Arthropoda; class Insecta; order Lepidoptera; family Nymphalidae; genus Morpho; species Morpho helenor. The sequence goes on along the minus strand of JARGCU010000032.1, from coordinate 4,290,065 downwards.
TTATTTAGGTTAGGTTTAGTTAGGTTTAGGTTAGCTTGATATACATGTTCCTATACATAATATATCTATGGACTAACATATTATTATTGTTATGTTCAGGTTTTTAATGTTTTTGTTTTTCTTTTTTTTTTCGTATTAGTAATAAAAATTATTATTTAAACACACGGGTCACATCGCGTTATAATCGAATTATCTTTATACAAGGTTTGAGGTTTCAGCAGATTTGCATCCACCGTGGTCACGAACTGACTAGTAATAAGAAGTGTTAAAAATAAGGAGAAAAAAATCATGTACTGATCATCTTACATGATACCAGCTGTGCCAGCTTCGCCCACATGTAAACCAGAGTCACAATCTTTTCCCGAATTGAAATACTGAACATAAAAGTAGTTATGGTGAGTTGATGATTAGAGATTTTTGAATCATACAGAATTTCACCGGTTACTTAGCGCACGCAAGGAAAGCTTATATTTTGGCTTTTTCGCAATATTTTTTATTGCAGCTCCTATCCTATTCATCTTAGCGTGATGTTATATAATCTATAGTCTTTTTCGATAAATGGACTATCTTACATTGAAAGAATTTTTCAAATCGGTCCAGTAGTTCTTGAGATTAGCACATTCAAACAATCAAACAAACAAACTCTTCAACTTTATATATTAAGTCATCATCTTTCTGCCCTTATCCCAGTCTAAGTGGGGTCGGCACAACATGTTATAAACATGTTGTCACATGATTTGGCTACGTATTTTACGACCGGCCGCCTGCCTGACGTCAACTTGTCTTAGTCGTATTTTAGGACACCTCGATAAGAAAGAGGGTGGTCTATTCTACTTAACCGGATACCACACGGTGAGTCACTTACCTTAGTCGCCTTTTACGACACCTCGGTAAGAAAAGAGGGTGGTACTATTCTATTCTGCCGGATACCACAAGGCTGAGCTTTATATATTAAGTATAGACTAGAAATGGTTGACCGAGATTCTACACACCGTACTGATCCTGCCACACATTCTCATTGTTAACCTAACAAAACACTGAAAGCCATTCACATCACAAATAGCAGTAAACCACGAAACACAATCCCGGGATTAAGGTAACAAAACAATAAGCAAAGCGCATCGGACAGTTGCTTGCACCGGGGCAAAACCGGGTCACCTAGATCTAAGTGCTAAAGGACTTTGCACGTCATATGTGAATGACGCACGTCGTATTAGCACAAAAGCCTACTCGTTTAGTCAAATGGGTCTTAACTTTTGCATTCTAAAAAAAATGGTAAAGCAAATTAGCTTTTAGACATCAAATTATATTCAAATACATCATATTTAATTTTAAAATGAGTTAATCTTGTATGTATATATATAAATATACTTTCTGAATCTCGGAAACGGCTACAGCGATTTTCATGAAATTTAGCATGAAGGGGGTTCTGGGGAGGAAAAATCTATCTAGCTAGGTTTTATTTAAAAAAAATCGTTTTATCCCTGTTTTTAGGCATTAAAAATATGGTAAAATGTAGAATGTCAAGTCTACATTTTGTAGAATTGGAATATAGAATTTAAATAATCCTTTGCTTTAAAGCATATTTAGCTATCAAACATAATGCTTTGCGATAGCTGATGGTTAACGGGTGGACCGAAAATGTTCAAAACCCGGATTCCTACCCCACATGTCATCGGCGCCTCCTTTCTCTTCTTATTTTTTTAAAATTACCTAGCAAGTATCGGTCACCTAGACACTATATCTTTAAATAAGCTGATTTTGTATACGATAATATAAATTTCGGAAACGGTTACAATGATTTACATGAAACTTAGGGGATTTGGGTGCGATAAATAGATCTAGCTAGGTTTCATTAAAAAAAATGATTTATCCCTGTTTTCAGGCACTGAAAAACTGCCACAGTATTATTAAAAAGAAAATATTATTAAATTAATATATGTATGCATTTCATTTTTATCAATTGTATCTCCACTTACAGTTGGACTCATAGAAGAAACTTATTGACGTACAAAAGTAATGTACCTTAGTAAAGGTCAATAAGTATAAATTACTTATTGACCTAGTTTGCTTGAAATGGAAATAAAAAAAGAAATCATATATAAAAGTTAGTAACAGTAAACAACATATATTAATGGGACATAAATGAATATTCAGAGCACCATGTGTTTTTAGTATCCTTTTTAATGTTTAAAGTAACCACGTATTTTGTTTTTAGCAGGACTGGCTTTTAGATATCTAGTCTCAAACAACCGTTGAAACTCAGGTATGAACCTAAGGGTTTAGTTTTTCTAAACTATGACAACATAGCAGTAGTTGTATTAATACCATTATAAGTAAAAGAAATAAAAAAGGTACGTTACCTAAGTATGTATACTAAATAGCAACCATACTTATAAGAATGACAAGGATAAAAACTATAAATTACCAACTATAAATTACACAGCACGGAAACAAAAACACCAACAATTTTGTTTTAAATAAATAATACAATATTTGCCACATTTGTTACACCTTCATTGAGAAAAGTTTAACAGCACATAATAAGCGACAAAATTTCGTCATTTTATGACCAGACTTCTTATAATGCAAATCTTTTTATGGGATTTAATATAACAAAATGCGAATAATAACCATGAGCAACTCATAACTTCTCAACTTTCATCAATAAGTATTGTTAAACTTTGGACTTTCTCTTTGTCAATATAAAGGTTGTGTACTAAAGTACAATATATTATATGAAACTTACTTACAATAAGTATTATATCATAACTGTCATATTTACATGAATGAACATTAGATTTTCATCGTTTTGACGTTAAACATCCATAGTTATAAAAGTCAACCATGTAGTAAACTAGACTAATATGAATAGAAGGAAATCTCTCTCTCTCATTCTCTCTCGCTCTATCTCTCATTATCTCCCTCTCTCTCTCATTCTCTCTCTCTCTCGTTCTCTCTCATTCTCTCTCGCTCTATCTCTCATTATCTCCCTCTATCTCTCATTATCTCCCTCTCTCTCGCTCTATCTCTCATTATCTCCCTCTATCTCTCATTATCTCCCTCTCTCTCTCATTCTCTCTCTCTCTCGTTCTCTCTCATTCTCTGTATCTGGAGAGAAAACAGAGTTTACACCTAAAATACTGCTTAAATGCGTATTGGCAGGCAAACATCACCCGTAAATTATGTATATATACATACATATATGCAAGTTTAGCCGTGTGGTATCCGGCTGAATAGAATAGTACCACCCTCATTTCTTACCAAGGTGTCGTAAAAGGCGACTAAGGTAAGCCAACCCACTGTGTGGTATCCGGCTGAGTACAATAGACCAACCTCATTTCTTACCGAGGTGTTGTAAAAGGCGACTAAGGCAAGTTCACCTACTGTGTGGTATCCGGTTTAGTAGAATAGACCACCCTCTTTCTTACCGAGGTGTCGTAAAATACGATTGAGGTAAGTTGACGTCAGGCAGGCGGCCGGTCGTAAAAACGCAACCAAATCACGTGACAGCATGTTTATAACATGTGCCGACCCCATTTAGAGTGGGATAAGAGCAGAAGGATGATGATGATGATATATGCAAATTCTTTGACGGTAAAGTGTATCAAAAATATCAATGCCTACTCGGGATTTACACTCAGCAACCTTTGGTAACTGTTCCGACATCACGTCTATTAATCTACCTACTCACCCATTGAAAACAAACAAATCAAACCACTTAATTATCCTGTTTTAAACAAAAAAATGTTGGTAGCTCTATGTTTATTGCTTTTGCACGAACGGACACGACCCGGTTTATCGACTATAAACAATGGCATATCCGTAGACTCACAAACCATCAAACGTCGTAAACATTGCGGGGTGGGAATCAGAAACAATGACCGGAGTGGTATTTGTATCGCAAATAAATGCTAAATCATAGGTGGGCGAGGGTTCTGTTTTATGGAAACTTTTAAGAGTAACAAATGGATGTTCCAAACTTGTTAGCAACTACTCACGTCAGGTGGAATTCTTTTGATCTTGATTGTAATTGATCATCTTCCTGCCCTTATCCCACTCTATGTGGAGTTGGCGCAACATATCATAAACATGTTGTCATTTGGCTACATATTTTACGACCAGCAGCCCGCCTAACGTCGACTTACCATTGTCGTATTTTATGACAACCACGGTAAGAAAGAGGGTGGTCTACTCTACTCAACCGGATACCACGCGGTGGATAAATTTACTTTATTCGCCTTTTAAAACACCTTGTTAATAAATGAGGGTGGTCTATTCTACTCAGCCGGATACCACACGGCGGGTAGACTTAATTTAGTCGCCTTTTACGACACCTCGGTATGAAATGAGGGTGGCCTATTCTACTCAGCCGGATACCATATGCTATAAAGCTTATATTAATTATGCAATCCATAATGGAAGGTTAGTCCCGTTGAGCATCAACATTTTTTTACAATTTCTTATTACGATACTAATAATACATTGTATAGAGTTCAATTTTAATTTTTAAAATAAGTCGAGACAACTTTCTTTCGCGATAAAATTGTATATATAATTTATGTAAAGAAACAATAAATTTTATAACACCATTTCCAGGCATGAAGTAGTAAAATATCACATCAAATACATTCTAAAGGGCGAGTGTAACGTACACGATATAAGCATCTTATATGCTCCTTCTTACACTTCAGTAAGGAAAAGCTAGAAATGCTAAGCCGTTAGACACTTTCCGTTGGCCTACTTTATGAATAAGGTCGGAAGTTTTAAACAAATTTAACATTAAGTACGACTTTGGAACGTTGTAGGCCGACATCCTATTGATAAGGTTTAACTAAAATTCATATATGTTGAGCAAAATACGATTTACTTATTGTAAATGTTCAATTTTACTGTAAGATATTTCCTCTGTTCAAATGCTTATTTAACTAGACTCTATAGAAATGAATGTTTTGTCTGTATGTCCCTTTTTAGACTCCGAAAAGTCAGAACCGATTTAAATTAAATTTTCAGATTTCAGAGAAATTTTCAGAAATATTTTTTGTCCGACTGGATTAATATATAAAATTGGATAAAATATAACTTGCAAGATTCCACTTTCACATACATACATTGCAAGTTGTATAAAAGCTTTTAAAAAAAGATCAGTACAATGTAACTTTAACCCATATAACAATATACCCATTATAAATGCATAACTATGTTGTTTGTCATTATTTTTAAATGCGAAAGGAGTAACTTATCAATTTCTTTTTGTAACATAATTAAGAACTGAAAAAATAAACTGACAACTTTCATCTCGATACTAAAGTACAGACGATTTCGCGACTCAAGTCTAGTAGTATTGTAATTAGAACAATGCCTTTAATTTTATCATTATTTGTTAGGCGTACTAAACATACAAAAAAATAACTAATCAGCACATGAACAATACGAATAGTACTTATAATATAGTATAACTAAATATTTCCTAAATACGCAACTAATTATATCCTACTTTGAAGCCATCACAACGGTTAATGACGCGAGCAGTATCCCTTTAGAGCACTGAATTAACAAGTTTGAATTAACAGATACTGACAGATATGTCGATACCATAATAGACACATGAATGCTTTTACCGATATCGGTGCGGAATTGCAATTTCGATTTGTCACGCTAGCTTCTCTGACAACTTTGTCTTCGTAAGCTTCAATGACGAGGTAAGAAAAGAATCTTTTATCTTTAGCCATACTGTAAAATTATCATAGATATTTGAAAAAAACTTCAGTATGACAAGGCAATCGACTCTTAGTACTGTACATATAAAAATTATAACCTGAATAAATAAAAATAATTACTAAAAATTGTTGCAATCCAGAACTGAAAGGGATTTTTTGAATTAATACGGGTAATAGTAATATAGGTAATAGGTAAGTAATATATATTATATATATAAATAAATAAATATATGGGAAACTTACACACAGGGTCGTTCATCCCCAAAGTAAGCAACTTAATACTTGTGTTATGGGTGACAGACAACGTGTAAATTTCAATACATACTTAAATACAAAAACATAACCTAAGAACCAATATTTCTTTTTAGAAAATTTTTGCCTTCGGTGGAAATCGAACCCGCGACATGGAGCTGAAGGCTGATCTCCACTGCGCCAACGGGCCAGTCAATATAAATTATAAGTATAATTTATTATAGGCCATGTAACTCGCATGTGATGCAAATTATAATGAAATTAAATATGTCTTAAGATAGGTCGCTTCGAATTATTTTAGTTTATTAAAGTTCACAAAAAATATATGGATCACGCTTTGTACAAAACGGTCACTGAATACTTGGTTTTAAATCCAAAAGTAATTCGTAACGTTAATTCGTCCTTGAAAACACGTTAAGAATGGAAAATTTTTAACATACGATATCGGATAACTCAAAAGTTATCGATCTAAGGGTTAGAAAAACTGTGACCTCAGTAAGAGTTAAATGGTTTATTGTAACAATACACTCGACTAAAAATACATAGTACATAATACACAAACAAACAATAAATATTTTAAAAATCACTATTAGATTTAAAATAAGTCTAATTTAAAAATATTTCATCGCGGATTACAAATTAATTTTATTATTACTTTTAAAATAAGTCGTTTGGTAATTTTTTTATTCATAATAAATTATACAGTGAAATGTTCATTTTTCTATTGATATGGTTATTAACAACTTCAAATTTACAAAATTGTGATAAAAACAAAGTGTAAATATCAAGTACGTATTTAAATCGTAGTATTTTTATAGCTGAGAATAATACATAGGTATTAGTATTATTTCTAACCATGTGCTCAATACTACTAAGAAATCATAAGAACTCACCAATGCGATAGTAACACCGGCATATCAACACCAAAAACACAATCCACGATAACACAATGGGTCCATCTTGCACAAACAACGTCTCCATATTCATTATAACAAAAATCCGAACACTAAACACGGAATAACCGGCATCAAACTGGGAATTGATACACTCCTTTGTTGCCTATGTTAATGTGGGTAGAGGGTCGTTGTCACTAAATGACACCAAAGAAATGCGCCGCGGCTTGGCACATGCTCGCGAGTTGCGATCCAACCGTATGAAAAGACGTCCAATTACCCGCCTTGCGAAAAAGTGATCTGAGATAAATTGTAAAACCGGACTACTTTCCGTGCGCGTAATTAATAACGAAAAAAAAAGCAATCGAACAATAAAACGTACAGATTGTTTATTTTAATGACGTATAGTCAATAAATATGCAGTTGTCGAATATATTTTAAAATTAACATTAATATTTTTTTTAATTATAATAATTTATAGTCTACATTTTCGATAGTAATGAAGTTTAGTTATCTGTTCTAATTTTTTGCCGGTTGTTTAAAAAAAGAATATCGTAATCATATAAGCGCGCGCAACGATCCCGCGGCGACTGGCATGCGCCCGCGCGCGTTCCTTACATCTGTCGAATATACATGAATGATAACGAAAATAAAACCGCCTCCCAAGGGGCAAATTGAATAAAAACGCATTCAAGCGGGAAACAGTCCAGGGTAATAATGTTAACGCCTAAGACGGATAGGTGTCGTTGAACTGACGGGTGAGCGCAATGCCCGGATTTATCCGTGACCTAGAAAATTCGTACAAAGCAAATTTCCACAAAAAACGTGTTGTTGAGTAACTTCAAAGCTTGCTAGAGCCAAATATGATATTCTGCCAGACAACGATGCCAAAACTTTGAACCTTAAAGTGGGATTTATATATATATATTTATTTTTAATTAAAGTTTCACTCAAACATAATCATAACTATTAAACATTCGTATTATATAACAGCATTCATATTATTTTAACGTTAAATAAATTTTATATAACATAATTCTTAAAAAGAGGGACTAAAGCAAATTATGTTATTTATTTTTTACAAGAAGTTTTACAGCTAACCAAAAAATTAGGATTAAATAGAAGATATTGGACAAGCGACCTTTTCTGTTTGTTTTTTTCTCTACGTAAATATACAACTCTTTATGCCAATCTTTGTAACCACATCCTAAATCGATAACAAAAAATCTGGGATAAAAATTATCAAGTATGTATTTCATTACACCAAACTATGTGATACTACCATGCGGATCCTGATATATTTAAAAGTACTCTTTGATAATAATAATTAAATAAGTTATTTATGGTATACACGTTCCAATTGGTAATATGTCTCAAAGGACATTTATTGAAAACATAGCATTTAAATTACAGGTTATATCTGTAAGAAAAAAACTAAGGACAAAACAGAAAAATAACGATACGTATGGATTTGCCTATCTTAACAATGTTTTTTTAATTATTTTTATTAAATTATTTTGATTGATTATCCTCTTATCATACTCACGAATTAAGAATTATACTAAAATAAAGTGAAAATAATAATACTAATTTTTATACATTATAGTTTAATAGACAGTTTTAAGGCTGTAATAGTAGTATAACTGTTTTACGTGCAAGTTTGTTCATAATATCACTGTTATTTTTTATATGTCGTTGTTCATTATTACTTGTTGTATTTTGAAATATCACGATTTAAAATTAAATGTCGATAAACACGTTTGTTTACCCGTTCTACCTTCACGAAGTAAAAGGCTTTGCAATATTTATAGCAAACACGGTTTTGTCTTAAGTTCAAAATAAATTATATCAAGAATGAAAGCAATAATTCTTAAACCGTCATTGATATGAAAAAAAAACAAATATTTTTTTATAAATTTTTAAGTTCAACGATAATATTATGTATGTTCCTTATAAACTATAAAACGGCTAGACAGATTTTAATAAAATTTTCAGACAATCTTTTAGATTGGCCCAGCGTATAATCCTGTAACATATGGTGGGCAAACGGAGTATTTTTGAAATATCAATGAAAGTTTTGTTTCGAAGGGAAATGGAAAACAGATCTTTCCTTTATTCCTTTCCTTTTGTGTTTCATCTACGACTAGCGGTCCGGCCGCGCATTGCTGCGGTTCAAACTGGTTTCTACTTACCTTCGAATCAAAACTGTTATGGATATTTTAAGAAAATTTGATTGTCACCATATTTTTTAGGACTATTCGCTGGGTCAATTTAAAGATTGTCTGAAAATTTCATTCAAATCTGTCAAACTGTTTTAGAGTCTATAAGTGACATACATACTTTTTCTTATATACTATACTAGCGGCCTGCCCCTGCTTCGCACGGGTATAAAATATATATATCCCATGTCAGTCAGTGTAAAAAAATGATTAAAATCGATCGAGTAGTTTTGATTTATTCATTAATGCCCGTGGCCCGCACGCGTTAAATTTGGAGAAAAACAATTTCCTTTCCCTATACCAAGAAGATTTCCTGCTATCTTTTGAATATCTAAATTCATATAGTACATTTTTACTTATTTACTTTTACATTTTCCCTATGTATTTTATTTTTACAATTAATTACAGAATGTCTTCAAACAAACTCTTGAAACCTCTTTCAACATACTGCTAACAGCAGCAGCAGGGACATAGCTGCTAAAGTCGAAGTGTTATAGGGCGAAGCGCGGCGTCCTCACGGCATTTTAAATCTGTAATATCTCCGAAAATGTTCACTTAAATTACATGCTGTAAACGGCCATATTGATCTATATTAAATCGACTATTTATTTAAGGTACTTAATTGGATAAGGATTAATGCTGTATTCTATAAAAATTGCTTCTAAAATATGGCATTATTTTTCGTAAAAAGTAAATGACAAAAAATGCTATAGTGGGTTATCCATAAGAGATAGACATATACCATCGCGGACTTTTCTGTAGACCTTTTCAAGATGTACAAATACTTAGTACATTATTTTGATAAATCTCGTAGGGTTTAGCCTGCGCTTGCAATGTAAGCGGAAAAAAATGTAATTATTTACAGAAACCTCAAAAATTACAGTATTTCTCTACTCCGTATTGAATGTTATTATACGTACAAACCTTCCTCTGGAATCACTCTATCTATTAAAAAAAAACCGCATCAAAATCTGTTGCGTAGTTTTAAAGTTTTATGCGTACATAGGGATATAGGGACTTTGTTTTATAATATGTAGTGATAGTGATAAATTAAACTACGACCAGAAAAATGACACGCTGAAAAGCACGTTTTGTCTTAAAAAGGAATTCACTAATTTTTAAACTACTATCATACAATTATTGATCGTAACGTACTTATAAGTATGGATACGTTGTCGCGCTGAAAAGCACGTTTTTATAAAGTATTGTTATTTTCCTCGCTAGAGAGCTCCGATCATAAATGCGTCCGATCGCTGCTAAATTCAAATGGTTAAGGGGCGAACCGCGTTTTTTTTTTTCGGACACTAACTAAGGCTGTTAGCCATGAAGGCTTTGACAGCGTCACCGGGAGAGTGGGCGAGCGCAGAAGCATCGCCGGGGGTGAAGTGCTAGGAGAGCGGGTCTCGAAAAGAGGCCCGCAGCATCCTGGGAGCGTCGCCTTAAGGGTGCCTCCCGTGAGGCTGAACCTCGGCTTAAAGCGACGCGCTGTGGAGGACTATTATCGGACTGTGGAAGAGTCCTAGTGTCATAACGGACGGGGTTGGACGCCCCGGCCGCTAGACGTGAGAAAGCGGGGACCTCGTCTTCGCCGGCGAAGACGCTGTGTGTGAATGTGTGTAAAGTGTTTGGCGTTAGCGATCGTAAGATGATCGTCAGGGTCATATAGAACGCTTCTAGGGCGCCTATAGTTTTTAGCTCTGAACTTATTGTCATAGCATCGGTATTGAACCATTTTAACAATGAGCTGGTTCGGGTGTGCCTCTGCCTTTTCAAAATATTTCTTCATGAAACATTTGAATAGGTTGGCTATGGAGGGGAGACCTAGGTCTCTATGCAGGTCCACGTTTCGCATGTACCATGGACAGCCGGAGGCTATACGCGTAAATTTGTTTTGCAAACGCTGCAAAACATTTAATCGGTAAGGGCGTACATGCGCGAACGTGACGCACGCATAGGACATTATTGGTCTTATGCAAGTTTTTTAAAGCGTCACTTTGTTACGAAGTGACATTTTACTCTTCTTGCATAACATCGGATATAGAATGTAAACCTTCCTCTAAAATCACTCTATCTATTAAAAAAAAAACCGCATCAAAATCTGTTGCATAGTTTTAAAGATTGAAGCATACATAGGGATATACGGACATAGGGACAGACAGAGAATGCGACTTTGTTTTATACTATGTAGTGATATTATTTATTTTTACAATTGATTAGACAATGTCTTTACATACAACATTCATAGCTTTCTTATCATTAGACAATATAAACTTGAAAGAAGGACATTTATTTGCGCCTCCGGTCGCTGCTAAATTCGAAGTGCTTATAGGTCGAAGCGTGGCCTCCTCGCGGAATTTTAAATCTGTAATATCTCCGAAAATGTTCACTTAAATTACATGCTATAAACGGCAATATTGATCTATATTAAATCAACAATTTATTTAAGGTACTCAATTGGATAAGGATTAATGCTGTATTGTATAAAAATTGCTTTGAACATAAGGCATCATTTTTCGTAAAAAGTAAATGAAAAAAACTGCTATTGTGGGTTATCCATAAGAGATAGACATATACCATCGCGGACTTTTCTGTAGACCTTTTTAAGGTGTACAAATACTTAGTACATCATTTTGATAAATCTCGTAGGGTATAGCCTGCGTTTGCAATGTAAGCGGAAAAAAATGTAATTATTTACAGAAACCTCAAAAATTACAGTCTTTCTCTACTTCGTATTGAATGTTATTATACGTACAAACCTTCCTTTTGAATCACTCTATCTATTAAAAAAAACCGCATCAAAATCGGTTGCGTAGTTTTAAAGTTTTATGCGTACATACGGAAATATGGACTTTGTTTTATAATATGTAGTGATAAAGATTCATTAAATTCATACATCTATTGCCGATTTCTTTCCAACCCCTAAAATCAACCATGGTGTTAAATTCCGATCGAGCGACGATGACGGTGATTGGTTAGAAGCATTATAACATTTCGCACAAGCGGAAATCAATGTTGACTGGAATTCCCTGTTAATACCACGAATGTATCGATCACCTAGAAGGGGCAATAACCCCACCATAAGTTTAATATTGTCATTATTCACACCATACTAGCAAAGCGGTCTTCACACTACCTCTATATAAAATAGAATCCCAGCAAACAAATTCAATTTAATTGCTCGATAAATTAACACAGCCCTCCTAATTTGTCAGGGCCTTTAAGAATGCCAACCGCGGCAAGTTTTCCACATTAAGGTGTATTAAAGTAAATTTCTACGTAATTATATACAAAGGCATGATAACCAGGGAACCATTAGTAGTACGGAGCCGGCACATTTAAGTACTCTTTGATATACACTGAGGCACTTTAGCATTATCCCACTTTCAAACAAATGTTACTATGTGATAATAGTAAAAAAAAGTAAAGTAACCGCCTTACTTTGGTACTGCTGGGCCTCCTGGTTATTTGGAGAAAAGGGTTGGAGCTTAGATACACCACGATGCTCCAATGCGGATTGATAGGTTACTCATATCCCAGGAATTATCGAAAGATATGCGGGCTTCCTCACGAAGTTTCCTTTCACCGAAAAGCGTATGATAAATTTCAAATATTAATTAGGCACGTAGGAGTAAGTTTTAAATAGGAGAACTCATTGTTACCTGAAGTGGTTCGTTTTCGGTACTAGTACTTAAAATACATTGAAAATAAAAATCGTTGAAATGATCTTTTATGAACACTATACCAATCAATAACAATACGAAAAATGCATTTTTGCTCAGCAAGATCTCCTTTGTCATGATACCACGTCTTTTATTTTTTCACGCCGTGTGGTATCCGGCTGGATAGAATAGTACCACCCTCATTTCTTACCGAGGTGTCGTAAAAGGCGACTAAGGTAAGTTGACTCATCGTGTGGTATCCGGTTTAGTAGAATAGACCACCCACATTTCTTACCGAGGTATCGTAAAAGACGACTATGGTAGGTTGACCCACCGTGTGGTATCCGGTTTAGTAGAATAGACTACCCTCTTTCTTACCGAGGAGTCGTAAAATACGACTAAGGTAAGTAGATTTCAGGCAGGCGGCCGGTCGTAAAATACGTACTCAAATCATGTGACATGTTTATAAAATGTTGTGCCGACCTCACTTAGAGTGGGATAGGGGCAGGAAGAAAAAAAACGAGGCATCTCGGCAGTTAGTAACCAATAATAAAAGAGAAGTAATATTAATGCAATTACATTAAAAATATATTAAGCGTTGAGCTATTTGCATCGGTAAAATGAGCACGGCAAACGGCCTTTGATATTCACCGAGGCACGGTTAAAAGAACACGGGGAGTTATCACGCTTACACTTGACAGCTTCTGAACAACACTTAACAACACTGAACACTTTTTAAGACGTTCTTTTGAACTGCGAAATTTAAGAATAAATTAATTAATAGTACACAATCGAAAATACTATATTTATTTATATTATTCCTTAATTGTGTTGTAATTCTAAAGGGTCTAAGTATTAATAATTTAAAGATACTTGGCTACATTTCAATATTATTACTTTTAGATCGTCTTTTATTATAATATAAGGTTCTTTTGGCACTTAGAACTATTAGACTAATAACCCTTAATTTGTACCTTAAAACTTAAACCCTTATTAAATAATAATGACTAGCTTAATGAAATAATTTTATGGATTTAGGCATTTACTTTGCCATTATTTTTTCACAATATCAAAAGTAATGATAATATTATTTATCTATAATCCTCAATTAAAGAAAATAATAAAAGCAAAGTAAAAAAAATAGAAAAGAAAAATTATACTATAATTTAGCCCAGTATATAAGCCTCGTTTGTACCAATTTCATCAATATTATACTACTATTAGTTACTAGGACTAGCCATGAAAGCATTATAGACAAACACACAGAGTTTCGCATTTATAACACAAGTACGGATTATAAAAAAGTATATATTTTGAATAGAGGTTACAGTTAAACGTTTATTACTCATGAACTTCCGTTTTTTCTTTGTATTTTATACCTTATCTGAATTCTTGTTAATCATCCTGACCTTCTTTTTGTTATTCATATATTATTAAATTTAGTTTGTTTGATTTGTCCTTACAAAACGGATCGGAAACATCATATGATTTATGGTGTGGTGTGTAGAGGAAAGGGAATGACACAGGCTATTCTATCTCGGTACTAAAGTCTATGTGCAACTTACTATGTCTATGCAATAAAGTTGTGAATAAAACTTATTTAATAATAAAGCTACTTTCTCGATACTAACTTTTTGCCGCCTTCGTGTAAACAAATTTCTAGTTCCATTTACGAACTTTAAAACTTTTTTCACTTTAAAAGTTAAAGAAAAGAAAAAATTCTTTAGTATTACAGTCTCGGGAGAATCTGTTAATAGCAAGCAAGTGGAGTAGCTTTTCTCTTACGATTATTGCACATTTTTATGACTTGTGAATACTTTTCATAATTTCTCTTATAACAGATTCTTTGTTTCCATTGCTGCAAACATAGTTGCGACATACGTCGGTTAGTCTAGCAATATTGTTACGTATATTATTTGTATTTATTTCATATGCAAATGGAGATACTAGGTTTCTTGTAAGAATCGTCATTAAAGTAGTGTAATGTGAATAATCACAATACTTGGTGTACTTAGTAATGAACGTCGTTTTAAGTTTGTATTCACCATCGGTTTATAGATGAGCTGTGGTAGTCCAGCGGTTAGACCATGCGAGTCTTTCTAACTGTGGTCGGCACAACACGTTAAAAACATGTTGTCACATGATTTGTTTACGTATTTTACGACCGGCCGCCTGCCTGACATCAACTTACCTTACTCGTATTTTATGACACCTCGGTAAGAAAAAGGATGGTCTATTCTACTCAGCTGGATGCCACACGGGGGGTCGACTTACTTTAGTCGCCTTTTACGACACCTCGATACGAAAAGAGGGCGGTACTATTCTATTCAGAGAGATACACACGGCGTTGTATTTAAATCTATGTGACCAATGCTAATTGCAATTTATCACACATTAGTCTAAAAGCTTAATTTAAACTGTACCAGTAATTAGAAAGATGAATATTACAAGCTTGTTATTTTAGACATTCCATAGTGAAATAATAAATAGATTCACAGTTTTAAAATCGGCTATTTTATTTTCACTCGTGAATTCGTAGCGGACGTGACTGCATCCAAACGTGATGTTTTTGTTATTTCTATTCTGTTATTCCGCTCTTGTTTTATTAATATCTGAGGTGGGTACGATTATTTCAAATATTTAGATTTCCCTTGGGTATTCGCATTGTTCTGAATAACCTGGGTCTAATATTACAATGTTAGAATATTCAATCCATCATCAAAAAAATTATATTAAAGATTGTATATAAGTATATAAATATATATTCTGAACCTCGCAATCGGCTCCAATGATTTTCCTGAAATTCTGCATTGTGCATTGCATGAAATTCTGCATTGGTAACGGGCGGACCAAAAATGTTCAAAATTCCACATGTGATCGACGCCTTCTCTGATTTTTAGAATTTCAAATACATATTTTTTTTATCTTTTAAAAAATTACCGAGCAAGGCTCGGTCGACCAGTTGCTATATATTGTTAGCATACAATATATAGTAACTGGGTGACCGACGCTACATGACAAGAGTATTTAAGCCAAGTAACTTTACTTTATAACCAACCTTACCTTACCTACTTCAAAGATTTCTATCTATAGTAGTAACGGCCTATTACTATCCCACTGCTGGGCATAGGCCTCGTCTCTCGGTTTCTGCAGAGAAGGATTGGAGCAAAGACTCACCACGGTGCTCCTATGCGGACTAGTAGGTTACACATATTCACAGACTTCTCTAGAGATATGGTTTCCTCACAATGTTTTCCTTCACCGAAAAGCGTGACAAATTGCAATTATCAATTAGGCAAATAAGTTTTAACAGAAAAACTCATTGATGCCTGCCCGGGTTTTGAACTAGTAGCCACCTCGAAAAAGTCGCACTGTCTCTCCGCTTGGCTAAGTGTATAAATGTACTTTAAATTTAAATCCAAACTTTCTTATCATCAACATAGTCCTCAAATGTATAATGAGCTTTATGAATCAGTGTCTTTGTTATTGCTTTGTTGAACTAGTGTAATAACTTTTCTAACTCTCTCTCTAACTTGTGTGTTGATAACTCTCAGGGCATCGATATTCGGACGTGAAGATTTTTTAAACAGGGGTCTCATATGTCAATCTCAATGAAAGCTTTACACGTAAGTTTACGCAGGCAAGGGTTTTTCATATAGCACATCATAAATAGGTTTCCCGTTTACACAGGACTATCTGATACCAGAGACCTTGATATGTCGACCCGCGTCATTGAAGATTGAAAGAAGGTGCTCTAATATATCGACAAGACCCTTCAATGTCAGGATGTAATTTATTGCAAAGATAAAAATACACGTGCCGTATTTTTAATGCGGCGTAGTAACAGTTGTACAATATTGCCTGTAAGTTTTTTGAAGGGGTCCTTTGAGAAAGTGTTGGGTCACTTAAATACAGCGGCTTCGTTTGATATCTGTTAAAAACTAGGTATAAGGCCTCTTGACTGACATCTTAAGAGCTCAAACCCTTAAAAGTTCTTCCAACTATACGCCTTGCCTATCAGCAGTAACCGACCTTTCAAATGTGGTTTCATTCTCCTATCCTTATCCCATTCTAAGTGGGGTCGGCACAACATGTTGTAAACATGCTGCCACATGATTTGGCTGCGTTTTTACGACCGGCCGTCTGCCTGACGTCAACTTACCATAGTCGTATTTTACGACGCCTAGGTAAGAAATAGGGTGGTCTATTGTACTAAGCCGTATACCACACGGTGGGTCAACTTATCTTAGTTGCCTTCTACGACATCTCGGTAAGAAAAGGGATGGTCTGAAATGAGGGTGGTCTATTCTACACCGCCGGATACCACACGGCTATATACCTAATACCCATCTCTGATATTATTACCTTCACGAATGAGGTTAACATCTTTCATACTGGTGTTCAAAATCCCCAACTTAGCGCTTTTTGTCCTTGTTACCGAGAGAACAACCTTCAAACTGGGGAAAACTAATAAACATTGACCTTCATCTTAATTATATGAAATTTTGTTGTATGAAACAACTGTGAAACTTGAAATGTTAATAAAGTAAAGAGTTTATTACGTAAAATGAAGCGTCCTTGAAATTAAAAAAATAAATATATTGCTAATATTCAACGCTGAATGGAGGCTGACACTGTTAATATTGACTGGCCCGTTGGCGCAGTGGGTAGTGACCCTGCCTTCAGCTCCGCGGGTCGCGGGTTCGATTCCCGCCGAGGGCCAACATTTTCTATAAATGAATTTGTTGGCCTTTGACCCTGGGTGTATATTTGTATTTAAGTATGTATTTAAAAATATATAAGTATATATTCACCAGTTGTCTGTCGACCATAACACAAGTATTAAGTTACTTACTTTGCGGACGGACAACCGTGTGTGTAAGTGTCCCATATATTTATTATTTATTATTATTTATTATTAAGAGACATTACCTGGGTAACCTTGCTCGCTAATTTTTTTTCAAGATCATCATCATCTTCCTGCCCTTATCCCTAAGTGGGGTCGCCACAACATGTTATAAACATGTCGTCACACGATTTGGCTACGTATTTTACGACCGGCCGCCTGCCTGACGTCAACTTATCTTTGTCGTATATTACGACACCTCGATAAGAAAGAGGGTGGTCTATTCTACTTAACTTACCTTAGTTGCCTTTTACGACTTCTCGGTAAGAAAAGAGGATAGTACTATTCTTTTCAGCCGGATACCACAAGGGTAATTTTTTTTCAAGATATAAAAAAAAATAAAAAGAGTTGAAGCTCGAA
This sequence comes from Morpho helenor, assembly GCA_029227775.1. Lineage (NCBI taxonomy): Eukaryota > Metazoa > Arthropoda > Insecta > Lepidoptera > Nymphalidae > Morpho > Morpho helenor. The sequence goes on along the minus strand of JARGCU010000032.1, from coordinate 4,272,056 downwards.
TTTAGGTATTTTCACTTATATAGACCGCCCGTTCCCTAAATAAGCTATCGTGACTTGACGTTCAATGGCGAAAATTATCTTTTGAATTCAACATATATTTTAGCACTTTGCTGAAAACATGGATAAAACGACATTTATTTTAAAATGAAACCTAGTAAGATCGATTTTTCTCCCCCAAAACACCCTACATGCTGAATTTCAGAAAAATCGTTGGAGCCGTTTCCGAGGTACCGAATATATAGATATGTAAGTTATATCAAATGTCCTATCCATGTTTTGTATGTTTACTCTGTCTGTACATTAAGGTATATAAAATTTTTAGATACACTCTGTTTCAGTGTCGATTGGTAAAAAAAATATTCGTGTAATAAAAAAGATGTTTTCGGAATTCTGTTTTCATTTTATAAAAAAAATAGTTTTTTATTTTTCTTACTCACACATAATAAATTTAATATAAAAAATCCGTAGTTAGATAATTAGTTTACAATTTTTTTATATTTTATTTATATATTAGTATACATATATATATATATATATATATATATATATATATATATATATATATATATATATATATATATCTCTCTACACGCTAGGACTATACAAATCATGCCCACGTGGAATGGTACCAAGAATGCTGACAGCGTTTCCGCGCTGAATCGCTAAGCTGATTTTTTGTGCGAAAAAGGTGCCAGACCTCTTGTCACCTGAAGAGGCAATTAACCGAGGTGTTTAAACGCATAAAAAAAAATTGCACTTAGACTCTATGGTCTTAGGGTCTCAACTGCAAACGGAACAAATATATAACAAAATACTATACTAATCTCTCTCGTTTAGTAACACGTGACTGATAACTCACATTCGGGCCGTTATTGACCCAATACCTTCATATACCTAAATGTGTGTCAATAAATTTAATATGCACACCACATGATATACCCGTATCTAAATAGAAATACATTTAACATTAACTTATGAAAATACTATTTTACCTAATGGTGTAATGTTAAAAAAATGCACTAATTTAAAAACTAAAAGGTAAGTTTCCTAATCTTCATTCTCTCCCCTTATCTCACTCTAAGTGGCTAAGGTAATAATAATATCGGCTAAGGTTTCATAACAGCGGAAAACATTCTAGGTATTTACGTAGGGCCATTAAGAAATTTTTATTGCACCCGCTAAAGTCGGCGTTCATTAAAGAGAACCCGAGAGTAATGAGGGTTCATTAGATGCCGGGATGTTTTATTTGTTATTTCTTTTTAATATTTAATATAAGAAGTTTTGAAGATTATAAAAAAAAATCTTCTCATCATAATAAAAACTGAAAGCACATGCGCAGATACGAGCTTTCCTGATATAAATGAAGATACTAGAAACGATAGTATATATACATATGGTCATAAAATGGTTAATAACTACCATCCACATATTTCTCCTTTGGATTTAAGATACCTAATACAATGGCTCCTCTTCACAAACGGCGATTACAAACGATTAAGGGCGACCACAATCGAGTAAAGGGCATACATAGGTGTACTCGCCAATCATCTATGATCGCATACGATCGCATCATAACCAATTGCTGGGTGATACGTATATATCGTATTAATCGTATAATATTACGTACGATCGTGCGGACACTTGCAAGAAGATTGTGCGATCATAAACGATCATCGACGATATTGACAGCCATATGTACAGCAGCCATAACGATTAACATCAATTATTATAAAAGGGATATATATATATTTATTTATAACTAGATTTTACCCGCGACTTCGTTCGCGTGGATTGTTGTCGTGTGGTAGGTCGATAATAGATGGCGCTTTTCAATATCATCCTATTCCTGTTGAATTAACAGGTATTCATGTAGGCTACATGTTATTTCGGTGTATCAGGAATATTTTTACCAAATTTCATCGATATCGGTTCAGCGGATTCGCCGTAAAAGAGTAACAATCACATATCCATAATTAAACTTTCGCACTTATAATATTAGTAGGATAAAGCGACGTTTCACAATGCAAAATAACAGGAAACTAATAAACTGTACAGGGTTACTTCAGTAGCCTTGCCCTATATACTAGCTCGTGTTGCAAAGTCTCGATATTTTATCCCACCTCTAACACCGGTTAAATAATTTATACCGCCTACGAAGCTAAGAGCGCAACATGGCTTCTTGCTTAATACATACCTAACGTCGACTTGGAGAGCAATTGTGATCTTACAATCGCGATCGGGATCAAATTTCTCAGCTGTATCATTGTTTGGAAGTTATCGATAAATATAACACGTCATATAAACTTGTATAAAAATAAATTTCAAAGACGTAAAGCTGAATTTCTCGAAAAACAAAGAAAAAATAAGTAATAAATCTAGGTACCAGATTCTCAGAGTTGTTTACCATCTGATCCTTTTGTTATAGAATTTGAAATGTATGACCAGAATAAACAATATAGCAAATTTTTTTGGCTATATGGCTTTTATACTAGCCCGAATATTTTATATAGCATTTCTTTTAAATAACAAAAGTATATTACACATATCATCCTATATAAGTTAGCTTTTATAGAATATATTTCTAAAGTATTTGTTTTTTTCTAATAAGTAGTAGGAAACATCACTTAAAAGTGTAGTAAGTTAATACATAGGACTTTATTTCAGAATGCGTGCTTTTATGTATTATAGCATAACTATACTATATATTGTATTTGTGTAATAAATAGGTCATGTATTCTCATTATAAGAGAAGAAAGTTGTAGAAAAGTAAAGCGTATTTCAAACCCCTGTGTTATTAAAATTGATTTCTCAACAAAATTTGGTCTAAATTTGAATGTCGTAAATCGACATTAAATAAACTAACTTTGCATAAGCTTCATTAGCAAGAACTTGCTTGCATTATTAGTGGTATGCATAAATAAATTACTTATACTTTAAATTTAAGAAACTAACTAGACTTCGTTGAACAATTTTGAAACCGATTCCGATTGGATTGACAATTCCAACTTCATAGCGTTAATGTGTTTTTAAATAATAAGAACCTTGGACGTGAGCGATAGAGCACGTAACATTATTTGAAGGTATATTTACTAAGTATTATGTATAGAATATATAGAATATTCGTAGTTTAAAAATGTAATAAACCCTCTATTCGGAGCTGGGCGTTTTGTTTTCAAATGAAAAAAAGTAAATATCGCCTACTTTATACTCATGAATAATCATGATTATTAGAATCAACTCTTAATATCCCTTAGTCAAAACCTGCAAAATGTTCAAAGAAAACCAATTGCCGGCAATATCAGGCTCTCAGCACTCTTATCACGATCAACCGCACGAAAACATGATTAATGGAAATTCACGAAATATTTTAACACAATAGCGACAATAGCACAATTTTAGCCGGCTTACTAGTTTTAGGCCGTATTTTCTGAACGGAATAACAATTGGAGCGAATTTTTTTATATAAATTGAAAACATGCGCCAAAAGTCCAATTTATATTTTTTTAGTTTCATTCTTTACTTATTCTATATAATAAATTTGTAGAATGCTGACGAAGAAAACTTTAAAATTATGTTGAAGCAACGGTGATCTTGAAAGATATGCATTACAAACACAGGTAACGTAGGCATAAGTTAAAGTAGAAAAAGTTCGTTACGGTAATGGTAAGAACAATATAAATGATAATTCAATTACTATCTTTAAAAAAATGCGTTTTAGAATTGACAGTATGCACAGATATCAATAAAAACTCTTTGTTGGGTTAACTCTCTCGCCTTCCAGCGACATTATGAACAATTAGGACCTCTGTGAAGTCTTTAGATGTATGAGTAATTCCAAAAAGTACTTCTATGGCCTCTGTGTCTATGCAGAAATTCAAAACATTTAACTAAATTTTATGGAAAGGATAACATATAGAAATTGACCAGCTATACACTGTACAATGCTTCGATATCACCCGCATCCCAAGATTTTATCAATCTCCAAATAGCATAAGTTTATATTCCAATTTTTTGTGTGCGTGTATGATGTGGTCTAAATGAGTTTACTTGTGTGTGCGTGTATAATAACCGATAATAACTTCGGAATTATTGAAATAAGACGTCGAAGCGCTCTTAAAAAGATGAGCTAGGGAGGGTAGGTAGCGATCTATGGATGTCAATCATGAACAACGGACAACCAGTAGCAGTCTGGATAAATCGGTTCTAAAGTCTTTGGAGCATGAGTAATATGAATTTTGACACATGCGCGAATTCGACACTCGGGTCTAAATGTGTATACGTGTGTGTGCGCGTATAATAACCGATAATAACTTTAAATTTATTGTAATAAGACGTCGAAAAGCTCTTAAAAAGATGAGGTAGGGAGGGAAGGTAGCGCTCTATGGATCAACCATGAACATAACAAGTAGCAGTCTGGATAAATCGGTTCTAAAGTCTTTTAAGCATGAGTAATCTGAATATTGAAACATGCGCGAATGCGAAGCTCGCATTGCACGTTATCGTTCTTTTGCTAGTTTTATAGTGTGACTTTGTTATGGAATGACATCTTGCTCTTCTTCCACAGCATAGGATAAATACGCTAAGTCGCATAACCTGGCAAAAACTTGAGGCAGTAAATGAAGAGACTGATATCGTGTGCAGGGACTTACCATCTGAGTCGATTGGCGGCTGCGCAGGCGCACGTTTCGGTGTACTCGTGACACGAGGAACGACTTGCGCGCGGCGGCATGGAGGCGTACATTCTGGTGCTTTCGCACGCTGTGAAAACAAAAGGATGTTACAGTTCTAGGTAACCTACATTACAATCATCATCTTCCTACCCTTATCCTACTCTAAGTGGGGTCAGCACAACATGTTATAAACATGCTATCACATGATTTGGCTGCGCTTTTACGACCAGTCGCCTGCCTGACGTCAACTTACCTCTGTCGTATTTTACGACACCTCGGTAAGAAAGAAGGTGGTCTATTCTACTAAACCGATTACCACACGGTGGGTCAACTTACCTTAGTCGCCTTTTACGACACCTCGGTGAGAAATGAGGGTGGTACTATTCTTTTAGGCCGGATACCACACGGCGTAGGTAACCTACATTACAAACATAGGTTTATAATTTAAATATTCCAATTTCATTTACCAAAATGTTTTGCTTTACAACAATTAGGAAAATATAAATAGTATCTTGCGTGCTGAAAATTGAACCCGGGACCCTCGTTATAAAATAGCACAACTAAGTATGCATCACGGATGTCGTCATCATATAAAAGAAATTTGTATAACTGGCGGTCATATTGCTTGCTCATATGATGAAAAGTTGTCTAATGATTCACTAAGATAAAACAAAAAATAAAGATTGCACCACAGGGTGTTCCAGGTCTAAAAAAAGAAACATTTTTCGGCTCAGTATTTGACACCTGTTTTCTAAAATATAATACAGAAAAGATAGCTTTTTGTATCCACCTCAATGATAAGTCACAAATTCAAATTTAAATTCAAAATATTCTTTATTTAAGTAAACTTTTTTGTTTAAAAGTTTACTTCTTTTTAATCGTCAAATGGAACAAATATAATATTGTGAAGCAAATGTAAGAAAACCATTTTTCCTTAAACTTCTCTCACACCTCACGCGGACTTAAATTGTAAATGCAAATATTTGAAGCTCATTGTCCCTTACACTACTACGCAGACACACATTAATAAGTATTTATGCACTTAAAAATGCTTTATTCGATTGTCTGAGTGGTTCCATATTTTTTGCTTGTTTAGCTTAGATGATCCTTTGGAATATCTAGAATGATCATGACTATTAATATAAATATCTAATATGTAAATGAGTTAATCTTTTATGTATTTTTTCGGAATCTCGGAAACGGCTCCAACGATTTTCCTGAAATCCAGCATGTAGGGAGTTTTGGGGTAAAAAATCGATCTAGTTAGGTTTCATTTTTAAAAAATGTTGTTTTATCCCTGTTTTCGAGATACTGCTAAAATTTATGTTCAATTCAAAAAATAATTTTTGCCATTAAACGTTAAGACCGCCCGTTCCCCAAATAAGCTATTGGTTAGATAGGTGAAAATACCTAGGTTCGAGCCTCACCACCTCAACTATTTTAATTTTTTTTAAATTTTTTTTTAAATTACCGAGCAAGTACCTCGGTTACCCAGGTACTTATATATCAACGAGACGAACGATTTGCAATTAGAAAATCTCTTTATTAATGTAAGATTCAAGTTATCACTTCGGCATAACATCAAGAATATCTCAACAGTTGTATGCTTTATCTCATAAACGCTTACTTAATATATTATAATTTTATTTATGAATATTGTAATTTCTCTCTGCATAATGATTGCGTAATACACTGACAGTGCGATTAGTTTAACGTATATTTACACTTATTATTTGTCTACAGTGATTAATCTTGTTTTGGTTTTTGATCTAGCGATATGATCCTTTATAAATTCCTACTAATTAGCGATACATAAAACTGTCCACAAAAGTCTGTCTGTATGTGATCACTTTTCTCTGAATACTGAACGAATTTTTGTGCAGTTTTTACTGAACTATACTAAAATTATTAAGGAAAGTTTAGGTTAATAAAACATTCTGCGGAACGGCTTAAATTATGGGCTAGTATTAAAATATAATAAACATAAAATAATGTGAAAATATAAACGTAAACATAGTGATAGTAATACCAAACACTCACCGTCTTAATTTTACTCTCTTTGAAGTATATTCGCATCTTGCTCACTCAATATAAAAGACTCATGAAATTTATGGCGCACATAAAATCCAAGAGTCCTTGTGTTGTTGAACCTAAATTATTTTCACATTTCAAAAATTAATAATGCAGACACTTCTAAAACGGTGAGTGAACTCTTTAGTAGATATTTAAGATACCGGTTAAGTTCACGCTATGTAATAAAAAATATTAAATTTCCATGTAACACTATTTTTTTAATTAGTTACGAAAGGTATAAACATTGATTATAAAAAATCTACCCAAGTCTAAAAGCGAAAATTTAGTAGGTATCAAAATACTTGAGAAGGACGTAATTCTACAGAGACTGTTACGAAACAACTTACAAAAGCCGCAAATGTAATTCGAGACAATGATCAAATTATCGAGGGCCGGTACGGCATGTTGCGAAATCTAAACCTAGGTCCAAATAAAGGACAGTCAGCGGCGTCCTTGCTTGCTAGAATGTTGATCTATAATTCTTGATAAACTGAGAATGCCTCCCACTTTACACTAACTTGAGGAGTTACCGGCGATTAAATAAATTTAGAAATCCTACTACATTATATTGATCGACGTTAGATGTTAAAATCATTGTCATAGGTTGCATTGTACAAAAAATCATATCAATCCCTAGTTCGCTGTTATTGAATTTTTGATTTCATATAAGGAGTTAATTTAGAGATTCCACAATCTCATCTGTCTATTAGAGTTATAATTAATCTAGTGTTCAAGTGGAACTTAGTATATGAAGAACTTCAAACGAAAGAGATTAACGTAAATATTCGTAACGTTCCCTTCGACTCTTAGTTTCCATAACATGTATATTAAATAAGATTCGATCATAATATGATTTATTTTTGCATTTTACAAACCAATTATAACATATAATTTTTTTAATTCTTTACTTAAAATTATCTAAATAATGAATTTATATATTTTAACTCGACTGCAAAATATCAACTTAAATTCAACGTCACCGAGTACACCTGACAACGTTTTCCATAATGCAACATCTACCATTATTTTTTTTCATTGTGGAAAAAAATAACTAAACAAAAGCTAACTACGCTGATTTAATTACACAGTTATAATATTCTTATCTTCTTTTACTGATAACTTTACTTACACAGACCGAATTCAAAACTATCAATGTCAAAGCACGATGCTATAAAGTAGGAATAAAAATACAAATCTTTTATGATACGCAGACTAATATTACAAAACTTGGCCTAAAAGAAATTAAATAAGCGTATAACAATTTATTTATTTTAGACATTATTTTCATAATCCTGTAATGAGAACAGGTAATATTGAGAAACCCAGCAAAATAAGTGATACCTTGTCGCTTACGATACCAGAACGACATACGCTCCAAGTTGGCCATATAAAGCCCGATTGTACGAACGAGGTTAACCACCATAACGTTTCCGACCTACTAACTACACAGAAAGCCATTAAATTGATACCAATTCAGACTGCTTTAGGACACCAATTAATTGCAACACGATACATCCATATTTCACTGTTGAATATTGAATATAAAAGGGATCAAGTAAGAACACGTTGAAACGTATAAAGCGACAACGGAAGTAATATCGCATGTAACAATGTTTTCACCAATTGAAATAACCGTTACACAAGAGTGTAACACTATTGATTGAATTTCTATTATTATAATTTCAGAACGTGAAATACGGAATGTAATACATATGACTTCAATATTTTCAATTTAACTTCGTAAAGACTTTCTATTTTGTGTAGTCTGGCGATGTTCCTTTATTAAAATTTGAAGTTTTCTTATTGCAACTGTAATAGCAGTAGAGCAGTGTTTTCCAACGTGGGGCCCACGTCCCACGGGGGAGGGGGCGCTATTGGATTGGTGGGGAGAGAGGTTTTAATTCTAAAATGGACTGGACACGAGTCTAACCCTTTCGCTCCAGGCCATTTGAATGCAATGCTAGATTTACAAATTCGTCTTCCTAAAGCTATCATTTAAGTTTCTTAAGCGAATAATAGTGATTTATATATTAGAATTTATGCATTTTCATCCTCCTATCCTTATCCCACGCTAAGTGGGGTCGGCACAACACAACACAGGTTTTTCGGTTTATATATATTTTTTTATTTTTAGATGAGGCATGGCACATGACGTGCATTGCATTTAATTTTAGTTTAGATTACAGCAAATGTGTATTTATACATAAGTGTATATATATTTGTGGAACAATTGAAAATGCCAACTTTTTCCTATAGTATCGTCTTAATAATTGATATATACGATTAATAATGTTACACTTCTATCTAATGTAAATTAAAAACTTTCACTATGATTGCTTTAATATTAACTAATGCATAACAAAATAAGGGAACACTCGAACCGAACAGTGTATATTATGCAAGAAACATATGATGAAACAAATAAAATAATCACACAAACAAGAAGTGACACCGGTGATTTAAGTTGATGTCAAGTGAGTTGTGAAAAAAGTGTGCAAAAAAAGATGATTATAATGATGAACGACCAAATTAACACCGGTTAATTCGTAGCACAAGTTGAACATGCGCGTCGCGGGCGCGTCGTATTCGCAACTGTCGGTGCGCGGGCGCCGATGTCTTTCACTTAGTTTCGATCGTAAAGGTGTGTGTCTAGTTATCGAATTTTTTTACCATGCAATAACGAACCTGTTACTACGGGCATGCGTTTTGACTAATCCATCTGTACACTGGAAACGACAAATTACAATACCTAATTCAGTACCATTTTGGTCGTGGAGTCTATCTCCTGATGATGCTTCGGTTGCGGGGCGAAACGATTGTTGAGTTTGTGATAGTGAGCTTATGTAGTGCTTGTGTATTGTGGTGGCGGTGGTGGAGGTTTGTGCATGTGTTTTTACGAATCCTGGATATATCAGGTATGAAAATGGATTGTCCACTCTACATTTAGCATTATATATATTTTCTTTTTTACTTTATAGCACAATAATTTTATTATTAATTTTGTATTATGGATCTCCGCAAAGTAACGCCTAATTCTATAAATTACCTAATTAACTCGTAATTATCTACATTATATTCATAAGGTATTTACTTGGTTCAATAGTTCGGTTCTCAAAACTTTTGGAGTAATTTGCCCATATTATCACACCGTACCAGCGAATTTTTTAGCGTCAATTTTAATATTAAGATACCCTTAATTATATGCTGTTTTTTTTGGTTCCGAAGGTAAAGCAGGATTTTTTTATCCTATATGCTAGTCCGGTTGATAAAACTTTAGTAGTGTCAAATTTCATCAATATTGCTTTGCTATAAAAGCGTAACAGACTGTCAAACCGACTTTCACATTTATAATACGTACGGATATCATTTAAAAATGATATCAGGTCTTTAGTATGTCGTATTTCGTTACAGATAAAATGTCATATCCTACAAGTGCCAAATAAAATTTGTCCGACCTAGCATGTTCTATGATACTTTAATGTGCAATTCCTAAAAAAGATCCATAAAGTTAATGTTCTGAAATGAGACTCGAGATAACCATTGTATATATATAACACATAATGACATCTACGTAGTTACTGGTGTAAATATTTGTCTCATTACGATAGCAACATCTCAGTTAGTTAATGACCCGACGAAGTGACGTTGATAAGTGTCATTTAAACTGATCGCTTTAGTTGTTGTTCATTTGTGTATTAGAATATATTTAAAAATATAAAAGAGAAAACGTAATTTTAATGTTAAGTTTAATTGTCGGGACGCAACATGCGTTGATACGTTAGCCTCGTCCCATATCAGGGAAACAGCGTCAAGACCTGGAGCTGCGGCGTAAATGGCCGAATCCGGCAAACGGCGAAAGTATGCATCTCTCATCGAGAGTTATATATTTGTGCCGTTTGCAGTCGAGACCCTAGGGCCATGAAGTCAGAGTGCAAATTTCATTTTATCTATTTTAACACCTCGGTTGATTGCCTCTTCAGGTGACAAGAGGGCTGGCTCCTTTTTGCACAAAGAACCAGCTTAGCTATTCAGCGCGGAAACGCTGCCAGCATTCTTGGGACCATTCATTACACGTAGGCATGATTTGTATAGTCCTAGCGTGTAAGTTAATTTAAGATAGATACAACTTGTACATTTTTGATATAAAAATTAAAATATATTTGTTATGTTTATTGACGAATTACTTGTCTTGGTGGATGAGCGGGGCACCCAGCAATACCACCTAGTGCAGGGGCATTTGCTATTATAGTGTGTAATGAAATTTTGTATCAATAATTTTTTTAATTTTTAATTTTAATTTTCATTTCATTTAGTTCTTATAGTTAGCTCATTAGTTGATAGAATCTAGATCAAGATGAATCTAAGGACACATATATATCTCTGGTGTAGTTAAACCTCTCCTATCTCTTCTAGATTATCGCTTTCCATCTTAGACCGCAAAATTATTAATTCAGATTCATTCAGCGTGACAATTTTATTAACATTTATGTAACTCACATTTTAGAGGTTTATGCATAGATTCGAAATTAATTACACGCAAGTATGAGCATTTAGAGCACGCATTTTTTAAATTCCACAGATTTCGTCTTATATTTAAGGTAAAAAAAATAAATACTTTTTCTCAACTAAACTTTTATTTTAAATAGAAATAAAACCTAAGACGTTTATGTATGTGTAGCAGCGAAACAAAAAAGTCAATGAAGTCTAATAGTGTAATTTTGACCACCCTCATTTCTTACCGAGGTGTCGTAAAAGGCGACTAAAGTAAGTTGACCAGCCGTGTCCAGAGTATCCGGTTTAGTAGAATAGATTCTTTGTTACCGAGGTGCCGTAAAATTCGATTAAGGGAAGTCGACGTCAGGCAGGCAGCCGGTCGTAAAATACGTGGTCAAATCATGTCACAGCATGTTTATAATATGTTGTGGCGACCCCATTTTGAGTGGAATAAGGGCAGGAGGATGATAAGTTTTGTCTTTGTAGCAAGTCACATCACGTATTCACCATTCAGGACAGCGCTCACAGATAAAAAAATATACATATTGCGAAGGTAATATTAATATTTAAATCTGTGCTGCCTTTATTGTGAGTACTTAATGTAGGAAGTCTAAATAACGATAACAATATATGTATGTTTGTCTGTTATCAATTAAATGCATTAAATTAACAATACAACTTAACCTCTGGGTATGTATATATGATATATATATATATATATATATATATATATATATATATATATATATATATATATATATATATATATATGTGTGTGTGTGTGTGTGTGTGTAAACACATACATAGTATAAAACAAAGTCACATTCTTTGTTTATCCATATATCCCTATGTATACTTATTTCTTTAAAACTACGCAACAGATTTTGATGCGGTTTTTTTAATAGATAGAGTGATTCAAGAGGAAGGTTTATATGTATAATACCATTCAATATGGAGTAAAGAAATACTGTAATTTTTGAGGTTTCTAATAAATATCGTAAATGATTACATTTTTTTCCGCTTACATTGCAAACGCAGGCTAAACCCTACGAGATATACCAAAATGATGGCTCCAAAGGGGATTTTGGAGGAGTAAGATCAAACTAGCTAGGCTTTATTAAAAAAAAATCAGTCAAGTCATGGTCTCAAGAAATGAAAATACCTAGGATCGAGCCTACCCAATAATATTTTTTTTTGGTTTCTTTTTTTGATTTTGTTAAAAATTACCGTGCAAGGCTCAGTCAACCAGGTAGTATTTTATATTACGTTTAACATGATATTTTGGCGCTTAAAATATAAATTCTACGCAGACAAAATCGCTGTCAATTAAACGCAGTCCAATAAATAAAAGTCGTCGAAATGCACAATTGTAAAAGTACCAGTTACCAGCTGCGTAATTTCAAGCATGAACGGTACATTCACAGAACCACGGGCATTAATTATAACGTTGACGAGCGAAGCAAGACGTGACATGCAAGGTAAGTTAAGAAATATTACTTCTTTTATACGCGTACAAATGCTCGTAAAGATTCATTAATGAGATCATGGAATCTTTGAATCGTGTTAGCGGTAAGTCAATATCCTCATTTTGACTTACTCCTAAGTTTCTATTTGGTAATTGCTTCGATTATTTTAATAGGGCATATCCATACTGCAAGTATGCCGCGTGATTATTGGCTGAGTAGAATAGACCACCCTCATTTCTTACCGAGGTGTCGTAGAAGGCGAATTAGGTAAATTGACCCGCCGTATGGTACCCGGCTGAGTAGAAAAGACCACCCTCATTTCTTATCGAGATGTCATAGAACGCGACTAAAGTAGGTTGATCCACCTTGTAATACCCGACTGAGTAGAATAGACCACCCTTATTTCTTATCGAGGTCCCATAAAAGGCAACTAAGGTAAATTGATCCGCCGTATGGTACCCGGCTGATTAGAATAGAACACACTCAATTCTTACCGAGGTGTCGTAAAAGACAAATAAGGGAAGTTGACGTCAGGTAGGCGGTCGCTCGTAAATACGCAGCCATATCATGTTACAGCATGTTTATAACATTATGTGCCAACCCCACTTAGAGTGGGATAAGGGCAGGTGAATGATGATTTAGTAGGTCTTACAAAATACACTGATTACAATCTTATTAATGTAATATTATGTAATACCAATGTTTTCTACATTAATAACGCATGAGGTATTGTAAATATCAACTAAACATAGAAGTGTTTATAGAAAACTCATAGTTGCGCGCCCGAGTTTGAAACCGCGAACCATTGGTAAGGGTATCGTGATCTGACCGTCCATCAGAGCCCTATTAATTCACATGAATCAATACTTCAAAAAGTAACCGCCTCCCGCCCTACCAACTGTCTGTGTTGCGCATACATAATTTATATTCGTCAGAACAAAAAGCATAATGCGATTCTTCGAATCGGTTTCATTTCATAATCGTAAACGAGGCCGAATACGATTATTGCAACCAAATATGAAGACTTGAACGAGGTCGCCCGCATGTCAACGCGTCTCCATACAACACAATAAAAATTAACACAGTGGGTGCTACCAAAATTGGCGAAAATCGACCTGACCAGCGTCACCAGATCCCAGACCGATACAAATAATATTATCGAAAAGTGTTAAGATAATATTGGAAGTGGATATTTGTAAATGGAAAATTGAAAGTTACGTACTTTATTGGGCAAAGGTTAAAGTTCACAGAAAAGAGGTCAGTTAACAAGAAATCAACGTTTAAGGAAAGTAAAGTTTTTAAAAATTTTCGAACAACCCACTAATAGTTTTGAAAAAAATATATAACACCCTGCGATAAGAGATTTTTTTTATTTTATTTCTGATGACTTTTTTTTACAGAATACCGGGTTCTAAACGCGATTATTTAGCGAGTTGCTTTCAGTACCGAATACGTTCTCCCGAATCTTTCAATACAATTTAAAATACATATATACTTCCAGACTCGAAGAACAAACAAATTGTTATTACAAAATGTTTTTCTTTGAAATTTAAACTATCGCGAGTGTTATTCATAATTAATGTAAAGAAACCGGCTATACTAACGTCTTATTTTATCAGATGAGCCCGACTAATTTAAAGCCCATACGAGGCTCTTATTCATGAGCTTTTTATGCGACTGACAGTTCCCGCCGCGATAACGCCGCGGGCTCATCTGATAAAATAAGATGTGAGTATAGCCGGTTTCTATACATTAATTAGAAAATATTGATCCTCGGCGGAACAAACCCGCGACCTCCGGAGCTACAGGCAAGGTCACTGTCTACTGCGCTAACGAGCCAGTCAAAACAACTATCTAATTGTTAATAAGGATTCTATTTTCAAAAGAGCACCATCTAGTTTCTTGTTTGCTATCAAAAATCTCTTGATTTAATGCTGTTAACAAACTAATACACCTTGATATTTATTTATAAGCTGTGATAGCCCAGCGGTAATACCGTGCGACTCTTACGAGAAGGTCACGGATTCAAACCGGACAGACACCAATGAGGTTGATGTTAAAACTTATGTGTCTAGTTTAAAATTGCAATTTATCACACGCTTTTCGGTGAAAGAAAACATCGTGAGGAAACCTGCATATCTCTAGAGAATTCTGGAGATATGTGTAACCTACCAATCCGCATTGGAGCAGCGTGGTACGTCTTAGCTCCAATCCTTCTCTTCAAAAAAATGGAGAAAAGAGGCCTAATTCCAGCAGTGGGAGAGGCCGCTACTTTATTTTTTTTATTTACAGACAAACCTCGAGCAGCTAATTTAATAATGATTATAGAATCATATGAACATTTTTTAATTGTTGATAAACACTAATCACATTTATGGGCGAGGCGAAAATAAAATATTGGATAACTTTAGCGCAAAATTAACATCAAGAGAATTAAACTACCCAACTATGTTATATTAATCACGTCTTAATTAAGATATTTTAGACGAAGCGCAATATACTTGATTATTACGGAGAATTAAATTAAATACTGAGTATTTCGTAAAACGTATTTGAATCTGAGACCATTTCATGAAAAGTCCAAATGGATTTATAACTTTAGATTAAATTTATATATAAATTCTAACACCTAATTTAAAAAAAAATCGATATAACATAGAGACATTAGAGTTAACAAAATTATTAATGAATATTATATTTTATTTATCCTGTTTATTCAGGTCAGCCTCCAGCCCTAATCCCACTCTAAGTGGTACTGGCACAACATGATATAAACATGTTGTCTACGTACGTCATTTGGCTACGGATTTTACGACTGGCCGCCTTCCTGACGTCAACTTACCTTAGTCGCATTTTACAACACCTCGGTAGGAAATGAGGGTAATATATTCCACTCAGTCGGATATCACACGGCGGGTCCACTTACCTTAGTGACCTTTTACGACACCTCGGTAAGAAATGAGGGTGGTCTATTCTACTAAACCGGTTACCACACAGTGGGTCAACTTACCCTAGTCGTATTTTACGACACCTCGTTAAGAAAGAGGGTGGTCTATTCTACCAAACCGGATACCACACGGTGGGTCAACTAACCTTAGTCGTCATTTACGACACCTCGGTAAGAAATGAGGGTGGTCTCTTCTACTCAGCCGAATACCACGCGGCATAGTTGTCAGAAATTAACGTACAGATTTTAACAGTCTTTTGTTTTACTTATCTAAATCGCCTAGGCAAATTTTTTTTTGCATACTTGTTTAAAAAATCGGTATAAATTAATTTAAACTAAGTAGGATATATAGTAGGGACACTTACACACACGCTCGTCCATGCCCAAAGTAAGTAACTTAACACTTGTATTATGGTAGACAGACAACTGGTGAATATACTTATATATTTTTCAAATACATACTTAAATACAAATATACACCCAGGCTCGAAGACCAATAAATTCATTTATAGAAAATGTTGGCCCTCGACGGGAATCGAACCCGCGACCCGCGGAGCTGAATGCAGGGTCACTACCCACTGCGCCAACGAGCCAGTCAGTCCGTAAGATATATTCATACGTTGGTTTCCAATTTGGTTTACAAACTACGAATGCCTGAACGTCTATATTAAGAGAACCTCAACTATAATGAATAAATTACCACGCAATTTCATGATACGGCCCGACTTGACCACTTGACCCGGTTGCATCCCGGGAGTTTATTCGATGTCATCCCACTGACCTAGCGAATGAATTTGGGCAAATTATTTAAAGAACAGGACATGTTTAAACCTTTAACATTTAACCTACTGACCTAGTTAATATAGCTGAGCCTATTGTTTTAATTATATATATTACTAGCAATCGCCAGCGGCTCCGTCCGCGTGGAAAGATTAAATTCGTAATATAGTCTTTTGATAACCATAAAAATGGTTATAGTGGGTTAACCTTAAAAGCTAAATATATGCTGTCGCGGACTTTTATTAGAACGTTTAGAGGGGAACAATTTTATAATACATGATTTTTGAATAACTATCACCGTTTACTTAGCGCACGCAAGGAAAACCTTAAATTTTACCGTTTTTGTACTTTTTTTTTGCTGCTCATCTCCTATTCATCTTAGCATTATGTTATAATTTTTCCATGTTGCGCTTATGCTATTACTCCATTTAAAACTAAAAGCTGGTTATATCTCAGCTAGTATTTTTTATATATAAATAAATTATATATAAATAAATAATATATAAATAAATATATGGGACACTTACACACACGGTCGCCCGTCCCCAAAGTAAGCAACTTAATACTCGTGTTATGGGTGAGAGACAACTGGTGAATATACACATATTTAATTTTCAAATACATACTTAAATACAAATATAGACCCAAGCTCGAAGAAACAACAAATTGTTTACAGAAATTGTTGGCCCTCGACGGGGATCGAACCCGCGACCCACGGAGCTGAAAGCAGAATCACTACCCACTGCGCCAACGGGCCAGTCAAAGTCAAAAAAAGTAGTCACTCTATGTACCTATACTTTATATTAAATCAATTTATGACGTGATTTTTGCTGCTCCTAATTAAACCGCAGACAAACATTATTTTTTTGTCGAAATGAAACACGACTTGTATACATAAGTTACCTTGAGTTTTAATAAGCGAATGAAGTTTCCTAAGAAATAAACGAGCAGACAAATGGCTGTAGATTATATCGTTAAGTATCAATATACAGAGGTGAAGGCTTCATGATACCATATTCGGTATGCACTTATAAATAACTGATAGTCAAGTTTAACTACATATAATTATTCAGATGAAAACGAGATATCTGGGCAACTAATGATGCTACCTTCGAATAGCAGACAGTGTCTAGCTTTATAATTAAATTTTTGTCGTCTGGTAAGGTACATTATTTATTTTATCTTTTTACAAGGTTACTAGCAATTTGGGTTACAAATTACTAGTAAACCTGTTAAGCTGAGCTAAATGCTTATGTTAATAGTGGATTCACGTCGGCAGTAAGATTACCGGGATTCGAACCCACTTCCTCTCGATCGCATGTCCGTTTCCATAACTATTTCGCTACCACCGCTTTAATATCTTGAATAAGATTCCACAATTAATTTTAGTTTTGCCATTACAGCAGTTAAAAATAACTATTAAAAGCACATTAATTCAAGTGCTTACTTCACATTTGAGAACAATTTAAATAGTAAAAACGCATGCATTTAGATACTCTTAAAAGATGCACAGGATAGCAATGACAGAACGTAACTTTTTCATATATTCACAAAGTCGTTCGCCCCCAAATTAAGTAACTTAATGGTAACTGGTAAATATATACATATATAATTTTAAGTACGTACATACACACTCGAAGAACTAACATATTGTTGTTAGACAATATTGGTCTTCGGTCAAATCGAACCCGCGACCCGCGGAGCTGAAAGCAGGGTTACTGCCTACTGTGCCAACGGGTCAGTCAAAGTAACTGTTTATGGGGATTATATTTGTGTGTTACAGTTGTTTACATATTTATTTGGACCCGTGTTCAAAAAGGCATTTCAACTTAACTTCTGGAATGAATAGCCTGGGTCGAATGTGGCTAGTAAAACAATATCCTTGTTTTGCTCCAAGTGTTAGGGCGTGGTTGAATAACTACGTTCTAATAAGTGGACCTACTACCTACAGAAAACGTGTTTCCTCCAGGGTATCGTATACCTTTCCTTTCCAGGTCAAAATAACCATTACTAAAACAAAATTAGCTAAGCAGAACCCAGAGGCCTACTACTTACTGTTCCTCTACTTTGTAAAAGCCTCCGTTTCCTTTGGAGAAATTACTATGCAGCTTATTGACCTAATAGGTGGCGCTCATGAATAAAATTGACAATTTTTCAAAACTTTAAACTTTTTTTTTTTTTTAACTTCAAAGATCAACCGTTGGCGACATCTAACAATGGCTGACTAAGATAATCTACATCACAACAATATTTGAACAATAACTCGTAAAATAAACTTAATTATAACTTCATTGAGAAATCACACCGTTTTTACGAAGTATTTTTATCAATATAAGAAAAAAAAATTATAGTATCACGTATTATTCAGAAAAATTCTGCCGCGAAATAGTTACTGAATCTATGTCATTGTAGTAAAAGATGTCTCTAACAGATGTCGCTAACGGTCTTTCGATAGAAGTCAAATAGTTACTCGGACCATAGTAACATTAAAATTAATAACGAAATGTAAAAAATATGAAAAACATTAAAATTTTTATGCTATATTCGCAAATTAATTCTATTCTAAATTTAGAAAACTATGTTTCCCTTACTTTAAAAAAAAAGGATACTAATACCGTTTTATTAAGTTTAAATTAAACAAGAACGGGTGATAAGTTCTTTTCGCCCTATGTTTTACTACGACATTTAATTATAAGGTAGCCAAAAATTCCATATAGACACATTGTATTAAAACTGTAAAATAGTATTTTGATAACTATAAAAATGGTTAAAGTGGGTTAACCTTAAAAGCTAGATATGCTGTTTATTTAGAACATTTAGAGGGGAACAATTTATATTATACGATTTTTAATAACTACTAGCGGCCTGCCCCTGCTTCGCACGGGTATAAAATATGTATCCCATGTCAGTCAGTGTAAAAAAAATGATTAAAATTGATCCAGTAGTTTTGATATGGCGCTGTATTTAAAAAATGATTTTCCCTATTTTCCCGCTTTTCTATTGAAATTTTTCCTAGATTTTCGTTGCTATAAACCTCACGGAGCCCGAGACCTTTCCAACGAATGCAAAATCGTGGAAATCGGTTCGTGCGTTCTGGAGTTATATCGTCAGGAAGGAAAACCCGACTTATTTTTATATAGTAGATTATCGTTTATTTAGCGCACGCAAGGAAAGCTTTAAATTTTGGCGTTTTCGTACTATTTTTTATTGTTGCTCCTTTTCTATTTATCTTAGCGTGTTGTGATATAGCCTTTAGCCTTCCTCAATAAATAGACTATCTTACACTGAAATAATTGTTCAAATCGGTTCAGTAGTTCCTGAGATTCACGCGTTCAATCAATGAAACAAACTCTTCAGCTTTATATATTAGTATAGATACAGTCTCATCCTAAACGGTTTACGGTGTAAGACCGAATGAATCACAAACTATAACAATTAATTATTCATACAAGGAAAGCGATTAAAAGAATAATTGTCATTCATATTCTTTAAAAAAAATATATCTTTAATATTTAAATGAGTTAATCTTGTATGTATATTTTCAGAATCTCGGAAACGGCTCCAACGATTTTCCTGAAATTCAGCATGTAAGGGTTTTGGGGGAGAAAAATCGATCTAGATAAGTTTTATTTTAAAAAATTGTCGTTTAAAGGATGATTCACGCTACACCGTGCCGCGACCGGGCCGTGCCCCGTCCGGGGCACGGTCGAACATTATGGTATACTTTTGGTATGAAGTGATTCATGCCTAACCGTGCCCCGGCCGTGTCCCGGCCGGGCACGGCCGGGGCACGGCGTTGAAATGTCGGTGGGTATTGTTTCCCGGCTCCGGCACGGTCCGGCCCCGACACGTTGTAACATAAACATATGCGCCCGGGCGCCCGCAGAGCAGTCAACGTCAAATCTTAGTGGTTTAGCAGCTTAACAGGAAAATGGACAATGCAAATTGTTTAGAATGTGTGTAATTTGCCCTGTGATTTACGACATGAGCCATCCTAAGTATTTAGATAACAAATAAAATAATTTCCAATACTTCATCATCGATGGCAATTGCAATAGCTGCTAATTCAAATTGTGAAACTGCATATTTACTTAGGCGTCAAGTCTATCGATAGACGAAATCACTTGCTGACAAAAGCTACTTAACATAGATATAAGTCGTGCAAATAATAAACCCAAACAGCCCGGTGTAACATGAATGACTGGCACGGCCTGCGCACGGTGGCCGTGCCCCGGCCGTGGCACGGCCCGGTCGCGACACGGTGTAGCGTGAATCATCCTTTATCCCTGTTTTCGGGCTCTAAATTTTTTTTGAAATTTACGTTGAATACAATCACAATCCTTCGATGTCAAACGTAAAGTCATGTTGGTTCATTTGGGGAATGGGCGGTCTAGAGAGGTAAAAATGGCTAGAATCGAGCCCCACCTGCCCTATTATTTTTTAATTATTATTATTTGATTTTCGCGAGCGCGCGCTCGTCACGCGTATGTGTAATACTATAATCTCTGTAATATAAAATTCACTAAAATTAAATTTCTATGTTTTTAACACAATAAAAGTGATAAGTCTCTTCTATATACGTTCATCAAACAGTGTTAATAATCGTTAGTGAATTTATAAACTATAATTGTGCAAAAAAAATCTATTTCAATTGTGGACTTTATCAAAACAATTTTGACTAATAAACAACAAAAAAAGTTATAAACAATAAATAGTACATTAATAAAAATAAGTTTTAAAATATAATCTATAGATTTGAAAGTGTATAAAATAGAAACAGATGAAAAGAAAAAATAATTGACCGTTTTAATTATTCAAAACAGCTGATAGAACAAGTGCAGTGTCTCCTATTAGTCATACCAGTGTGATGCAACTAAGCGTTCAATGACCTCAGTAATTACAACTACACTGAGCCACAGTACGATACAAAAATTCATAACTTTTTGTAAATAAAGACTTGGAATAATCGGATTGTTGCAGTTCGTTGAGTTGCGATTGCGGGTTCGAATCTGAGTGGTCGTGTGAAAAAAAAAACTTTAGTGTTTTTTTTTTTAAATTTTTTTTTGCTTAAATATATATATTTTTTTTCTTTTAATTGATTTTAATAACTAATAATTATAAATATATTATACTCTGATTTATATTAAAATGGAAAACGTTACAATACGAAATAAAACTAAGACAAAATCATACTCGGATCTCTCAGTACTACACGATGACATGTATGGATCAGATATATTAAATAACACTAGCCACAGTTTCATTGCAAATAGCACTATGAAATCACTACCGAATTTAAGTCTGGAATCAGATGTAATTCAAAATTTAAAGTTTGAAATTGAGAAACTTAAAACAGAGTTGGCTTCCACACATGCCGAAGTTGAAGAACTTAGCTTACAAAATTTAGAACTTAAGAAGGAATTAGAAAAATACAAGAAAAAATTTGATCTTCTTGACAAAATTGTCCTTAGTCCAAAATATGCACAGTGTAAGATACGAACTCCGTCAAAAAAATCTTCAAAGTTAATTTCTGAAAGCGATAACTCAACCTCCTTAAGAAATCAACATCTGACTTATGGAAAACAAATCCACGAGGAAGAAAAGGCTAAAAATATAAATTCTGAACTAGAAGCACAACATAATGCGAATTTGAAGTTACAAACATCTTGCAATACAAATAAAGACACAAGTCATGTACATGGCCAGAATTATTTTAGCGCAATGGAAAATCCTCATAAAACCTTAAGAGCTCATGTCAAGACGCCGGTAAATCAGATAAAAGAAAATTTGAAGAAAAACACTATTCACATCCTAGGAGAACAACACATCATTGGATTATCACATTCTTTAATAAAAAGCAGAGAACAAAAATGGAATAATAATTATAAAATTATGTCGTTTGTAAAGCCCTATGCATTATCTTGCGAGTCTCTCAATAGTTGCGAAACTCTTATGACAGAATTAGCTGACAATGATAAAGTAGTCTTAGCAGTGGGGGCAAATGATAAAAATCCGTGTGCTCTTCTTAATGAATTAGGACTAGCTCTCGATAAACTTCGTAAAGTAAAAGTTTTCGTATTACAAGTTTATTCGAATGATTACCTAAGAACAAGCACTATAAATAGTCACATAGAGTGCTTGGTAAAATTACATAAAAATTGTGCTTTCCTTAAATCGGACAAAAGTTACAGAAACATTCGGGAATATTTACAAGATATGACATATAAGATTAACTTTAATATTGACTATAGTGATTATTACGATACATACTTGACATTTAATAAAAATAAACAGACTAAAACTTTAAAAAATAATTCAAAAATAATTAACATCATAAATGAACATGATAAAAACAAAATAACTTATTATTTTAAAACACAAAACAAACAAAACACAAAAAAATTACAAGATAATGAAGAAGCATTATTTAAAACACAAACAAGTACTAAAAAAGGAACTATACCCTACTATTTCAAAAAAAATGTTCACAAACCAGACTTAGTCTTAAAACCTAACGAAATGACTAGCCAGGATAAGTTTTTTCGTAAATAAACTAACAATATTTCATCAAAATATTGCTGGTGCTATAAATAAGTCAGAAATATTGTTCATTTCATTGCTAGATTTAAAAAAAATCTTTACAAACCAAATAGATATTATTTGTCTGACTGAAACTTTTATCAAAAAGGACACAGAAAATTTATTTAAGTTACCTGGTTATAAATTATCAACATCATTCTGTAGAAATAAAAAAAGGGGTGGTTCTTGTATACTAACTAAGGGATACATAAATTATAAAGAACTTGAATGGATAAAAAGTATGGGCCTTGTAAATGTGTTTGAATGCTGTGGAGTTGAAATTCTGAATCATAACCTGATTGTTGTCTGCATTTATCGGACACCAAAAAGTGACCCTTACATATTTCTTAATAAACTTGATGCACTTTTGCACTCATTACATAAGAAAAGTAATATAAAAAAAATTGTGTTGTGTGGAGACTGGAATATCGACCTACTGAAAATAAATAACAGTAGTCGTGAGTTAAATAGTTTGCTAGACAGTTACAATTTAATCTCTCATATTAAAATTCCTACACGGCTATCATCTTGCATAGACTTGATAGTAAGTAATATTAAATCATCAAATGCCGAGGTTCACCACCTAGGTCTTTCGGATCATGAAACTGCTCAAACATTAATAGTAAAGGTAAAAAAAGTAAATTATAATACAACATGGTTTGAATACAGAAGGGACTACAATAAGGATAATATTCATAAATTTATAAATTGTATCTCAGCACTGACCTTTTCAGATTTAAAGGAAACTAATAACGTTAATACAGCATTTGAATCATTTCATGAATTAATAAGGCTTTTCTATATTCTTTGCTTTCCATTTAAAAAAGTAAAAATAAAAAACAATAAGTCTAAGATAATATGGCTAACTAAGGGAATTAAAAAGTCATGTTTAAGAAAAAGAATATTATACTTAAAATACAAACTTTCAGGATTAAATAAAAACAAAAATAAAAAGTACCTTCAAAATTACAATAAATTATTAAAAAAATGTATATATAAATCAAAACAAATACAAACTGACAAATACATCGAAAATCATAAAAATAAATGTGCAGCATGTTGGGAACTAATTCATGATAACGTAGGTAAAATTAAAGAATATAATGACATATCATCAATTAATACCGAAAATAAAACCTTTAACAATCCAAATGACATTGCCGAAATATTTAATAATTATTTTATCAATATAAATAGTAATCAACATAACAATATCCATTTAAGTGACAATTTATTTTCTAGTGCACGTAACTCAAACTCAATTTTCATACATCCTACAGACCCATATGAAATAAAAGGAATTATTAAGTCATTAAAGGATACTAAAGCTGTGGGCTATGATAGCATAAGGACTGATATTTTAAAAAAATGTGCTAATTACTTGTGTGAACCACTTGCATATATTATAAACATGTCACTTGAACAGGGAGTTTTTCCTGACAATCTAAAAATATCGATTATTAGGCCGTTGTTAAAAAAAGGTGAAGAAACGGACTTGAATAACTACCGTCCTATAACGTTAATACCAACTCTAGCGAAAATATTTGAAAAAACTATGTTAAAGCGTTTAAAGAGTTTTTTTGACAAAAATAATATACTGATAAGTGAACAGTTTGGTTTCCGCAATAATAGTTCTACTACTGAGGCTTGTTTCTATTTAAACAAATTAATAATGGATTCTTTAAATGACAAAATTCCAATAACAGCTATTTTCCTAGACATGACTAAGGCCTTTGATTTAGTCAATCACAATATATTGCTAAATAAATTAGATTCATACGGTATCAGGGGTATTGCTTATGAATGGATAAAGTCCTACTTAAGTGATAGAATGGTATGCACAGAAATTTCCAAAATTGAAAATAATATTAGGAAACAATACAAATCCCAGTACAAATGCAATAAAAAGGGTGTGCCACAAGGTAGTGTACTGGGACCATATCTTTTTTTGACGTACATTAATGACATTAAATCGGCAATTAGTCATCCCTGTGTCCTATTCGCTGATGATACTACAGTATTAGTCAAACAAAATAATGTCGCAACTTACAAACAAGACATACGCAACGCCTTGAAATGTGTAGTGAATTGGCTACAGGAGAATGATTTACAGGTCAATTTATCTAAAACTAAATTAATGCAGTTCACTTCTAACTATTTAAAAAAAGATCCACTTAGTATCGAATACGGGAGTAACGAAATAAAAGAACCGGATAATTATAAGTTTTTAGGAATACTTTATGACAAAAACTGCAATTGGAAGGCACACGTTGACCATATATGTATGAGACTAGATAGATTTATATATGTTTTAAGACGTCTTGTACAGACGGTTTCTATAAATGCGGCACTAAGCGCATATCATGGATATGTATCGTCTGTGCTATCATATGGCTTAATTCTGTGGGGTAATTCGGTTGACGCTATTAGAGCTTTCCGACTTCAAAAGAAATGCATTCGGGCTATTTGTAATGTAGGACCTTTAGACAGCTGCAAACCACTATTTAAAAAGTTGGGTATATTACCCCTACCATGCATGTACATAAGGGACACATGCATATTTGTCAAAACATACCCTAAATACTTTCAACGTAAGTGTGATACTAATAGGTCAATTCGTTATCCTGATAAGATATTGGTAAACAAGTGTTGTAGTGCTTTATACAAAAAAAATGCATATTACATGGCCATACAAATATATAATAAGTTACCAACAGACCTTCGAAAGCTAACTTCAAAAGTGTTAAAGACAAAACTTAAGGTATGGCTGTTGGACAAAATCTATTATGATATTAAAGAATATCTAAATTAATAGTATTATAAAGTTGCTACATGTATCACAAGACGTATCACACCTACCACCACAACCTGAATTTTATTGTATTGCTACTTATAAATCATTTCTTAAATTTATTATTCTTTATATATCATTGACATACCTATTTTATAACTATTTTTTGAATTTAATTTTGACATGTTGTAATTAGATAATTTTATTGTGAGCTTTATTTTATTGACATAATGTAACTAAAATCTTAAATATAATTGAAATCAAAATTTGCATGCTGTGTAACAGTAGAATATGTTTGTGCCTTTTAAAATGACAACATCTCTGTATATAACTCATATTCTTGCAAATAAAGGATTATTATTATTATTATTAATTTTTCTTCTCAATGTTTTTTTATTTTGTTTTTTACATCATTTTAAAAATTACCGAGCAAGTCTCGGTCACCTAGGTACTGTAGTTTAATGTATCTGTAGTTAAAAAATATATGTAAAATTATCTCTACTAACTGTAGCCCGCATTTCATTTTCTAATAGTCAATTATCATGACCTTTTCTAACGGTTCTCGGATCTCGGTTCATATTACACGTATGTAGTCATTAAAAGATTATTGGGTATTAACGTCAATGTATTACCCACCCACACGTATTGATTTTCTGCCTTAGACATAAGTAAGACACATTATTCGAGAATGTATGTATTCAATATATCTCATTTAACGTAACAAACTTATTATAGAAAGACTTGACTACTCTATTGAAAAGAATCCATTAATACCTTACTTCAGTAATAATAAATGTCCTCATAAATATGTATATTATTACCTAATAGGAAATACAATATACTCACACACTCAAGAGCATACCTCGTACTAAAAATACATAACTGTCTTCCTTCGGAAATAAATCGAAACAGTAGTAAGATATCTTTGAAAAGAATGCTAACTAGATTATTAATTGATAATGAAAACTTTTTTGTAACGTAACTTAAACTGCACATTATCGGTTAAGTTTGTTTGTAGAACGGAAACATATACGAGCACCTCTGTACCTGCTCAGTGGTTTATTTCTACAATAATGTAGAAATAAACCGAACCCAAGATTGTATCGTAGGGCTTAGCAGGTGGTGCTGGTTGATATTATAATAAATAGCTAATTGAGTAATGAGAGCATACTGCCGACAAATTAGATTTGGCAGATTAAATATGTAAGAAAAACTGTTTAGTTATAAATAAAGATATATAAATATAAAATTAGTTACATGGACTCTACTAAGTTCGAACGTTGTAACGAAGTATTTGGTTCAGAACTACGAAGCTCTCTTTATTGTTAGCTACGAGTATATTTGTAATGTTTCATAATTAAATTGTAAAAATATGAAACAGGCACAAGTACTATCTGAAAATTACAGATAATCGCTCTTGTCTTCTCAGACCAGCAAAAACATCACAAAACATGCAATGGTTACATGTTTAAATGGTTATTGCATATAACTGAAGACAGCAAAATTTTTACTTAAAAATGTATTTATATAATATCTAGCTGACCCGACATACGTTGTTATGCCTTATAAATTAAAAATTAAAAAAAATAAGAAACACAATGTTAAGGGTGTACCAAACTTATTACTTAGGTGTATGAAAAATAGATAGTAGCTGATTCTCGGACCTACAGCAATAAAATTTCTAAAATATAAAATTTCATAAAAATCGGTCAACCCGTTTTGGAGGAGTATGGTAACTAACATTGTGACACGAGAATTTTATATATAAGATACTATATAAGAACTTGAGTTATCAAATACGTTAAAATGCGATGATAAATATCATAAATATCATTGCTTGTAGAACTTACCGGGCTGTTTACACCGTCGATTCCATTTTCGACTAGAATATCCTCAAACAAGATATCAGCTTCACATGGCGAGCAAAGATTACTGAGCAATTCACTAAATCTTTCTACTTTACGAACACACACAGCACCTAATAACCCCACTTCAGTCTTCACATTTTTTGGCACAACACATCTCTCCACTTTCACTATATCTTCAGTTTTACTAATCGTATTAGTTTCTTTTACCGGAATGTATGAATTTTTGTGACTAATCTTGAGCTCCTTTTCTTGTTGCAAATTATTTTCTTGTATAGGAACATCGTTAACGTGAATTTCTATTTTTTTATTTTCAACTATTAAATCGTTGTACAAAACTTCAAACCTATCTCTCTCCAAACTATTGGGATTATTTTTATCTCCAAGAATATCATTCAATATGTCATCAACGTCAATATTTTTCTCGTCATCCGTTATACTACCTATTTTAAATTCTTCAGTCACAGATACTCTCTTTTTCTTTTCGTCTACTTTCGAACTATTTTTTTCGTCAACATTTTTTCCTTTAGGACTAATGACTAAATTACTTTTGTCTTTTTCTAAAATATTTTTGTTTATGGAATGTTTAAGTTTCGATCTAATAGCACCATTTTCTTTCTCGGTAAAACTTGTGGTCAACGCGCTTTTAAAATTTTCCTTTTCATTACTTTGTCTTCTATTAGTATTTGTTCTTCCTTTATCTCTATCTATTAGCTTGGTGTTTTTCGTTGTTTTATTTTTTTCATCTTCTAGAAGAGACTGTACAGACGAACTTCTATTTGTTTTTTTGGGCGTCTGGCAGGAATCTGAATTGCTAGTTGCGGCCGCTCTTAAGCGTGATGTTCGCGTTGTTCTAATAGACACTGAAGTTGATGCTGTATTTAAATTTAATTCTGAGGAAGACTTCAGGTTCGTTACAGTATCTTCTAAAGGTGATCGAGTAGCTGCTTTTTTCGGCCGCCTGGAATAAACAGAGGAAACTTATTTTAATATAATAAAACAATATAATTCACTTAACAATTTTAAACTAGATATTTACGTGCAAAGTATAGTAAATGTAGGAGGTTAATCTGTATAGTATGTATAACAATTGTATTAAGTTATCGACATTTTTACAATAGATAGTTTATGCTATAAAAATTTACCTTTCAGTAACATTCGCGGAGAATAAAGTGGCTGTTCTTGCAGTAAGCTGCTTTCTCCGCTCTTCTTTGTATTTTTGTATCCTGGCCGCACGGGCCTCATCTGCAGACTGACTCATCTCGTCCCACAAGTTTAGATGCTGTCACGAGCACCAGCAGTCTTCGTTCTTATTTTGTTTTGGGAACTCCTTATAACTATGAAACTTGTCTAGCATGGCGACATTAAGCGCCTTTCGGGCGGAATAATTGGCAGTGATTAGTATAGGCTAAGGCTTGGAGGTAGGCGTTGAAGGCTCGTGTAGCGTCTGAAAGTAAAAAGAATATGCTTAAAACTTGTAAACGCCACGTCATAATAGTTACCACAAAATGAAGAATGCATCAATTATTCTTTGATTTAAATATTATTGATAATGTAACATTTAAAAGCAGTTTTTATAGATCGAATTATTTTTATAATTGAAATAAAATAATTTAGCGCCAGAGTTGACGTATGACAGGAAGGATTGGAAGTGAAAAACTTTGTTCCCAATTGAAGATTCTATGTAATTTCAGCTTATGTAAATAAGCTCTACACTAGTGTAAACAAAAAGGCGAAGTAAGAAAGTTTAAAAATATGTTACTCATTAAATCTACTATATGTTATTAAGTGAAAATTATGCATATAAATCTTTAAATATATTTCAAGAGATGTTAATGCTTAAATTTGACTAAAAAAACTTCTACCCGCAAATACGTGATACGTTGGTAGGAGGATAGTCTACCCTTCATACAATCGTAGTTGTCTGAATACCAAAATCCACATCTACCGTTTGCTCAGTTCTGACATGATCAAATGATGATCAAAAATCCAAAAAACACATTTTCCAATCATGTATGTAAGGATTTCTAATTACATTAAACACAATAAACATAATATTTTGCTGTGAATTAGTCAATATTATAACAAAGACATGTATTTGAACAGCGATTAAAGAAAAATATTGGCACGTGTAAAAATAGTGTGACATCACATTTATAATTCATGCAATATGAGCCAAACGATGAAACAATACTGTTTAAGTTATTGTAGACGGTGAATTGCTTTTATAGGCACATTGGCATTTGTTCCATTGTTACGATTTTCCTTGTAATATAACATATAGGAATTATACGATCAGTGATGATAGAGATCGAATCAGTGACAATCCTTAAATTATTGTATCTATACTAATATATAAAACTGAAGAGTTTGTTTGTTTGAACGCGCTAATGTCCGGAACTACTAGACCGATTTGAAAAAACCTTTTAGTATAAGATTAACCATTCCATATTTCATTCTATTTATCCAGGAAGGCTATAGGCTGTATAACATCACTTGAAGATAAAAAGGAGAGGAGCAGCAATAAAAATAGTACGAAAACGGCAAAATTTAAAGCTTTCCTGGCATGCGCGGTAATAGTTATTAAAAAATCATGTATTACAAAATTGTTCCTCTTTAAAAGTTCTAAATAAAAGTCCACGACATCATATGTCTAACTTTTAAGGTTAACCCACTTTAACCATTTTTATGGTATCTTTCCAAGCGGGCGGAGCCGCTGGCGATTGCTAGTTCAAGATAAAAGGTTTAGAAAAGTGTTGTAATTACTCTAGTATTCCACAGGTTAATTTGCCATTTCAATTTACCCAAAAATAAAGAAAAAACAAGAAGCAATGACTTTGATTCCATGGACGAGCGAAGAGTATTTTACCGATTAAGAAAGTAATTAGCCAAACTAATCCATTAACTTAATATGTATTCCTGCAATTTGTGCAAAATGTGCTTTCCACTATACCTTTTTTATTCAAAATTTTATAGAAGATCTGATTCGATATTTTATATTAAAGAGACTTGATAAAATATATATTGTTATTTATAATAATTGTTTTATATGTAATAGTTAGTTCATAATAGCTGTATGCCGTGAGATATCCGGCTGAGTAGATTTGAACACCCTCATTTCTTACCGAGGTGTCATAAAAGGCGACTAAGGTTAGTTGACATCAGGCAGGTTCTGGTCATAAAATAACTAGCCAAATCATGTAACAACATGTTTAATACATGTTGTGTCGAGCCCACTTAGAGTGGTAATAGGGCAGGAGAATAATCATACTGCTTGTCTATATGTGTTTATTTAGGTACGACGTGTCACCAACACTAATCCCATTAAGGATGAGGTCACACAGATGATCAATTGTTGTGACACATAACAATATAATCCGGCAAAAACGAGAATACATTTCTTAATTACTCATTGACACCGCAAAAAAACTGTGTCGCTTATCGCGAACTGCCGGGTTGCGTTTCAAGACGTATCGCCTTTGTTCCATTGATTCGATTCTGCCCGTTATGTATGGGAGTAATGAGAACTCATTATATACGATGTGAATCATACAATTTCTTCCGAAACGATCGGCTGCTTTATATTATAACTGTATTTTTTCTGTGTAGTAAGCTGTGGTAGCCCAGCGGTGTGACCATGCGACTCGTTAGAGAGAGTCACGAGTTCAAACCCCGGAAGGCACCAATGAGTTTTTCTATGAAAACTTATGTGTCTAATAATTGCTATTTATCACACGCTTTTCGGTGAAGGAAAACATCGTGAGGAAACTTACATATCTCTAGAGAAATCTGGGGATATGTGTAACCTACCAATCCGCATTGCAGCAGTGTGGTAGGTCTTTGTTCCAACCCTTCTCTCCAGCAACAGAGAGAGGATGACTATGCCCAGCAGTGGGATTGTAACATGCCGTTACTTTTTTTTGTATTTTTCTTGTTAACGAATTCGAAGTTTAAAATATTGAAAAGTAGACTTCTTTTTGATCTGTATTAGTTATGACTAAAACCTAATGTCCATCGGTTCTCTGCGATTATGTGCCCCACCCATCGCCACTACAGCTTTCCAACACGCTGAGCTATATCGGTTACTATGGTTCTTCTCTCTCTATTCTTCTCTTTTCCTCATTTCTGATTTGATTACGTAGAGATACTCCAAGCATAGCTCGCTAGTATCATACTTTAAGTTTAGAACATAAGATTAGCAGAAAATTTTAAGTTTATTATTATATTATTTTAAAATCTTTCGGTCAATATAAATTATAACTTTTTTTAATAAACAGTTGAAATAGTTAATGTATAGAAACCGGCTACACTCACTTCTTATTTTATCGGATGAGCCCGATAAAATAAGACGTGAGTATAGCCGGTTTCTATACATTAATTATGAATACCACTCATGATAGTTTAAATTCAAAAATTGCTAACCTAGTAGAAATAAGTTCAGTATTCCTTATTCCAAAAGGCAGGGTCGCGGTGGACGTATCCAATAGCGGTCACCTGCCCTATGACGAGTTTGGTCGAGCACAAGCACCTTGACAAAACGTTTCTTTCCAGATATACGCATCGCTTACAAAACTCAAAGGCAACTAGAACTGACAAATGCGTTAAGCCAGATACTTACTGGGCACGGAGGATTTAAATCTTATTTGTTTAAGTATAAGTTGGCGCCCAGCCCTATTTGTAAGTGCGACAATTCAACCGAGGAAACTGTCTGCCATGTCCTTCTGGAATGCCCTAAGTTTGATCTACATAGATTTTCGTGTGAGAACATTATAAACCTAGACTTAACAGCAGATAATCTTAATAATATCATAAATGACGAGGACGCACGAAAGATTTTTCTTCAATTCGCATTTAAAATATTGAAAATAGTTGGTAAAGAAAATGGCTCAAGAGTAGGCACAATATCAGGTTAAAATAAATTAAGGTTAATGATTAAAAGGCCTTAAGGTTGCTGCATAATTAATAGCAGCAGGATAAAATGAAAAAAAAAAGTTTGGCCACAAGTTGGGCGTTTCTCTCCAGAGGTACATAAAAACAACTGACAACCACTTAAAAATGAAAAAAAGCATAGCTCGCTCCATCACCCGCTGAGTGACTCTGAGCTTTCTTATAAAATCCATAGTCAGCTACTACGTTTCGGATACGTATGTCATCACTAGCAATACTCACCCTTTTAACATAAAACTACTTTTAAATAAATTATTATAGTTTTCAGGCTTTTTTTTTTTTTTTATGGAATAGGATGGCAAACGAGCATGCGGTGCACCTCAAGGAATCACCGCCGCCCACGACCTCTCGCAGAGCGAGGGTGTTGCTGTCCTTTCAAAAAGTGGAAAATACGCTTTTTGAAGGTACTTATATCGTACCGATCCGGGAACACCGCCAAAGGGAGATCGTTCCATAAAATGGTGGTGCGTGAAAGAAATTATTTGAAAACCGTACTGTGGTGGATCGCCACGCTTCCAGATGGTGAGGATGATATTTTAATCTGTGACGTACAGTACGGTTATGGAATTTAGCGGCAGGAATCAGGTCATGCAGTTCAATGGAACACTCTCCGTGAAAGATGCGGTAGAAAACGCACAGTGAAGACACGTTTCTACGCATCGCTAAAGAGTCCAGCTGTTTGCTAATCACCTTGTCCCCAATAATAGGAGCTGCTCTGCGCTCTATGCGATCGAATGGCTTAAGTTGGTACTGGGGTGCACCAGCCCAGAGATGAGAACAGTACTCCATGTGAGGCCGGACTTGTGCTTTATACAGCGCAAGTCTATGCTTATTTATATAAAATGACCCGAATTTGGTCTTGTAATGTTACTGAAACAAGAAAACAACCCCTACATTAGTTACCCTGTTTCAATGCCAATATCCGGCGGAGTAGAATAGACCCTCATTTCTTCTGTCCTAAAAGGCGACTAAGGTAAATTGACCCACCTTGTGGTATCTTGTTGAGTAGAATAGATCACCATCTTTCTTACCGAGGTGTCGTAAACTATGGCGTTAGACAGGCGGCCGGTCGTAAAATACATAGCCAAATCATATGAAAAAATGTTTATAAGATGTTGTGCCAGCCACATTTATAGTGGGATACGCACCCTTTCTGATTTCCACGCGGGCAAAGCCGCTGGCACAGCTAGTCTTTATAAAAACGGATGACGTGAGATTTTCACACCACTCTTAGATGAGATTTTACTAGACAATATTTTAAGCTCATTAATGGACGTTCCATAACGATGTGTTATTTTTACGCTATAGAAACACAAGATAATGTAATAGGTTTGTTTATAGTATCATCATACAGTTACAAACATGTTGTCACATGATTTGGCTACGTATGGACGAGTATGTATGGATGGTAAGGACGAGGGTGGTCTATTCTACTAAACCAGATACCACACGGTGGATCAACTTACCTTAGTCGCCTTTTACGACACCTCGGTAAGAAATGGGGTTGGTCTATTCTACTCAGCCGGATACCATAAGGCGAGTTGACTTACTTTAGTCGCCTTTTACGACACCTCGGTAAGAAATGAAGGTGGTCTATTCTACTCAGCCGGATACCACACGGCTAAATTTGCAACTGTTCCTAAATTTCAATAAATTTCATTACATTTCAATCGCAATTTATTGTATCTCTGGTATATAAATAAAAGAATATGTTGCAAGAAATTCAATATCCTGTAACAGATAATCCGGATGGACCAACCGACAGACAAGATGAATCGGGGATTCAATCGACTTCATCCGCATTCATCGTTTACGATATCAATAGGATTTTCCACGTAGTTAAAGTTAATCCCCTTTCAATTATTGGGATCGGATTTCTACTATTGAGCAAAAGTTTATTACCTTCTTTTAATGTAATCAAAATCTGTATTAACTTATGTTTGATATTCGAAAGATACTCGTATATTTGTAGTAACGCCGTGTGGTATCCGGCTGAATAGAATAGTACCACCCTCATTTCTTACCGAGGTGTCGTAAAAGGCGACTAAGGTAAGTCGACCCGCCGTGTGGTATCCGGCTGAGTAGAATAGTACCATCCTCATTTCTTACCGAGGTGTCGTAAAAGGCGACTAAGGTAAGTTGACCCACCGTGTGGTATCCGGTTTAGTAGAATAGACCACCCTCCTTCTTACCGAGGTGTCGTAAAATACGACTGAGGTGAGTTGACGTCAGGCAGGCGGCCGGTCGTAAAAACGCAGCCAAATCATGTTACAGTATGTTTATAACATGTTGTGCCGACCCCACTCAGAGTGGGATAAGGGCAGGAGGATATATACTCGTATATTTGTAGTAGGAAAAGACTTTTCTTTTGATTAATCTATTTGAAAATTAGAAGTATATATACAATATTATTATTAATATCTGGGTAATAGAGCCTTGCTCGGTAATTTTTAACAGAATAAAAAAAAGAAACTTCAAAAAAAAAAATAAAAGGGTAGGTGGGGCTCGTACCTAGGTATTTTAATTTTTCGCGACCACCCGTTTTCCGAATAAGCTACGCTGACTTGACAGTTAGTGGCAAAAATTCAATTCAATATAATTTTTAGTATTTTTTAATGCCCAATAACAGGGATAAAATGTTGTTTTTTAAATAAAAACTAGCTAGATCGATTTTTCTACCCCAAAACCCCTACATGTCAATTTCAGGAAAATCGTTGGAGCCATTGAAGAAATATTTAAATAGAGTTCTTAGACTAATATCTCGTGTTGATTATAAAAACTATAGTTATTTAGGCGCCACGCCGTGTAGTATCCGGCTGTAGAGTGGACCAACCTCATTTCTTACCGAGGTGTAAAAAGCAACTAAGGAAAGTCGAGCCGCTGCGGTATCCAGCCGCGCCCGCGCGTAAAAGTAGTTATTGTGAGTTAACCATAAGAGATAGGGACATGCTGTTGCGGACTTTTTTGTAGTATTTTTGTAGATCTACAATTATCTGCTACATTACTGTAGTGTATATCTGTTGGTTTACTCGGCGCACACGACTAAAGCTCCCGGCGAGTTATTTTACAACTGCGCAACCTCTTCAAAACAATTTACATAAATCGTAATATACTATTAATCTAAACCTTCCGGAGGAATTGCACTATCTTTTATTGATAACGGTCGAAAATCGGTTTAGTACATTTTGAGAAAATCGATCGAATTTGTTTTATAATAAGTATCGATTTAATTTAATATAAAGTTGCCAATGTAGAGCGCACTCTATCAAACCCTTTCTCTATTTTAAAAGGCATTCAATACATTCCTGTCAACAAAGATAACAGACATTGTATGAAATACAAGAAATACGCTTTTCATTTTCGTTACAGTGTAATCTTTTTCCCTGATAACAAGAGCTATTTTGTGTGACAGAGAAATATTTACTTACTCTTTGTCGTGACCAAATTTTATGAGTACACTCACAAAACTCCACGTAATATATGAAATAGGCACGAGTTTATTATAACATTTACGTAAGAGCCGCTTTAGTTATTTACTTGAATCCAACGAAGCGCTAAGTTAATTAGTATCATAATTTATAGGCTCACCTTTTTACATCGTAAATGTCAAATTAAAATCACACCAAGTTTAGAATATGACCTTTCAAATAGGTATAATTAAGTATTAACGAGCTTATTGACTTATCGGTCCACTCAAAATAAACTAAATGTAAAACTTAATTACTGATTCTTCCATTGTTATTAATGTTTATATTCGTCCTTGTTTCGTATAAGCAACTTTTATTAGGTGAAACTGAGTATCAAATCTAGGTAGGGTGAAGTTTTAATAACTAAACCCACTTTTTGCAATCCCTTTTCGCATATCAGGATGCATCGGAATCTCCAAGGGAATTCTCTCCAAAGTAAGGGGAAGTGAAAGCGACAGACAGACACACAATCGCATTTATAAGTATAGATTTGGAATTTTAAGTGTTCTCAAGAAATACTGTGTATTGTAAGTAATGAACTATTATATAAATATATTTATTTATATATTTAATGCGTAGATAACCTAATAACACAGATCAATAAACTAATCACATAAAACAATAAACGTTGCGAGATGTTCTGTATCTGTTCTGTGTTCTTTAGGTACCTACTATTTTATTCACACAATGAAGATTGTTCTATATTCAAATTTAAAATTGGTTTATTTAACACTAGCTTTTACGCGCGACTTCGTCCGCGTGGTACTTAGTCCTGTGATAAACATAAGTTGATTTACTCTTTAACCCTAGAAATATCTCCATTACAACCCGCATTACTTACATTTATTTTACATTGTAAGTAAAAAGTCAATTTATTTCAGTAAAAAGAAACCAAAATATATAAGAACTTTCTTATAATAACTCTTTCGGCGTAAACTATACAACGCGATATAAAACCTACTCCATTAAATTACTGATTTGACTTGACTTTGACACAGCGTGAATAAAAAAGAGACAGACTAAACGTGTGTCCATCGAAAAAAAATTGTGAATGAGTCTCTCATTTTATATGTGTGATTAGACAAAGATAAGTAAAGGTCTCTATCTTCCCTCTCTTCTTCCCTTCCTTCTGTCTCTATCTTATTTGTCGGAAATAGCACTCACAGGCTTGCCTATTTCTCTCCTAATCTATGTATAATAACTCTATGAATAAACTATTGAGGGTAAAAAAATTTTCATATACCGTAACAATTATCAGTCCAGTCCACGTTTAAGTTATGAAGACGAATATTAAAAAAAATTGTATGAATAACGCAACTATGCTAACGCGCTAAGCTGCGTAATATAACATTATTTTCCATATTGCAACACTTAAAACCGGCCAACGTTAAGGTAATAAAGACAATATTGCAATGAAATTATATAAATACGTTAATATAATATAACAATAACCTCAACTAGACTACTCAATTGACCATCAGGCTCAGTACTTCGATTGCGCAAGGGCGATACATATACACGTTTTTACTCGTTACGCGAAAAGCAAAGAAATACGGCAAGTTGAATCATGAATCAAAAATGATGAAATCTGAAATTCCCTGACATGAAAACTAGTTTTTAGTAAATTATTGTAGTTATCAGGTTTTCTACAAGATGATCCGAATTTTGTCTTGTAGTGTTATAAACAAGAAAATAAGCCCTACATTAGTTACCCTTTTTCAATGCCGTGTGATATCCGGCTGAGTAGAATAGATACCACCTTCATTTCTTCTGTCGTAAAAGGCGACTAACGTAAGTTGACCCACATTGTGGTATGTTGTTAAGTAGAATATCTATTCTACTTAACAACATACCAACATACCTCGGAAGGAAAAGGGGGAGATCTCACCCTCTTTCTTACCGAGGTATCGCAAAATATAACGTCCGACAGGCGGCCGGTCGTAAAATACGTAGCCAAATCATATGACAAAATGTTTATAAGATGTTGTGCCGACCCCACTTAGAGTGGGATAAGAACAGGAGGATGATGATAGTTACCCTGTTTCAATTATATAAGAACAAGCTGTTGCCGGGACTTTGTTCGAGTTCACTGACAGCATACTTCTTAACATATTGCGTGCCGGTACATTTTTCAGCGGAGTGGGCGTTATTTAATTAATTTAGTTAATTTAGTTACCCATATTATTTATGATTTATCTACCTACAAATATTGTTTTTGCACTAACCCGTACTAGTACTTTTATCGCGCTCAAGTATCAATCGTCAGAAAACGACCTAGTACTTTTATCGCGCTCAAGTATCAATCGTCAGAAAACGTACTAGTACTTTTATCGCGCTCAAGTATCAATCGTCAGAAAACGACCTAGTACTTTTATCGCGCTCAAGTATCAATCGTCAGAAAACGTACTAGTACTTTTATCGCGCTCAAGTATCAATCGTCAGAAAACGTCCTAGTACTTTTATCGCGCTCAAGTATCAATCGTCAGAAAACGTCCTAGTACTTTTATCGCGCTCAAGTATCAATCGTCAGAAAACGTACTTGTACTTGTACCGCGCTCAAGTATCAATCGTCAGAAAACGTACTAGTACTTGTACCGCGCTCAAGTATCAATCGTCAGAAAACGTACTAGTACTTTTATCGCGCTCAAGTATCAATCGTCAGAAAACGTACTAGTACTTTTATCGCGCTCAATTATCAATCGTCAGAAAACGTACTAGTACTTTTATCGCGCTCAAGTATCAATCGTCAGAAAACGTACTAGTACTTGTACTGCGCTCAAGTATCAATCGTCAGAAAACGTACTAGTGCGTGTCACGCATACAACGTGTTAAGATGTTTCATAAAAATTAATAATATATTATAAGCTACCCCAGAGTATCTTCTTTTATCGAATATTTGCTTATATTCGATAAAAGAAGATACTCTGCATTGAATTGATTTATGTTTAGTAAAATATTGGTTTTTAAGATGTAAGGAACCCTAAATATCGCGTACAATCAACTGAACCGTTCATATTGAGTTTTTACCGAGTGTTTGTATTCGCTTCTCTCACAGTCTGATTCGCACATCTCGGACGTGCAATGATTATGTCGGCCCACGTCGATGACTTTGTTTTGCTTGGTTACACTTTGGCGTTGCTAATACGCCGTAATGACTGTTGTTATTTGATTTCCCATTAACATTCTTATATCGAGCATGGCCTATAAGATAAATTTAATAATACGCTTCTCTGGTTATAATGATTTGTGATTTATTTCTACTGTTCATTTTTAAACACATTAAAAGTAGTACATCCGTAATAACCTAACAATGACACGAGACATTTGAGATTTATTGTTTATTGGTCACTCCCACTCACTGGCCTATAGCTTCCCTACTCTATGTATAATAACTATAATATTATTTATGGGTCAAGTAACATTTGATTTAATTATGATACAAGCTCATAAAGTTATTATATTAGAGAAGAGAGCCAGCCTAGAATGTGTCCATCGACAATAAATAGAAAGCAAATTAGACTTTTTATCTGTCTCTCTTTTTTATGTGTAATTAGACAAACATGTATACACTTTCATCTTATTATTTGTGGCATCACTCTCACTTACAAGCCTGCCTATGACTCCAATACTCTATGCATAATAATAGACAATAGATTTATGTGTCAAGTAATCAATATTTATTTACGATACAAGCTACATGTCAAGTTTGACAACGATATCAAATGATAAGCGGATATTTTTGCAGTATCGTGAAAAGTGGTATCTTGATGTCAAAAGAAAATAACGCGTGGGCAACGATCAAAAAAATGAGAGCAATTGCGATAAGATATCGTCGATGTTATCAATTCTATAAAGAAAGGTTGAAATCAGACGCCCCAGTAATTTATAGCTCATATTCAGTATTTAGAAAAAAAATTGACAACTTTCCTAGCGTAGTGCTAGTCACCTCATTTTCCTAGATTCTTAACCCTTTTAGTGGCGGGCGAAATAGAGGTGCGGGAATGCGGGAATAACCGGCCGAATTTCATAGTTTTCTAGGGTTTGGGAAAATGATCATAAAAACCAAACAAGAAACAATATTTAACTGATTCAAAGAGCTGTATACTGAGGATGAAATAGAGAACAAAACAAGGATATGTTTTTCTCTACTCATTAAAATTATATAAATAAAAGAAGCATACATGTTCAGAATATACAACGCACGGTTCGATATATCGGCTCTGACAATTGTCGCCATTGTACCAAGAGCCGATATATCGGCTCCCGACACAAAAAAAAGGTTTAAACACATCCCAATAGACTATAGGAGAAATAATGTGTAGGATCTCTAGTTATCTATACAAATCGGATAAAAATAATACATGCATAAACCTCCTGATAAAATTTTTACACACACGTAAAACAAAACAAGTGCAAACTCTATTAAATTATTGCAATCGATGCAGATTGTAAAAGTTTAATATCCTATACTACTTAATATTATATTATATGTTTTCCTATTTAATCCTAATATATATGTTATCCTACTTAATATTATTTGTTTGTGAGTATGGATGTACGTTTGTTTCTCTTTCACGGCGAATTCGCTGAACCAATATCGATGAAATTTGCCACAATTATAACACCGGAATAACATATAGACTTAAGAGATCCTATTATAGGAATAGGAATCCAGGAATAGGATGACATTGAAAAGCGCCATATATTATTGATCAATCACACGACAACAGTCCAAGCGAAAAAAGTCGCGGGTAAAAGCTAGTAAGTTGTAATCTTTTAGATTTCAAATTGTGAAAAAATAAAATGTTTTCGCTTAACTTTATCTGTAACAGATATTTTCGTGCTTACAATCGTTTCATATGTAAAAGAAACTCACCCTTGATTTCATCATCTTCCTACCCTTATCCCACTCTAAGTGGGATCGGCACAACATGTTATAAACATGCTGTCACATGATTTGGCTGCGTTTTTACGACCGGCCGCCTGCCTGACGTCAACTTCCCTCTGTCGTATTTTACGACACCTCGGTAAGAAATAGTAGTCTATTCTACTAAACCATATACCACACGGTGGGTCAACTTACCTTAGTCGCCTTTTACGACATTTCGGTAAGAAATGAGGGTGGTACTATTCTATTCAGTCGGATACCACACGGCGTAGAAACTCACTCTTGATTTATGACTAGAAAAAACATTTAAAGAATAGCAGATAGATGAATATACAATAAGTACTCCATTATTAACTACGCTCAATACATAAATCATTATTCACGACACATCCCGCTCCGGGGGCGGTACAGAAATAAATTCAAATCACACCCAAAAGGACCGGCACGTGCAACGAAATATTCGCAAACACGACTTAAAAGTGAAATGTTCATGCTCAAAGTAAATCAATTTGATTCTATAAACCTTTGTCACGCTTTATTGTAAGTTACGGTAATGCATGAAACACTTTTTTATTCTATACACGTACAAACCATAGTGTATAGTCATATTATATTTATGTTTTTGGTAGGATTGCAAGGGTGAATTAAAAACAAGCTCTATTACTATAACATAATTAAAAACCCCTGTCTATTAGCAAATCTAACTGGTACACTAACGCAAACTAATAGGTTACATATATGGGTAACTTATTAATACATATGCAAGAAATAAATATATGCAAAGAATTTCCCAATGATATGCAGGTTTCCGCATAATGCTTTCCTTCATCGAAAAGCAATAAAATTATAAATATCAATTAGCAGTATGTTAAAGAAGTCATTGGTGCCTTTCAAGGATGTATACATGCGGCCCTCTGATATCCACTTGGCTACAAGGTCTCTTATAGGAGTGACATAGGCTATTTTTCATATCCGTACCGAGGTCACACTAGAACCCGGGGTGTATAATTAAAAAAAAGTCTTATATTTGAAGCGGAAAAATCTATTTCTAACTTGTTATATACGTTTGTGCTCTTTCAACCTAAACAAAATGGAAAATAAATTTGCAATAATACGTACTTAAATGAAGTATACTCTATTCGTTCCTCTATTTTCGATATATATCATTTTAAAACGAACTTATAATACCAGTATTCAAGTCGATGTTAAAAAAAAAAACAAAATAACACTAGATACGGCAATCATCTTCGTATTTATATAAAGATATAAATACCGCGTGCATATTTAGGTTAATGCATACCATTTTAATAGCATCACAATTATAGAGCCAATTTTAGTTATCAACTCTGCCAATAAATCAGTATTCAATGATTACGAATAAAACATTTTAAATTGCAGACATGTTACATAACTGTAAAGCAATCTTGATAATTTTATTAAAGAAGTATTTAACTTTATAAAAACTGGTTCGAAACTGTAGTTTAACGTCATCATCGTTCTCTTTCCCTTATCCCACATTAAGTGAATCGGCACAAGGTTTTCACATGTAGTTAAATATTTTAGTTAGTAATTTTACGATTTTACGTCTGTCTGGAGTCAACTTGCCTTATTCGCATTTCACACCTAGGTGAGAAATGAGGGGGGTTTATTATACTCGACCGGATACCGCACGGCGAAAGAGTAAGTATATATATATAACCCAAAAACAAGGATATAATAAAACCTAGCTAGATCGATTTTCTCCCCTCAAACCCCTACATATCTATTGAATTTCAGGAAAATCGTTGGAGCCGTGATTCCGATTAACTCAAATATTAAAGATATGTTTTATTTCCCATGCTAAATATAATATTTTTAGAGATTCTAAGCAAAGATCACGTCAAGGTGTCGTGTATATATAAATTTACACTATTCATAAACGCCGTGTATGCTGAAGATACTGGTTTTTTCTAGTAAGAAGCTATTAAGTTGATTGGAAATGCACGTCAAACGGTTTAATATATGAGAAACTATATTTCAAGTAGTTAATTTTTCTTATTCGGTTATTTGCATTGTGTCATTCTTGTTATTTAACTAAAATTCTATGAATTTAAATGAAGGGGTCATGCGCTTGAAGAACGCATTAGTCAATGGAGTTTGTTCAACAACAAAAAAATTTGAACTATCTGAGTGCTATTCATAGTTAGAGCCACGTGGTATCCAGCTAAGTAGAATAGACCAGCCTCATTTCTCACCGAGGTGTCGTAAAGGCGACTAAGGTAAGTGGACCCACCGTGTTGTATCCGGCTGACTAGAATAGACCACCCTTCTTTTTTACCGGGGTGCCGTAAAAGGCGACTACGGTAAGTCGACCCGCGGTGTTGTACCCGGTTGAGTAGAATAGACGACCCTCATTTCTTACCGAGGTGTCGTAAAGGGCGACTAGGTAAGTCGACCCGCCGTGTGGTACCCGGTTGAGTAGAATAGACCACCCTCTTTCTTATCGAGGTGTCGTAAAATACAACTAAGGTAAGTTAAATAAGCAGCCAAATCATGTGACAACATGTTGTGCCGACTCCACTTGGAGTGGGATAATGGCAGGAGGATGATGACAGCTTGTTATAATAAACGGATTTTTGTCCGGTTTTATATTACATATATTACATGTTCTTTCTTCGTGCCCTTTGACAATGTTAGTGCGGTTATGACATTGAAGAATAATTCTTTCGATCACTATTTGAACTTCACTACAATAGTATCCATAGATATAACTTGATCTTAATGAGCTTAATTGAAATCGTCAATCTACGTTTAATAACCCGCTACTGGGAACTGACATTGGCCTCTATACACTGTAAGGCGAAC
This sequence comes from Morpho helenor, assembly GCA_029227775.1. Taxonomy (NCBI): domain Eukaryota; kingdom Metazoa; phylum Arthropoda; class Insecta; order Lepidoptera; family Nymphalidae; genus Morpho; species Morpho helenor. Next base: position 4,228,245 of record JARGCU010000032.1, on the reverse strand, counting down.
TAGTACACATTAGGTTCGATCGACTTAAAGGTCTACGCAATTACTAAACCGGAAACGACGTAAATATCCATACTGATATAGTAAGTGCGAAAGTCTTTTACGCTTTCACGGCTAATCCACTGGACCAATAATGATAAGCCAAATCATACGAACCCTACTCAGAGCGAGATAAGGGCACGAGAATGATGATGATATTGAAAGTATTTAAGTTAAATGCTTAAGTTTGCTCAAACGAAATCACTAGTGTATACCTTGATTGGGTTTAGTCCACTAAATTATAAATAAACAGTACGAGTTAGAAGCTATTAATTTCTTTTGGGGTATCGAATGATAGTGCTATACTTGATTCAAATTCAAAATATTCTTTATTGAAGTAAACTATTTTCAGTACTGTTGAATCAGCAAATATGTTTACAGAAGCTACTACTGATGTAGAAGGTTGATTATACCAAAAAGAACCAGTAAGACACTCTACTTTATTAAAAAAAACATGGATATATTCGTTTATCATAAAAATCTTTGAAAACTATGTAATCAGAAAGTGAGTGAATTAATTAAAATGAGGGCTTCTATATCTATACTTATTATAAAACAAACTCGCCAAAAACTGTCTGTATGTGTGTGATAGATTAATAGTATATTACCGTTTAATGTAAATTGTTTTGAAGACGTTGCGCGGTTGTAAAAAAATTCGCCTGATGGGAGCTTTACTTGTGTGCGCCGCGTAAATTAACAGAAATACACTAAAGTAATGTATTAGAGAATAGTAGATCTACAAAAATACTACGAAAAAGTCTGCAAAAGCATGTCTATATTTCTTATAGTTAATTCACAATAACTACTTTTATGTTAAAAAATTCAATTCGGGGAAAAATTAAGTGACACAGTTATTAATAAATGACTAAACCAACTCGTTCACATTTTAGTGAATAATCTTATATGTGATATTATTTTGCTACTCGAGGCACGTTTTCTTTATCAACAAGATCATTCTCTACTATGTTTTCGACTAAAACAAGTAATCCACTTAATATCGTTTTATCATTCCATATTCAAAAAGATAATCTTATCTTTATAAACAAGATTTGACGTGCTCTGTAAATGGGAAGGGTTTAATTTTATCTGTAAACAAATTCTCTTTAATCATGATGGAAAAGTGGAATATTTGAAAAGTTTTAAGTGCAGCTACTTATTAAGATCATTGTAAATTTCAACTATAAACTTTGATAATTGTTAAGTTTTTTGACGTTGTTGTTGGACCTTTTAGATATTACGTTTCCAAAGCATTTGGGCTCTACAACGGAATATAATACAAAAAGACATAGTATAATATTATAACGATTAATTTAAATTGTGTATTTAGCTCATTTTTTAAAGATAAACATTTATCTTTAAAAAATGAATACAGCTTTTTTTCTCTAATATATGTATATTAAAGCTTTTATTTATTTGGTTATTATAATTAAATATTTTACATATATTTACTAATTTAATGTAATCTAAAGGTAATCTGCACATTCCCACATTATTTTGCTATAACCCTTTGAGATCGCCTTTGTGCAGAATAAATGTTACTGTTATTTATGTTTTTGTACAATCAACTGACCTAATTGGATATCGAGCCTCCGAATATAAGGCTGTTTAAAATCTCACAACTGTTCCAAGCCAGACTCGTTCACATTTGAGAAAGAGCGAAAATGGCGTAAGAGATAGTATGGAGTATGGAAATAGTATTTGCATTACTTAAACATATCCTACAATATAAATACTCACGAATCACGTACTCTACAAATCTATGATCAGTATCTGTCAAAACTGCGACTACTAAAGGCGTAGTAAATTATTTAATCAAAGATTATTAAAATAATAATTAATAGCACAAATTACAAATTCATGTCACGGTCATTGTATGCAAAAATCCAACTTTTTTACACCGTTGTCATTTCTGTAACGCTTTAAATCGCAAGATGTGATTTTTACGCTGCATTGTCCTTTGTTGCAATCTTGGACGGCGGTTGTCTCAAGGTGCGTTCACAGCACGCAGTTTTCCTTTTGTGGCGAAGTTTCAAAGGCATTCTCTACAGTTTTGTTTTGCCGCAACAAGGCATAGAGCTCCAAAGCCGGAGCCATAACATACCTATGTGAATTTCTAATTTAAATATAAAAGCTAATTTTGAAATGTATACAACAATTTTATATGGACATGTGGAACTAATTAAAAAATTATTATGATTAAAAAACAACTCGTGCTTATGAAACAGTATAATTTATCAAGCTGCTTGCTAAATTAACAGTATTGTTGGAGGAAATGTCCAAATCCAACTCAAACACATTGTAATTCGCATATATAAAATTATTGGAGTAAGGATGAGTAGCAAACCATGAAAAATAAGTCGGATGGAATGATCGATGTTAAGAAAATATGTCACCTCTATACTCCTTTCAGTATTCGTCTAAATAGCGTAGCAAATAATTTTAGAAAAGATTTAATAACACCCTTAAAATATGTAAGCCGACACAGATTTTTTGAAGCCCTAAAAAAAGGACATCGAATAAATATCTCTTATATTTCTGATGGATAAGCAAGCGTTTTTAATCAAAGCTTCCACGTGGCCTTACTTATTCCGACTTTGTCAACAATTATCACCATATTTACACTGATACAGTCTTGCTCGAAAGTTACTGTGTCTTTTACTGAAAGCCAATCAGACCAAAAGACAAGCGAGATTAGAGTACAGTGCGCTTAGTGCGATTTTTTAACCTACTCGATTGCGTTAGCGTATCACCGATTTGTATGACGCTGCAACAGCGACATCTAGTGACCGCTTTTCCAACGCCAAACGAAATTGGCGTTACGCTCACGCGATCGAGTAGGTTCAAACAAATCGCACTAAGCACATAGTTTGTTTATGCTATTCTTTTAAAAAAAAACTGATTTGATATGCACATAGTGAACAAGTCTTTACTGGCGTAATAAGCGCACTGCGTCGTATATCACGTACATAAAAGTAAAGTCGGACCGGATTTTATCGACTCGCTTTAGCAATTTCTCTTTATAAAAGAATTTTATGCTTTAAAGTTGCACTGCAATTTTGATGGATCATCTTGAACAATGTAAAAAGTAAAGTAGAGACCTGTTACGATCCGATTACTAGGCAAATCAATTTAAATATATATCTTAAGCCTCCTGCATATTCTTTGGAATATGCTATTAATGATGTTTTCCTCCATCGAAAAGCGTATGCTTAATTTTGAATATTAATTCAACCTTCAACGCCATTCAGAAGTTTAATCCACAAAATCAACTTCGAAAGAGTCATGTGCTATCACAGTTCGGTCATATGTTAATAAATTAATACGTGAGGCTAAAATTTAGCAACGCTTTTTCAACAAATTGATATGTTTGTGAATATTGTAACATTCGGCATAATTAGAATTTACATACAGAATATATAGACATATGCATAACGATAAAATTTATGTATTACTATTTTATTATTCATACCTTAAATTTAATAAATAAAATATTCCTTACTTGTTAATGTTTGTAATATTGTTTGTAATGTTTGTAATGTTATATAATAAAATTCCACAATCTATTTTGGACTTGCCTTTACACAAGTTCAAAATAGCAATTAAAAAGACACTGATTCATAAAGCTTATTATACTGTTGAGGACTATATTGATGATAAGAAAGCTTGGTTTTAAATTGCGACCAGCTACGCACTAGATTATATTGTAAATTTTTTAATTTGTTCTTAATTAAGCCATTATTGTAAAACTCAATTTTGAAAAGAGTGACCGCCGAGTTTCTTGCTGGTTCTTCTCGGTAAGTGCACCATTCCGAACCAGTGGTAGCTTCATTGTAATTTGACGATTCGAAAGTGCTTGTAAAGGCCAATTTGAATAAAGAATTATTTGAATTTGAATTTGAATTTGTTTGTTAATATTCTGTTAGACATTGACAGATCAATGTCTAACAGAATATTGGTAATATAAGTGTCTAATATATTTATTTATTTAATTATTTATGTCTAAAAGAAACAATAAGATTGTAATAAACGGCGATATTTCTCCATTATTCTTATTCAATAAATAAAAAACAGTTTTCCCAGAGTCAACCCATTTACTCTTTCGCAACAACTCAATGAATGACACATAAAAATATGACAGCCACAATGCTTTTTCATATTAATCGCCAACTCTATGAAGGACGTCGTATTAAAAACATGTTGTAACAAGATATTTGTAATAGGATTTAAGTAAATTATACTAAATTAATAAATTATCTTTGATAAAATTTGGATAAGAGGTGTACATTAACTTCATATCTGGTGTATTTTATGGTAAACGGACGATCGCTAGTACAAACAAAACTGTTACGAGTGATTGCTTATCAAACATGCATATGTTATATTGCCATAGAACGTGACCAAATTTCCGTTTTATTTTATTTTTATAAATTTGCTATTTATATCAACCTTTGTTACGAAATTACGAATAACAACGTTATATTCATCAATTTTATAATCTTTACAAAGTCAAGAATTTATTTTCAAATTGGGTTTAGTTAGAAACAGAATTTTTGAATTTTATATTACCTTTTCTATAATATAATTCACTAATATGTATATAGAAACATGTATATATCTAAAAGAGAAGGCATATATCTAGGTCCTTTTGAGACTCAAGGTAGACCGATTTTAATGAAATTTTCAGACAATCTTAAAATAGACCCAGCGAATAATCTTGGCAAGTTTGGCTACGGATAATTTATTTTTAGACGTCAATGAAAGTTTTGTTTTAAGGGGTACTCGAAACCAGACTGAGCCACAGCAACGCGTGGTCGGACAGCTAGTAGAATTATAATAGACTACTTGAACCCTTATGGATCACTATATCACATTAAACAAAAATTACTCAAATTTTAATTAGACCAAAACCATATCAGAATTATTTATATGGGTCTTTTAAGGAAAATATGGTGCTTCTGCCCTTAAGCCTTTTAGATAGGAATATAAAAAAACAGCGTTAAACAGTTTCATTAAAGCAGTACTTCAATAGTCAGTTATTAAAGTAAATATCTGCAACTACAATTCTGCTTTGCTTAATATCCTGTTTAACAAACGTTTAACATTAGAAATCCAAGTGTTCGGTTGATTATAACTTACATCACATACGTATATCCATTTTCCATACCGATTTTATAAATGCTAATGTTTATAAAGTTTCACGGCCCGCCGTACGGTATCCGGCTGAGTAGAATAGACCACCCTCATTTCTTACCGAGGTGTCGTAAAAGGCGACTTCGATAAGTTGACATCGGGCAGGCAGCCGGTCATAAAATACCTAGCCGTATCATGTGACATGTTTATAACATGTTGTTACATGTTTATAACATGTTGTGCCGACCCCATTTAGAGTGGGATAAGGGCAGGAGGATGATGACTATTGGATAATTTGAAATACAATGGATTGCATTTCTTGTGTAAAAATTGCATATACGGAGAACCAATCATATAGACCTCAACTTCTTACTTTATAATGCGGTTTTATTCCCTTAGAACTTAGCAATTACATTAGGGTGCCTGAAGTAGGTACTGACTGAAGTACAAAGTTAGTTATTGTTAAAGATATTATAATTTTATGATGAAAACCTACGCATAACGATAAGTTATATCAAGGGAAGGCTTGGCCATTACGTCACAGCTGTATTTCATATAATAGTGTTTAATTGTACAATTTCTATGCCAAAACACTGGCTTATTCCTTGAACAGCAAAATAACGATTTGACATGTTGGTAAGTTGGTCGTTTTAAAGATGGTTACGTCTTCGAGTAGTTAATTTGAGTAATTTGAGTAATATGAGTTTTTTTTTTCTAATGAACGCAGTTAAAATTTTCTTTAGATACTTTTATTGTGGACATTTCTTCTTTAAATTAAGCGAAGAAAACAAAACTGTATTCAATCTTTTACAATCTACTCTATCTATTCTATTACTAGAAAAATAAACGAAAAACAAGATTTCTACTACTTCATTTTACTTAATACTAATATAGGCATAAGTTAACTAACCGAATCACATATAAGGAAATTTTGGACGAAAGGAGAACAATAGAAAGCATCTAATTGACATTAATCAATAGAATATTTACAATCTATGATCAAGCTCGCCAATATACTGCAAACTAACTTGGATATAAGCAAATATATATTTTCAATGAATGAGAAGATCTTAACCCAGAAGTGGGATATTGACACTGTTACATTTTTTCCTTTTTACGACGTTATCTTTACTCAACCATACGATGGAAACAACTAATTAATGTGGACCAGTTGATTACGCCGACATTATACGCCTGGAAGAGCACGTTAAACCGTCCCGGTTATTATCACGGAAATTAATCGTTAGAGTAGCTAAGGTAAAATTTATTCATTCAATTATCACACGAGATCTTTTCTTCCGAAATAAATCAGTGTCTGGAGAACAAAACCTTCGAACAAGCACGCTTCTACCTATGTCAAATGAATCTTGATCGCTGACTATGTGCCTCATAGGAAACCTTAGTTTCTCAGCGTGCAATGAAGCAAAGATAACGGTAGAAGAACAAAAAGAAACAGCTCGCCACGTTGCGAAACTGAAGTGGTAAGGGACGGTGTACATAATACAAGGAACCAATGAGCATCGATGTCGTAGGTATAGTAATGGCGACCCCACACCGTAAAATTCAGTCCTAGTTACCCATGGCGTTTGAAACAAAAAGATGTTTTAAAGTTCGAAGAAAAACTGAAATAGTTACATGGAAATCTCTTAATGGATTCTATATTCAATAGTGGACGCCCATTAGTAATAAAAAGACGAAGATAAGTATTATTAGTTAACCCTATATGGTTGTCACAACTCAAACGACGCAGTGTGGTATCCGGCTGAATAGAATAGTACCACCCTCATTTATAACCGAGGTGTCGCAAAAGGCGACTAAGTTAAGTTCACGTCAGGCAGGCGACCGGTCGTAAAATACGTAGCCAAATCATCTGACAACATGTTGTGCCGACCCCACTTAGAGTGGGATAAGGGCAGGAAAATGATGATGATTATTAGAACTCAAACGGTAATCGCTCTACCAAATATTTTTTTTAGCTCCAAAGAATCATTTTCATAAATAAAAACATCAAATGATATGACGTTATATATAGATTGGTTGACCGCGACTTTACAAGTATGGAAAAACGTTATACCTAATATATTGTTTCAAGGTTACCTCGGAATACAGAACAAAGCAGAAACCACGAATTATCGAGACATTGTAGAAACAATAGAGTTTAGCTTTAGCTAAACCAACACTTATACAAACAAAACATCTTTTACTGACGAAAGATAAAAACCTAACAATCACATTTACTTGATATTTACTTACATGAAACACATTATACTTTATGTAATATAATATACCAAGGTTACCTCAGAATGTAGAACAGTGCAGAAACCGCGAACTATCAAAACATTGTGACACAATGGATTGAAATGGCCACTTTAGCTCATATTACTATCCCACTACAAAACAAAGGCCTCCTTATTCACTAGAAATGTACACCTTTACCAAGATTCTTTGCTGGTCGGTCTACAGAAAATTATGATTTAAATAATGAAATTTTCATTTCCAAAGTTCAAACTCCAAGTTTACGCACAAGTCAATAAATCATTGCAGGTCCAAATCCAATTACAAGACTCATTAGTGCCTAATATTAAATTATTAATACTAATTAAGATATTAATAACGCACTTGAGTGAAGGAAAAATAGTGATGATTCCTACATCATCAGTTTTTTACCTCTATCCCACTCTAAGTCAGGTCGGCACAATATGTCTTCATCTACCGTTCTCCTCTATCATTCGTCAATTTGGAGCTACTCCTTTTCTATGCATATCATTTATTTAATTATATATTCATCCACATTCATATTTACTTTTGTGGTCAGTGACGATTCCTACATATCTTATTAGAATTCCCGGAATATGTATTAACTACCTACTCCCATTGCTGGAGCGATTTAGATCAATAATAATTATATTTTATAATATAGAAATAACATAATATACATATTTATTTTACACATTCTTACAGTGCAATTTCTTTAAAAAGTGGTACAGAGTTATAGCTTCACATATATCTATGTATAAAATGTATATCATCATAAATGCCACAAGAAGATATAATTAACGATCGTTATCTACAACCATGTATTATGGCAAAGTAATTATATACTTAGTATCGTATCTCGGAATACTGAAAACTAACGACTCCCCTTTACTTTCATCGTATGAGTTTTTATCTGCAGCAGATATAATATCTAACAATTAGTAAATTCATTATTCTCCTGCCCTTATCCCATTCTAAGCGGAGTCGGCATAACATTTTATAAACATGTCGTAACATGATTTGGTTCATTATTTTACAACTCGCCGCCAGTCTGACGTGAACTTACCTTAGTCGCCTTTTACAATACCGTGGAAAGAAACAAGGCTGGTTTATTCTACTTAACCGGATATCACACGGCGATCAACTCACTTTAATCGCCTTTTATGACACATCGTTAAGAAGTGAAGGTGGTCTATTCTACTCAGCGGGATATAGCACACGGCGGCCTATCAATTAGTAAAAAATAGATATTTATTAATTATTGGTTAAATAATTACAACAAAACAACTTTAATTAAAATTAAATAATAACGTAGCAGATATCTAAAGTGCTTACGGTGTATTTTAAACAACAGTGAGATCAGTTTATTTTAGCACATTTTACAACATTACTGATAATTAAAAGACACAGATAAAAAATTATTTTAATAACATATTGATAATCGTGAAGCGTATATACAAAAATAGGATTACAGATAAAAAATAATTTGCACTCTTGATAATGACTGTCAAATGTGGTTATCAAATTGAGATTGTCGATATTATTTTACTTGTTAAAACATTTAATTCTCATAACAAGCTACTGTAGCAATAATTAATACATGTGATGACAGCTATAGATTAATATTAAAGAGAAATCATTCTAAAATATATAACAGATTAAACACACGGAAGCAATATATCTTATCGCAAACTGTTGCCGATTAATACCAAGAATCCACACAACTGATATCCTATATTGTGATAAAGACGTTCCGGAAAAGAATATTATCTTACTTTGAAAACACAAAGGTAAAAGTTTCGTCTAAACAAAACACCTAATAAAACAAAATTATCAATTTTTAAGTGAAAATCAAGGACAAAAAAGGCATGCCCATATGCAGGAATATCCTATAGAAACATAAATTTGACGGCTTGACTGCTCTTAATGGCTAGATAAAATATATGGGACACTTACACGGTCGTCCATCCCCAAAGTAAGTACTTAATACTTGTGTTTATGGGTGAGAGACAACTGGCAAATATATACATATTATTTTTTTTTAAACACGCTTAAATACAACTACATATTTTATTACAAAAGATATGCCGTGTGGTATCCGGCTGAGTAGACCACCCTTAATTCTTGCCGAGGTGTCGTAAAAGGCGACTAAGGTAAGTTGATCCGCAATGTGGATTCCGACTGAGTAGAATATACCAACCACCCTCTTTATTATCAAGGTGTAGTAAAAGACTAAGGTGAGTTGACGTAAGGCGGCCGGTCGTAAAATACCTAGCCAAATCATGTGACAACATGCTGTGCGAACCCCACTTTAGAGTGGGATAAGGGCAGGAGAATGATGAAACTATGTAACAATACTACAATATCAAAGATAAAAGAAACTCTAATTGGGGCATTATACCGCATGTAGGGCGGGCAAAAATTTTAGATTACATTAAAATCTTTGTAATAAACACTTAGAACCTCTACTTATAAAGATAAACGTCATTACTGTCAATAAAAACGAATATCTATAACGGCTGCATTAAACAACAATCAAGTTCATCGACACGGGCTATTTAAAGTGCCGGGACATGTCCGTTTAAGCCATATTTAATATTCATGACCGTTAAGGTCATGCCTAGATTAAAATAACGGCACCATTTATCATTATTGCATATGATAACGCTATGTTAATAGACATATAGTTTTGGGAATTCAATAAGAAAAAACTGGAAGCTGCTTAAGCTCAAAGAAAGTTAGCGAAATGTGTATTAATATCAAGTTTTGCTCGATTAAGTTAGCTTTGCGACTTTCTCTCGATTTAACATATAGGTGTTACGTTGATTATCGATTATGACTGTATTTACAAATAATTTAATCGATATTCAGTAATGAATTTCCATTTTTGAAATCATGGACATATTATCTGGGAAGCTCTACGCGAACAGCGTAAATAAAAATGTTGAATTTCTTCTTGGTAGAGTTAACTACAGCGATATAACTTTATTGACATATAAATTTAGCATCAATATCGTGCGAATCCGATATAATGATTTTTTTAATATATGCGTTTGAGGTTAATTGACTTGAGCTTGGAACTGTTAAGGGTTTAACTTTAATATTTTATTATTATCTTTGATAGGAATAAAATTTAATTATTGTTACCTTTTAAGTGATAGTAGGGTTCGAGAATACTAGAAATCCGGCTCCTAAGCACGTACGTACACAAAGCACAACACAGTCGGTGTATAGTTTGTCGCGAAAAAGTACTAGGGTAGCAGATTCACACAAGAGTTACGCTGAGCGCACCTGTTGGCGCGGCGTGAAGAGCGTTACTGGCACGAAGCGGCATATAAGTCGCTGGTCGAACACGTCACGCAAGAGCCGGTTTTTTTATGGACAGCCGAAAGAAAAGATGCAATTGCGAATTTAAAAAAATGACCGCTGTTTATGGATAAACAAGTTTTCATACAGGAAAACTCAAAGGTATATTAATATTATTTTCGTCGTCTTTTTATATATGGAATACTATACGCTTTACCTAGACTTATAACCATTGAATACAGATACAACATAAAGATAGGGTTATGTACGTCATCCGTCTAACCCTCATTTACCTCGGGCTTTGTACGCATTATGATATTGACGCATTAATGCAAATAAATTGGTTGTGGAAAATAATTTTATTAAACGAAAAATATAATATTAAATAACGGAAATATTTAAATGAGTTAATCTTGTATGTATATAAATATATTTTCAGAATCTCGGAAACGGCTTCAACGATTTTCCTGAAATTCAGCATGTAGGGGGTTTTGGGGGAGAAAAATCGTTGTAGCTTGGTTTCATTTAAAAAAAATGTATTCACATAAACTCTATTGGACCGATTTCAAAAATTCCTTCACTATTGGAAAGCTGCATATTTACTAAGCAACTTAAGCTACATTTAAAAATTACGGCACGTAATAAAAATGAATCATCGAAATCTGTCATCGCAAGCGCTGCGGAAAATTGATGATATATTTATCAAAAATAAATCAATAGTCCGACTTAGTAGATTTTCCACTGCCATGAGAACGGTATGTACGCGGGAGAAACCGCGGTATATTACTAGTGAATTAATTGACCACTATTCGAGAGTTGCACTCTCGAAAGATCGAGATATTCCCGCTGGAATCGTTTTAAAATTATCTAATTTATAGCTAGTTAAATGCGAGATCATAAATAAGTCATGTATACCGAAAACCTTCCTTCTCAGAACCTTCTCAAAAACCTTCTCAGAATAATTAATATTTACAGAATTAGGCGTTACTCTAGGGAGGTCTATAATATCAAAGTAATGAAAATAATCATTCTTCTGCCCTTATTCCACTCTAACTGGGTCGGCACATGTTATAAACATGATTTAGCTAGGTATTTTACGATCGGCCGCCTGCCTGACGTCAACTTACCTTATTCACTTTTAATGACACCTCGGTAAGAAATGAGTCTATTCTACTCAGCCGAATCCCACGCGGTGGTTCTATTTACGTTAGTCGCTTTTTAAGACACCTTGGTAAGAAATGAGGGTGGTATATTCTACTCAGCCGGATCCCACACGGCGGGTGGATTTGCCTTAGTCACCTTTTACGACACCTCGGTAAGAAATAAGGGTGGTCTATTCTACTCAACCGGATCAAACTTAACCTATCAAATTTACATCAACCAAATCTCAATATTTATTCAATTAGTCTAGAAAACCAAAAATACCTTAATAGAGTAATTAATTCATAATGAAGCTATAAAGCTTGCATAAGACGTAGCAGATAACTTAATTTTATAATAATTACGACTACATTTTTATATATATCGTGAATGTGAAAATTCCACTATAGCATCAAGATTTTTTATTCCGTTAAAAAACAGTACTAATTAAACCTTATTGCAGTAACTTATTACTAAATCACAAAGCAAAATTGATTTTCATTTATTACTAATACATTAAAGACAGTGAAAAAGTGTGAATGAAGATGAAAAAAAAATATCTACTATAGCCCGTTTTTTCTTATTAGTCGCGGGTTCTATTCCCGTTGAGGGCCAACATTTATAAAATATAGTTTGTTGGTTCTTTCAGTCTGGGTGTATTTATATATTCAAGTATATATTTAAAATTATATAACTAATATATTTACCAGTTGTCTGTCCATAACATAAGTATCAAGTGACTTACTTTACATGTCATGACATATGCTGTCGCGGACTTTTATTTAGAACTATTAGAGGGGAACAATTTTGTAATACATGATGTTTGGATAACTTTCACCGTTTACTTAGCGCACGCAAGTAAAGCTTTAAATTTTGCTGTTTTCGTGATATTTTTTATTGCTCCTCCTCTCCTATTCATCTTAGCATGATGTAATATAGCCTTTCTTGATAAATGGACTATCTTACACTGAAATAATTTTTCATATCGATTCAATAGTTCGGGAGATTAGCGCGTTCAAACAAACAAACTCTTCAGCTTTATATATTAGTACAGATAAATATAATACGGTATGTACATTACATTTACGGCTAACCTTATTTCTTTCTTGGTTACGATTATTACATCACGATACCATAAAGTTTCAATGGCCGGATATGAAAATTTATAGAGGAACAACTTTGTTAATGTCACGTTATAGCAAGTCGATCGTCGGTGAAAGTAGGTGGTTGTGTGATGTCTGTATATTCTCTCTCATAAAAGATTAAATACTCCAATCAATTATCATATCCAACAGTTTCATTAATGGAAACACGTTCTGGCCTCCAAACTGACATATAATATTTTTTATAACTTTCTTAATAGTTGAATTAGTAAACAGTTTCTTGTCCAGTAATCAAGCAATGTCAAATTTCTTTGATTTCTAATTTTAAATTAAGCTTCTTCTTTTCTAGTTACGTTGAACAAATTTTTTCCATCAAAGACATGTAAGTATTTTTATCTACTTAATATTCCTAAGCCGCCATAGATTCTGCACAGCGACAAGGTCGGAGTACAAGTCCATCATTTTCAGTCTTTTGATTTGAAAAGATGGATTTCGTAACTTGGTAAGTACTGCTCTCATTATTAGACCAGCATAACCTTAATAAACCGAAAGGTACCGACCATACGAAATTACTTTCAATTCCAGGTAACTACACGCCTTAGCAGCCAACATAGAAAAAATTAAATAAAAGATACATGATATAGAAGAGTGAGTGACCGTACCCCATTACATTCCGTATATAATACTTTACCTTGACCGATAGACTACGTACAATTGAGAAACAGACAGAACTATAATGTTATTTTTTATCCTCTTATTTAAAAAAGCGCGGCGCACCAAGTAATTCAACGTTAGCCAGATCGAAATTAAATCATATTTATTTTTTTTCAAAAATATATATATTTTTAACTATATTTAAGAAGATTGAATTATGCCAAATTTATCTTATATTTTTAAGTGATCAGTGGATTAATTTAAAGTATCGTCGGTACCACTCTGTATAGAGAACCGAAGAACTCTCACAGTATTAAATAAATCTCTTTCCAAATATGTTATCACTAACTACTCTTTCCAAAGAAACAGGTCAATAATGACAATCTGTCTCTCAATTTCTTGAATAAGTCGTCGACGCATATATATTTTCAGTTGAGAAGGAGTAAAAACCTCGTGTCTTGAGACGCAGAAAACAGCCATACATGGTGCTGATACATAAATACTCCTCCCACTCAGGGTCGCACTCTCGCCGCCCAAAGGTGAAATATTTTACCGTCTGAAAGCTCTTACTACTCACGGTCACCAGTATTGACAGTTATAATTGCCGATCACGAATTGTCAAAACGATACTGGCTTTAGAAGCCCTACATAGTTCATACCTCCAAAAGACCTCGTGATTATGGGTCATCTATAAGTTCAACAAGTGAAATAATCGATTATTTATAATCCAATAAGGTGTTATTAGTCCTTCATATATAATTTAATTAATTATTTAATTATTAATAACATTAATTTGCACTTGACTCCAGGAAGGTTTTTTCTACTAAGCGGTAATAAATTAGACAGATGTAAGTTTACTCACACTGTCATAAACCAAACCATACCATCATCTTCCTGCCCTTATCCCACTCTAAGTGGGGTCGACACAACATGTTATAAACATGCTGTCACATGATTTGGCTGCGTTTTTACGACCGGCCGCCTGCCTGACGTCAACTTACCTCTGTCGTATTTTACGACACCTCGGTAAGAAAGAGGGTGGTTGGTCTATTCTACTAAACCGGATACCACACGGTGAGTCAACTTACCTTAGTCGCCTTTTACGACACGTCGGTAAGAAATGAGGGTGGTACTATTCTACTTAGCCAGATACCACACGGCTAGAAGGTTTTATTCTACTAAGCGTTAATAAATTAGACAGGTGTAAGTTTACTCACACAATCATAAACCAAAACTTACCATTGTCGGCTATTATAATCCATTTGAGCGAATTAAATCTAATTGGTTATTAGATTTATTACGAAACTGGGTCAATTTGAACAAACGAGTATTGCCTTGTCAATGTCATCTAAGAGATTGACTCGTTATGGGGGTATATATTATATGCTGGCGTTTCGATATCCACCTAAAATAGAATCGGGTGAAATTTTTAGGCGTTACTTTGCGGAGTCCATAATACAAAAGTAACGAGAATATTATTTTGCTATAATCCGCGATAAAAGGAAATATATGTAATACTAGATGTAGAGTGTACTATTCGTTCTCATACCTGATACATGCAGAATTTGTAAGAACTCATGCACTACCCGACACCGATGGCACAACAATACACAAGCACCGCACACATTCACCACCACAATATCAACAATTGTTTCGCCCCGTAACCGAAGCATCGTCAGGAGATAGACTCCACGACATTACTCTTTACTTTACTCCACGACTCTTTGCGATTTTGTTTTGTCTCTACATTTAGCATTACATATATTTCCTTTTATTGCGGATTATAGCAAAATAATATTCTCATTACTTTTGAAATGTTTATATCAAACTAGTTTGCATTATTTACAAATCTAATAGACTATTTCCTTAGACGCAGCATAAATAAAAATATTAACAAGTAATTAAAGTTTCCTTCTAGTTACTTTAATAGACAATTGTTTACATATTGTAATAATTCCGAATTCTTCTAGTAATTTTTGTTAATATATTTCATAATCCATCATTTCATTTGAAGTAGCAAAAGGAGGTTATGCAAAAGTGGCATAACTCAAAAAATTATGTTTAAAGATTGTGTATTTAAATTTTTCATAGTTAAGTTTACTGCATTAAAAAGCGTTAGTTTAGTGAAAACAGCGGCCTAATTTTAAATTATAAGTTGTGCCGGTATTGCTGGGAAAAAGAATGTGCATTTCAACATTTACAACTTTTTCTCGTCTAAAACATGTTTTTTTTTAGTTGTACCACTATTGCAGCCTATGACCAGTAAGTATACAATATTAATAAAATGCATATCTGTAAAATTAAAGGAACAGACAGTGTCATATAAACATCATTTTATGTACAATTCTACCAGAAGATTTCGTGTAGATAGAATTTCGCAAAATAACGTTACGCGATTATATTCAAGCCTATCTTATAACAGGATTTTAAATTATGATAATATAACATTCCATTCTTAGCCTTAGTATAATCTTATGTAAATTTAAACAGATGCTAATACCTGTGCGACTTCCTGTGGTCAACAGAAAGTAAATACGACCCGATCAAAAGGTTAGTATTTAATGGATACTTAAGTTATTTAAAAATTTTGATTACGATTTTTTATGAACTTTCTCATTTTTAATCTATAATGTAATAGATTTATATTATACTAGCAATCGCCAGCTGCTCCGCCCGCGTGGAAAGATTAAAACCGTAATACAGTATTTTGATAATCATAAAAATAAACTGGGTTAACCTTAAAAGCTAGACAGATGCTGTAGGGAAGTTTTATTTAGAGCTTTTAGAGGGGAAACATTTTGTAGTACATGATTTTTGAATAACAGTCACCGTTTACTCAGCGCACGCAAGGAAAGCTTTAAATTTTTCCGTTTAAGTACTATTTTTATTGCTGCTCCTCTCCTATTCGTCTTAGCGTGATGTTATATAGCCTTCCTCGATAAATGGACTATCTTATATTCAAAGAATTTTTCTAATCGGTCCAGTAGTTACTGAAATTAGCGCGTTCAAACGATCAAACAAACAAACTCTTCAGCTTTATATATTTGTATAGATAAATAAGCGTGTGACGATATTCGTTTAAGCTACTATTTTTATGTACGTGAAAACACATGATTTTTTATGTAATTTGGTCGATATGTTCTTTGGTCTGGCTTAACATTCACAATATAATATTTTTTAAACATGTTGTTAGTCGATTTAGCTAGTTATTTTACAAACCGGCCGCCTGGCTGACGTCAACTTACCTTTGTCGCCTTTTACAAAACCTCGTTAAGAAATAAGGTCAAAAGGGTCTATTCCACTAAGCTACATGCCACACCGCGGGTCAACTTACCTTAGTCGCCTTTTACGACACCTCGGTTAGGAATGAGGGTGGTCTAGTCTACTTAGCCAGACACCACACGACGGGTCAACTTGCCTAAGTCGCCTTTTACGACACCTCGGTAAGGAATTAGGGCGGTCTATATTAACCGGATACAACACGGCAGTCATTCAACCTTCTATATATGTATTACTTGCTTTATATTATAACACGCACGTCATAAAAAAGGTAGACTGACATATTCACATACATGATGGATTACTCGTGAAGCATAACTGCGAAGGGGTGCCTCAACGCGGTATAAAGTCAAGTTATTTATAAACCGCAGTCATGCAATTTCCCTTGATGTTCTATACGCAAGTCGTGAACCATAATTTGCACCTAACGTTTTAGTAACTAACAATCAACGTCTAGCATCCATACAAATGCACGTAATTTAAGATTTACACTATCTTCACACTCATTGATAGAATACGCAATGAGTATATTAGGGGATGTCTGAAAGTTGCGCCCATTACAGAAAAGATGAGAAGTGCGAGACTAAGTTGGTATGGTCATGTAATGAGGAGGGATGAAAATCATGTGACCAAAAGAGTTTTAAATATGAATGTGGATGGATGTATGGCTAGGGGGAGGCCGAAAAAAAGATGGATGGATTGTGTGAAAAATGATATGCATGTTAGAGGAGTGGCACCAGAGTTGACGAATGATTGAGGAGAATGGAAAAAGAAGACATATTGTGCCGACCCCACTTAGAGTGGGATAAGGGTAGGAGAATGATGACTATCTTCACACTCATACACACACCGACACAAGACATACATAATACACATACACGACACACACACTTTATGGACTTGGATGATGATTAATCTATAAAAAAAAAACTTCTTTTAAAAATGTTTAATTGTAAATTCTTTTAGTATCCTTATAAATACTGCAACGCCGTGTGGTATCCGGCTGAATAGAATAGTACCACCCTCCATTCTTACCGAGGTGTCGTAAAAGGCGACTAAGGTAAGTCGACCCGCCGTGTGGTATCCGGCTGAGTAGAATAGACCAAACTCATTTCTTACCGAGGTGTCGTAAAAGGCGACTAAGGTAAGTCGACCCGCCGTGTGGTATCCGGCTGAGTAGAATAGACCAACCTCATTTCTTACCGAGGTGTCGTAAAAATCGACTAAGGTAAGTTGACCCACCGTATGGTATCCGGTTTAGTAGAATAGACCACTCTCATTCTTACCAAGGTGTCGTAAAATACGACTTAGGTGAGTTGATGACAGGCAGGCGGCCGGTCGTAAAAACGCAGCCAAATCATGTAACAAAATGTTTATAACATGTTGTGCCGACCCCACTTAGAGTGGGATAAGGGCAGGAAGATGATGACTATCTTAACTTTCATACACACACATACACAACACACATACCATAACACAAATACACGACACACATGCTTTATGGATTTGGATGATGATGATTCTATAAAAAAAAACTTCTTTTAAAAATGATTTATTGTAAATTCTTTTAGTTTTAATAAGTAGGGGAAGGAACTGACTTCTGACACACGGCTAGTACTAGTTCAGAAGCCCGGGCTATATTGAATTGTATCATTTTAAATGGTTATACAATAAAGAAGTTATTTATTTATGTGAAGTGGTGATAGGAAGTTCTAATATGCAGAGATCCACACCGGAAGGATGTTAATGGAGGCTGGCTGCTGTAGTTAATGGAGTCTTTACTGATCTACATAGATGAGTTAAAGTGTTTCCTTCTAAAACAGCTCTTATGAATAAGAGTGCCTTTTGCATGTCAGTAAATATATTTAATTAAATACCCAATGATATTAAAAAGCTTCCATCAAATAATAGTTTTAAAAGTGCGCTTAAAATGTTTATAATCACTAAAAGTTACTACTCAATTAACGATTTTCTTAATAATTAGACTAGATAATTTAATTAAATATTTATAACACAACGTACTAGGAACACCTGATTCCGCACTCAAAACTAGATGGAGCCACTCGTCGTTTGCTCCGCGCTATCGAAGTGCTTTCGTAGTAATATAAGAAGTCCCCATACATTATGTTATTAGATCGACATCGCTATCAGATCCTAGGGCTCTAAAGTGCATCCTACTGGAACACTGCGCCTTAGCGCGTCTGAGACGGTGCATCCATACCTGGAATGCTGTGAGGGACCCGTCGTCTGTCCGCGATGCTTTCCGTATTCGTCATTAGCACGCATTCTCTCCCCCGACAGTACGTGCGTTGGGGTCCGTTGGGCGCCTTATATATTTAATTTAAAATATAAATTCATTATAATTACTACATAATATTGTACACCATATTGTAATGGTAGAATACATTGGTTAAATAACTACTGTTATAACATCTATAATTACTGTACTCACAATAAATATGATTTGATTTGATTTGAAAGAAGAGTACTTTAGAAAATAAAGTAGCGATAGACGTTATCGTTGTATTGTAATCCCATAGAGATTTTTGTCTAGTTGACAGTTTTGGAATCGGTCGATTTTAAAAGGCAGAGCAATAGAGCCTTCACATAACAAAGACCCGAAACGAGTTAAAATTCAGTCCATAAAATACAGAAATTGCTATGCACGGCTTAATACTTGAAGAATGAGTTGACTTAAAGGCCTTCGATATAAACTATATTTTACGCACATCATTTATTTTTTACAAGTACATATAATATGTAACAGACCTACATACATATAACATGTCCATTCTTCTGTACGGCGTTGAAGCATGGACACTCACGGAATCGATGAGCAAGAAAATAGAATCTTTAGAATTGTGGGAGGAACAGAAGAATGTTAAGGACATCCTTGAGAGATAATGTAAAAAATACGACCGTGTTAAGTCACATGAACAAATAAGCAGAAGTCCTAACATCATTCTCTTACCCTTCTCCCACTCTAAGTGGGGTCGACACAATATGTCTTCTTCTTCCAATCTCCTCTATCATTTGTCAACGCTGGTGCCACTCCTTTAACATGCATATCATTTTTCTCACAATCCATCCATCTTTTTTTCGGCCTCCCCCTAGCCATACATCCATCCATATTCATATTAAATATATAAATAAGCCAGAAGTCTATATTTAGTGAAAAAAAGAAAGCTCGAGTACTTTGACCACATCATGAGAAACGCTAAATATGAATTGCTGCGGCTTATCATACAAGGCAAAATTTAGGGAGTGTGGGCCGACGAAGGATATCTTGGTTAAAAAATCTTCGCCATTGGTTCGGCAAAAGTACTCGTTCCCTATTCAGAGCAGCAGTATCAAAAGTTAAAATTGCCTTAATCATCTCTGAACTTCGCGCGAAAGCATTTTAAGAAGAAGAATAAAATAATGGCAAAAAAGTGGGACAAAATCAATCAACGCTAATAACAAAGTAATTTGTACATGATAAATCAGCATACTCTGTCATATTTTCTATGGATCGAAGTTGACAGCTGAACAATATTTGCATAAATCTATATACATATATAAAAATGAATGTTTGTCTGTATGCCCCCTTATAGACTCCGAAACGGCTAGACCGATTTTCAGATATTCTTTACATTGACCCAGCGGATAATCCTGTATAGTTTGGTGGCGATCCGAGTATTTTTTTAAACTGTCAATGACGATATCGAAACCAGACTTAGCCACAGCAACGCGTGGTCGGACCGCTACTTTAATATAAATTAAATCTTCTAAAATACAACTGAAAAACTGACTACTTTATCAATAGTATACGACAAAGTTTTTTTTGTCATTTAAAATTTGCATTTCATCAGACACTTGATCAGATTGGATTTTTTTTAATCTTTAGTGAAATTTAAATATTTCAATTTAAAATTTCAGCAGAAATTATTATTATTAGTATGTACCAATAAATAGAAAAAAAACTTGAGATCTTTTATTTCGTGTAAGCAAATATATTTATTTTATCAAAATTAAATATTGATTATATAGTTAATTTTATATAAACGTTTTCTTTTTCTCTATACAACCCGTACTCTCTTTCTTCTTCAATTCTTGTCCTTTTCCTTCTATTACTCAAAGGTTAACTGAAAGAGATCCCTTTTAGGGATAAGTCCGCCTTTATACATGTGCTTTTTTACTTTTTCTTTCTCTTTTCTATAAAAAGAAATAAATAAAATAAATATATTAGCCTTTTGGGGCCCTTTCAGATACAAGGGAGCCTTGAGCGCGGGGCCCGTGTACCCTTATACCACTAAACCCTTATGAAATACAGAAAGTGAGAAAAAATCCCCTTCTCATTAAAAATATTAGAATGCATTATTTGTCGTTAAATAAGGTTTACTTCAACGTACAAGCAAATCTCCAATAACAGCCACTATATTGATACACGATACACGAAAAACACACGAAATTCCATTAGCCAGAGCGGAATTTGTGGAATCACACGATCGATAGAACAAGTATAGAAACATTATTGGATAGGCATTAGAGGTATTCTGTTACCTATAATGAATGGAAACATGTGTAACATTTGATTGATGCTTTTCCGTGCGGTAATTAGAGACCTCTGATTGGATTTAGTCGATACTAGCAATCGCCAGCAACTCCGCCCGCGTGGAAAGATTAAAAATCGTAATATAGTATTTTTATAACCATAGAAATGGTTAAAGTGGATTAACCTACAAAGCTAGACATATGCTGTCGCGGACTTTTATTTAGAACTTTTAGAGGTGAACAATTTTGTAATACATGATTTTTTGATAAATTTCACCGTTTAGTTAGCGCACGCAAGGAAAGCTTTATCGCAAAATTTTGTCATTGCTGCTCATTGTACATATTAGCGTGATGTTATATAGTTTATCGCCTTCCTCGATAAATGGACTATCTTACACTCAAATGTAGTAGATCCTGATATTAGAGCGTTCAAAGAAACAAACAAACTCTTCAGCTTTATATATGAGTATAGATTTTTTCTGATCGTAATTTTTCAATCTATGTACCGTATATACAACAAACAAAACGACATATCTTACATACTCGTCCAATTTTGCAATTGAATACGGCTATCTTATTCTTTCTCCTGCCCTTATCCCGCTCTAAGTAGGGTCGACACAACATGTTATAAACATGTTGTCGCATGATTTGGCTCCGTATTGTACGACCGGCCACCAGCCTGACGTCAATTTGGTGTAACCTACCAATCCGCATTGGAGCAGCGTAGTAGGTCTTAGCTCTAATCCTTCTCTCCAAAAACGGAGAGAAGAGGCCTATTCCCAGCAGTGTAAGAGTAACAGGCCGCTACTTACTTTACTTACTTACTATGTCATTCATCATCTTCCTGCGCGTATCCCACTCTAAGTGGGGTCGGCACAACATGTTATAAACATGCTGTCACATGATTTGGCTGCGTTTTTACGACCGGCCGCCTGACTGACGTCAACTTACCTCAGTCGTATTTTACGACACCTCGGTAAGAAAGAGGGTGGTTTATTCTACTCAACCGGATACCACACGGTGGATCAACTTACCTTAGTCGCCTTTTACGACACCTCGGTAAGAAATGAGGGTGATAATATTCTATTCAGCCGGATACCACACGGCGAAAAAGCTAGTATACATATATTGGATAAAATCTAAAAATTTACATTTATTATTCGGCTCCTTATGGTAATCTGTTTCAATAAGACAGGTAGAGAACCGTCAAGATTTCGGAATATTTTGATACTTCAATGTCATTATCAGGATGAAATAGAAAACTCCTTTTACAAAGTATAATCAGGCTACGGACATCTATAGCCGCTCGTTTCGCTGCCCCCGGCTTCCGTCTCCGCGGCGGCAATACAAATTGCGGCCTTGTACCCTACTTTCGTACTGCTATTACAGAAACAATACATTACTTTTACCGAGAAACAAACGCGAGAACATTTGTTTCTATTTTAATAAGCCTGTTGATATGGCGCGTCGGATGAACTTGATTTTGTGACACTGATCGAATTTAAGGAGTGTGGATGACTTAATATTTGTTTTGTATTATTACATTTCAAAACCGTAATGGCCAAACGGTTATAGTTTGACGTCCTGATAAATAACTTCGAGTTTTCTATATAAACAATTGATTTATAATTCATCATAGCTCAACGGCAAATAAAATCATTATGAAGAAACCTAGAACCTGTATATGCCTAAAGAAATTTTGGAAAATGTATAATCATCATTCATTCTCCTGCCCCCAACTCTAAGTGGCGTCGGCACACCATATTTTAAACATGTTGTCATATGATTTGCTGCATTAAGTAAATGACGACTAAGCTAAGTTGACCCACCGTATGGTATCCGGTTTAATTGAATAGACCTACTTCTTACTTACTGAGGTGTCGTAAAGAACGACTAACGTAAGTTGACGTCAGGCAGGCGGCCGGTCGTAAAAACGCAGCCAAATTATGTGACAGAATGTTTATAACATGTTGTGCAGACCCCACTTAGAGTGGGAAAAAGGCAGCAGGATGATGATAATGTAATTCTCGAGGAAGGTTTAGGTGATTAGTATGGTTAAACTCGCGCGGGGTCATGATTTCTGCGGGTAAAACTGTGGGACACACATTATGCGCGGGCGAAGCCAGCGCGGTTTTCTAGTATTAGATAAAACATATAAACTCTTACTCGAAGGCAGAAATAATTAATGGTTGCCCATGTACCTCAAAATTAAAAACCTGGCAGCAATTTGTCGCGTGCCGCCAAACCTGATTTGTCTCGCCACTCTCTCTTTCCAAGAGTGAAAACATTCGAAATTTAGATAAAACTGATGTCAATTGACGACAGCTTTTGTACAAGTTCTCATTAGAGGTTCCGGGTTCAAATGCCGATAAGGGGTTGCAGTTTATATTAAACATTTTTTTGCGTCTAATCTGTTTTGATGATTGTGGGACGAGATTGATTTATATTCATAAGTAAGGATAGGTTAATGGTATTTTATGAAAAGGATTAACTTTAGAGGCTAAGGCAACTCTAGGCAGCAATTTGCGATGCGTCTGGTAGTGCGAAACGAAATTAAAAATGATGTCTACATGATAAGCGAAAATCCATCCATGATTTGCCGTACCTTCATACATGGAATTTAGACTATTGTGAGTTGTATTCATGAGTTCATCATAAACTCATGAATAAAGGCCCCGTATGGAAGCCAGTCAGGATAATCCTATAGAATAAGACGTGAGTATAGCCGTTTTCTTAACTACATCACACATATATTACATATAATCATAATCATAATGTACCCACAAACAAATTTGGTAGGACTTTCAAACTAGCCTCGAAATGAATTTTCCGATAAATTTGCTTCAAGTTACTTGATAAGTTAAATAAGCAGATATTGTTATTACACTAATGGTGTTTTCATCGCATAATCAAAATAATTTAAGGGCATAATTCCGTTAAATCGGTATGCATATCCTTAGGAATATTATGCGAAAGTCCGTCTGCTTGTTACACGGTTAAATAGCTGAAGCAATATTGATAAAATTTGGAACGATTAAATTTTTAAAAAATTATTTAATAAAGATATATCACAAAAAAATCAGTTTTATTTATGGGATCACGGAAAAAAACGCGTTATTGAGAGTACTTTAATGTTTATGTTGGTGCGAGCGCAATCGCGGATATCAGTAGCTACACCATTTTACGGTTGTACGTTGTACATTGTACATGTTGCGTCGACAACCAATAGAGATCAACACTGTGAGACATCAAGCATAATCTAAGAAACCAAATCAAAAGTCGCGTAAATGTTTATCTCTTGATTCTTATATTCTAACAATAGCATTGCTTCACAATTACAGAGTCGGATAATTATATTAAGCATATCGTGCTAATAATAATGGCTAATAATTATGAAATTATTAACCTAAATTTAGAGCGAAGTATGTAAATAGAAATTATTTTTAACCGTTAAAAATAGGTTAATCTAATTAATCAATTGATTGTGATATACAAAAATAGATACGTGCAAATAAATTTAGATGTAATGAGCTGATAAATTTGTTTACTTCACCAATGTTAATCCTGCAAATATGTATGTTATACTGCGTCCATCATATTATCAGTCTTTTGACAGCTCACGCTCATTAAGTTTTGTATTGCTTACGTACAAATATCATACAAATAATATTTGTACTTTATGGATGGGTACCGCCCACTTAGTGATGTCACACATAATGGGTTACTACGATTATGCCACAGATTAAAAATAATCGGTAGAAATCGATGCTACGAGTATTAAAAGACATTTAATAACATTATATAAAGTTTTACTTTCTTCTTAGTTAATACATAAATACAAATAAAACAATCAGGATATTTTAATTTATTTTATTAGCCCGAGTCGTCGGAATGATAATCAACACTAGACTCCTCCGATGAGGAGTCTTCAGTAGCAGTTATTATTAGCTCTTGTGTAGATAATATATTATCAAACGCAATATCACGTTCCCAATCAGAGAATATTACTCTTTTAGTTCTTTCCACCACACTTGCCCAGTTCTCGGCCGTTTCGTGGGTGCAAGCATTTTTTAGCAATTGCAACATTTTATTCGCTGTGAATGGGGGGCTTGTATTGCATCTCGCAGCATGCCCTTTTACTTGTGCCCATATAAGTTCTATTGCGTTGTACTGGCAGTGGTATGGAGGAATCCGAAGAACAGTATGGCCATATTCTGCTGCCATTTCATTGATTACATAGCGTTTTGCTCTCTTTTTGGTTTTTAATATTTTTATTAATTCAACTTTTAACATTGAGTCGTCCACATTTTCTCCATTGTCCCGAAGCCAATTAATTATTTCATGCTTTTTATTAGCCTGTGTTGGCATTTTGTCAATTTGACGGGAGTGGTAGGGCGCATTATCAATAAAAATTATTGATGGTTCTTCCAATGAAATGAGCATTTTATTGAACCACTCTTCATACACATTTGCATTCATCTCTTCGTGGTAGTCATTTGATTTCTTCGATTTAAATGCCAACAGTGCGTCTTGTACAAATCCTTTTGCTGTACCTGCATGGCAAATGATTAGGCGCTCACCTTTTCCCATTGGTACTGAGGAAGTGGAATCAGCAGTATCATCAGTCCAGAAACGAGATAGTGTGTGGTTAGCGTTGAGCCATGTTTCATCCGTGAAAACAATATTTGCCCAATCTTGTATTTTCTTTGCCTCTCTTAAAAAATCACAACGTGCTATAGCTATATCTGTGCGTTCCATTAATAATTTTCTTTTATTTAACTTTTTATATGAAAAGCCAATTGTGTTCAAAACTTTGACCAAAGAAGATTTTTCACCATGAAATAGACCACTTCTTTTCAAAGAAACAATAAGTTTTCTCAAAGTTGGAATTTCTTTTCTCAAGTAGTAATCTAGTTTACGTAGGTTATCATTAATCGAATTACTTAGGTACGTAATTCGATTAATGATAGTAGGTACTATAATCGGAATGGTATCGCATACGAGAATCTTTAGTACATCACTATCGTCAATCTGTCAAAAGATGGTTAATATAATGGACAGTGTATAAAGTTTGTTAATCAACAATAAACAAATGAAATTGGTTTTAATTTAGCACATACCGTTTATAACCTACATTTTTTTAAATCATTGACTTGTCTACAGACGAAATCGCATGCAATAGCTTGTTGGCTTTAAATATTGCCGTATCATGTTTTTTTAATATCTGTGAAAGTTTTAATAAGTTCCTACTGATATTAGACTTAGTTATGGATCGAGTGGTTATTTACTTTATTGGAAAACCAGTGGCTGGCTATCGAGTGGTTATTTACTTTATTGGGAAACCAGTGGCTGGCTATCATCTCGTCTGATGCAAAGCGAATAATGCCTTAAGTAAACTGCACTTTATTTAAGTTATATCTGGGACCATGGAAATTTTCGTAAAAAACCAAGTAACTTAAGCATTATTCAAGGTTCAGACCCGAACACTTGAGTTCGGGTCTGAACTCTGAAACTCTGACTAAACTGAAGATACTAGGAACTCAGATGGAAAAAGATTAAACAAGAATTAAAATGTAACAACATCACAAGTCTCTATTCTGAATCTCTAAGACACCATACCGAGTTACTATTAGGTCATACATTACATAACACAGACTAAAAATAGTATAATACTCTGTGGTATTAGAGATCAAGATTTATCTCTTCCCCCTTTATGATGTAACACTTGGAAGTCTTCTAAGTGTTAGGGCCTAGACACACATTATTCTTAACTGGCAAAAAATCCTCCTGCCCTTATCCCACTCTAGGTGAGTTTGGCGCAACATGTTATAAACATCTTGTCACATGATTTGGCTACGTATTTGACGAAGGGCCACCTGCCTGACGTTAACTTAACTTAGTCATATTTTAAGACACCTTTGTAAAAAGGGTTGTCACACAGTGGGTCAACTAAGCTTATTCGCCACTTACGACACCACGGTAAGAAATGTGGGTGGTCTATTCTACTCAGCCGGATACCACATGGCGGTATAAACTTGCAATAAACTAGTACCGTCATATAAAAGCAATTAATTATTGTAAGATCATATGTTAAAATGCTGGCAACAATGCCTATTAGCATTTTCTCACTTCAACTATCCATGACTAGATTGTTAAATAAACTTTTAAATAGCTACTCCTTCATAGCATTAATAGCTATTATAGATCCATTTAAAAATTATATGGGTTTAATTCGGATTATGCATGCATAATACCCATATTAGAACAGCATTTAGCTATTAAAGCAAATCTGTCCCACAAAACTAATAAAATTAAACAAATACCAATTTCTTTTTTTACTAAATTGATAATTTAAGGGTAATAATCCTTGTAATTCTTTATTAAGAAATTTCTACAAAAATTAAGATTTGTTTAATGTGAATTGAATTCAAATATTTTATAAATTAAATATATTTCAAACATAAATATATCAGAATGATGAATTAATTTGTTGATATTCATATACCAAATCTACATATATAAAAAATTAAAAGGTACTATTTACATCAGTGATATTTAAATAGATATAAAGTAAATTATAATTTTTGCTTTCAAATCACATTATTGTATTACAAATTTTACTAGACAAAAATTAAGAAAATCTAATTAAAAATTGTCAATTTTACATGAGTTCTAAAATACTGTATAGAAATTTTATATAGAAAGAAATATTAAATAGATAAAATACTGAATAGAACAATGAAGAATAATATACATTGATATATTGTTGTATAGTAATTAACATCTAAGATACTGAGTATTGCACTGTGAAATTATAGTCATAATGAGACAGATTTTCTTTTAAGCACTTATTATATTAAATCTGATATAAGTGGGAATACAAAATAGAAGAAAATAAAAGTTATGAAAGTATCATATATTGTTTTCTTTAAAAAAAAGCATTGCTAAATTGTCAATGAAAAACATAACTTATTTTCATATGAAATAGATTAAAAATATAATAACACCTATAAATATAATCACTACAGAGTGATAACCTAAATACTAGATATGCTTGAAGTTTAAGTTGTTTGAAGTCTTAATTAAAATGAAAAAAAAAGTTGCCCAAGGTTAAAGTGAACGATAGCCAAAATACATGAACAACATAATCATATGATTCACATAACTTTTACAAAAGTATGATAACACTCATCAAGTTTATTTAGCGGAGCGAAGTAGAGCGCGAAATGTTAATAAACATATAAATGCGTACGACCTTAGCACATTATTTTGCAAATAAAATATAAAACCGTTACCTTTTTAAAAAACCGCAGGGAGATTCAAGGAACAAAGTAGACCGATGTTATGAATTCTCTACAGTAAAAAACACGCGTGTAATGTCACATAACAACGTTTATAAAACTCAAAACACTACATATATGCAACAATTATCAGTTAGACAACAAACAACCAATGATATATTTATAGTCAATTCAAAATAATAAAACTATGGGCAAATTAATTTCACAACACGTTATGCGACGCAACCATTGTCCGTTTTTCTTGCAAATTTTAGACAAGTTGGACAGATGTCAAGTTCAATTCGGTGTTGCCAATCCTTGAAGAAATTCTTGATTAATTAATAAAAAAATTGATTTGATCTTGATTCTAATCTGTTAATTTTATTTCGTTCAAGGATTAAAACTACAGAATAAACGAATTAATACTAATTTTTAAACCAGCAACATTTTAACCACGCTATCTTTTATAAAATAGTGAAATTACTAATCCCTAAACTTACAAATAGTTTGTGGTAGTCACAAGAGATGGCGCTTTAACAGAGAAATATGATTAAAAAAATGTTTCATGTAAATTTAATTAGCGCACATACTATATCTTTAAGGGTTTTGTTTTATGTTTCCGATTAAATAACTTCCATCACTATCAAATGTTATGGTTTCCAGCATAGATTTCCAGTCCGCCATATTTGTTGACTAAATAGGACAAAATAGGATAACAAAAAATGGACTATAGATATTGTTATTCCGGTTATTGTACACCGTGGTGTGGTTCTGTCTGATTTTATCTTCCTATCTCTTAATATTTTAGCGCCCGTTAGTTTTAATTTTGCGATCTATTTTAAAATATTCGTTTAATTTTAAAGAAATTTTTCCCAATTATTATCATATTTTAAGTAATTTATACTATTCTTAACAATTATAAACCTTTGTTGCAAATTGCACTATGTTTATCGGTGAAAATCCGTAGTGGTTTGAGTTTATCGCTAACAAACTGACAGATAGACGGACAAACTAAGGCGTTAGATTTGTTATATTATATGTTTTCATATAAAAATTAAGCAGTTAGCGGATGGCGGCTGCTTAAAAGCAGTTTGACTTTATTTTATTAATTAAACAACATTATTCTTTCTTGTTAATTTCAGACCGTAAATTTAAACATTCGTTCAAACGACGAATTTAAGTAAAAAAATAAATAATTACCTACATAAGTTTATTTACTCGATGATCTATTTTTATTGACTTTTATAATAGACAAAGAGTAAAGTAACAAACGACCTGTTAGTATCCCACTTTTTCCGTTTCTGAAGAGAAGGGTTGGAGATAAGACTCATCACGCTGCTCTAATCCGGGTTAGTTGATTAAACATATCCCCAGAATTATCTAGATCCATATCCATTACATTTATATCCTACCATACAACGCCATCTACATGCTACAAAAGTAGATAAATGTTTGGGTATATACGCTAGATGGCGCAGAATTCACAAGAGTCAATTTGATTGTTGGTAGATTGCGTGGAAATAGACTAGAATGGAATAAAAAAGGAAATAACAAAATAACTGAAAACATTTTTATTTTGAATCATAACTTTTTTTCATATAAATAACGCTCTTTAAAATCGTAACTGGAAGCCTCTACATAAAATTAAAAATATTATATAGTTATACAACAATATAATAAAATACAGTAGTAGTAAGTAATAGTTATGCCGCAATATAATTTTAAAAATTGTATTAGAAAAATTCTAGGAAAGACTGATTATTGAAATACATATATCAATAATATAGATTAACAGTAATATTAATGGCAATAATTTCAATAAAATTTAATAATACTAGACGCGGACTTGTTTATCAGCTAGATATATAATTATTTTTACTGTTGATTAGTACTGTTCGTGAGTTTTGATAAAATTTCTTCCCAGTACCTACATGCGCAATTATAGATCTTATATAATAAATTATGTTGTATAGACTTAAATTAAGTATTTTTAAATATGTATAATGTTTGTGGAATTATGTATTTATGTTCATTTAAATTCTTCACTTGTATGAATGCTAATGAATTATGACTTATTAATATACAGTCTGTATTTGAGTGGATTTGTAATAGATTTCATGAAATTTAATTATTCCTCATCCTTATATAATATGATATTCAGTTATCTGTGAAATGTTTACATAAATTAATTAAAGTAGCTTAGAAATAATATCGAAGTTAATATTACAAGTGGCAGGCAGAGCTCAAATTGAAGCATTCAGTTTTCACCTAAAAAAAGATATTTTCATTATTAAACACATTTCATTTATACAACGATAGTAGTGTACATAAATTCGATTTTTACAATTCATTAATTTTATGTCATCTATCATAAAATATATGTAGGTACATGTTGCATGCTTAGTATTAAAGAGACCTAACTCAAAAAGGTTTGTGGCAAATTGCAATAAAGCGTTTGGCGTACAAAACTCACAAAGTGTTAAGGAGACCCATAACTTAGAAGAACACGAAAATACTGGTTTTTTTTAACAGTTTTTAGCGTTTTTTTATAGATGGCGTTGATTTGGATTACAATGTATCTAACTCAATTAGGCCTAATTATGAATTCGGTCACTTTAATAGTAAGCGTGCGATATGTTTTATGGTACAGAATTTTTTATCTACCAGTAGACTATTGAGTGGTGGATCTTATGTTCAATCCTGCCATTCAGATAGACAGGCGCTCAGCAGTAAAATAGTATTAAGGCAGCTTTTTTTACTTTATATAGATAAAGTTTAGTCATAGAGCACCCTACGCCAGCGAGAGCTTTTAACTTCAAATCCATTTGAAATTCGTAATAATCAATTACTTAGAAATAAACCATCTATTTATAAGCAATAATATCGTATCAATCTATCGAACTAATTAATCTACAGTGTATAGCTCCCAGCAAAGTTTTAAAGTTTCGATCAGGCATGGCAAACGGTTGTTGGCCTTTTGCGTAGGTCAGAATAAACATTTGAAGATCCCGATCAACATTAAAATTCAAATTTTTCGATGAAATAAGTCTTAAATGAGTTTATACAAGATTTTTTTTCGAGAAAATATCTCGAATCTAGTAAAAACATCACTTATATGTGGTATATCACATATAGTACTTATTACGAGTATTTAGGAGGACATCCCTTACCTTAAAAACTCGTTTCCCATTTATTAAAAAAATTCTCTTACAAATCGTTGCACAATGTTTCCTATCATAGTTTACTATATGTTTAAACAATCCATACATTTGAGCTGCATCCTTCGACGAAAATATCTCTAAGTAGGTAAAATCGCTAGGAATGCAACAAATGTAATGTACATATGGTTTTCTTGATAAATTCTATAAGTTTATTTTTATATCTATTATACTTTATATTTTATACATTTCTTACATAAACATGTAAAATTTAATGATAGAAACCAAAAATAAATTAAAAATGATGATAGTTTATTATTTTGTATTGTAAATTGTAAAGTTACAAAAACAACTAACTTTATTCAAAAGTTTGAAGCCAAAAGGTTATTTATGTAGAAAATATCTCGAATCTAGATGCTTTATTGATAATTGATTTTTAATACCTCTTTTTTTTTAATATTAAAATTTCAATAGTGACTCCATTAATTTATTACTGAGATTGGAAAAGGCCCGTGTGATACATATTGTTAGCAATGCCTGATCTACGCATTTATCCCCCAATTAGCACAAAATATACTTGCATAATAAAATAAATTTTAATTCTATATACACATACAGTAAATAATAAAAATACTAATAAAAAAAACTAAACATTTTGACCGCTTAAAAAATTAGCTCTAATATAAATAAGCATAAAATATTTAAATTTTAAAAGCACACAGTGTTAACATATATTTCTTACGTGTAGATAAAATCTTAAAACGTAACAATGATACAAAACACATGCAGATTTCGTTATTCATTATATCATGCAAGTTGCCGAATACTGTTTTATTAGTTTCGGATTCACATTATAATTTGGCACACCTTTTAATTCTTTTTAAATTGATAAATCATAAAACACAGACACAAATATAACATCACAGCTCAAATATCGGTTCAGTTCTAATTACATTCCACAATTAAAAGAAATAAGAAATGTAAACATTCACCAAACAATCAAGACTTTAAAATATGGATTGGAATTCTATACTAAATTTATCATATGTGCCATAATCTAATTAAAATTAGTTCATACAAGATCATAATGATATAAATTATATTATATATACTAAGTTTATAAGTATTTTACACATCAAATCACAAGCATAGCGATGATTGTAATCATTGCCAACAGCAAGCCGAGCAGGGTCAACCAATCCAAATCTGCCAGGTGCTGCGAGAACATTAAGGTGTAGGAACAAGCTAACATCAACGTGCCAGAGTCGTGCCAATTGCGCTTTGACTTCGTATTATCGCCTGCCGAAATAATAAAAATAACGCAAACAATAAACATAAATTTCATCCAAATAAATAAAAAACAGCTTAAGGGTTAACAAACAATGAATCAAACACAAATAGCAGGATGCAAATGATCAAAGTGAAATCCACACACCGTGCATGATAGTAAGCCACATACCTTTGTTTTCGTTTTGTGAAACATTATTTTGCCTTTTGGCTCTCCAAGGGACTACACTACTAGGCAGTGAAGCATTTTGACTAGTACCTTCATCAACTGATAGCCTTCTTAAGTGTTGTGTCATAGTTTTTACTAGTTTCGGAGAATGTAAATCATTTCGTTCCTCGTTTTTATCATTGTTTTCATGTTGGTGAGTTGGTGTCACTTTCGTTATATTATCAAGTTTAAATATTGTAGCAAGTTCTTCGGATGAATTGTATTCAGTTGAATCGGCTGCATCTTTTTTATTTTCTAGATCAGATTCATAAACACAGTGATTTACAGATGCTCTATTTACAGAGCCGTTTTGTACTTTGTTTAATTTTTCACAGGCTTTTTCAGCGCTACTTGAATTTTCTTTTTTCGGTGATTTCGACGTAAAAAGTTTTTCATTTACCTCTGTAATTCCAGCTATTAAATCAGAAATTCCATCTTTTAATTCTTTAAATGCTCTTATTTCGTTTAGCTCTTTTAAATTATCATCAGTGTTTAAAAAAGGATTTAGAGGATTAAATCTTGGTGGTGGTACTGGTTCCATTTCAACATTTAATGCTACCTTTTCAGTGTCATTTTGTAATCTTAATGGTTTGACATTAGGTATTAAATTTTTATTTTCACTAAGTAAAATAGTTGTTTCGTTTTCTTTTGACAATTCCTTCGGCTCATCTCTTTCATCGCAAACTTTTAAAATTTCGGCTTTATGTTTCGTTTCCAAGTCTTTTTCGAAGCTATATTTCAACTGATCCTCAACTTTATGCAGTTGATCAGATATTTTTAATAAACTCTCTTCTGTATTTTTCCCTTTAGAATCATCTTTCGAATTGTCTGCAGATTTATTGACTATATAATTGTTTTGCACTATAATATTTTCATTATCTTCATTAATTTCAGATACAGTATTTTCGTACCTTTTATTAGTTAATTCGTTCATGAAATTCATTCTACTGTCTGATATTCTTGCTTGAACATCCGATATCTCGTTTTTATTTCGATTTTTGTCTAATTCTGCTAAAGCTACACCTAGTTTGTTACTAGTATCCATAGCTTCTTGTGCAAGCATACTAAGAACCTGTTGAAATTCATCTTTGGATGATCGTTTAGAAGCTTGAGGTGATCGAGATGATGGAGATGAACTTTTGGACTTATCACATGATAGCGGTTTAGCAGGACAAACATCATCATTATGAATAAATGAATCATCTTTTGCAAAATGATGTGAAGGTGTAAGGGTGCTATTGACAAATAAGTTAACAGTATTGTGTCTTTGTTTTACCTTATTTCGGGGATAGTAGTCCTTTTGATTGTCATTTTTCTCAAAAGTTTCCCGAAGCCTTCTCATCACATCGCTGTTACTGTGGGTTTTTTGTAACGCCGACTGTTTACTCATATTTAAAGCATCATCTATTTCCTTCTGTATCATCGAAAATATGTTGGCAGAAAGAGATCGAACAGCCCGTTTCTTTTTAACACTTGCTGTAGAATCTTTATAAAATGGAAATTCTGTATAACCATTATTATTTACGTAGGTATTTTCACCATCAAAAAGTGACGAATGTCTGTTATCTTTTCTCAGATTCCTATAAGCTAAATCATCCGCTACTATATCTGGAGATCTTTTTGGAATAAACCGAGATCTTCCTTTATTTTCTGGTGTTGCATGTAAGTAATCACTTTGTGGTGCTGGCGATATAGGACCAACAGGTATACCAAACGGTGGTTGTGGATCGACAGTTTTCAGTCTATTATTAGTTTGTTTTATATTTCTGTAAACAACATCATCATAAATGATATCAGGCTCATTACGCTCAGATTGCCTATCATCGTCTGATGCATAGGGAACGTAAACAGGTGATGCTAGCATATAGCTAATTTGTGCCTGTGTTTCTTTGAGTTTTGGTTTATCTTTTCCAGAAAAAGAGTTCATTCTTCGAAAAGCCATATCGTCTTGTAATTTATCTGGTAAAGTTGACCTTCTTGATACACGTCGTAAAGGTGTCGAGGGTTGACTGCGTAACTGAATATCATCATCATTTCCATTCCAGTCATTATACTGATCATTGAATTTTGGAGTCATTAATTCTCTACGCTCTGCTCTATCTAAAAGATCTTCATCGCCCAAACCTAAACTGTTATATATCGCTTCCAATTCGTTTAATGCATCATCTAAATTAGTAGATTTTCGCCTTTCCGTACATTTTTCATCATCAGATGCTAAATTAGAATTTGAAAGATACGTATCAGATTTATGTCTAATATGAGTTTTAGTAGGTGATTCTGTGGATTTTGGTTCCACAGTAATAGAGCGTTTATATTCTGTTGTCGCCTTCCAAATTTTAGCGCCATCAATAGTATCAATGGACTTAACCTTATTAGTTTTGTTGGGAAATTCTATACAATCTTCATTTCTAATCCATGTAGGTTTTCCAAATTCTGTTAGTGGTCTATGTGTAAATTCACTTTTACTTCTGGAGTGCGCGAAAATATTTTGTTTCTTTTTTTGTTTTTCGGCTTCATCCATTTTCTTCCAAAAGTCTGACGCATTTCGTGGTCTTTGATAACCTTTATTAGATATGTCTGAAGAAACTTGGGAATCACTTAGATATTGATTTGGATATCCATTTTGACTAGGTTTTATGCTTATAGGTCTTCGAGATCTCGGGTTCTCGTCAGCATAGTATAGATAATCTTGTTTTAATTGGACTGGTTCTGGTTTAATGATATTACCTTGATCTAACGTTTTTCTCCAAGGAGTATTATGAAGAAAAAGACCATAATGGTTAGGCTCTGCTGAAACAGACGCTGGCCTTCGCGGTTGCTCACTTCTTTTTGTGTAGTTTTGAAGATATTCATTATTTTGAATAGCAATATGGTCTTCGGAATTCGATAGTGGTCTGCGCAGCCCATTTAATCCATAATTTATGAATCTTTCTTGGCTCCTTCTCATTATTCTTTCAAAATCATTGTTAGGTACACCAAACTTAATGTTTTGATCTGTTTTTATTCTATCTGCTGGCATAGGTGTTTTTTCATAATGCATTGATATTGGAGTGACCACTTTTCGATGCATGTCACGAGGAGGCGGCACGGGTGGTGCTTTTTCCTCCTTCTTTACATTTGTCACATTTCCTAGAGGAAATTTTACACATATGACACTATCAGGATTCTCGTACTGACTTGAAACGCTTCCTTCTCTATTATTATTTATATTTAACGAACCGCGATTACCATTAGTACTGGGATATTGAAAAGCATAGTTTACGCGTTCATTATTAACTTTTGCATTGAAATTAATTGAAGATGGGTAACTCTGAGTAGATGGGAATGACGATATAGATTCTGATTTCATTGGTCGTCTACTATTTATGTCAATCATGTTTATTATTTGGTCTGAGACTACGTTCTTTGTTGTTTCACGTTTGCATGTTCCGTAGCCACTGCTTTGACTAGTTGGTGTCCTCGTTAACATTTCAACTTCAACCTTTGTGTAACCCTGTTGCAGTAATTCAGCTTCTTTATTGAGTTGGTTTTCTTCATCACGTGATAACCTTTTAATATATCTTTCATTTCGTGCACCTCTTGATTTTTTATTAAGTGAACTGTCTCGAGACCTCATTAACGAGTCATCACTTCGAAATCGAATCATAGAAGAAGAGTTTGATGAAGATTTCAAAGACTCGTCTTCGCTGCTGGATTCACCTTTCATACTATTTCTTAACGCTTCAACCCGGGCCTTTAATCTACTTTTTCTTTTTTTACGAGAAGGTGTTTCCAGAACACTTTTGCGCAACGTATTTTCATCTCTTACTTGAATAGTCTCTTTTGGAGGTCCATAAAGGTCTTGATTATTGGTTTTATAGTTGATAAAACCAGCCGAGGGATCTGATAGGACACCATCGTCATTTAAGTCTCGTAAATTTGGATTAGCTAAACTTTGGGCTCGCCTGGTATCTCTGATCACTATGTGATCAAAGTTATTAATAGCAGGACCTCGTTTTTTCTTTTTGCTTTTCTTTTTTGATGGCGAGCGGTTATTACTTCCATCTTCACTTTGTGAAGACGTACCACTATCGTCTTCTTTCTTTTTTCTCCTAAAAAGTTTTCCAATGGACCATTTCTTATCCTTTTTTGAACGTTCGACTTCTATTTCTGGTTGGACCGGTCTCTCAGTGTGACGCTGGACGGAACCATATTCTTCGGTATACGGCCGATATGATGAATTATTGCTAGTAATATCTCGATGGGGAGCAGGCGGCGA
Source organism: Morpho helenor (assembly GCA_029227775.1). Taxonomy (NCBI): domain Eukaryota; kingdom Metazoa; phylum Arthropoda; class Insecta; order Lepidoptera; family Nymphalidae; genus Morpho; species Morpho helenor. The sequence continues at coordinate 4,190,617 of JARGCU010000032.1, read as the reverse complement.
ATTTACAGCCTGAAAAGAGAAATGAAAAAAATTAAATATAGTTTAAAAAAAATTAATAGTGACAAGAAGAAGAGCTTAATCATATAAGTACTAGATATTTAAGACAAGGGACTGATTTGCTCATTGAATTTATACAACTTGTATCTGTGTTTTCTTAGTACACTAAAACTATTGTTATATTTCATCTTTCCTGTGACTACTAGATTAACGACGGAAGACAGAAGGTTGGCGACGTTTCAACGTTAAGCAATTCTTATGATATGTTTTATTTTATTTTATTATATGTTATATTCTCTGAACCTGTTTTGTATCACATCAGGGAAGTAATTATGTATTAGTTTATTATGTGATAACAAGGTTGAAGGTTCAAAAACGTGTTGCTTGATATATGTGTAAATTTATTTCGTATTTCTTCATTTTGCTTTGATTTTTTATGTTTAGAATAATAGATTCAGATATTACAAATAGAAACAGTTACTCCTATTAAAAATTGATTGAAATATTATGATATGTATATATCTTTTAAGAAATTAACAAAGATATTGTATTTGGCGTCATTAATAGTATTATTTTATTATCCTAGTTACTTTCGAATATATCTGTTATTGTTGACGAATGTAGAGACCTTGTGAATTCTTTATGGTCAAAAGGGCATGGATCAATAAGTTTCGATAAAAACTTATGTGTCTAATTGATATATACAATTATTTCATCGTGGTTTTTTGACGAAGGGAAATACGTAAGATTATTTGATTACCAAATTTTATTATTTATATCTCTGGATTATTCTTGGGATAGGTATGTGTTTTTTTGACAATTATCTTAGGCTACAGGCAACTGATATATATATTCATATATAATTTTAAATATATATTTATACTTATACACACCCAGACTCGGAAAAAACTAACAATTTTTTTTATAGGAAATGTTGGCCCTCGGTGGGAATCAAACCCGCGAACCATGGAGCTGAAGGCAGGTTCAGTGCCAGTAAATGTGTAATCTACTAGTACGCAGCAAGGTGCTGGGGTTAGATCCCAATATTCTCTCCAAAAAAAAGGGAAAAGGCCTATACCCAGAAGTGGGATAATAACAAACCGCTACTTTAGTATGATTTACTAGACCACTACACTGTTATTCCAAATGATATTAAATTCATCATCATCTTCCTGCCCTTATCCCATTCTAAGTGGGGTCGACACAACATGTTATAAACATGTTGTCACATAATTTAGCTACGTACCTAATTTACGGCCGCCTGCCTGACGTCAACTTATCTTAGTCCTATTTTACAACACCTCGATAAGAAAGAGGATGATTTATTCTACTCAACCGGGTATCACGCGGTGGGTCAACTTACCTTAGTCGCCTTTTACATCTCGGTAAGAAATAATATTAAATTATTATGTTTAAATTACTACAGAAGATTTAGTTTCATGTTAATTAAGGACAAGACTAAACGTGAGTTACAAAAGTAATTGATGACACTCTCATTAATTTCCATCAAATCTTTTCGATGATTTCGACCTGAATATTGTAACCTAGATCTTAGTCTTACAGCGTTTTAATTATCAATTACGAAGAATAATATATGTATGTGTAGAAAGTTGTGTTAGTATTTGCGGTTTCATTTCATTCCATTGTTGTGAATTTTGATTTGGGACCATCCTATCTAACTGCGCACGAGTACAGAGAAAATATGGCCCGTTATAATAATTTTTAATTTTAAACTATCGTGAGTAGTATTCATAGTGAATGTATGTATGTGAGTATAGCCGATTCTATACATTAACCATTAAAATAATTTTAAACTTTAAAAGATACATCATCATCCTGCGCTTATCCCACTCCAAGTGGGGTCGGCATAAGATATTATAAATATGTTGTCACATGATTTAGGTACGTATTTTACGATCAGGTCGCCTGCCTAGAATCAAATTAACTTAGTCATATTTTACGACACCTCGGTAAGAAAGAGGGTGGTCTATTCTACTCAGCCGGATACCACACGGTGGGTTACCTTACTGATCACGTACAGACAGACTGGTTTGGGGACTTTGTTTTATAATAAGTACAGATATCGATAGATTTCGATTTTGTGCGATCTGCCCTAGCTTCCAACGAGTATAGACAATATTATGCTTTTTATAGTAATGTTTAACATGAAACGGAAATAGAAATAAATATAATGCTAGATGTAGAGCTTTCAGTTCGCAAACCTGATACATGCGGATTCGTAAAAACGTATTCACTGCAAACCTTCAAAACCACTAACACAATACACAAACACTGCAGACTAGACTCCACTACTACAAAAGAGGTTATATGCTGAATCTATCTTCTGATGATGCTTCGTTTGCGGAGGGAAACGAAGAGATTTTACCCTGGAGTCTATCTCCTGATGATGCTTCGATTGCGGAGCGAGCTTTTATAATTGCAATAAAGAATGCGTGCTTTTAAATTCAAATTCAAAATATTCTTTATCACGTAAACTTGTATGTTGATCATTCGCTTATTAAGTTGCCAGTTAAAAAAATTGTATAATTTTGAAAATAGGTTTATATCGTTTCATGGTTTTCGAACACAATCGATATTTAAATAACGATCGATATATAAAAATAAGACTTACAGGTAAAAATGACGCGAAATAGTTATTATTAGCAACGACTTCAAGCATCGCCACCTTAGTTTAATCAACACTTATTTAAAGCACGTTCACAAATACATCTACACCCACTGGCTAGCTTTTGGCACTAAACTGAACGAATATTTTATCATATTTAATGTCAATAATTCTTAACTCCATCCGTCGTAAAAAGAACATATATTGACTACGTTCCAATATTAAATGTTAATCTTGAACACTTGTATGGTTATATCATGACGACAAATGTAAACATACGGTATTTATCATGTTATTTATCTTTGTTTTGATTTCTATTTTATCGGAATAATTTAAATTCTAATATAATAACGAAACGAAATCTATGTAACGAAATCTTTTGTTCTATTATTTGATTATCTAAAATATTTTATTTATTGTTTTCGAACATATGAATATAAAAATTAGATAATTTCAAAATAGGAATGCGCGACGCGTGCGTGTTGCTTCACGCCCAACGCGAACTTGTGATTATTTCAGGCATTATAAATAGGCCCGTTTACACTTGCGACATAATTTTAAATTTACTAACAAATATTCTGGGTATTTATAATCATAATGACGAAAAAATACTTTCAAAACATTTATAGAATTTATTTTTCTTACGAAAGTTTTAATAATCCTTTACTGCTTTTTAGATGAACGTAAAATTTGATGTAAATGTATATTGTATTTTATAAAGTAACCTTAGTTTTGGATAAGCCGTGTGGTTTCCGGGTGAGTAGAATAGACCACCTTCATTTATTACCGAGGTGTTGTAAAAGGCGACTCAGATAAGTTGACCCACCGTGCGGTATCCGGCTGAGTAGAATAGAGTAACCTCATTTTTTACTAAGTTGCCGTAAAGTCGACTAAGGAAAGTTAACGTTACGCAGGGGGCCGGTCGTAAAACACCTTTCCAAATCATATTACAACATGTTTAAAACATGTTATACCGACCCCATTTAGAGTAGGATAAAGGCAGGAAATTGATGACATCCTTTACGCTTTTCAGTGAAGGAAAATATCGTGAGGAAACCTGCATATCTCTAGTGAAATCTGAAGATATGTGTAACTTACTAATCCGCATTGGAGCAGCGTGGTAGGTCTTAGCTTCAATCCTTCTCTCCCAAAAAGAGAAGAGGCCTATTCCCAGCAGTGGTAGAGTAATAGGCCGCTACTTTACTTATCTACTTTCTATAAAAAAAAACTTATTTTAAAAATAGTTTTATTTATTTTTCAGCCAATGCAATGCAACGGAACGCCGGGAATTTATTTGACGGACTACATTCGATTTGTTTTTTTAGCTAAAGCGAACGTTGGTCTACTAAAATAAACTGAGATTTACAGAACTACAGACCGGAGCTTAATAAAATTCCTTTTTAATTAAATAAATAGCTTATAGACGTCTTGATAGATCTTCATTGATATATTTCACTCGTCTTGTTTTATTTAATGACGCTATCCGAAGCATTTGTCTTCGGACAGAAGCAAAAAGTTTGTTTGTCGTTTGATTTTTTCATTTATTTTTCGTGTATCAAAAGGGTTTCATTTTTTTTTAATATGACTGGCCGTTCGCGTTGGTAGTGACACTGCCTTCAGCTCCAGGGGTCACGGGTTCGATTCCCGCCGAAACCTTACTATTTCTATAAAAAAATTTGGTTGTTCTTTGAGCCCGCGTGTGTCTGTGTATTTAAGTATGTTTTGAAAACTTTACACCTATATATTTACCAGTTGTCTGTCCATAACACAAATATTAAGTTACTTACTTTATAGACAAACAACCGTGTGTATAAGTTTCCCATATATTTATTTATTATTTATTTATATAAAAGATGCCCTTTACTAAAACGCAAGCAGTATAAGCGTTGTAAACCGCACCATCAAAATGCTTCTGCGCTCACTTCCACTTTAAACAACTATTATTTATAACGAGCTAATAGCATTTTGACAATTATATAAAAACCCTATGTTATTTGCACATTTATTTAATAATGTCTAAGCAGCATGCATTTCCGTGCATATATGCCTGTTTATATATAAATACTAGAAGTAGAAGAACGTGCAATGTGAATTTATATTACTACCAGGAATGTTGACCTGGTGTCCTATATGCAAATATTTTCAGTTGGGACATGCGAGGAATATGTATTAACGCCTTAACTAGTTCATGTTTAACTACAATATAACATATATATTTTCTCTTTATAAATGTTTATAGCCATTCTTGTTTTCTAATTTTTTATGTCAAGTGATCGTAATCAAGAGATTTGTTTAACTAGATTTTTACCCGTCAATATTATGTTACACGTCCGTTGGTCAAAGAGAACGAGAGAATGAGAGAATTCTATCGTTTTTCCCACGATATAGTTTTTTCCCCGTCCATGGTATGTTACACATAATATAATATGGACGGGTAAAAAACGATAATATTCTATCATTCTCTCGTTCTCTTTGACCAACGGACGTCTAACATAATATGGACGGGTAAAAAACTAGTTTAACAAATTTTTAATAACGATCACTTGCTATCACTTGCCAACTCTTTGACCAACAGATTTTTAAATAATGGTCTCTTCAAAAGGTTGTACCGCCTAAATCCCATGGTTTATGCGACATTTTAAAGTTCATCCGTCCATCTCGTTTTAATTGTTGAGTTCCCGTGTAGATTTGCCATTCCTTGGAGCTCAATACCTTGGAGCTAAACTACAAAATCTTCATTCAGAACAGAGAATCAATGTTTTGCTTGGAAATTACCAATTTTGTACTAAAAACTAGTTAATATACAAAAATTAAATAACCTATGGCCAATATCTAAAATTATTAATCGTTAGGCACTGCAATCTTTCCAAAAAAGGGATTATTATTAATAATTGCACACTTTCATGCGTTCAGACGTAATCATTAGAGCGTATGCTTTACCAAATCAAATGAATGTTAAATATCCAGACAAAGCATTCCGTATTGTCTGCTAACGAGGTGGAAATTGTCTCGGCTTTAAATACATCTGATGAGTCAAGTGCATTCCACCATCTAACATACCACTGCGTACAATTCAATCAAATCAAAACAATTTTTCATTATTCTCCTGCCTTTATCCCTCTAAGAGGGATTGGCACAACATGTTTTATACATATTGTAACATGATTTGGCTAGGTATTTTAAGACCGACCGCCTGCCTGACACACTCGTTAACACTCGTTTCATAAACTATTAAAAAATAAAATAGATGTTTTGCATTATAGACGTAACACGAGGACAAGTAAATACACATTTCGTGTTTATAACTGCACAAGTAATTGGATATGAAAGTCGCTCTTTGTGTAATACATTTTCGCTTGAAAAAGTAAAAATTAAAGTAACGGACTGTTACTATCCTACTGCTAGGCTTAGACCTTCTCTTTCCGTTTTAGGAGAGATGGATAAGAAGGGTGGGGGTCTACCATGTTGCTCCAATGCGGATTGGTAAGTTACACATATCTCCTAAATTCTCTAGGTATTTGCAGGTTTCTTCACGATGTTTTGCTTCAGAGAAAAACGTGCGATTAATTGCGGATATCATTTAGACACATAAGTAACAGAGAAACTTATTGTTGCTGCTCCGGGGTTTGAACTCGTGACCTCCTAGAAAGAGTCGCACACTCTCGCTGCTGTCACAGCTTTTTCCCTTGAGCATGAAGTTATTCAGAATATTAAGTACTTCAAACATCACAAGACTTTTGTTTAAGAGATCTGGTTACCGCGAAGTCCTCTGAGAAAAAAGAAAAAGCAAAATTACTAAGTTAATACTAAATCTCGCTTACTTAAGTAAGAAATTTTTACGAAAAAACGATGCGTACAGGGTTTTTGTTTCAAGGAACTCATAACAGAATATTATCTACAAAAAAAAGCTTCTAGTCAGCGTGTTACTCGAGTGTCAACGGGCATTGAAAGAGTTATAAAATAATATACTGCTTTGTACCTAACACGTCCTTTCTGGTTATAAAGGCTAAACCTTTTTAGTTATATTGTATCCATACTAATACATACTTAAACCATTTATAGAATTATGCCGTATGGTATCTGGCTGAGTGGAACAGACCACCCTTAGTTCTTACCGAGGTGTCGTAAAAGGGGACTAAGGTAAGTTGACTCATCGTTTGGTGTCAGGCTGAGTAGAATAGATCACCCACATTTCTTACCGAGGTTTCGTAAAAGGCGACTAAGGTAAGTTGACGTCAGGCAGGCAGGTGCTCATCAAATACGTAGCCAAATAATGTGACAACTTGATTATAACATGTTGTGCCCCGGTTCAAAAGCACTTGTTTACAAGTTTATTTGGATAAAAAAATTGAATTTGAATTTGTAGGGTGTGATAAGGACAGGGGGTGATGATAATTTATAGATTTAGGCGTTGCTGGCTGTACTATGGGGATATCCATAATACAAAAGTAAAAATAAAGTAATAATAAAATTATTTTGCTATAATCTATTATAAAGTAAATAGAAAATATATAAAATGCTATGTAGAGTTAACTATACGTTTTCATTTCACGTTACCCAATACATGCAATATTAGAATAAGTTTATTATTACTTTTGTATTATAAATACAAAAAACAAACTGTTTGTTTGTCAAGCTATAATAATTAATTGTATAAAAATAGGATAAAAAATGCATACCTCCAGCAATTGTAAAAAGGATATTATATATCCCCCTGCCCTTATCCCACTCTAAGTGGGGTCGCACAGCATGTTATAAACATGCTGTGGGGCCGGCACAACATGTTATACACATGCTGTAACATGATTTGGCTGCGTTTTTACGACCGGCCGCCTGCCTGACGTCAACTTAGCTTAGTCGTATTTTACGACACCTCGGTAAGGAGGGTGGTCTATTCTACTAAACCGGATACCACGCGGTGTGTCAACTTACCTTAGTCACCTTTTACGACACCTCGGTAAGAAATGAGGGTGGTCTATTCTAGTCAGCCGGATACCACATGGTGGGTCGACTTACCTTAGTCGCATTTTACGACACCTCGGTAAGAAATGAGGGTAAATTGTAAAAAGACTAGACACATGACACATGGCTAAATTGTAAAAAGGATATAAGTATTAAGGCTATTTTGAATCCTATTTTGAATTCAAATGAGGTTCTAAAACCCCGCTACTCACTTGAAGAACTCATTACATGGTATTACTATTTAACATTAACCTTACTGTATAAACCAAAAAATCTATTGTCCATAACAATATCGGCTGCGATATATTATTTTTAAACGAGAAGGGAACAACTTCCGTTTTCTTTGATAATCCATTCCCAAACGAGATGTCAAACGTGTTTATGATCTTTGCGCCGTGACACGACGGTTTTGGCGTGACAACTGCTCGCATCCGGTGTGGAATACGCCTTATTTATTACCATTTTACGCTTGTGCGATTGATTTCGACAATTTATCTCTTTCTTCTAAATCTTAGCTGATCTAATCTTTTAAATCTTAGCGCTTAGTAGAACTAATCTAAGTAAACTAGCAAGGGCGCTTACAGGGCACTGTGGACTAAATAAACACATGATAAACCTGAAGCTGTCAGACACAGGATCGTACAGACTCTGCCTAGAGGCGGAGGAAACACCGATGCATATCCTGTGCGATTGTTCTGCGCTGGTACTCGATACATTCGATACTCTCTCCTAGGGTCGCATAGTCTGCGCCCAAAAGAGGTGAAAGATCTCGCTACCAAAAAGATCCTGGAATTCCTGGAGATCACATGCATTGGCAGCGAACTGTAGTCAGCGGCGATTACAATAGATCAGTATTGGTCAAAGTGATACTGGGTCATCTGGCCCTGCAAAGCCACTACTCCCAGAAGAAGAAGAAGATCTCTTTCTATATATAGTTTATTTTATTTTGATATAATATTTTATTTTGTAATATATTTAAATAATGTACGCGTCCCTATTACATGTCGTGGTAACCTATAATTAAGACTACATTTAATTGTATAGTGTGTAGAGTATTTTATAGTATTATTAATGTAAGTCTTGTTGGTTATCCTAATAAATAAAAAAAAAATAGTACCTGGGTGACCGTGTCTTGCTCGGTAATTTTTAAAATGATGTAAGAAATTTTTTTAAAGAAAAATTAATAAATAACAGGGCAGGTGGGGCTTGATCCTAGGTATTTTTACCTCTCTAGACCGCCCGTTCCCCGAATGAACCACCATGACTTTACGTTTGACAGCTAAAAATTGTGATTGTATTCAACGTAAATTGCAAAAAATTTTAGAACTAAAAAACAAGGATAAAACGACATTGTTTTAAGTAAAACTTATCTAGACCGATTTTCTCTCCCCGATGCTGAATTTCAGGAAAATCGTTGGAGTCGTTTCAGAGATTCCGAAAATACATATATATACATACAAGATTAACTCATTTCAATATTAAAGATATACCAATGATATTTGCGACTTCTGTTTTGCGGCAACATATACGTTTGAGATCCTTGCCGAAAGAAAAATATGATTTTTTAATCCTTATATTTTTATGCTCTTCCGTTTTTGGAGAGAAGTATTGGAGCTAAGACCTACCACGCTGCTCCAATGCTGATTGGTAGGTTACACATATTCCTAGAATTCTAGAGACTAGAGATATGTAGATTTCTTCGCGATGTTTTCCTTCACCGAAAAGCGTGTAAACAATTGTAATTATCAATAAGACACATAAGTTTTAACTGAAAAATTCATTGCTTCCTGTTCCGGATATGTCTAAATTATAGCAAAATTGATCAATATTGCTTCACCAGATTAGCCGAGAAGTGTGTAACAGACAGATAGACAAAAGTAATATATACAGATATTTCTAATATTAGTGTAGGTAGATATGGATATATGTACGAGTATAAATATAGCATAACGTACATTTAAAAGGTTAATCCAAAAGTCAATAAGCGAAAGCTGAATTGTTCACAGCAGGGGAGTAGATAATTAGTTTTTGATTACATTACATATCTGACAAGCTAAAAATACATTAAAGATATTATCTACTTAGATTATTAAATAACTATCATAATAAATAAAAGGTAAATAGATAGGACAATCACAATAATTATCCTAAAGTATGTTACTTAATACTTGTGTTATGGGTGACAGATAATTTGTAAATATACTATTTATATAATTTTAAAGAAATACTTAAATACACCTAGACTAGAAATACCGACAATTTGTTTATAGAAAAGTCTTACTTGCAGCTTCGCTCGCGTGGAAATGAATGTCACAAAAGACACAAAAATAGTCATTGTGAATTAACCATAAGAGATAGAGACATGCTATCCTGGACTTTTTTGTAGTATTTTTGTAGATCTACAATTCTCTACTACATTATTTCAGTGTATCTCTGCTGGTTAATACGGCGCACGCGACTAAAGCTCCCAGCTGGCGAGTTTTTGTACAATTGCGCGACCTCGTTAACATAATTTCCATAAAACGATAGTGTACTATTAACCTAGACTTTCCGAAAGAATTGCACGACCGTTTCGGAAAAATCGTATAAAAATCCGTTAAGTAGATCAGAAAATAGATCACATACAGATATACAGCTTTTGCGGATTTTGTTTCATAATAAGTGTAGATGTTGATCCTAGGCGGGAATCGAAGCCCCGACCCTCGTAATTAAAGGCAGTGTCCCTACTGCGTCAACGGGTCATACAAAAATACTTTAACGTAATCTAATACGCTTATGTTCATCTGATATATTATAAAGATTGGAATTAGTGATAACCTTATTACAGATGTAGTGATAATGTGGAAATCCCTTATTTTTTGTATTTTCCTACACTTACGCGTAGATTATAGACGTCATTGATTAAAAGAGGTGTTATAATGCATTATTTAGGCGATCGCGGTTTGTCTCAATCAATCACTTGAGATATACGTATATGAAGCAAAAACTGTGCTTAGTGCGACTTTTTTAACCTACTCGCGTTAACGTAACGCCGATTTGTATGGCGCTAGAACAGTGGTCACTAGATGACGCTTTTGCACTGCTGCACTGTAGGTTAAAAAATCTCGCACTTAGCACATTGATTACATTTTTATTTACTTGTAATATATATGTAGTAAGTAAAGAAAATAACAAAGTAAGGTAACGTAACGACTTTTTATTATACTCAACAAAAGTCCTAGAATCGCTCAATGTGCCATAACAGAAGTTTATCTCTTCTTCTTTCTTATCTTGTCTTATTTTGCTTTCATCGTTACATCTATATATATATAAATTTTGTCTGTATGTCCTCTTCTCCGACTCGGAGGGACCAAATCGAATATATCTTTTTTTATATGTTCATTAATGTTAGCAGAAGGTTTGTATGAAGAAAAAAAGGAATTTTATGCTGGTATGAAGTACGCCGGTTCAGCTAGTTTTCTATAAATGACAACAATCCTTATGATGATTGATATCTAATCTACATCTTTTACTGTTATCAATTTAATTTAAATAAAGTAGAAAGAAAGAGCTACATCCTTAAAAATATACATGAAACTTTATTGCAAGATCAAGTAATATTTGTTTTGTTTTACGTAAGCAAATTTGTGTTGTACATAATACATCTATCAAATATGGTAACAAAAACATCTCAGATATACGGCGCGCATAATGACAATGGTTTGCTGACTAGGAAATGACGTTATAATGACGAATACGTAATGATGTCTCGACTGCAATACATGCAAACAAGAAGGTACTGTGAATACGAATAATACCTAAATAAAGTGCCTTAAATCTTGCTTTACTTTGGGCATGGAAACCCGCAACCTGGAGAATAAAGTTATAATGGGCAAAGAAGAAGGCAAAACGTGTCACATACATTAATTTATAAAAGAACTAGCGGCCTGCCCCTGCTTCGCACGGGTATAAAATATATATCCCATGTCAGTCAGTGTAAAAAAAATGATTAAAATCGATCGAGTAGTTTTGATTTATTCATTACTGACCGTGGCCCGCACGCGTTAAATTTGGAGAAAAACAATTTCCTTTCCCTATACCAAGAAGATTTCCTGCTATCTTTGGAATATCTAAATTCATATAGTACATATTTACTTATTTACTTTTACATTTTCCCTATGTATTTTATTTTTACAATTAATTACAGAATGTCTTTAAACAAACTCTTGAAAGAGGGACATAGCTGCTAAAGTCGAAGTGTTATAGGGCGAAGCGCGGCGTCCTCACGGCATTTTAAATCTGTAATATCTCCGAAAATGTTCACTTAAATTACATGCTATAAACGGCCATATTGATCTATATTAAATCAACTATTTATTTAAGGTACTTAATTGGATAAGGATTAATGCTGTATTGTATAAAAATTGCTTAAAAAATATGGCATTATTTTTCGCAAAAAGTAAATGACAAAAAATGCTATAGTGCGTTATCCATAAGAGATAGACATATACCATCGCGGACTTTTCTGTAGACCTTTTCAAGATGTACAAATACTTAGTACATTATTTTGATTAATCTCGTAGGGTTTAGCCTGCGTTTGCAATGTAAGCGGAAAAAAATGTAATTATTTACAGAAACCTCAAAAATTACAGTATTTCTTTACTCCGTATTGAATGTTATTGTACGTACAAACCTTCCTCTGAAATCACTCTATCTATTAAAAAAAACCGCATCAAAATCAGTTGCGTAGTTTTAAAGTTTTATGCGTACATAGGGATATAGGGACTTTGTTTTATAATATGTAGTGAAGATGTCCAAATGCAAAGAAAAGGTTGGTTGTAATGTCCGACACAAGATATTTTTACACCAAACAGTGCTATACCGCTTCTATTTAGCGATCTATAAGTTGCGGCCTATTACTCTCCCACTGCTGGGATTAGGCCTCTTCTCTCCGTTTTTGAAGAGAAGGATTGGAGCTAAGACCACGCTGCTCCAATGCGAATTGGTAGGATACACTTATCTCCAGAATTCTCTAGAGATATGCAGGTTTCCTTATACTGCGTCCATCATATTATCAGTCTTTTGACAGCTCACGCTCATTAAGTTTTGTATTGCTTACGTACAAATATCATACAAATAATATTTGTACTTTATGGATGGGTACCGCCCACTTAGTGATGTCACACATAATGGGTTACTACGATTATGCCACAGATTAAAAATAATCGGTAGAAATCGATGTTACGAGTATTAAAAGACATTTAATAACATTATATAAAGTTTTACTTTCTTCTTAGTTAATACATGAATACAAATAAAACAATCAGGATATTTTAATTTATTTTATTAGCACGAGTCGTCGGAATGATAATCAACACTAGACTCCTCCGATGAGGAGTCTTCAGTAGCAGTTATTATTAGCTCTTGTGTAGATAATATATTATCAAACGCAATATCACGTTCCCAATCAGAGAATATTACTCTTTTAGTTCTTTCCACCACACTTGCCCAGTTCTCGGCCGTTACGTGGGTGCAAGCATTTTTTAGCAATTGCAACATTTTATTCGCTGTGAATGGGGGGCTTGTATTGCATCTCGCAGCATGCCCTTTTACTTGTGCCCATATAAGTTCTATTGCGTTGTACTGGCAGTGGTATGGAGGAATCCGAAGAACAGTATGGCCATATTCTGCTGCCATTTCATTGATTACATAGCGTTTTGCTCTCTTTTTGGTTTTTAATATTTTTATTAATTCAACTTTTAACATTGAGTCGTCCACATTTTCTCCATTGTCCCGAAGCCAATTAATTATTTCATGCTTTTTATTAGCCTGTGTTGGCATTTTGTCAATTTGACGGGAGTGGTAGGGCGCATTATCAGTAAAAATTATTGATGGTTCTTCCAATGAAATGAGCATTTTTTTGAACCACTCTTCATACACATTTGCATTCATCTCTTCGTGGTAGTCATTTGATTTCTTCGATTTAAATGCCAACAGTGCGTCTTGTACAAATCCTTTTGCTGTACCTGCATGGCAAATGATTAGGCGCTCACCTTTTCCCATTGGTACTGAGGAAGTGGAATCAGCAGTATCATCAGTCCAGAAACGAGATAGTGTGTGGTTAGCGTTGAGCCATGTTTCATCCGTGAAAACAATATTTGCCCAATCTTGTATTTTCTTTGCCTCTCTTAAAAAATCACAACGTGCTATAGCTATATCTGTGCGTTCCATTAATAATTTTCTTTTATTTAACTTTTTATATGAAAAGCCAATTGTGTTCAAAACTTTGACCAAAGAAGATTTTTCACCATGAAATAGACCACTTCTTTTCAAAGAAACAATAAGTTTTCTCAAAGTTGGAATTTCTTTTCTCAAGTAGTAATCTAGTTTACGTAGGTTATCATTAATCGAATTACTTAGGTACGTAATTCGATTAATGATAGTAGGTACTATAATCGGAATGGTATCGCAATCGAGAATCTTTAGGACATCACTATCGTCAATCTGTCAAAAGATGGTTAATATAATGGACAGTGTATACGATGTTTTCCTTCACCGAAAAGCGTGTGATAAATTGGAATTATCAATTAGACACATAAATTTTAACAGAAAAACTCATTGGTGTCAACCCGGGTTTGAACCCGTGACTTTCTCGAAAGAGTCGCACAGAGTTACCGCTGGGCTACCACAGCGTACATATATGGTACGACATACATATATGCTCAGCAAACTACAAAATAGATTGGACGCTTTTACATAGAATTGGCGAAACCCAATTTTGTGAAATCCACATAAGTAAGGCGATCGTTCCAGTACTGGACTGATTTGGGTGAAAATCCCTTCAGGAGACTAACGTCTAAGGAAAGTTTATTGATTTTAAAGATATTCAGGAGATTAATCCTCAATTAAGTGAATTATATATATTGCGGGTAAAAGCTACTGTATATATATTAGCAACTTCGTTTGCATGGACGGTTTTCGTGTGATGGGTTGATATATATGTCATCCTATTCCCGGAGAATCAACCGGATTTCTATAGCCTATATGTTACCCCGGTGTATAAGGAACAATTGTGCCAAATTTCATCGATATTGGTTCAGCGAATTCGCCGTGAAAGAGTAACAAATCTACATCCATAATCACAAACTATCGCATTAATAATACTAGTAGGATAGTATGATTTCAGCAACGGTATCGCAAACGTCGTAAAGATCGCCAAAGTCACAAATACATTCGGCCAACGTCGCCAGAGCATGCGTTGCTAACACTATTTCCGTAGCCGCTATTATTTAAGGCGCATTACTCATTTTGCATGGAAATCGCCCGCCATTAACTGTACATATTCGGCAACGTGACTGGCCCTCTCGGACGTTGAATATGACTCAAATTGCGGACGACGAGGAGAATATTTGCATAATACCGTGATGGTGATAGCTTGTAATCTTTATATGAGTTGGTCTGTTCGAAGGTTGCAAGTAGCGCGTTTTTAAAGTCAATTAACGAAATGTTAGCGTACACTATATACAATAACACGATATAATAGGGATACCACAATTCCCGTTCCGAGATGCACTTCTCTTAAATGACGAACAAAGACTGACTGTAACTGAAACGTTTTATCAATAGAAAGACTCTACCGGAAACAATAACGGCACAGTGTTGCCACCATTTCAGTCAAAAAGGGCGCGATACTCTTGTTTCATGACTGTGTTGCTATAAAATACAAAGCGGAAGTCAATGGCGACAACAGAAATTGAACGAAGCGGACTCGTCGTACTCTTGCCCATATCTAACTCTAAGTGGGGTCAGCACCACATGTTGTTACATGATTTGGCTACGTAATTTACGACCGGCCGCCTTTCAGACGTCTACTTACCTTAGTCGCCTTTTACGACTCCTCGGTAAGAAAAAAAGGTGGTATATTTTACACAGCCGGATACCACACGGCAAGTCAACTTATCTAAGTCTGCTTCCACGCCATCTCGGTAAGAAATGAAGGTTGTCTATTCTACTCAGTCGGATACCACACTCCGGGTCGACTTTTTATTTATTTACTTATATGGGACACTTACACACACGGTCGTCTGTCCCCAAATTAAGTAACTTAATACTTGTGTTATGGTAGATTTAGACAGACAACTTTAGACAAAGAGTTACTTTAGATTTACAGATTACTCAATGTTTGTACCATTATTACTAACATTAGAGATCATTACATTATCATTATAAATCTATGAAAGCTTTATCGGGTTCTAGAAAGATACACTTTCATTAATGCACTTCCTCAATTATTAAGCTTCATTTTCCCCCCAACTCTACTTTTTTTTTAATTTTTTTTTAATATATGGGACACTTACACACACGGTCGTCCATCCCCAAAGTAAGTAACTTAATACTTGTGTTATGGTAGACAGACAGGTGAATATATACTTATATATTTTTTAAATACATACTTAAATACAAATATACACCCATGTAAATACAAATATACACCTCATTCAATTCTAATTATAAACATATATCGTTGAGTCGCATACATTTCCTGACTATAGTTTACTTCTTTTCCAATTATATTCTAAAAGAAGCATCATCTTCCTGCCCTTATCCCACTCTAAGTGGGGTAGGCACAACATGCTATAAACATGCTGTCACATGATTTGGCTACGTATTTTACGACCTGCCTGACGTCAACTTATCTCAGTCGTATTTTACGACACCTCTATAAGAAAGAGGGCGATCTATTTTACTTAACCGGATACCACACGGTGAGTCAACTTACCTTAGTCGCCTTTTACGACACCTCGGTAAGAAATGAGGGTGGTCTATTCTACTCAGCCGGATACCACACGGCGGGTCGACTTACCTTAGTCGCCTTATACGACACCTCGGTAAGAAAAGAGGGTGTTACTATTCTATTCAGCCGGATACCACACGGCGTTCTATTCTAAAAGAAGCGTTAGTTTTAAATAAAATCATATATTTCTATCACTAAAAATACTAAGACATTAATACAGTCAGTCATTAGACCTACATATCACGTATAGCATGCAAAATGTACGCAGTAAATTACTGACATTTTGCATTGCGGATTGCGGTAAGTTCCGTTCAAATGTCATTAATATGACACAGGGGGACCACTGGTAATCATCACGAACATTTAGAAAATATATATGGAGCCTCAGGTAATACGAGTAATATCATCAATCAGGTAATACGTTCATTAGGAAATGTGAAGCTGATATAGTTACTTAAAAAAATCCTTTTACTTTATCTCCATTATAAACTTTAAGTCCAAATGGACATGAGAATATATAAAAACTCATAGCGGAATAAGCAAGCAAGCAATATTGGTAAGTCGAAAACAACTTCTGTTAATTTACCTCGCAGTATCTAGTATTATAGTTGATTTTGATTTATTCAATTCAATGAGGAATTATATACCTAGTAAACTCGGAAATATATTAAAATAAATTGTGATCAGTGTCTTTGCAAAAGTACTATTCCAAAGTCATCTTTTACACTTGACTTTAAGGTTTTTTGCGTTGAGAAACATAACTTATTCTTGACGCAGGACGTCGTTTATTACTTGACCTACATTTGTCAGGTTTCCTCTTTTGTACACGGCTTTTTATATAGTAATAGTTTATAGCAGGTGTAAGCTAAATAAGGGCTAGGTCAATTACTCTAAGTTATTTGTCGCTTAAGTCGGCTTGCCTTGATAATATAGTTTTGTATATATATCTGCAATGACTGAGTTTGTAGTAAATTTAATCGTCTAGAAATGTCATTTAAGGTAACGTAAACAATTTATTGATAGAAAAAACAGGTTAAGTAAAAGAACCTAAATGGTAATTGCTAGATTTAAGATCTTTGGAAACCCTATAAGAGATTCATATCTATGGTTTGAAACGATAAAAAAGTATATATATATACTGGCGTGTTGCGACTTTGTTGTAATAGTTGTGTAATTCCCATAAATAATATGTATGTGAAAGACCCGTTAGTGCCGCTGATTTTGACCATGCTTTCAGCTCCAGGAGTCGCTGGTTCGATTCCAATCTAGGACCAATATTTTCTAAAAACAATTTTAAAAAAAAGTTGGTAAATCGAGTCTGGTAGTTTGAATTTAAAACTACATATATATATATATATATATATATATATATATATATATATATATATATATATATATATATATATATTACTAGTTGACTGTGACCCATAATACGCGTATTAAATTACTTTTGGGTACAGACGATGTATGTGTATTTGTCCCATATTTTTTTACGTATTTGCCTCTTAATTAATGACCAATCTATGCAGCCATTAGAAAAATTTCAAAACCAATGACTTATTAATTAATTGATTTATCGTTAAATGTTATTATTAATTAACGAATACACAAACAATTAACGTTAATTAATTGTACTCGTAAACAACAAAACACTTTCTTCGCCACCATTGTGGCTGTAGGCAATTAAGTTTTTATCATTCATTATATCATAATTTATAATGCATGTATGTAATAATTACATCAGGCGACATGCATTGTGTGTTCGTCACACGCTGAGATCTTGTTAATGATAGTACATAATATCTTGTTGCACGTCATAAGGATGTTTTGCTTTCTCATGAGATTCGTTTTCACGTAGAAGCTGATTGTGAAAGGCAATCGCAAGAACAGCATCAATAAGAATGTCATAACTAACATACTATTTTCTTCGTCAGCTTCAACCAATGGACATCCGCTGCTGGAAATGTCTCTTCATTATTTTTATTTTATTTAAACCAAAGAAACACAATTATAACAAAAAATACAAATCTAAAACCAAAGAGGTTTGTCTTGTATGTTGGTGACATAGTTAGTGCGACCGCGGCTTACTAGTAAACTTGTGTATTTGTAGGTGAATAGCACCTCAAACCAATTAAATTAAATACATTTTAACACACTGCAACAGAATAACCGGCCATACGTCATTATTGAAGTGAAGTCAGCGAGCTTGGGTTGTAGTATGCTATGCACCTACTGAGCGACTCAGGCGATAGATATCGTATAATACAGCATGGGATCTCCACAGCCCACAATCTTGTGCCGCTTGAATCCAACAGTTTAGCCATTTTTAGGTCGACGATCCATCTCGTAGGGATCTACTACCGCTGCGTTATCTGGTGTGTTCACCATTCCAACACCTTATGACCCTAACGCTCATCGTTTCTTCGAACTATTTGCCCCAACCATTTCCAATTCAGCTTTGCAACACGCTGAGCTATGTCGGTAATTTTGGTTCCTATACGGATATATAACTCCAAGTAGAGCTCGCTCCATCGCCCGCTGAGTGATTCTGAGCTTTCTTATGAGACCCTTAGTCAACGACTACGTTTCAGATCCGTAAGTCTTCACTAGCAACATGCAATGTTCGAAAACCTCGGTTATTTGTAATTAGAAAATTTTAAAAAGATATGAAATCTTCTTAAAATTTTCTAATTACAAATTCATTTTTCAAAAATTATAAATCGTCTTTTAATAACTGATGAATGTGTATTTACTGGGTAAAATATATAATGCATATAATGTAAATTAATATTGAATTTAAGAGAAATACTTGTTGGTGCCCCGGATTTGAACCCGTGACCCCTCGAAACAATCGCACGATCATAACTGATCATAACTGATATGAAAGCTTCATAGTTCTCATTACCATATAATATTTCACAACACAGCTGCGTAAGCTGAGGTACAGTTCCTCAAAAGTAAGTTAACGTCATATTTTTTGATTAAGCCATAGTGATAAGATTGCTTTAACCAACCTGCACTAAAACCAAATGTTATCTTGTAATTATTTTACTCTTTTCATGCTGTAGTAGTATCGAGCTTGGATTCATCATAGGATTTCTTTGGATACAAAGATTTAGTCCCAGTGCCGTCATTCTAACATCTGGTATTAAATAAAAGAATTAAAACAATCGTACTATGCTTATTCTCAGCAATTTAATAATAATTAATTATGTTAAGCACATAACCACGTGCAAGGAATGATGTCAGAGAACGGATATGACGCCTTTTCCCGTGCGATCATACGGAGCTAAGCAAATAAAATAGTACACTTCCCTTATAATTAGATTTACCAATACTTAAAACTCCAAATCGGGACTGGAGTGGGGGTAAGGCACAAAAAAATATATATTTACTTTCTATTTAGGAATATATATCTAAAATCGATAAGAAACTAAATAACTCAACTATAGTCGAGTTATTTAGTTTCTAATCAATTTAATTTTAATTTCCTTATTTTTTATTATTAAGACACCTCAAATAAACGAACGTAATCACCAGTCTTCTGCCCTTATCCCACTTTAAGTGGGTTCGGCAAAACATGATTTAACTACGTTATTACACGTTTTAGCCAGGTATTTTACGACCGTTTTGCCGTGTCTAGGTATTTTACGACCCCAGTTAGAGTGGGATATGGGCAGGCGGATGATGATACTTGAAATAGATATTTACGGATTGCGTAAGCAGTATTTTATTAATAAATCAGTTCATCGTGTAATGACGTTGACGTTATCAACATTTAACTAAACAATCGGGACAAATTACTAAGCCAGCTGGAACTCTGAAACCAATGGGTAACCGGGAACATTCCTAATAACCCAGGACGTATGGTCAGCCTACTTCCAATACGTGCGGCTTTGATATAAATTACATATGATTTACAGATTGACAGATCGCAGGTGGTATGGTTAAGTGCGATAACGTAGAGTTATTTATAAATGTAGTTTTGTAACATTTATAAATAAAATCTCTTTGCTGCCATAGTTATTGTGATACATGTGGAATAACTGTTGTAATTTATAGAATTAGGCGTTACGTTGCGGAGGTCCATAATACAAAACTAATGAAAATATTATTTTGCTATAATCTGCGATACATCGCGTATCGCGGATTAATGCAAAATATAAATTTAAAATATTAGTGACAAACAGTTATAAAATTATAAATATTAAATTAAAATATTCGAAATCTCGGAAACGGCTCCAACGATTTTCATCAGTAGGGGATTTTGGGGGAGAAACAAAAAATTGGTTTTATCCCTGTTTTTGGGCATTATAAAATACTAAAATTTACATTGAATATAAAAAGCTATTTTTGCCATAAATTGTCAAGTCAGCGTAGCTTATTCGGGGAATGGGCGGTCTCCAAGTCCAGTCCTCCAAGGGCGGTCCAAGTTATCGTATTCTCGAAACAGCATATGAAGTGAACGTTTTTTTTAACAAATTAAAACAAAAGGAAACAGCGTGTTTTTCCATTATATTTATATTCATTCATTTAAAGCAGTATAGGCCGCCGGAAATGTCGTACACCGTCTAAAACGCACGTGATTCGGCCGTGCGTTAATATTCTCAAATTAGCCTACCATTAAAATACTTCGCATTTAGACGAACAGTTTTATAATATTCTCACGGAAACCGGCTATACTCACGTGGTAAGTACCAGACAAATTCTAAGGTCTCGCAAATTTTTAGTCACGGTTTTCACTCAACCAGGAAGTTTTTTTGAAAATTTCTATAACCCTCAATTGTCAGTTCTACTCAATTATATAACGTAATCTATTCAGAAATGGTGAGAGCAGAAGCATCGTAGAGGTACAGTCAAAACTAGTGACAAACACAGTTTTTCCGACACAGTTATAAAATTATGCATCCAGTAGTATTATGTATATGTATAGTAAAAGTCTGTCTGTCTGTTACATTTTAACGGTCTGTTACTTATCATATGGTTATTTTCATTGTGATCCTAATACAATGAAATATTTAGAAATTTTCTTAATAATATTATAAATACGAAAGTGTTTGTCTGTCTCTCTGTATCGCTCTCACGGCTAATCTGCTGGATCAATGTTGATGAAATTTGGCACAGTTCAAGCTTATACATTGGTATGAATGTAGGATAAAAAGATTCAGTTTTATCTTTCGGGAGCAAGTATAAGACATGTTTTGCATTATTGAAGGTACTGTATACGCTTAAGTTGGCGCATACGTAGTTGCGGGTACCACTGGTTAATTTAGAAATGACTTCTGTACATAATACATGCATACAGTCACGACAGTCAGTCAAAAATTGATATAGTTTTGCAAACAATAATTTAAAATGTAATCAAAAAGTATAGTTGAGAAGTAAGGGGTGTAGAGATTGAGAAAAAAATATTCAAACAATCTATTTGAAAAAATCAAGTTTAAGTTGAGTTAAGTAACGGCCTTTTACAATCCCACTGCTGGGAATAGACCTTCTTTCTCCATTTCCGGAGAGAAGGATTGGCAGGTTGCACATATTCCTAGAATTCTCTAAATAGATATGCAGGTTTCCTCGCGATGTTTTTTTTCACCAAAAAGTGTGTGATAAATTACAATTATGAATTAAACACATATGTGTCT
The DNA here is from genome assembly GCA_029227775.1 of Morpho helenor. Classification (NCBI taxonomy): domain Eukaryota; kingdom Metazoa; phylum Arthropoda; class Insecta; order Lepidoptera; family Nymphalidae; genus Morpho; species Morpho helenor. Next base: position 4,168,620 of record JARGCU010000032.1, on the reverse strand, counting down.
TAACAAAAAACTCATTGATGTCTGCACGGGGTATGAACCCGTGATCCCCCAAAAGAGTCGCAGTCGCTGGGCTATCACAGCTTTTTATGATTTCAAATCTTAGACATTGATTTTGAAAAAAATATTTGAATATAAAAGTTATGATTAAACTGTTCGCTCTTGAAAAGTAGTATTCGCTTTCGTTAGTATTAATGGCCGCCGTTTCCATTTCATTTAAATTCTAGTCTGCTAATTAAGAACATAGAATTATAATGTGAAATAAAAATAGAAGCAGAGTGCATTCGCAATAGAAAGTCGTCTAAGACAGCGACGTATCAAATATTCAAGCTCGGCGTCACCTGACCTCGCTACAGAAGCAAACACTTTTAACAATGTTACCTTTGTTAGCTATGAAATATATTTATTAAAGCATACTTCAATAAAAGCTAAGAAAGATATTGTAAAATATTTTGAGCTCACAATAATTTATTTCAAAAATTATATTAATCATATATTTTGCTATGACTCCCTAATAATAATTAATTATAGAGAAGAGAGAGTTTAACAGAAAGAAAATCTAAAAACAGAAAATCAATAATAAGAGAAGATCTGAAGATCCATCATCCTCCTGCCCTTATACCACTCTAAGTGGGGTCGGCACAACATTTTACAAACATGCTGTCACATGATTTGGCTGCGTTGGCTGCGTTTTTACGACCGGCCGCCTGCCTGACGTCAACGTACCTCAGTCGTATTTTACGATACCTCGGTAACAAAGAGGGTGGTCTATTCTACTAAACCGGATACCACACGGTGGGTCAACTTACCATAGTCGCCTTTTACGACACCTCGGTAAGAAATGAGGTTAGTCTATTCTTTTCAGCCGGATACACGGCGTACGTTAATATAAATCATCATCAAAAATTTCAATAAAAAATGACTTCCAATGTTGCTCTTGATAAGTAATTACACGAAGAGTTATAGTCACGATAATGACAAGATAATACACTAACAGTGTTTCGTTGATGGGAAAAATATCTTAAGAGCCATCACAGAGTTCAGACGAGTCAGTAACAAATGTTACAATGTAATACACACGCCTTTTTGTGCACGGCCATCGACTCTCTGATAAAAAACTGATCGGGTTTTTCTACAATTAAATGCCTTCAAAGCGCCAACGAGTCCGAATTTACGGATTACGTCATGTTTATGAAGGCTATTATTGGTAAATAAAAACATAAGCTCGCAAGTTAGAGTGGATTAAGTAATTGCGTTCATAACGAATAACTTTTTACTATTACATATACGAGCTACATTAGATTATTACAGACGACTCAGTGGATGATTCAGGACAATTCCTGCGTAATTATTATAAAATTTCAGCTTTCAATACAACTAGTACAAATTGACATGTATTGGACTTTTAGTTTAAATTTAGTTTAAGAGATATTCTTATACGTAAAGCATATTACAAAATTGAAGATTTTTTAATTGATTTGGATGATAAAAAAGCCTGGATTTGAAAATCGTTTCAGCTTCATTCATATAAGACTGCGGTTTAATAATGTAACATTGAAAATGCTTAAAAGATTGACCGCCGAGTTTCTTTCTGGTTCTTCTCGGTAAGAGCAACATTCCAAACTAGTTGTAGCTTCATTAATCATATTGACGATTCAAAAGTGCATGAAAGAGCTTATTTGAATAAAGATTATTTTGATTAGATTTAGACTTTTCCCTTTACGTGGTTTAACTTTAATGCTAAAAACAATGCTTATTAATTTTAGTAAAATTCACGTTAAAACATGTCAAGTTAATAAAATTTCATGTACTGGTAACTGTTGAGAGATTCCCTCGTCTGAAGTAAATCCTGGCAATAGCATCAGATCGTGCTTATCATAAACATGCATTGTCTTTGGGACTGGACCAGTATGTAAAATTTCGGCTTAATCGGACAACCGGAAGTGGGTCAAATTTAACTTTCAAGATTCCACCTTCACATACACGGCAAGTTAAATAAAAACTTTTAATAACAACTATTACGTAACGAATCAATCAATGACATCAGCTGAAAATTAATGACTTTACCAATTAATTTATTTAAATAAATTAAAAAATAAAAATACTTTTTAATAGAAAATATTGTATTGATCGCAATAATCAATATCAATAAAAAAGACCGGAACACATACTATTTAAGTAGTTATTAATATTAATCTTTGATATTCCAGTACATGTTTACAATACATAATAGAAACACGCAAAGAAATATCCAATTACTATTAAAGATCCTTAAAACCATTACATGAATATGAGAATTGGACTTAAGTTTCATATTTTCTTACAATGTAGACACATATTGCTGTATCTTTCAGTAATATGAGTCTAGATTGCCCTCACAATATCCTAATAAAATAAAGCACCATATTACAGACGTGAGAATATTCCAGAGTGACCCCGAACCCCTAATTTCTATATTTGCGCGAATGCCTAGGATTTTCACCGTCGTCCGACCGGGCCATTAAGGTGGGTAAATGTTCGGCTGGTATATTTGAGGAATTCCTGTGTTAATTTGAGCTGGGCATATTTGATATAATATTTTGGCATTTAATGTATGGCATTTTGTAAAACGTTTTTAGAGAACAAAATACAAAACTACGAAGTTAAGATCTTTTTTATATCATATCTTGTACTTATTACTGTTTAGAACCTTTTTTAAACTTTTATTTATATTTATTTAATAACAGCAAGTAGCGTGTAAGTAATTTAAGATAGATATAACTTGTACTTTTTTGCTGTAAATAAAAAAATAAAAATAAAAATAACAGCAAAAATATACAAGTTATATCTATCTTAAATTACTCACACGCTAGGACTATACAAATCATGCCCACGTGAAATTGGTACCAAGAATGCTGGCAGCGTTTCCGCGCTGAATCGCTAAGCTGATACTTTGTGCGAAAAAGGAGCTAGCCCTTATACTATATATCTTCATGAAAAATCTATTTAAAACATGTTTGACGGTTGAAGCGTTAAAAGCAGAATGAACACACTCACATAATACACATGCAAACAGATTCAGACATTTACAATTCACCTTTATTGTATAATAAGAAAACACAACAGGAGTGATGAGGATTATGCGCATTCGCATAACGATTTTGTCGTGGAGCCTATCCACCCAATAATGCTTCCGTTATGGGGCGAAACGATCGTAGAAATTGCTGTAGTGAATGTGTGTAGTGCTTGTGTGGTGTATTTTTACATAGATTTTCTTTACAAATGCAAAGTAACGCCTGCTTCTAAAAATTATAAGCAATATCCATAATAGTTTGTCTGTTAAGGTTTTAGGACTAAACCCTTGAAACAATATTGATAAAATATGGTACAATTGAAACTCATCAAGCAAACAAAAATAATGCTAAAAATTTATGTTTGTGCTTTGGGAACAGTACAAACATGTACCACAGAATAAATAATTTGAGGGTATCTTAACAAACAAAGCAAACAAAGTAGCGAGTACAGTTTGTATCTAATAGTAGCCTGTATGAAGTATTGTTACCATAATTCTGACCCTATCAAGTTTATGAATAGCGAAGCAAACTAATTTTGAACTAATTAAACCCAAGGGTCTCAAGATGTCTTAATCAACCTTCTAGATCCTAGATACGTCAGGAAGGAAAATATTTTGTTTTATAGCAGTAAATAGTTTTTTTTTCTAATTTAGATTCTTTATTTTTAAGATATCTATGATGCATATACTTACTATCCAAACCTAAGAACAGTTTGTTGTGGCTTAATCTTGCACTGATATAAAAAATCATTGATAAAAATGGCGATGCATTTTTGTTATTACATTGTATGCATTCTCCATCAAGAGATAGATTATTAGTTCTTTACTTTATTTCTTCAAAAAGTCTCAACGGAAGTCCACGCAAACAAGATTACAAAAATCTGGCCATCATCATCATTCTCCTGCTCTTATCCCACTCTAAGCGGTCAGCAAGACATGTTTTAACCATGCTGTAATGTTATTAGGTTAGGAATTATACGACTTTTACGACTTTACCTTAGTCGCCTTTTACGACACCTCAGTAAGCAATGAGGGTGATATATTCTATTCAGCCGGTTACTAAACGGCACTTACCTTGGTCGCCTTTTACGATACCTCAATTACAAAAATCTCGCATAAAAAAAATCCAGCATGTTTTAAATCTTGTGACTTCTCAATAACATGACTCGCAAATTACAAATTAATCGAAGCACGAATTGTACAAAAAACTAATAACCACTTCAAGGCAATCGTCGCATCGTATGTGTTTACAGATAAAAATAAAGAAAAAATGTGTTACGGAAGGCCGATGTCATTTTTGAGTGTAATTTTAAATTTTGTAGTAATTCGCAAGGCCGTCCAGTGTGTAAAATGCGGCCAGTCGCCAGACGAATTGGCATTAACAGTGAATGTATCTATGAATCTATCTACCTGTGCGCATAGATAATATTGTTGTCGATATTTTGCTCAAACTTATTTCTTTTGATTTGAATTCCATATTTTTCTTGTATTCAGCCATTAAGCTTTGTGATAACATTCATAATTTAATAAATATCTTTAGATACGAACATATTTTGATAACAATATCAAAAAATTGTTCAAAGATGGGTTTTACTTGATGGTGTTTTAAATAATATTTGTCGTGGATTTGTGCTTGAAATATTGTAATTCCTACCCTTATTAATACCAGCTTAATAATAATACTATCAGTAATTTCAACGTGCGTATGGAGCCGTAATTTATCGCTATATGTACAAGGCGTTACAGGGTATATTATTAATTTAAAAAGACTGCTTATACTGCGTCCATCATATTATCAGTCTTTTGACAGCTCACGCTCATTAAGTTTTGTATTGCTTACGTACAAATATCATACAAATAATATTTGTACTTTATGGATGGGTACCGCCCACTTAGTGATGTCACACATAATTGTTACTACGATTATGCCACAGATTAAAAATAATCGGTAGAAATCGATGTTACGAGTATTAAAAGACATTTTTTGAGCAAGATTTTCTTGCTCAAAATACTCATGAAGTTTTAACACTAACTGTCTCGATTGTGCTTTCAACACACGTCCTTTCGGCATTTTCACGATCAATTAATATATGTTTCACGAAAGTTTTTCCGAGGAATAAAGCTACTTAACTCAAGGTGTAACAGATGCGAGAGAACACTCAGCGAACGTAAATGCGTGTGACTATCACGGGCGTTTCGTTGAGAGTGACAGATCACGTCAAAATGGCGGCCGAGCGGAAGGTCTGTTGATGTTGCCAGTTGATGTATAATATATTTTTTATGATTATAATAAATACACACGGATTAACATTTATTTTCAAAAAACTAAGGCAATATTAAATCAAAATGTTGATTTCTATATCTGTTATTAGTTTACGTAGGTTATCATTAATCGAATTACTTAGGTACGTAATTCGATTAATGATAGTAGGTACTATAATCGGAATGGTATCGCATACGAGAATCTTTAGGACATCACTAAATATGTAAATCGTCAATCTGTCAAAAGATGGTTAGTATAATGGACAGTGTATAGAAGGCAAGACAGATTATTAGTAAACTATTTTCTACAACTCCGCCAGAAGCTTTGCCAACGCATAACTGTAGTGGAGTTGTAAGTTTCTTTGCAGTTATAAAGTTATCTTGTCTTGTACCGCTCCTTGGATCATTTTTATCCTCTTTATAGATGTGTTATTCGGTATTCTGTATTACAGCTTCGCAACACGATGAGTTGTGACAGTAATTTAGTTTATTCTGTATTTCCCATCACTTCTCGTAAGATATCTTAGCTGTACTTTAAGCGTATTGAAGTTTATTACCGGCTGAAATAATCTTTTTATGAGGCCCATAGTTAGTACCCAAGATTGGAATCATATGACAATGTGAACAGACTGTTCGAAGAGTTTGTTCTTAGGATTTTGAACGGAAAGATTTCACATAGACAACGATACTCATATCTCATAAAACCGTACGAGCTGACAGATTTAAATATTCTAATATAAATCCATCTTCCTGTCAGAAGTTTGAACTGTAGCGTTCCCGCAACGTTGAGCTATCCCTGTGCTATTTCAGTCTGTTAGTTGGCCACCCGACCTAGTATGCTCGCACTCGTCGCCACTTGACCTACTCGACTTTAACGAACGCTATTCCATAACTCTAATTATTTTACTATAAACATCTCCCGAAAATTGTATTTATAGTTGCTTTGAACTGCAGTGTCAGTCTTTGACTTCTGTAGATCGATTGCCTCATAAGAATTTGCTTCTTTCTCCAATGAATAAAATAAAATGTTCCGTAGAAAGCGATCATAAAATGAAATCCAAATAATAATTAGTCCTACAAAATATTTTATATTCCAAAAATAATATAGATAAATAATTACTTATTTATTTAATCAACAAAAATATTATTTGGCTGAATTGAGAAAAAATGTGAGTTTGCCAATTATTTTAAATAAAAATAGTAATTGAGTGTTAGGTTTGGTCTAATCGTCACACAAATAAAATATTATTAATATGAAATACAATTTAATTTGACTACTTACCATCTTCACATTCAAGAACTTTAGATACCTTATAAGGTACCATATATCATTAACTATAATATTATCAATCAAAAAGTATAGCGCTTTAACACCCTTGATTATGTCGAAGTACTTCATTCTACATTTTGTTCTACTAAAAGTGTTTAATTATATGTGTGTGTGTAATTATGATTTCTTCTTTTGACACAAAATGTATCACTACAACGTACAAAAAAATACAGAAAACAAAGTTTGTTTATATAACATAAAATGCTACTACAATTACAAAAACTATTTCGTTTTCGATAATATCTGTACGTAATACGATACGCATATGCAATTTCTGGTATCAAATATAAAGGTCAATGTCTTTAACATTTGTATCTGAAGTATGATTTGATATTTCAATCATGGAAGATAAATCTATTTAGGCTTTTAAATCTTCAATCACGATTATATCATCCGTAACGTCGTTCGGATATCATCGACTCAGTCATACAGAACCGCTTTAAATTATCATTTCTTTTTTTTAATCGCCATTTTTACTTCTTTAATGATACTTATTTATGGTACATAAATAAATAAATAAATAAATAAATAAATAAATAAATTATTTACCCAAATAATTATAATAAAACATTAGAATTGGAAGTGTTTGCGTACAATCGTTTAATACTTTATTAAACATAATGGAAATCTATACTTATAATAAATCTGTAGAGAGGTCAATTCTGTAACTGGAATATATTTCCAAAATAACTATCAGGGGGTGATTAGGGATCGATACTGATGCCAAAAATGCTATCAGTAAAAATTTTGTCTGTCTGTCTGTCTGTCTGTCTGTCTGTCTGTCTGTCTGTCTGTCTGTATAACCGTTATAGAAACAAAAACTACTCGACGGATTTTAACGAAACTCGGTACAATTTTTTTTCATACTCCTGAGCTGGTTATAGTATACTTTTTATCACGCTACAATCAATAGGAGCAGAGCAGTGAAGGGAAATGTCGGGAAAACGGGAGAAGTTACTCCATTTTTTAAGCTTCCGTCGCGTGTGCAACCTTGATGGTTAAAGCTACACAGAAATCATGTATGACAGAAATGTTCTCCTTAAAATTATATAAAAAATATCCCACGACAGCATATGTCTATCTTTTATGGTTGACCCACAATAACACGTGTAACTCCCGATAGCTTAGCAGTTCGAAGCTTTCTGGTTATATTTGTCTACTAGGAGTACTAGGAGTTTATATCACTCTCAGTCATCCCTAAATAAAAAAGTGAATAGTATTAACCATTGTATAAAAAAGAATCATTGAAATCGGTATAGAAACACCAAAGTTATACATGAAATACGCTAATAATAAGCCATCGCGCGTGAATACTGAATCATGCTATAGGGATTATCACTACATAGTATAAAACAAAGTCACATTCTTTGTTTGTCCCTATATCCCTATGTCTGCTTAAATCTTTAAAACTACGCAACAGATTTTGATGCGGTTTTTTTAATAGATAGAGTGATTCAAGAGGAAGGTTTATATGTATAATAACATTCAATATGGAGTAGAGAAATACTGTAATTTTGAGGTTTCTAATGTGATGTCGTAAATAATTACTTTTTTTTCCGCTTACATTGCAAACGCAGGCTATACCTACCCTACGAGATTTATCAAAATTATGTACTAAGTATTTGTACACATTGAAAAAGTCTACAGAAAAGTCCGCGATGGTATATGTCTATCTCTTATGGATAACCCACTATAGCATTTTTTGTCATTTACTTTTATACGAAAAATAATGCCTTATTTTCGAAGCAATTTTTATACAATATAGTATTAATTCTTATCCAATTAAGTACGTTAAATACATTGTTGATTTAATATAGATCGATATGGCCGTTTACAGCATGTAATTTAAATGAATATTTTCGAAGATGTCACAGATTTAAAATCCCGCGAGGAGGCCGCGCCCTATAGCACTTCGAATTTAGCAGCGATCGGACGCGCAACTAAATGTCGCTCTTTTAAGAGTAACCTCTAAAGAAAACATGTTTGTATTGTCTAATGATAACAAAGCTATGAATGTTGTATATAAAGACATTCTGTAATTAATTTTAAACATAAAATATATAGGGAAAAATGTAAAATGTAAATATGTAGTATATGAATTTAGACATTCCAAAGATAGCAGGAAATCTTCTTGGTATAGGGAGAGGGAATTTTTTTTTTATGCAAATTTAACGCTTGCGGGCCACGGGCAGTAATGAATAAATCAAAACTACCGGATCGATTTTAATCATTTTTTTTCACTGAGTGGCATAGGCTATATATTTTATACCCGTGCGAAGCAGGGTAGGCCGCTAGTATTGAATAAAAGAAGTTTTTACTGAATTATAAGAATATCTAGATGTGATAAAAATTCTCTAAAAAAACTAATCTGTACTAAAGTTTATTAAGTACTTATTAACAGGAGCCGTTAACTGGCTTTGTCTAATAATTTCGATAACGATCTGAAGCATCGATGTATCGAACCGATTGTATCAGAATGGAGTCATTGCTCCGAGCTCAGCTGGTCGGAAGACCGTCCAATTGTTTTAATCGAAAATAAACTCGTACAGGCACCTCGCCTTCAGGCTATTTCGGTATCGATAAAATACTATTTTATAGTTCCACCTACACCTTACACCTGCATCTGCAAATGTACAGAGATTTGTTAATGAAATCTTGGTAAATGTGAAAGGCTAAGAGATATGTTGCAAACACTTAAAATCGACGTTAACGGCTACATGTACCACAGGTTCAGAATATAATAGGTAATAGGTAGCTCTTATCTAGAAGATTTTGTCAATCTTTCAACGATCTTTAATTTTTTATTTAACTTGCCATATATGTATGCAAAGGTGGAATCTTGCAAGTTAAATTTGACCTACTTCCCGGTGTCCGAATGAGCTGAAATTTTACATACTGGTCCAGTCTTGATGACAATGCATGTTTATGATAAGCATGACCTGATTCTGCTGCTAGGATTGGCTCCAGACGAGGGAATCTCTCAAAGGCGCAAGTAGCGACATGAAATTTTGTTAAAAGCATTTTTAATTTTACTTGGTTATTATATAATTCCTGATTTCCTTAGCAAGGCTTATACTTTTGTATATCATATTCTCAACAAATGATGTAAGTTTCTTTTTTGAAAAGTCTTACGAAATTTTACTAAACAGTTATAATTTAATAAAACTAAGTATAAAGTTATACACGTAATAAAATATAACGGTAACAGAAAATAAGTTTAGTAAGGGCCTATATTGTCTAATATCGAGACAGGTCACGTATTGAGCAGGGACTTGGGACACTGTTCCACACTAAATCACGATCTGTACTTAAAACGTGAACGTGTATTACAAATAATATGACTTAGTTTACTCGTGTACTAACTTTTCGATGTGTCCCATATAAATCTTCTTCGGCTGTACTTAGAAATAAAATTTAAGTTGTTCGGAAAATTTCTATTGCCGTTGTTCGGGGAGTATCGCACGTCAGTTATGTTCCAGATAAGTTTACTAATGATATCTAAAACCCTATCAAAAAATCACGCTCGGTCCGTAGCATGAGGTACTTGAGCTTCATAATTGAATATATCATTGTTCGATATGATTAATGTTAAAAATAACTTCATTGTGAAAAATATATACATGCCAGTGTCACATATATAAAAAAAGAAAACAATTTGAGTGTGCGATTGCATGGATTTAAACGGATTAGTTATCCTCCGGCCAGCGGAAGCTTCCATTTAAAAAAGTAAACACTCTCAACGCGGAGTCGAAGGTACATTGATTACTTGTTATGGAGAAATTATCTATTGTCTTCAATCCCAGGCTACCATAACAAACTGCTATTGAAGACACGCAGTAGACGCCGACATATGTATTTCGCTTATTAAATAGTCAGAGCTGAATATGTACAGCAATAACTCTTTTGTGGTTTATTAGAATGAATCATCATCTTCCTGCCCTTATCTCACTCTAAGTGGGGTCGGCACAACATGTCATAAACATGTTGTCACATAATTTGGCTACGTATTTTATGACCGGCCGCCTGCCTGACGTCAACTTATCTTAGTCGTATTTTAGGACACCTCGATAAGAAAGATGGTAGGCTATTCTACTCAGCCGCATACCACACGGCGGGTCGACTTACCTTAGTCACATTTTACGAAACCTCGGTAAGAAAGGAGGTTGGTACTATTCTATTTAGCTGGATACCACACGGCATGGTTTATTAGAATGTATGACGGATATAAATTTCTACAAACAAAACCCTGCCATCTTTGTTGCCTTTTCTAGAATACAATATAACATTTTGGTGATACATTCTGTATAGGTGTTAAAACTTACTTATTTAAGGGATACTTATAATACAACATGCGGTATTTGGATGAAGGAAAACATTGCAAGAAAATAGACTTCATCATTGCATGATGCGTGGTGTATCAAAATTCTTATTCTTCTCAGAAAAAAGAGAATGCTTTGGCTCACCAGGGAGATATTAACAGGCCGCTACCCTACTGAGAAGTAGAGGAATTTGAATGCAGAAGATTATAAACAATACTATATTACCTAGCGCGGCTTGTACATTATAGAGACTTACTTCAAAGATGATGTGCACGTATTTTTGCTATCTGAGACGTGGCTCAAATCAACTGAACGTTTTATGGGCTAAATTCAATTACCATACTCCGTATTCCAGCTTTATCTTGCAAAACTCTATCAGTTAGCTTTTGTCATGTGTTAAATGTGTAAACATTGGGAACGTGTCATAAAAGTCGACTTTTTATACATTTCAAAGGTGAATGGAACGGCAGTTTTACTATCCCACTGGTTGGAAAACTTTCCTCACTAGTTAAAGAGAAGGATTGGATTGGAAAGAAGGGACATCCAGACAAATCAAGACAATTTCTCTCGACGATTTCCTTCTTTGTAAAACATATCATGAAATAAAAATACCAAACTTAAAGGTTACCAGCCACATAACGAGTAATCTTCTTCTTCTTCTTCTTTCTCAACCGGTGGACGTCCACTGCTGAACATAGGTCTCCTTAAGGGATCGCCACAATCCACGATTTTGTGCCACTTGGATTCAGCGGCTTCCCGCGACCTTTTTGAGGTCGTCAGTCCACCTCGTTGGGGGCCTACCAACGCTGCGCTTTCCAGTGCGAGGTCGCCATTCCAGCACCTTAGGACCCCAACGCCCATCGGTTCTACGTACTACGTGCCCCGCCCATTGCCACTTCAGATTCGCGATACGATGAGCTATGTCGGTGACTCTGGTTCGTCTACGGATCTCCTCATTTCTGATTTGATCACGTAGAGATACTCCGAGCATTGCCCGTTCCATTGCCCGCTGAGTGACTCTGAGCTTTCTTATGAGGCCCATAGTCAGCGACCACGAGTAATATAAAGTAAGAATATCTTATGAACAAAAATCTTAACATAAATTATAAATATGAAATAATCTTTTTCAATTAAAGATTAAGATCGAAAATTAAATTGTATGCGCTTTGAAAATCCAATAGGAATTTAGAATGTGGTATACGATTTTAATTTCGTTTTTAAAATAACAGAACTGATGTTAATTCTAAATTAGATACACCAGGAAGTATCTAATGACCAAGTGACATACAAACCTTTTCCCTAATAAAATTCAGAAATAATTTAAGGCGTTGACCGTTTAAAAGTCGTAAAACCGCCCGATCATTTATTATTCGCTGTCATATATTTATGTTCAAAATAGATTTCTTGTTATTCCCATATTTAACCCTGTAATTAAACTAACTTTATTGAATTTTATGTTATTGACTATTTGTGTTGTTTATTTGCACTCTTGATGTTTTTTATTTGTCTAAAAGCGCACAGAAAGTAAGATTGATTAGATGCTTTTAAAACATTTTTTTATCTATTTATGTTATTTCTATTTTTGATAGACACGCTTTAAAGAGCTGCAATAAAGAGAGCACATGATGCTGTCTAGAATTTTCCTGCTTCTTCAAGATATCTACATTATGTTTGACTTGGTAACAAGAGTACATTGGTACATTATATTTGACAAGAGTATCTTTTCTGAAGAGTTCTGCGTTCAATTTGGCTTCATTACCAATTGAAAAAACCTCAGCATATCAAAGAAATCGGCGAAAGTTATCGATCACACTGTATTTTGAATTTGAATTACTATTGTTAATAAAAACCTTTTATATAAGAGCACTCGAGAAAAATAATAGGCGCAAAAAACAAAGAAGGCCGCGTTGTATTATCAGAATACACGTTTAATTTCTCTCGGACTGAAAAGCTAACAATAAAGCGTAAAAAAGCTATCGCGTTTTAACTGGGGCGATAATAAATCGCTTCAATAGCTGGGGACAATGGGTCCTACCACTCTTACCGCGGTCACCTTGTTTAAGAATGATATCTGGGATATGCAATCTTATAAGAGTTAAAAGCGATTTATTTAATTTTGACTTCAAAAAAAAACAAAATTAAATCGTTCGCTATGTAAAAAAATGCGTGAACGTTTTCGTCTTTTTATTTCTTCTTTTATTATGTCCGTAACGTAACGTAAGGTAAGATAGATGTAATTTTTCGTGCCTCGATAATTATTTTATTTATTCATTTATTCTATTACATTTAATATCATTTACACCGCCGTGTGGTATCTGCCTGACTAGAATCGTCCTGCAGTGTGGTACCTGGATGAGTAGAATAGACCTTCTTTCTTACCCAGGTGTCGTAAAAGACTACTATGGTAAGTTGACGTTAGGCAGGCGGCCGGTCGTAAATACCTAGCCAAATCACGTGACAGCATGTTTATAATATGTTGTGCCAATCCCACTTAGAGTGGGATAAGGGCAGGAGAATGATGATTTCATATCATTTACAATTGACTTCTTCATATCCATAAGACTTGACGACTCTGAATATTGCACGTTCCTCAAAATTTCGCTCCAAAATTTTGAAATTACATGTTTTAAAATCTTCTTCTTTTAGAGTTAAGCCCGCTATAACATTTTGCATCATTCAAAATTAATTTCAATTATAACATTTAATTGATCAAACCCGTCTATTTTATATACGAACTGTACCATTAACAAAGCGAAAAACGGAAATTAAAAATAATTGAGATTCAACATTTGAATTTTCGGTTACACTCTTTATACCAACCATTATATTTAGGTTATATCGACTTTATGCGGCATTATAGTTTAGGAGATATCCACAAAAGTATTGAAGTCCATTTACATCAAATTGAACACTTGAACTCACTGTATAATATATTTCTAAGCGACGCCATAGCTCTTTGTTTTTTAGACCTATAACCTTATGCAACGTGTAGCAATGATTTATTTTAGTGCATTTTATACATAATGTTAGTTTTTCATTTAAAATTGATATTTAAGTTATTAAGAATAATTATAAATGAGTTTTTTGTTGTAGCTTTCTTGAGTATACGATATAGTCACTAATAGTGTCTTTATTTTTTAACATGTTATGTTTGGAATATTTGTGTTAGATGTTCCAGAAGTAAAAAAAATAATGATTTTACATATAATAAAAAAATATTCAGGGAATTGCCTGATTATTATTAATTGTCCAACGAGTAACAGTTACTTGGCTTCGACACTAATGATGTGTTAAATAAAGAAAACATAACAAAAGTTGTAGGCGTGAAATATTCGACTTAATGTCTAATAATATATGAATGAAATGATTTTAATGGCGAAAAAGCGCTCGCCGTATCATTTGGAATACCATTTTAGCTTATACTAATATTGTTCGAAATACCGAAACGGGCGAATTTGAAATTTGATTTCAATATTGACGAAATGACAATTACCACAGATTATGTTGAAGTAACAGATGAAAGCCCCGATTGTTATGTATATTTTGGTCTTGTCTCTTAGACTGTAACATTAAGTGTTGCCACTCGCTTTTCCCACAGAGTTTTCTCTATCTCAATTGCGTGACAGCATTGAGTGACATTACATTAGGGAGGTAATATACAAAACCACGAGACGCACGTAACATTTACCTCACGTAATATATTTCACTAACACGCAGTAACGAGATATTAGTGGAAGTAACAATATCCTAGAGTAATCGCGGTGGTTATTTTCAGTATTATTACGATAAGGTTTTTTTTGCTCTATTCGTTCGTGAAATATCTATTATTTAACATAGAGTTATTATACACAGTGCAGTGGTTTTATTTGTAGTATTATAAATTTAAATATGAATGTAGTACAGAAGTTTTAATAAAAACTGGTAGATGTCTGCCAGGGATTAAAAACACCATCACGCGCTCACCGTTAGCTGTGAGTTACCTACAGCGCTATGAAAATAATGAAACCTTTTAGAAGTTTAACCTAGTAAACATAACTTACGCACTATTAGTGAATATTTTCATAGTATTACACCCTTTATGAAACTCCCAAGATTTCTAGTTGAATCGTACCTGAAAAAAAAAAGGAAATATAATTACTGTTAAATTAATAACATACTAACAAATCTAGATTATAATGTATGTTCAAAATTTTGATAATGGCTTTAGGTAAAGTGTAATATAACATGAAACTCAATGAGTGATATCTCATTGAGTTAATAATCTTCCTAGCACAGTGATCGGCAGTATGCGGCTGACTTATTTTTATTTAAAACTAACTAGGTATATGCTGTTAGCCCTTTTTAAAGAGCCGTTGGAAGATGCGGCGAGAAGCTGCCACCGACCGACGTCAGAAATCTGGCATCAAGTTTTCCCCGGCCGCCTGCCTGATATTAAATCAACAATCAAATGACATCAATTTATTCGTATTTTACGACACCTCGGTAAGAAAGAGGGTGGTCTATTCTACTTAACTGGATACCAAGTAAGTAACGGCCTGTTACTATCCCACTGCTGAGCATAGACGTCTCTCCGATTTTGGAGAGAAGGATTGGAGCTATGACCTACCACGCTGCTCCAATGCGGATTGGTAGGTTTTACATATCCTTAGGATTCTCTAGAGATATGCAGGTTTCCTCACGATGTTTTCTTTACCGAAAAGCGTGTGATAAATTGCAATTATAAATTCGACACATAATTAATAGAAATAGTTTTAATAGAAAAATTCATTGGTGTCTTCCCGGGTTTGAACCCATGATCGTCTCTAGAGATTCGCACGGTCGCACCGTTGGGCTATCACAGCTCCTCTGTATACCTTAGCTTACATTAGTCGTCTTCACGACAGCTCAGTAAGAAATGAGGGTGGTCTATTCTACTCAGCCGCATACCACACGGTGTATAGCTTTGTTATAAATATCAAATAAAATTTGCAATGTCGTAAAAATGAGGTCAAGCGATACCATCTTGTTTAATCATCAAGGCGTCGACTTCACCCATTTAGCTGGTACGATTGTCAGTCGTTAACTGGGTTATGACCAAGGTTCGCCAAACTGATACCATATGTGCTAACTGCAAGCATATAGCATATAGCATCACATTTGGCGTCTAATGTGAAAGTTGTTTGTACGTAATTTTTTAGATGCTACTGGAAGGTAAGTTTTCCTGATTTTTATGTAAATCAAGTAAGTTAAACTCTTTCAATGAGGATATTGATATAGTTATCATAGAGTTAATGTGATGAGATGAGATCAATTGATGATGAAAGTTCCAAAATCGGCCTAGAAATGAACCTAAATAAAACTAAGATAATGACTAACAGCCACATACGACCCCTTACAATTAAAAAAAAAACATAGAGCGTTCAAAATTACATATATTTGGGTAAACAAGTATCTCTTACCCAGAACAACAATGAAGAAGAATAATAAAAAGAATTAATATTACATGGAAAACATTGGTCGCAAAAAGAAATTCTTAAGGTAAACTATGGATTGCATCTGAAAAAAATCGTATTTGAAACATGTCTCTCGACATGCTTATTATACGGATGTCAAACATGGATCTTCACAAACAAAATTAAACGAAAAATCAAATGCGCTCTAACAGCAATGGACATAACATACTCCTTATGTTAAAGATAAGAAAAGTACAAAAAGTAAAAAAAATCCACAATTAGACGAAAAACAAAAATCACCTATGTCTTTAAAAAGTACATAAATAATAGTCAATTGTAAATCCAACACTGTTAACCCACAAATTAAAGTCAATTGTAATTGAAAATTGCATCCAGGAGGGTACACAACGACTGTATTATTAATAGCAGCGTATCGACCTTGCATTGTCAATATCAATAATGCATTCTGCAGCCATCGTGAATGAAATATGTATTTACCAACTTGCAAATGATGGGGTACTTCCATTAAAGTACATAGGATACATGGTGATAACTCAATGTACCGGTAACTCCGAATTGCTCAGCAGAACCCAGAAGATATAACCTCGATTTTGTAAATAATTTATAGAAATAGGCGTTACTTTGCGGAGATCCATAATAGAAAAGTAATAACAAAATTATCTTGCTATAATCCGCGAAGAAGAAAAAAGGAAATATATATAATGCTAAATGTAGAGTGGACAATCTGTTGTCATACCTGATACATGCAGGATTCGTAAAAACATCCCACACAAAATCGCAAAACTTTGCGATTTTGTCGTGGAGTCTATCTTCTGATGAAGCTACGGTTGCGGGGCAAAACGATTGTTGAGTTTGTAATAGTGAACGTGTGTAGTGCTTGTGTATTCTGGTGGCGGTGGTGGAGGTTTGTGCATTTGTTTTATGAATCCTGCATGTATCAGGTATTAAAACAGATGGTCCACTCTACATTTAGCATTATATATATTTTCTATTTTACTTCATCGCGGATTATAGCAAAATAATTTTAGTATAAAAGTATCTATCTCTACGTGATCAAATCCGAAATGAGGAGATCCGTAGTGGAACCAAGTCAACATAGCTCTTCTAGAAAGGACGTAACGTCCAGACCTACTTTTATGAATTAAAATCGATTTTTTTTTTATTTAATTGTATGTATTTATACAATATTCAAATAATTAAGGTAAGGGTATTGCTACGGTCAACTACTAGTTCATGGTCAATTACTAGTATTCTTTATTTAAATTATAAAACTTTTATTTATTTTCATTGCATCGTCGACTAAAAAAAGTAACTCGAGTGAGGCGCACAGACGGAAGTAAACTACCACATAAACCCATTAGCAGTAATGACGTCGTGACACCGTCTGCCCTGACGTCACCTGTACAACGAACCTTCATTGTTGACTCGCTGAATTTAGAAAACTGTATTTGTTTTGACGACATCGACATCCAGTGAGCATATGAAGTCGAATGATAATCTTTTTGATAACCTTTAAGATTATACCTGCAATAGTTGAACTGACATAATATGATAGTCAGCCGTGTTAATAAAACAGTTAAAACAAATGATCCTAATCAATGTTTCACTAAATTTAAATTCGAGTAAACGACAATATAAAAATTTAATGCTTAGTTGATATACGTCTGACCCGTTGGCGCAGTTCACAGTGACCCTCCCACTCCGCGGATCGCGGGTTTGATTCCCACCGAGGGCCAACATTTTCTAACAACAATTTGTTGCTTCTTTGAGATTGGGTGTATATATGTATTTAAGTATGTATTTAAAATTATATAACTTAAATAAAAAAAACGTTTAAAAACGGACGACTTTGTCTGTAAGTTTCCCATATATTTATTTATTTTATATTCACATTTGATATACTGAAAAAAAAAGAAATCTCTTTTAAAAAGAGATGGTTGGATTGTGTGAAGTATGATATGCATATAAAAGGAGTGGCGCCAGAGTTGACGAAAGATGAAAAGAATGGAAGAGAAAAACATGTTGTGCTGACCCCACTTAGAGTGGGATAAGGACAGGATGATATATATCACATTTGATAAACCGCTTTTTTGCAAAAAAAAGATGAAGTATATCACCTTAACTTTCTGCGATATGTGAATCTAATCTGCAAACCTCTTTAGGGAGAGAGAATGTTTTTTTCCCATTAGTGTGATAGTAACAGGCCATTGCTATACTATTTCGCTATATATTAGTCACTATAACAACTGTTATATTATAAAGCAATTAAATATTATAAATCAGTGTAACATCCATGGTTTTATCAAAACAAGAATACAATAACTTCATAGACATAATTATGAAGGCGGAAAAGTGATATACGCTTGATCTCCTTCACAGAGCATTGGTCCAAACCAACATTGTGAAAGAGCGGATATCCCCTTTGTGTAATGTCTTTGAAGTTGTATATTCGTCGGGATTGAAAACTTGTAATCGCGGTTATGTTTGGTAGCATTTTATTAATAGTAAATTCATTACAATCTTATATTAGTTGAACGATATTATAACAAGAACGTGGTTGACCGAGCTTTGATCGGTAATTTTTTACTAAATAAAAAAAGGACCTTTAAAAAAAATAATAAAATTATGGGGTAGTTGGGGCTCGATCCAAAGTATATACATTTCTCGAGAACTCCCGTTCCCCGAAAAGCTTCGCTGACTTGATAATTTACGGCAAAAATCGGTGTTTTATATTCAATGTAAATTTTAGTATTTTTTAATGTCCAAAAACATAACTTAAATTTTTTTAATATTATTTCATTCCATTTATCGTTTCCATATTAAAGATATGACGATATAAAGACGATACTTTCAAGGTATTGCTAATTGCTTAGAAATAGGTAGATTTATTATATTGAAATCCACAGAAGATTCTATTAAAAGAAAAGCTAGAAAAGACTTTTAAAGACTAATTAACTTGCGTGAAAAAATATACCTTATTATAAGAAAGAAAGAAAGAAAGAAAGAAAGAAAGAAAGAAAGAAAGAAAGAAAGAAAGAAAGAACGTTTATTTCGCCTTCCGCGATACACAGTTGTTAACTAACTAAACTTTAACATATAACACAATGAACATAACATACCAACAACATTAAACAATATTATATAAATATATACTGCATACCACTAGAAGACGAAAATGGCTCAGCTCAGTATAAATTGAGCGACAGAATTCTATCGCACAACACTTTTTTTCAGCAGTAGCCAGGAGCGACACAATTTAATTAAGTATATACTTTTATAATTACTTAAATCACAAATATTTTATAAATTTTAAATAAATAAACTGTAACATATTATGTATAATATTATATATATTTTATAATGATACGAAATAGTATTATATGTAAATAGATACAAAGATTAAATATTGAAAATTATAAATCGATTAGATTAGACATTAAATAATAGAATTCTCAGTCGTATACTGCTCGTTATATATTTGATGCTCTAGTAAAAATATCTTTATATCTATAACAACTTCAAAACAAAGATTCCAAACAAGATCAATTTTTCTCCACCACATACTGACTTTCAGGAAAATCTTTGGAGCCGTTTCCAAGATTCTGAAAATATATCTACATCTCATCTACAAACAAGATTAACTCATTTAAATATTAAAGATAAGAACTTTGACGTGGACACAGCCCTTATATAATGCGAGGTTAATCTCCGAAGGGTATATTGCATGGTGGCGCGTAAACAGGAAAGAGAAGCCGACATAAAGCTATTAGCGGCAAAGTCGCCGTGACGCCGTCTCTCAGCGCCGACACCTGGTAAAAGGGAATTAATAGAAAGCGTATTGTTTATAAGCCCTAATTGTTGAACGTTCAGACTGCGTTAATATTACGGGTCGCGGTTTGAACATTGGGATGACTCTATTTAGCATTATGTGCTTAACAAATTATAATAATTCATCATAGGCTTTACGACAAAGGACAATATGTATAGAAACAGGCGTCTTGTTATGGTATCGGATGAGCTCGACTAGTTTCAAGCCCATACGTGGCTCTTATTCATGAGTTCTTTATGCGGCGTAATCGCGGCGGGAACTGAGTTCAGTAGCCAGTTTCTATACATTAATTATGTATACCACTCATGATACTTTAAATTCAAAAAACCGTGTGGTATCCGGTTTAGTAGAATAGACCACCCTCTTTCTTACCGAGGTGTCGTAAAATACGACAGAGGTAAGTTGACGTCAGGCAGGCGGCCGGTCGTAAAAACGCAGCTAAATCATGTGACAGCGTGTTTATCACATGTCGTGCCGACCCCACTTAGAGTGGAATAAGGGCAGGAAGATGATCTATTTTACAATACCATGCCACCAGTTTTAGTGTTTAAGTAAGTAGGGTAAAAGGTAAACAGGAAGAGTCTGACCTGAACTTATTAGAACCATTAGTACTAATGTAGTAATACGATACGGTGTGCTTGTTAAAGAGTCCATTGTTTGTAAGTATGGCGGTTAAACGGAAACCCCCACCAAAGCATAGTAATGACAAAAGTGTGCTCAGTTCCCTGACAATAAAAGATATGAAAGAACTTATTATCCTATATAAGTAAAAGTAAGTAACGGCCTGTTACTATCCCACTGCTGGGCATAGGCCTCCTTTCTCCATTTTTGGAGAGAAGGGTTGGAGCTCAGATGGTAGATCTTAGCTATTTTCATATTCTATTCAGCCGGATACCACACGGCGTAAGTATTACAATAAAGTAAGTAAAGTAAAGTAACGGCCTGTTACTATCCCACTGCTGGGCATAGGCCTCTTCTCTCCGTTTTTTTTTTTTTGGAGAGAAGGATTGGAGCTAAGACCTACCACGCTGCTCCAATGCGGATTAGTAGGTTACACATATCCCTAGAATTTTCTAGAGATTTGCAGGTTTCCTCACGATGTTTTCCGTCACCGAAAAGCGTGTGATAAATTGCAATTATCAATTAGACACATAAGTTTTAATAGAAAAACTCATTGGTGTCTGTCCGGGTTTGAACCCATGATCGTCTCTAGAGATTCACACGGTCGCACCGCGAGGCCATCACAGCATATTATCCTATATAGTGTATTATATATGGAACTTATCTTTGAATTTGTCGAGTTCATTTGTTGCTACTAAACTGTACCTTGGGTCTGTTAAAAAACTAGTACCTGATTGACCGAGTTGACCTGATTGCTCGGTTATTTTTTTACAAAATAAAAAAAAAAGAATAAAAAAAGAAAAAAATTATTGGTATTATTGGGGCTCTGTCCTAGGAATTTTGCCACCGAGATCGCCCGCTCTTGACAATTTACGGCAAAAAATAGTCGTCATCCTCCTGCCCTTATCCCACTCTAAGTGGGGTCGGCACAATATATTATAAACATGCTGTCACATGATTTGGCTGCGTTTTTACCGGCCGCCGGCCCGACGTCAACTTACCTTAGTCGTATTTTACGACACCTCGGTAAGAAATGAGTTTGGTCAATTCTATTCAGCCGGATACCACACGGCGTGTACGGCAAAAAAAATAGTGTTTTATATTAAATTTAAATGTTAATAATTTTTTTATGTTACACAAATTTATGTTAAACATAATATAAGCTTTTAATAAAAAAGCGCTTTTAGCAAAATTTTATGTCCCTATTGTTAAACGCTGAGGAGTTTCCCCGTCTGAAGCCAATCCCGGCAATTTAATCAGGCCATGCTTATCATAAACATCCATTGTCATGATTGGACCAATATGTAAAATTTTAGCTCAATCAGACACGGATAAATGGGTTAAATTTAACTTGCAAGATTCCACCTTCACATACAAGTTCCAAGTTAAATAAAAGCTTTTAACTAGGCAAGATATTTTATTTACTTTGCTGTTATTAATATGGTGAAACACGAATAAACTCGTCGTTTAGTAGTCCCTTGAGCCTACTTGATAAAGGTCTGAAGAAAAGGACGGAAGCTACGATCACCATAAGCGAGACAAAATATAATAACCAAAGTGTTTATAAGACCAATTTCCGCCAAAGAACATAATTTATGGGCTCCTTACAATATTGTCTCTGTTGTCTGTCTTTTGTGTGGAAAACATAGCGACATTGTGCGCTGGTTGTGCGGTCGAGCAGTGTATAGGGATAAAACTAGGGTTGTCATCTGTATATCCAAACGGTCACCGTTATTGATTTCTTTATCCCTATACTGACAGAGGAATGATGTTTCTTAATGATGCCGTGTGGTATCCGGCTGAGTAGAACAGACCACCCTCTTTCTTACCGAAGTGTCGTAAAATACGACTAAGAAAAGTTGATATCAGGCAGGCGGCCAGTGGTAAAATACGTTGCCAAGTCATGTGACAACATGTTTATAACATTTTGTGCCGACTCCATTATTTGGCTAGGTATAAATTAAAAGACCTTCCGCCGGGCTGTAGTCAACTTACCTTAGTCGTATTTAACGACACCTCGGTAAGAAAGAGCGTGGTTTATTCTACTTAGCCGGTTAGTAAATTTCCCTTAGTCACATTTTATGGCACCTCGGTTAGAAAAGAGGGTGGGTTTATCATCTTAGCCAGAAACAACACAGCGAGTCGCCTTACCTTAGTCGCCTTTTACGACACCTTGGTAAGAAACGAGGGTGGTATATTATAGTCATTCGAATACCACACGGCAAAAATGATATCTCAGATAAAAAAATCAATTAGTACATACAAACATCCTTAAATCCTAAAAGATCTCGACAGGACGTTAACCAAGAATGACACCCCTAGGAATACATACAACAATCTCAAACTTCTTTGTAAGCAAATCCTTATGAAATTTGCGCTCGCATTATTTATCCAGATGGAGTCGGAGGTTGAATTTTTTGCCAACTCATTTGTTTTCTTATATTGCATTTCCAAGCGTGGTCGGAAGTAAGGGCTATGAGCTTGACTTTTTATAAACAATACAAGAACATTGCGAAAAGAAACTCACTTGAGGTCAAAAGTTGTCAACTTTTGACCTCGGAATATTCTTAATAATCGCAAGCTTTAAGCGACTGGGGCAAATAATAAAAATAAACAAAGCAAAATGGTATTTTAGTTTCTACTGATAAACGATTGTTCTATTCTATTCTAGTATATTCTACTATTCGTTACGTTACGACAATGACGGTTTACTAATAGAAGATTTAAAAATTTTTTTTTTTTTTGTTGATGTTTATGTATATCGAAGCTCGAGATACGAGTATGCTTTAATTAATGGAAATATTTTGGAAAAAGTAACTACTGCTAAGTAGCCTACTACTAAAAATTGTGGGAATAATGCCCCCTTCTGCTATGGACATATCATTGCAACTTAGATCTACCAGCCTGCTCTAATACGGATGAAATAAATTACCCATGAATTCATTCGAACATTGTTTACGCCTTTAATTAAGGCCTTTACGTTGAAATAAAACATTTCAACATTGAAAGAATAATCTCCAAAAATTATTAAGGTACATATATCTTCAAATATCAAAAATAATGGATATATTCTATGATACTTTAATCCTTGTCTTTTTTGTTTACTCAATAAATAAAATTTTCATCATACACAATATGTCATTGCAGTTCTTGAATATGACATAAGAGTTATTTTTAACTGAAATAATTATTCATATATGTTGTGGAAAAATTGGCTACCGTTGAATTTTTGTCATCGATAATAAAACCAAATAAGGGTCAATTAAAATAACCGGGTTCAATTTAGGCTCCAAAATGGGAGTAATAAAAACACGTAATGCAATAACCATACATTCTTTGTAAATGCTGGGAAGCAATTACCCGGTAATTGTCCATTATGTCCGCGGAATCGCCGTGAAGAGCCACATTGTTTGGACTTTAGTCTGATGTAAAACGACGCCGACAGAAATTAAGTTTCAATTTACTTATGGTAACGGAATACAAACAAATCATATGGAGCAGATATGTCATTGCTCCGGTGGCCCTCATTAGTAAACAATGTAATGTAACCCTCCCCCCTCTACCCCCGGTGGCCAACAGGTGGCATTCAGATGATGAAGGCTTTTAAAATACTGTTAGTGATGTTAGGTAAACCTACTAAGTATTGTTTTGACTTAATAAGGTTGCTTTACAAAAGTAATAATAAAATTATTTTCCTATAATACGCGATGAAGTAAAATAGAAAATATATATAATGCTAATTGTAGAGTGGACAATCCGTTTTCATACCTGATACATGTAGGATTCGTAAAAACACATGCACAAACCTCCACCACCGCCACCACAATACACAAGCACTACATACGTTCACTATCACAAACATATAAAAATAGATAAAAATAGATTTTATTTCCCTTTATTTCTCGTTAAGCGTAAAAAGTCTTAAAGATTTTTCTTTTATAAAAACCGTCTATGTTCTCTTCAATAAATCTAATGAAATTGACTCTAATAAAATTGACTTCTGATGTCTTTGTCAATTTGATAAAGTATAACAAACGGCAAATTACATTTGCTTTTGGATCACAGAATAATCCTATTCGTATATCATTACGAAATTGACTTATATTAACTGGTTTATTTTGCGAATCGTTTCTTTGATATATTTACCAAATAAAAGAACAATAAGTATTGATAAAATTACTATTTTACCCTTCGCGCTGAAAGAAAACTATATAATGCTAAATGTGAATTATCAATTCTTGAATTAGTGAATGTGTCAATTGTCTAAAAGACTCTATAAGTAGTGTTGTTTGTAGTGTCTGTATAGCCGTGTGGTATCCGGCTGAGAAGAAAAGACCACTCTCATTTCTTACCGAGATGTCGTAAAAGGCGACTAAGGTAAGTTGACCCGCCGTGTGGAATCCGGCTGAGTAGAATGGACCACCCTCATTTCTTACCGAGGTTAATTTTGTATGTTTTTATATATATATATATATATATATATATAATTTTATATATATATATATATATATACTATATATTCTCTGAATCTCGGAAACGGCTCCAACGACTTTCCTGAAATTCTGCGTGTTTTGGTAGAGAAAAATCACATTAAAAAATACTGACATTTACCTTGAATATTAAACACTAACTTTAACATAAACTATTAAGTCAGCGTAGATGTAAATACCTAGGATCGATCCCCAACTACCTAATGAATTTTTTTGAAAGATAATTTTTTTTAAAGAGGTCAGTACTTGGTTACTATCATCATCATTCATTCATTCTCCTACCCTTATCCCACTCTAAGTGGGGTCGGCACAATATGTCTTCTTTTTCCATTCTCCTCTATCATTCGTCAACTCTGGTGCCACTCCTCTAACATGCATATCATTTTTCACACAATCCAACCATCTTTTTTTCGGCCTTCCTCTAGCCATACATCCATCCACATTCATATTTAAAACTCTTTTGGTCACATGATTTTCATCCCTCCTCATTACATGACCGTACCAACTTAGTCTCGCACTTCTCATCTTTTCTGTAATGGGCGCAACTTTCAGACTTCCCCTAACATACTCATTACGTATTCTATCAAGTTTTGTCACACCACACATCCACCTTAACATTCTCATCTCATTCGCATGCACATTTCTTTCATCCTTTCCTTTTATTGCCCAACATTCTGATCCATACATTACGACAGGTCTAATGACCGTTTTATAAATTTTCCCCTTTAGTTTAAGGGGCATTCGGGGGTCACATATTGTTCCTGAGACCTGTCGCCACTTCATCCATCCCGCATTCATTCTATTTCTCACATCGCGATCTACTTCACCGTTCTTCTGGAAAAGCGAACCAAGGTACCGAAAGTCGGAGCAGACTGGCAAAACAACACCATTTAAGGTAATTGGTGAAAAATTGGAGGTACCACTAAAATCACAGTGCATGTGTTCGGTTTTGGCCAGATTGATTTTTAAACCGTATTTCTCCAATTTTTCTTGCCATTTTACAAATCTGTTCTGGACCTCGGTTGCATTTTCACCGACAATTACAATATCATCGGCAAATAGCATACACCAAGGAGCCTCCTCTTGAATGTCAGCTGTAAGTGCGTCCATCACAAGGAGGAATAAGAAGGGACTTAAAGCCGATCCTTGGTGTAAGCCTACGGCCACATCGAAATTGTCAGTTACTCCGGCTTCAGATCGGACATGAGTTCTAGCTCTATCATACATAGATCTTACAATTTGTACATACTTTCCAGGCACTCCTTTCTCTTTCAGACTCCACCAAAGAACGTTACGGGGAACACGGTCGTATGCTTTTTCCAAGTCTATGAAGACCATATGTAAGTCCTTACGCGCACGCCGGTATTTCTCACACAACTGGCGTAAGGCGAAAATAGCATCCGTCGTACTCGACCCTGGCATAAAACCGAACTGATTCCTGGTTACCTTACACTCCTCTCTCATTCTTCGCTCAATTACTTTCTCCCAAACTTTCATACTGTGTGACATTAGCTTTATCTCTCGGTAATTGTTACATTCTTGCACATCACCCTTGTTTTTGAAAATGGGCACCAGCGTACTGGTAGACCACTCGTCGGGGATCGCTTCTTCATGTAACAATTTATTAAAGAATAAAGTAAGCCATTTCCATCCATTCACTTTCAAGCACTTCCACGCTTCAGCCGGAATACCATCCGGCCCAATCGCTCTCCCACTTTTCATGCTCTGTACTGCTATTCTAACTTCATCTTCATTCACTTCCCTCACAATGCCTAAATTAATAGGTATATTTTCTAACATTCTACTCCAATCATTCTCTTCGTTCATTAATGTTTTAAAATAATCCTTCCAACGTCCTTTTATATCCTCATTATTCGTCAAAATCTTTCCGCTCTTATCTTTCATACATTTAACATGCATAATGTCCTTTTCATTCCTTTTTCTCATGTTCGCTATCCGATACAGTTCTTTTTGTCCTTGGGGGCTTTCTAAGGTTCTGTATAGATTACTATCATTATATAGCAATTGTTAAATTGCTATATAATGCTAGCAAGTTTAGTTAAGCAAATTGTTTGATTTTAGTTATCAAAAATCCGTTAATGTCTCAGAATCAGTGTCAAAACAATCAGGCCACCCCTTAACAAGATATTAATTCCGGTATCTAAATAATTCCGTATTCGTTACACTGAGGGCAGACGGGCTGGTTCGATTTACGTCTCGAATTCCCAAACCTGTGTTACGAAAATTTAATTGCATTCCTTCACCTTTTTTACCCTAATCCGCCGCTATATAGGCAAACAGTGAACTAATTACGCAAATCTCGGTCCGTTTCGCTTTAAATTTACGAGACAGTAACGTTATTAGAGGAAAAGTGGGCGCAATCGCTCGTGTCGTAGGAATTTCGAGTAATCGTTATATTATTAGGATTTATTTCGAATTTTACTTCTGAGAACTCGCTGTTTGGATGTAAATTTTGGTGAAAATTGTTATAGGAAAAGTAATTATTAAATTATATTACCTTTAATTGTGTTAAAAAATTGAAATTATTAGATTTAAACGTTTCTAGACCTCGTAATTGTACATAATTGAAAATCCCTGAATTTATGAATTTGTAGTTTCTCTTGTTTCCATAAAAATAGCATTTTTTTAACTTAAATGAGCGATCGCAACTTTACATTCGTCGATTTTAGTATTAATACCCTTTATTATATACTGTGTTATTTTTTGTATTCCCAAAGAAATGTCACATAAGCTTTAATTGTACCAAATTTCATCAATATGCTTCTTGTTAACCGTCCCTCCTCTTCCTTACATCTTATACCCAATACTGGGGAGTCATGCCCTCATAAAAACAACGGATCCTTGACAATGATCTTCCATCGCTTCCGGCTTTCAGCCACGTGGATGGTCTTGCAGACTGTTGTTTTGAGTGTGGCGCGAATCTAGTTTAAGAAGCGCATAAGTCTACGTTCCCTTGTTCTTGCTCGCGACTTTACCGGTGACGATAAATTTCTTAAGGCTTGCGAGAAATGTGCCCAAAGAACTCAAAGATCCTCCGTAGACATATTCGAAAGCTTCTTTTCGAAGTTTTCTTGTTGATTTTGAATTCTTCGAGCACTGACTTATTTGTATTGCACCATCCGTGGGATCCGTAACAATTTCCTCCAGCACCATATCTAGAATCAAACAGCATTGCGTTTCTGGTTTGCCAGTTAGTGTCCATGTCTATTCGCCTTACAAGAATATGGAACATGGAATATGGATAAAACTAGGCTATTAACAAGAGCAATTTTTGTTTTATGCCTTTACAAACAAATAAATGTCTTAGCTTCGTCATTATTGAAGGTCTCTGCTGAACGCTTTTACATTCGACGTGAGTTATTGCTTTTACGTGCAAATGGATTGATCATGCGACCCCGTTGCGAGATGAGTTGAATAAAAACTGCAAACATCTGTTACGGACACATCTCTCATGTTTGCAAGGGTATTTGTCATAAGATAATGTAAGATTTTTTTGGTACAAACATAAAACATATGAAAGGAATTATGTAATTCGTGTGGTGAGTTATTAGTGAAGACTCTACTATCTCTGTTTTCTGCTGTAGGGTCACAATAACCCTAAGACCTAACTAATGTATTTGGTAGCGTTGTACAAATTATTAATTGTGAATTAGGTTAAGATGTTCTGTTTGGCAAGTAAGCTATGGGTTATGATTCTCCCTTCCAAACTATCCCCAATCCCCTACAGAGTAAAAGGGTTATACCATCCCCAAAGCACAGGCGGGATGGCGGTGGACGTATCCAATAGCGGAAGCCGTCATCCCTGAGTCCTGACCAGTAGCGACTTTGGCCACAAGTTCAGCGTTTCTCGCCGGCGTAACAAAATAATACTAAATCAGAGTTTCACTTAAAACAGAAAAAACTAATGTAATTGTTTTCAGAAAAAGTTGAAGGCTGGGTCATTGGCATCTCTTGGCCAGTCTCTTGATAGCCAAAGCTTACTGCGACAATTATGCTGAGTAGGAGACTTTATTTGTTAACAAATTGTTGTATGTGTGTGTAACGTTTCATCGTTTTTTTAAAGTTAAAAGTAAACAAACTTTCCTTTTTATAGCATCTATGGTTAATTACTAATTTTTAGATCCTTAGGTCATCAATGGCCAAATACTTTCATCTTTTGGCCCTGAAACATTTAAGATAATATAATCTCGCGTAACTTTTCGAAGATATTACACTAAAACCGTTTTATTCTTCATAAGTCAAAATTACAAAAGATCGTAATAAAACATAAATCGTATATCGAAGTTCGAGCAATCACATTTGGTTGCGCCGAACATTCTGGATATATCCGCGTCAGACCAGCTTTACGATACTCAATATGTTTCGTTTTATGACGAAATATATCATTTCTATGAAATTCGGACTGATTTCCTTGTTTGAAATTTACTAATATAAGTTTTCCTTTGAAATGTTTACATAATGATCGAATATGTATCAAAGCAAATGTTTATTTGCTTGTATATAGAATCCATTGCAGCAGTTTAAAAACAATGTTAAAAGGAGGGTGATATAGAAAGCCTACTATACTGTTAAGGATTACATAGATGATAAGAATTCGTGGATATAGCTACTTTTCGACTCTGTACAAGAAATTGTATAAAAGTAACTACTTAGAATTATATTATTTAAAAAAAAAACAACCTGAAAATCTCTTGTTGGCTTTTCTTAGCAGCAGAGATGACAATTCAAAAGCACTTGCTAGAAGTTTAGTTAAATAAAAAATATTTTGAATATAAATTTGTTTTACTAGAACTAAAATATTTATAATTGCCCATTCACCGTGTAGATCGATTAGAGGAGTTAGATCGAAATACGTTGTAAAAAAAATTATACTGTGACTCGTGATGTCTTTACCAAGAAGGTAGCGGGTTCAGCCACTGGCAAGCATTTTTCTACGAAAACTTATACAAGATTGCTAATTAAAAGTATTACTTAAAAACCCATTATGATGAAATTGAACGCATATATCAAATATTAGCTATACCAAATTGTAACATGTGTAATGTCGTAGAGGACGTTATCCATATTTTCATGGAATGTGAACGAAACCGCGTATTAAGATCTGAACTATTAAGTAATCATGAAATGCTACTCTCAACTGGTCATATAAATATTACTTTAGCTGATCCACTATCAACCACTGCAAATATTTTACAGGTATAATTTATAAATAGAGCGATATAGTCGAAAAAAAACCACTAATAATATCCTAAACTAGATAAAGAACTTACATGAAAGATAAAGACAAGATAAAAAACCTTTTCTGTTTAAGAAATAGTGTAATATTCAAAATGATACACCCACATATTCCCGATGGACCTAAACAAAACTCTTTACTCCGTCTTAAGAATTTCGAGTACTCGAGTACGAGTAGCTTATATCAGTTTTTTCCCGCTTTATAGAGATACGTATAATTTATTTATTATGCCCGGTTCACATTATTCCAGTCAACCATTCCAGTCCAGCGCTGGAATGCTACTGGAATAATGTGAACCTGCACTGGAATGTACCAATCCAGTTATCAATCCAGTCCTGTCGACTGGATTGGCGTTCTATTTTTCATTCCAGCTCGCCCATTCCAGTGCCACTGGAATAGTGTGAACCAATCCAGTTGAATCCAGTGCTTGACTACCACGCTAAACAGTGTACAACACGTATTGTTTTATTTGTGGAATTCTATTGGTACAGATGTGACAGCTTTTAATGACTGGAATAATGTAAACGATATATAATCCAGTCCAGCACTGGACTGGATTGACTCGCTGGATTATTGGATTGGAATAACGTGAACCGGGCATTAATATGAAAATATGTTTCGTTTGTTTGTACTTCTTTCACGATTGAATGGAAGAACGGATTGACGTGATTATTTTCTTTGGAAAATTTGAGGAGCTAAGAGCGAAATATTCATGTTTTTGACTTTTCAAGAGTTGATATTCAAGTACGTACTAACGAATTCATTTTTTGTTGAGTTCGCGTACGATTTTTGATATGAGTGATTGAAATTTTTTATATGATATTGAGATAGGTATTTTACAAGATGTAAAACACAAGTTACCAGCCTCTTTTACTGCGGCGGAAATGACCGAATCCGGAAAACGGTGGAAGTATGCATCGGGAGTTATATATTTGTGCCGTTTGCAGTTGAGACCCTAGAGCCATGGAGTCAAAGTGCAAAATTTTATTATCCGTGACAAGAGGGCTGGCTCCTTTTTCGCACAAAGAATCAGCTTAGCGATTCAGCGCGGGACGCTTAACAACGCTTAAACAATAATTATACGAAATGATTTGTATAATTATTGTTTAAGTAATTTAAGATAGATGTAACTTGTAAATTTTTGTTGTAAATATAAAGAAAAAATAAATAAAATAAAGTAAAATAAAAAGTAAGTAGCGGCCTGTTACTATCCCACTGCTGAGAATAGGCCTCTTTTCTCCGTTTTTGGAGAGAAGATTTGGAGCTAAGACCTACCACGCTGCTCCAGTGCGGTTTGGTAAGTTACACATATCCCCAGAATTCTCTAGAGATATGCAGGTTTACTCAGGATGTTTTCCTTCACCGAAAAGCGTGTGATAAATTGCAATTATCAATTAGACACACATATAATATTAATTTGTTTCTTTCCTCATCCACTATACCTTCCACTATATATTGTATAGCCACGTAATCCGCCAACTTTCCACGCTTCCCTAGCGCTTTCATGACCAACATGTAATCGTAACAGCTTTCATTGCTATGTTTTTTTCTATTAGACATCATTTCGTGTACTTGTTTTGAATTTATTGTATCTGGAAACTCTCTTAACAGGGCATTCTTGAGATCTTCATATTTTTTAAATGTTTTCTCGGTCCGTAACCACGATGCCGCTGTTGATGTCAATGACCTTCTAGCTAATAAAAGTTTTTGTATGGGGTTTAGCCCAAATATTTCGGAGTTATCGTCAATTTCTTGTGCCCAACGCGTTACCGTATATGAGGGATCAGTCCCAGAAAATTTGGGTATAGCTTCTTCTATGAACATTAAATTCTGCTGAGGCATTTGTAATCTTGTATCTTGATTATCATTTTCCTCCATGCCGTCTTCACTTTCCGTGTCGGGATCGGGCGATCCTGCAGACATTCGTCGTAATAAGTCGTACGCTCTCCGCGCCACCTTTGCGTCGTGCCACACACGTGGTCGTATTTTTCGCAAAAATCACACACACTCCTTTATCTAATCCCGGACGAGCCCCCAAATTGATGTGGGAGTGGTGTTTTGCAAAATAAAACTCTTGAAACGTCTTAATGGAAAAATCACTTTAATTTGCGTCTTACTCTTTAGGTGCGCCGGCATAAGAGAGCGCCATCTTGCATACATCCTCATATCTCGCTTTCACACTGCTTCTCTCACTCGCACACGCTTTCGTTCAAAAACATTATCATCTTACATACTGCATTCATTCGTCTTAAAACATACTTTTATTTAATCCTACATAAGTTTTAACAGAAAAACACATTGGTGCCTGCCCGGGGTTGAATCCGTGACCTCCTCGAAAGAGTCCCACGGTATAACCGCTGGGCTACCACAGTTTGCAAAGTAAAATAATTGTCATTAATTTTGTGATCGAATAAAGATACATTTGCTTTTACAAATTGCTTGATCAGTCAATAAGGTCAACGTAGGCAAATTTTACGTGGTGCGAAATCGACGTTGTAACCTAATTGCTAAAGAGGGTACAAGGTACTTTCTACATTTTGGTACGCTTTGCTCTTTTAATTTTATACAAAAAACGAAAAGAGGCCTTTAAGTGACTTTTTACTTGCTCAAAGTACAGAGTAAACTAATTTTGTTAAAGAAATTTTCTTTTTGCCAAAGTAATCCAAACTATTTAAGATAACCGAATTTTCTTTGAGCTTTTACGTGAGAACGTAATTGCGTTGCCGATTTATAAGATATCTTTATAACGATAAGTTAAAAAAATATGAAATTGAAAAAGATAACAAAAATATGACGTCGTACATTTGTTTTAGAATAAGTAATCCCACAATTTTGTGTGAAGGAATTGTAATGGCTACAACGGTATAGAAAAAATAAATAAATTTTAAAATATATATATTTAGTCATCAACCTCCTGCCCTTATCCCATTCTAAGTGGGGTCCGCACAACATGTTACAAATATGCTGTCACATGATTTGGCTTCGTATAGTACTACCGGCCGCCTGCCTGACGTCACCTTACCTTAGTCGTATTTGTACGAGACCTCGATAAGAAATTAGGGTAGTCTATTCTACCATACGGATACCATACGGCGGGTCGACTTACCTTAGTCGTCTTTTACGACACCTAGGTAAGAAATGAGGGTGGTCTATTCTACTCAGCCGGATACCACACGGCGGGTTGACTTACCTTAGTCGCCTTTTACGACACCTCGATAAGAAATGAGAGTGATCTGTCCTAAAACAATACAATACTTAACAAAAAAAAAACAATACAATACTTAAAGATAAAAAAGTTCAATAAATAAACGAGTGCGCTGATTTATTAATTGAGTAGCTAAAAGTAAGTGCTTTCAAAAAAGTAAAAGTATTTACGATATAAACTTTACTTTATCTCAAAGATAAACTCTGTAACTTAATTTATTACATTAAATAACTATGAATTTGAAACAAAAAGTTCGTAAAAGAAATAACCGTTTGCATAAGAGAAACTAGGCTATCTATTTAAGATAATTAAATTCTCTTCAGTTCGGCTTAAACAATATAACTATCAAAGAAACTTAAGTATGATACAAATCTTAATTAATATAAAAGATAAATGAAACTGTTATCTTTAAAATGGCAAAATGAATTAATCTGTAAAGGCCGGTTCAAACTAAACGAGTACAGAGCTAGTGTTAGAAGAGGATTCTTTCTCTGAAGAATGAGAATCAAGAATAACAATGTTTAAAACATGTCCTCTAAGCATTAGGGCTTAATAGTGTTTGTTAAACTTTTCTAATATTCAAATTCAAAATATTCTTTATTCCAATTAACTTGTAAAAAAGTGCTTTTGAATCGTCAACTCTACTGCTGTTTCGGAAAGCTTTTCCTACCGAGAAGAGCCAGCAAGAAAACGGTTTCTCTTTTAAAAATATAATTCTCATAACTAGTTACATTTAGTCATTACTGTTTTGTACATGGTCTATTTAATTCCTAAATAATTTCCATAGCAAAAACGTTAAATTGTATCTACATATGTATAGTACCAGAGGCGTATAATATTTCTTCTAATCTTAAATCAGCAATATCCAAAATAGTACCGATATCATTATTCCTAATTGGATAAAGTTAATAATGAGTTTCAATTAGGACAACGAAAAACAGCTAACGAGAAAACAAAGGTAGGCATTTCAATTAAAGAGGTGAAATTGGAGGCCCCGCTTAATCAATTGTTTTCGATTTGCCTTCAAGTAGCCTGAACATAATGAAGGTACATCTCAAACGGACGCGTCAGTAAATAGATATATAGATCTATAGGTTTTTAATCAAAATCTTTAATATTTAAATGAGTTAATACTTGCATGTATATATATGTTTTCGTAATCTCGGAAACGGCTCAACAATTTTCGTGAAATTCAGTATGTTTCAGATTGGATTAATTTTTAAAAATCCCTGTTTAAAAAAACTGCTATAAAGAGTAAATGAAATTTTTAGCTGTGACGCTGTGTGAATGTAAAGCTGTGACGGCCTAATTGTAACACGCGGACGAAAAAAGTTCGAAACCTTGGTTCGATTCCCACATGTCGACCGGCGCTTTTTTATATTTTTTTTATCGGTCACCCTACTATCGCTACTAATCTTTAATTGTGTAAAATGCTAAACGTATAAGCTTATTTCTTACATTTAGAATAAATCTTTATGCAGTCGAGTCTAATATGGATTGCTGAATTTTATAGA
This sequence comes from Morpho helenor, assembly GCA_029227775.1. Taxonomy (NCBI): domain Eukaryota; kingdom Metazoa; phylum Arthropoda; class Insecta; order Lepidoptera; family Nymphalidae; genus Morpho; species Morpho helenor. Next base: position 4,133,291 of record JARGCU010000032.1, on the reverse strand, counting down.
ATAAATGCTTTCTTAAATTTAGCTCCATTATAAAGTATTTTTATACATAACAAAACCCTATAAATGGGGAAAACTTTTCAACTTTACTTTCCCAATTAAGGGTACCTTAACACTTAAATTGACGCAAACTAAGTCGCGTTACGACTATTCATTGTACACAAAAGTATCACAGAAAACCTTCTCCTGTATTATTATGTTAATAGCACTTTCCAATTGCGAATATTTTCCTACATTAGCATACAATGCTGTCTATATTTGTAAAACAGATGGCACGACGAGTGGGTAGTAGGCTATGTAATGATTTTATATAGTTGTATCATTGTATAGCGAGAGGCAATAACGTAATGGAATTATGGTACACGGTTCCCGGGACGCAGTGAAAGATTTTCAAGTATTAATATTGGAGTATATTTATTCAATTTCGCAAAAAGAACAGATTTTATTACAAAATTGCAAGTTGCGGTGGTTGTATTGATTTGCAGTGCAGTTTCTTTATTAATATTACAGGAAAGTAATGAAAATACTGTTTTGCTATAATCCACGATAAAAGAGAATATGATGTAATGCTAAATGTAGAGTGTAATATCCGTTCCCATACATCATACATCTTATCTTAAAAACATGTACTAACCACCACTAATAACACAACAATTAAATAGGCACTGCAGACATTTACTACTACAATCTCAACATTAAAAATAAAATAAATTAACATATGGGACACTTACAAACACGGTAAAGTAGGTCATTTATTACTTACCCAAAGTTGGTCATTTAATACTTGTATTATGGGTGAGAGACCACTGGTGAATTTAAACATATATAATATAAAATTAGTTATCGTGAAATAAATATAAGAGATTTTTGAATAACTTTCACCGTTTACTCATTCAAACAAACAAACTCATCAGCTTTATATCTTACTGTAGATAGCTACGGTAAGCAAAGAACAGTATATATATATAACTAAGATGGCTGTTATGGTCACCACATATGGCCAAAAGATATGCCAATATTCTTAAAGTAAAAGAGAATATTAACATTATTGGCATGCACGCTCCAGTTAAGGTTTTAGAAGTAAAGAAAAGTAACGGCCTGATACTATTGCACTGCTGGGCATAGGCCTCCTCTCTTCGTTTTTGGAGAGAATGATTGGAGCTAAGACCACGCTGCTCCAACGCGGATTGGTAGGTTACATATATCCACATAATTCTCTAGAGATATACAGGTTTCCTCATAATGTTTACCTTCACCGAAAAGTGAATAAACTGCATTTATCAATAGAATAGATGTAGACACATAAGTTTTAATGGAAAAACTTATTTGTGCCTGTCTGGGGTTTGAACTTGTCGCACGGTTTCACTGCTATCACAGCTTGTAAGGTTTTTTGTTTTTGTATTGTGTATAGACGAGCGATTGACTGCGCAGTGGAATAGGGGTGGAGTCTCTGTCGGTGCCTAGCGGTGCGATAATAAAAAGGCGATGCCGGAATAAGTTCATGAAGTACCTGAGCATACTTTCGAAATATATCCTGTAGAAGACCGATAGACAGGCAACCCTGCGCCGATGTTGTAAGCTATGCAATTTAGTATTAGTTAGGGTTTCATCGCCAATGAGTCTTCTGGCACGTTTATCCACCGAGTCCAAAGTATCCAGTTGATATTTGGCAGATCCATCCCACAAATGGCTACAGTACTCCATACACGATCGTACCTGAGCTTGGTACAAACTTAGAAGTCGTTTCGGTGTGAAGTACTGTTTGACTTTGTTCAGGATGCCAAGTTTCTTGGCGGCTGTTTTTGCTTTGGACTCGATGCATTTACCAAAGTTGAGCTTGGAAGTTAATTTTATACCCAAAAGCTCAGATTTCAATATTGGCGAAATTGTAGCCAAAATAGATTTATTACGTAGTAAAAAAGGGATAACATCATTACAAACTTATATCGTTCACAGTTGTATGACAACTCCATGCTAACAATTATCTTGTTTCAGGAATAATCTAATTTGCTTCACTTGTTAGCAGTATTGTTGTTAGTGACGTTGTATTAAGGACTTTATATTGAGCAAATAGAATTCATATCTGAATAACAGCAACCATGAGGTATTTTGAAATGCTATGTTTACGGTAAAATTAAAATAGTTTTTATTATGGCTACAATTCCAATATCGTCACGTTAAGAACCTAAACTATTAAGACGTGCCGCTACTCTTTGTATATTTGAAACATTTTTCTTATGGATCTACTGAAATAATGGACTAAGTGTTATTTGTCATCTTCCTATCTTTCTCCCACTCTAACTGGGGTCGGCACAACATCTTACAAACATGTTGTCACATGATTTGGCTATGTATACCTGCCGCCTGTCTGACGTCAACTTACCTTAGACATATTTTACAACACCTCGGTAAGAAAGAGGATGATTTATTCTACTCAACCGGATACCACAACCAACCAAAATTAGTCGCCTTTTACATCTCGGTACGAAATGAGGGTGGTCTACTCTATTTAACCGGATACCACACGGTGGGTCAACTTAGTTTAGGCGCATTTTACAACACCTCGGTAAAAAAGAGGATGATTTATTCTACTCAACCGGATACCACACAGTGGGTCAAATTACCTTAGTCGCTTTTTAAATTTCGATAAGAAAGATGGTGGTCTATTGTGCACATCGGGATACCACACGGTGGGTCAACTTACCTTAGTCGCCTTTTACGACACCTCGGTAAGAAGGTGGTGAACTCTACTCAGCCGGATACCACACAGCACATGTTGACGGAATTCAATCATTTTTTAACACCTCCCTTACAATATCGACATGATTCAGCATTCTCCTAATAAAATATCGAAATATAAAAGCTGTAAATCGCCTTTTCCTTAACTTAAGATAAGTACTTATAAGAATTTACTCTTAGCATGCATTTGTAAATAAACTTGCAAACATTTAACGTTTATCCTCGACGTATTTATATTGATTCTAGGAAAATGGTATTTCAGTGTTATAACAAACATGTAAAGTTTGATTTTACGTAAATAATCTTTGTTATATGTAAAGGGAACGTGCCTCGCGAAGGTTGGCATTATGTGGACCGGATATTACATAAACAAGCTCAAAATGCCAACCGTTATCGTTTCTTCTCAGGGTCTGTATTAGGAAAATCCTTTTCACGTTACTTCATACTTTTTAAAAGATATAAAAAAATGCAATAAAAAAAGAGCCGGGTAGATGTGGGAGCCGAGCCCAGGTTTCAAAATTTTTTGGTCCGCCCGTTACCATTAAGCTATCTCAGTTTTTCATTTGACAGGTCAAATATTATTTGCATTCAATTCTACATTTTAGCATTTTTTAATGCCCGAAAACAAGTACATATCCACATTTTTAAAATGAAACCTAGCTAGATCGAATTATCGAGTATCAGGTATGAAACCGGACAGTCCACTCGACATTTAGCATTTTGTATTTTCTATTTACTTTATCGCGGATTATAGCGAAATAATTTCAGTATCACTTACATTTAAGCAAGTTAAATCTATTCTGAACCTTCACGTAGACCTTTTTCATTTTCGTTTTTGGATACATCATAGAAACAAATTTAGAAATTTGTTTCTATGATGTATCCACACCGCTCATAAATAATCTATCATTATTGCAGGCTTAACGCTCCATTGTGCGAGTAAAGTCAAACTAATATGCTTTTATAAGACACTCGCAATAGGACCTATATTATATATATTTATATATTTTCTCTATTTTGTAAATAAATTTGTAGATATTTTGTATGCCGCAGTACATACAGCTATAGTGGCCTATAGATTAAAGCGTGATCCTTACATATAAGTTTATTCTAATAAAAACTTTTAAGCTCCGATAATTTTTCAGGGTATGTATAAATTACCGATCTAATACAGAGCAGTAAGGTAGGCATACGTTCAATATTCATTCTACTCCATTCAAAATATAGAAATATAGCAAAAGAAATGTTCAATTTTGTAAATGTTTTCACTTTCACTTCAACATGATATTTTGAAAAGGAGCATGTTCCTTTCCATTGGAACACCTAAAAGCCGTTCGTCCAATCAAAACAAATCACCTATTTTCCCTTGCAAACAATCCCTATCGCTGAGCAATCTGGGAAAATTTGCAATACAACGTGAATTTATTATTGAACGCCTCTACCGAAGCGGGATACGATATTTTGTTCGACAGCAACTATTCCTTTATTACCAGACAAATAGGTTTTTTAAGTATTAAATTTGGTAAATGTAAAAGTGGTTAAATACGTAGTAAATTAGTCCTACACTCTATTTGTCATTTGTATTGCAAGAAACATAGACTAATATGTTAGCGCACACTATATACAATAACACGATATAATAGGAATACCACAATTCCCGTTCCGAGATGCACTTCTCTTGAATGACGAACTAAGACTGACTGTCACTGAAACGATTTATCAATAGGAAGACTCAACCGGAAACAACACGTCACAGTGTTGGTACCATTTTAATCAAAAAGGGCGCGATACTCTTGTTTCATGACTGTGTTGCTATAAAATACAAAGCGGAAGTCAATGGCGACAACAAATACATAGTTAAGACTTATGTATCTAATTGATAATTGCAATTTATCACACGTTTTTCGGTGAAGAAAAACATCGCGAGGAAGCCTGCATATCTTTTAAGAACTCTAGGGATATGTTTAACCTCCAATCCGTGGAGAGCAGCGTGGTAGGTCTTAGCTCCAATACTTCTCTCCAAAAATGGAGAGAGGCTTGTATTAATGTTATTATTTTTTATTTCTTTCTTGTTTCTACTTCTATAATAGGGTGACCTAACACATTTATTCTAATTCTTATTCTTACGCCCAACAGCTCAGGGACAGTAAAGAGCCGTACTTTACTACTTTACTACAATCAACATCGAAAAGTCCTGAGCTATATTTTGTTATTAAATCTTCGACTTAGTGGCGAAATAAGTCACCGTTTATATTCGAGATGGAGGCCAAATATTATAAAGAAGCAAGCCATTTGTGAAATTTTCCTTACGTAATTGTATCCAACGAGCGCTGGTAAATTTTGAGGGTAATTTAATTTATTAAGAGCCGTCGGCTGGTGGGCGACTAAAGAAATTAACTAAATGAACATTAAAAGGGACTTCGAATAAAAACTTCGGGCGCAATAAACTTTGTATGATTTGGCTTTTTCTGCTGAGCTTTTTAAATTTTTGAGTCAAAATCTACAGGAAACGTTTACTAACAAATGTTGTAATAAACTACCAATCGCCAGCGGATCCGCACGATTGGAAAGATTAAAACCGTAATATAGTATTAACCATAAAAATGGTTAAGGTGGGTTTACCTTAAAAGCTAGACATATGCTGTCGCGGACTTTTATTTAGAACTTTTAGAGGGGAACAATTTTGTTATACATGATTTAATAACTATTAACGTTTATTCAGCGCACGCAAGGACAGCTTTAAATTATAGCAATTAGCTTAGCTGGAGGCGTTAACAAGTTTATTAATAATTTGTTACCCAAATTGCTAATAGTAGTAAGTAAAAGGTTATAAATTACTAGTAACATTTAAAAAAAATAATAATAATAAATTATGAATTTATTAATGAACTCGTAATTCTACTGTTCATTATAGTAACTGATGAAATTTTCAACTAAAGAATCTTTAACCTTTTGCTTTATCAAATCCAAGTCTAGGTAAGCAGTACAAAATTGATTGCAAAAGTTCAGCAAAATTAATATTTACAATTCATCGCGCGCTTTTCGATAAAGGAAAATATTGCAACAGAGCTTCCGTGTTACGAAACGAATTTCGTCTCCTTAATGAAAAAAATACAAAGGCCAGTAAAGAAGCCGATTCGTGCATCGACTTTGCTACAGTCCTCTAATCTGAGATACCAATGGTTCGACGATATAATTAAATATCGGTCGCTTCAATCTTGTATCCATATAATTTACTAGCTTTTTCCCGCGACTTGGTTCGCGTGGACTGTTGTCGTGTGATAGGTCGATACGCACTAGATTATATTGTATTATTTTTAATTTGTTATTAATTAAAATACATTATTGTAAGCTGTGGTAGCCCAGCGGTAACACCGTGCGCCTCTTTCGAGGAGGTCTAGGGTTCAAACCCCGGGCAGGCACCAATGAGTTTTCTAGTAAAACTTATGTGTCTAATTGATAATTGCAATTTATCACACGCTTTTCGGTGAAGGAAAACATCGTGAGGAAACCTGCATATCTCTAGAGAATTCTGGGATATGTGTAACCTACCAATCCGCATTGGTGCAGCGTGGTAGGTCTTAGCTCCAATCCTTCTCTCCAAAAAAAAAAAACGGAGAGAAGAGGCCTATGCGCAGCAGTGGGATAGTAACCGGCCGTTACTTTACTTTACTTACCTTATTGTAATACTTACGCCGTGTGGTATCCCGCTGAATAGATTAGTACCACCCTCATTTCTTACTGAGATGTTGTCAAAGGCGGCTAAGGCAAGTCAACCCGCGGTGTGGTATCCGGCTGAGTAGAATAGACCAACCTCATTTCTTACCGAGGTGTCGTATAAGCGACCAAGGTAAGTTGACCAACGGTGTGGTATCGGGTTTCGTAGAAGAGACCACCCTCTTTCTTACCAGGGTGTTGTAGAATACGACTAAGACACGGTAAGGTACGACGTCAGGCAGGTGGCCTGTCGTAAAAACGCAGCCAAATCATGTAATAGCATGTTATGCCTACCCCATTTTAAGTGGGGGCAGGAGGATGATGGATAATGAAAAGTAGTTATCGTGAGTTAATAATATAATATAATAAGAGATTTTTGAATAACTTGCACCTAGCGTAAGGAACGCTTTAAATTTTGCCGCAATATTTTTTATTGCTGCTCCTCTCCTATTCATCTTAGCGTGATGTTATATAGCCTATAGCCTTTCTCGATAAATGGACTATCTTACACTGAAATAATTTTTCAAATCGATCAAGTAGTTCTTGACATTTCAAACAAATTTGAATTAGGTCACTTTAATACTAAGAATGCTATATATACTAACGCTATCTGAAAAAGGTCACATCGAGAAGTCACCGGCAGTGACTAATTGTTAGGAATGTCAGTGAAATTTTGCTTTTAGATAACAATACGAGGAATTGTTTTGAGTTTGAGCGCATCAAATCTTGGGTAAGCATTTTTAAGATAAACACTGTAAAGGACGTTAAAAGAACGACAAAGTAGCATTTTTTGTTAGCTCAGATAAAAGGTTACTTTAGAACTAATCGCAGATAATCTTTTTGAAAACAAACGCCAAAGAAAGATATTTGGTAAAAAACTTAACGATCAGAAATGTGTTGCGTTTAAGACTGTGGGTCAACTTACTTTAATCGCCTTTTACGACACCTCGGTAAGAAATGATGGTGGTCTTCTGCTCAGCCTGATGCCACACGGCGGGTCGACTTACCTTACTAATATGTATTACTTATATTTGATATTGAATAATTTTTTGTGGACCTTAATTTCTAGACAATGTTGTGAGTAATACGGTCTTGGCCAAAACACATTCGGGATAATCGTTAATTTAATTTTATAAAAAGATATATTTGAATAGGACATAGAAATTTTACGACAGAATAATTTTAAAACAAGAGTAAATAAATCTACAGAGTTTCATTAACTAATACACTCTGTAGATTTGCTCTTCTTAACTGGATATAGGTCTATTGTATAAAACGGAACTGTTACTAACCTCTTCATAACCTTTTAAAGGTGTTTATGAAGTGTGATATATATCTACCCGCATTTTAACTATTTGGGCATCATATCAAAACTTACTTTTTACTTGCTTTTATATGAAACACGAGTATCATTGGACTATGGGTGGCATTAAGTCCAGTTTAATTAGGTGTGTCAATTTACAAACGTAATATAATACGATGATGACGTAGTGATATGTGATGCACTGTTTCATGGTAAAACAATTTCAATTAAGCAATCTGCCTTCCGGAATGCGGATTCAGGTTGCAAAATATTGATAAGGTTTTCCTAGTATTGTCGGTGTGTATATGAACTTAATGCCGTGTGATATCCGGCTGAGTAGAATAAACCACCCTCATTTCTTATCGAATGTCATAAAAGACGACTAAGCTAAGATCACGACGACGTCATGCAGGCGGCTGGTCGTAAAAAATTTGCCAAATCATTAACATGTTGCGCCGATCTAACTCAGAGTGAGATAATGTGAGATAAGATGAACAGTGTTATTATCAATTCACGTGGAATAAGTTTTTGGTGAAACCATTAGAGTTTCCCGATATGTTTTACTGAAAAAAACTTAGTTCTAAATGTATCTTATCTAAAAGGTTATATATTATTCCATGCACTATAGTTGGATAAAGATATTTTATTATTATCGTTTGTAAATATTACTTATCCAAATATAACAACAAACCCGCTCTGCTTCGATATTGCTTAACTCATCGGTATCTACCGCTTCTTGAGTAAACAGAAACCTACGCCTTCGGCGAATATATAGTCGTTATCGTTATATTAATATTAGGAACTATTAAATAATGAGTCTTAATTTCAATTGTATAAATGACCCGCAATCGCCAGCGGCTCTGCCCGCGTGGAAAGATTAAAACCGTAAATAATATTTTGATAACCATAAAAATGGTTAAAGTGGTTTAACCTTAAAAGCTAGACATATGCTGTCGCGGACTTTTATTTAGAACTTCTATAGGGAAACAATTTTGTAATACATGATTTTTGAATAACTATCACCGTTTACTTGAAGCGCTTACTTAGGTCACGTTGTTTTTCTCAGTTCTAGTAGCATTAGTGTACTTCTGACGCACAATATTAATCATATTTACACAAAATAATATGTTTTTAGGTTTTTATGACTGTTTACTTTCTGAGAAAAATTAATGTGCACTAATATTTGGTGCATGGATTTCTAAACATCGACACCTCACTGATGACTTTTTTTTAGACAGGAAAATACCCCTTATGTACTGGTATGGCACTACCGCTCGACGGGGACAGACGGCGTTTATGTCGGACTCACACCGTCTAAAATAACCTACGTGCTACGCTGCTGATGGTGGGGACAGGGTACCGTTGTATACATTGTCCCCATCACCGCCGGCAGCTCTAAACCCTAGACTGCGCCAATTCTAGGTTTGGAGCCTCTTTAAAGGTGGCCCCTTCTTGCGCTAGACTGTGCATTGGGATCACAAAATGCATCGACCGCCCCGGGAACCTTATGAGTTGGGCATCCGATAAACCCAGTTCGGAACGCCCAACTAATGACGTAGTAAGTACTGATTTAGGTAGTAATGTTTTAATTTTTGTTCAAACAGGTCAAATAACATACACGCAGCTTTTATCAGAAAGGGCTTACTAACTTTGTTTTGAAAGTTTGTAATAAATAGTTATTTATAAAAATGTTATAGCTAGAAATTTAAACATAACTCTAAACGCATGTGTATTTCTTAATTTAAGATTATCAACTTTCTCGTCATCTTCAACGCAAAAAATTTGATTTATTGTCTCCGTATTCTAATTATTCCACAATTTTTTTTTATTATAGGTACATATACCCAAAGAACGGTAAATTTTGTCGCGAGTTCCCTTTTTAACTTAATATTCTAAAAACAGAGGGTGATATTTGTAATAACGCGACAGCGCAAGTATTTAAACTACGGGAAAATTTGTTTTTTAACGATTTTATGCAAATTTACGTTTCCATTACATTACAATAGCCGTGATGGCCTGGAGATTAGTCCGCGTAATCGAGGACTAGGACTCCATATGTCTAAAAAAAAGTTCAATTTCTTTTTAAAAGGTATTTCATATGGTAACTGCAATCTTACGCACATTCCACAATCCTTTATTTATACAACCTTGTAGTGAGTATGACGTATTGCATATATCTAGACTAATCTAGGCGTAATAGGATGATCGCCGCTGAAGGGCGTGCGCAACGAGACGTATCCGATATTACATTTACAAGCGACATTTACAACTGAGAACTGGGACAGATTATTTAATTCATTGCCCGCTTATTATGTAGTACGTGATCTTCTTTGTCTATTATTTGTTGTTTATATTCTCTGTTATGTTATCCTACTAATATTATAAATGCGAAAGTTTTTGAGTATGGATATGTGTTTGTTTCTCTTTTACGGCAAAAATTGTTGACAAAGATACTGAAATCGATATTTTTCACGATAAATTAGCTGATATTAAGAAAAAAGTGGATAAAGCACTGACTACTGTTTAATTTAACTCATTTAATTTTTTCACGGAATCCTTTGTTAATATTTTTTGTATGTAGGAAATAGTGTATTTTTAGACAATAGTTTAAGTTTTAGTTACATAAATGTTTATTATAGTTTTAGTACTACATTGTGTCTACAGTCTGTTAGTTTATCGTACGTAGTAGTCTATAAAAGCATGCTGTGTCTACCTATAAGTGAAATTATATGTAATTACCAAATAAGACCAAATAACCTATATAATAACCTATAATAACCTATGGCTTAACATACATGTAATTTTGTTGATAGGCCAAAATTAAATAAATAAATCCGGTGAACCAATATCGATGAAATTTGGCACGTTTATTCCTTATATACCTGTTCATTTACATGTTCATATAAATCCTGTTCATTCTACAGGAATAGGATGACATTGAAAAGCGCCATCTATTATCAACCTATTACGAGACAACAGTCCATGCAAAATCATGCAATGCATCAATGAAGTTCTGGGTAAAAGCTAGTATTATATATATATATATATATCATATACTTATGTTTTATATACATAACTACTTATAGTTTATGTTTTAGTCACTTTATTGTATTCTTTGGTCTCGGTATTCGCTTCTACAAAAACAGCATAGTAGGCTTTCTGTATCAGTCTCGTCTTAACAGAGTTCTTAAACTGCTAAAAAACAAATTAATTGCGGAATTTTACTATTGAATCTAGCCAAATCCATAAACGATTTACGTACCTTTGCAAGGCGTAAAAGTAGAAGCCGCAAGCTTATGTCGGTTCCTATTTTTTTTCTTTGTCTATTATATACATCACCAATTTTTTTAATATGTATATTCTCATGCACCAAAACTGAATTGGTTACAATATATTGAGAAGCAAATGAAAGAATATCTATTTCCTTAAACTTCTTTAACTCTTCCAAAGAAAAAGGAAATAGCTACTATATACTACAACGATATAAAATTCTTCACGATGTTTATATGTTCTTTTCCCCAAAAGCGTGTGATAAATTGCAAACATAAATTAGGTACATCAATTTTTATAAAAAAATTTTTTATAAAAAATATAATTAGTGCCTGCCCCGAGATTGAATGCACGACCCCTTCCGAAAGAGTCGCACGGTATCACCACTTTGCTACCACGGTATTGAACCCGCGCACCTCTGGTTAGCATCACGTGGTCACCATGTACACTGTCAACGTTCAGCCATCACAATTCGTTAATAATCTGTTGAAATTAATGACAAGTTAATTATTACTTATAACCGTAATATCGATAATGCAGTTTGTAGATAAAACGACCTAAATACTAAAATTTTGGGCCACAGTCCAATTTGAAGCCGATGTGTGCATACTTTGTTTGTTTTATCTCATCTGACTGTTTGTCTTCTAAAAATAAACGTTTCGATTGTACCAGCTTTTGTTGCTCAGGATTTAACTTTAATAAATAATATAATATATGTAATTACACAATACACAACTACCCTACCTTCAGTACCGCGGGTCACGGGTTCAATTCCCGACATGAGTTTTAGGTTCCTACCAAAATTGCGAGGGCTAACATTTTCTATAGATGAATTTATAGGTCTTCGAGCCTGGGTGTATATTTGTATTTAAGTACGTATTTAAAAAATATATAAGTATATATTCACCAGCTGTCCGTCTATCATAACACAAGTATTAAGTTACTTACTTTGGGGACGGACAACCGTGTGTGTAAGTATCCCATATATTTATTTTATTTATTATTTATTCACTATCATAAATTAAACTGTCGTTACGTCTCGCAACCGAAGCATCATCAGAAAATAGACTCCACGAGAAACTGTAGATTTTATTCTTTGATCTTATTGATATTAAGGATTGATAATAATATCATTATTACTTAGTATGATCTACAAAAAGTAACGCTTAATTTTATTACAAATTTAAAATATTCTTTATTTCAAGTTATCTTTTAAATAAGAGCTTCTGAATCGTCAACTCTACTGCTGGTTCGAAAAATGTTCCTATCGAAAAGTGCCAGCAAGAAACTCGGTGGTTGCTCTTTTTAAAATATAATTCTTATAACTAGTTAAAGTTTGTCATTGCTATTTTGCAGGTCATAGAGTTGTAGCTATATCGTGCAGTAGACCTGTTCTGTGTCAGCCTCGTTTAAGTAAGTTTTAAACTGCTGTTTATGGAATTAAAACAAGATTAGTTTAATTATCTAACCTAGTAATAACCAGATTAGATTATAAAAAAACATCATACATGACCGCAATGGAAACCTTAGTTAGGCCCTTTTACGTAATCAATGTTTACGAACATTGTTAAACTTTTTAAAAGCGAAAACGTGTTTTCTAGTAAACAGCGGTTATTATTTTTACTACTTAAATACTTCCGTTCTACAACAGATATGGAAATGGTGAACAAGTTATAGTAGGTTGGTTAAAACACCTCTTTATTTGTAAAACTAGGTGCATCCGCGACTTTGTTTGCTTTCTTTATATTGAGTTTCTTTACAACTAACTAGTTGTGCCAGCAGCTTTGCCCCCATAGAAATCAGTGTCACAATTTTTGAAAATATTTTAAACAAATTTTGAACAAAAAAGTAATTATCGTGAGTTAATTATGAGAGAATTTTGAATAACTTTCATCGTTTACTTAGTGCACGCAAGGAAAGCTTTATATTTTGCCGCATTCGCCATATATTTTTTATTGCTGCTCCTCTCCTATTCATCTTAGCGTTATGCTATATAGTTACGGTCTTCCTCAATAAATGGACTATCGACCACTCAAATTTTTTTTTAAATCGGTCTAGTAGTAGACACCTCGGTAAGAAATGAGGGTGATACTATTCTATTCAGCCGGATACCACGCAACCTAACATAATTAAGACTCAATAAATAAAGTGGGTAGTACAAAGCGAAACTGATTAATTTATATACAAATTTAATGACGTTTTAATCAATGGTTTGATTACTTTCATTGTATGCAAATGTTAAGGTTATAAGCTCGTTATATTTACGTATACCTACAATTGCTTCGCCTTGACTGAGATGAAATATTTGGCCTCTTAACAAAACAACCTTGCCACGGTTTTTTTACTACATTATAATATTAAAATTGTATGGAGTAGAACTAATTTAAGATTGAACGTTTGATTTAGGACCTGTTTCACAAGTTACTGATAAAAAATATTATTTTATTATTGATATGAATATATACATAGATTATAACAAAATAATGCTTTTGTCTTAATACATCCTAAATATTTGCATAGGTATTTTATATTTATTAAAATTACAGAAAGTAACATTCTGCACTTTCAACCTCAATTTAAAAAAATTGACTGTTATCAGTGGTACTTATGTAAATATGAGGTATATATCTAAATATGAAACATATAATAATATAAAGCGCTTCTTAGTACTTCCTGCTATAATCTGATAAGTTTAATATGATAAATTCTGTAAGGTTGTTACATAGTTAGGACCTGTTTAACAAGTTACTGATAAAGTGTCGGATAGTTAACCGACAAATAAACTAAGTAGCAGATAAATGTCTCTAAAAAGAGACTCTAAAAAGTGAAAAATTAAAAAAAAATCGCGGCCATTTTGAAATAGGTATTTGCTATCCAGCAGATAAGCAATACAACAGCCACATTATCTCCCTGTTAACTTATTAGGGACTTTAAGTGCTGAATAAGCCCATCAGAATCCTGATTCAGACAGAAAAATTCTGAGATATGTGTCAGATCTGTTCCGAATAAGCTAACTGACAGTTTATTGGTAACTTGTGCAACAGTCCTTTAGACCTTAGTCTTCTTAGTTTTTCTAGTTATAAACATTTTTGGTGGGTTTGTTAGTTCCGAACCCATCCGGGATTTTTAGATTTTTGGTCTTTCCTCACCATTTTCGAGCTGCTACGAGTATCTCATGTCGGAACTAATTTGGCAAATCTGATATTTGTGACTGAAACATAGGCGGATTCCATAGATAAAAAATTAATGATACGCAATTACTCCTTATCTAGTTTGTACGAACTAGATGCTGCTTTTGCTCTATCCGCCTACCCGACTCTCATTTCAAAGTATATCATTCCCTTCCTCGTCCCAAATTCAAATTATTCCCTTTTTTCTTGATATTTTATCATTGGTATTCTTGAATTTATCATTTGTGCTCTTTAAAAAACAATATCAAAGCTTGACATATTTCTTCTTTTTATATTAAACCTACATCATACACTAATATCATCAATTAAAATCAAATTAAATCAAAAACTTCTTATTCAAGTAAGCTTAAGCAAGCAATTTTCATTATTAAAACGCAGTCCTGTATGAAGCTGAAGGGATTTTCAAATCCAAGTATTTATCATGCATATATTCTTCAATTGCATAATATGATTTACGTATAAGCATATTTCTTACACTTAATTTAATTCTTTCTCTAGACAAGTCCTAATATGGATTGCGGAATTTTATTTTAGAAGCGAATACCAAGACAAACGAATGATTCAACTCTCTGCATTATCTTGCCCTTATCTCGCAAAATGTTTTTGGTTCCATTGTCTCCTTACATTCGTCAACTCTGGTGCTACTACAGTCCCTGTGTAACAGAAGGTAAAGTCACACCTTACACGATATATATACCATTTAATGAAATGTCTTGAATATGAATAACTTTGTCGCCAGGAATGTGGCAGTTACATTTCACAGAGTTTAAATCCGAAGCACGTTGTTTGTTATAATTCTCTTCATAATAACTATTGTATTATGTTGATCATATTATTATGTGAGAATTGCTTTATAACCAGTGTCTGAGATGCGCGTTGAATTTATAATTAATTGGATTCGGAGAAAGGTGTATCGTCTCTCGTACATAAGGAAATTATATTACATACGAAAAGGTTTTTTAATATATTATAGGTAGTTTGTTTTTATGATTTTTTGTTTAGTTCAAAGGGTTTTTGTTGTTTATTTTATAGGATTATGTAGGAGATCGCTTTGTGATACGATACGCCATGCATTACAGTATAATTACTGTATCCATAATTTTTATTTTCCCTTAGCATGTACCTCTATGGAATAAAGTTTTTCATTATCATCATCATCATGATCACTGTCTTCATTATTATTATAATAAACAACATTATTATAATAGACGTAGTTTTGCAGAGTTGTATAATTCGCTATATATTTAAACATTCTCATCACCAGTTCAATATCTTCAACAACTGTTTCATTTATAAAAAAAAGTTCGTTTTTCGTCTTATACTTTGGAGTCACTTTAGGAATTGAACTTAACATTGATTCAGTATATTCTCATAATGATTAAACCATGAATTTTAGTCTTGACCCGTCATAAACAAGCAAAATTCAGGACTATCCGTTATAAGCAATTGCTGCAGACAGAATTTTTAAACTGAATTAACATACGAAATAATCTATGTAGAAACATCGTCACTAACCTACCCTTATCCCACTCAGAGCGGGGTCGGCAGAACATGTTGTCACATGATTTGGCAAGGTATTTTACGACCACTAACCTGCGTGACCTCAATAGACACCTCGGTAAGAAAGAGTTGGTGTGGTCTATTCTACTCAGCCGTACACTACACGACGGGAATCTTTGTAGAAACAAGAATGTATAAAACTTTATTTGCTAAAAAGGTCCTGTTTTACACCCAGGAGACCACGGAAGACTCAACGGGGGTTTACGTAGACGTGTCAAAAAAATAGGCGTCCACAATTCGTAATATATTTTTTACGAGTTTTTGGAATATGGCAGAAATGTAGCTGCAGGCTTACCGGAACTAGCTAAATTTTTGTCAAAAAAGGCTGGCAACCTCTGTCATAAAATAATAAATATGTAATAAAGTACAGGTATAAATTTCGAAAGTAGAAATAATATTCTCTTATTTCCCGCAGCTCGGTCCTAATTATCACGCAAACACGTGCGGCCCGGAATAAATGAACAGTGCCGAAACAAATAATGCGGAACATTTTCGTCCCATAGTTATTCGTGAGGCATAAGGTGCCTATAAGATCACATTATCAGAGCGATATTGCTTTTTATAGGAGCATTCTTTTTCGTGATGGACTAACGCCAGATGTTTTTTATAAATAAATAAAAAAATATAAATACATGGGACACTTACACACACGGTCGTCCATCCCTAAAGTAAGTAACTTAAGACTTGTGTTATGGTAGACAGACAACTGGTGAATATATACTTGTATAATTTTTAAATACATACTTAAATATAAATATACACCCAGGCTCAAAGTCCAACAAATTCATTTATAGAAAATGTTGGCCCTCAGCGGGAATCGAAACCGCGACTCGCGGAGCTGAATGCAGGGGCCAGTCATAGTTTTAAGTTTGACCATAATATACAACCTAACATCAAGTGCGTATAATCTTCTAATAATGTGGCATAGACTTAATATGTTAACAAATATACTTTTTTTTATTTACAACAAAGAGGGTGGTTTATTCTACTCAGTCAGATACCACACGGCGACGGGTCGACTTATCTTAGTTGACTTTTACGACACCTCGTTAAGAGATGAGTTTCGTCTATTCTACTCAATCGGATACCACACGGCGGGTCAACTTACCTTGGTCGCCTTTTACGAGACCAAGCTCATTTCGAACTTTTGTATATAATTGTGTATTTTTCGTTCTATTATCATACCCTCTTCAAGTAGATAATCAAATTATATGTAACAACCAAAAGCTTACTTTAATACAGTGTAGTTTTAACAATCGTTACATACAATGTTTGACCTTGTTTCCGCACGTGACCGGTTTAACCAATGATTTTCGGCGTTGGCTAAATTTCCTTCATCAACTATTGTTTGTTGAAGTCCCTTCGATGCCTTAAAGGATTTTATTAGTATTTGGAGACCCAGACCCTTAATATTGACCTTTTCCTTTTGTTTTGTTTCACTTGTATCAACTTGACGACGAATCTCAAGAGATTTCTAAAGAGCAATATTAGCAGAAAAGATAAATACTATTGTTTTTGTTCGTATTATTCATGTATCTTTATTTCTTTTTTTGCCAAAGTCAGTTTAGTTAGTATAGTTTGATAGTATTATTAAAATTCGGCTTCGCCTGCGTGATTCTCAATATAGTTAAATTGAAATTTTGAACATGAAATTAGTTTTGTGAGTTAACCATAAGAGATAGAGACATGCCATAGCAGACTTTTTTGTAGTACTTTTGTAGATCTACAATTCTCTAGTACATTACTTTGATGCATCTCTGATGGTTTAAGAGAGTCACGCGAATAAATCTCTACAACTAAAGCAGGCGCCTTTTTTTACAACTGCGTGACCTCTTAAACTCAATTTATATTAAACCGTAATGCACTATAACCTGAAAATTGCGGAAGAATTTCACTACCTTTTAGTAAAAATCTTACAAAAATCAGTTTAGTAGATTTTGAGAAAACTTATCATATACAGACAAACAGCTTTTGGGAACTTTGCATTATAATAAGTATAGATCAATAGGTCTTTCTAGAATTTGAATTAGTGACGTCATAATATAAATCTATAAACCATTTATGAGGAACTGCCTTTTCTCACAACAATACATATATACAGTTTACACATGAGTTAAAAATTAAGTTATGAAGTAACTAATTGAAATACTTAAATAATGTAACATTTAAAATATTCTAATGATATACGCAGAAAAATTTAGCGTTCGTAATATTTATTACGTAAAATGTCATAAAAGTTGCATTAAAAAATTACGTGTGTAGTGTATATGGGTAGAGATGTGTGATTACATTGCATATTTATATACAGGATATAGCATATACAAATATATATACATAGGACATAGCATATCTGTATATTTAAATGAGTTAATCTTGTATATATATATATTCTGAATCTCGGAAACGGCTCCAACGATTTTCCTGAAATTCAGCATGTAGTAGGTTTTGGGGGAGAAAAATTGATCTGGCTAGGTTTTATGTAAAAAAAATATTGTTTTATCCCTGTTTTTGGGCATCAAAAAACACTAACATTTATATTGAATTGAATTTTCGCCATTAGCTGTCAAGTCGACGTAGCTTATTCGGGTAACGGGCAGTCTCGAGAAATGTGAATGCCAAGGATCGATCCCCAACTAAATAATTGTTTTTTCTTTTTTTTTAAGTTTTTTTTTGTAAAAAATTACCGAGCGTAGCTCGGCCACCCAGACATTACTAATATTAGTGTACAAAGGAAATCTCGTACTACCTCAAAGCGCACACGTCAGTAACACAAGAGCCCGTAGGCCAGAGTGGACGTGGATTTACTGTTAGTGCGTATTTAAGCCTGTGCTATATTCATACAATACCAGTCTATACAAACAATACAAGTGAACATATACACGTTAACGTATTATCATTATCATGAAAACGAATGCATTATAATAAAAATAAATTTCAAAATACAATGTATTCTGGTTGAAAGCACAACTAGGAAAGCTTTCACAGTAATTTAACGTTGTTCTGCGAAGTTTCAGACGCTAGGAATTTGAGAAATAAAAAATATAATCCTTTCACATTACAAGTATGAACTTTTGCACGAGACCGTCTTATATTTTAGAAACTTTATAAAATATAGTTGACTGGCTAACCTGAACCTGCAAAAATATTATACATAATTTAAATATAAACAACCGGGTCACATCGCGATATATTTATATTTAATTTAAATTAGTATGAATCGGTTGTTTATATTTAAATTAGTATGAATCGCGAAAGTTTAAAATCTACTAATATTATACATATCTACGTATTTGTTTCCAATTTTTAAAATTCTACAAGGATAGAGTAATTAATATATTACGTATCATTATATTATTTCATATTGACTACATAGTTAAAAGCTTTTTATTATATTTTTTTAACTTGCCCTGTATGTATGTAAAGGTGAAATCTTGGAAGTTAAATTTGACCCTACCCGGTGTCAGATTGAGCTGAAATTTAACATACTGAACATGTTTATGTTTATGATATTACCTGATGTTGCTGCCAGGATTGGCTCCAGACGAGGGAACTCCTCAACGGTACTATTAGTAGAGACATTAAAATTACGTCGCGTCTTATTATATCGAATTAGCTCTACTCATTTTTAGCCTATCCGGGGCCCTTATTCATGAGCTCTTTATACGGCAGAAACTGTCTAACCCGGTGGAATAAGAGTTGGGTATAGCCGGTTTATACACATAGACTATGAATACAACTCACAATAGTTTAAATTCTTAGTGATTAGCGCACAGCCTAATCAATTATATTTCTATTGACATTGACTGAAAAATTTGTGTGGTATCCAGCTGAGTAGAATAAACCACCCTCATTTCTTACCGAGGTGTCGTAACAGGCGACTAAGGTAAGTCGACCCGCAGTGTGGTATCCGGCTGAGTAGAATAGACCTCTTTCTTGCCGAGGTATCAAAAAATACGACTAAGTTAAGTTGACGTCAGGCAAGCGGCCGGTCGTAAAATACGAAGCCAAATCATATGACAACATGTTATAACATGTTGTACCGATCCCACTTAAAGCGGGATAAGGGCAGAATGATAATGATATTGATTCAAAATTTATAAAAATAAATCGCTTCACTTAACAATTTTTACGCTTCCGGTATTGAGTCACGTCCCTAAAGCTCCCAAGGGTTATGGTGTCGACTTTATGAGAATACTCAAAGTTTATTTTGACTGTCCTCTTGTATCGGCCTTTTTAGGACAACTTTTTGCCCTTTTGAGCTGACATTTAGAAATGGTGTAATGGAGACGTGATAAGATTCCTGAACGTCTATGGCATTATATACAACAGTCTTGATTCACTGAATGGCATAGATAAGGAACGTTTTGACAAAACATGTTGATACTAACAACATTAAAGGTCAAAATGTATTGCTTTTATCTGAAGTATATGGGTGCTTTATGATAATCCCTATATTTTCATTTAGGAGCTTCAGTAGCTAAATATTATGACTTTTGAATAATATTCTGATAGCAGATTCACTAAAACCTTATTTCTTTCATTTTGGATTTCCTATACTATTAAGTGTTTAGTTTAAATATGTTCAAAAAGACAGATGTTTTATTGAAAGTAAAAGTACATTGGTCTGTATTATTAATATTTATATTATTTTGCGAAACTACATTATTTTACTAAATTTAATAGTACTTAAAAATTACGCCTTACATATAACTGTACATACGAAGTTGTATTAATTCGCTTTGACCTAATTAAAACTCTTTTGTTAAATGTTTTTGCGATGATTTTTGTTCAGGCCTTAGATATAACTCTTCTCAAAATTCTGAATAAAATTTTATTTATTTAATTTTTGAGTTTTTATGCATGAATACTAAAATCGATTCCAACCTGTTTATCTCATTAAAGTAAATTTCTAGAAATATAAAATGTTAAAAATTGCCGATTACAAAAACGGGGTCTTGAAACGAATCTTTAACTCACAAGTTACCTAATATCCTAAATATTTTTAATACAACGAGTATCGCTAACATATTCTGTACACGATGTTATAATAAATATAAACACATTGTGTTATGCTTTGTATAGGCTTTAGATATCGGCGATATACGATCACTATGAAATATTAATGTTTAATAAACGCAGTTCTGATATTACTATACCTCGATAGTATCTAATCGTGTAATAATGGAACTAAGTGTAGTTTTAAATGTAGATATATGGTTTGATGATAAATTTTGGGGTAAAACTCAGTGTGGATTGAAACTCAATATATGTTATAATGGTAGAGTTGATGATAAGAAATATAGACATCTATTCTAAGTTAATGATGTTATGTGAAAATCAAAAAGAAACATAGATTGTGGCGGAAAAAGGGTCTGTCTAATCAAATTAAAAATTAGAACATTTGTAGAAGAATAAATGTGATGCTGAAATAGGGAAGAATTGGATACAAAATACGAAGAACTGATAGATGATATGATCATAATGGATGATACGAAGAACTGGTGGATGATATGATCTGATATGATTGCAAGCCTCTTACTAGACATCGAATTGTTGATAGACCTTCTGCTAAGGTGAGAGATAGTCTCAGAAAGAGCGCAGGTAGCTACTGGATTCATTAACTAAAGAGCAGAGAAAAGAGTGTGATAAAGCCCATCACGGCTTATAATAAATCGAATCAAATCAAAATATCTTTATACAAATAAGCTCTTACAAGCACTTTTGAATCGTCAAGGATCAATATGATTAATGAAGCTACAACTGGTTCGGAATGTTGCTCTTACCGAGAAGAACCAGAAAGAAACTCGGCGGTATAATATACGGATAATGTTTTTCAATCAATCAAATAGTTCAATAGGTATATTCAAAGGGTTTAACGGAAAAGAAATATTATGAAAGCGCGATAGAGACGTAAGTCCGTAGTGACGTTCTAAAGGCTAAGAGTGTCAGGTAACAGGTAAGTGAAGAGCAGGCAGAAACTCTTAGCGTTTCGCCATTTTAAAGATCTAGGAAAGTTTTTACATTTAGACGCTTAAATCGCGAGATCCTTACTAAAGTTTTGTGAATCCTAACTCAGGACAGACTTCTAAATTTCCTTTAAAAACTTTTATTTGACATATGTGTTACGATTAAGTGGACGAAGTTTTTCTTTTACCTCGACTTCCTTATAACATTCGACTGAATCAATTTTTTTATAACACTATATGGTAGCATACAGTACTGTTTTCTTTTTATAAGTCATTATAGGACTTCAATATCGATCTGGCATTGACAATTGTAATCATCATGCTCTTTTTTATTGTTTACAGGTTTGAGCCTGGATTAATAAAAAATTGTGCGTGCCGACATTCATTTCAAAATACTTATGATTTCTTTCATGTTAGGTAAACCCATTATGGGTCGTCACCGCTCGACGGGGATGAGCAGTTATGTCGGACTCACACCGACTAAAGACCTGACGGTGCTCCACCACGCTGCTAGTGGCTAGGACAAAGTAACGTTGTACACATTGTCCCCATCTCCGCCAGCAGCTACTCTGAACCCCAGAGTGCGATACCTCTGACACGAAGCCTCTCTAAAAGTGGCCCCTCTCTCCTCTAATAAATGCATCAAAAGCACCAGATGCATCGACCGGCTTTTACAATGTCACCGGGCGGGACGGGCGAGCGTAGAAGCATCGCCAAGGTTGCGAAACGTGGAGAGTAGAGCGCAGAAGCTCTACTAGCGTCGAGGAAAGTCGTCCTGTGAGGCCGGACCACGGCTTAGGGCGACGTGTAATGGAGGGCTGGAGGTATTGACTTGGATTAGTCAATACGACGACGGAAAGATGTCAAGAAGCCACGAACAACCGACGTCAGAAATCCGGGACCTGTGTGTGTGTATTACGTGTTTCTGTGTTTGCGATCGTTATTTGATCGTCAGGGTCATATAGGACGCTTTTTGGACGCCTATATTTTCGGTGGTCAAACCTAACTGGGATGTAGGTGGAAGCAACTGAAATGAGAGGGTGTACCTCAGATTTCTAGAAGTAAGACTTCGAAAAACGTTTACAGAGGTGAGTAATGGTAGGGAGGTCGAGGTCTCTATGGAGGTCACCATTCCGCATGAACCATGGACAACCAGTGGCTGTCCGCATAAATCATCGCATCAACCGCGCCGGGAAACTAACTCCAGCAAGAGTCCGATAAACCCCGTTCGGATCGCTCGGAGGTCCCCGTTAGGGCGGCATGCGACGGACTGGCGAATCGCCTGTACGACATAACGTCGTCGCCGAAGGAGGCCATCGTTGCCCACAATCCCTGCCTAAATATGTACAATACTCGTATAATTTTTTTTTTATCGTACTATATTTGTATTTGTATTTAAGTATGTATTTAAAAATATATAAGTATATATTAACCAGTTGTCTGTCTACCATAACATAAGTATTAAGTTACTTACTTTGGGGCGTACGTACGTCTCATTATGTATGTCTCATATATTAAAAAAAAATTATATATATAATTACGAAAGTTATATCTAATAGCAATTGTGTTCACTTTAAGTATACTTGAAGTTGATTCTTTTACTAATACATATTATTGCGATATATTGCGGAGCGATATTGTATTGAGTATATTATAATTAGCTAATCTATTTTACTAGTTATCTAGTTTTATCGATAGAATACTACGTTGTGTTTGTAAGGTATCTATGACGCAATATAATACGCGTATGCGAATATTGTAACAGTAATTATTTAGCGATTACTAGTTTTTGATTACATATTAAATGAATGGCAAATTAATTGACTGCAGCGCGAGCGCTGAATAATTAATGTTTCGCTGAATCGAGCCTCCGAAAGTTTATCTGATAGTAAAACATAGGTGGAGTTCTATTTCACTGTTTACACGGTAAACTTTTTTTACACAGAAGTATACATATATAGTACAGCTATAGTATTTTTTACTATCATACGAGTATATACATCTTATTAAGCAATCAATAACTCATAGTTTTTACACATTTGCTTCATAGTATCAAAAAATCGTCTACCTACCACAGATTGGTAGTGTTCGTTTTGTACTGTTAATTCAACAGTTGGACAAACAATAGACCTTTTAGAAGTAGTAGGTATTCTATTTTGTTTTTTTTTAAATGCTAGTTACACGATGGATCAAATAATTGTGTAAGTATAACGGTTTTTGAACAACTTTTGTGTTGGCAACATTGATGAAGGTAAGGGAAAAAGACAGCGGGTTATGCGGGAGGGCATTCTTTAGAAATTACGGTTGGCAAGACAGGATCCTTTCGGGTATTCTGGTTGTAGAAGTGAACGGTAAACATGGAGACTAAATATATTGATCGCTATCAATATAATAAGTCGAATTCCGTGAATTCGAGTGTCTTACAATCAAGCTCTTACCCCTCGAAATTATTTTCTAGTTTTTGGAGTGTCAATTTCACGAAAGGTCAAACAATCAACTATCCTGCAGTTACTTACTAGTAAATTTTTACTAGTTTCGCCATTACTTTCACAGTAGATAAAATGATCGTCTAGTAGTTCAAAATTAGTTTCACAAACAGATCGACTAATAGTAGAAATTGGTTTGTATTACTTTTTTATTCACTGTCAATTAAGAATGGATGAAATAATCGAATGCCATAGTAAGCTGTGTTCTATTTTTAAATTATGAACAACATTAAAACAATAATACAATTTATCGCTGACCTTGGTCGTGAAACGTGTTTGTAATAACAAAGTGTAACTGAAACCGTTGAATTTGTTAATATTATGAATTACATGAACACATTTTCATTTAAGAGAACGATAGGACACGTATATACTTAGTTTATTCGTAATTTTCTATATCGTTTGTTTTGAAACTCGACCACAGGTAAATAAAGTTTAAAAACACGTAAATGTCTGTTACGTTATCATTTTATATCACTTATTTGTGTGTCATGTCTCATTTTTGTTCTTATACTTTCGTCATGGCAGTCTTTGTCAATTTTAACCAGACTCTCCTTCTGCGAGGACGTTATCTCATTAAAGGAGGCGACGGGGTGGATCCGGGAACTCGAGTCCGAGCAGGGCTAAAAATGCGCTAAAAATGTTCTTAATTACTAAATGTTACCTAATCAACGATTTTCTTAATTATTAGACTAGATAATTTAATTTTTAATATTTAATTTAAAATATAGATTAACTATAATTACTACATAATATTGTACACCATACTGTAATGGTAGAATACATTGGTTAAATAATTACTCTTATATCATCTATAATTACTGTATTCACAATAAATATGATTTCAAATCAAATCAAATCAAAAAAAAATTATTTCCAAAAAAGGTGGTAATATATTTTAGGAAAACTTAACTTAAATCAATACTAAATGTTATATCTAAGTATCAAGATTTACAAGTAGCCCCCAAACTAGGTGATCCTGTATTTTGGGAGGCCAGAGTTTGCCGTTAACATTATAACTGTACTTAATGTTACCCTTAGAAAAGAAGAACAAAGTGGGATACAGAATTAAACTCAACATATAACCAAGCGAAATTCAATTTAAAAGTTGTTCTATATCCAGATAACTTTGAGTGTGAAGCCATTTAATTAATACATCTTTAGCTGGTTTAGAAGGTAGGCGCTTTATATTACATTTTGCAACTACATTAGTGTACACATGTGGATGCATAAAATAACCAAAACGTTTAGCAAAACTAGTGGATACATGTGGCACTGGTATACGATATACTCTTTTATTTACTAACTAGCGGCCTACCCTGCTTCGCACGGGTATAAAATATATAGCCTATGTCACTCAGTGAAAAAAATTATTAAAATCAAATTATTAAAATTTGATAGGCAATGTGACTTAATTCTTCGGATAGGGCGATTTGTCAGTCACCATAACTTCGTCGATGTCGATACATAGACTGGGTTCAACTGATTAACCGATCTGATTTATAATGATGCATCATCAGATTCACAGAACAGTAGTACTAAATATGCTAACAAAGATAAGTTTGTCTATTCATTATTCAAATCGCAGCTTTGACTATTCGATTTAATACACGTAAATCCTTTCGGTGAAAAAATTTCCTATGAAAAACGGTTGAACGTGCATCTCTACCTCTTCAGACGGATCAAAGATACAAAAAAGCGACGTTGTCTGCCTGAACTCCATATCCTTCATTTAATTGCACCAACCGTTAATGACTTGCATCTCGAGCGCTTCGCAAAAACGGGTAAAACGGTAGTGAGTCTCAAATACATTCCGATTTAAAGAACTTTATTCACATGTCATTTTGTTATGGAATAAAAAACTAAAAATTTGATTTCATATAATTTTCGCAATAATAAAACCACCGTTTACTTAGCGCACGCAAGGAAAAAAATAATAAATTTTTCGTGTTTTCTTAAATAAATATGTTATTATAAATATGTTAGTATATTCATAAATGGACTATCTTACACTCAAAGAATTTATCAAATTAGTCCAGTAATTCTTGAGATTAGCGCGTTCAAACAATAAAAAAAAACTCTTGACCTTTATAAATAAGTATAGATTTAAAAAGCGAGATTACTAAGCCGAGCATAAACGACTGGCAAACCAGTATACTCGTGACGCGTTATTTATCTCTCTCGCTCCCTTAGTGGACTCAAGCCAACTTTACCCGAACCAGCGTTACATAGCCGAGCGTGACGGTTCAGTCTCGTTCAGTGTCCATCACTAACGCAACTATTACAAAATAAGTCACACTCAATTTTTTTTTATATCGCTGTTGCGAATAACAAGGAAGTTTTATAGAGTTTGAGAAGATTGTGATCCCTTGAAAGTAGCTTAAGAAAGAATACGTATAGCTTTTCTGTGTTTTGTGATATATCCATCAAAATCCATCGGCCATCAAAAGCATGATCAGCCCAAAAGTCTACTTGACTAGGTCAGTTTTAATTCCTATTTTACGTGCAAAGAAGGGATATCAATGCCGTAAGCTTTATCATAACGGAAAACATTATTTTTTATGCAACGGACTCGAGGGCCCTAATATTTTCAAGCATCTTGAATTTTGTAAGCCGCCTCTTCCCGGACTTTTTTTTACTACTTATGGTGTTCTTTCATATAATTTTCCATGAATGTTTTAAATTATATTGGTGTTGCATTTGGAAATACTCGCTTTTGGAAGTCTTTGTGGGATGTGTAATACAAAAATTCAATGAAGAAAAATATTGTACCACTTTTTTCGTTCCAATTAAACCAAAAAGTTGAGGTCCTACGAGTGGACACTTAACCAGTCGAAAATTGCATCCAGTAATTCAAATGCACTTCCAACCATTTCAGATCGTTAGTGTTTTTAAAATCCCGAGTATTATTGTCAGCAGAGCTACTGGAAACAAGTTTGGGATTTACTCTGTCATTTATTTATAATTTTATATTTACCGAAAAGAAAAGAAACAATATGACAAGAAAATTTTCTTTTAAATGATTTATAGAAGCAGGCGTTACTATGCGAAACTCCATGGTACAGAAGTTCCATTAAAATTATTTTGCTGTAATGCGTGTTTGTGCGCGGATTACAGCAATTTATCTCTTACTAATACATTGTATTAGCTAAGTTAAATTTATCTAGTAAACTGAAACCAAAATATGTAAAAACTTTATAAAAAATAACTCTTATGATGTATGCCAAACAACGTGATACACAACTTCCTTTAAATTACAGATTTGACATGACTTTGACACATTGTTAACAAAAAACCTTGATATAGTTATAATAGATGGCGTTTCTTAATGTCATCCTATTCCTCTTGAATTAACAGTAGTTTTATAGTGTATATATTACCCCGGTGTATAAGCATTAAATGTTCCGAATTTCATCGATATTATCCCAGCGGATTCGCCTTAAAAACACACATACAGACAGACAGACTTTCGTATTCATATTAATAAGGATATACAGACTGTTGTAAAAACCTACCTGACGCCAGCTTAGTTTGGTTGTATTTTACCTCGGTGTAATATGTACCTCGGTGAGAAGAGGTCTATTCGACTCAACCGGATACCACACTGCGGGTCAACTTACCCTAGTCGCCTTTTATGACACCTCGGTAAGAAATGCAGGTGGTCAATTCTACTGCATTATTTATATATACATTTTTAAATAAAGATCAAGGAGCAGCTGCAGAGTTGTAGCAACTAAAGAGTGTTTGCTTTTGTATTTCTCTTTCACGTTCAAACAGATCGATATTTTTTTTCTAGTATGGTGATAGATGAGGAGTGACATAAACTACTTTTTAACTCAATTACTGAAGTCCACTTAAACTATGTCGCAGAAGCTAGAAATTTATAATTTAAGAAAAGGATATCTTGTAAATGTATATTATTTTTTCAAAATTAGTCTTCGAATGCTACTACATTAAACAAATTTCCCGCGGTCACTCACCTCTCCATACACATGATTGACAATTGAACACCAAGAGTCTATTTGTAGAACTTTATTGTTAAAAGATTAAGACGCGAAATGACGTAAGCCATTTAGTTATATTTAAACATGGATGCACGAAAAGCAACTACAAGGAAGAACCTCTTCTTAAATTATTTATTATATAATAAGTTTGCGTGAACTTCACTATTGAGTTAA
Organism: Morpho helenor; assembly: GCA_029227775.1. Lineage (NCBI taxonomy): Eukaryota > Metazoa > Arthropoda > Insecta > Lepidoptera > Nymphalidae > Morpho > Morpho helenor. Next base: position 4,104,884 of record JARGCU010000032.1, on the reverse strand, counting down.
GAAGTAGTTACCAAGGTGTCGTAAAATACGACTAAAGTAAGTTGGCGTCAGACAGGCGGTCAGTCATAAAATACATAGCCAAATCATGTGCCGACTCCACTTACGAGTGGAATAGGGGCAGGAGAATGAGGAAAATGGTGACAAAATTATGTAAACAGTATTTGTTTAAAAAATAATTAGTCATTTACTGATTAATATTGAAGGTTTGATTTAAAACATTCTTTTTCATAGTTTAATCGAAGCGACATTACGCCTTTATAAATAATTCAATATACAATAGTTATAGTCCTATATTGTGATAAAACAGACAAGGTTCTATTGCTGTTTAGTCTTAAGGCCAGTACGTAAGATTTATCACCAGTGTTATTCTAGGGCATTCCGTTTATGGTATACAATGTCAAAACAGCAATTGCCATGATAAAAATTGGCGGTAGCGGAATAGTTAGGGTAACGGACTTGCGATCGAGAGGTCGTAGGTTCAAATCCCGGCCATTATAATACCGATTTGAACCCACTCTTAACACAAGCATTTAGCTTAGCTAGAGCTTAGCTAATTAACAAGATGCCTAGTAATTTGTAACACATATTGTTAGAAACCTTTAAAAAAAACAATTAAAATTACGCTCTAATGTTTGCGATTAAGATTAAATTTACGCTTCCGTTAGTGGTTAAATTAGTTTTTTATAATGCAAATAAATATCCTCCACATATATTAATTATGTAAAAGGTCAGCGATTTAATAACAAACCCTAATATTTTAATATGTTTTACCACAAATTCTCGATCGCGAAAATCATAACCGTACCACATTGATTATACGAAAATTCTAAATTGTAAAATACGAAATACCTATATTTTTGGTAAGTTAGTAAGTATACAGGTATGGCAAAACTTTTGGATTGAAAATCTCAAATATTTTGGATCATTGAAACTCCAAGTTATAATATTTTTTTCAAAATCATATTTATGATATCCCTCTCCATTTCTTAATATTTTATAGCTCCGTAACACTTATCCAATAACCTTGAAGGAGTATAACAGATGACGTTTATGTTTAAGTAATATTGTTACTAAGATCACGATGTGTATTTTTCTGTATTTTTCAATACGCTTCCCAATATGGATCATAAAAGAAGGCCAACAGCTTAAACAAGAGTTACATATACATGGCAAAATATTTTCACTTAAACTAGAGGTAGAGAAGAAAAATGAACTTGATCAGGAATTTATATTGACTTTACACAATACCCAATCAGCAAATAATTTAAATAAAACACGTACAACAATAAAACACCATAAAAGCCATGTGGTATCCGGAGTAGAATAGACCATCGTCATTTCTTACTGAGGTGTCGTAAAAGGTGACTAAGGTAAGTTAACCCGTCGTGTGGTATTCGGCTGAGTTGAATAGATTACCCTCATTTTTTACCTAGGTGTCGCATAAGGCGATTAAGGTAAGTTGACATCAGACTGGCGGCGAGTCGTAAATTACGTAGCCAAATCATGTGATAACATGTGCCGACCCCACTTAGAGTGGGATAGGGGCAGGAGAATAATGATGACGTACTGTTCCATAAATTAAAATATACGTAGAAAATAATTGAATTAATAGGGTATGTTGTGATATTTTGATCTTTCCATAAAAGGACTTACGTTACTAAAGCTCTTGATAAGGCTTAACCGAACGTACCTGAAACAGAAAGAATTCATTAATATCAAATCCGCTTTACTTAAACAAAGCAAATCAAACATGGAGGTATAAGTCGGGATTTTAAGATTTATTACAAACGTTTTTTAAGCAGAGGCAAGCTCACGAGGAGAACATAAAACATGAATTGTTGCCATTTAAAATTCAATTGTTTTAAAACTGCATTATATACGATATATATTAAGTGTTCTTAACAGCCAATGAACGTATACATTCAACGGCTCGCAACAAAATTATAGCTAGTGCTGGAACATAAAAGAAGTTGGCCGCTATACACTAGGGTTCTCTGGAGCATTGTTCTTTATCATGCGCCTGTTTGGCAAGACGCGTGACCGCCTGTTCTCCCACCTTTCAATTGAGGTTAGTGAGGAAAGTGAGAATCAGAATCGTAAGCAGTTATCGGGGCATTGCGTGCTTAATATTGATTTGCGTACGAAGTGGAACTGGCTTAGACTTACAGGCTCCAAAGTAGGCAAAACAGTTGACTGCCGAAATAGTACGATTAAGCCTCTTTCTTTTCAAGGGTGAATATCCAGCCGTCTATCCTAAACATTCCTTAATAACTATCAAATCTTCATTTCAACATAAACAGTATTATTTGTTATTAACGAAAAAACCTCTGGCTTAGATAAAGAAATTCAATAAGATTTAGATAGTAAAACCGCAAGATAAACAAAAGGTAACGTAATAGGATTATATTTTCGTATTTAAAGGAGGTATAACAGAAAGCCAATAAAGGGAATTCGTATCAGCTATTTCGAAGAATACACAATCGAAGGGTATCCCTTAAAGGGTAGTCAAGCAAAAAGCATTGATTCATGTGGGAAAGTGACCCCTGTCCCTTTCTACACAGCTTGAAGTATAAACTGGTTCGGTAAAGGTTAGCGGGCATTATATCAAAGCCAGTTGTGTTTTTAGACTGCCTAAAATGTATTTTCACGGGTCATGTCGTAATCATGTCATGTCATACGCCGTGTGGTATCCGGCTGAATAGTAAAAGGCTGTCGTAAAATACGACTATGGTAAATTGATGTCAGGCAGGCGGCCGGTCGTAAAATACGTAGCCAAATCATGTGACAACATGTTTATAATATGTTTTGCCGACCCCACTTAGAGTGGGATAAGGGCAGAAAGAAGAGAGGGTCATGTCGTAATCACACCTTGTTTTATACTGACCATTATCATCTTACTAGTAATAAATGTAAATGTAATGGATTATTTACAATTACCCATATATTTTGATAAATTTCGAGATAATTTATAGATTTAGGCGTGACTTTGCGGAGATCCATAACACGAAAGTAATAATTCGAGATAAAGCGCGGATTATATCAAAATAAATTTATTATTAAATTTCGAGATACTCATTAATGACTATGTTAATTGTCAAATTAACTTGAAATAGTTAAATTAATAAAGTAATAAAGATTAAAACAATTCCTTGGTATATATAGAAATCCTGGCATTATTTATTATTATGATAAAGTCAAAATATTTCATGTTTATTTTTAACAAAGTAATAATCGAATTTACTCCTAGTCGGACTCCTAGGTACATACTTATACAATATTTATATATCGTCCCGCTTTGGGGAAATACGCGTCTAACTTTATACGCCCCTTACATCGTTGTGTAAGTGGCGTAAACGTTTCCCGATTACGTATGTCATAAAGCGTAATTTACCGTGGCAACTAGTAAAGGATTGCTCGCCGCATAAATATAAATGTTTCCTGTTAAGAGCAGAACCGAGCAATAAAATTTACCTTCGTTTACTTATTTTTATTATTTTCAGATATTAAGTTAATTAATTATCATTATTCTCCTCCTGCTCTTATCCCACTCTAAGTGGGGTAGGCACAACATGTTATCACATGATTTGGCTACGTATTTTATGACCGGCCGCCTGCCTGACGTCAACTTACTTAGTCGTATTTTACGACACCTCGGTAAAAAAGAGGGTGGTCTATTTTATTCAACCGGATACCACGCAGTGGGTCAACTTACCTTAATCGCCTTTTACGACACCTCGGTAAGAAATGAGGGTGGTCTTTTCTACTCAGCCGGATACCACACGGCAGGTCGACTACTCGCGAGTCGTGGCGGGGATACGGAACACGATTCGTAAACAGCGTGAATGTTGCAGGCGTATAACGTCAAGCGATTATGAACTCTATGACATATACAATATGAATGACAATACGAACTCTTTTTGCAGGTGCATAACAATATGGTAGGAGACAAACTACTAGCGTGGCTTATCGTATCGCAAAGTTGGTGAATGAATTGGTTAGAATAAACGCACAAGATCGGATGACGTGAAAATCATCAGTAGGGTGTTATTTCTTCAGGGAACGTGAATAATAAAGAAAAAAAAAGGATAAAAAATACAATTTAACTGTAGCAATACAAGTATCAATGTAGATTTTAAAAAAAACTTTCCTTTTCGAGTGATCATCATTCTCCTGCCCTCACAACACTCTAAGTGGGATCGGTACAACACGCTATAAACATGTTGTAACATGATTTGGCTAGGTATTTTGCGACAGGCCGCCTGCGTGGCGTCGTCTCATCTAAGTCAACTTTTACGACACCTCCGTAAGAAATGAGAGTGGTTTATTCTTCTTAGCCGGATTCCACATCACATGGCATAATTTCCAGCATAAATTCGCTAAATAAATAAATCGCTAAATTCGGTAAATCTTAATACAGTAGTAACAGAGAGACATCTTTTTAAATTCTTTTAAAGAATAATGTCTTGAGTAAAAATACCATTACACAGAAATTAATCGCTTTCATTACGATAAAAAATATCGCCGCGGGCTCAAGAAATAACCAGTTAACGCTACGAAAGTATTGGCAATAAATTGAAAGTGGAGAGCTATTCTCCATCACAGGGACTTTACGGTATCGATTCACCCTTCTAACATAATCTCACCCCATTTTGAAGCGCGTGATTTGAATAATATTCACACAGAATTATGGGATGCCGTTTCTCAAAAAGCAATTTTAATATTGGGCTCATTTTATATAGCATACTGGCACTCTTGCCGAATAAGGAAAATGTATCTGGTTGGGAAAATGTGTATTTATTTATTAGAATCGTGACACGAAATCGGTAAAATATAATGAGGTCGGAATCTATAAAGCAAGCCAATAAAGACGTCAAAATGAATATAATATTCTCTTACTCTACGCAGCCATGCTTTGCTTCAGTCTAATAAAAAATTGATATATATTTGAGCATCTGGATTCAAGTAATATGTAATTATTATTATTTATTTTATTTTGGACAATGCATACATAGGTCTCAACTGCGAACGGCACAAATAATATAACTCGGGACGAGAGATGCATGCTTTTGCTGCTTGTCGGATTCGGAAATTTTCGCCGCAGATCCAGGTCTAGAACGCCGTTTCATTGATAAGGGACGAGGCTAATGTATCAACGCATGTTACGTCTCACATGGATGTATGGATTAAAACTGACGTTTTTTAAAAACTTTTTGTAAAAAAACTTTAAAATAAATTGATTTAATGTTATTGATCTACTTTTGGCTTATATTCCTAACGGATGTGGCTGCAATAACTACATCACCGTTGGTAATATAATAAGCAAGAGAACAGTCTTCTAGAAATGCCACACATTTAGCTCAATCTACTATTTCCAGTACACACATGTACGCGCTTAAAAGCTACAATAAATCTACATTTAAAGTTCATTGCTGCCTTAAGCCGAAAGAGCTAAATCTTGAAGTAACTAATGCGGTAATAAATGTCAAGTGTCGCGAGGAAATCTTGCAACGTTTAACAGTTACGAAGGAGTCAAATTTCAAGAATACGGGACGTCAGACAATCTGCGGAGACTATAACGGACGATACAAGTTAAATTAACTATTTCTCTAGAATTTCTTGATGGAGTATTTTTTATACTAAAATAACCGAGCAGTGAGCTAGCAAAAAGTTAATTATATAGTTAACCGTACAGTATTGCAAAGGAAACTTTAAAATTATTCATGATATAACAAGTAAAAACGATTTAATACTTTATACATCTCTGTTATAAGAATTGCTAATACTGTAATGGTTACTTTATTATAATGAGTGGCTTAAAGTTTTTATTTTATTTTAGTAGGTAAATTTCAAAGTTCAATAAAGATTTTGTATTCTGGATACGATTTTTTTAATTCTGTAGTGTAAAATGACATCCTTAAGAAAATTGTAGACAGCATCAATCTGGTTTTGTCAAGGTTATTGTAAAAAAACACCTAAAATATCTATCTATAGTATAGACATATATGTTAGGTGTTTTTTTTACATAGGTTCTATACTAATATATAAAGCTGAAGAGTTTGTTTGATTGTTTGAACAAGATAATCTCAGGAAGTACTGAACCAATTTGAAAAATTCTTTCAGTGTAAGATAGTCCATTTAATGAGGAAGGTTATCACGCTTAGATGAATAGGAGGGAATCAGCAAAAAAAATAAGACGAAAACGGAATAAATTTAAAACTTTCCTTGCGTGCGCTAAGTAAATGGTTATTCAAAAATCATGTATTACAAATTTGTTCCCCTCTCGAAGTTCTAAATAAAAGTCCGCGACAGCATATGTCTAGCTTTTAATGTTAACCCACTTTTAGCTTTATCAAAAGGCTATATTACAGTTTTAATCTATCCACGCGGGCGGAGCCGCTGGCGATTGCTAGTCGCATATATAAGGCATTAAAAAGATCGAGAGAAGATCTTTACCAAACAGATCGTGTATAACAAATTCATTCTCACAATTTGAGGTCTATAGGGATGAATATAAAAGCAACATTCGATGTAAACAAAACTGATCCTTATTTATTTGTAATAACGGTTAACGTTTGTAAGTTTCCAAAGAAACCATTTATATGTAAAAGGATCAACCATGACCCTATGGCACAGTCTACAGACAATGAGTGGAATTTGAATTGAATGGTGCATGAATAGAATTAATTTTAATACACACTTTACGAATCACAGTTAATAAGGAGAAAGGTACCGCAATATTTGTAAAATTATATGTTATATTGTTCTTGATGTTTGATTATGGTTGTTTAAAGCGATACTGGTAAGGAAAATGGGTAACGTATTTTTTTCTTTTTTTATTGTTATCTGACCTTTATGTCCGTGACTTTATAGCTTTTTGTTATGTTTTAATTTTCGTTTACAATGTGTAACTTTAAGATGTTATTAGAAAAATGTCCCAGGACAATTTTCTTATTGTCTTTCTTCTAATTTTCTGTCAATATTGTTCTACATTCATTTTATCCGTTCAGTACTTAATAAAATAAATTTAGTGGTAACATACAGACAGACGTTGACGTTGTTTTATATTATATAGTGACCACCTAAACATTGTTATACACGATTTACAAATATTACAGTATATAGTTACATTATATTTACTGGCATTAAACATTATGGCGGCTGTACACTCTCTGCGAGACACCCCGAGACATGCCTAGTGCGTGAGTGTACAGGGTAGCTCTCGCCTTGCCTCGAGATGTCTCGCCCGCTCTCGCTCCCGTGTTTTTGTGCCCGAGTCAAAGGTGCTCGCGCCGCCTCGCACAATGGTTGAGCGTATAGCTATTTATTCTCGAGAGTTTACATAGCATCACTCTGAGCTTCCACGTCTCGGCCAAGACGAATCGCGGGACATAGCGAGGGCTCTCGGCCGAGAGTGTACAGCCGCCATTACAGAAATACAATCCCAGCATCATTCCGTGCAAATGCAATCGTCGTCTCCAATTATCGTGATATGTCAAGGCTGTTGTTATCTTTATTTAATTCAAAAACAGGTAATCTTCGTTCAAAATTTTAATATCATTATAGCACTAAAGCTGTGATAGCCCAGCGGTAACACCGTGCGACTCTTTCGAAAAGGTCACGGGTTCAAACCCGGGCAGAGCACCAATGAGTTCTTCTGATAAAACTTATGTGTCTAATTGATAATTACAATTTATCACACGTTTTTCGGTAAAAAAACATCGTAAGGAAACTTGCATATCACTAAAGAATTGTGGGGATATGTGTACCAATCCGCATTGGAGCAGCGTGGTAGGTCTTAGCTCCAATTCCAATCCTTCTCTCCAAAAACGGAAAGAAGAGGCCTCTTCCCAGCAGTGGGAGAGTAACAGGCCGCTCCTTACTTATAGCATTAAAAGCATGTTTGTAAAACTGTATTGTATATATGAAATAAATGTATATATAGCCGTGTGGTATCCGGCTGAGTAAAATAGTACCACCCTCATTTCTTACCGAGGTGTCGTAAAAGGCGACTAAGGTAAGTTGACCCACCGTGTGGTATCCGGTTTAGTAGAATGGACCACCCTCTTTCTTACCGAGGTGTCGTAAAAGGCGACTATGGTAAGTTGATGTCAGACAGGCGGCCGGTCGTAAAAACGCAGCCAAATCATGTGACAGTATGTTTATAACATGTTGTGCCGACCCCAATTAGAGTGGGATAAGGGCAGGAGGATGATAATATAAAATAAATATATATCCAATACTCTTCCTAGCTTATAAATATAATAATACTCTGTAAATACAAAACGGTAGGGACTTCCTACATACATTTTTATTCGCATATAAAATGGGGTTCGCAGATTGCTAACCGGTTAATAATTTATTTGAGAGGTGGTATGGGGAAGTGTTTCATTTATTGTTAACAAAAATGACACCCTTGGGAGAGAAAGGGATCGGATAATGCTCAAGAAGGTGATCTTCTATATTAAGATCAAGAAAACAAGGGTAATTTTGTTTCGTATCGCTTTTTTATTAATAAATTTTGTCCTTTATCATTATTGAAAAAAAAAATGATGAAACAGAATGAAATTTTACGTGATAATTTTGTACCTAGCAAGCAGTTTTATAGAATTCTTTAAGGTAACCGCAACCGAGGAAACCTGCATATCTCTAGAGAATTCTGGAGATATGTGTAATCTACCAATCCGCATTGGAGCAGCGTGGTAGGTCTTAGCTCCAATCCTTCTCTCAAAAAAAAATAAAAAACGGAGAGAAGAGGCCTGTGCCCAGCAGTGGGATAGTAACAGGTCGTTATTTACTTACTATATACAAATACTTTGGAATAGCTAACACGAAGTATATTAAATTAGGATCATAGAAACGATTATGCGGCTACATATGTTTATTATCGCATTACAACAAAGGTCTAGTAATGTATTCCGTGCGAAAACGAGAAAAGTGTTTCGATCAATGTAACAAAAATTATGCCCGGGGAAGAGAATCTTATAATATCGTTCAAAGATGTGGGAACGTGTAAAAATGGCTGCCAGTGTATTTTGTAAGTTCTATCTGTTATTTCTTTTTCATCCGATTTGCTCTGCCTTAATCCAATGTTTACACAGGATCGGTTCAAAGGGTAGATATTTTCTGTATTTTGATTAAAACAGATTTTATTATATAAATTTTGACAACTTTACCGATATGTGGTATCCGAGTAGAATAGACCACCCTCATTTCTTACCGAGGCGTCGTAAAAGGCGTCTAAGGTAAGTTGACCCGCCGTGTGGTATCCGGCTGAGTAGAATAGACCACCCCCTTTCTTACCGAACTGTCGTAAAATGCGACTAAGGTAAGTCGACCCCCCGTGTAGTATCCGGCTGAGTAGAATAGATCACCCTCTTTTTTACTTGGGTGTTATAAAAGGCGACTAAGATAAGTTGACGTCAAGCAAGCGTCAAGCTGGTCGAGAAATATCTAGCCAAAACATGTGACATGTTTATAACATGTTATGCCGACCCCACTTAAAGCGGGATAAGTTAGAGTTAAAGTGGGGTAAAACATATAAAATATAGCGTACAAAAAGTGATAAATTCATTATGACATATTAAAACGCTATTAGACGTTATACTGTGCCTTTCTTAGACGCCTTCTCTCTTTCTTCTTTCTTTCTTCTTAGTTAGACTACCTAAATTGATGTTTTGTTTTATTATCTGTATTCGAGATAACAATACTGACCGCTAGTTGGCGTAATTGATTGTGTTAGAAAAGAAATCGATAAACAGTATGCAAAGGTTATTAACACAAAACATTGTTTCACAAGATATGACGACTGATAACGTCTGCTTAAGCTGACAGCGATAAGGCGTATTACAGTAACGTTATATTTATATGTCTTCTACTTTGTTTGTATCAACTTGTAATTGAATTGAAATTGATTTAACTGTAGATTTGCATTATGAATTTGTCGTGAAGTCTATCCTCTTGATGATGCTTCGTTTTCGGGGCGGATTGTAGAGACCGTGGTAGTGAGTGTGTGTAGTGCTTGTGTTGAGTGTTAATGTTGGCGGCGTTTTGTAATACGTGTGGTGACTTGTCCTGCATGTACTAGGTATGTGAATGTTGCCTGCTTCAAACATACATAGACTCTTTTAACAGACGCTGATTATAGCAAAATAATTCTATTTTAACTTCTGTAGATTTGTCTTGTCTTTCTGTTTGTATAACTAGTAGAACTGAAGAAAATTAGTACAATAGCCATATCGATTCGTATGATTGATTTTGTCAAAATCTAACAAAACGGGTTTTTCTACGATTTATATTCAAATGTAGTGCAATTCTTCCGAAAGAACTTACCTTAGTCGCCTTTAACGACACCTCGGTAAGAAGTGATGATGGTCTATTCTACTCAGCCGGACACCATACGGCGGGTAAAATTACCTTAGTCGCCTTTTACACCGCCTCAGTAATAAATGAAGTTGCTCACAGCCGGATACCACACATTAAAACATTACGTTTGTACAGAAAAGTCCCAATTTCGTAGATATATTCTTAACTATATAGAACTTGTTGCTCGAACGAAAAAATGTGCTATTTTATAAGTATTTATAAGTCCGAAAGCGACGGAATCCTTTATATGGCAATACAACTCCAATACAACTTACCGCCATACAACACGCCATGTTCCGTTATGTAAGATGAAATACCACTTATGTCGTAATAGCCCTACATCCTTTTGAGTGTGGTGAAAACGTCTGCCAGCACAAGTTCGAACTTGACAAACCACTTTCTCATACATCAATCGAATACTGGTTGTGATTTCTGATAATTATTATTGAAGAAGGAATTTTACGTTAGGTACGCCGTGTGGTATCCGGCTAAGTTGAATAGTACTACCCTCATTTCTTACCGAGATGTCGTAAAAGGCGACTAAGGTAAGTCCACCCGCCGTGTGGTATCCGGCTGAGTAGAATAGACCAACCTCATTTCTTACCGAGGTGTTGTAAAAGGCGACTAAGGTAAGTTGACCAGCCGTGTGGTATCCGGTTTAGTAGAATAGACCACCCTCTTTCTTACCGAGGTGTCGTAAAGGGCGACTAAGGTATGTCGACCCGGCGTGTGGTATCCGGCTAAGTAGAATAGTACCACCCTCATTTCTTACCGAGGTGTCGTAAAAGGCGACTAAGGTAAGTTGACCCGCCATGTGGTATCCGGCTGAGTAGAATAGACCAACCTCATTTCTTACCGAGGTGTCGTAAAAGACGACTAAGGTAAGTCGACCCGCCGTGTGGTATCCGGCTAAGTAGAATAGTACCACCCTCATTTCTTACCGAGGTGTCGTATAAGGCGACTAAGATAAGTCGACCCGCCGTGTGGTATCCGGCTGAGTAGAATAGACCAACCTCATTTCTTACCGAGGTGTCGTAAAATACGACAGAGGTAAGTTGACGTCAGGCAGGCGGCCGGTCGTAAAAACGCAGCCAAATCAAGTGACAGCATGTTTATAACATGTTGTGCCGACCCCACTTAGAGTGGGATAAGGGCAGGAGGATGATGAAGGAATTTTACGTTAGGTAAAAATAGAATAGCAAAGATTATTATGTTAATGTGAAACTGCTAAAGGACAAATTAAGAAGAAGCAGTTCTTATGCAACAATTGATCCTTAAAGTTGGAGTTTAAGTACCCTCAATTAAACGATTTCAAAAATTCTAATCTAGATGTCGATCCGTTCAAAGAAGTTCTTGAAGTTTGTACAAGACTACAATTCTCGTTTTACAAGAGTTGATTAGATTTCTATAACTAATAGCGTATTTGCGGAGATGGAAAAAGTTTTAATTAAACTAACAAGAAAATTTGTTCGATCGAGACCAAAATTGTAGTCTCTGTGTGATGATGAAACCTAAACATCTTAACCAATTTATTCTAATTACTAGCAATCGCCAGCGGCTCCCCCTTTCGATAACCATAAAAATGGTTAAATTGGGTTAATCTTAAAAGCTAGACATATGCTGTCGCGGACTTTTATCTAGAACTTTTGGAGGAGAACAATTTTGTAATACATCCTCATCTTCAATAAATGGACCATCTTACACTGAAATAATTTTTCAAATAGGTCCAGTAGTTCCTGAGAATAGCGCGTTCAAACAAACAACTCTTCAGCTTTATATATTAGTTTAGATATAGTACAAAAGTTATGATAGAATTATTTTGCTATAACCCGCATCATGATAATTCTCCTGCCCTTATTCCACTCTAAGTGGGGTCGGCACAACATGTTATAAACATGCTGGTACATGATTTGGCTAGGTATTTTACGTCCGGCAAACCTAACGTCAACTTACTATAGTCGCCTTTTGCGACACCTCGGTAAGAAATGATTGTGGTCTATTCTACTCAGCCGAATACTACACGGCGGGTCGACTTACCTTAGTCGCCTTTTGCGACAGCTCGGTGAGAAAAAGGGTGGTCTGTTCTACTCAGCCGGATACCACACGGCATTTGCTAAAACCTAATGCCTGAACGATTTAAGAATATTTTTATATTTAACTAACAATCGCCAGCGGCTCCGCCCGCAAAGAAAGTTTAAAACCATTACGGTTTCAATCTTTCCATAGTCTTTTGATAACCATAAAAATGGTTAAAGTGGGTTAACCTTAAAAGCTAGACATATGGCGGACTTTTATTTAGAACTTTTAGAGGGGAACAATTTTGTAATACATGATTATTGAATAACTATTACCGTTTACTCAGCGCACGCAAGGAAAGCTTTAAATTTTGCTGTTTTCGTTCTTTTTTCTATTGTGATATTATATAGCCTATAGCCTTCCTTAATAAATGGACTATTTTTCAAATCGGTCTAGTAGTTCCTGAGATTAGCGTGTTCAAACAATCAAACAAACAAACAAACTCTTCAGCTTTATATATCCTCCTGCCCTTATCCTACACTAAGTGGGGTCGGCACAACATGTTATAAACATGCTGTTACTTGATTTGGCTAGCTATTTTACGACCGGACCTGACGTCAACTTACTTTAGTCTCCTCTTACGACACCTCGTTAATAAATGAGGGTGGTCTTTTCTACGCATCCGGATACCACACTGCGGGTCGACTTACCTTAGTCGCTTTTTACGACTCCTGGTTAAGAAATAAGGATGGTCTACTCAGCCGGATACCACACGTCGGGTCGACTTACCTTAGTCGCCTTTACGACACCTCTATAAGAAATGGAGGTGGTCTATTCTACTCATCCAGATACCACACGGCATTTGCTAAAATCTTATGCCAAAACGATTTAAGAATATGTTTATATTTAGTACGAGAAATATCTAAGTATATACAGTAATGATACGTTATAAGTAACGCGCAAAATCCTTTTACGTATATAATAACGCGGTAATATTTTTTATGCCCCCATTACCTTAGGCTAGGATGTCAAAAGTTTACACAGAACGATTTATCCAAAATAGCGGGGCGGTATACGCGACGTCGTTTATAAAATCTTGGAACCACTCAAATTAACTCCGTGTATATCAAATTCCATATGATAATGCCAGTGTTTTGCCGCGACTTTGCCTTTATATTTCGAATATAGATCTATTTATACTTAATATTTAACTAAATTAATCTTGTACGCCGTGTGGTATACGGCTGAGTAGAATAGACCAACCTCATTTCTTACCGAGGTGTCGTAAAAGACGACTGAGGTAAGTTGAACCACCGTGTGGTATCCGGTTTAGTAGAATAGACCACCCTCTTTCTTACCAAGGTGTCGTAAAATACGGAACAGATAAGTTGACGTCAGGCAGGCGGCCGGTCGGACAAACGCAGCTAAATCATGTGACAGCATGTTTATAACATGTTGAGCCGACCCCACTTAGAGTGGGATAAGGGCAGGAAGATGATGATGAACTAAGTTAATCTTGTATGTATCTCGGAAAACAGCTCCTACGATTTTCATGAAACTCAGCATGTAGGGGGTTTTTGGGGAGAACAATCGATCTAGCCAGGTTTTATTTAAGAAAAATTTCGTTTTATCGCTGTTTTCAGGCATTCAAAAATTACTTAAATTGACATTTAATATAAAATATACATTTTTGCCGTAAATTGTCAAGGCAGCTCAGCTTATTTGGTGAACGGGAGGTCTAGAGAAATGAAAATACCTAGGATCGAGCCCCACCTACCCAATAATTTTGTTTTATTAAAAAAATTATCAAGCAACTCAGTCAACCAGGTACTTCGAGTATAACGTGCGCTTAGTATTAAATTATCATCATCCTCCTGCCCTTATCCCACTATAAGCGGAGTCGGCTCAACATGTATTAACCATGTTGTTACATGATTTGGCTAGGTATTTTGTGACCGGCCGCGTGCCTGACGTAAATTTAACTAAGTCGCCTTTTACGCCATTCGGTGAGAAATTAGGGTGGTCTATTCTATTCAGCCGGATACCACACGGTGGGTCAACTTACTACCTAACCTAAGTCTACAACTTACCTAAGTCGCCTTTTACCACACCTCGGTAAGAAATGAGGATGGCCCATTCCACTCACCAGGATACCACACGGCTAATTATCTTAATCTATCATAACTTAAAAATTTATAATAACTTTTGCATAACAGAAATCGTAAGTGACCATTAATTTATGTAAAAGCTTCGAACCATTTATACTCTAAATGAAAGTTTTATGATGTCCGCGACGGACACGGTCATAACAAGATCGATTTTCTACCCACATACAGACTGGAAAATCTATGAGTCATACCTCACACCTTCAATTACGAAGTACGTTGTCGATGGACTGTTTACTATTAAACAAGTTATCGCACTTTCACGGTGGTAACAGGTTACATATGTAAAATATCCATATGTACAAGACGAAATTTGATGTGGATATAAATATACATAAGTAAGTAACGGCCTGTTACTATCCCACTGCTGGGCATAGGCCTCCTCTTTCCCTTTTTTGGAGAGAAGGGTTGGAGCTAAGACCTACCACGCTGCTCCAATGCGGATTGGTAGGTTACACATATCCCTAGGATTCTCTAGAGATATGCAGGTTTCCTCACGATGTTTTCCTTCACCGAAAAGCGTGTGATAAATTGCAATTATCAATTAGACACATAAGTTTTAATAGAAAAACTCATTGGTGTCTGCCCGGGTTTGAACCCATGATCGTCTCTAGAGATTCACACGGTCGCACCGCTAGGCCATCACAGCTCATATACATAGCTTAAAGCATTTTATAGTAAATTATGATACTGTTGCAATAATAAAGGTTCTTATAACACGAGTGTGTTTTAAAAAAACGAGCCGCAGTCGAATTTTTTTATAGTATCACACGAGTGTTATAAGACCAAGTTATACTTATACTATACTTATACATACTATACGTAAAAACAATATTAATAAAAACCAAACTTTGTTTAAATATTGAAAAGATTTTTTAAATGTCAAATGTTAGCGCCAAGGCGCAAACATCGATTGCACATGCGTGTTGCGTCGCCGCGGACTCGTTCATTGAAACCTTTTTTTTAGGTAGAGGTTCATCCTCCTTGGTCCAGCTAGAGGTTGTAAAGGTGTAAAAAGTTATATTATGATACAGGTGTCCATACAAGACCTGTATAACAAACATGTTATATTACAATTTCGAATGTTATACTGGATTGACGGCTGTAGACATTAGAAGGGCCGGTATTAGAGACTTGTTGGGAAATAACGTCCATCGATTGTAACATTTTATTAGGGCTTTTTATTGCATTGTTATTTTTAAAGGCGCTTCCTTTACCTTACATTAAAGTAAAAGACTTCCTTATATTGGGCCTATTTCATTTATCGATAGCTTTTGTTGCGAAATATGGCAAATTATATTAATAGCAGTGTTTATAATTTAAAATAAAAAATTGAATGAAATGCATAAAATTTAAAGCCGCATGGCAGAGTAGAATAGACCACCCTCATTTATTACCTAGATGTCGTAAAAGGCGACTAATGTAAGTTAACCGGCCGCGTGGTATCCGGCTGAGTAGAATAGACCGCCCTCATTTCTCACCGAGGTGTCGTAAAAAACGACTAGGGTAAGTTTACCCGCCGTGTGGTATCCAGTTGAGACGGCTCTCTTTCTTACCGAGGTGTCGTAAAATACGAGGTAAGTTGACGTCAGGCAAGCGGCTGGACGTAATATGTAGCCAAATCATGTGACAACATGTTTTTAACATGTCGTGCCGCTTAGAGTTGGATAAGGTTGCTTATTTTTGCATGGTTTAAGGGAATTCGATAAGATTGCTATGTAAGGTTCAGTTCTAGTTAAAGATGTAATACAAACTTCAACAACACTTTGAACATGAAATCAAAAACTTGTATTAAACCTTTACATAAATTGGGGTCCCTACGATAAATAGCAAAGTGAAATTAGAAGGCAGTAAGTTTTAGGGGTACAAATTGGCCTTAGTCGAAGGGTAACGGAGTCAAATCTTAAATTTTTAAATGAGTTAATCTTGTATGTATCATAAATAAATAAATGTATTCCAGCATGTAGGCGGTTTTGGGGGAGAAAAATCGATCTAGCTAGGTTTTATGTAAAAAAAAATTCAAAAGTAATAATAAAATTATTTTGCTATAATCCGCGAAGAAGTGTAAATAGAAAATATATATAATGCTAAATGTAGAGTGGACAATCAGTTATCATACCTGATACATGCAGGATTCGTAAAAATACATGCACAAAACCGAACCAAAATTAAACCCCCTTCATCCAACCTATACCATCTCAGAGGTATTCTCGTCATCCAAGTAGCAATTTTACTATCATCGATTTTGAATCGCTAACAACAGTAAAATAACTAAAACTAAAAGTAATCTATTTTTCACACGTCTCATAGTTGTTAAATATGTCTTTCGGCTATCTCTTCAACAGTAATTATAGAGACAAAAGGCCCATAAAAATCTGAATCCGAGATTATTATCTCGAAGTGGATTAAATTAAAAACTTTTGTTTCGCATATAACGTGAATCTCGTGTCGGTAAAGGCTGATTTAAATATTTACTGCCTCAGTAAATATTTTAATAGAATTCCGTACTTATGAAAGTTATTGTTGTTACATCCTGCAAGTGCAGGAGTATGTTATAAACATATTGTCATATGATTTTTATTTTTAGTTGTAATTTAATTTAAGATATCATTTTGTGCTTTATTTTTAATCATAACTATTTTATTTTAATTTTCTCATTGAATATATATGTAATTTTTTTGTATCAGTGGAAACTTAGTTGATTTCTGTTTAAAACATAAGTTAGATATTTAAGTATTTTCATAATTGTTTGTTTCCCCTAAAAATAAAATAAATAAATAAAATAAATAAATGATTTGGCTACGTATTATAAGACCAGCCGTCTGCCTTCAGTCTACTTACCTTAGTCGTATTTTACGACACTTCGGTAAGAAAGAAGGTGGTTATTCAACTCAATCAGATACCACACGGTGTTTCAATTTACCTTAGTCACCTGTTACGACACCTCGGTAAGTAATGAAGGTGGTCTATTCCACTCAGGCGGATATAACACGGCGGGTCGTCGTACCTTAGTCGCCTTTTACGACACCTCGGTATGTAATGAGGGTGGTCTATTCTACTAAGCCGGTTACGACACGGTGGGTCAATTTACCTTAGTTGCATTTTACGACACCTCGATAAGTAATTAGGGTGGTCTATTCAACTCAGCCGGATACCACACGGCGGGTCAACTTGCATAGTCGCATTTTACGACACCACGATATGTAATGAGGGTGGTCTATTCTACTCAGCCGGATACCACACGGCGGGTCAACTTACCTTAGTGGTCTATTCTACTCTATTTCAATTCAGCTCGATACACGGCATTTTTATTTTCGTATACTCATGAATAATTTTTTTGACATATTTTTATGTATATAAACATTATTAATAACGTAACATTTATAAGAGCGTTATTATTAAATAACCAAGGATATTGGTCATTTACTTAGAGAACAAAGGCCACAAAGTGTACACGAGTTCTATAATATTGGAACCCAATTAATAGTGACATTTCGTAGGGGCCTATACACGATGGCTGTTCAAACAGGCCCCCAAGTTCTGCATTAAATTGTGATTGATTGTTCGGCACGAGGCCACATTGATTGAGCCCTGATAAGAATACATTAGTTTTATTGGAAAAAAATTAATGTGGCCGCTATTGGCTATGAGGTTTCATGTGTGGGCCGTTATTAGAGTGGGAATAACGCTTGGGAATCAAAGATGGTTAATATTTAAAATCTGAAGGAAACAGGGACTTTTGGGCCCAATTTAAGGTTGAGGTATGGCCATTACAAAAGCTATAAGAAAAATATTTTTGTATTTTAAAATTTAAAAAGCACAATTTTAAATATGAAAATTGAAAAATCTTTGAAGAGGTGTTGTGCACAAAATTATCGATTCCAATAATCGATTAAAGTAAATGAATAATTAAAAATATAACAAAGAAGACGTTGATTACATGAAATTTTCAATAAAAATAAGTATTAAATAATTAATATTTGCACGTGCGGCTCGATTCTAGGTATTTTTACCTTTCAAGACCGCCCGTCCCCCAAATGAGCTACCACGACTTTACATTTGACAGCAAAAATTGCCTAGTCTATTGAATGTCTACTGTTGTATCTCTTTCACGGCGAATCTACTAAACCAACATCAATTAAATTTGGCACAATTATTCCTTATACACCGCGGTAACATATAGGCTATAGAATCCTGTTTGTTCTACAGGAATAGGATGATATTGAAAAGCGCCATATATTATCAACCTATCACAAGACAACAGTCCACGCGACGTTGCGGCTAAAAGCTAATGATATTATAATGTAACTGTAATTAAATAATTGCGTGATTTTAAGTCTCACTAATTTGCTGGTGCTAATCGTGTTTCTTTATCGGCTAGAATAAAAAAATCACGAATTAATTCACTTATCAAACACTGACCTCGATTAATTCTATAAGTGAGCATTAGCTGAATAATTACCTAATTAATTAATTTTTATTTATTTTGAAAGAGCAATATAAGGTTGTTTCTTTAAATGTCAATTAATAAAACCTGTTATTTAAATATTATTGTTTTTTGTATGTATTGTATGAATGTAAAGTTTTATCGATGATAAAATAATTCTAATAGATGCAACGTGACACAGTCTAAACTTTAAAATTAGGACTGTTATATATCTACTCTTCAATCCCAATCTGTATTCAAAAGTTCCTAAGGCATGATAAACATACTGTGGGATTTTTTTAACTTCTTCATGACGAATTTTTATGACTTAGAGGTTGTCTTAAACGTATTAAATGTTACCAAAGATATCGATGAATTTTCAAACCGATATAGCTTTTGTATAGGGAATATATTAGGGAATGTCTGAAATTTCCTCCCCTTATACATTTATAAGATGAGAAGTCCGAAATGAGGAGGGATGACAATCATATAGCCATATGTCTAGAGAAAAGCAGAAAAAGATAAATGGATTGTGTATGAAGTATGATATGCATACATTATGAAAGGAGTAGTATCAGATTTGAGAAATGACAGAAGAGAATTGAAGATGAAAGCTAAAGGAATAATGAAAATATCTTTGTAAGAAAATAAACTTTTTTCATAGTTTCAATCTTGTTTTACTCTGAAAGATAAATTAAAAAAAAAATTGATTTATAAAAATAGGAACTAATCATAAACACAAGTTTATGTTTAGCGTTGGTCAAAAAGTCATGATACGACAAGTGCACCAAGTCCAAAATATTTATAATCATTACAAATACAAAGTATCCGCTGAAACTCCGCTATTCTTGGGAAGTTTTTTTTTATTTCAAAGTTATAAAATCCTTTTAAAATATGCTATATAATCGCGGTCGTCTGAAAGGCCGTCGAAGCCCGAGGGCGTGCTGAAAGTATTTTTCCTCCAGTTTTCCACTCTCGTTATTCAGATGTCCTTTTCCGAGCGTAATGCGTCGCTAATGGCGTTTTCTGTCACAGTGCATTTTTTAAATTGAATTTGGAAGCTTTTTATTAGAAAATAAAAAGAAAATAACCGATAAATACTTTTCCCATCAGAATCTGAGGAGATATTTTAGGAGTCATAATTACCAGTATATTTATCCAATAATAGTATATAAATAGACTGCATGCCTTCGATAGCTGCAGTTGGTGAGTCTCCATGATCATTTCGCCCTGTAACCGAAGCATAATTCTGCATATAAGGTACTAGCAATCCTGAATAAATGGACTATCTTACACTGAAAGAATTTTTCAAATCGGTCCAGTAGTTACTGAGATTAGCGCGTTGAAACAATCAATCAATCAAACACACAAACTCTTCAGCTTTATATATTAGTATAGATGTAAACTTCTGTCTGCTCTCCACATTTAGCATTACGTATTACGATTACTTAACAAACGCTATGTTTTAATAAGATTGGCTAAATAAATCGCACAGCTGTGGTAGCCCAGCGGTAATACCGTGTGACTCTTTCGAGGATGTCACGGGTTCAAACCCGGGAAGACACCAATGAGTCTGTCAAAACTTATATGTATAATTGATAATTGCAATTTATCACACGCTTTTCGGTGAAGGGAAACATCGTGAGGAAACCTGCATATCTCTAGAGAATTCTGGAGATATGTGTAATCCAATCCGCATTGGAGCAGCGTGGCAGGTCTTAGCTCCAATTCTTCTCTTCAAAAACGAAAGAAGAGGCCTATTCTTAGCAGTGGGATAGTAACAGGCCGCTACTTAAATGAATCGCATTTCGCTTTTTCCCGCCACTGTCCTATATTGAATATCGTCCAAGGAAGTCTCTTGGGATTTTTTTAGGTGTATCCAGGGAAATTAAGTGGGAAAGAATTATTGACAATTCAGATAGTGCTATCTTTGTTTTTATAAGCTAAAGATCGGCGGTCAATTGTCCAGTGGGATTATCTTTATTGGGGCAAGTTATCTTAGAGTCAGCTTTGACTCAGCGCAAGTTAATTTTGTATTAAACTTCTGATCTCAGCCTATGTTACATGCAGGAGCGTTAAGGTCAAAGTCGATTTTTTCATTTTTAAACCTCAGCCGTGTGGTATCCGGCTGAGTAGAATAGACTACTCATTTCTTACCGAGGTGTCGTTAAAGGCGACTAAGGTAAGTTGACCCACAGTGTGGTATCCGGTTGAGTAGAATAGACCACCCTCATTTCTTACCGAGGTATCGTAAAAGGCGCATAAGGTAAGTTGACCGGTCGTGTGGTATCCGGCCGAGTAAAATAGACCACCCTCTTTCTTACCGAGGTAAGATTGATTTGATGATGATGATTTAGCTACGTATTTTACGACAGGCCGCCTGCCGGACGTACTTACTCTAGTCGTATTTTACGACACCTCGGTTAGAAGAGGGTGGTCTATTTTACACAGCCGGATACCACACGGTGGATCAACTTACCATAGTCGCAATTTACGACACCTCGGTGAGAAATGAGGGTGGTCTATTCTATTCAGCCGGATACCACACGGTGGGTCAACTTACTTTAATCGCCTTTTACGACACCTCGTAATAAATGAGGGTGGTCTATTCTACTCAGCCGGATACCACACGATGGATCAACTTACCTTAGTCGCATTTTACGACACCTCGGTAAGAAATGAGGGTACTATTCTATTCAGCCGGATACCACGCGTCAAAGTCACAGTAGCTAATTCTCCTAATAAGACACACAAACCAAAACGTATTTATTTACATAGTAAAGCAATCTAGAGACAATCTGAGGTGTGGCGGGCGCGGTGCCCTACTTTTTGCTATCTACACGAACGAGCGTTTGCAGTTATAAATGGGGGCAACAAAATTAAAGATAAAATCGTATAAATGTGTGTAAATTAACTCAATTTAGGGCCGATTGTTGATTCTCGTTTTGTTTACAAATGCTAGTAAACAATGGATATCGTTTATTCCTTTTTGTGAAATTTAAGTTAATTTAAATGAGTTAATCTATATATGTATTTATATATTCGGAATCTCGGAAACGGCTCCAACAATTTCCCAAAAATTCAGCATGTAGGTTTTGGGGGAAAAAATCGGTCTAGGTTTTATTTAAAAAAAAATCGTTTTATCCCTGTTTTTGGGCATAAAAAAATTATCAACATTAAAATTTAAAACACTATTTTTGCCGTAAATTGTCAAGTCAGTGTAGCTTATTCGGGGAAAGGACGGTCTCGTAAAATGAAAATACCTAGGTTCGAGTCCCATCTACCCAATAATATCTTTCTTTTTTGAAGTTTCTTTTTTTTAATTACCGAGAAAGACTCTGTCTACCAGATACTTAAATTTCAGTTATCAAGGAGGTATATTCTTCTTCGACTTGCGTTTTCCTGAGTTAATTTGTTATTTTAACCCATAAAAACAGTTTAAATGATGAAGTAAGAATGTTGGCCTAACTAACTAACAATCGTATTTTAAAATGTTGGTACTCGGCGGGAATCAAACCCGTGGAACTGAAGGATCACTGCAAGGATCTCATACTGTTATGAATCCAACAACAGTAGAGCTTGGACATCCCATGGTGATACATAAACTTTTTCTTTTTCTCTATATTACACGTATTTTTTTATAATTTTATTTGACAAGCCAACAACATTTATGCATTTAGGTAACTAAGAATAAAAGAAACACTTATACAATAAGACACATAGCATAAACATCATAACAGGCGTGTACAATTAATTTACAAACAAATATGACAAATAATGAAGGAGACACCAAACATAACAAACCAAAAAAAATAATAATAAAAAAACTGAACTATTTAAAATTTAGTGTTAAAAAGAAAAGGAGAAGAAGAAAACATATATTCTCTGTCTTCTTCAATACTTGCCTTTTCCTTCTGTTACTCACTGGTTGACTGGAGGAGATACTTTTTAGGATAAGTCTGCCTTTATACATGTGCTTTTATTACTTTTTCTTTCTCTTTTCTAACTATATGTATAAAAAGAAAATAAATAAATAGACGTCCAGTGGTTAACAGAAAAAATAGTTTTTTTTCCTATTATAAAGTACATCACTATGGAGGTATTGTAGTCACAATCTAGCCTTAAGGCTAATAAGCAACTTAATTTTAACCTAAACTTGTAAATTAACTTTTATCTAAGAACAGGTCCAATGACTTATCTTAGTCTTTCTTACTATAGAAGACACTTCGTTCTTGTGTTCTTTTTCAGTAGCACTAATACTACACTAAACTATCACTACATAACACTAACTCATGGCTTTGTCCTGAAAGATAGATATGAAATAGAAATTATTATAATCCTATATCACTTTCACCTCGCCTACATAACACGTGTCAAACTCGTCTATATCGAAATCCGGTTTGACGAAAGTCCCCGAAAAGTACCGGTTGATGAATATCATGTTACGTTCAATTTCTATGGCAGCCTTAGTAATTGCTTAGTGTACGGCTCATTAAGCAACATATCGGTATAGCTTATATGAAATTGCTTTGGAAATGGCTTATTAAAGAAAGTGAGATTAGTATTTTAAATGCTAATAAGGATCTGGTTTGCTATTTTTAAACGTTATATTTGCAATTTATGTAGACCGCCGTGTGGTATCCGGTTGAGTAGAATAGACTACCCTTTCTCTTACCGAGGTGTTGTAAAAGGAGATTAAGGTAAGTTGACCCACCGTGAGGTATCGGACTGAGTAGAATAGACCACCCTCAATTCTTACCGAATTGTTGTAAAAGGCGACAAGCCTCAAAGGATATGTAGATTAAAGCATCAAAGGATATTTTTTTTATATTAAACATAGAATTCTTTTAGAATTACAACAAAACGACTTAACAACATTTTATATCATTCTTTCTCTTTTGGTTCTTGAAATTATATATATTTTTAAATTGTGTTATCTACTGCAAACATCAGGAAAAGTGTAGCCATTTCACGCCGCAGGCAATCTGCAGCGGTTGACGACCCTTATCGGACCCCATCAGCTTAATGGTTATATCCCCGGGACAAATGAATAGTCTCTGATTTCCCAGTTTGTTTGCTTTAGCCTATTATCACAAATATTATCTCAGTTAACAAAGTGAATTTAATTCAAAAACATTATGAATAAAACAATGCTACAACATTGAACTTACGATGGGCCTAATATTGGACCAAGTTTGCGCCGATCCTTCTCAAGCTTGGCCCGAAGGTGCACACCCACGTTGGCCTAACCTTGTTTAAAGTCTGGTATCATAACTAAGGCCAAGGCTCGATGCACAGTACTGGGCCAAGGCTGTTATGAAGCGTTGGCCCAATATTGAATATAGGTTGGACCAAGGCTGGACCAATGCAGACAACAACCGTAAATCCACTATTAAACTATAGCTTGAACCAACGTTACATATTAAAGTTGACCGAACACGGTGCACTTTGTTTCATACAAAAGCACCCGCATTTAAATCGAGCTGACAGGAGAAATGAAACTTGATCCGATAGAATGCAAATCTCACCTCTATTAACGAACCATTGCCCTACCCATACATGTGAGAAAGAATCTGTTTAGCGCAATTTAATTTCAATATTACGCCGTGCAGCGCCATCTATGAATCACTATCATGATATTTATATGAGCTTGGGCTGGCACCGATTAGCCGAAGCTCGGTTGATCAAGACTGGCTAGGGCTTTAGCTAGCATCGAATAGCCGAGATTTGGTTGATCAGGGCTGGTCCAAGCTTGATCCAACATAAAAAGTTGTCGAGGCTCATTTGTCCAAGGTCAATTCAGGCCTGGGCCGGCATTGAAATGCCGAGGCTCGGTGGCCCGGCGTTTATCCAGGCTTTGCCCCGTCATTCAACATTGGGAGTTCCTACATGGGACCGTGTAACGAACACAACTAAAAAAATAGTACGTCTGTTTGTTAATCATGCGAAAACGGCGAAAGTATTTTGTTGAATATTGACATATATAGTAAGCTAAATTGATAACCAAATGGGAAAGTATGTTACCTAGATATATGCGACTTAGAATATGTGACCTATACAATTCAGTGTGCTTCGCTTCGCAAATCTTTCGCGATCATATTTCAACGACTTCAGTCTAAATTGAGGTGAAATTTATTCAGTAATACATAAAATACTTTAAAAATATACTTGCTCTTATAAGTTTTGTTTTCCAAATTGGACATTAAATAATTTTTATGTATACTTAGAAATTAATAAAAGAACTTTTGAAACAAATGTCGCGTCTGGTTTTGCCGAAATGTTGACGTTTTATTGACTAACTCCATTATTTGATAAACAATACAAACTAGCCAGAAGACCCATACGATGTGTGCTTAGGGCGAGTATATTAATCTACTTAATTGCGTTAGCGTAACGCCAATTTGTATGGCGCTGAAACAGCGGTCACCAGATGTCGCTTTTGGGCGCGATACAAATTGGCGTCACGCTAACGCTATCGATTAGGTTACGACGTCAACGTACCTTAGTCGTAATTTACGACACCTCGGTAAGAAAGAGTCTGTTCTATTCAACTGGATAGTACATGGTGGATCAACTTACTTTAGTCGCCCTTTACAACACCTCGGTAAGAAAGAGGGTGGTCTGTTCTACTTAACCGGATACCACACAGCATTGCAAAAACAATTGTACATTGTTTTTATTTATAAGTTTGTATATCTGCCAATATCTTTCTATCTAATTGACTTACAACAGTCTATTGAGACTGTATACAGTGTACTGTTTATTGCACTGCCCTACATTAGTGCGGTGATTAAAGCAAATATTGTCGCAAACTCGGCCAGTTCGACCCATTAGTGTCATTTGTTGCGGCAATGCGGCCATTTCCTGTATCTTGTGATCTTAGTGGATCCAAACTGATAATAGCTTGATTACTTATTTTAAGCCGTACAAGCTTAAAGTAACGGCTTCTTACTATCCCACTGCTGGGCATAGGCCTCTTCTTTCCGTTTTAGAACTATTTGAGCTAATACCTACCACGCTGCTCCAATGCGGTTTGGAATGTTACATAAAGCCACATAATTCTCTCGAGATATGCAGGTTTCCTTACAGTGTTTTCCTTCACTGAAGAGCGTGAAATTCCAAATATCAGTTAGACACAATTTTTAACAAAAAAACTCATTGGTGTGTGCCCTACGTTTGAACCTGTGACCACCGCTACCACTACCCACCACTCAACCATTAGAACTAACCACTTTAAGTGGGATCGGCAAATGCTATAAACATGCTGTAATATGATTTGTATCTATTCTACTGAGACAGATAGCACATGGTGAGACAACTTACCTTAGTCGCCTTTTAAGATACCTCGGTAAGAAATGGAGCTAGTCTATTTTACTCAGCCGGATACCACACGGCGGAATTTAGAGATTTTCAGTAATTTGTAGATTGTACCAATTACCTGATTTTTTTAACCATACGCAATTGCATTTATTTTTATATTTTCTAGTAATTTCTCGTATGGCCTCATAAATGTCAATTGTTTTTTTAATTTTGTTATTGTGTATAACGAGCGCTTGACTGTAATCATGCCTGATAGCAAGCAATGATACTGTCTAAGATGGAACGCGCCTGCCTAGAAGATGCCTGTTCCATTCCTGTGCTGTGCGCTTTTTTCTTTTCAACCGATGGACGTCCACTGCTGAACATAAGTCTCTTCATGGGATCTCCACACACAGGATTTTGTAGCGCTTGAATCCAACGGCTTCCCGCAACCTTTTTGAGGTCGTCAGTCCATCTCGTAGGGAGTCTACCGACACCGTTTAATTTATTCACGTAGAGATATCCGAGGCTAGCTCACTATATCTGACGCTGAGCGACTCTAAGCTTTCTTATGTGGTCCATAAATATCAATTAAAAAAAATTCAAATCAAACTTCCAAAATATTTTGCAACGGTAAGGTAATAAAATCCCTGAAAATTCAGTAATAGTTCCTATTTAAAACTTATATTAATGACAGCTATTTCCAGTGAAGTTAGGATGCACTTCCTTATAATAAAGCAACCGTGTTTGAAGCGCACCCGCATCCTTATCGGTTAATTATAAAGCGCTTATAGCGTGAACTCGACTTAAAACTTGTTCGACAAACAGAGGTGCAATCTTTAATATGACAACAATGTTATGCAATTACTGGTCCGTTAGCGCAGGTGGCAGCGACGATGCTTTCAGCTCCGAGAGTCGCGGGTTGGATTCCCGCTCTGAACTAACATTTTACTAAAAACAATTTTTCTTTCTTCGATTTTGGGTGTGTTTACGTATTAGTCATCATTCTACTGCCCTTATCCCACTCCAAGTGGGGTCGCCACAACATGTTATAAAAATGTTGTCACATGATTTGGCTACGTAATTTACGATTGGCCGCCTGTCTGACCTCAACTTACCTTAGTCGACTATTACAACCTCGGTAAGAAATGAGGGTAGTATATTCTACTAAGCCGGATTCCACACGGCCGATCAACTTACTTTAGCCGCCTTTTTTATTTACGTACGTAAATAAAATTAAGTACGTATTTATTGAAAATTATGTAAGTGTTACTACAAGTTACATATCACTCCAAGGCGAATAACAAGTTGCGCATATCCCAAAAATTCTCCTACTCCGATTATCTCACGATATTTTTTTTATTTAATGTGCGTAATAAATTGAAACTATCAATTAAGAACATAAGATTTTGCGGATAATTAGGGGGTTCTTCTAGTGCAAAGTGCACGCGCATTCTTCTCACAAACCATCACCGCACATATATTTTGTATATATGTCCCTTCTTATTGTGAAAGTCATCACTAAACATATGACTCTTAGACAACCTTCCTCTACAATTAAAAATACACTGTTTATTTACATCGACGATATGACCACGTTTCCTTGCCAAAAACCTTGAAACTGACACTATTTTCCGCTTCGGTAGAAACAATCGTAAAAAACAATCGGACGATCGTGAAAAACTGATAATGTCGGCGACTTGTTTAAGTCTACAGTATGTTCAACGAATAAATACAAAAGATTAAAAAAAGTAATAAGAACTGACTTGTAAAAAGTCTATCTGAATTTTATTCAAAACAACTCGTGCAAAACTGCGCTCTCTTTAAAATATAATAAAAAGCGTTCTTTATCAAAGCTACTTAACAATAAAACATATCTATTAAAATACGAATCCGTGGCACGATTTTAAATAATTGACTTTCTATATTGTGACGTTCGATGTTTGAATTTCAATTCCAATGTTAACAATAAATAGCACTTTAAAACTCATTGGAAATCATGAATATACATGACAAAAGAATATCGATTTTATTTCTCTATGGTTAAATTTATCTTTCAGTTATCAATAAAAAAATTTATCGATGTCTTGATATGAAGGCATATATTTAATATAGAAATATAATATATTTTTCTACTTATTTGTTTATTATTTTTACATATTGAACTTCATAATCATAAATATAATTCAGAAAGCTTTTAAATAAAGTAATATTTTCCACTTTGAAGTATTAACAACACACATGGGAAACTGAAATTGTGAAAAATTCCAAATTTAAATAAATATTGCATAAAATAACCATTTTTTTGAATTATCAGAAAGTGAGCCCCACGAGTAAAATATTAATATAATAAAGCAATAAAGGAAAATCTAAAAAATAATAATATAATAAAGCAATAATATAAACCTCGTCGGTTAAACATGATATTCCAATTTTGCTACGCTATATATGCACGGATGCTTTCTGTTATTGTAAATCGACAAGATATATCAAGTCAGCCTTTTCCTTATTCGCACTTGCTGTTTTTTGTACTTAATATAGACTCTCGGGCGTATACACCATGTATGCCATGCCATATTAAGTTAAACCTCTTACTATACAATTTTTGAATATATATTCGTCAACTCTGTACCTTGTAAGTAAATCAACGAGGTATCAAAAAAGTATTATTTCTATTTTTGTCATTACGACATGTTTAACTAATATAGCTACTACTCCAGATACATTAACATAATTATCTTCCTGCTCTTATCCCACTCCAAGTGTGGGCATAACATGTTATCACATGATTTGGCTACGTATTTTACGACGGGCTGCTTGCCTGATATCAACTTACCTTAGTCGTATTTTATGACACCTTTGTAAGAAAGAATGTGGTCTATCCTACTTAACCGGATATCACACGCTGCGTCAACTTACCTTTGCCTTTTACGACCCCTCGGTAAGAAATGAGGGTGGTCTATTCTACTCAGCCGGATACCGCACGGCCGGTCGACTTACCTTAGTCGCCTTTTACAACACCTCGGTAAGAAATGAGGTGGTACTATTCTATTCAGTTGGATACCACACGGCACTTTTGTTAAAGTCCGTATCACACTATGTGAGCCGCTTATGGCATTAAATAAATTGTTATTTTATTTCATTAATTTACCGCCGTGTGGTATCCGGCTGAATAGAATAGACCACCCTCATGTCTTACCGAGGTGTCGTAAAAGGCGACTAAGATAAGTTGACGTCAGGCAGGCGGCCGGTCGTAAAATACGTAGCTAAATCATGTGACAACATGTTGTGCTGACCCCACTTAGAGTGGGATAAGGACAGAAAGATGATGATTTTATTTCATTAATTTAGTTATATAAATTCATCGCACCATTTTATTGCACCTTGTTTACGCGTATTGTTTTTAATTTAGTGTACCTTATACGTCAACTAGGTTGCGCAACAGGGCAATGTCTTTATATGTACTTACACTACTTTATATAGTTATAGGTTTCCCATTGACACACATTCCGTTTTCGCGCTTAAATATTTGCAATACTACGTATGGTAGTAATATTTAAATGGTAAAATTATTAAAGTCCAATTCCGATCGTTTATCGCCAGATAATTTAATACGATTAGTGTGACTAGTACATGACCAATTGTGGTTTTTATTGAAGCGTTTTTGTAACTATACATGGTTTTATTTTCGTTGTCGTAAAAGGCGACTAGGGTAAGTTAACCTGCCGTGTGGTATCCGGAGGAGTAAAATAGACTACCCTCATTTCTTACCGAGGTGTCCATCGGTGCCGATAATAATTTTATTGTAACTTCTGTTTAACCTACCCATCCGTAGAGAAGTAGTGTGGTGGGTCTGGGCTCTTATCCACCTCTTTCAAAGAGTTAATATTGTTAAAGTTTTGCCACCCACCAAAAGCCTAACAGACTTCCTTTAGAACAGAAATAAACAATTATTAAGAACACTAATGACATTAGGAATTAGAAATTTAATTATTTATTTAAAAATTATGAACTCCTTTAAACTAGATTTTGCTCTAAATTGACAATGTGAAGTCACAATGTGTCGTGAAAAGGTGTTACGTAGTTTTTTTTAATTCGTTTCGATGCGCGTGCGCCGAGACGGTGAAATCGAACGCGATTCTGTCAAAGTGAAATGATTTAATGCGTTCACTGGAGCGTAAACAAGTAGGTGATAATGATTCACTAGGGCTGCCTACACTGAGATATTTCGATTTAATTATTTATTTTATTTTTGAGATATTAATATTGAGAGGTTAGATTTCTACTAAATAACGTTTAGTTGACTATAAAGCCTTTATTTATCTTTAGTCTTTAATTTTGTAAGTATACAAGAGAAATTCCGTATAGCTGTATGTATGTGAAATGACGTAAATCAAAAATTAAATCTCGTCTGATGAGGCAGACCTTTAGTTTAAAGAAACCTGATACTATTGTAGAAAATCATTATTATTTCGATATGAACCTTTTGCTAATTACTATTATATTTCTTTATAAAGTTACACAGTGTATAACATAATTGTCTTTTAAACTTTAAGTGAGAAGTACATAACTTCAAGTCTAGCACTAACATTATTAGTGTGTAACTAAACAGCAACAATCGCACAATTGTTTTTATATGTAAAATTATTTATGAACATTACTTTTGCTTCCCCACCGTTTGATACCCATTAAGTAGAATAGACCAGACTCATTTCTTACGAGGTATCGTAAAAGGCGTCTAAAAAATCTAGCTGAATCACATGACAACATATTTATACCATGTTGTGCCGACCCCACTTAGAGTGGGATAAGAGCAGGAAAATAATGATCGTGAACATTTTCGCCCCATAGTATATACAGGACAGAAATATAACGTTTAGGAATAATTTCTACTGATGTCTTATTTCCAATTTTTTATTAGTCATTATCTGGCAACGTTGTTTAAAAGTTAAGTGTTGTGACAACCCTGGTCATAAAAATTGAGATCCGCCAAGAAAACTGTAAATAATTAAATTGTTTACACTTTCACGTCTCAAAGCCTTTGTAACGTTAAAAATAATTTGTTCTATTACAACGATAGGTACTTTTAGACTTTATTACAGTCCAAAAGGGTAGAATGTTTACAAATACTTAGTATATGTTACTTTTATGTCCCTTATTTGACGTATCGCGTATAGGAAAATTGTTCTCTAGAGCGAGCGAGGTACGGGAAAATTGCTGTGTTCTATGTGCAAGTTTTTTTTAACCTACTCGATTGCATTAGCGTTACGGTAATTTGTATGGCGCTGAAACAGTGACATCTAGTGACCACTGTTGCAGCGCCATACAAATTGGCGTTACGCTAAAGCGAGTCGAGTAGCTTAAAAAAGGGGACTAAGCACACAGGTGTGTGAAGGGGGCTTTTGTTGGGTCGAGCACTGGAGTTGCTAAAAGTAATGTCCTAGCTTCCTGTCTCCTTTTTTGGAGAAAGAGTAGGAGATCCACCACCCTAAGCCACATAACATGAAACTCTTTGGTGCCACCTCGGGGTTTTAACGCGATCAGGTGTTGGAACGTCGACAGTTCACCAAAATCTTGGGTTTGGTTCATTTAACTGTAGGTCAAATGACCTCTGAAAAGTCAAAGGAAGTTGCTGACTCCAAGCGATACAAGATCAGAAGACGTGAAAATCCATCGAAACTATTCCAAAACCTTAATTAATAAATAAATTTATGGGACACTTATATACGCGGTCATCACACGTCCCTAAAGTAAATAACTTAATACTTGTTTTATAAGTGACAGACAACTGATAAGTATCATCATCCTCCTGCCGTTGCCCTACTTTAAGTGGGGTCGTCGCAACATGTTATAAACATGTTGTCACATCATTTGGCTACGTATCTTACGACCGGCCGGCTGCCTGACGTCAACTTACCTTAGTCGCCTTTTACGACACCTCGGTAAGAAATGAGGGTGGTCTAGTCTACTTAGCCGGATACCACACAGCGGAGGCAACTGATAAATATATAATTTTAAATACACTTAATACACCCCGAATCGAAGACCCAACAAATTTGATAATAAAATTTTTGCCATCGGCGAGAATCGAACTTCGCCAAAGGGCTAGTTAATTGTACTGCTTCTGTACAGGACAGAATGGTTAAAGGTGATTGGAAGGGATTTGAAGACTAATTTAATTTGAAAGATAAATCCTCTGTGATATAGGTTGACGTTGGCATCACACGAGATGAACATTTAAACCTTATTCCATTTTATTACAGAGATCTTCGCAAAGTCATTCTTAGATAAGATTTCGTAGGATCATACCAGATTATAGTCAACAGGAAATCTGTCGATAAAAAATAAATAAAAGCAAACGAAAGCGCGCTCTCAGTACATAAATTGCCGTTGAAACATCTTAAACATGTTCTGGATATTTGCCAAGAATCTGGTGTTAATTTAAAACCTTTAAATCTGCAATAAATCTTCAAAGCGTGTCGATCAAAATTCGTTAATCCGATTCAAAGATATCATACGTTAAATAGTAATGCAAAACTAATAAATATCCGTACTAGTTACTTGTTATTTTTTGGAGTATGTCGATAAACTATAGTACATGAGTGATAGCCGTGTGGTATCCGGCTAAGTAGAATAGTACCACCCTCATTTCTTACTGAGGTATCGTAAAAGGCGACTAAGGTAAGTCGACCCGCCGTGTGGTATCCGGCTGAGTAGAATAGACCACCGTTATTTCTTACCGAGGTGTCGTAAAAGGCGACTAAGGTAATTTGACCCACCGCGTGGTATCCGGTGTAGTAGAATAGACCACCCTTCTTCTTACCGAGGTGTCGTAAAATATGACTAAGGTAAGTTGACGTCAGGCAGGCGGCCGGTCGTAAAATACGTAGCCCAATCATTTAACACCATGTTTACAACATATTGTGCCGACCCCACTTAAAGTGGGATTAGGGCAGGAGAATAACGAAACTATAGCACATGGGTGACCGTGCCTTGTCCGGTATTTTTTTTAAAGATATGAAAATGCAATAAAAAAAATAAAAAAGAAAGAAAGCGCCGATGATATGTGGGATTCGAACCCGAGTTTAGAAAATTTTCGGTCCGCCCGTTACCCATCGGCTATCGCAACATTATGTTTGACAACTAAAAAAATCCTTTGCTCTCAATTCTACATTATAGGTACCATATTTTTAGTGCCCAAAAACTGGGATAAAACGATTTTTTTTAAATAAAACCAAGCTAGATTGATTTTCCTCCCCAAAACCCCTACATGCTGAATTTCAGGAAAATCGTTTGGGCCGTTTCCGAGATTCCGAAAATATATATATACATACAAGATTAACTTATTTAAATATTAAAGATTAATTAAAAAAAACCGCATCTGATGATCTAGAATTATAGTCACATAGATTTAGTATAGCGGTTGATTGCAAAAAAATTGTTTGACTATTTATATCTATTCTTGGTAGAAACTGATGCAATCTAAGATATAAGGCGATAACTAAGAATTTACTAATATCTTGACTGGTATCAATTTTTACGGAAACTTTTGCAATATGAGATAAAAGGCGTTTGCAAGAATAAAGAAATTCATTTTAACAGCCATCATCTTATCTTCAATTAGAAATTCTCTTTAACCACGAAAAGTCCTCTTAACATCTCTAAAGTAATCAAAACGTTATTTGTCTATAATCCGCGTAATGCGCGATTATATCAAAATAATATTTTCATCTACTTAATACTATTTTATAACAGACCTGCGCAAAGTTCTGCCTAATATCTTTAATATTTAAATGAGTTAATCATGTATCTATATATAAATATATTTTCAGAATCTCGGCAACTCAGCATGTAGGAGGGGGTTTTAGGTAAGAAAAATTCGCCTATTCCTGTTTTTGGGAATTAAAAAATATGGTATAATATGAAATTGAAAGGAAACGAATTGCGATAGCCGATGGGTAACGGGCAAAATGTTCAAAACCAGAATTCTAATTCCACATATCATCGGCGCCTTCTTTCTTTCTTTACT
The DNA here is from genome assembly GCA_029227775.1 of Morpho helenor. Taxonomy (NCBI): domain Eukaryota; kingdom Metazoa; phylum Arthropoda; class Insecta; order Lepidoptera; family Nymphalidae; genus Morpho; species Morpho helenor. The sequence goes on along the minus strand of JARGCU010000032.1, from coordinate 4,070,587 downwards.
TTTTTTAAAATATTTTTTTAATCTTTTAAAAAATTACCGAGCAAGGCATCGATCATCCAGGTAATTATAAATTACTTATTATTTGACATTTACGAAATGTTTGCTTCATAAGTGCGCAATAAAGAAGCTTTTCAAAGTTTTGTGGAAGAATATCAAACAGAGAGTTTCAAGCAAGAATAAAGTTTGTTACATTTAGTTGACTCTCTCGCAACGGAAAATACAGACAAATATATGACATGGCCAGAGGTAATTCCTAGCATACACATCGCAGACATAAATTTGTTATATTTAATCCTTCCTTCCTGAAATAACAATTTTTCCGTACAAAGGTCAGCGCTTCATTAATATCATAGCTTAAACTACATAGCTACACAATTATAATTAATTTAACCTAGAAATTACTAGTTTACGCTCACGTGCCAGTGTGAAGGATCTCACAAGGTCAGTGTTATTCACAGAGCAAAAAGATTATTAGCTTCGTGTTTCCTATTTATCTACGTAGATATCTGATTTTTGTGGATTATTCCCAATATATGGTGTAAAAGAACTTTTATCAATACATCTCATTACACGAGATAATCTGTTATAAAAGATAGTACCTGGTTGGTAATTTTTAAAATGGTGTAAAAAAAATTAAAATTAAAAATATATTTAAAAAGAAAAAGGAAGAAATAATAGGGCAGGTGGCGCTCGATCCTAGGATTTTCATCTCTCTAGACCGTCCGTTCCACAAATGAACTACCATGACTTTACGTTTGACTGCGAAAAATTGTTATTGTATTCAACGTAAATTTCAAAAAAATTTACGGCCCGAAAACAAAAAATAAAACTTATCTAGATCGATTTTACTCCCTCAAAAACCCCCTACATGCTGAATTTCAGGAAAATCGTTGGAGCCGTTTCAAAGATTACGAATATATATATATATATATATATATATATATATATATATATATACATACAAGATTAACTCATTTAAATATTAAAGATGTAACTCGTATTAAATTGTATTTGTTAAAGTGAATGATATATTCTTTTTCTTTAACTAAAAAAAATAAATTTATGAGTCAAAATATACGTAATTAATAATATTTATCGTATGACAGACTAATCATCCTCCCGCCCTTATCCTACTAAGTGGGGCGGCACAACATGTTCTCATATGATTTTGGCTACGTTTTTACGACAGGTAGCCTCCCTGACGTCATCTTACCTTAGTCGTATTTTACGACACCTCGGTAAGAAGAGGGTGGTCAATTCTACTCAATTGCATACCACACGGCGGGTCAACTTACTTAGTTGCCTTTTATGACACTTCGGTAAGAAATTAGGGGGGATTTACCGGCTACACGGCTAATATGTACCGACATCACAATTCCATACTAAGATTATCAATGCTAAATTCTGTGTTTGTCACGTTTCACAATTAATTCCCTGGAACAATATTGATAAAATTTGATACAATTGAAGCTTATATACCGGGGCAACATATATGATAGAAACATCAAGTCTTTTTTGTCAAGGAAAAAACACTAGTACATAATTGAGTCTTTCATATTTGACTGGCCCGGTGGCGCAGTGACCCTGCTCCCAGCTCCGCGGGTTGCGGGTCCGATTTCCGCCGATTTCCGCCGAGGGCCAACATTTTCTATAAATAAATTTGTAAGTCTTTAAGCCTGGGTGTATATTTGTATTTAAGTATGTATTTAAAACATATATAAGTGTATATTCACCAGTTGTCTGTCAACCATAACACAAGTATTAAGTTATTTTGACGACCGTGTGTGTAAGTGTCCCATATATTTAACAAAAAAATACTGGGCTAATTCCTGGGAACATAATGTAAAAAATAAATTGTCAATACTGCATATGGCAAACGACGTGATTGCAACTGTTGCCAAAGCTGATAGGAATAGTTAATGATGCCGTATATCCAAGAACTGACCATTGGGCCCATAAAAGGCCGTTATAACGATATCTCATCAAATAACATCTCAAAACAATGTAACGTATTGCACCATACAATTTACGGCTGAGATAGTACGACGCATTGTATCCGATGTTATTATGCAAACATCTTTCGAAAATTGTTTTCAATTTAGGAATATAGGCTATTGTGAGTAATATTAATAACGCCGAGTGGTATCCGGCTGAATAGAATAGTACCACCCTCATTTCTTACCGAGGTGTCGTATAAGGCGACTAAGGTAAGTCGACCCGCCGTGTGGTATCCGGCTGAGTAGAATAAACCAACCTCATTTCTTACCGAGGTGTCGTAAAAGGCGACTAAGGTAAGTTGACCCACCGTGTGGTATCCGGTTAGTAGAATAGACCACCCTCTTTCTTACCGACTTGTCGTAAAATACGATAGAGGTAAGTTGACGTCAGGCAGGCGGCCGGTCGTAAAAACGCAGCCAAATCATGTGACAGCATGTTTATAACATGTTGTGCTGACCCCACTTAGAGTGGGATAAGGGCAGGAAGATGATGGTGAGTAATATTAATAGTTAATGTATAGAAATAGGCTATACTCACGTCTTATTCTATTGGGTGAACCCGACTAGTTTCAACCCATACGGGGCCATAATTAAAAAAAAATTATACGGCGTTATAGTGCCGGGAACTATGTGTTTAGTGCATGTTTTTAACCAGTGTACTTGTGCGAGTTTTTTTCACATCAAATCAAAATAATCTTTACCCAAATAAGCTCTTTTAAGCACTTTCAAATCGTCAAGGCTCAATATGATTAATGAAGCTACAACTGATTCGGAATGTTGCTCTTACCGAGAAGATTCAGAAAGAAACTCGGTTGTCAACTTTCTAATCATTTTCAATTTTACGTTAATAAACCGCAGTCTTGTATACAGCTGAAAGTATTTTTAAATCCAGACATTTTTATCATCGTGTAATTTACGTAGATACATATTTCTTAAACTTAACTTTAATCTTTCTGTAGACTGGTCTAGTATGGATTTCAGAATTTTAACCTATTCGATCGCGTTAGCTTAACACCAATTTATTTGACGTTACAACAGTGACATCTAGCGATCGCAGTTCCCGCGCCATACAAATCGGAATTACACCAACGCAATGAGTAGGCTAGAAACTTCGCATCGGTCTGACAAATACTAGTCGGGCTCACCCGATAGAATAAGACTTGAGTATAGCCGATTTATATATATCTTATTTATTTATAATAATTTATTTAACATTTTTTGTTGCAGTTTTTTCAGACTTTTTTTACTTAGTTTTTAGTAATTAATGTATGTCGGGCTCATCCGATAAAATAACACGTGAGTATAGCCGGTTTCTATACATTAATTATGAATTCCACTCACGATAGTTTTTAGTGTTGATTTATGTGAAGACATAAATGGATTCAAATTTATAATCTTAAATTAAAAGTTCTTCAACATAGTGAGCTAGAATAAATGACGATAATACTCTAAAATTATAACGTTTACACAAACATTCCCTCTATCCTTATCTTTAAACATTTCAAGTGATACATAAAGTGTCCTTATTCAATATTTGCCTTTTTATAACAGTAAAGTCCATTTGCTTGAAAAAATACCAATAAATATACACATTATAATGTGAAGTATACAAATATTGAGTTTCTTTATCGATAAGTCCTTGACGTCGTATATTGGTTATCTTCGCTTATCCGAAACTCTATTATGTACAAAGACATCGATAAAATCGAAGACTACGAGTTTATTTTTAGTATTTTAAACCCTACTAATATAGAATTTAAGTTTAAATTTGAACGTATTATTTTTAACCCACTATAATGTAGTGATAAAAATCAACTACAACAGATAAGGTGTAACGTGCAGTTTACGGAATGGTATCTTTAGATATTAGCAATTGGTGTATTAGAAATATTATTAGTAACAACGCATTTGCAACGCTATAGTTAACACCTTATTATAATTTTATTTCTTCTATTGTGTTTGCGGTTTTTGTGTTGTTACAAACAGACAGAGTTTCATATCAATACTAATATATAATAATTTATAGAATTAGGCGTTACTTTGCAGAGGTCCATAATACAAAAGTAATGAGAATATTATTATAGCAAAATAATATTCTCATTACTTTTGTACTAATATATAAAGCTCAAGAGTTTGTTTGTTAGATTGTTTGAACGCGCTAATCTCAGGAACTACTGGACCGATTTGAAAAATTCTTTCAGTGTAAGATAGTCCATTTATCGAGGAAGGCTATATGCATACATGTATATAACATCACGGTAAGATGCATATGAGAGGAGCAACAATAAAAAATATTACGAAAACGGCAAAATTTAAAGCTTTCCTTGCATGCGCTAAGTAAACGGTGAAATTTGTTCAAACATCCAATATTATAAAATTGTTCCCCTCTAAAAGTTCTAAATAAAAACCCGCGACAGCATATATCTAGCTTTTAAGGTTTACCATTTTTTTAATCATTTAACCATTTTTATGGTAATCAAAAGACTATTACGGTTCTAATCTTTCCACGCGGGCGGAGTCGCTGGCGATCGCTGGTTTGTACTATTAGAATTGATTACAAATTCAAATTTAAAATATTCTTAATAAATAACTGTTTTTAGTAGCTTTCAATCGTCAAATGTTTTTAAAGAAGCGAACACTGGATTCGGAAGTTTGCTCTTACCGAGAATAACCAGCAAGAATCTCGACGGATAATGTAAAAAATACATAACAAATTAATTATATAATTTGATTATTTGATTACGTGGTTATAATTGCAGCCTGGTGTTAAAATTCGGTTTTATCATTTAAATAATCTTCAACCATATAGTATGCGTTACGTAGCAGCATCTTTTTAATATAATTTCTAAACTTGTGTTAAGGCAAATACAGATAATCCTGAGAAATTTTGTTATATAAACGTGTACCGAGACCGACAAATTTTCGGCCCTTCTTTACTTTTTTCTTTGGTGTCATTAGTTTATGTCGGTTTCTAGTTTATCTTTAAGCATTATTACAAAATTATGGAACAACCATTTTAATTGTGTATTAAGCTAATAACTATATAGGAAAATTAGTAGTATAAAAAAGGCTCTTGCGTAGTTTAATGATTCAGCAAAAATATTAAGTACATTTGTTTGGTATGGGTTTATTCCTTAACGTTTTAGCTTAGTCATCTCATGTAAAAGAAAGAATATTAAATCTTGGATCGACGGTCGGTCAACGGCAGATTTATATATATATATATATATATATATATATATATATATATATATATATATATATATATATATATATATATATATATATATATATATATATATATATATATTAGCGTAATAGAATATTCTCGATAATTATACACTGAACTGACCGCATGTATCCTCTCTTTGCAGAGAAAAGCATCTTCTTCCTCCAAATGTTATGAACATGTTGTCACATGATTTGGCTACGTATTTTAGGACCAGCCGCTTGCCTGACGTCAACTTATCTTAGTCGTATTTTACGACACCTTGGTAAGAAAGAGGGTGGTCCATTATATTCGACCGGATACCACACGGTGGGTCAATACCTTAGTCTTCTTTTAAGACAGCTCGGTAAGAAATGACGGTCCTCTAATCTACTTAGCCGGATACCGCATGGCGGATCAACTTACCTTAGTCACTTTTTACGGCACCTCGGTAAAAAGTGACTGTGGTATATTCTACTCCGCCGGATACCACAAGCCTTTTGTAGGGAAAAGCATATCTCTGCTTATACAATTAAAAAAAGGATAATTTACAAAATTGAAAGAGTAATTTACTTTTACTGTAAATAACCTATTTATACTAAGACTTGTATGTTCTGTTCATTTCTAGTTATAATGTTGTAAATTTCTCTTTACTTTTGCTTTCCTATGTCAAAATTGATTATAGCCAGTTTCATAAACCAAATAAAACAGAAAAACAAGACTGTCTAGCTCAAATATTTCTATTACTAGCTTAATTATTTTGCCTTTTGCGATCTAATCTCTTAAACCATTAAATATAAGAGTGAAATGTTAAGCAATATAACGTCTCGTTAAGTTGGCTCTTCACACGGAGAAAGTGTTGCCCCGTTTTTTGCACTGTTAAATCAATTTACCATGTAAAAGCGAAAATTACGGAAGTTAATAAGGTTAGTATTTAATTATATTACACTACTAGCGGTGCCTGCGACTTCGCCCGCGTAGAAATCAGTCATCAATATCAGCCCACTTTAGTCCACTGCTGGACATAGGCATCTCCAATTATTCGCCACTTAGCCCGATCCTGGGCTTTCTGCTTCCAACCACTGCTCGCTGTCCGACGTATATCGTCACTCCATCGAGTCTCAGGGTGTCCTACACTATGTTTACCGATTCGCGGTCTCCACTCCAGAACACGTCTACCCCAACGGTCATCGGTTCTGCGACAGATATGGCCGGCCCATTGCCACTTCAGCTTGCTTATGCGCTTAGCTATGTCGGTGACCCTCGTTCTCTGACGGATTACTTCGTTGCGAATACGATCCCTCAGAGAAACCCCGAGCATAGCTCTTTCCATAGCCCGCTGAGCGACTTTAGGCTTGTGGACCGCCATAACTGTTAGTGTCCACGTTTCGGCACCGTAAGTCATGACAGGTAGGACACACTGGTTGAATAATTTAGTCTTTAGACTCTATGGGATGGGTGACGAGAAGACTCGACGTAGCTTGCCGAATGCTGCCCAGCCTAGCTGTATTCTTCTCATAATCTCACCCTCGAAATTGTTTTTACTTAGTTCGAGCGTCTGCCCTAGGTAAATGTACTTGTCAACAATTTCAAGAGTGACCCTAGCAACACTGAGGGAGATCGGACCCGGAGCAACGTGCTCGTTGCACATGATTTTGGTTTTACTTAAATTCATCCGGAGACCGATCCGTTGAGAAGAATCAGCCAGTCCAGCCAGCATCCATTGCAAATCCTCCATGGATTCAGCCATTACGACGATATCATCCGCGAATCTGAGATGAGAGATGTACTCGCCAATCTGTAGAAATCAGTGTGTTGTATTATAACGTCATCATCTTCCTGCCCTTATCCCACTCTAAGTGGGGTCGGCACGCTGTCATATGATTTGGCTGCGTTTTGGCTGCTTGACATCAACTTACCTTAGTCGTATTTTACTTCAACTCGGTAAGAAAGAGGGTGGTCTATTCTACGCAACCGGATACCACATGGTGGGTCAACTTACCTTAGTCACAACGCGATAACTCAGTAACAAATGATGGTGGTATGATACTACGCGGCGGAAACAAATGTTTATCTGTATTCAATAAATGTATACAATATTGATGACATCATCGCAATATAACACTCCCTGTTTTCAGTTTCATCACTATCTAAGATGTGCTGCTTTGTGTGATCACAACACAATAGATTAAGCTGCCAACACGTAACACTGTTTTCACTAAGTCGACAGTCACGGCCTTAATCCGGGAATAATCGGTAATACCTTTATTTAATCATAGGTCTTTAGACGCCGCAATACACTTTCACCGGATGATGATTAGAGACGCATTAAAATTCTTTGTTAATAGTTTACAACATTTTCAGTTATCGATTCTAATTTATAAAAATCATTTTTAGTATAACTGTTTTTGTGTAATATATAGGTAATGTGACAGCTAATGATAAGCTGTGATGGCCTAGCGGTGCGACCGTGTGAATCTCTAGAGACGATCATTGGTTCAAACCCGGGCAGACACCAATGAGTTTTTCTATTAAAACTTATGTGTCTAATTGATAATTGCAATTTATCACACGCTTTTCGGTGAAGGAAAACATCGTGAGGAAACCTGCATATCTCTAGAGAATTCTGGAGATATGTGTAACCTACCAATCCGCATTGGAGCAGCGTGGTAGGTCTTAGCTCCAATCCTTCTCTCCAATAACGGAGAGAAGAGGCCTATGCCCAGCAGTGGGATAGTAACAGGCCGCTACTTATAGGTAATGTATAGGTACGTTTTTCATTTTTATTATTTTACTAGCAATCGCCAGTGGCTCCGCCCGCATGGAAAGATTAGAACCGTAATATAGTCGTTTGATAACCATAAAAATGGTTAAAGTGGGTTAACCTTAAAGGCTAGATATATGCTGTCGAGGACTTTTATTAGGAACTTTTAGAGAGGAACAATTTAGTAATACGTGATTTTTGAATAACTATCACTTATCACTTCAACTATTATTTTTTATTGCTGTTCCTCCCCTATTCATTTTAGCGTGATGTTATATATCTATAGCCATCCTCGATAAATGGACTATCTTACACTGAAGTAATTTTTCAAATCAGTCCAGTAGTTCCTGACATTAACGCGTTCAAACAAACAAACAAACTTTAGCTTGTTCAGCTTTATATATTAGTAGGATAGATAATAACTTCCTATTATAATTAAAGTTTAGATTCATTATGTTAATAAACATAATATTATGACAATATTAACGCCGTATGGTATCCGGCTAAGTAGAATAGATCACCCTCATTTCTTACCGTGGTGTCGTAAAAGGCCTGACGTCAACTTTTCTTAGTCGCTTTTTACGACACCTCGGCAAGAAACAGGGTGGTCTATTTTACTCAACCGGATACCACACGGTGGGTCAACTTACCTTAATCGCATTTTACGACACCTTGGTAAGAAATGAGGGTGGTCTATTCTACTCAGTCGGATACCACACGGCGTTTCACAAATATAATATTAGTATTGATTACAAATTCAATTTGGCTACGTATTTTACGACCGGCCACCTGCCTGACGTCAACTTACCTTAGTCACTTTTTACGATACCTCGGTAAGGAAGCGGGTGGTCTATTCTACTCAGCCGGATACCACACGGCGAGTCAACTATACTTAAAAGTATAATATAAATACTAAAGAGACATTGCGAATAAGATTATGAAATAACTGAAGCGAGACAGTCACACCGCTCCACTGACATTTCTCATACCTACATGTCTAGGATTTCATAGAATAACTCGGTTTCACACAAGATTTTTTCTTTGTTTAAGTAGAATTAAGATCTATCTTTTAATGTTCCTATTTCAATTCAACTCATTCCATATTTTAATTCCACCTCGGATTTTTTATATATAAACTTATTTTGATATCCATTCTGCCAGCAATCGATCTTGAAATTACCTAGTTAGAAACTAATCACCCAATAAAGCTTTTAAGTCGCGTACTATTTGCTATTTCTCTTGAAGACCATCCATTTCTATAAAAAAGCTCGATCGATTTTTCTCCCCCAATACTCTCTACATGCTGAATTTCAGGAAAATCTTTGGAGCCGTTTACGAGATTCAGAAAATATATTTATACATACATATGTAAACGAAATTCGTGACATTTCATTAATCAAGTAATTCAACTTTGCCGCGTTGTCGATGTTGATTTGTCTGGACTCGTGGATCTAGGGAGTGGATCTATAACTTAAACCGTTGTAATTAATGTATAGAAACCGGCTATACTCACGTGTTATTTTATCGGATGAGTGTGATTTTATCGGTGAGTTCCCGCCGCGATAACGCCGCGTAAAGAGCTCATGAATAAGAGCCCCGTATGGGCTTGAAACTAGTCTGGCTCATCCGATAAAATAACACGTGAGTATAGCCGGTTTCTATACATTAATTATGAATTCCACTCACGATAGTTTAAATTCAAAAATTAAACCGTTGTGATAAAATTATAATTGATTAATTAATAATTGTAGTAAAGCAATAGCTTTGAATGTTGTTTCTCGTTCCAGGTGTGTTTTTAACTAACATTTATTAAAGACAGTGTTGTAAAAGTTTTATGTAATAAATCTAAAAATTCGTTCCAAGGCAACTCAATCCGAGTTAGAGTTTTACTGTTATCCCATGATACATAGCTATAAAAACATTATACATACAAGATTAACTCATTTAAATATTAAAGATTTTATTTCGAAACCATTAATGATATTTTTGAATCTATAAATATAATATATACTCTCACTCACTCACTCTATGGATCTCTATTATCTCTATTATTTATTGGTCTTTGGAACAAATTATATTTCTGTGGCCGAACATCGAATATGCAATAATAATAATAATAATAATTTTATTGAGCCAAAAAAATACAAAACACAAGATTCAAAAATAGATAATAAAATGCAAAATTCACATTAACAAATATCATAGACACTAAGATAACTTGTGCTACGAGTGTCTACCTCCCTCTGGATCAAAAATAGTGATTCTCTAATCTAATGTAATAAAAAAAATAATTCTACATAAACAAATATTATAACTGACGCGTCTGTTATTTTTTCATGTTAAGTGTTTTTGTGTGTTTTGTGTGTGTGTGTGTGTGTGTGTGTGTGTGTGTGTGTGTGTGTGTGTGTGTGCGTGTGCGTGTGCGTGTGTGTGTGTGTGTGTGTGTGCGCGCGTGCGCGCTATCTCGTATGCTCGCAATATGCCCAGAATAGAGCGCAGAAGCTCTACTAGCGTCGGAGAACGTCGTATTATAGTGCTATTAGATCACACTACGGTTTAGGACACATGTATTGAGACCAGTGTGCTTAGTGCGAGTATTTTAACCTACGCCATCGCGTTAGCGTAACGCAAATTTGTATGGCGCTGGAACTGCGGTCACTAGATGGCGCTGTTAAACTACGAGAAGCCACGGCCGACCAATATAAGTAAGTCGGAATCTCGTCGTCACAAGCCTTGAATATTAATATTTAGACTCCTATCCTAGATAAAAAAAAATTCAAATCTCTGATGGCCGTATCGTGTAAAAACAAATATTTTCTTATAGGAAATGAAACATTAAAACTAATTATTTTGTACCGGTGAATGTTCCAAGGCCAATGTTATTCTTTTGTTTGAGATAACGAGTTATTTGTACAAATGCATTTTCTATTGTCTAATAATTCCCCTTTTTAATTTCGCGAATTTATAGAGTTGAAATTATTTTAAACATTCTCAGCGGAGATTGGATTATACAAAAGAATGTATTTAAAGAGAAATTATACGAAAGCGATTTTAGTTTCATACCTAGGTTAGGTTTTGTGAAAATATGTGCGTTACATTAATATGAGAGCGGATAAAACAAAGAAAAACTTTGAACCTTCATTTAAGATTTTTAGAAAAATACATGTTACTTTATAGCCGTGATGGCTCAACGGTGAAAGCGGCTGGACCTGATCAAGAGTTCACGAATTCGAATCTAGTGCAATAATGATATGATAAATAATATTCTACACATTATAAAAAGAAAATGTATAAGCGAAACCTTAATCATCATTCTCCTGCCCATATCCCATTCCAAGTGGCAAAACATGTTATAAACAAGTTGTCACATGAGTAAATGCGAAGCCGTTTCAATCTCTACTATCCCGACTTGAATCCTTTATTTTCTTAGAACATGCTGATCCGAAAACAATAAAACTATTAATAATCGCCGCACATGACCTCCCACCACAAGATCGCTCGAACAAACGCTCGTTAACCGTCAAAGATAACAAACCCTTAACACATGGCCAGCGACTTCCTGGTTTACGTAAACTATTACGGAGAATTCATATTATTATGAAAACGTATCGACAGATAACATATTTTGGATTAATAATAGAAAAGAAAATATGTATATGAATGAAAATATGTATGTACTTAAAGTAACCTTATATATTATGTAAAAAGAGCGGCTTTATCATTCATTTGTAATCTCTTCTAGACAAACCTTTTTGCAAGGAGAAGAGCGCGATAAAAACATGCTTATTATAAATGTATATCTATGTAACATATTTATATCTTTTTATGCATATAATTTGAAAAGATAAAGAAAAAGTAAAAATAGCACATGCATAAAGGCGGACTTATCCCTAAAAGGGATCTCTTCCAGTCAACCTTTGAGTAATAGAAGGAAAAGGACAAGAATTGAAGAAGAAAGAGAATATGGGTAATATAGAACATAATAACATAGTAATTAATAACATAATATACAGTACCTAGAAGCCTTGTTCGATATTTTTTAAACATATAGAACAAATGCAATTAAAAAAAGAAAAAAAGCTGTTGATATCTGGGACTTGACCCTAGGTACTTTGATTTCTCTAGTACGCCCGTTCCCCACTGACCTAATACAACCTTACAAATAACATCAAAAATAACTTTATATTTAATTTATATTTAGCAGATTTTCAATGCCTAAAAACAGGGGTAAAACGTTTATTTTAAACAAAACCTATAATCGTATAACCTAAAATAACTTTTTATCGCCTCTGAAACCTCCTACATAGTGAATTTTATGAAAATTTTGAGTGCCGTTTTAGAAAATTCTGATTCTATATATACATATATACAAGATTAGCTTATTTAAATATTCAAAGATGTACTGAAATAACAAAGATAAATAATCATAATATTTTCAACACCCATAATATTCAGTGCATTTTCGTTTAAGCATAACAGACCGACAAACCGACAGTCAGATTTTCGCTTTTATTATTTTATGGATGTATAAACACTATTTATAATAATCTAGCATTCAAATTTTGCAAAATAAAAGCTGATATTTCCGTATTTACGCCCGCCGATTTGCTCTTGCGAGCGTTTATGGGAAAACTCATTGTTTTAAGTGGAAGAATAATTATTTACACGCAAATACTTTTATGCTAATTGAAGTAATATTTATGCTATATGATAACATTCAGATAACATCACAGAGGTTCCCACAAGTTGTCAATGAACAAAGAGTTTGTTAGTCTTCTTCAATTCAGCCCGAAAATACGTGAATAAAATGTTGTTGAGTTTCTCGGATTTAGAAAAAAAAAACTCTCCTTTCTAAGTATCTATATCTTCTTCTATGAATGTAAGTTTATTTATATTTTTGACAATATATAATTCATTATATAGTGTTTATTTGTTGTTATTTATTAATTTTAATAAACGTTTCTTTCAGTTTTCCAACCACAAAGGGTCGCTGGCAGAGTATTTTTTGTATGTTTTCTTTTATGGTACATAAAAATATAAATAAATATAGTAAAATCGTTGAGATGTCAAATCTCTGTGGGTTCCCGCGCTGTTTCCACAAATATGTTGTAGAAATCCTCACTTAACATATAGGGTATGTATTATTTGGATCGGTTAACAAATAAAACAGACATATCAATTTTAAATTGAAAGTAAGAAAAGTACACGACTATGTTACTGGTACTTGCATTTTCCATTTTACGCCTTTCCTATTAGGGGATTTCGTCTAAACAAGGTATAATATAGTTCTTAAAGCAACGGCGTATTACTATTTCATTGGGCATAGACCTCGTTTTAAATAAATTAAAAAATATATATTCTTTATTTAAATAAACTTGTAATAACTTTTGAATCGTCAACTCTACTGCTGGTTCGTGAAGAGCCAGCAAGAAACTCGGCAATAAGTCATAAAGGTTTAGTGCTTGGCCAGGCTATAAATTATACAAATTGATGGTAATAGAAAAATATAGGTTCAGTAGGAAAATACCGAATAAAATAAATATATAATGCGCTTGCAACGAAAGTGTTACAGCTGGTAGCTAAATATAACTTACCATCATCATTGAAGTGTGCATTTCACTCTCCACCCATCAAGCGGGACTCGAACCTGGGAAATGGCGTTACATCACGACCGCCAAAATAACTCCCGCCGAAAACTACGAAACACAAGGTTACTCCAAATAAACACAAATAAACAAGAACAAACAGAAATCAACTAAAAAAACCAGTTACGATTTTCCGGCCATTTAATGGTACGTAAGGTAAAAAGGTATCACTGTCAAAACAATAGTATGAAGTTTGTAAATACGATCGTTGTACGAATTAACCGACGACACAACCATCCCTCAACACTGCACTGCACTGACTGACGATAGAACGTTTAACGCTCTACCTGATACCTTTCTCGCACTCTAATAATTCATTTAGTAGTATATAAGAAAGAGACAAATATATTTCTGTAAATACAATTCAAATTGCATATCAGTGCACTTTAATGTTAATGTGATAGAGTTATAAAACTTTTCGCCAACTCTATTATTAAATGAGATATGAGTCTGTTAATATTTATCTAATTAGAACTTTATCATTTTAAGGTGGTGTTTATTTTTGGCTTTTGCAACACTGCTGTTTCGAATTATTTGCGTTCCGGAACATATTAATCGATTTATTACATCATCCCTTGCCAGTATATTCTGCCAAACAATTAGTTTACGCATAAAGTTCATGCAGACTAGTGTCAAAAGAATTAATAGTATAATAAACTGCGAATTGAATTTTACATACAAATTAAAAATAGTCGAATATGTCTACAATAAAATTGAACCAATTTCTTAAAAGTCAATGAAAGGTTAATTATTATAAAAAATATTACTATTATAATTTAAATATGATTATATAAATAATATTACAATAATGTTGTTATAAAACACCGTACATTAATGTCTTTTCTTAATACAAAAAGTTATGAAAATATTATTTCGCAATAAACCGTGAAAAAAGAAAATATATGTAAAGCTACCTAAATGTAGAGTGTACTCTACGACAAAATCTATCTTCTGACGATGCTTCGGTTACGGGGCGAAACGATTGTTGAGATTGTGGTGGTGAACTTGTGCAGTGCTTGTGTATTGATGTTATTGGTGGCGGGTAGTGCATGAGTTTTTACAAATTTTTCATATATCAGATATAAGAACGGATAGTACACTTTACATTTGCTATAATCACTGGTATAGCAAAATAATATTTTCATAATTTTTTTATTCCGTGTGCTATCCGGCTGAGTAGAATAGACCACCGTCATTACTTACCGAGATTTCGTAAAAGGCGACTAAGGTAAGTTGACGCAAGGCAGATGGCCGGTCGTAAAAGATGTAGCCAAATAACGTTACAACATATTTATAACATGTTATGCCGACCCCGCTTAGAGAATAATGAATATTTACATTACTTATAAAACGTTTTATTCACGTATTATGGACGCAAAGTAACGCCTAATTCTATAAAAGTTTTTTTCTTAAAGCTAATCTTGGATGTACCTATCAATCACAATAAAATCGAATCACCAACAAACATAACTCCTTAATATTTATACATACATTTTACATTACCACAGACTTAAGTAAATAAGTTCGAACAATGTACCCACATCAAACTTGGAGGCTTCACGTGAAAAGAATTTACGAGAAACATTCGGCAAACAACCAAGGCGTGTTAACGGAAAACTTCTTTATAACTTACTCACACACTTATAAGAATCTTTGTAACATTGTCGTATTAAAATATTCTTGGTGCTGTGTAGAATAATATTAGAAGGATATTATGTTATATTTTTCTCGTGAGAATTTTATTGAAAAATCTAAATAAACTTAACGTGAATAAACACTGGTCCGTTAAAATAATTTGTCGAATAGATTTACTGACACGAACAATCAGCAAGGTAGGTTACTTTTGAATCTTACTTTAGTATCTGTGATATTATTTTTCACTGACCAAAATATTTTGCTTTTCAAAACATAGACATTTAATATCAATATTTAGAGAAAATATTGATATTAAATTCATGTAGATTTGAGGGGTCGTAAAATACGACTAAGGTACGAGTAAGTTAACGTCAGGCAGGCAGTAGTTACTACGATAAATCACATTTTATATTGCGAATTTAGATAAGAGTTAAGGTAAGTTGACCCGCCGTGTGACATCGGGCTGAGTAGAATAGAGCTCATTTCTTACCGAAGTGTCGTAAAAGGTGACTAAGGTAAGTTGCCGTCAGGCAGGCGGCCGATCGTAAAATACATAGTCAAATCATGTGACAACATGTTTACAACATGTTTATAACATGTTGTGCCGTCCCCACCTAGAATGGGATAAGGACAGGAAGACGATGATATTATAACATTTGGCTTATTTCTATTCTAAATCACGTCCAAGTTTTAAGTGTGTACGAGAATGCATCAAAGTTTGGCAACTACTAAAATTAGTTTATATCTAACTAAAAGTTGCTGCTAAGTTTATTTCAGAAAAGCAATTCCGAGATATTACCAAGATCTCTACCTCTTTCATAACGCAGCGTGAGATTAAATAAGTAAAGTTAGGATGTCCAATTAAAATTATATCTACTGGTTCAACCTATTCAAATTATTATAGAGGTAATGTGTTTTGTTAATATTACTAGAATAGAATGAAAACCATATTTAACCACATTAAATAAATATACTACCCATCTGACTGGCTCGTTGGCGCAGTGGGTAGTCACTTTTACAACAACAACAATTTCAACATTTCCTATAAATGAATTAGTTGGTCTTGGAGCCTGAGTGTATATTTGTATTTAAGTATGTATTTTTTACGATCATGCGTTTAAACCCGGGCAGACACCAATGAGTTTTTCTATTCAAACTTATGTGTCTAATTGATAATTGAAATTTATCACACGCTTTTCGGTGAAGGAAAACATCGTGAGGAAACCTGCATATCTCTAGAGAATTCTAGGGATATGTGTAACCTACCAATCCGCATTGGAGTAGCGTGGTTGGTCTTAGCTCCAATCCTTCTTTCCAAATATAGAGAGAGGAGGCCTATGCCCAGCAGTGGAATAGTAACAGGCCGTCACTTACTTATGTATTTTTTAAAATATACATACATTTACCAGTTGTCTGTCTCCCATAACACAAGTATTAAGTTACTTACTTTAGGGACGGACGACCGTGTGTGTAAGTGTATTTATATTTATTTATTTATGTCTATCTTTTCTTCTTTCTATCGCCTGCCTTTATCCCACTCTAAGTGGGGTCGGCACAACATGTTTTGCTCTTCCATTCTCTCCTAACATTCGTCAACTCTGCCGCTTCTCCTTTTATTTACATGCCATACTTCACACAATCAAACCATCCCTTTTTAGGCCTCCTTCTAGTCACATATTATAAAAGAAAGACCCTAAAAGTGTCTGTCTGTATGTAATCGATTTGCACAAAATATACTGAACGGATTTTATTAAGGTTTTTACTTAAAGATAGTGCAATTCTCGAGAAAGCTTTAGATTAATAGTAGATTACATCAAAATTTCCGCTAGATTGGAATTTACACAGAGAAAAGTTCGTGACACACTGATATCCGTGCTGGAGAATCCACTGGCACTGTATATTCTAATTAGAATAACGAGATGTTACTATACCTACAATTCATTTTCAGATGAAAATGTCAAAAGATTTTGCACTACGTAGAATCGCTAAAGTGATTCTTTATGCGGAAAACGAACCAGCTTTTTCTTCCTTTTAAGATATAATAAACCAAAAATTTGTTAAATTTTGTCCAATTTGTTAAATTGGATAAGATCTTTGTTTTCACTCACAACGATGTGCCACCGTGTATTTAAATAAAAACTCGTCACAGAATTGACAAATTCTTACAACTTTTTAGTAATCAATTAATAAAAAAGGAACTAAAGGACTCAGGGTTGTCAATTTCCAGATCCGTTTGATCTAAGTTTTATGTCTATTATTAGTAGTATCACAAGCTTTATTACATTTACACTATCAATAAATCTATATCTACTTCTATCCTTTAAGATGTACAAGTATGCTATTATTTTTTTTTATACTAGCGGCCTACCCTGCTTCGCACGGGTATAAAATATATAGCCTATGTCACTCAGTGAAAAAAATTATTAAAATCGATCCAGTAGTTTTAATTTATTCATTACTGCCCGTGGCCCGCAGGCTTTAAATTTGAAGAAAAACAATTCCCCTCTCCCTATACCAAGAAGATTTCCTGCTATATCTAACATCAAAGTAATTAATTATAAAGAAAAAAAAGTAATTATTTACGACATCACATTAGAAACATTACAGTATTTCTCTACTCCATATTGAATGTTATTATACATTCCTCTTGAATCACTCTATCTATTAAAAAAACCAAAATGTGTTGCGTAGTTTTAAAGATTTAAGCAGTCATAGGGATATAGGGACAAACAAAGAATGTGACTTTGTTTTATACTATGTAGTGATAATCCCTATAGCATGATTCAGTATTCACGCGCGATGGCTTATTATTAGCGTATTTCATGGATAACTTTGGTGTTCCTATACCGATTTCAATGATTCTTTTTTTATACAATGGTTAATACTATTCACTTTTTTATTTAGGGATGACTGTGAGTGATATAAACGTAGGAGTAGACAAATATAACCAGAAAGCTTCGAACTGCTAAGCTATCGTGAGTTACACGTCTTATTGTGAGTCAACCATAAAAGATAGACATATGCTGTCGTGGGATATTTTTTATATAATTTTAAGGAAAACATTTCCGTCATACATGATTTCTGTGTAGCTTTAACCATCAAGGTTGCACACGCGACGGAAGCTTAAAAAATGGAGTAACTTCTCCCGTTTTCCCGATATTTCCCTTCACTGCTCTGCTCCTATTGATTGTAGAGTGATGAAAAGTATACTATAACCAGCTCAGGAGTATGAAAAAAAATTGTACCGAGTTTCGTTAAAATCCGTCGAGTAGTTTTTGTTTCTATAACGGTTATACAGACAGACAGACAGACAGACAGACAGACAAAATTTTTACTGATTGCATTTTTGGCATCAGTATCGATCCCTAATCACCCCCTGATAGTTGTTTTGGAAATATATTCCAGTTACAGAATTGACCTCTCTACAGATTTATTATAAGTATAGATTTTATTCAGACTAGATCAATACCTGATCCGATAATGTAGTTAATATAGAAAATAAGGTAGAAAACATGTGGTAACCCTAATAATATCACGAATGATTAAACCTACTCACTTACTCAGTCTCTTAATGCTTATTAATATATCTCTAAAATCTGGGCAAGCATAGGTAAGTTGAATTAATTGATATTTGGATAGTTTAATGGATGATAAACTGCGCGTTTCACTTGTTTGGGACATTTTTATTAACATTCTTTTACTTTTTGTTTACATTTTACAGCAAATGTTTTTTGATTAGACCTTAACCAATTTTTTCTTAGTAAATAAGAAGTTTAACGTACATTGCAATTTATTTATTTGCAGACATTAAGAACGAAAGTTTTCGCATAAAAGACTCCACTGAAATGCCTTTGTTTACCGTTTAAATCAGACGTTTCTACATGATGGGCAACATGTAGTAAACATATTATCCAACTCCATATCTAACTTAAAGAAATTTATGCATCTTAGTTTATATAGTCCGCTCAATTTTTGTAGATAAAGTTAATGTTTAGTTATTTATAGTTAAAGTTAATTATTAAATATAATAAATACTCATAAGCCTTGGAACTGCTTTGTTGAAACACTCCCAGATACTATAAATCGACCACCTCTGGCGCCCGCACTGTTCCGAATGCCGTACAAAAAGATATTAGTCTTACCCCCTTTATTTAATTATACAAAAGCTAACATATTCTCATTATCATATATGATAATTAAAAATAAGTACTAAAGTTTTTAATTTATTCTATCCCACTTCTGAGCAACTTGCAAATGCTTGCAACTTATATCGAAGATGGTATGTTATATGCAAGTTTTGTACCTATACTGATTGGCAGGTATATATTCTAGGAATATACGTACCTAACATAATACTTATACTATTATTATATTCTAGGAATCCTAGTATACACAGATTTTCCTCGTGTATTTTCCCTTATCGCGTACATAATAAATTATCCATATCAATTAGGAAAATAAGTTTTTATACAAAAATTATAGTTAAAAATAATCTTACCTTCAGGGGTTTCAACCTTTAAAATACTTAATATATATAAAAATGTTCTTGCTCATTTATTCCAATTGCACTATGACAAGAATAAATTGTATTATATAGTTGGCACCCCTGAAAGCTTCCCCGGCCAAGTGAGATAGCTGTCAGCATTAAATATTCATATTTTAATCTTCTGTAAGCTCGATTTCATTTTGACTTGTGACTACTTCATGGATTAGAAAATTAAATTGTTCATGTGTGGTTACGTGAATTTTGTAATTTCAAGCAAATTAAACCGAAAACAATATCTCGGCATCAAAAATGCACTCTACGTTAATGCATAGTTGAATTTACAATTTCGTCAATAACAGTTTGTTTAATATTAATACGAAACTGTAAATAACTCAGTGGTGACACCGTGCGATTCTTTCGAGAGGATCAAAGATTCAAATTCAAATCCAAAGTATTCTTTATTCAAATTAAATTGTTAACAAGTGCTTTTAAATCGTCAATACTACTGCTGGTTCGGAAAGCTGTTCTTACTGAGAATAGCCAGTAATAGCCAGTTCTCGGTAAGAACAGCTTTCCGGACCAGCAGTAGAATAAGTAAGAATAATGAAGATTCAAAAGTACTTGTTTACAAGTTTATTTGAATAAAGAAAATTTTGAATTTGATAAGTTCAGAAGAATGATATAGAATACACAGTTATCTAAACGGGCGGATTCTTATATTCTGCTTACGTAATGAAGAGTCCAATCATTAGTAGAAGAAGAAGAAGAAGAATCTTGTTATTACTAGAGCCTTAAGAGCTCTACCTCACTAACGAGTACAGACATTGCAAACTCTTTTTAAAATTAATGTATAGAAACCGGCTATACTAACGTGTTATTTTATCGGATGAGCCCGACTAGTTTCAAGCCTATACGGGGTTCTTATTCATGAGCTCTTTACGCGGCGTTATCGCGGCGGGAACTGTTCCCGTCGTGAGTATAGCCGGTTTCTATACATTAATTATGAATTCCACTCACGAGAGTTTAAATTCAAAAACTCTATTTATCTTTCTATGAATTACACTAAAGTTTTATAGGTTTTATAGTCTGTGACCAGTTTTCGGAACCATAAGACAATATAGACAACTAGTGCTTTAGGAAAAAAAATATTTAAGAGAAAAACTATGTTAACATAAAAAAACTTCTTGACAAAATCCTGCATAACAATGAATATAAGTTACAAAAACACGCATGTATATAATGATATGTAAATTGTAAACACGCAAATTTATTTAGTGTACGCGAAACGGAAATTCAATCTGCTTGCTTGAATATCGGTCGTTGAAATTCCGAAGGCATAGCTTAGTTATGACATAGACTTACAAATAAATGAACCGATTTCTTACATACGTGCTACTCTGTGGTTCGAAAGTTTGAAAATTTCCTACTTATATATTTAGTAAGGATATATGTAGTACTTTTCTGTACTCGCTATTCACTTATGGTAATGTGTCCACTTCCACGTCCAGTGACCAAGTAACGAACGTTTTTGCTTATGGCTATTATGAACCTTTCCTCCCCACTTTCCGTGTGTCCCAGAACATTCTATCTTGCTATTATACCATAGATAAGTAACACCATAGATACAGAACCAACGCATATATCATAGATAAGGAATATAGTAAATACACAAACACTACAATATAGAAAGATGTTTTATAGGTTCGAAAATGTTTAAATTTTATAAACGTTCCGTTTCAAATTGTAAGACAGTTGCATTTAAATATAGCTGTTTCGGCTTTCTCTCTGCGCTCTACAAGTATAGTCAAGATTTTTTGTAATTTTCATATAGATCAATCTAAATGTTATGATAATATTATTTTGCAATAAACCTCTGTCCGGGTTACTAAAGAGAAATAAATGGATTCTATTGGTGCCTAAAATGTAGCATTGCTTCTCAAGACAAAACAACTTTTCCCCGAAGCTGAAAGATCTTTTTATACTGTACTCCCCCTATTTAGAACCCTCGATTATTTCCTTACAACCCGTATCTTCCAGGACCCTGTATATGCCACTAGAGCATATTGTCAGCTTAAAAGACATACTAATGAACATGTTCATTTGTTCGGGGTTGTACTATTGAACTGGGAGGATACTATAGGGGTATAAATAAAAACACCGTATGCACCTTGAGTTTGAGTACCACCGTAATAGTATATGGAACTGACTCGATAGCGCGAGACAAAATGGAACAGCGCCATCTAGTTTTGTTTTACGAAGTATTTAATTAAATGTAAGAAACATTATTGAATACCATTAGTGTGTTAAAACCATAATAATAACTAGCATAAGGGGAACCCAATGAGGGGAAGGAAATGAAGTCGCGGGTAAAAGCTTGTCTTTGATATTTTGAAAGACAACGCTAACACGTACTGGAAGTAGAGTAAGAAACTTTTACTTTTGGCATCATTCATTCGGAGGAATTAGAAGCATACTAAAATGAATATAGAAATATCCAAGGCATTTTTTCACCCGCTGAAGTTTTCAAACTCGAGTCGTTGAGCGAACTTCGAACATAAAATTTCGCGGTCTAGAGATGGGATTTACTCATTTCATATTCATGTCGCCCTGGTACTTTTGGGGTTCACATGTATTATCATTATTACATTTCTCTTTTAAATTAGTTGAATTTCCTCACGAAGTTATGTTAAATTGGTGAGAAGTTTTTTATTCTGGCAATAATTTTTTAAGAAACCTTTTTTTTTATAATTTACCTCAATATTATATAGTAGTTGCTACGGTACATCACATTTCATTTTACGATTTAAGCAAAAGTACTAAGCAAACAGCCTAAGAGCCAAAGGAAAGCCTGAAATAAGTTCTATTAGCGTCAAGAATTGTCATCTGCAATAGTGTGTAAGTCACTCACTGTGAAAAGTCGCGACTTTTGACTTAAGCTTATGGCTATTTTCCAATTTCCATACTTGCCTGCATTGCATCTGCTACTTTTGACTGATTTTAAATTTAAAGGTTACTAGCAGTTTGCGTTACAAATTAATAGTAAACGTGTTAAACCCTTCAGCTAAGCTAAATACTTATGTTAGGAGTGAATCCACGTCGGTAGTAGGATGGCCGGGATTCAAACCCACGACCTCTTGTTCGCAAGTCCGGTACAATGTCTTTCACTAAATTGATCGATTCTTATGCCTCAGCCATGCTTCCCATACAACTTTATTTTTTTGTTTGTACTGACTATATTTTGTAAGCCCAAAGGGGTTTTACAATGGTACACATGGTAGAAGGTACACGGTCTATACATTAATAGAATCCATTTCCTAACAGCGGGATTAAGTTTGATTAACAACCTGTCACGTTTTTTTATTATTTTACATTACACCCTAAGCCCCTGTTCGTGCCGTCAATCCATGGGGAGCGGCGAACAAGTGCCACTAAACATTTATGTGTTTGTTTAATCCATTTAACGTTCTACCCTCGTTCAATCCCACACAGTTACAATGTACCCAAAAAGTAAGTTCTCACGTTAATTGGGGAAACATTTTGTGTTTGGATACATATTTTATATTTCTGAAATGTAGAGAGAGATCTTCCTGCCCTTATCCCACTCTAAGTGGGGCACAACATGTTATAAACATGCTGTCACATGATTTGGCCGCGTTTTTACGACCGGCCGCCTGCTTGATGTCAAGTTACCTTAGTCCTATTTTACGACACCTCGGTAAAAAAGAGGGTGGTCTATTCTACTAAACCGAATACCACACCGTGGGTCAACTTACCTTAGTCGCCTTTTACGACACCTCGGTAAGAAATAAGGTTGGTCTATTCTACTCAGCCGCATACCACACGGCGGGTCGACTTACCTTAGTCGCCTTTTACGACACCTCGGTAAGAACTGAGGGTGGTACTATTCTATTCAGCCGGATACCCCACGGCGTATATTTTTGAAATGTAATATTTGTTTTATTTTTTATTTATATATTCTTATTGCACTATACAGAGGTACATTGGTTTATAAGAAATTAAATTAGGACAAGCGTGTAAAGGCGGTCTAATCGCTAAAGCGATCTCTCACAGGCAACCTTTGGTGAGAGGAGAATACTAAACACGCAATTAAATACTAATATTACACAGATATTTACAATTATATATGTTATAATACATATATCATTAATAAATTACATTCAAGATAAAAATTACACAATTAACGATAAATAATGTAGCTTCAAATGATTTTTAAAAATATGTAAAGATTTCGAAAGGCCAATTAAAATATAAATAACCGGGTCACATCGCGATAATCACGTTACCTTTGTATAAGGTTCGACGTTTCGGCAGAGTTGCATCCACCGTGGTCACGAACTGACTGGAGCGCCGCGGCGTCTTCGTTCCCGAGTACTACAGTCATTATTTTCTTCATCTACCCTCACTTGAACCGCACAATCCACATAAGGTCTCTTGCACACCACACTGATATAATCTGCACGCGATATAGCTTTCAACGATTTTTTCCGCGAGTTATATTTATTAATTACTGGATCCCAAGTCGTTGACAATCTGAAGCCCTCTTCTCGGTTGAAAGTATTATGCTTTCGAATCTCGATGGCTTCACGCGCCATTCTCGCATAATAGTGGGCATCAGTTGACAGTACCTTGGGATCGTGAAGCTCAATCCAGTGATTGCTCCCTGAATTAAGCAGATGGTCTGCGATCGCTGATTTCGTTGGCTGGTTATTTTTAACTGCAGCTATGTGCTCTTTCACTCGCTCAGCAATGGTTCGCTTAGTTTGGCCGATGTATGCGCTACCACAACTGCAGTTAATTTTATATACCCCTGGGGTCTGGAAGGGGATGACATCCTTCGGCGTGCGTAGAAGTCTAGCTACCTTATGTAAAGGCGTGAAGACGGTCTTTATAGAAACCTTTATAACATGGTTCCGATTTTGTCGGTGACGCCTTTAACATACGGTAAAAACGCCGGCTGTCTGTTCACCTCAAGACGTCTTTCCCTTCGCGTGCATGGTCTTATTAATTTTCTGTTGGTGTAGCCGTTCTTTTTTAGTGTCTCCTGAATATGTTTTAATTCACCGTCAAGGTGTTCAGGGTCGCACAGATCATACGCTCTATTCGTCAACGATGTTTTCACGGCCTCTAGGTGCCTAGGGTGATGGTGCGATGTGGCATGAAGGTATCTATCGGTGTGGGTGGGTTTTCTGTAAACCGTATGTGCCAGCGATCTGTCTGCCTTTACCGTTATCTTTAAATCCATAAAAGCAAGCGATTTGTCTGATTCCATTTCAAATGTAAATTTAATTTTTGGGTGAATGGAATTTAGGTGTAAAAGATATTGTTCTATTTCCTGTTTTCCTCCTCGAATTATACAAAAGATGTCGTCCACGTATCTTTTCCACAATGAAATAATAGGTGGACCTGTAGACAGTGCTTTTGACTCAACATCTTCCATCCATATATTGGCAATGACCGGAGCTACAGGAGAGCCCATGGCTACGCCATCTATCTGCAGATAAAAATCACCACGATATAGGAAATAGTTGCCATCGATGCAGCTTTCTAACAGAACAACTATCTCTTCAGACATTCCGCTTGCTCTTATCTTGTCTCTGACGACATTGAGACATTCCTTCACAGGAATACTTGTGAACAAAGAGTCAACGTCGAAACTCACCATTATTTCATCTGGTTCCAATTTTATGTTCTTTATGATGTCCACAAAATGACGAGAGTCTTTCAGAAACGATGAAGCTTTACCCACCAACGGTTGGAGAACACAGCCTAAATGTTTGGCCAAACCGTAAGTTGGAGAGTTGATCTGACTGACGATAGGCCTGAGGGGTATATCAATTTTGTGGATCTTGGGGAGACCATAAAGCTTAGGCGGTTGTACTGTCCTAGGCATGCTGAGTTTCTTGTATGTATCCTCTGTAAAGAAATCTCGGTGGTCATTTATTAAAGATCTGATGCGGCGAGTCACTCTGGCTGTGGGATTATATTTAACTAACTTGTACGTGTCAGTATCTCTCAACATATTCCGTATCTTATTCTCATAATCATCCGAGTTCATTACTACAGTAGCATTACCTTTATCCGCCTTAACGACGAGAATGTCATTATTGGCTCTTAAATTTTTTATTGCTAAACGTTGCTCCTTCGAGATGTTACTTTTTGGCAACTTACTTTTTCGCAACACTACTGCAATGTCTTGCCGCAATGTTTCTGCATCTTTAGAGGGAACTTTATTTTTTGATATGGTCTCCTCGATATTGCTTATAATGTTCTCATACGGAATTCGTGTTGGCGTAAGCGTGAAATTCAAGCCTTTTTCCAAAATATTTTGTGTTGATATGTCAATCACCATATTCGACAAGTTCACAACGGTGTTTGTCATTGGTTGACTGTTCTCAGCATCATGTTTGATCTTATTCACTAGTTTTTGGAGTTTTCGATCATGTGATTCAGAACAAAATTCGTACGTACGACAAGCTTGTTCATATGTAATCCGATCACAAAGATCAAAATCGTGGCGCGATAAAACTTTTCCACACTCATAATGTAACTCGCACAGATCACTTTGCACACTGTTTAAATTGTAACGGGTATTTCGAATTAACTGTCTCAGCAAACGAAAACTTGCTTCCCTTAGAATTCTCTCCGAACCTTTTATATCGCGTCGCGATTTCATACGAACACACGTAGGCAATAGATTTTGATCTCGACATTTTATCAAGAACACCAAAGATGTTTCCACACGCGCGCGTTTTTTACGAAGGAATTCTAATCGTTTTATTTTATATGCAATCTCCTGCCCGTAGCGGTTTGCAATAGTAGATTTTAAACTTTCGCGATTCATACTAATTAAAATATAAATAACCGGGTCACATCGCGATAATCACGTTACCTTTGTATAAGGTTCGACGTTTCGGCAGAGTTGCATCCACCGTGGTCACGAAACTGACTGGAGCGCCGCGGCGTCTTCGTTCCCGAGTACTACAGTCATTATTTTCTTCATCTACCCTCACTTGAACCGCACAATCCACATAAGGTCTCTTGCACACCACACTGATATAATCTGCACGCGATATAGCTTTCAACGATTTTTTCCGCGAGTTATATTTATTAATTACTGGATCCCAAGTCGTTGACAATCTGAAGCCCTCTTCTCGGTTGAAAGTATTATGCTTTCGAATCTCGATGGCTTCACGCGCCATTCTCGCATAATAGTGGGCATCAGTTGACAGTACCTTGGGATCGTGAAGCTCAATCCAGTGATTGCTCCCTGAATTAAGCAGATGGTCTGCGATCGCTGATTTCGTTGGCTGGTTATTTTTGGTTGGCTGGATGCAACTCTGCCGAAACGTCGAACCTTATACAAAGGTAACGTGATTATCGCGATGTGACCCGGTTATTTATATTTTAATTAGTATGAATCGCGAAAGTTTAAAATCTACTATTGCAAACCGCTACGGGCAGGAGATTGCATATAAAATAAAACGATTAGAATTCCTTCGTAAAAAACGCGCGCGTGTGGAAACATCTTTGGTGTTCTTGATAAAATGTCGAGATCAAAATCTATTGCCTACGTGTGTTCGTATGAAATCGCGACGCGATATAAAAGGTTCGGAGAGAATTCTAAGGGAAGCAAGTTTTCGTTTGCTGAGACAGTTAATTCGAAATACCCGTTACAATTTAAACAGTGTGCAAAGTGATCTGTGCGAGTTACATTATGAGTGTGGAAAAGTTTTATCGCGCCACGATTTTGATCTTTGTGATCGGATTACATATGAACAAGCTTGTCGTACGTACGAATTTTGTTCTGAATCACATGATCGAAAACTCCAAAAACTAGTGAATAAGATCAAACATGATGCTGAGAACAGTCAACCAATGACAAACACCGTTGTGAACTTGTCGAATATGGTGATTGACATATCAACACAAAATATTTTGGAAAAAGGCTTGAATTTCACGCTTACGCCAACACGAATTCCGTATGAGAACATTATAAGCAATATCGAGGAGACCATATCAAAAAATAAAGTTCCCTCTAAAGATGCAGAAACATTGCGGCAAGACATTGCAGTAGTGTTGCGAAAAAGTAAGTTGCCAAAAAGTAACATCTCGAAGGAGCAACGTTTAGCAATAAAAAATTTAAGAGCCAATAATGACATTCTCGTCGTTAAGGCGGATAAAGGTAATGCTACTGTAGTAATGAACTCGGATGATTATGAGAATAAGATACGGAATATGTTGAGAGATACTGACACGTACAAGTTAGTTAAATATAATCCCACAGCCAGAGTGACTCGCCGCATCAGATCTTTAATAAATGACCACCGAGATTTCTTTACAGAGGATACATACAAGAAACTCAGCATGCCTAGGACAGTACAACCGCCTAAGCTTTATGGTCTCCCCAAGATCCACAAAATTGATATACCCCTCAGGCCTATCGTCAGTCAGATCAACTCTCCAACTTACGGTTTGGCCAAACATTTAGGCTGTGTTCTCCAACCGTTGGTGGGTAAAGCTTCATCGTTTCTGAAAGACTCTCGTCATTTTGTGGACATCATAAAGAACATAAAATTGGAACCAGATGAAATAATGGTGAGTTTCGACGTTGACTCTTTGTTCACAAGTATTCCTGTGAAGGAATGTCTCAATGTCGTCAGAGACAAGATAAGAGCAAGCGGAATGTCTGAAGAGATAGTTGTTCTGTTAGAAAGCTGCATCGATGGCAACTATTTCCTATATCGTGGTGATTTTTATCTGCAGATAGATGGCGTAGCCATGGGCTCTCCTGTAGCTCCGGTCATTGCCAATATATGGATGGAAGATGTTGAGTCAAAAGCACTGTCTACAGGTCCACCTATTATTTCATTGTGGAAAAGATACGTGGACGACATCTTTTGTATAATTCGAGGAGGAAAACAGGAAATAGAACAATATCTTTTACACCTAAATTCCATTCACCCAAAAATTAAATTTACATTTGAAATGGAATCAGACAAATCGCTTGCTTTTATGGATTTAAAGATAACGGTAAAGGCAGACAGATCGCTGGCACATACGGTTTACAGAAAACCCACCCACACCGATAGATACCTTCATGCCACATCGCACCATCACCCTAGGCACCTAGAGGCCGTGAAAACATCGTTGACGAATAGAGCGTATGATCTGTGCGACCCTGAACACCTTGACGGTGAATTAAAACATATTCAGGAGACACTAAAAAAGAACGGCTACACCAACAGAAAATTAATAAGACCATGCACGCGAAGGGAAAGACGTCTTGAGGTGAACAGACAGCCGGCGTTTTTACCGTATGTTAAAGGCGTCACCGACAAAATCGGAACCATGTTAAGAAAGGTTTCTATAAAGACCGTCTTCACGCCTTTACATAAGGTAGCTAGACTTCTACGCACGCCGAAGGATGTCATCTCCTTCCAGACCCCAGGGGTATATAAAATTAACTGCAGTTGTGGTAGCGCATACATCGGCCAAACTAAGCGAACCATTGCTGAGCGAGTGAAAGAGCACATAGCTGCAGTTAAAAATAACCAGCCAACGAAATCAGCGATCGCAGACCATCTGCTTAATTCAGGGAGCAATCACTGGATTGAGCTTCACGATCCCAAGGTACTGTCAACTGATGCCCACTATTATGCGAGAATGGCGCGTGAAGCCATCGAGATTCGAAAGCATAATACTTTCAACCGAGAAGAGGGCTTCAGATTGTCAACGACTTGGGATCCAGTAATTAATAAATATAACTCGCGGAAAAAATCGTTGAAAGCTATATCGCGTGCAGATTATATCAGTGTGGTGTGCAAGAGACCTTATGTGGATTGTGCGGTTCAAGTGAGGGTAGATGAAGAAAATAATGACTGTAGTACTCGGGAACGAAGACGCCGCGGCGCTCCAGTCAGTTCGTGACCACGGTGGATGCAACTCTGCCGAAACGTCGAACCTTATACAAAGGTAACGTGATTATCGCGATGTGACCCGGTTATTTATATTTTAATTAGTATGAATCGCGAAAGTTTAAAAAAAAAAAATTGTCTAAAGAAAAAGATGCCTCTAAAATGATTTTTACTTACATAACCTAATAACTAAATTATTATACTTCACTATAGTGTATTATCTATGATACTTCACGATATAATAATTACGGACAGCGCCATCTATTTTGTTTTATTAATACTAGCACGTCATCATACTACTGTAGTGTAGTAGTTCAAAGTTTATCGAGAGATGTCGCTACGAGTAAAAATTTGCAAAGATATTAACACATTTGGTTGAGTATGTTTTTCAAGCTACATTATTATCTCTAAAAATACTTTTATGACCTTAAACATTTATCTAAAGATACTCAGCGATATTATTATTATTTTGATATACTTGAGGCGCTACTTGTATATAATTGTATGTTTTTCAACGGATGCAAAGTTCAATAATCTGTAATTGGCTTGAAGAGTATTTATATTGTTAGAAGCAATATTTTTTTTCAGTTAATGAAATTATAACTATAACATATGACGATAATTATTGAAAATTTCGGAAAAGGCCGCTTTTATTTAAAAATTGTTTAATTTTTAACGTAAGGTGTGTAAACCGATTGAAAAGGCCTATGCCAAACCGTAGACGTCTATCGGTTTAATAAGAAGATGAAATTGTACCGGAACTATAAATAACATGGTCATATAGAGCTGTAAGACCAAACAGAGCTAAGTCTTTGACTGGTGATTGATTTTTTGCAGCGATTGAATTTTAGTCCAGTTGTCGCCAACCTACGGCATGCAAAACGGTCAAGCCTCATTTGATGTAAAATTTCTTTACTTTCATACACATAAAGAATAATCTGATATTGTAAATGCGAAAGCGTGTCTTTCGGTCTGTTTATCTGTCTTTCCTTTTTTTTTATCCTTCTCTCTTTTCCTTCTGTCCTTTTATGTGTCTGTTTGTCTGTCACATTCAAACCGCTCAACCGTTATTGGTGAAATTTGGTACAGCTGGAGCTCATATATTGAGCTAACATAAATGATATTAAATTTCCTCCTGTTTCTTCAGGAGCTGGAAAAACAGTTAGGTACTTCGTAATTGTCGGTATTTTATCACTAAACTAAGTCGTGGGCACAAATAGTATATTATGAAAACACTTTCTCTCAAAAAGTTTTATAATTAACATAATACTATAGGTAAAACAAAAGTAATAATAAGATTATTTTGCTATAATCCGCGATGAAGTTAAATAGAAAATATATATAATGCTAAATGTAGAGTGGACAATACGTTTTCACACCTGATACATGCAGGATTCGTAAAAACACATGCCCAAAACTCCACCACCGCCACAACAATACACAAGTACTACATACACTCACTATCACATACTCAACAATCGTTTCGCCCCACAACCGAAGCATCTTCAGGAGATAGACCACGTATATATTATTAAAATACTTAGAAAAGATTTCCAAAATGTATCAAAACCATTCTTAAACACTTTATTACTCTTAATTACTTTAATAACAATTATTTTTCGTCAGAACAGAATGCCGCCAAAATGAATTACTCTTCCATTTTTAAATTTCCTATAAGTTGAGAATACAATATTGAGACTAATGCCAATATTTATACTTCCTAATACACTAAATTTTTTTTTTTTTTTTAATCTTTATTTTTAAGGACTTTTATACAATTGTACATGTCAGTCCTATAGTACCCTTTTACTTAATGCTATACAAAATTTTCTTATTATTTAAATCTATACTATTATTATTCTCTATGTCTTAAACTATTTATAGCAAAAATATATAGCATTTTAGCTCGATCAGAATTGGGATCAGCTAAAATGCTATTTATTAAGCCAATATCCATACAATTAACAGCAAGCTTATCAAAGGTTTCTACTCTCATCTGATCATTTTGAACACATTCCATTAAGAAATGTTGGATATCTTCACATACTCCACACGATAAACAGTTGGGTGAGTCTACTTTTTTCATAAGATATCCAAATTTTCTTAATGGAATATGTCCAGATCTTAATCTAAAGGCCATCACTAAGAACTCACGTACACTAAACTTAATACAATAATTATAACGTTATTATGTAAATGTTAAAAATTACTAACAATATATTTTCTATTTTACTTCATCGCGGACTAAGCAAAATAATTTTATTATTACTCTTGTAGGTATTACAGTAATATATTTATTACAAAGTATATTCTTACAGCATTATTATTACTTTTGTATTATAGATCTCCACAAATTAACAGCTACTTCTATAAATTATATTACTATAAAAAACAACAACAAAATTCAAATATTTTTTTATATACACTTTCAAGACAACAAAATTAAAGTTGTATATTTCGTTGTTTTATTTTTTTATACATCATAAAGTTAAGTCTTCCATCCTGCCCTCCCTTCCCCTATTCTATATTATTTTATTAGGACAATTTTAGCTGTTCGTTAAAATCTGGAAAATGTAATAAATTTTCTTTTGTTATGTTGTCGATTCCTGAACTAGTCTATAATTTAATTAATCACTTGCAATAGTAAACCAACATAAATCGTTCGTTAGCTATTAATCTTAAACAAAATGCAAATTGGAAGCAGGATGTAAATTACTATGTCAATAAAGCCCGTTTGATATATATTTGTTAAAATTACACATATAATCCTTCGACGGACTAACTTATTAACGGATATCCGCCTTCCTGAAAGCACACTTCCTTGGTACTTACATGAGAATAGACATTACAAAAAATCATGGCCTCGATTGTGACCGCCGTGTTGAACTTAGTGTTAACATTATACAATTGTTATGAGAAAGACAAAAATATTTATAATAAAAAAAATATTGATTTGAGTGTGTGTGTATTTGTATCACGTTAATTTTAAACGTATTAATATAATATTTTACGTTCAAGTTTTTCGAAATGGAATAACACATAGACGACTTTACTTTTTAATATCGGACTGTCTATGATCTTATACAATATAAAAAAAAGTTTCTTGTCTATAATTTTGCTAATAGGTGTTCCTAGTTCTGCCTATTTTTCATACAATATCTAATGTTGTCCAACTTTTATACGCTTAACTGTAGAGATCACAGAGTTATCTAAGTACTCTAAGTATACTTAGAGTACTTAGAATCATAGATTACTAACTAAAATACTTACGGCCGGTCCCAATAATCTACCGACAGATAAAGACAGACTCTTATCGTCGCCGATCAAGGTCAAGTTATCCGTCTATCTATCACGTCCCAATAATTCGGATTGGTGAATCATTACTGGAGTTCGCTGTAGATAGACAGGATATCTGAGCCCTCCCATACGTTCCAGCTTACGTTATATTACTAAGGGCATCAAACTAGTCACTTCACTGTTTAATACATGTTTTCGATACCATACTAATTATATTAGCCCATAAAAAACGTAAAATTATCTGTTTCATTTAAGATTTAATATAATTTTATTAACTTTAAGTAAATAATATTTTTTTACAAATATTAGAAATATAACAGACATGATGATAACGGAATCTTTTTTAATGACGTTTTTATCGTATTTGGCGCGCTGTCAATATTTGCTGTAAAACAATAGTCAACTATTATGTACTAAAGTTAAATTACTAAAAACAAGCCGCTTACAACAAGCGAAGTGCTCCACCTAATAGAATTTATTATCTGACATCGTGGTCTTTAGCAAGGCCTCGGATGTGGCCAACAATCAATCAAAAGAAAGCGCTCTATGGGATATCATATATGTTTTCAATGCATCGATTGTTAACATACAGCAGTAATAATAACCTTAAGGTATGTATTCTTTTCACCTTCTTATGCTGAGATAATACTATGATGCGTTGACATCTGAAGGCTGTATTATAATAGAGATTTATTACTACATATTTCAGTAACCCCTACTTACTTCAAATCAAATCAAAATAATCTTTATTCAAATAAGCTCTTTCAAGTACTTTTGAATCATCAAGGATCAATATGATTATTGAAGCTACAACTGGCTCGGAATGTTGCTCTTACCAAGAAGAACCAGAAAGAAACTCGGATATCAATCTTTTTTACATTATCAAACCGCAATCTTGTGTGAAGCTGAAAGGATTTTCAAATCATTTTTATTATCCAAATAATCTTCAATTTCTAACATAATATGTATAAGCATATCTGTTATACCTAATTTAAATTTTTCTGTAGACCGGTCTATTATAGATTTGATACTTATATAATATATTCCTGCTTTGACTTTGTAATTTTATCCATAACATAAAATGAGTTAAATCGTATCTCTCAGTTGTTGTAACTTAATTTGAAAGTTATTATCACCTAAAATTAAATACTACTTATTTTAAGTTGTTCAATGCATAATTTTATTGTCAAGTGTGAATTTGGTTAATCTATAAATAAATAAAAAGTACACATTATATAAAAAGTATCATAACAATGTGGGTAGTATATTACAAAGCTAAGTTAGTTTATAATTAATATTTTTTCAGACTGAAGGTGAGAAACAAGAGTACATTCCACCAGATGATGCTTTGGATAGAGTAGCAGTCATATTAGGTCTGACTTGTGCTGGATTTACAGCACTCTATGGTGATGATGCTGTGGTAGAAGAGTTTGCAGTAGAGGAACAACTTTGGTGAAAATGAAGTTCCCATGCACCTTTTTGCTAGGCCTGTTTAAACACCCCTGTTCTGAAACTTCATGCTTTATCATTACCTACTTAATACACCCCAGGCAGATTTATCCCAGAAAATTATTTTTGCAATAAGCAAAGGTGTACATAAGTTTACATTTTATTACTTTTGTATAACACAATCTTACAACAGCCTTTTTAAATTACTTTTTATCAGGTAAAGGTTGTTTTTTTTAAATTTATTATTAATTTTTACTTCAAATAATCAATCTTTTTTGTTGAAATAAAATATTTATTAAAAAGTAATGAGATATTTGAAATAATGCACTATACAATAGACAAAATTTCATTTTAATTCTGAAAATCTTAAATAGTTAAGAAGTTTGTTTCTCTATGAACAATACAACATAAAAAATATTTTTATCATGTGATCAAGTCAATGTCAAGGCATAATACAAGCCAATATGTAGAGATTATATAAAAATCTAAGTAATTTAAAGTCTATTTTACATTTATTTATTTAAGTACAGTTAATGTTACAATTAATATTGGTAAAGGTGGAATATGGTATTATTGAATGAGGAAGTGCAGGACTATTTCAGGATTATATCAGCATTTCTTTTTGAGTAAAGATAAATTTGAAGTATGAATTTTTAATAGAAACCATCTGATTTGCCTTTACAGAGTGAATTATGATACTTAAGTTAATAAACAAGTTATGAACTTAAATTTTTTTATTTTTAGGAAAGCTAAAAGGACACATTCCTGCTGATATGTCATCACAGAAAAGAAAAAACGAAGACAGCAGAATATTATAGCAAGATTATGAAATATTATTTTAATGTTTGGTAATATTAAGTTTTAGAATTAAAGAAAAGAAAATTAGAATTATAAATAGAAAAAAAATACAAGAAATTTAAAATCAAATTTGATCCATACTTATTTCCCTTTTTCCATCCATTATACAAAGTCTCAGTGCCCGAGAACAGGCATAAAACGACATTTTTCAAAATGAAACCTAGGCTTCACAATTTTCCCCCCTAAATCATGCTGAATTTCATGAAAATCTTTGGAGCATTTTGCGAGATTCAAAAAAAAAATTATACGTACATACAAGATTAACTCATTTAAATATTAAAGGTAGTACTTGGATGACTGAGCCTTGCTCTGTAATTTTATTAAAAAAAAAATGCAATTAAAAAATAGACCGGTACAGGTGGGACTTGAACCCGGGTATTTTCATATATCCGCATATAGTCCGCCCATATACCATTACGCTATAACAAATTTACAAATAATAGGAAATAGAAGCTTTGAAATCTATTTTTATTTTAGAAGTTTTTACAATGCCTGAAAACAGGAATAAAATGTCATTTTTTTAAATAAAATATAGCTAGATCGTTTTTTTCCCACATGTCATAAAATTCAAGTTTGTCCAAGCGTTGCTGTGGCTCAGTCTGGTTTCGAATTCCCTTTGAAACAGAAAAAGGTTCATCTGTTGGGTCTTTCTAAAGCTTGTCTGAAAATTTCATTAGAATTGCTGCAGCCGTTTCAGAGTCAATAAAGGACATACAGACAAACATTCATTTTTATACGTGCATTACAAGACTTACTGTGCATGCGGCTTCGCCCGTGTCGAAATCAGTGTATTTAATTGAAGTTTTAAACATATAAAAAGTACATATTGAGAACCATAAGAGATAGAGACATGCTGTTGCGGATTTTTTGAAGATCTATAAATCGGTTGTGTTTCTCAGTTGCTTTACGCGGTTCATGCAAATGCGATGTCTTCAATATACCTACATAAAATTGTAATGCACTACTATAACTTCCGGAAGAATTGCACTACCTTTAAATAAAAACACTACAAAAATCCTTTCATTAGATTTAGGGAAATCGATCACATACAAACAGATAGCTTTTGTGGACTTTGTTATAAAATACCTAAGTAAAGATTTGAGATTAAACATGCAGCCCTAATATAACTTTATAACAATACGCAATTTTATTGATTGCTATGCTCATTTTTAAGGCGTTATTCCAGAATATTCTTTTATTTATGCAGGAGACTGTAAGCTATGCTGGCAGACTATATCTTTAATATCTGATTTATTGGTAATTTTACGAGAATAATAAAAAATATCACACGCTTAGTATTAAAGTGACGTAATTAAAAAGTTTAGTACACTACATATATGTTATTTATCGCGTATTATAGCAAAATAAAAGTATTTTCATTACTTATGTTCAAATTATATATATATTAACTTCATGTTTACATGACTGTAGCTACAAATAACTGTTTAATGGCGCAGCCTCCTTTAAATTTCATTTTTGTCTCCTCTCCTTTTAATTTTTTTGGTTTTTCAGAAGTTAATACAATAGAATTATTTTGCTGTAATCCGCGTTTGTTAAAGAGAATATATGTTATGCTAAGTGTATAAAGCAGGCAATATATTATGGATTTCCGCAGAGTAACGCCTGCTTCTAAAAATCATTTATAGTTTTTTTAACTTCTGTAAAAATAGCACAGCTTAACTTAATTAGGGATAATGATTTTATTATAGAATCTTATAATATTAAAGTAGTCTTTAAACATTGAACTGTTTAATCTATATATAAAAGGTTATAGAAATAAAATATTTTTTATTTCAATACATATTTTTATTTATTACATAAAAACCGCCATCCAGGAAAACCTGACTTACCAGAGGCTCATCGGTTTACATCCAAGGTTGATTCACCCAATGAGTTTATTACAAAAAACAGTATTTATCTATTACCTAAGTTTAAAATTTATCAAACATATTTTGGTGGAAGAAAACATAGTTAACCTGATTTTTTTTCTATCCCCATCTAGTGAAGTCACTCAGATCTTTTATAAAGATTAAATGATAATAATGAAAAAGATATTTATGGTAAAAAAATATTTTAAATCAGGTAAAGAATAACATTATTAATGAAATATTGTCACAATAAATGTCAATAATATTATTAAATATTTTATACAATTAAATATATTAGTAATCAATAATAAAAAAGATGT
This sequence comes from Morpho helenor, assembly GCA_029227775.1. NCBI lineage: Eukaryota > Metazoa > Arthropoda > Insecta > Lepidoptera > Nymphalidae > Morpho > Morpho helenor. Next base: position 4,033,125 of record JARGCU010000032.1, on the reverse strand, counting down.
CATCATTCTTGTTTAATCTATGATGTTATCTGCTTCATCATAACACTTCTGTTTGTACATCTATGCATACAACCTGTATAGACTGTAAATTAAGTCTCATTTTTAGTAAAATAACTGGAAATATATGCTTCTTAGCTCCAAAGCACCTGTAACAAGTAAAGCAATTAATAATGAATAAATTCTTTGTATTTGAATATTCATGTTCTTAGGGAACAAAACAGAAAAATAATAAGGTTCTCCATTTTAACATAATTTTATTTACTGTAAAACTATCATTAGTAATGATGGTGTACATAGTCCATAAATCTGTATTATACATAAGCAGGTGTTATATATACATAAGTTAGGTACATGATTATTTTAATTTAACTGAGCCTTGAGATAATGGATTTTGAGGTCTCTTAACATTGGAGAAAAACTTTGACTTGGATTCAGCAGTCTTATGTCTATGCTATATCAGTTACAGTAAAGTATAATTATCATTGTATTTTCACTGACTTTATGAAATTGGATCCAACACTGGAGACAGTAAATAGGGCTTGCATGGGGATATGCACTGTCTCACTTTCATATTCAGCAGGAAAATTTAAATAAAAATATATATGGAACAATTAATGATTAACATTTTTTTATTATAACATAAATAGCTCATGGCTAATGATTGTAAATATAGGGGACAATAAGCAACAACAAAAACTTACACTATACATATAAAAATGCCTTTAATTATGCATGAAGAGATTTACTTCTCAATGTTGAATTAATAAAAATGGTTAGTTAGTCAATCCAGGCCAACATGCTACAACATTCATGAATCACTATTGTGCATCACAACCAGATTGAATATCAACAGAAAAATAGCATATTTCTGAAAAATAGCTCTATTCTGAAGTCTTCACCAATATTTGAATCAATTAATTAATAATTACAAATTTTAATTACGATTTACCTTTTCTACTACTTAGCTCATTTATATATTACATCTTGCTTGGGGATTGCATTAGAATATGTGTAGCATCAATTGCTTCTTAAACGCGGGCAAATTGACAAATGTTATAGAAATCTTGCAGTGTATTACTACACACATATACGTGCGCAGGATATACTTGCATTGCTATTCCAACCAAAAAAATAAGCTATTTTTCGGCTAGCTGATGATTCGGAGACCCCCATGTAGTCAGTTACTGACACTGGCATTGTGCTCAAAACATAAAATCTCAATGTTAGTAAATCCTGACGCAGGATATACCAGTGTTTCTGAAAAAAAAACCATGCCTTATTAATTATATTTTATTTAATTTACGTACAAAAACCATAGAATTTCATATAGTTAAGTAGCTACGTACCGTGTGGAGGTCACTTTGATATTTTTTAATTTTGAATTCATTTATTTGATGATTCAGCCTTTTGGGGTAATTCATCGGAAATACTGTCTCTATCGGTCCGGAAGTGTCTTTTCGGTAGGTAGGTGGTATTTATAATTATAATTTTAAATCAAAAACATCGAAAAGAAAAAAAAACTTTAAATAAGAAAATAATTTGAATGTGCTATCGACACTTTTATCGCTGCTAAATGACCGATAGACGATATACCTTATCTTTACTAATGTCATTTGACACAGACAGCATTCAAAACGTTATTGGGACGAGATATGTCGCTATTTTCATAGAGAGGGCGATCCGCGGTCCTCCCGTCGACAGACAGCGTCGGACGATAGGATTCTCTGATCGTTGATAGAATATTGGGACGCGATACCTTGACTTTTCTTACTCCGGTAAGCCAAAATTGGCGATAGATCGAATATTGGGACCGGCCGTTAGAGTACTGTAGAGCCATAGGCAAGCCTATAAGTGACAATGACAATAAATAATGAGAGAGAAAATGAAACTCGTATACTATATCCTTCTCTAATCACACATTAAAAAGAAAGACAGATAGATCACCCTCATTTGCTTTTTCTATAGTGTAATATGTCATTTTGTGTATAGATAATAATATTTTTGTGTTCATTTATATTTAAGTAAGAATGTTTTTTGTTTAATAAAGATAAAGATATAAATATAAAGGTTTAATAAAGATTTTTACTTATTAATCCAGTATAATCTATGATCTTAGACAATATAAAAAAACCATACTTGTCTATTATTTTACTAATAGGTGTTGCTAGTTTACTTTTTCAAATAATATTGAATGTAACCCAACTTTAAATCTTTAACAAAAAAATATCCTTAATTAAATTCAATTAACTTTACAAGTAACTTCCTAAGAATGACCCACTTCAATCGGCCGACTGTTATTTCACAAGCACATGTTTGTGAAACATTGCATTTCAATTGTTAAACTAAGAAATGTTAATAAAACAAAAATACTTTGTAAACAATAAATGTGTAATGTACATGTTAATGTATACATATATATTATTATAACAAATATATATAGATATATTATCCGTTAGTGGTATCCGGCTGAGTAGAATAGACCAACCTCATTTCGGGGTCGTAAAAGGCGACTAAGGTAAATTGACCCGCCGTATGGTATACGGCTGAGTAGAATAGAGTAAAATAGAGAAGAATAGAAAATGGAGAGAATGGGAGTGCCCATTTCTTACCGTGGTGTCGTAATGAACGACTAAGGTAAGTTGACCGGCCGTGTGGTATCCGAGTAAGTAGAATAAACCACCCTCTTTCTCAACGAGGTGTCGTAAAAGGCGACTAAGATACGTTGACGTCAGACAGGCGGCTGTTCGTAAAATACCTAGCCAAATCATGTGACACCATGTTTATAACATGTTGTGGCGACCCCACTTAGAGTGGGATAAGGGCAGTAGAATGATGATATTTATTTATACTTTATTGTACACCACACTTAATAAATACAAACATTTGATTAATACTAATACTAAGTATAAAAATAAAAGTTTTGTGTAAAAAAAAGATGATGATGAATGCTTATAAATTAAATAATTATTTATTCCCTACATTTGTAATAATAGCCTTCTACCCTTTATTCGCAGAATTCCCGTAAGGTAAACTGCAATATTGTCTTCACGCGATATAGCAACAATTTCACTAGCTCATTTAATTTATTTATCACTGGAATCTAGGTCATTAATATTTCAAAGGCCTCATCTCAAGTGAAGGTTTTTTTTATCTTTATTTATATATGCCATCATCGTTTATAGAGTTCAGTGATTAAAACCATAGAGTCACAGCTTAATTAATAATATTAATTCCATGATTAAGGAGCAAATGCTGGCCGTCATTTAAAAAAATGTAATGTATGTAATCTGCTGATAGCTCTATGAGTTTATGGCAGATATTTTTTTTATGCCTTGAAAGGTTTAGTGATTTTTTTTTGATACCACACGAGCAAGAGAATAAATGCGATGTTTGTAAAAAAAATTATATATATAATTTTGAATTCATTACAAAAGTCATAATAAAATTATTTTGCTACAATCCTCGAAAAGTATCGCGATATATCGCGGATTATAGCAATATAATTTTATTATTACTTTTGCATTATGGATCTCCGCAAAGTAACGCCTAATTCTATAAATTATAAAATTTATTATTTAAAAAATTAAAACACAAAAATTTAGTTAAGAAAGTTAATGTATATGAATTCGAAAATACAAATGAATAAAAACGTTTATCCCGAATTTTATAATTAGTCCGTTTTATTTAACTATATATTCCTTATATATTAGGTACCTATGTATTAGTCATGCAAGACCAAATCAATAGTCAAATTAAGACCAAATTATTATTCAACTGTATTGGTAAATATTAAATTTTATTATAAAGAGGTTAACATACTAATTGGCATCACTCAAATAATATTGCTCCATTGTTAAGTATGAAAATAGATTTCACGGATGAAAATAGGAAAATCGTTTAGTAAATAAGATGTCAACGCGCACCGTTTACAAAAAAAATGTTTTAGTCTTAAAATAAAAAATATTGTTTATATTTTTCAATAATTTTCAGTTCCTATATATTTTTATTTTTTATTAATATATTTTTTGCATTTAAATTAAATAACATAACATTATTTTATTTGTATGTGATATTTTTGGATAAAGATCTAGCGCAAGAACATGTTATAATCTGATGGCCGGTAATTACTAATATGAGTTTCAACTATACATTAAATTTTACAAAGCTTACTTTAACAACAATAACTATAACTGGGACTACCCAGAGTTAATATTGAAGAAAAGATACTTTTAAATGTTTGAAACCAGAAATCAATTAAACCTAAAACAATTTATGACGATTATAAAATAATAAATGATAAAAAAGCAACAGATATTTAAACTGTTTATATAAAATGCAAATACGATGTAGAAAACAGTTTTCTTTATATAGAAGTACATAATGCGTTGTACAATTTATAAGACATTCGGACTATAATCAGCCTATATGCAGTAGTTACATTCAATGTTAAGCGCAAATCGTGTTATGTAATAAAATTATCACTTGATAGTAAGACAGTTATTACAACTCAAGGATTGCAATTTCCGAATCGGACTAATTTGCAGCGTGATAAGATATTATTTCGCGTATTTCGCGGGTCCGCGGGCATGCGCCGTCAATGAAACTATTTTGTATTCCGCTTCGCGGCAAAACGGACGGCTGTTTTGAGTATTTTAGTTACGATCTAACTCGCGGTTGACGCGGTCGCCGGCTACTCGCGCCCTCTCTCTGACATTGGCTGAAACTCGCACGTACATCCGACCTAATGTGCATTTAATAAACAATTATTCCAAATTCATGAGACAAAATGTGTACAATGCAGTGTCTCCTAGCAGCCCTCGCACTCTCGATCAACCTAGTTAACTGTTGGGGTAAGTATTGCAAAAATCAGCTGATGCGTGACTTTTTAACACGTGTGTTTTTTTCATCGTTACGCAACGTGGTGGGTTAAGTGTGTATTAATGTGGAAAGATACATAAGTGCATAGTTTGATGGATTTTAGCCGGTCGAGCGTCGATACGAAATAGTGTTAATAAGGCGGCAATTCGTTTGGCGCCACGACACCATTACGAGGGGGCCGCTAGTCACGTAGGCCACTTCGAACGGCCCGCGGTAACCCGTCCAAGTTAAGGTGACGGTGAAATCTTAACACGCGTGAGCATATTTCGTATGATACGATTGCATCGGATATTGTTCCTGAAGTATGGAAATATGAAAAGCGCCTTTCGGCGTTTCTGGTACAATAGGAAAGTTTTGTATATCTTCAAAAATGTATATTATTTTACTTATCTATAAAAAATACTTTATACATAAAACTACTTTTGCAAAACAACACAAACGCTAAACGAATAACTAATTAATTATTATAACCTAATTTATTTTAAATTTGCCGACTGTACCCAATTCAATTCTAGAACTTATTTATTTATTAGAACTTTCTAGACGTCTGGAATATTGTAAATTAATGAATTACGACTAGTATCTTATACACCTTTAAGTTAAATTAAATTTTTTAAGTTATATAATAGGTACTTAATAAATTATCTGTAGAAACTGAAGGTAAACATTTTAGTTGCGGAATCTTAATGATCATGCAAATATGATAATAAGCATTTTTAAAATTGTCAAAGGTCACCTTGTTGGATTAAATTATGTAAGTACTTGTTGTAGTGTTTTGATAAATATAGTCAAAACGCTGCAAATAGCGAGAAATATCAGCAATACACCTGTTTTTTTATATATTTTTTTAAATGGTTATACTTTAGTCACATTTTATTCAGTTTAATCATATTTGATTTCTAAGGTATTTAATTTAAAAATAGCATAATAGCCGAAAATACAATTTCTTAAAGTTAACTTTTTTTTTTAACTTGTTGAAACTGTTAAAGTAGTAAGTTTAGAGTAAAAGTGTACTTTACTCTAGATTAAAATTGTTATTAGTTTCGAATTTATTATTGTTGCATGTGAAATGTGAATTTTCTTCGTTATCATACTAGGAAAAAACTCTAGGTATTTACAATATTGCAAATTTTTATACAATATCAATAAAAGATATCGATTACATTTATGCTATTATTTAAAATTCATATATATTAACAAATTAAGAACATAGTTATATATAATTAGAAATCAAGAAAGTTCAATCTACAATCAATTCATTCAATTGCTGCAAAGGATGGGAACCAACCATAGATAATACACTATAAGTAGGTACCAACCGTACCTAAAGAACTCTATTATTAAGTTTAAATTTAAAGAAAAAACCAAATTTTTTCGTTAATAAATATTCACTTGACTTTTGAGAGTTAAAAAATATTTTTGTCTATGGTCTTTTAAAGTTATAAATTTGCATTAATGTGAATTTAGAGTGTCCATAAAAGAAGATAATTTGTATTGACTGGCAACAGCAACAAGTTATCGATATATTTGGTGATAACAATAAAAAAGTTTATTTAATTTGGAACTAATAAATATATAACTGATTGCGTTGGTGATAATATGACGTATTCTGTTGTCGCTGCAGTTTATTTTATCTGTAGGTCAGAGTTTTAATGGTCAAGGTAAAGAAAGTTGATATGACTTTCTTACACAGATAACATGTTTGAAGCAACTCATGTTATTTGTCATTGGTTTTACCATTCGCTTTATCTTTGACTTAAATTTTTTGTATAAATAAATAGCATTGCCCATAGGCATTGTTTGATCGTGAATTAACAACAGAAAATAAACATCATGGAAGTTCTAATAATTGTCTATGTCAAGATTAAATTTCCTATTTCTACACAATTTTTTTAATTGAATACCATTATAATCTATCATAATATCTATGTTAAATCCATCACTTAAATTAATTAATTTTAATCCTACTGATATTATAAATGCGAAAGTTTATGAGTATGGATGTATGTTTGTTACTCTTTCACGGTGAATTCGCTGAACCAATATCGATAAAATTTGGCACAGTTATTCCTTATACACTGTAATAATACATAGGTAATAGAATTCCTGTTAATTCTACAGAAATAGGATGACATTGGAAAGCGCCATCTATTAACGACCTATCGCACGACAACAGTTCACGCGAGCGAAGTCGCGGGTAAAAGCCAGTGATTACATATTTATGAAATTATTAACACAGCAATCTAGAAATTTCAAATGTATTCCTTTAAACTAATTCGATGACACAGATTACCTGTTGCCCAATACTAACCTTTGATTGTTGCGATGTTTCTACTGATTTAACGATTCACAGTAACTGGGACATGGCCAGACTTAGTTTAAACAATTATAAGTTACCAACTCACAAACTCAAAACTCTAAATATTTTTTTTCGAGTATACATGGAAACAAGTACTCTAGAAATATTAACTTTACTGGTTCGTAAAATTGCTCCTACCGAGAAGAGCCAGTATGAAACTCTAATCAAAATTTAATACTTATAACTAGTTACATTTTGTCATAGCAATCTTGTGCAAGTTCGAATAGTTTGTAACTCCAGACACTTATATCATTTATGCCTGGCTGTTACTTTTTCACGATTAATTCGCTAGAACAATGTTGGTGAAGTTTGGCACAAGTAAATGTTATAAACCTGGGTAATATTTGATATAAATATATTATAAAAAATATAGTATTAAATATAAATAATATAAATCAGCTTAGCGATTCAGCGCAGAAACGCTGCCAGCATTCTTAGGACCATTAAACGTGGGCATGATTTGTATAGTCCTAGCGTGTGAATAATTTAAGATAGATATAACTTGTACATTTTTGCTGTAAATAAAAAAATTGCCAAGGTATAAAATAAAAATAAAACTAATTTTTCCACTAGAAAAGGGAAAAAACATTTTATAAACATATAAATTTTGTATATTTCAAAAATTACTTAAATTGACGAGAACGAAGTCGCGGGTACCATTAGTAATATATTCCTATAAAAAAATATATCTTATTGAATAATGAATTTCAATAGTGTTCCGAAATAAAATAACTTCTACAACAGTATGATAAGTCCGCCACAATAGACTGTAGGTATACCTATGTATTCTAAATGGATAAATCAAACCATTTGTATCATTGTTTTAACCTAGTAAAATCTGACTGGTCAAACAAAACATACCTACTTGAATGCTACTGGCTAATCGACATGTCGAAGAATGCTAACTGAAATATGTAAAATTGATCATTTTTTGTATCATACGCCAGCTATGTTATTCTCTATATAACTCATGGATTGCAACAAACAACTAAACAACAATCACAACTCAAATTATCATGCTTTGAGCTAAATGAGTTTAAAGTTTTTCATTGCTCAAAATGCATTAAAAAGGCATAAACTAACGGCCTTATCTTCATATTTAAATTAGCTAGCTAATCTTATATAACTTTTTTACCTGAGTGACCGAGCCTTGCTTAGTAATTTTTAAAATGATGTAAAAAAAAAAATTAAAAAAAAATTGAGAAGAAAAATTAAAAAATAATAGGTATTTTCAAATCTCTAAACCGCCCGTTCCCCAAATGAACTACCATGACTTTACGTTTGACAGCGAAAAATTGCGATTATATTTAACGTAAATTTAAAAAATCGATATTTCTCCCCCAAAACCCTCTAGTACATGATGAATTTCAACATAATCGTTGGAGCCGTTTCCGAGATTCTGAAAAAATACATACATACAAGATTAACTCATTTAAATATTAAAGATATATAAGATTAGCGCATCCAACATTTTCATGAAATTCAGTATGTAGGGGGTAACGGGGGCGAGAAATTGATATTGATCGATCGAAAGAGAGATAAAAAATAATAATAATAATAAAAATGTATGTTTATTCATGTTTTCAGGCATTAAAAAATTGCTAAAATATACTGTAAAGTTCTAATAGCTAGATCAAGTCTCAGAAATTATCAGCCCTTTAATTATTTTTTTTTTGCATTTTTTATATCCTAAAAAAATTACTCAGATTACCCAGGTACTATTGAATTTAGAGTACTGGCTGCATAGACCTTATATAGATCCTAATTAATTAGTATCTACTAACTGTTCCCACAGTTTCGCTCGCGTGGAATTTCGAATATAAAGTAGTTATTATGAGTGAACTATGAGAGATAGAGACATGCTATCGCGGACTTTTTTGTAGTATTTAAATAGTTCTACCATTCTCTAGTACATTACTTTAATGTATCTCTGCTGCTTTTACGCGGCGTACCAACTAAAGCTCCCAGGGGGAGTTTTTTTTCAAACGGCGCGATCTATTCAACACAATTTACGTAAAACCGTAATGCACTATTATTTTAAACCTTCCAGAAGAATTGCAATATCTTTTAGTAAAAACCGTTCAGTAGATTTTGGGAAAATGGATCATATATATACAGACAGACAGCTTTAGGAGACTGTTTTATAATAAGTATATATATTTAGGACATAATATGTATTATTCCCACGCTAATGATCAAAGCTCACTAATGATCTCTCATGAAGATAAATATAAATTAATAGTAATTATAATTGAATATTTTAAAGTATTCTTTAATTATAAATCTAAGTAAGAATTTGGAAGAATTATTTATATTAATATAAGATTACATATGATAATTTTTCAACTTATATAACAAAACAGTTGTGATTTGTTATAAATAAATATAATTTTCAAAAATTTATTGGAATACAAATATAAATTTTCTCCTGTTGAGATTGTTAATATTGGCAGTACTATATACTTTAGTAGTATTTATTTTTTCTTTTATTTATATAAAATATTTTGTAACTAACTTTTTATGATAACGCATGTCTCCTGTCTTTACTCGCCTTACAAAGTGTTTTACTTAGAACGTGCCTTCTGATAAAGTCTATATATCGCCCATCCGAAGAATTAAGTTATATGTCCCATGTCATGTATAACCATAGGAAATAATCTTATTTCCTATGCTTATACATGAGATATCATAAGTTTTGACTTTACTCTTCGGACGGGGCGTTATGACTATGTAAAATGCTATTGAATCGTTACAATCATTCTCCTGCCCTTATCCCACACTAAGTGGCGTCGGCACAAAATGTTATATTCAAATTCAAATTCAAATTCAAATTCAAAATATTCTTTATTCAAATAAACTTGTAAACAAGTGCTTATGAATCGTCAACTCTACCGCTGGTTCGGAAAGCTGTTCCTACCGAGAAGAGCCAGCAAGAAACTTGGCGGCTGCACTTTTAAAAATATAATTCTTAATATTATTTACATTAAGTCGTTACTGTCTTGTACAGGTTCAAAGAGAGCTATATCCACACATTCTTATCTTCTAAATAATCTTCAAGAGTATAGTAGGCTTTCTGTATCAGCCTCTTTTTAACAGTGTTTTTAAACTGCTGTAATGCTGTATATAAACTAATATGCTATAATGTTAATAATATAATGTTGTATATAAACATGCTGTTACATGATTTGGCTTCGTTTTTACGACCGGCAGCCCGCCTGACGTCAACTTGCCTTAGTCGTATTTCAAGAAAGGGGGTGGTCTGTTCCATTCTACTAAACCGGATACCACACGGTGGCTCAACTTGCCCTAGTCGTCTTTTACGACACGTCGGTAAGAAATGAGGGTGGTCTATTCTACTCAACCGTATACCAGACGGCTAAAAAATTCGTTACTGATAAAGCCTGGATGTAAAAAAAATAAGGCTTAGCAGACAAGCCACGGGTAACAGTTGGTATATAATTTTAATTCATTCACAATATTACGAGCGCCACTTGTATTTGCAATAAGTAAGTGGTAATTTTAATGAGTTTTCAAGTAAAACTAAATAGATTCGCGGTATTTAAATACGTATACATTTCACGTTATTTATTCAACAGCTGTTGTCTGCAATTTTATCAATGTCACGTTTTATGCTTGCAGTTTGGGAAAATAAAAATTACTTACTTAAATTACTAAGTTAAGGGCTAGGACTAGTAGAATAGTACCACCCTCATTTCTTACCGAGGTGTCGTAAATGGCGCCTAAGGTAAGTCGACCCACCGTGTGGTATCCGGCTGAGTAGAATAGACCACCCTCATTTCTTACCGAGGTGTCGTAAAAGGCGCCTAATGTAAGTTGACCCACCGTGTGGTATCCGGTTTACTAGAATAGACCACCCTCCTTAACGAGGTGTTGTAAAATACGACTAAGGTAAGTTGACGCTAGGCAGGCGGCCGGTCGTAAAAACGCAGCCAAATCATGTTACAACATGTTTATAACATGTTGTGCCGACCCCACTTAGAGTGGGATAAGGGCTGGAAGACGATGAGTTCAATATGTTTTATAATCGAAAATATTTAATTTAATTTAAGACCGAATTACGGCCTAATGTACCGAGAAATTACTTATCCAGCGACACTGGTGCCTCTCGTCTAATGTCCTAACACTTTTTTAGAAAGTCATACTTGACCTTTACTGGCTTTCTTTTTAATTACATTGTTTCTTAGTTGAGTGATGTACGATAATTAATTAATCGAGAAGTAATATCACTATATGATCATTAATGCAAGTAGAAACTTAAGCCAGCCCCGTCATGATTTATAGAAGCAGGGGTTACATTGCGGAATTCGAAAATATAGTTACAATAAAATTATTTTGCTATAATCCGAGTGTTAGCCACGTCATTCATGTCCAGAGGAAGGTAAACTATTGTTTTAGTGTGACAAATTTTTCCACAATGCGGGTCTTTTTGAACAGTGCTAGTTTTATAACTGTACGTTCCAAGATAATGCCTCGATATTGTATGCTTAAAAAGACCGCCTTCGAAATGCTAAGCAGGGAGGTGGAATTCTCTAAGAAGCACTTTTCGGGTCGCCACAAGCGCCATATAGAAAATTTCGCCTTAGCTATAACAAAAAAGAGTTCTAATTTTATTAGAAAACAAAGCCTATTTACGCTGTCAATCATAACATCATAATAGCGCAGTCGGGTACGGGCTGGATCAAGATATGGAATACTAGATCGAATCCATCTATGACCATCCTAGCCCATTAAGCGTCTTATGCCGTTTTATACTATCTTTTTTATATTTTTTATATTTTCTAAAAAAAATACCGAGCAAAAATTAGTCCGTGGATCTCTGGCGATGAAGCTGATTTATAATAGCAACATAATCAGTGCCATATAGACAGGGTTATGCATAGATAATACACGATATAGGATAGGGTTATGCCCTAACCAACCGACGCACTGTTAAATATGTCATCATCATGACACATAAACATCCGTAAAAACTCCTATATCAAAAGATCGACTATAGACAATAAAAGCATGTCGTAGATGATAATATTAAACCATCAAGCACGATGGCATATGTGTAACGATAGATAAGATAAGGGAAATGAATACCATCGATACGGTTATTGTTGAAGTGAAGAATAGTTAAAAAGCTTTTATATCTAACCATATCTTATAATTAAAGCTTTTAGAAAGGATCATTTAATGCCAATATCAAACCATAATCATTTAAAACCAGCATGTGAAATCAAATCAAAATAATCTTTATTCAAATAAGCTCTTTCAAGCACTTCTGAATCGTCAAGGATCAATATGTTGAATGAAGCTACAACCGGTTCAGAATGTTGCTCTTACCCAGAAGAACAAGCAAGAAACTCGGTGGTCAATCTTTTAAACATTCCCAATCTTACATTATTAAACCGCAGTCTTGTATGAAGCTGAATGGATTTTTAAATCCAGGCATTTTATAATCCTACCTTCAATACTGTAATATGCTTTACGTATAAGCATATTTCTTACATTTAATTTAAACCTTTCTGTTGACTGGTTTATTATGGATTGCAGAATTTTGTTGTACAAGCTAATACCGAGGAGGACTTAGATAGGTTAAAAATCACAACGAAGGTCTTATAAAATTATTCTCTGCTCTTAGCAAAATCATCCTATCCAGTTTATACTAAAATGTTCCACTTTCCATATCATAAGAATCCTTATCGCAATTTCGCGACAAGAATGATGGAACGACACAGAAATTTTGGATTCTTTAAACAGCTATATTCGCGGATGGAATTAAACTCAAGTTCAATGACTTAAAAATCAAGTAGACTCCTTCGAATTTGGTATTCATATGGTGATCGACCTACTTTTACGTACTTTATTGACAAAGCAGCATTTATGCTTTGGTAAATAAATTTTCGTTATCTTGAAAAAATATACTAAAGCAAAAATAAAGACTAACTAACTAAGATATGTGCATTTATTTATTCTGTTAATTATACTCGTATGATGTACTCAAAACACGTGTGAAATCATGGTATATGATTGTACCTACATTCTACAACATATGAAGTTAAGTGTTATGTTAATTTAGCAAGAAAAATATTCCTTTATAATTTAGACTAGTGTGTGTTTCATTTATATTTCTATACATAAAAGTGAGAATCAGTATTTATGTAAATCTTAGATTTAGTTTCGCCTCAGATTTAAGCAAAAATATTTCATTTTGTGTATCGCCAAGTATTGTCTACTCGTACTAAAATGGGAATCACATCATATAAATTCTTCTTAACCTTTTGTCATCTTAATGAGGTGATTGAAGTAAGGTCTCACAGTGTGCTTAGTGCGTTTTTTTAACGTATTCGATCGTGTTAGCGTAACGCCAATTTGTATTGCGCTGGAACAGCGTTCACTTGATGTCGTTGTTGCAGCCTACATACTTTCTCATATATTTTTTCAGTTATCATTGTTGTAAGGAACAATCATAATTCTCCTGCCCTTATACCACTCTAAGTAAGGTCGGCACAACATGCCATAAACATGTAACTTGATTTGGCTACTTATTGTACGACCAGCCGCCTGCCTGAATTCAACTTACCTTAGTCGCCTTTTATCGCTTCAGTAAGAAATGAGGGTGGCCTATTCTACTCACCACTCTAAGTAGGGTCGGCCCCACATTCTATAACCATGTTGTAACATGATTTGGCTACTTATTTTACGACCGGCCGCCTGCGTGACCTCAACTTTCCTTAGTCTTCTTTTATCGCCTCAGTAAGAAATGAGGGTGATCTATTCTACTCAGCCGGATACCACGACAATGTTGTAAACAATATTATGATGATATAAACGCCAAAGCAAAATCTGATTTAAATCATAAAAACAACATATAGATTCCTTGTTATCATTAAAATACGATATTTGTTTTTACAAGTGCAAAAGCTACAGTAATAACAACATAACTAACATAACAACAAACATGTAGTTATATTGACATATCTGTTAATTTAGCCAGTGCACGAAGTAAAAGTCTTTGGAATTTGACACTCGGTGTTTGCTTTGGAGCCTTTAGTCACGTACGCCAAGATTCTATGAGTTATAGTTTAGGAGCCGATAAACAAAACAATTCATTGATTAAGACCGGTAGAGTCCAAACAACATGTTTATCATAAACATCATCGACATTCCTAAGATCATGTTGTAAATATTTACATTTCTTATTTATATACATGTTAACACTTTATTTGTTACTAGCTTTTACTCGCGACTGTTGTCGTATAATAGGTTGATAATAGATGGCGCTTTTCAATGTCATCCTATTCCTGTAGAATTAACAGGATTTCTATAGCCTATGTGTTATTCCGGTGTTTAAGGAATAATTATGCTGAATTTATTCGATATTGGTTCAGCGAATTTACCGTAAAAGAGTAACAAACATACATCCATACTGACAAACTTTCGCATTTATAATATTAGTATACGATAATATTAATTACAAGTATATTCTGGGAACTCAATAATCATCTAGTATCATTAATTCACTTATTATATTAATTAATCAAATTAAGTTAAGTAATCGGTTACTAATTAAGACGTAAAAGCATAATGGTAATGGTTCGCGGGTTCAACTTCTACGTATAAATCTTAGAGATTTCAATTAAAATATGCTCTTAGTTCATATTTATTGTGTTTTTTGATGATGGTAAATTATGTTAGGAAACCTGCATATCCTTAGAGTATTCCTAGGATATGAGTTACCTAAGGCCTATGCTTTTAGGGCAGATAGGCATAAACTGATATGCCTATCCGCATTGGAACAGCGTCATATTAGATTTCGTCCAATCTGTTTCCCTTAAAACAAAGGTTTTCTCTAGGCATTGATACAGGCATTCACCTTACTAATTAAACCAGTCTGATGAAAATCATTGTTGTATGTTTTATGATTTATTGATTAGATGTGTATGGTTTTTAAATTTTCGAGACCGTAAGCTGAAACGTTCTGGATATTGTAAACCATTTTTATGAATTACTTGGATTTAATTCTGAGTTAATTCACTTATTTATTTAATCTTGATGATTTATATAATCTTACATACGGGACATGTGTCACAATAGTCTTCTAACTATAATCTCTTTGACTATAATGTCTTAAATAAATAGATTGGTATAATATTGCGCTGATGCGGTATTAAATGGCAGAAAAATAAGTGTCCATTGCTTAACATGACGCCTTCAGTAAACATTTAAATGCGTTATATGCATAGAGCTATAGCCATATCTGTGGGTGCGAGTGTCGTAACAAATAATAATAAGAGAAGAAAGATAATAGATATATACTTATCTTTGTCTAATCACAGAAACGAAGAGTTAGTCAGAATTATACATGGAGCATTGTTAATTCAAATACTTATATTCCGTAGGTTTAGGTACTTAACTAAAGGTAAATATACAAAACCATATAACTCAGGTGTGCTAGATATTTTATTTAAATATTTATGTTTATACTATACTAAAAGCACAAATATTTAATTTTATAAAATAGAATCATCAGATACAGATTAAATAATAAATAAATATATGGTACACTTACACACACGGTCGTCCGTCCCCATACTTATTTCGCTAATTCCTCCACAGCATAGTTTTAGTATTTAAATTTTACTTGATTTACTTTATGCAATAAATACGCCGTGTGGTATCCGGCTGAATTGAATAGTACCACCCTCATTTCTTATCGAGGTGTCGTAAAAGACGACTAAGGTAAGTCGACCCGGCGTGTGGTATCCGGCTGAGTATTATAGTCCAACCTCATTTATTACCGAAGTGTCGTAAAAGGCGACTAAGGTAAGTTGACCCACTGTGTGGTATCCGGTTTAGTAGAATAGACCACCCTCTTTCTTACCGAGGTGTTGTAAAATACGACTGAGGTAAGTTGACGTCAGGCAGGCGGCCGGTCGTAAAAACGCAGCCAAATCATGTGACAGCATGTTTATAACATGTTGTGCCGACCCCACTTAGAGTGGGATAAGGGCAGGAAGATGGAGATGATGACTTTTTGCAATAATTGCTTTAACTCTTTTGAACACAATATAACCATAAGTGATTCTAGATATATAGATTAAAGGTAACTTGTGTACGCATACGCATGCGCTCATACGTATTGCACACAAACACACACATGTACATGTACAAACGCAAACACACACACACACAAAAATACAAACTCAAACATATACACAAATTACAGAAGTCGCTGTCGGAGGATTCAAGAAAACCCAAAATAACTAATACTAATTTATTTCTATATAAAAATTACAAACTAATTACAAATTAAAAGGCATCTTTCCTAGCACAATGCTAAGGAAAGAATATTTTAAACTAATTTATTTTATATAAAACTACATTCTAACTATAAACTAAAAGTGTCTATCCTAGCTCGATGCTAAGGACAGAATGGTTAAATTAAATAGCTATTCCTAAGGGCTGGCGGCAACATATCCGATTACAATGATTTGCCGCCCGGTGACGGCGTCCTATGGTCCAGTTACGCCGACGATGTAAATATCCGCATGGACCCATTATTTATTATATATAGCAACTATAGAGCACCATTGTTACTTCTATAACACCTCCACCCTCAGTTGGGCAATTATTTTTGAAGCTTCAGATGAGAAAATATTGCTGGTATAGTTAGGAGAAGCTGTTCCTGGCCTCTGATTCTGACTACCTTCATCTGCAGTGGTTCTGTCTTAATTTGCTCTTTATGCGCCAAATATCGTCGTCGCAATGAATATACTGAGTGCAAGTGCACATAATAAGATGTATAGTTGATTGTCGTATGGCAGATGAACTCCTTCGGGGTATTCTTAAGGTTCAACTTCGGCTGAGATATAAGCTTATGATTATGATGACGTAATTTTCTGAGATCAATGGTTTGAAGATTCAGTTCAAATGATTTCTTCTCAACGGTATCCTTACAGTATGTACTATGGTGATATTTGGAAATGACATCACAGTGTTTCTCGTTGAGTATTTCCAGTGCAATTTTTGACAAGGTTACTGTAGTCATCTTGCAGGCCTTCCCTTTGGATTGATTTACGATAAGAGTTCTTGTACAGTCTGGTAGCTTTCGAAGTTGGTGGTGAAGTTTCTCGATGCAGATGTATCGAACTTCGGGCATTCAGCCTCAATGTACACATATCCTTCTCCATATGTTACCAGGGAAGGTTTAGCAGGGAAGGATTAGGACTTGATTAAATTTATTTGGGGCTATTGATAATTTATAAAAGTCAAATTTTCTTTTGCTAAATATAGGAAGCTTAAGTATAATACTACTTTATACTATAATTCTATTTTAAATATATACTATTTTTTTATGATTTAAAAACAGTAATTTTAAGTTTTGTCCCGTGGACTCATAGTCTATTTTTAGCAACTGGTGCACGTTTGCGGGATGTATAATTATATATTAGTAAGTTTGCTAATACTTTATTTTAGTGTACCTAGCAGCTATCTTTTTACGGCTAGCTAACGGGTTTTTAATATAAACTTGCTGATTGGGCATATAATCGATTACCGATTCCCGGTTCTTATTGCGATTTTCCATTAGTTTTTCACGATCTATGAGAATAAATTCGTTTATCTCGTTATAAACTAATTTCATCTGTTCACGATGATTTTGCGTGTACTGTTGTAATTAATAAATGTTTAGTCAGGTCAACATCGAAGGGATCTCGCGGATCGAAGTGTCCCGTTATAATGTCAAACGGCCTACACTTAGTGAAACTGTGAACTGAACTATTATAGACTAAGATACCGTAAGGGACGAGGTTATTAACAGTTTCATTTTCATTACGTAATTTTAAAATACATATATGCTCCAGCAATGTGGAGTGAAATCTTTCTACCATACCATTATTATTCGGTGAGTTCGGCAAGATCTTATGATGCTGTATTTTGTGTAAATTAGTAAATTCATTAAATAGCTGATTAGTAAATTGTGTGCAGTTGTCTGAAACTATAGTAAGAGGCAGACCGTGATGAGTAGAAAATTTTAAAAGTGCTTGTATAACGCTAATAGCTGTGCTATCTTTAAGGTGATACGCCTGTGTGTATTTAGAAAACGATGAATGTTAGATATTGTTCATTTTGACTTGAGAATAAACCTAAATGTAAAATTTCGAATGACTTCGTAGCAGGAGGAACTATGTTAAATTTCGTTTAATAGGATTAAGGTCATATTTAGCTTACCTTGTGATTTTATTTAAAATCCCGTTAATGAGGTAAAGCTTCGATAGTTCATTATCAGGATTTAGACTTACATAATCATTTACGATTTGATCAGACAAATGGATAAATCTGGGTAATTTATATGGGTTGCCGTCAAACTCTGGCACTAAATATAAAGTTTTAAAAATCACATCTACGTCTATAATTATCTAAATTATCTAAAGAACGTTTAAAAATACTAGAATTACTAACTAAATTTAAACTAATGTCTCTTATTGTCCAACTGAAGGCTCCGGGCGATTTTAGCACGCGAAAACCCTACAGAGGTACTTTACTTAGGATAAAAATTTTTGGTAGCTTATAGGTAAGGACTAAGGATAAAAGGCAATACACAGAAAAGATTTTTGTGTACTTACTGGGCAAGAATCTGGTACTCGGGAATATCGATTTTCGGATTTTCCTCCGCTCCAAACTTCTGGTTCTTTTAATGCTCCGTCGCTCGTGGTAGAAATTTGAAAATTTAGGTCTTCAATATGGAATTCCTAACCAAAATCTACCCCAAAACGGCTTAAAGCATCCTTTACCGACTGCGTCAATTACAGACTTCGCATTCGGAGGATTCAAGAAAACCCAGATTACTAAAACTAATTTATTTTATATATAAACTACAATCTAATTACAAATTAAAAAGCATCTTTCCTAGCACGATGCTAAGGAAAGAATATTTTAAACTAATTTATTTTTATATAAAAATTACATTCTAATTTCTAACTATAAACTAAAAGTGTCTATCCTAGCTCGATGCTAAGGACAGAATGGTTAAATTAAATAGCTATTCCTAAGGGCTGGCGGCAACATATCCGATTACAATGATTTGCCGCCCGGTGACGGCGTCCTATGGTCCAGTTACGCCGACGATGTAAATATCCGCATGGACCCATTATTTATTATATATAGCAACTATAGAGCACCATTGTTACTTCTATAACACACACTCATTTATTCTTTATTGTTTTGTTTATTGTTAAGATATGGAAGAGCGGAACCTTCTGACACGGGTATACTTGACTTACTCACTAGAAGGTTCCTACCTTTATATAAGTATAGTAGTAAGTAAGTATCGGCCTGTTACTATCCCACTGCTGGGCATAGGCCTCTTCTCTCCGTTTTTTTTTTTTTTGAAGAGAAGGATTGGAGCTAAGACCTACCACGCTGCTCCAATGCTGATTGGTAGGTTACACATATCGCCAGATTTCTCTAGAGACATGCAGGTTCCTCACGATGTTTTCCTTCACCGAAAAGCGTGTGATAAATTGCAATTATTAGTTAGACACATAAGTTTTACTAGAAAACTCATTGGTGTCTGCCCGGGGTTTGAACCCTAGACCTCCTCGAAAGAGGCGCACGGTGTTACCGCTGGGCTACCACAGCTACCTTTATATAGTAATGCAGAGTTATGGTAATGTTTAAATGAATTTTGAATTTTTTGAACTTGAAGGTGCTATAAGTTCCCCATCCGAAACGACGTAATTATACTATTAATTTCCTACAAGTGATATAGTGTTTAAGTGCAGACATGCCATGAATAAAAATACAGAATTAGGAACGAGGTCGTTTTATTGCCCAACACGTCTAAAAAAATCTTTTTAAATGTTTTCAATGTTATAGTTACTATAGTAAACAGTTTTAAATATGATTTAAACGAAATATTCATATATTATGCCGTGTGGTATCCGGCTATGTAGAATAGACTACCCTCATACTTAACGAGGTGTTGTTAAAGGCGACTAAGGTTAGTTAACCCACCATGTGGTATCTGGCTGAGTAGAATAGACCACCTCGGTAAGTGTGAACTTACCGAGGTGTCGTAAAAGGCGACTAAGGTAAGCTGACACGTCGTGTCGTTTCCGGTTGAGTAGAATAGACCACCCTCATTTCTTACTGAGGTGTCTTAAAAGGCAACTTAAGTAAGTTAACCCACCGTGTGGTGCGGTTGAATAAAATAGACCAACTTCTTTCTTACGGAGGTGCCGTAAAATACGACTAAGGTAAGTTGACGTCAGGCTGGCGGCCGTAAAATACCTAGCCAAATCATGTGACAGCATGTTTATAACATGTTGCCGACCCCACTTAGAGTGGGATAAGGGCAGAAGAAAGATGATGATGTATATACCAGTAATCTCTCACCTATAACACAAGTATTTAAGTTAACTTTTGATTTATTATTTAAAAAAAGGTAATCAGATTACAGTTTGAAAAATGAACAAACTAATATACAATCGCATTCATAATATTAGTATTGATTCGATATTTTGTTATCATATTACTAGTACGTTAGATTACTTGAATCAGTACCGGAACTATCCTTGCCTTCTCAATCGATTACTGATAAAATACGTCATTTAGCCTACCTAATTTCAATTACCTACAATTTTGAACTTCCGTCTATAGTGTCTTTACTATGTCATATCACGGTGTTGGATATCCCAGAATTGTAATCCGGTTTGTTCCACCCTAATCGCTATAAAGGAATCTGCAAGATATATCGATTTTGTTCTTTTATGAACAATTTTAAATAGCAATGCCTGGGATTCGAACCCTCGAAAACTCAGTAAGGGTAGTAGCTTTAGAGTAATACATCTTTTACTAAAACTAAAAGTAAATTCTTCCAAATGTCACATGTTAGTACACTTGTCTAACGCTGACTTGAAAAAATGACATAACTTTATATTTTTCTAGGTAACTGGGCAAACGTTGTTTTGCCTTGTAAATTATTTCTAGGGAATATCTATCCCTACATCTATCTAGTGTAAAAAAAAAACGTTTTGACCAAAAAATAAAAAAGTGCCTTGGGTGGACAACCCTTATCATTATCATTATTAACTTAGGGGTATAAAAAACAGAGAGTAGCTAATTCTCCGACCTACTGGATATGCTTAAAAAATGCCATAAAAATCGGTCAAGCTGTTTTGGAGAAGTATGGTAACTAACATTGCGACACGACAATTTTATATATATTTTTTTTTTTTAAATATATGGGACACTTACACACACGGTCGTCTGTCCCCAAAGTAAGTAACTTAATACTTAATAATAAAAAAAAAAAAAACTTAAATACAAATATACACCCAGGCTCAAAGACCAACAAATTCATTTATAGAAAATGTTGGCCCTCGGCGGGAATCGAACCCGCGACCCGCGGAGTTGAAGGCAGGGTCACTACCCACTGCTCCAACGGGCCAATCATATATAAGATTATACAACGTTTATTATTAATTAGCCAAGACTATTATAATTAACGTCTATGGAAATTCGTGTTACACAAAAAGTAGATTATATTTCCTGTATGCAAATCATTTTTTTTTATTTTAAGCCCTTTTTATTTAAGCCCTAATTCAAGTTTTCATCACGTAATTCATTAATTATATTATTAATTTTATATATAGTATATCTGATACGCAAAAACCGCAACTTCCGCGTTGAATATTTTACCGAGTGCAAAGTATTAAACCTATCTGAATAATTAATAATAATATGACATTCTATAGGTAATTTGCGAATGGCGAGTCCGGTATAACGCTACTTTTGAAATAAATGTTTATTTTTATTAAACTTATATCAATGATGTTAAAACCTTCCGTGCAAGGTAAAAAATAAGATTTTATCATTCACGGAGTTTTTGTTACATTAAACTTTTAGATTCTTATCACTGAATTTTAAACTCAGTTGTCTGTGTGCGAGTTTTTTCATCCTACTCGATCGTATTGGCATAACGTCAATTTGTGTGATGCTGCAAGAGCGACATCTAGTGACGGCTGTTTCATCGCCATACAAATTGGCGTTACGCTAACTATGCACACTCGGGGTTACAAATATATTAGGTAGCTTTTCCCTGACATGGTCGTGGACATTAATTCTGAGATAAAAAGTAGGTTGTAATTCTTCAGCCCTTTCTTGTATTAAAAATCGTTTGTTGAGAAATTGTATTTTATGCTTAATATAGAAAACATCAACCGTTCTCATATCTTATACATGCAGGATTAGTTACCGCAAGTATCACAAAACACGCCCACTACACATAAGCACTACACACATTCACTACAGCAATTTCAAAGATCATTTCGCTCCGTAACCGAAGGATCAGGAAATAGGATTTAAGAACGTGGATTATAGAAAAGTATTGTACTATGAAATTCCGCATAGTAACGCCTACTCCTATAAATTATTTAAATTGATATAAACGATGTCACGCGCACAGCTTGTAAATTATAATCTTAGGAACATGTGTTCAAATATAATAATTTCAGTATGTAACTTAAATCAAAACAGCTATTATGTAAAGAGCACTTCAGTAGAGTGTACTTTAGATAGTAAAATTAGAATCAAATTTCAAGCTCCGAACCTATTATAAGGGAAATAATAACCACAGTCAACAACAATAAACTTACCATTTTTTTTATAAAACTGGTAGGTAACAGATAAAAAATTTATCAGTTGGTTTTTTTTTTTTTTGGTTATCTTAGATAAAGTAACTCCTATATGAATCAGCTCAATCGGAATGCGCTTGGATCGATTCACTGAATTGATTGTCTGTTTTAGATTAAAATAAAAAATCGATTATCTTAACTCAAATAATTGGTATAACATTAACTTGCCTATTTTATATAGAACTTCCTGATCGAAGATAAACACTGCACAAATCAAGATTGGCAGGTTACCATATTCCAAGAATTCTTCAGGACTGTACAAGTTGTATCATGATGTTTGAATAACAATTTAAAATTGGAAACCCTTGTTAAAGATCTCGTTCTAAAGATTTGGCTATAAACGCTTTCACGAGTACATTGTCATCATTCTCATGCTTATACCGCTCTAAGTCGGGTTGGCACAACATGTTTTTATCTTCCATTCTTTCCTGCTTCCTCGACTTAGACGCTACTCCTTTTACATGCATGTCGTACTTCAATCCAATCATCTCTTTTTAAGCCTCCCTCGAGTCATATATCCAGCCACATATTTAACTCTTGTTTGGTCACAGTATTTTTACATTATCTATGCCATCCCAATCTTGCACCTTTCGTGTTTTCTATAATGGGCGCAACTTTTACACTTCCCCTTATATATTCATTTCGTATTCTATCCAGTCTGGTCACACCACACATCCACTTTAACATTCACGTCTGCACGCACTCTTCTTTAATCCGTCTTTTTCATTGATCAAAATTCTGATCCATATACATTCATATTTAACACATGTTTTGGTCACATGATTCTCATCCCTTCTCATTACATGTTCTTACCATCTTAATCTCACACTTTTTGTCATTATCATCTTAATCTTGCACTTCTCGTCTTTTCTAGAATCCACATCCATATCATCTTAATCTTGCACTTCTCGTTTTTTCTAGAATCCACGTCCATACTATCTTAATCTTGCACTTCTCGTCTTTTCACATTGTCTGGCAACGTCTAAGAGTACCTCTTTAATGGAATGCAATAAGTACTGATTAAACTTTCATTAAACTAGCCTACGGTTTGTTAACTGTGCAAGTTATCTGCGAAGGAATTCGATCGTCTGAGAGACAATTATTTCCGCATACCTATCCAATCAACTAACTTCACCCCCTTTGCTTAAGAAAATCATTACACATCTTTACCATCATAATGTAATTGTTGACATTTAAATATTATACTTTGTATTATATATAGTGTGTATGTATATATATTTATTTATATATAAATAAATTATATATTTATTTTATTTTGTTGTTAAATTAGGAAATTATTAGTAGGTAATTCTAATTCGTAATGTTTGATATTTGCGTACCTTTTTCTTTAATATAAATTGTCTCACCTCGTAGGTTAGCTGGCAGAGATCTCTGTCATAGGGATAAGTTGACCTTTATACACTTTTTTTTACCAATTATGTTTTTTTTCCAACATTTTTATGGTACATAAATAAATAAAATTATTATCATCTACGTTTTAGCTCGGCTGACTACAATAGTACTACTCAGAGGCAAAGCAAGTCCTAAAATTTGATTGAAAAGGGCGTCAAAGTGCCCGTTCTTTTGTAAACGTTTCGCCACGATTTGACATTATTTTCTCGTTGAACTAATTTCATCAAAGGATTATTTTACAGTACGATTATTTCAGCGTAAAAAATGATACGTAGTTTTAGAGTATTTTTTCAGAGAGAGAGGAGACCGATGCCGGTCACCTAGATATTGATCCTTTAATTACTAAGCACTATGTATAAGAAAATAAATAGAGTGATCAGATAGGCAACTAAGAGTGTATACTATTGTTAAAGTTTGACCTAGTTTCTGCGGTCACTCTTGCTTCATTGTCAGTCATTAAGTATTGCAGGAAAAGTTGTACATTTATAACTTTTATTATCTGTTAAAAAACTATTGCAAACTACAGTACGTATAACAGACTTAAGTTGAATAATTTATAGAAGTAGGTGTTACTCTGCAGAATTCCATAGTACTAACGACAAAATCTCAATGCCATTTTGATTCATTGCGATTTTGTCGTGGAGCCTATATCTTGATAATTGGTTACGGGGCGAATCGGTTGTTGAGATTGTGGTAGTGAATGTTTGTAGTGCTTGCGTGGTGTATTTGGTGCGGTGTTTTGTAATACGTTATAATCCTTCATGTCTTAGGTATAAAAACAGTTTCTGATTCCTACACTTAACATTAAGGTTTATTTTTTTATTTATTTTATTTATTTATTTTTTATATCTTATAAACTATTACAAGTTTTTACTCCTTATACTACAATATATACTACATTACATAGATTTAAACAAACGCGATTTATAGGAAAATTATTATAGCATAACTTTTAGTTGTGTCGCTTTATCGTATGATGATAAACTTAAGATGGAAATGACAAACAGAAAGAGCAGTTGTTCGTAACTCTAATTCATCTTCTTAGAGTGACATTTTCTTGTGAAGTTCGTACACAACCACCAAACCACTGGCGTAGGTTTTTCAGCCAGGATGTTTTCCTTCGTCTTACACATTCCCTTCCCTTAACCTCTACCTCTTTTCGTTTCTATACATAATTGTTACCGAAACCCTTATCGTTCCATCTGTCTTAGCGAGTTTATTTTTAGAAGCAAGTAGCTATGCGCCTGCGCATTCGATATGCAAATAACAGAGGCCCACGTCACTTAAACGTAAGCGTTTTGTAAAATTACGTAGGTCGTTGGGTCACCTCCAGACGTCACTGAGGTGTTGTTTACGTGGATGTGATTTGAAAATTATAAGAAAATTGGTTTTGGGGTATTTATTTAATAATTTAATTTACCACGACGACAATCGACTTGGTACATACACACATATCTTTCTGTCCCTAAAATTGTTATGAGTGACAGACAACTGATAAATACATACATGTATAATTTTAACGGAAACAAAAATAATTAAATGTTTATCAATAATCATTATTTAAACTCCATTCAACCACCCATTAAACCTTAAACTTAGTTTTTTTCTGTTTCTTTTGAGTCTATAGGTGATGAAAACATTTACTCTTGTGACACGAATTACCTCTGCTATAGAAAGACCATCGAAATTCATTCTTAAATAATTAACTTACCTTAAAAATATATAACTTCGATGCAATATGTGAACTTGACCGTGGACTTGCATAAGTCAATGGCATGGTACCAAACAAAAGTATTCAGTACTAAGAATTGTTCATAAGGAATTCATTTGAAGAGTGCAAAATAAAAGGTTATTTTAAATTTTTAAATGGAAAATAAAACGATGTCTGTTGCTGATTTGTAATATGCCAGCCAATGAAATATTTGACCTTTGTTAGAATGAAATCTTTGTGATTAACGAGCGATAGCGTCCCTGTCTGTTGCTATACAAAGAGTTGGTTATTCAGTGATAAATCCAATGACACAGACTTTCCTCTACAAATCTTTATAATTAGTGAAGTTATCAATGTAGATAGTAATATGCGTTCTACATTTTTTATATTTTTTTTTGTTTTTATCGTTTTTGTCATTATGAATACAACTGCTTCAATCGTAGACAATGTTAAACTTCTTACTGTTTCTTAATACAAATCTAATCGAAATAAAGATTATTTAAATAAGCTTTTTAACCACTTTTGATTGAAGAAAGAAGCTACAAAAAGATGTATTGTTTATGTAACTAAGCTGCTTGGTTTTACAAATAACTTTTTTAACTTTCTAATAATTTTAATGGTATATATCGCCCTATCTATAAGAATAAAGTTACATCTCCCATGTATAAGCATATGAAATGTGACTTTATTTTTCGAATAGTGCTATATTATGAAGCTTATCGACTTTTTTATGTTTCTTTTTCTTCTTCACGTTGAGTTTTAAATCAATTTTAAAATAAAATCAATTTTGGAATTCCCGTATCCTCTATTTATGAACATTCAACGTTCAACATTCAAAGTTCTTCATAAGTCTGCATCGCATAAATAAGTTGTATTAAATAAATCATTAATTTTCTGTAGAACTTATGAATGCGATAGTCCCACTAATGTTTGCTGAAGTAACAAACGAGATAACATGAGACTTTTAATAGCCAACAATTGCATAAGCGTGACTAAAAGTAGCAAAATACCTTTGAGACGGTCACGAGACTTACTGATATGTACTGGTGCCAAATTAAAATCGACGACTCAAATATTTCAATATCATAATGAGGCTATTCATTTGTGTGAATAACAAACCTGTAAACAATATTATGCAATTGTTAATCGTCATTATTCTATTGTTACAGATATCGCCATCACGACAGGGGACCAATTAGAATTATATACAAATAAAACGAAAACAAACATTGAGGGCGCCAGGTTTAGAGAGCTCACTGCAATGGCCTACGATGCAGTACACAACATGTTGTTGTTTGTTGACAGGCAAAATGATAACGCTTCAATATTTAGTTACAATCTAGTCACGAAAAAACACCAACCTCTTGTTGGTAAAAGATCCTCCGAAAATATTCAAGGGCTTGCTTTCGATCCGGCGACAGGAAAGATGTTTTGGACGGACTCTAACGAAAGAAGTATATATTGGATTTCGCTTTGGCCGAGGTCGAAAACGCTTTATGGATATCTTTTAATAAAGATGGACTATGAAATCCCAAGGGATATTGCAGTTGATAGTTGTAGAGGGTAAGTTTTAATTGCGCATGATTTAGATTATATATTAGGATAGTAGGAGAAATTTTTCATTAATGCAACATTTTTTTGTAGTTATATTTATTGGACGAATACAAACGTTACAAATTCAACAATTGAGAGAGCGCGCTTCGACGGTAGTGAAAGGACCGTTATTATTGACACTGATATCCACATGCCGGTCAGTATTGCTATAGATCAACGCACAAAACGAATGTATTGGGCCGATGACAAGGAGGGTATTCACTATTCAATTGAATCATCTGATTTAGATGGAAAAGATAGGAAGAAAATAGTTGTAGGAACATATCATCAACCTAATTCTTTGACCGTATCAAAAGACAATATTTATTGGGTAGATTGGGGATTCAAGTCAGTTTGGATGATGCCTAAGAATGCTGTCTTTGGTGCCGAACCAGAGGAATTTGTAAAGTTAGCCAATGAAGGCCAGCAATACACTTTTGGAATTACGGCAAATTATCAAATTGCTGATCAAATTGAGGGATTGGGAGAGTGCAAAACTTTAGCAAACTTATCGCAGAATAACGCTGCTGTTACTGATTCTATTCGCATCCCAGAAGATGTAGGATTGTTCTGTCTCCACGGTGTTAAAACAGGCCAGTTGGAGTGTAAGTGTTCGGCTGGTTATACCGGTGACCGATGCGAAATATCGGTTTGCCAAAATTTCTGTTTAAACGGCGATTGTAGTGCCACCAGTGAAGGTCAACCGATTTGCAAGTAAGTGAACTTCACCTATATTTCGAAAATTAAGTAATTGTTACGAACAATGTCTTTTTATTTGCGCACGCACATTTCAAGTTCATCTAAACAAAACAAAATCAGATCTGTTACCAAGAAACTGTTATAGTAATAGTAAAGTTAATCTTGAATATAATATAATTGGAATAATAATATATTATTATGGATTGTAGATGCAGGCAAGGATTTACTGGGTCTAGATGTGAAATCAATGTTTGCTATAGTCACTGTTTGAACAATGGCGAGTGTTCGTTGAGCGAGGAAGGCAAGCCTATTTGCAAATGTAATAACGACTTTGAGGGCGAACGATGTGAAACTAGCAAGGTTGTACTTGAGACCACTACCGTACCAATTATTGAATCTTGCAAGTAAGTAATATCAAGTTGTAATATATATAATAAAACAATTTAACCTAACGTGAATTCTTGGCCTTTAAAGGAATTGTCTTTTCAAAAAAAGGAAATATTATTGTACAGAAATATAGATTTAAAATTGGATTTTATATAATAAAATCTATCCTATCACGTAAATAGTTTCTACTACTTTATCTTACAAGATCTATTATTTTTTTGGAGTTTTAGAAAGTACTAAATAAAGACCATAACATTAAGTAAAGAGACTACTTACTCGTATTAACGATTGCGTTCTTTGAGAAATTATATTACGTCAACTTACCTTAGTCGTATTTTACGACACCTCGGTAAGAAGGACGGTGGTCTATTCTACTAAACCGGATACCACACGGTGAGTCAACTTACCTTAGTCGCCTTTTACGACAGCTGGGTAAGAAATGAGGATGTTCTATTCTACTCTGCCATAGGTTTTACCCATATTCCATGTATATATGTATTTTTACCTATATTCCATGTATAATAAAGATAAGTTAATCTTTTACATGAAAATTTATGTCCGTTGATCTTTGCAGTTGCACAAAAGACGAAAATAATACAGTTCACCTTCTAAGTACAGACAATCAAAGTGCAGATGGAACACAAGTGTATATAGATTCTGGATGTAGTATGGGATGGGACCCTGTAAGGGATCCAATTTTAATGGTATTGGGTACATTATGCGGATTGCTGAGTCTTGCCAGTGCTTTGCTTATGACAAAGATCCTTCATTTGAAAAGAAGGCCTAGGTAAGTTTCATTCCTGAGATAGGCGTCCAAACAGCGTTCTAAATGATTCTGACGACCAAATAACAATTGCAAACATAGAAACACGTAATACACACACACAGCGTCTTCGTCAGCGAAGACGAGGTCTCAGTTTTTTAACGTCGGTTGATCGTGGTTTTTAGCCATCCTTTCGTCGTCGTATTGACTAATCAAAGTTATATCATCAGCTCTTTACTACGCGTCGCCGAGATATTGTAAATATTTTTTTTTTGTGGAAAATATCGATATTACGTAAATATTAAGTAAACAGTTTTTATAAATTATCATTTGCGCGATACACTTCTGCGTCAATCTTATTTTGCGTATAAAAAAATTATGTACACAAATCCATATCTATATCTATACATATTATAAAGTAAAGTCTCCAAAAGCTGTCTGTATGTGATCGATTTTCTCAAAAGTTACTAAACTGAATTTTGTAAACTGGTTTTCACTAAAATGTAGTGTAATTTTTCCGTAAGGTTTTGGTTAACAGTAGATTCCGGTTTTAAGTAAATTGTATGGAAGAAGTTGTTAAAAACGCTCCTTCTTCTTCTTCTTCTTCTTCTTCTTCAACCGATGGACGTCCACTGCTGGACATAGGTCTCTTCATGGGATCTCCAGAACACACGATTTTGTGCCGCTTGTATCCAGCGGCTCCCCGCGACCCTTTTGAGGTCGTCTGTCCATCTAGCAGGGGGTCTTCCGACACTGCGCATGCCGGTGCGGGGTCGCCATTCCAACACTTTGAGACCCCAACGTCCATCGGTTCTCCGCACTATGTGCCCCGCCCATCGCCACTTCAGCTTCGCGACCCGCTGAGCTATGTCGGTGACTCTGGTTCTTCTACGGATCTCCTCATTTCTGATTTGATCACATAGAGAAACTCCGAGCATAGCTCGCTCCATCGCCCGCTGAGCGACTCTGAGCTTTCTTATGAGGCCCATATGAGCCCAAAACGCTAATGCTGGGAGCTTAAGTCCCGTACGCCGTGTAAACCAACAGAAGTACACAAATGTAATGTACTATAAAATTGTAATTCCATAAAAATGCTGCAAAAAGTCGGCGACAGCATGTCTCTATCTCTTAAAATTAATTCACAATAACGACTTTTATTTTCAAAATTCTAATTAAATACACTGATTTCTACGAGGCAAAGGCGTAATCACAGCTAGTTATTTTTTTGTATAGTTTAAGCTACTATTGATTTCATAATGAAAAAAAACGAAAATTCACAATCAAATTTAAGATACGTTAGATAGCTTGACATGGTAGATTCTACCAAATAATAAACAACGTCTACAGATTTATCAGTATAGATAAAATCTAAGTATGTGAAACTAATTATAAAATTACGTAAATATTATTTCTTTCCAGAATAAAGAGGCGAATAATAGTTAACAAGAACGTGACGCCGCTTACAGCGAGACCTGACCAGTGCGAAATCACAATTGAAAACTGTTGCAATATGAATATATGTGAAACTGTAAGTTTTTTTACTATTATTAAGTACACTATCACCAGCCAATGAAGCTGTGGTAGCCCAGGTAGCACCGTGCGACTCTTTCGAGGAGGTCACGGGTTCAAACCCGGACAGACACCAATGAGTTTTTCTGATAAAATTTATGTGTCTAATTAAAAATTTATCACACACTTCATATATATCATTTTCCAAGAACTCATCTTGGAAAATATTACCAAAACATACTATACTATACTATAAATTTTCTACAGATATGCAAAATTTAAAATTGTCTATTCTTAAAATATCAATTAAGTATATAGTTTTTGTAGATAACTCATAAGTACCGATCTTTGAACTTGTCTCCTCTAGGTAAGGGTCTCAACCATTATCACTTAGCATCTGGCAAATTCTCATCATGAGGCGATATTAAATAATGATTCATCAATCGTGGTCACTTGCCAACCATTCCTAAATAAACTTTAAAGCATAATAAACCGCAATAAGGAAGTTGTGAAATTCACTTCAAATTGTAACTCGTTATTTTTCCAAGCATGTTATAAAAGATATGTTTTTGTTATACTTCCTGTGCAAATAATCGACACTGCTTTTGGCTATGTAGATAAGATATCACGTGCCAACAAATTTGTATCATATCTGATTATTCAGTGATTAATTTATGTAAATGTACTCAAAAATAAATGCAAATCGGTAAATAGGTAAAACGTGACCACGTGTAAGAAATATAAGCGTACTTTCAAAAACTTCCTCATGAGGTTATCCCACTCTAAGTGGAATCGGTGCATATTTTTCTCTTCCATTCTCTTTTATCATTCATGAACTCTGGAGTCTCTCCTTTATATGCATGTCATACTTCACACAATCCAACCATCTCTTTTTAGTTCTCCTCTAGTCACATATTCGTCCACATTTATATTTTACACTGCTTTAGTCACATACTTTTCAACCCTCCTCATACACGTCTATACCATCCCAATCTTGTACCTCTCGTCTTTTTTTATATACTCATTTCGTATTTAATCCAATCTTGTCTCACCACACAACAACCTTAACATTCTTATCTCATTTACATGCACTCTTCTTTCTCATTGCCCAATATTCTGATCCATACAACACGATAGGTTCTATGACCTTATAATTTATCTAAAATGCATCACCGAAATGTTTTTATGCGCATTACTTCAAAACGACGGCACCAAATTGGTTAAATGTTCTAGAAAAAGCACATTTTACTAAAATGTGGTTTTAACGTAAAGCAATGAGAGGACTGTAAATATATAAAATAGTTTCTTAATCTTTATCTCTAATATTATAATGAGTTAATCTTGTATGTATTGTTAGGATCCAAAGTAGGATTTATAAAAAGAGAACAAAATTAATACATTTGTAACCAAAACAAACAAAATGGCTGACGTGAACAGATTAACTAACAGAGCTTTCGCACGCAAGTACCGATCGTAAAAGAGACCTCTGTTCTTGACCTGACCACTTATATACTCTAGATGAGAGGTAATTATGAAGTGTTGCTAGCAATAATAAATTAAAACGCTGATTAAAAATGTTGCTGTCTACACGGCCCCTCCTGACCGCATGTCGTTCTCGACCATAACCGTGTCCGCACTACCGAACCAGCATTGTTTGCAGCGGCAGGTGTAGCTTCATGAGTGTCTGATGGAAGCGTGGATGAGTCAGATGCACTGACTGATGACGCAAAGGCAGTGTCATAGTCCTCATCTGTATTTAAAAAAAGGAATCAGAAAATATTCAAATAAACCAAATAAAATTATCATCCTCTTTTCCACTACCTCGTCATTCAATTAATTCATACTTCAGCTTTTTTTACTGAGCAATCGATCTCATCTAACATTCTTCTCTAAATAATAATCGAGACGTCTCTTTAAAATTTCAAACCATATGCCTAGGACTTTTACACAACCATCGCCATGGATAATCATGACTCGGTCACGCGACACGCGCGCTTTGCCCGACGTAACACGTCACAGACCACCTGATAAACAGGCCATAGACTGATCGTTCGATCAGCCTATTCAGCAACTTGGGGCCCACCAAGCGCCAGGGTGTAGCAAATGCTCGGGGTGACTAGCTTCCCCTCACCCTACATGTCAGTGGTGCACGCCGCCAGAGAAGAATCACTCTCAATGAAGGCGGCGCATGCCTCAAACATGGCACACCACTCGCCTCTCCACGGCGCCACGTACGCAGCCAGCGTAGCCTTGCCGCAGCCTCCGCTAAGCAAGCGAAGTGTACAGCGGTCATGGGGTAACACCTTTACCGCCACGTACTGACCACACATGCCGGGTTTACCACCACGAATGCCGGCATCAAGTTTTCCTGCAGACTGAGAAAACTTTATTACAACCTCATAGTCATAAATATTAAATTAGCGTTGTGGATGTCGATGTTAATTTACACGAGCATTCAGCTTTAGACCGATTTAAAAACACCTTGAAATAACCTCCAAGAACGAGAAACAGTCTCCCGTGCCTCACGGAGCTACTATTTTACGGGACTCGGCCTTACCTGACCACGACAAACCACATTTTTGCATCAACCCTTTAACATGCAACCACACGAGATTACAATCCTCGTCAGTTTACCCATTTACCGGTCTGGCACGGTCAACTTATTCACACTATCCCAAATGTTATTAACGGATTGATGAAAAGCATGCGCAAGATTAGATGCCTCTGAACAAGTTGATTCTAAGGAGTGATGTAGGTACATGCGGTCCACTCAAGTCAGAAGTACCGACGCAGTTAGGAGAATTAGATCGCTTAAAATGAAAGCAAACGCAAGTCTCGCGACGTCGGGATGGTACCTATCATACTAGCGATAGCGAAATTATTGATGTAAAGTGTAACGGTTTCTTCTTTATATATCAGACCGTGAACTATAATACAAGTGGGATCCTCCTTTCACACGAGCGGGAACACAAACTATGCGCGAGCATGATCGCAAAGTATAATAAGAGCTGTCACTACGTAAACCTTTTCGCGAACACTTATCAGAGACGCGTTTAATATTACGACCCGAATGTTGTCGTTCTCCTTCAGCCGAATAAGACTGATGAGACTGGTCACTTGAGTCATTTACTAAATTCTGCCGCTTCCGGCCGCTCGCAACACGTTGCAAGACGTTATTACGCATTTAAAACCAACCCTCTTTATTAAGTTTTCCTCGCGATAAACACAAAACACACAATTTCCGATCTCGCTATGTACACCAAACGATTAGCCATTCACGACTATTTAACTTACAACGCACTATTTCACAAAATCACGTAAAATACGTACAATTGCAAAGCAATACACAAAGACTTTGTCACAAATACGTGCAATTCAATCGAAAACAAAAAGTGGGTATGTCATAAATAAACAAAATGAAATCTACCAAATTCTACCACACCTTTCATTTAATTTATGCTGTGAGCTATGAGTTCTTTATCCCGCTTCGGATGTTAGGATCCAAAGTAGGATTTATAAAAAGAGAACAAAATTAATACATTTGTAACCAAAACAAACAAAATGGCTGACGTGAACAGATTAACTAACAGAGCTTTCGCACGCAAGTACCGATCGTAAAAGAGACCTCTGTTCTTGACCTGACCACTTATATACTCTAGATGAGAGGTAATTATGAAGTGTTGCTAGCAATAATAAATTAAAACGCTGATTAAAAATGTTGCTGTCTACAGTATATATAAATACATTTACTGAATCTCGGAAACGGGCCCAACGATTTTCCTGAAATTCAGCAGTAGGGGGTTTTGAGGGAGAAAAATCGATCTAGGTAGAAAATCTCATTTTATCCCTGTTTTTGGGCAAAAAATGCTAAAATGTAGAATTAAATCCAAATTATATTTGAGCTGTCAAACGCAAAGCTGTGATAGACTAATGGTAACGGGTAGACCAAAAAAGTTTAAAACCTGGGATCGATTCCTACGTGTCACCCGGCGCTTTTTTATTTTTTTTATATATTAAAAAAAATTACCGAGTAAAGCTTGATAACCCAGGTACTTATTAATTGATTAAAGAATGCTTTATTAAAGAAAATATGCCATATATTTTTGTAGAAACTTATAAAATAATGAACGCTTTTTTGGGAGACTTTTTTTATTCAGGAAAAATGTACCCTTACTATATTAAAATTACTAGAATGTAAGTAATAAAGTAATGTAATAAAATGTACATGAAAAACACCTTTGACCTCTATGGTACACTATACACTTACAACGGAGGTTCCGCATTGGTTTCCGGTGGAGTCAAATAAAATAATGCAACTTAAAAATTTTATATAATACCCGAACCAGCAAACTTAATATCCCCTTGAATAAGCATGGTACTGATATTTATATATTGCAGAGTCCAAGCTATCTTCCTTGCTTAATTTTTAAGTACCTGGTTGACTTTGTAATTTTTTACAAAATAAAAAAAACAATTGGGTAGGTGGGGCTCGATCATAGGTATTTTCATTTCTAGAGACCACCCGTTTCCCAAATACACTACGCTGACTTGACAGTTATCAGCAAAAATAATGTTTTATATATTCAATTTGAATTTGAGTATTTTTTAAAGCCCAAAAACAGGGATAAAACGAATTTTTTGTTATATAAAACCTAGTTAGATCGATTTTTCCCCTCCAAAACCTCCTGCATCCTGAATTTCAGGAAAATCATTGGAGCCATTTCCGAGATTCCGAAAATATATGTATATATATATATATATATACATACAAGATTAACTAATTTAAATATTGAAGATTTCCGAACGCACCTTCTTTGATAGATAAGAACAATTTGTATGGGAAAATAAAATTGTTTTTACTATTTTTCTAATACTGGCCTTTTAAACCTTAATAAAAAAAATAGCCATATCGGTCCAGCCGTTCTCTAGTGTTGGTGACAGGAACAAACGTTATTTCAAATATACATGAATAATCAATCTAAAGCTCTCGTATCAAATCATTTGAAGATTTAATCGGACCACTTAAAGAACTAATCTAACATTAAAATAAGTGTTATTACCACTTAAATTCAAATGTAATTTCAAATCTCACATGAATCATCGAATCGACTAGACGATATTACTTTTTTTTTTTATTCGCTCGGTAATTTTTTACAAAAAAAAACTTTAAAAAAAGAAAAAACAATTATTTAGTTGGGATCGATCCTTGGCACTCTTATTTCTCGAGGCTGCCTGCTAACCGAATAAGCGACGTCGACTTGACAGTAAATGGCGAAAATTCAATTCAATATAAATGTTAGTGTTTTTTAATGCCCAAAAATAGGGATAAAACAATATTTTTTTTACATAAAACCTAGCTAGATCAATTTTTCTCCCCCAAAACCTCCTACATGCTGAATTTCAGGAAAATCGTTGGGGCCTTTCCGAGATTCGGAAAATATATATATATATATACAAGATTAACTCATTTAAATATTAAGATACATATATGCACAATCGTTTAAAAGCAAACTCATCATGCGTTAAGATGTCATTACAATCAACAGATTTATAAAATGATGCAGTTTAAAATTAAAAAAAAAAAAAACAAATTACAATATAGGCCGGGACGCCGTATAATTTGGAAGCCAAAGAAATTAATTTATATAAAAATAAAAAATACAAATAGGCATTAAAATTAATTTGATTTATCTATACATTTTATTAATAATTTACGAAAAACACAGGATGTACTAATGTTAATATCTAATGACTCGCTGAATTGACTTGACTATAGAATAAAATTTGTTCAACCAGATACTAATTAAATGAGATATGCCGTGTGGTATCCGGCTGAGTAGAATAGACCACCATTATTTCTTACCGAGGTGTCGTAAAAGGCGCTGCACAATACCGCTAAAGAAGTTTTCACTTCAAAAAAATTTCACAAACAAATTACGCCTTTTAATATAATAATGACATATTTAATAAAATTAGATCAACAGGTCAAGAGAATGAATTGGTGTGATATTTTTGTATTCGATTGCTTTGCACCAGTTCACATTGACCTATGACTTAATTACACATATCTGAGAAATAGAAATTAATGAATTAAATATTGTTTTTATTTATATAACAGTTCTAGATAACATAAAACAAAAGTAGGGTTCTTTTTCTTATCTGTAAATATAATTAATTATAACTTCAATTACGTATCACATAATATATTTAATGCATGAATAATAATTTAATAAATTAATTTCAAACATTTTTATTACTTTATATGTAATCTATTAGAACGTAGGTTTTTAGGCTAATTTTGTCTATAACTACCACCGATTTTTTATTGATGGAAATTTAGAACTTTAAATTACTAGCTTTTACCCGCAAGTCGTTCGCGTGGACTGATGTCATGTGATAAGTTGATAATAGATTGCGCTTTTCAATGTCATCCTATTCCTGTAGAATTAACAGGATTTCTATAGCCTATATGTTATTCCGGTGTATAAGGAAGGTGTATGTGCCAAATTTCATAGAAATTGGTTCAGCGGATTCTCCGTGAAAGAGTAACAAACAACAAGTAGGATAGGATGTTCGAAATAAATCCTGTTTCTACGTTCCGAAATTCAAATTCAAATTCAAAATATGCTTCATATATTCAACGATGAAGGTAATATTTTAAGTAAAAATAATGTACGTAGAGATTTTTGTGTGAATTATAGTTTTTTTTACTAGTTACTAAAAGTGTGATATCCGGCTGAGTAGAATAGACCACCCTCATTTCTTACCGAGGTGTCGTAAAAGGCGACTAAAGTAAGTCGACCCACCGTGTGGTATCCGGTTGAGTAGAATAGACCACCCTCTTTCTTACCGAGGTGTCGTAAAATACGACTAAGGTAAGTTGACGTGAGGCAGGCGACCGGCCGTAAAAACGCAGCCAAATCACGTGACAGCATGTTTATAACATGTGCTGACCCCACGTGGAGTGAGATAAGGGATGATGATGATGATAAAGTTTTTTGTTGGAAAAATATAATTATAGTAATTAAAAGCAGAGATAATAGAACTTTCTTGGATATTAATTGATACTACAGTATAAATTAATTGTAGATATTCATGACCGTAACCTTCGATTTAATTACTTATTGACACTCACTCGTAATCGAAGTATTGATGTTTAATGAAAATAGGAACGCATGAAATGCAACGTTATCTACAGGGAAAACAATGTAATCAAAATATCACTTGGGTCTTGGAACACAAACATGCAGTAAGATGCTTTAAGAGACTTTGTGATTACAGTGACACTGATTATAAGGGGTCATTACCGAGTAGCGCTTTCAAAACAAGACGCAAAACAAAATATATCCGTATTATTTCTATACCTTGCCGTATTTGTAACAAACCCGGATTAAATATTTGGGATACTTTTATAGATATCTCTTAAGTACCTTACTTACTTACTTCCTGTGGCACTACAACCCTTTGTGGGTCTTGGCCTCCTCAACGAGTCTTTTCCATTTCGCTCTGTCCCTGGCCTCCCGTCTCCAAGATGTTAATCTTCCCATGCATCGGAGGTCTTCCTCGACGCAGTCTATCCATCGCTTTCTGGGTCTACCTCTGGGTCTCTTCTGTTGTGGAATCCACTTGGAAAGGGTTTTTACTGCTCTGGCATCGTCCATGCGTTCCAGGTGGCCCGCCCATCTGAGCCTTTGTGACTTGCAAAACCTGACGATCGTTTCTTTATGAATCAGCTGGTCCAGTTCGTGATTCATTCTTCTACGATACATGCCGTTGGCTTCACGCAATGGTCCGAAAATTTTTCGTAAGATGTTCCTTTCAAATAATGCTAGCTTAAGTTCCTCTTTTTGAGTTAGCGTCCAGGTTTCGCAGGCGTAGGTCACTTTTAAGTACCTATTGATTATTATTTTATAAGATTATTATAAGATTATTTATAGGATTACCTATTATAAGATTATTTTAAGTTTGTCATATTTGGGACACTTTTATAGATAGCTTTTATCCGCAACTTCGTTTGCTTGGTAATTGTCGCGCGCCGCGCTATTCCTGTAGAATTCACAGGATTTCTATAGCCAACATATACGAGTAGATACCCCGGTGTATAAGGAATAATTGTGCCAAATTTCCGCGGAACAAACATACATCCATACTCACAAAGTTTAGAATTTATAATATTAGTAGGATGTAATAATATGACTTTTCTGAACTTTGGAAATTTGTACGACATAGTAAGAATTCTTAGCTATATTATTAGCTATATTGGTTTCTGAACTTTGGAAATTTGTACGACATAGTAAGAATTCTTAGCTATATTGGTTTCTGAACTTTGGAAATTTGTACGACATAGTAAGAATTCTTAGCTATATTATTAGCTTCTTTTCTGAACTTCGGAAATTTGTACGACATACTAAGAATTCTTAGCTATATTATTAGCTACTTTTCTGAACTTTGGAAATTTGTACGACATAGTAAGAATTCGTTGCTATATTATTAGCTATATTGGTTTCTGAACTTTGGAAATTTGTACGACATAGTAAGAATTCTTAGCTATATTATTAGCTACTTTTCTGAACTTTGGAAATTTGTACGACATAGTAAGAATTCTTAGCTATATTATTAGCTACTTTTCTTAACTTTGGAAATTTTTACGACATAGTAAGAATTCTTAGCTATATTATTAGCTACTTTTCTTAACTTTGGAAATTTTTACGACATAGTAAGAATTCTTAGCTATATTATTAGCTACTTTTCTTAACTTTGGAAATTTTTACGACATAGTTAGAATTCTTAGCTATATTATTAGCTATATTGGTTTCTTAACTTTGGAAATTTGTACGACATAGTAAGAATTCTTAGTTATATTATTAACTACTTTTCTGAACTTTGGAAATTTGTACGACATAGTAAGAATTCTTAGCTATATTATTAGCTACTTTTCTGAACTTTGGAAATTTGTACGACATGGTAAGAATTCTAAGCTAGGTGCTATATTGTCACATATTATGTGAAAGATATTGTTATTTTTTTAATGGAGCTAAAGATGTAAAAAATATATGTGCCTTGCAGTAAAGTTGGATAAATGTATAGACAGTAGAGTATTGTCTGAATGTGTGTGAATCTAATACCCGATTCAATTAAATTATCTATGTTCAGTCTTTAATATATCTACATTCTAAAAGACCTACCATCTACAAGATCTATCAAAGCTACATATTCTAGACAAAGATTTTTGTGAAAAAGTGCTATAGAAACGACAACTCAACTTTTGTGACAATAGCCTCTAGTGAGAGCCAATATGATCGGTTCAACTCTTATCATAATATCATTCTTATAATTAACACATTTCTTCATTGCTTTCTTCATTTTGTGCAAGCTCAAAGAGTAGCTAATCATTTATTTTATGCTCAATAGTATAGACTTTCTATATCAGCCTCCTTTTAAACGTTATTTTAAACTTTTGAACGCCTACGAACTTATAGAGATTTAGTGATTTCTCGGTTTGGCAATCAATTAACGTACATTCTGAGTACGTACATTTCAATTATTTTAAACTATTTTAGATTTACAAGTTTCGAATACATTTTTATTTATTTAAAAAAAAATAACAAAAATATTAGGAAAAGGATCTATGAAGAGCGGAGTAAGGACCCAAGCTCTAAAAAAACTAAGTAACTAATAATTAATCAAAGCTCTAAAGCTTAAATTAATTATTTGCGGATTTAAACTATGCTATTAACTAGACGAACGCAGACAAAGTCGCGGGTAGAAACTATACACAAAAAAGATTTGTTAACGGTTTAATTTTCACGAAATTTCCTGGATAAAGTAATTGAAATTGGATCCAGCGACTACTTTCAAGGTGAAATTCGTGATTGTCTTGTAACAATGGCCGCTTAAACATTTATAATTAATCGTAACGAATATTCAACATAATTATTTTAAAGTTAATCTTTTATGTAATGTAATGAAAACGGCATTTTATTATGTGTTACCTGGGTGCATATCTTTTAATTCTGCCAAATTTCATCAATATTGCCCCAGCGGATTAGCAGTGAAATTGTAACAGATAGATTTATTTCGCATTTATAGTAGGAACATTAGTGCATATACAAAAACGATAAAGAACACAGTTGACTTTAGAAAACAATATTAATTATTGTAAATATGCATTTATTCGTTTCTCGACAAGAGTATTTTTATTAATAGGTACTCATTAATTTTCTACATGACGCAATATAATTTAATCAGCAAATTTTGAACAAACAAATTATCGCAGATAGCATCTGTGCAATACACAACGCAAATTAAATAATTATTACGTGCCACGTGACAGTGATAATTTTACATGATATTCTATGGTTCTCTGCGAAAAGTATTATTTACTATTTTAGCTTCTGGATGACATCCTTGACGATCATTTTGCGCTTGCCCATCTCGCTCGATGGCACTGTAGATGCCGTTAGGGCCAACATCATCTTCCCGCCCTTATCCCACTCTAAGTGGGGTCGGCACAACATGTTATAAACATGTCGTCACATGATTTGGCTACGTATTTTACGACCGGCCGCCTGTGTAACTTTAACTTAGCTTAATCATATTTTATGACACCTCGGTAAGAATGTGGGTGGTCTTTTCTACTTACCCGGATACCACACGGTGGGTCAACATACCTTAGCCACCTTTTACGACCCCCTCACGCCGTTAGAGCTAAGATAATATAAATTCAAAATTCAAGTCTGTTTCCAGTACTTTTGAATCGTCAAATGTTTTTTTTTTATTCAATAAACCTTGCAATCTGCCTCGACTAAGCATTAAGCTGGTTGTCAAGTGTTTTTGTATTGGCCTGCATGACATACGCCCAATGACCTACCCATTAAGTCAAATCCTACTAATATTATAAATCCGAAAGATTGTGAGTATGGATGTATGTTTGTTACTCTTTCAGTTTGTTAGTCTTTCAGTTTGCACACCGTGGTAACATATAGGCTATAGAAAGCCTGAAAAACTTTACATAAATAGTATGCCATCTATTATCAATCCATCACGCCACAACAGTTTAAGCGAACGAAGTCGCGGGTAAAAGCTAGTATTTTAAATAAGCTACCTCTGATTCAGAACTTTGCTCCTATAGAGAAGGATTTGAAAGCGCTAATCACAGGAACTACTGAAGCGATTTGAAAAATTCTTTCAGTGTAAGATAGTCCATTTATTGAAGAAGGCTATAGGTTATATACCATCACGCTAAGATAACAGGAGAGGAGCAGCAATAAAAAATAGTACGAAAACGGTAAAATTTAAGGCCTTCCTTGCGTGCGCTGAGTAAACGGTGATAGTTGTTCGAAAATCATGTATTACAAAATTGTTCCCTCTAAAAGTTGTAAATAAAATTCGCGACAGCATATGTCTAGCTTTTAAGGTTAATCCACTTTAACGTTTTTTATGGTTATCAGTACTATATTTTTCCACGCGGGCGAAGCCGCTGGCGATTGCTAGTGTATTATTTATGTTATTCGTTCGTTTGA
This sequence comes from Morpho helenor, assembly GCA_029227775.1. Lineage (NCBI taxonomy): Eukaryota > Metazoa > Arthropoda > Insecta > Lepidoptera > Nymphalidae > Morpho > Morpho helenor. The sequence goes on along the minus strand of JARGCU010000032.1, from coordinate 3,990,587 downwards.
TAAAATTTGTTTGTTGATTATTTGCCTTATTAATCTACTATAATAAAACTTCTGTACGTTAATAGTTCCGCTAAATGACCGCGCCTTATAATACTTATACGCATTGTAAGTTTATTTATATCGTACTACAAAACCGGTTTTGATAAAACCCACGCTTATTAAGTGTCCTCAAACACTTTGAGTATGATAGATAAATAGTTACTCAGCCTTATGACTTTAAGTACTTTAGAATAATGAAATATTTGACAAAAGTAAGATTAATTAAAATATAATATTCATATTTCGTTTACAGTAAATTAACATCAGAGGATGCGAAGCTATAAATAAATATGAATTCCTATTTATATTTGTTTATAGCAAAATAATTTTATTATTACTTTTTGTTATATGAATCTCCGCAAAGTAACGTCTAATTCTATAAATTATATATAATTTATAGAATTAGAGCTGTGATGGCCTAGCGGTGCGACCGTGTGAATCTCTAGAGACGATCATGGGTTCAAATCCGGGCAGACACCAATGAGTTTTTCTATTAAAACTTATGTGTCTAATTGATAATTGCAATTTTTCACACGCTTTGCGGTGAAGGAAAACATCGTGAGGAAACCTGCATATCTTTAGAGAATTCCGGAGATATGTGTAACCTACCAATCCGCATTGGAGCAGCGTGGTAGGTCTTAGCTCCAACCCTTCTCTCCAAAAATGGAGAGAGGAGGCCTATGCCCAGCAGTGGGATAGTAACAGGCCGTTACTTACTATAGAATTAGGCGACTACCTTTTACCCGCAACTTCGTTTGCTTGGACTATTGTCGCGTGATATGATAATAGACGGCGCTTTTCAATGTCATCCTATTCCTGTAAAATTAACAGGATTTCCGTAGCCTCGGTGTATAAGGAATAATTATGCCCAATTTCATCTATATTGATTCAGCTGATTCGCCATGAAAGAGTAACAAACATACATCCATACTAACAAAATTTTTGCATTTATAATATTAAGTAAGATTTCTTTACATTATCTATGAATACCACTTACGATAGTTTAAATTCAAAAAGTCCATATATTCTTTTTTGTTACAGCCATGCTTCGAACCAAGAAACGCGATACGACCGAATCTAGTAGAAGCGAAGCCCGGGAAAGAAGAGAAGAGAAACCTAATCGCGAACATGGAGAGTCAAGAAGACATGTACTAATTGAGCCATAATCAGGTGCATCGGGTGCTTGATGAGTCCAAAGTTTACATTGTGATATTCGACTTAAGCATAACGGGCTTTACGCAACCGTTAAGGTATCGTTATGTACGTTAAAACAACATGAGGCCATTCGAGATATTTTTATATCTTTAGCTTGTACTTGTATTGATAGACTGTTGGTAGTTAAGAGCCGGAAATACCACTCTTGGAATATTTTTTTTATCTATACTTATTATAAAACAAATTCCCCAAAAATAAGTCTGTATATGATCGATTTTCTCAAAAATTAATTACTGAACGGATTTATGTACAGTTAATAAAAGAAAGAGCAATTCTTTCGGGAGCTTTAAGTCTATTTTATGTTAATTGTTGAAGTATATAAATAGATGCAGAAGGTCGCGCGGTTGTAAAAAAAATCGCAGAAATACACTAAATTAATGTTCTAAAAAATTGTAGATCTACAAAAATACTACATAAAAGTCCGTAATAGCATGTCTCTGTCACTTATGACTAACTCACAAAAAACTATTTTTATGTTCAAAATTTCGATAAAATGTTTTTGACTCATAATAAAATAAAGGGATGAATGCGGGAATTTTGTTGTGACACACTGATATGGACGTGGATGCGAGAACACCTAGCTATATATAAAAAAATATTTTAATAAACTATTTTATCCAGTAAATGAGAAGCGTGGACTGTAGTAAAATATAAAAGATTTAATAACAACTTCAATAAACATATAAACCACATTTTTAAATATTAGTTATCTTTTTTAATTTAAATTTATATCAATGATTTTTATCCCTTACCTATGTCGGTCAAACAACATGAAGAAATTTTAAAATGCATTTTTACTTATAGATGCGTAATAAGAGATATCATTAGCGTTTTGTTATTATCGTTTTATTTTTTGATATTAACTCGCATTTGTTTTTTTTATCAATACTTTAATCCCAGTGTCATTTATAATCTTTGATATTCATTTATATTTAAAATAATCATTCAACATTAATCATGTTTTTGTTTTGATTTACATTTTTTATAGGATGTTTTGCTTGTTCAAAAAAAACTTTACGAAATTTCTATGGCTGAAAATTTTTCCGGCTCTTAACGATGTATGTATATTTAATAACCGTATAGGTTTTATAAAACAGCTAAAAACCAAGAGAAAATTTAGGTACTTATATTCTTAACATAGAGTATGTGGGTTGTAGATTTACAGTGATGGTTTATCATAAATAATGGTTGTTTTTTAATCACTCTGTGCCTTTTCATGTTTGGTTCGTGTAGATTAGTTTATATATACCAACAAAATTAGGGTGTTCACAACAATGGTAATAACTTATCTAACAAAACCCCCATAACAAATCACACTTGCTTAAACATGTAGGATGCATGTTAAAAGAAAAATCAAGAGATGACATGAAATTACTTGAATTAATAACTAAATATCACAAATTGTCATCAAGAGATGACATGAAATCACTTGAATTAATAACGAAGAATATTTAATTTTTCAATTTCAATTTACGTTTACAAATAATAGAACTTTCTCCTTAATAAGATATTTTATATGACCATTACAATATCATCATCGTAAAATACTTTTCTTTTCTAAATTCTAAATATTCATCGTCATTTTAATATTCCTTGTAATGTCTTCTGAATTATGACTGTATAGAGTAAGAGTAAACTTGGTTTTTCCATTGAAGATTCGATATCCCTAAATATTATGTGGTCCCCCTCCTAAAAAACTTAGAAATATATTTTAACTAAATAATTATTTCGGGTCTAAATATGATAAATTACTTATTTAATTTCTTATAAATCTCAATAAATATTTATGTATTATTGTCGATATATTTGCACCCCAGATACGTTATAGCACGTTCCCGATAATATGTCGATGAAATATCGATAATTAAAAAACAAAAATCATGAAAATTAATGCTCATATAATAATTTAATACTACAGGTTACTTTCCTGTTAAATTATTTATTCCTCGTGAACAATAATGTGTATTAATTAAAGGATCAGGTTAACAATAGGCTAATAATATAAAAATGCGAAATGTTCTCCTTCACTTAGCATTATTTAGATTTTCTAAACATAAACGGATTATTGCAAAATATTTATTTTTTTACAATACTTTTTACAATGGAATTCCGCAGAGTATCGCATACTTCTATAAATTATTGAAATAGTGTTCTTTTTTCAAACGTACATAAAACTATTTGTTTTATGTACGTTTCATGGGACGTAATTAATATATTCACAAACAATCTATAAATAGCATATTGAGTTAAACTATATACCTTTAAATTCGCTATTTTAACAAACCTGTTTTCCTAATGCTTAATTGCTAACTTCAATTTTGTGCCAAATTTCTTCTCCATCTATTATTACCAACTATTTATTATTATTTACAGATGTATAATACATGTTTATTATACATATGTAAATTGTACGTGTAATTTGAACTTTCTAGAAATTATAGAATTATTTACATTAAATAACTGCGAACAATTACTTTCACGTAATAAGATAATTTAATATCGTAATACATCATTGATGAGTGAAATTTATTTTTAGATTCGTTTTTATTCCGGATCAAATTTATTTTAAGTAAAATTTATTTTTAATAACTTATCTTTGCTATACAATACGATACTTATCTACGATAATACTAATATTAAATACTGCCATTTTTGTTCTAGAAGTAAAAGATACAAAAAAAAATTATACCTACGTAAATAAAGCTGTATGAACGTTTAATATGCTAAAGCAAAGTTGCTAAAATTATCATTATGACATTCCCCACTGAATTAAGATAAATGATTTAGAGAAACAAGAATAATTTCGGGTGTTTTGAAAATTGTAAAATAAAACAGTACTCTAAGTAAAGAAAGATCGCTTAGATTTTTATTATAAAGCTGATAAAATGGTTTTGACTGTAATGTTAAAATTTTTATAAACGATAATTTTATTTATCAGTGCATGATAAACCGTTAATTTCCGTCAAAAATTTCCCATAATGAAATATGTTTACTCATCAGGATAAAGTAATTTTAGTAGGTAACTAAACCGAATAATATTGCCTACTAAACAACGTAGACATGCCGATTATCGGACATTACTGAATCACATGTCATAGGCAATAGAAATTATAGATAGCTACTTTTTATAAAAAGTATATTAATTTATAGAAGCATTACTTGTCGGAATTCCATACTACAAAAGTTATGATAGAATTATTTTGCTATAATCCGCGTTTGTTATGAAAATCTATGTAATGCTAAGTTTAGGTAGTAAAATCAATTCTCATACCTTATACATGCAGGATTTGTTACCACTCGTATCACAATCACTAATCATTTACTCACAATCGCAATGGTTACGGGGCGAAACGATCGTTGAGTTTGTAGTAGTGAATGTGTTGGTGGTATCTTATGATACGTGTTGTAACTAATCTTGGATGTATAAGGTATGAGAACGGGTTTGCTTACACTTAACATTACATAGATTTTTTATTACAAAACGCGGATTATAGCAAAACAATTCTATCATATATTTTGCAAAAGTATATTGTGATTTTACAAAAAATAGCAACCCTATAATTCGAGATGACAATAAAAAAGTAACGAAAGTTTAAAATACCTATCTGTTTCTTATCTACTTATATAATGTAATAACGAAGTGCTCGACTTAAAAAAAAAATAAGAAGTAAAATGCGATAAACCAATAAAAAAGTTATTATCAATTAATTAAAAAAAAGAACCCAGTACAATTTCTTATAGTTCCTAAAATATATTTATTGCAATGACCTAGTAATTATTCTTTATCAATTTATTGTTTTGTTGCTGTTCTGATGGAAATATTAGATTCGCTTATGGATTTAAATTTCGGAATCCATGATTTCATACATTACTTTATTCGCTCGTTAATAACTTCAATAAATTATATTGCAGATGAAAAGGGTCTCGAGAATCAGTGGCGTAGCTAGGTAATAAAAGGCCCTGGGGCCAAGCTCAGAGGGGCCCCCTGGGAGTATGGGGGCCCCGTATAGCCGTTCGATAGCTACACCACTGTCGACAATTCTAAATAACTTATGAACCTTTATTATTACAACTTGAATGGTTAGTCGATTTCCTAATGCAGTCGTAATCAGAACATACTTATTTAAGGAAATTATGGCCTTTTAATAATAAATACCTTCCGTGATTGTTACGAATGCATAACGAAATCAGCCTCCTGGACTCATCCTAGTTACCTTTATCAATAATCATGTTTTAATGATTAATTTTGATTACGTGATCATTTTCCTTTCTTTTTCCTATTCTTATTAAAATTGTACTTGAATGATGAAAAGGGTCACTAGCGTATTTATTAATACTTAACATTGTTATCAGAATTGTAAATTAACAATTCTGCGTATTAGAATACAATTGCGAACAAATTAGCATAAAGCAAACTGTTACCGGGTCTCTTTCCGCGATTGGAAGCCGACTATTTCACGAAAAGGATAACCCTAGTTTGTCGCTGTTTTCCTAGTATCTAATAATGGACAAGAAACAAATTGCTAAAATTAAATAACGCGATTAAAAAACTTTTCCTGTATCATTTCTAAGAGTTCCTAGAATTTTGATGGTGGCATTCAAAGTGAATAATGCCATAATGTTTTATTTATTGACAAATAGGCATAGAGTTATTATACTAGAGTAGGTAGTAGTAAAATGTGTCCATAGAAAACAAGAGAACGCAAAAGAAGCTACCAATACATCTCTTTATATAATTAGACAAAGATGAGGTCTTTTATCTTCCCACCCTTATTATTTGCTAGACGCATTCACAAGCATGCCTATGCTCCTCTACTTATAATAACTTTATGCAAATGGGACATTAGAATTTTGTATATGTAATACGAGTAGGTCAGTGACGTAGAAAGGTAACCAAACCCCCTGGGACAAATATTAACTAGGGTCCCATTTAAATTACAATTATACCATATATAATCATTTGTCCCGTATTCGTCGTGTTCCAAATTCGACGTACTAAAGGCTGGGGAGGGGGGAAGCTGAGGGCCCCTGAATTTAGGGGCCCCGTCTAGCACTCCTGTAGCTACGCTACTGGATTGAGTTAACGTCTAAATACTTGAAAAATTCTTGAACTTTAAATTTGATGTTTCAGCTATGTAAATCAATGTTTTATTTATGAAATTATTAATAATTGAACGTTAAGAACGTTATTTCTGAATGTAGTGGGTGATTTATTTCATGAGGTTAGTGTAAGAGTTTACGTTCCTATATTTAAACAAATTAAGTACCTCAAAGCTCGCTTGACTTAAAGGTGTTCAAATAAGACCCACCTCGTAATATAATTTATGTGAAAACTTAATATTGACATGTATAGTTGAAAAACATTAACATTATACAATAGTTTTAACTAGTACCATTAATTTATACTTAATTTATTTTTGTAGAATCTCACGCGACTTAATGAACTGTACTTATTTTCAAATTTCAACAAGTTTATTTTTATATTATATTATGGCTACAATCGCCTTAAAATATATATTTTCAAGACTATTTCGTAACCGTCGTAAAAAATGCAAATATTTTATTTAAAAACTACTTCTTAAGTTTTAGTTATCAATATTTATATAACATACGAGTTGTTATACTAGACTAAGAGAGCCGCCCGCTTGAAATGTGTCCATCCAACGTCTTTTTAATGAAAAAGATTGTCCGTCTCTCTTTTTTATGTGGAATTAGAAAAAGACAGTTATATGAATTTAATCTTTCTTGTTTATTATTTTTTGTGAAATTCAGGACCTACCTATGGATTCCCTATAGTATAATAACCCTATGTATAAACATTATACAAACGCAAAGATTTTTTTTTTAATTTTTTCTTTACAAAAAAAATACTAATTGTGAGAGATATTTCATAATGTAAGTTTTGTTTGAACACTTATTGGTGGTACTTAGTGTAGTTAGTAAATATAGCATTTTAAATTAGACTTAGTTTAGTTCGTGGATTGATAATATCCACATCAGAAATGTGATATTATTGAGTCTTTGTATAAGCCTCCATTAGTAAAACTTTTTAATAAAGTGCTTTGCAAAATTATCTGCGTTTCATTAAAATAAAATACCTTTTAATATTATATTAATGTTTATTGCACATACAATTATTATCACAATCAGTGAACATATACATAATATACTTAAGTGATTTTAATACTTTTATAATAACCAATATAGTTTGGTCCGTCCATATTATATGCTATACATGGTCGCAGTAATGATTGACATATCTGAAGCGGCCCGCTTGTTCGACAAACAGGGGTCCTGCCCTTATCCCACTTAGAGTGGGATAAGGGCAGGAGGATATATATATATATATATATATATAATGTCTCGCTTGCACGAGTTTAGCTGTACCGTATATAATTTTTAGGCCAAGGTTAGAATAGCATGTAAGGTCATTGATCTCTATAAAGCTTTTTTGTTTGCCATTTCAAAATCGTAATATAATTCCTGTGTGATACAACGTGTGAGACAACGTGTCGTCCTTAGAACGACCGCGAGGCAACTGTCCGTCAACGCAACATTTGAATGCGATGGTAGACGAACAAAATTGATGTAGTAATGTTTTGTATTACTACCCACCAATATATTAAGCAACGATCGAACAAACGTAAACCTATTTACGGCTGCCCTCATAAGTTTTGGATTTGTTAATTTATTCACGCCTGGTACGGATATAACTTATATAGTGTTACTAAACTACTTATATTAATAAAGGAAGTATTCTAAATCAGATTTATTCTTTTCATAAAAAACTGCAAATATAAAATCAAAGCAAACTCTCTTTCGCTATCCGCGGGCTAGCTGCTAATGACAGCGGCTGTCACATCTCCCACGTCAAAATGGCGCGAACGGCTGTGGCAAGATGTGACGTCATGGCTTGCTTGCAGTAACGACAAGGCGGCGTTGTTACAATAGCTTAAATTACAAATTAGTGCATACATATCTTTCTGCAAACTAGTTTATGCTAATCGAGTTTATATATACGTATTAACACAAGTATTGCCTTGATTATGATAAAATAGACGAATGTTTAACACGTAATATAAGTTATCAGAATTATTTATACAAGAAAACTTGCTAAAACAAATATACTATATTTTTAAAATAAATTAGTACTGGGACATAGCACTGAGTTTCAGGTTTTATAATATGAAAATTAATATTATTCTAATTCGAATTTTCAATAATTTTTTTTTTAATTTTTGGTCCACTACATGTCTTCATAATAACGAACTTTAAATAAAATACTCTCACAAACAACGTTACATCTTTTAAATTTTCTAACGATAAAATAACAATTTTTAATATAATCATATAAATAAAATACTACTACGGTACCGAAAGAACGAAAATTTTTTTTAGGTTTTATTGGAATATTTTATGATAATAATTTAATGGTTTCAATATGCAAAAAAAAGTTTTATAAATTATATATGAAACATGTTACATACAACTATATGTATTTAAGTAATTAATTGTTTTACGTAAACGATTGTTTTTGTTTTACTATTAATTCCATAAATTTTCATTTGTATCGGCAGGAAAATGATGCTACATACAAATTAGCTTGCAAATTTAATATTATGTTGAAAGCAAATTAGGTTCCAATGTTAAAATTTCATGTCAAAATTCACAATCGTTTAGGTAAGACAATTAATTACTTAAAAACGTATAGTAAATTATTAAATGTTTTTAAATCATGAGGTTACCAAAAACGGTGGAACGTGTTCTATTGGTTAAAAAAAATAGTCTATCCAACAAATCTTTATAAACTCCAGTCATTTCATGTTTAATTCTTTTATTAGATAATCTCAATCGTCACTCACTAGGAACTTTAAAAAATATAAAATTAGAAATTAATAAATAAATTACAGGCAAATAATGTTCGAGACTTTAAATACTAAGCAACAATATGAATAAACCAAAATATAAAATTTGAAAGAAATCAAGAAATTACAGTCAAATATTGTTCGAGACTTTTAATACTAAGCAACAATACGAATAAACCAAAATATAAAATTTGAAAGAAATGAAGAAATTACAGCCAAATATTGTTCGAGACTTTAAATACTAAGCAACAATCAAATAAACCAGGAAATATATGTATAAAATAAAAATTAATTTAGATCATATCACTATTTATTCTTTTATATAAACCCGAGAACGCAAACAGTAATATAAAAAAAATCATATCAGTTAAAATAAAGTTACCGTCTTGGGGCAATGTAGCTTTTAATTCATACTATATTATCTATACTAATATTATAAAGAGGAAAAATTTGTATAAATAATCTTTTTTCTTATCCCACTCTAGGTGGGGTTGGCACAACATGTTATAAACATGTTGTCACATGATTTGGCTACGTATTTCACGACCTGCCGTCAGCCTGACGTCAAATTATCTTAGCCGTATTTTACGACACCTCGATAAGAAAGAGGGTGGTCTATTCTACTTAACCGGATACCACACGGTGAGTCAACTTACCTTAGTCGCCTTTTAAGACACCTAGGTATGAAATGAGGATGGTACTATTCTACTCTGCCGGATACCACACCGCGCGTCGACTTATCTTAGTCGCCTGTTACGTCACCTCGGTAAGAAAAGAGGGTGGTACTATTCTACTCAGCCGGATACCACACGGCGTAAAGAGGAAAAATTTGTATGTATATTTGTAATGTTTTCACACAAAAACTACTGAACCGATTACAAAAATTCTTTCCCCATTGGAAAGCTGCATCTTTACTGAGCAACATAGGCTACATAATATTTTCAAAAAAAAAAATAGGAATCTGTTATAAGCTGTAAAAAAATTAAAAATTACATGGGTGAAACCGGATATTACTAGTATTATATACTATGACAACTGGATTAAACACATTCACATAATATACGTACATCTTATGTGAAATAAGGCGTACATTTTTGCAAGTGTTATATAAATCTCTTAATATCACATTACTTAGACATAATACCGACATATACAAAAAAAAACAATCTCATTACTATATGAAAATAAATACTTAAAATAAATATAATTAATGGAATATTTAATATCGAGAGCTTATATAAAGTAGGAAAACACAAGACTATTACTATTTGTGCATTTCTCATATTTAATTCATGTTCTCATTTCGTTTCATCTGAAACAAAATGAAGTATTTATAGAAGTCGTTCATCATCTTCCTGCCCTTATCCTACTCTAAGTGGGGACGGAACAACATGTTATATAAAATTTCACCATCACTAGATTACACATTCATTAATTTGCTAAGATAATCTGCACCAAATTAGGTCTTTAAGAGAATAAAGTATAAGACAAAATCGCAATTTACAATTATGACGTATTTCTAAGACGTAATTCGATTTATTATTTTTATTGGTATGAGAAACGTAAGTTAATTAGTTATTAAAATATTATTATAATTATTAGCTGTGATAGCCCAGCTGTGAAACCGTGTGCCTCTTCCGAGCCATCACGGGTTCAAACCCGGGCAGGCACCAATACCAATGAGTTTTTCTGTTAAAACTTGTGTCTAATTCATAATTGCAATTTATCACACGCTCTTCAGTGAAGGAAAACATCGCACAACAAACCTGCATGTTTCTAGAGAATTCAAGGGATATGTGTAACGTACCAATCTACATTGGGGCAGCGTGGTAGGTCTTAAGCTCCAACCCTTCTCTCCAAAAACGGAGAGAGGAGGCCTATGCCCAGAAGTGGGATAGTAACAGGTAGTTACTTTACTTACTACTTATAATTAATAAATTATAAGTAGTAAGTATTAATAATTAAATTGAAATTGTAATACAACAATTCAAAACTTCAGAATATTATTTTACTTTTTTTAGCAAAATAATATTCTCATTTGTTTAGTATTATGGACCTCCGCAAAGTAACGCCTAATTCTATAAATAGAACGTTTACCTATAAAAAAAAATTATCATTTTTTTAAGTTCTTTTACCCATTAAAAAAATAGTGATTAAATAAACTAAAAACATATTTGACCAGTTTATTTTGATTTCAATTTTAACCGTGTGGTATCCGGCTAAGTAGAATAGTACCACCCTCATTCCTTACCAAGGTGTCGTAAAAGGCGACTAAAGTAAGTCGACCCGCCATGTGGTATACGGCTGAGTAGAATAGTACCAACCTCATTTCTTACCGAGGTGTCGTAAAAGGCGACTAAGTTAAGTTGACCCACCGTGTGGTATCCGGTTTAGTAGAATAGACCACCTTCCTTCTTACCGAGATGTCGTAATATACGACTAAGGTGAGTTGACCCACCGTGTGGTATCCGGTTTAGTAGAATAGACCACCCTCTATCTTACCGAGGTGTCGTAAAATACGATTGGGGTAAGTTGACGTCCGGTCCGGCGGCCGGTCGTAAAAACGCAGCCAAATCATGTGACAGCATGTTTTTAACATGTTGTGCCGACCCCACTTAGAGTGGGATAAAGGCAGACGTCAGGCAGGCGGCCAGTCGTAAAAATGCAGCCAAATCATGTTTATAACATGTGCCGAGTGGGATAAGGGCAGGAGGATATATATATATATATATATATATATATATATATATATATATATATATATATATATATATATATATATACATATACATACATATACATACATATATATATATATATATATATATATATATATATATATATATATTGCTTTCAATTTACGTACCGTTGTTGTCGCTCAGTATAGCGGCGAGCTCGTTAATACGATCCCTATTCGTTCTCATATACGCGTGAGCCTCCCATAGCATTGTGACGAGTCGCTCGTCGGACCGCTCGTCCATGGCGACGTCGCGCGACATCTGCGGCGCGAACCTGTAGTAGGGGACGCCTAAGGCGCTGCACCAAGCACGCGCACGTTCGACCACTCGACCATCTGATTGCGTCGCCTATAATATAATTTATAGTGATATTAATACCTTAATAATGGTCTTAACACCTTATTAATGGTCTTAATACCTTAATATGGTATATTTCTATCTCTTATGGATAACCCACTATAGCATTTTTTGTCATTTACTTTTTAAGAAAAATAATGCCTTATTTTGAAGCAATTTTTATACAATACAGCATTAATCCTGATCCAATTAAGTACCTTAAATAAATAGTTGATTTAATATAGATCAATATGGCCGTTTATAGTATGTAATTTAAGTGAACATTTTCGGAGATATTACAGATTTAAAATGCCGTGAGGACGCCGCGCTTCGCCCTATAACACTTCGACTTTAGCAGCTATGTCGCTCTTTCAAGAGTTTGTTTAAAGACATTTTGTAATTAATTGTTAAAATAAAATACATAGGGAAAATGTTAAAGTAAATAAGTAAAAATGTATTATATGAATTTAGATATTCCAAAGATAGCAGGAAATCTTCTTGGTATAGGGAAAGGAAATTGTTTTTCTCCAAATTTAACGCTAGCGGGCCACGGGCAGTAATGAATAAATCAAAACTACTGGATCGATTTTAATCATTTTTTTTACACTGACTGACATGGGATATATATTTTATACCCGTGCGAAGCATGGGCAGGCCGCTAGTTAACAATAAAAAAAATAAAACCTAACAGACGTCTCATAGGCAACAGGGAACCTAGATATTTTATAGACATATGTAAGTTCTCATCACTAAGTTTTATCTCACCATAAAGCGCATGAACCCGAAAACCCTCAGCACAATTTGCGATTCACGGGTCCAATCTCCGGTAAAAATCACAATTCACGGGTCCAACTCCAAGTTAGAATAACGATTCGTGGGCTCACTTCTATGTTTACATTAAAATTTTATGCCAAATGATACTTTAAATTGTGAATAAGCTATACTTTGAGAAGAAATATTTATAAAGTCCTTAGAATAATAAATAAATAAATAGGTATATGGGACACTTACACACACGGTCGTCCGTCCCCAAAGTAAGTAATTTAATACTTGTGTTATGGTAGACAGACAACTGGTGAATATATACTTATATATTTTTAAATACATACTTAAATACAAATATACACCCAGGCTCAAAGACCAACAAATTTTTGTTAGAAAATGCTGGCCCTCGGCGGGAATCGAACCTGCGACCCGCGGAGCTGAAGGCAGGGTCACTACCCACTGCGCCAACGGGCCAGTCATAATAGACAATAATAGTCAATAATAGACAACTCTTTTTACAGACAGAAATAATATAACTCTAAATATGATCGTATTTAAAGTAATACACTGAAGATAAGAAAATATTTTAATTTTTATCTGGTGATATTTACCTTATTTTACCTATAGCTGTGGTAGCCCAGCGGTAACACCGTGCGCCTCTTTCGAGGAGGTCTAGGGCTCAAACCCCGGGCAGGCACCAATGAGTTTTCTAGTAAAACTTATGTGTCTAATTGATAATTGCAATTTATCACACGCTTTTCGGTGAAGGAAAACATCGTGAGGAAACCTGCATATCTCTAGAGAATTCTGGAGATATGTGTAACCTACCAATCCGCATTGGAGCAGCGTGGTAGGTCGTAGCTCCAATCCTTCTCTCCAAAAAAAAAAAAAACGGAGAGAAGAGGCCTATGCCCAGCAGTGGGATAATAACAGGCCGTTACTTTACTTTTTTTTTTATATTTACCTGGTCGACTAGTAGCCCTCCGATTGCCGATAATCCCCAAGCGAGTCGCGCCGTGTCCCACAAGCTTTCTGGTTTAAATACGTCTATGTCATTCAATTTAGTCACCGGGATCAAACCTGGAAATCAAAACAACAATAAACATGTAATCATCATCCTCCTTCCTTATCCCACTCTATGTGGGGTCGGCACAACATGTTATAAACATGTCACATGATTTGGCTACATATTTACGACCTGTCGCCTGCCTGACGTAAATTTACCTTAGTCGTACTTTACGACACCTCGGTAAGAAATGAGGGTTGCCTATTCTACTTAGTCGAATATCACACAGCGGGTCGACTTACTTTAGTCGCCTTTTACGACATCTCGGTAAAAAAAGAAGTAGGCCTATTCTACTCAGCCGAATACCACACAGCGGGTCGACTTACTTTAGTCACCTTTTACGACACCTCAGTAAGAAATGAGATTGGGCTATTCTATTCCACAGAATATCACACGGCATAAGCAATAACCATGCAAATAGTCTTTGAATCAAATTAACTTTGCTATTTATTTTAGTAATCTATATCCTTATGATGCTTCGGTTAGGGTGAACCGATTTTCTCAACTCATTTGACTTCGAATTCTAAATATTCTTTATTCAAGTTAAGTTGTAAACAAGTGTTTTTGAATTGTCAACTCGGAATTGTTAATTGTCAACCTTTTGTCAGTAGGGTTCGGAAAATGCATCTATCGAGAAGAGCCAGGAAGAAACTATGCCGTTGCTCTTTTGGAAATACTATATAATTCTTATAATTATTTACATTTTATCATTGCTATTTTGTGTAAGGTCAAAGAGTATCTCCAAGCATTCTAATCATTTACTAGCTGACCGAGCAAACGTTGTTTTTGTCATATAAATTATTTAGATATTTCTGCAATATTTTTTATTGCTGCTCCTCTCCTGTTCATCTTAGCGTGATGTTATATAGCCTATAGGCTTCCTCAATAAATGGACTATCTTTCCCTCTCCGGTCGTTGCTTCATTACTGAAGATTGTGGACCTGGCTAGACTCTATTCTCGAGTGGATTAATTTTTTCCATAGGCTTCTATTAGTGGTCACCATTGCTACCACATAAAAGTGTTTCAACGTGCTAGACTGGCGCAATTTGTCAGACCACCTAGTTGGTGAGCGGCCTCTTGGTCTTTTTCCTGCGGTGTTGCCTATCACTATGATCTTACACTCAAACAATTTTTGAAATCCTAATATTGACGCTTTCAAACAATGAAAAGAACAAACAAACTCTTCAGCTTTATATATTAGTATAGTTAATAGAATTAGGCGTCACTTTGCGGAGGTCCATAATACAAATGTAATGAGATTATAGCAAAATAATATTCTCATTACTTTTATATTAGTATAGATATAAGCCTCATTATTATAGAAGGGTTTCTATGTCCTCCTTTTAATAGTTATTTTAATTTCTGTAATGGTAAAGTTAAAATTGTTTGTGGAAAACAACCCTAAAAAGGAAAAAAATACGAGAAAAACAGGTACATACCTGTTCCACAAGAGACTACAACCTTTAGGCGTGTTTTTTTAGCTTTCTCATGTTGGCCAGTCGCTTCTAAAGCTAAGCGCAGCTCAGCTAATTCTGTGAGCGCGTCTAAGGTCGGATTGTTGCCCATGAGACCACCATCGAGGTACCTGTAATAATGATGATAAATTCAAATTCAAAATATTCTTTATTCAAGTGTACTGTTTACAGTACTTTTGAATTGTCAAATGTTTTTAAAGAAGCTATCACTGATTCGGAAGTTTGCTCCTACCGAGAAGAACCAGCAAGAAACTCGGCGGATAATCTTTTTAAAAAAAATTTAAAAATTTGATTGTTACAAGATAATCGTTGCAGCTTGATGTGATTTATTTTATTTTATTTTATTTATTTATTTATTTGATATTGGATATTGTGACTAAGTGGACTTATCTATGAGCATAAGGTGAATATGCTGTTAGGTGAAGCTGTAATAGCCCAGCGGTAAGATCGTCCGAGTCACGAGAGGGTCGCGAGTTCAAACCCCGGCAGACACCAATGAGTTTTCCTATTAAAAACCTATGTGTCTAATTGATAATCGCAATTTATCACATGCTTTTCGGTTTTTTTTATTTATACGGTGATTAAGAGTACATAGTACATTTCTAGATTAAGAGTACAAGTGTGTTGGGATTCTAAGATAATGGGGAGTGCCTACCCCACAAAAGAAAACGCAACGATTTTGGAACTTCCACTAAATAGTAAGGCGACTTAAAAAGCAGCATGTCTTCGTAATTGCAACTGTGCATTGGTTGAAGAAATAAAGCAATAAAGTTGTCTAATTGATAATCAATTAAAGAAATAAAGCAATAAAGATTACGTAGTTAACTTAGCTAGAATATCTTAACTTAGCTGAAAAATATCCTAACGAAATTAGAGTATTGTAACTAATCCAAAATAACTCAATAACTACTGGTCAGGTAACTTACTAGTTTTAAACAAGAATATGTTAGAAATACTTTGTTTACTTAGCTAAAATGTCTTACCCTAGTTAAACGCAAACAGGGCAAGAGTTAAAATATCTAAACTACTCACTAACTTAGCTAAAATATCTAAACTTTTCCATAATATTTTAACGAAACTAGAATATTTTAAGGTAGCTAGAATATCTTAACATAGGAGGAACATATTACCTTCCTGAAGCTCGGAAATAAGAAGGAGCTGCTCCAGAAGCCCTGGCAGCTTGCCAGACAAGTTGTTCCGCAGGCGGTGGAGGCGAAGGCAAAGAAACCACCGAAGCTTGATCTCCAGCCTCAGCATGAGGACCTAGTCATAAACACAGGGAATAAATAGGAAAAAGCAATCAGAAATTTTTGAAAAGTCTTTACAACAAGATTTTTATGCCGTAAACTCGCGTAAAATATCACGATACACCCCATTAATTCGAGGATTCCTAAACTGGTAGAGCCTTTGCGTTAATGGTATATCGATCCTTTTTTTTATGTCAGGAAAACCCATTATTGGTAACATCACCGCCCGACTGGAACGAGCGGTGGGTATATTGGATTTGCATCGACTAAAAACCTGACAGTGCTCCACCACGCTGCTGGTGGCGGGGACAGGGTACCGTTGTACATATTGCCCCCCATCCCCGCCAGCAGCAACTCTGAATCCCAGAGTGCCCCACCTATGGGTCGGGGCCTCTCTAAAAGTGACCCCTCCCTACGCTATTCGATGCATCGGGAGCACCAAATGCATCTACCGCCTCGGGGACCTTTTCAGATGGGCGTCCGATTAACCCCGTTATGGTATATCGAACCTACGCTTATGCGTCCCACCCGGTAAAGCTGTAAAAGCTTTGTAAATCATATTTACAAAATAAAAGAATAAAATAACAACTAAATACAAACACTTAACCAAATATCAACTTACTAGAGGTAACTTAATCCACCGTGTCGTGTCTGGTTAAGTAAAATAGACCACCCTCTTTCTTATTGAGGTGTCGTAAATAACGACTAAGTTGACACGCCGTGTGGTGTCCGGATGAGTAGAAAAGAAAAGACCACCCTCATTTCTTACCAAGGTGTCGCCAAGGTTACCGCTGTATAATGTCCGGCTGAGTAGAAAATACCACGCCCAGGTAGCCGGCCGGTCGTAGAATATGTAGCCAAATCATGTGACAACATGTTTAAAACATGTGCCGATTCCACTTAGAGCGGGATAATGGCAGGAGGATGATGATTAACTTACTAGAGGTCCCATTAAATTCGTTAAGAATCTCGTGCGCTGATTGGTAGTTCCGGAATATATGTAAGTCGACGGGTTTCCGGTCGGCTAACACAGCCAGTATCATTAGTTTGGGATGATCGATGTCGGCCATCACAGTTTCAGTACCTTCGAAAAATATACAAAGTAATAATAATAAAGTTAATATATTATTACGAGTAATATAATTGAATACAATTAAAATTGAATATAATTACATTACGATAAAATCTTTCCATGTATAATGGTCAACATTTAGTTCAGAAGAGTACAAAAAAACAAGCAACATATAAGTGCAACTAATAGATGCATTGTGAATATGGATGTATGTTTGTAACTCTTTCACGGCGAATCCGCTGAATGAACTAATAACGATGAAATTTGGCGCAATTATTTCTTATACACCGGAATAACATATAGGCTATAGAAATCCTGTTAATTCTACAGGAATATGATGACATTGAAAAGCGCCATCTATAGCATATCTAAGCCATAGGTCGATAGACCTATCACACGACAACATTCCACGCGAACGAAGTCGCGGGTAAAAGCTAGTAATTTATAATCAAGGTCTACTTACCTAAACATTCTTTAAGGATAGTCTCCAAAGATTCCGAAGGATACGGCCTCATGCCAACAAACGCAAACTCCTTCATCCTGAAGTATAACCTCTGACATTCCCTCAAACTTTTCCCGCAAGCTAACGCCAATGCGAGTATACCTCCCGTACTGGTCCCAGCTACCCAATCAAAGCAGTGTATGATGGGTTTACCGACTGCCGCTTCGAGATTCAACAGTAGTTGAACTAGGACGAGCCCACGTATACCTCCACCGTCTAAACATAGCAACCTACAACCATGATACGTTTAAGGCAGTGTTTCACGTGGGACCAACGGCCCACAGGCGGGCAATTTGATGGTTAAGGGGGGGCAACTCGACACGAGTTTAAACATTTAAACCATGAGGGCCATTTAAGTGCAATGCTAGATTTAACAAAAAAAAAACAATTTTTCTTCCTATGGACGGCCCATGGACGGCCTTCCGTACAAATGCGTCTATTTTGCACGAATTAAATGTAAGGACCCGACTCTCATCCATCTGCCTGCGAAGAGTGCTTGAGTTCTTTGGCCACATCGCCCGAAAAGATGGTGACAACCTCGAGCAACTCATGGTTACCGGCAAGATTGACGGAAAAAGACCTCGAGGACGTAGCCCAATTCGATGGACAGACCAGATTCGAACTGCTTTGGACATAGATCTGCACGTTGCTCTCCATTCGGCAAAGGCGAGAAACAAGTGGCGAGCAACTGTCCAAAAGATCATCACTCGGCATTAGGGATCACGACCCTCAGCTATGAGGATAACGATGCGAGGAGGAGGATGTATGTTACTTAGGGGGCAAAATAATTTTTGATATGGGGCATGGATCAAAAAAGGTCGGGAAAAACTGGTTAAAAAACTGGGCTTTAAATTTTTGAAACAAAAGCCACTGTTATCCGCTGTGTACCCGAAAATGCTGCCCTAGGTAGACGGATTTTCCAAAAGGTTGGAGCCGTAGGATCCGAACAAATTTAAGTTGTATATCAGGAAAATGTTTTGGAGAGACCTATGACTAAAAGTGGACGTTCATTAGTTGAAGAGAACAACGAATTCCGCAATTCTGATTTCCGTTTTTCCGATTTTAACTATGAAATAAATTATAAATTATATTGACTTATACACCTCTCACAAAAGATCCCACTTGATTGACCTCAAAATTGTCACATGATGATCGTGTTGCATGTAGAGAAATATGGGTTTAAAAACTGAAGAACTAAATATCACATTTTATTTTAGCCATGCCATTACAGCAGTTTTAGCCCTTGACATTATAGTTGTTTAATATAACTATTACTGATACAGAAAGCCTAAACTGTTTAGCATTATACAAATGATAAAAATGCTTAAATTTAACTACTCTTTGACCTTGCACAAGATGGCACTGCTGAACTAGTTACGATAATCTTATTTTGAAATAACATCCGCCTAATTTCTTGCTGGCTCTTTTCGATAGAAGTAATTTCCCAAACCAGCAGTATAGTTGACGATTAAAAGCACTCGTTTACAAATTATGTTGAATTTAAATTTGAAATTGATGTACCACTGAACTAATAGAGTGTTAAATCGCTCTGTTCATCTTAAAATTAATATAGATACTTTCTTTATTAGCAAGTTACATGACAAGAATACTTTGAAGATTTACAACTGTAGCTCACCTGCCTTGTTTCTCGCTCTGTTCGAGCGTGGACGCTTTAGCCATAGTGGCTGCCATCAACATATCGTTTATCTGCTCCCTTGTAGCTGCTCTTGCGACAGCTTGAGGTGGTACACCGTTATATTCCCCTCTAGGTGAACAACCTGATCCACAACCTCTATCTGATGTACATCTAAAAATTAATTTAGTAGAAATAAGTAAATTGGTAATAATTATACGCAAACTGCTCAATCGGCACAATATTATTAGTATTGTTATTGGATCCGATGCACAAGCTCTATCTGTAAAGCCTAAGTAGGAAACTGCATAATAATGGTATTGAATCAAACCTAATTAATATTTTAATTAATATTTGATGCAACGTATATATTGATACGTCATATTAGCATATTTTCGTCATGTGACATCCAAAGTATTACTGAACTTTATAGACTTTATTTAGGAATTCACAAATAATTTTATCTTTATTAAAAAAAATAATTACAACAAAGCAATCAAAGAGTTTTATGAATTAAAAATATTGAAAAACTTAAGTATCTAATTGCTAACCCTATCTTAACGCAATTTACACCAATACGTTTAAAACATTTAATAAATTAATCGTCTTAAAATTGAATTGGCATTATGGCAACAATAAAAGTTCAAAGAACATGTTTTTTTTTATTAAACAAAAACAATCACAGAGAATAATAGTTGTGAAGTGAAAGGAGGAATAATAATTGTTTACGTCACTAGTGGGAGGTCTAGAAAGAGATGGATCGATTGTGTTAACAATTATATAAAAGGAGTAAGTAGCGCAAGAGTTGACGAATGATATGAGATAATGGAAGAGAAAATATGTTCCTAAGTTAGACTGGATAGGGGCAGAAGAATGATGAGTTATTTAATGAAAGGAATGAAATTAACTTACCTCTGTGCTCCGACCGAATGCAAAATATATAAAATTTTATCATAATTGCCAGTAGACATATCTGTTGGCACAACATGTCTAGGGGTAAAGCCAGCTTTATTCTTCGCTTCCAAATCAGCACCAAAAACCACTAACGCTTGAACTATCGCTATATTTGTCTGCTTAACGGCCAAATGTAATGGGGTATTGCCCTCATTATCGCCTATAGAATGTTCCGCCCCTCTAGATAGTAGCGCTATAGCGCATTCCAATCTACCCCTTAACACCATTATATGTAGTGCGGATCGCTCGTCAAAATTTAAAGCGTTTATATCGCAGTTTTTATCCGCCAAAGCCTCTATTACTTCGCGGGAAATAGCCCAATGTAACGGCGTACCTCCGCGTTTCATATCTTGTTGGAAAAGTTTAGGTCGATTATCTTGGAGAACATCGCCAACAATACCTGGAATAAACATTTAAATAATGATTATGATCAGACATTTTATAATACAGCTAACTTCTGAAGTTTTTTTCTATGAAAGGACAACCTTGAGGATAATTTAGAGAAAGAAGTACCTGGACGACTGAGCCTTGCACGGTGATAAAAAAAAGGAAAAAAGCGCCGAGTGACACGTGGGAATCAATCCCAGGTTTAAAACTTTTTTGGTCCGCGCGTTACCATTAAGCTATCACTCAATATCTATTGCTTTCTGTTCCTATTTAAGAAGTTTCTTCGTGCCCAGATCAGGTATAAAACGAGATTTTTTTTAATATAATCTAGCTAGATCGATTTTTCTCCCCCAATACAACCTCCATGCAGAATTTCAGGAAAATCATTGGAGCCGTTTCTGAGATTCAGAAAAAAAATGAATTCGTGAAATTCACAATTTTTCTAGTATGGATTTCCACATAGTATTTACTTAAACGAGGTTAGTTGATTCATCAAAATAAAGTGACTTTTAATAAAACCGATATCAATTTTTCATGGTAAACGTGGTTTTTGTGGACACATATTTATCAACTATTTTTTTTGTTTTGCTCTAAATATTTTTTTACATAAACAACATTAATAAGAATACGAAAAAAAAGTGTAAACATCGTACGCTTCGGTAATGATAACGAATATAACAATTCTGCTTAATTTATCAAAAACAAAACTAACGGCACTTGTGTATTATAACTCTTACTAGGCTTTGCATGTATTTAAAATCAAAAACATTAATATTATTAAATATTATTAAGTAGACATAAATTGAATTACATACTTGCTAATTCAGGGAAAAGATCAGCTAAGAAACACGCGGGCTCCATCTTCAGGTAACACAATTTGTTCTTAATCCGTTCACTATCGCAATAAAACTAAACTGAACATCAGTTGTAATACTTTTTTTAATGATTGTATCACACTACAATATATTGTTTATGCTAACACAATCGTCAATGCGTTTAATCGTAAAATTATGCATCATGTTCTATTGAAATTCTTAAACGAGTGCTCACAGCAAGTATAATATAGAAATCGCGGCGTGTGCCAAATATTACCTCACGAATTTATGTTTGGAAAATCCAGATTACGATAGAGTATTCCTACGAATCCTATACTATGTAATTATAATCACGCTCCCTAGATACAAAAAGACGATATATATAATTATAATATAATATGATTATACTATAATTTGATTATAATGTAATGTCATTCATCATCATCATTATTATTACTTAAATATATTTAAGAGAAGCCAATTAGAATAAATCTGCAAAACCGTATCCGTAAAAAATCAGTGGATTAACCTTAAAAGCTAGACATATGCTGTTGCGGACTTTTATGTAGAACTTTTAGAGAGCAACAATTTTGTAATACATGATTATTGAATAACTACTACCAATTACTCAGCGCACGCAAGGAAAGCTTTAGATAATGTCGTTTTCGTACTCTTTTTATTGCTGTTCCACTTCTATTCGTCTTAGCGTGATGTTATATAGCCTAGAGCCTTCGTTAATAAATGGGCTATCTTACACTGAAAGAATTTTTCAAATCGGTCCAGTAGTTCCTGAGATTAGCGCGTTCAATCAATCAAACACACTCTTCAGCTTTATATATTAGTATAGATTATAATCACTCTGCAGTATTTTTTAAAGTAAACAATATTTGTAACATTAAGCATTAAATTATATTTCTTGCTTCGCGATTTACATGGAGAAGTACGTAAATAATTTCTGAGTTTTAGTATACGATATGATAATTTACACAAACAATTTATTTATTTTATGCTTATAACACTTATACAGAACAACAATCAAGTTTAATTAGTTTATTAAAAATTATATTATGAAGAAATACAACAACACAAATTTACTTTTATCGAAGGTCAATTTAAGACTAACATTTAGAAATTAATTTTTTAAGTTGTGCAAGATAAGATAAACAAAGAGTCATTACCACTTTTTACTTATCTTAAAATATTTAAACTTAGTTATAAACTATTGAACTCATTTTAATCAGTAAAATAATAGTATATATCGCACTTTAAGACTGACCGAATTCAAAATAAGGCTTAATTGCGTTAGATACATTGTAATTCTTATTTCAATGCCATCTATGTCAAGCTACAAAGTATTAAAAAAAAGTAGTGCTTTCTTGCTCTTCCAAGTTATGGGTGTCTTTAACGCTCACAAGTTTTGTTGGCGCTTCGTTACGTTTTTTTACAATTTGCGACAAAACAATTTTTTTTTTTTAGTTAGGTCACTAATACTAAGCGTGCGATATTGTGGTTCTTTTTCATCTTTCTTACTCTAGGATCTAGAATATTTCAATTCAAATTTAAATAATTCATTATTTAAATTAGTTTTTAAAAGCACATTTGAAACTTTAAATTACAATATAGCTACGACTGCTTCGGAAAGCTGCTGTAACCGAGAAGAACCAGCAAGAAACTCGGCGGTTTATATTTTTAGAAATAAATATTTTATCTATACTAATATTATAAAGAGGAAACATTTGTATGTATATTTGTAATGTTTTCACACAACCGATTTCATAAATTCTTTCACCATTGGAAAGCTAAGCTATTTTTTTATAAATGTAATATAGCTAAGCAACATAGGCTATATTACATTTATAAAAAAATGGGATCCGTAATAAAAATGTAATAACGTGTAAAAATTAAATAATTTATAGAGTTAGGCGTTACGTTGCGAAGATCCATAATACAAAAGTAATAATAAAGTTATTTTGCTTATTCGGATTATAGCAAAATAATTTTATTATTACTTTTGTGTAAAAATTAGTCATAAACATCTATATATTCATTAGATTATGAATGTTAGTGCAATTAAATAAGAAATAAAACTTTTATGTTAACAAAAATAAATCTATAGTCCGACATAGTAGACTGCACTGCCATGAGATCGGTATGTACGCGGGTGAAACCGCGGGATATTACTAGTTGATATATAATTGTAAAAAAGCTGTGATGGCCCAGCGGTGCGACCGTCTGAATCTCTAGAGACGATCACGGGTTCAAACCCGGGCAGACACCAATGAGTTTTTCTATTAAAAACTTATGTGTCTAATTGATAATTGCAATTTATCACACGCTTTTCGGTGAAGGAAAACATCGTGAGGAAACCTGCATATCTGTAGAGAATTCTGGAGGTATGTGTAACCTACCAATCCGCATTGGAGCAGCGTGGTAGGTCTTAGCTCCAATCCTTCTCTCCAAAAATGGAGAGAAGAGGCCTATTCTCAGCAGTGGGATAGCAACAGGCCGTTACTTACTATATAATTGTTTACAAATTAAAATTCCAATCATATAATTGTTTACAAATCAATTAATTAGATACAGTGTCGTTCTTGGCTTGCTGTATCTATATCTTGATAAAACAAATTCAAATTCAAAATATTCTTTATTCAAATAAACTTGTAAACAAGTGCTTTTGAATCGTCAATTCTACTGCTGGTTGGGAAAGCTGTTCCTACCGAGAAGAGCCAGCAAGAAACTCGGCGGTTGCTCTTTTAAGAATATAATTCTTAATACTATTTACATTAAGTCGTTACTATCTTGTACAGGTTCAAAGAGAGCTATATTCACACATTCTTATCTTCTAAATAATCTTAAAGAGTATAGTAGGCTTTCTGTATCAGCCTCTTTTTAACAGTGTTTTTAAACTGCTGTAATGGCAAAGCTGAAATTGATTGTGAAATTTTATTATAGAATCTTATACCAAAACCCACAAACGACTTACGTACTTTTGCAAGGCGCAAAGCAGGAGCCGCAAGCTTATGTCGGTTCCTGCTTTGTCTATTGTTTACATCACCTATCGTTTTATAATTCCTTATATTTTTATGTACATAAATTAAATTGCTTAAAATATACTGTGAAGCAAATGTAAGAATACCTGTTTCCTTTAACTTCTCTCGCAGGGAATCACGCGGTCTTAAATTATAAATGCCACGTATAGCTCTTTTTTGTAAAACAATTTTTTTTTACCTGGTATTGTACTGGTGGTGCTAATTGTTCGTTTTGCAGCGCTCAAATTGACATCAGCTCCGGCCAGTAGTAATGCACGGACGCAGTCAGGCGCGTCCGCTAGGCATGCCATGTGCAATGGTGTATACCCTTGTTTGTTGTAAATGTTTAGAGAAGCTGCCGTTTTGCTTCCTATTATCTGGAGTGAGCGGAAATAAATAAAATAGGGTAATACTAAAATTGTTTTTGGCCCATTGGATTATGAAAATGCTTAACAATAAAATAATAATAAGTGAACTGATTCGAAACAATCTCTATAAGTTTTATATATTTTTACACATATCTGAATTTAATTAAACTAATTATATTGAATACAAATCAATAAATTAAGAACACATATCGATATAAATATTGCGATTAATGTATAGAATTTGACAGAAAATAGTATGCAAAATAAAAATATCTATGTAGTTAATGTATAGCAACCGGCTATACTCACGTCTTATGATGTACCAGTCTAGTTTCAAGCCCGTACGGGGCTCTTATTCATGAGCTCTTTATGCGTTATTGTCGCGGCAAGAACTGAGTGTAGAACCGAGAGTGGCTGGAGCGGGGAAGACGTGAATATAGCCGGTTTCTATACATTAATTATGAATACCACTCATGATAGTTTAAATTTTAAAAAAAGAAATATTGTGAATTAAAATGGACTATAATTACCACCAAAATTGTCTTTTTCAAATCAAATCAAAATAATCTTTATTCAAATAAACTCTTCCAAGCACTTTTGAGTCGATAAGGATCAATATGATTAATGAAGCTACAACTGGTTCAGAATGTTGCTCTTACCGAGAAGAACCAGCAAGAAACTCAGCAGTCAGTCTTTTAAACATTTTCAATTTTACATTATTAAACCGAATTCCTGTATGAAGCTGAAAGGATTTTCAAATCCAGGCTTTTTTTATCATCCAAATAATCTTCAATTTTGTAAAATGCTTTACTTATAAGTACATCTCTTATACTTAGCTTAAACCTGTCTGTAGACTGGTCTACATTGCGTCTACTATAGATTGCGTATTTTTTTGTAACACACATAGTTTATTTTTTAATTGAGGAAGAAAACAATATTTTGTATATTAAACAATATTAGTATAGAAAAATTATAAAAGATAATTAATAATGTGTTATTATAATTTATCTTTTAAAAAGAAATAAACTTTTTTAGCAAGAAAAATTTTTGTTGTCTTTTTTTACTTAAAACAACATAATGTAATTAAAAATAAATTGAAGTATAAAAATAACTTACATTTATGATTTCTTTATTACTCGCTGCAGCATAATGAAATACTGTATTGCCTTCATGGTCGACTGTGTCTAAAGTGCAATTCAATGAGACCAAGCTTTGTACCATTCGGAGATTACCATTTTTTATAGCCACCTAGACAAAATAAACAAATTCTTAAAGCCTCCAATATGTATAACTTGATTGACTATAAATATCCAATCCGATAACAATAGCTGATGGTTGCTATTTAAGATTATATATCTTTATAGTTTTCTATTTAAGAAATTAACCCAAAATTGCACATCCCACAATGTATAATTTTTTTTGTATTTCATTAAATAAAAATAAAAACAAAAAAAAAGGTTAAAAATATACCTAGTTGTGGAAAAAAATGATTCCTTAGGTTTTCGTTGACAACAGATATTTTTCAAGAACAAAAGACATCATTCCAAAAACTGTTACACATCCTTTGTACTGTTGGAGTATTCAAGCATTTTTGTTACATACAAAACAAAAATCATCCATTGAATCACATATTTAAAGTTTTAAGTCCTTGAATCCAAGTTGTTCATGATCATATGGGATAAAAATTGCTTTAGGATACATCTGGCTGTATAATAGTTGTTTACATAACACTTACAAATACTAACACACTTTCACCTTTATAACATTAGTAGAATATAACATACCATCAGTGGAGAAATTCCTGTCATTGGATCTATATCGTTAATCTGTCCCTGTACAGCAGGATCATTAAATAACTCATATTGTCCAAAGTATGCAATTAAATGTGCAATAGTCCATGTTTGATTTTCTATTAATGTATCGCAGATCTTTTGTAGACCTGCTACTGTGCACTTAAAATTAAAAACAAATATGAGCTTAATCCATAGGAAATTATGTCATTAACAGAAACAAAATAGGTAAGAAAAGCTCTTGAAATTCTCTAAAACCATTCCATATGGTTGTAATGGAACCAGGTTTTCTCGCAATGTGTTCTTTGTTATAATTATATAATGAAGTGCAATTAATAGACACAAAAATTTTCTCAAAATGAATGGTGCCTGCCCAGGCTAAGAGTCTGTGATCTCTGTTTTATTTATTACTAGATATAATAGATGGCGCTTTTCAATGTCATCATATTCCTGTAGAATGAACAGGATTTCTTTAGCCTATATGTTATTCCTGTGTATAAGGAATAATTGAGCCAAATTATATTGATATTGGTTCAGCAGATCCACTGCAAAAGAGTAACAAACATACATCCATACTCACAAACTTTTGCATTTATAATATTAGTAGGATAAATGGAACTGTGATAAAACTTTACGTGTTTATAAAATATTTATTTATTTTCTATCAACCCAGACTCGAAATTAGTTTATATTTTCACTTATGTTTGAAACTAATGTTTGACCTTCGGACCTCCATTAAACTTGTCTACAACCTTGTAATGTAGCTTAGTATTTGGTCTAAAGTCCAAATGATATCTTTAGATAGAAATAAATCATAGATAATAATCTTACATACTTATATAACAGTTGTAAGGGAATATACTATTTTAACGAACATATTATAATTTAGTTAACAATTTTATTTTTAACACTGTCAAGTATAACATTTGAGGATATGTAACATTTGTAGTCTGGACCAATGCTACAATAGAACTAAAGTAAATTTAATTAATATATCATGTATTTTAATTACTTTTAAAGTATTACTTAAGTAATTTTAACCTTATTTTGTGGAATGCAATATTACATCTTTAAACAATGCAAGATGAATACTTTTGTTATCTACAAATCCAAAATCATACACTGAATTACATACTTAAAAGTTTACAGGAAGTCCTTGAATCCAAGTTGTATATGATCATAAGGGATAAAAATTGCTAAATGTGGTAAGGTAGTTTTAGTGGTACTTTTTAATTAATTAATACTTACATCTCGAGTTATTTTAACATATAGCGGTATTCTATCTTTGAATATCATGAATTTTTCCTCACACGCCTGAGAGTTTTCAGATCGAAATAAGCTGCAAAAAATTTCATATAATTGAAATTTTGAAGTTCCAAAAATACCAATAAAGAACAATAATACGAGTGTCTTACCTATACATATGATGTAAGCTTTCTGTGAAGGGTTTATGCAATACAATTTCATAATATTTATCCTTTGAATTTTTACTACCAGGAGGTATTTTTGGTGCATATAATAATAACGAATCCTCCCTGTAATGTATTGGTCTCGAGATGTAATTGTCTGAGCGTACTTCTAAAACCTTATTTGGAGGATCCTCAATACTTAAGAAACCACGAAAAACTGAAATACAAAATTTAAAAAATGTAAATTTGTTTTGAAATAAATATGCTGCAGATTTAATAATTTGGTGTCGAAAACTTACTAGAATTAAGCATTTTTCACAGTTATATTTAATCCGAGATCCTAATTATTGTTCATATTAATTTATAGTTTAAATATTTCAATCGTTATGAAATGAAAATTATTAACCCCAATGAAATTTTCCCAAGAAAATTTTCTGAATAAAAAAATATCACGATGACACTGACATTAGCAATTGTGTCTTTCACATTGTAGAATCATCTCTTGTCTATGGGTATAAGATAGTAGATAACTAAAGAATTTTTTTTTTTGTTTCGCTCAAACAAATTCAATATATAGTTTTCGTAATTAAATTAATGGTGATTTTTAACATTGATGACATAAACGCGACTACTATTTTAAAGAATATGGTTCACCTTATTGAATCAAATAAGATTCTTGCGTGCGGTCGTGGAAAATGTCAATAATCTAGCTAAAATCATACGTTTCAGGGGAAAATAATATAACTTTATTTACTTTACAATGCTAGGTAATAGGTTTGGCCTTTTTTAACATCAGAGAGAGATATGTTCAGATCAAGTAGTCTTCTTCTAAGATAATTAGGTTTTCTCTACATGTATGATTTCTTTACCATGATGTATTGGTAATATCCATTTCAATGAATTTTATAATATAAGTTTAAATCATATATCAATTACATATGTTTTTAAGTAATCGCGACGTTCGTAAAGAACATCATTTGTTTTGAGCTAGTTGTGTAAGTTTGAAAGTTTAAATTTTATATTTTAATTTTGACTGGCCCATTGGTGTAGTTGGCAGTGACCCTGCCTTAGCTCAGAGGGTCACGGGTTCGATCCCCGCCGAGGGTCGACATTATCTATAAATAATTTGTTGGTTCTCGAGTCTGGGTGTATATTTGTGTTTAAGTATGTCTTCAAATTTATCTATTTATAGATTTACCTGTTGTCTGTCAAATAATAATAATGTCCTATAAGTACTAAGTACATGTCACATAAGTACTAACTTGGGGGACGGACATCTGTGTGTGTAAGTGTCCCATATATTTATTTAATTTATACATTAATGAATTAAAATTACGCAACACAAAAAAAAAAAAACATTCACATTAAATGTATGTTTATTTCAAATAAAAAAGTTACACAATTATGGAATGTAAATTAATAGTATTCAATATTTTACAAGGATAACATAATTTTAGAAATAATCTTTGGTACAATATAAATTAAAATTAATTAATTTAGATATAGATTTTTATATCACTAGGTATAACATATAGGATAATCATTAACAGACATAATAAAAATTAAGTGTGATTATTAGAATAAATCAAGTAAAAGACAAATAACATAAGTTTATTGTCCTTTTAAAAATTCGAATATATCAATAGCAACAAAGCTAAATGATTGATATATTAATCATTTTAATGTTTGCATTTATTATTTGCCTTTGGTAAATGTATGTGTTAAAATAGTAATGAATTTAGCAAAATAATTCTGTCGTAATGTTTGTAATATGGAATTCCGCAAAGTAACGTCAACTTTCATAAATTATTTTTCAAGAGTCATTCCATTGACCTATTGTTAAAGACTCACAATTACACGTTTTATTTTCTGTTTGTGAAGGTTAAGACCATATTCATATTATATCCAGGCTTGTTCCATAATAATACTATATAATAATATATTTTATTTACGCATGGTATTAAAATTCCTATAAATAGCAGATCCGTATGACTAGCTTTATGACCTAGATTGTTTTTATTAAATAAAAATCGATATAAAAAACCAGGCACGTTTTTTACTATTTTATATGCAATAAAATTAAATTAAATTTCGACTAAAGGTTTATGAAAAATTTATTTCACATTTTTTATCAGAATCATTGTTATAAATGTTGTTAGAATATTAATATTTCATCAATTTCCTTTTCTATAAACTAATTTAAACAAACAAATTGTTTTGGCTCATTTGTTAAATCAAATACCAATTAGTTTCATTAGCTATAATTGAAACCTTGAAGGTGTTGAAATATTTGTTTTACATTAATGGAGCAAACTTAAAATAAATGCTGCTAAAATACTGCTAGCATAAGATAACTGAACTTTTAGTTCATAAAAATCAATTTATTCATACATGTTTAGGATGTGAGAGGCAAGAATGAGAGATATTTTGTAGCCGAAAAAAATTAAGCTTTCCATATATTATTTAACCAAATATATGCACTTTCACTAAGTATAATTTGTATATTTAATCTATTTATATGTGAGGGGGTTAGAATCAAACCTAGCTATATCCAAAATCATTAAAATTGAGTAAAATGAAAATTTTGTTTTATTTGTTTAATTCTTGGAATTTCGACAAATAAAAAATATTAAACACAGATTTCATCACTGTGAATTTAAGTAATACCAATTTTTAAGTTTCCTGCAAACTGTAATACAAATATTTAAAATTAGCTAAATTTGATTGTGATTTTAGGATTTAGGTATTTTTGATTCTAACCCCCTCATGTAGCTTTAGCATAGCTTACAATTTAAGCAGCGTGGCTTTGATTGGTGTTAGAACCTGGCAAATTGTCTGGATTTGCAAGTGGATCCAACTCAGCGAATAGTTTGAACCAAGCTGCTTTATCTTCTTTCTTTGGTACCGGTTTTGATACTGGTTGCTGCTCTGATGGTTGGTTTGGCTCTTTAATGTTGTTGACATGGATAGGTGCCAAGGACTCATCAATCAAGTTTGTGTTTAGATTCTGAAAAAAATCATCAAATATAATTACTAATCATATCTGATAATCATTAAAAGTATTACTATTAATGTTAAAAAAAAAAAATCTATTTTATTTATTTTGAATAACCAAATAGTCCCAATAATTTAAAAAGAAACATGTTGGTGGTTTAATAATTTTGATAATCTGTGTTGGCAATACTATTTACAACAATACAATGCCTTTCTCGGGATAGGATTGTCCACGTCTCCACTCCATACAGGAAGATAGGGATTTCATTAATTAAGCATTACATATATTTTTTAAATTAAAAGTAAAAGTTTATACAATATTGATGTTCTATACATATATTGGTATCTAGTGAAAATAATATAACACTTAAATTTCAAGACATTCAAGTATTACCTCTAATAATTGAGATGGCATAAATAAGCCAAAGTTAGGCAGCATATCACCACAACCTAAGTCTAATCCAGCCAGGTCTGCACTAATGGTATTGTCTACTGGTACTTCAGTATTTGTATTTATAAGGTTTGTAGATGTGCCCGGTTCAGCCTCTGTATTTGTAGTGGACGGTTGGTTATCTTTGTCATTTTTAGATTCAGATTCTGGCTTGGTTTGTTCATCTTTGTATTCCTCCTGAAATTGTTTATATACATTTTCAACATAAATTTTAACATGCTGGGAA
This sequence comes from Morpho helenor, assembly GCA_029227775.1. Classification (NCBI taxonomy): domain Eukaryota; kingdom Metazoa; phylum Arthropoda; class Insecta; order Lepidoptera; family Nymphalidae; genus Morpho; species Morpho helenor. The sequence goes on along the minus strand of JARGCU010000032.1, from coordinate 3,958,210 downwards.
CCGATTCTGTATTTTGCACCCATACATCTCAATTCTAAAGAAGGAGAAAAATAGAAAATAAATACAGTATTTATTTGAAGTCTGACAAGTTTCAAGTAAGAAATGAATGTATTCATTCATTTCTTATTCAAATATCATTGATAAATGGGGTTAAATTGAGAGTACTTTTGATAATTCAGCATCCTCCTGCCCTTATCCCACTCTAAGTAGAGTTAACACAACACATTATAAACATGTTGTCACATGATTTGGCTACATAGTTTACAACTTACTTCCTGCCTGACGTTATCTTACCTTAGTCGTATTTACGACATCTCGGTAAGAAATGAGTGTGGTCTATTCTACTCAACCAGATACTACATGGTGTGTCAACTTACCATAGTCACCTTTTATGTCACTGAGATAACAAATGAAGGTGGTCTATTCTAAGGTATGGAGTATTCTAGGCAGTACTTTTCATAATTAGTTTATAGTTAGTAATTAGTTTATAAATATTTTTTTGAAAATAAATCTAGCTTCTGCAATTGCGAGAATTTAAAAAACCAAGGTCTCTAAATTCTTATTACTTGTATTACATACCTGAAAGAACAACATTTGGTCTTTATCTATGGCTGAATCTTCTTCCTGATTGTCTATTTCTCCCAAGCTCTTCAAAATGCAAAATTCATACTGTGGTGCTTCATTCATTGTATCTATAGTAGTTTGTAAGGTGTGAGCCACTTTTGTAGAAAAATTTAAAAATGAACTTTGATAATTTGACAGCACATGTGAGAACATGTTACACCTAGCTGCTGCAAGTAAATCAATCTGGAAATGATATTTAAAGTTTTATTTCTTGTAAAGGATACAAGACAAGTTATAGGTTAAAGCACATATTTCATAATCATGCTATGAATATTTATAGACATATTTTTATCAAAAATTTTAATAACTGGACATGCAAACATTGCTGAAATCTATAAATACTCCAGTTTACTACAATAGTGACACTTTCATCCTTTGTACTTAACAAAATGAAAAAATCCTGGATTAATGATATATAGGATTTCTCAATTTTTCAAAAATAAAAAAATCAGTGGATAGTCACAACCTTAGCAAGGGGGACATGGCATAGATTAGCTGATTTCTTTTGCTCAGGCAAAAATACAGCCAGTTACTAACAATAGTACTAAATAAAATAAGTGTCTTACTAATATCACAAAATTATAGATTATCATCAATACCTTTTGTAAAACATCCAGAGTAAGCTTATCAAAAACCTTTTTGCTTTCGCGAACTTGTCTTTGCGCCTTCCTAAAATTATCGAGGCCGCGGCCAGTGTCAGGGTCAAGTTGGGCACTTGTGGATTTCATCCAGCTAAGCGCTGCACGATACTCGATTCGAGCTTTTTCCATTGCTGAGACCGTAGCTCGCATATCTTTTACAGCACGGCACCGAAATGTTTCCACTTCATGATAAAGTCTTAGTAATGGCGATCTAATTGATAGACGTTGCTGACTGGAGTACGAAATAGCTTTGCCAGCGGACACCATATGTTTTCCTGAAGCATCGGTCGATTTACCCGCATCTCGTAAGAATTTGCCCAATGAATTTTCCTCCTGGGCCAAAATACACAGTCGCTCTTGATATTGATCCAAAACACGCTGTAATTGTAGACAACTATCTGATATTGATCGAAACAATTCCAATTTAGCATCTAGTTCAGCGTCTGATGCCACGATACAGTCATCTTCTTTGGTTCCTAATTTCTTTAACACAGTCTTTTTTGTTACCCAATATTGATGTTGCATCATATTTAAGAAGAACTTTGCAACATAAAGTCAATTATCTATATTAATAAATCTTATTTCTTAACAAATTTTTAGGCAAACAGTACTAAAAACAAAATACCACTAATAAAAATTTAACCACGAACTAGTAGTTATTTGTCCTAGAACTAAACTCGGTATTAGTTTTTCTCTATGGATTGTCATAAGAAAAAATTGTTCATATTTAAAAGAAGTAGATAATTAATTTTATATTACGGCATATGAACTGTATTTCAGTAAATTAAAAGTTAGTATATTAGTCCTACCAATAATAGATGTTTGATATCCAAACATGAAACATAATAGTATATAATATAGAATAATATTGTCATAAACTTAATATAACATAATTACTGATATAACTTTTGTCTATGACGCCATATTTACAATCGGAATGTGGAATGGCCGTCGCGTTTCGCATTATGTGCGAATGTATCGTGTTATCGTATTGATTGTGAGATAAAAATATGTTACATAGTACTATACGGAATAGACTTATTTAATATAATTTTTGTGGAGACTGCTACAATGTATTGTGCGAGTGATAAAACTATACCCGGAGTGTCATCCTCGCAGTCTTCGAAGAATGTCAAAGATGGTAAGTTTGTAGTTGTCAATTCTAAATTAAAAACATTTTTGGTTATGTACATTCAACAGTAAATTGAAAACAATATCATTATCTCGTATCATTCCAATAGCATACGATAATCATTTTCTGTGTAATTGTGTTATTATCGCTTCGTTTATCTGAAATACAATAGTTCAAAAGTTTTCGGATACAAAATGTACCATAAAAAGTATTTCGCCGTTAGTTTTATTTAGTAAACTTTGCTGATATTTAGCATCTTATGTATTGAATTTTAGTTTATTATTTTATAACGAACATTTATGAAAAAAAACAAAATATGCTTTTTTCTTTTTCAAGTTTATTCCTTTTTATTGTCTTATGCTAATAACTAGGCCCGGCAATACGTGAAAGCGACAAAATCGATAGAAAATAATGATAAAAAATTCATTATTTATAAACATGTTTTTCGTAAATGTTTTATTTTGTTATCAGTGTGTGCTAAAAAGTAAGTATTAACCAAAACCCTACTATAAATAAAACTGATATACTTGACAATAAATGTTTTGTTGAGGTTTGTTGTTTGTATGCAATATAAAATTAATATTTCATAACATAAATTAAAGTAAATATGTATGCATAAAAAAAGTATAAATCCACTCAGGACACAATTCCCTATTATGGTCTAAGATTTATTTAAGTTACATTTAGAGTAATAAAAGGAAAGATTCAAATGAAAATCAGTTATTTTACAGTTTTATTGTATGAACTGTAATTAAGTCAGATCTTGAATATTCCCCTTTAATGCCATGGCTTCAGAAGAGTGACTGTTGTAGACCTCACTACTAGTGCACAAAATACTTGAAAAAGTTATCAGGGTATTGTTGGATCAAAAGGCAGCTTAAGATAGTCAATCATTAAAAGTCAATTATGGACTTCAATAGTTAGGGAAATAAAAAGAAGATAAGTATATTATATATACATGTAGTTGATTATATAATGAGGTAATATAAAAAAGAATACAGAAATTGGCGCTAAAAAATATTAAAATATTTAAAATAACTAGTTATATTTTTTTGGCAACTACATACACACACAGTTATAATTATGTTGAGACAATAATTGTAGATTGTTATTAAGTTACTTGTATTTAGCCTCATCTTTAATAGTTTATTTATTTAATAGTATTAGAAAAATGGAAAGTATTTTGAAAGCTTCTGTGTCAATGTTTATGCTCTGTTAGTGCAAATCTACTTTTTTAACAATTAACATTTAATAAATTTTTAAGTAGATGTTACTTATATGAAGCTGAAATTGCAATAACACTACATAGTGACTATAATGAATTTATATAGACTAGCTAGTCTATATAAATTCATTATAGTCACTATGACTATACTATCAGTTGACTGAAGTTGATCATTATGACTACAGTATATCCAATGTAACGCAATATGTAGTGTTATAAATAGCTGATTTATCACTATACTTATTATGAGTATATTAGGTCTTAACTTTTTTTAAAATAAATACCAAAACCAAATCTATTACATTTATTTATTTATGACAACTTTATTGTATACACTGCTAATTTAGACAATGTTTTGTTAAAACTAAATAAAAACAAAAAGCAGCCTTATAACTAAAAGTGATCTCCTCCAGGCAACCATAACATTAAGGAACCTAAAACAAAAAAAAAAATTCTCTTATAAATATAATTATAACAATCTGAATATTCTTTATTGAAGTAAACTTGCACACAGTGCTTTTGAATTGTTAATTCTACTGCTGGTTAGGAAAGCTGCTCCTACTCGAGCGATAAAGAAATTCAGCGGTTGCTCTTTTAAAAATATTCTTATATCTAGGTATATTATTAAACTGTTGCCCACAGCTATAATTGACTACAGATTTTTATTATAATAAAACCACTTTGAATAATAAATAAGCCACAATAATAAAATTATTTTGCTGCATTACACGATAAAGTATATAGAAAATATATATAATGCTAAATGTAGAGTGGACTTTCCAATGTCATACCTGATACATGCAGGATCCATGACAAAATCGTAAAGCCCACTTTGTCATGGATCTCCTGATGCTTTGGTTGGGTTGAAAAAATTGTTGAGTTGTATCAGGTATGAAAACGGATAGTCCACTCTACATTTATCATTATATATTTATTTTCATTTACATCACACACGGATTATAGAAAAATAATTTTATCATTACTTTTGACATTCGATTTTAAAAATTTTGAAAATGAATTAATGAAAATTGTACACACACAATGTAACAGTACCTGGGTGACCAAGCCTTGCTCGGTAATTTTTAAAAGATATGAAAAAATGTAAAAAAAAATTAAAAAAGAAAGAAAGTGCCAGGTTACATGTGGGAATCGAACCTGTGTTTCAAACTTGTTAGGTCTGCACGTAAGAAAAATTATCTAGCTAGGTTTTATTAAAAAAAAACTCGTTTATCCCTGTTTTTGGGCACTAAAAATACTGCTAAAATAGGAATAGAAAGTGCATAAATTTTTTTGCCGTCAAGCGCTAAGCTGCCTTATGGTAATAGGACAAGTTTTTTTTTAATAAAACCTAGCTAGATAATTTTTCTCAAAATCCCCTATATACAGAATTTCAGGAAAATCGTTGAAGCTGTTTCCGTGATTCCGAATATATACATACAAGATTAACTCATTTAAATAAAGCCGTGTGGTATCCGGCTAAATAGAATAGTACCACCCTCATTTCTTACCGAGGTGTCGTAAAAGGCGACTAAGGTAAGTTGACCCACTGTGTGGTATCCGGTTGAGTAGAATAGACCAACCTCATTTCTTACCGAGGTGTCGTAAAAGGCGACTAAGGTAAGTTGACCCACCGTGTGTAATCCGGTTTAATAGAATAGACCACCCTCCTTCATACCGAGGTGTCGTAAAATACGATTAAGGTAAGTTGACGTCAGGCAGGCGGCCGGTCGTAAAAACGCAGCCAAATCATGTTATAGCATGTTTTGCCGACCCCACTTAAAGTGGGATAAGGGCAGAAAGATGAAGATGATTAACTCATTTAAATACTAAAAATAAAGATACATTGATAATATTTTTTATTCAGTTTGTTTGACTTTTGTGGTTCATATGTCAGCGCATGACACAGCTCGCTCCGCATGGCTGACGATGCACTTGTGAGTTTTCTTTTTTTTAATACTTATTGCTTGAAACGGCCCGCTGTTTGGAAATACAATCCACGTACCTAAATTACCGTAACCTAACTTGTTTTATTACTTGTACTCAAGTAACTGTTCATAGTTTATGACATCGCGTTATAGACTAGGAATTGAGACGCAAACACTTTAAAATGAAAGCACACTCGTACCTGAAATAATGCTAAATATCTTCCTGCCCTTATCCCACTCTAAGTGGAGTCGGCACAACATCTTAATAACATGCTGTCACATGATTTGGCTGCGTTTTTACGACCGGCCGCCTGCCTGACGTCAAGTTACCTTAATCGTATTTTACGACACCTCGGTAAGAAGGAGGTTGGTCTATACTACTCAGCCGGAAACCGCACGGCGGTTCGACTTACCTTAGTCGCCTTTTACCACACCTCGGTAAGAAATGAGATTGGTCTATTTTACTCGAACCTGCGACCCGCGGGGCTGAAGGCAGGATCGCCACTGCGCCAAAGGTCCAGTGTTTATGGCAACATTTGTATATATATACATTATATATAAATATGCTTACTGGGTTACATTTGGTTGAAAATCGTTCAAAAAATCCTTTACCTATCTAAAAATATAATGCATATTCAAATTCAAATTCAAAATATATTTTACACAAATAAACTTGTAAACAAGTGCTTTTGAATCGTCACTACTACAATACTGCTGGTCCGGAAAGCTGTTCCTATCGAGAAGAGCCAGCAAGAAACTCGGCGGTTGCTCTTTTAAAAATACAATTCTTAATACTAGTTACATTTAATCGTTTCTATCTTGTACAGGGTCGAACAATATCTAAATAGAAATATTATAAGAGTGTTTCCTCTTATATCCATAAGAAAGATAGATGTAGAAGAAGGACGTGATTTTAGCGATACATAAGCGATTGATGATGATACATAAGCGATTTATCACAGCATTAAAGTCTACATAAACAACGTAGCAGGCAGAAGCTAATTTTACACTCAAAAGCTACTAATAGAAACGAAAGTGATGAAAATCGCGAAACCATGTCTGAAATCTAAATGTTTATAGTAAAATTTAGATCTCTTTGGTAATTTTATTATCATACTAACTTGTCTATTAAAAAGCGCTTTTAAAAGTCTGTTTAAGCAACAGCGTTGCTTCATCCGATATAATATAGCCGTAACACAGAACAGGCTCTGAGACACAGGTTTGTCCTAGTTCGTAACATTTCCTAGGTTGATGGCCTATAATGTGCTAAGCAAAATGTCAGAGGTCAATAGAGTCTGTTGCAAGTTAATAACACGTGTTGCGTATTAATAAATAACTATGTATTTAAATATTTTGTTCGTCTTTATTTAATAGCCTTCGAACTTAAATGAATAAATAACAAATATATGGGAATACTCACACCGCCGTGTGGTATCCGGCGGCATATAATACTACCCTCATTTCTTACCGAGGTGTCGTAAAAGGCGACTAAGGTAAGACGACCCGCCGTGTGGTATCCGGCGGCATATAATACTACCCTCATTTCTTACCGAGGTGTCGTAAAAGGCGACTAAGGTAAGTTGACCCACCGTGTGGTACCCGGTGTAGTAGAATAGAACACCCTGTTTCTTACCGAGGTATCGTAAAATACCACTAAAGTAAGACAAGACGACCCGCCGTGTGGTATCCGGTTGAGTAAAATAGACCACCCCCATTTGTTACCGAGGTGTCGTAAAAGGCGACTAAGGTAAGTTGACCCCCCGTGTGATACCCGGTTTAGTAGAATAGACTACCCTCTTTCTTACCGAGGTCTCGTAAAGTGAGTGTCGTGAGAGACAACCGGTGAATCTCTACATGTATGATTTTTAAATACATACTTAAATATAATTATACACCCACACTCGAAGACCAACAAATTGTTTAAAGAAAATGTTGGTCCTCGGCGGGATTCGAACGCGCGACCCGCGGAGCTGAAGGCAGGGTCACTAGCCACTCTGCCAACAGGCCAGTCTAATTTTAAACTTCCCGTTGTCTTGGGATATTTGGATTTGGATTTAATAGTATAGTAACGGCCTGTTATGCTGAACATAGGCCTCCTATTTCCGTTTTTAGAGAAAGGTATAGGAGCTATGACCTACCACGCTGCAGGTTTCCTCACGATGTTTCCTTCACCGAAAAGCGTATAAGAAATTTTTAATTATCAATTAGACACATAAGATTTAGTAGAAAAACTCATTTGTGCCTGCCCGAGGTTGAACCCGTAACCCCTTGAAATAGTCGTACGGTCTCACCTCGGGGTATCACAGCTTTAAGCAGGATGTGATAATAAATCATCATTTTCCTGTTCTTATCCCACTCTAAATGGGGTCGGCACATCTTTTAAATATGTTGTTACGTGATTTGACTAGTTTTTACGACCGGCCGCCTGCCTGACGTCAACTTACCTTAGTCGCCTTTTACGATACCTCGGTAAGAAATGAGGGTGCTACTTTTCTATCCAGTCGGATAACACACGGCATGAGGTGATTAAAAATATGTATTATTATTTATTTGTTCACATAATCTTACATGGAATGTTACAGTCATATGACATAATTATCAAGTCAAGGATCGTTTCAGTAATCAACTTTTCTACTCAACCCGATACCACACGGTGGGTCAACTTACCTTAGTCGCCTTATTTAGTTAATTTTCTCATATTTTTTTTAACAAATAATTAACGCTTATAGTTTTTCAAAGTAAATGCCATACCTCGCTAAGAAGTGAGGGTAGTCTAATCTACTCAGCCAAAAATCACACGGCGGGTCAACTTACCTTAGTCGATTTTTACGACACCTCGTTGAGAAATGAAGGGTGGCTTTATTCTATTCAGCAGAAAACCACACGGGCAAAGGATGTAATAGTAAATAAGAACAATGAAAAAAAAAAACAATGTGTAAAAGTCAATCAATTAAAACAAATCAAATACTTCCTTTTAAAAATAAACAAAGCTCTTAAACATTTTGCATACACATCGGCTGCACTGAATAAATTGCCTCACGAATACCAATTGTTCGATTTAATTATGCACCTGGTGTGTAGCGAATTAATTGAGTTAGTTCAATCCGTGAAATTGCTGCGATATATTTTATTTGTGTATCAATCTTGAAGTTACTGATTAGGCTTATATCTTATCTATTTTAGTGATTATTTCATTCATTGATAACAGCTGAACCACATTTTTTCTATGTGTTATCATAGAAGCATTTTGATTTCTGTATTTTTTCCAAATAAATCTCATTTTAAAATCTGTATTTTTAACTATTATGAAAAAAGTTATATCGGTACTAGGCGTGAATAACTTAACAAGTCTAAAACGCGCAACTTTCAGAGAAGTCACAAATTTTGGTTAGTTCACATTTAGTATACTCGTACTTTTAATAGAGTTAATATTTGGGTGACCGAGACTTGCTCGGTAATTTTTTACAAAATAAAGAAACATAAAAAAAAAGAAAAAAAAAGGGTAGATGAGGCTCGATCCTAGGTATTTTCATTTCTCGCGACCACCCGTTTCCCGAATAAGCTACGCTGACTTGACAGTTAATGGCAAAATTCAATTCAATATAAATTTTAGTATTTTTAAATGCCCAAAAACAGTGATAAAATGATTTTTTTTAAATAAAACCTAGCTAGATCAATTTTTCTCCCCCAAAACATGCTGTATTTTAGAGAAATTGTTGAAGCCGTTTCCGAGATTCCGAAAATATACAAGATTAACTCATTTAAATATTGACAATTTTGTGCGATGTAAAATACTTATCGACTTGAAATATTCCTCATGTAAATTAGGAAATCCCAATACCCTCCTTTTTTTAAAACATATAAATGAAGTAAGTCGACTTATCAATATATTAACGCGTGGTACGTATATTATCGTTGATGCTTCGTAACGTTCGTCATTAAAAAATGTATACGAAGCGGTAATTACGTGATAGGGTTGCATACGGTAACGAATGTATTGATGCGTTGAACGTGGAGCGAGGTGTATTCATGAAAGGCCGGGGTGCTCTGGGTGCCGTCTGACATAATTCCGGGCGCCGGCGCGGCGAGTAGGGAGACTGCAACCCAGCCAGACGACACGCGGTCATCCTGACGGGCGCTCCCGCCTAACTGAAGCTCCTGAAAGATTGTCGCGAACTCATTATAAAAAAAATTTGAAAATCGAAACTCGTTCGGAAACGTATCTTGTTGGGAATCCATTGTTGTTATACACAATGCTACGTGCGTAATACCGCTTCCTGCTCGAACTATTGAATTGTCAATTGCGTTGACGAAGTTTGGTAGACAATATACGATCAGTGACGTTTGTGTTGTTTATTTTAGGGGTGCTCATGTGAATTATAAACTTTTGAGGACAAACATCGAATATAGTTAACGAAAGTTACCGTTTTCTTTAAAAGCAAACCAGTAAGCCGTCAAACTGTATTCCTTCGACAGCTTTAATGTTTATGAGTATGACGAAGACAGGACGTACAACGGTCAAGAAGATACCTTCGGGACCCATAAAAAAAGTAAGTCCATGAAAATTGATATATAAATTAGTAGATTGACTTAAATAGACGCTATCATAGTAGCATATTAAAGCTTATCGACATATTTAGCTATTGGCTATAGGATCAAGGGGACGGTTTTATGATAATGTGTACTCATTACATGGTAAGACGACTTTTTTATTGTAAATGTTTTGTCATTAAGCATGTGATGTAATATCTGTAGACTTTCTTTCTAACTTAATATCATAATGAATTTAAATAGAATCATGACTATGTTGTTCATTGTATGAGTGCTTTATCATATATTATGTAACATTTATCCATAAGAATTAAAAATTTTCGCGGGTTCTAACCACGGAAATTGTCGAGTTCCTAAAAAATCGTGAGCTTGGTACTTCGTAAATTCATTATAAATATTCGTAGTAGTAGTTTCTACTGAAATATAACGCTCTATATTTTGTTGCATTATTTATGCTGAGTAGAAGAAATTACTTATTCGGGGAACTTTGTTTTTGTATGTTATATTGTTTCTGTAAAGTTGTTAGCATATTTAATTTAAATAATTATTGAATATTTTTTTATTGTTGTCTGGAGTGTTACATTTTTTTATATTTATCAACACCGTCGTATTCAACATTAGAAAAGGTTGTGCAATTAAGAAAAGCCTTTGCGTTTAGAAGTTCAAGTGGAGGGGGATTTAATACAGTATGTGCAAACAGACTCGGGGCGTTTGCTTACCTAGAGCGAGTGTGAACACTCAAGTAACCTTATACTTAAGATAAAAAAGAAAGATGCGGTGCAAAGAACTTAATTAGAAGCATTTTTGCTTGATATTTGGCGCCTAGATTTAGTATGTACAGAATTCAAGAGGTTTGCCGGGAACCTCTTGGTCTTGTCTGTCTCTTACTTTTTTACTGCTAATCCGCTGAAGCAATATAGATGAAATATTCTCATTCTCCTGCCTTTATTCTACTCTAACTGGGGTTGGCAAGACATTTTTCGCTTCCATTCTCTCCTATCATTAGTCAACTCAGGCGCAACTACTTTTATATGAATGTCATACCTCACACAATCCATCTCTTTTTCGGCCTCCCTCTAATCACATATTCATTCATATTCATCCACATTCATATTTAACACTCGTTTGGTCATATAATTTTCATACCTCATTATTTGTTCATACCGCCTTAATCTTAATAAGAAATGAACTAGAAATATAATTTATATTACCATTTTTCACTAAGTTGTCGCCGCCGCAGCGACCAGCATTTATAGCGGTGGCAACATTGTGAAGAATTTTGTAGCAGTTAGATGCAATAGTAAAAATGCTCCGGAGTTGCTGAAACGTCGTGTTAAAAATTGCTTCGGTTAAAATTGTTAGCAGGAAAACAAGAAACGCTATCGTTATCGATCTGCTTTTAACATCAAAGGCATAAATACAGTAGTCGTGCTTCTAGAAGTGGCCTCATGAAAGTTTAATGATAACATGAAATGTATGAAGTGTTCAATCGATAATACGCGGTCGTGATGTTTTGATGCGACGTTATCTGGCACACTTTTGTTATGGTTGAATGGGGTTAACAAATATTTTATTATCCTCCCATATCTTGTCGCATGGATGAATAATTAACTCTTTGTATTCAGCTGTGTCACGATTTGCACCTAGACATAATATTAAGGAATGTGTGTACGTGCAGATTATATAATATTCTTCGGAAGATATAAGGCACGATATCACGATTGATATAAGGTTTAATAATTTGATCTTGTGACCGATTGGGAAATTCTTATAACAATACTAAATGTACCGTTTGCTTCGCTCGCGTGGAAATCTACCACAAATATATATTTACTAGCTTTTACCCGCGACTTCATTCGCGTGGACTGTTGTCGTGTGATAGTTCAAATAATAGATGGCGCTTTTCAATGCCATCCTATTCCTGTAGAATTAACAGGATTTCTATAGCCTGTATGATTTTTCCTAGTAGATTTTGATAAAATAGATCACATACAGATAATTTACTAATTATATATGATAATTTATAGAAAACTAATTTATTTAGACAAAATTGTAAAGCAATTTTGCGATTCGCGCTTTGCGATTTTGTCGTGGACTTCTGACGATGTTTCGGCCAAACATTTGTTGAGATTGTGAGCAAACTTATATTCTCATTAGTTTAAAAAAAATTATATATGCGAAATTGTTTCTGTTTATTTCTAAATTAATTCGTACACGTGGAGAAAATTATAAATCCAGTTCAAAGCATGTTGTTATTATTTCCGTATATCCTAATAATAGCAGTCACGAATTGATTGTATGTCCAATGAATGTACCTTTAACCCCAGTAAGTGATAATGAGTTATGATTTCGTCTATAACTGTTGTATGATTCAGTGTATATAGTTTAGGTACTTGTGTGCTATTGCGTTATCGTTGACATTTGTTTTCAATGTGGAGTAAACATTCTATATTTAATTTATAGTCGTGTGTTGTTGGAATCAAATGACAAATGACGCCAGTTTGTTTATAGATTTGTTATACTAGAGTATAACTGTAACTGAGAGTGTCGCAACAAATACCTTTTTTAAAGGTAACTCTTTAAAAAACGATAGATAATAAATCTCATTTGCATTTTCTTTCTTTTCGATGGATACATTTTAGGCAGGCTCATCTACTCTGAGATAACTCTATGGATTTGTTAGTGATGTTTATATATGTATATTTATTTAAAGCGCGAAATTCATACATCGGCATTGACTGGCCCGTTTGCGCATGCAATTTTGATCATCATTTCAAATTTGATCACTCTAAGTGGGATCGGCACAACATGTTATAAACATGTCACATGATTTGGCTACGTATTTTACGACTGGCGGCGTGCCTGCCGTGTACTTACCTTAGTTGTCTTTTACGTCTATTCTATTCTGTCTGTCTATTCTACTCTCCCGGATACCACACGGTGGGTCAACTCACCTTAGTCGCCTTTTACAACACCTCGAAATTGAGGGTGGTCTATTTTACTGAAGCGGATACCATACGGCGGGAGGTATGCAATTATGTTTTATAATTTTATTTATTCATATTTAAATAAGGAAAAATAAAAAGACCGCATCCTTGCTAGCAAGACTTCGCTTAAGCTCAAACAGTATCCTAAGTACGTTAGTGTGTAAAATGGAGTCACCCATATATGAACGATTTATGGAGTTGTTAGTGCGACACTAAGATATGTATATAATGTAAATTTTGGGATAAGGATTTGTATATTTTATTACTAACATAGTTTATAAGTTTTTATTGTTACTAACAATTGTGAGCCTTTGTAGCTTTAAATAAAATGATTATATTATTATTATTAAATTCAAAATCTAACACATTTTTTAGAACTTATTTGCTTTCAGTTAATAGCCGATCGTCATGATCGATTCTCGTTTAAATGTATAATCGCCGACAATATTTACATTTTTAATGGAACGAAATATGAATGGAACATTAAGGATCGAAAATATTTAACGTTAATTACACAGCTTGATTTATAGCAATTATATGTGCGAAATGAGGAATTCATATTTAGAATTATATGATAAAAGTCTTGCCTTAATTGATTTGCATCACCAATTTCTTTAAATCCCGGGCAGGCACCAATGAGTTTTTCTGTTAAAACTTAAGTATCTAATTGATATTTACATCTTATTAAACGCTTTTCGGCAATTCATTTGCCTGCAACATCTTTATCCTCAAAGTTTCCAACCTCAAATAACTTAAGGTACTAAGGGCCTGTTTCACAAGTTACCAATAAACTGTTAGCTTATTCAGAACATATCTGACACATATCTCGGAATATAGCGTTTCTCAGGTTTCTGATAGGCTTATTCAGCACTTAAAGTCCCTAATAAGTTTACAGGTACATCATGTGGCTTTTATTTTGTTTATCTGCTGGATAGCAAATACCTATTTCAAAATGGCCGCGAACGGTTTTTTTAACTCTTTAGAGTCTCTTTTTAGAGACATTTATCTGCTACGTTGGTTAACTATCCGACACTTTATCAGTAACTTGTGAAACAGGCCCTTAAACTAATACGTGTAAACAACATTAAACAAATCAAGTTAAAAAAGCTTTTAACGCAATTTTACGTCACACTACTGTTTAGGAGTTCCCTCGTCTGGAGAAAATCCTAGCAGAAGTTTTTGCTTATCATAAACATGCATTATCATCGGTGCTGGATCGGTATGTAAAATTTCAACTCAATCGGACACTGGAAAGTGGGTCAAATTTAACTTGCAAGATTCCACCTTCACATACATACACGGCAAGTTGAATAAAAGCTTTTAGTAAAGTTATAGACATATATGTGCCAGGAATTGGTTGCGTTTTTTGCAAAATTTATTACGAAACCGAATATTAAATCTTCAATTAGAAAGTATTCTAATTAGTTGCGTTTTCAAAAGTTTTGATGAGAAAATTCCAACATTCTTTCCCTTGATTAATTTATGATGTGATTAAAATGTTATAAGTATATTCTGTTATAAATACGCCGTTTGGTATCCGGCTGAATAGAATAGTACCCTCATTTCTTACCGAGGTGTCGTAACAGGCGACTAAGGTAATTTGACCCGCCGTGTGGCATCCGGCTGAGTAGAATAGGCCACCCTCTTTCTTATCGAGGTGTCGTTAGGTACGACTGAGATAAGTTGACGTCAGGCAGGTGGCCAGTCGTAAAAAACGTAGCCAAATCATGTGACAACATGTTTATAACATGTGCCGATTTTTTACCGATTACCTATACGACCACCCTGATTTTTTACCGAAGTATCGTTAATGGCGACTATGGTAAGTTGACCCATCGTGTGGTACCCTCTTTCTTACCCAGATGACGTAAAATACGCAGACAGGCGGCCGGTCGTAAAATACGAGGCCAAGTCATGTGACAACATGTTGTGCAGACCCCACTTAGAGTGGGATAAGGGCTAAAGGATGATGATATATTTTGTTACAAAATATAAAAGTAAATAAGAGTGTGCATTTAAACAACAAATAAGTTCTTAAATACATTATAAGGAGTTTTGTAATTAACATATTTATGTAAGGAAAGTTAGGAGAAATCTGTGCTGAATATTTTTATTTATATTCTGTGTTATTTTGCAACATAGAGATTTGTATTCGTTTCTTATTTTGATTCTGACTAAGCCTTATTTATACGCAGTTCTGTTTAATGATATTGAGGTTATCATCAAATAGTTTTGTTTGTAAAGTTAAGAAACTTAACTCGGCCATATACGATAATCAAATAGGTATTACCGCATTATGTTTTGTTGTTGGTTTTACCATATATATATATATAAGAAATAGCTTCTATATTGTTTGCCTTGTTTGAAATAGATTTATCGTGGATTTTTAAGTTATACTTCTTAGTAATTTCTTTGATTTCTAAGTTATTCTTAAAATCCTCTCTAAGGTACATGATATATATTTTTTCATTTTGATATATATTTTTTTGTTTCGCACATAAAAACTAATTTAGTTTCTTCTTCATGTTATATAGTATATCAATATACAATTTGATTCTTCGACCTTATTATATGTTTGCTCCCAGATTTCAATCGACTTTTTCCTCGTCCTTTAGGGACGAATTTTAAGAATTTTAAAATTCGAAATTGTGAAGTTCGATGTTAGTAGTAGTAATAAAAATTGGGACTATATTATTGACATTGAAAATGTATATGGACAAAAAAGTAGCCACAAATATCAAGTTACTGACCCAGGTCAGTATAAAATAACATAATTCATTCACGTGTTCATTGTCGCAACAACGCCTATATCAACCCTCAAATCTATAAATAAAATAAAGTATTATTATTAGTTTACCAGTCAAGTAAGTGCAGCGAGTGACCAGGCGAGTGCGACCGTAAAGAGATAAGAGTAGGTAAACTAGTGAGCGGGCAACGTTTCCCCGACTCGTTTCTCGTTTGTCCAGTACGCCCCTGCGCTTCGTTGCGAGAGGACGGCGCGCGCGCAGCTCGATGTAAAAATATCTAGGTCGCGCTCATGTGATAGTTCACATTTCTCTTGCTTATGAGAATAAGTGTTCAGTGACCGCGCCGTTTTTAATCTGTAACGGTTCTCTCATACAATCTACACTTCCCTCGATACGCATGTGTGATTATAGAAATCTGAAGTGCCAAAAAGTGGCGGATCTATCTATGTTGGCTATGTGATATACGAGTGTGTTGCCGTATTTGAGGCTTTTTGCAGTCATTCAAGCGGATATAGTCCGCGGACGTTTCTTAGAAGTGTTGATTTGATTTTGTGAATGAGTCAGCTAACAGGCGTCGGGATTGTAAGCTTTGTCAACGTGCTGCCCACGATCTCAGAAGGTAACATTGGGGATATCCTTTTTAATGTTCTTTGTCTTCCATGATGCTAAGTAGTTATGTATTATGAGTTTTATTCGTCACCTTTCATCTTACAGATTTCTTATGTTAAAATCTATAATTGTATTTCAAATACAAACCAGTGTTTTTATCCTTCTTTAACATTCGAATGGAGAATGACGTTGATTTAAGTTTTGACATAAAGATACATAAAATAATTCGTTATTTTTTGTATTACGGAACTCCGCAAAAGTAACGCCTAATTCAAATATTATGGCATAGAGATAGTTGAACGGTTGAAATATAGATTTACACTTAGGAATCACAGACAAAAAACATCGATCCAAGACAATATTTATAACACTAGATTTCTGAAAATGAATGATATTTAATGCGTTCTAAATGTGAAGGACATGGGATATAGCTGTAATTTAGCCCTTTGGTGCCTTAGCGACACCACAGATATATTAAGTACGGATTTCTTACCCTTCAAACAAAAGCGTTGTGTTAGGTTGCACTTAAGGTGTTTCTAACCCTTTACGCGTGTTAAATCTTGTTAGTTACATAAATCCGATATACCAAGTCAAGTACATTCCAAAAATATAATACATTGATGCAGTTCTTCCATTTAGTTATTGGATCAAGGGTGGATACAAAACGCAGTATTACGCAGGAGATTCTTTAGTCAGATAATCTAATCGCTCTAGATTAGGTCAGAGATTCTAAATTTTAAATTTATTTCCACAATTTTATAATAATTAAAAATATTTTAATGTTTTTTTATTGGATCATCAAAATTTGAAGTCTATGTCTTATAATGCTAGAATAAAAATCCTAGAATCCAACTACTACCTGTGAGCTTTTTGAAGTCGTCTGTATATCTACCCACGTTTCCTAGCGCATCGCTATCTTGGGATTTAGAAGTCCAAGTAGAAGTTAGTTTTTTGAACTGTATGCCCCAAACATCGCCACTAAAAGTCCATAACTCGTTCATCTATGTCGGTCACTGTTCTTAAATAATTATTTAAATTTTACAAATTCGGCTTACGCTACACGATTTCTTGAGTCAACCATATCAATATTTTGATACATATTTTTTTATATTACAAATACAATATCAAGATTATGATGTTCGATGTGGTGTAGAGATGAGTTCTTTTATCAATATGTGAAAAAGTGGAAATCATAGGCAACGTAATTATCTGAAAATTACAACGTTTGTGGGTATAAAGGCGATTTAAGTTTTAATCTAAAAACTTAAACAGGCTTAAAATAAAGCATTAAAGAAACTAAATACTATTAATCGTTCGTAGTGAAGCAATTTCCTCGCGAAGAACGAAATTCATGTTCTGCTAAAGGCCGACCGCTTTTTGTTACGTTTTTTTATTCTCGAATAAACTTAGCTATGAAGTTTAACGGTTTTATATAAATACAGAATTGTAACATCTCACTCTCGTACTTACCAAAATCCAATAAAGAAAAATATTTACTGCTACTTTATAAACTGAATAAAAATCGAGCTTTGATTTTAGAATTGTGAAGAAGCTTCACAGACGAGATAACAAATCTTAAATTTATCAACATTAGTAACAATATTTATAAAATGTATATTTTATTAACTAAGTGTCATGAAGGTGGAGAAATATGTTAACTTGCGCCTATAATTTGTTACAACTTATGTATATTCTAATTTTCCTACCATTGGTGACATAGGCGCTAGCCGCATGATCGGTAACAAATTAGATCTGTTCACTTATAAATACCTTCTAGTGATGGTTTTCTACATAAACCAGTCTCGAGATTATGTTTAAGTGATGAAGGTCGCATAATAAGGAACTGATATAAACATGTTCCTGTCTTAGTCTCAACGTAAAATAAAAAAATGACCTTTGTCGTACAGAGTATAAATCGCAAGTGAATTTTTTGACTCGGTTACACAGAATTTGTTAATGTTTGCTTTTAAATAGGTAGTGCTGTTTTAAGTAGTAAATATATATAATTTAACAATGTTAATTAAACAAATATAAAGCTCAAAAAAAAATCGGGAAATATTTTTTCTTAAATGCCGAAATATTTTTTATCCTAGTGATGAAGCTAAAAAGAAATTGATTGTAAATAATTGTAACTGAAAAGACGAAACTAAATTAAGGAAAAGAGTAAAGAATTTTGCCAAAGTAAAATCCTTTATGGACTGAAAGAGCGCACTAAACATAAGGACTACAAATGCGTTTCATATTTTAATTTTTAAGACGTTTGTATAGGAAGTAAGGATCGGAAGGCAGGTATAAAACATGACTCGCATGTCGGAAATCTTGCTGATCGATTCGAATCTGACCTTGACGACGCATCCGCTTAGCGTCAGATGTTAAATTGAAGGCGCAGATGGTCGGGTCGATGACTATCGTATTACGAAACTTATATTAAGTACAGTATTCGATGCTAGCATCTGTTAAACGATTCATTCCAAAATCACATCAAAGTTATATATCACAATTTAGGTTCTCCCTTATGCGGTGTTGTTTAATTTGTTGTGAATTCTAAACGCGAACATTATAAGTAATATGCTTAATGATGAATCTGAAATCTAACATCCTTCGATTTATTGTTTGCCATGTTACTGGTCGAAGTCGTTTAAAACAGTTTTAAAATTTAATGATCTAAGACCGCTTTTATCTTCGAAGTTACATGTTTGTGAATCATCCAATAATGATCTCGCAATAGATAGAAAAGGGATACTTAACTTTTTATCTGATCTCCCGTAAAGCTACCGACTTGCACTTAACATATGTTTATCATCTAATCTCAAATTTATGCATCTTGTGTTAATATTTTATAATATACATTGGAATACCTGTTCTCATGTATGTTCAATAAAAAAAATGTAAATGATTTTCAACATAGTTACATATACATCTCCAAAGTTGGAAGTCTTTTCATAAATGATGATTTCTAACTTTTCAAAATGCTTTACAAAATAGTTGTTCCCAAGAAATATTCCGAAAAACTATATATGGAATGTTGTTATAAAATTAAATAAAAGTCTGGTATAATATCTTATACGTGTATGATTGAACAATTTTATCATCATCATATTTTCTTTTCAACTTCGATATATTGCATCTGTCTGCAGATGCGTCTCAGCAGCAGTATGTTTTGAATTTTTTTTTAAAGAATTTGTTTTTGTTTTGTGACACAAATTACTCTAAAAGAAATTTAAATAAATCGCTCATTTCGTGGTGTTTAAAAATTACTAGACTTAAAAGAAACGACTCAAGTTTCTGTTTTAATGGCTGAGCCGTATAATTTGCGGAAAATAATTGCTTCTTTGACACTTCGCGTTTAAACAATGCTACGAATTTTATATTTTATTTATTACTCCTTTGCAAACCAACAATAATGAAATTAATTATGATTACTTTTAACGATTGCAAATGAAATGTTGAAAATCTTAATAGCAGTTATGAAAATCGTTTACAGATTTATTTAAAAAAATACTGAAATGTAAACAGCTGGATTTAAAACTTGAAGTGAAGTGTACTTTCTTTGTTTGACGGCTTACTGACAACACTTAATATATGGACGGAGATTCAGATTTTATCGTGCTGTATAAATTAATCTCTTCAACCGACAGCATTATACTTTATAACGTTGTAAAATCCATCTTATGAAACTTAATGACCTAAAAATAAATACGAAAACAATTTTTTTGCTTGGTGTCTTTATTACGATTTACTGTAACGGATTTTATATGCGTTTTATGCACAGCTTGTTTTTTTTACTATTTGTTACAAATAAGTTTTTAATGTCAGCACAGTTATACCATTTAGTACGTATACCTATATTTGTAGAAGCAACTAAGTTTACGTCAGTTTCGTATAGTTTTGCAATTTAAGTCTTTTGTTGTATATAAAAATTTGCTCAGTTTTGTAATTTTAACTAAAAATATGTATTTTGATAAGAGAATATACATTACGGTATTAGCGAGGTCTCATGAATCAAGATGTAAGCTTGTATTGGAAGTCTAGCGAGAAAATGAACGCTTGGTTGACCGCGATGTTAGGTCATGGCTCGACGGACTCCTCGATATTAAAATGACGGTATTATGAAAACTTGTTGTTCATAGATTTTATGTAGTTTACTTAAGTCACGAGCCAAACCGCATATATGTGAATATAAAACTCAGATCTCGTGACACGTTAGTATGAATAAATGTTTGAGAAAGAAGTTATCATTTTAGTGCGCTAATTGAGAATAATATATTTCACGTCATTTTAGTTATGATTTTGTTTACTTGTTTAATTTTACATGTCACACGACAAGTCCCTTATTACTTAAGTAAGCGTCTTGTCGACATGTGGCTAGTTTCTAACCTCATGCTCGTCCAACATCTGTAACATCTACAAATAATCTTGGGATATTCTCCAGATATGAATATTTTTTCATAATGTTATCTTTTACCGTTTAGCGCATGACGAATACTATGTTAATTAAGGATATAAGTTCTCACATGAAAATCGTTGGTGCCGGTTAGATGTACAAATGTGTTGAAGTCTCACGTTCTCATGGCTCTTCTTTAAGTGGTTAATGACTTTATCATCATTCCTTTATCTCTCTATTTTAATTTCATGGGTTTCATAGTTACGGTTTTATTATTTTCAAGGCTTTTAATTAAGTAACGTTAACTTATTGATTCTTTGATTTGACCGTTTCGAATTATAGAGTGTATTTAGGTTAACAAGATTGAAATTAATTATTTTGATTGAGTAAACTATAATTATATTGGCTAGTGATTGTGTGACAGATTTGAATGTAAACATCTTCGTAGACAAATTTTAATTTGTGTATTTCATTTTCATGTTTTTTGTTATACATCATCATCGTCAACCTATAGACGTTCGCTGCAGAAAATAGGTCTTCTCAAGGAACCGCGAAAATATTCGATCCTCTAACTTTCTCATTCAACCGCTTGCTGCTCTTTTCTATAAATAGTCTGTCATCATCGGTCAGTTGCCATACATTGCTGGACATTTCTTTAGGAGATATTCAAGTCATCCTATGGTGTCGGTTTTGAGTTTAGCGGTCTTTGCAAGATTTTCAAGATCACCTGACCACTTTTGTCCACAAATACTGCCTTTCAGTGGCAAGTCCAGCGGTTTGTTGAATATAAGACTCATCCATGGCCACGTCCGCATCGTAACGCGTTAACGCGCTTTGGTCCCTCCCACATTCTTCTGAATTTTATAAAAATAATACTGGTAATATAAAGACGAAAGTTTGTGTATGTGTGTAAAATGGATTTGTTAATGGATTTCTACAAAACTTTGCGTACAGTATTAATATCTGGAATAATACATAATAGTCCTACAGTGAACAAAATACATTTTTCATTTATAGGTAGGAAGCTATAGTTTTCCGTATCCGATGTATTACGAGTGGAACTGCGAGGTACAGCTAGTGTTCACGTGAATGTTTCACAAAGAGTCACATAGCTCAATTTGCATTAACATTATAAAATTTTGCATTGTGCGCAGGGTCACGAGTTCGAGGTCGGTTGGCGTGTATTCCTCGTGCATTGCTTTTGTGCTTAATACAATTGAGTCACTGACTAAACATTTTAAATTAAAACATATTGAGAATTGTTTCTGTGTGAAATATTTATGTAAAATGGTGTTTTTTTATGGACTGTTATTTGTAAGTTATCTGTGTTTTAGTGTTCGGTAAAAAATTATCAATGGATTTTAAATGAATTTCATTTAGAACTGAATTTCTGTTTTCGATTTGGTTTTATGTATGATATTCTGTTTAAGGGCTTTTACAGTGCCAGCGACTATACACTGTCCATTATATTAACCATCTTTTGACAGATTGACGATAGTGATGTCCTAAAGATTCTCGTATGCGATACCATTCCGATTATAGTACCTACTATCATTAATCGAATTACGTACCTAAGTAATTCGATTAATGATAACCTACGTAAACTAGATTACTACTTGAGAAAAGAAATTCCAACTTTGAGAAAACTTATTGTTTCTTTGAAAAGAAGTGGTCTATTTCATGGTGAAAAATCTTCTTTGGTCAAAGTTTTGAACACAATTGGCTTTTCATATAAAAAGTTAAATAAAAGAAAATTATTAATGGAACGCACAGATATAGCTATAGTTATATAGTTGTGATTTTTTATTTATATTTATATTTATATTTATATATATAGTTGTGATTTTTTAAGAGAGGCAAAGAAAATACAAGATTGGGCAAATATTGTTTTCACGGATAAAACATGGCTCAACGCTAACCACACACTATCTCGTTTCTGGACTGATGATACTGCTGATTCCACTTCCTCAGTACCAATGGGAAAAGGTGAGCGCCTAATCATTTGCCATGCAGGTACAGCAAAAGGATTTGTACAAGACGCACTGTTGGCATTTAAATCGAAGAAATCAAATGACTACCACGAAGAGATGAATGCAAATGTGTATGAAGAGTGGTTCAAAAAAATGCTCATTTCATTGGAAGAACCATCAATAATTTTTATTGATAATGCGCCCTACCACTCCCGTCAAATTGACAAAATGCCAACACAGGCTAATAAAAAGCATGAAATAATTAATTGGCTTCGGGACAATGGAGAAAATGTGGACGACTCAATGTTAAAAGTTGAATTAATAAAAATATTAAAAACCAAAAAGAGAGCAAAACGCTATGTAATCAATGAAATGGTAGCAGAATATGGCCATACTGTTCTTCGGATTCCTCCATACCACTGCCAGTACAACGCAATAGAACTTATATGGGCACAAGTAAAAGGGCATGCTGCGAGATGCAATACAAGCCCCCCATTCACAGCGAATAAAATGTTGCAATTGCTAAAAAATGCTTGCACCCACGTAACGGCCGAGAACTGGGCAAGTGTGGTGGAAAGAACTAAAAGAGTAATATTCTCTGATTGGGAACGTGATATTGCGTTTGATAATATATTATCTACACAAGAGCTAATAATAACTGCTACTGAAGACTCCTCATCGGAGGAGTCTAGTGTTGATTATCATTCCGACGACTCGTGCTAATAAAATAAATTAAAATATCCTGATTGTTTTATTTGTATTCATGTATTAACTAAGAAGAAAGTAAAACTTTATATAATGTTATTAAATGTCTTTTAATACTCGTAACATCGATTTCTACCGATTATTTTTAATCTGTGGCATAATCGTAGTAACCCATTATGTGTGACATCACTAAGTGGGCGGTACCCATCCATAAAGTACAAATATTATTTGTATGATATTTGTACGTAAGCAATACAAAACTTAATGAGCGTGAGCTGTCAAAAGACTGATAATATGAGGGACGCAGTATATTCTGTTCAAATATCCAATTATTGATTACAAGTAATATATGATTATTTTATTTTTAATCTTGAAAGTATTTACGCAGCTAATAAAAAATATTTATTTGTTAGGCTAATTAAATTTGTATACTATATATATATATATATATATATATATATATATATATATATATATATATATATATATATATATATATATATATAGTATTTCATATCTGAATCTGAATGCAGCAAAGATCGAACTGATTTTAACTATTAATATATACGTATGGCTGCACAGTGATATAGCTTACTTTTTGTTTATCTCGGTCTATGAAGTTTACGCGGACAAAGTTACAGATGGAAGCTAGTATTTTATATTAATTTATATTTCAAATAGTATACAATAGAGATAATTCATATCGCAGGTAGACGAGAATGTTACCAGCGTCAAGGTTTTATTAGCAATTTCGGGAACAGACCGCATTTTAAACACCTGCTACGTTACATGAAAAAATATTGTACATTTTATATTCTGTGCGGGTTTTAGACAGACGCAAGGATCTCATTTCGGTTCTGCTCGACTAGTTTTTCGTCGCTTATTGTTATGGGTTCTTTGGACCATCTATTGTTCTCAACCTTGTTCTCAATTGCCTGTGTTATGGATATGGGAATGTCATTTATTCTACTATTAGATGCCGTAGTTATTTTAAGCGCTATTGTAATGTTAAGTTGGTTGACTATTTTAGTAATGACTGCACTATAATTTGCAGAGAATTACTTTAGCAGATCTCCAAGACAAAAATGTATGTAGCGGCCTGTTACTAACCCACTGTTGGGCATAGGCCCCTTCTCCGTTTTTGAAGAGAAGGATTTGGGTGTAATTATACATAGAGAAGGAAAGCTATTAGGCAGGCTTGAGAGTGCGAGTGTCCTACAAATAATAAGAAAGGGAAGATGAGGTCCATACTTATCTAATAAATTATATATAGTCGAATACATTTGTACATACTCGTATAATATACTAGCTGTGGCTTTGCCGTTTACTTAACGCACGAAAAGAAAGTTTTTAATTTTGCCGTTTTCGCAATTCTTTTTATTGCTGCTCCACTCCTATTCATCTAAACGTGATGTATAGTCTATAGCCTTCGTTGATAAATAGAGTATTTTAAACTCAAAGAATTTTTCAAATCGTTCCAGTAGTTCCTGAGATTAGCGCGTTCAAACAAACTCTTCAGCTTTATATATTAGTATAGTTGTAAACTGGCTCCCCTACTCTCATATATTAACTCCATGATTTTATAGCTTATACATACACAATAAGTAAATAGCGTGCACTACAAAATACAATCACAGATAATTTGCAGTTAAAAGTAACCAATTAATGAGTATTATTACAAGGCAGCATTAATTAAAACAGAAATTTAATAACGGCTCAACCTTCACCAACTGTTTCAATTTTGGATTTCCCAAATAAATATGAAGTTATTAAACTCCACAATAAATATTCTTTGTTCGTTGATTACTGAAACGAGCCTTGACTTGATAATTATGTCATATGACTGTAACATTCCATGTAAGATTATGTGAACATATAAATAATAATACATATTTTTAATCATCTGTTACTAAATTAAATTGTAGTGATAGGACTGAAATCAAATTTGAATGTAATTTTAAATGATTTCTATAGAAATACTTAACGAAATTCAACGGTACAAAATATGTACATAATGATTCATTTATTTTGCTGTAATTCGTCTTAAAAGAGCGTCTAATTACTGTTTAATGGAGAATTCCAGCATTCCGCCTGAAAACGTCCCTGAGGCGGTCGATGCATCTGGTGCTCCCGATGTATCGATTAGCGGAGGGAGGGGCCACTTTTAGAGAGGTCTCGACCCAGAGGTGGCGCACTCTGGGGTTCAGAGTTGCTGCTGGCGGGGATGGGGGTAATGTGTACAACGGTACACTGTCCCCGCCACCAGCAGCGTGGTGGAGCACTGTCAGGTCGGTGCAGTAGTCGGTGCGACGCTGACAACCTCGCCGCTCGTCCCCGTCTCCCCCGTCGCCGATGATGACCCATAATAGGTTTTCCTGACATAAAAAAAAGAATTTAGAATCACTTATACAAATCATCACCATGTAATTTTTAGACTACTTCATGAATACTGAAAATTTAATTGAAAAGAAAATAATTAGGTCTACGTACAAAATAAATACAATTTACTACCCTAATTCAAGGCGTGATTGCATACTGTCCTAATTCAAGGCGTGATTGCATGCATGTACGGAAGCTTTAACGTGTTTCTGGTTTATTTTATTTAATCCAATAATTCTATATATATTTGATATTCGAAGGAAAAGAATTTTCTTGATTTTGTCAAAAATTATAATTAAAATCCGAATGAGAACAGACATATCTAAGAAGTAATTAATCATTTCATTGCTGACAAACGTCGATTGCATAACTTTCTTTATCTAAGTACCTCTACCTGACTCCTACTTATTGTAATTACTTATAACAGCGCAATGAAGTCACAGAAGATAATATTGTAGGATTTAGATACAAATAGACAGATACCAGTAACCTAATTATCATTTTTACAAGTAAAATATTGGAATCACCTATTGTAAGGAATATGAATCATAACAAGCTAAATCATCGTTGAATACCGTTCCTGTGAATCGTTCTGAATTGGTTGTAAGTGCTGACGCAATGTATGCCCTGACACAATTGGTAGTATTGAAACTGTGATTTATTGTAGAGGAAAACGGTAATTGAAAATTGACTTTGTACGTATACGGCTTATTAGAGTCGAGTTGTAGTGGCTTTCAGTAACTAACTAGTTGGTTTTTAATCGTATTTTGTTAACTGTTAACGATTTATTTTATAGCAACCAAGTCATTATCTGAGATCTGTGGCTATAAAATTATTTTAGCAGATTTTTTTGTATGGATGTATGTTTTTATTACTCTTTCACGTCGATTCCGCTGAACCAATATTGATGAAATTGGCAATTGATGAAATTATTCCTTATACACCGGAATATCATGTTTGGACCTTAAATATTTGTAGTATTAGAAACTTGCACTATCGTGACAATAACTATGGGTTGTATACTTTAAGTATCTCGTCATACGGTAGGACTAAAGGATATATAAAAAAACTCGGAATGTGACTAGTCACTTCAATATTTTTAATGATAAACGCCTTATCGTTTGTTATATTAGAGTATTGTGGAACTATATAACGTATTAACTAATATATAGGCTATAGAAATCCCGTTAATTCTACAGCAATAAGATGACATTGAAAAACGCCATCTATTATCAACCTATCACGCGACAATAGTTCACGCAATCCAAGTTGCGGGTAAAATCTAGTAAATAAAGTTTGAATAATTCTTACATGTGTCCAAATCTTTATTCTGGTCTAGTTAATTATATACAACTTGCAAAGGAGAACGCTCTAATCGAGTCCGTAGTCGCCCACGCACTTGTTAGTGGTTGTTTTAACAATACATCTCGTTACAAGTGACTCATCTGAACTTGTTACACCGTTCTCTACTTAAATAACACGCATGATAATAATAGCATCCTTGAACTCCTTTGCTTGAGCTGAAAATCGAAATAACTTAACATATATTCGTATATCTGTGCTAATGAACTTAATTCTGGTACATTTGTCGTATCTCAATACCTTGTCCATGTAATCGATTCTAAATTGTACTCTTGTCTGTGTTCTTCCAATTTAAATTTACTAAAAAGTAAAGCTAAAGCTGAAAGTTAATTCTAAATTTAAAAAGCTACTTAAGTTTAAAAAAATATATTTCAACGGAATATTTTGCATTCAATACTGGCCTAGCTTAAGAGAAATGCCATCTTGCTCCTTTATAATTTAATAAATAATAAATAAATAAATATATGGGACATTTACATACACGGTTGTCCGTCACCAAAGTAAGTAACTTAATACTTGTGTTATGGTAGACAGACAACTGGTGAATATATACTTATATATTTTTTAAATACACCCAGACTCGAAGACCAACAAATTCATTTATAGAAAATGTTGGTCCTCGGCGAAAATCAAACCCGCGACCCGCGGAGCTGAAGGCAGGGTCACTACCCACTGCGCCAACGGGCCAGTCAAATTATAAATAATATATAGAATTAGGTGTTATTTTGCGAAGATTCATATTACAAAAGTAATAATAAAGCTATTTTGCTATAATCCGCGATGATCATAACCCATAATCATAATTATTTTCTATTTTATAACTTGATTTTTCTTCAATACAACGTTCGACTTCCTACTGTAGTTAATGCATTCATCATCATGCTTATCATTTATCTAATAATATTATTCTTCTTAAAAAAAAAATCGTAATAACCCGATTTATTCAGCCAATAGATCACTTGCAACATATCCGCTTTATATAAAAAAAAATAATTTATCAAATCAGTTTAATAATTTGCAATACACAAATGCACTGGTTTGTTGAGTCGCGCAGTGCGGTGGGTGGATGGAATGGCACGCGGGCCGTCGCGCAAGGTCGACGAACGACTTTCGCACGTTCAAAACACGCTAGCTCGCCGCTGTGTTGGTTTTGTTACCTTTGTTGCTTAGATGTAGGGAATGCGTTCGCGTTGCTGCAATAGTAATCCGATACGCCCAGTGTATATTTGTTTCAATTTGTAGAATTACGCCGTGTGGTATCCGGCTGAATATAATAGTACCACCCTCAATTCTTACCGAGGTGTCGTAAAAGGCGACTAAGGTAAGTCGACCCGCCGTGTGGTATCCGGCTGAGTAGAATTGACCAACCTCATTTCTTACCGAGGTGTCGTAAAAGGCGACTAAGGTAAGTTGATCCACCGTGCGGTATCCGGTTTAGTAAAATAGACCATCCTCTTTCTTACCGAGGTGTCGTAAAATATGACTAAGGTAAGTGGGGCCGTAAGCAGGCCGGTCAGGTCAGGTAGGCGGCCGGTCGTAAAGTATGAAACCAAATCATGAGACAACATGTTTATAACATGTTTTGCGGACTCCACCTAAATCGTGATAAGGGCGGGAGGATGTATCACTGTCTAAAGGGTTAAACACTCCATAACTTTTTAACAACGTTGTCGCATCTATTAATTAAGTACACCGGCTCGCTCCGAAATTGTATTGGCAAACCATTTGCTTACGACATGAGTATAACCGGTTTATGTAACCACGTTATCCTAACTTCACCTACTGGTAAGTGATGATGTAGAGTGAACCTTTGTAGTTTAGTGTACGGATGGCGTTCGCATTGCAATCCTATACGCCTAGTCGGTAATTGTTTTCTTTATGACTGTACTGTATGTGGGTTGAGACGTGTGATTCTTACCTTGTATATTTATTATACAAGATACACAACATATAATACATACATGAATATATAAATTTACTAATACTAGTTAGTGTACAAAGGAAACCTCACACGATCTCAAAGCGCACGACGTCAGTACACCAGAGCCTGCAGGCGAGAGTGGACGTGTAGTTACATACTGTTAGTACGCGTTTGACCCTTTGCTATACTTATACGACACAAGTCTTCAAGTCTCAAAACAATACAAGTGAACACATACATGCCGTAAAATATGTAGCCAAATTATGTGACAACATGTTTATAACATGTTGTGCCGACACCACTTAGAGTGGGTTGAGGGCATGATGATGATGATGATGTCTTGTATTCAATTAAATAAAAATAAACTTTTTACATAATAAATACTGTAATAATGTAAGTGCTAGCTCATAATGTAGATAATATATGATATAAATTTACACATTGTCTGACTTCCTTACTTGACATTTTATTTATTAACTACTATTTATATTTATTAATTTCCTTTATTGGCTATACATAATACGGTAGGAGTGTAAACTGTCACGTATATTCACTTTTAATTATTGCCTGGGAATACAGTAAGTAATAAAACGCAGTCATTGTTAGGTACAATGTTATAGAAATTGAGTTTGATTTGGATCGACCGCAAGGTTATTTCTCACTACATTCACGCCGTAATAACAATACTATTTTGTCTTTGTCTCATATAGAAGGAAATAATAGAAATACAGATTTCTAGTTACTTTTGATGAGAGAATCAGAACCACTTAATTTTCGACTACTTACGTTGCGCGTTAGTTTGTGTTGGGGCTCATAACTTTATTCAGATTCGATTTCTCTATCAGATGCAATTTATATTCGTAAAATTGTCTTCTTTATTTTGTTGTAGTGGTTATAGTGTCTGGTTATAGTGTTTTCAGTTACTGCCCAATCGACTAACACAGCAACAGACCATTTAACGTTCCCATATGTTTTTATGACTAATTTTCTTTGTACCTTATTACAATTTTTTTCTAACCATTAAGTTATACCAGTATGTTCATCACTTATCATTTTTGACAGTATCTTAATTTTCATTAGGTGCGATATCAGTTAAGCTGAATATACACAAAAATAGTGTAAAATTACTTTCCTTTTTTAGAAATTCTTATTTTATTGATTTATATACAAATTTACATTATATTTTTAATATGTTCTATGTAAAAAAATTGTTGACTACAGGGAGCTAACAAAGTATTCACCGTCCGTCTCAAGCAATACTGCCTTTTGTATCGTACTATTATGTTTATTATTATAATTATTTTGCCATAATCACCGTTTGTGTTTTGTTGTACAAACGCGGATTATAGCAAAATAATTTTTATTTTTGTACTATGGAGTTCCGCAAACGAATACTTTAAAATTTAATTCAGAATTAGTAAACTATATAGTTGTAAAATAGTAGTGTCGTACGTAGGACGTCCAAAACAATCAGATAAATAAACAGCAGTTACTTGTAAATACAATGAGATTGTTTTATGGCATACCATTCTTAAATAATAGACTGAGTAGAAGTTATACGTTTCTTTAAGTCAAAATCAGACTCTGTTATTAAATAAGATATTTCTTTACGTTTGTTGGCTATATACACTGTGCATTGAAAATGCGCAACAAGTGCAATGTTATTTTAACTTCAACAATGTATGTTTGAACAAGTGGATTTACTATTCTTTTATATAATTCACAGAATAAAAGACGCAAGAACTTTTTGTTGACGTAATATAATGATAGTATGTATCTGTGTAGAACTTAACATAACCGATATGATTTAAGGTAAGGGCACTAGTAATTGACCATGCAGTATTAGTTGACCGTTTTGTATGAAATTATTAAATATTAAACAATGAGCTACAGTTCTGAGTTTTTGGACAGTAGTTAATAGATTGCAACAGGTAATTACAAAATTATTTTTTATTAGCTACAACAAACAACACGCTTATTATTTTAAATTTTATACAAAACGGTCAACTACTAGTGCATGGTCACTTACTAGTGCACTTACCTTAATATAGATTTCGTAATATCGTCATTGTATCAGGGCTTGTGACCAAACCATGCCGCAGGTTTAAAGCTCAGTTTAGTTTGAGTATTCTTAAAAACATTGAGTTTTCTTTAAAAACCTGTCTAGTCTGGGGTCGCAGGTTTTAAACTCAGTTAGGCACATTTGAGATTTCTTAATAAAATCGTCTCTCTTGGTAATATTTACAATACTAATAGTAAATTCACCACAAAGCAAAACATCAGAAGAAAACCTGCTATAGCTCTAGGAGATTACGTGGTACATAAAATAAGTGTTATGTTTCATTCCGCATTGGAGCATGGTCAATCTAAGCTTCGATCTCAAGTTGAGATTATTAAAATTAAGCTAAATACAACTATACTTATGATTACAGATTGTATTATGATAAAGAAAAAAAGAATCCTTCCGCTATTTATGTTTTCCTTTTTTTCATATGTTGTCATCATTTTTTACTGTTTGTCGAGAATTGAATAACTTATCAGTGTTTCTTCTTTTTGTTATCAGTCTTGTATATTTCCGTTTGTTTTAATACATTTTTTTCTCGGTAACAATTAAATAATTCATACAAGATAACGCGTGTGTTTGTTGAGGTCTTACAAGTTGCAAGGTTAGTAATTTGATTCAAGTTCACATTTTTATTTACTGTTACACGACTTTTAGATATAACATTTCCGCATTATTACGTTCATATCAGACGCTTGTCTTATCGTAGAATCCATTTCTATTTCTCTATTATTTGATACTTTTTTTTTACATATATTAAATAGTACTCTATTAAATTATTATGTTGCCTGTTTTATTATTATTATAGTTTGAACTAAACTTTACTATGTCATAATTATTTTATATACCAATATAAAGGGATCGCTTTGTAAGAGATTATCTTAAAGTTGTTTTTTGTTTGTGTGCCATAAAAGTGTATTCGTTCATTTATGGCCATATTCTGAAAAACGGAGGTGTACGTACTTCGGACTGAGGTTCTCTTTTATCTAAACAAACTAATCACTAAGTGTCGGATAGTATAAAGAAAAGAAAAACATGTAAATAAACATAAAACCATTCGCATTTATAATAGTATAGATTAATAATTCGGTATTAATTATTTGATTTGATTTATAGATTTCCAATTAATTATTTACCGTAAAATGCCGCAACTTTGCCTCGCGTCATTACTTTGCCTAAAATAGAAAGTCTGCCAAGAATTTTTTGTTTATCCAAGAAACTACTATTAGAATACTACGATTCAGAGATTAATTATATGACAACACTTTGAAATTATCAGCTTGCTCGTATATCGCTTACACATTTATAAATTGGCTTTGAAACGTATCGCACGCAACGTAGATTCTAATTGGTGTTTGGAACTTTTCCTGTAACTACTCAAAAACATTAAATTTTTTTCTTGACTTTTGTATATTAGATTTAAATATATTTTTCTCGCTGTTTCATCTAATTAGAACGAAAAATAAAAATACTTAAAGACAGAAAAGTACATTTAGGCAATGTTATGTCAAGAAATTTGTACGTCTAAGCCAAAGTTTGCCTACCATAGGGCTGACACTAAAGATGATAATCATGTAAAGTACAATGATGAGTTGTGAATTTTTTTCTGTTATCAATATTTATGATATTGTTAGAAATTAAGTCTAAATTCAATTTAAAATGAATTAAAAAAAATAAAGGATACGTTCAGAGAATCACGTCACTACAAAATCCATCGACAGAATGATTCTCATTCTACCCACAGTTCGTAACACTAATCCACTTGACAAGAACTGGCAAGTGTCCATGATATAGGTCCATGATATAGAAAAAGTTTTACCAAAGCCTCATGTTGGTCGTCGTGGGAAATTAAAATTTAATGTAAATTTTGATGTTCCTATCGTTATCAATTAAAAGATATCTTGATAAATTCTAGTGAAGAAAACTTTTTTATTTCGTTTTTATACTGAAATGTTCATCATGTTCTTGGTGTGATTTTAATTTATTTTAGCGAAAGTTGATCAATCCTTCATTTTGTTTTTTAAACACTTGTATATAATAATAATTTATCTTCACTATTTCAATCTGTATATGTCAGAATCAGATATAGTAAAATGATATTAAATCTTTTTACTTTTAATTACAAAAAAAAATGTTTTTTTTTCATTATAATCAATCTTAATTTTTAAAAGCATCGGAGTGATCATGTTAACTGAGAGTTTTTTGTATTTTAAATATATAAAATAATACAGTCAAAATTATTAAAGATTTACAAATGTTTTTATTATTATAGATAATTATATACCAAAACTATATTTACATAATATCTCATTAATTTATATGTGACAACCCTTGTCTCAAAAAGCCAATGTATGGAAATTTATTAAATTCTGTACCTAAAATTGCCTAGGCGTTCATACGGTGTTGCGTATTTTTTTCGTTATTCCCAATATATTTTTCGGATACTTCGTCTAATAAATACCATTGTGATGTAATAAGTAAAAAAATTACTATAATATTACGCATTCAAATGGAGTAGGCAAAGTTAGGGTTTTTATATCCATCTTTGCCTATCGTTAGATATGCGTATAATTAGCCTTAAATATATAAAAAAGTTATAAAAACAACTACTATCTACAACTCAAGACTTCCTACTTCAATTTATTAGCAATCAGATTAAAATTGGACCATCTATTTTTGAGCTATGACGCTTAATGTCAAAAATCCAGGCAAAGTTGTGGCATTTTACGGTATACAACGTTAAAATGCTTTTCATGAATAATTTCGTTTTATTAAGTTGCGCAAATGTGATACACGAAATATAATTTAAGTGATAAAGAAGTTACAATAAAATTATTTTGCTATATAATCCGCAATAAAGTAATGTTATTCCGCAAAGTAACGTCCGCTTCTATAAACCATTTAAAGAAGTTATAAAATTTATAAAGAATTACAATTTTTGACGAAACCCAGCGAATTTAAATTAAAAAAAATCATTCATTATTGGATTAATGTAAGCGACACAGCTTTTACCAAACGGAGTTTTCCATTTTGGCACGTAAAGCAATTAAATACAGGATTTATGTCGAGTGGCAATGTTTTGCGACGGGACGGCGTGGGCGAGACGGAGATCGGGTTCAATGGACAATCCCGGTATGCGGAACTCGCTATCTGGCTCGGCTCACCAATTTATTGTCGCCGATGCACTTGATTGCAAGCGGCTAACGATGACGGCCTTGTCTTTGGAGAATATATGTTATATTATCTACACCGTTCCTCGAATCTAATGACCTGTATAGTTTTTAGATGGAACCTTTTTATTTAATTTTCATTAGCTTAGCGGCCTCGTCCACGTAGAAATATCACAATATTTTTGCTTCTTCAATTTAAATTAAATC
Organism: Morpho helenor; assembly: GCA_029227775.1. Lineage (NCBI taxonomy): Eukaryota > Metazoa > Arthropoda > Insecta > Lepidoptera > Nymphalidae > Morpho > Morpho helenor. The sequence continues at coordinate 3,923,609 of JARGCU010000032.1, read as the reverse complement.
GTATTGTATATCTTTATTTTTTTAAGATCGGTCAAAAAAAAGTAACTTTCAAAACTAGTCATTTATTAGTATAATTTGAGCCCAGAGTACAAATATCTACCATCTGTAAAAATAGTTGTTAAATTAAATACAAAACAAAAAATATCAAAGGAAAATACTAGACACCTTGCCGGTTAGTTTTATATAGGTAATGTCATAAATAGCTGCGGTCATAACACTGCGACGTCATCTATACTAAGTAATATATAACACTGAAGAGTTTGTTTATTTTTTGCTTGTTTGATTGTTTGAACGCGCTAATCGCAGGAACTATTGGACCGATTTGAAAAATTCTTTGGGTGTAAGGTAGTCCATTTATCGAGGAAGGCTATAGGCTATATAATATCACGCTAAGATGAATAGGAGAGGAGCAGCAATAAAAAATATAACGAAAACGGCAAAATTTAAAGCTTTCCTTGCGTGCGCTAAGTAAACGGTGAAAGTTACTCAAAAATCAGGTATTACAAAATTGTTCCCCTCTAAAAGTTCTAAATAAAAGATCACGACAGCATATGTCTAGGCTTTTAAGGGTAACCCACTTTGATCATTTTTATGGTTATCAAAATAGTATATTACGGTTTAATTCTTTCCATGCGGGCGGAGCCGCTGGCAATTGCTGGTCATATACGAGGGTGGTCCGACAAGTACTTAGCCTCACCGCCCGATGGTGCCAGTATCGCAAGCGAAATCAAAGAGCGCTTGGATGCTGTGTACGGTGACTCTTCTCCTTCGATGGCGACCGTCAAAAATTGGTTTAACGAGTTTCAACGTGGTCGCACGTCGGTTTTTGATGAGCCACGCCCAGGTGCACCGAAAACGGCTACCACGGAGGATAACGTGACAAAAATCCACGATCTCGTATTGGCAGACCGCCGATTGAAGGTGCGCGAGATAGCTGAAACAGTAGGCATCTCAAAAGACCGCGTGGGTCATATCCTGCATGAAATTTTGGGCATGAGAAAGCTGTCGGTGCGATGGGTGCCGCGTTTGCTCACTCCAGACAACAAGGGCAACCGTGAGACCACTTCTGAGCAGTGTTTGACCCTGTTTAAGCGCAATCCGAAGGAGTTTCTGCGTCGTTTCGTGACCGTCGACGAAACATGGATCCACTGCTAAACACCAGAGACCAAGGAACAGTCAAAACAGTGGAATTCACCCGGCGAACATGCTCCGAAGAAGGCGAAGACTGTCCTAGCGGCCGGAAAGGTGATGGCCACCGTTTTCTGGGATTCACGAGGTGTGATCTACATCGACTACCTGGAGAAGGGCAAAACGATCACAGGGCTCTACTATGCCGAATTATTAGGCCGATTCGACGCCGAATTGCAGAAAAAACGGCCCCATTTGGCTAAGAAAAAAGTGCTCTTCCACCATGACAACGCACCGGCTCACACCTCCGCCGTCGCCACGGCCAAATTGGTCGAATTGCACTACGAACTGCTGCCCCATCCACCGTATTCTCCAGATTTGGCCCCGTGCGACTTTTTTTGTTTCCAAACTTGAAAAAGTCACTCGCCTGGCAGAAATTTCAGTCGAATGAGGAGGTCATCGCCGCCACGGAGGCCTACTTTGCACACCTCGAGAAAACGTATTTTTCAGATGGGTTAAAGAAGTTTGAGCATCGCTGAGTCAAGTGTATTGAGCTAAAAGGAGACTATGTTGAGAAATAAATCGCCACTTTTCCAAAATTTTTGTTTTTCTTTTGTAGGCTAAGTACTTATCGGACTGCCCTCGTATATAGAATTTTAGAAATAAAAAATATATTTATTTCAATTTCGTTTTTCCCGTGCGTAGTTCACAAAGAAGTTGGTAGAATTATATCTTTACTCAGAATCATGTGTCACACACTGTATCAACCGAGAAAACAGTAATCATTTTTATTGGAATTCTTATTATTTTCTAAATTGTGGTTAATATGTAACGGTATCCTATGGCCCATTTAAAACTTAGGTACATTATCGTATAATGTCCCATAAGGACTTGACCATCACATATAGTCCTCCTGCCCTTATCCCGCTCTTAGTGGGGTCGGCACAACATGTTACAAACTTGTTGTCACATGATTTGGCTACATATTTTACGATCGGCCACCTGCCTGACGTCAACTTACCTTAGTCGTATTTTATGACACCTCGGTAAAAAATGAGGGTGTTCTGGATACCACACGGCATACTTATATTAATAATATATTTAATAATATCGTTAAAAAACAGTTTTCATGTTTTGAATACACTAAACACTTAGATTACCCATTAGATTCCCCTATGCACACCCAATTACGAAAACAACCGCTGTAGCAACATATTCGTAAATACTTATAACGCCGTGTTTGGGTTGAACCATAAACAGTTGGCCAATCATATATTTCACAACTTGGAAACTAATGAAACTGTGCGGTGAAATCCATTAAAAGTTTCACAGGCTTGGTTTTCCGGATAAGTACGTTCCATATATCCTTCCAACCACCCTATTAAAACAATATAATGTTTTTGTTTGCGAATCGTTTTAAGGTGCGTACAGACATCGCGAGGTTAGCGTAGCGAATGGTTCGTCGAGTGTTTAGAAAGAGCATTCGCGTCATACGATCGTTGCTCGGTGCGAGCCGTTCGCTCCATGTAAACGGACATTTTGTTTGCTTTGCACGCTCAGGAGCCCGTGTATTTGCCCGTGTTGTTTGTATGCTCTGCTTGAGCATGTTTCATTTGGGACGCATGTATAAATGTACCGTCGTATGCCTCAAGATGAGGCATGCGTAACGAAACGTTCGCGACGCACGCCTCGCGATCTCTGTACGCGGCATTATATGTATGCGGAAAATCATTGCATACTGAATCTTAATTGGTACCAATCGTATAAATATTTATGGTCGAATTACTCCTGAATGTTGTATTGGTAATTGCTATCTTGATCGTTAACTATGGGCTTTAAGAAAGCCAGCTATAGAAGAGCTATAATATGGTTTGTCTCAGTATGATCAAAAATAAGCAGATAAATCTGTATGTACTGTATTTGTGAGAGTACTAACTTAATAAATATATATTCGTATTTATTACATATTTGAATTATTATATAATATTATAAATTAATATTTATTATAAGAATTGTGTTAAGGTTAATTATAAAATATATTTAATACTAAGTATATGTGATACTATAGTATTAAGGTAATGTACCAAAAACCTTACAACAAGTCAGATCGATGAAGTGATTTTATGGCAAATAGTAGATTGAAGAAAATTGCCTTTGAAAGCTTCTAATTATTTATTTATTTATTTATTTATTATGAAATTAAACTGATAAAGCTACTCGTATAGCTGAACTAGGAAAACGATAAATGCTTGACAGGTAAGTTATGACATAGTTTTAGTCCTTAATAGAAAAATTTAGTCTCAATGGGAATAAAAAAGAAATCTGTGTGCTTAGTGAACCTACTCGATCATGTTCGCGTAACGCCAAATAGTATGATGCTACAACAGCGACATCTAGTGACGTTGTTTCTCGCGCCAAACAAATTGGCGTTATGCTAACGCGATTGAGTGCGTTGAAAATCTTGCACTAAACACACTGTTCTAAATAGAATAGTGAATAGAACAGTGTTAAAATAAACCTTTTCGTTTTGTTTAAACCATTACAACAATAATATCCTTTGTTCGAACTGGTCAGTCAAATTTATAGAGCCGTAGTGATACTATAAATGTTAGAAGCTCAATAGATATTTAACTCATTGTTTATTGTAACACCTATTTAGAGATTTTATCACAGTAGCGGTTCTGTAAGAGCTTAAGCTTGCGGCTTACGAAATATAAACTCCGTTTAACGAGCTTTCATACGTCCGTATCATGTTATACATTGTTAATAATGGCTCTTAAATTGGCATTTAAAGCTTTCCCTACTGACTCGAGGACAGTAAAGTTTACATTAATTACAACACGCGTAAAGACCAGATATATAATTTACATAACGTGATACGGATCTGAAAGCCGTGTTGTATCCGGCTGAGTAGAATAGACCACCCTCATTTCTTACCGAGGTATCGTAAAAGGCAACTAAGTTGAGTTGACAGGTGAAATAGTCCAGAATAGGAGCTCACCACCCGTTCTGCAATAATCCGGTTAAGTAGAATAGACAACCCTCTTTCGTACCAAGGTGTCACTTGTAACACAAGTATTAAGTTCTTTACTTTAGAGATGGACGACCGTGAGTATATTTGTCCTACATATTTATTCAAATTCAAATTTAAATTCAAAATATTCTTTATTCAAATAAACTTGTAAAGAAGTGCTTTTGAATCATCTACTGCTGGTTCGATAAGCTGTTCCTACCGAGAAGAGGCATCAAGAAACTCGGCGGTTGCTCTTTTAAAAATATAATTCTTAATACTATTTACATTAAGTCGTTACTGACTTGTACAGGTTCAATGAGAGCTATATCCACACATTCTTACCTTCTAGATAATCTTCAAGAGTATAGTAGGCTTTCTGTATCAGCCTCTTTTTAACAGTGTTCATCTATTTTATATTAATAAATCTCATACAAACTTCTGCCCCCAATTATGTCTTTGATTACTGAGATTCGCACTGATAAAGTCGTAGGCAGAAAGCGGTTATAGTTTATTTAAACCTTGTTCATACCGCCCACGGTAGTGGACAAAGAATGCAATAACCTGACTTATCTTTTATGCGGAAGAAACAAGATAACGAGATACGGAAATGCCATTCCTTTGGCTATTTTCATTGACATTTCGAAATAATTTCTTTTTAAGTGTAAATGATAAAGAACGATAAGTGATGTCCCAATACGGAAAAATCGGCGATTCATACAATGTCACGTACATGAACCTCTACACGTTCGTCGCGATTGGTCATCGAGATATCATCATTATCTTTTACATTTCGTACTAAACTGTGATACCCGCTAATTTTCTGCTTGGACTTTGGTAAGGAGATAAAATTTAGCCTATTTATCTTTAACCCTTTACTAATGTTCAATATATTACATCTGAGAAATGGCTATTGACCAAAACAAATTATGATAGTTAATGTATAGAAACCGGCTATACTCACGTTTAATTCTATCCCAACTAGTTTTGAACCCATCTGGGGCCAACTCATGAGCTCTTAACACGACGTTATCGCGGCAAGAACTGAAAGGAATTATGATTTTTGATGATCCGCATTTGTTAAGAGGATCTGCGCTAAATGTAGGGAGCAGGCAACGTTCACATACCTTATACATGCAGGACCAGTCATCACGTGTATCACAAAACGCCACCAACAACACACCACACAAACACACAACACGCACTCACTACAACTTTACGATCGTTTCGCCCGATCAGGAGGAATGGCTTGTAACTAACTCCACTTTACTCGTCTATAAAATATTATTTAATAATATTTAACCACCGCTAGAGCGCTCGCACTCCAACGCGTAATGCATCAAATCGCGCCGAAGGCGCTAGCACTTTTAATATATATTGGCTCGTGATTCGTCTAAGTGGCTAGGACCCGTACTACGTTGTGATTTGTAATAACTCAAATTCTTTTAGAGCGTCAGAGGCTATGTGTCCGTCAATCTAAAGGAGTCAAATAAAACCTTAAATAGAATAAAATAATGTGATAATAATCACATTATAGTTTTATAATAATATTTCAATATATCATATTCTTTAATATATGAACGAGCCGTCAGGCCCTACATTCGTAGTTTGTATCGCTTTGCTCAACAGAGAGGTTCATTATCAAATATCATTTGTTATAATATAAAACAGTTGTTTGTCATCAGTTTAAAGGCGTAAAGCAGGCATAAATTAATATAAATTATTGAATATAGTGTACGATTCACGAACAAGTTTTATATTTATCTAATACAAGAACAGGTTTTACATGTACTCTACATGAACAGACTTTATATGTCCAACAGATATATATTCGTTACACGAACAGATTCTTATATGGTCAATACATGAACGGGTTACTATAAAATTTGATAAAAAAATGCGAGACATTCAGATAGTTGAATGTCTCGCGAATGTCTTAAGTTATTACTTCATAGGATAGGTTATAGCCAACAGAAAGATCACTCACTCGATCTTAATACCTAACCCTTAAACAACTCCGTAGAGAAGTTTAGCAATGTGGTATCTCTCTCCCATCTATTATATTCTTCCGATTTGGAAAAATATAAAAAGAGAGTGATAGTCAGTAGCTCCGCACCCGCTACCAACGGTGAGCTCCGTCCATAGGATATGAGCCCCCCCCCCAAGGGGTACCTGTTTATAGTGCGCCTGCGGCGTATGATCGTGGGATAAACCCATTATTGTAGGGAGTCAACAAAACCACCGTTGACATATTAGGCATGAGTGCCTGGGTATATAATGGAGGACCGAAGCCCATATAATAAATAGCCGGAGCTATAAAATATGGCATTAGCCAAAGGCACAAGGCCTGGTAAACTTTGATAATAAATTACCAATTCTTATATTCAGTAAGGCGCATGTCGCCTGCACACGTCGTAACGGTGCGTTCTATGGTAAAAACCACATACAGTATAATACGTATAATACGTATAAAGTCCACAAAGTGGAAACCCATCGAGATGGCAAACATGTTGCAAAGCAACTTGATTAGTTATAATATGTACACCATATAGGTGTGTGTCCACCGAAGTGGATAGTGTGTGTCCACCGAAGTGGAAGATGTGTATTGCAGAGCATTACATGAATGCCAATCACCCCCTATTCACCCAATACCATATAATGGAGTCACACATAGTGCACTCGCTTACGGTATGCGCCAAGCTCAACACGCCACCTCATACAACAAAAGGTAATTTATGTTTAACGCGGCAAGCCACGTAAGATGTATATGTATATGAAGATAAGGGAAATGCAGGCCACACTGTCTAAAGCTAGTCCGCAGTCTTATTAACAAAGACCCGACCAGCGGCTCTTATGCAATAATGCCATGCTATAATGGTCATTCGTAGTATCATTAACTAAGCTAAAGGGACGTCCTAAAAAGGACGAAACACCACACCCATCCGCTACTATGAACAGAGTCCATAGCGATCCATCACTGCCGCGGCGTATCACTTCAGCAACATAAAGTTAACTTCCGCAACGCCCAGCAACATTCAGCTGTGGTACCGTCACTATTGAGAGACTACAAACAACGTTTAGATGTCCGTTCGTCAAACAATAACATTTCAGCCACCACTGTACCGGCACTACTTCAAGCGGCCTATGCGTCCAAAGGTCGAGCAAGGCACACGGCAATGACCGAAATCACCACCGGCCTAACTAAACCCGTATCACAAAGGCACACGCCCAAAGTAACTCTGGTTGCGTCAAACCAAAGCCGAATAAAGGCACGCCGCAGCAACCGAAGTTAACTACGGGCCTATGTCCAGCCCTAATAAGATGCAGCCTAGTGTAGCCTTTTGGGCCAGGCACACAGCAATGACCGAAATCACTGCCGGCCTAAACCTCAAGTCTCCCACCAGTACCCGCCAGAGCATGTTCGGTAGAGTGCCAACCACTACTCAGCAAAGTTGCCTTTACCAAGTATCATTCTGACACTTTAATCGTTCGAGGTGAGCTAAGCGATGTAACCATCGCTACACTCTTAATGGTCAAGTCACAATCACAGCCTTTCCACAAAGATCAACACGATCTTGCATCTTGAACCATTATACGAGAGCGGGCCTAGATGTGTATTTATTATTAATTCTTAAAAATAGTCGAGTTAAAACTCAACTAATATCATGTATCGCCCCAGTACACATCTACAATATCATTATAACAACATTTCATAAGCGACCTAACAGATCACTTCTGCGCTCTACGCTCCGCCCGCTCTCTCATACTGTAGTACGGCGGATAACGTGACATTCGGTCAATATGACGAAAATTATACTTTTCTGAATTTGATGTTTTATGAATAGAGCATCAATTATAGATGCGAAAAAACATTACTGCGTGACAAACAAACATTTATTTTTATACTTATAGATTTTTCTAAAATATTGAAATTTTAATAATTATTTATTTTTTAAAACTCGAATGTAGGGATGAGATCGTTACAGGCTCCACGACAAAATCGTACAACGCCAAATAGTTCAATCCCCACCATTAATATCCTCTCCAAACACGTGTAGCAAACTGGAATTAGCTATCGATCTGTCCGAACATGAAAGAGAGATAAATAAAAGCAGTTTACAATATTACTGAAAACATAAAAATATAACGTAGATAAATTCAGATTACGTAAACTGTACTGAAACACCACCATGTGTAAAATCATAATATTGAATCCTATAATGTTTTGCTACAAAGTTTTAGATAAAACTTACAAGCTTAACTCACACAAGCTTAAAAAGTTACTAATGACGTTCTAAAAGATAGAATATAAAACTTTGAAATCAGTACAGAAAGTTTTTAGGTAATTCTTTTAGGAAGGAAAAGTTATAACGAGGGTTAAATAAAAAATGCTGCATGTAACATGATTATTATAGTATTCGAGGTTATATATATTTTATATTATGATGGTATTTTTTATTTTCTTGGTATTAAGCTGAAAATAAATATTTGCAAATTAAATTACAAATGCAAAAGAAAAGTGCTTGACTAACTATAAATATCAATATGTCAATCAATGCTTATACATGGACGAATTACGATTTTACCAAATTCACATGTTCCATAAATGGGAGGTTTAACTCTTTGGAGTTATGTATAACATCCAGGTCTCATATCATATTATTTATATTATAGTATCATATTTAAGTTTTAATATGAAGTACCTGAACTGAACCTGATTCGGAGGAAGCATGCAATTTGTTCAAACGCTTCTTGATGAGCTCCTTTGAATAGTTTGATTAGTTAAGTTTTAGGGTATAATAGGGTTGATATACACATGTAGTGTAAAAGCCATTTAATTACAGAATAAAAAAAAATGATGTAGTATTCTATTTAAGCTTAACTGGATATTAGGAAGGGCTTCTTCTTATTTTGGAAAGGTGTTTCTCGCACTTAGTCTCATTCATTATTAATCTCATTCTGGCAACCATTATATAAAGGTCACTGAGATTGGGAAATGCGTGAACATAGATTCAAATTTAAAGCTGCATTGAATAGGCTTTGAGTTTAAAATGATTCTAATAACTAAATATAGCGAAATTTTGAATACATTCTGTAACAAATCAATCTTTCAACTAGGTCGACAGTCAACTAATTTATGTAATGTAGACAACCATGCAAAGGACACGAATATTGTCCCGTCGTTTCCGAGATTAGATAGCGCTGACATCGTGACTGTTTGTCAATGGTGGCCATGTTTGTCCAAGTCCTAGGCTTTGTTGACTGACGCACTATAAAGCTACGTGCAAACTACGTTAGGGCGGATCGATTGTTACGCATCGCATATTACTTGAATAGGCTTAAATCAACTTAGTAGGGCTATCGTGCACTAATTACTATAAACACGGATTAAAATATATTTTATATCACTTTTAATATAAAGTGTGTATAGAAATGTTTGCAATCGATCTATACTAGATATAAGAAAAGATTTTTATTACGCATGCATTATACCGCAGTATTAATTTATTTGGTAAAAATTAACTTCTCATGTACTGATTATATCTTGGAGCAGGTATAAATATTATTGCACTTTCGGAGTCTGCGTAATCGTTAACTGTCTCTTCGAATTCAATAAATAATGACAAATTTGCATTTTAAAATTTCGTAGTTTTTTAATAATTTTTTGTTATGCTAAAAAAACATTATTCATTACCAGAATTCTGCATTACCTTATTAAGGTAAGAACCTTTTAGTGAATAAGTCAAGTATACTCGTGTCGTGTTTTTTTTATGCAAGAAATCAGAATCCTAGTAACAATCTGCCCGCGGCCTTACAATTCATCCACGATCGTATTCTATATTGAAACTTCTAATTTGACTATACAATTCAGTTTGTTCGAAACGGATCTATTATATTGTATTATAGTGGTCTATATTTCTGCATTAATTATTTATTACAAAATATATATTTTATTAAAAATAATTAATGAAATTATAATATTATTTTTCATTTTTTGAACTTTAGCAATAAACAACATAAAATCAGGCTTTACTCACATCGTAAATATAGGGTTTCGCATACTACTTTTAAACGCCCTGGACAGAGCCCATAGCGAGATTAGGACAGTCCCGATAATTAGGACGTCTCTTATTCTATTCTTTTTACCTTATTCTTCCTGTATGAACAGGACTTAGATAGTCCAAATTTTCGTTCTTAAGTCTACAAATAATTTATTATGATACAGTAATGCTGCAGCTATTTGTAGTTTGATTGAAGTCGTCCAGATACTTTGATGATACTTGGGATGTGCGCGCTAGATTAACTATACAGGTAATTCGTTTTGTAGGCCAATGCAGAATTCAGAGCAGTTGCAGTTATAAATGGCCTCGATATCTGTTAAGCTGATCTTGTGCAATAAGCTAAACGCCAAAACCTAAAATCTGATATGCATCTTAGAAGTCGGTAATTTGAGAATATTTTAGCTAGGTTTTATTGTAGAGGTGTGTTTAATTAAATATTAAACTATCCTTCAAAATTTATTTTCTGGAAACCTCTTCAAATAAACTCTGAAAAAAATAAAACAAAACAAAAGCTTTGTCTATAGTCTTCTTATTTGTGTCATATAAAGTATGAACTTTTTGGATGCATTATGCTATCTTTAAACTTGGTAAAGGTTTTGTTCTATATGTTATTGATCATTCTCCTGCCTTTATCCCACTCTAAGTGGGGTGACACAACGTGTTATAAACATGTTGTTACATGATTTGGCTAGGTATGCTACGACCACCTGCCTGACGTAACTTACGTCAGACGCCTTTTATGATACCTCGGTGAGAAATGAGGGTAGTCTATTCTACCATAGGGTATAATGAATGTAATGAGGGTAGTCTATTCAGCCTGATTCCAGGTTCTGTGTTATTATTTTATGTATATAAATATATAAATATCCTACTTTGTCCAAACAACATTTTTAGGCATGTGGGGAAATGGATACGTTTATGTGTTGCATGTTGCAATGTTTATATGAGATTTAACATTCAGTTTATTGTTTAGTAAAAATTTTAATTTTCATTTACCGATGGAGAGTAGTGTAGGAGGCATTTTTATTACCTTTCCTACTTGAAATGACACATAAAATTCGGGAGCAACGCTCGATCACTGGGTGAGGCGTCACGATGTCGCCTCTTTGATACCCGTGGCATTTATAACTAATGCGAACTGTCGGCACAGATCTGATATCTCTTGTAGAATATCTATATTATTGATAATTTTAATTGTGTATTAAATCATCATCATCCTCTTACCCTTATCCCACTCTTAAGTGGGGGTCGGCACAATATGTCTTCTTCTTCCATTCTCCACTATCATTCTTCAACTATTGTGCCACTCCTATAACATTCATATCCTTTTTCAAACAATCAATCCATCTTTTTTTTCTGCCTCCCCCTAGCAATACATCCATCCACATTCATATTTAAAACTCGTTTGGTCACATGATTTTCATCCCTCCTCATTACATGACCATACCAACTTAGTCTCGCACTTCTCATCTTTTCTGTAATAGGCGCAACTTTCAGACTTCCCCTAATATACTCATTGCGTATTCTAACAAGTTTTGTCACACCACACATCCACCTTAACATTCTCATCCCATTCGCATGCACATTTCTTTCATCCTTTTCTTTTATTACCCAACATCCTGTTCCATACATTACGACAGGTCTAATGACCGTTTTATTGTGTATTAAATATTAAAAGATAATTTATGAAAGAGCTTCTCGTTCAACCAAGGGTGGTCTACTTCAACATAGGTCTTCTTTAAGGGATTTACATGCAATACGATCTTGTGCCGGTTCTATACAGCGAGTTGCGAAGTCAAACAAGTATGTTAGGTGGTATGTACCTAGGTTAGGTGACCTAAGGTCATAATACTTTATCATCCTCCTGCCCTATCCCTTTTTGAGTGGGGTCAGCACAACATATTATGAACATGTTGTCACTCGATTTGGCTAGGTATTTTACATTTCTGTATTTTTTGTTTTATCCAAACAGAGCAACCTATTTTGAATCCTTTTTTTTGTTTGAAAGAATAAAATCCAGAATGATCTGTGCCATGAATGACAATCTATTTAGCTGTTTCAAGACTTTCTGTTCTTCTGTCTTTATATAGTCGATGTAATGAGAACAATTCTTAATCCTTTTGTTTTTTACAATTTAATCTTACACTGACGACGTTTTACCTACTTTTCCCTGCGAATATTGCCAGTTAGCCGTGTGGTATCGTGCGTGTGTAGTACCAAGGTGTGATAAAAGGCGACTAAGGTAAGTCGACCCGCCGTGTTTTATCCGGCTGAGAAGAATAGATGACCATTTTCTTTAATGAGGTATCGGTAAGTTGATGTCCGGCAGGCGGCCGGTCGTAAAATACGAAGCCAAATCATGTTTATTGCATTGCACCAACATGTTTATAGCATGTTGTGCCGACTCCACTTAGAGCGGGATAAAGGCAGGAGAATGATGATGATGTAAGATGTTTTCCAATCCGTCCTAAAAATTGGGTTTTTTTTCTTCTGGGACCATGGATTTTCGAAATAATTTAAAGCCTATGTGTAAGGCTATTTTAAGAGTAAAAGAAATCCAGAAATGTTATTGGTTACTGTTGATATTGATTAAAGAGTATGTAGATACGTAATTTCTGCATATAGCTAGAGTAGAGGTGTGTGAAATGGCATCGCTTCAACGTCTTAGAAAAATGTCTCGTTTCCTGAAGACGTTTTGAACATTAGCTCACGCATGGAGCACGCTCGTCAGCTTTGTCATTAGTATGGCATTTGTTTTCTGCTGTAAGATTTTTTGCATGTTCTTTCATTATTTTCATAGACTGGCTTAAAGTTTGATACTTTTGAAAGTTTGATTGTTCTTATTTAGTTTAACCTTGCTCTAGTATATTTAATTAACAAATGGACTTATAAAATTTTGTATATAATTATATCAAGATTATGTCCCAATGTTTTTTTATCCATTGCATTTCGTGCATTTATATAGATATAAGATTTGTTTTATTTTATACCAGATATGAATTTTAGTGAACGTTTAAACTGTGGATAACATTGGGAAATCAAAATTTTTAATATATCCTTTTATAGATCTAAAATCCTACTAGACTATAATTAATATTAGCAATATTTATTGAGACATTACAGATATTTTATATAGATAAAATATTTTTATCGTACTTTTTCTTTTGTTCGCAGGCGTGACAATGAGAGAAAAAAGGGGAGGCGCTATGAGCAAAATGCAAAAGCTCAGAAAGCGCCTATCCCTTAGCTTCGGTAGATTATGTAAGTATTAAATGTTATTAATATGAATATAGCTAAGTTGCATATTAATGCAGAGTTTTGGAAAATCGTTTTAATTTCTAGATTTATTATGCTGTAGAAATAAATAAGAATAGAAATATCTTTATCTTTAATATATAAATGAGTTAATCTTGTATGTATATATGTATATATTTTCAGAATCTCGGAAACAGAGAAAAATCGTCTAGATAAGTTTTATTTTTAAAAAAATCTCTAAAATGTTTTTGAAATTTACGTTGAATACAATCACAATTTGTCGCCGCCAAACGTAAAGTCATGGTAGTTCATTTGGGGAACGGGCGGTCTAGAGAGGTGAAAATACCCAGGATGGAGCCCCATCTGCCCTATTATTTTTTAATTTTTCTTTTCAATTTTTTTTTTTTACATAATTTTAAAAATTACTGAGCAAGGCTCGGTAAGCCAGGTACTGTCTATTTAAGTTTAAAATTGTTGAAAATATTATTTCCGTTACTTTACTTTTTTGTACAGCCTTACAATTATGTTAATCGGTAGGCAATATAACATTGTTTACTAAATGAATTGGTCATTACAGTAATGGGGTGGGTATATTGTCAGTGATAAAAATAAACCTGCGAACGAATACCACAGTGAAAATTACTGTCTATTTAAGTTTAAAATTGTTGAAAATATTATTTCCGTTACTTTACTTTTTTGTACAGCCTTACAATTATGTTAATCGGTAGGCAATATAACATTGTTTACTAAATGAATTGGTCATTACAGTAATGGGGTGGGTATATTGTCAGTGATAAAAATAAACCTGCGAACGAATACCACAGTGAAAATGAATGATGCATAAATAACAAGGTTATTTTGGGAGTCAACAAAAATAATCTATTATGTTCTTTTAAACACGTTAACGTATGAACACCTACGCGCTTATCGTATTTTATTGTTATGTGGTCATGACGTTGATCAGCTTTCAGTTCGAATATTTCTTTTATCCCATTTCTTTATTATAATAAGATTATTAAAATAATTATAGAATGTGTTGAAAAGTTTCAAGCAATTACTATTTTATAAGAAACTACTATGTTGTACTACGCTTCGCAGGTCTTAATTCAAAGATATATGAATTTCAATTTTTTTTGTTTACTAATTATGATATATGCTCCAATCTCCATCAAACTTTACAGGAACATCCGCTGAATCAATCTAAAGATTATCTGATAATTTTATGTATATACGTATATATTCAATATATATATAGTATTTTTAAATTATATATTGTATACTATAACAAGTTCAATATTATTAAGTTATTTAATAAAACAAAACATTCGAGAATTTATCAAGGGCGTAAAACAAAATGTAATTTTATGTTCTTCATCTAAACAAGTTTGCTCTTAATTTTGATATGGAGATTCACTCAACGATATAACGCAACAGTCACAATAAACGATTTTGCCATCGCTGCTATAAATTGATGAATGATATTATTTAATACCATTTGATATCTGTGATGTCAGTTCAACTTAGCACCTTTCACTTTTACCAAGAACTAATATTGTTATATTGGGTTACATGTTATTGCGATAAATGTTAAGAGGAAAATTGTAAAAATCTTAAAAAGCTACAAAATATTATTAATTATTTTATTATATTATTTTCTCTCCGTATTTGATGAGAAGGGTTGGAGCCAAGACCCTAAGAGCCATTTATAAATTATATACTATATTATTTATAATTATAAATAATAAAGTTTGATGTTTCAAAATCTTCTAAGAAGCTACCCTTATATTATGTGTGTATATGTCATTTACTTGATGAGATATTCTATGAAGCTTTTGTGTGATAAAAATAAATAAATAAATAAAATTCAATAAAACGAAACTGGTAAAAGTGATATTAAAAGTTGTTTAATTGCGC
This sequence comes from Morpho helenor, assembly GCA_029227775.1. NCBI lineage: Eukaryota > Metazoa > Arthropoda > Insecta > Lepidoptera > Nymphalidae > Morpho > Morpho helenor. The sequence goes on along the minus strand of JARGCU010000032.1, from coordinate 3,908,240 downwards.
AATATTTAAACATTTATTTAGGGCTTTAAATCATTTCCACTGCATAATGAAGTTTCTCGATTCTCTACATAATAACAGTACGGTATCAGACAGCGTGGAAACTCATTTAATTAACATTCCGCATCTGTATCCGTCCAATTCATTAAGGCATTTTTCTTTCATCCGATAGTTGAAAACGATTACGATCTTCCCACTTCTATCTTTCACCCATACATATTAATATTATAAATGCGAAAGTCTGTCTGGCTTTTTGTTTGTTTTGCTATTATTCGCGATTAAATTTATCGCGGATTATAGAAAAATAACTTTATTATTACTTCTACATTATGGATCTCCGTAAAGTAACGCCTATTTCTATAAATTAATTTTTTTGGCGGTTTTTGTTTGTTCGGTGGAGATGTGTTCATGAAATTTTATAAGATTTCAGTTTATTATGAGGTTAACATATAAGATAAAAGAATTAGTTTTTCCATCGGGAATAAGAAACAATTGAGGCTATTGTAACACTAAAGTCGATGCGGACGAAGTATCAGTATTACTTGTATAAAATAAATACACCTTTCGATTGCCATTAATTTTTAATTTAAGTTTAGGTTTGATAAGAAATATGTTTTTTTCTTGTATGTAATGTACCAAAAGTCTTTCCTATTCATATTATTTAATAGAATAAAAACTATTTTACTATAATCCGCGATGAACGAAAATTGAAATGCTTAATGTATACATTTTTTTATTTCTTACTACAGCTGCATATTTTTATGTCTATTTAAGATATATTTCAATTATTTTAGAGTATGCGCTTTTCTAACATTTCCATAGTAATTTACAAATGACTTTAGTCCTGCTTTGCTGAGAGCTAAGCAAATATTGGCAATCGATTTACATAGTCCAATCACATTACGCAAACATAGTAAAACAAAATTATTTATGTTATGTAATTTTTATTTATACAGCAATCTATACTCAATGATTTTCGTAATTCACTGACATTAAACGAAAGTGGAGAGCGCACAAACGTTTTAATTAACACATCACATTTGTGTCCGTCCGTTTCATCAGTTATCATTAGCATCGGGTTACGGTTGTCCTACATCTATTTTAAAATGTTAGATACTAAGTATGTTACATATTCGGTCATCGACTTATCGTTGGTACCTTTTTATTTGGAACTTTTTATATTATATTAATTTAAATTACCTAATATTGTTTATATATATATGTATATTTTCCGAATTTCGGAAACGGAACTAACGATTTTCATGAATTTCGGGCAATGAAAAAGTGCTAAAATGTACAATGGAATGCAAATTATATTTTAGCTGTCAATTACAAAGTTGTCAAGCCAAAGTCATTTTCGCAGCCCTTTCCAAAAATCAGAAAAATATATATACAATAGGTATACAAAAATATCTCAATTAAATATTTAAGAACTAACAAAAGACAATACTGAATACGCATGTACAATAGAACCAGATTTAATATAATAATATGTAAATGTTATTTGTTAAATTATCTATAAGTACCTGGCTGACAGAGCCTTGCAAAATGCAATTAAAAATATAAAACAATGATTTTATCTGGGATCGGTCCTAGTAGATCGAGCAGTCATGATTTTGCTTTTCATAGCGAAATTATCGTTTGCTTTCTCATAAAATTAAACAGTTTATTTAATGCCCGAAAACAGGGTTAAAACCACATTTTTTTCTTAATAAAACCTAGCTATATATATATATATATATATATATATATATATATATATATATATATTTGCAAGATTAGCTCATTTAATATTAAAGATATATGGTATCAAATAAAATAAATAAATTACTAAGTATAGGATCTATCAAGACTATTTTTTATGACAGCCCTGTGCATACGTTCAACGAGCACGAGGGTTCTCTACTAGTAAATCCTTGTTATAAAACACGTGCGGTATATATTTAGACGTCCACATATTCCACTCATTGCTGCAGCGCACCATTTAAAGGTAAAATGTTTATTTTTACAACGCGAGTGAAGTTTTCGAGTGCCAATCACGTGAAGGGGTTTTGGAGGTATGCCCATCGTTCTTTAATACATCCCAAGCAATAACAGTAATTTGTTTAACTTATACTCGATTGTATACAAAATTAAATGTATGTATATAGTTTTTATTTTAACAGCATATCAGCAAGTGTGTGTCAAATATGTCTATACTTACTTATTATAAAACAAAGTCCCCAAAAGCTGTCTGTCTGTATGTGATCGATTCTCTTAAAATCTACTGAACGTATTTTTGTATGGTTTTTACTAAACGGTGATGCAATTCTCCCAAAAGGAAAAGGAATACCCATTATGGGTCCTCAGCGGCGAATCTGTCGGACTCGCACCGACTAAAAACCTCATAGTGCTCGACCACCCTGCTGGTGGCAGGGACAGGGTACCGTTGGACACATTGCCCATCCCCGCCAACAGCAACTCTGAACCCCAGAGTTGCTGCTGACGCCACCTCTGTGTCGGGGCCTCTCTAAAAGTAGCCCCTCCCGCCGCATCGGGAGCACCAGATGCATCGACCGCCTCGGGGACCTTATCGGATGGGCATCCAATAGACCTCGTTCGAAACGCCCAGAGGTCCCTCCCTAAAAGGTTTAGGTTAATACATTACCGTTTTATGTACATTGTGTTGAACAGGACGCACGGTTATAATAAACTCGACTGTCGGAAGCTTTACTCTACTCTTCTACTACTTTCTTACTACTACTTATTACTAGCTTACTTTACAGCACTAATGAATGAACTATATATACTAATGAACGACTCTTATAATCCTGGAAAAATTTACTATACCTTCAGCTCCATGTATATACGTAAGCACTTATGCATTGAGGTAATACGGGAACGAGAGAAAGGTTGGGGCACGGACAAAGGTCGTAAGGGTTGAAATGCAAGATACAGATTAAAAACCGAGTTGAATTTATGAGAGTGATTAAATGAACACTAATTAAAATATATGTAAGGTAATTCAAGCTTTTATTAATGATGTTATTATTATAATTACTTATTTTACAAAATAATAAAGACTATTAAACAAAAATTTTAATTTAATCTGCACCTTTCCACATTCTTTTGTTTTATCCGTTTACTAAAGGTGTCTTTAAGTCCTTAATGATTACAGCATTAAGACTGCCTTTATACAGTGTAAATTTCCCTTTAACCAGTTATTTTTTTTGTATAAATAAAACAAGGTAATGAGATACACAATATGTCAACCCGTAAAAAAGTCGAGCTTAAAATATACACAAGATACTTTTTTTTACTATTAATTGACCAGCAATTTCAACAACAAATTGGTGCATTTGTCAAAAGTCGAAGCCGTGCGAGTGTTCTATTTATTACTCAATCTATGATCCGTCTATTTCGCTCAACGAATGAACTATTTCCGTTGAATGAGCTATCTGTTTTTACGAAATATTAAGTAGCCTTAACAAGTGATAGCTTGATTTTTCATTTATTCTTAAATTTAAGAGCTTACTTTTTATCCATGTCACTTATACAATCAAAATTAGACTCTGGAATGAAATCATTCGAAAAAAATTTCTGATTTGTAAAAAGTTAAATACCATTTGTGTAGTTGCTTAGTAGTGGAAATGAGGTCGTGGTAAGCTAGGACATGTCTCCTAAACAGCGGAGTTTGCCGTTTTGACATTTTCACGTACTAAATGATGACACATTACGACTATTAAGTGATCAGACGCTTGGTCATAATATCTGTTGTCTTGCTTAGATTATTAGTACATCTGTCCCTAACATAATGTGTGTTGTGTTATAAAATCTGTGTACCTTAAATAAGCGTATTCAGTTACTCGCTTAGCCAGGGTTATGCTTACAATTCTATTGATTTAGCAATTTTCCATAATTTCTGCAATCATTTTAGTCCTTTTATCTCGCACAAAATTTAATCAAGCCTTTATCTTTGTTAAAACGACCCAATTTCTGTAATATAAATTGACCTGCTAACGTCTAATGATAAGGTAATATAATCTAACGTATCTCTTGGTAGAAAATCAGAGGCTTATATACTCGTATTCAGTACATTTTTAAATTCATGCTACTATCTTAGTCCCTTTTTTAGGCTAGTTTTTATACATGCATTCTTTCTTTTACTAGGCCGAGATATGACTATAGTTATCAGAATTATATTTTGAAAAGATTGCTCTTTTATTCTTTATAGGCTTTTTCCAAACAATTTTCTGAATTATGAATCAAGTTAATTTTGAATTTAGATTTGGAAGGAATTTGAGTTTTGAAATATAAAGATAATATTTCTTCGTTAACCTTTCGTCGGTAAATTATGGATAGCTACGAGTTTGTTATGACATGGAAAAAATTCGCAATTCTGCATTGTGATGCAACTTTAAAACTATGGAATTGGACTAGGTATAACTTTTTGCTGAGACGATTGTAGTTTCTGGCTCGGAGTTTCAGCGTTTCGTATGCAATTGAAAAAGTTTGTGCGCGATAGCGGGCCAACTGTAATAACTGTATTTTAACAAGAAAAGCAAAGTATAATTTGAATAAAGGTAGGACTCTTATCCGAAGCGTTCTTTATTTCAGATTATCGAATGGTCATGGTAAATATTAATAGTATAGTAATTGATTGACTGACATTAAATAGTAATATTAAATGCAAATGTTTTTTTATGGTAAATAAATAAATAAAGTTTTCTGATTTTATATACTAATTGTAATGATGTCATAAAAGCCTTTGTATATATTAACGTGTAAAATTTTACGGTTAAATAAAAGTTTAAAACGGATATTAACATGATAAATGTGTTATTACGTTCTACAAAGTGTATTGAAACTTTCCTTAATGGGGGCATCCCATAGATTAATTTGCTCCTACAAACATATTGGTAAAATAAATCTTATGCTTCAGGAAATAAGGGGTGTTATGCTATGACTGGAAGCTACTATTAGATTTATACGAGTGCTATGCACTGTAGTATGAAGAGATACCGTCTCTTATAAATCATAACGTCATGTTAATGGGTGTAGCAACGCCAGGCGCCGATGTTTGTTTGGTAGCTGCTATAGAGGATAAGAAATAGGTTAAACGATAAAGGTCATGTATGTTTTATCTTTTTATAAGGAACAGGAGAACAACGTTGAATAATGACTCTGCTACGGGGTACGGTGCTGCTGCTGCGGAGCGAAACGTTTGATTTGTGATAGTGAACGTATGTAGTGCTTGTGTATCGTGGTGGCGGTGGTGGAGATTTGTGCATGTGTTTTTACAAATCCTGTATGTTTAGGTATGAAAACGGATTGTCCAATCTACATTTAGCATTATATATATATTTTCTATTTTACATCATCGCGGATTATAGCAAAATAATTTTATTATTACTTTTGGTATCACCCCTTGCATAGAGCTTTGGATTGGACACTGGGGGGCTTTAGTGGGTGCGAGACCCATATAACCACGTCGCTGTCTCCTTTAGCGTGTGTACTAGGCAGGAGTTTCCCCTCGAAAAAAAAGGTGAAGCTTAAGCTACTTACACGTCAGATAGGTCTAACCTAATACCTAGCTAATAGTTTACTTAGGCGTTGTTGATAACGGTAACAAAACGGTAAAGCAGAAAATTACATTTATAAAGTTATCGATACCCGTCCTCCTAAGAGTTTCCGTTATCTTATCACAAGTAATGTAGGTGATGTTTGTGTTGTCACGATTCTGTCGTATAGGAAATGATTCATCGATAAATAGGGGCGAGTGTTGCCCCATTCGATTGATTCTTATCAGTCACTCACACTAAAACCGTTAGCTGGTAGACGATATTTACTTTAAATATGGATTTAAAGGTTACTTGAGATTAGTATGAACATCATACCACTCCAAGTCAGGTCGGCACGACATGTTATAAACATGTTGTCACATGATTTAGCTACTTATTTTACGGCCGGTCGTCTGCCTGACTTCAACTTACCTTAGTTACCTCTTACGGTGCCTTGGTAAGAAAGAGAGCAGTCCATTCTACTCAACCGGATAACACACGGTCGATTAACTTAACTTAGTCGCCTTATACGACACCTCGGTAAGACATGAGGGTGGTCTATTCTACTCAGCCGGATACCACACGACACGAGTTTAGTAAGAACATCGATCCAATAAACTCTTAATACATTTATTACCTAAAAAATGTTTTTGTATTATTTCAGTTCCCTTTAAATTTAAATGCAATAATTTCAAGCCCATTCAGGGTCCTTATTCATGAGCTGAGGCGTGAATTGAACTGTATAAAGGCCTCGAATGGGCTTGAAACTAGTCGGGCTAAACCGATAAAATAAGACGTTAATATAGGTGGTTTCTTTATGTTAACTGAGATAAGTCACTTTCAATTCGTACATGTTTTAAATTAATAACACTATAATATGAGTTGAGCACATTTCTCCATAGTGACTAAGAAAACGCAATGCTTCTTAAAGCGTATAACACGTACGACAGTATACATTTAGATAAGAGAAAAATTATGACATAGAAAGCACGTCCTCTTTATTAGACAATGTCATTTAATATAAATTATAGCAGCATTATCATTAGCCAATAAAGTAACGATAATATCAGTGTCACCCCTAATGATATTTTGGTGGGATCGCATATTAATCTCGCTCGTTCATCGACCTATGGCAGCCTTGATCATACTTTTTTTTTTAATAAATAAATAGTATAGTAAAAGTGAGTGTGTGTGTGTGTGCGTGCGTGCGTGTGTGCGTGTGCGCGCGGGTGTGTGTGTGTAAATGTGACTGTTGTTTGTGGCGTTTATGTGCAAGTAGATCTGTGTATTTAAGATGTCTATAAGTACATAGATATAGGTAAGAATACTGTATATGGCTAGCGACCTTTACCATCCTGTATATATAGGTAAGATAGATTTAATTTGGATTAAAATTAAGTCACTTTTAATCCTAATTCTACCATTGGCTTGGTTTCGTTTTTCATATAGTTCTCAGCATGTTTGTTTAGATAACGAATGCAATGACCTCTTTCAGTACTTCGCTTACACATAATTTAAGCTTAACACAATCTTTAATCACATAAGAATAGACGAAAACGTTAATAGCCAATCCATTCACGATAATCAATAAATTCCGCCGCAACTGAAACATTTAGTTTCGGTTCACGATTTACTCCCAATACGTTTGTTTCGTTTACGAATACAATGACCTCTTTCGACGATTTGTTTACGAATTGTTTAAGCGTAATGTGTAACCGAGCCCTACGGCTTAACATAATATTTAGATGTTACCACAATATGCTAGTTACTATAAACATAACAGTGAATCAGTTTTAAACTCAATAACGGGATAACAAGATAATTACTAGTGTTGTACAAATAAAAAAAACGGTTGCCTGTAAAGTCGGTTTTACGCGCAGAGATTTTACGTGACAACGTCTTTTTAAATGTGATGGATTGGAGTGGGAGAAAGACGCAAGGCATTCGCCAGTCCGGCGGGCCTCTCTTTCGTTCGGTGACTCATCGTAACAGACGTGAGCGGGCGTTACACTTTTTCATGAGTGACTCCAAGCCGCAATCTTATTTAAGACGTTGTCACGTCAAAAAAAATTACATTTTCCCTGGAACAGTGTGTTTTAATAAAAGGTCCCGAATGCGATTCGCAGTATGATATGTAATTTGTTTTTTCTATTTTGTAGAGTCTAGTCGAACGATTTAGTGTTCCGATACGACACTATGTAGAAAGCCTTCAAGTTTGTTTGCACTTCTGTCTGACTTTATCTTTACTTACATGACATAACATACACACGTATCATTTTTGATGTTGACATTAATAATAAAAATATATTAGACTGTACTTATGTGTATGGCTGTCTTTTATGGTATCGGTTGAATGAATTTTCAAGACTAATAACAAATCATTTCGATTGACGATTGGAAGAGAGGTAACTGAAAACTTTGTTTAGAAATAATATTGTTTTAATTTCCTAAAAAATCCGTACAGATTTAAAATGAAACGTTAAATGTGAATATAAAAGTTATCCTTGTATAGTTTAATTTATTACAAAATCAAGCAAAATTATTCATAAGGCCTTTTAGTTAATATTTCATTATATATTATTCAGTGTATATTTACGCTCTAATTCTTGTAGTAAATAATAATAAATAATATTTTGTAGTGTTATTTCTACTTCAATAAATTCTATAAATATATTTAAGATGAAGTAATATAACGTAGGTCGAGTATGCGTGGGTATCAATCTTTGTTCTAGAACATCCTACGTAAAAGTGAATCTGATGTTACATCTGTAACCTCTTATGAAAAAGCATATTGAAACGTCATAAATAAGAGGATTACTTAGATATTTCGTTTTAGACAACTAAGTAACGTTATATACAATGCTATTAAATCAATTGCAATAGAATCATTCCTTCCTTCTTGGTTATGAATTATGACGTCATCTTTCTTTTCTCTTTCTACGTAGTCTCTTCAAGCTCAATTACTTATACTACATTGTATTACTAAACGCAGATTCATACGATTATTAGATGCCCAGGAGCTATGTCATTCTTAATGTTAATATTAGTCGAGTTAATATACGGTATCAAGTCTAGTTAATAGTGCTTACCCATTAAATATCTTGTGACCGTTTCTTAAATTTGCCTTAGTTTATTTTTTATTATTTGTATACACGCACACACATTCTTACACACATTTGCAATGAATATACGTTTTTTTGCATGTGTTAATATTATTCTAAATATAATTCACTCTAATATAAAATACTGGGTCTAAATGCCACAATTGTTTGACATTGAAACCCGTGAAATAGATTAAAGCCCAAAGAAAGACATTCATAGCTTGAAAAACGAAATAAAGATATTTAGAAAATGCGAAGTTAAATATTTAATACACATGTATATGTATTACGCAAAAAATGCGTGCAAATAGCACGCACTGTTTTGATAATCGCTGTAATAGCTTCGTGTTATGATGTCGAACACAATAGCTGTTTAGTACGAAACAACATGATTACATCGATTGTTTACAGCGCTTGCAGTTGTTAGTTATTACACAGTTTGTGTAAGCGTCGGTTGTTTGACGAAATCTATGTAAATACAAGCAACACCCGCGTCTTGGTTCGGGTCAACTTAAGTGATAAATACCCTCAATTAAGTACTACGTACAAAAGTCATTTCTACTATTATTGAAATTCTATGTTTTGCTAAATATAAAGTGTAGGATCCGTTTACATGCTTTATACGTGCATGGTTCGTAAAACGCATCCTCTACAAATCACCACCACACTTAGTTTATTTGTGATTTGTTGCAAATCAATGTGCAAGAACTGCACACATTCACTTCCGCTATCTACTCCATAACAAATCTCAAAGCGATTCCGATTTTATAGTGAGGTGTATCTTTCGCTTTATCTTGTTGAGGTCTATCTGATTTGTTGAGAAGCTAGGACGATTGTTGATATAAATACTAACAAATTTTATCAATAATTTTCCAGCGGAATAACCGTGATAGCGTCATAGACAGAATCTCCCTTTATTAATAAAATAGTATAAATAATCCTTTAATTAGAGCTTTGCTTTGTTATTAAGTCTATACTTAGCGAGCAACTTTGTAGTCCATATGTCATTACAGGGGCTTTTCTTTTAAGGGATTTTCAACGAAATAGTATTACGTAAACTTTCGAACGTCATAATAATAATTCATAAACAATAGTAGTAAGATAACTTAAGAATTTGTTTTGATCTAATAAAGAAATTGTTTTGATAGCTTTGTTTATAGGATATGCTTAGTATAGACGTGATTCATAATAGTTATTGTAATAACAACATGCAGTATTTCCCTCACGGTCATCTTAGCATAATACATAATGTATTCCGATTATATAAACCAAATTGAAAGCATAACAATGTAATTATTGTTATTCAAATACGGGAAGATGATACAATGAATAATGATATAGACGTTACGTATATGGAATCCATTGTTTTGTTCTATTTACCTACACTAGATTTTGTTCGCGGCTTCGTCCACGTGATTCTTCTTCTCTTCTTTTTCTTCAACCGATAGATGTCCACTGCTGGACATAGGTCTCTTCATGGGATCTCCACTACACACGATTTTGTGCCGTTTGTATTTAGCGGCTCTCTGTGATCTTTTTTAGGTCGTCAGTCCATCTCGTAGGGGGACTACCGACACTGCGCTTTCCGATGCGGGTCGCCGTTCTAACACCTTGAGACCCCAACGCCCATCGGTTCTCCACACTTTGTGCCCCTATCTATCCCCACTTCAGCTTCGCGACACTCGGAGCTATGTCGGTGACTGGTTCTTCTACGGATCTCTTCATTTCTGAATTGCCACGTAGAGAAACTCCAATTATATCTCGCTCCATCGCCCGGTGAGTGACCCTGAGCCTTCTTATGAGGCCCATAGTTAGCGACCACGTTTCGGATGCGTATGTCATCACTAGCAACATACACTGTTCGAAGACTTTTGTCTTCATGATCTTGTCATGTTTGTACTAGTTAATTAAACCAGGGGTGAGCAACCTTTTTAATCAACGACCCAATTTTAATTTCAAACTTTAGCTGGACGCATATAAAGTAACACTTATTAATTATTTACAAAACTTTATAATAAAAATGCAAATGCAGTGGCTGCCTACACTCAAAAGTTTCGGTACAGTGACTCGTGGGTGCGGGCAAAGCGTGTATCATACATCTTGAATCGTCATCCAGCCAAAGTTCATGACATATGTAGGTGATCGTAAGAAATCATTTGTATTATTTTCAGCCGCTAATAGAATCTAATTATCGTATCGAATATATTCTACGTAGATTCTTTTTTAGATATTGTAATCCCCAGAGGGCAAAATTTTTCAGAAATTTTGAGGTAAAGTTTCAAGCAATCTAATGTTTTTAGCGAGTTTGTTAGAATTATTTCTGCTTTCGTTCCTCTCGTGAATATATTCCAAGGAGATAAATCTACTTTGGAAATTTTTTACCTCAATTCAATACCAAAATAAATCTATAACATTTGACCAATACAGTTTTTTTTATTTTTGGAATTGATAATTTGAGTGGTTGTATTTTGATGTCCGACAATAAATTTTTTTGAGAGTAACTTATGCTACTCCGTTTAGCTGGTGTTTTGCGTGTGTTCAGATAGGAGTCTTTATGGCATTTTTTATCATATTTATTTATTATTTTTAGACAGTCTATGAACAAGATCAAAACGTCTCTGTAGTTTTTGGAGTTTAAACAAAATTTTGAAATGTGGGGGAAAGTGAAGATCGCATTTAGCTTCTTTTAGAGTTATATGCTGTGTTATATATAGCCTTACAGAAAATATATAACATCTGAAATACGTGCTATATTATATACTTAATGTGAAAATATCTTATGAGAATATGTTTTAGGTGTACTCAATGTTGTCTTACTTTCAATTTCCACCTCCAGCTGTGCTGTTTACTTGAATGACGTGGGTCCAAGTTACGTATCGTCTGCGTGAATCATTTGCTTTTGTTATTACATCGTCTGGCCGGTACAGAGTTTTCGTACTGGATTTGTTTATACTATTACTAATGGCAAATTTAGCGTTTATGTCTCCTCTAAAATGCAAGGTATTTTTTCCCCTTTACTCGAAAGAAAAACGGGGCTTTTTGTGCCTCTCAGAGCTGCCGTAGTATATAAGCTTTAATTGTGCCATACTTATTTTATAATATACCGTTATTCTCCAGGCCCTTATGCACTCTATGCGGGATCAGTACAAGATGTTTTAAACATCTTTTGACTAGAAGCCTGAAGTCAACTTAGTCGCCTTTTACGACACCTCGGTAAGAAGAAGAAAGAAGAGTGTTCTATTCTACTCCGCTGGATGCCACACGGCAGAGTTATTTTATAATACAGAGATCCATAAAACAACCAACAAACATTTCATACAATAAGGGGGAGTCTGGATTAATCTGTTGCCACCATTAGCAGCATGGTTCTCTCTATCAGGTTTATTAGTTAGAGTCAGACATAAACCGCGTAACAGTTTCCGCAGACTAGCATACCCATATGGGGTTTTCATGATATTTATAAAAAACGGTATAGTTGGCCAGTTAAAATTTTTAAACGAATATTTCCCACGTTCATACACTACGGAAGTGCAAAGCTTAATTGATAAATATCGCGAGACGTAGGTGTAGCCTCGAATGAATCAGCTAATTACAACTGTGACTAACCATTTCCCTATAAGGAAGCCTCTGGTGTTATTACTATCAACAATCAATAGTGCAGACAGCAAGCGTTGAATTATATTAATGATCTTAACTTCCTATATGATTGATAATGTCTTGACTAATGAATAATTTCCGCAAACATTTTTTTTGTATGAGTTAATTTTCTTAAATATTTTTTTTTTAATATTGTGAGTTGTCATTTTTGTTTATTTTATTTTTTTGTTTTTCCAATATACAATTCTGTAGTTATTCGATTTTATTTCTTTATTATCTACTCTATAGTATGTATCTTTAACATCTCAGTTGCAAATCTTTGCTCGCTATGTAACATACCATCATTTACGCTTAGAGATCTTAAGTTTGTAATATCTGACTATTAAATCAATGAAAGCTCAGATAAACGGGAGGAAAAAGGAAGGTGGGACTAGCTATGTCGATTGAGATCTTAATGTTCTGGTCAATATTGGATTGTTTATTTAACCACATCATTCTCCTGCCCTTATTCCACTCTAAGTGGGGTCGGCACAATATGTCGTTAAATGATTTGGCTAGGTATTTCACGAAAGGCTGCCTGCCTGAAATTTTTTTCCCACTAGCCTTAAGGTAAAAAAAACATCTTGAATTGTGCCATAGTTATTTTATATCACCATCATCCAGGTCCTTATCTCACTCTATGTGGAGTCGGCACAATATGTTTTAAACGTGTTTTGATTAGTTACTTTTACGACCGGGCGAAAACTTACCTTAGTCGCCTCCTACGACACCTCGATTATAAATAACGGTAGTCTATTCGACTCAGCCGGATAAGTTATTTAACCACATTTTTATTTTACATATTATCTTCTGTGAGAACAAAAATTGCCATACGAAAGATTCCAATTCCATCATATGGTGCAAAGTTTGTTTCATCTTTGTTTCTAAAACCACATGGGTCGTAAAGAGAAACTTTATAGGAACTTTAGTACAGTGTTGAAATGTTCGAGTAAATTGTTTTGTAATGATCGTCTCACAGCGACCATTGTAACGACTATAAAATCCTTGACACGATAGTCGAATCGGTGTCTTCCGGCACGCGTCAGGGGTTCAATATCTCCATAATGGTTACACCGCTGATTGATAGCTGACTTCCGCGCCCGATAATAGCTATTTGGGCCACTTGTTCACGACATGTGCTCTATCGAAAACCCGTCTTTTTATGCTCTTTGGACCCGTATACTATACAATGGATGAGAGCATTTTCGATATCTCCCACGTGGCTTGACTTTTTATGTCTTCATTGTCCCATCGTCATCCTTGTGCTATACCACTCTAAGTGGGGTTGGGACATGTTATAAACATACTGTCACATGATTTGGCTGCGTTTTTAAGACCGGCCGCCTGCCTAACGTTGACGTATATTGCGACACCTCGGTAAGATAGAGGTTGGTTTATTTTACTAAACCGGATAGCACACGGTGGGTTAACATACGTTAGTCGCCTTTTAAAACACCTCGGTAAGAAATGAGGTTGGTCTATTCTACTCAGCCGGATACTACACGACGGGTCGACTTACCTTAGTCGCCTTTTACGACACCTCGGTAAGAAATGAGAGTGGTCTATTCTACTCAACCTGATACTTGACACGTCTTCATTGTTCCCATATTTAAAGCAATTTAAACGAAACCATATGAAATAATACACTATAAACTTCTTCGGAAATCACTTCGTCTACTATTTATGTTAATTTTTTTTTTCAATTCATCTTCAAAATATTCTTTGTTCAAGTAAACTTCTAAACAACTCTACTGCGGAAAAATGTACCCAACAAGTAACTCACGGTTGCTTGAAAATCCGTTCAGAGATTTTTGAGTTTATTGCATACAAAAATCGCAAAATAAAATAATAAATTTTAAAAAATCAATAAAGTTACTTTATACTAAAGGCAAGGTTGTAGAAATTATGTACGAAAAATACGGTATGAACAAACATACTGAGGCCATGAAATAAAATTTGATGATCGTATTTCAATTCATTATCGGAATTTAAAATTACATTACATACATGAGCTTAATATGGTCGATATATAGCTGATTGGAAATTACGCACGAGTTCATTTTGTAATGAATAATATAGAATATTGATTCTAGAAATTATTTGCAGCTCGCTTTAGCTATTGGATGTATTTATACAATTAATTATAGAATTATAACGCTATAAGTAAGCGGCGATTCAAGGAAATCTATGTTATGTTAATTGATGTAGGAAGCACAATAGATTCTCATACATAATACATATATTATTAGCACACGTACGTACGACCAACCAAACCACACTACACTTCATAAGCACTGCTCACATTAATTATGACAGTCTCAACGATAGTTTCGGCCATAAATGAAATTCACATCATCAAGAAATAGGTTCCACTGTTCAATCGCAAAGCAAGGATATAGTAAATACTAGTGTTAAAACCTTAAAAACTTAAGTTTTTGACTACCCTCAATCATGAAATATATGGTTTTTGCTGTTATCAGAAAAACAGGATTTATTATTATGTGTTTAGCTCTGAGTATATTCTTTAATTGAAACATATGATAACTATTGGCTCATCGTATTAGCTGTAAAAACGTAATACACAGTCTAAGTTATCATTTATAATGCGGTAGCGGAATGTTTATGGCAACGGACGTGCGGTAGAGAGGTTGTGGGTTCGACTCCCGGCCATTATACTTCCGACGTGAAGCCACTCCTAACATAAGCTTTTAGCTTAGCTGGAGTAGTTAATAAGTTTACTAGTAATTTGAAACCCAAATTGCTAGTAACCTTTAAAAAAAGAATTAATAGAGTCAATTATATAAGTATGATGTAGTTTCCATTCTTTAAGGGCCTGTTTCACAAGTTACCAATAAACTGTGAGTTAGCTTATTCGGAACATATCTCTGACACATATCTCGGCATTTTGCATTTCTCAGGTTCTGAATAAGCTTTATTCAGCGCTTAAAGTCCCTAATAAGTTAACAGGTAGATCAGTAATCATGTGGCTGTTATTTTGTTTATCTGCTGGATAGCAAATACCTATTTAAAATGGCTGCTAATTTTTTATTTTATTTTTCACTTTATTGAGTTTCTTTTTAGAAACATTTATCTGTTAGTTAATTTATTTGTCGGTTAACGATCCGACATTTTATCAGTAACTTGTTAAACAGGCCCTAAGACTTTCTGTATTCAAAGGTAAATCTCGTCTATAAATACATCAGTCCCTCTTTGTATTATATTAAGTTTCTCTTTAATAAACACCGTACTCAAGCATGTTGATTCATTCGACCGCACAGGAACGCTGTATTACCCTCCACTGCAGCTATGAAGCCTGCACGGCCTTTTGTCAACACGGCCATTGTTTGTCCTACACTAACAAAGGCGACTACTGTTTTTACCATTAAACAAATTCCTAACAGTTTAACTCCCTTGTTGAATTCGTTTGCAGTCGATAGTTTCATCGTTACAAAGTAACACTTGACAAAAATTAAGTATTATTTATATAAGACCATGCGGATAGCAACTGGCTATCCGTGGCTCATGCGGAACTTTGAGTTTAGATTAGAACATCTTAAATATAGCAATGAAAATCAATGGTAAAATGGTAGGAGCAATATTCCGAACCAGCAGTAGGAGTTAACAATTCAAAGCACTTATTTATAAGTTTACTTAAATCTATACTAATATATAAAGCTGAATATTGTGTTTGTTTAATTGTTGGAACGCACTAATCTCGAGAACTACTGGAACGTTTGGAAAAATTCTTTCAGTGTAAGATAGTCCATTTATTGAGGCTATAGGCTATATAACATCACGATAAGATGAGTAGAAGAGGAGCAGCAATAAAAAATAGTACGAAAGCGGCAAAATTTAAAGCTTGCCCGGCGTGCGCTGATTAAACGGTAATAGTTATTAAAAAATCATGTATCACGAAATTGTTCTCCTCTAAAAGTTCTAAATAAAAGTCCGCCACAGCATATGTCTAGCTTTTAAAATTAACCCACTTTAACCATTTTTATGGTTATCAAAAGACTATATTATGGTTTTAATCTTTGCACACGGGTGATTGCTAGTAAAGAATATTTTGAGTTGAGATTGAGTTTGCTTAAATGAGTAGACAATATTGACATTTATAATTATGACGGTATATGAGTAATCTGTATGTGCACGATCGCTTAAAGCAATGACGATCGTTATCACCGTTTATTGCCATCATAACTCGCACTCCATTCTTGAATTATTTAAGAGACGTTTGTTTGAATTATTTATCCTATTCTATTAATAAGTTGTGCACAAGTGTTTGATAACAGGAATGGTTCATCGAACTCACTCATTACATTAAACATTGGCCATTCTGCTTTTGGCAAGTTTTCAAATGCCATACACCATAAATAAAAGTTATGATCGAATTATTTTGCTATAATCCGCGTTTGTTAAGAAACTCCATATAGTGCTAAGTGTAAGAGGCAAAACTATTGTCATCTTATCTTCGATAATTCATTATTCTTCCACAATTCATGTTATCTTCGATTTTGACAATCTCAACGATCGTTTCGCTCTTTAATAGAAGCATCATCAGGAGATAGCCTCCACGACAAAATCATAAATGCACTACACACATTCCGTACGAAAATATCAACGATTGTTTGGCCCCGTAACCGAAGCATCATCAGGAGATAGGATATAGAGATCAACGACAAAATCGTAACGACTTCGACAATCTTAATCATGCCAACTTAAATGTTCATTTAAGGGTTTTTTTTTCTTTGACCCCGAAAGAAAACAATTTTTTTTAACCTATATGTTACATAATGAATAAGCTTTAATTATACCGAATTAAATCAATGTTTATGCATCAAACTAGCCGTGAAAGCGTTACAGACAGACAGGCATACTTTCGCATTTATATTAGTACCGACAACAAATACAAGAACTCTGTTGCAGTGTTAATTAATGCCAGTCGAGTGCGACAAACAATTTACGATAACGAATGTTGTCAACAGTTACACAATAAGGCCAAAGTTCTTTAAACCACTTAAGGTTCAGCCAAACATAGCGATGACGTACGTCTTGTGCGCTGACACAATGTACACATTATGATGAGTCACACCACACGCCTGCTGCAGACGTACCGTCAGTTGGTTTGTTTAAAGTCTGCCCCACGTGGTCGCTTGACCTGGATTATAACGGGTTAATGACTGGCCGTGACTTCTGTAACGCCCTGGGAATGGTTATTAGTACAGTTCCCCCAAGTTACGTCTTGCTATGACGTGATCGTTATCTAGGGTGATATTTAAATATTTTAATGAATATATTAATAATAATAATAAATAAATTCTTTATTATACAACCATTTTAATTTGTACACTTTAATATAGCCCTGGCTTCTGAACTAGCGCTAGCCGTGTCTCAGAAGTCAGTTCCTTCCCCTACTTATTAATACTAAAAGAATTTACAATTAAACATTTTTAAAAGAAGTTTGTCCTAGGAAAAAAATATCTCCTTTTTCGAGAAATACGTAGTAATGGTGCGACTTTTCTATGATATCTCTGTATACGAATAGTTTTCGAATACTGGACTAGCATTCGCCAGAGGCTCCGCCCGCGTGGAAAGATTAAAACCGGAGTATGGGATAACCAAAAAATTATTACAGTTAACCTTTAAAGCTAGACATATACTTTCGCGGACTTTAATTTAAAACTTTTAAGGGGAACAAGTTGCTATGTTTAAATACATTCAAATGAATTTATTTTAATATATCACATTATCATGATAGAAATATTATTCATTAGAGAAAATATTTATAATATACAATATTTGATTTCCTAATACATATCAAAGGTTTACTACCACCCTACCTTTTACCTGTTATAACCTTCCGATCCGGATTGGAACAGCGTGGTGGGTAGCTCCAATTCTTCTTTCCAAAAACGGAGAGAGATCTGTTCCCAGCTGTGGGATAGTTACAGGTTATTTTAATTTTTTATACAATGGTGTATGAGTTTGGGTAGAAAGAAATTATCTATTTGTTTTTTTCTCGGTCACTGCTCGGGTCTTGCTTTCCAAATCAGTGGAGCGTGAATGTAATAGCTTGACGATACAAAGGTTACAGTCGATCACGGTACCTGCCGACCTAACTTGACCTTTGGAAGAATCGATACAACCTAACGCGTTTGATATCTGAACCATGTATTCGATGTAATACAAGTAGAATACAGCTATTGTTCTAAAAAGCATTGACAATTTGTTTTTTGAGCGCCATATATTTACTCAGTACCGGTAAATCTTTGTTCGATTTATAGCATATTAGTTAACAAGTGTCAATGTAAAGGATAGGTCTAATAATATCAACCGTCGAATAAATGCCACTTCTCACCTTAGTTCAAAATTTGAAACTTTGCACGGACACTACCGTAATGCAGAATAGCAATTTTCACATATCTCAGAAATTCTTTAGAATTATCCACCTGATATTTTTTTAAGCGTATTATAAATATCTTTTAATCATATAAATTTGAAATGAAAACTCATAGGTTACAACACAAGTCAGAACGTGAATTCTTAAAATCTTTCGCTTTTACCGCTTGGTATTTACAATTTCAAATTTATAAAAATTTTGCTTATGTAGCTGATATCACGATAATTTAAACTAATTATCAGTTGAAATGCAGTCCTAATTAGTTCAATTGTAAAATGGGGGAAACCAAGTACGTTTTAACGTAGCCGAAACTTTCTAAAAGTTTCTGAAATCCCAGATCTTTTGAGTCGTAATTATGACGCGGTAAAAGTGAGAAAAGCAAAAATTAATATTGTTAGCGCTTCGTGAATTCTATATAGTTCTGGAAGTTGGTAACTTTTAATTTTTAAGTATGAGAATACTTTTATTCTCACATTTTATTCTCGAAGCTGCTAATTGATACATAAAGTTTTTTTTTTGTTAAATGCAAAGCAATATTCTGAATGCGAAAGTGTGTTCGTTTGTACTTTTAAACCAAAGGGGGTCATCGTATCGAATGGAAGCTCCTATATATTGTTAAAAAAGGTCCAGAAATGAGTATTAATTAAACCCTGAACTATAATTCAACTTGTATTACCGCACTCGTAATTAATACCATATCCCAAAGCAAACGCCACATCACATAAGATGGCTTGTTATTCAGTTGCCATCGCAACCTCCATTTGTTATTGCGCATTAAGCCGGCACTCGGGTGTGTTCGTAGAACGCTCGATGACAGGAAGCCGCGGCGAGTTCGCTATCCTTCAGCTACACTGGCAATACGCACGATATCAGCGACCTCTTGTAATATCCGTTTACAGTGTGTATCTTTTAATTTATAGCGTTGAATATATCCTTTCATTATATGTCTAATCCATAACTACAGATCTCATTATTGGAATTTTATTCAAAAGAAAATTCCAACTCTAAAACCAGCAACTTTTTTCAGCAACCTGCGACTACGTTTGCTTACGTTTCTTTTTAATTTTATTTCTTCCCGATGAAAAATGGTATTTTTATTTATATGCAAACCCTGTATATAAACTTCAATTATATTACATCAATTTGGCTCTAGCAGATTAGGCGTGACGCAACAGGCGGACAAATATAGAGAAACATTAATTAGTATTTGTACCGTTTGTATGGATTACCCCGTAATATATAAAAATAAATATAATTGAAGCTACATGTACAGTGAAAAATGCAAATTCATTTAGAAGTTCTGTTCTTTTGACGGGTTAAAAGCTTTGCAACAACCCTATATTAACTATTATACCTAACATATGTATTGACATGTATGTGGTTATGGTACTACATAATACAAAGCGCCAAAATCAACAACTCAGCTAAGTTGGGTTAATGAAGGCGGTGACCACAAGTTCTACCCTTGTCAGCCTTGACATTGTCGTTTGTAATTTAGTCGTCCCTCTTCCCTTTTAATTATTTGCAAATTCAGCAATTCTGAGTGATTTCTGTTATTAATTTTCGACTTTTATAAACTGTAATCTAAGTTCTAACTTTCAAAGTTGACACAATACTGCTTTCATCTAAAATTATTTAGATTTATTTTAATATTCATGATTATTATTATTCAGATACCTTTTCATTTATAAATAACCAGTACTTGTGACTTGCCTCGCACTTTACGTTACGTTTTACACTTTAGTGTTAAATTGCTCTCAACCACATATGTAATATGACTGGCCCGTTGGTGCAGTGGGTAGTGACCCTGCCTTCAGATCCCGGTTTCCCGGGTTCGATTCCCGCCGAGGGCCAACATTTTCTAAAAATAAATTTGTTGGTCTTTGAGCCTGGGTGTATATTTGTATTTAAGTATGTATTTAAAAAATATATAAGTATATATTCACCAGTTGCCTGCCTACCATAACACAAGTATTAAGTTACTTACTTTGGGGTCGGACGACCGTGTGTGTAAGTGTCCCATATATTTATTTATTATTTATTTCAATATTAAGAGATGTATATCTATAAATCGATCAATATAATTACTCTTATTATATAATAATAATTATTTTAGCTCAGTTCAATTTCTTCTTTAAAAGTATCACAATACCGTGTCCAAAGTCATTTATGGTTGGCTAAACGACTATTGTTGGCAATTCTCCTTGTTTCATACAAATCTCGCAGATCACAAACTTTGGTAATTTAAAGGCAGTTGTGTAAGCTGTGACCGCAAACTACAGACCCTCTTTGCTTTGATATCGGCGTCAGAGAACTTGGATTATGCCCATTCCCTTTGAAGTTGCCCAAAAGTTAAAAAGATAGGCATCTACAAGAGATTCTTCGACATCCTTTTGTATAAGTTTTTAGGGTACTTCAATCCTAATTTTTTCACGTTTACGTTCTTTTTCAAATTTTATTTCAATTTCTTTACATTAATTTACTCTCGTAAAAGTTTGAGACTTGCTTGAAACTTACTAAGTATGATAATAACAAAAATAATAATAAAATAATTTTGCTATAGTCCTTGATAAAGTAAATAATATATATAAATTTAAATGTAGAGTGGACTATCCGTTTTCATATACCTTCATCACCGTCACAACAATACATAAGCACTACACACGTTCACTATTACAAACTCAACAATTGTTTCACCCCGCAACGGAAGCATCATCAGGAGACTGACCATATATTATCTAGTGGTCTCCATATTATAATACATCTTTAACATTTATGCCATTATGTAAAATCTGCTTTTTCTCATCTGCTGAAAATTCGTTTATGTATAAAGAGAAATAGAAATTGTATATTTCAAATGTATAAATCAATATCTATCATTATTTATAACTTCTGTGAATAGCTACAAATTACAATTATTATTCGTTCACTTCTCTTAGGATGAAAATTAAAAATATACAAAATAAGAAAAATGCTTTGGAAAAAGTCGCTCTCTTTTCTCCATTTATTAAGTTTCGACTTTTACTTAAGTTTACGCTAATGAGCTGTGGAACTCAAGAACTTTTTTCTTATTCCTTCAAACTTAACTAGCTTTGGCAAAAGTTATTTAAAACCGTGATTATACTTTATATTTATTCTTTCTTATTAAATTTATTTTGTTTATATTGAAATAAATAGAGATTCAAAAAAATTGTTTTCGAATTATTGTTTTATAAATATACGTAAAACATGTAAATTTTCGCAATATTAGTATTTTTTTCGAAAGCTCTTGTTTATGCCAAATAAGACACTAATTTTACGACAAAGCTACAGAAATATAGTAGATGGTGTGTATAAAACAAAGAATATTAATAACGATATACATAGGAATACATAAATACATATACGTATATAAGTACATATAATTAAATTAAAAATACATGAAATATAAAAATCGACACACTTGATAATAAAAAAACAATTTCTAATTTCGGGGACGCCTTTCGGTGCAGGGCGGGTGGTCAGCTCCTATTCCGGACTATTCCACCCGACCAAAAACGATTTTTAAAAAAATCGTTTTATCCCTGATATCCTTTTGATGCCCAAAAGGCATTCCAAAAAATACTAAAATTTGCTTAAATAAATAGGTATATATTATTATACCTACTTTTTTTATTATGTAAAAAATTACCGAGCAAGGCTCGGTCTACTATAATAATATATCGGCATAATTATTCATTATTTTTTTGATTATCATTAAAAGGAGAATTTTATCTAACTCTGAAAGCCCTAGAATTGGTATGCGGATATTTTGGAATTGGATGCAGATTGTTACATATCCATACTAACATAATACCAATAACCAGGTTAACACCAACAATAAAAAAATACTGTTTTTGAAAAGCAAAAAAAAAACAGCATATAATAGGGTGTTTTAACATTTAAGTAGAGGCGAATAAAATCGCGCGGACAGCCTGTTTCTTATATAACGTGGATATGTAACAAAAAATTACATGATAATTTAAATGTTAATGTTATCTTATCTATGAGAGAGTAAAAACACAAATGTTTATAAAGTATATGTACTTGTTGTTGTTAACCAGTAGGTATACATTTGGTATGTGATCCAAATATTTACATATTCTGATATAACAAGACACCATGCGCAAACAATGATAATTAACTGGGGCATATCACATATAACATATAACATTCTGAATGTGGAATTCGCAAATGTTCTCGGAGGCTGGGTACATTGGGAAGATAAACAATCTACAATATTTTATCCTTAATAACAATATAACCACTAAGCGTTTACGGCTACAGAACGGCCACTGCTGAACATTTGTTTCTTTAAGGGGTCTCCACACTACACGATCTAGTACCGCGGCTCACCGCGCCTTTTGAAGTTGTCAGTTCAACTCGCAGGAGTCTACTAATGCTGCGTCACAGGTGCAAGGTCGTCATTCTGGCATCTTACGACCCCAAACCCCATCGATCCTACGTACTCCGTGTCGCGCCCAATTCCACTTCAGCTTTGCGACCCGCTGAGCTATGAAAGTAATTTTGATTCTTCTACGGATCTTCTCGTAACGGATTCGATCTGGTAAAGATACTCCAAGCTTACGAATAGCTCACTCCCATCGCCGGCTGAGTGACTGATCATTCACATGAGACCATGTAATCCATTGTCTTTAATGTTTATTCATTAAAATCAAATGCATACCTAACACGCAACGTGATATGGCCATTATAAATAGCCAATATAAATAGTAAATACATTGTCAACCGCTTACATTTGTTGCTTTAGCACTTAACGTAATGTTTGCATAATCAATTGTATTATCATGTAGAGTCCATTTAATCTCGTGCTCATTGGTTACTTACTATGTAATCGTTATTATAAAGTTAAGCCTATTAGTTAAGTCCCTATAAAGTTAACCAGCCTTATTAAGCGGATCTGTTCTTGTTTCTTTCTCTCTCTATCTCAATAATATGAATATATTTTATAATCAAGTAAAGGTCAAACAAATTAAAAAATTTCAGGATAAAAACACTAACGATAATTTATACTATTCATTCGGGATGTGACAATTACATCTCTGCGGTTAAGTAAGGGATTTGTCCTTCCATCAATTTGGTTGTCTGAAAGATATCGCTATTTAGCGATAAGCCCGCTAGATTGTTTCACTACTTTTGTTATATTTTAAGATTATTATTTTTAGTTTTTACTTTTATTAAATGTGATGTTAAATAAAAGTGTTAATTCATTCATTCAGTTTTGATAACACTAATGTACAAGCTTTTAATTATGAAAGCTCCTTTACGAGAGCTCCTTTCACAGGACGTGATTCTATATTTTAATGTTACTTATAATATTCATTCATTCATTGATTTGCGTCATTGAGATGTAAATCTATGAGTAATCAAACGTGTGGTAAATGACGTCTGCTGAAGAGGAATTCAATGTTAATCACATATGCCTATTATAATTTGTGAATATATTACTTGAAGGGTTACATTAAATTCATATCTAATGTTATGAATTACGATTAGGTTGCTTAAAATTTAAGAAGCAGTTTGCTAAGACGTTTGTTTGTAGCACTTCACATCATTTGATGTATAGGACAAAATTTAATTATTTTTATGCATAATATTTTAAAGTATAAACCGAGATAAGCTTGCGGCACCTGCTTTGCGCGTTGCAACCTTTTGCAAATGTTTTGCGTAAGTCGTTTGTGGGGTTGGGTAAAATAATAATAATAAAATTCCGCAATCAGTTTAAAAACACTGTTAAAAAGGGGCTAATACGGAAAGCCTTCCATACTGTTGAGGATTAATTAGCTTACAAGAATGCGTGGACATAGCTACTCTTCGGCCCTGTATAAGACAGTAATGACTAAATGTAATTAGTTATAAGAATAATATTTCAAAAAGAGTACCACCGAGTTTCTCTCTGGCTCTTCTCGGTAGGAGCAGTTTTCTGAACCAGCAGTAGAGTTGACGATTCAAAAGCACTTGTTTACAAGTTTATTTTAACAAATAATATATTGAATTTAATAAAAGCGACATCTAAATTTCTGCTGGATTTCCATTCTCTATATCTTTAAGGTTTAAAAGCGCCATTTTACCTAAATCTATGTAGAATATCATTTTTAATTTACTACTTCACTTTATATGGCAATCGTAAGTTAATCTCCTTTGAGATAACTGCGCTTCTGCACTAAAGATGTAAACAATTATACAAAATGATTTTTTTTATTTAAAGTCAAAAATAAAATTTATAGTTTTATTAGCGGTGAATTAAATTTGTCCATCCATGACGCAATAGCGTTTTTGTTGCTTTAAATAAAGTTCGTATCGTTTGTTATTACGGTTTAGTTAATATTTTTTGTGCGTTGAACGGTTTTTGTTGTGTCTAATTTAACTCAAAATAAACTTTAATTGCCTTTCACTCGTCTATTCATATATTTTTTACAGTCTAGTTTCCACACTCTAATTGAGATCCTTTTTCTCACCGTTAAGAAATTTTCAAGATCGCGATGGCATCATTTATTTGTCTTATATTTGTTACTGATTAAAATTTAATTGTGTATAGATGTTGTTTGTTTGTTTTTAATCTCTTTATTGCACATATAGGATATTTAAAATAATACAAAAATGATAAAAGAAAACAATATTATAAGTATGGAACTAGGTAACGATAATATATATAAGTATATATATATATATATATATATATATATATATATATATATATATCTCGCTTTTGTTAATAATGTCATATATTTAGTATAAAATGTGCTTAGCGTAGTGTAGAAAAAATTTCTACCTCCATTTACCCTTAAGTATTTTTCAATCCATAAATTTCTTTGCTGTACTGGTTCGCTAAGCAATTTTATTAATTCGGTAATGGTGTTATATTATCCTACTAATATTATAAATGCGAGAGTTTGTGAGTATGGATATGTGTTTGTTACTCTTTCACGGCGAATCCGCTGAACCATTATCGATGAAATTTGGCACAAATATTCCTTATACACCGGAATGACATATAAGCTATAGAAATCTTGTTAATTTTACAGGAATAGGATGACATTGAAAAGCGTCATCTATTATTAACCTATCACGCGACAATAGTCCACGCAAACAAAGTTACGGGTAAAAGCTATTCTGTAATATATTGTGGTCGTAGTTTATAGATGGAGGTAACAAGAGCGAGGTATTATAGTTAAGTACTGGATTTGAACTATATTGTTTGTTGTTATTAGACTCCGAGATTTCTATTGAAACAACAGGGAATTCAACCCAGGTGTCGTTCTTCGAAGTCATTATCGTTTATATTGATATTTTATTACGCAGGATAGCCTGTATCATCAAATTAATGTATTTCGATATCTACAAATAAAACAACTACGTCCGAAGGTCGTCTGTCATGCGATTCATTTCCGCAACCCGACACTGCGATGCGCGATGCAATATTTCTTTATGTAAAATTATTACCAACTTCAAGTTGTTTGCCATTAGTGAATGAAATATAAATAGAAAAAATGTACTTCAAAAAGTGACTGGCACGTTGGCGCAGATGGCAGTGACCCTGCCTTCAGTTTCGCGGGTCGCTGGTTAGATTCCCGCCGAAGGCAAATAATACAATTTATTAATTTTACGAGTGTAGGTATTTATGTATTTAAAATTATGTATGTATTTATTTACCAGTTGTCTGTCATCCATAACACAAGTATTAAAAGTTACTTAGGGGACAGACAACTGTGTCTGTAATTGTCCAATGTATTTATTATTCCTATTATATAATAATATATTAAAAGGTATTTTAAACATCTATTCATCCATTTTGTACTGCATAAGTGAATTTCTATTGAGAGAGCCAAAAAGATTTCGTTGTAGTAGGTAACAAATACGAATTGGAAAATTGTTTTTTAATATTTATATTTTAAATAAAGAATGTTTTATTACCAGTTAAACAAAGCCCTACCCTTTGTATAAGAATTTACGTCAGAAAAAATTCTTCATAAGATCAAGGGTTCAAAATAAACACATGTTAACTAATTCAATGTTTCATTCAAATAGACTTTTACGACCTTTTTGTATCGTTTAAGTTTATCCTATCTATCTTCCTGTCCTTATCCCACTCTAAGTGGGGTCGGCACAACATGTTTTTCTCTTCCATTCTATCCTATCTTTCGTCAACTCTGGCGCCACTCCTTTTATATGTATATCATACTTCACACAATCCAACCATCTCTTTTTAGGCCTCCCTCTAGGCACATATCCATCCACATTCAAATTTAACACACGTTTGGTCACATGATTTTCATCCCTCCTCATTACATGTCCATACCATCTCAATCTTGCACTTCTCGTCTTTTCTATAATGGGCGCAACTTTCAGACTTCCCCTTAAGTTTATCCGTCTTAAATAAATCTACTAGTGGTTGGAAATATTTTCTTATACCGAGAGTTGCTAGCAAGAAATTCGATAAGCGTTGTTTCATCATGAAAAGCTACACCTAGAAACCTTAGTTAGTTCTTTAAACTTGTTCAATACGAGATACGTATAGCTTAAAAAAGTATAAGAGGCAGGAACTAAAATGACTTGTTATAATAGATACATCGCACGCTTAGTATTAAAGTGACCGAAGTCAAATATAAGCTTTATTGAGTTTGATACATTGTAATCTTTATTTCAATGCCATCTATGATATTACGGTGCGAACTATTTAAAAAAGTCTTTTCTTGCTCTTCTAAGTTATGGGTCTCTTAAACACTCACGAGATTTGTAGGATTTAGGATTTTTAGAATTAGGTCTCTTTAATATTAAGCGTTCGGTTATTTACTTATTTAATTAAAATGAATAGTATAAATATTGATTTCATGCCTTGTGTTATCCGGCTGAGTAGAATAGACCACCCACATTTCGTACCGAGAGGTCGTAAAAACTTGTCAAATCATGTTACAACGTGTCTAAAACATGTTATGCCGACCCCACCTAGAGTGAGATAAGGGCAGAAGAATGATTATCTTTATATTTAAATGAGTTAATCTTGTATATATATATATTTTCTAAATCTCAAAAACGGCTTTAACGATTTTCCTGAAATTCAGCATGTAGGAGGTTTTGGGGGAGAAAAATTGATCTAGCTTGGTTTTATGTAAAAAAAATATTGTTTTATCCCTGTTTTTGGGCATTAAAAACACTAACATTTATATTGAATTGAATTTTCACCATAAGCTGTCAAGTCGACGTAGCTTATTCGTGTAACCGGCAGCCTCGAGAAATGTGAATGCCAAGGATCGATCCCAACTAAATAATTGTTTTTTCTTTTTTTAAGTTTTTTTTTGCAAAGAATTACCGAGCGAAGCTCGGTCACCCAGATATTAATAATTTATTTAAGCAGTGCTTTCCATAATCGTTCTTTTATGGGGCTTATATATTTATTATATGTCTTTACTGTTTAATTGTAGAAGCAAATTTATTCGTGTAGACTTGAATATTGACGACATTTATAAATAATTTATTTATGCTAAAGATAGTTTAGTGCACATAAAGTGTTATTATCAAGTTCCACACAGCAATAAAACATTTGAGTTATGTGTTTTGACATCTCGAATAGTTTCCGAGTGTCTTTGTGAGTCACAAGTACAAGCTTGCAGCACGTTGAAATATTCCCGAGATCTCTTATTTCAAATCAATTTATTTAATTTTGAACATAAAACTAGTTATTTTAAAGTTAACTATAAGAGATAGATAAATGCTGTCGTTGACTTTCTTGATATTATTTTTGTAATTGATGTACAGAATCCGGCTATACCCACGTCTTATTTTATCGGATGAGCCCGACTAGTTTCAAGCTTATACGGGGCTCTTATTCATGAGCTCTTTACACGGCGTTATCGCGGCGGGAACTGCGTGTAGCAGCTCGCAGGGCGCGAGTGTACAGTGCGTGATTCTATACATTGTGAATGGAAATAATTATGAATAACACTCACGATAGTTTAAAATCAAAAATTATTTTTGTAGATCTACAATTCTCTAGTACATTACACTTAAGTATCTGTTGGTTTATGTGACGCGTCTAAAGCTCCCAGGCGAGTTTAATTACAACTACGCGACCTGTTCAACACAATTTACATAAAACCTTTAAATATCTCATATATTCAACCTTAACCTTTCGGAAAAATTCAGTACGTTTTAATAAAAAAACCGTATAAAAATCCGTTCAGTTTATTTTAAGAAAATCGATCATATGCAGTGAGATAGCTTTTGAGGACTTTGCTTTATAATAAGTATAGATAGACAAGTGTTATGCACCTTTTCGTTTTCAAAGAGATGAATTGGAAAAAGAATCAGGAATATTACGGATTTCATGTAAATTTTAATATTGTAATTAGTAATTAAGTAAAAAATATGATAAAATTATGTCAAGGAATACATTCCAAGACATTCTAAGTAATATATTTTTGACGAAATAGCTTCGGAAAAACGACTAAAATATTATATCAAACACCTCATATATTGGTTCGCTAGAAATTTCGTATATCACAACTACAATATAAAAATATCTCCAAAAATATAGGTGTTTAAAAATGTTGAAATCTCCTTTTGTTATCTGAATATACTATAATCTATATGATCTTAAATGAGTGGCCCAAAATATATATTTGTTGTTCATGGTTTTAACTGTTGGACTCATTTAATAAATAATTCATAATTTTCTAATAAAGTTCACTTCATGTGTTCATTCACACAGTGTGCGTTATCAAACATAAGTAAACACGTGAACAATTTAGGTTAACTATGTACGTTATTTGAGAGATGGAATTTGTATATACGAGAATTACAGTTGCTGCATATATTTGTATTAACTTAATTATTTGTGTTATACTCTGAACAAGGGTAACCCTCACACAAACACCATATAACAAACTAGGTATATTTGTCAAATATGACGTGAGGAAATTGAGATTGATTAGTTTAGCGATTAAATCTGTTCCGGAATCGAGAACGCTGTGAAACGATGGAACAATGGATCCGGATTGTATCTCGACCGTACAGATTTCATATTCGATTCCACACAAATACAACACGACGAGTGCTTTCAACTACGTTCGCGTCAACTTAAATTTTAAATTACCCTCAAAATGTATTATGTTTTCGAAAGTACGTCGTTTGTGGGTTTGGGTATAAGATTCTATAATAAAATTCCACAATCAATTTTTGCTTTGCCATTACAGCAGTTTAAAAACACTATTAAGGAGAGGTTGATACAGAAAGCTCAGTATAATGTTGAGGATTATTTAGACGATAAGAATGCGTGGATATAGATATTGTTCGACCCTGTACAAGATAGAAACGATTAAATGTAACTAGTATTAGGAATTATATTTTTAAAAGAGCAACCGCCAAGTTTCTTGCTGGCTCGTCTCGGTAGGAACTTTCCGAACCAGCAGTAGAGTTGACGATTCAAAAGCACTTGTTTACAAATTTATTTGAATAAAGAATATTTTGAATTTGAATTGAATTTGAAAACGGGTTTTTTATCCTATGTGCTTTTCGTGTGTATTTCGGTTTTTAAACCTCAATGGTACCAAATTTCATGGAGATTGTGCTGAGTGGATTTGCCCGTAAAGCGTCAAGTCATAAACAAACTGTCAGATAGACAAATAGAAGGACAGACTTTCGTATCAATATTTATTATGGAAGTAAGTATGGATTGTTCGCACACAACTATAATGTTCTTATCGCATCCGCACCGCACGTGCTCCAACACGACTCAACACTAATACCATAATCCCACCCGGAAAATATTCATTATCCATTGTTTTTTGATCATATTTACCCGAGAGATGTTTGCTCGAGTTATCTCCCACTGATATTTCAATAACTTAATCAGATTTATGCCACCACGGCCGGGTAGCGTGGATTAGTCGTGCGCGCGTGTCGCGTTAATTAACGCGTTTCACCGTGAGAACCGTATCAGGTGAGAAGCAAAGGGAAGCTCGGGTTTCAATTACAGTCGGTTGCTCGAGACGCCGGTTGTCTTCGTAATATCCGTTGTGCTCGAGAAAATCGGTTACCCGGTGGGAGAGTACGGGCTGAAAGTGCTGGAGACAAAAGATAAGCCACGCAATTTGTCACGGATTGTGTTTTGTATAAAGAGGACGGCTTGTATTCTTGTTTATCCTTCAGTTTCTTATTAAGTCTATTTAGACTAGTGTTAATTTTGAGTTTGAGTATTAAAGACACGATTCCGGCTAAGTAGAATAGACCAACCTCATATCTTACCGAGGTGTCGTAAAAGGTAACTAAGGTAAGTTGACCCACCGTGTGGTATCCGGTTTAGTAAAATAGACCACCCTCTTTCTTACCGAGATGTCGTAAAATATGACTAAGGTAAGTTGACGTCAGGCAGGCGGCCGGTCGTAAAAACGCAGCCGTTGTGCCGACCCCACTAAGAGTGGGATAAGGGCAGGAGGATGATGATTAGACACATAAAAATGTTTCTGGTGATATTATCTTATTAAAACAAATATATTTATTTACTCTATGTGGTTATATATCTATAACGTTAATTCTTATATCTTTGAGATGAGAGAGGCGAGCGTAGCATCACCGTCAAGGACGAGATCTGTTAACTCCTTAGTGTTTCAACTACCACCTGCCTCTAATATTTATGTCTAAACAATATTTTAAAGAGTTTCTTAAGATTAGATTGAGGCAACAATATATAACATCTGTACATTTCTCGATTATTCTCGGCTAACCACGAATACACGATTGCATTAACTGATCTTGTATTTATTTAAATCCTATACGCTTTTTATAAAGGCAAGTATCATTATATTATTTTAGGAATATTTATTTGTTAGAAACACATTAGATATTAAATAATTAATAGCAGGTCAGGTAATTTTCTTTTACGTAAATGTTAATTTGGTAAACATTATTTTAGTGCTTTAATACTGATTACTTTCTCACATTGAACAGCAATGCGGATACATTAAATTATTTTAAGAAAGTTGTTTCGTTATATGTAACTCAAGTAGTTTCTTTTTTGTTTAAATTTTTCCCCCGTAATGAACGCAGATGAGCATTTGGACGACTTTAATGTCGACGACGGGATGTATTTAAGTGATTTTTTAACGATAATTGGTTATAATAAATGGGTAGGCCTTTTGGCGCAAAATGTATTTAAAGAAATCGTTACTAAACCTGAACAATCTTATGCTTGAATTGTTTCGTATCAATCCCAACGCCACAACGCTTTGGATAGAGCTTATTAATTAGAATCCCGGACGGTTTGTAAACTAACTATGAAAATTTAAAATTTATTGTCGAGTGAACTTTTAATAAACAATTATTGATACCCGAAAGAACCAGCAAAATCAGTAATTACACTTTTGTCTTTAATATAGTAGCAAGTCCAATAGGTTAATATTATATAGCTCTTTTGTCTTTAAAGTAGTATGTATATAGGTTAATACAACATTATGTCCGCCATTTGGTATCCGGCTGAATAAAATAGACCACCCTCATTTCTTACCGAGATGCCGTAAAAGGCGAATAACGTAAGTTGGTGTCAGGCAGGCCATCGATCGTAAAAACTACCCAAATCACTTAATAACATGTTTAAAACGTTTTGTGCCGACCCCATTTAGTGTGATAATAGAGAATATTATGTCCGTTAGTTGTAAGAAAGGATTATAAGAGGATTTGCATATTTAATTTACATATCACACATAAATTATACCCATATATTAAATATGGGTGTAATTAACTTATTTAGTTGAAAAATAAAATAATGCTAAAAATTTTCACTCACTTATTCAAATATGATTTTATACTTCATTTTAAATGGAATGTGCAAAAAATCTTTAAAAAATTACTTTTCCAACTGTAAATATGATATTTAAATATGTATATCTGTCCAAGTTTATATTCGTTGAAAAAAAGAATATTTAAATGTGAGAATGTAATTAACGAGTAAGTAAACCATTTTATTACCCAGTACCTGGGTGACCGAGCCTTGCTCGGTAATTTTTAGAATGATGTAAAAAAAATGTTTTTCAAAAAATAGAAAAGAAAAATTAAAAAATAATAGGACAGGTGGGGCTCTCGATCCTAGGTATTTTCACCTATCTAGACCGCCCGTTCCCCAAATGAACCACTATGACTTTATGTTTGACAGCGAATAATCGTGATTGAAGTAAATTTGAAAAAAATTTTAGAGCCCGAAAACAGGAATAAAACGTCAATTTTTAAAAATAAAACTTATCTAGATCGATTTTTCTCCCCTAAAACCCTCTACAAGCTGAACTTCAGGAAAATCGTTGGAGCCGTTATCGAGATTCCTAAAATATATATATACATACAAGATTAACTCATTTAAATATTAAAGTTCAAGCTCTTTTTGATAAGCTCCTTACAATAGTGTGATTAGTCTAGTTTTAGGGTATATTAGGGCTGACATACACATGTAGTGTAAAAGCCATTTAATTACAGAATTAAAAAAAAAATTAAAGATATCTGTGTAATACAAAAGTAATAATAAAATTATTTTGCTATAATCCGCGAAGAAGTAAAATAGAAAATATATATAATGCTAAATGTAAGTGGACAATCGGTTATCATACCTGATACATGCAGGATTCGTAAAAACACATGCACAAACCTCCACCACCGCCACCACAATACACAAGCACTATATACGTTCACTATCACAAACTCAACAATCGTTTCGCCCCGCAACCGAAGCATCGTCAGGAGATAGACTCCACGACCAAAATCGCAAAGCGAAGCAATACCCAAATAAGTTTAGTTATATACTAATCGGTTCAACCCCACCCTTTATTTTATTTTGCCTGCAAACAAGTGTAACAAGCTTGAACTAGAAACATTTATTTGCTCGTTAATGAGGGTGCCATTGTTATGTTTAATAATCTCAAGGTTTTCCAATAGGCTCAGCTTAAGGCCTTTATTAGAACACGTGTGCAATACTTCGAAACTATGGTCATTAGGAACTTTATGACCGCTTTCTATCAGATGTTTAGCGAAATTTGAATTTTGTGGTTTGTTATTCCTGAACGCGGCCATATGTTCTTTAAAACGAGTTTCAAAATTACGACCAGTCTGACCCACATATGTATCATTGCATTCAGGACATTTTATTTTATAAACACCACACTTTTTCGCGCTTGGTAATTTATCTTTATTATTGCACAGAATCTTTCTTAAAGAGTTATTACTTTTAAAACCTATTTTTATATTTGATTTGGATTTAAATATAGCTGAAATTCGTTCTGACAATGCTCCAAAATAGGTCAGACTGGCTTTGTATTTATTATCTTTGTAATGTGGCACCGCGTACAAGTGTTTTGCCAATTGCAACTTCTGTTTATTTTTTAATATGTTATGTACTACTTGCTTATCATAGCCATTAGAATGCGCCATCTGGCTGATTATTTGAAGCTCTTTGTTAAAATTCTTCTCGCAAAGAGGGACTGATAAAAGTCTATGTATATGACTGTGAAAGGCGGCAAGTTTGTGTTGCCAGGGGTGAAAAGAAGAAGCAGGTATGATCGTATCCGTGTAGGTTGGTTTGCGAAAGATCTCAAACATATGTTCATTATTGGACCGTGTAATAGTAGACCTTACTATTACACGGTCCAATAATGAACATATGTTTGAGATCTTTCGCAAACCAACCTACACGGATACGATCATACCTGCTTCTTCTTTTCACCCCTGGCAACACAAACTTGCCGCCTTTCACAGTCATATACATAGACTTTTATCAGTCCCTCTTTGCGAGAAGAATTTTAACAAAGAGCTTCAAATAATCAGCCAGATGGCGCATTCTAATGGCTATGATAAGCAAGTAGTACATAACATATTAAAAAATAAACAGAAGTTGCAATTGGCAAAACACTTGTACGCGGTGCCACATTACAAAGATAATAAATACAAAGCCAGTCTGACCTATTTTGGAGCATTGTCAGAACGAATTTCAGCTATATTTAAATCCAAATCAAATATAAAAATAGGTTTTAAAAGTAATAACTCTTTAAGAAAGATTCTGTGCAATAATAAAGATAAATTACCAAGCGCGAAAAAGTGTGGTGTTTATAAAATAAAATGTCCTGAATGCAATGATACATATGTGGGTCAGACTGGTCGTAATTTTGAAACTCGTTTTAAAGAACATATGGCCGCGTTCAGGAATAACAAACCACAAAATTCAAATTTCGCTAAACATCTGATAGAAAGCGGTCATAAAGTTCCTAATGACCATAGTTTCGAAGTATTGCACACGTGTTCTAATAAAGGCCTTAAGCTGAGCCTATTGGAAAACCTTGAGATTATTAAACATAACAATGGCACCCTCATTAACGAGCAAATAAATGTTTCTAGTTCAAGCTTGTTACACTTGTTTGCAGGCAAAATAAAATAAAGGGTGGGGTTGAACCGATTAGTATATAACTAAACTTATTTGGGTATTGCTTCGCTTTGCGATTTTGGTCGTGGAGTCTATCTCCTGACGATGCTTCGGTTGCGGGGCGAAACGATTGTTGAGTTTGTGATAGTGAACGTATATAGTGCTTGTGTATTGTGGTGGCGGTGGTGGAGGTTTGTGCATGTGTTTTTACGAATCCTGCATGTATCAGGTATGATAACCGATTGTCCACTTACATTTAGCATTATATATATTTTCTATTTTACTTCTTCGCGGATTATAGCAAAATAATTTTATTATTACTTTTGTATTATGGATCTCCGCAAAGTAACGCCTAATTCTATAAATTATATCTGTGTAAGTTTATATTCGTTAAAAAAAAGAATATTTAAATGGGAGAATGTAATTAACGAGTCAGTAAGCATTTTATTACCCATAATCTAGCTCAGTACACGCGTTATTAGTATAACTGCATCTAATCTCACGCAAATGCAATTAAACGATTCACCAGTCGAGCGTCCGTGAACGCTTATTGCTCTCAGTAATGTATATTACATTGCTAGATGCATCTTTAGCCATGATTAAGTTAGATTCATTGAACTTCTTATTTTAATGCCATCTATGAAATTACGCTATGAACTTAAAAACGACTAGTGTTAGTTTTCCTCTTTTTATGTTTGAATATTCTCGGGTTAAATATTCTATATATACCACGAGCTTTTACCTGCAACTTCGTTGGCATGAATTGTTGTCGCATGATAGGTTGAAAATAGATGGCGGTTTTCAAAGTCATCCTATTCCTGTAGAATTAACAGGATTTCTTAGCCTATATGTAATTCTGATGTATAAGGAATAATTGTGACAAATTTAATCGATATTGTTTCAACGGATTCGCCGTGAAAGAGTAATAAACATACATCCATACTCGCAAACTTTCGAATTTATAATACTAGGTTTTGCCCCCGGCTTCGCTCGCTTGGAATTGTGTCTGCCACCAAAAAAGCATTGAGGTCAGGTTATTTTACGACTTAATTGACATGTATCGTTATATAACGACCAAAATTACAAAAAAACCATTACAAATAGTAGCCTTAATATTATTCTGATGTGTAACTTATATTATTGTAAAATTTCATCCCAATCCATCCAATAGTTTTTTTGTGGAAGAGTAGCAAACATACACCCATACTCACAATTTTCGCATTTATAATATTAGTAAGATACGACTAATAGGAAGTAGGATTTTCTTTCAAGGACGTACCATTGTTTTTTCTTTTGTCGTAACTTATGACGAATTTAAAGCATTTTATGACCAATCGGATAAGCATTGTCGGATGAGTAAGCTCTGAGATCATAAATGCATTTAAAAGGCGGACTATTATATAATTTTATATGAACTGTACTGTATTAGTGATCCAGGAATAAATACTCGTAGGTTAGTTAACGTAAGGCTAAATAAAACGCTAATAAGTAAGGCTACCATAAAATTTATTGTATTCACAACAATATTTACGAAAGTAATAATTTTATAATTTATTATTACTTTTGTATTATGGATCTCCGCAAAGTAACGCCTAATTCTATAAATTAATATTTACGAAATTTTCGTACTCCCTATTATGACAATGAAATCTTCATCCTCCTGCCCTTATCCCACTCTAAGTGGGGTCGGCACAACATGTTATAAACATGTCGTCACATGATTTGGCTGCGTTTTTACGACCGGCCGCCTGCCTGACGCCAACTTACCTTAGTCGTATTTTACGACACCTCGCTAAGAACTCTTTTTTATGGTGATCTATTCTACTAAACCATACCACACGGTGGGTTAACTTACCTTACTTACCTTAGTCACCTTTTATGACACCTCGGTAAGAAATGAGGTCGATCTATTCTACTAAACCGGATACCACACGATGGGTCAACTCACCTTAGTCGCCTTTTACGACACCTCGCTAAGAACTCTTTTTTATGGTGGTCTATTCTACTAAACCGGATACCACACGGTGGGTTAACTTACCTTAGTCACCTTTTATGACACCTCGGTAAGAAATGAGGTTGATCTATTTTAATAAACCGGATACCACACGATGGGTCAACTTACCTTAGTCGCCTTTTACGACACCTCGCTAAGAACTCTTTTTTATGGTGGTCTATTCTACTAAACCGAATACTACACGGTGGGTTAACTTACCTTAGTCACCTTTTATGACACCTCGGAAAGAAATGAGGTTGATCTATTCTACTAAACCGGATACCACACGGCGGAATTCAGAGATTTTCAGGACAATGAAATATGATAGATATTTTATTGCGGCGGCAATATCTGTATTTTATAGCCACTTACTTCACCCCTTGAAGTAATGGAAGTGTCTATTACGGCATACCTCAAATCATACAAATGATATAAAAAATTCTGAAATATGTACCTTTTATTGGTTAAAAAGGCGTTCGTATATGCACATAGGTAAATACATAGCAGGAATATGAATCCCGTCCCGTCTAATATGATTTGGAAGGGACCGTCGGTATATGGCGTGTTTGTTATAACGGAAATGGTATTAGACAGGATGATTGAATATACAAAATGTAATATTCAATGGTAAAATCAAATTTTGTCTTCAATTTATTCTTCTGGAATTCTTTCATTGCTCAGGATTGCGATATTTATTGTGAGAACACTCCACCATTTTGAAGTCTTTTTGTATTCATATTTGGTTTTCATTGTGAACGGTCATAATTTATTTTCTTTTTTAAATTTGAATTTCTGATTTATAGGAGCAGGCGTTATTTTGCGCAATTCTATAGTACAGAAGTTTTAATAAAAATTATACTGCTGTAATCCGCCACTGTAATGTACCGCTGTAATGTGCCGTGTAAACCACAACCCTTACGATCGTTTCGCCCTGAAAACGAAGCATGATAAGGAGGATAGGCTCCACGAACAAAATCGAATGGTATTCTTAGTTAATGTGTAGAACCGGCTATACTCACATCTTATTTTATCGGGTGAGCCTAACTAGTTTCAGGCCCATACGGGGCTCTATTTCATAAGCTCATTCTTTTATGTTAACAGCCCAGTGAGTGTAGCTGGTTTCTATACATTAATTACCTAAATATTTCTTCTTCTGAAGCAAGTAAGTCTCTCTTAGTGAGTTCCGGTTCTAAGTCTTGGTTGATTCTTACAATATCGCTTCTAGAGATACGCTGCCAATTCTATCTATGAAGGATGAGAGTAATAATTTATACTAGAATGTATCAAAAATTTTATGTGATTAAACTTTTATTCTTAGCTTTTGATTTAATTTGATAGGGTGACGTCTGAATAACCTTAGGACAATTTTGGTCGTGGATTTTGGTCTCCTGATGATGCTTCGGTTGCGGAGCGAAACGATTGTTGAGTTTGTGATAGTGAACGTTCATAGTGCTTGTGTATTGTGGTGGCGGTGGTGGAGGTTTGTGCATGTGTTTTTACGAATCCTGCATGTATCAGGTATGAAAACGGATTGTCCACTCTGTATTTAGCATTATATATATTTTCTATTTTACTTCATCGCGGATTATAGCAAAATAATTTTATTATTACTTTTGCTTAGGAATCGTATTTACACAGACAAGACAAGACAGTAAATATTATACAAGTTGAAATAAGTTTGAAGTTGTAGTAAAGTCGGATAAAATATCTTGTAACTGTAAATCTTTAGAAAGTTACGACTCAAGACATGTCGAGGGTCAACAAATTTGTCAAAGTATTTTATTGTTGCAGCAACAAAAGACGAGTCGGAAGTGGAAGGGGAGTGTCGTGGAAGACAA
The DNA here is from genome assembly GCA_029227775.1 of Morpho helenor. Classification (NCBI taxonomy): domain Eukaryota; kingdom Metazoa; phylum Arthropoda; class Insecta; order Lepidoptera; family Nymphalidae; genus Morpho; species Morpho helenor. The sequence continues at coordinate 3,869,303 of JARGCU010000032.1, read as the reverse complement.
AACGGGGGAGGTGGCGCGCGCGGCAAGCTCCCCTACAACGGCTACTCCGAGGAGTGCCTCGACCGGCTGGAGCCGAACGGCAACATACCCAACGATAAGGACTCCCATTATGGTATGTAACTCGGAATCATGTTTTACAAGGTGTTTAAAAAAGATAAATTGGTGTTGCAACATTGAATCTATGATTTTAAAAATAAAACGTTTGAGTTCTTAATTCAAAAATAATGGTAATATTATTTTAAGTACCTGTTTGACCGAGCCTTGCGCGGTAATTTTTTTCACAAAATAAGTAAAAAAAAGGAAAAAAAATTGGATAGGGCTCTATCCTAGGTATTTTCATTTCTAGAGACCGCCTGTTCCCCGAATAAGCTACGCTGACTTCTCATTTTTCCGCAAAAATAGTGTTTTCAATGTAAAATAAAACAATTTTTTCCGAAAGTATTTGTTCCGAACTATTAAATTCCGAAACAGCTGGACCCATGTTAATGAAATTTTCAGGCAATCTTTAAAATAATCATGTAAAGTTTTTTTATACTATTTTTAAATTCAGCAATGCCGTGTGGTATCCGTATGGTATAGAATAGACCACCCTGATTTCTTACCGAGGTATCGTAAAAGGCGAATAAGGTAAGTTGACCCACCGTTTGCTTTCCGGTTGAGTAGAATAGACCACCCTCTTTCTTACCGAGGTGTCATAAAAGGCAACTAAGGTAAGTTGACGTTAGGCAGGCGGCCGGTCGTAAAATACGTTGCCAAATCATGTGACAACATGTTTACAACATGTCGTGCCGACCCCACTTAGAGTGGAATAAGGGCAGGATGATGATGATGATGATCTTTAAATTAGGCATGGCGAAGCGGGCTACAACTTCTAGTTCAGTTATAAAAGTTAAGGAAAAAATTCAACTATTAGAAACATAATAAACTTGCAAGTCTCAATACAAAGAACAATCTTTTTAAATATCGAACATTTAAGTGTAAGATAAGAAACCCAAGCACATTATCACAAAGACAAAACGAAAACTAACTCTACTTTACTGCAATATACGGCGATGTAAACAATGTCCAGGATTAAGACTTAAAAACAAAACGGAGAGCGCCTTTGACGGGCGGGTGAAAATTACACCCACAACAACAGCATTTTCCTCGACCTTTTCCTTTTATTTTGCCATTTCAACTCCGCACAAGTAGAGTTTAAAACTTTTCTTTTAGCTCATAAGAAATTTTTTAAATGTGGTATTCGATATAAGTATACTCCCACGATTTTTGGTAATAATTTTTGGGGTTCTTCAATATTTATTTTATAGATAACTATGTCAACAAGTCGTGATAACTGAGTGGTTTAAGTACAAGATCAAGAGTTTACGGAGTTCAAGTCCCCGACACGTAAAGACATTGATATAAAAACTTATGAGCTTAATGAATAATTAAAATTTAACAAGCGCTTTCTGCTGTGAAATATCCGTGTACATCCGTAGATAATTCTTGAGATATGATAATTTATAGAAATAGGCGTTACTTATTATATATACAAATTTTATGATAGAATTATTTTGCTATAATGCGCGTTTGTTAACAAAATCTATATATTGCTAAGTATAGGCAGCAATCCGGTCCTAAAACCTTATACATCCAGGATTAGTTACCACACCTACTACAAGACACCATCACCAACAACACTCTACACATATTCTGTATGACAATCTCGACGATCGTTTTGCCCTGTAACCAAAGCATCGTCAGAAAGTAGCCTCCACGAGAAAATCGCTAAGCTTGCTTCGATGTTTCGGTTACGGGTCGAAACTATCGTTGAGATTGTCTTAGTGAATGTGTGTAGTGCTTGTGTAGTATGCTGTTGGTGGTGGTGGTGTCTTGTGATACGTGTGGTAACTAAACCTGGATGTATAAGATATGAGACCGATTTTGCTTCCTATACTTAGCATTACATACATTTCTTTCTTTCTTAATAAAAACGTATTAGATAATTGTATCATAACTTTTTAAAATAAACAGGAACACATGCAGAAGTACAAAGGCGATTTTATCACTAAGAGTGATCTCTTACAGACAAACTCTACAGTAAGAAATTAAGAACAGAAAGGTTGAGAACGATGAACAAGGCGGATACCACATAATATCGATAAACACACTTTCTAATATTTGCATTCTACGTTACATAAATAATACGTATTTATGTAATTTATAGAATTAGACGTTACTTTGCGGAGGTCCATGATACAAAACTAATGAGAATATTATTTTGCTATAATCTAATATAATGCTATAATATAATAAAATATATGTAATGCTAAATATAGAATGTACTTTTCGTTCTCATACCTGATACATGCAGAATTTGTAAGAACTCATGCACTACCCGACACCGATAGCACAACAATACACAAGCACTGCACACATTCACCACCACAATATCAACAATTGTTTCGCCCCCTAACCGAAGCACCGTCAGGAGATAGACTCCACGACAAAATCGCAAAGCGAAGGCCATTTGCGATTTTGTTAAGATTGTTTAAGATTATTAAGATTTTTCAAATCGGTCTAGTAGTTCCTGAGATTAGCGCGTTCAAACAATCAAACAAACTTTTCAGCTTTATATATTAGTATAGATATATGGATAATTATGCTAGTGATAAAGGAAATAAATTAATTAATTAATTTAAATTAATAACTTTAATTGAATAAAGTTAAAGGTTTATTTCTTATCCATAAATTTTCTAATATAATTCTTGTCGTATGAGACTGCGGTCTTAATCATATGTTTGTAGCGGTTTTCTCTTGACTTGAACATACATTGTTCAGTTAGCTTGTCTCCGCAACTCGCTAAACTTGTACAATTATACAATTCAACACTAAGTTTCATCGCCGCACAAACCTCAAATATTCAGGGTAGTTATATACCGCAACACGTGTGATATTAAACACCTCCGGCCTTCGTAATTGCACAAACAGAACCGCAATCATTGATAAGTTTGAGTTTATGTACTGCATTCTCGAATGGTATCATCATCATCGTCCTGCCCTTATCCCATTCTAAGTGGGTTCGGCACAACATGTTATAAACATGTTATAATGTTGTCACATTTGGCTGCGTTTTTACGACCTGCCGCTTGCCTGACGTCAACTTACCTCAATTGTATTTTACGACACCTCGGTAAGAAAGAGGGTGGTCTATTCTACTAAACCGGATACCACACGGTGGGTCAACTTACCTTAGTCGCCTTTTACGACACCTCGGTAAGAAATGAGGTTGGTCTATTTTACTCAGCCGGATACCACACGGCGAATCGACTTACCTTAGTCGCCTTTTACGACACCTCGGTAAGAAATGAGGGTGGTACTGTTCTATTCAGCCGGATACCACACGGCGTTTCATTCTCGAATGGTATATCGTAGTTAAAATCTTAAGGCTGTCTCACAATAGCAAACGAAAACGGAAGCGTTTTTTTAACTATTCCGGAACATTAAAAATACGTTATCAGGCAAATTATTTTAACCTTCAAAGTCTTCGGCTAACTAACAAAACAGTTCTAATCACCGGAAGTTTAATACTTAAGATTTTTTTTTGGATTAAAATTTTAATATACAAAACTGTTAACTTAAACGATGACTTACAAATAGATCGTTTACTTTAATAATCTGTTTCGGATAAGTGTTAAACGATCTCAAACTGAAATATCTTTGGTTTTAAGTTGTTTGTCAATATTTTGACTTTTACTAAGTTAATCTTCACTATTCAGTAGACTAAATACAGAATTAATTTATAATTATAGAATGAATTTGTATTTATTAGAATTTTTTTATCTATTTTGAAATTTATTTTTACTAATTGAAATGCAAATTATATTATATCCTAAATCACTTGGTAAAAAATATAATAATATAATAACAAATATATAATAATTAATTATTTATAATAATACAAATAAATAATATAATAACAAATATATAATATACGAATATTGTCCACACAGCATGGTCCCAGGAATTAATGATTCCCGTATCCAAACTATGAACTGATTTTTATGCAAAAAACGAGGTAGTATTTTGTTATTGTAAGTCAATTTCTAATGTTTTAATTGCTTTTTTCTTTCCTTTAAATTTTTGGTATGAAACGATGGTTGTAGTTATATAGGCTCCTTTCTACCTTGGCACTAAAGTACACGAAATAATACAGTCGGATGTATACCGATATTGCTATTGAAAGTCACGTTTTACTTGTTTGAGTTGTTGCGTATTATCACACGCTGTTGCGTAACGCTTAATATAATTATGTTAATTACAGTGTGTACCGTCTTTAAGGAAGTACAAGCTTGCGATGTCGCTTACTCGCAACTTTTCCGCTCTCTACGCCTTTCACGAGCTCTTAATTACTTTCGACGAATGTACTTATGCTACGTTTATAACACGCTCCTAATACTATGTGTTTATACTAGGGTTGGGTCGTACTAGGCAAAACCAAATACTAAGTATCACTGTGACTGTGACTTAAAAATACCTGTGACAAATACCTGTTACAAAATACTAGGTAATATAAGAATTTAGTACCTATTTAGGTGGCCTGAAACATTACATATGATATTTTCAATGCATCTATCTATACCACATACTTATGTGTATTACTTTACTTTACTAAAAATTTTCAAAACACACGTAAGTAAGTTTAGAATTTTCAAATCAAAGTAAGAGATGACAAAATTTTGAGTAAGAAATTTTTAATAAAAACACAAATACTTAAAGGAGGGTGCCAGAATTGGGCCTAATTGTTACAGAAACCCAAAATTAAAAAAAAAAAATTTTTTTTCCTCATTAAATTTCTCTATAAACATTATAGACTTTCAACGTGAATATGCTAGAAAACTTATTTAATAGCAATATAGTGTAGAGTGTAATTAAGCTACATTGGTTTCATCAAACAATGCATATCTAATCTTAAAAAACAAAAAAATAGTAAAAAAGAAATCGATTATTGAAAATCAATTATTAAAAAAAATCGTTTATAGACTTAGGCGTTACTTTGCGGAGGTCCATAATACAAAAGTAATGAGAATATTATTTTGCTATAATCCGCAGTAAAAGAAAATATATGGAATGCTAAATGTAGAGTGTACTATTTGTTCTCATACCTGAAACATACAGAATTTGTAAGAACTCATGCACTACCTCATTACTTTTAAGAAAAAATCGATTATTTTAAAAATTGATTATTTTTTCACATCCCTACATTTATTAGTTATTCGTTTCGTACTTAAACTTATGTAGTCTGCGCCCAAAGGTTTTCTTCAAAGAAATTCTGGCACTCTCCTTTACCTTTCTTTTTGTCATTTGTAAACCAAACAATGGACTTTGTAGTTGTTATGGAAAGTTGAAAATAGTATGTTTAAAAGAACAATTCAAAAAAAGTGCCATACGAAATTAATCTTTGACTGTAACTGTTATGGTGTAAAATTGAATGTCTATCTCTGTAATCTATAAACTGCATATAATTTTTATATCCCGACTTACAAACCCGCAACAAATAAAAATTAAAAGAAGCAATATAATACTCATTAATTATTTATTGGTACTGATATTGAGAAATATTTAATAAGTTAAAATTTTTCGACACGCCAATTCTCGAAACTTATAAGTTCAAAGTTTTTTGTATCCCCTTCTCAAACACTTTTTTGAGAAAAAATAAACAAAGTACAATTTTTTTTTTGTATTAAAACATATCTTTGGAAATAATATGTAAACCTATATTTACGTATATATACAATATAACAAGGTTAACTTTTGGTCAATAAATTTAGTTTATAGTACATATCTTTTAAAGATGTCTCCAAATTAAAATCTATTTTTTTTTTTATTTTTATCGATTGTTTACATAAATATTTCATATTCCAAATTTAGTTATATCAGGTTTTCTTATTAAGTTTATTAGTAAAGCATAAAAAAATACGTTGCTGTTTGACTCTTCAGATGATATAATTATTAATTATAAAATTAAAATACATTTTCTAATACTGAATGTAATAGCAGCGCCGCATACGTCTTCTATTTCTTTCATTCTAATGAATATTACCATAAAAACAAAAGTGATAAAGAATGCAACACGCTTCTCTTTTCTTTTTATGTAATTGAAGTGAGACGCCTACATAGTATTTTGGAACAGGTGTCATAAATACTAGCCTAGTATTTTTGTACGCGTCCCAGCGAGGCCTGTTATTTTATACCTGTTACAAAATACTAGATGAGTATTTTGTCACAGGGAGTATAAAATACTAGATGAGTATTTTGTAACAGGGAGTATTTTGTAACAGGGAGTATTTTGTCACAGGGAGTATAAAATACTAGATGAGTATTTTGTAACAGGGAGTATTTTGTCACAGGGAGTATAAAATACTAGATGAGTATTTTGTAACAGGGAGTATATTGTCACAGGGAGTATAAAATCCTCGTCGCTAGTATTTGAGATCTTGCGTACCTGTTCCAGGCTGTTACATTTTAGTACTTAGTATTTATACCTGTTCCGATAAATACGCCTCACCTCTAGTTTATACGTTTGATAAACGTTTCCGCGTTAAGCGTGTTGGTGTGAAGTGGCACAATTGGTTGCTACTCGCTACTATCCAGTGCCTTGTAAAGATTGAGAATCCCATAGGTATTTCAATGAGTAGCGTCATTAAGGCCGGCATTTCCAGGGAAATATGTGGGATATTTGCCGATGTACGTAACAGTTACACGGACATTTACGTATGAAGTTTTTTCTTTGTGGAATAATAATACTTTCATATATGTAAAAATATGGGTAATGAACTGCTGACGTGACTGCTTGCGTGCAGCGTGACTGCTTGTCTGCCATCCCCCCTCGCTTTTTTCATAAGGATTCCTTCATGCTGGACTCTTAACAGCTAATGTGTTCCACCTTGCTGCCTGTAGACGAAGGGCACAGAAACACAACATGTCTGCACCCTCGTCAGCAGTAGTCTATGCAACTGCACCATGTGAGGCCTATTAGATAAGACCAGCAATAATCATAAACGACGCATTGGAAACAACTAATGCATCGGCCGCCTCCACCTTTCTCCAGCTAGAGCATCGAATCCCCCAATTCGGCTCCAACCCATTTAGGGTGACCTACAGTTATGGGCGAGACCTCCCCCTCCACTAGGGCCACATAATAACGAAAAAAAAACTAGTAATTACCGGCACTTGGGTGTACGTGACTAAGACATAAGTCTTCAGCGATGGGCAGATTAAATACACACTACCACTTAATTTACCGTTTCTGAAGAGGCATCGTGCCAGAAAATCTCATTAATGGGTCACGACTGACACTATTGTGAAATCGTCGCGAGAAAGACGTTAATTTAATTAATATTGAATAGGAATCTTCATTTCAAAATGTAAGCCCCTATTAAAATGATTTAAATATACCTCAATGCCAGTTTTTATAAATACGTTTAATTTTTAAACCTTGACGTTGCTCGGTGTTGCATTTGATGTTTTCAAAAAGAACATCTAGCTGTTCGTGCTTTAATAGCATCATTATGCAGTGCTTCCAGCTTCGCTAATTAGAAGGCTTTGGGCCGCTACATCCGAGCTGAATCGTTGTCAATTAAGCTTTATTACGGATTCGTTGCAGTTATCGCCTTTCATATTCCGCTTCGTAGTTACATTTTGAATTAGTTAATTGTCTTGTACTGTTCCATACATACTAAAATTATTAATTCTAGAGTCATTTTGTTTATTAGTCATTTTTTAATGTCCGAACAGGGTACAATGTGCATAGTGCGAGTTTTTTAACCCTTTTTCGATCGCGTTAGCGTAACGTCAAGTTGTATAGCGCTGCAACAGTAGACACTAGATGTCGCTGTTGCAGCGCAATAGAAATTGGCGCGAACGTGTAATTTAAGAAACTCGTACTAAGCACACTGACCTACGTGATTTGGTCCGAACTGGAGTTACATAGAGTATAAAAAGTACTCTGATGCTGACAGCCACGTAGATGAAGTCGTGGAGGACATGTTAAAGTCTCAGTTTTGCTGCACCCTACCACGCTTCCTACTTCAAACAAGTCCGAGTTATATATATCATAAGTCTATATCATACAACCGAGACAAGCATTGCTTTAGTTAGCCAAACCACTATTCTAAACTCTCCTACTTATGAGCGTCATACGGAAGCGTCTGCTAAGATTAAGCTCCAAAACCAAAGTTAAAATGACAGTATAGATATATTTCGCTTCGAATACATTTATGTTATTTACGTGTAGTATTAATTTGGTTTAAGTTTTTTTTGGACACTTACACACACGGTCGTCCGTCCCCAAAGTAAATAACTTAATACTTGTGTTGTGGTAGAAAGACAACTCGTGAATATATACCTACTTATATTTTTTTTTAATCCATACTTAAATACAAATGTACACCCAGACTCAAAGACCAACAAATCGAACCTGCGACCCGCAGAGCTGAAGGTAGGGTCACTACCCACTGCGCCAACGGGCCAGTCAAAGACCGATAACTGTTCTGGTTTAATGCAAGCATACAGTTTTTCTAATCATAATCAGAAGCTTTCAATTACGGCGTAATTATTTCTGCCTTATCTTTTACATCCTGTTTTGGATATGCACAATTAATTTTGTTTTGATGTTTAGTGGAAATTAAAGGAAACACCTGAGCTATTCTAAAATTGTAACTTAAAGTAGGTTCAACTTTTCAGGCAAAGTTGCATTGGATGTGATCAAAAACGCCGCATCGTCTTCGTTCGTCGTAGTCGGTAAGAAAAGGGCTATTCTACTCAACCTGATACCTCACGGTGGGTCAACTTACCTTAGTCGCCTTTTATGATACCTCCGTAAGAAACGAGGTAACTCTTACAAGAAAAAATAAACAAATGCACTTAAAATTTATTCATATTCAGTTAATATATAATTATTATATGAGATAAAACTTTAAGCTCTCACATCCAATTATCTTAAGAGCTTAAGTGATCATATTGCAGTTGTGCGAACAACAAAGGCGTACTGATACTCAAGTGAATTAATAAAGTCGGATGATTAACCACTACTACAATCCTCTCATTCACTTGTTAATCATCATAGAAAAAGTTGTATCAAGTTTTATCATGATGACAGTCAAACTATAATTAACCTGTGTGCAGAATTAAGCCAAATTTCATAGCTGATATAATCTATCTTCTCGCCTTCTGAGTTTTAGTATTAGAGCACAGATTAACCTAGCTGTTCCAAAAAGGATTGGCATAACATATTTCAAAAATTCTTCGGTGATATGTTCACTATGATTTCCCTCACCGAAAAGAGCTTGGTAAATTCTAAATATCTATCAATCACGAAGTTTTTATAGATAATTATGTCAATTAAATGTATTTTTTTAAAAGTCAATGAAACATATTAATATCATTTTAAAAAAAACCATAGTAGTGTTTGGAACTAAACTATCCACACGTCTGATTCTCCGTAACTGCATTTCCATTGCGATAACGACGCATAAAGACTCATGAATAAGAGTCCCGTATAGGTTAGAAACTAGTCGGGCTCACCGGATAAAATAAGACGTGAGTATAGCCCATTCCTAAACATTTACTGTGGATATCAGTCACGATAGTACAAATTAAAAAACAGCAATATTTACAAAATAAAGAAGACTTCTTTAGAATTATATTCAAGTATAATATACTGTGATGATCAAATTTATATATCATGTAAGTTATTAGAAACTTTTTACATAATTTTTCGTTATGTGACCAAAGCTTTGAATACAGAAGTTACAATAAAATTATTTTATTGTAACTGATTTCCGCAAAGTAACGCCTGCTTCTATAAATCATTCAAAGCTTTTAATGTTCTTTTAGGCATGTTATATTTGTAGTGTCTACTTTTTTACTGAGTAATAGTAACTTGTGCCCGAAATTCTTCTTGAACTTATCTACCCTAAGCGCTGTTTTGTGAGTTCGAACCCGCGACTTTCTAGTTCGGCTATATCGACTAAGGTATTACGAGTAGGTGACCGTTCAGTAGACCGTTCTATAAATGAATTCCTTCTTTTCACATACAAGTATTTTATCGTAGTATAATAGAGTGATTAATTCATTAAGTCGAGCAAATAGATTACGTGCCCGCGCAAATAGTCGTAAAGATATTTTAGCATTGTTTGCGAATCACCGTCCGTATCCAATCAGTGCTATTGAAGCCAGCTCACAGAGTCTTTCCGCTTTAGTATAACACGTATTTGATCGAGCCATCGAGCCTGTCACACGCTTACAACACTTCTCGTCGTAGATTTTCAGGTCAATTTAATAAATAAACAAATAAATAATTAAATAAAGTTTATTTATTTATTTTTACAAAATCCACAGCTCTTAATCTAATCTTCTTCTTCTTCTTCTTCAACCAATGGACGTCCACTGCTGGACATAGGCCTCTTCATGGGATCTCCAGAATACACGATTTTGTGCCGCTTGTATCCAGCGGCTCCCCGCGACCCTTTTGAGGTCGTCTGTCCATCTAGTAGGGGGTCTTCCAACACTGCGCTTTCCGGTGCAGGGACGCCATTCCAACACTTTGAGACCCCAACGCCCATCGGTTCTCCGCACTATGTGCCCCGCCCATCGCCACTTCAGCTTCGCGACCCGCTGAGCTATGTCGGTGACTCTCTTAATCTAATAATTAATAATAATTAAATATATAAATAAAGTTTTGTATTTATTTATAAAGTAAACTGAATTGAATATGAAGTGTAAATAACACTTCATTCTTATTAAATAGAGTGTAAACTAAGATATGAAATAAACTTTGAAATAAATGCACAAGAAATGACTTGGAAGGAATGACGAATGTAAAATTTATGTGTAAAGAAGTCAGTTATTACACTAGAGTAAGGGAGTAATAGGTAGATCTGTAAGTGAATGTCACAATAAATAATGAGAGAGAAGATTAGATTTGTATACTTATCTATGAAATAAATTAATAATACCCAGGATACGGCTTCAGAAAGTTCGTAGATCGTTTGTGGGCCTCGGTATACATTTTTATAATAAAATTCCACAATCTATTTTGGACTTGCCTTTACACAAGTTCAAAATAGCAATTAAAAAGACACTGATTCATAAAGCTTATTATACTGTTGAGGACTATATTGATGATAAGAAAGCTTGGTTTTAAATTGCGTCCAGCTACGCACTAGATTATATTGTAAATTTTTTAATTTGTTCTTAATTAAGCCTATATTGTAAAACTCAATTTTGAAAAGAGTGACCGCCGAGTTTCTTGCTGGTTCTTCTCGGTAAGAGCACCTTTCCGAACCAGTGGTAGCTTCAACTTCATTGTAATTTGACGATTCGAAAGTGCTTGTAAAGGCCAATTTGAATAAAGAATTATTTGAATTTGAATTTTGAATTTGTCTAATCACACATGGGCAAAGAAATATTCATGTAGCGTTTTAGCGAGTTTATTTTAATTAAATTTAAGATTTAGGCGTTATTCACCGAAAATACATGTTACAAAAATTAATTATTGATTTCGCAAAGAATTGCGAATATGTCTCTACTTTTACATAGTTGCCTCTAATCGCGGATTATAGCAAAGTTATAGGTTGCGTAATTTAATTCATCATCTTCCTGCTCTTATCCCACTTCTAAGTGGGGTCGGCACAACATGTTATAAGCATGTTGTCACATGATTTGGCTACGTAGTTTATGACCCGCCGCCTGCCTGACATCAATTAGTTAGTCGTATTTTTCGACACCTCAGTAATAAAGATGGTTGTCTATTTTACTTAACCGGATACCACATGCTGGGTCAACTTACTTTAGTCGCCTTTTACGACACCTCGGTATGAAATGAGGGTGGTTCGATTCTATTCAGCCGGTTATCGCATGGCGTTGGTTGTGTCATTTAATTAATATTACTACTTAGGTAAAAAAAGTAATATAATACTAATATAGTATTGAAACCATAGGTCGTTAGTACAGTGTTACAACATGTTGTTAAATTTACGATTTCTTTACGTAATTTTTCCTCCAGGTGTTAGATAACAGGCATCGGTAATCCAAACATAAGTCTGTGTACACACTGGCAGGCTTGCACCGACGCTCCAGAGTTGACAAGTGTAAATAAACCTCCTGCATAAATATTTATAAACCATTCGTTGAACTGTTATTGAATTTTTAAACTATTGGACACAAATATTGTTGGTTTTTTCTCTTAAATCAGATCTATCTTTAGTACGTTGTTTTGTTTGGTTAGCTTAGTATAACTTATATTTATTTAAATTATTATAAGTTATATTGCAAGACGACAAAAATTAAGGTATCGGTAGATGTGCAAAGTTAATTTGAATTTTGAAAATAAATGAACATATCATACATACATGAATATCCGTACACTATCTCAAGCGCATCACGTCAGTAACATCAACGCCCTGGGAGAGAGTGGTCGTGTCGTGAGATACTGTTACTGCATATTATGTTGTGTTATACAATACACCATATATTCTTTCTTATATTTCTATTCTATTCTATATATGATTCCTCTAATCATTTGGAGTGAAATGTCTCTTTATTTTTTTTAGAAAAGAATAACAAGATGCTTATGTTCTGTAGTCTGTTTCATAGACTGGCTCGTTGGCGCAGTTGATAGTAACCCTACCTTCAGCTCCGCGGGTCGCGGATTCGAATCCAACAAGGCCAACATTTTCTATAAATGTATTTGTTGGTTCTTCGAGCCTGGGTGTATATTTCTATTTAAAATTATATAAGTATATCTTTACCAGTTGTCTGTTACCCATAACACAAGTATTCATTTACTTACTTTGGGGACGGACGACCGTTTTTGTAAGTGTCCCATATATTTATATTTATATATACTTTACTAATACATTAACTTTTAGTATAAGTGTAATGGCTCACCCAAAGCTCTGATTTAGTTTAGCACCGAGTAGTGAAAAAATATTTAAAAACCATCACGGCATCAACAGTATATAAAGTCTAAAAATAAATATAATTTGCTTCTACTATGAATATGAAAGAAGACAATACATTTTCGCTAAAGGCTTTTAGAAAATGATAAATTATATTTAAAAAATTGTCCACAAAGTAATTACTCGGTAACAAGATAAGAAAATAAATACCAACCTCATTTATACAAATAAAACATCCTTTGTAATATTCCTATTTGCCCACCATTAAATAATATACAAACATTTTCGTCCCTATTGTTTCACAGCGTTACACAGACCCCTCGTAAATAAAATTCAGCCACAAAGGGGATTCTCTTAAAACACTATGAATGCATAAGCAAGTATTAAAGAAATAAGTGTATTTGTGTTTCGGACAGAGCTTTACGTGTCGCAGCCGTAGGGCGCTACCAATTCGTTTTTCTTTTGTCTTTGTTTTTACAACGAACAAGGCCTAATAAAATAAACACGGTTATTGTGTCGAAGTCCATATGGTGACAAGGAATAATACAAAAGTTTATTCGTTTTCAAAAGGAACCAATAATTTTCCTTTATTGATATAAAGTTTAGACATATTCTGGCCTTGGTTTAACACATGTAAAGGGTTTACACGAAATAGTAATACACAGTGGTACTGATGATACACACATTAAATAATTCCACTGATCACTTAAACGTATAACATAACTTTGGCATAATTCAATCTTCTTAAAATGTATTTTTGAACAAAATAAATATAATTTAATGAAGATCTGGCTAACAAGTAAGTACGTTTAGTACGGTCATTCACCCTTCCCTACATGAATCTTTTATTCAAAACGTAAAATAATTCCTGTACTATACTAAATTAACTGAATTTTTTTGCTTATTCTGCTAATTTGAGTAGGTACCTGGAATTAAAAAAAATGCATGTTGAATACCAACCTGTATATGACATTTACAATTTATCTTCTTTGATGTGACGGATGCGAAACAAAATAAATTTTGTTTGTTTATTCGTGAGTGGTTGACATGACACAATTTTAGGCGCATTGTTGTTTCAACAGATTTTCATCAATATCTTTTATTTTAATTATAGTTTCACTAGATACTGGCACAGCTATACGCAGTCTTTGACTTTGGTACTGAAATTAAAATAAATTACAAATAGTCACTCTCCACAAATAACATGAAAATCCACCTTTCCCTTTCTACTTTCACATTTGTAATACTATATACGAAAGATTATTTCTTCTTTTCTCACATACAACTGAACAAATTGATGTGATTTTTTTGTATGGATTGAAGGCTGAAGAGTACAGAGGCTTACCGTTGACGGGATTTTTCTGGGTAGGAATCTCATATAACTGGAGCATCTCTTAAAAGTCGAGTATCTTTTAAACATTGGTATTAAAATCTACGCAGATGAAGTCGCGAGCAAAGTCTATTTAATAAAAAGGAAAAGCTGTTATCTCACATAAATCTCTTACCCTTATACCGCTCTAAGTGGAATCGGCACAATATGTCCATTCTCCTCTATCATTCGTCAACTGTGGTGCCACTCCTTTAATATGCATATAATTTTTCACACAATCATTATTCCTGTTATCTGTATGGATAACAAATCTGTTTTAGGTTGTGTAAAATTTCTGATCCAGGCTAATCGATCAGGAAGCCCGCATTTCGATTATTAATCATTGCGATCGTATTCCGCCTTCGGACCCCTCAAAAACCTGATATGACAAATGACACCTGTCCGAGTGTCCATTTTAATTAGGGCCGCGCCGGGAAACCGAGGTGGGTCGAGACTGACGTGTGCCTCATGCCGCAATAAACATTTTTATATCCCGTATGAATTATGACATGACGTGGAAAATGACAATTCGGTATGAACAATAAAATGTGAAAAGAGAAGCACGTATGGCGGCAGTTTTAATGGTTTTTCTGTTCTTATATTAATTATTTATTCCACTACATTTGTCTTAAAGTTCTCTCTCTTACCTGAATGAGCTTTGCTATTATATATAGGCGTACAAATAAGTTTCCGCCGTTTCAAGAGAGGAGGCTTGCAAGAGGTTTATGTTAGAATACGCAGCTGACCGGCTTAAAAATTAGGTTACTTATTACAGAACAACATAACCCCATCAGTTTTTTAATTTCGTATTAGCATCATATTTTTTTTTCTCCAAAAAGATTTTAATACGAGTCAACAAAGCGTCATTTGCGGGAACTTGTTTAATTTAAAAAAATCTGAGGCACATAAATTGCTCATAAAAGCATTTAATATGTCAGTTAGAAGCAAGAAAAATGCCGTGAGTGGTTTCGCAAGTTTAAAAATAGTGATTTTGACGTGGAGAAGAAGAACAAGGAATGTGTATCATTAGAGGATTTATGGGGGAAAATTCGGCTCAAACACAAAAGAAACATGCATTTACTTTGGAAATCACTTAGCAAGCAGTCCCATATCGCTTACAATAATTAGAAATGATTCATAAGAAACATAATTAGGTTTCAAACGAATTAAAAGTCGGGAGATGTTGATCGCCGATTTTGCTTGAGTTGCATGTTGCCAGCTAAAGATAAAAAGCTTTTTACATCGAATTGATACTGCTGGTGAAAAGATATATACATTATGATTATCATAATGAAGGCCGACCCCACTTAGAGTGGGATAAGGGCAGGAAGAGGAAGATGATGATTATCATAATGAAGAACCAAAAAGGAGAAAATAATGTGACTACCTGGTCTGGTAATACGTCAACATCCACAGCAAAACTGTATATTCATCGAAAAATGCTCATGCTTAGTATTTGGTAGGATCAGGTGGGTGTAGTGGGTTACAAGTTACTTAATCCAAGCGAAAAAAAAACCTCTATAACTCTCTACCGAACGCAATTGATGAGATTGAACCGAGCTCTCAAGGGAAAAACGCCCTTAATGTTACTCTAAGTCACACTGGAATTATTCGCCTATATGAAATGCTCGTCCACATGTAGCGTTTCTGGTGAAAATCTATTCGAAAACCCTTGATTGGGAATTAATGCCCTACTCGCTCTGTTTACTAGACATTGGGCCGTTCGATAATCATCTGTTCCTGTCAATGGCACATACTCTGTGGGAGCAACAGCTCACATCATATGAGAATACTAAAAAATGGGCTGTTACGTGGATAGCCTTAAAAGATTTAAAAAAATTCAGGCATGGAATTCAAATGCTGTCTGAAAGAAGGTGAAAAGTAGTTGCTAGTGATGGGCAATCATTCGTTTAAATTTAAACTTCTTTCACAATAAAAATATTTTTTTCCTCAAAAAACGGCGGAAACTTATTTGTACTCCTAATATAATAATTAATTATTTATTTATTAACAATAAATTAATGAAATATTCACTTATTATTTATTTATTAATTAGTTATCGTAATTATCACGAGTTTTAATGTTTGAGTGATAATACGAGTATCGTCTAACGTTTGTCATCTGACTGATCAATTTCTTTGAAATCTGGATAATTGTTGTCGGGTAAAATAAGATCGGTGGTCATCTCGATAGAACCTATGGACGTTAGTGGATTCACTTAATTTTGCAATATTCATGTGCATTCAATAAAATAACGTTATAACTCTAGATCACACTAAACTCGGCCAACTGCATATAACGGAGCGTAATAAATACCGAACGGATTTTAATTATTGTTACAGTTATATCGTTTGAAGCACATGAAACTGGCTATAAAATTTCTTAGTACCCTCATTATGCTTTATGTAAATAATTTTCTTTGATCATCCGTGATAGACGAATGGGAAAACTGCGTAAACATTACTAAGGGTCGTAGGTTAAAACGTAAGGCACCTATAATGCATACTAATATCATAAATGCGAAAGTTTTCTCTTTCTGTTTGTCTGTTACCCTTTCAGGACTAATCAATTTGAGTTGTTGTTGTAAAGGATTCAACACTTATCTCCTGATGAGAATAAAATTCCGGGGTATAATATACCTAATATACTTTGGACTGGCCCGTTGGCGCAGTGGGTAGTGACCCTGCCTTTAGCTCCACGGGTCGCGGGTTCGATTCCCGCCGAGGGCCAACATTTTCTATAAATGAATCTGTTGTTCTTCGAGTCTGGGTGTATATTTGTATTTAAGTATGTATTTTAAAAATATATAAGTATATATTCACCAGTTGTCTGTCTACCATAACACAAGTATTAAGTTACTTATTTTGAGACGGGCGTTCGTGTGTGCAAGTGTAAGTGTTCCATATATTTATTTATTTATTATTATACCTATTTTAAGAATAAAGCAAGTTAGATGTTTTACCTTATGCAGAGTCTATTGTCGGGAATTGACACAATAAATATTACTATGGAAAAATAATTTTTGATTAAAAGTTTCACATTCGTTCCCAATTCCCATCGCCCATATTTCATAATGAAAGAAATATAAAGTATATTTTTTCGAACCACTAACGAACGATGTCATTTATCATGATACCGCGTCGTATATTGTGGACATTAAAAATTATGCTTTTCACGAAAATAGATAATTCCTCATGCTCCTATTGGAGGTTTCCAGCCGCACCCTGACAATACCCTGTGACCTACTTAGGTTATGAAACTACTGAATATTGCGTGACGCTGTTGAACATGTCAAGTCATTGTTAGGCAGGGCAGGGCCTCACTTTTTGTCCGCCTCTTTGGTCTTATATATAACGGCTGCGGGTTGGCTTTATTTATGTGAGATAATTTGCAGTGGCAGTTTACGCTGTCGCCTTAAATCAGCGACCGTAATATTCAGAAGTAAAAAAGTACATGACTGTTAATATCCCACTGCTGGACATAGGCCTCCTCGCTTCTTTTTTGGAGAGCAGGGTTCTTAAACCTATCACGCTGCTCCAATGCGTATTAGTAAGTTGCATTTACAAATATGCCCTGTTCCCTAGTGATGTTTTCCTTCCCCGAAAAACCTGTAATAAATTGCTATTGCTAATGCTAAATTGCTAATTATCAATTAGACACAAGTTTAAACAGCAAAACTCATTGGTGCTTGTCCGGGGTTTAACCTATTCCGGGATGTCACACCGGCTATCACATCTTGGTTTCAGAAGTAGTAGATAAAATTTATATTATTTTGTCCGCACTGTTTCATATGTTAGAGTAATATCAAAACTTGTTAATATATCACTGCCAAAGCCGCCACTCCTATTGTGAGTATGCTTTGATACCTGGGCCCAATAATTTATGCAACATAATTTAGCGATTTTTTTTATATGCGTGTTTCTCACGATTTTTTTTTGGAGCTATTAATGAGATGAATAAATTACTACTACTAAGTCGACACAACTAAACTCGCTAGTACTACTCTATCATCATCATTCTCCTGCATGTGACAACGTGTAATAAACAAGTTGTCACACGATTCGTACGCATACAAATCGTGTGACAACTTGTTTATTACACGACCGGAAACCAGCCTGACGTCAACTTACCTTAGTCGCCTTTTGCGACACCTCGGTAAGAAATGAGAGTGGTCTGTTCTACTCAGCCGGATACCACACTGCTTATCGTTAGTGTGCTATATATGATGTCTTAGTGTTATTATTTATTTCCCTTTTTCTAAAGCAGTTGACGACTACCTTTTGCACAACTTAAACTAGCTTACGTGAGCAACTGCTATAAATCAGTGATTTTCGCGCCTCTTTAACTCGTCTTTTATCGGATTTGATCGATAGCTTTCATAATCGATTCGTACGATACAACCGATTTCGCTCGATGATTTATTCGCACCGTGTTCACACCAAAACATAAACGATGTTGTGACGCCTTCAAAGAGTCCTTGAGCACGGAGATATTGACGGCGAGAAAAATAGCTTCTTTCATAACCGGGTCACCCCTTTATCGCGAATCGATTTTATTATAGAATACAAAAGAATATACGAATATTTCCACCCGTGATTGATAACCTTTCTGATGATTTTGCCTTTGATATTTCTTTTGAAATTTTTTAAGTGTGATTTTATATAAAAAATTTTAAGTGGCTGGTATCGTCAACGCGTGAACGTATCTTTGATATAATACTTTTGGTTTCTTCTTATATTCTTGCTGCGTTTTCGCTAACTTATTATTCATCGATTTATTTGGAAAATATAATTTATAAATTAAATATTTTTTTGTATTATTTATATTTTTTATCAATTCTTTTGTCTTATCGACTGCAATCAATATTCATCCAGGTTTTTTGTTATTTTTCTGTAATTTATTATTCAATATTATTTTTCTTATTTCGTATTTTGCTTCTTGTCTATTTCCTCTTGTTACTCAATGGTCGACTGGAGCAGTGTGGCATCCGGCTGAGTAGAATAGATCACCCTTATATCTTACCGAGGTGTCGTAAAAGGCAGCTAAGTTAAGTTGACCCGCCGTGTGGTTCCCGGCGGAATAGGATAGACCTCTTTCTTACCGAATAAAGTAAGTTGACGTCAGGCAAGCGGCTGGTTAAAATACCAAGCGGAAGCATGTGAAAACATATATAACATGTTGTGACGACCCCAAAAAGACTGGGTTAAGAATGATTACTCAAAGGTCGACTGGAAGAGATCCCTTTTAGCCTTTGTATATTTTTTTTCCTCTTTTCTACCAATATGTATGGACAATAAAGAAATAAAAGTATTTTGTTATAGAATGGAGTGGAGGAGGCGGCAACGGTGAGTACCGTGTTCGAAGACAGCTTTCCGTATCGTCAGACTCAAAACTCCTAGACGAAGGTGCAAGGGAAGACGCGAGGGTCGTGATGAGGCCCAAGCGGCCGCCCAGGCCCAAGTCGGAAGCGTTTCTGGGACCACACGATCACTCCAGCAGAAGAACGAAGCGGTTTAGTGCCTTTGGGGTGAGTAGATTGATATGATAACTTCCTATCAAATTCAAACACAAAATATTCTTTATTCAAGTGGACTGTTTACAGTACTTTGAATCGTAGCATGTTCTATGTATAGAAACTGGCTATACTTTCATATTATTCTATCGGGTTAGAATCTGACCGTTTCTGCCGCGATAACGTCGTGTAAAGAGCGTATGAATAAGTGCCGGATCCAATAGAATAACACGTGAGTATAGCCGGTTTCTATACATTAACTTAAAATGTCTTGCAATCGTGTAACATTAAGCAGCTAATTATTACTTTACTTTTAAGTCCTTAGATATAGGTGAAATGTTGCGGAAAATTAGGTATTTTTTTCTGCTTTTGCTTACCACTAAACAGTATAAATCTGTGTCAAAATGTTCGCACATTACTTTAAAAGGCAGACCGGTCATTGGTAAAGGGCCCAAAATATTTACGAAGAATAATGGCAGGCACTCTTCATCTGATAATGCTTGCACACAGTTGGAATATAAAAAGAAAGCAACACCGACTTTGATTGATGCGGGACGATATTTTAGGATGTAGAAACTAAATACAGCGTTAAATAGAGTTAAAACAATAAATTATTGTGCGAAATTATAACAAGCAAGGTATTGTAACGTTTATACTAAAATTAAGAATATCACATTTTCGAAACTAGGTTTGTATGTTTCTTTGTAATCTCTTTATTGCATTAATAAAAATATAAATAAAAAACAACATAATTTGCAATGGCAGGCTTATTCCGGAATCGGAATCTCTTCCAGCCAACCAGTATAAAATTAGAAATGAGGTAAATATAAGTACAGTGAATTAAATTAAAAATAACAAACAGAAAATGGACCTTTTAATAAAATCAAATAATAAAATAAGATTATAATATATATAATAAATATTATAATAAAATAAATACAATAGAATAGGTACTATGTTATGTACTAGTTTAAATACAATAAATTAAATTTTAATAATAGCGCTAAAAGAAGCTTCGACTTTAGCAGGTTTTACATTTTTTTTATGATGATGGTAATACGGGAGTGACATAGTCAAATAGACTAAACTCCTTTAAAAAAAGATTATATTAAAAAAAGATTACAATAGATTTGAAAAAATTAAAATTTATATTATAGTAAACTATGAATACCTAAACTAGATCGAATATAAAAAGGTGATGATATGTATCCCTCAATTACGTCTTCATTTTGTATGATATTTGCAATATTTTACATAAACTTTTCGTAATTTGTATGTACTGTTTTTTTTATATTTCATATGATATTGTAATCTTACAATATCGATTTAGTTAAAATATTGAAACATTTAAATAATATAACATATTTCGATTATACGTAAACCTTTAAAAGTTAAAGGAGAAAAGTAAGTTGAGAAGATATTTGCATATAAAGAAATTCCCTTGGCAATACTTATAGCGTACAAGACCCATATAAGGCGCCAACTGTGTTATAAAGCCACATAACCATTGTAGACTAACAAAATCACTGATTATACAAACGGAAGTAGGGTTGACTTATCTTACATACAAGAAACAATATTATAATTTATTTACTGGTGCATCAGAGCATTCAAAAAATTACCATTTTTTTTCTATCGATGATTCATTTAACCAGTTTATTAATAACATTACCATATTTTTCTATTATAGGTTACGACTTGCTAGGCTAATCGCTAACAAATAGTCATTCCAAAATGAGTTATTTGATATCTTGAAATGGCTTTTCTTATTGTATACTTTATATGGGGAAATAAAAAATGATTACTGAGTTAATCATCTACAACTATGATGATTAACTCAGTAATCAATCAGACAATGCTTAATCTAGGCATTGTTCGCTATTGTAACGAAAGTAATAATGGCGATAAGATGGGTGAGTTGCGGAGAGGTGCGGTGAGGTGCGGAGAGGCGCTATTACATTTTAAAAAAATATAATAGCGCGGAGGTTTTATCTTGTCAAAAAAGAGAATGAAATTAAACTGATTTTGACTTATGAAAAAACGCTTCTTAGAACTAAGAAGCGTAAAATAATAAAGAAAATATCGTTATTTAATACTATAGCTAAGTTCTCATAAAAAAAGGTTACTTATAAACCCATAAAATTGCGCCTGATATCTGATTGTGAATGCTGGTCAATAAATAAATCTACTTACATTGTACGGGAACTAACTTAATATTTGGTATAAACTGTGAGAGTTGACAGCCCTATTGTGGTTTAAAAGTGAAACAGTATGAATGTAACCATTATGCATTGTGTGCTAATATTGTGAATACCTAAGCCGTGTTAGGCATTTTTAAAGCTTTTCTAACAAACGTAAAATTGTAAATTGTCTACAAGAAACGAGACAGTATGATGTGTAGGTTGTAAACGAAAATAATATTTTGACTTGTTTGATTATTAACTTGATTAAATAATATTTTTTGTTATTATTGTATGGCTGGCAAATTTCTTGATTTTTCTTCTAGGTGGGAGAAAATTTCCGAACCAATAGTAGCTTCATTGCAATATGACAATTCAAAAGTACTTATAAAAGCCAATTTGCACAAAGAATATTTTGAAAAATTAATAGAATACTTGCGCCATGTATATATACGCCACAGAGCTTATTAAATAACTCTAATTTAATAAATGCAAAAGTCTGTCTTAGAAATGTAGCTATGTGCTACATTTCTTAGCTTCATTGGATTAGAAAAAATCCCGTTCTTCTTTCGGGAAGAGTGGAGAAAACACATATTTTTAAGATAATTACCTAACCATAACTTTAAAAAAAAAATCAATATTATTGAGGGTACTTAAACGCTTATGTTGACGCGAACGTGGCCGGGGTAACCAGTAGTGTCTAATAAATATACACGAGTAGTATATCTGCTACAATATTTATTATGAAAACGCAAGAGAACCGTTCCCTTGCGTTTGCGTTCGTTATTTAAACATAGCGAACGCCCGGGCCCGCATGCCGTAACAAACCGTATCACATTAGCTAAGTCAAATATTTAGACAGGCGCTGGCGGGCGCAGAAAGCGAAACGGTGTACCCGGGAAACTTAGCGATGGTTCGAGATAACGCTATCCTGCACGCACAATGATATACGACCGCGTGAGAGTTTTGTATTTATAATGTAACTATCTTCCAGCTAGATAAATCTTGTACGCAACACGAAACGAGTATAGGAAAAGTATATACAAAGGCCGCTTTAACGATATCTTTCAGGCAACATTTGGTAAACTGAGATTATAAACACGAATCTATCTGTAACCCTTTCGTGGGTTATCCGTTGGAGCATTATTTTTGAAATTTTGCACAATTAAAGCTTATATACTGGGATAACATATAGGACAAAATATACCTATAGTTCCAGATATCTTGATGACGTTCTCAGCTTTTAATTTTAACGTTTATTAAATTTATTTTCCTCTGATCGCTCTTACATTTACCATTTGCCGGTACTTTTTTTATTAAGCTCTTATAATAAAGTTTTAGAAGTCTTTATACTGTGCTTACAAAAGAATTATGTGTTTAATATTGAATCCATTTTTCATTTCATCATCCGCTAAGTTTTTTCGGTGATAAAAAGCTCGCTAAGTTTCTTGAGTGATAAAAAGTTTTACAAAGTTCTCTTTAATCTCCATCAAGATAAAATTGATTTTCCGATACAAAGAGTACAACGTGATAGTTAAAAGCACTTTAGAATCTACGCTAATCGGTAAAAACGACCCCTACTCTGTTACTCTGCAAAATCGTAAAATACCACCACATTGAATGTGCATCTAACGATTTTATTTCACGACGAACATGTTTTTTTAGCCGTGTGGTATTAGGCTGAGTAGTATAGACCACCCTCTTTATTAGCGAGATGTCGTAACAGACGACTAAGTTAAGTTGACGTCAAGCAGGCGGCCGGTCGTAAAATACATAACCAAATCATTGGACAACATAGTATTTATAACATATTGTGCCGACCCCACTTAGAGTGGGAGAAGGGCAGAATGACGAGTTTCTATAAACAATTGTTGCTTCGTGACAGTCGAACAGTGAGACCGTTCGACTTTCGTGGGGGTCGCGGGTTCGATTTGCTGTGCATTTGAGTTGATTATATTATGAAATTTTCATTTCTCGCACCCAGATAAAAAGTATATAAAAACGATTGACCCGTTGGCGCTGGTGGCAGTGACCCTGCCTCCAACTCCGCGGGTCGCGGGTTCGATTCCCACCGAGGGCCAACATTTTCTAAATACAATTTGTTGGTTCTACGATTCTGGGTGTATTTATGTATTTGAGTGTATATATTTACGATTAAATACTTATATATAATATATTTACTTGTTTATCTTAATAACAATAACAACTTTTCAATTTTATGTTCCCGTGATAATTTCGAGATAAAAGATATGTATATAAAACACTTTTACATAAAAGTTTAATAATGTGTGAATATTTAATAATAATCTGCCATCTCTATTACAAATTTTGCCGATACAAACATATCAACGTTGAATTTACAAACAAAAGATGTATACTAACTCAAAAGAAATTTAAAAGTTTTTAAATTCTTAAAGAGTTTGCTTTAGTTTAAAAGGGCAACAAGCACTCAGCGATTTATACTTATCGCGTTGCAAAGAAGCTGCCCTTTGCGAGACAATGCACTGCCTCTTCGAGATATTCTTTTTTGTGCGAATGGATTGTTACCGCCTTCGTATTTGTTTTCTTTGCAAAGTCGTAAAAGAAAAGACCACTCCACTTCACACATTGATGTACTATCATATTATGTTTAGAGGGAAACCACTTTGTAATACATGATTTTTGAATAACTATTGCCGTTTACTCAGCGCACGCAAGGAAAGCTACAAGTCTTGCCGTTTTTGTACTATTTTTTAGTGCTGCTCCTCTCCTATTCATCTTAGCGTGATGTATATAACCCATAGCCTTCCTCAATAAATGGACTATCTTACTAACTTACTGAAAGAAATTTTCAAATCGGCCCAATAGTTCCTGAAATTAGCGCGTTCAAAAAATCAAACAAACTCTTCAGCTTTATTTATTAGTATAGATGATTCGCCATATTAACCCTGCAAGACACAAATTTGAAAATAAGTTCTTAAAAATACATCAGCAAGATTCCAGCTTTCTTTTTATAGCCTAAGATTTTCGCAGAAAATATAGCAGTATCAGTCAAAACATGCGATTTCAAAACGACGTCGCAATATTATTGTAATGCACATACTTTAAATGCTGGAAACGTCGTAAATTTCGCCCGCTAAACCCTTGTCGCCTGCTGCGAACACTGATGAATGGTCATTTTGTCTACAGGGTGATTCTCCATTCGGAAAGTCGGAGGCGTATATCAAATTGGAGCAGCTTGGCGAGGGCTCCTACGCGACTGTTTATAAAGGGTATAGCAAGTGAGTATTGGTTTTTCTAATCCCTATATTCTAATTTAAATTAAAAATATTTGTTTAACTTGTAATTGTGGTTAACTGATTAAATAAATGTAATTGTAACTTGTGATTGTAATGAAATCGTGCGTTATATGATGCGTTTGCTTTTAAACTATTCTGCATATATGTATGTAATAACTTAATAATTGTAAAATTGTGTTTATCTATTATGCTATAATGACTAGCGACCAATTAAAAAAAATAATATTAAAATTATGGAAAAAATGACGGAGAATTTAAAACATAGAGAAAAAATGCTAGAACATCCATACCAATATTGGTAATACAAAAGTCTATATTTTTGTCTGTCTGTCTGTTACGCTTTCACGGTCAATCCGCTGGAGATATATTTATGAAATTTGGTACTATTGAAGCTTATGTACCGGACAAAGACAACATATGGGACATAAAATTCCCGTAATTTTTTCAATTAATTCTCTTCCATAATTGAGGGTATTTTAACGTTGAAGTTTTGGAGAAGGACGTCGCAAGTACCATCAGTGAAATTTGATGTAATTGGAGCTTATTGACATAAAGTTTAAAAGATCCCGATTTTTCTTACGAAAGAAAAAAACAACACTGTATAAATGAGGGTAGTTTAGCATATAACTTGATGCAAACGAAGTCGCATGTACAATTAATAATACTGCAAATATTTAGCCCCGACACAAAAAGTTGCGTAAAGCCAAACACAATAAGTAACTTGCAAGATGACATTCTGCTAAAATGCTCGTACCATATGCCAAAATGTCAACTTTATGGCTTATATCTTTCGTGAGTAACGTCCAACCAAAATATAAAAAAGATATTCAAATTATTTTTAATACCTATTTTCTGTCCTTTGTTCTCTTAAATTTATAAGCTCTGAAATCAATTGTATACGACGCATAACAATAATACTGACATGAGTAAACTCGGAACTCGGAAACATTAAAAATACACTCCACGATTGTGGGTTTTTTTACAATAAAGTTCACATGAATAGTTATAAATAAAGGTGAAATCTTTTATAGAATTAGCCGTTACTTTGCGGACATCCATAATACACTAGTAACAATGAAATTGTTTTGTTATAATCCGTGATAAAGTAAATAAAATATATATAATGCTAAACGGTATTTATAATGCTAAACGGTATTTTATCAGGTATGAACTCTAGTTCATACCTGATAAAATACCATATACACAAGCACTACACACATTCACTATTACAAATTCGACAATCGTTTCACCCCGCAACCAAAACAACATCATAAGGTTGTCGTGGAAACTCATAGTCCGGTCTACATTTAGCATTAATATATTTTCTATTTACTTGAATATAAATCGCCAAATTTCAATACTACAATAATTTCAAATGTCTGCAGTAAAAAATAATCGTTCTTAAAACGAAATATAAATTCATTTTCCACGAGCCTTACCCACGCTAGTAAAGTGTTCCGAGTTGTGCCCTGTTTTTGTTTTCCATTGTTGAACACGTTGTGACACGCTTCTAACACCGTACACCTTGACATAATACATTCTGTAAATCCTTTGACTTTAGTCGATATGTAAAACGGGTCGCTTTTAGCCTACTTCGTATCGAGTCTGCACTGTTTTATGCAACTCTCGCGTTGTTACTAACCCCCTGAAATATTCCCCTTTGTTGAATTCGTTTTTTTTAAGTTACTAGCTTTTACCGGCGACTTCGTTCGCGTCAACTGTTGTTGCGTGATATTCCTTCATTTATTTATTTACAAAATGTAAGATACAGATATAATTTCCTTATGCTAGTAATGTAATTAATAATACACAGAATAATTCGGAAAAGGGTTTGTCAACTCTTGTGCTAGGGAATACCTGTGTTACAAGTGCTGACAACTCCCCAAACATATCAAGTTAAAGTTATTAAGTTTAAGTAATATTAAGTTAAATAAGTTCTTGATAAGGACTTATTTAATAGTAATAATTAAAGTTAAGTTAAAATTAGTAGTTATAAATTGAGCAAAAATCTCGGGAGCACAAGAGTGGCCGCGTTTAGGTTAATAAAAGTGAAAGTAAAATTGATACGATCAAATAAACTACGAGAATATATTATTTAATAGATTGTATTAACTATAAACATTGCCTAATATATTATCAAAAGTTATACGGAGTAAGCTAAAGTTAACTTTACACGAACTTGATCAAACAAATTAGTTTACGAATACTTGAGGCCGAATAATTAACTTCCCATCTTAAGTTAGAGGAATTTAGCATACGTAAAGTTACGTCACGTCTTTTGTTTATATTTATAGCTTTTATTCCACTATTAACAAAATAGTCGTAATGAACAAAAATATTAATGAATTAACTCAATTTCTCGATCGAAGAAAAGGTGATATCTGGGACAGATATCACCTTTTCTTTGTTTTTTAACTTTTGTAATTACATTTTTTTATATATATATACTAATCTATAAAGCTAAAGAGTCTGTGAGCTTGTTTGATTGTTTGAACGCGCTAATATCAGAAACTACTGGACCGATTTGAAAACTTCTTTTGTGTATGATAGTCCATTTATCGAGAAAGGCTATATGCTATATAACATCTCGCTAACATGAGTAGGAGAGGAGCAGCAATAAAAAAATTAACGCAAACGGCAAAATTTAAAGCTTTTCTTGCGTGCGCTGAGTAAACGGTGATAGTTATTCAAAAATTAAATATTACAAAATTGTTCCCCTTTAAAAGTTCTAAATAAAAGTCCGCGACAGCATATGTCTAGCTTTTAAGGTTAATCCACTTTAACCATTTTTATGGTTATCAATAGACTATATTACGGTTCTAATCTTTTCACGCGGCGGAGCCGCTGGCGATTGCTAGTGTTTATATAATAATCATATGAAACGCGAAAGTTTAAAATCTACCGTTATTTGTATCGATATCAATTAAGTTTTTATAGAATACTCCTATTATATACAGAGTGATACCGACGATACGATATTAAATGAGTCACTGATCACTTAAACGCTGTTAGTTCTTTAATAAAATTTCCGAGATAGGCTCGGTCACCGAGATAGGTATATTTATAAAATATTGCAACATCTAATTGTACCTACATTCCTAACAGTTTAACGCAGCAAGTGGTGGCATTAAAAGAGATCAGACTGCAAGAAGAGGAAGGGGCGCCGTTCACAGCGATACGTGAGGCGTCGCTGTTGAAAGAACTGAAGCACGCAAATATAGTCACATTACACGATATTGTACACACGAGGGAGACCCTAACATTCGTGTTCGAGTTTGTGGTGAGTACACTTTACGCATCACGCCTTCACAACCGAAGAGTACAATTCAATATTTCAGATATTATTTAGTGATAGTAGGGTTGCCAATTGTTTATTTATTTATTCATTCATTGGGAGATAGTCCATTTATCGAGGAAGGCTATGGGGGACAGGCCGCGGTTATGTCGGACTCGCACCTACTAAAACGACCTGTGTGCTCCACCACGCTGTCGATGGCAAGGATAGGGTATCATTGTACATATTGCCCCCATCCCCGCCGACAGCTCTGATCCCAGAGAACAAACACCTTCTCCGGGTAGGGGCCCCTCGAAAGAGAAGCCCCCCTCCGCTAACCGGTGCATCGGAAGCACCAGATGCACCGACCGCCTCGGGGACCTGTAAGCCAGACGTCCCATATACCCCGTTCGGAACATCCGAAGGTCCCCTGACAGAGCGGCAGACGATGGGCTTAGGCAAGTCGCTGCCACCTGGACTCGCCAGCAGTAGATTGGGTCCAGAACAAAAGTTCTCGGAACTGCTCCACCGCCCCCTTCCGCAGAGCAGAAAGAGGCCACCGTTGCCCGCGATCGCTCCCTGCCCACCGTGTTATCTGATCACGGTCGACAGGGAGAGAACGCGCCCCAAGTAGGGACTCCTAGGCCATGGCGGGCGTTACCGCCCCCACCGGGTAATTTTGATAGAGGTTTTCTTCCTCGCAACCCGTAGGTC
The DNA here is from genome assembly GCA_029227775.1 of Morpho helenor. NCBI lineage: Eukaryota > Metazoa > Arthropoda > Insecta > Lepidoptera > Nymphalidae > Morpho > Morpho helenor. The sequence continues at coordinate 3,840,035 of JARGCU010000032.1, read as the reverse complement.
CCCGTTCACATTGCTGGGCTTCCGGGCTTGACCGACGGTGGCCGTAACCATGTCCAGTCAGACTTACAGTAAGCCCAACTGAACCCGTCGCTCATTAGGGACTTAACCCCAACCCCCCCGGAGTCCCCGGCCCGGCCAGATTGCCCTCTGCTAATCAGAGGGACAACTGGACTGGCCACCCCACAGTGGTCCCTTCGCCAAGACTAAGCTTGCCCAGGGTGCGCCACGAGGAGGCCGGCCACTTTGGCACCCCAGGATATTATCACTGTCTTGTCTTATAACAACAATTACAATACTATTACGACCTATGTTAGTAAAAAGTATATACAGTTAAAAGTATATAAAGTATATACAGTTTAACAAACCTAAGCATTATCATATGTTGCCATGTAAAGATCAATGATAAAAACATAATTTTTTAAACAAATTCATGCAAAAACTTATCTATGGTATTTTTTTCACATCAATTTTTGGTAATCTATGACAACCCACAATACGAGTATTATAAGTAATAGTTGAACTTTACCAAAACAGGATACAGACTTATCACAGTATATGGAGAGGCACCCTGGAGGTCTAAATAGACATAATGTCAGATTATATATGTTCCAACTTCTTCGAGGGCTCGCCTACTGTCATCGGAGAAGAGTTTTACACAGGTATGGTATATTTATTTAATTTATTATCCAATGCAAATATAATTCAGAGATATCTTAATGTTCCCTGTCAATATGAGAAAGAGAAAATACTAAGAGAGAAGATAATATATAAAATTAATGAAATGAAATCAAGTAGATTTACACATTCTTGAAAGATGTGGCCACAAATAAAACCATAGCTCACATATTGTATACTTTTAAATAACTAGTACGTGAGATATGGATAAATAAAAATTTTATGCGAAATATGCATATAGGAAATATAATGTACGTGACTGAATATAATTCTTGTATTTCGCTACCTCCGTAGAAATCCGTAGTATATAAGCTAAGGTATTTTTCTTTGTTTGCTCTCACTTATTACTAAATTAAACATTATTATATCATTCCTTATTGTAACTATCATCTGTTTAAACTGTAGTTAATTACTCTTAGATGATAAGAATGCGTGGATATAGCTACCTACCCTGTACAACACAGTACTGAGTAAAGTTAACAAGTGAAAAGAATTATATTTTTAAAAAGAGCAACCGTCGAGTCTCTTGCTTGCCTTTCTCGGTAGGAACAGCTTTAAGAACCAGCATTAGAGTTGATGATTCAAAAGCACTTGTTTACAAGTATATTTGAATAAAGAATAAATAAAATAATAATAATAAAACATATATTTGTTATTCATCACGTCACATCACTGAATACCTTCGGTTTCATTGCGTGAACAGATAGATTTTCTTTGTTCTTTAATCTATTCCCGACCTTAAGCTTAATAGGATAGAGGTAATGGCTTATTTGCTAATTTTGTTCTACATACTGTGACCGCTAAATTAGGGGAAAGCTATAAAGCAAAGGCCAAGGACGATAGTTATGTGGCCTTGGCCTTATACAAGTTTAGAAGCTTCCTCGCGATTTATTCAAACAAGCTTGTTTAGAAGTTTAAAATAGCACATTACTGTGTTGCGTTGATGCAGCCCGTAACTAATCCGGCTTGAAGGATCAAAACCATTTGAAACATTCTCATATATTATAATTATCTAAATATGGTTTAATATGGTTATTGTTTCATCGTAGTATAAATTTCCTTATACAGGATCCGGTGGTGCTATTTTGAAATCAAAAAGTTAAAAAAAATCATAATGTTACGTTAATAAATAAGATTAAGTTTTCAGAATGTAATTAAATATATTCTGGTTGTTAAAAAAAAATTAGCAGAAGCTATGGGTAGCTTAGATATCTGTAGTATATGTAACTAGTATGGAAATAAAGGTGAGGTGATGCAGCAATTCGATGAGGTTTGCCAAACATCGGCCACGAAGACTGTTTTTTAAAATTCATAAAACTCGTTAAAGGCTATTTGTTCAGCCATTATATAGCTGGGTACCGGATTTTTTTTTGTTTTAAAAGTACAGGTACATTTTGGAAAGGTCGGACCACTGGCAAGATATTCGTTACGAAACGGCCTGGCCTATTTTTACTCTAGACAGAAAAAGAGATCAAGGCCATGGTAGGCAATATACAATACAAGGACATCACACATATTAACTAAGCTATTAAGCTGAGGTAGCCCAGCGGTAACACCGTGCGACTCTTTCGAGGGGGTCACGGGCTTAAACCCGAGCAGACACCAATGAGTTTTTCTGTTACAACTTATGTGTCTAATTGATAATTGCAATTGAACACACGGTTTTCGGTAAAGGAAAACATCATGAGGAAACATGCATATCTGTAAAAAATTCTGGAGATATGTGTAACCTACCAATCCGCACTAGAGCAGCGTGGTAGGTCTTAGAGCTCCAAACCCTCTCTCCAAAAACGAAGAGAAGAGGTCTATTCTCAGCAGTGGGATAGTAACAGGCCGCTACTTAGTTTTTTACTTACTTACACATATTAACTTTAGGTTTTTGTTGCAGGGACGTAAAACCACAAAATTTATTAATAAGCACGCACGGTGAACTGAAACTGGCAGACTTCGGGCTCGCACGGGCGAAATCTGTTCCTAGCCACACTTACTCACACGAAGTGGTCACATTATGGTACAGGCCACCAGGTTGGTGATCAGTTTATTTACATAGTTGTTTCTTTTATTACAGAATCACGTGTCACCTTAATCAATCTTGATAGAACGTATTCTATATTATGCTACAACCTAGACTTTCATATTACAAGAAAATATCATGTACCTATACTATATATATTACTTTGCATTACGTAATCTTAACTTTTAACTTATTCTTATCATCCTCCTGCCCTTATCCCAATCTAAGTGGGGTGGGCACAACATGTTACAAACATGTTGTCATATGATTTGGCTACGTATTATAGGACCGGCCGCCTGCCTGACGTCAACTTACCTTAGTCGTATTTTACGACTCCTCGGTAAGAAAGAGGGTGATCTATTTTAGTCAACCGGATACCACACGGTAGGTCAACTTACCTTAGTCGCCTTTTACGACACCTCGGTAAAAAATGAGGGTCGTACTATTCTGTTCAGCCAGATACCACACGGCGTGTAATCTTAAATTTGTATCTTCAGTAAAAAGGTCATAGACATAGCTTTGGAAAAACAAAGCCGCGGGCGCGGTACATATTTTGATTTTTTTTTAATAATCACACCAAGTGTAGATTCATAGATTCAGATCTTATCTTAAGTATAGATTTCATAAGATCCTTTGGGGGGTGATGACAGATTCTAAGACTAGTATTCTGAGTTTAGCGATTTAGTACCGACACTTCGGTTATTTTTCTCCTCAAATCTGTTAAGCGACTCTAAAACGTTATGTACATTTTTTTTACATAAAAATATAAAGATTTATAGAACGATAAGTGATGTATATGCTATACAAAGTAGGAACCGACATAAGCTTGCGGCTCCTGCTTTGCGCCTTGCAAAGATACGAAATTCGTTTATGGGGTTGGGTATAAGATTCTGTAGTAAAATTCCGCAATCAATTTGAGCTTTGCCATTACAGCAGTTTAAAAACACTTTTAAAGAGAGGCTGATACAAAAAGCCTACTATACTGTTGAGGATTATTTAAACGATAATAATGCGTGGATATAGCTACTGTCCGACCCTGTACAAGATAGTAATGTATTAATAACTAGTTATAAGTATTATGTTGAAAAGAGCAACCGCCGAGTTTCTTGCTGGCTCTTCTCGGTAGGAACAACTTTCCGAACCAGCAGTAGAATTGACGATTCAAAAGTACTTGTTTACAAGTTTATTTGTATAAAGAAAATTTTGAAATGAATTGAATTAATGGAGTTCATTTTGTTATATTCGGTACCATACTGCGTTTCAATAATGATGTTTAGTAAAGATAATCCATATTGATCCTATAATGTAAAACTAAGGCTAACGCCGCTGAAAAAATATATTCATACCTTGCAATTATAATGATATAGCCATTCAAAAAAGTTCAAACAACATGGCAGTTGATAAAGCCTTCACGTTTATTATCTCAAAGAGATAATATCACCGTATTGATTTTTTTCTGAGAGCACTAGAACATTGGACAGCTGTTCGTGTGTTTCGACCAATTTATTTCAAGTGCCGTCAGCCTGACACAATATGAAGTACTTTTCCGAGTATATTGAAACAATGGAGTATGCCATAATCTTTGGCAGACAATATTATACGTATTAATTATTTTACTTTATAATTTAAAAACAAGTATTTTTACATTGTATATTAATATACAATACACCATCATCATCTTCCTGCCTTTATCCCACTCTAAGTGGGGTCGGCACATCATGTTATAAACATGTTGTCACATGATTTGGCTGCATTTTACGATCGGCCGCCTGCTTGACGTCAACTTACCTCAGTCATATTTTACTACACCTCGGTAAGAAAAGAGGGTGGTATATTCTACTTAACCGGATACCACACGGTGAGTCAACTTGCCTTAGTCGCCTTTTACGACACCTCGGTAAGAAAAGAGGATGGTACTATTCTATTCAGCCGGATACCACACGGCGTATATTAATTATTTTACTTTATAATCTAAAAACAAGTATTCTTACATTGCATATTAATATACAATATACCATATAATACATATATAAATATACATGAACATACTAATACTAGTGTATAAAGATAACCTGACACTGTCTTAAGTACACCACGTCAGTAACACCCGAGCCGCAGGCGAGAGTGGACGTGTAGTGACACACTGAGTTGGGTGAAGAGATTTTCATATTTAAAAAATGTTATACTTTACTGGCCCCTCGAATTAATTACAAATCGAAAAATTAAAGCGTTTCTGTTCTAGACACCATTATCAATTATTTTATGAAATAATACTACTGTTATAAAACAATATTACAACTTTATAATAAAAAATAGTAAAACTGCCCTAAAATAGTAAAACCTGCCCTAGTTATCCCTATAGAAATTGTCCCGTAACTTTATTTTATGAAGTTTTCTCTTAGTCCTTTTTTGTAAGCAGTTTTTTTTAATTTGTTTCCGGAATGTTCGAGATTTCTACAGAAAGACGATAAAAAATAAAAATAGATTAAAATGAAAGTTTTCTATTTAAATAGCTCTGTATACAAAATAAAAACTTTTAGAGCTTGACAAACTTTTACAGAACAATGTTGGGCGAAAAAGTCAGTCCAAATGAGACTTACACAAATAACACCCTATGAAAGTTTAGTGCCCGAAGAACAAAGTATCTAGGTCACGTCCTCAGTAATGATATTTATTTTCATTACATTTCTTTAATAGATAAACACAAGCTACAAGAATATGCAGTGAGTTATCTAAAATACGAAAGAGTACGCACTTACCTAAAACATACAAACGGATTGTACCACGGAGGTCCCCATGTTTTATGTTGTGGGTGTTTACAGTAATGCGTATTATACATTACTAGCAATCGCCAGCGGCTCCGCCCGCGTGGAAAGATAAAAACCGTAATATAGTCTTTTGATAACCATAAAAATGGTTAAAGTGGGTTTACCTTAAAAGCTAGACATTAGCTAGACATAAAACTCAGCTTTATATATAAGTATAGATTTGGAAATTATGAAATTTTAACACGCAGTTTGAGTTTATCGTAAGACTTTCAGGATTTCGCTTTAACTCTTAAGTCTGAAGCTATTTCCTTGATTCGGGTCAGAGTTGAAGCATTAATGTACCATTGTATTTATCCCGTAGTAATAATATTTTCTTTTTCTATCCCACCAGATGTCCTCCTTGGGAGTACAGAGTATTCCACATCATTGGACATGTGGGGAGTGGGGTGTATATTCGTGGAGATGCTGTGCGGTGTTCCCACCTTTCCTGGTGTCAGGGACACGAACGATCAACTAGACAAAATATTTAAGGTAATTAATATTATAATTTTCAGTTTCAGCTTGTTCCATGATACAGTTTCTAGTCCCCGTTTGTCACATGTGTTCGAAGGCAAAAGAAGTGGTGGAGGTTGAACCAATTAGTATATAACCGTGCTAGCTTGAGTAATGCGTCGCTTTGCGATTTTGTCGTGTAGTCTATCTCCTGATTATGCTTCGGTGTTGGAGCGAAACCATTGTTAAGTTTGTGATAGTGAATGTGTCCACTCCTCATCTCCATTGCACATATTTTATTTTGATTTGTAAATAAAGTAATATTATTAACTAAAAACTGTATAGCGATATGTGTATAATTCAAAAAGACCAATTTTTATTTATGAATTTTCCAAGTATTGCAAATTGATTAAACGTCTGCAAGTATTATTAATTAAAATGCGGTAAAAATTGGTATATAGTAATGACAAATTCAAATGTGGGAACTTTAATTGTGCCGAATTTCATCTTTATTAACAGTGGTCTAACCGTGAAAGCTTAACAGATAGATAGGCAGACAGACAAACTTTTGTCTCTATAATATTATAATAAATATTTGGTTTATAATAAGTACCGAATCAATAACTTACGGGTGTAGCTTGGTTCAAGAGCTGTAAATAGGTATATTTATATATTCCCACGGCCGAAACACTTAGATGTTCGATACCTCAAAGTAAATGCTACATAATTAAATTTCGGTAAAAACGTTGCCACTTAACCTTTCCATGAAGCTACAGAAAGGTCAAAAGTCAAAAACTCCGCTGTACATAATTAATCACATAAATTACAGAGACGAGCGGTGACTAATAAAGTTGAAAGAACAATAAAGCCTAAAAAATACAAGAATTAAATGAAAGCAATTGAAAGGGAATGAAAAATATATTAAATTTACATAAAGCCGAAATGCTTTTAGAATTAAAGATTTTACATTACCCACGGTTTGCGCATTTTATATTTTATATAAAACTTATGTAATTAGTGAAGTAGACGCCTAAACCATAACATTAAAGTGACAGAATTCAATAAAGTTTTGTACCCAATTGCAGTAATACGTAGCGAAGTCTTTAAAATTCAAGTGTGTTTAAGAGACCCATAACTTAAACGAGTTAGAAAACATTAGCTTTCTTAATAGTTCGCAGCGTGATGTTATAGATGGCATTAAAATAAGGATTATTTGGTAATTAATTACCCAAGTAAGATTAATTTTGAATTTGTTTTAATACAAATATATCTTATCAAGGTAAACATCAACATCAGCCACGATTCACACAACACAGCATCTAATAGTCGTATCGGATTTGCGTTCAGGGCGGACTACTTTTCATACAAAGAACTCCGTTATTAATTATTATTAGTTTTAGTATAATATTTAGTGATTGTTATTATAAAACCATGCTATTAAGCCTACCAATGTGATTTTCCTTTTTTCTGATACCCAAATACCAGTACCGTAAATACAGTACAAGCTGTGATATCCCAGCGGTGTGACCGTGCGAATCTCAAGAGACGATCAAAGGTTCAAATCCCGGACAGACATCAATGAGTTTTTCTATTAAAACTTGTGTCGAATTCATAATTGCAATTTATCACACGCTTTTTGGTGAAGGAAAACATCATCAGGCAACCTTTATATTATCTCTAGAGAATTCTTGAGATATGTGTAAGCTACCTATCCGCATTGGAGCAGCGTGGTAGGTCGTAGCTTCAATCCTTCTCTCCAAAAACGGAGAGTGGAGGCATATGTCCAGCATTGGGGTGGTAATAGGTCGTTACTTTTTTTTTTTAAATATAGTACATATACTTCCCATGGCTATATGGTTTGGTTGAGATGCAAATTTGAAATTGTAAAGGTTGTGGGTACGCCCACTGAGGAGAGTTGGATTGGAGTGTCCCGATTGCCGGGACTACGCGCTCACGTCGCACGATGGGGCGCGTGTCCCGCACGGCCGTTGGCAGCGGCGTTCCCTCGGCTGCGGGACGCTGGTCGGGACGCGCAACGCCTTGCCGCGTCGCTGCTGCAGCCGGACCCAACGCGGCGACTGTCTGCACAGCGCGCCCTCCAACACGAGTACTTCGCCTCTCTACCGTCCCGCCTCGCACACCTGCCTGATGGTGAGTAAGATGTGTTGTGAGCGCAGAACCTTTACTGAAAAACTGTTCTTCTTCTTGCATCTTTATCTCATTGATGAGATTGATGATCTCATTTGCCAGCCAGTCCTATTCTCCGCGGTATGAAGAGCACAATAAACGGGGGAGTTGAGAGCCTCCTTGACCTAAATAAATAACATATAAAACTGTAATGATTGTAAAAACAGGCGACCACACAAGCTTTACCAACTGTAGCTTTATTAAAAGCGTGTGCTACGTTACTAGCTGGTCGAAAATGCTTATAACAAACTGGCATTATCATAACTGTGTCAGTACCTAGCCTCAAAAATGGTAGGAATTTAAAAAATCGGGTCAACCAAGTAATGGCATAAATCGACTGTAGTCAATGGATTTACGGATTCTAGACGTTCGGCTGATTTCACGAAACTGTACAGTTTCTAAGACCTTTCCAACAAACTTTGTTTTTGATGTTAGAAATAATAGAATGGCCGGTATTATGGAAACTATACGACAAAATTTTTCTTTACAAAAATATCCAGTATTTTTTAAATATTATTTGCATGAGAAACTTTCATATAAAAATAGAAAATTCGTTATTAATAGACCCATCGCCCTTATAATAAATAATGCACTTTTGTTACAGAGGTGTCGATCTTCACGGTAGAGGGCGTGTGCTTGCATCCAGAAGACTAGACGCCCGCACGCGAATCTGTTCATTTGTTCCTCCCACTGCGGTGCGTTCGTTAGTTAGTACCTTTCAATTCCTATAGTTGTAACTGCCGGTCTGACGGACCAACGCCTCGTGATATGGACCCCCCCCCCCCTTAGTACGCTCGTACCAACGGGCGAACCCCTCTCCATCCGTCGATCGCTTCGACCCTACGTTAGCGCTTGTTAAGCTTCTAATAATATCCATCCATATAATTCAATTATTCTATGGTAACAAGGTATACTGATTAGGTATCGACGTGTACCATTAATTTGTATAAATATATATAAAACAGAGCAGTGTGCCATGTATGTCTATAACGGAGAGTATGAGTTATTTTAAAAAGATTTTTACGCCGGATATATGCTCATAATTTTGGTAAAAATTTTGAAGATGTTTATTTATATTTACTATGTGATGTATGTTTTGATGTGGTCTTAATGACGTTACATTTGTTAGTCGGGCGTCATACTTTAATGTACGAGGTTTTCATTAAGAATGTCTCATTTTAAAGTAAGGATTTATTTTTGTGTATTTCGTACTATGGTTTTTTTTATTCCATAGGTCCACCAAGAGAGTACACATTAATTGATAACTTCATTATTAATATACATTTTCAGAGTCTAATTCTAACCTATTTTATTTTTATCCTATAACAGCAAAAATCAGTCCAAAGGATTAAGTCATTATAAAGGCTTAACGTTTTCAATTTGAAATGGCCTATGTATGCAATATGCTCACAGACAAATTATATTGGAATGGTTCACTAATATTTACGAGCGATACAAGTGATTATATATAATTAAATTCCTTAACGACAACTTGTAATTACATGGAAAAAAAAGTTCAAATAACTTCAGCATATTAATCAATCAATTCTAAAAACTGCAATTTTATTTTTCCAAATGAAAAGTTGCAGGTAAACTTCTAAGAACTTTTAATAACTTTATAATAAGTAAATTATATTATAATATGAAATTCAATTCCAAATGAAACTTACTGGTATAAATATTATGTTTTTGGACTTAAAATTTTGTTTGTTTTTATTCAATAAATCTTAATCTTATCATTCAAAATGGGACATTCTTGTGACGTACTTGTTAAAAAGATTAATTTAATGAAAGTATTTTGCTATTGGAGCTTCAGTAATATAATTTGACGTCTGTTATGAAGTGCACATTTCTACGGTGCTAATGAAACTTTATGGTGGATTAAATTTGATAAGATAGAGACATAGTTTTTTGGTATGATACAATGATTGTTTGAACCATATGTTGATACTGTTTAATAGTTTATTAATTAACTCAAAACTGTAATAAAATGATAGTTCAACAACAATGAATTAGTCTACAAATTAAGTATCGGTTATGACCAAAAATGGGATAAGTTTAAAATACTGTGTTCTGCAACACCTAATACTTTAATGCGGTTGCAAGTAACTTTACTTGCGAAATTACTTGAGAGGTCAAATGCCCATTCCCTGTAAACGTACGAGAAGAGAAGTTTGTTATTTTTTATATTTGCAACAAAAATAATTTGGCGTTGCAAGGGACGCTTTGAGACTTACGTCAATTAAGTTGGATGAAGTAAAATTACAAGTATCGACTAAGTAAAGCTTAAAGCTATATATGTTATATACTTGTAAATCTTTCTATCTCATTACGTCTCCGAATTATTTTTATGCATCAAGTACATTGTGTAACTTTACAGATAAGAAGAACTTTCGGTTATAAAATTAAATTACAATATGCAGTATATTTTACAGCTTACAAGATGGTTTTTTCGAACGAAAAACTTTCAGGTTTCATTGGCGAGTTTTTCAAAGACAATTTTTTATAACACTAAATGGCCAGCTTGATTTTAAATGACTCGAGTACAGCTAAAGTCAGATTCCGAGGTTTTTAGCTTACTGATTCTATCATTTTAGTGTCGAGTGCAAAATCACGACTTCAAGGTTTGATTCTTACAACGTTAGGTCTATGATATATAGATTTTCAAAATTATGTTTAAGCAATATGACGCAGTGCGTTATGTTGTTCTTGCCAAGAGATCAAATAAATATGTCTCTATCTTACTTCGCGCACGCTTTTCTTTGAGCTTAATTGCGGTAAAGCGAACTATGGTCCGTTTCCAGGGATACCACAATAAAATGGAGACGTCAATGGAGATTTATTTTAAAGCGGCAAGATCTCAAATTTATTAAGTGTGGGACCGTCCTTTTGTAAAGTGTAACGTAATAGGTTCGATTATAAAAATTATACTTAATGTAATCTATACCGAAATGTAGGTGAAAGCTAGATTTCTAGCTGACTTAGTGAATTTACCAGTTTAGCGAAATTTTTTGTGACAGGGCCTGATTTTTGGCTTAGGATAATATGAGACCTTATGGGCATATCGCAGATTGGCTTATCGTATTTATGACTAATCTCGATAATTATGTAAGCCTCGTAGTAAAAATATCTGTTGATATCTCAAAATAATTCGTGTCAAGAATTTTCGAGAACTATTCATATTACAATTTGAATTTGATATTAAATCATTCGTGAGAGATGAAAAATTTTACCACCCTCATTTAATCGTGCTACATGTTGTCAAGGCTAACAATCTACAATCAAAAAGAAGTACCAGCTACGTTTATAAGGTCTTATAATGTAAAGAGGTCTAAAGACTGTTAAGTGGAATAAACTAAAAATCAGACCCTGTTTAGTGGTCCCTCACATCTTAAGGTTAGGGGTGCAATTGTATTTAGACACCGGCACATTGGCAACTTGGAAACATTTAAATACTTAATCAATAGTTTAGGTATATGTGAAATAGATGTAAGCAATTGAAAGAACACCAATTTGTGCCAATAACGTGTTTATGTTCCGTTCAAAGTTGGTCGGGTTTGTAAAGTAAAGACAATCTGGGAAATGGACACTGTAGTTTTGTAAATACAATAAATATCTGCATATTTATTGTTGGAGTAACGATAAATTTCCACACCATAAATACTTTAAACAAAGCATATTTTTTAATTATATAAGTTAACGTTGTAGTCAACAACTTTACATTATAACCAGTAATATAATGTTATCATACTCATATTAATATGAAACAAAGCAAGCAACTAATAAGCACAAATAATAGTTTTCTGATAAATATGAATAAAATGTACATGTTAATTCTCCGCTTTCCCAAGATATTTTCATTTTAATTCGCTACTTTTAAAAACGATACTTAGTGGTAATTTCCTAGAAAGCTTAATTTACACATTCAACCATCTTGGATAGCTACATTTTTAAGAAGAGATCTCAAATCTATAATAGTTTATATTCAAAGTGAATGTATGAAAAAGTAATCGTAGACTCAAACGAAAGTTCTAGAAAGATTTATTATAGTTTCAAAAGAAAATTTCTGCAAAGACAATGCGAGTAATTCTGCGACGAAAATTTCTCGTTTCATTCGCTCTGAATATAAAATGAACGAAGCAATAAAACCATGATTTGAAAGCGTTTTGATGGGTTTACAATGTTGCTTTGCTTAGTGAATAGAATAAAAACTTCATTGTTATACAAGTGGTTGAAAATCCACATTGAGCTTACACAAGTAAAGCAAAATGAATTCAGCAAAAGGTTTTTCATTTTACAACAATATTCTAACAGCTTCGTCTGCGTTAAAATTATAACATTTTATCTCCTTTTATCATAAAATGTAATTTTTTGTCTTCTCTTCAGGTTTTTATGCCAATTTTCTTCTCTGTCTTGCCTTATACGTTTGATCAAAGTCCAAAATTGCTTTTTTAATTAGAGATGAACAAATGAATACAAAATCTGTTTTACATCTAGACATTGCTTAAGACTTAAATTTAAACTGTTAGCTGAAGTAAATTTCATATAGGTAAATTGATATCTGAATTAGAATTGTAGTTTCAACTTCATATATCTGGGTAAATAGTTCACACTTGTGGACTGCGCCTTATTCGTAATAGGTCATATGCTATACACTGCCAAATTTTTATGACAGTAACCATCTAGGTAGGCAGATATCGTAGTGTCGAGTTGTCAGTGTGGCCGGACACTAGGGAAGTGTATAATTAATGTAGTGTAGTGAATACTGAGCTTTAGAATCGTTTATATTGAACGGGCAACGGCATTCGACGCTATAAATCACGTACTTTGACTGATTTTAAGAGTGTTTTGTTATAAAAATGCGATTTTTGAGTCAAATCCCCTGATATTTGACAAAAGTCAACATTTCAAAGGTCCCATATGTAACAAAAAAGAACTAAACAGTGCTGTTTTAGTTTGCATTTAACTTTTTGATGATATTCAAACAAATTTACAGTAGTCGAATGCCGTTGCCCGTACTCGGCTTAGTTAATCGTAATTCGGCTCCGAACACCAAACTAGTGAGTAATTTGTATAGAAAAACGCAATACTTTCAGTGTACATGATTTGTTGAGTTTTTGTCTATGTATGTAATTATTGAGAACACCCGTTGAGTGAGGCACTGGCATGTGTGATGTATGTAACCTATAATATAGGTGTTAATTGTTGAAAACGGAGCATTTAACTGTTTGTGAAATACGTCGAAGTGTGGACTGATGCAGCGTAAATTAAATGCGAAATGTCAACGGCTATTGGCATATACGATTGGTTGGAATTGATTGTCATATCGTCAATATCGAACTTACATTTAATTTCAGACATTATAAGTGAAAATAAATGTAACTTATTGTTATCCGTGCAATTTAGTCTCCATATTACACTTGGTTCTTATTGTGAAACTTATTTTTGTGTTATGTTAAGATTAGAACTATAGCGAAATTTTATTCAAACCAAAAAAAACTCGGTTTTTCGAACAATGGAACTTTCAAACAAATGGGAATATTATGAGCACAATATTTAAAGTTTTCCTTTCATATATGGCCTTTCATATATATTCTAACGTTGTAATGATATCAGGACTTATCATATAACGGTAAATTTGTTTTTTTTTTACAAATAATTTTGGATAATATTAAATTCTCTGACGCCTTAACCTTTTGAAGATATTGTTTCTAAATAGTTGCTGATTCCAAAAAAATAGAAAATAACGCATTATATTATACTTAGCTTTCATAGGCACGGTTAATGGAACAGTTTAATACCTCCTGCCTTCTACGTAATATTATTTATTCAAGACTAAAGTTAATAATGTATCGCGGATTACGACAATCTTGAACAAGTAGTCCGATTTCATATTGAGCATTTCACACAATGATAAAAGAAATACATTACAAATTAAGAACCGGCCTTTAAAATATTTTTTTTGTCTACTTAGAGTTATAATTGCAACAGACTCAGTTTGTTTTCAAAGTTAACATTATTAGGTCAAATTGAGATTTTTCTAACAGATTTTTATTTAAGCCTAAGTGTATTTTGAATTATGTTACAAATGCAATATTTTATTTGTGAGACCGAATTGTATTAAATATTAATTGATATGAAACAAGTGTAATTATGTGAACGGTGAAATCGAATCGTAAAATGTCATTTGCATTTGTGTAACGAAGAACTGATGTTAGGGATTGGTCGATAGGCGAAAGTTGTAAATAGTTGTATTAGTTTATTTTGTGTTAGTCTCCAGTCCTGTACGAGTTGCCATTGCTGATTGTTTTTTTTTTAATCAGTGACTTGTAGTTTTTGATTAAAGGATGCATTCGATATAAAATGTTTAACGTTTATACTATTTTGATTTTCATTATGCATTTGATTGCATCGGACAAAATTGTGATTGGATCAATCTGAGAATTGGTGGGAATTTTTTTTTATATTATGATAGAATCAAGGAGATAATAGAATTTAATTTCTGTAATATCATTTGCATCTTTTCATCGATGCAAATTTTAGTATCTGTTGGAATTTCAAATTTAATTTTAATAAGGGTTGATTTATATTTGTTCATTTCATAATTTCTTTGTGTATGAAAATAATTGATTAATATTTTCCTTTATTTATATTAAGATTTACTTTCATTAGTAGTTTCTAAGTTCAACAACCGTTAAAAATATTTAACTTTATTATTCTGACAGATACTACAAGTCGCTGCGCATTCATGGGAATTATGAGATTTATTTTAATTATAATTATTTAGGATATTTACAATTTTTATTAACTTGATTTATACTGTATCGATGACATGTCCTCTAAGTTCATTATGATTTTATATTATTGAAAAACAATGTGCTTCTAATCATTTGAAAGAATGTAAATACGATATTTGAACTGATAATAATAAAAAAAATATTTCTTAATGAAACTAGTGTTTTGTTTTCTCCTACAATACTACTACTAGTGGTGAAGTAGAATTTCGAAAAAAAGAATGGAAAAATATTCGTTGTATTTTAAATATTCTTAAGTCTTGGTATTAATATGTTCAAATTCAAGGATTCTTGAGTTTAACGCAGAGAAGTGTAGGTCTATAAAGGATGGTACCGACCATACGACATTAATATTAATTCCAGGTATACATCTTAGCAGCCTAAAATTTCAGTTAATTCAGTGAAGTAATTTAGCCAAAGGAATTATTTTATATTTTGTGTAAATGTTACATGATATAGAAGGGTGAATGACCGTACCTCATTCCATTACATTTCGTATGTAATGCATGACCTTGACCAATAGACTAAAGTTTGTGGACAAGTGCGAAGGAGACTAAATTTTAATGTTATTGTTTTATCCTGTTTTTTTGAACAAGCTCACCATGCTAAGTTAGTCAACCATTATTATGAAGCAAGATCTTAATTAAATTATATTTATTTTGTTCGAAAATACATTTTTTTAAACGATATTTAAGAAGATTAAATTGTTAAGTTATCTGATAAGTGATTTAAGTGATGAGTGGTTCATTTAATATCGTATCGTCGGTACCACTCTGTATATTTGAGTATTCTATAAAAAAAATGATATCGATACGAATATCGGTAGATTTTAAACTTTCTTGTTTCATACTGATTTTTATATGAACATACGGGTCACATCGCGTTAAAATCGAATTACATTTGTATAAGGTTCGACGTTGCATCTCCGAAATGGATGCAACGTCGAACGTTCATCATCTTCCTGCCCTTATCCCACTCTAAGTGGGGTCAGCACAACATGTTATAAACATGCTGTCACATGATTTGGCTGCGTTTTTACGACCGGCCGCGTGCCTGACATCAACTTATCTCTGTCGTATTTTACGACACCTCGGTAAGAAATGAGGTTAGTCTATTCTACTCAGCCGGATACCACACGGCGGGTCGACTTACCTTAGTCGCCATTTACGACACCTCGGTAAGAAATAAGGTTGGTCTATTCTACTCAGCCGGATACCACACGGCGGGTCGACTTACCTTAGTCGCCTTTTACGACACCTCGGTAAGAAATGAGGGTGGTACTATTCTTTTCAGCCGGATACCACACGGCGTGCAACGTCGAACCTTATACAAAGGTAATTCGATTTTAACGCGATGTGACCCGTTTATTTATATAATAAATCGATACGAATATCGTCATAAAAATACCCAGAGTTATGTGCGTTTTGGAGTATAAGAAGTAAGTACACTCGAGTAATATAAAAGGGTATAAAACAAGTAATCTATATGAAAAGAATGTCCGACTAATAACGGGCACTTGATATTGAGGAGGAGCAATATTGTGGTGAGATGAGGATTATATAAGCTGTCGGTGGGACGAGAGACTACCCGATTTTTGGCAACAGTCCAACTTAGCGCACTATATAAACTTCGCCAACTAATCTTTATGCCAGTTTCACTTTTCTAATACGAAAGAGTATTGGTTATTCCTTAATGGTATTTACATTAAAGTATTATGTTACAAAAGTAACTTATCTATTCGACCTAATCGCTAATTATGGTAAAATAAAATAGGTACTTACTGACGTCGTGTGGTATCCGGCTGAATACAATAGTGCCACCCACATTTCTTACCGAGTTATCGTAAAAGGCGACTAAGGTAAGTCGACCCGCCGTATGCTATCCAGCTGAGTAGAAGAGACCACTCTCATTTTTTACTGAGGTGTTGAAAAAGGCGACTAAGGTAAGTCGACCCGCCGTGTGGTATCCGGCTGAGTAGAATAGACCACCCTCCTTCAAGGTAAGTTGACTTCCAAGGTAAGTTGACGTCAGGTAGGCGGCCGGTCGTAAAAACGCAGCCAAATCATGTTACAACATGTTTTGCCGACCCCACTTAGAGTGGGATAAGGGCAGGAGGATATATTACAAAGTAAAACCTAATTATTACAATAGTATTCTAGTACATTATAATCTTATTGGTCGATTGTATCTTTAAATATTTATGAATAACCTGGTTATATTTAAATTTTACTCTTGAGACAATATTAAATAGTCAGAAAATATATTCGTTCTCCTTTTAAGTCTGTAATATAGCCTTAAGGTATACCAGAGGCGCGGCGCCTGCCAACAACATAGATCTACCGCGTAACACGATTCCCGTTTTAATAGAAATACCTATCTTACCGAGATGTCGTAAAAAATGACTGAGGTAAGTTGATGTAAGGCAGGCGGCCGGTCGTAAAATACGTAGTCAAATCATGTGACTTCATGTTTGTAATGCCAACATGTTGTATCGACCCCACTTATAGTGTGATAAGGGCAAGAAGGTGAGTAGTACTAGGGTAGTAGAAGGGCAGAGTAGGTACTTACTCATTTATATATTCACAAGCTTTATTTTATTTTTAAATATTAAAAAAAATACAAATAGTTCGTTAGCGCAGTCGGCAGTGACCCTGCCTTTAGCTCCGTGGGTCACGGATTCGATTTCCGCCGAGGGCCAATATTTTCTAACAACAATATCTCGGTTCTTCGAGTCTGACTGTAGGTATATATGTATTTAAAATTATATATGTAGGAATATACACCAGTCGTCTGTCACCCATAACGCAAGTATTAACTTACTTACTATGGTGACGGATGTACGTGTGTGTTTCTTATATATTTATTATTAAATATAAAAAATTGGCATCCACAGTTACAGGAGAAAGGGTATGAACTTCCGATAGTTTAATTACAGAGATAGGAACCTCCTCACAGATATATGAGTTTCATCTTCTCTCTTATTATTTGTTTCGACATTCTCACTTTTAGACCTCCCTACTGTAGTGTTATTGTACTTATTATATGTTTATACTAGAGTAGGAAAGCTTATTGTACTTATTATATATTTATACTAGAGTAGGAAAGCTTATTGTACTTATTATATGTTTATACTAGAGTAGGAAAGCGTTCCTAAAATATGTACAGACTGGTTACGTGTATATGTGGTAGAATAATGACCATACTTTATTTACCTTGTTAATATCTTGTTAGAAAAGGCTCCTTTCACATAACAGATCTGTCAATCATATACTTTCGAACGCCTGGTAATTTCTATTAGCAATGTGTACGTAGTGCAACTTTATTATGTTATAGAAGACGGCATCTATTTTTTTTATTTATTTTTTTATGGGACACTTACACACACAGTCGTCCGTCCCCAAAGTAAGTAACTTAATACTTGTGTTATGGTAGGCAGACGACTGACGAATATATACTTATTAATTTTTGAATTAATACTTACATACAAATATATACGCAGGGTCAAAGAGCAACAAATTCATTTATAGAATAATATGTTGCCCTTGGCGAGAATCGAACTAAATAATTAAATAATTAAGAAAACAGTAACCTTTTTAATAGAAGGAGTAATATTGTGTACCTTACGCGTATGATTGATTAAAAAATATTCACTCGTAAATTTCCACTTTCTTAACGTAACGTTTGAGTTTTTGTAATATTTTCATCTACTAAAAGTTTCCGATATTAATATTGCAAGATGAGAATAACGTAAGATGTTATCAGAAAACCTGAAAATTGTAGGCAACGATCGACTTATTGGCCATATTCCAACTTTCATAGACATACTATTGTCCAAACTTGTGTATGAAATAAGTATTGTGTATAAAACTTTATTTCTTTATTGTATGTACATATTATTAGAAAAGAGAAAGAGTAAAATTATGATAAATTAACTTATTTCATATATTGATATATTCTTTACAAAAATACTTTGCGACATATTGATTTGAAGAAATCAGCATAAATTATTTCTTTTGAAGGAAACTTGCAAAAAAATTAAAATGTCAAAGGAAATAGCTATTTACAGTTTATAATTGACGTATGCTGATTACAATTGATTTAAGTTCTTCAGAGGTTCTATTTAGTTAATTAATAGTTAGAATGAGATTATTTCCTTACTCTTATCTTAATCTTATCTAAACTCTCCATATATTTTTTAATCTCTGATTTTTTGGGCTTAAGCTTTAAGAAACTAATTAAGAACTATCACTATTTCCAAAATAATAAACAATGCTTTTAATTTTTTACAAGCTTTTATCTAACTTGCCGTGCCTTGAAGGTGGAATCTTGCAAGTTAAATACGACCCACTTCCCGGTGTGCGATTGATCTGAAATTTTACATACTGGCCCAGTCCCGATAACAATGCATGTTTATGACAAGCATGACCTGATGCTGCTACCAGGATTGGCTCCAGACGGATGAATTTCTCAAAGGTTAACAGTACGGAGATGAAATTTGTTAAAGCTTTTTTAACTTTGTTTATGTATGATACTCAAAAAGTTGTTAATATTTACCCGTTTTTTACCTTATTAGGGACAGTTCAAGTATTACGTGAGCACTATTGGATACGGAGGGTCTTTGCTTTGCTTATTTTGGATGACATGGGGGGTAGGGGAGTCTAGATGACGATTACGTCATCGGTAGTTATTTACTTTTTTACACGAATGTGCAATCCTCACATTGTCTTTACTTAAAAAGAAACGCATTAAAAAACAGAATCATGGATTCGGGTTTTATGGGCTGCAGTCTTTGCTGACAAGGGGAATGGGGATGGGGGGGGGGGTACATAATTATAATAAATCTGCTTACGTAATACTTGATCGGCCCCTTAGATTTGATTTTACTCGAAACGAAGCTTACAATCATCAGCTGTACACACACAATACAAAATACTGGACCATTTCTCGATCGTTTTTTGGCCATAGCGGTCTCTACATAGCGATATCTGACAATTCTAAATTACAGGAGCGCGGTTAATATACATAAATGGCGGCGCGCCGGAGCTCGTAAAAAATGATTATTCTCTGGACTGAAGCAATACAGAGGCTGCGTGCGGCTACACGCCATACAATATGAAACTTTTATCCTAACAAACGACTCGCTTAGTATGGTGTTTCATATTGTATAAGCAGCGCATTACGTGTAACGTTTAAGTATAGTATTTCCAAACATTTATTTATTTAGGTTTAATAACAAATTGCTTACATTAATAATTTAAATTCTTACTTAGTTACTATACAAGTTAAGTATAACAATTCATTTAAAAGTAAACTCCTTAAGCACAATATATATAAATACGCACGTATTGACAGTGTAAATATATATGTCTGTATATACGAACGGTTTAAGTTACATATTCACGCTAATACACATAAATTTAATGCATTATGAGCACTTTTTTTTATAGTAACATGACTACTTATTATCAGTGATATTTATAGAACTGAGTTAATAGAGTGAGCGAAACAACACAACAGAATCTCTTGTAAACAACCCTTGGGATAAGGAACATAGCACATAAGTGGTTGCAATTATACATGTATATAAATCATGTTCACGGGGAAAAGGATTAGTAAAGAAACCATATATTTAATAATTTATTTCTGAATTTTGTATTTTATAATTTTATTTCTGAAATTTGTATATATTCTGATATATCCTCCTGCCCTTATCCCACTTTAAGTGTGGTCGGCACATCATGTTATAAACATGCTGTCACATGATTTGGCTGCGTTTTTACGACCGGCCGCCTGCCTGACGTCAACTTACCTTAGTCGTATTTTACGACACCTCGGTAAGAAGGAGGGTGGTCTATTCTACTAAACCGGATACCACACGGTGGGTCAAGGTACCTTAGTCGCCTTTTACGACACCTCGGTAAGAAATGAGGGTGGTCTATTCTACTTAGCCGGATACCACACGGCTAATTTGTGTTTATTCTGATATTTGTATATATTCTGATATTTGTATATATTCTGATATTTGTATATATTCTGATATTTGTATATATTCTGATATTTGTATATATTCTGATATTTGTATATATTCTGATATTTGTATATATTCTTCATGTCAACTAATTCATGATAGAAATATACGAAGACATTTTTCGCCATTTGTATTGGAATACCAAGTTCAAAAAAAAAAATTAGTTGCGCAGACTTCTTGCTTTTTACCTCCTTCATCAATAAGGTACTCTTTCAAAAAGAATTGGATATAGTATTTTTTAGGGATTGTATGTGAAACTGGCACTTCCCTCAACAATCTGAGATAAAATAAAATATGACAACAAAATTTCTAATAAAATAAGATTAAAGAAGAGCCATATTCATCTTCATGATGACTTTTTCAATTTTTAAACGTAAATTAAAGTTCGGTAAATTCGTAAATTAAAGTTTGGTAAATTTTGGGAAATTCGAATTTTCGGAAGCGAATACTATAAACAGAGAAGAGAGTTAGTATTAAACGATTGATTAAACGAAAGTAACAAAGTATTTTTGTAGAACAAAATTTGTTTACAGCGACTACCATTTACAATTCAAGAGTATTTTAACAAGTAGAAATACAAGTTGTAAATGGTCTAAAAACATCTGAGCTCTGAATAAATACACGTCTGGTAAACTATTTTCTCTTGTAAAGTTTATTTCTATTAAAACGGGAATCGTGTTTCGCGGTAGATCTATGTTGTTGGCAGGCGCCGCGCCTCTGGTATACCTTAAGGCTATATTACAGAATTAAAAGGAGAACGAATATATTTTCTGACTATTTAATATTGTCTCAAGAGTAAAATTTCGTAAAGGTTATTCATAAATATTTAAAGATACAATCGACCAATCACTACATATTATAAAACAAAGTCGCATTCTCCGTATGTACGCATAAAACTTTAAAACTACGCAACAGATTTTGATGTGGTTTTTTTTAATAGATAGAGAGATTCCAGAGGAAGGTTTGTACGTATAATAACATTCAATACGGAGTAGAGAAATACTGTAATTTTTGAGGTTTCTATAAATAATTACATTTTTTCCGCTTACATTGCAAACGCAGGCTAAACCCTACGAGATTTATCAAAATAATGTACTAAGTATTTGTACACCTTGAAAAGGTCTACAGAAAAGTCCGCGATGGTATATGTCTATCTCTTATGGATAACCCCCACTAGCATTTTTTGTCATTTACTTTTTACGAAAAATAATGCCTTATTTTTGAAGCAATTTTTATACAATACAGCATTAATCCTTATCCATTTAAGTACCTTAAATAAATTGTTGATTTAATATAGATCAATATGGCCGTTTACAGCATGTAATTTAAGTGAACATTTTCGGAGATATTACAGATTTAAAATGCCGTGAGGAAGCCGCGCTTCGCGCCTATAACACTTCGACTTTAGCAGCTAAGTCGCTCTTTCAAGAGTTTCTTTAAAGACATTCTGTAATTAATTGTAAAAATAAAATACATAGGGAAAATTTAAAAGTAAATAAGTAAAAATGTATTATATGAATTTAGATATTCCAAAGATAGCAGGAAATCTTCTTCGTATAGGGAAAGGAAATTGTTTTTCTCCAAATTTAACGCTTGCGGGCCACGGGCAGTAATGAATAAATCAAAACTACTAGATCGATTTAAATCATTTTTTTTACACTGACTGGCATGGGATATATATTTTATACCCGTGCGAAGCAGGGGCAGGTCGCTAGTAAGATTATAATGTACTAGAATACTATTGTAATAATTAGGTTTTACTTTGTAATATATCCTCCTGCCCTTATCCCACTTTAAGTGGGGTCGGCAAAACATGTTATAAACATGTTGTAACATGATTTGGCTGCGATTTTACGACCGGCTGCCTGCCTGACGTCAACTTACCTTAGTCGTATTATATGACACCTTGGCAAGAAGGAGGGTGGTCTATTCTACTAAACCGGATACCACACGGTGGGTCAACTTACCTTAGTCGCCTTTTACAACACCTCGGTAACAAATGAGGGTGGTCTATTCTACTTAGTCAGATACCACACGGCTAATTAGGTTTTACTTTGTAAAGTTTCAATAATTATTGTAGAACTAATTATGTTTTTCACTGACGAGTAATAATTTTGTATGCTTAAGTATGATAGATTAATTACTACACAAACTCTCGGTCTGTATGTGATCGATTTTCTCAAAAGTAGTTAGTATTTTATATACATATTTTATATACATGTTATACGAATTTTAGTACGGTTTTTACTTAAACATATAGCAGTTCTTAAGGGAGGTTTGAGTTATTATTACATTACGGTTTTATATAAATTTAAATATCAAATAATTTGTTACAAACTGATTTCTGAATACGCGGGTGAAGCCACGGGCACATCTAGCAATTAATATAAACTGATTTAATGTTTCTTCCATATATATAATAAATAAACATTCTAAAGAGCGAAGACATTTATACACCTATATATCAATACTAGCACTATTAACTAGAAATTGCAGTTGCAAAATTGAATACTTTTTCTTGTCTCAACTCTAATACAGGACACTAGAAAACGTCGGCTCCACAAAAATTGATGTAAAATGAAATTTCGCCGTCGCCCTCGTCTTGCGGAAGTGCTTTGTCGTACTATAGTGTGGTAATCCGGGTTCGAAGCTCACGGCATTTCTATACTCGTATATGAGAGTAAAATCTTTCAAAGGAGATTGACTATATACTATTTTACAATTTTCAACTTCATTTAACTAGAAAATATCACTTTGCAATATTGCCGTTGAGTCTATCTCCTGATGATACTTTATTTTGGAGTCAAATTGAAAAGACTATGCTGATGTAGCTGCTAGTTTTTTGGGTTGGTTGTACATGTGTTTTACAGGTATGAATTAAAATTCGAATTTAAAGTGTTCTTTATAAGTAAAGTAAACTAGTAAATTATTGCTTTTAAATCATCAACTCTACTGCTAGTTTGGAAAATTGCCTCTACCTAGAAGAGCCAGCAAAAACTGGTTTTATCTGTATATATAATAAAATAGTCTCCAAAGCTGCCTGTCTGTATGTGTTTAATTTTATCAAAATCTACTTAACGGATTTGGCTTTGACGTCTTCAGGAAGCCTTAGATTAATAGTGCATTTCATGGAATGGCAAGATCGATTTTGATGGGACTTCCACTGGAGTATAGAGGAGGTTGTGGAGCAATATATAAAACTACTTCTTTTTACCACGCGGGCGAAACTGCGGCCATAGCTAGTCATAATATAATTCTTAATGATAGTAATATTTTATCATTACTATCTTGCGCAAGGTCGCAGAGTAGCTAAATCCAAGCATTCCTATCATTTATGTAATGCTAAAAAGTGTAGTATGAGAAGGGACTAGTATTAGTAGACGCATTTAGTATTACATTTTTTTTTCATAGCAAACTAGTTTTGTACTTAGTTTTGTAAAAGATGTTTTGATTTGAATTTGCAAAAGTTTTATATTATAAACATGTCAAGAAAATGGTTTTCCATTTCATATCTTTGAGTGCGTTTCGAGCGCGCTAATATCTCAAAGTTGAGAGCTTTTCAAGATGCCTCTTTTGATATAAAATTTTTGTCAACGTTATATGTATATAACGAGTAGAAATTATTTTTGTTATAGCGCAAAGCATTACCAAAAAGGCACCATGTTCTTAGATGTATAGTACACTACGCTAGTAGTATGTTATTTCTTATAAACGCAATTTGTAAAAACATAATATAATAATTTCTTTTCTATAGTCTATAGTATGACAAATAGTGCTTGCTTCTAGTAATGTTTTTTTAAAATTTAACTATATGTGCCTACGGCTTAGTCTGCGTGTAAATCGGTGTAATTAATTGAAATTTTGCACATAAGCGTAGTTTTTGTGAGTTAACCATAAGAGATAGAGACATGCTGTCGCGAACTTTTTTGTAGACCTATAATTCTCTAGTACATTACTTCAGTGTGTCTCTTCTGGTTTACGCGGCACACGCTCCAAGGAGACCTTTTCAACACAATTTACGTAAACCCGTAATGACTTTAATGACCCGTAATAACCTTCCGAAAGAATTGCAATACCTTTTAGTAAAATTCTTACAATAATCCGTTGAGTACTTTTTGAGAAAATCGATCATCATACACACAACATTTGGGAACTTGCGTGGCATTAGCAGTGTCCATTAATAACTAATTATAAGCTCTGCAGTATATCCGAAAATTTTCTTAGGCAATTTCATAGCCGTAAAGATCCATTTAAAAGCTATTGAGTAATTTTAGCTATTTAACGCGTCCTACGCCTCGAAAAATTCCGACGGCGGCCGCAGATTGTTTTAGTAATTTAATGAACCCGCGCAATGTCTTCTCGCTAATATTTTAAATTCATTGAGGTGCTAAAATATTTCGTACATTTAAATATTCCTCATCAACTATTTTCTTATTTGAATTGTCCCCATAAGATCTACCCAAAAAAGTCATCATCATTTTCCTGGCCTTACCTCACTCTAAGTGATTACATCGTATCATTAAATGTTTTAAACTCAATACAAAGATTCCATCATTTTATTTCGCGTAACGGCTATAAGCCGTATAAGACTTATACTGTTAACTTCAAGTACGACTTATCGTCTATTCGGACAGGACAGGAAACACGTTGTCAAAGTCCATTTTATAAAGCTTGGATTACCACTAAGTTCTCTTAAGCTCCGTTCGTTTCATTTCAGATAAGCGTCGTCGCGGAGTAGTTTCAAGTTTTTTGTTGACATAACTGAATAGAGACCTGATTAATGTTTTTTTAAAAAGATAGATAGTTGAACCAGTAAAAGTTTAGATGATATAGAAAATGATATCCATTTTATAGAATTAGGCGTTACTTTACGGAAATCCATAATACAAAAGTAATAAAAAAATATTTAGCTGTAATCCGCGATAGAGTGAATAGAGAATATAATGTTAAATTAAGAGTATATAATGTTATTTTAGTTGATTAATTAGTATATAATGTTAAATTTAGAGTGGACTATCACATCTCCAAAAAAACAAATGGATAGATAGAGCTTATGCCCGGCAGTGGGATAGTACCAGGCAGTGACTTTACTTTTTTTTTATAAAGCAGTTTATAACAAATCTCGCTACACGATCTTCTATGAACAACAGTTATAACGCTTCGTTACTGCTAAAAGATTGAACAATGTAGACAATAAACAATTCTTTTAGTCCGCCTTTGTGAAACGTTGCTAAATTGAAAAACGTCAAAGAAAATCGGAGCCGCTCGTACTGGAGAGGAATTGTTCCACATTTTCATAATTCACCGCTAATGAGAAATTTAATAATAAAGTGGCCCGAGATTTGTAGCCTATTGAAGTTTCGCTTTGTACTTGTTTTCCGGAACTCTGCAGGAGATTAAAAATTTGCCGTTCAATTTGAATAACCTTAATTTTATTTGCGGTAAGGGATATCAACTAACGCGAAGGTGATTTATCTTAAAGGTATGAAAATACAAGACATTTTCTTAGGTAATGAGATGCTTAAAAGTAATCACTTAAAGATTATTTTTAAGCGTGTGTAACGAATTGACTAGTAAGATAATCTGAATATCTCTAGAGAATTCTTGGGATATTTGAAACTTGAGGTGTGGTAAAAGGCGACTAAGGTAAATTGACCCACCGTGTGGTATGCAACTGAATAGAATAGACCACCCTCTTTCTTACTGAGGTGTCATGAAATACGACAAAAGTAAGTTGATGTCAGGCAGGCGGCTGGTCGTAAAATACGTAGCCGAGTCATGTGACAACATGTTTACATTCATGGGATAAGGGCCGGAGGATAACCAAGAAAAATATGTTCACCGAGTTATTTCTTCTTTCTTATGTTTATGTGTGTGTTTTATTATATATTTGGATTTAAATTGCGACCAGCTACGCACTAGATTATATTGTAACATTTTTAATTTGTTCTTAATTAATTAAGACATTATTGTAATACTTAATTTTGAAAAGAGTGACCGAGTTTCTTGCTGGTTCTTCTCAGTAAGAGCACCTTTCCAAACCAGTCGTAGCTTCATTGTAATTTGACGATTCGAAAGTGCTTGTAAAAGTAAATTTGAATAAAGAATTATTCGAATTTGAATTTACTATATACTACATAATATGTCTGCTAATACATACTCACCGTTAATAATAGACCCGTTTTAGAGCTTTCCGAATCACACGGTTATTTTATTGATTTATCTAGAGAATCCAGGTTGGTGGGCAGGTAGCTCAAGTCAAACTATTCGTGAAGTAGTGAAGTGATTTTTTTTATGCAGGGTCGTTATTTCAACGATGGTTACACCAGCCTTGCAACCTGCACTGGCGCAGGCGACTCGCTGAAGGCCGTCGTATGCCACCCTAACGAGGACCTTTGGGCATTCCGAACGGGGTCTATGGGACACACATCTGAAGAGGTCCCCGAGGCGGTCAATGCATCTGGTGCTGCCGATACTTCGATTAGCAGAGGGAAGGGTCACATAGAGAAGCTTCGTCCTAGAGGTGGCGCACTCTAGGGATCTGAATTGCTGCTGGCGGGGATGGGGGCAATGTGGTTAACCTTATCTCTGCCACCAGCAATGTGGTGGAGCATTCAGGTTGTTTTAGTCTGTTTGAGTCCAACATACCCGCTTGTCGTCTCCGTCGAGCGGCGCGACCCATAAGGAGTTTTTTCTTGGTAAAAAAACCCTTGCAACCATACATTGGCTACACCTAGGTTTTATCGGCACTTGGAGTTTTTTAAAGGGTTTATGACTGACCATGTCCAATACTAATGAATTTTACTTCAACACTTAATATTTAATATTTAGGTTTTGTCTTTTCCTAGATAAAGTCCATATTACCAAGTATATAGTATGATTTCGCAGCGTTGTCTTTTAACTAAATAGCATCAGACAAGTTATACGCAATACAAAATGAAACGGAATACTTCGCGTGATACTAATAACTGTATTCAGTCGAGTGTAAAGATTGTCTGTGCGTTCGAATTACTTTGGATATGTTATAAAGCGGTGTGCTCACGTGATATAACTAATATTTACAAATAATTAGTTTTTCATTTATAACAATTAAAGTAACAGAAGGTCCCACGGATGGGCGTAAATGTCATATGACTTTGATACGAAAGAATATACCTACAATAAAACTGCTTTAATGCGGATTACTCACAGCCCAGAAATTTTCATGATATATTCAGGTTTCATTACTTTATAACGTTTTTGAAGGTTTTAATTACAATCCCTTCGTAAAATTTACGACTTCTAACAGTCAAACAGTTAATTTTCTTATTAGTCTGACTAAAGCAACTTATAGGCTTTTAGCGATGCGGGCGTTCTGCGGAGACTATCGGAGGGATGCAGTAGGATAATGTAATAAAACCAGCAGTTGCAAGCCTTGTCGATGCATTAAGTCATCAACATTCTCATCATAATAAACTATAGCCTTGGTGTGATGTTTTATTCTCCCATAGAATATATATTTGTCGCTATACCAAAACTTCTCTGATTATATATAATAAGAATTGGTATGTCGTTTCATTTACTCCTTTTCCTATTTCCTGGTAACGGTATTTCAGGTACTAGGTACGGTATTTGTTTTTTAAAGGTAATAATAGGTAAAGTATTTGTAGCTCCGTCAGGCAGCTACAGGCTTGATTTTTTAAATTGTTGATAAGCTA
This sequence comes from Morpho helenor, assembly GCA_029227775.1. Classification (NCBI taxonomy): domain Eukaryota; kingdom Metazoa; phylum Arthropoda; class Insecta; order Lepidoptera; family Nymphalidae; genus Morpho; species Morpho helenor. Next base: position 3,811,380 of record JARGCU010000032.1, on the reverse strand, counting down.
GAATCATTATCATCATCATCATTATCATCATCATCATCATCGTCAACTTGTTCTTGTTCACTGTTAGACGTAGGTTTCTCCAATAGCACGTCGCTTAAAAAAGCTATACATATAGGTAACATATAGGATATTTTCTCGATACTGTATTAAAGGCAAATAATATGGCGGTCAGAAGTTAGGTCTATTTAAATTGGCAAGCTATACCTGCGACTACATTTGCATCAATTTAAGTGTTCAAATACCCTCGTTAATTGTTTTCACTATATTTTTCCTGTACCCTAAGGATAAATGCGAACGTTTTGTCCTACATACTAGGCCATATATCCTATTGATTCAGCCGTTTGGCCTTAAAGCGTAACAGGCAGACATAAAGGAACATAGACATAATTTCACATTTGTAATATTACTATGGTGGTCCAAATGTATTTAATTTGGGTTAATAACCACTTCATTAACCACTAATCTATATTATGATCGGAAATACTATCGTATATTAATGTATTCTGTATTTGTCAAATGTACACTCGCACTAATATTAAATACAATACTGATTTTCAGACTAGACAAATAACTATTTCTCTCGTTTATTGCTCAAGAAGACAAAACTCCATCAAACTAAAATTATTATATATAAAAAGTATATATTAGTATATTATAGATATTTATTAATACCTATTCCATTAAATATAATAAAGAAATCATATATCAAAAGTTAAATTTGTTAAAGTATTATAAGCAAATATCTAAGGTCTGCCCTCGAAATCTGGAAATGATGATTTAAGGAAAAATTGTAGTCTGCGAAAATTATTATATTCCAGTCACTGATTAAAGTTTGTTTGTGAACTAGTCACTAAAAAAAAAAAATAAGTTTTACAAAAAACTATATTTCAATTAAAATTTGTACTGCCCTATATATAATGTGTCTAATTGATAATCGCAATTTATCACACGCTTTTCGGTAAAGAAATACATCGTGAGGAAACTTGCATATCTCTAGAGAATTCTGAAAATATGTGTAACCTACATTGGAGCAGCGTGGTAGCTCTTAGCTTCAATTCTTCTCTCCAGAAACGCAGAGAGGAAGCCTACCCAGTGGGATAGAAACCGGCTGATACTTTACTTTTTTATTTAAAAACAAACTCAAGATAAGCTAGAAGTTATTACCCGTAGTTATTCTAATAGTAGTTATTTTTTTCTTAAAACGTCACTGGCCTTCGGAGGACGTGTTTCTGTCGCAGAATGCTATAAATATTCCGTAAAAACTTTCAGATTTCGTCAATAATAATTGAATTTTCTCAATAACTTCGCATGTGACTCGCTTCGCTCTTATTATGTATAAATAATGTGTAAAGCACAATATAGTAATGTAAGTAATAATGTATAAAACACTGTATACATCCGCAAATTTAAACAAATGAGTAAAAAAGTTTCAACGAGTATTTTATTCGAGTGCAAGACCTAGAAAATCTGATAAATCACTATTTCCAGCATCAGTTCGAATCAATCGAACATCTACTATGATCAGTAGATATAATCTTAAACGAATAAAGGTTTATTTACACAGGAATACTTTGGTGCGTTTCTGCAATGCATTTAAATTGTCTTTTCAGACAAATTTTATCTATTAGACAACTAAATAAATAAACATAAAATATTATGTCTTGTATTTTTTCAATGTTCTTTCTTCAGATGTCTTTGGTCAAATATCTTAATTTTTAATGCAAATTGTTAATTAAGCGACAATTTGAGAAAGTGCCATCTACTGAAAAGGTGGTATTTAGCCCGCTTAGATATATAAAATGTCTGTATTTCAAAACTCAGGTATCCTATTTATTTAAAGAATTTACATGTAAATAATAGACTTAAAAAATATAACTGTATGCTAATGCTAAGTGTATGAAGCAGGCAACACTCACATATCCTATACCTGCAGGATCAGTCACCATATGTATCACAAAATACTGCCAACATCAACACTCTATACAAGCCTACACACACTCACTACTACTATCTCTACGATCGTTTTCTTTAAACTCTCGGATTACAGCTAAATAATTCTATTGTAACTTCTGTGCTATGGAACTCCGAAGAAATATGTCTGCTTCTATAAAGCAATTAAAGGTAAATGGCCTAATATTTTTGTCAAGGGAGTTTTAAGCCCACCAGCTTCAAATTTTGGTTGCAGTTGCATAAAAGTAACAGAATATTCACTGTTTTCAGCGCCAGTCCATTTCACTCTCGTACTGTTAATGTAGCCATAAAATAATTTTTTTTATCCAGACAAAAAAGTCTATGATATTCCAAGACGAGTGTACACAGAACCTAACATCCGTCGTCGTCAGTATTAAATCTTCAATTGATTTCATCGCTTGAATAGTTTTTGAAAGGACTCCTATCACAGTCGTCGCCAATAAAATTCTACTAACATAATGTTTAATATATTTTCAATATAAAAATGTTCTATGAATTTACTCGAACAGTTTATTTTTATATCTGTTTGTATGAAGAAATTTTCACGTCTCCCCGCGACCTTTTTTATGATCGTCCATCCATTTCCATTGTTTAAATCAACACATTTTCCCCGGCAACCCTAATTCTATTATCTTTTTTCAAAATAAATGTCCTTTGACCAGTACCTATCGGATGATTCAACTAAGCATTCAATACATCATCCTGCACTTATCCTACACTAAGTGGGGTCGGCACAATACGTTATAAGCGTGTTGTCACATGATTCTGCTAGGTATTTTACGACCGGTCACCTGCCTGACTTAAAATAATCTTTATTCGCATTCTACAAAACCTAAGTCAAAAAGAGGGCGGTCTATTCTACTCAGCCGAATACCACACGGCGGGTCAATTTACCTTAGTCGCCTTTTCAGACACATCGGTAAGAAACGAGGGTAGTCTATTCTACTCAGCCGGGTATCACACAGCGGTTCGAATTACCTTAGTCGCATTTTACGAAACCTCGGTAAGAAAGAAGGCGGTCTATTCTACTCAGCCGGATACCACACGGCGGGTCAATTTACCTTAGTCGCATTTTACGACACCTCGGTAAGAAACGAGGGTAGTCTATTCTACTCATCCGGATACCACACGTCGGGTCAACTTACCTTAGCCACCTTTAAGGCTAGATCGGTAAGAAAGAGGATACCACGGCTAGATTACAGCAAATTAATTTTATCATTATTTTTATATAATTGCCTTTGTTATGTTTCGGTTGCAAAATGCCTATAAAAGGTTCTGTAAGATGACGCAATACCGGCGCGAACGTATTTTGCGCATCATTAGTGTCTTCGGAAAGGTCACGACGACTGGTTTCCTGCGGAAGTCATTTCGTTACAAGTAGCGCTTTTTGTCGCCCTTATGGGTCAAAAGGGAATGAACAAATATTTCTCCTCTTTTTACAAATATTTAGCTTTTAGCCTCACCGCCGCCTACCACGTTTTAGTATCCCTTTGGGTCCAATTTTGATTGTAGATTGTTCTTTTTTCGATTTCAAATTTCTAAAATCAAGCATTCAAAGAGAAGAAAAATTTTATTATTATTTTCTAAGCGAACTATATATTGCAATCGATAATTACTGTTTAAATAATAAAGCTAAAGTAGGTAGTTCAATTACCACCTCCAATTAATCGATTAATACTTAGATTACTATTATTAATAAATTATAATTTAGTCGTTTTAAAGTTTGATCACGGTCGAATCTGAAAATTGATTTGATAGTTTGTTGATTTCTCCTTATTGGCATTAGCTATATTAGCTGTTTTTTACGCCGTGTGGCTGAGTAGAATAGACCACCCTCTTTTCTTACCGAGGTGTCATAAAAGGCGATTAAGGTAAGTTGACCCACCGTGTGGTATCCGGCTGAGTAGAATATACCATCCTCTTTACTTACCGAGGTGTCGTAAAAGGCGACTAGGGTAAGTTGATCCACCGCGTGGTATCCGGTTAAGAATAGACCACCCTGTCGTAAAATACGACTAAGGTAGGTTGATGTCAGGCAGTCGGCCGGTCGTAAAATACTTAGCCAAATCATGGGACACCCTGTTTATAGCATGTTGTGCTGACCCCACATAGAGTGGGATAAGGGCAAGAAGATGATGTAAGGCCGAGTAAAATGTTCGGGTTAAAAACATTTATTTTCTCAAAAGAACAATGTTCACTTAACTGACAATTAAAATTAAACTATTTTATTTCCTTAAGACGCATGCGCCACTTAACAATTCGTAAAATCTTAGCAAATTAATTTACTGATATAAAAATAATAAATAATAAATAAATAAAACGTTTATTGGGAACAATACATAGTACACAAGAAAATGAACGGTGATCCTGCAAAAGTGTTAACTGTGTTGCAGTAATCAACGCCCTCCTCCGTTACAAGAATAAACAATGTTCCTTAAATTAAAATTATGGCTACTGTATATGTTAGAGTTAATAAAAATGATAGTTGGACTAGTTTTGTATTAGTGTGTGTGTGTGTGTGTGTGTGTGTGTGTGTGTGTGTGTGTGTGTGTGTGTGTGTGTGTGTGTGTGGGCGTGTGATATGTGTGTGTGTGCACAATAGACAAAGACAAAGCAGGAACCGACATAAGCTTGCCGCTCCTGCTTCGCGCCTTGCAAAAGTGCGTAACTCGTTTGTGGGTTTTGGTATAAGATTCTATAATAAAATTCCGCAATCAATTTCAGCACTGCCATTACAGCAGTTTAAAAACACTGTTAAAAAGAGGCTGTTACAGAAAGCCTACTATACTCTTGAAGATTATTTAGAAGATAAGATAAAAAGAAATACTACTTAAACAAAAAAATAAATAAACATATAAATATTGAAATGTTTGATAGTGCATTAGGACTTTCAATAATTTACTAAGGAAATTTCATCATCATTAAATTAATGTAAAATTGTATTCATTTTTTAAATTAAATCACCAAAATGACATCATACAAATTTATTTATTTCCGCCTTCTGTTCCGAATAAATAATGCAGAAATTATCTTCATCCACGACCCTCATCCACGAGGGGGAGATAAATAGAAAGGATACCAATTCTTTGTCTTTTGACGAACGCTAACCTTTATTTCGAGTGTTTTGATAAATTCCTTTTGTTACCTTTGATAAATGTAACGAGCGTGGAACTGAAGAAAATCTCGAACGAACACTTGTATATATCCATTTCAACTCTTCCAGGTTTTATATTTAATTCTTACTTTTCAGATTCTAAAAGAATGTAAAAGAATTTTTGTTCTCAACTAAATTTATAGCAAGAAATCCTTTTAATAAGAGCGAATGAAAGTTTACAAAGTTTCGCACTATACTTTATTCAACTTAATTGTAAAACTTGTATTATATAAAATCTGCATTTTAATTACATGTTATAGTACAGAAGTTACAATAAAATTATTTTGCTGTAATCCGTGTTTGTTAAGAGAATATATGTAATGCTAAGTGTATAAAGCAGAAACATGGTATCCGGTTAAGTAGAATAGACCACCCTCTATCTTACCGAGGTGTCGTAAAATTCGACTAAAGTTGACGTCATGCAGGCGGCCGGTCGTAAAAACGCAGCGAAATCATGTGACAGCATGTTTATAACATGTTGTGCCGAACCCACTTAGAGTGGGATAAGGGCAGGAAGATGACGATGACGAATGTTTCGTAACGTTTGTTAAGTACATGAAATACAAACGATACAATTTTTTTTATGAAACGTCTGTAAACGAAATAATATCGGAGTTACCGAATATTACACCGCAGTTTTAGGTGAAAACTAAAAAGTTTAGCACGTTTCACCATAAAAAAATATTTTTAAAGTCAATAAAATAAAATTTCTCGGTCTCTATCTAGGCTATGAGCAATTGCTCCCTAAATGTTCAATCGTGCGTCATAATATTTAGTTCGTTTTGCGGCCAGTTTTAGCTAACTAGGTCATAAGCTGTGACGTAATTATTTGAGAACATTATATTTTTGTTTGGTTGAGAGTTTGCGTTAACGAAATGAATATTTGTGTTTATTAAGCAACCTTGAATTTAGTTTATTACTAACTTTTGATCGACCGCCGCCGTGTGGTATCCGGCTGAGTAGAATAGACCAACCTCATTTCTTACCAAGGTATCGTAAAAGGAGTATAAGGTAAGTTAACCCACCGTGTGGTATCCGGTTTAATAGAATTGACCACCCTCTTTCTTACCGAAGTGTCGTAAAATACGACTGAGGTAAGTTGACGTCAGGCAGGTGGCCGGTCGTAAAAACGCAGCCTCATCATGTGACAGCATGTTTATAACATGTTGTGCCGACCCCACTTAGAGTGGGATAAAGAAGGAGTATGATAACAGGATAATAAAATGGTAGCTTATATAACGTGAAATACTACAAAATATTATACAACAAGCTGTTCTAAAGATTAGTTCGTTTGTTCTATAATATCGTTATTGTATATCTCATAAAAATAACGATTTAATGCCGTAATTCATTATGCATTGCAAGCCTTGTTCAGCTTTTGAATAGACGTCGGGCCGCGTTAGTAAATTGGTCTGAAATATTCACAAGGGACAAACGAGTTACAGTCAAAAGAGTTTAATTTTAATCCGTACCGCCGACTCGACCATAATCTCATTTAGAGAATGTATGATTTGAATAAGCGTATATATATTACCGAGCATTTATGTTCAAGTATGGAAAAATATTTCATAATTCAAATATTCAAGAATGATTTTGAAAATTATATATGTTGAATATAATCACGTTATAATAACGTACCTAATATACTAGCTGTCCGGCCACGCGATGTTGTGGCTTAGTCTAGTTTCGAATTTCCCTCGCAACTGAACTCAACAGTTTTAAAATACTCTGATCGGCACAAGACTTACAGAATCATTCGCTGGGTTGTACTATAGATAGTTTTAAAAATTTCATTAAAATCAGTTCAACCGTTTTGGAGTCCATAAAGGACATACAGGCATATGTATATTATTTTTTTATATTTTGAGAAGATTTAGAATTTTCTTTATAAAATATTCTTTAGTATGGGTAGCCGCACCCTCGTTCACATGAACTTTAGTGTTAAAATACCCTCATTTATGCATTAAATTTTTTTCCTGTTACCGAAGGAAAGACGGGGATTTCATTATCCTATTACATCAGCCCAATATTCGGCCCAGTATTATATAAGATTCAATTGTACCACATTTTATAAATATTGTTCCAGCCGTAAAAGCGTACAGACAGACAAAATTACAAATTTGTTTTATTAGTATTATTAAAATACTACAAATAATAATAATTTCCAAGTACAGTATTATAAGTTAAAAGGCGAGGTTTCCGCGGTTGACTCCTGTCAGCTGCAGGTGAATATAACGCGCGGCCGCAGCGAGAATCGTTTTCACATTTTATTTTTACATTTTGCTAGAATTAAAACCTTCATAGCCTAGTGATTATAGGGCATCATCTATTTCATAATGAAGTTCCAACTTCGACACCTATATATACTAATATATAAAGCTAAAGAGTTTGTTTCTTTGATTGTTTGAAGGTACTAATCTCTGGAACTACTGGACCGGTTTGAAAATTTTTTTGAGTATAGTCTAAGATAGTCCATTTATCAAGGAAGGCTATAGACTTTATATATAGGCTATATAACATCACGCTACAATGAATAGGAGAGGAGCAGCAATAAAAATTATTGCAAAAACGGCAACATTTAAATTTTGACTGGCCCGTTGGAGCTGTTGGTAGTGACCCTATCTTCAGCTCCGCGGGTCGCGGGTTCGATTCCCGCCGAGGGCCAACATTTTCTATAAATGGATTTGTTGGTCTTTGAGCCTGGGTGTATATTTATATTAAAGTATGCATTGAAAAAAGTATATATTCACCAGTTGTCGGTCACCCATAACACAAGTATTAAGTTACTTACTTTGGGGACGAACGACCGTGTGTGTAAGTGTCCCATATATTTATTTATTTATTTATTTAAAGCTTTCCTTGCGTGCGCTAAGTAAATGGTAAAAGTTATTAAAAAAATCATGTATTACAAAATTATTCGCCTCTAAAAGTTCTAAATAAAGGCGACAGCGGGCGGAGCCGCTGGCAATTGCTAGCGTTAAATATAATGAAGATATATGTAACTTCAATATTACATAAAGTAAACATTATTTCATTTTTTTTTGTTAATTTTGTAAATAGGAAAATTTTATTCACAGTACTTATACATTTGCAAGTAAAAAATGCGCTGTACGCTACATTTATCAACCGCCTCTACGTCGTAGTGGGTACGTGCTACGTGCGTAGCACTTTACGTAGCAATTTATTAAGTTCGTTTTATGTACTTTTTTAGATTGAATAGATTCAAGAATTTTAGATAGAAAATGAATAGATTATCTATCTGCCATCATTCTTCTATTATCTTAATATGCTCGGCTACCCATATTGGACTTGCTATGTGGCATGTGTATGAACTCACCAAAAGAATGTTCAACTCAAGGTCTCTGAGTTATGTCAAGTTAAAGCCGTATAGATAGCCTTTTCATATACAGTTATATGGAGCTTAGATTGAGACCATAAACTGTTTTTTAATAACAGTGTTTTCATGTAGTATATATTCAAAGAAGATTGAAGATACATATTACAAAAGTAATGAGAATATTATTTTGCTATAATCCGCAATTTATCGCAGATTATAGCAAAATAATATTCTCATTACTTTTGTATTATGGACCTCCGCAAAGTAACACCTAATTGTATAAATTATCTTCCCATTAATTAAAAACGCTTTTTTGATACTTCTATATATTTAATCCGAGTAATTTTCTCAAACGATTTATATTCTTTTAGTTTTAAACTAAGTTTACATTCATTTAATAATTTTTTAATACTCAATGTCGCATAGAATACAAAGAACACGTAAAAATTGTCTAAAGATTTTCAAGCATAAACTATTTTAAATAAATAAAATTATTAACAATTAACGTAACTTAACAATAAAACTATTTTATTGTTAAGTTACGTAATAAATTGAAATTTAAATAACTGGTTAATCGTTTCTATATATAGATTTAATAAAGACTTCATATTGTTGCCTAATATAAGGAAAAGGAAAAAAAATAACGCAAGAACAAGTCAAAGTTGTACTTACTAATGGGCGTAAAGGAAAAGTGTGGAAAACGGATAATGAATAGACAAAGCACTCGCTCGAAAAGAAATAATATCAAGTGGGGGAGCGACAAACAATACCTCGAAAAAAGGTCTCGGAATAAGAATCTCGTCTTACTTTGTCGTATTCACGACTCTTATCTGAGATTTATTTTGTGTCTGTTACAAATGCTTTGCCGTATTATAGTTATACTAGCTTTTACCCGCGACTTCGCGTGAACTGTTGTCGCGTGATAGGTTGATAATAAATGTCGCTTTTCAATGTCATCCTATTCCTGTAGAATTAACAGGATTTCTATAGCCTATATGTCATCCCGGTGTATAAGGAATAATTAAGCCAAATTACATCGGTTTTGGTACAGCGGATTTGCCGTGAAAGAGTAACAAACATACATCCTTATTCACAAACTTTCGCATTTATATTATTAGTAGGATAAGATAGGATGAAAAGACTGTGATAACATTTTATTTACATACTTTAACGTTATGAATAAATTATTATTCAAGAAGATAGACATTATTTTTATTTCACGAAAAAATAATTCAATGTTGATAAATCCTTTTTTTTATATTTACAATCTGATAAATGCTTACAATGTTCTTGATAAATGTCATAACACAATCATCTCTTCAAAGAATGAAGGAACTCTTTATAAAAAACTGCTTAGCTTGCAAAACTAAGCATACGAAAGAATAGCCATCACTTTGCAATTTAATGTTTATATTTATGTGCTTAGTAATATCGATGACAACAGTATTTTCTAATATTAAATGTATGTACTGATGAAACTTCGGTTCTGGGCCGAAAAAGTTGTTGAATTTGATAGTGAATATGTTGTATTGCTGTGGCGATGGTGGAGCTTTATAGTGCATGTGTTTTTACGAATTTGTCCTGTATCGGGTCTAAAAGCGATGATACACTCTACATTTAGCGATGTATATATTTCCTTTTTGCTTTATCACCGATTATAGCAAAATAATTTGATTACTACTTTGGAATTCCCAAATAAGCAGTTGCTGCAATACAAATTCCACGACAAATAATTTCTTGTTAATATATGCAATTCATTTCCATAATTTCTCGTCTAACTATGGTTACTGAACAATGTTGTTTATGAAGTTATTCTGTTCTATTACAGTTCAGTCTAAGTTCTGTAATCATAGTACTTGCCAAAATCAAATTTGTATGCAAGAAGGTAGATAGTTAATTTTTATAAGGAATCATATCTGAGTCCATTTTGATAATAAAAATGCGAATGTCTATATGTCTTTTTGTTTTCAGTTATTATTAACGATGACGATTCTTAGTAGCAGAGTTGACGATTCAAAAGTACTTATTTACAAGATTACTTGAATAAAGAATATTTTGAATTTGAATTGGATTGACGCCAAGTCAGTCAAGACGCTGTAAAGTTATTGTACATTATTTTTTATCAAGTTTTTAATTAGTAAGTATTTTTATCATTAAAACTAGCGAGCTATTTTTAAAGTGATTTGGCTATATAGGCTTGAGGAATCAGTTCATTTTAAAAAAAGGTGTTCTGTACAAAAATAGTTTGTAAATCCCTAGATAATAATACTTTTTAATTCGTAAAACTAGTAGTTATAACTGTGAGGACGTCATTATTTAGTAGTGCCTCAAAATTCGGCAGACGTAGTTAATTTCGTTTCATTCTGTTTGGACGGTGCTTCATATTTCATTCGGGTACAATTTTGCAATTATTTACAATACCTAACTTTTACCCGCCCACGTTTAATAGATGACAAAATGCAATTAGTTCTACTTGAAAATTATTTAGCTATTTAATATCATCGTAAATTAACTGGTCTTTTGGCCCAGTTGGCAGTGACCCTGACATCAGTTCCGTGGGTAGCGGATTTGATTCCCGCCGAGGGCTAAAATTATGATAAGAAAATTGCTGGTTTTTGGAAAATAGGTACGTATGTACGTAGCGGCCTGTTACTATCCCACTGCTGAGAATAGGCCTCTTCTCTCCGTTTTTGGAGAGAAGGATTGGACGTAAGACCTACCACGCTGCTTCAATGCGGATTGGTAGGTTACACATATTTCCAGAATTCTCTAGAGATATGCAGGTTTCCTCACGATGTTTTCCTTCACCAAAAAGCGTGTGATAAACTAAAATTGTCAATTAGACACATAACAGAAGTTTTAACAGAAAAACTCATTAGTGTCTGCTCGAGTTTGAACCCGTGACCTCCTCGAAAGAGTCGCACGGTGTTACCGCTGGGCTATCACAGCTTGGTGAATAGGTATATATGTATATACATATGTATATATGTATATATATATATATATAATGAGATATTTATATAGTAACCAGTTGATTGTCACCCATAAAACAAGTCCTAAGTTAAGGGACAGCCGACGGTATGCGTAAATGTCCCATGTAAAAAAAATAAGGTGAAGGATTGGAACCTAATAACCAATTAAGGATTTATGTTTTAACACACTCGACAGTACTTCTGCGGTCCATGCCACCCTGTGATGCTATGATATCTATAAATATTAACAACATATTAATAAAATCATTCATAACATTCGGTTAAAATAAACCAACGCAATCTAGTCACCGAAAAAATAGAAATGTCTAGTTTTTTTAATAAAACATGCCCGCACGTATATAAAAACGGATGAAGGTCGTAGTGTTTTACGTATCATCATAAATATTTTATATTCGGGTGACATTTTACGGATTACCCACTCTGGATAAGAGAAATTTATTTTCTGTTTCCCTAAAAGTTGGCCATTTTATCATTTCACGTCTATCTACTATTATTAAATAGTACCGTAACTATACGATATGAAATGTATATTATAATATCATCATTCTCCTGCACTTATCCCACTCTAAGAGGGGACGGCACAACATGTATAGATACTGTATTGAAAAAAAATTATAATTTTTAAAGAGAAAAATACATAAAATCTCTGGTAACTTGGCCTTATCCCACCCTAAGTGGGGTCGGCACAACATGTAATAAACATTGTCAAATAATATGGCTACGTATTTTACGACCGGCCGCCTGCCTGACGTCAACTTACGTTAGTGGTATTTTACGACACCTAGGTAAGAAAGAGGGTGGTCTATTCTACTTAACCGGATACCACACGGTGGGTCAACTTACCTTAGTAGCCTTTTACAAAACCTCGGTGAGAAATGAGGGCAGTTTATTCTACTCAGTCTGTTACCACACAGCGGGTCGAATTACCTTAGTCGCCTTTTACAACACCTCGGTAAGAAATGTGGGTGCTACTATTCTACTCAGCCGGATACCATAAAGCGTACATAAAATCTCTGGGAACCTGGTAAATAAAAGTAAAAGATTTAATCAAGCTATACCTTATTCAGCTGAGTGATTAACAACAATACATCTCTGTCACAGATCCGTACGAGATTTGTGTCCACGCCATCTGCTGGGTGTTTAATCAAAATGGATTAAGAACATTTTATTGCTAACTTCCGCAGTGGAATATTTAGTTATTATTGAATGAAATTCTTAGAGATTCAATTTAATCAATGACTTTCTTTATTCAAGTAAACTTGTAAACAAGTACTTTTTAATCGTCAACTCTACTGCTAGTTCGGAAAACTGCTCTTACCAAAAAAAGGTAACATTTAGTTAACATTTTTTTACAAAATATAATTCATATAACTAGTTACATTTTGTCATTCCTATCTATGTATACATAGCTATCGTCTAGACATAACTCGGTATAGAAGATATTAGATTTTCATGTGAATCTATTTATGTAAGTCATTTAACGATTTAAGTCATACGACTTAAATCTACATCGATTATCATTTTTAAAAAGTTATCAATTTTAAAAAGTTATAAACAATGCTTTGAATCAAACACAAATAAGCGTGCATAAATTCGTATGTAAAACCCATAATAAATATCACATGACATATGTAAAAATATCATGAAAAAACCTGCATGTCTGTAGAGAATTTTGGGTATATGTGTAACCTACCAATCTGCATTGGAGCAGCGTGGTAGGTCTTAGCTCCAATCCTTTTCACCAAAAACGGAGAGAGGAGGCCCATGCCCAGCAGTGGGATAGTAACAAGCCGTTACTTTACTAAATATCTAAAAATATTCTTGAAATATTAAAATATTACACATAATCAATTAACGCAATCAACACACCAAAATATACGCAAATTTAGACGTTATAATAAAAATCTGCCCATCAATCACTAATTAATTACATCGTTAGATACTTTAAAAGTATTTCGATGTAATTTAATTTGTGGATCTTTTATCGGCCTTGAAATAAAAGCAATTAGCTGTAAAAGAATCTTTTTATACCGAACATTAAAGGGAGGCGAGACTAATCAATCTTAGCTGGCAGGCTGCCCGTGAAACTTGATCCATTCATTGAGCTTACGTAGCAAACTGCGGACTAGATTGAAATTGTGTATATTATTTACTTGACTTGTCCGTACAAAAGTAATAATGAAATTATTTAGCTATAATCCGCGATAAAGTAAAATGGAAAATATATATAGAAGCATCAGGAAGCCTTCTAGAGAGCGGTCCAGGCTATTGTCCTTCATTGTGGGCGCGATAGTGGCAGTAACTCGGAAATAAAACCACGCTTGTACGATGCAACAATTAGTTATTTAGTTTCAATACAATATACTTCGCAATACAATACTTAACGCCAGATTTAATAAGATCAAGAGCCAATAGATTAGAATTTCGCCCGTCTTGATATAACAACCCACGTTACCACGCCAACGTCGAACTACTACTCTATTCGGGGTTACCCGCTCTTAATGTTAATTTCTCCTTAGTACGTTCCTCCTAGTATAATCATTGATAAAATAACTATTTGTAATAATTAATCAAATAACTTAGTTCACAACGTATAATTACTCCACGCGCCGTCATATATATAATGCTAAATGTAGAGACTATCCGTTTTCATGCCTGATACATGTAGGATTCAGACTCCATGTATCAGGTACGTATCAGATATGTATCAGGTCATGTTCAGTGCGTAGTGCTTGTGTTTTGTGGTGGCGGTGATGGAGGCCCATGAGTTTTTAAGAATTGCATGTATCAGGCATGAAAACGGATAGTCCACTCTACATTTAGCATTATATTTATATATTCTATGTTACTTTATCGCTTATATTTGGATTAAAGCGAAAATTTTTGTTATTACTTTTGTATTATGGATCTCAGCTGAGTATCGCCTAAATCTATAAATTATTTGACTCGTACAAATTAACTTTAATCACAAAATTGATTGAAATACAACGTACGTCACGTCACGTCGTTACGGCACGTCGTTTTAAACATGTTGTTACATGATTTGGCTACGTTTTTTTGCGACCGGTCGCCTGCCTAACGTCAACTTACCTTAGTCACCCTTTACGACACCTCGGTAAGAAATTAGGTTGGTATATTCTACTCAGCCGGATACAACACGACGGGTCAACTTAGCTTAGTCTTCTTTTGCGACATCTCGGTCAGAAATGAGGGTGGTCTACTCTAATCAGCCGTTTACCACACGGCGGGTCAACTTACCTTAGTCGCTTTTTACGACACCTCCGTAAGAAATTACGGTGGTCTATTCTACGTAGCCAGATACAACACGGCGGATCAACTTACCTTAGTCGCCTTTTACAACACAGGGTGTTCTACTCTACTCAGTCGGATACCACACGGCAGCGTTATATTAATACTATAAATAAAAATTGTATTTAAAACTACTACTCAAGGTCGAATGTTAAATCTCTTTCCATTAAGAAACTGAGGCCGCTTTTAAATATTTAAATCGCAATCTTTGTGCAAGGTCGAGCTATGATTTAAGATTCTTTAGATCTCAGTTACCCTTTATAATAAGAGCGTTTCTTTTTATTTCATAAGAGTGAGTTTGCTTATATCTTTTCGCTTATTATCATAACATTTTCTTTGGGTCTTCAGCAATTATTTGCTAAAAAGATTAAGCTAATACTTTAACGTTATCTTATTTCTTTATTATGTTAAAACATATTTTATGTGCTAAGAAATTTCGCTGAATTAAGAAAAGTTAAACCTATAAATACATTTATAAATTATGTGCTGGCTTTTGTCCTTTTAATTTAATGTAACGGCCTGTTACTATCCCACTGTTGGGCATAGGCCTCCTCTCTACGTTTTTGGGTAGAAGGATTGGAGCTAAGACCTACCACGACCTGAATGTAAATTGGTAGGTTACACAAATCTCCAG
The DNA here is from genome assembly GCA_029227775.1 of Morpho helenor. NCBI lineage: Eukaryota > Metazoa > Arthropoda > Insecta > Lepidoptera > Nymphalidae > Morpho > Morpho helenor. The sequence goes on along the minus strand of JARGCU010000032.1, from coordinate 3,795,982 downwards.
AATTCCCTAGAAATATCAGGGTTGTCTCACTGTTTTCCTTTACCAAAAAGCATGTGAAAAATTGCAAATCATATAACAATATGTTATAAACATGTTGTTAAATGATTTGGCTAGATATTTTACGACCGGCCGCCTGCCTGACGTCAACTTAACCGAGTCGCATTTTACGACACCTTGATAAGAAATGAGGGTAGTCTATTCTACTCAGCCGGATACCACAGTACAAAAAAATTTCAGCTGTATTTTACGCATTTTACTCGCTGTTCGATCTTTGCTTAATATATTGGTGGGTAGTAATACAAAACATTACTGCATCAATTTTGTTCGTCTACCCTCGCATTCCAATGGTGTGTTGACGGACACTTGCCTGTCGGACGTTCTAAGGACGACACGTTGTCGTCTCTGTGAGGTGCGTGTGCATTACCAAAAGACTCTTGTCTCGCGGACGTTCTAAGGACGACACGTTGTCGTCTCTGTGAGGTGTGTGTGCATTACCAAAAGACTCGTGTCTCGCGGACGTTCTAAGGACGACACGTTGTCGTCTCTGTGAGGTGTGTGTGCATTACCAAAAGACTCTTGTCTCGCGGACGTTCTAAGGACGACACGTTGTCGTCTCTGTGAGGTGTGTGTGCATTACCAAAAGACTCTTGTCTCGCGGACGTTCTAAGGACGTCACGTTCTCGTCTCTGTGAGGTGTGTGTGCATTACCAAAAGACTCTTGTCTCGCGGACGTTCTAAGGACGACACGTTGTCGTCTCTGTGAGGTGTGTGTGCATTACCAAAAGACTCTTGCCTCGCGGACGTTGTAAGGACGACACGTTGTCGTCTCTGTGAGGTGAGTGTGCATTACCAAAAGACTCTTGCCTCGCGGACGTTGTAAGGACGACACGTTGTCGTCTCTGTGAGGTGTGTGTGCATTTCCAAAAGACTCTTGTTTCGCGGACGTTCTAAGGACGACACGTTTTCGTCTCTGTGAGGTGTGCGTACATTACCAAAAGACTCTTGCCTCGCGGACGTTGTAAGGACGACACGTTGTCGTCTCTGTGAGGTGTGTGTGCATTACCAAAAGACTCTTGTCTCGCGGACGTTCTAAGGACGACACGTTGTCGTCTCTGTGAGATGTGTGTGCATTACCAAAAGACTCTTGTCTCGCGGTCGTTCTAAGGACGACACGTTGTCGTCTCTGTGAGGTGTGTGTGCATTACCAAAAGACTCTTGTCTCGCGGACGTTCTAAGGACGACACGTTGTCGTCTCTGTGAGGTGTGTGTGCATTACCAAAAGACTCTTGTCTCGCGGACGTTCTAAGGACGACACGTTGTCGTCTCTGTGAGGTGTGTGTGCATTACCAAAAGACTCTTGTCTCGCGGACGTTCTAAGGACGACACGTTGTCGTCTCTGTGAGGTGTGTGTGCATTACCAAAAGACTCTTGTCTCGCGGTCGTTCTAAGGATGACACGTTGTCGTCTCTGTGAGGTGTGTGTGCATTACCAAAAGACTCTTGCCTCGCGGACGTTGTAAGGACGACACGTTGTCGTCTCTGTGAGGTGTGTGTGCATTACCAAAAGACTCTTGCCTCGCGGACGTTGTAAGGACGACACGTTGTCGTCTCTGTGAGGTGTGTGTGCATTACCAAAAGACTCTTGTCTCGCGGACGTTCTAAGGACGACACGTTGTCGTCTCTGTGAGGTGTGTGTGCATTACCAAAAGACTCTTGTCTCGCGGACGTTCTAAGGACGACACGTTGTCGTCTCTGTGAGGTGTGTGTGCATTACCAAAAGACTCTTGTCTCGCGGACGTTCTAAGGACGACACGTTGTCGTCTCTGTGAGGTGTGTGTGCATTACCAAAAGACTCTTGTCTCGCGGTCGTTCTAAGGATGACACGTTGTCGTCTCTGTGAGGTGTGTGTGCATTACCAAAAGACTCTTGCCTCGCGGACGTTGTAAGGACGACACGTTGTCGTCTCTGTGAGGTGTGTGTGCATTTCCAAAAGACTCTTGTTTCGCGGACGTTCTAAGGACGACACGTTGTCGTCTCTGTGAGGTGTGTGTGCATTACCAAAAGACTCTTGTTTCGCGGACGTTCTAAGGACGACACGTTTTCGTCTCTGTGAGGTGTGCGTACATTACCAAAAGACTCTTGCCTCGCGGACGTTGTAAGGACGACACGTTGTCGTCTCTGTGAGGAGTGTGTGCATTACCAAAAGACTTTTGCTTCGCGGACGTTCTAAGAACGACACGTTGTTGTCTCTGTGAAGTGTGTGATACTTCTAGTGCCTAAATAAGTGAAGAGTGTTGTGCCAAGTCCACTTCAAGCTGGTGTGCCGTGCGTCTGGCAACAGGTCTCCGTCCATTCGGGGCGAATGCGGATAACGGATGCGGAAATTGAGATTCTTAACGAATTATATATTACTTGGAATTTTAAACTAGCTGCAATATTTATGGTCTTGTCTATTTCTTCTTTTCATTCATTAATTTATATATGAATGAAAAGAAGAAATAAGACGAATAAAAAGAAGAATGCGTTTGTCTTAATTTGAAAAATAGAGAAATAACGTGTCAAAAATAAGCACCGAAATTCCATCAAATATCAAAAATCCATTTATTATCCAGTTATTCTGAGAAATTAGATTCCCAGGGTACTAGATGTAAGCTTATGTGGGTAATCAAGCTAAGTGCTCTTCCGATGGGCGAGATGTATTTTTTGATATTTGAACTGTAATATCTCAACGCGTTTCACCCACCGGATATGGGATGTACTCGTAAAGTATATTTATATATTTATACAGGATAAATTATTTGTAACACCAGCTTCATCATCCTCCTGCCCTTATCCAACTCTAAGTGGGGTCGGCACAACATGTTATAAGCATGCTGTCACATGACTTGGCTATGGATTTTGCGACCGGCTACCTGCCCTGACATCAACTTACCTTCCTTGCCTTTTGCGACAACTCGCTAAGAATGAGGGTGGTCTATTCTACTCAACCGAATATCACACGGTGGGTACCAACTTACCAACTAGGGAAAGTTGGTACCCACCTACTAGGGTAAGTTGGTACCGAGGTGTCCTAAAAGGCGACTACGCCTTTTAGGACACCTCGGTAAGAAATGAAGGTGGTCTATTCTACTCAGCCGGATACCACACGGCGGGTCGACTAACCTTAGTCGCCTTTTACGACACCTCGGTAAGAAATGAAGGTGGTACTATTGTATTCAGTCGGATACCACACAAACTGTTTCTGCAGCTTTATGTGCCTCAAGTATTCAAATACCATCAATTAATGTAGTAAAAATCGATTATATTATCTTGAATATAGAGTTTTATTGAAAAGTTTCGTTAATATTGCTCCAGCGCATTAACGAAAACATAACAAACAGAAAAACCGATAAGCCGATAAACTTTCGCATTTGTAATATTAGTAACATTCACTATAATCTGATAAAACAATAAATCAACACAAAAAGTGGTTTGTTATGATTTTTATTTTACATTTTGTAACCCTGTTGCAACGTATTTTATCGGTTATTGAATAAAAGATTTTATTTGATCTAGAGTTCTAAATTCGTTACGCCGTGATAAATATCCCTGGGATGTCGATAGCTGTCACAAACATAGGGATAAATTATACCCCAATTTGTGTATGTCACACCCTTTTTTTGTATTATCCATTCTACTTTCAATCATACTTCGGTTTTGTATAAGAAAGTTATTTTTTTTACATCAGGTTAGTTTAAAAATAATTTCTTTAAATACTGATTTTGATAATACTGGGGGTTTATTTTATATATACATATATGAATATTTTCGGAATCTCGGAAACGGCTTAAACGATTTTCCTGAAATTCAGCATGCAGGTTTTGGGGGAGAAAATCGATATGGCAAGGTTTTATTTAAAAACGTTTTATCCCTGTTTTTGGGCATATAAAAATACTAAAATTTACATTGAATATATCAAACACTATTTTTGTCGTTAAATGTCAAGTTAGCGTAGTTTATACAGTGAAAAGGTAGGTCGCGAGAATTGAAAATAGATAGGATAGAGCCCCACCCTATAATTTTTTTCTTTTTTTTTTAAGTATTCTTTTTTTATTTTGTCAAAAATTACCGAGCAAGCGGTCATCCAGGTACTATTATTTAAGCAGGATTTGAATCTACGTACCTCACTATATTCAATAGATTATTTGATACTGTTCAAAATTTGATAATCATTGTCTCTTCTAAAAGAATCAACGCTATGTGTACATATTTGTGATTGAGGCGTAACACATGCTTCATCAAGTTTAAAACGTACCGACAACACTTTATGGGTTTCAGACAGCTGTTTGAAGAGTCACTCCATTAGAGCCACGCTAACACCAAGCTACAGTCGACAGCGTATTTCAATGCAAAAAACATATACACGAAAATGTACCCTATGCCTTTATTAAAAGAGACTTTTCTAGTATGACTATTTAATTCCTGATGTACGCGGCATTTTGGATGTATGTATGGCTTTAAAAACTATTAGATCGGCGTTGGACTTGTCAAAGGAACAATTGCATTTGAAACCGCGTTTCCGTTTTGATTCACTAACAATTCTTTACCTGAAGCTTTCACGGAAGATATTGCTTCCAACATAAATATCATACGTTTAATTGATGCGTTCGTACTCTTATAAAGTCGTATCAATCAAAGATGACACTATATCTAGCAAGTATAAAGTACATAATATCCAAAAATTGAAATCTTCGCTAGCTATTACAGGTTAAAATAATTGTACTTAATATCCAAAAATTTAAATTTTCGCTAGACATTACAGGTTAAAATAATTATACTTACTTATTTTAATTGATTTAAGTCTATAATTCTTATTCAAATTATCATTAAAATATAAGTAGGTATATTTCAGAAGGGACCTATTTATGTTTATATATTTATGTGTATACTATAAATTTAAACATGTTTATAGATATATTTAGAATTAAATATGTACAGAATTAATAGTAGGATATTTCATCATTCTCCTGCCCTTATCCCACTCTAAGTGGGGTCGTCACAACTTGTTGTCATAGGCTAGAAACTTTACTTACCACCAACTTAGCCAACTTACCTTAGTGGTATTATACGACACCTCGGTAAGAAAGAGGGTGATCTATTCTACTTAACTGGATACCATACGGTGGGTCAACTTACCTTAGTCGCCTTTTACGACACTTCGGTAAGAAATGAGGATAGTCTATTCTATTCAGTCGGATACCACACAGCGGGTGAACTTACCTTAGGCGCCTTTTACGACACCTCGGTTTTATATGAGGGTGGTCCATTCTACTCAGCCGGATACCACACGACTTTAATCTAAATCACTTATTAATTAAAAATTTTACTACTTCTTACGTTTTCAATATATAAAATAGTGTGGGCGAACGGGATATTAGTTTGTCAGACCCTCGTCTGTTCATTGAAAACGCTTGACATTTGGCAGGTCACGTGATTTTCAGTTTTCGGCTACTCTTTGTAATCTGAAATATTGAGTTATTCAACATGGAAATTTTCATCCTCTCGATGAATAGAATCTATATTTCTTAATTCGGATATGCGACTGATTTCCATATATATTATTTTATGTAAATCCGTCACATGTCCGAACCTCTCTACATTCATTGGCTATTGAATTGCTTTGATACCTTTTTATATCACAAATACATATAATATCAATCGGTATGACAAGTCTTATAAGGCTATTATTCGATTAATAACATTTCTTCTGTGTTTTGGGAACACTTACACACACGGTCGTCCGTCTTTAAAGTAAGTAACTTAATATGGGTGACAGACAACTGGTGAATATAGTACATCACATATACATAATTATTAATTTTAATGAGTTAATTTTGTAACTGCTACTACAAACAACTTGAATTTTACTGTTTATACAAAAGCAGTGGTAGCCCAGCGGTAACACCGTGCGACTCTTTAGAGAAAATCACGGGTTCAAACCCGAGCAGACACCAAGGAGTTTTTCTGTATATTACTTATGTGTCTAATTGATAATTGCAATTTATCACATGCTTTTCGGTGAAGGAAAACATCGTGAGAAAACCTGCTTTTGGATAGTAACAGGCCGCTACTTACTTTTTTTTACAAAAATATATATATTTTACCAACATTTTCCCGATCATACTCGCTATTAAGTATAAACCTGGTTAAAACCCTTTTAACCCGTATCACACGAACGACAGTTTCAGAGCAGCTAATGAAAATAACACTGTGGGCGGAAGACGGTAATTATTCCGCTTTAAATATATTTATTGCCGGGCTTCCGAAACGCTTTGTCTTTCCTACGGTTAACGGACGGTCATTTTAATTCCTTATATTCTTGGTAACAATGAATTATTTTAACATAAAGTAAATGAACGTTAATTGAGCTTTACAATAGAACATTATACCCGTAAATGCTTAAATTAAAATATCTATAAAAGTGACGTGTGGTATCCGGCTGAATAGTTTAAATCACCCTCATTTCTTACCGAAGTGTCGTAAGAGGCGACTCAAGTAAGTTGACCCGTATCTGGCTGAGTAGAATAGATCACCCTCATTTAATATCGAGGTGTCATAAAAGGCGATTAAGATAAGTTTACCAGCCGTGTATTATCCGACGGAATAAAATAGACTACCCTCATTTCTTACCGAGGTGTCGTAAAAGGTTATTAGGGTAAGTTGACGTCACGCAGGCGGCCGGTCGTAAAATAACTAGCCAAAACATGTAATATTTAATACATGGTGTGCCCACTCCACTTAGAGTGGGATAAGGGCAGGGGAATGATAATGAAGATATAATGAAGATATAATAGAGGTAATGTCCAATCGACTTGAAATTGAAGTTGAGGATCTGACAAATATCTCCTTCAGGGATATTATCAGGTTCGTAAAAGCCACGGGTAGATTAGAGCAGGTGACACTGTCGGGACAGCAGTGACCCTTGTCCCAACATGGGGAAATGGGTGGAATAGTCCGGAATAGGAGCTGACCACCCGCCCTGCACCGACAGGCGTCCCCGAAATTAGATAGATAGATAGAATGTCCAATCGAACAATCTGCTACTATCCCACTGCTGGACATAAGCCTCCTCTCTCCGCTTTTGGCGAGAAGAGTTGGAGCTAAGACCTACCACGTTGCTCTAATGCGCATTGGTAAGTTATACATATCCCTAAAATTCTATAAATATATGCAGGTTTCCTAACGATATTTTCCTTCACCGAAAAAGTAAGTTAAGTTATTATTATAGTATACTCATAACGTTTGTAGTAATTAATATCTCACATTCAATGGATGTAATTAAGGATTAAGTAATACAAACGTTTAATTAAGTCGTTAACAAGATTTGCCGCGCGTGTTGGGTCTCTTAATGTGTCTTTCAGAACCCTCTACAGGGACCTCTGAAAATCGCGACCTTAACTGTATTCTATTGTAACAATATATTATAAAAAATGTATACCTTTTCTTTAGTATTTATTTAAATGAGTAAATCTTGTATGTATGTATTTAAGTAAGTAAGTAGCGGCTTGTTACTATCCCACTGCTGAGAATAGGCCTCTTCTCTCCATTTTTGGAGAGAAGGTTTGGAGCTAAGACCTACCACGCTGCTCCAATTCGGATGGTAGCTTACAGATATGTCCAGAATCTTCTAGAGATATGCAGGTTTCCTCACTATGTTTTCCTTCACCGAAAAGCGTATGATAAATTACAATTATCAATTAGTCTGCCCGGGTTTGAACCCGTGACCTCCTCGAAAGAGTCGCACAGTGTTACCACTGGGCTACCACAGCTTTGTATGTATATATATTTTCGGAATGTAGGAATTTTGGGGGAGAAAATCCGATCTAGGTTTTTTTTTTTTCAAATTTAGTTTGAATATAAATCACTATTTTTGCCATGAGTTGTCAAGTCAAGCGTAGTTTATTCGGGGAACTGGCAGTCTCGAGAAATGAAAATACCTAGGATCGAGCCCCACCTATCTAATTATTTTTTCTTCTTTTTTGTTTCTATTTTTTTATTTAGTAGAAAATTATCGAGCAAGGCTCGGTCAACCAGATATTTTGTAATAAAACACGACTATTAAAGTTAAACCTTTGATTTTCTTAAAACAGAGATAATTATAACAATATCGAAATTTTAATTAAAAAAACGCTTGAATACTTTCTTTATTAAGAAATTATTAAATGAATGTGTGTCTTTAACACTGAATTCATGTCAGATTAGCAAACCCATTCAAACATTTAGCTTTCCTTTAAATCGTCACCGAAATAATGGTACAATAGTATCTTAATTACATCTGTCATATCAAGCTACTCTTTCAACTAAAAACAAGTACGTGACATTTACGTACTTATTATACGTAAATGGTACTAGAACGTAGTATACAGTGGAGCGTTTAATTAAATCATAACAACATGTTTAAGCACGTCAATGTCTTCTGCAGAGCACAAGCCTTCTTAAATCTAAAACAACTAAACGTAGTATTTAAAACATTAAAGACTTTACTTTACCAGCCTTTTGCTAAAACCAATCTAAAACAGTTTTCGCCCATGTCTAGGTTGCCTTAATTATTTAATTCCATCTGCAGATAAGTGGATATTTTTAACGACATTTTACGAAAATTAAAAAAAAGACAATAAGATTATTAAGAAGACATTAACTTGATGCAATCGATATCGTCTTAGAATTTAATTTTTTTCTTTATTTGTTTCGTTTACAGAAAATATTATTGTTTTTTTTACCTATTAACGTCATTTGCTTATATTTTTATGTAATTTTTTTTATGTATATTGTTTAATAATATTTTGATGCATGCCGTGACACCTTAATAAGTTGTACGAATTACAGAAGTCGGTGTCGGAGGATTCAAGAAAACCCAGATTACTAAAACTAATTTATATTTGTATAAAAACTACAAACTAATTACAAATTAAAAGGCATCTTTCCTAGCACAATGCTAAGGAAAGAATATTTTAAACTAATTTATTTTATATAAAAACTACATTCTAACTACAAACTAAAAGTGTCTATCCTAGCTCGATGCTAAGGACAGAATGAATTAATTAAATAGCTATTCCTAAGGGCTGGCGGCAACATATCCGATTACAATGATTTGCCGCCCGGTGACGGCGTCCTATGGTCCAGTTACGCCGACGATGTAAATATCCGCATGGGCCCATTATTTATTATAACAACTATAGAGCACCATTGTTACTTCTATAACACCTCCACCCTCAGTTGGGCAATTATTTTTGAAGCTTCAGATGAGAAAATATTGCTGGTATAGTTAGGAGAAGCTGTTCCTGGCCTCTGATTCTGACTACCTTCATCTGCAGTGGTTCTGTCTTAATTTGCTCTTTATGCGCCAAATATCGTCGTCGCGATGAATATACTGAGTGCAAGTGCACATAATAAGATGTATAGTTGATTGTCGTATGGCAGATGAACTCCTTTGGGGTATTCTTAAGGTTCAACTTCGGCTGAGATATAAGCTTATGATTATGATGACGTAATTTTCTGAGATCAATGGTTTGAAGATTCAGTTCAAATGATTTCTTCTCAACGGTATCCTTACAGTATGTACTATGGTGATATTTGGAAATGACATCACAGTGTTTCTCGTTGAGTATTTCCAGTGCAATTTTTGACAAGGTTACTGTAGTCATCTTGCAGGCCTTCCCTTTGGATTGATTTACGATGAGAGTTCTTGTACAGTCTGGTAGCTTTCGAAGTTGGTGGTGAAGTTTCTCGATGCAGATGTATCGAACTTCGGGCATTCAGCCTCAATGTACACATATCCTTCTCCATATGTTACCAGGGAAGGTTTAGCAGGGAAGGATTAGGACTTGATTAAATTTATTTGGGCTATTGATAATTTATAAAAGTCAAATTTTCTTTTGCTAAATATAGGAAGCTTAAGTATAATACTACTTTATACTATAATTCTATTTTAAATATATACTATTTTTTTTTAAGATTTAAAAAAAGTAATTTTAAGTTTTGTCCCGTGGACTCATAGTCTATTTTTAGCAACTGGTGCACGTTTGCGTGATGTATAATTATATATTAGTAAGTTTGCTAATACTTTATTTTAGTGTACCTAGCAGCTATCTTTTTACGGCTAGCTAACGGGTTTTTAATATAAACTTGCTGATTGGGCATATAATCGATTACCGATTCCCGGTTCTTTTTGCGATTTTCCATTAGTTTTTCACGATCTATGAGAATAAATTCGTTTATCCCGTTATAAACTAATTTCATTTGTTCACGATGATTTTGCGTGTACTGTTGTAATAAATGTTAAGTCAGGTCAACATCGAAGGGATCTCGCGGATCGAGATTTATAATGTCAAACAGCCTACTCTAAGTGAAACTGTGAACTGAACTATTATAAGCTAAGATACCGTAAGGAACGAGGTTATTAACAGTTTCATTTTCATTACGTAATTTTAAAATACGTATATGCTCCAGCAATGTGGAGTGAAATCTTTCCACCAAACCATTATCATTCGGTGAGTTCGGCAAGATCTTATGTTGCTGTATTTTGTGTATATTAGTAAATTTATTAAATAGCTGATTAGTAAATTGTGTACCGTTGTCTGAAACTATAGTAAGAGGCAGACCGTGATGAGTAGAAAATTTTAAAAGTGCTTGTATAACGCTAATAGCTGTGCTATCTTTAAGGTGATACGCCTGTGCGTATTTAGAAAACGATTAATGTTAGATATTTTTTCATTTTGAATTGAGAATAAACCTAAATGTAAAATTTCGAATGGCTTTGTGCTGGCTTTGGAATGGCTTTGGTGGAACTATGTTAAATTACATTTAATAGGATTTCGGTCATATTTAGCTTGCCCTGTGATTTTATTTAAGATCCCGTTAATGAGGCAAAGCTTCGATAGTTCATTATCAGGATTTAGACTTACATAATCATTTACGATTTGATCAAACAAATGGATAAATCTGGGTAATATATATGGGTTGCCGTCAAACTCTGGCACTAAATATAAAGTTTTAAAAATCACATCTACGTCTATAATTATCTAAATTATCTAAAGAACGTTTAAAAATACTAGAATTACTAACTAAATTTAAACTAATGTCTCTTATTGTCCAACTGAAGGCTCCGGGCGATTTTAGCACGCGAAAACCCTACAGAGGTACTTTACTTAGGATAAAAATTTTTGGTAGCTTATAGGTAAGGACTAAGGATAAAAGGCAATACACAGAAAAGATTTTTGTGTACTTACTGGGCAAGAATCTGGTACTCGGGAATATCGATTTTCGGATTTTCCTCCGCTCCAAACTTCTGGTTCTTTTAATGCTCCGTCGCTCGTGGTAGAAATTTGAAAATTTAGGTCTTCAATTTTGGAATTCCTAACCAAAATCTACCCCAAAACGGCCTGAAGCATCCTTTACCGACTGCGCCAATTACAGAAGTCGGTGTCGGAGGATTCAAGAAAACCCAGATTACTAAAACTAATTTATATTTGTATAAAAACTACAAACTAATTACAAATTAAAAGGCATCTTTCCTAGCACAATGCTAAGGAAAGAATATTTTAAACTAATTTATTTTATATAAAAACTACATTCTAACTACAAACTAAAAGTGTCTATCCTAGCTCGATGCTAAGGACAGAATGAATTAATTAAATAGCTATTCCTAAGGGCTGGCGGCAACATATCCGATTACAATGATTTGCCGCCCGGTGACGGCGTCCTATGGTCCAGTTACGCCGACGATGTAAATATCCGCATGGGCCCATTATTTATTATAACAACTATAGAGCACCATTGTTACTTCTATAACATACGTGTTAAATTATTTTTTGTGTCTATTTTGTATGTAAGTTTTATATGTAGCAACTACTGGATGTCCATATAAATAAATAAATTAAACAAATATTTTGTGTATACTCTAATACTATACGATAACATCGTATAGTATTAGAGTTCACATTTCCGGCTATTCGACGTCCAGTTTTATCATTATTTTGAAATTATAATTAAATCACACAAGGAAAATTTTTCGTTATACTAAAATTAATTACAAAACCGTTAAGAACAGATGTGTCCACAATAAATCGAACATGTCAAACTTTTACCCAAATAGTGTGCTGCTTAGTGCGAGATTTTTTACCTACTCGCGTAGGTTCGTCGTAGATCGCATTATGGATTCGTCGTAGATCGCGTTATAGATTCGTCGCAGATCGTCATAGATTGGTAGATCGCGTTAGCGTGACGTCAATTGCAATGGCGCTGGAATAGCTGTCACTAGATAGCTGTCGAAGCAAACAGCGAATACAAAGTGACTACAATATATATACAATAGACAAAGCAGGAACCGACATAAGCTTGCGGCTCCTGCTTTGCGCCTTGCAAAGGTACGTAAGTCGTTTGTGGGTTTTGGTATAAGATTCTATAATAAAATTCCGCAATCAATTTCAGCTTTGCCATTACAGCAGTTTAAAAACACTGTTAAAAATAGGCTGATACAGAAAGCCTACTATACTATTGAAGATTATTTAGAAGATAAGAATGTGTGGATATAGCTCTCTTTGAACCTGTACAAGACAGTAACGGCTTAATGTAAATAGTGTTAAGAATTATATTTTTAAAAGAGCAACCGCCGAGTTTCTTACTGGCTCTTCTCGGTAGGAACAGCTTTCCGAACCAGCAGTAGAGTTGACGATTCAAAAGCACTTGTTCACAAGTTTATTTGAATAAAGAACATTTTGAATTTGAATTAATTCCGTACAAGGTTAATAACTTAAGAAGTCCAATACGCACACTTTTCAGGGAAGCCATAAATAGGTTCATGTTTAGTATACGTTTTAGAGAGTTATTTAAATATTCACTAGATGGTATGTAGATGGTATATGTATATATTATATAAACTTATCGACTTCACTGAAATTTTCACCATATATCAGATACCAAAAAAAAATATCAACATATTAACGCCAAGTACCGAATTACTACCTGCTGGGCATAGGCCTCATCTATCTGTTTTAGGAAAGTTTGTAGCCAAGAGCGACTTCGCTGCTCCAATGCGGATTGGCTAAACATATCAGAAATCTCTAGAGATATGCAGGTTTCCTTTTTTTCTGTAGATACTACTACTACCCTTATTCGTGTGAAATGTATCTTTTCTAGACAACCACTGTATTTCGTGTTTGCCCCTTACAAAGCACCCGTGCGTGTTCCGTAATGTCGGGCCGTGACCCTTTATCTGGGAACTAGGTCATCTAGTACATTACCTATGTTTATATCCCTTGTATATATACGAGGTGTGTTCAAAAAGTATCGCGAATTTTGAATTTTCTCGGGTTACGTATATTCGAATTTTGTTTTTTTTGTAGCGTTATGTTGGTACATTTGTCCCTCACTTATGCTGACAAGTTTGGCCTATTTGAATTTTCAGTTAATTGTTGACAGCTGTTTTGCTTGCACGTGTTTTGGTTCGTCTTCGATTTTTACTTATTCAAAAAAATGGACCACGATAACGCCCCTGCTCACACATCGCTGCTTGTACGCGACTTCTTGGCCAAAAACAACACACTAATGATACCGCAGCCACCTTATTCCCCAGATCTGGCCCCCTGTGACTTTTTCTTGTTTCCGAAATCGAAAAGGCCCATGAAAGGACGACGCTACGCCACGACTGACGAGATAAAGACGGCATCGAAGGAGGAGCTGAACAAGATACAAAAAAATGATTTTTTGAAGTGCTTCGAAGATTGGAAAAAACGTTGGCACAAGTGTATAATATCCCTGGGGGACTACTTTAAAGGGGACAAAATAAATATTCACGAATAAATAAATAGTTTTTGAAAATACACAAATTTCGCGATACTTTTTGAACACATCTCGTATATAAGTTATAACCGCGACTTCGTTCACGTCAATTTAAGTTAAAAAAATCAATTGCATTTGCAAATTAAGTGGGTCGCACTCTAGGAGTGCCGGGAGAAGTAAAAACTTGAATATTAATGATGTAATATTTTGGAATGGATAGGGAATAATTTTGCACGAATTTCTCTAATTGTCAGTATAATACCATCATTTAAGTAGTAAAATACAATATTCATTTATTGTATTTTATCACAATTCCGCAAAGTAACCTTCTTCTATAAGTTATTTAATAAGTAATTATTGATTATTTCATTTTCCTGCCCCTATCCCACTCTAAGTGGGGTCGGCACAACATGTTATAAACATGTTGTCATATGATTTGGCTACGTATTTTACAACCGGCCGCCTGCCTGGCATCAAGCTACCTTAGTCGTATTTTACGACACCTCGGTAAAAAAGAGGGTTGTCTATTCGACTTAACCGGATACCACACGGTGGGTCAACTTAACTTAGTCGCCTTTTACGACACCTCGGTAAGATATGAGGTTGGTCTATTCTACTCCGCCGGATACCACACGGTGGGTCGACTTACCTTAGTCGCCTTTTACGACACCTCGGTAAGCAATGAGGGTGGTCTATTCTACTTAACCGGATACCACACGGTGGGTCAACTTACCTTAATCGCCTTTTACAACATCTCGGTAAGAAATGAGGGGGGTCTATTTTACTCAGCCGGATACCATACGGCGGGTCGACTTACCTTAGTCACTTTTTACGACACGTCGGTAAGAAATGAGGGTGGTCTATTCTACTCAGCCGGATACCACACGGCACTTATTTAATAAATGATTATAATACATTGTAACTTGTATGAAAGGAACACATAGTTGTACATACAATGAAAGAGGGTAGAGCTACATTAACCTAAATAGTTACACAGATTCGCTTCACGGCATTCATTGAAAACGATAGTAATCCGCGTGCGTTGCGTTGATTCAATAATTAATTTGACAGACATTCCATTTGGCTCCATGTTTTGTGATCGAATTAAGCACTTACGATGTATGAATTTGAAACATCTTGATACTTGGAAAAAATTATTATTCGGTCTATAAACATGTGTTTTTGAATTATCGTTGAGCTTAATTATTTGTTAGGCATTAACTAAAAATAAAGAGCAAAGTGAACAGGATTAAGTCTTTATTATGCACGTATTTTCATAAATTAAAAAATAATCACATTTATAAATTAAATGGTGTCCTTTGTTTACGTTATCTTTTACTTTTAATAAAAATTACAATTTTTAATAAATTATCTATATATATAAAAGAAAGTTGGTCTAAGTTACACTATTTATAACTCAAGAACGGATGGACCAATTCGGCTGAAAATTGGTGGAGAGGTTGCTTAGAACCAGGAGACGGACATAAGATACTTTTTATCCCGTTCGACCGCATTTATTTTATCCCGTCAAGTCGCTATAAAACGTGGTATAACAAAAACGACTATGACAGTAAAATAATAAAACGCAAATTTCAGTGGAATAACAAAACATAAATGACAGCTAAACGTAATTTTGTCTTTGATTTAGTATGGAAAAAAATTTGACAGTTATCAAAATAATAGTGTTATAACATGTTTTTAATACAACCTCCTTCTTAGAGTTGGTCATTAATATGAAAAAGCATTGTGGCTGTCATATGTGTCATTAAGTTGTTGAGAAAGAGTAAATGGGTTGATTCTGGGAAAATGTTTTTATTTATTGAATAAATATAATAATATAATAAGTATAAAGGAGAAACATCGTCGTTTATTATATTCAGAAGAGGATGTAACCTAAACTCACAAATAGAGCGGACAAAAGGAATATCTGGAAATTTAAAGAGTTTAAAGAAAAGACATGACAATCAATATCTTGAGACAACACGGAGAGTGCGAATTTCGTATAATTTGAGAGATAGTTGCGATAGGCGATACTATGGAATAAAAAATGGAGTTTTTATTGGAGAGAATATTATGAAGATATTATGATGGTAATTGGTATTCGGTTTATTAACTCTGTAAGATCAACGTGACGATGTGCTACGTGAGGCCATAGACGCTATTGTTCGATAGAACTGTCAGCTAGAATGACGATTATTCTCTGGATTTGTTCCAGTTGTAACGATTGTTTTCTAGACTGTGGCCATCTGCAACGACTGTCAGCTAGACTCTGCCTAGATGTGGTGATTGTTCTTTGAGCGTTATCATTTGCGAGTCTGTTTACGTGTGTATCTACTGAGTTGGTTGCCACTTATTGAGCTGTGTTATGCCATGACAGTGATTGAGGGTGAGCTTAAGGTGCGAAATGATTTTTCTTTTACAGATTAAAAGAGCAAGTATTGAGTTTCTTGCCGATTCTTCTCAGTACAATCAGCATTCCGAATCGGTGGTAGATTCATTCAGTCAGCTTATGAGATGTTACGCAAATGTTGTCAGGATGGTCGACTGTTACAACATGTTTTTAATACAACCTCCTTCAGAGTTAGTCATTAATATGAAAAAGCATTGTGGCTGTCATATGTGTCAGTGAGTAGTTTTTGAGAAAGAGTAAATGAGTTGACTTTGGGAAAATCGATTTTTATTATTGCATAAGAATAAAGGAGAAATATCGTCGTTAGTTATAATAGCTAAACGTCACTAAATAGTATAAAACAAAGTCGCTTTCTATGTCTGTTCCTATGTCCCTATATCCCTTTGTATGCTTAAATCTTTAAAACTACGCAACAGATTTTGATGCGGTTTTTTAATAGAGTGATTGAAGAGAAAGGTTTATATGTATAATCTAACATATTATAAACTTTTATTATAAACATTCAATGTGGAGTAAAGAAATACTATCATTTTTGAGGTTTCCAATGTGATGTCGTAAATAATTACATTTATTTTCCGTTTACATTGCAAACGCAGGCTGAACCCTACAATATTTGTCAAAATAATGTACTAAGTATTTGTACACCTTGAAAAGGTCTACAGAAAACTCCGCGATGGTATACATATTATGTCTATCTCTTATGGACCCACAATAGCATTTTTTTGACATTTTCTTCTTCATTTGTAATTTAAATGAACATTTTCGAAGATATTACAGTTTTAAAATGCAGAGTATAGCGATTGCGCGCTTTGTCTTATAGCACTTCGAATTTAGCTGCGATTGGACGGGTTTTTTTCACATGGCCGACTATATGTTGCTTTATCAAGAGTAACCTCTAAAGAAAACATGTTTGTATTGTGTAATGAAGATTCTTTCTTTATGACAAAAAAGCTGTGAATGTTGTTTATAAAGACATTCTGTAATTAATTGTAAAAATAAAAAACTCAGGGAAAATGTAAAAGTAAATAAGTAAAAATGTAGTATATGAATTTAGATATTCCAAAGATAGCAGGGAATCTTCATGGTATAGGGAAAGGGGAATTGTTTTTTTTTATACAGAAAAAAGCTCCTTATGGGTACCGCCGCCCGACGGGGACAGGCGGCAGTTATGTCGGACTCGCACCGACTAAAACGACCTGTGTGCTCCACCACGCAGCCGATGGCAAGGACAGGGTATCATTGTACATATTGCCCCCATCCCGCCAACAGCTCTGATCCCAGAGAACAAACACCTTCTTAGGGTAGGGGCCCCTCGAATGAGAAGCCCCCCTCCGCTAACCCGTGCATCGGTAGCATCAGATGCACCAACCGTCTCGGGGACCTGTAAGCCAGGCGTCCGATATACCCCGTTCGGAACACCCGAAGGTCCCCAGTTAGGGCGGCAGACGATGGGCTTGGGCGAGTCACTAACACCTGGACTCACCAGCAGCAGATTGGATCCAGAACAACAGTTCGTGGAACCGCTCCGCCGCCTCCCTTCACCCCCCTCCGCAGAACAAAGGGAAGCCATCGCTGCCCACGGTCGCTCCCTGCCCACCGTGTTTGTTATGTCACGATCAACAGGGAGAGACCGCGCCCCAAGTAGGCGTTTTCGCCCCCACCGGGTAATTTTTTATAGAGGTTTTCTTCCTCGCAACCCGAAGGTCCCCGTTCCCATTGCTGTGCTTCCGGGTTTCGCCGACGGTGGCCGTAACCATGTCCAGCTAGACTTAGAGTAAGCCCAACCGGACCCGTCGCTAATTAGGATCCCCACCCCAGCCCCCCCGGAGTCCCCGGCCTTTCCAGATTGCCCTTTGCTAATCAGAAGGACAACTGGATTGGCCACCCCGCAGTGGTCCGTTCGCCAAGACTAAGCTTGCCCAGGGTGCGCCACGAGGAGGCCGACCACTTTGGCACCCCAGGGGAATTGTTTTACTACAAATTTGACGCGTGTGGGCCACGGGTAGTAATGAATAAAACAAAACTGCTGGATAAATTTTAATCATTTTTTTTACTGAGTGACATAGGCTATATATTTTATACCCGTGCGAAGCCGGAGCGGGCCACTAGTTTAATTATAAATATTTTAATTAATAAATTTAAGAATTAACCATACATTGTATACATATAGTTTTTGCTGGGGTTGCTGCTGCGAAAAATAATTACATAATGTCTGAAAAATTTTTTGGAGCCGAGAACTTCAAGTCGAGTTTTTTCGAAATATAAATTCAGTACCAAACACATTCTTAATTACATAAATATAAGCGAGTTTAAATTGTTCAGCGAAATATTTGGTATTTAATCATAATACTCGTATTTATAGAATAAAATAATCAGTCAAAATACGTGTACTCACCAATATTAGACAAGTTCATCAAAATATACTCAACATATTAAATTTGGAATCGAATTTATTTCATCATAAAAGTTGTAGTTTTTATCTACGCCATTAAAAAATTTATATCTAATTACAGATTATATCAATTTTGTGTATTATCGAACTCTGCAAAGTAGCGCCTTATTCTATAAATTAACTAAATACTCCACAAATGATATTTATTGGAGTTATTTTATGGTCAAAAATATTCAATAGCGAGTATCAATACTATATAATCCCAGTAATTCCGTTCATTAAAGCGTCGAATGGAATCTCCTATAATAGTACCTATGCTCGACCCCACTATCTGATACTAAAGCCTATTACTCTACACGTATGTCCTGACATATAGTAACTATATTGTATCTACGAATATATTCGATGTGGGTTTTAAGAGCGAAATAAAAAGTAATTCATTATCCAAAAGATAAAAGTAAAATTTTCAAGGTGTTGCTTGTCGACGTACAAAGAAAACTCTGGAGATCAACTAATGTAGGTTTGAGTAACTATTCAAATTCAAAATATTCATTTTTCATGTAGACTTTAAAAGCCTCAAAAGTTTAATAAAGAAGGTATGATGCGAAACTATACTTTTACTAAGAAGAACCAGTAAGAAACTCATTAACTTGTTTATTATGAATTATATTTTAAAAAGAGCAACCGGCGATTTTCTTGCTGGCTCTTCTCGGAACAGATATCCAAACCACTAGTAGAATTGTAGACTGGCCCGATGGCGCAATGGGTAGTGATCCTGCTTCAGCTCTGCGGGTCGCGGGTTCAATTCCCGCCGAGGGCCAACATTTTCTTTAAAAGAATTTGTTGGTTCTTCGAGCCTGGATGTATATTTGTATTTTGTGCCAATTTGCTTGAATGAGGAATGTTGTGAATTAAAATTTGAATATAGAATCCACTTGTGCACCCTAAAAATCATAAAAATCATTAGCGTTATGAATGTACGCTTTATTTTACAAGTAATATTTTTCAAGCGAGTCATTCGTTAGTTTAAAAAAATACGTTTTTGTCTGCGTCTATCAATCATATTAAGCGAAGAAAAGAAAATAAAAAATATAAAATGCGACCACGGCGAACAGTATTTCAATGGAACCGCCATAAATAATATCGCCTTATAATTCATTGCTCGTTGAGGGAGTTTATGTTGCGGATACCGCATCTACGTCGTTATGTACTCACGAGTTACGAACTTTCCATGCATACTTTACTTGCAATCGAGCGTACCTACAGAATTTATAAGTGTTAAATATAGAGTACCTAGGTGCCCAAGCTTTTTTAGAAGAATAATTAATAGCTTTTTAAGAATTTTTAATAGCTTTTTTGGAGGATTTTTTTAGAAAATATAAAAAAAGATGAAACGAAAAAAAGGATTAATAATTAGACAAGTGGGGCTGGATCCGGGGTATTTTCACATGTCTAGATCCTCCGTTCCCCAATTGAGTTAGCATGACTTTACATGACAGCGCAATTAAATATCTATAAATAAATAAATATATATGGACACTTACACACACGGTCGTCCGTCCCCAAAGTAAGTTATTTAATACTTGTGTTATGGGTGACAGACAACTATGGGTTGTGGGTAATTATGGGTGAATATATACTTTACTTATATATTTTTTAAATACAAATATACACCCAGGCTCAAAGACCACCAAATTCATTTATAGAAAACGTTGGCCCTCGGCGGGAATCGAACCCGCGGAGCTGAAGGCAGGGTCACTACCCACTGCTGACGGGCCAGTCAACAATTAACCTTTGTATTCCTTTTATATTTAAGAAATTTTTCAATGCCTGAAAACAGTGATAGAACGACATTTTTTTAAAAAAGAAACCTAGTTAGATCGATTTATTGTCCCTAAACCCCTATACATACTAAGTTTCATGAAAATTGTTCTAGCTGTCTCCGCAATTTCATCCAAAGTCCAAATTCCGAAGTCATCGTGCATCTTTCTTTTGCAATTCTCGGTCACCCAGATATTTTTTTTATCGCGGAACTATATATTTAGGTATCTTGTTATCCGGTACACATGCACTCAGTCTATCAATATCAAATCATAACAATGTCTTTGAAGATTTGAACTAACCTAGAATATCATGCTAAACATTCACAAAGTTCCACGTTCCAAGTTGAAACTTTGAACTTGCTTGTTCAGCGCGATGTTATTCATTGAGTTACCTGCTTCATTACAGATGAATAGGTCCAGGTCAAACTTGCTGAGTGAGTTCAAACTCAACTCTTTGACTATAGTTACGTTGCACTTCGCTCCGCTGAGCGATTTTAATGAGACAGGAATGTTAAATGCAATGCACTCATAGTTTTAAAATAATAATGAGAACGACACTCCAACGACAAAACGCCAGATGCAAATCGGAGTCCGTCGTTTTTAAGATCACTCATCATATATTAATTATTTTCGCGATACAAGCTTTATAATTAGGGAAAACCGAAATCTATATCTTTAATATTTAATAAGTTAATCTAAATAATATATATATAAATAAATATATTTTCTGAATCTCGGAAACGGCTGCAACGATTTTCCTGAAATTCAGCATGTAGGGGTTTTGGGGGAGAAAAATTGATCTAGCTGGTCTTATTTAAAAAACAAATCGTTTTATCCCTGATTTTGAGCATTAAAAAAATTAAAATTTACATTGAAAATTTTTGCCACAGATTGTCAAGTCACTGTAGGTTATTCGGAAAACGGGCGGTTTCTAGAAATGAAAATACCTAGGATCGAGCCCTACCTACCTTTTTTGAAGTTAATTTTTTTAATACTCAGTAATTAACTTAAAAGTAATATATTAATCTTGTTTTAGTTACATTTTTCTTTGCCACATAACGGTACTTTCATTTTATATTCAGCTCTTATTAATTTATTATCTCCACAAACTGAATAAAAGACTCACCTCGATACATCATTTAATCCCAAGATATTTTGCGTGGGCAAACATCGTAAACAAATTACGTCTATTCAATAATATCCTAATGTTACTTACTGCAGAAAATTCTGACATGATCTCTCCTGAGTATAACAATATATGAAATCCAAACGCATATAGAAACGTACCTTTTTCTTACATGTAAATAAAAAAGGCCTCCTCTCCAAAGGTTTTTGGAGCTAAGATCTACCACGCTGTCCCAATGCAGATTGATAGGTTACACATATCCCTAGAATTCTCTAAAGATATGCAAATTCCATAATGCTTTCCGTCACCGAAAAGCGTGTGATAAATCTCTATTCTTAATCAGACAGATAAATTTTTAAAAGAAAAACTCATTGTTGCCTGCCCGGGTTTGAACCCGTGACTTCTCAAAAGAGTTGCATGGTCTCACGGCTGGGCTATCACAATTCGTAGCAATAAAAATGTCCGGTTTATCTGTAGTTTAACTAATATTGCGAACTAAAATATATATAAGGATAATATGAAGATAGGACTTTTGTTATATGTATAAGGATAATGATAAGATATTGTATAAATAGTAGTACAGGAGTTGGTCACCCAGACCAGATCTTGCTCGATATTTTTTTTTATTAAAAAAAAGTCAAAAATGGGTGGAAGTAACAGGGGCTTGATCCCAGATACTTTTTTAGTCCGCCCGCTTTACTACTGAGCTATCACAACTTTGCAAATGACAGTTAAAATATCGTTAAAAACAGGGATGAAACGACATTTATTTTAAATGTAACGCAATAGCTTGATCGATTTGTGCCCTCCCAAAACCCCGTAGATGTTAAATTTCTGAATCTTATATAAATTTGTATTATATTATTATTAAATATATATAATTAAATATATATAGGATTAACTCATTTTAATATTAAAGATCTACGATTACTTTGTGAGAATTAAAATTCCTCTGCGCACCTTTACATAGATAAAAACATTGGACGAGCGTCCTGGGTCTTTACTTCATCCTCCAACAATGACATAGTAACATATAGTAATGTTTAATGATAAGGTAGTAATGGTTTATAAGCGCACTCAGTATATAGTTTTAAATTATTTATTTTATTCAAGTAACATCGACTTAAACTTTTTTCGCTAGTTTCGCAAAAATTGGGACTGCTCCTTATACATTTAGTGTTGAGTTTTCAAGTTAAAGCAAATGAATTCCTGTTAGAAAGCTTGTCAGAACTTTGATATGCTAATGCTCTTTGCGAGTAAATCTCATCTTTACTTTTGTTCTTATGAAGTTGTTTGTTTGTGAATGTTATAATGTCAGTAGACATCCGTTTATTGACTAAAATAATGTTGTCTTTATATCTGTATACTTATTTTTTTAAGAACATTTCTATCTTTACCGCCAATATCACGTGTTACTAAAGCTTTGTTATACTACTTGATATTATTTTTATTATGAAATAATATTTATAATATAAATAATAATTATTAAATTTTTATTTAATTAAATAATTATAATTATTTAATTATTATTTCATTAAATAATAATAATTATTTAATTTATTTATTTAATTAAATAATTATACAAATAATATTTTTATTATATTTTTGTAAGCTTAACTTTGTAAGCTTTTATTGAATTACTAACTGTTCCAGCGACTTCGCCCACGTGGAAATGTTAGTGTCACAATTTTTTTTTCCGAATTTAAATCTTGAACATAAAAATAGTTTTTGTTAGTTAATGATATACGATAGAGACATGCTGACTTTTTGCAGTATTTTTGTAGATCTACATTTTTCTTGTACATTACTTAAGTGTATTTATGTTTGTTCACGCGGCCCATTCGGCTAAACCATCCAACAGGAGAAATTGTTTTTACAACTGGGCAACACAATTTACAAATAACCATATACATAAACCTCCCAGAATTAAACTACCTTTTAGTTAAAACCGTATAAAAATCCATTACTAACATTTTGAAAAAATCGATCACATACAAACAGTTTTTGAAAACTTTGTTTATATATTATAAATGTATACTTATTGGTATAGATAATTATTTTTTAAGAGCTTATCTGTTTTTTCGCCATAAGCACTTCTTAATAAAGCTTTTTATACTTATTATATATTTAATATTATGTAACGCTCATTTTTGTAAACTTTTAAACATTGTAAGCTTTTATTGAATAGTAAAAAATCATTTTTGAAAAGAGTGACACGATAAGAGAACTTTTCCCAACTTTTTCAGTAGCAGCTTTATCACAATTTAATAATCTAAAAGCGCTTGTATTGCTTGCTTGCTTATTTATTAAATTTCAATTTGTATAATATATGGTACTCATTGGCTTTTTCAAGCGCAATTGTGTGAAGTTATAAATGAGCGTTAAACTTGAGTTTTAAAAAATGTGATAAAAAATGTAAAGTGTTTACTAAAAGTCTTAGTCTAGATACTTACATTGCAGCACTTAAAGTTAGCTTTTATATTTACATCACAAAGATCCAATTGCATATAAAGTGTATTTTATAGCAGCTCTTCTTACATGTAACGTGGTGTGTTAGCATTTATATTCGCCACAAAGCTTTTATTGCGATAAAATGCGGCACTTTGTTTGTTCAAGAAAAACTATATATCTTTATTAAGTAAACATAAAATTATGTAATGAGCGTATCATTAAAAATGTGTTATTCTCCTGCTATTATCCCATTCTGTGGGGTCAGCACAACATGTTACAAACATGTTGTCAGATGATTTGGATACGTATTTTACGACAGGACGCCTGCTTGACATCAAATAATCTTACCAATCCGCATTGGAGCTGCGTGGTAAGTCTTAGCGCCAACCCTTCTCTCCAAAAAAAGGAGGAAGGAGGCCTATACCTATACCAAGCAGTGGGATAGTAACGGGCTGTTACTTTACTTTTTTTGTAATTGACCTTTTTAATTTTTTTTTTCTTTTTTGTATTGCCATATATAGCTATATCATCACTTAATACACAAAATCTTTAATATTTGTATGTATGTATATATATATATATACATATATATATATATCGGAAACGGCTCCAACGATTTTCATGAAATTCGGCATGTAGGGTGCTTTGGGGGACAAATTCGATCTAACTAGGTTTTATTTAAAAAAAATGTCTTACGTTGAATTTAAAAGACAATTTTCGCTGTTTAGCGTAAAGTCATGGTAGCTCATTTGGGGAACGGGCGGTCTAACTATTTTTTAATTTTTTTTTATAATTTAAAAAAAAATTACCGACTAGGGTTGGTCACCCAGGTTTATTTATGTTAGAAGACTTTTCACTGTCGCTTAAGTATATGCACTATTGCTGTGAAAATAAACAAAAGATAATAACTAACCTTTTGTTTATTTTCACAGCAATACCCTTTACAGAATAGGGTAAATTTTAATATATTCCAACGACGTCTGGGATTGCGCCCGACATAATATTAGTTTGTCCAACCTTCGTCAATGCACTACTGACATTTTATAAGACATTTAATCTAATTCTTTTCGATGTATACAAATAACAATAATTGCGTTTGTGAATCTGTTGGCTCTTCTTTACAGATCTCTGATTTATCGATTTGAGAATCGATGTGATTTTCTACATGGAAGGACTAATATCTTTTGTACTTTAATTTCATAATGTGATGTTATAGAAAAATGGTTTGATTTCATTTGACACTTATCTTTGAACCAAAAAATAAATTAAAAAAACAAAAGAAGGTAGGTAATTTAAGATTTAAATCATTGTAATTAGTATACAAAGGTTCAAATTTGTACTTCGTTCATTTTCATTGATTTAATGTTTGATATTTTCTCCAACAACTTTTTTTGCTTACTTGGAATTAATTTGTTGTTTTTGTTCGTTAGCTATTGTTTGTGTGAAGGTTTGAGTTTAGTAACGCTTAAAATTTATTGTTAGCTTGTAATAACTGTATTGATTAATCTTTTTACATGTATAGAGACCTATATTTAATGCTGTATATAACTGTAATAAGTGATTGTAACGGTCCCTGTCCAATTGTTTATCTAAATTAGTAATTTATTGTAAAAAATAAAAATAAAGGTTTCCAATTTCTACATTTAAGCTCTTTTAAAAGTATTTATTAATAAAAACTTGTCTAATAGAGCTGACCACTTAATTATAATACTACGAACGCAATTAATTGTGTTCATAATTTGCAAGTTCTTTGCTTATAAGTTTTTGAAATTTTTTTAATACTTAACTAGAAAGTCGCGTTAAAATAAATACAAATTTATAACGTTAAGTCTTTGGTTTATCCTCATATATTGAAAATACATTTCCAATAACATCGATAAGCCGACATTTATCCGGAATCGAGATATATCCGAGCTTAACCTGGGTCAATTTGAAATGTTTTTAATTTCATTTGATTTATTTTCAACTGGCGGCCCAAACGTGTACTGTACCTGAACATGGTACTTGGCACCACGCTTAGGAAGGCAGTTATAATAACAACCTTCTGCTCAGTATATGATGTTTAATACCCAGTTAAAAAGAAGCTCTTGTCTTAACTAACTTCATTTTATGAAAGAAATCACAAAGATGGTTTGTTCAGTTCAGAAAAAACAGAAAGTATCAAACTAAGACATGAAAACACTATCTCAATGTGTTGTATAAGTTTAGCACAAGCACTCATTAGGCACTAATAGTATGTCACTACACGTCCAAAACCCCCCGCGGCTCTGGTGCTACTGACGTGGTGCGCTAGAGACTGTATATGGATATTGATATATTAATGATGCATAAACTACACTTCTGTGACATATGGAGTCTCACGAATAGTATTAATGGATATTGATATATTAATGATGCATAAACTACACTTCTGTGACATATGGAGTCTCACGAATAGTATTAATACGTTGTCTCCAATATCATCTTCCTGCCCTTATCCCACTCTGAGTGGGGTCGGCACAACATCTTGTCACATGATTTGCCTACACATTTTACGACTGCCCGCCTGTCTCACGTCATCTTACCTGGGTCTTATTTTACGACACCTATGTAAGAAAGAGAGCAAGCAGTCTATCGAGCAGTCGGATACGACACGGTGTACACTTATCTTAGTCGGTTTTTACGACACCTCCGTAAGAAATGAGGGTAGTCTATTCTACTCAGCCGGATACCACACGACTTATCAAGGATTTGAGGATTATAGTTAAATACAAATATAAATATAGCATAAGAAAACGTTATAAGAGTAGCTCAGTTTCGAAGTATTATATTTATTCAATTAATTACCATTAAATTTAAATAAAACACCAATGTACATTATTATGAAAGTAGTCATAAAAATTTTGAAAACTTTGTAGACAAAAGCTTAAAATAAAGTATATTCTACTAATACTATAAATCCGAAGTTTGTGATTATGGATGTATGTTTGTTACTCTTTCACGGCGAATCCACTGTACCAATATTGATTAATTTTGGCACAATTATTCCTTATACACCGGAATAATATAAGGCCACAGAAATCCTGTTAACTCTACAGGAATATGATGACAATGAAAAGCACCATCTATTATCGACCTATCACACAACAACCGTCCACGCGAACGAAGTCGCGGGTAAAAGCTAGTTTTCAATATTTATGAATGGTATTTGTAAACCTACCTTACCTAACCGTAATAATAAACATAAATATTATGTTTAAGAATTTTCATCTACCTGGAAAAGAACAGTCAATTTCCTAATGCACAAGTCAAAGCTTTTTAATATCGCATGAGATTCCCGTGAGAGGAACCGCATACCGACATATTACAGTACTTATCTTGAGAGGCTCACCTGTATTGCTTTGATATTCTTAAGTATATATACGTCCAATGTTGGCTCCAATATTTGCAATTACGTAGAGTATGCACCTAAAGCTAATATAAACCATATTTCCATTTTAATTTTCCAATCTATTGATGTATATAAATACACTAGCTGTTTGTGAAATCAATCTTTAAAGTTTTAAATAGTCGAGTTAAAAATATAAAATGGAATAAAGGAAAAAATATATCTAGTCAAGATTTGTAGATCTACAATTCTCTAGTATATTAATTTAGTGTAACTCTGCTGGTTTACGCAGCGCGAGCGACTAAAGCTACCAACAGGCGAGTTTTTTACAACTGCGCGAAATGTTCAACACAATTTACATAAAAGCATAATGTTCTGTTAAATTAAACCTTCCGCAAGAATTGCACTTTATTTTAGTAAAATCCGTTCGAAAGTCTGTGTAAAAGATTTTGAAAAAATCGGTCACATAGGAGAACTGTCTTGAGGACTTTCTTTCATAATAAGTATTAAAGTATAGATAATACTTATTTAAATAAATTAAGTCGAGATGATATTTAATGAGAGGAACGTTTGATCCTTACCAAGCCTTACCTTACCTTCGTAGGTTGTTATTGTTAATATTAATCTTATTTTATATTAGTGTGTATGTGTGCTTGTGGGTGTGTGTGCGTGTGCATTTAAGTAGATCATATAGCTAATAGCAGTGGTTAGCCATGCAATTACTTTTTTTAATTTGTTGTAGGTTAATGGGTAAATATTATAGAGTTTATTCACAAACAGCTATACAAACTAAGTCGAATAAACTAGAACATTTGTCAGATGTCTGTAACCTAACAATATAAGAAGTGTAATATATTCGTTCATCTCTATATTGTTTGTTGTCTCTAACGATAGAGGAAACCATTGTCAAACTATGAGACAGTACTTTTTACATTATAAATGATTAAACTGTAATTTAGAATAGGCATGCAAATGGTCTAACGTCACGTTTAATTAAAAACACGCTCAAAGTCGTGCTTAATTGAAAATTACTCAAAAGGTTCAAGAGTCGATTTTAGGACTTGATTGGAGGGAGAAAATTGGTCGATTTGATTGGTTCCGGCGATCCGCAGATTGCAGCTCGTCGCGTCATCTGAATTGGTGTTAATAAATGAAACTTCAAAAAAATGTTTAGAAACGGAAATTGCATTTTTGTTAAGTGCAATATGATATACTATAACTTTTACGGAATATATTAGTTATTATATAATCAACTAGTAATATCCCGCGTAATTTTAATTTTTTTACACCTTATTACATTTTTATAACGGATCCCAATTTTTTTTTAAATGTTATATAGCCTATGTTTCTCAGTAAAGATACAGCTTCCCTATAGTGAAAAAATTTTTGAAATCGGTCTAGTATTTTTTGTGTGAAAACATTACAAACATACATATAAATTTTTTCTCATTATAATATTAGTATAGACAAGCTGTACCAGAAGCTTCGCTCGCATGGAAATCAGTCACAATTTTTTTCCCGAATTGAAATTTTGAACTTAAAAATAGTTATCGTGTGTTAATTATAAGAGATTTTAGAATAACTTTCAAGAAAGCTTTAAATTTTGCGGTGTTTGCAATATTTTTTATTGCTTTTATTGCTCTCCTGTTCATCTTAGCGTAATATAATCTATAGCCTTCCTCGATAAATAGACTATCTTATACTCAAAGTATTTCATACAAATCAGTCCAGTATTTCCTGAGACGAGCGCGTTCAAACAAACAAACTCTACAGCTTTATATGTTAGTATCGATTACATACTCATGCCTCATGAATGTGGCGCTGGTAGAATCGTCATCATTCATCATGATGATATACAAAAACTAACTAACTAAGGTTGACTGGAAGAGATTTTAGATCCCTTTTAGGGATAAGTCCGCCTTTATACATGTGTTTTTTTATTTATTTTTTCTTTCTCTTTTCTAAATATATGTGTAAAAAGAAAAATAAATAAATAAACGATACACTAATACTAGTAAACCTGTATTAATGCATGTACTGGAGTAGAGATTATTTAAAATCTCTACTCGAGTATATGTGTATCTCGTAAATAATACAGTAAAAAAATAAACAAATCAGTGTGTCACAACTTTTCCCCGTATATCCTTACCCCGCGGGAATAGTAATATAATGTATTAGTAACCTTAACCTTCTTTAACAATAGCTTTATTTTTTAGTAAAAACAGTACAAAAATTAATTCACTTTGTTAAGAAAAATTCACTGAGAAAATTGAACACATACAGACAGGCGGCTTTTGGTAAAGTATTGTAAAAACTTTTCTACTTATTCCGACTTTTATGTTTCGGATTTGTACATCAATATTCTAAGCCATTGATTCGAAAATAATTATTTCACAGGCGTTCTATGGGCCTCGATTTTTATTCATAACACGGCCGAATATAAAGCTTGCTTAACGGAAAACCTGTTTTCAGCCCGAAAATCCGTTTCATACGTGCATAAAATATTCTAAAAAGAAATCGAGTTATCAGGCCTTTTGATTCAGAAATAGTTGAACTAAACAACATGTTATTCAGATCCATGTTAATTATTTGTAGAATTAAGAGAGAAAATTATAAACAAAGGTATTCGATTAATTTATTTTGCCACAAATACTTTACTAAGTACTGAATTAAGTATGCGATTAACTAAAAATGTTTTTGTTTGCCCTAATGGATTCAAAAGGCTTGACCTTTTAAATCAGAAATAAATGATATTATAAAGTAAATAATGGTCCTCCTACCCTTATCCCACTCTAAGTGGGGTCGGCACAACATGTTATAAACATGCTGTCACATAATTTGGCTGCGTTTGTTACGACCAGCCGCCTGCCTGACGTCAACTTACCTTAGTCATATTTTACGACACCTTGGTAAGGAGGGTGGTCTATTCTACTCAACCGGATACCACACGTTGGGTTAACTTACCTTAGTCGCCTTTACACCTCGGTAAGAAATAGAGGTCAATTCTACTCAGCCGGATACCACACGGTTGGTAAACTTGTAAAACTAGTAAACTAGGTAAAACTTGTAAGAGCATGATTAAAACATGTTACCCCACTTATAGTGGGATAAGGGCACAAAAATAATTGATGATGATGATTAAAATATATTGTTACCCTATTTAGAGTGGTATAAGGGGATGATTTAACCAAATATTATTTCTGTCATGTCTTATCTCACATGCCGTCACTGCATGACAATGGTATTCGAATCAAGCCATAATTGAAATATTTACTCGCTCGAACCATGTGTATTTTAAAACAAACGCTTTGTTTTAAAAGGACGCCATTAATTAATTGCCTGGGGTGACGCGTTCCGTCCGGCTCATGTGTAGGCCAACTTTAATATTACACGATCGTTGTTGACTTAGGTTGAATCGTTTAACTTCTGTTAATTGTACTGTTGTTGAGAGAGTTATTCATATATAACTATCAATGCAATGATAAAATAACCAACCTTAAATGAAAAATGTTAAAAATAGAAATATATAAAGCTGAAGAGTTTGTTCGATTGTTTGATTGATTGATTGTTTGAACGCGCTAATCTCAGGAACTACTGGACCGATTTGAAAATTTTTTTCAGTGTCAGATAGTTCAATTATTGAGGTAGGCTATATAAGATCACGCTAAGATGAATAGGAGAGGAGCAGCAATAAAAAATAATACGAAAACGGCAAAATTTAAAGCTTTCCTTGCGTGCGCTGAATAAACGGTAATAGTTATTCAAAAATCATGTATTACAAAATTGTTCAGCGGACTTTTATTTAGAACTTTTAGAGGGCTAAACTGCATGATCTCTTAAGAGGAAAAAATCCCTTGAATAGACGTTAAATATCAAACGTTGAAAGTCCTTTAGTTAAGAAAGAAGTGTTCAAAAACACCATTTTGAAATGACTTCTTAACCTTTGATTACCTTTCTCTCTTTTTCCACTATTATCTATTATGATTAAAATAAATTTACAAGAAGCTTGGCAACACTCGCGAGTCCGGTCTACTCCAAAATGTTACGTAGCCTGGAATTAATCCTTCGGTCGACACCTCTACTTTCTGCTACTTTTCCCATCATGATCAGTTTGTGAAGTTTCTCACAACTCTGACCATGACAGTATTAAAAAAATTTTGCTGGTTGACACATCGCAGTAAATCAACTTAAATAATATATTATCTCTCGAATTATAAATGTTAAATATAAATTCTCCGTATCCAACTCAGAATGTTTAATACATTGGATTACAACCTTATTTAAAATTTGATATGACGATCACGTACCTTTCTTAATGAAGTCTGTTTTGTTTTCCAATGTAAACATTGGATCTTATTAGGTTTGTTACTTGGTTCTGATGTTATAAATAATAATTTGGTTTTACAAATTTCTATATTTATATTTATTAAAGTGTGACACGTATATCATACTTTAGAAAGTTTACGGTTTAGAAGGTTTAAACAATTGTTTCTTCTCGGTAGAGCAACATTCCTTACCAGTTGTAGCTTTATTAAATTTAATAGATCGTTGACGATACAAAAGTATTTACAACGCTTAGCATTATATAGATTTTCTTAACAAACGCGTATTACATCAAGATAATTCTATCATAACTTTTGTACTATAGAATTCCGCATAGTAACCCCTACTTCTATAAAAGGTTCTTGCTTTACTTTACTGCTCCGAAAATATTGACAACCGTTCAAGCACTAAATTGATTAAATATTTTAATAGGTAAAAGCCTTAGACATAAATCTAATGTTTTAGGTACGGTAAAATAGCAAAAAGATATGGAACATATTTTCAAAGAGTCGTTTAATGAAAATTTTCTCACATTGAAGTGTTCGTTGAGCTCGTAAATGTCTCATGTAGGGCCGCAAGGGCCCTCTTAAGATGTCTACGCTCGTCACATAAACGTTTACAGGTGAAGTTGAATTTTAAATAAATACCTATGTAAAATATTAACAATTATAAAAACAACGATTATTTTTCGACGCAATAATAGAATGCAATTTTCCCAAATTCAACCCATTTATTCTTTCTCAACAACTAAATCATTCTATACAGTGTATTATCTATAAACTCAATGACACATAATGAACAATGATTTTTTTATATTATCGACCAACTGTATGAAGGAGATACAAGATATATCTGAACAAGTAGGTTCAATTCGCGAAAAATGATTGTAACAAATTATTTACAATTAATATTATATCACATATACGAGCCATTTTATATTTTTTCCTTTTTTGGGTTCCGAGATGGCAAAAACTTGTATTTAAAATGATTTTTTTTAAAGTAAGAGTATTTAAGAAAAACTTATATAATAGTTAGAAGGCGGGCAGGCACCAATGAGTTTTTCTATTAAAACTCATGTGTCTAATTGATAATTGCAATTTATCACACGCTTTTCTGTGAAGTGTGAAACCTGCATATCTCTCGTTAATTCTAGGAATATGTGTAACCTACCAATCCACATTGTACCTAGATCATAGCTCCAATCCTTCTCTTCAAAAACGGACCGAGTAGGCTTATATCCGCAGTGAGATAATAAGAGGACGTTACTTTACATGTTTTGTAAACTTCTAGTATTGTCATATAATCACTTCATATACAAAATATTGTTTACGGATAATTTATGTTAGAAGTCTATGGACTGTCGCTTAAGTTTGTGCACTAAGTAACTAATCTTTTTTACTAACTAATCTTTTCTATAGCAATCTCTTCACAGAATAGGGTGAATTTTAATATATTCTAACGAGGTCTTGGATTGCGCTCAACATAATATTAGTTTATCCTTCCTTTTTTATACATAATAGTTTCATGGTTTTTATACGAAAAAAACATTCAACGCAATGTTTATCAAAATAATTTTTAAGCTCAAGCATGAAAGAATAAAATAGAAATAAGTCTCTTCCACTTGAGCGGAAAGTCGATAAGCTGCGGGATGCAAATCAGACAAATCCGTTTAAGGTTCAATCCCATTGACGGTTATTGTCGAGACGCGTCTTTATCGTAGCTTACGTCTACCATTTAACTTATATCCGTTTGTGTTTTATTTATACTTAACATTTCCGTACATTATAAAGTAGCTATCACTGCTTTAATACTATCCTACTAATATTATAAATTCGTAAGTTTATGAGTATGGATGTTTGTTGCTCTTTCAATTATTCCTTATATACCGGAATAACATATAGGCTATAGAAATCCTGTTAATTATACAGGAATAGGGTTTAACGACAACAGTCCACGCGAACGAAGTCGCGGGTAAAAGCTAGTCTTTAATATTTAAATGAGTTAATCTTGTGTGGGCGTGATTTTAATGAAATTCAGCATGTAGAAGGTTTTGGAAATCGATCTAACTAGGTGTCCTTTAAAAAAAGGGCCTGTTGTCAGGCATTCACAAAATGCTAAAATTTACATATATATAAATATTTTACGCTTCAGTAGCTTAACGGACTGTTACGAAGTTTAACGTAAACGTTGATCTAAAATGATACATAAGCCTTTTTTCTTGTAAAATACAAGGTACCAAAGAAAAAAAACGCAATCCGTATTTGAATTAGTACCTATTTGGATATTTTACATTTTACATAGCCTCTGCCCATCGGGTTAAATCACACCACAATATTTTAATACACAGACCACTTTATTGTACCACAGACTCGTATTATCCCATCCATCTGATTTATTATGCGGATCACATTTCGCACCGTCCGCATTTGGTTGTATAACGGTGTTTTTATTAAAAATATGAAAGCAGTTTTCATATGCAAATTCTCCACGTCATTGGTTCCGGAGGGTGCACATGGACCGTAATATGTAATAAAAGCGATTTACAGAAGCATTTTTCCACTTTTGTAAGCACTCCAAATTTCATAACCCGGTATTATATTAATTGCTTTTCAGAACGCTGATGCTTTGGATCAATTTTTCAATTTACGTATATTATAGTATTAAATATTTAAATGAGTTAATCTGGTATATAATCAAAATTTCGGAAACGGTTCCAACGATTTTCATGAAACTTAGTATGTAGGGGGTTTTGGAACTACTTGTATCTGGGTTTTATTTTAAAAATATTGTATTATTAGGCATTGAATAACTGCTAAAATTTACATAGAATATAAAGACTATTTTTGCTGTTATTTGTAAAGTTGTAATAACTCAGTGGGAAGAGAAAGCCGATTAGAGAAGTATAAATGTCTTAGATCGAGTCCCAGATATCACCAGTCGTTTTCTGCTTTTTTTATTTTTTTCGCGGGAAAAATTTGATGAATCTGTTGGAGCAATTTTGATAAATTTTTTTTATATACCGGGTCAACGTGCAAATAAATCCCATTTTTCCTTCGGCTACAGGCAAAAAAACCGCATACTACATATTTTGGGGTATTTAAATTTATTTGACATTTAAAATTTTGATTAAAATGTGTTGAACGAAGTCACGGTTGTGTACAGTAAATTTAATATTCTAGCTGTGTATAGATAGAATGGTCTTAATTCGAAACTTATTTCATTAATATCGAATTGTTGTCTTGACTTTAGAAACTTGTTGGCGAAATTTCAAGCTAAGCAATTTTTCAACTTCAAGCAACAATTTAATAATTACTTGACATTTGAAATAGTTGAAATTGAAAATTTTCTTCCACTAAAATCCTTTTGACTGTTATTAAGGTAACTTCGTTCCGTTTGACAGTATTTGCACGTTGTTTAAAATCTGATAGCTCAAACTTTAAACGATTCAAGGATGGTATAATAAATTATTAACATTCGCCTCATGTTTTTGAAATTTGGACGTTGCATTCTTCTCATATTTGAGAACCTTGTTAAGATTCCATGTTTCTTTTACCTGTGGCATGTAATTTCAACAATTATTCAAAATTATATATCCAATCATATCGGAATTTAGCATCTTATAAAACAGAATTAAAATACTACCATGACCGCTGAGGCACTTGATTTTACGAAAAGTTGGATATTTCAAAGTCCTATGATTTTTTTGTATAAATACTTGTGTTGAACTGATACGTCTGGTAATGATTGTTTAATTAATGATTGATATAACTTCATCATGAGATATTTGGGTGACATTCTTGCGATATGTGTGACCTACCAATTCGAGTTGTAGCCTGGTGCATTTAAACTTTATGGTTATTACTAGCTTTTACCCGCAACTTCGTGTGACCACAACGCTTGGACTGTTGTCGCGTGATCATCATTCCTAAGTATGATGGCACTTTTTAATATCATCTCATTCCTGTAGAATTAACAGGATTTATATAGCCTATATGTTACTCCGGTGTATAAGGAATAATTATGCTAAGTTTCATCAATATTAGTTCAACGGATTGGACTTGAAGGAGTAACAATCGTATATCCAAACATACTCACAAACTTTCGCATTTATAATATTAGTAGCATAGGATATGCGAAAGTAGGGTTTTGGTTTTGGATTTAAAATTAATTGTTAAAAAATAAAATCTAGTACCTTAGGATCTGGATATTAATCGATGTTATAACCGTATCTAGTAAGTCGATTCAAAACTATATGTACCATAAAGACGTGGATAAACTTGAAGACTCAACGGAACGTCAACTTCTTGAAAATAATGATGTAAAACGGAATTTCATCTCCAAGTGACTTCAAAATGCAGCGGGATTGCTGGGAATATAAAATCTTGGCTTGCGGCATTTCGTATGAGTATGTAGTTCCTAAAATCGCTCGAGAAAATTCAAATTCCTTCGAGAGTATGGCAGACAGGAATCTGGACTGGATTAAACAAATATTTAAAAATAAACATTTTATGAGGCAAGTACGAATATATTCATTAACATTTTAAACAGGAAATATTATGTTTATGATAAACGGGTAAGTCTAGTCTGCTTTGCTAACCGGTAAAATCACCATTTTTCTATGAATTTTTTATCCATTCCAACACCACCATCTTGGGCAAAGATGACTTCAAAAAGGGTGGCGTGATGCCACTTTTTTTTTTTTTAAGAAACTTCAAAAAAGAAGAAAAGAATATTAGGTAGTTGGGAATCGATCCTAGGTATTAACATTTCTCGAGACTCCCCGTTTCCCGAATACGCTACGCTGACTTGACAATTTACGGAAAAAATAACTAGTGGTATGTATATATATAATTTTAATGTTAATATTTTTTCTTTGGCCAAAAATAATGGATAGAACTATTTTTTTTTTTAAATTAAAACCTAGCTAGATCGATTTTTCTCCCCCTACATGCTGAATTTCAGGAGTATCAAGTAACTTATTTGGGTAATGGGCGGTCTCAAATTAAGAATTCCAAGATCGATTTCAGATAACATTTTTTTTATATATTAAAAAATTACTTACAGGTACTTTTTTAATAAATTATTCAAAGCCGAGTGATACGTATTGTTTAAGAATTAGTTATTCTAAGAAGTGAATTTATAATTTTCAATTGCTATTATAAACAAAGTTTCAAAGTTGTTTACAACTAAGTGGTGTACCATAAAATAATAAACTTTAACAGGCAAATAAAATCCCGGTTGACGATGAATCGTCAAAAGCGGGAAATCACGAACAGAAATGGTCGAGTGGCGAACCACAAACTGGGTCACGGTTTTACTTTGCCCCGCGGGATAAATTAGCCACTTATCGCTCTATTCACGAAATTCGAAATATTTTTTGTTAAAATGTCGTTATTTTCAACCTAGACAATATTTTCAACTTAGAATTATAGAGTTTTACTGAACCATCATCCTCCTTTTTTTATGTGAGGAAAACCCATTATGGGTCCTCACCGCCCGACGGAGACGAGCGGCCTGATAGTGTTTCACCACGCTACTGGTGGCGGGGACAGGGCACCGTTGGACACATTGCCCCCATCCCCACCAGCAGCAACTCTGAACCCCAGAGTGCGCCACCTCTTGGTTGGAGCCTAATCTATCTCTCTATCTCTCTACCTATCGCTAGACGATGCATCGGGAGCACCAGATGCATCGACCGCCTCAGGCACTTAACTCCAGCGAGCGTCCGATGAACCCCGTTCGGATCGCTCGGAGGTCCCCGCGGCGGATCGGATCCAAGGACTCGTCTTCCCGAATCCGCTCCACCACCTCCTTCCGCGACATAACGTCCTCGCAGAAGGAGGCCATCGCTGCCCACGATTCCCCCCTGTCCACAATGGCACGAACCACGGTTGGCAGGGAGAGATCGTGCCCTACCTGTGCCACAAGTTCCGCCCGCTGAACCACCCAAGTTGGGCAGTCTGCGAGCGTGTATCAAAACCTAATATGCAGTGCCGTATCAAACTCGGTGCCGCACCATGGCACTAACCATGATCCTCCTGCCTTTATCCTACTCTAAGTGAGGCACATGTTATAAACATGTTGTCACATGATTTGACTACGTATTTTACGACCGGCCGCTTGCCTGACGTCACCTCACCTTACCTCAGTCACCTGTAACGATACCTCGGTAAAAAATGAAGATCCATTCTACTGGGCCGGAAACCATATGGTGGTTCAAAAAATATTAAGATATTCCGATAAACCCATATCCCAAAGCGTATTTCATCCTCGGGGTAAATAGTCTCAGTCTACTTTATTTAAAGCATTTAAATGAAACCATCTTACAGACAAATTTAATTTCACTGAGTAAAGTAAACTTCAATTTCAGTTAGCTAACAGATTAATGTTTGACTAATTCGCGTAAACCCTACCAAGGAGGCAACACTCTGATAAGTTTTGTTGGCTTGAAAATCAACTAGATTAAAACTTTTTTGCAAAAGGATTTAAGTTCTTGCTAGCGATTTCTCAAATAGTTGGAACCGTAATAAGCTTTAAAGGAAACTGATTCAAAATACACAAGTTTCTTTATAATTTATTTTTTTTTCCATTTATTTATAGCAAAAATGTACAAGTTATATCTATGTTAAATTACTTACACGCTAGAACTATACATATCATGCCCACGTGGAATGGTCCCAAGAATGCTGGCTGCGTTTCCGCGCTGAATCGCTAAGCTGATTCTTTGTGCGAAAAAGGAGCCAGCCCTTTTGTCACCTGAAGAGGCAATCAACCGAGGTGTTAAACGGATAAAATTTTTTTAATTAATTCAATTTAAAATGTTTATGAATTACATTTCTTATTCCTGTTACGCCGTATGGTATCCGGCTGAATAGAATAGTACCACCCTCTTTTCTTACCGAGGTGTCGTAAAAGGCGACTAAGGTAAGTCGACCCGCCGTGTGGTATCCGGCTGAATAGAATAGTACCACCCTCTTTTCTTACCGAGATGTCGTCAAAGGCGACTAAGGTAAGTCGACCCGCCGTGTGGTATCCGGTTAAGTAGAATAGACCACCCACTTTCTTACCGAGGTGTCGTATAATACGAC
Source organism: Morpho helenor (assembly GCA_029227775.1). Taxonomy (NCBI): domain Eukaryota; kingdom Metazoa; phylum Arthropoda; class Insecta; order Lepidoptera; family Nymphalidae; genus Morpho; species Morpho helenor. Next base: position 3,757,185 of record JARGCU010000032.1, on the reverse strand, counting down.
AGAGGTAAGTTGGCGTCAGGCAGGCTACAGGTCGTAAAATATCTGCCATCATCATCCTCATCATCAACAAATATCTGCCATCGTTATCATTATCTGCCTGGCCTTATCCTTAGGCGACCGGCCGCCTGCCTGACGTCAACTTACCTCAGTCGTATTTTACGACACCTCGGTAAGGAAGAGGGTGGTCTATTCTACTAAACCGGATACCACACGGTGGGTCAACTTACCTTAGTCGCCTTTTACGACACCTCGGTAAGAAATGAGGTTGGTCTATTCTACTCAGCCGGATACCACACCGCGGGTCGACTTACCTTAGTCGCCTTTTACAACACCACGGTAAGAAATGAGGGTGGTACTATTCTATTCAGCCGGATACCACACGGCGTATGATGATAGTAACATCATTCTCATCAAAAGTTTTTTAGTTTGTAATTGTATCTGCAATTTATTATTTGTATTCCTTATATAAATACGACATAAATTAGGATTATACACATATAAGCATAATTTTAAATTAGGATAGGCTTTGAACTATACTCCATAGGTTTAGGTAAGTTTTTTATTATAATATATTTAAAGAGCACGTTTTCATATTTGACAAAAGACAACGTGACTCGTGTAACTTTGCCGGGATAAAAATGTATTCGAATGTCCTGGAAACAATTGTTATTTTCTTGAACGCAGTGGCGAGTATTGCTTTGAAAAACTTAATGGTAAGCAAAGTGCAATTGCAATTGAAGTTTATGCTTAGTGTGTTTATTCTTTCCTAGGAATTGCTGCATTCAATTCAGAGTTTTATACATTAGAATTATTTTCAGTCGTTTCATTTTAAAGATATCCGTTTCGTTTTAAGAGCTTTTACCCGCAACTTCGATTGCGCGTTGCTGCGCGCTATTGTCGCGTGATAGTTTGATAACAGATGTCGTTTTTCAATGTCATTCTATACCTGTAGAATTAACAGAATTTCTATAGCATATATGTTACCTCCATATATAAGGAATAATTAAGGAATAATGAGATGAGAATGTTAAGGGTTAGCGAGTATATAAGGGGAAGTCTGAAAGTTGCGCCCATTATAGAAAAGACGAGAAGTGCAAGATTGAGATGGTATGGACATGTAATGAGGAGGGATGAAAATCATGTGACCAAACGTGTGTTAAATTTGAATGTGGATGGATATCTACCTAGAGGGAGGCCTAAAAAGAGATGGTTGGATTGTGTGAAGTATGATATGCATATAAAAGGAGTGGCGCCAGAATTGACGAAAGATCCCACTTAGAGTGGGATAAGGACAGGAAGATATAGTATATAAGGAATAATTGTGCCAAATTTCATCGATATTTGTTAAGCGGATTCGTCGTGAAAGAGTAACACTACTCACAAACTGTCGCATATACGAGTATATTATTGGTAGAAAATAGGATACGATAGAATAGGATAGGTGGCTGATGTTTGTGTCCAGGTGATGGGACAACTGATCCAACCATCTCTTTGGACTCCGCTCCCGGGGTCTCTTGTCTTCTTTTATGAAGTTAACATTATAAACGCCAATCTTCTAGCTGATCATCATCTTCCTGTCCTTATCCCATTTTAAGTGGGGTCGGCACAACATGTTATAAACATGTCACATGATTATGCTATGTATTTTACGACCGGCCGCCTGCCTAACGTCAGCTTACCTTAGTCGTATTTTACCGACTTTTAGTCGACATCTCGGTTAGAAAGAGGGTGGTCTATTCTACTCAGTGGGATACGAGACGGCGGGTCAACTTACCTTAGTTACCTTTTATGACACCCCGGTACGAAAGTGGTCGGTCTATTCTACTCAGCCGGATTACACACTAAACTTACCTTAGTCGCTTTTTACGATACCTCGGTAAGAAAGAAGCTGGTCTATTCTTCTTGCTAATAAAAGAAATTAAAGACTCTTATGGTTATCTAATCTTTTTGATATAATTTTTATAGAACGCTGCAAACTGTTATGACCATGTACACTTTTAAAATATTGATAACAAATTAAGAAAGTTGGTAAACATCTTATTTGTTAATAGGCCGCGCTATTCTTAAAAGAAGACTCGAAATCAATGTGAATAGCACTTGTGGTAGACGGAAAATTATTACATTCATTACTCCAAAAGACCGTAACACGTGTTCATTATTGCCGTATCCGTTGTAGTCGACAGACCTGCTTCCAAAATTTATACCCTACGTGCTACAAGGTAACAAAGCGAGCCAAGCGGCGCATGAATAAAACAGAAGCGACCGCTGTGAATATTTTACGACTGTATGGACTAGTAGTAAACCCCTAGCCAACAAATATCGAAAAGTTGTGCAGGTCCGAACGCGCTACGACGTAACATGATTTCTGTTTTACACAAAACTTTTCAAAAGTGATTATAAAATTATTGTGCTATAAACCGTGATAAAGTAAATAGAAAATATATATAATGCTAAATGTAAAGTGGACTATCAGTTTTGATAACCAATAAGTGCACGGTACTTTTTTTTTTAAATATATGGGACACTTACACACACGGTCGTCCGTCTCCAAAGTAAGTAACTTAATACTTGTGTTATGGTAGACAGACAACTGGTGAATATATACTTATATAAGTTTTAAATACATACTTAAATACAAAGACCCGCGGAGCTGAAGGCAGTGTCACAACCCACTGCGCCAACGGGCCAGTCAAAGGTTCGTAGGACACATGCCCAAACCTCCACCACCGTCACCATAATTCACAAGAACTACACACTTTGTCTATCACAAACTCAACAATTGTTCCCCCCCCCCCCCCCCGCTTTTGCGTTTTTGTCGTGGAATAAGTTACATTTGACCCACTTCGCAGTGTCCGATTGAGCTGAAATTCTAGATACTGGTCCAATCCCATTGACAATACATGCATGATAAGAATGAAGCATCTGATTCTCCTATCAGGACTGGCTAGAGATGAGGGAATTCCTTAATGGTTATAGTAGGAACATGAAATTTTGTTAAAAAATTTTTTAATTTGCCTTCTTTTTTGTTCATCTTAGTCATCACCCCAATAGGTACGGTGTATTTAGGATGCCCTTACCGCCACCCTATAATGCTATATTAGAATGAACTTCATTTATTATATATATAATTATTGAATAAATAATTCATCCCCTTTGGATTTCCAATCAACCGCTAGCTTGAAAAAATGTATGCATTTTTCTTATTCCAATATTTAGCATTGAGTAACTACATCGCTCACAATTTAAACTGAAAATCAATGAACTTAATCGTAAATTGTGACTGGCAATTAAAATACAGAACTGAACAATAAAATCATACTTTTTCATGAAAAAAAAGAAAGTATCAACTTTGTGTCTGTACATGGTAAATATACTACGTACCTGAAAAGATTAACTTCGAAACGTAATAGCTTCCAACGTACCAGAGTAAATATCGATGCATCACTTTTCGAATGCTTTCCTCTTTTCAGCTTTTATAGGGAAACTACATCCACATATATCTTTGCTCTTCGCTTTTCGAGAATATTTGATATTTATACATGACTCGCTTTACAGCTTACTAAAGTTTTTACGCCTTAACTTCGGAGTTTTATTGAATACTATGTTTTAACTATATCTATCTATCTATCTTATTCCATTAAATGTGTTAATCTTGTATATATGTATATATAATCTGAATTTCGGAAACGACTCCAATGATTTTCATGAAATTTAGTATTAGGGGGTTGCAGGGGCAATAAATTGGTCTAGCTAGGTTTCATTAAAAAAAATGTCATTTTATCCCTGTTTTCAGCCACTGCAAAACTAGTACAACATTATTAGAAAACAAATATTAATTAAGCTGTCATTTACAAAGTAGTTATAGCCCATTTGTGGTAGCGTAGCCACTTCCCCTTCCTAAGCTGAGTTTGGCCACAGTGTCGGTGTTTCTCTGCAGTGCTCATCCAAAATAGCCGTGAAGCACTTAAAATCGGAAAAAAAGCCCATCTGGGGTCTCGAAAAATGTCCCAGATTGAGTGAAGATATCACCAGGCCTATTATTTTTTGCTTTTTTTAATGTTGCACCTTCTTTATATCTTCTTTATATCAATATATAAATATAAATACAATAGCAAAGCTCGGTCATATTTGTATTTACATGTATTTACTTTGTCAAACCTGACGGTTGCAGTTAAATATTCTTTTTCTTTATACCAAGAAAACTCCTTATGAGTATCGCCATCCGATGGGAATGGGCGCCAGGTATGTCGGACGCGCACCGATTAAAAACCTAATATATTGGTGACAGGGACAAGATGTTGTAGACATTGCCCCAATCCTCCCCAGTAGCAGCTTTATACCCTGGAGAACCACCTCCGGGTCATAGCTTCTCTTAACAGTGGCCTCTCCATCTAATCAAGAAGAATCCTTACGGGTATCCCCTTCAAACGTGGACGGGCGCCGGGTATGTCACACTCACACCAATTAAAAACCTGATTTGCTGGTGGTTGGGATAGGGTAACGTTGTGCAAATTGCATCAATGTCCGCAAACAGCAGCCGTATACCGTGGATAGTCACCTCCGTGTCACTGTCTTTCATACAGCATCCCCTTCATCTGACAGGTAAAGACCCTGGGTTGGCATTTATTTACTATTAACATCCGTTTCAGCCCTCTGTTTGAACAGGTGAACAGGTCTGAATTAAGTTACACTTAATTCAGACCTGTTCACCTGTTCAACCTCTTTCAATTCAGACCTCTTAAACCATAATCAAAGCTGTATACATTTAGAAAATGCTTGAAATATGTATAACCTGCATTCCGAATTAAAGCTATAGGTCTAAGCTACCATCCTTCTATTTAAGGAAGAGAATAAACCCTTGGCTAGCTAATATGGCAACAAATAAAACTATTTTCTTTTGTTTTTGTCTATTATTTGAACTTTTCAAAATTTTGTGTGCGCCATAAAACACCCAGAGCGAACTTGAAATAGTAAAAAACAAACCTTAAAAAAGTAACGCAATTAATGTCGCTTAAAATAAATACTGCAATGCGGTTCGACTTTTAAAGCAGCTTGATGAATTTGAAAGCACGAATCCAATGTCGGCTTTTGTTATAAAGGATAGCAGCTTCACTTCTATGAACTATAAAATCTGTAGCATTGTTTACACGCCGATAAGTACTGAGAAAATCATAATTATTAAAGTTACGGACCACTTTAAGTGAAAGGTACATTTTAAATTATGTCAAGGTTTGCGGCAAACATGGCATGTGGTAAGTGAGCTTAAATTAAAATTAAAGTATAAACTGTTTAATATCAAAAATATATTAGGCGCTGTCCTTCGGGTCGAATAGTACGTTAAACAATTTATAGAATTATATGTTACTTTGCGGAGATACATAATATAAAAGTATTAATAAAATTTGCTATAATACACGATAAAGTAAATAGAAAATATATGTAATGCTAAATGTAGAGTGCATATATGCAGGATTTGTAAAAACACATGCACCGAACTCCAAGCACTACAAACACAACAATACAATCACTACACACATTCACTATCACAAACTCAACAATGGCATTTTTTTCGCAACCGAAGCATCATAAGGAGATAGACTAAGATAGACCACGACAAAATCGTAAAGCCAAAGGCAAATAGTACATTAAATTTGAAAAAACATTGTCTATTCAAATATTTTTAATTGAGTTCTAAATAAGCTAGCACTCAATATTCAAGTATCTAACACATAAATAAAGCGAAGAGGAGGATTTTCCCCATCGCTTCTGCGATCTACTCTGTGCGTTTTACACTCTTGATGATGCTTCTGCACTCGTTACGCTGACAGGTAGACTAATCAATTCAGAAAAAAATTAAGATTAACTTTTTCGAAAATACGAATATTCAACTATAGTATTTGAAAAATTGTTATCTACTTCTCTTTTCATACACTCACTTCTTTTCCAAACTAGATAAATTAAACTAACAAAACATAGTGAGGCATTTCCGAACGATTTTAAAAAGAGAATGTTGACTTTTTTGCTTAAGTATTCATACTATAAATAAAGGGACTCTCGTTTAATATTCGTTATCCCTAAAGTCGTTCGGAAACGCATTAATGCTCGGAAATACATTTTGATCGGCCGATGAATAACGTAATAAAAATAAATGCTTGTCAAATAAAAAGGACATTTACTTTTATGGGGTTTTCATTCAATATTTCTTTAAAATCTTAGTACACGAATATATATTCAATATTTCGCGGTGATTTTAAAAACTGAATACGGAGGAGTATATACATAGCTGGACCTGAGTATATTCCTACATTCAGAAGCGTTCAGCTTTAACTTCTATTTATAATACACTCACTTTCATTAATTGACAATTCATTGATGATCGTCATTTTGAAAATTTGGACAATGCAGTGTAATTTTTCGTGGTATCTCATCATATAAAAAAACAAAGCCTTTGCAAAAGCAAACCACCTTGTATAAAATAAGGCAGACGTGAGTTGCCCAAAATAATTGGTGTTTTCTATAAGGTCAAAAAGCAAACAGGCCGTGAATGCTTAAATTTGAACATGTTATGGTGGAACTGTCATAAGTAGGTTATAGAATCCGTACGTAAAATTTTCTTCTTTTTTATTCCTATATGACTGCTACGAACTTTTATTAGTTGGAACTTTTAAATAATTTATAGAAATAAAAAGAAAGAGAAGAAAATAGGCTTGGCGATTTTGGCGTGAGTTCGATCTCCTGACGACGCTACGCTTACGGGGCGAAAAAATTGTTGAGATTGTAGATTGTGGTGGTGAATGTGTGCAATGCTTGTGTATATACTATACTTTTTCTGTTAAATATAAATTATTTTAGAGTAATCTTTTATTGGCCTTATTGTAAAATAGCAATGTTTATTGTTCATTACTAAAACTTGTGAAACGCTGTTTGATTATCAATAAAGAAATAAATAAAAAAAATAAATAAATACTGTTAAGTTATTGGTGGCTGGTAGTGCATGAGCTACAAATTTTGCATATATCAGGTATAAGAACGAATAGTACACTATATATTTAGCATTACATATATTTTCTTTTATCGCGGATTACAGCAAAATAATATTTTCATTCGTTTCGGAACTTTTTCGAAACAGAACATTTATTTAAAATGCATGTATGTACACTTATTATTATTATAAGACCGTTACAAGTTCCAATTGACAGATATAAGTTAAAAACGAAGTTAGAAAAGTTAGAAAACTGAGGAGTAATGCATAAAAGTTGCAGAGCGGAAATTAATTTCATCATAAATATATTGTAACACGACTAGCGCATAAATAACAGCCTTTACTACGAGTAAAATGGAAATTTAATATTTATGAAAGCTTAGTTCGCCTACATTCTGTAAACTAATATTTCTAATATTAACCATGAAAAATATAAGACTTCTTTAAAATTATCTAGCATTCAATCCAATACTCATAAATCAGATATATATGTATATTTTGTTAATAATGATAATGTTTATTTTTTTACTCACACCGAGCTTTACTAGGTTCGCATAACGCCAAAAGATGGAATTTTTAAATATTCATGTGAATAAGTAACTCTGGTAGCCTATTTCGAGAAGGTCTAGGGTTCAAACCCCGGGCAGGCACCAATGAGTATTCTAGTAAAACTTATGTGTCTAATTGATAATTGCAATTTATCACACGCTTTTCGGTGAAGGAAAACATCGTGAGGAAACCTGCATATCTCTAGAGAATTCTGGGGATATGTGTAACCTACCAATCCGCATTGTAGCAGCGTGGTAGGTCTTAGCTCCAATCCTTCTCTCCAAAAAAAACGGAGAAAAGAGGCCTATGCCCAGCAGTGGGATAGTAACAGACCGTTACTAGACTACTAGACTATGTGAATAAAGAAAAAACTCGCTTTATTAACAGAAACCGTAAAGTAATAATATATGGCACGCTTAGCATTAAAGTGTCAGAGTTCAAAATTAGGTTCAATTGAGTTACAGACACATTGCTCTTACAACTTACAACATATTCAAAAGGTTTTATCTGCTCGAAAAATAGATAATATAAAATTTAAATTACCGCGATATAAAAATTTATATGGAAAAAGAACACTAAAATATGTAGTTCCAAATTTAATTAATCAGCTTCCTAAGTCATTAAGGGACGAAATAACGCAAAAAAATTTAAAGTATAAACTAAAAACATTTTATGAACAAAAAACAATAATAAAATATTCGTGATTGACTTAAAATAAAATAATATAGTTCACACAAATATGAAATAAACCTGTATCATAATCACTCACACCATGCACAATAAGTGGGAACAATAGGTTTCTTGCCCTTGCGTCTTACCTACCCGCATGTTTCATTATCTTTACTTACTAATAAATAAATGTGTAACTACCTTATAGTTTTTATACTTTTTAGTTATTAATACTCTAGTTATTAATTTTAGATATTACGCAAATGTATAAACAAAAAAGGATTAAGTATAAGTATAAGTGTGTAGTATATAGGTATATTATAAATGTAATGTATGTTATGTCGACGGCTCTGGCGTACGGAAAAACTCTTATGAGTTTATGTTTGCGCTAACATTATGTAAACTTGCACTTATTGTAAAATAAATAAATAAATAAATAACTTATGGGTCACTTTAACACTAAGGATTTTTGTAGGCACTACTCTACGCTTTATTGCAATTTGCCATAAAACAACACAGACACAACTTTTTTGAATTCGAGTACTTTAATACTAAGCGTACCTTAAAGTACAAATAGTATATATTACAAGAGAGTATACTGTCTTGCACTGTAATGTCCACACAAAGTCGCGGCCAGAAGGTAGTAATTTATATTATTAATCGTATATTATATAATGTCGTTCCTGCATAGTAGTAGTAGTTCAAGAGGTCCTTGACAAAAGCGTCTCAAAAAAAATATAAATTTCTTGTTTATATCCCTAGCATGTGTCCCTGTCACGTGTCTATCAATCAATCTCTCTCTGGCAACGCCAGTTTTTAAGGTACTTGACTGTCCTATACTTTCAGTTCTCTGTTCTTAACAGTCTCACCACTTAGAGAACTTATTGATACCATTAATCATCTGAAAATTGCTCGGAATAATAGTCATAATAGATCTGCAGTGGGATGACGACCTTAATAAGGTCGCGAAGTGTCGCTGGACCCATGCGACACAAGATTGTGTGTTGTAGAGATATTGTGGAGAGACCTATACCCAGCAGTGGACGTCCATTGGTTGTCGAAGAAGCTCAAGATACATATGTAGGTGTAAAAACTATAATCATACATAATTTTTATCATCACTGAACTCCATGCATGATTATTCTCCTCTTTATCCATATATCCTCCATCTGGTGTGGGCATCGTTTTCCATTACGAGATCGTCATTCCAAATTAGGACCCTAACACCTATAAGTTCATTGCATTATGTGCCTCCCCTCGTCTCATAAGAAATATAGTCAGTGACCAAATGGCCGTCACTTAAAAATCCTAATTTTTGAAGACTTTAAAAAATAAAACTTTACGAAAACGTTGCTTTACTCGTGTTAATCCTCGGTGGATTTGACGACTGAACTCTTTCACAGAACTGATCTGTGTTTAATTAGACATGATTTTCGTCTTGCTTGTGTTCATTTTGAGGTCCAACTCTAGGTCGACGAGCTCTTATGTTGTATATTTTATTTATGAATTTCATTAAGGTGTGCTACAGATAATGTTCCGTAAGTATTGTAGCCATTATAAATATCTTTTAATCTTTAATCATCTGAATTTTGGAAATGGCTCCAATAATTTTCATGGAATTTAGTATGTATTATTTGTTGAATAAGTGTGCTGTGTTTTACAGGAAGTAGAAATAAATGTTTTTTCTTTCTTTCTTTGTTTTTCTATGTAGAGGGTTTCAGGGACTATAAATCGATCTAGCTAGATTTCATTTTTAGAAGATGTCGTTTTATCCCTGTTTTCAGTCACTGTTACAAAATTATTAGTAATAGAAAGGTTGATTTGAAATCTCACTTGGGATCGTGCAGTCTCAAAGTGAAAATACCCCAAAATCTAGTCCCGCTTCAAGTCCGATTATTTTTTGAGTTTTATATTTTTTTTATATCTTCAAAAAAATATTAAGTAAGCTCGGTGACCCAGATATCTTTATTTAATAAATTAGACGATAGGTACAACAGAATATAAAGATGTAGAAGATTTTGAAAAAAATCTCTATCTCTATATAAAACTACGACCATTGAATTTAGCCCCTTTTGAATAGTATTATGCAGATTGTACGTAACCTTTACACCCGAACCACTTCACTATAACGATGTTTCCATTAAATTTTCGGCGAGAATTTTTCATATGCAATGCTCCCTCGCGCCATAAATTCTGTAGGGTGAAAAACGAAACACCAAACCGGTTAGCACAATTGAAAAACGTTTGCGGTTTTGTACTTCAAATTATGTATAACATTCTATCAATTAACGGATAGTTGAGGATACACCCCGTGTTGCGATCAATTATGAAGTTGGCGCAGTTGGTAGGGACCCTGCATTCAGCTCCGCGGGTGGCGGGTTCGATTCCCGTCGAGGAGGTATTTAAGTATGTATTTAAAATTATATATGTATAAATTCACTAGTTATCTTACCCGTAACACAAATATTAAGTTACTTACTTTGGGGACGGGCGACGTTGTGTGTAAGTGTCCCATTTATTTATTTATTATTTATTTAACCTGGGTAAAAATTCGTAACGGCCTGTTACTATCCCACTCCTGGGCATAGGCCTTCTCTTCTCTCTCCGTTTTTGGCGAGAAGGATTGGAGTTAAGACCTAACACGCTGCTCCAATACGGATTGGTAGGTTACACTTATCACTATAATTCTCTAGAGATATGCTGGTTTCCTCACTATGTGTTCCGTCACCGAAAATGCGTGTGATAAATTGCAATTATCAATTAGACACAAGTTTAGAAAAACTCATAGGTGCCTTCCGCGGGTTTTGAACCCGTGACCCCTCGAAAAAATCGCACGGTCTCACCGCTGGACTATCACAGCAATATTTTTTGTGTGGCTTATGGAATTGAAAATTCTTAACTTTTTATAATTATTTTAGGTTAGAATTTTTTTGTTTTATCTTTGTTCCCTTGATATATTTCACAAAATCATAATACCGCTTATATCTTACTGTTTACTTCAAATACTTTCGAATATTTACTAATACTCGGCTTTTATAAATATAAAATTATTTTTATTTTCATTATTAGACATCACATATAAAGTATCAATTTGTCTGTCTGTATCGCGTCTGTAGCGATGACAAGGGGTGAAAGTGCTGATGTATTCACTCCGCTGAAATCAGACAAATCTGTTTATATTTCAATCCTATTGAAGATTTGCATATTCATTTTTTATCGAGTAAAAATGCTTCGTTGCTAAGAATATGATTCCGATACGAATATAGTATGGATAATAAAGATATGAAAAAAATCAGATACGAAACTATTTAAACAAAGTTAAGATAGTAAGGTAAAGCAGTAAAGTAAGGTAGTAAGATAAAGTCATAAGGTAAGGTAGTAAAGTAAGATAGTAAGTTGTTACAGTAGACGCCACCGCGAACTGTTTTGTCGCCCTATAAAAGAAGAATATCTCCATCCTACATTGTGTTGTTATATTTCAAACTGATTTAGCAGTGTTTTCGAAGAAAGCTGCCAATCTGCTTTTTAACAATTAACGTCATATATTTCAAAATTACACCAATCATTAAGGACATATAGACTAAAAATCATCGTCAGAAATCATCCTGTTTAATAGTGAAAACTATATAAAAATTCGGTCTGTATTTTTTGAGTGTATGACGAATTGAAGACGCATTGGAGGACTTCGTTTTGTTATATGTGCCTAGATTAGAAAAATTAAAAATTATCCGGCAGAGTAGAATAGACCACCCTCATTTCTTTCCGAGGTGTCGTAAAATAGGACTTAGGTAAGTTGACCCAACGTGTGGTATCTGGTTGAGTAGAATAGACCACCCTCCTTACCAAGGTGTCGTAAAATATGACTAAGGTAAGTTGACGTCAGGCAGGCGCCCGGTCGTAAAATACGTAGCCAAATCATGTGACAACATGCTTGTAACATTTTGTACCGACCCCCCTTAGAAAGGGATAAGGGCAGGAGGATCAAGATAATACTAGATTAGTAAATTTAAAATAAATTTTTAATATAAATTTGTAGCGAAGTCTATCTGGCAAACTTTATAACGATCCAGCGAATCTCTTGTGAAACTATAATGCCGTAAAATTATGCCGACATAAATCTTGCGGAACTGCAATATCTGCTGCACGTGCTGCTTAAATGTGTTATAGTTTGAGCTCATTTCAAACGCAATTGAAGCAACGCGTTCCAAAATGTATTAGACGGACGTGGCTTCATATCCTTTAAGTTGCTCCTAGACAGTTAACACTTCGGACGAAGAAACGTTATAATAATAATAATCCTTCCTACTAATATTATAAATGCGAAAGTTTGTGAATAATGATGTATGTTTGTTACTCTTTCACGGCGAATCCGCTGAACCAATCAATCGATGAAATTTGAATTATGAATTTGAATTATGGAATTTGAATTTGAATTATGAATTATGAATTATTTGAATGCTGATCAATAGATGAAATTTGAATTATTCCTTATACACCGGAATAACATATAGTCTATAGAAATCCTGTTAATCCTACACGAATATGACATTGAAAAGCCCCGTCTATTATCGAACTATCACACGGCTGTCAATGCGAATGATGTCGCGGGTAAAAGGTAGTAATTATATAAACGCTAAATTATATAATATTTACAGTTTATACAATTTGTTCCCAAAGGTATAACGGGATTTCATCATCCTCCTGCCCTTATCCCACTCTAAGTGGGGTCGGCACAACATTTTATTAACATGTTGTCATATGATTTGGCCGCATGCCTCACGTCAACTTACCTTAGTCGTATTTTACGACCCCTCGGTAAGAAAGAGGGTGGTCTATTTTACTCAACCGGTTACCACACGGTGGGTCAACTTACCTTAGTCGCCTTTTACGACACCTCGGTAAAAAATGAGGTTGGTCTATTCTACTCAGCCGGATACCACACGGCGGGTCGGCTTACCTTAGTCGCCTTTTACGACACCTCGGTAAGAAATGAGGGTGGTACTATTCTATTCAGCCGGATACCACACGGTGTAAAGGTATAACGGGATTTATTTTCCTATATTTCCTATATTTGAGAGTGGCTTCTAAACTTCAATACATCCAAATTTCATCAATATTGACACAGCGGATTAGCTGTAAAAGCGTAATAGATAACCAGACACACAGAGAGACTTTCATATTTATAATCGAACTGTGATATGAGGATTATGACGTATTACGTTTGATAATCATTTAAATTTTCCTTTAAACCTTGTTTAATATTAGAACAAATAAAAGAAAGAAGTGCTTGAATATTATAGACAGGAATAGCGACTAATGATCGCAGATAAGATTCTTGAGATAGAAATTTCCATGATACCAACGAGCGTCGCTCTCTCGGGAATATACTTTTTAATTAAATTTATTCACACCAACTCTAGCGGATTATTAAATTTAGGTCCGGCCTAATTTTGTCCGGATGGACTCAGGATTGAAATGAGAACCTAATTGCCACAGAAATTATTATTTAAATGTAGCATTTTAGCACCAGTTTTGGACTTTCTATAATTTCTTTATTTAATTTCCTTTGTATCATTAATTAGTAGTAATAGCTTGCTTTTCTACACCGTTTTATCGATTTCAAAATTAAACACAATTCTAAAAAGATTAAGATGTGTTTACAAAAAGATAAACTATTTTCGTAATTTATAGAATTAGGCGTTACTTAGCCGAGATCCATAATACAAAAGTAATAATAATAAGATTATTTTGCTATAATCCGCGATGAAGTAAAATAGAAAATATATATAATGCTAAATGTAGAGTGGATCAAATGGACAATCGGTTATCATACCTGATACATGCAGGATTCGTAAAAACACATGTACAAATCTCCACCACCGCCACCACTATACACAAGCACTACATACGTTCACTATCACAAACTCAACAATCGTTTCGCCCCTTTTGAACTATTTTCGTATTATAATACGAGTATGAACAATATATAAATATGAATAATTTTTTTATAATAATGTTTTACAAACGATATAGCTTATGAGTTTTAAACCATCTATAAATTCAAATATACTAAGAAGCCTAGATGCAAGTTTTAGTGAGCATGCCTCGAAATCAAGTAAATAAATATACATATATGGGACACTTACACGGTCGTCCGTCCCCAAAGCAAGTAACTTTAAGTGCTGACTTTAAGTTTAAGTATAGACCACCCTCATTTCTTACCGACGTGTCGTAAAAGGCGACTAAGGTAAGTTGACCCACCATGTGGTACCCGCTTGAGTAGAAGAGGCCACCCACTTTCCTACCGAGGTGTCGTAAAATACGACTAAGGTAAGTTGATGTCAGGCAGGCGGCTGGTCGTGAAATACATAGCCAAATCATGTGACAATTTTTTTATAACTTGTGCTGACTTGTGCTGAGTAAAGTGCTGACTACACCTAGCGTGGGATAAGGGCAGGAAGATGATGATGATATATATAAATAACATGTTTATAACATGTTGTGCCGACCCCACTTAGAGTGGGATAAGGGCACGAAGAAAATGATGATATATATAAATATAGCATATCATATATACCTAAAATGCTACTAATAATGAAAATATTTATAAACACTAAAATTACATCATTACTTATTCAGAAGTAAAATTGTTAACATTTGCTCCCACTTGAATTCGCAGCAAATGGCCCCGTAACTTCTATTTGCGCTAACGACGTAGTATTCGTTCAGGAAAAGTGGTCGGGTAATTATTTAAATTATCCTATTCAGCTTGAAACTAGTCCTACTACAGAATAGCTAGAAATATACAGAGGTTGTCTTTTTTGTAGATCAAATGACTGGGCATTATTATACGACTATCTATATTTCATTATTTTTTTATAAATATTTATAATATTATGTAATACTAGCTTTTACCAGCAACTTTATTTTGCGGGGACTTTTATCATGTGACTGGTTAATAATTGATGGCGCTTTAAAATGCTTTTCGATGTCATCCTATTCCTGACGAATTAACAGAATTTCTACAACCGACTATGTTATCCCGGTGTATAAGGTATAATTGTGTCAAATTACATCGATATCGGTTCAGCGGGTTCGATGTGAAAGAGTAATAAACATACATCTATACTTACAAACTTTCGCATTTATAATATTAGTAGGATATGAAAGGAAGTAGGATAGAATATGTTAGCTTTAATCCTGGTTGTACAATAAACTGGAAATAAAAATTGACATATAAATATGGTTATTGATCTAACTTTGTACAATATGAGATAAATGGGCGAGCACAGAAAGTTGACTTAATTTAATTTGAGAAATGCTTCCACAGTGCAAAGAGCCACAGTAGTGCTTCTGGAATCTGGAGTCAATAAATTTACCTATAGGCGTCTCTTGTGTGACCAAGCGTTAGCTAGACTAGAAAAAGAAGAATTATTAAAATTGATCAAAATATAATAAAGTCATCATCATCTTCCTGCCCTTATCTACTCTAAGTGGGGTCGGCACAACATGTTATAATCATGCTGTCATATGATTTGGCTGCGTTTTTACGACCGGCCGCCTGCCTGACGTCAACTTACCTCTGTCGTATTTTACGACACCTCGGTAAGAAAAAGGGTGGTCTATTCTACTAAACCGGATACCACACGGTGGGTCAACTTACCTTAGTCGCCTTTTACGACACCTCGGTAAGAAATGAGGTTGGTCTATTCTACTAAGCCGGATACCACACGGCGGATCAAAATATAATAAAGTAACTTTTCAAAATTCAGACATAATGACTCAAAAAGTTGTAATCGTCATAATATATATGCACATGTTGCCACGCCACCTTAGAAATACTCGTAGTCTGTTAACGCATTTTATTAACGTTGTTTCACTACTTGAATTAATATATCTCTTTTGCTTTAATTTAATTTAATTAATTTTTAATTTAATTTAATTTAATTGATTTTTTTGACGCCTGTAATTTCAATGGTACTGTGTTACTGCAAGTATGTTGTAAAATATCTCGGCTTTGTTAGAAGCATCACGTAGTAAAAGCAGGGTCACAATTCGTCATAATTACAAATTATAACAAAACGTTATGTAGGTAATGAAATAGATGTAAATGACTGTACGCGTATGTGCATAAATTGGAAAATGTAAAATACATGCTCATGCAGGAATAACATGCAAGACAGGCCATGCGCGGACACGTTTCATAGTCCCTTAACGCTTGCATGAATTATCATAGCTTACAGAATATTTTTAAAATTAAGACACATCCATTATTATCAGATTTCAAATTCAAGTTTAAATATTATCTATGAAATGTTTCTAATAAACATTTCATAGATAAAAAATTATATCTATGAAATGTTTTTAATAAACCACCGACACGCTTTTTGAAAAATGTTTGTAATATAGGTACCTATACTCGTATTATATTTTTGAAAACGATTTTAATGATAAAAAAAGCTTGAATTATACTTAAATTAAAGAAATTTGTAAAGGGCCACGCACTAGATTAGATTGTAAGCTTTTTATTTTCAATAATTATATTATTATATAATTATTTATTAAAAGATTGAACGCAGTATTTTTAATAGTAGAGTACCCTTTCAGAACCAGTCATAGTTTCATTATAATTTTGATAATTCGAAAGAGCTTGTAAACGTCACTTTGAATAAATAATAATTTGAATTTGAATCTGAATTAATTTATAGATTTAGGCATTACTTTGCTAGACTCCATACTACAAAAGTAATACTAATATTATTTTGCTATAATCCGCGGTAAGGTAAATAGAAATTATAAGTAATCCTTAATTTATATTGGACTATCCATTTAAATACACATTCCAATACATGCAGGATTCGTAAAAACACATGCACAAACCTCCACCACCACCACAATACATAAGCACTACACGCGTTCACTACCACAAACTCAACAATCGTTTCGCCCCGCAATTGAAGCTTTATTAGGGAGACTCCACGAAAAATCTCAAATTTTGTCGTCTTCCAAAAAAGTTGTTTTAGCATAACTTAGCGGCTGCAAAACTCGTCAATGTTAATGAGACCGATAACTTGGAAGAGCAACAAAACGCTAGCTTTTTTAATAGTACCGTAATGCCATTGAAATTAGGATTACAATTTAACTAACTCAATGAACCTAATTTGAATTCGGTCAATTTAATACTAAATGTGTAATATATTTTCTACTAGATTTTCTTTTTTATTTTCCTCTCTTTTAGTGAGATACTTTTGCTGTAATATTAGGGCCTAAGTATATTTATGGAGTACCCATTTCACGATCGTAACGGAAACTGACAAATTTAGGGACCCACACGTATCGTTATTTAATACTCCGTTTCAGTTCGAGCGACCCATTGGCAAGGGATCGTTGAATGTTTACAGCCCTCCGGGATATATTGAGTACAGGGAACTTCTTAATATTCGATTTGAAATCTTTATATGGACAAATATAAATAAAACTTCAAAGTTATTTGTAAAAAATGGCTATCAATGTAGTATTTTTTTTATATAATGACTGGCCTGTTGGCGCAATGGGTAGTAACCCTATCTTGGGCTCCGTGGATCGGGGATTCAATGCCCGCCGAGAGCCAACATTTTATATAAACAATTTGTTGGTTCTTCGAGTCTGGATGTATATTTGTATTTAAGTATGTTTTTAATATTATATATGTATATATTTACCAGTTGTCTCTCACCCAGTCAGTTACTTACTTTACGACCGTGTGTGTCAATATCTCATATATTGAATTATTTACTTAGATATTTAACGCTGTCTGGTATATGTATTTATACGATTAATAATTATAGCTCTTAATGGAGGTCGATATTGAGCGTGAACCACAAAAAAGTAGCTTCTTTTGAATAAGTTGGAGCATGTGAAGTTGGGCCCCTAGAGACAGGCGAAAAGGTGCGGTACAGCATGGATAGGAGAGGTGCGGTGCGGCGCGGAGAGGAGAGTGGTAGCGCTATTTGACGTAATCGTTATAGTGCGTGGAGTTGACAAGTTGTTAAAAAAATTGATTGAGTTTTGAGAAAAAAGTTTCTTATTTATTGAATTGAAGAATAAACGTTTTAATATTGTCCAGGATTTTCTCCCTTCCCCTCTGAATAAAATCTTGGCTACGTCCTTAGCACCAAGCCTTAACTTCTTCAAACAATCGCCGTATATACTTAGGTTTATATAAGCATAAGAAAAGCGCTTATCGACCGTAATGTTCTAAGAATAAATTAAATCTAATATTGCTGCGGTCGGCAATTTTATGAAACGGCGAAGGTTAAGTGACTTTCAATCAAGAAGCTTTATACCTCAAGCAACAAATTTGTTATAAGTATACGTTACTTGTACCTACTTAGTGATGCTTAAATGATTATTTATCTCGTCTATTTTTAAATATATTATTAACTAGCGGCCTGCTCCGGCTTCGCACGGATATAAAATATATAGCCCATGTCACTCAGTGAAAAAATGATTAAAATCTATCCAGTAGTTTGATTTATTCATTACTGCCCGTGGCCCGCACGCGTTAAATTTGGAGTAAAACAATACCCCTTTCCCTATACTATAAACACTTCCTGCTATCTTTGGAATATCTTAATTCATATACTACATTTTTACTTATTTACTTTTACATTTTTCCCTATATATTTCATTTTTTCAAATAATTACAGAATGTCTTTATATACAACGTTCACTGTGAAGCTGTGATAGCTCAGTGGTGAGACCGTGTGAATCTCTAGAGACGATCATGGGTTCAAACCCGGGCAGACACCAATGAGTTTTTCTATTAAAAACAAAACTTATGTGTCTAATTGATAATTGCAATTTATCACACGCTTTTCGGTGAAGAAAAACATCGTGAGGAAACCTGCATATCTCTAGAGGATATGTGAAACCTACCAATCCGCTTTGGAGCAGCGTGGTAGGTCCTAGCTCCAATCCTTCTCTACAAAAACGGAGAGAGGAGGCCTATGCCCAGCAGTGGGATAGTAACAGGCCGTTACTTACAACATTCACAGCTTTCTTGTCATTAGTCAATACAAACATGTTTTCTTTAGAGGTTACTCTTGAAACTACTCTACTACTACTCTGGGGCAGACACAGAAAGCGACTTTGTTTTATACTATGTAGTGTCGGACATTACACGGCTTTTGCAAATTGCTAGGTTCGTAAATAGAATCACCCCTTTTAATTTCATATCTCACTTCACTTTAGTAAGTTGCGAAGGTACCCTCTTCTTACTGGATACCCGTACTGGGTTGACTGGAAGAGATCCCTTTTAGGGATAAGTCTGCCTTTGTACAGCCATATGACTTTTGCTTTATCTTTTCTAACAATATGTATATACAATAAATAAATACCTAAGGTCTTTTACTAAAGGTTTTTGTTACTGCAGTCTACGTAGGCGCACGCCTGATGACTCGAACAACCCAGCCGATGCTATTTAGGCCCACGTCTCATCATCATATATTTTTATATATTAAGAAGTATGCCAGTATCTTACTAGGTTTATATTTGTGTCAACTCCTGAAGCGCTATTGAAGCTTTAAAAATAAATGAAGTGGTGAAGATAAAATGTTTGTCACGGACTTTTCTATAGGCTTTTTTGAGGTTAACATAACATAAAATTTTATACCTATCGTACCGCTCAGTCAGCAAATACCATATCCTTAGAAAACAGTTACGAAAATATGACTTGGAAAAAAATAAAACGAAATATTTTGCTTTATCTGTTCATTATTTAACAGAAAAAATATAACTGGTATAAATAAAATCATTTGACAGTTAAAATGAAGGATATTAGGCGCCAAAAAATACAATTAGTCACACAAAATAAAGGTTACACAACTGTAACGTTATAGTCATCGTATTTCATTGATTTATTATTGAAAAACACGTAACATACTATTCGAATATTCGCTAATGACTTTTAAAAGTAACGTCTTTAGAAAGCGTTAATCTTTATATTAACTTTACATAAATTCCAAAAAGACAATGCGATTTCATCTTTGCTTACATCTGAAGCTAAAAAGGCTATATAACGAAACAAGAAATAATTCATTAATAAACGATGGCTAATTTGGCACTATTTAGAACAATGATTTTAAAAAATGCCAAAAGTTAAGATGGCCGACTGAATGGGCTTAAGCTTCGTACAACTCTCTCTCACGAGAGAGAACGTCTTTTCCCAGAAGTGGGATACTAGCAATAATATTCCAAAATCCAATCCATTATATCAAAGTATCAAAGTCATTTAATATTATAATGATAATGCAAAATTAGCCGTCATGAGGAATATAATTTTTAATTCAAATTTCAAAAAATCTTTTAGATTTACATAATTTGCTATCAATACAGGAACAGTGATTCAACTTAGCGTCAAGTTTAACTTACTAAATAACGTCGATGAAAAAACTTATTATAATTTCTAATGATTGTTAAATTAAGAAATGTTCTAGCTTTCGCAAAACAAACATTTCCCATTTCTTAACTAAGTGTAGTTCAAGTCTTGTTTGTTTAATCTGTGACTTCCAATATAACCAACTAAACACAATTTACTTTACGAGAAATATTAAAAATAGTGTTACATTCAACAATTGTAGATTTTGTAAGATAGTTAACTACTTTATATAGTTAATAATCCATACTTAAATTTTTGACAGATACGATATGGATAAGAAAATATGATCTGAATATAGTATATAGTAATCTAAAAATTGTTTTATCATAAAACACTTCATTGAAATACACCTTATCAAATATTGTACATAGTGATATTATTTTTAAAGTTAGCCGACCAGGATAATTAAAAGTCGTATATTAAATTAACCGCATTTTAAAATAAAATTTCCCAGCTTTCATAAATTCCCATTAATATACATTTCAATTTACAATTCCACATTGCATAGCCTAATTCAAAATATTACAATGAAAATTTTATACGCAAGATTTTGGCGACTTTTTAAATTGTGAATTTTTAATCTACTTATGTAAATAAATTAAATTTATGATGGTAACACTGTTTCCATGTGATGTGATATAAAGTTGAAACTTAATAAAAATTAGAGACTATATTTTACGAACTTCATTTGACCTGAAAATAATAAGAAAATATTACAAAAAACAACGAAATTACAATTTATATCTATATAAATATAAACAAGTAGATATTTGACTGTCTGTCATTTTTGTTGAGGCCTATATCAGAAACAGATAAACCTGTGAGACTAACTTAGGATTTTTTATCCCGAAATTATTTAGGGTTTGAAAAACTAAATAAATTGTAGATTTGCATGATATTTTGTATGAACTTTACTATATACTTTAAAATGTTACAAATTACTTTTTTCACCTATTTATGTGGTATTTATAAAATTTCACTATACCTTAAACTTTTAAGGCAAGGCACAATTCAAGTTAAAATTTACTATCATATTTTTTTAATGTGGAAACGTAATACAAATTTAGAGTTAGGTTATGCATTCGTTACAAGATCCTTTTATCAAAAAAGTAATCGCAAATCGTTAAATTATTTGGTAGTTTGGTACATTTTTGTAAAAAAAAAATATATACCAAGACTAATATTATTTACAACTCGATTGACTACCTTATGCAACACTGAAACAATCTGAACTTTAACCGTATGGAGAAGTTTCAAAAAGTTTATCCAAACGTGGTTGTTCATTAATTAAATGACAGTGGACAACTATGCTAACTACATATGGACATCAATATCTGTCAATCACACTTCATAGCATACTATCTTGTATGGACATATTTGTCTTTGGTTTAGATGACTCAGAAAAATATTTTTTTAACTATAGCAATAAAATATAACCCTACTCTGGCTCAACTTTAAACATTTTAATTCACTCGCATTACTTTATGAATCAATCAATTTGAAACAAATAATATTTAAAAAAAAATTAATATTGTTTTTGACATTATGGTATATACGGGCATTACTTATTTAAATAATCTTAACAATAATTGGTTATATTTTTAAATGAATTCTCTACAATGCAATACAATATTAAATAAAAAAATTCATATAAACATAGATCAAATATAAGCAGTTTTTTGTTTATGGTATTTTGTAAGTAGCGTTTTGTTTCAGATGAGGCCCAAACGTAAATGAAACATTAAAAAAATAACCTTTATAGTCCTTTTTGTGTGACGCACTGATTTGGTTTAAATTGAGCACGAATGTACATGAGTATCTATTACCAATAAATATAAATAAATCCCATTACGTATATCGGCAAACTAAAAACAACTAAATAAAAATACACTTGTATGAAATATACAAAACGTATGAAAATAGTGTATTATATTAAAACGTCCCTTAGTAATAAAAATTTAAAAAGGTATATCCGTCTCATATCGAATGTTTTTGTCTTAGTTCCGTCTTCAAGGAAATGTCAAAACAAGATTAAAAATGTCAAAGTAGGCGGTATCAGATATTTTAATTTTTTATGAATAAGGGAATCAGTAGCTTAGATATCTTTTACTTATATCATATACATTATATCACGCATGTATTCCTTAAATGAATATATGGAAACGACAATAAACTTACAGGAGATGTTAACTTAGAGCTACTTGAGATTCGTATATGACAGTGATTGGGAAAAGAACAGAATTTATATACAGGGTGGTACATAGGACATTCATTTTAATTTCGGGTACACACACTTTACTACACACCTTAGCATACATGATAAGGATGAATGACCATACTCGCATTTTATTTTGTATGTAATGCATAACCTTGACCGAGAGACTAAAGTGTGTGATAACAATTGTGAAGGAAACAAAAACGGCAACGGTTGTATACAGATACATTAGGCACTAAATTTTTGCAGTAAATCGCACGCACACATTTTGCGAGTCTTTAATAACGTTAGACAACTGTTTATCCTGGCAAGATTGCTTGTTCTCGGGTCTATGCCTTATCTGTATGGAAATTTATAGATTTGTAAATTGAAAAGCAGTTTTTCATATATATCAATACATATTGTAAAAATTAAACAAAGTTCCCAAAACCTATCTATCTGTGTGATCGATTTTCACACAGTATATTGAACGGATTTTGTACAGTTTAAACTAAAAGACAGAGCAATTGTTAAGGAAGGATTATGTTAATAAGTTACGGTTAGTTAGTGAATTCATGAGTCGGTATTAACGCGGGAAAAACTTTGGGACACTGATTTTCGTGGAGCAAAGTCGCGTACAGAGCTAGTACAAACATAGAAACGATATTTCTCTACTAAAAAATAATTTAAATTTTAATAAATCTGAATACAACGCATAATTGTATTTCAACGAAGTCGTATGTAACTCCTCTAAAATGTATCGAGTATATATAATATTACAAATAAAATATGGATGTAGTATAGATTTATTTATACATTTATACATATTTTGTACACATAATTTATCGCTACATGGACCAATAGCTAGTATTACAGTCATCAATGAATAAATATTCAGTTACACCAATTTTACATCGCATACAAAATTTACAATTAAACTATGAAATATTTCCTTTACTAAATTAAGTATTGTATAATTAATTAGAGGTCTGTCAGTTAGTGGGTTTTTGTTGATATTTATATCACTGTTAAAAGTTAGCTACCTGCTACTTTTAATGCTAACTGCCTATTAATAATTCATAAGTTAAAATTATATTATTTTATACACTTATAATATAAACGATTAATTTAAGAAAAGAAAGAATATATTTATTGTGATGTAAGTTTATTATAATTTTGTATTGTAAAAGTTTATTGTAAACATTTAGTTCTCAATAAAAAATAATTTTCATTTAGTAAACTAAAAATAATGTAAATAAATATATAGGACCATTACTCACTCGATCATTCGTCTCGAAAGTAACTTAATACTTAAGTTATGGCCGACAGACAAATATTGGACAAATATTATATACATTAAATACATATATGCACCCAGAAACGAAGAACAAACTGTATTTAGAAAATATTGGAACTCGGCGGGAATCGAACCCGCAACCCGCGGAGCTGTAGAATCTCTGCCACCTACGCCAAAGGGCGAGTCAAATATGGGGATTAAATACAGCAACTTATTTTTGGTTCTACTTCTGTTACTTAAAATTCCATTTTAAATCTTCATTTTAATTTTTAGTTATATAGGTAGACAGTTTACCTTTATGTTCTCTATGGAAATTAGTTTATTAGGACTCAATAATTTTAAAATAGATTTATACTGTAATTTGTAAAAACAAAAATTTATTGAAAACGATTAATTAAAGTAACAAAAAAAATTACTTTTAATATTCGCGTTTTGTTCAAAAATAATCTTGATTTTTTTGATAAATAGATAATCAAATTAAGAAATAAAACGTAGGAAAAACAACAATTTTTTAAAAATATTTTATGATTAGATAATATCATATAATATAATAGATAAATACAATAAGATGATTAATAGCTATGTCCAGTTCATTTCTAATTAAAATATTACGTCTAATCCATTTCATACAAGTTTTATCAAAAGCTAAAATCACTTTCGTATCACTTTACATTCCTGTACCTCGCCATTTTAATTTCATTCCTTATATTGTCAATAAGCCAAAAAATAGCTAAAAATTTATGCTACAATAGTTAAATAGAATTTTCTAGCGCAATTGTTTGATCAAAACATCACTGTAAATAGTGAATAGATTTGAAGATTTATATAATACGATAAGAGACAACCGTCAAAAATAGTACATTATTTTTTACTACGACATTTTTATGTTTTTAATATATGGGACACTATGTTTTTATAACCAATAACTAACGCAGAAAATGATAAATAGTATGTTTATAGACGTATATTCATTACAAGTAAAACAAGTATAACACTTTTTACTGGACGAATCTATAAAATTATGAGTCGTAAATATCTTTTATAAAAAAAATTGCGTATATTATTCTAATTTTTTTTTTTAATTTTTGCGGTATTATTTTACCAACCTGTGTAATTTGCATATAAGTGAAATTGAGCTTCAACCACTTAGTATTGCTGTATCGCCCGTCTAGTAACTTGATACAAAATAAAGTTAAAAATTATCTTCTTGTACCTAGAGAACTAAATTGAAAAAAAATAATTCAAAGACGCTACATCGACATGTCAATGTAAATTTAGGCAAGAAAATGATTGCACTGTCGACGTGCTATTTTCAACGGTCGTCTCTTTGTTTTTTTGGCCTTAAATAATGCAGGTGTTTTAATGTAGCTTTTATTCTTACCCATATTTGACATGATAATCGCTACTAACCAGATCCAAGAGCCTGTAAGGACATTGAACCGATAATTTGTGAACAAAGTGCAATCAAATCACATTACGAATAGCTATACCGGGATAGCTGCAATGGCCATCCTTCGAAGAAATTTTGACTGTGATAGAATCCTGCACCATAAATATCATTCACAAATAATCTCATTAACAATCACATTACAATTTAAATTTTAATAACCATAGACATCAACATATTTCAAATACATATCAAAGATAGTATCCGTACTATGCGTGAATAACTTAACAAGTCCAAAACGCACACTTTTCAAGGCAGCCTTAAATATATCAGGTTTACGTTTACTGTTAAGAGTGTTATTTAAATATTCACAAGTTTGTATGTGCGAAGTAATATAAGACTTATCAACTTCGCTGAAATATTCACCATATAATTTAGGCAATACTAATGCCCTATTATGTATAAACATATATAAAGGATGTATGTCGTCTTATCAACATATTCACACCTGGTATGGATATCAAAAACATTTACTAAAGTGATATTTCCAGCACCATCCATTCCGTTAGCGTGCAAATATTCCGCTAAAACAATGGCCTACATAAAAATACTAGTCACAAATTTTGTTTTACATATTAAAAATCAAAATTAAAAGCGAAAATAGGAAAAAAATGAGCAAGATTTAATGTTCAATGAATATCTATCACTATTAGTATGATAAAACTAAAATAAATAACTTTAATAACATACATCACTTGAGATAACACCAAACTATATACATGAATACTTAGCATTGTAACGTAGAATTACTCATTAGATAACTTTTATGACTCGATAACTCACAGTCCCCGGCTTAATCACAAGCAATCTATAAAAGCAGTCAGTTTTTCTTGTTTATTCTCATATTCATCCTATGTAAAGTCGCTGAATTGTGCGAGGGTCGTTTGTAACCTGTAAAAAAAACGTGTTATATAACATACTAGCAATCACCAGTAGCGCCGCCTACGTGGAAAGATTAAAACCGTAATAGTCTTTTGATAACCACAAAAATGGTTTAAAGTGGGTTAACCTTAAAAGCTAGACATATGCTGTCGCGGACTTTTATTTAGAACTTTTAGAGGGGAACAATTTTGTAATACATCATTTTTGAATAACTATTACCGTTTACTCAGCGCACGCATGGAAAGCTTTAAATTTTGCCGTTTTCGTACTATTTCTATTGCTGCTCCTCTCCTATTCATCTTAGCGTTATGTTATATAGCCTATAGCCTTCCTCAATAAATAGACTATCTTCCTTCTCCGTCGATACGCTCTTGGCAGAGCGGTTGTGGCCGTCACGTAGTTGGCGCGCTTATCTGGCGAAGTCTGGTACCCTCGGCCCTGCCTTGGACTACAAGGCGTTCTATGGACTCTTCGTTTCCGCGTGAGACGTGGCCAAAGTATTTTAAAATGCGTGCTCGAACTGTAGTCGATAGACGCTGTCTGATGCCGAGCTCTTCGAGTATCGATATATTGGTCCTGAATTCAGTCCAAGATACTCGAAGCATCCTTCGCCAGCACCACATCTCCAGAGCGTCTATCTTCTTCTTTCCAGTTTCACGTAATGTCCACGTCTCAGCAGCGTATAAAAAGATTGGGAATACCAGTGAACGTACCAGTCTAATTTTTGTGGCTTTTGTCACTTTCCGGCTTCTCCATATTCTTTTTAATTTGTCCATAGAACTCCTTGCCATTGCCATACGTCTTTTGATTTCATCGGGACTATCTTACACTGAAAGAATTTTATAAAGCGGTCCAGTAGTTCCTGAGATTAGCGTGTTCAAACAATCAAACAAGCAAATAAACTCTTCAGCTTTATATATTAATATAAAGTATAGATTTGGTATAAACTATGGTGTTGCTAATCAAAGCTCGATCTTACAGAACGCACCCTTAGTACATTCTGTTAGATCGAGCCGTCATAATGTATTTTCAATGACTGTACCAAGCAAATCGTAATTATGTCGAGACGTCCGCCATGATGCATTTTTAATGACGTCACACGACTACGTCTCACCAAAAAGAAAGTACGTAACTCATTAGTCGGTTTTGGTATACAATTCTATAATAAAATTCAATAAATAAAATGCAATAAACTTTACCTTTGCTATTACAACAGTTGAAAAGAAGTATCCAAAGAAGGCTGATACAGAAAGCCTACATTTTTAAGAATTACATAAATGATAAGAATGCATGGATGTAACTAAGAATGTGTAAATGTATTTTTGAAAAGAGCAAACGTCGTGTTTCTGACTGGCTCTTCTCGATGGGAGCAGTTTCTTTAACCAGCAATAGATTTGACGATTGCAAAAGCACTTGTTTTCAACTTTACTGGAATAAAGAATATTTTGGTGTCGTAAAATACGACTAAAGTAAGTTGACGTCAAGCAGGCGGCCGGTCGTAGAATACGTAGTCAAATGGTGACAACATGTTTGTTACATGGGACTCCACTTAGAGTGGAATAAAGGCAGAAGGATGAAGGGTGTATATTTGTATTTAAGTATGTATTTAAAAAATATATAAGTATATATTCACCAGTTGTCTGTCTACCATAACACAAGTATTAAGTTACTTACTTTGGGGACGGACGACCGTGTGTGTACGTGTCCCATATATTTATATATTATGATAATGATTGAATAAGGAATATTTTGAATTAGAATTAGAATTTAAAAGCCTAGCTCACCTCTCGTGCAGATGCTGCGCGTCGTGCCTCGCCCGGAGTAGTTTGAGCGCGCGCAGCACGCCCACATCGGCGAGACGCGCTTGCCTCGCCGCCGACCCAGCCTCCGAGCGCCACACTAGGTTAGTTGCCACGAATATTGCCGCCTCTTGCAATTTGCTCTCCGGATGAGCCTAATAAATAATTTATAGAATTAGGCGTTACTTTGCGGAGATCCATAATACAAAAGTAATAAAAAAATTATTTTGCTATAATCCGCGATGAAGTAAAATATAAAATATATATAATGCTAAATGTAAGTGGACAATAGGTTATCATACCTGATACAAGCAGGATTCGTAAAAACACATGCACAAACCGTGGTCGTGGAGTCTATCTCCTGATAGTTGCGGGGCGAAACGATTGTTGAGTTTGTGATAGTGAACGTATATAGTGCTTGTGTATTGTGGTGGCGGTGGTGGAGGTTTGTGCATGTGTTTTTACGAATCCTGCATGTATCAGGTATGATAACCGATTGTCCACTTACATTTAGCATTATATATATTTTCTATTTTACTTCTTCGCGGATTATAGCAAAATAATTTTATTATTACTTTTGCCTAATAAATAAATTTAATTTTATTAGACACACAAAACAGTTCACAACACAATACCTACTTGAAATGTATACATATTGTTTTTATTTAAAATCTAGTTGCTATGATGAAATATGCATGTACAAAATCGAGAGAAAAAGAAGAACATGTTACAATAATAAACTTATTCTAAAATTAAAGCAAAGTATTGTAATAGTGATAGTCTAATTTTATTATTTTATAATCACTTGAACAGCACTACGAGAAGTAACACAACACTTCACAATCCTTTTAAATGATGACTCACGAGAATCAAAAATGTCTACATCTGAATTTAATAAAATGTATTTTTGCCTTTATAAATTCATACTTTTTATACACTTGCTGCGTTAACTTCGTCCTTATACAAATCGGTGTCACAAATTTTGTCACAATTTAAAATTTTAAACATAAAAGTAGTTATCGTGAGTTAATTATAAGAGATTTTTGAATAACTTCACTGTTTATTTAGCGCACGCAAGGACAGCTTTAAATTTTTCCGTTTTCGCATTTATTTTTGGATGCTCCTCTCCTGTTTATCTATGCATGATTTTATATAGTTTATAGCCCTCTATTTATTTCCTCGATAAATGGACTATCCCACACTCAAATAATTTTTAGAATTAGTTGAGTAGTTCCTGAGATTAGCGGATTCAAACAAACAAACAAACAAACAAACAAACTCTTCAGATTTATATATCAAGTATAGATTAATCGTGTTAATAAAATTCAACTTTACGCGGGTAACTGTAAAATTGCATCTACTGTTGTCATTAGATGACTTGAGCACCGAATCCGAATCTTCTTTAATACAAATTCAAAACTATTCAACAAGATTTTTACAACTACTTTTGATTCGTCCAATTATAATATAGCTATCACTATTTTAATCTATCACTATAAATATCTGTCACTCCATAAAATTTAATCTACGATAATGCAATTTTTCTTGGTAAAATTGCTTACAATAAAGTGAGAATATTCCTTTCTCTGAAACCGAAAGTCTGAGCAGTTAAAATATCAAATGTAATCCATTTCAATTAAAATCTTTAAAAAAATACAATAATTAGTTTATAACAATTAGAATAAAACTATTAAGATAATCAACAAATAAACAAATATTTACCAAATAATCGACGAGCTTTCTCAATATGTCCTCATTCGACATAATGAGATCTTTCGTTTTGTCTCCATCGCCGAGGTTGCCCAATATGCACAGAGCTTGCTCTTTCACTTCAGCCGGATACGAACCTTCTAACACCACAATTACCGCCTATTAAAAAGCACAGAAATGTATACATAACTTAATACACTACGTTACTAAGTTAGTTACACTAGCGTGTTAAAGGGTATGTTGGTGGTAAAGACTGTTATGGACTGTATACTTTTAAAATGATTTGAAAAAATAACGAAACGTTTGTTTAATTCAACTGGTTTATTGCAACAAATGAGACAAAGAAATCTTACATGTAAGTCGAACATACTGCCCACCAAAGGACTATAGTCCTTTACATAGCCAAAAACAAAAAAAAAACAAAACCCCATATATATTTATATACATATATATATATTTATCTATGGGCTTATAACGTCTTAGAACTATAAAATATTCTTATTATTATAACCCCATATGTTACATGGTACAATCCTTTAATAACTAACTTAATTAATACAAGAAACAGATTATCTAATCACCACCAAAATGAATCTATTGATGGACGCTAAAATACAAATAAGATGCATACTAAAATAAATAAAAAAGTGGGATAAGGGCAGGAGGGTGATGAATAAAATTTTAAAAACATTAAGGGCACTTAAAAATTGGAAAATCTCAGGTGCTCGATATATATACGAAAAATATGACACAAAGAGCTCCATGTGTTTTTTCATCTAATCATGATATTGGAACTAACTTGGCACTAAATATGCTCTATTTTAACACCTTATAAGAAATATAATGTATTAGCTTTTACCCGCAACTTCGTTTGCGTGGACTGTTATCGCGTTATAATAGATGGCTCTTTTCAATGTCGTCCTATTCCTGTAGAATTAACAGGATTTCTACAGCCTATATAACATTTCGGTGTATAAGGAATATTTGTGCCAATTTTCATCGATATTGGATCAGCTGATTCGCCGACAAATAGTAAGTAACGGCCTGTTACTATCCCACTGCTGGGCATAGGCCTCTTCTCTCCGTTTTTGGAGAGAAGGATTGGAGCTAAGACCTACCACGCTGCTCCAATGCGGATTGGTAGGTTACACATATCTCCAGAATTCTCTAGAGATATGCAGGTTTCCTCACGATGTTTTCCTTCACCGAAAAGCGTGTGATAAATTGCAATGATCAATTAGACACATAAGTTTTACTAGAAAACTCATTGGTGTCTGCCCGGGTTTGAACCCTAGACCTCCTCGAAAGAGGCGCACGGTGTTACCGCTGGGCTACCACAGCTCTCTACCGACAAATAGTAACAAACATAAATCCATACTCACAAACTTTCGCATTTATAATACTAGTAGGATTTTCCAGCCTGCATCATACATTTCCTAGTAAAGTTTTTTTAGTATAAATATGTGATTTTACAACTGTTACAATACCCTCATTTCTTACCGAGGTGTCGTAAAAGGCGACTAAGGTAAGTCGACCCGCCGTGTGGTATCCGACTGAGTAGAATAGACCACCCTCATTACTTACCGAGATGTCATAAAAGGCGACTAAGGTAAGTTGACCCACCGTGTGTTATCCGGTTAAGTAGAATAGACCACACTCTTTCTTACCGTGGTGTTGTAATATACGACTAAGGTAAGTTGATGTCAGGCAGGCGCCAAATATATAGCCAAATCATATGACAACATGTTGTGCCGACCTTACTTAGAGTTGGATAAGGGCAGGAAGAAGAAGAAGAAGACAATACCTGCATGACTTGCGAGGAGTATTCAGCCATAATGGCATCTATGTGGTGTTTTGGCGAGAGCAAGTTTCTCAGCAATCCCAAAGTTTTCATAATAACGCGCGTGTCACTATCGCTCAGGAGTCGAAACATTTGCTCCGTCCCCAGGCAACATAGGACGCGTTGTTTTACTTTATGTTCTGCCTGAAATATTATTGTAAATTTAAATAATTAGCCATAATAATTAGATTTCAAAATTGTAAATTGTCTTTTCAGATGATTCCACATCTTATGCAGCTTCAAAGAAGCGATTTTTAATAGCATAAAACCGTAAAGCATAAACCATCTAGATTAAAAGTCTCTTAAAGATAACTTTGTACATCAATGAACATATATAGAATTACTCGTTACTTTGCAAAAGTCCATTATACAAAAGTAATGAATATATTTTTTTTCTATAATCCGCGATAAAAGAAAATATATTTATGCATTTATGAGTGTATTATTCGTTATTATAGCTGATGTATGCATAATTCCTAAAAATTCCTGCACTACTCGCCATCAATAACAAAACAATACACAATCACTGCACACATTTACTACAACTCCACGACAAAATCCCAAAGCGACGCATCACCCAATCGAGCAGAGTTACATAGTAATAAGTTTAACCACCGCCATTTATTTTGCATTCTAACACCTGTAGCAAACTGGAACTCGTAACGTTTATCTATTCATTAATTAGTGTGCCATTGTTACGTTTTATTGTTTCTAGCTGCTTTCCAATATTAAGTCTTAGGCTTTTGGCACACGTGTGCAAAACTTGGTAAAAAGGGTTGTCGAGAATTTTATAAATTAAATCAGTTGTAAAGAAATGTTTAATTACCTGAAACGCCATATTCATGAGTGCCCACATTCCATTTAATCTTAAAGCTGCTTCGGGCCTTTTTGTTAAACTACACAGCATCTCCACAGCACCTGGTGGCATGAGCGTAAAAAATATAATATCTTTCAACATCACAATATATTTTTAAATCATTATATGCAAAAGTTAATAAACTTTTACGTTATATTCTTTTCAATAAATATATCTAATTAAAAAAAGTGATATACCTAATTGATATTGACACTAGAAATGTGTGTTTGTTTGCCTTTAAGAACAGATTAATGTGAATTTTCATATAAAGATAATTGAAACACTAAAAAGTGGCTAATTTTTATCTCGGTGCTAACCTAATTCAGACTAAGTAAGGGACTAAGTAAGAAACTATTTAATTATATTTCAGGGACTATTTATAGTGTCAAGACTACAACATTTAATATTCGAAAAATAATTGTTCTTACTCCAAAAGCAACTTCTGAAAAGAAACCAAATAGCATTTGATTTGTTTTGTTTGTTTTAGTGCAAAAATGTTCAAAAGCGGAAACATGTCTAAACGCAAATTTATACGATTACTAGGCAGTCGCTCTGCCCTGTTGCATTCGTCTTTCCTTATAGAAATATTCAAACCTACCCTCCGCGGCGCTTAAATGTAGGTTGAATATTTTCATATACCCCAAGATTTTTATAGGGACATCTGAATGTTCCTACGATGTTTCCTTTACTATCAACTTTTTAGAATTCAAAATGTTCTTATTCCAAGTAAACTTATAAATAAGTGCTTTTCGGCAACTTTACTGTGGTTTGGAAATTTGCTCCTACCGAGAAGAGCCAGCGTGAAACTAGATGCTCTTTTCAAAATATAATTCTTATAATTAGTTATAATAGATTTCGCCAAAGCCATCTTGTGCAAGGTCAAAGATTAGCTAAATCCACGCATTTTTATCATTTTTATAATCCTCATTAGTAAAACAGGCTTCATGTGTGGCCTTCTTTTTGATAGTAATTATAATTACAGTAAATATAAATAAAGAACATCTGTTTTATAGAAATCTCATAGGACTGCCCGTTCACGAGGGTTCATCTTAATAAAATAGCAATTTTTGACATTAAAACCTTTGTATATTACAAAATATTTGACGATATAAGAAAGCCCGGCCAACACAATACAAATCAAACCTTGGTCTAACATGGGTTCTTTCGCTGGTGAGAATTCTAGTAGAAGATTGCACAATGTCGAGGAGCCGACGGCGAGTAGTTCTGTATCGGGTGCGTTGCTCAGTAGTTGCATTAGAGGTTTCCAGACTGTATGGTCCTGTTGGAGAAGACAATGTCAGGCTGGTGAACTTATGTACACAACTGGGCGTACTGTTTGTTATAAATACCTGAAAAGTAGTCCGTAACTGCTGAACTGACCTTGACAGTGAATGCAGACATCTAACAGCTGCTAATCTTACCTGAGGACAATCCATACTAATATTACAAATGTGAAAATATCTCTGTTGGACTAATTGGTTCTCTATTACGCAGTCACGGCTAATCTAATCGACCAATATTTATTAAATTTGCCACAGTCAAAGCTTATACGCCGTAGTAAAATATGGTTTTTCATTCGGAAAATTGACTAATAAACAACTTCAATTAACCGAACATTAAACCAAAGGGGTTTAATTTAAGTTTAAAAACTGACCAAACTGCACACCCGACATGATACAAGGCGGCGTTGTCCTTTATGCTGCTAAAATTCTTCACAATAGAATGCAATCCATAATCAAAATAACAATGCGAGCGGAAAGAAAACAATCATATTATTGATATTTATCTTTTAAGTGGGATTTTAAGCTATATATAACACGTGACCCGCTTCCTGACAGCGTATTCAAATATCCAATATACTCAAGTTTGCTTTCTGCAATACAAAATAACTTTAATCAAAAAACCGTTCATTAAGGGGTTAACTTGACTGGCTCATTGGCGCAGTTGGTAGTGAAATCAAAGTAATGCCGGTGGAGATATATTTATTACACGTTAGCGTATTTATTAGCAACTGAATATTGTCTAACAAGTTGCTTCTAATGCTGACATTCAAGATACGCTCACGTCGCGGTACAGTGTATATTTGTATTTAAAATTATATGTGTCTGTCACCCATAACACAAGTATTAAGTTACTTTGGGGACGGACGACCTTGTGTGTGTTTCATATATTTATTTATTTAACTTATATCTAAGAACAGATTGGATAATTATCTTAGTCTTTCTAAGCAAATGTGCTATATAGTTACAGGATATGCCCTGTACTAAAATATCTTTAATACTTACCGATGTGTCCTGATCGTTCATCCCGCTGACCACGTGCACCATAATGCCGTGTGTTTCTATTATCCTCTTCCGTATATCCTCATCATTGGCACCGAGGGACGCGAAACACTTGAACGCGCCTTGTTTGGCCGCAGGGGACGAACAATTGACTATTTCGGCTAATGACGTCATCAGGTGGTTGGATATTGCCGCTAACCTTTGGAGGGATGTGTCCACCTGAATGAAAATATAGGCTAAATATTCACAGTTTTATGCTAAAATGCTACCTATGAACCTCGTATACCTATGAACTATATTTGATTTCTTTTATCCTGTACTAGCTGACGTAGTTTTGACATATAAATTACTAGCAATCGGCTCCGCCCGCGTGGAAAGATTAAAACCATAATATAGTCTTTTAATAATAACAAAAATGGTTAAAGTGGGTTAACCATAAAAACTAGACATATGCTGTTGCGGACTTTTATTTAGAACTTTCGAGGGAAACAATTTTATAGTACATGATTTTTTAATAACTATTGCCGTTTATTGAGCGCACGCACGGAAAGCTTTAAATGTTGCTGTTTTTGTAATAATTTTTATTGCTACTCCTCTCCCATTCATCTTAGCGCGATGTTATATCTATAGCCTATAGTCTATAGCCTTCCTCGATAAATGGACTATCTTACACTCAAAGAATTTTTCAAATCAGTTCAGTATTTCCTGATAATAGCGCGTTCAAACTAACAAACAAACTCTTCAGCTTTATATATTAGTATAGATGTCAGGCCGGTATATCGCTCATAGGCTACAATAGTGGCACAACTCAAAAAAAATAATTAATTGGCTGAGTGTGTTAAATTAATCTTCCCAGAAATATATCGCCCTATCCTAGGCCGATATGAACCTCGTATAGGATAATCCTGCCTGGGATTTCAAGCCGTTATACCTAGAATTGGTCATATTGTCATCGTTCAGTTAACTATAAATACTCTAAAATTGTTTGAAGAAACCTTGGGACTAACCTCGGCTAAATACGCTAAAGTTTCGGCAGCCGTTGCGCGCACGTCTTCTGGCATATCCTTCGTGCATAATCTGGCCAAACATGGCAACGCTCCGAAAACAACTCTGAAAAAAGATGGAAATAAATTAATAGAGAAAGTAATACAAAAATAATATTAATACGTGTAGAAAAAGTGTGCCCCTTTAAAAAAAAAATACTGGGACTGAGGTTTGGTATGTTAATGTATATAGAGGATTTATAGAATTCCGCGATGAAGTAAAATAGAAAATATATCGGTTATCATACCTGATACATGCAAGATTCGTAAAAAACACATTGTTTGTGCATGTGTTTTTGCATAACCGATTGTCCACTCTACATTTACTATTTAGCATTATATATATTTTCTATTTTAATTCATCGCGGATTATAGCAAAATAATTTTATTATTACTTTTGTATATATAGGAGTGCACAGTGCAGATATATTTTTTAATTTATGCATGTATAAAAAATACATTAAATCAATAAAAAATCATTACACACACACTCTTTTGTTTATAGTCTGTGGTCAAATTCATTAACATTCGTTTTCATTTTAATAGCATCTAATTTTTGTTTAATATTTTCATTTTAATAGCTCTCAAATTACCTTAATATTTATGCCAATTACGTAAATATTAATATTAATAATAGTTTTGTTTTCTAAATTTTTACTTAACAAAAAACAAGACATGTATGCACTGATGCAGTTATTTTGGCGCGATCGCAAAAAGATGGTACAGTAATTCTGAAGTGCGCAAAAGTCCAAAAATAACTAAAATAATTTTATTCTGTTTAGTACGGAAATGCGTCGTATGTAAATAAGTACGATCAATTTAAGCGTATCATTGTGCCATATTTATACATATTTTACTTGGAGTTCTATTTAAAGTCACCTTTGTTGCCGTTATTCAAAGAACAGTATTTATTTATTAACTGACAGTATTTTTCCATAATAACAATTCAATATTAATTATATAATAATAATTCAATTTTTTTTTTAATTCTTCCCGCGATCGTTTTTCACAAAAGTACTCGATAGATTTTTGTACAGTTTTACTAAAAGTTAGTGTAAAAAAAAGAAAATTGAATTCCCGCGTGATGACGACTTACTCGGAAAAAACTATGGGACCCACTGATTTACACGCAGGCGAAGCCAGCGCTATTCTCTAGTTTGTGACATAAGTAAAGTTCCGAATTTTGTTCAACCTTTAAGATGGACTGTGCCAGCTACTAATATAAAACTCATGTACTTTCTCCCTTTTTCCAAATTCATGTTGCCTAGTCTCATTAAACATTAGCCGTGCCCAATCACGGCAATTTTGTTTACGGTGAATATATACAGTGAATTATATACGTGTATGTCGGACTTGCATCGACTAAAACAATCCCCGTCCACCAAGCTGCTGGTGGCGGGGATATGGTACCGTTGAAAACTTTTTTACCATCCTCCCCAGCAGCAACCTTGGACCCTTGTGTGCCTCTGGGTCTAGAAATTGGTCCATCCCTCCGCTAATCGATGCATCGAGAGCACCAGATGCATCGACCGCCTCGGGGACCTTTTCGGATGGGCGTCCGATAAACCCCGACGGCGAACACTCCAAGGATTACATTCCATAATGCTTTTGGACTTTGCCAATCATATTTCGTAACCTGGACACATATTTCATAACCTGGTCGTAACAACGACATATCTTCGCTCAACCTTCACCATACTATAGAAGTTGTTAGAACGTAATAACAATCACAAAAAAACTTTCACTATTCAAGTATAAAATTGGACCTTGCATTCGAAATTTAATAAAACGTTACAAATGTTAATATTTGTACGACTTATCTTATCTTACTGTCGGGACCGTTAAAAGTGGATGCAATTCAATACTCTGGGAATGTTTTGTATGCGACCCTTTCTCTCATTCCTTAAGAATACTTTAACTTGAAATGATTGTTACTGACAAATTACTCGTAAATAGAATTGGAACGCATCTGTCCTTAAATTGAATGAACTTACTAAGTTATCAGTTTGGATAACGGATATTAAAATGGGCTCTCATTACTAAGAACCCTGCATAAACTCGCGGCTTGTTTGCTGATGATAATGTAAATACTACCGGTTTATTATTTCAAAAAACAATTGGAATTTAATGTATTATCTGGAAGTAATAAAGTAGTAAAATCTTAATCGGTAATATATTTTATTTAAATAAATAAGCATTCAATCAATCATTCAATGTTGGGCAATAGAAGAGAAGGATGAAAGAAATGTGCATGCGAATGAGATAATAAAGTTAAGATGGATGTGTGGTGTGATAAAACTTGATAGAATAGTCAATGAGTATATTAGGGGAAGTTTGAAAGTTGCGCCCATTACAGAAAAGATGAGAAGTGCGAGACTAAGTTGGTATGTATATTGTGCTGACCCCACTTAGAATGGAATAGGGGTAATGGAATAAGAGAATGATGATGAAATAAGCATTTAATCTCTCAGCAAGGGTTTGTGCGCGTATTTATACGTACACGCGTGTGTAGCGCGCGTGCGTACGTTCGCACACGCAAGTTAGCATGCGTTAGTGTGTATTTGTACGTACGCATGTGTCTCAGTGTGAGTAGGGCTGTATATTAAGTTCTGTAGATGTTATATAATATTAGTTTATTGATCTCGTCTTAACTTTTAGTTTTTCTTACAATAAATATACAAATTTATTTTAATTTTTAACCTCGTCATTCATTCTCCTAACCGTATCTCACTCTAAGTGGGGTCGGCACAACATGTATTGGCTATTTATTTTATGACCGCCCGCATGACGTCAATTTACCTTAGTCGCCTTTGATTACACTTCGGTAGGAAATGAGGGTGGTCCGGTGGTACTCAGCTGGATACCACACGGCGGTTAAGCACGTCTATCATTAGTATAATTATGCATATATAAATTATATTAGTTTAAACCTATAACTTTATACGCATTTATTAAATGCCCTACCTGTGGTCATCGGAAGCCAAAGCGCCAGCTCTGTGGATGAAGCTAAGACACCTGGCAGCGCCTAACGCAACCGGCAGAGGCTTGTCCCGAGACACGAGTATTGTTAGTAATTCGGGTATCGTTTTATCGCCATACCTAAAAAAAACAAGCATAACTTAACTACGACCGTAATAGAGTAATACACTTAATTACATAAACTTTTATTTTTTACACTAAGGTTTTTGAGATCTTCTGGTAAGTATATAAACACTTGAAGACCTCGCTCTTCTATAACATAAATTTACAGTATATTGAGCATATTTAAAAATAATCATAACAAAAATAGAAAAACAAAAGAAATAATGGTTGTCTTTGTTATATGAGTAGTTGTGAAAAAGCGTGTGTTTGTGTGTTTTAGTGTGTATATGTGTGTGTTACTGTGTGTGTGATATGTAGATAAACAATGTTTAAGGTTACTTTCTTTCAAGTTATATATGACTAGTAATATCTCGCGGTTTCAACCGCGTGCATACCGATCTCATGGCAGTGGAAAGTCTAAGTCAGACTATTGATTTATTTTTGTTAGATATATCATCGATGGTTTCCGCAGCGCATGCGATGACAGATTTTTATGACTAATTTTAATTACACATTATTACATTTTTATTACAAATCCCTATTTTTTTAACATATAGCCTATCTTGCTCAGTAAAGATGCAGCTTTTCAATGGTGAAAGATTATTTGAAATCGGTCCAGTAGTTTTTGTGTGAAAACATTACAAACATACATACAAATTTTTCCTCTTTATAATATAATATTATTAATATAGATCAAAGTTTTATTGAATTATAAATTAACATACATATAAAATAAGGCAAATAGAAAGCAAAGAGAAAATATATGGAAAAATAAACACCACTATACACTGTCCATTATATTAACCATCTTTTGACAGATTGACGATAGTGATGTCCTAAAGATTCTCGTATGCGATACCATTCCGATTATAGTACCTACTATCATTAATCGAATTACGTACCTAAGTAATTCGATTAATGATAACCTACGTAAACTAGATCACTACTTGAGAAAAGAAATTCCAACTTTGAGAAAACTTATTGTTTCTTTGAAAAGAAGTGGTCTATTTCATGGTGAAAAATCTTCTTTGGTCAAAGTTTTGAACACAATTGGCTTTTCATATAAAAAGTTAAATAAAAGAAAATTATTAATGGAACGCACAGATATAGCTATAGCACGTTGTGATTTTTTAAGAGAGGCAAAGAAAATACAAGATTGGGCAAATATTGTTTTCACGGATGAAACATGGCTCAACGCTAACCACACACTATCTCGTTTCTGTTTTATTTGTATTCATGTATTAACTAAGAAGAAAGTAAAACTTTATATAATGTTATTAAATGTCTTTTAATACTCGTAACATCGATTTCTACCGATTATTTTTAATCTGTGGCATAATCGTAGTAACCCATTATGTGTGACATCACTAAGTGGGCGGTACCCATCCATAAAGTACAAATATTATACTGCGTCCATCATATTATCAGTCTTTTGACAGCTCACGCTCATTAAGTTTTGTATTGCTTACGTACAAATATCATACAAATAATATTTGTACTTTATGGATGGGTACCGCCCACTTAGTGATGTCACACATAATGGGTTACTACGATTATGCCACAGATTAAAAATAATCGGTAGAAATCGATGTTACGAGTATTAAAAGACATTTAATAACATTATATAAAGTTTTACTTTCTTCTTAGTTAATACATGAATACAAATAAAACTATCAGGATATTTTAATTTATTTTATTAGCACGAGTCGTCGGAATGATAATCAACACTAGACTCCTCCGATGAGGAGTCTTCAGTAGCAGTTATTATTAGCTCTTGTGTAGATAATATATTATCAAACGCAATATCACGTTCTCAATCAGAGAATATTACTCTTTTAGTTCTTTCCACCACACTTGCCCAGTTCTCGGCCGTTACGTGGGTGCAAGCATTTTTTAGCAATTGCAACATTTTATTCGCTGTGAATGGGGGGCTTGTATTGCATCTCGCAGCATGCCCTTTTACTTGTGCCCATATAAGTTCTATTGCGTTGTACTGGCAGTGGTATGGAGGAATCCGAAGAACAGTATGGCCATATTCTGCTGCCATTTCATTGATTACATAGCGTTTTGCTCTCTTTTTGGTTTTTAATATTTTTATTAATTCAACTTTTAACATTGAGTCGTCCACATTTTCTCCATTGTCCCGAAGCCAATTAATTATTTCATGCTTTTTATTAGCCTGTGTTGGCATTTTGTCAATTTGACGGGAGTGGTAGGGCGCATTATCAATAAAAATTATTGATGGTTCTTCCAATGAAATGAGCATTTTTTTGAACCACTCTTCATACACATTTGCATTCATCTCTTCGTGGTAGTCATTTGATTTCTTCGATTTAAATGCCAACAGTGCGTCTTGTACAAATCCTTTTGCTGTACCTGCATGGCAAATGATTAGGCGCTCACCTTTTCCCATTGGTACTGAGGAAGTGGAATCAGCAGTATCATCAGTCCAGAAACGAGATAGTGTGTGGTTAGCGTTGAGCCATGTTTCATCCGTGAAAACAATATTTGCCCAATCTTGTATTTTCTTTGCCTCTCTTAAAAAATCACAACGTGCTATAGCTATATCTGTGCGTTCCATTAATAATTTTCTTTTATTTAACTTTTTATATGAAAAGCCAATTGTGTTCAAAACTTTGACCAAAGAAGATTTTTCACCATGAAATAGACCACTTCTTTTCAAAGAAACAATAAGTTTTCTCAAAGTTGGAATTTCTTTTCTCAAGTAGTAATCTAGTTTACGTAGGTTATCATTAATCGAATTACTTAGGTACGTAATTCGATTAATGATAGTAGGTACTATAATCGGAATGGTATCGCATACGAGAATCTTTAGGACATCACTATCGTCAATCTGTCAAAAGATGGTTAATATAATGGACAGTGTATATTTGTATGATATTTGTACGTAAGCAATACAAAACTTAATGAGCGTGAGCTGTCAAAAGACTGATAATATGATGGACGCAGTATAGTTAAAGTCATTACCCTTATTTAAAATTATACCTCCACGTGTCTAATCTCAATTTATTTCGTATCTATACAAATAATAAATATGAAATACATTTTCGAACAAAAAAATAAAAAAAATCTTTTGCTCAGAATGAAATTATGTTACCCATCATCATCTGGTAGAAATATTCATTTATAATACATTTACACACGCGGTCTGTCCTCAAAGTAACTTAATACTGGGTAACAGACTACTGGTAAAT
This sequence comes from Morpho helenor, assembly GCA_029227775.1. Lineage (NCBI taxonomy): Eukaryota > Metazoa > Arthropoda > Insecta > Lepidoptera > Nymphalidae > Morpho > Morpho helenor. The sequence goes on along the minus strand of JARGCU010000032.1, from coordinate 3,714,921 downwards.
ATATACATATGTAATTTTAAATACACGCTATAATACAAATTTACACCAAGACCTGAAGAACCAACAAATTGTTTTTACAAAATATTTACCCTCGGGGGGAATAAACCCTCAATCCGCAATGAGCTTAAGGTAATATAATCAATATGTGAGTAATTACTCGATAAATAACTATTAGTTTGTATTTTTATACACACATACAATTGCATGTAATAATATTGCTAAATCGCATAATTTTGTCAGTACTGATTATTTTGCAATAAAAGTATATTCATTCAGACCCACCTGGTATTAAGAGCGACTTCGGATACGTTAGTGTTCTCAAAACACATTGCTGCTAGTAAATCTAAAGCAGGAAGCGCTCTCGCCAACGGCGGCGATGTAAACCCCCTTGTGGCTAACAGAGCAGCGATGGCTGTGCACGCTCCGGCCGCACATAGTGCCTCTTGCTCTATGGGACCACCGCACCATATTGATAGTATACGTACGACGCACGCCCGAGCTGTTGGCGAACCTTCCCTGGCTATTTCTGTCAACAGCATCCCTAATTTAAACTCGAACACATTACAAAAGAAAAAAAAATATTTCACTTAAATCAACGGTAAGATTCACATTTAGCCAAAGACTACCCTATTATCCAATGACACTATCCAAAGTACAACTTATAATCATGGATATTATACTACAGTAGGGTAGCCATGGTAGGCCTGTAACTGAGAATGTCTCAACAAATACTGCGTGAGAGAAGATGAGACTCATATCTTTATGTAATTTTTCTTATCTTTGTCTAAATTTAGCTTTCAGCAGCATCTCATCATCCTGCCCTTATCCCACTCTAAGTGGGGTTAGGTTAGGTCACATGATTTGGCTGCGTTTTTACGATCAGCTGCCTGCCTGACGTCAACTTACCTTAGGTAGTCGAATTTTACGACACCTCGGTAAGATAGAGGGTGGTCTATTTTACTAAACCGTATACCACACGGTGAGTCAACTTACCTTAGTCGCCTTTTACGACACCTCGGTAAGAAATGAGGTTGGTCAATTCTACTCAGCCTGATACCACACGGCGGGCCGACTTACCTTAGTCGCCTTTTACGACACCGCAGTAAGAACCACCACGGCGTAAAAAAAAGAAAAAAAAATATATACATATATTTCACTTAAATCAACAGTAAGATTCATATTTAGCTAAACACTGCCCTATCATCTGAACACACTATCCAAAGAATAACTTAAAATCATGGATATTACTAGAGAAAGGTAGCCATGGCACGCGTGTAACTGAGAATGTGATACTGCGTGAGAGAAGATGAGACTCTTTTTGAATTTAAACTATCGTGAGTGGTACTCATAATTAATGTATAGAAACTGTCTATACTCACATGGCGAGCACTTTCCCCGCCGCGTAAAGAGCTCATGAATAAAAGCCCCGTGTGGGCTTGAAACTAGTCGGAAATTAGTCGGGCTCGTAAGACGTGAGTTTAGCCGGTTTCTATACATTAATTTAAAGATGAGACTCATAATATTTTTATGTAATTTATCATATCTTTCTCTAATTTTAGCTTTCAGCAATTCTGTAAAAATGACGTTTCCTTATTACGCACGCGCAAATAAAGAGAGACAAATAATAACCTCATTTGCGTTTATTTTTATGGACACATTTTCGGTTGGCTACCCTACTCTACTAAAACAACTCTATTCTTAAATAACTTTCTTTAATAAACTATTTGAACTTAAAATATTAAGCTAATCATAATAAGTACATGAAATTTTGAACTTTGAGGGTAGATTGAATAGATCCTATGGAGAAAACCATACGCGTTGGCAACGAATATTCCAATAGCTATTCATACCTCGTGCCTCACAGAGGTAAGTCGTCAAGTCGACGATCCTGATCATTATAACAAAATGGGTAATTATCATTAATCAAAAGTAGAATTCAGTTTATCCTAATGCCACTAGTTAAATATAATTCAGACACATCTTAACACATCTGGCACACAGACTGGCCCGTTGAAGTGGGTAGTGACCATGCCTTCAGCTCCACGGGTCGCGGGTTCGATTTCCGCCAAGGACCAACATTTTCTATAAATGAATTTGCTGGTCTTCGAGTCTGGGTGTATTTAAAAAATATATAAGTATATATTCTCCAGTTGTCTGTCTACCATAACACAAGTATTAAGTTACTTACTTTAGGGACAGACGACCATGTGTGTAAGTGTACCATATATTTATTTATATTCTTGTCAATTCAAATGCCATTACATCATAGCAGTACAGTATAGAATTATGTGTATGGCACCTTATATGCATCATAATTGAATATAGGATCAGAACACGAATAGTGATCTTTGATTGTCCTAATGTACCAGTACCTAATGTATCCAGTTACCACCTTCATGAGCACATGAAGACTTAAATATAAGGTCAGATCTGTGGTTGAGTATGATAGAATTTGGGATTCATAGAAATTCAATACTAAGATAACAGTATAGACTATAGAGTATTTTGAACTTACGTGTCAGTCTAGTCAACAGTCGCATATCAGCCGGAAGTGCAGATATGGGTGCCAGTGGATGTTGAAAAATGCTTCTTAACGCACAAAGACATGCCTCCGCCAACCGAGTGCCAGTCGGTACAATTTTGAGCAACTCTACTAGTACTATTGTTGCACCATGTTCAACTAATGACGCTACATTTTCTGGTGTGCCTTTTGCTAATGATCCTGTATGGTAAAGAGATTATTATTTTGATAGCCTTGTTTTAGAATATAATAATGTACTAAGGGTATCACATAGTTAAGCCATCGCTAGCAGCTGCTATCAGTACATGTTTGTTTCCTAATAATTAAAAAATCTCAATGATGTGCTGTGTACAATGAAGGCAGCGAAAAGTGCAGTTATACTTCTTAACTTTTAACTCAAACATGTGCAGTGATCAACAGGTATCCCAAATATGCATCGCATCCCCAATATGGATTTATTTCATGGTCTAGTAGTTCTATAAACATTTTATAATCAGATTTTGATCAATAGAGCTATAATATTATATACTGTTTAATATAGGAGCTGACTACCCGCCCTGCACCAACAGGTGTCCCCGAAATTAGATAGATAGATATACTGTTTAAAAACTTAAAACAGTGAAAACTTTTAATTGGCCTTATTTTGTAATCTATTTTAGTATCTATTCTTATGTAATAGCTGTAAGTTTTCCTTATAAAATAAAATGAAATAATACTTTTGTATACTGTTTTGTTGTAGTTTTGATCACATTTAAACTAATACTAGCAACATTATATTCAATTTAAAAAAATCATAAATATATAAGAGAGAAAAAACAAATTCTTCTGTACAAGTACATCATTGAAAATATTATTTCTTCACAAATTCATATTCATATTTGTGAAATATCAATGTTTGTAGAAGCCATTACCCATAGTACCACATTAATAAGGATGTTGAAAGATTTGTATATGCTTTTGGCAAAATAAGAGATATAGATACTGTGTGGTATGTCAATATGTAAACATTTATAATTGGATGATATACTTCATTTTAATGACACTGACTATATAAATTATAAACACAATACTTTTATTCTACTTGAGTCATTATAATTAAAAGCTCTATCAAATAATTATTTAAGTTTTTTAATTTCTCTTTTTAGATTTTGCATAAATATTCCAGAACATTTTATTTATAGCATCCATATAAAAAAAATTACAAAATTAATTTGTATTATAACAAAAACTGTCACAACAATGTCCTATTAGTTCTTATATGTCATTAATAACTTAAATATCTATCTAACATTTACACTTTAAAGTAAACTAAAGCACAATGTATTTAATAATGTTCTTATATGTTCTTTACCAATTATGATAGCTATGAATAGCATGACATTGATAGCAAAGGGCAACAACTTAACAATATTGTTTGCCAAACAAATGTATAATATATAGGCCTAACAGAAATAGATGTTAAAAAAAGTAGGAAAAATGTACTCACCAATAGTAATTGTGGCTTCTAGTCTAATGTTTGGATCTAGACCGTCGTCGGTCATCAATTGCAACAATCTAGGTACAATCCCTTGTTGTATCACAGAACTCTTTTGCCGATTACTGCCTATCACAGAATTCTTCAGTGTCACTAAGGCTTCCATTACTTTTTCAGGGTTCGATGAGTATAGCTCGTCGATGTAGGACCGCGAACTCTCAATATCCTTTCGAAAACTTTATAGGTTATAAGATCCATTACAAAATAAGATTTGAACTAGAACCAAGGGCAAAAACATTTTATCTTACCATAAAAACTGTTAGCTGCGGCATCCTTTGTGATTTCTACGCAGCACAGTTAAAAATATCAACGTAACTATTTTCTACAACCGATTGGTGAATATGCTGTCGCTGTCAGCTCATTCATTGAAATTGAAACATCCAGGGACAAAAAACGCACACTAGAAACATCTGTCACAAGTTACCATATGTGTTCAACTATCACGAATAACCCAGATAATAAATATTATTTATCCTTGAATACAGTCAACAAAAAAATCTCAGATAGGTTCCTGGATACCATAGGTATTAGGTACAATAACTCTATGACTTGGTGTCACATTGCGATATTATGACAATTTACATAATTTGACACTTGACAATTATTAGAAAGTTTTGGTATTGTCCTCTACTTGTTGTTTCTACACTTTTCTGTAAAGTTTTCCATATATAACAACATTTGGAATGTGTTCGGTATTTTAGAATTTCATAAGAATATTACAATGGCTGATTCAGGTGTAGATACTGGCAATGAAAGTAGCGACAATCCTGTTTTCGACCATTCGTACTGCGTGCTAGAATTTAATCCTCCGGCAATACCAATAAATCTAGCAGGTCAGCCGATGCCTATAGACTTCTTAGGAGAGCCCCATGAACACATTGGTAAAATAAAATGCTCAACTAAAGCCCGACATTGCAGACTAAAATATCGATATGGAGGTTCAATTTGTTCGTCCAGAAATAAAAAACTACGATTTGCTGCATCTACTAACAATACAGAACTCGTCGAAAAACTATTACTTTCAGGCGCAGATCCGAATTGTTCAGATGAACACAAAAGAAGTCCTTTGCACCTAGCAGCTTGTCGTGGTTATGTTGATGTTATAAAAACGTTACTAAGACATGGTGCTAATCCTAATATTAAAGATACGCTCGGAAACACGCCACTCCATCTAGCTGCATGCACTAATCATATCCATGTAGTTATAGAGTTACTTGATGCAGGCACAGATGTAAGTTCACATGATAAGAATGGTCGTAACCCTATTCAGCTAGCTCAGAGTAAATTGAAATTAATACAGATGAGACCAAGTGGAGCTGGCCATTTTGAAGAAACTAAACAGCTTATCAGTGAAATTTGTTTAGTTGTAGAAATGATGTTAAAATACATGAAGATACAAAAGGCAGATGCTGGTGAATTAGAGTCTGTTCGTGTGAGATTGGAAAATGTGAGCACAAGAGAACAAGTTGACTCTGAAGTACAAAACCTTCTTGACAGCCTTGACTCGTTGAAACTGAGATAAATAGTTGTGTTTATAGAAATTAAAGACTGTTAATGTTATAATAGTTCTGAATAAGATTAAGTAATTCAATTGTAAACAAAGTCAGTGTCATTATATGTTATTTTGTATGTTAAGATCAAATTTACAATTTACAGAATAAATATGACAAATTTTCAGCTTATTGTTAAATAAGTATTACAAATAATTTGTCTTTTGATTTATATGTAATGTTAAGTATATGTTATACTTTTGAGTGTGACTTTATTCACTTAAAATTAGTTCTGAAATCAAACATACTAAGCCATTACTAGAAAAAACTTGTTATATTACAGAAATAAATATGTGAATATATTTTTCAAAAGTTTTGTTACATTTATGAAACATCCAGAAGCAATTGTAACGACATATGTATTATATGTCAGATATCTTTCTTTTAATTAAAGTTTATAGAAGCATAAAGCAATATATACCCCTTTCCAAAGAATAAAGTAATTTCCTATGCTTATACATGGGAGATGTAACTTTATTCTTCAAAAAGGGTGATATAGTACTCTGTCATGAATAAATATCACTGAAACTAATTTAAAGTTACTATATTACACATATTATATATATGTTTTAAGCATTTTGAAGAATTACTTGTGAGCTTGATAAATGTATAAATTATGAACAACTAGTGAATTTTATATTCATATTAATCAGAAATTTTGAAAAACAATTTATGAATACATTAAAGTATGATTTTGGATTAGCAATAGAACAGTTTTGTTAAATAAGTGAATATGTATAGGCTTATTATCATCATCTTCCTGCACTTATCCCACTCTAAGTGGGGTTGGCACATCATGTTATTACAATCTATCACATGATTTGGGTGCGTTTTTACGACCGGCCGCCTGCCTGACGTCAACTTACCTCAGTCGTATTTTACGACACCTCGGTAAGAAATGAGGGTGGTACTATTCTATTCAGCCGGATACCACACAGCTAATATATAGGCATATTACGTTTACACATATTCAGAAGTTTCTCAAAACGATTAAATGATTCAAATTTTACATACATACATATATCAATTATATATATTAAGCATATTTTGTTTTGTTATAAATAAAACAACTTAATTAATATGCAACCATTTAATGACAACATTTAACATTTTTACCATAAGTTTAAAATAAAATGGAATGGTAAAATATATTTTCAATTTATTTTCACTTTTAATTTTATTCCCTTACCCAATCAAAATTTTATAAGTTAATGGAATATGTAGTGTGGAATGTACTTACTACAAAAACGTGCAATTTTAAAGTTAAACAATAAAAATAAATATATAAAGATTCATTCACACAAGTAAAACTGATTGACATCAGTTAACCACAAGAATTTTTTAAGAAAAAGAGAACTTTGCAGAAATATCGATGAAATTTTTCGAAAATCAAAAGTGTAAAAAAAAGTTTATTAGGAACTACACCTTTAATAATTTTAGAGATCACAGGGTATTTTTAAAATATGCGACAAAAGTGTAAAAAATAAATACTTCCTGTGAGATACAATTGTGATGATTAGCAAAATTTATTTGTCATAAAAGAAATTTTCAAAATGAACCCTTCCTTTGTTTTGTAAACACTAAAACATTTTAATTATTGAAAAAAAATTACAAACGTTATTTAACTACCTAAATTTAATTGTGTAATAAATGTAGCAACATTACGACTTATAGGTTTTGAGATCCTTAGAAATTTACATTGCAATATAATTTCTAGTACCAACATAATAAATAAATATAATTCATGAACCATTAAAACGTTCGTTAGTAAAAGTTAAAGTTTCTTTGTTAAAACATCACGATATTTATTTTAATTTACTTTTGACATTAAGACGGAATGTTACTGAACTGTAAGTATAAAGAATGCGTAAGAATAGGTATGAATTTTGAGCGATCTTACAAATTACTTTAAAAAAAAGCCAATGAAAATTAAGATTTGTAAGTTTATCAACATGATTCAATAGGCATTAGGAATCTTTTACAGAATGAATCATTTAATTTAGAAAAATTTCAAGAGCAATTATGCAAGAAATTATTATGTACAAAGGGAATAATGATGGCATAATATTTAAAATCCAGGATTTAATCCAAATATATAAACACTATAGTGATGTAACTATTAAATACATTTTAATTAATAATATATTGGACACTGGTACATACATTAAATATAATATTAGGAATATAGTGTAGGTAGAGGAAATTGAATAGTCATAGATAACTTTTACATCGTTGTTCATAGCCGTCAAAATTAAATATTTCAAAAATTAAAATAGTTTAAAGCAGCTAAATCAAATACGTTATTAAAATAATATTATTTAAAAAAAATGTTATTATTTTTGAACAATTAATTAAAATATCTGCTATTAATATTTCTAGTATTCTGATAAAAAAACAATTGTACACAATAAAATATAATTAAACCACAAAAACATACATCATTTCCTCGTTTTGTGCTATTTGGCAAACATCTGGAAATATACAAAAACTATACTATTAAATAGAGTATAAAATGTATTAAAATTTAAAATATTATGTATAGAAAAAGGCAGTATGAAGAATAAGATTAGGCACAGAACTATGGTGTTCAGATTAAACTAACAACAATATCCAAGAAAATATTTATCACAGAAAGTTTATAAAATATTAAACTAATACTGCTAAAATATATTAAGTAAATCAATAATATTCCATTCCGCTGATTTAATTATAATCTATTACATTTTAAAATCATTATTAGTGTGCTAAGCGCGTGTTCTAGCGACATCTAGTGACCGTTGTTCCAGCGCCATACAAACGCGATGGAGTAGCTTAAAAAAACTCGCACTGAGCCCACAGCACTTTAATCAGCTGCCTATTACCCATAACAATATTACACGCATACCGTATATTTAAAATAGATTTCATTAAATAAGGCAAGAAAAGCTTAACTTTCTTCGAACTGATAAGTTTATGAGCCTTAAAGACTAACAGCGTTACCAGACGGGGGAAAAATTGCATACGTCTTTAGAATAAGCGCGATCACTATTTATTACCTACGAATCATAGTATAGTCTAAAAATGGCCATATTTATTGTACCGACAAAACATAATTCATTAATTTGTTTCGTAACTAGATAGGTCGTTTAAGACACTGAATCTAGAAGGCGATTTTGTCCTCAATTAAAAAATAAACTTCGTTTTAAAAAAAATTGATAATAAAAATATAGAAAAAGTAAATCAGTAATATAAAATAACCATTACGATTTTAGGTTTGCGCAAAATCTAATAACACGACAGTTTGTGTATAATTCAGTTAAACTGACACCAAATATAGAAAGTCGTTTATAATTAGCTAAATAAAAATTAATAAACAGCTTCAAGTAAAGGCACAATCTACTTTTTCGCAACACAAAAGTTGACCACTAATAACGTAATAACAATAACTTGAAAATAAAATAAATTTTTCAGTGCAAAATATTTGGCACTCTCTTTGTGCATTTCGATAGCAATGACTAGTCATAATTACGCCCCATTTGGAAATAAATTTACTTAAAAATATTATCACAATTTTAGTTTTAAATAACGGATGCACAAAGTTTTATTTACATTTTTTTGTGATTATACATTATATATAAATATTGTGATGAATAATTGGAATGGATAACGTAAACATAATAGAAGATATTTAGCTGTACCCTTATTTAATAAACACACTTTTATATTAAATAGTACAAGTGCGTCTTCTGGCACAACCCTTATTAAAAATGTAACGTAAGTTATTCATATAATTAACTTTATTTTTTCGCACAAACGGCTCGGCAAGTTACTGGAGAAACGTCGGCCATCACAGCCAAATACACAATAAATAAACGTTATTTAGCATCTGGCACCAATATATTTACTATATTAGGGAATATTTCGGCTTGTATAGGTCCATACTCAACAAGTTCGCCATCCACAGTGAGATAACCATTTGGGCCTTCTGGAACTATTCTAAATGCACTAACTGGAATCATTTTTATATAATCAGTGTTTATTTCCGCATGATTACCCTGACTCATTCCTACGAGGAAGGAAAATACTTGCGACCTAGAAATTCCCGCTTTGATAATAAGCATCCACATCACCCCATCTGATAGTTGGGAACGCGGGGCGAAGAGTAAATCCTCACCAATATAAGACTGATAGGATACGTGAACCATTACAAACTCACCCTCCTCGTGTACCCAATGCGAGGGTAATTGAGACATTAGCGAAGGTAAATGGGAAGCGGGACCGTGCATGCACGCGTGTACTGGCGACCGCATTTCCGAACCATTACTAGTCATACTGTGATATTCGGAACCTCGAGTGCTGTGGAACACACTCCTCCTGGAATTTACTGAATACCAGGAATCCACTCGCTGATGCCTGTTGCCGTTGACAGTACTTGCGAATACTTCGGAATTTTCATCGCAGTCGAAGAATGCTTCTACGTCGGGCGAATCGAGCGCGCCGTCGTGACTGACGCTATGGCCGATAGTTAGCGGGTGTTTTGGTTTCGGCAAGTTACTTATATCCTTTATTTTAGCATAACTCACTACACCTTTGTATCTCCTCAGTCCGACGAGCCGGGCGAGTGCCCAAAGTGTAAACCTTTGTCCTCCGATCGCTCTTAATCTTTCACTTTCTATATCGATGTCTGATAGCAAGCCCCAGCCGACCGATAAAAAGGAAAACATTATCTGTAACAAGATAATTTTTTGCTAATTAATTTTTAGGTGTTTTAAAATATGATTTTCGATTGTGTATATATATTTTACTCTTATTATTTTTAAATTTCAAGTACTAATGATAATTCTGCGAAATACCGTTTTATACCACAAACAAGGTCACAAAGCACTCATTAAAATTGACTCTATGGACAAAGTTTCAGAGCTAAAAGGCGTTAGAACACAAACCGAAACTGGTGTACTGTCTGAATAACTACCAGATGTAAATAGATACATACATGTGCCATGGGGTATATCCTATAGGCATAAAAAATACACGCCAAATAATCGCGTAGATACAGCTTAGAGTTATTATATATAGGAGAGCCATAGACAGGACTGTGAGTACACAAATAAGAGCGGGAAGATGAGAGACTAATATTTATCTTTCTCTAATCACATATAAAAAAGAGAGACAGGTAACCCCTTTTGCTTTATCTTTTTTTTCGTCTGGTGGACACATTTAAGGCTGGCTCCCCCACTGTAGTATGAGATAGATAACTCTATGGGATGCAGACGTAATGTGGACTTGCATGAATTATCATATCCTCACTACGACCGCGGCACTCGTTTGTTTTGACGGATGCATTCAATTGAATAGTGTAGCGTTATATCCGAAGGTGAAAAGGCTCAAATTAGTAGTTGATAACTTAATCGCCTATTCGTTGGGGGACGGCTCAATATGGGCTACGAAAATATTGCTTCATAGAACCAATTACAAGTATGAAAATATATTATTATTATAGTAACATTTTTTAAATAACAGTTAAGAACGCGTTATAACTATTTCGTTGAACAGGGATACATTTTAAAACAAAATAATATTATTAATAAAAAATTATTCCTTTATAAAAAAATACCTTAGATTAACTTAATAAGCTACATATAGCTCATAAATAATTTATAAGATTACTATAGAGGAAAAACAAAATTAATTTGTGTTTTTAATAAAATTAACTTATTAAAGATCTTTGATCTAGAGGACTTTGTAACGCTGTTAAATAAAATCTGTTGAAAACAAATTATTAATTTCAGTTATTAATAGGGTGTTTTATGAGGTTTTTTAGAGTATAAAATATTTAATAATATTTTTTTTATTTTTTCATGCTAAATCAAAAACAAATGTCATACTAAATAGGGACATCACTTGGAGAGGCGGATAAATAATCGATTTTTTCTGATTATTTGAAATGATGATTTTTTTAATAGGTATTCATAATGAATTAGAATAAAGACTAATTAAAGTGAATAAGTGCAAATAAAACCACGCGCTGTTTGCGAAATTCGATGTAAATGTGTTATAATACATTGATTTCAACAAACAACGCATATCTTATCATAAAAAATAAGAAAAAAGAGGGTAAAAAATATAATCTATTTTTTTTCAATAATTATTGTTTAGAATATCGATTATGTATTAAAAATCGATTATAATAATGAAATAATCTATTAATATAAAAGCGATTATTTTTCATATCCGTAATACTAATCTGTATATTTATATCGTAGTGCATAACGATTGCCTTTCTTGTTTTTATGCTGATTTCTAAAGACTAACAAATTAGTATGTTTTTATAACCTCATTAAAAAATATTATCAACTAATACCACTGATTAAAGTTTCAAGTATCTTTTCGATGTCAATTTACACATATCATAAGAAAATAATAACGCCGATAACACGTTTACGTAACCTTAAAATCGTAATACACTGGCCTTCATCGAGGGGATTAAATACATCAAATTATAATGCAATCAATGACAAAATATATTTTTTCACTTAATGGGACCATAGAAACCGATTATTTGTACACATTAGTGACTGACAACCCACTGAACGGGCTATCAATCATTTATTCATCTTCCTGCCTTTATCCTACTCTAGGTGGGGTCGGCACAGCATATTATAAACATGCTGTCACATGATTTGGCTGCGTTTTTACGAGCAGCCGCCTGCCTGACGTCAACTTACCTCAGTCGTATTTTACGACACCTCGGTAAGAAAGAGGGTGGTCTATTCTACTAAACCGGATACCACACGGTGGGACAACTTACCTTAGTCGCCTTTTACACCTCGGTAAGAAATGAGGTTGGTCTATTCTACTCAGCCGGATACCAAACGGCGGGTCGATTTACCTTAGTCGAATTTTACGACACCTCGGTAAAAAATGAGGGTGGTACTATACTATTCAGCCGGATACCACACGGCGTCACTGAAATTAAAACTAATTTAATATTATAATATTAAGGCTAATTAAAATCCTAATAAGTAGGTAGGTAGACCAGTGTGCTTAGTGCGAGTATTTTAATATCTACTCGATCGCGACAGCGTCACGTCTATTTGTATGACGCCATAATAGCGACATCTAGTGATCGCTGTTCCGGCGTCATACAAATTGGTGTTACGCTAATGCGGTCGACTAGGTTAAAAAAACTTTACTAAGCTCACAGTCGATTTTGCAACTTCGATGATACTTCTGGGTTTCGCCGTGTGATATCCGGTTTAGTAGAATAGACCACCCTCTTTCTCGAGGTGTCGTAAAATCGACAGAGGTAAGTTGACGTCAGGCGGCGGCCGGTCGTAAAAACGCAGCCAAATCATGTCACAGCCTATTTATAACATGTTATGCCGACCCCACTTAGAGTGGGATAAGGGCAGAAAGATGATGATGATACTTCTAAGTTTATTAGTAACAAATCCAGAAAAGCTTAGTAAATTGACAATTCGGAAAACACTTGAAACCTTTTGGTAGGTTTAACGTTAATAAACATTTAAAAACAATTGACCTTTTTAAATAGTCATTTGTAATCTCACAGCGTTAAAATTAATTAACTGCACGAAATAACTTTAGGTAATTTCATCCAGTTAACCTTGCGTATTGTAGGTGATTGTTTATTATTAAACTAAAACTTACACTTGACTTAGTTTCGACTCTAACAACATCCATGTGAGATGATTTTCCTCTTACAAGCGCCATAGACATTCCCGTCAGGTTTTGAGGGATATAAGGTTCACTGAAAGAAGAAAAAATACATTAATTTTAAAAAAAATTGACGACATTGGCCTTAATTTATGGAATGTCACTGAAGCGGCCGATGTATCTGTATCAATATATGTAGTATTTCTTAGGGGATACCATAGTTGCTCTATGGTATGAAAGGTCCGAAGAAAGTCAGAAAAAAATCCTTGGCATTTTTTTAGTTTTGCAACTCTGCAAATTCAATTATGCATTCTTTTTCGTACAAGGAATCAAACAACAGGTTCATTAATGTGCCCTACATTTCAACTCGTAGAATGAACCGGTGCAAAATGGTAATGGATCATTGTTTCAAAGTCTCAATAAACGACAATAGACTTTGGTCAAACGCTGCGTTACACAAACCGCGAAAGAAAAATAATTGTTTCAATAATCCAAAAAATTAGCCACTAAAGCGGGTATTGTCTTCAAACAAGGAAAAATTTTTTGCGTTCAATTGAAAAAATAATAACTGACGACCACTTTTTCTAAGAAAGACAAGTCATAACATCATAATAGATTGCCGAAATTAAAAGATTAAAGATTATTTAAAAAAAAATATTTTTTGAACGCACACGAAAAAAGATCTAAAAGCAAACTCATGACTAAGGTGGACTGTAAACTTAATAAAGATAGTGAAGTAACGACCTGACATTTCTGACATTTCGGATTATGGTTCCCATCGTTGGGAACCACAATCCGACAATACGGATCGACAAGTTAAACATAAACATATATGTAGTGTATATAAAGTAATGTTATATGAATATAGCATAGGCTCAAACACGCACTAACATGTAACCACATGTCACTTCACGTCCACTCCGCCAAGGGCTCTCGTGTTACTAACGTGGTGCATCATGAGACCGTGTATGTTTCTTTGCACATGAGTATTAGTGTGAGTTAGTGTATGTTCATGTATGTATTACATATAATATGTGCCTTGTATATATAAATATACAAGGTAAGTAACACATCTCAACCCGTATACACTACAATATACATAATTCATAACTCAAAACAAATTCAACACTACAAAATATTCAATACATGTTTTCTTAATGTTCATGATGAGTTGTAAATACTATAGCAATCAAATACATTTTTTTTTACAGAAGCCTGCCTCAGATGCTCAGTTAGAAGTTAGAGCCTTTAAACTGTGCAGATCGCACGTTTTCTGTTCGATAAATACTGCTTTAGAAACTTTTTCATCGATAATTTTCCTTGTTTCCGGCTAATTACACTTTTACTTACAACGACCCCCAACAAAAACATATCTAAGTAACTCTGTTAGGCCACTTACACTTTGTAACAAATGTATTGTGTGTAAATGTAGTATTGACGTAAATTATAACAATGACCAAGTTGTTACCGTGAACAAGTTATATGAAGGTCGTTCTTGAACAATCTTCATACCTAGTTAACCAATTCACTTTCTCGTATCTTTGTATGTTCTTTCTCGTATAATCGTAGAAAAAAGAAAGACAGAAAACCTTTACTCACAACATAAACTAAAAAGAAATAAAAATATTTAAAGAAGTACTTTTAATGAGGGTAAAAAGCAGGCATGTGTAAATGAAGGAATTGAAAAAAAAAAAACAAATTTAATTTACTATAAATAGGGTTTGAATCTGAGTAAAATAGGAGGAATATAAAGCGTAGTTTTCGCTATTGAAATCAACTTTTTCTCTTAACGTTGACTCATCACGACCATTACATGCCAAGCTTCTCGGTCTTTATAATTTGTCTAGCTTAGACTAATAGGCACAATATCTTTGAGCCTATAGTGACCCAACGAATAAATGCTAGACAACTATCTTACATTACCTCACTTATCCACATCTCACATACTAAATGATTTTTTTTAAATCTGTCCTTATTAACATTGATTCTGTCTGTGTAAAATTATCCCTGAGAACCGTTTGAGCTTTTAACTCGGTGAAATTTATAACAGGAATGGGTGGTGGCTTTCGCTATAGTATAAGTCAACCATCACCCCTTGTGTATGGGATTAATTTACGCCTCATGACTTAACTAATTAACAAATACATGCTCCACTTTGATATTATAAATTCCATACTAAATGTTGTTAGTAGAATTGACCTACGTAGTCAAAACAGATAAGAGAAATCAGGAATTTCCAGGTCTTGACGGCATTGTGAACTCATGATATAATGAAACTTATAATGATTATTAATGATATACATATTATCACAATAAATCATTATTTACAATTTGGAAAAAACTTCAAGTTACATAATGTTTTCGCTACAGTCATTTAAACAAAAATATTGCAAAGGTGAAAGTTTTTGCGATCAATGCTAAAGTGGAGGAGTGGTTCGGTAAGGCTATAACAATAAAATTGTTATGAAATTATGATATAACACAGAATTTACAGAACAACACATGTGCTTGTGTAACATGTGTTTACGAATTAATGACGTTAGTAAAACCTCGGCCAACTTTTTAGTGTATCAGGCGTATAAGAGCCAATATGTACGACCAACCAAAATAATGTCACAAAGTGGGAGGCGTACTCAGAGAGGGGCACGAATGCAATGCCTAACGAAGTCTCTCGCTATTGTCGCGTCTCACAACCCCTTAACAACCTTATTACGTTTTGTTCCCATGGACCTCACAACAAAAAGGTTACATATAATTGTCATGACCCACAATTCATTAACAGAATAATATAAAAATCTTACAAGAATCCATACTGTTCTAAATGCGAAAGTCGGTTATAGGAAAACTTTTTACTTCACTTTAATATAATTGCCATTGTCCATAAGGCAATCGAAAAGCCTATCTGTATTTAAAACGCGTGTTAAACAGCATTTTATGTCTCTGTGTTACAGTGACATTTGAAGTGTGAAGATTTTTATATATTATGTATTTTTTTTCAATTATATTTTTATGTTCTATGTTTTTATGTATAAATTTATGTATACGTATGTATATATATCGTTATTAATATTATTGGTTTAATACACACCATCTACTATAATATATCTGTGGCTGTCCTTTCATCGACTTGTTTATCTGGAAGATATCGCTATTTAGCGTTGCATTATTACTATTGTTATATTTTAGATTATTCTTTTTAGTTTTTACTTTTATTTTGTTCATTCTTTCATTATAATTGAAGATACCCCAACGCTTACGAAATTCGTGAGTGAAGCAAGGGCTTAAGCTGATCAAACAAGTCCAATACATTTTTTCACGTTTCATATTTTTAGCATTAAAATGGCTCGTTATAATATAATTCTACAGTACGATACTAAGTAGCGTAAACCTCCATGTAAACGCTGCAACGAGGTAAATATACTTACAAAGAAACTGGAACGTCACTATAAGGTCGCAAATAGAAAGAGGTTTACCTGGCCAAGGTAAGGCCAACCAAAACGGAAAAATAAAAGTAAACTTTTTATTTCATTCCACTCCTATATTAAATACTAGTGGAACACGCGGCTATGATTGCCCCCAATATTCAAATACTCTCAATTATGCACTATACTGTTTTGAATGGTCCCGAAGGAAAACTCTTTCCTTTAATTTCGATTTCCTGAAAGAGATCGCTGATTTAGCGATAACACTGCCTGTTGTACATTATCTCGTTTCCTATGCATTTTTTGTATATCGTCTACGTGAAATATCATTCCCCTGTCTTTATCCCATTATAAGTGGGGTGGCACAACATGTTATAAATATGTTGTCACATTATTTGGCTAGGTAATTTAAGACCGGCAGCTTGCCTGACGTTAATTTACCTTAGGTGAATTTTACGAAACCTCAGTAAAAAAGAGGGTGGTCTATTTTACTTAACCGCATACCACACGTTGGGTCAACTTACCTTAGTCGCCTTTTACGACACGTCGGTAATGAAGAAGGTGGTCTATTCTACTTAACCGGATACCACACGGTGGGTCAACTTACCTTAGTCACCTTTGACGACACCTTGATAAGAAATGAGGGTGGTCTTTTCTACTCAGCCGGATACCACAGGGCATCTGCACGTGAAATATGTCTTATTTAATTTTTTGTATTTTGTTTGTGTGTAATAAAGTGTATTTGTTGTTCTTGTTGTTGTAAAATCCGTTCAGTAATTTTTGAGTATATCATGAGTTTTGAGTATATAGACAACGTGGCCGCTGCGGTGGACTATTTTGATAGTCATTTAAATTAAATTATCTGAATACCTTTTTTTACAATTATAATTTTATACAAAATTACAAACAGGTATTTCTGGAAATTTATAATTTATGTTAATAATGATGTAGCTGTTTGCACAAAAACTAAGATTAAGTTAATTATAAAAATTTAATTTCAAATACCTATTTCTCGTTCTAATTTAAAAGCTTTTCTTATAACACAACTTAGGTTACGTAGTCATTCGTATAAAGGCCAACATTCAGTTTTCAAGATATAAATAAAAAATATAGAAAAGGTATTTCATTCTCAAAGGTATTTTGTTAATATCTATAAATTTTATAAAACAAAGTCCGTAAAAGCAGTATATCTGTGTATAATCAATAATACAATAGTTGCCGGACCGATAATAACATCTATACATACATGTATTATAGAACAAAGTCCCCATAGCTGTCTTTCTATATGTGATAAATTTTCTTAAAATGCACTGAACGGACCGTTTAAGTCAAAAGTACATTATGTAAATTTACTAAAATATAATGCGGGAAACATTTTCACACGGGCGAAGCCGCCGGTAGTTACAGCTTGTAACAAATACTAACAATTATCAATCAATTATTTTCTAATAAACTACTATTTTATATATCAATTATAATAAATAACTAATACTAGCCGCTCATGACCTTAAAACTATTAGTCATACAAATATGATAAGTAGTATACAAAAGGATCAAAGTCGCAATGCATTCGAACTCAGCAATTCCTTTGTTATGTCATGATTATCATGTTACGTAAAAAAGCTAGTAATATTGATTACTAGCTATATTCCTCTTTTATGTCATGTTTATTAATATTGTAAGAGTGCCGTGTGGTATCCGGCTGAATAGAATAGTACCACCCTCTTTTCTTACCGAGGTGTCGTAAAAGGCGACTAAGGTAAGTCGACCCGCCGTGTGGTATCCGGCTGAGTAGAATAGACCAACCTCATTTCTTACCGAGGTGTCGTAAAAGGCGACTAAGGTAAGTTGACCCACCGTGTGGTATCCGGTTCAGTAAAATAGACCACCCTCTTTCTTACCGAGGAGTCGTAAAATACGACTAAGGTAAGTTGACGTCAGGCAGGCGGCCGGTCGTAAAATACATAGCCAAATCATGTGACAACATGTTTGTAACATGTTGTGCCGACCCCACTCATAGTGGGATAAGGGCAGGAAGATGATGATGTCATGTTTATTAATATTGTAAGAGTTGTTAAAATTATTTACCGCGCAGCATGATATAGTTGCGTGGTACTATCCTACAGCTATTTAAAATCTGCCTCTTTTTTGGGGAGAAGAAATGGAGTGTTAACCTACCACGCTGCTCCGATATGTCCTTATAAACAACAGACGACACCTATTTGTCTAAGCAAAACAAATATTACCGATAAATAAAGAACTAGACGACAGAGCATCTTATAATCATGCCGAATCCACGTGTGGAACGAGTCTGACATTGTCCCTAAGACCTTCGCTATTTAAAACAACTAAGGCACCTGAAAACATCTTTCAACTTATTCTAAATCGGACATGTTAGAGCACACTATATACAATAACATGATATAATAGGAATACCACAATTCCCGTTCCGAGATACTCTTCTCTTGTAAGTCAAACAAAGACTGTCAATGAAACGTTTTATCAATAGGAAGACCCCACCGGAAACAACAACGGCACAATGTTGCCAACATTTCAATAAAAAAGGGCGCTATACACTTATTTCATGCCTGTGTTGCTATAAAATACAAAGCGGAAGTCAATGGCGACAACAGACACATAAATAACAAAAGCAAATTGTTATAATTTGCTTTTGTTATTTGGCGACCCCGCACCGGAAAGCGCAGTGTTTTAAGAACCCCTACTAGATGAACTGACGACCTCAAAAAGGTCGCGGGTAGCCGCTGGATACAAGCGGCACAAAAACGTGTGTTCTGGAGATCCCATGAAGAGATCTATGTCCAGCAGTGGACGTCCATAGAAAAAGTAGAAATGTGCAGTGTCAAAATCTTATAAAGTCAATTACAATTCGCATCCTTTTCAGTGTAATTTTTATACTTCAACCAAACCTGGGTAATCTGAGATCATAAAAGTACTTAGTGCGGTAAGCCGAGAGTAATTATCTCATAAAAGCAAATATGTATTCTTTTGTATAAAGATATCTCAAAGCTAAAAATATAATCGGGTAGATTACATTTTGTTTTACTCGTGCGACGTCTGCAAAGATTGCCTTTGAGAGGTCACTCTAAAGTTATTTTTCTTGTTCTTTAATATTTATAATCTTAATTAATATGCAAGCGCTCAGTTAGTCGGTTAGACCCCTGTCAATTTAATAGTTTTACGAGCACGAAATGAAAGAAGTTGGTCATAATAAATGTGATAAATAAGAATTTTAATTGTCGCTCATAGTTTCTGAACGTAATCAGACAAGTTACCAGTTTTAACTTGTTTATACTAATTATATCTGACCACAACAACACATTAAGGGTAAACTAGTTTTTGCTCGGTAAGCCGCATATAGCAAACATATTAATAAGGAAGTGAAATAAATATACCTTCTATTTCCTCTGACTATTTTATGTTTACAATTTTTTTTAATTTAGAATATCGTGAGTGGTCATCACCCTCCTGCCCTTATCCCACTCTAAGTGGGGTCGGCACAACATGTTATAAACATGCTGTAACATGCTTTGGCTGCATTTTTACGACCGGCTGCCTGCCTGACATCAACTTACCTCAGTGGTATTACCGTCGTACCTCAGTCGGTAAGAAAGAGGGTAATCTATTCTACTAAACCGGATACCACACGGTGGGTCAACTTACCTTAGTCGCCTTTTACAACACCTCGGTAAGAAATGAGTTTCGTCTATTCTACACAGCCGGATACCACATTGCGGGTCGACTTACCTTAGTCGCCTTTTACGACACCTCGGTAAGAAATGAGGGTGGTACTATTCTATTCAGCCGGATACCACACGGCGTTATTTTATGCTTACAATATTTTTGAATTGAGAATATCGTGAGTGGTATGCATAGTTAATGTATAGAAACCGTCTATACTTACGTCTTATTCTATCGGGTAATCTCAACTAGTTTCAAAACCATACTGGACTTTTTATTCATGAAGTCTTTTTACAATAACGCCGTATAAAGTAAGAAGCGACCTGTTACTATCCCAATGCTGAAAATAGGCCTCTTCTCTTCGTTTTTGGAGAGAAGGTTTGGAGCTAAGACCTACCACGCTGCACCAATGCGGTTTGGTAGGTTACACATATCTCCAGAATTCTCTAGAGATATGCAGGTTTCCTCACGATGTTTTCCTTCACCAAATAGCGTCTGATAAATTGGAATTATCAATTAGACACATATGTTATAACAGAAAAACTCATTGGTGTCTGTCCGGGTTTGAACCCGTGACCTCCTCGAAAGAGTCGCACGGCGTTATCGCTGGGCTTCTATCGTATTTCTTTGTCTATATATAAAACCGCAGACCAAACAATGTAATAATTATCCGGAAGAGTGCCAGATAAAATGTTGAGGAAAACGGATGCGAAAATAACCGAAAGTGTCATGTCATGCAAGTACAAAGAAGTTAGTTTCATCTTTTAAAAATACTATTTTTAATTCATCGTCATCCTCCTAGCCTCTTTCCCCCCTATGTGGGGTCGGTACAACATGTTGTCACATGATTTGGCTACGTATTTAACGACCGGCCGCCTGCCTGACATCAATTTACCTTAGTCGTAGTTTACGAAACCTCAGTAGAAATATAGTGGTCTATTTTACTCAACTGGATACCACGCGGTGGGTCAAGTTACCTTGGTCGACTTTTACGACACATCGGTAAGAAAGAGGGTGGTCAATTCAACTCAGCCGGAGTATAACCTACCTACCTAACCTAAAACTGCAAAAAGATACTATTCTTAAATATTAGCAGAAAACACACAGTAGTAATATATGCAATATGTGTAATGTCGCTATTCTAGACAAATTCTAAAACAGGAAAATTTTTGCAACATATACTTGTACTGAGAAAACAATTTAAATATCATTAACCTTTAAATAGTAGTTGGCATTTATACTATCAACATCGTATTTTACACGTTTATTTTAATTTCACCTCTATGTATGTAACTGACTCCTTATTACTTAATTTTGCACTTTGAACTGCCAGATTAAATCTGGCAAAGTGCAAAATGCAAAAAAAGTCAATTCAAACTTTATACTCTTATCAAGAATATAATAATAAGAATATAAACTAACAATTGCCAGCAGCTTCGCCCGCGTGGAAAGATTAAAACCGTAATATAGTCTTTTGATAACCACAAAAATAGTTAAAGTAGGACAACCTTAAAAGCTAGACATATGCTATCGCGGACTTTTATTTAGAACTTTTAGAGGGAAACAATTTTAAAATACACGATTTTTGAATAACTATTACCATTTACTCAACGTATGCAAGGAAACCTTTAAATTTTGCGTTTTTATTGCTGCTCCTCTCCATCTTAGCGTGATGTTATATAACCTATAGCCTTCTTCAATAAATGTACCATCTTACACTAAGATAATTTTTCAAATCGATCCAGTAGTTACTCAGACTCGCGCGTTCAAACAATCAATCAAACAAACAAACTCGTAGTTCGATAGTCTGTGAGTATGGATGTATGTTTGTTACTCTTTCACGGCGAATCCGCGGAACCAATATCGATGAAATTTGGTACAATTACTTCTTATACACCGGAATAACATATAGGCTATAGAAATTCTGTTAATTCTACAGGAATAGGATATTGAAAAGCACCATCTATTATCGACCTATCACACAACAACAGTCCACGCGAACGAACTCACGTGTAAAAGCTGATTTGTAAATAAATGAACGAGTGAAATAACGTAGAAAGTGAAACAGGAAAATTTTAGTTTGGATCCAAAAACATATTACAACTGTCTCTACCAAAAAGCTGAGTCATTCAATACTAGTTATGACGTATCGCTTACGATTATTACCAAGATAAACAATTTGTATTCAGTGCGCAGTTTTATTGTGACAGTCGTTATTTTCAAGTCATCTTTGTAACTCCGGAGGCGAACTAGAAAATGTAATGAAATTTATGAATCCAGCAATCTCCTGCCCTTATCCCAGTGTAAGTGGGGTCGGAACATGTGATCGGCCGCCTGCCTGACGTCAACTTACCTTAGTCGCTTTTCACGACACCTCGGTAAGAAATGAGGTTGGTCTATTCTACTCAGTCGGATAAACACAGGGCGGGTCAACTTACCTTAGTCGCCTTTTACGACACCACGGTTAGAAATGAAGATGGTCTATTCTACTCAGTCGCATACCACACGGTGAGTCAACTTACCTTAGTCGCCTTTAACGACACCTCGGTAAGAAATGAGGATGGTCTATTCTACTTAGTCAGATACCACTAGTGGGATAACTTAGGTACCTTAGTCGCCTTTTACGACACCTCGGTAAGAAAAGAGGATGGTCTATTCTCTTCAGCCGGATATCACACGGTGGGTCAACTTACTTTAATCGCCTTTTACGACACCTAAGTAGGAAATGAGAATGGTCTATTCTACTCATCCCGATACCACACGGTGGGTCAATTTACCTTAGTCGCCTTTTACGACACCTCGATAAATAATGAGGATTCTATTCTACTCAGCCGGATTCCAAACGGCACTTACCTTATTTCTCTTTTACGATACCGCGCTAAGAAATGAGGGTAGTCTATTCTACTCAGCCGGATTCCATACGGTACTGAGTATAGGGAATATTAGGTTTAATATTTATAATCGCGTTTACTAACATAACGATAAGAGATCTCGGCGATCGGTTAAATATATGCATATATTATTTCCTACCATTGATGAATATTATCCGATCTAAAGCAATAAATATTGATTCCGAGGTCACATCCGTTCACTAACCTTCCATTCAATAAATAAAGATAAACATACATACACATATACGTTATTTATAATTAATAGACTCTATAAGGATAATGTCTACGTAGTAAAAGAGCTCGATATTAATAAAATATTTATCCATACTGTTAAATATAAATAAATATATAAATAAATATATAGGACACTTACACACACGGTCATCCGTCCCCAAAGTAAGTAACTTAATACTTGTGTTATGGTAGACAGAAAACTGGTGAATATATACTTATATATTTTTAAATACATACTTAAATACAAATATACACCCAGGCTCAAAGGCCAACAAATTCTTTTTATAGAAAATGTTGGCCCTCGGCGGGAATCGAACCCGCGACCCGCGGAGCTGAAGGCAGGATCACTACCCACTGCGCCAACGGGCCAGTCAAATAATGCGTTATGTTAATAATGCGAAAGTTTGTCTGTCTGTTTTCCTGTCTGTCTATCTGTTGCGCTTTCACGGCTAATCCACACGAACAATATTTATAAAATACTTGCTGTGCGGCTTTGCCCGCGTCTAAATCTGTGTATTTAATTGAAATTTTGAAATAAAAGTGTTTATAGTGAGTTAACCATATACCATAACCATAGAGGTAGAGACATACTGTCCTGGACTTTTTTGTAGATCTACAATTCTCTAGTACATTACTTTTGTGTATTTTTGTTGGTTTACGCGACGCAACGCGACTAAAGCTCCCAGCAGGCAAGTTTTTTTTACCATTATACTTCTTGTATTCTTGTATATGCTATTAACCTAAACCTTCGAGAAGAATAGTTCAATATATTTTGAGAAAAACGATCACATCCAGACAAGCAGCGTTTCGGGACTTTGTTTTATAATGAGGATAGATGTCACATATGAAGCTTATATACCGAGGTTATATGAAGAACCGACAATCCCGTCTTGTAGGCGATCATAGATGATGATATCATCCTCACCATCGGGATGAGTCCATTGCCATCCACTACATTGCCGTTTTCAAATAATTTAATTCAATTTTATGGAACGATCTCGCTTTGCCAGCTTTTCCGGATCGGTACAACATAAGTACCTTCAAAAAACGTAATTTCCACCTTTTTAAAGGACGGCAACGCACTCGCTCTACGAGAGGTAGCGGCGGTGATTACTTGAGGTGAACCACGTGCTCATTTGCCATCCTATTCCATAAAAAAAGATGATTGGCGAGAACAACTGAGTATACCCTCTACACGATCGTACTGACACTTAATCGTTTGTAATCGCCGATTACGAAGAGGTTACGAAGCCAGTTAAGAACGATCTAATATGTACTATGCCTTTTTTTACTCTTCCTAAAGTTATAATTAATGTATAGAAACCGGATATACTCACGTTTTATTTTATCGGATGAGCCCGACTAGTTTCCTAAAGTTCTGTCAAAGTTGCGCGTAAATATTGTACAAAGTAAATATTTGCTCTTCACACGTTCCTAACAATTTATGTAGCCGTTACTGGTTGGTAATTATTTGACTAAATAGTCTCATGTTTTTTCCGTTGTTTGTATATCGCTCAATCAGGTGTTGTTTGATTGTGGCTGTTTTAGAAATTCGTTAATGTACTTTAATTCATGTGTCTCTGCTATCTTTACCAGGCTAATTTTATCAAAGGGTATCGCTGGGTGATATGTATGATCGTACTTGCTTTTAACCGCAACTTCGTTTGCGTGGACTTATGTCGCGTGATAGGTTGATTAAAGACGACGCCTTTCAATCCTATTTCTGTAGAATTAACATTATTTCTATAGCCTATATATTAGCCCGGTGTATAAGGAATATTTGTGCCAAATTTTATCAACATTGGTTCAGCGGAATCGCCGTGAAAGAGTAACAAACATACATCTATACTCCCAAACTTTCGCATTTAAAATATTAGTAGGATAAAATGTAAAAAAGTAACGGCCTGTTACAATACCACTGCTGGGCATAAGCCTCTTCTCTCCATTTCTGGAGTGAAGGGTTGGAACTACCACGCTACTCCAATGCGGATTGGTAGGTTACACATATCCCCAGAATTCTCTAGAGGTATGCAGGTTTCCTCACGATGTTTTCTTTCACCGAAAAGCGTGTGATAAATTGCAATTATCAATAAGACACATAAGTTTTGATAGAAAAACTCATTAGTGCTGCCCGGAATTTGAACTCGTCACCCTCTCGAGTCGCAGGGTTTCACCACTGGGCTATCACAGCTCTCACGCAGGGTAGGATGTATCGTATGATAAAACAGACGGTCCCGTGGACGGTTGCACGATGATCGCCGATATATACGATCACACGATCAACAATTATCTCTAATAGTGAAGAGCAGGCATTCACAAAGTCGCAGATACCATTAGTTTTGATATAAATACAGCTACAGGTGTATGCAACGTATTTTTGACACACTTAGTTGCACATCTTAGTAGTACGTATCGTGAAGTAATTAATGTATCCTTGAAAAATGCATAATTAAATGATAACAACGGCGTTGTTTGTGCTAGATATATAGCAGAAAACGAGAAATGGTTAAATAGAACGAAACAAATGCTAATGATCCAATTATTTGATCAATGACAAATAATTAGCGACTGAAATGGCGTGGCCTAGTTTTAATTACTAATGTAGTTTAAATAAGAAGTTATGATAGAATTATTTTGCTATAATCCACGTTTGTTAATAAAATCTAGGTAATCCTAAGTTAAGGATAAGGGCAGGAGGATGATGGATGTTGTATCCCTCATCCTCCTGCCCTTATCCCACTCTAAGAGGGGTCGGCACAACATGTTATAAACATGTAACCACATGTTTCAGCTAGATATTTTACGATCGGCCACCTGCCTGACGTCAACTTACCTTAGTCGCCTTTTACGAAACCTTGGTAAGAAAGAGCATGGTGTATTCTATTCAGCCGGATACCACCCGGAAACTACGCAATCCTAAGTGTAGGAAAGCTGTTCTCATAACATATAAATGCAAGATTAGTTACCGCACGTATTACAAGACACTACCATCAACAGCACAGTACACAAGCACTACACACATTCATCACGACAATATCACCGGCCATTTCGCCCCGTAGCATCCTCAGGAGATGGGCTCTAGGTCAAAATCGCGATCATCCTTCTCTAAAAAAAGTAACTAAATAAACATATAATAAATAAATACTCTCAGACTTGAAGAACCGATTGTTGTTTTTTAGAAAATATCGGCACACGGCAGAAATCGAACCTGCGACCCCCGGAGTTGAAGGCAGGGTCACTACCAACTGCATCAACAGGCCAGTCAAATAATGTTTCAACATTTAACCTAGTTGGCAAGTATACTGATAATCGATTCGAGGTTTTTTATTACATACACCAGATTTAAATGCAACCAACGCTCAAGTTTTAAAAATTGTAATAGCAACTTAAAATGTGTGAATGGCTTAGCATAAATAGCATTTATAAAAGTGGGCTATATATATTTGCATAATAGGCGAAATCGACGCTTAATATTTCCTCTACAATCTTAACAAATAAAAATAAATCAAATTATTATTTAAATTAAATAGCAATCAAACATTTAGTCAATAACGTAAAAGTGAATAATAAAATGAGGCATGTTTTTAAAATATAAAAGCCCAAAATTGTTTGTTAACAATATACCTACTTTATTGTCATAACAACCACTATGATACATATACTAGAGTATATATAGCAGTAAACAAATAAGTGATACACTCAATATGAAAATAGAAATAATAAAGAGAATCAGTCCATAAAACTTTTGTATCTGAGAATATTGTATATGATTAATATAAAAATTCATATAAAATTGTATATGAGAATAGAGCTGTGATAACCCAGCAGTAACACCGTGCGACTCTTTCGAGAAAGTCAGGGGTTCAAACCGTAGCAGACACCAATGAGTTTATCTGTAAAACTTATGTGTCTAATTGATAATTGCAATTTATCACACGCTTTTCGTTGAAGGAAAACATCATGAGGAAACCTGCATATCTCTAGAGAATTCTGGAGATATGTATAACCTACCAATCCGCATTGGAGCAGCATGGTAGGTCTTAGCTCCAATCCTTCTCGACCTTGCTCCAAAAACGGAGAGAAGAGTTCTATTCTCAGCAGTGGGAGAGTAATAGGCCGCTACTTTACTTTTATATGAGAATAAGGTACAACATACTTAGCCAATCCTATCTTTAAATCTAGGTTTAAGTATGTATGCTCCAAGAAAGGGCAGTTGAACCTAGCTTGTTTAGCCATAGGAAGGAGCAGAACATTGTATTACTTGATTCAAGTGCTTAGATGTTCTGTATATAATTGAGGGTATTTAAAAAAGAAATATTGCACAGCTTGTATCGTAAAAAAACAAAATAAAATCCACACAAGTTTATCAATCTCGCAAAACCTGTCTAAATAAACAACACCAATTTCTAAAAGCAATGCTTATCGGATAATCCGGCACAATCCATTTGACTAGCGTTTATATTTATGACCTACTTGGAATGAGTACTACAGATAACAACTACCATGAACAATAGACAGAATAAACAAAACTAATTATTACAACTGAAAATATAATTTATTTCTTAGAATGCTTTCTGTATCTGCCTCTTTTTACCAGTATTTTTAAACTGCACTAATGGCTCCGATTTATTTAACAACAGTCAAGGTTTTATATGAGAATCTATTTATACACTAGGAAATTAAGGTAGATTATGTATTGCTAAAAATAATGATATTTGAAAATTTTAATTTGATCTATGTTGAGTCTCTTATATAATAAAAAATTAACTTAATATTCTATGAAACTCATCCAGACACTGTCCCAGGCTCTTAAAATACTTTGCCTGACACAAAACTAACCACAATTTAAAATGGATATTAAATTTGAAGAGAAAGGAATGTACAGATTTTTTAGCAATATTAAAAACATGATTATAATCAAGTGTAAGTGATAATACAATCTATTTTAAAATGTACTGATAGTAAATTACTTAATGGAATTCCTCACATAAGAATTGTGATGACAAATATATACATTCATCATCTTCCTCACAACATGTTGTAAACATGCTGTCACATGACTTGGCTGCGTTTTACGACCGACCGCCTGCCTGACGTCAACTTACCTCAGTCGTATTTTATGACACCTCGATAAGAAAGAGGGTGGTCTATTCTACTAAACCAGATACCACACGGTGGGTTAACTTACCTTATACGACACATCGGTAAGAAATGAGGTTGGTCTATTCTACTCAGCCGGATACCGGCGGACAAATATATACATTATATTTGGTATAAAATATTAACATACAATCTAAATAACTTACTTGTAGTGATGACAAATTGTCCTCGCCAAACCGTTTCCCGAACCACACGGCAAGATCGCCAGCGACACTTCAGCCAAAGCCTGCTCCCAATCTAGCCGCTCGAACATTCCATTCAACACCTCAAACAACACCCCGTCACCACCAACCGCAACAATACCCCGCCAATCGTAAACATTCCGCGTGCGAACAAATTCCCGGGCATATTTGGCATACTTTGTTACATGTAGATCGTACAGACACTCGGCCTCCTTCAAAATCGGAGCAACTTTAGTCTGAAATAGCTCTCTAGCCTTTCCCGGCCCTGACTTCGGATTCAAAAGTATCAACAATTTTTTCTCGCTCGGAGGGACTGTATATGAGATTGGCTGATTTGCAAGTAGACATTTAATGGTGGTCCGCCACTTTTGCGCCTCTCTACTGTTGTCTTCATACCTGTCGTATGACCTGAACCGCAATGTTATTG
The DNA here is from genome assembly GCA_029227775.1 of Morpho helenor. NCBI lineage: Eukaryota > Metazoa > Arthropoda > Insecta > Lepidoptera > Nymphalidae > Morpho > Morpho helenor. Next base: position 3,685,648 of record JARGCU010000032.1, on the reverse strand, counting down.
TTGTTCTCTCGCGCTTATGCGTGCGGCGACTGCGCTTTAGGACGTACGCGTAGATATAAAGATAAGCGCTGATATCGGTCTCGTCAAGGTCGCCACTGTTTTCATCAGACAATTTAGGTTTTCGATGACCTACGAGTGAACTACACACACAAGATCCAGCGCCGACACCACGTCTTTTACTCCTCATACATACACTACCAATGATGTCTTGCAAAAGAATCGCTTGCTCTTTCGAATAATCATCGGTTTGTTTAATTAATGACAACCCTTTCGATGTTAACCGTACACGAAACACAGATTTCTTCTTAGAAAGAATATAAAATGTTTCTTCAAGGTAAACATGCTCCTTCGAATCGGCATTATCATCAAGTTTGACGTGGTTCACGTCTTTCTCCGATTGTGGTTCCGCCATAACTGGCACAGATAACTGCCGAAACAGTTACTGGCACAAACTTCATTTTAAACATATTAAACCGACAAGGTCATTAAACTGCCAACCATAGATTACTAACTATAAAATAGATGGTTGTGATTCATACATTGGCGCGAGCCTATTTTCGGTGGTATGGGGGGTGCAGAATAGCACTATAGCTACTTACATTTTCATTCGTTAAAAACTATCTGCCTCTCACCCGTTTCATTCATAAAAACGGATTCAGTCTCAGCTCGGACTCTTTCTCACATATGGAGTAGTAATATATATAACGTATGACGTAAAATCGTAGTAAAATTAGTGATGTACTTGGTGCGCTAAAACCGTAATTAGTGATGTCAAAGTTTTATCGATTCGCACACCGTTCTTACCGATTTTTTGGATAACCGGTTTTTCTGTTACATATTAATAATGATTTTTAAATATTAATAAAACAAAATATTTAAGGAACTTCTTTATTAAGACTTTTACTGTAATAAAAAAATATATATACAACAACCGTTTTACATTTCTAAGTGCATGCTTCTTAAAAAAAAAAACTTTTTTTCCTAAACAATTTTTAAATAGGATACAGGAACAGCAAGCTGAATAAAAGTTATCCAAACAGAGCTTTCACAGGCCTCAAACTATCTTGAAAATGTAGGAATTGTAATTTAAATTATTATATATTATTATTAAATAAAATTAATTTTAAATATTCGCTCGAAAACAAATGTGCATGATTAGTATTTGAAACAATAGATGCTTTCGTTTTTACCGTTTAAGTATTTAGGAAAAACATTATACTTAAAAGGAGTGTACTTGATGGTAAATTATAATTATTATAATTTAAGTCTTTTTTAGATATATTAGTAGTAGTTTTATAGAATATTAGTGGTTTTTATCTCTAAGTATAATATTTTCCATCATATCAGTTAACACTTCGGATATAAAGGATATAAAGTAAGAATTAAATTGTGAAAGTTTGCCATATTTAATGTGCCCATTGATACCAAGCTTTTCAATGAAAGAAAACATCACATGAGGAACTATACTCCATGGGCTAAATATTTAACTAAATGTAAACATGTCAAAACAGGTACTTTATAGTAGGCATTATCTGCCTACTATAAAGTATCTTTTTTATTACAACACATTGTACTAATATTAATTTTTATTTATATTTCTTTTAAAGAATTTAAAATTATTGATAGTATTCGCACTACTTAATAAGGTTAAATATGGCATGATTGCTATCTAATAGCATGGCATGATAGCTAATTTTACAAACTTTGAAACAAATAAATAAGAATATTATTTAATATCCACTTTTAAGAACCCAAACATAAAGGTATTATAAATTTTTTTAAGAAAACGATGGACAATATTAAATACACATTTAAGTATCACAGAGTGAAACTCATAGAATATTGATATTATGTAACGTCGGTTAATCTAATGCAATTACTATTTTAGGTAGTTTACTTGGCCAATTTGTATCTGCTGAATTTCATTAAAATATATATTGCTGTTTTGCTGTACTAAAAATATAAATATTTAATTTTAGAAAATAACAATCAATTTAAGAAAATTACTTTTATAAATATTGGAGATATTCTTTGGACAACTGCAGTTGAATTCCAATTTCTTCAATTGTTAATAATATTATTGTAATGACATATTTGTCACTCCTGAATCACATGGTTTTGTTTGTTTACATCTTGTTACGTTTCTATACTTATGGAGTATGTATAGTAAAATAATAAAATTGTTAAATATGGAAACTGTATCACTTTTTAAATGTTAATAATAGTAATATTAGTAAGTTACTTTTGCCTCATATATCATAGTTCTATAACTTTACTTGCGATAAAATTTTCCATTTCCATTATCGTTTTTCAAGTATCTGTAGTACTGTGAATTCTCCTTAACATTAATACACCATTGTCTAACTCGCATTATGATAACGAATATGCAAAAAACTTTTAAGAAATCATATTTATGATTAACGGAAGTGAACCAAGAATTATAGATTTTTAAGTTGACTATATACATTGTTGACTTATTAACACTTTACATGCCATATAATGCCATTCCAAAGATATAAGTTTTTTGATGGATATTATAATTTTTCATCTGCATCATATTGACTATGTTGTATTAAGAACTTTAATCAAATCTTTCAGTTTTATTAGACAATAGCGTACTTATAAAAATTTCACAATTTAAAAAAATCCTTTTTTGAAAATTTATCACTCACGGGATTGCACAGGATTATAGTTTTGCTACACTAGTAAAAACACGTGTTTTGGATAGGAATAAAGGTGTTGTGTGTTAACGTTAAAATACACAATTTTTAGCGGCAATAAAGGCAGAACTCATAATTCATTATAAGCCCGTCGTTTAAAAAAACTAGCAATTAAACTAGCAACTAAGCAATTGTTATTCATTTTCCTTAGTAATGAAAATTTTAAACCCATTCATCTCAAAATATGAGTCTTTGAGTTGTACCGCTATTGCTGCACGTGACCGATATATCGATATACTGCACCGGTAATATGATATGGCTTGGGTCTGGAAAATATTTCTGATGGAATACAATCAAACAATAATATTAACCAATAATGTTTTGAACAATGAAACCAAATTATGATCCGTTCTAGTGTGCTAGAGCCCCCTTATCCACGGATTTGAGAAAAAATCCATTGGGTCCTAGTTAAGAAGTTTGAAACTTCATAATGTTTGTCAATTATACTAATATGGATCCATTTTGAAGACTCAACCTTCTCTATTGAGTCTCTAGCTTTGAAGCGGACTTTTACAGCCTTATTCCAAAATTCCGAATGGTTCAGGCGGCAAAATAAATTGTTAGTGAATAAAAGCATTCGCGCTGTGTAAATGTTATTACTAATGTCATTAAATGAGGCTAAATAATTATGATTCGACTGAAGCTCTTCTTATATGTTCATCTGCATCATCGGGCTCGTGGACACTTCCCGGCGGAAGAGTTCGGTTCGCAGCATATTTAACCTGTAATAAATAAGTAATTCTTAAATAATGTATAGATAGAACATTAGTTTGCAAAGGTAGTCTTACAGACAATCTTGGCATTGACATCCCCTGAGTAGAATAGACCACCCTCATTTCTTACCGAGGTGTCGCGAAAACCGATTAAGGTAAGTTGACGTCGGGCAGGCGGTTGGTCGTAAGATACCAAATCATGTGATAACATGTTTAAAACATGTTGTGCCTACCCCACTTAGAGTGGGATAAGGGTAGGGGAATGATGCATTGACAAATAACAGAGATTTTAAATTTTAAAAATACATTTTTAGCTTCCACTGGTCTCAAATAGTGTCTGGAAAATATTTTTTACATGTGTCTATAACTTTGTCTACAGTTATATTTTAACTATAGAATAGAGACTGTAACTATAAATAATATTTTTTTTAAATAATAAAATATAAGGGGTATCTTTGTGTTATGTTAAATATCTTTGATTTTGTACTGTTAGCAGTACCAGGCTAAAAATATTATGCTTTCCAAATACTGTATTGTATATGACAATTAAGACGCGTATGTGACAAAGTTCCAATGATCATCACTAATATGTCTTTTAAGCTATTCTTATATTACACACTTTTTTGCATCACTATAACAGAGGAACAATTGTACCAAACTTTTGTTGTTATATCTCAAAAGGATTAAGCAGTTAGCCCACTATACATATAAGCTTCAGTTTTAATTGAAAGTGACAGGACAGACTGACATACTTTTCATCAAATATATACTTGCCTTCATCTAGTCAAATCAATTGACCTAATCATGTGCTTATCCCATAAAGCATCAACAGCATATAGCCCTTAGACGTCATCCCAATGAGTACTCTCTTTGGCAATGACCAGGTTCATCTGAAAATTATTGCAAAAACATTTTAATAAATATGGAACAAGCTGTGTGCACAACTAGAGGCCATGCGACTCTGTAAAGACGATCATAAGTTTAAACCCCGCGCAGGCACATGGCTAATTGACAATTGCAATTTATGACACGCTTTTCGGTGAAGGAAAATATCGTGAGGAAATGCGCATACTTCTAGCGAAGTCTAGGGATATGCGTAACCTACCAATCCGCATTGGAGCAACGCGATGGTAGGTCTTTGCTACAATACTTCCCTCCAAAAAACGGATAGAGGAAGCTTATGGTTCCTACTGCTGGGGTGGGTAACAGGCTGTTACTTTAAACATACACATGCAGTGTGTTTACAAACAAAAATGATTTATATTTGAAACATGTTAACTGATTTATTTTTTTATTTAAAGTATCTTGAAGAAATAACTTTTTGTTAAATAATTAAAGTATGTCTATAATTCAGAAATAACCACTTCCAATTTTCTTACAGTTCAATAAAAACACTAAGGATATACTATAATAAACAAATAAGAGCCCAGATTATGCTTTGAGGTCCTTGCTTTATACCTTGTAAACATATTAAATAGACAATAGGTTGAAATATACAAACGTAATGTAATAAATATGTATATAAATTGAGAAACACTAGCTTTAATTTAACTACAGAAACAATAATATCCTACTTCCGACTAATATTATAAATGCGAAAGTTTGTGGGTGTATGTTTGTTACTCTTTCACTGTGAATCCCCCGAACCAATATAGATGACATTTTTCACAATTCGTCCTTATACACCAGAATAACATATAGGCTATAGAAAACCTGTTAACTCTACAGGAATAGGATGATATTGGATAGCGCAATCTATTATAGACCTATCACACGACAACAGTTCACGCGAACGAAATCGCGAGTAAAAGCTAGTACTATATAAATGGTACAAAAAGTTGGTCTTAAATGTAAGCTGCCATTGCACAGATAGCTATGATGAGAAAAACTAATTTATAGAAGTAGGCTTTACTTTGCGGAATTCCAGAGTACAAAAGATATGATAGAATTATTTTGCTATAATCCACATTTGTTAAAAGAACCTATGTAATTCTAAGTGTAGGAAGTAGTTTGATCACAATAGATCAGTAATGGCCAAAGTGATACTGGGCCCTCAGGCCCTGCAGAGCCACTACTCCCAGAAGAAGAGGAGAAAGCAAAACAGATCTCATACCTTATACTTGCAGGATTAGTTACCACACATCATAAAACCCCCAAAAAGTCAGTAAATCCCATAATTTAGCTATTTTCTTATCTTTTTATCCCAAAGAGGCATTGACATAATCAAAGAATAATAATTAATTCACATTGTAATCTATCAAAGAAAGGTCTAGTATCGATTCGTGTTGGGGTCTTAAGGTGTTGGAATCTCAACTCCACACCAAAAAACGTAGGGTTGATTGTGATTGGTAGTCCCCCTATGAGGTGAACTGAGGACCTAAAAAGGTTGTGGGGCTTTGCTGGACCCAAGCGGCTAGTCTTGGCAAGGCCAAGATAGTGTGGTTTGGAGATCCCATGAAGACACCTATGTCCTTCTGTGGACATCCATCGCTTACTTATGAAGATATTACTCTTTCCTTTAAAAAAAATCAGTAATGGCATATATCAATCTTTTAAGAATAACTTACTATTCTCATTCTAACTTTTTTTAAATGGTCATAAAGTGGCAAAATTAAAATTAACTGTTTGCACTCTGTTGTTGTCACTGTGGCAAAACAGCACGCCAGTATATCTAGAGCTGGCACATCATAAACACTTTTGGATAGCTGATACTCATGATTAAAATCACACAGAATTTGCAACATTGTAAATCCTTGGGGGCCGGCTAGATACTATCAACAAAATTTCCCAAAAATGCTGAAACCTAGTGTTAAAAAGTGCTAAGATTGCTAGATCTGCGAGCAATATCTAGAAATAACAATATAAGTCTGCTTAGACCCCAGAGCACAAATTAACTTAAAATTATATTTATTATATTACTTTGTGATAAAAACACACTTACATACTTTAATCTAGTTGTCACAGGTATGTGTGGAAATGTTTTAACATCCTTATCAGTTAAGTTGGTAGCTTGAGTGACCTATCTCTTGCACAAATGCTGCTTTATATATTATAGATTTCCTTTAGTTGCACTTAGTCAAGTGTTATTCAATCTCTGAAAATAATTTTAAAAAATTAAAAATAATTGTTACTATTCAAATACAACCTCTTATGAAAGAGGTTGTATTTGAATCTATATGAATAGTTGTTCTATAGTATAAAAAAAATGTGTGTAAAAAAAAATTATGCATTGATTTGTTAAGAAAGAGTAAATGGGTTCACTTTTGGGAAAATTGCTTTTTATTATTGCATATGTATGAAGGAGAAATATCGTTTGTTATTTACTTTCTGTTAGATTTAAACAGTTGCACATTTTAAGTGATTTATAAATAACATAAATATTTACTTTCAGTTTTATAGAACAGTCTTATAGTATTGCTGTTATACTTTCATTCATTACACATACTATTATATCTTTCATTCGCACTGTAAATGTAAAGATATTTCAAATCATAACTATAAATAACATCATGTGACAATCATATAAAAATTAAAAAATACTCTTAATCTTGGATGTGAGGATTCTTGAATCTGCAATTAATCAATCAATCGTTTAATTGATCATAAATTTAAATTTTGCTTTTGCTTTTTAATTAAAAATCAACAATAGTGTTATATAAAGCAATATACCCTATATTGCTTTATCCAAAATAAACTTGCTCTCTTTTGCTATTTACTCTCTTTTCATCTGCATCTCATTTAAAAAAAACTTGACAATAATTTTTAAAGTTCTCATATAATACAATGAAGTATACAACTTCAATTAAAAATACTTCTAAAAGAAAATATTAAGTAGACCATTTTAATTATGTCCAAATTATTCATAACTAATATACACACTTATGATCAATTAGAACAACTTCTAATAAACTAACTTTAACTTTAATGTTCCATTATTAATCATTTATCGCACTACAAGACTACTAGAAGCTTTGGTATAAAATGAATATAGTTATATGAATATAATAATGAATATAGCTTATTCATCAATCGAAATTAATGTACATAACATAATTTTCTTATTACGATAACTAAGTCAAATATGAAATAAAAATTATACTGCATGTTAAAGGTTTTAGGTTATCCATGCAAGGTTAGGTTATTATATTTAGAATGTGAGAATGTGAATTTTAAGAAAACTCTTACTATTATCGAGATGCACAAAATTCATTAAAACTCAACACTTACATTAATATAATGATTAAGTAAATCCTCTTCTTATTGTTTTATGACGCGCACGTTGCACTTTCGTTATATTTCACATTTAACAAATATCTCAACAGCTACTGGTGAAATAAGACTTTATACATTTAATTTGCTTCTAGTAATATTTGTTTCAAGAATTCTGCTAACTAAATTAAAAGAAAATTATACATTCTTGTAAAAATTAAAGTACTAGAACTTCAACTTAACAACGGGAAATTTAAAAATTTAATACACCGCCCATTCATTGATAAAATCAACTTGTTATATGATAGACAGTAAAAATGAGAATGAGTGCGTTAAAATATGTATGGAGGAGTGGAGCGAGATGCAGCTGAGACTATTTTCATACGATTCATTCATAAATACGTACATGTGCAAGAGGGATGCGAGATAGCATGTGTTGGCGCCTGTAGTAAAACCGGCCTGCTGCCAACATAATAAAATTTCTAAACAAAACAGCTGTCAGTACAACAAATGAAGTTTTTTGTCTGTGATTGACCAGATTACTGTAAAGCTTGTGATATAATAAAAATGTTACAATTATGAACATTGTCAATACTAATATAATAATACCTCTGCCTCTGCCTGTTACGCTAATCTGCTATATTCTTAAAAATTACTACAAATTAGGCTTTTTTCCACACTTTCATCTATGTCAACATATTTTCTTCCTTTGGCAAAAACAAATCCGTAGGTACTTACTTTAGAAAGAAATATGTAAAAGTCCGTATGTAGTGTATAAACTATTAAGATAAACTGCTATATTCTGTGTTGAAATTCGAGAGTATTTAACAGTTCGAGTAGCTTATATTTATTCAGTTTGCGACTACCGTTATTTTTGCTTTACTAGATTTCTATCTATTTAAAATGAAGTTGAGAAAATGACGAAATTATCGGTTCGATCAAACTAACCTAAGGCTCTAATCACTTATACAAAAACCCGTCTCTCCCATACATATAAACTATATAATAAATATAAAACCTTGATTGGGAAATGTGACTAAAGATAGGGTATCTTTGAAAAATCTCATTGCACACACCATAAGTATATATAAAATCGAAATTAAACTATCAATTTAATTTAATTAAATAAATATAATTTAATTACAGCAAAAATGTACAAGTTATATCTATTTTAAATTACGTACACGCTAGGACTATACTATAGGCTCATGCCCACGTGGAATGGTCCCAAGAATGCTGGCAGCGTTTCCGCGCTGAATCGCTAAGCTGATTCTTTGTGCGAAAAAGGAGCCAGCCCTCTTGTCACCTGAAGAGGCAATCAACCGAGGTGTTAAAACGGATAAAAAATTTTTTGCACTTTGACTCCATGGCCCTAGGGTCTCGACTGCAAACGGCACAAATATATAACTCTCGATGAGAGATGCATACTTCCGCCGTTTGCCGGTTTCGGCCATTTCCGCGGCAGCTCCAGGTCTTGACGCTGTTTCCCTGATATGGGACGAGGCTAACGTATCAACGCATGTTGCGTCCCACATTAGGGCCCGTCCCCGTTCCCAAGGAACCAGCGTCAAGCCGTCTGGTCTCTTGCCATCATCGCGACATATCCCGGAAGGCTCGAGAAGAGCAGGAATATCGATGGTGGCAAGAGCTCTTTTGATGGTATCATTAAGAGAACCATGACGGAAAAGCCTACCAGAGCTCCTATGGCATGAAAGCCCGTGTATGCCAAAAGTGTCTACCTCTTTTCCACATGGACATCGGTGCTTAAGGCACAATGTGGTTCCCAATCTGAGACCTAAAGCTACTCTGAAACTTTCGTTATCTAATAGTGTACCAAGATTTTTAGAAGGGAGAGCATGTAGCCAATAACCAGATTCTTTTTCCGATAAAGCTAGAAGCCTAGCTCGGTCTCGGTCACTCGAAAGATTTTGTACCAAATTTTTATGAGTAAGCTGAACCAATGGCACATCCCAAAGTTTTTGTGCGGTACATTCCTTCGGGATGTTATCATTGGGGCAGCTGATTTTCCAACTATCTAAAGCCTCTGTAGCATAGCACAACGAAAATAAATTTGGTTGTAAAATTTCAGAACTAAGTTTTTTAACACTATGCACAGAGGCCAGAAATGCCGGAAGAGCAACACTTGAAATTTTTCTCACGCCGATGCCACCATATTTCACCGGCAAAGTAGCCTGATTCCAAGAGTTATTGTCAAAAGACAAATTCAAAATATTTTCTAATGCATTTTTTAAGGTGGCATCTATATTATCGAGTAAACCAGGATATTTCCAAATTGGGCTGGCACGAAGTATATAGGTAAATTTAGGTACAAAAAGGCAAAATTTTAAAATCGTAAATGCAATGTGGGAATTTAGTATGCCCAATTTGTCTGTATTGTCCGAAAACATTTTAACTTTACTCTCTAGAAAAGGTTGTATGGCTTCATCTAAAAGAGGAGCACCTAGGAGGCAAAGTGTACTTTTATGCACTATGTCAATGTTTGGGGCAATTTCGTTAAATAATTTTGTGGCCGCTAAAACACTTTCCGGCGTCAGTTTATCAGTAAAAAAAACTTAATTAAATTACAATCAAGTAGAATCTTCTACTAACTTTCTAATTTTTTTTATGAAAAGAAACATTATGTTATAAATATATTTTCAGCAATGGCGTTGGTAAATTGTAATCTGATGTTCGTGTTAAACATGTATCAAATTTGCTAAGTATCTTTGTATCAATATTCGATATTCAAAGGCGAAAATTCAATTATTCCACTATGGAGTCTGTTCGTACCTTAAGACTTAATTATTAAAGTAAATGTCTGCTTTGGTTGTGACTGACAAACCGAAAACATTTATTATATATTTATTGATTTGTCTATATTGTCCCCACAGAGTACTTTATATATAGTAAAATATGTATTTTATTGTCCCTTATTACTAGATAGTCTGTGGTTATCCTATATTTTCTGTCATATTTATAACCTATGTTCACAACTTTATAATTGTAAATAAAGTTATTATATAAATAAAAACTTTTATAAAACAAATAAAAAACCGTTTGAAATACATTAATGATGCACAGAATTTTAGAACTCTACAGCGGAATAGGGGGAATGCACTGTGCCTGGATCGGTAACTATTCGTATTGGATGACAGCCACGACTATCGAAATTTGTGTTGTTGAAACTTTCTAAATAAATACTTTCTTAAATTAAATTATCTCTTTCAGAATCAGCTTTAGAAGGAGAAATTGTATTGGCCGTCGATATTAACAATGTAGCAAATGAGGTTTACGCTTACAATTTCCCGGAAGTTGCCCTTTCGAACAGAAACATTCAATCTTTGACTTCTAAAGACATAGAAAAACTTAACGTGAACACAGTGCTTATGTCTCCACCTTGTCAACCATTTAGTAGAAATGGTAAATACTTAGATGAACATGATCCTAGGGCTAATTCATTCTTATATCTCACTCAATTACTAGCTGAGTTACACAATATTGAATACATACTTATGGAAAATGTTAAAGGTTTTGAATGTTCAACTGCCAGAAGTTTATTTATTAACTCATTAAAGGCATGTAAATTTCAATACCAAGAATTTCTTCTTTGCCCGTCCACTTTTGCAGTGCCAAATTCTAGATTAAGATATTATTGTATTGCTAGAAGAAATAGTTTAGACTGGCATTTTAAAAGGAAAGAGGAGATCGTAAGTTTGTCTTTGATTTTTTTACTGTTATGTATTGTATTAAAAATAAAATGTGACTGCTTTAATTTTTCCAATTAATATACAATATTATCTTTACAGATGACAACTCTTACTACTGATTATGGCTTTCCAAATATTTTGAATAATATTTTAGAGAAGGATGTACCTGAGAATTTTTTAGTGAATGATAAGTTGTTAAAGAGAGCCAATATATTTGATATTTGCTATAAGCATTCAAAAAGATCATGTTGTTTTACAAAATCTTATACACATTATGTAGAAGGAACTGGTTCAGTTTATACAGATGCGAGTCCCGAAGAGGTTGAAAAATATTTCGAAATAGCAAACACATTTGATGTAGATAATGAAAAGTTTGTTGAAACCTTAAAAAAGCTGAAACTAAGATTCTTTACACCCCGCGAAGTACTTTCCCTGATGTGTTTTCCTAAATGTTATGAATTTCCTGATAATATTACAATAAAACAATGTTACAGATTACTGGGTAACAGTGTTAATGTTAAAGTTATAAGTGAGCTTTTAAAAATACTCTTTAATTAATTGAACACTAGTTCAAGTAACATTAATATTTATTTGTTTGTAACATATTGATTTTTACTCTCATATTAATTTACCCCTTAAATATTTAGGTAAGTATTGATTTTAAGAGTTTTATAAACCTTTAGGAACTCTAGATAAGTGGAGTGTAGATCCTGTTGAGAGAAATTTGACAATATTAGTTTACTTATTTTATTTATAGAATTTTTACTTATTTTTTTTATAGAATTTTAAGAAAATATTCTTTATTCAAATAAGCCTTTTCAAGCACTTTTAAGTAATAGTAGTTCTGCATTTACAAAAAAATATGGCTAAAGGAATAATTTAATTTAATTCATAATAATATAAATAAAAAATTTCTCAAGAAATATTTAGCATATCATGAACTATACATGTTTAAGTTAATTACTTATTAAATAGCTCCATTGCTCAAAGCCTTTTGAGCACGCTTTTTTGCTTTATAATTAAGAACTCTTGTTCTAAGCATCACAGCCAAGGAAGAAGTTAAGCCTAAAATAAAGGACCATATTGTAAATTTCCAGTAAGCCCTTTCCTCCAAATATGCCACTCGATCACAACTGCAAAAAAACAAAATTCGAAATATAATTCTTATAACCATACTCACAAGCAATCAAATAATTTGTAATTAGTATCCATATGAATGTATTTTTTACAAAAAAATAAAGTTACATATATACAAGTTATTATAGAAGAGTGATATTTTATTACAAAAATAATAGTGCAGAGTTAAATTAACACTTCATTGATAATAAAATATATAATTTGTTTACAGATTTAATTACCTTCTTGTAACTGTTTCTCCATTTTTACATTTAAGGATTTCTTTGAAGCTTGTATGAATGCATACTCCTATACTCTTACTCCGAATTTCAAAATCTGAAAAATATTTAGAATTATATACCCAATATGTCAAAGTTATAAAAGTTTGATTTAGTATCATATATTCATTAAAGCAATCATAGTAGCAATTGCTCACTCATTATAGAAAAATAAGGTAATGGTACATCTAAATAGGCTGTAATAGTCCAGCTGTGAGACTATGCAACTCTTTCAAGGAGCCATAGGTTGTAACCCTGGACTGGCACTAATGGGTTAATGTTTCTGTTAAAAACTTATGTCTAATTGACAATTCAATTTATCAAACACTTTTTGTTGAAGGAAAACATCATGAGCAAAACTGCATATCTCTAGATAATTCTAGGGATATGTGTAACCTACTAATCTGCATTGAAGCAGCTTGGTATGTCTTAGTCCATTATTGTTAAGAATCAAGTGCCTTAAACAACATATCACCAAAGATTTATATTTTATCTTCAATATTTAAATGAATTAATCTTGTATGTATATGTTTTCGGAATCTCGGAAACGGCTCCAACAATTTTCCTGAAATTCAGCATGTAGGGGGTTTTGGGGGAGAAAAATCGATCTAGCTAGGTTTTATGTCAAAAAAAAATTTATTCGGTGAACTGGCAGCTTCGAGAAATGTAAATACCTAGGATCAATCCCCAACTAAATTATTATTTTTTCTTTTTTCTGATGTGTTTTTTTGGGAAAAAATTACCGAGGAAGGCTTGGTCACCCAGATATTGTAGCATAAAATATTTAGTTTAATCAATTTTACCTGAACATGGATGACATTCACTTATTATAGTATAAGGTTGATGTATCCAACAAGTTGAATTGTTTTCAGTTGGAAATGTTTTATTTCTTCTCTGGCTGCCTGAAAGAGTATCAGCAAGTTGTGATTCTAATATTAAAACCACAATAGTCAATCTGTAACAAATAAGTTTGAACCTACACAATTGTACATTAAAAAGAATATTAAGATAACAAAAATGTCATTTGTTTGTTGACCATGAAACAAATCTGAATAATTAAGTTGCAGAGGTAGTTGAAAGGATAGGTAAGTAAGATTGATTATTTTTCATTTGCTTACTAAGAAAAGTTAGTTACTAATAAATATAAAATAAGAGACGTAAATTCACTTTGAAAAAGAATATCACGTTCCTTAGTATAGCAACTTCATGATTTAAATTTAAAATAAAATTAACTTACATTCCCATAAATATAGTTCCTAATAACATACAACGTTTTGAACAAGTTTCAATCATTTTTGATCGTTATTTATGTCGGCATGAGTTATTTTAATACCTTACATATTAAAGTCCATTTAACCAAATCTTATTTATCACATTTATTCTCGTTTAAAATAAACAATTTCATTGGATACTTTTTCATCGAAATAAAATTCATTTCGTCATTCCGACTGTTTTATATATCCTATATAGCAGGGCGGTTTTACTACAGGCGCCAACACATGCTATCTCGCATCCCTCTTGCACATGTCTGTATTTATGAATGAATCGTATGAAAATAGTCTCAGCTGCATCTCGCTCCACTCCTACATACATATTTTTACGCACTCATTCTCATTTTGACTGTCTATCATATAACAAGTTGATTGTATCAATGAATGGGCGGTGTATTAAATTTTTAAATTTCCCGTTGTAAAGTTCTAGTACTTTAATTTTTACTAAAATGTATAATTTTGTTTTAATTTAGTTAGCAAAATTCTTGAAACAAATATCACTAGAAGCAAATTAAATGTATAAAGTCTTACTTCACCAGTAGCTGTTGAGATATTTCTTAAAATGAGAAATATAACAACGAAGAATCGTGCAGTCATAAAACAATAAGAAGAGGATTTACTTAATCATTATATAAATGTAAGTGTTGAGTGTTAATGAATTTTGTGCATCTCAATAATAGTAAGAGCTTTCTTAAAATTTACATTCTCACATCACTACATATTATAAAACAAAGTCCCTATATCCCTATGTACGCATAAAACTTTAAAACTACGCAAAAGATTTTGATGCGGTTTTTTTTAATAGATAGAGTGATTCCAGAGGAAGGTTTGTACGTATAATAACATTCAATACGGAGTAGAGAAATACTGTAATTTTTGAGGTTTCTGTAAATAATTACATTTTTTTTCCGCTTACATTGCAAACGCAGGCTAAACCCTAAGAGATTTATCAAAATAATGTACTAAGTATTTGTACATCTTGAAAAGGTCTACAGAAAAGTCCGCGATGGTATATGTCTATCTCTTATGGATAACCCACTATAGCATTTTTTGTTATTTACTTTTTAAGAAAAATTATGCCATATTTTTGAAGCAATTTTTATACAATACAGCATTAATCCTTATCCAATTAAGTACCTTAAATAAATAGTTGATTTAATATAGATCAATATGGCCGTTTACAGCATGTAATTTAAGTGAACATTTTCGGAGATATTACAGATTTAGAATGCCGTGAGGACGCCGCGCTTCGACTTTAGCAGCTATGTCGCTCTTTCAAGAGTTTGTTTCAATACATTCTGTAATTAATTGTAAAAATAAAATACATAGGGAAAATGTAAAAGTAAATAAGTAAAAATGTACTATACGAATTTAGATATTCCAAAGATAGCAGGAAATCTTCTTGGTATAGGGAAAGGAAATTGTTTTTCTCCAAATTTAACGCTTGCGGGCCCCGGGCAGTAATGAATAAATCAAAACTACTTGATCGATTTTAATCATTTTTTTTACTCTGACTGACATGGGATATTTTATACCTGTGCGAAGCAGGGGCAGGCCGCTAGTTCTAAATATAATAACCTAACCTTGCATGGATAACCTAAAACCTTTAACATGCAGTATAATTTTTATTTCCTATTTGACTTAGTTATCGTTATATAAAAATTATGATATGTACATTAATTTCGATTGATGAATTAGCTATATTCATTATTATATTAAGGATATGTCTTGAGATTTTATATAGCTTCTAGTGTCTTGTAGTGCAATAAATGATTAATAATGGAACATTAAAGTTAAAGTTTTTTAGAAGTTGTTCTAATTGATCATAAGTGTATATCTATCTTAGTTATGAATAATTTGGACATAACTTAAATGGTCTACTTAATATTTTTTTTTAGAAGTATTTTCAATTGAAGGTATACTTCATTGTATTATATTAGAACTTTAAAAATGATTGTCAAGTTTGTTATAATGAGACTCGGATGAAAAGGGAGTAAATAGCAAAAGAGAGCAAGTTTATTCTGTATAAAGCAATATAGGGTATATTGCTTTATATAACACTATTGTTGATTTTTAATTAAAAAGCAAAAGCAAAAATTAAATTTACGATTGATTAAACGATTGATTGATTAATTGCAGATTCAAGAATCCTCAGATCCAAGATTAAGAGTAATTTTTTATTTTAATATCATTGTCACATGATGTTATTTATATTTATGATTTGAGATATCTTTACATTTACAGTGCTAATAAAAGACATAATAGTATGTGTAATGAATGAAAGAATAACAGCAATATAAAAAGACTGTTTTATAAAACTGAAAGTAAATATTTATGTAGTTTATAAATCACTTAAAATGTGCAACTGTTTATATCTAACAGAAATTAAATAACAAACAATATTTCTCCTTCATACTTATGCAATAATAAAAAGCAATTTTTCTAAAAGTGAACCCATTTACTCTTTCTTAACAAATCAATACATAATGACACAGACAACATTTTTTTTATATTATAGAACAACTATTCATATAGATTCAAATACAACCTCTTTCATAAGAGGTTGTATTTGAATCTATATGAATAGATTGCTGCTGTCGCTCCGCCGTCGCCTCGAGCGCTCGAACACCGCCAGGCCGAACAGTAGCGTCAACCACCAGGAACAGGACCGAAGACGTCGTACGCATCTTTCGACCTCTGTAATTTGAGAAAATGCATTTGAGGTAACTAATACTCAAGTGAAGTCTGAATTTATGAAGCTAAGTTAGATTCCCGTAATTTCAGCCACAGATGTAAGCGTGCACTCATACATCAGTAGCCAAAAGCGACTGGGAAAATAATTAAGGTTTTACATGTATTGCAGGTGCCAAATACCGGCTCTTTGCCAACCGCAACACATCACCATTACAAAAAAAAAGTAAAAGTTAATGACGTACGAATTACCAAAACTGCGCAATTTCAGAAATCAGTACGACACCTTTATAATGGCTAGCCCGTTAATAAAACGTGTAACAAAGTAGCGCGCTTTTGAAGCTAATGTTCGACGATACAGAAAACGAACATTACCAACAAAACGCCTACACAGTATGGGAAGAAAGAACACTGCAGTGTCCACCTCAACCATACTGTTAAATGAGAAGAAAAAGCCCTGCAGCTTTTACAGGAGGGCAGTCAGACGCTGCTAGTCATTAAATATTAAAGATTACAATGTTTATATTTACCTAAGCTATGATTAAAACAGAGTAATTGTACAAAAGTAATAATAAAATTATTTTGCTATAATCGGCGATGAAGTAAAATAGAAAATATATATAATGCTAAATGTAGAGTGGACAATCGGTACTCATACCTGATACATGCAGGATTCGAAAAAACACATGCACAAACCTCCACCACCATACACAAGCACTATATACATTCACTATCACAAACTCAACAACTCAAATGTTTGAATTTCGACAAACATTCTCGGATAAAATGTGAGTAGTTATCCAAAACTTAATAACAAATAAACTATACTTTTGCACTATTTAATACGAAGAAAATTGAAACGTACTTACTCACCAGAAACGTTCGTTATACGTAATATATAACTGTAATCACTTTTTACTTACGCAAAAATATACAAACCACCAGGAACAGGACCGAAGACGTCGTACGCGTCTTCGCGTTCGGCTACGTTCCGCGGTAGACGTATGGCGGGACGTCCTCGACCGCTTCATCACCTAGTGGTGCCATGTCTCTCCCAGCTACACAGTACAGACCCTGCATCGCAGTTTTCGACCTCTGTAATTTGAGAAAATGCATTTGAGGTAACTAATACTCAAGTGAAGTCTGAATTTATGAAGCTAAGTTAGATTCCCGTAATTTCAGCCACAGATGTAAGCGTGCACTCATACATCAGTAGCCAAAAGCGACTGGGAAAATAATTAAGGTTTTACATGTATTGCAGGTGCCAAATACCGGCTCTTTGCCAACCGCAACACATAACCATTACAAAAAAAATATTAAAGTTAATGACGTACGAATTACCAAAACTGCGCAATTTCAGAAATCAGTACGACACCTTTATAATGGCTAGCCCGTTAATAAAACGTGTAACAAAGTAGCGCGCTTTTGAAGCTAATGTTCGACGATACAGAAAACGAACATTACCAACAAAACGCCTACACAGTATGGGAAGAAAGAACACTGCAGTGTCCACCTCAACCATACTGTTAAATGAGAAGAAAAAGCCCTGCAGCTTTTACAGGAGGGCAGTCAGACGCTGCTAGTCATTAAATATTAAAGATTACAATGTTTATATTTACCTAAGCTATGATTAAAACAGAGTAATTATACAAAAGTAATAATAAAATTATTTTGCTATAATCGGCGATGAAGTAAAATAGAAAATATATATAATGCTAAATGTAGAGTGGACAATCGGTACTCATACCTGATACATGCAGGATTCGAAAAAACACATGCACAAACCTCCACCACCATACACAAGCACTATATACATTCACTATCACAAACTCAACAACTCAAATGTTTGAATTTCGACAAACATTCTCGGATAAAATGTAAGTAGTTATCCAAAACTTAATCACAAATAAACTATACTTTTGCACTATTTAATACGAAGAAAATTGAAACGTACTTACTCACCAGAAACGTTCGTTATACGTAATATATAACTGTAATCACTTTTTACTTACGCAAAAATATACAAACCACCAGGAACAGGACCGAAGACGTCGTACGCGTCTTCGCGTTCGGCTACGTTCCGCGGTAGACGTATGGCGGGACGTCCTCGACCGCTTCATCACCTAGTGGTGCCATGTCTCTCCCAGCTACACAGTACAGACCCTGCATCGCAGTTTTCGACCTCTGTAATTTGAGAAAATGCATTTGAGGTAACTAATACTCAAGTGAAGTCTGAATTTATGAAGCTAAGTTAGATTCCCGTAATTTCAGCCACAGATGTAAGCGTGCACTCATACATCAGTAGCCAAAAGCGACTGGGAAAATAATTAAGGTTTTACATGTATTGCAGGTGCCAAATACCGGCTCTTTGCCAACCGCAACACATAACCATTACAAAAAAAATATTAAAGTTAATGACGTACGAATTACCAAAACTGCGCAATTTCAGAAATCAGTACGACACCTTTATAATGGCTAGCCCGTTAATAAAACGTGTAACAAAGTAGCGCGCTTTTGAAGCTAATGTTCGACGATACAGAAAACGAACATTACCAACAAAACGCCTACACAGTATGGGAAGAAAGAACACTGCAGTGTCCACCTCAACCATACTGTTAAATGAAAAGAAAAAGCCCTGCAGCTTTTACAGGAGGGCAGTCAGACGCTGCTAGTCATTAAATATTAAAGATTACAATGTTTATATTTACCTAAGCTATGATTAAAACAGAGTAATTATACAAAAGTAATAATAAAATTATTTAGCTATAATCGGCGATGAAGTAAAATAGAAAATATATATAATGCTAAATGTAGAGTGGACAATCGGTACTCATACCTGATACATGCAGGATTCGAAAAAACACATGCACAAACCTCCACCACCATACACAAGCACTATATACATTCACTATCACAAACTCAACAACTCAAATGTTTGAATTTCGACAAACATTCTCGGATAAAATGTGAGTAGTTATCCAAAACTTAATCACAAATAAACTATACTTTTGCACTATTTAATACGAAGAAAATTGAAACGTACTTACTCACCAGAAACGTTCGTTATACGTAATATATAACTGTAATCACTTTTTACTTACGCAAAAATATACAAACCACCAGGAACAAGACCGAAGACGTCGTACGCGTCTTCGCGTTCGGCTACGTTCCGCGGTAGACGTATGGCGGGACGTCCTCGACCGCTTCATCACCTAGTGGTGCCATGTCTCTCCCAGCTACACAGTACAGACCCTGCATCGCAGTTTTCGACCTCTGTAATTTGAGAAAATGCATTTGAGGTAACTAATACTCAAGTGAAGTCTGAATTTATGAAGCTAAGTTAGATTCCCGTAATTTCAGCCACAGATGTAAGCGTGCACTCATACATCAGTAGCCAAAAGCGACTGGGAAAATAATTAAGGTTTTACATGTATTGCAGGTGCCAAATACCGGCTCTTTGCCAACCGCAACACATAACCATTACAAAAAAAATATTAAAGTTAATGACGTACGAATTACCAAAACTGCGCAATTTCAGAAATCAGTACGACACCTTTATAATGGCTAGCCCGTTAATAAAACGTGTAACAAAGTAGCGCGCTTTTGAAGCTAATGTTCGACGATACAGAAAACGAACATTACCAACAAAACGCCTACACAGTATGGGAAGAAAGAACACTGCAGTGTACACCTCAACCATACTGTTAAATGAGAAGAAAAAGCCCTGCAGCTTTTACAGGAGGGCAGTCAGACGCTGCTAGTCATTAAATATTAAAGATTACAATGTTTATATTTACCTAAGCTATGATTAAAACAGAGTAATTATACAAAAGTAATAATAAAATTATTTAGCTATAATCGGCGATGAAGTAAAATAGAAAATATATATAATGCTAAATGTAGAGTGGACAATCGGTACTCATACCTGATACATGCAGGATTCGAAAAAACACATGCACAAACCTCCACCACCATACACAAGCACTATATACATTCACTATCACAAACTCAACAACTCAAATGTTTGAATTTCAACAAACATTCTCGGATAAAATGTGACTAGTTATCCAAAACTTAATAACAAATAAACTATACTTTTGCACTATTTAATACGAAGAAAATTGAAACGTACTTACTCACCAGAAACGTTCGTTATACGTAATATATAACTGTAATCACTTTTTACTTACGCAAAAATATACAAACCACCAGGAACAGGACCGAAGACGTCGTACGCGTCTTCGCGTTCGGCTACGTTCCGCGGTAGACGTATGGCGGGACGTCCTCGACCGCTTCATCACCTAGTGGTGCCATGTCTCTCCCAGCTACACAGTACAGACCCTGCATCGCAGTTTTCGACCTCTGTAATTTGAGAAAATGCATTTGAGGTAACTAATACTCAAGTGAAGTCTGAATTTATGAAGCTAAGTTAGATTCCCGTAATTTCAGCCACAGATGTAAGCGTGCACTCATACATCAGTAGCCAAAAGCGACTGGGAAAATAATTAAGGTTTTACATGTATTGCAGGTGCCAAATACCGGCTCTTTGCCAACCGCAACACATAACCATTACAAAAAAAATATTAAAGTTAATGACGTACGAATTACCAAAACTGCGCAATTTCAGAAATCAGTACGACACCTTTATAATGGCTAGCCCGTTAATAAAACGTGTAACAAAGTAGCGCGCTTTTGAAGCTAATGTTCGACGATACAGAAAACGAACATTACCAACAAAACGCCTACACAGTATGGGAAGAAAGAACACTGCAGTGTCCACCTCAACCATACTGTTAAATGAGAAGAAAAAGCCCTGCAGCTTTTACAGGAGGGCAGTCAGACGCTGCTAGTCATTAAATATTAAAGATTACAATGTTTATATTTACCTAAGCTATGATTAAAACAGAGTAATTATACAAAAGTAATAATAAAATTATTTAGCTATAATCGGCGATGAAGTAAAATAGAAAATATATATAATGCTAAATGTAGAGTGGACAATCGGTACTCATACCTGATACATGCAGGATTCGAAAAAACACATGCACAAACCTCCACCACCATACACAAGCACTATATACATTCACTATCACAAACTCAATAACTCAAATGTTTGAATTTCGACAAACATTCTCGGATAAAATGTGAGTAGTTATCCAAAACTTAATCACAAATAAACTATACTTTTGCACTATTTAATACGAAGAAAATTGAAACGTACTTACTCACCAGAAACGTTCGTTATACGTAATATATAACTGTAATCACTTTTTACTTACGCAAAAATATACAAACCACCAGGAACAAGACCGAAGACGTCGTACGCGTCTTCGCGTTCGGCTACGTTCCGCGGTAGACGTATGGTGGGACGTCCTCGACCGCTTCATCACCTAGTGGTGCCATGTCTCTCCCAGCTACACAGTACAGACCCTGCATCGCAGTTTTCGACCTCTGTAATTTGAGAAAATGCATTTGAGGTAACTAATACTCAAGTGAAGTCTGAATTTATGAAGCTAAGTTAGATTCCCGTAATTTCAGCCACAGATGTAAGCGTGCACTCATACATCAGTAGCCAAAAGCGACTGGGAAAATAATTAAGGTTTTACATGTATTGCAGGTGCCAAATACCGGCTCTTTGCCAACCGCAACACATAACCATTACAAAAAAAATATTAAAGTTAATGACGTACGAATTACCAAAACTGCGCAATTTCAGAAATCAGTACGACACCTTTATAATGGCTAGCCCGTTAATAAAACGTGTAACAAAGTAGCGCGCTTTTGAAGCTAATGTTCGACGATACAGAAAACGAACATTACCAACAAAACGCCTACACAGTATGGGAAGAAAGAACACTGCAGTGTCCACCTCAACCATACTGTTAAATGAAAAGAAAAAGCCCTGCAGCTTTTACAGGAGGGCAGTCAGACGCTGCTAGTCATTAAATATTAAAGATTACAATGTTTATATTTACCTAAGCTATGATTAAAACAGAGTAATTATACAAAAGTAATAATAAAATTATTGTGCTATAATCGGCGATGAAGTAAAATAGAAAATATATATAATGCTAAATGTAGAGTGGACAATCGGTACTCATACCTGATACATGCAGGATTCGAAAAAACACATGCACAAACCTCCACCACCATACACAAGCACTATATACATTCACTATCACAAACTCAACAACTCAAATGTTTGAATTTCGACAAACATTCTCGGATAAAATGTGAGTAGTTATCCAAAACTTAATCACAAATAAACTATACTTTTGCACTATTTAATACGAAGAAAATTGAAACGTACTTACTCACCAGAAACGTTCGTTATACGTAATATATAACTGTAATCACTTTTTACTTACGCAAAAATATACAAACCACCAGGAACAAGACCGAAGACGTCGTACGCGTCTTCGCGTTCGGCTACGTTCCGCGGTAGACGTATGGCGGGACGTCCTCGACCGCTTCATCACCTAGTGGTGCCATGTCTCTCCCAGCTACACAGTACAGACCCTGCATCGCAGTTTTCGACCTCTGTAATTTGAGAAAATGCATTTGAGGTAACTAATACTCAAGTGAAGTCTGAATTTATGAAGC
This sequence comes from Morpho helenor, assembly GCA_029227775.1. Lineage (NCBI taxonomy): Eukaryota > Metazoa > Arthropoda > Insecta > Lepidoptera > Nymphalidae > Morpho > Morpho helenor. The sequence goes on along the minus strand of JARGCU010000032.1, from coordinate 3,662,340 downwards.
TAAGTTAGATTCCCGTAATTTCAGCCACAGATGTAAGCGTGCACTCATACATCAGTAGCCAAAAGCGACTGGGAAAATAATTAAGGTTTTACATGTATTGCAGGTGCCAAATACCGGCTCTTTGCCAACCGCAACACATAACCATTACAAAAAAAATATTAAAGTTAATGACGTACGAATTACCAAAACTGCGCAATTTCAGAAATCAGTACGACACCTTTATAATGGCTAGCCCGTTAATAAAACGTGTAACAAAGTAGCGCGCTTTTGAAGCTAATGTTCGACGATACAGAAAACGAACATTACCAACAAAACGCCTACACAGTATGGGAAGAAAGAACACTGCAGTGTACACCTCAACCATACTGTTAAATGAGAAGAAAAAGCCCTGCAGCTTTTACAGGAGGGCAGTCAGACGCTGCTAGTCATTAAATATTAAAGATTACAATGTTTATATTTACCTAAGCTATGATTAAAACAGAGTAATTATACAAAAGTAATAATAAAATTATTTAGCTATAATCGGCGATGAAGTAAAATAGAAAATATATATAATGCTAAATGTAGAGTGGACAATCGGTATTCATACCTGATACATGCAGGATTCGAAAAAACACATGCACAAACCTCCACCACCATACACAAGCACTATATACATTCACTATCACAAACTCAACAACTCAAATGTTTGAATTTCAACAAACATTCTCGGATAAAATGTGACTAGTTATCCAAAACTTAATAACAAATAAACTATACTTTTGCACTATTTAATACGAAGAAAATTGAAACGTACTTACTCACCAGAAACGTTCGTTATACGTAATATATAACTGTAATCACTTTTTACTTACGCAAAAATATACAAACCACCAGGAACAGGACCGAAGACGTCGTACGCGTCTTCGCGTTCGGCTACGTTCCGCGGTAGACGTATGGCGGGACGTCCTCGACCGCTTCATCACCTAGTGGTGCCATGTCTCTCCCAGCTACACAGTACAGACCCTGCATCGCAGTTTTCGACCTCTGTAATTTGAGAAAATGCATTTGAGGTAACTAATACTCAAGTGAAGTCTGAATTTATGAAGCTAAGTTAGATTCCCGTAATTTCAGCCACAGATGTAAGCGTGCACTCATACATCAGTAGCCAAAAGCGACTGGGAAAATAATTAAGGTTTTACATGTATTGCAGGTGCCAAATACCGGCTCTTTGCCAACCGCAACACATAACCATTACAAAAAAAATATTAAAGTTAATGACGTACGAATTACCAAAACTGCGCAATTTCAGAAATCAGTACGACACCTTTATAATGGCTAGCCCGTTAATAAAACGTGTAACAAAGTAGCGCGCTTTTGAAGCTAATGTTCGACGATACAGAAAACGAACATTACCAACAAAACGCCTACACAGTATGGGAAGAAAGAACACTGCAGTGTCCACCTCAACCATACTGTTAAATGAGAAGAAAAAGCCCTGCAGCTTTTACAGGAGGGCAGTCAGACGCTGCTAGTCATTAAATATTAAAGATTACAATGTTTATATTTACCTAAGCTATGATTAAAACAGAGTAATTATACAAAAGTAATAATAAAATTATTTAGCTATAATCGGCGATGAAGTAAAATAGAAAATATATATAATGCTAAATGTAGAGTGGACAATCGGTACTCATACCTGATACATGCAGGATTCGAAAAAACACATGCACAAACCTCCACCACCATACACAAGCACTATATACATTCACTATCACAAACTCAATAACTCAAATGTTTGAATTTCGACAAACATTCTCGGATAAAATGTGAGTAGTTATCCAAAACTTAATCACAAATAAACTATACTTTTGCACTATTTAATACGAAGAAAATTGAAACGTACTTACTCACCAGAAACGTTCGTTATACGTAATATATAACTGTAATCACTTTTTACTTACGCAAAAATATACAAACCACCAGGAACAAGACCGAAGACGTCGTACGCGTCTTCGCGTTCGGCTACGTTCCGCGGTAGACGTATGGTGGGACGTCCTCGACCGCTTCATCACCTAGTGGTGCCATGTCTCTCCCAGCTACACAGTACAGACCCTGCATCGCAGTTTTCGACCTCTGTAATTTGAGAAAATGCATTTGAGGTAACTAATACTCAAGTGAAGTCTGAATTTATGAAGCTAAGTTAGATTCCCGTAATTTCAGCCACAGATGTAAGCGTGCACTCATACATCAGTAGCCAAAAGCGACTGGGAAAATAATTAAGGTTTTACATGTATTGCAGGTGCCAAATACCGGCTCTTTGCCAACCGCAACACATAACCATTACAAAAAAATATTAAAGTTAATGACGTACGAATTACCAAAACTGCGCAATTTCAGAAATCAGTACGACACCTTTATAATGGCTAGCCCGTTAATAAAACGTGTAACAAAGTAGCGCGCTTTTGAAGCTAATGTTCGACGATACAGAAAACGAACATTACCAACAAAACGCCTACACAGTATGGGAAGAAAGAACACTGCAGTGTCCACCTCAACCATACTGTTAAATGAAAAGAAAAAGCCCTGCAGCTTTTACAGGAGGGCAGTCAGACGCTGCTAGTCATTAAATATTAAAGATTACAATGTTTATATTTACCTAAGCTATGATTAAAACAGAGTAATTATACAAAAGTAATAATAAAATTATTGTGCTATAATCGGCGATGAAGTAAAATAGAAAATATATATAATGCTAAATGTAGAGTGGACAATCGGTATTCATACCTGATACATGCAGGATTCGAAAAAACACATGCACAAACCTCCACCACCATACACAAGCACTATATACATTCACTATCACAAACTCAACAACTCAAATGTTTGAATTTCAACAAACATTCTCGGATAAAATGTGACTAGTTATCCAAAACTTAATAACAAATAAACTATACTTTTGCACTATTTAATACGAAGAAAATTGAAACGTACTTACTCACCAGAAACGTTCGTTATACGTAATATATAACTGTAATCACTTTTTACTTACGCAAAAATATACAAACCACCAGGAACAGGACCGAAGACGTCGTACGCGTCTTCGCGTTCGGCTACGTTCCGCGGTAGACGTATGGCGGGACGTCCTCGACCGCTTCATCACCTAGTGGTGCCATGTCTCTCCCAGCTACACAGTACAGACCCTGCATCGCAGTTTTCGACCTCTGTAATTTGAGAAAATGCATTTGAGGTAACTAATACTCAAGTGAAGTCTGAATTTATGAAGCTAAGTTAGATTCCCGTAATTTCAGCCACAGATGTAAGCGTGCACTCATACATCAGTAGCCAAAAGCGACTGGGAAAATAATTAAGGTTTTACATGTATTGCAGGTGCCAAATACCGGCTCTTTGCCAACCGCAACACATAACCATTACAAAAAAAATATTAAAGTTAATGACGTACGAATTACCAAAACTGCGCAATTTCAGAAATCAGTACGACACCTTTATAATGGCTAGCCCGTTAATAAAACGTGTAACAAAGTAGCGCGCTTTTGAAGCTAATGTTCGACGATACAGAAAACGAACATTACCAACAAAACGCCTACACAGTATGGGAAGAAAGAACACTGCAGTGTCCACCTCAACCATACTGTTAAATGAAAAGAAAAAGCCCTGCAGCTTTTACAGGAGGGCAGTCAGACGCTGCTAGTCATTAAATATTAAAGATTACAATGTTTATATTTACCTAAGCTATGATTAAAACAGAGTAATTATACAAAAGTAATAATAAAATTATTGTGCTATAATCGGCGATGAAGTAAAATAGAAAATATATATAATGCTAAATGTAGAGTGGACAATCGGTACTCATACCTGATACATGCAGGATTCGAAAAAACACATGCACAAACCTCCACCACCATACACAAGCACTATATACATTCACTATCACAAACTCAATAACTCAAATGTTTGAATTTCGACAAACATTCTCGGATAAAATGTAAGTAGTTATCCAAAACTTAATCACAAATAAACTATACTTTTGCACTATTTAATACGAAGAAAATTGAAACGTACTTACTCACCAGAAACGTTCGTTATACGTAATATATAACTGTAATCACTTTTTACTTACGCAAAAATATACAAACCACCAGGAACAGGACCGAAGACGTCGTACGCGTCTTCGCGTTCGGCTACGTTCCGCGGTAGACGTATGGCGGGACGTCCTCGACCGCTTCATCACCTAGTGGTGCCATGTCTCTCCCAGCTACACAGTACAGACCCTGCATCGCAGTTTTCGACCTCTGTAATTTGAGAAAATGCATTTGAGGTAACTAATACTCAAGTGAAGTCTGAATTTATGAAGCTAAGTTAGATTCCCGTAATTTCAGCCACAGATGTAAGCGTGCACTCATACATCAGTAGCCAAAAGCGACTGGGAAAATAATTAAGGTTTTACATGTATTGCAGGTGCCAAATACTGGCTCTTTGCCAACCGCAACACATAACCATTACAAAAAAAATATTAAAGTTAATGACGTACGAATTACCAAAACTGCGCAATTTCAGAAATCAGTACGACACCTTTATAATGGCTAGCCCGTTAATAAAACGTGTAACAAAGTAGCGCGCTTTTGAAGCTAATGTTCGACGATACAGAAAACGAACATTACCAACAAAACGCCTACACAGTATGGGAAGAAAGAACACTGCAGTGTCCACCTCAACCATACTGTTAAATGAGAAGAAAAAGCCCTGCAGCTTTTACAGGAGGGCAGTCAGACGCTGCTAGTCATTAAATATTAAAGATTACAATGTTTATATTTACCTAAGCTATGATTAAAACAGAGTAATTATGCAAAAGTAATAATAAAATTATTTTGCTATAATCGGCGATGAAGTAAAATAGAAAATATATATAATGCTAAATGTAGAGTGGACAATCGGTTATCATACCTAATACATGCAGGATTCGTAAAAACACATGCACAAACCTCCACCATACACAAGCACTATATATATTCCCTATCACAAACTCAACAACTCAAATGTTTGAATTTCAACAAACATTCTCGGATAAAATGTGAGTAGTTATCCAAAACTTAATAACAAATAAACTATACTTTTGCACTATTTAATACGAAGAAAATTGAAACGTACTGACTCACCTGTAACGTTCGTTATACGTAATATATAACTGTAATCACTTTTTACTTACGCAAAAATATATTACGGATTGAGGCTCGCTGACGGAAGAGGCTCGCCGCGATTATTTTTAAAAAGTGTGACGTCAGTATCGCTGACGTCACGGGCAGTGATCAATATAAACAGCGAAGATAATTTTGACAAACTTTTATTTCCAATAGTTCCGTACGCTACGGCGGTCCGAGACAGAATACTCTCACGAGCTGGCGCGCGCTCGGCTTTTATAGAAAAACTGGGTGTGTCATTCGATTGAACAAACTACCCACCTTTTCAACTAAAACTATTCTTTACATACAAAGAAATGTTCTTAATTTTAAAATGAAATGTTTAAATTTATTACAATGTAACTTGTAAATATTAATTCTGAAGTCTGAACACGTGGTAAAAATATTAACCACGTGTTTTTATTTTAGTAATGAAGGTATTTATCGACAAATTAAACATCATAGTAACAATCTAAATCAAATAAAATTTTATCTATAAAAGGAATCTAGTCTATGAAAGGTAATGAGTCGATTAGTGTATAGTATTATAGTATTTTCTTTAAAGGATTGAATTGATGACAGTTATTTTAGAATTTAGATGATATAAGTAGGTACAGCATAAGACGATCAAACTTCTTCCACATTTCCTGCGAACGAACTTGTTTTCAATGCTAGATATATATTATACTAGCGGGCTGCCCCTGCTTCGCACGGATATAAAATATATAGCCCATGTCACTCAGTGAAAAAAAATTATTTATTATATTTATTATTGTAACAATACAACTTTTAAAATAAATTTCATTATCACTACATAGTATAAAACAAAGTCACATTCTTTGTTTGTCCATATATCCCTATGTATGCTTAAATCTTTAAAACTACGAAACAGATTTTGATGCGGTTTTTTTTAATAGATAGAGTGATTCAAGAGGAAGGTTTGTATGTATAATAACATTCAATACCGAGTAGAGAAATACTGTAATTTTTGAGGTTTCTAGTGTGATGTCGTAAATAATTACATTTTTTTCCGCTTACATTGCAAACGCAGGCTTAACCCTACGAGATTTATCAAAATGATGTACTAAGTATTTGTACACCTTGAAAAGGTCTACAGAAAAGACCGCGATGGTATATGTCTATCTCTTATGGAAAACCCACAATATAATTTTTTGTCATTTATTTTTTACGAAAAATAATGCCTTATGTTCAAAGCAATTTTATACAATACAGCATTAATCCTTATACAATTAAGTACCTTAAATAAATTTTTGATTTAATATAGATCAATATGGCCGTTTAAGCATGTAATATAAGTGAACATTTTCGGAGATATTACAGATTTAAAATGCCGTGAGGAGGCCGCGCTTCGCCCTATAGCACTTCGAATTTAGCAGCTATATGTCGCTCTTTCAAGAGTTTGTTTAATGACAAGGAAGTTGTGAATGTTGTATATAAAGAATTTCTGTAATTAATTTTAAAAATAAAATTCATAGGGAAAAATGTAAAAATAAATAAATAAATATGTAGTATATGAATTTAGATATTCCAAAGATAGCAGGAAATCTTCTTAGTATAGGGAGAGGGGAATTGTTTTTCTTCAAATTTAACGCTTGCGGGCCACGGACAGTAATAAATAAATCAAAACTACTGGATCGATTTAAATAATTTTTTTTCACTGAGTGACATGGGCTATATATTTTATATCCGTGCGAAGCAGGGGCAGCCCGCTAGTATAATATATATCTAGCATTGAAAACAAGTTCGTTCGCAGGAAATGTGGAAGAAGTTTGATCGTCTTATGCTGTACCTACTTATATCATCTAAATTCTAAAATAACTGTCATCAATTCAATCCTTTAAAGAAAATACTATAATACTATACACTAATCGACTCATTACCTTTCATAGACTAGATTCCTTTTATAGATAAAATTTTATGTGCTAGGCTGAATAATCGTAATCTATTTATACAACTAAGAGAAATAGGTATATTGCTTTTTATTATTCAGATATTTTTATTTTATATAATCAAGATTATATCATAGACCATAGTCGTAGACTATACATAGACTTTAGTATTTTAGTTAGTAATCTATGGACTTTAGTTAGTAATCTATCATTATCTATGATACGTATTTATAAAACCATAGATAATACACTATATAGCATAGACTACTAACTATAAAATAGATGGTTGAGATTCATACATTGGCGCGAGGCTATTTTCGGTGGTATGGGGGGTGCAAAGTAGCACTATAGCTACTTACATTCTCATTCGTTAAAAACTATCTGCCTCTCACCCGTTTCATTCATAAAAACGGATTTAGTCTCAGCTCTGACTCTTTCTCACATATGGAGTAGAAATATATATAACGTATGACGTAAAATCGTAGTAAAATTAGTGATGTACTTGGTGCGCTAAAACCGTAATTAGTGATGTCAAAAGATGATTATCGATTCGCACACCGCTCTTACCGATTTTTGGATAACCGCTTTTCCTGTTACATATTAATAATGATTTTTAAATATTAATAAAACAAAATATTTAAGGAACTTCTTTATTAAGACTTTTACTGCAATAAAAAAAATATATATACAACAACCGTTTTGCATTTCTAAGTGCATGCTTCTTAAAAAAAAAACGTTTTTCTTAAACACGCTAAAAGTACAACTTCAAAAATTATTACTATTTTTAAATAGGAAACAGGAACAGCAAGCTGACTAAAAATTATCCAAACAGAGCTTTTACAGTCCTCAAACTATCTTGAAAATGTAGGAATTGTAATTTAAATTATTATATATTATTATTAAACAAAATTAATTTAAAATATTCACTCGAAAACAAATGTACAAGATTAGTATTTGAAACAATAGATGCTTTCGTTTTTACCGTTTAAGTATTTAGGAAAAAACATTATACTTAAAAGAAGTGTACTTGATGGTAAATTATAAATATTTCTTTTATATTTAAGTCTTTTTTAGATATATTAGTAGTAGTTTTATAGAATATTAGTGGTTTTTATCTCTAAGTATAATATTTTCCATCATATCAGTTAACACTTCGGATTTATACATATAAAGTAATAATTAAATTGTGAAATTTTGCCATATTTAATGTGTCAATTGATATCAAGCTTTGCGATGAAAGAAAATATCATGAGGAACTATACTCCATGGGTTAAATATTTAACTAAATGTAAACATGTCAAAACAGGTACTTTATAGTAGGCATTATCTGCCTAGTATAAAGTATCTTTTTTATTACAACACATGATACTAATATTAAATGTTATTTATATTTCTTTCAAAGAATTTAAAATTATTGATAGTATTCCACCACTTAATAAAGTTAAATATGGTATGATTGCTATCAATAATTTTACAAATTTTGAAACAAATAAATAAGAATATTATGTAATATCCACTTTTAAGAACCCAAACATAAAGGTATTATAAAATTTTTAAAGAAAACGATGGACAATATTAAAGACACTAAAATACTACACATTTAAGTATCACAGAGTGAAACTCATAGAATATTGATATTATGTTACGTCGGCTAATCTAATGCAATTACTATTTTAGGTAGTTTACTTGGCTAATTTGTATCTGCTGAAATTCATTAAATTATATATTGCTGTTTTGCTATACTAAATATATAAATATTTAATTTTAGAAAATAACAATCAATTTAAGAAAATTACTTTTATAAATATTGGAGATATTCTTTGGACCACTGCAGTTGAATTCCAATTTCTTCATTTGTTAATAATATTATTGTAATGACATATTTGTCACTCCTGAATCACATGGTTTTGTTTGTTTACATCTTGTTACGTTTTTATTCTTATGGAGTATGTATAGTAAAATACTAATATTGTTAAATATGAAAACTGTATCACTTTTTAAATGTTAATAATAGTAATATTAGTTAGTTACTTTTGCCTCATGTATCATAGATCTATAACTTTACTTGCGATAAAATTTTCCATTTCCATTATCGTTTTTCAAGTATCTGTAGTACTGTGAATTCTCCTTAACATTAATACACCATTGTCTAACTCGCATTATGATAACGAATATGCAAAAAAACTTATAAGAAATCATATTTATGATTAACGCAAGTTAACCAAGAATTATAGTTTTTTAAGTTATATACATTTTTGACTAATTAACACTCTACATGCCATATAATGCCATTCCAAAGATATAAGTTTTTGTGATGGATAATATAATTTTAACTAGATCAAATCTTTTAGTTTTATTAGACAATAGCGTAATTATAAAAATTTCACAATTTAAATAATCCTGTTTTGAAAATATATTACTCCCAGGATTGCTCAGGTTTTTAGTTTTGCTACACAAGTAAAAACACGTGTTTTGAATAGGAATAAATGGTGTTAATGTTAAAATACACAATTTTTAGCAGCAATACAGGCAGAACTCATAATGCATTATAAGCCCGTCGTTTAAGCAAACTAGCAATTAAACTAGCAACTAAGCAATTGTTATTCATTTTCCTTAGTAATGAAAATTTTAAACCCATTCATCTCAAAATATGAGTTTTTGTGTTGTACCGCTATTGCTGCACATGACCGATATATCAATATACTGAACCGGTAATATGATATGGCTTGGGTCTGGAAAATATTTCTGATGGAATACAAGGTACTATAACTATCAAACAATAATATTAACCAATAATGTTTTAAACAATGAAACCAAATTATGATCCGTTCTAGTGTGCTAGAGCCCCCTTATCCACGGATTTGAGAAAAAATCCATTGGGTCCTAGTTAAGAAGTTTCAAACTTCATAATGTTTGTCAATTATACTAATATGAATACTATTTTGAAGACACAACCTTCTCTCGAGTCTCTAGCATGGAAGCGGACTTTTACAGCCTTATTCCAAAACTCCGAATGGTTCAGGCGGCAAAATAAATTGTTAGTGAATAAAAGCATTCGCGCTGTGAAAATATTATTACTAATGTCAATAAATGAGGCTAAATAATTATGATTCGACTGAAGCTCTTCATATATGTTCATCTGCATCATCGGGCTCGTGGACACTTCCCGGCGGAAGAGTTCGCAGCATATTTAACCTGTAATAAATAAGTAATTCTTAAATAATGTATAGATAGAACATTAGTTTGCAAAGGTAGTCTTACAGACAATCTTGGCATTGATATCCCCTGAGTAGAATAGACCACCCTCATTTCTTACCTAGGTGTCGCGAAAACCGATTAAGGTAAGTACGTCGGGCAGGCGGCCGGTCGTAAGATACCAAATCATGTAATAACATGTTTAAAACATGTTGTGCCTACCCAATTTAGAGTGGGATAAGGGTAGGAGAATGATGCATTGACAAATAACAGAGATTTTAAATTTTAAAAATATGTTATTAGCTTCTACTGGTCTTAAATAGTGTCTGGAAAATATTTTTTACGTGTCTATAACTTTGTCTACAGTTATATTTTAAGTATAGAATAGAGACTATAATTATAAATAATATTTTTTTTTAATAATAAAATATAAGGGGTATCTGTGACAATCTTTGAGTTATGTTAAATATCTTTGATTTTGTACCGTTAGCAGTACCAGGCTATATCTCCGAAAATGTTCACTTATATTACATGCTTAAACGGCCATATTGATCTATATTAAATCAAAAATTTATTTAAGGTACTTAATTGTATAAGGATTAATGCTGTATTGTATAAAATTGCTTTGAACATAAGGCATTATTTTTCGTAAAAAATAAATGACAAAAAATTATATTGTGGGTTTTCCATAAGAGATAGACATATACCATCGCGGTCTTTTCTGTAGACCTTTTCAAGGTGTACAAATACTTAGTACATCATTTTGATAAATCTCGTAGGGTTAAGCCTGCGTTTGCAATGTAAGCGGAAAAAAATGTAATTATTTACGACATCACACTAGAAACCTCAAAAATTACAGTATTTCTCTACTCGGTATTGAATGTTATTATACATACAAACCTTCCTCTTGAATCACTCTATCTATTAAAAAAAACCGCATCAAAATCTGTTTCGTAGTTTTAAAGATTTAAGCATACATAGGGATATATGGACAAACAAAGAATGTGACTTTGTTGTATACTATATAGTGATAATGAAATTTATTTTAAAAGTTGTATTGTTACAATAATAAAATGTCTAGAATCTTTGAAATATTTGCATGAGTCAAAATAGCATAGACAAGTTTAAAAATATTGCTGAGTGCAAACTGCAAACGATGCGCCATGTTAGTTGAAAACGTAAACGGAAAAGAAAGTGGGCCTTTTTTTGTTGTATAAGAGTATATCTAGTTGGACAACGTAGTGATATACTTACTTCGCTTTCGGAAAAGAGTTATGGTCTTTATTATATATTTTTTTTCTTAAAAAGTGCTGAAGCAAAGTGAATAATGGCGCTGTCTGCAGATACTCAACGATCTTTTCGCCTTTATGTGACCCATGTGGACGGTGAGGGGCATTTTCTAAAGATAAGTGGGCAGCTTGATCAGCAATCTTCACTTATGGTTGAGAGTTTATTCAAAACAGCCCGTGAAAACTTAGAAAAAGGCATCGGAGCGGTACCGCCAGCAGCTATCCATGAAGGTATAATTTGTGCCGCCAAATACAAAGATGGGACCTACTACAGGGCAAAAATTATAAATACGACGAGTCTAGCAACTGGTCTAGTGGGTGTACATTTTATTGACTTCGGAAACAAAGACATTATTTCATTAAGTACTATACGTTTCTTAGATAGCTATGATCCTATGTTTCTGCAATTGCGCGGACAAGCTGCAGATTACTATTTGTCTCGTGTTATGCACCCATCGGGAAGATGGGAGGAACCATTGTTACTTAAATTGCAAAGTCTTTTGTGTTATGCAGAATACCCTGCTGCTGTTGAGGCTCAAACTAGAACTTTACCTATCATATCAATACAATTTAAAGGGAATGATCTCTCTACTCATCTAGTCTCGAATAGATTTGGCATCGCCTTGCCTGTGCCCAAACAAGAAGTTTTGTTGTTGCAAATGACTGACAACCAACAAGGTAACTGGTCTCCTACTTTGCTACCTGATGTGCCAACATTTACTGAACATGTGCCTTTTCTGATTAATCAAAATTTCCCCAATCCTGCATCAGCTATGCGTTTACATCAGAATGTAGCACTGCCATATAATGGTGCACCAGTTCATGGAATAAGTCAAAGGCTAATGGTTAATAAGGCTTCCAGAAATGTGGTGAATCTAAGGGCACCAGTACGTCAACCACAACATACACCACCTAACATAGCACCGTTGCCTGCCACCCCTCCACCTATACCAGTTGCAGCTAACAAGCCAACATCACCTAAAAAATCTATAACTTATAAGAGTAGGCTACTTGAAGTGAACTCACAGCACAAAGTCTTTGTATCTTTTGCGGAAGAGGGACCTGAATTATTCGCAGTCCAACTTACAAGTGATGCAAAGAAATTGCAGGATATGATGGATGAATAAATGGTGTTAATGTTAAAATACACAATTTTTAGCAGCAATACAGGCAGAACTCATAATGCATTATAAGCCCGTCGTTTAAGCAAACTAGCAATTAAACTAGCAACTAAGCAATTGTTATTCATTTTCCTTAGTAATGAAAATTTTAAACCCATTCATCTCAAAATATGAGTTTTTGTGTTGTACCGCTATTGCTGCACATGACCGATATATCAATATACTGAACCGGTAATATGATATGGCTTGGGTCTGGAAAATATTTCTGATGGAATACAAGGTACTATAACTATCAAACAATAATATTAACCAATAATGTTTTAAACAATGAAACCAAATTATGATCCGTTCTAGTGTGCTAGAGCCCCCTTATCCACGGATTTGAGAAAAAATCCATTGGGTCCTAGTTAAGAAGTTTCAAACTTCATAATGTTTGTCAATTATACTAATATGAATACTATTTTGAAGACACAACCTTCTCTCGAGTCTCTAGCATGGAAGCGGACTTTTACAGCCTTATTCCAAAACTCCGAATGGTTCAGGCGGCAAAATAAATTGTTAGTGAATAAAAGCATTCGCGCTGTGAAAATATTATTACTAATGTCAATAAATGAGGCTAAATAATTATGATTCGACTGAAGCTCTTCATATATGTTCATCTGCATCATCGGGCTCGTGGACACTTCCCGGCGGAAGAGTTCGCAGCATATTTAACCTGTAATAAATAAGTAATTCTTAAATAATGTATAGATAGAACATTAGTTTGCAAAGGTAGTCTTACAGACAATCTTGGCATTGATATCCCCTGAGTAGAATAGACCACCCTCATTTCTTACCTAGGTGTCGCGAAAACCGATTAAGGTAAGTACGTCGGGCAGGCGGCCGGTCGTAAGATACCAAATCATGTAATAACATGTTTAAAACATGTTGTGCCTACCCAATTTAGAGTGGGATAAGGGTAGGAGAATGATGCATTGACAAATAACAGAGATTTTAAATTTTAAAAATATGTTATTAGCTTCTACTGGTCTTAAATAGTGTCTGGAAAATATTTTTTACGTGTCTATAACTTTGTCTACAGTTATATTTTAAGTATAGAATAGAGACTATAATTATAAATAATATTTTTTTTTAATAATAAAATATAAGGGGTATCTGTGACAATCTTTGAGTTATGTTAAATATCTTTGATTTTGTACCGTTAGCAGTACCAGGCTATATCTCCGAAAATGTTCACTTATATTACATGCTTAAACGGCCATATTGATCTATATTAAATCAAAAATTTATTTAAGGTACTTAATTGTATAAGGATTAATGCTGTATTGTATAAAATTGCTTTGAACATAAGGCATTATTTTTCGTAAAAAATAAATGACAAAAAATTATATTGTGGGTTTTCCATAAGAGATAGACATATACCATCGCGGTCTTTTCTGTAGACCTTTTCAAGGTGTACAAATACTTAGTACATCATTTTGATAAATCTCGTAGGGTTAAGCCTGCGTTTGCAATGTAAGCGGAAAAAAATGTAATTATTTACGACATCACACTAGAAACCTCAAAAATTACAGTATTTCTCTACTCGGTATTGAATGTTATTATACATACAAACCTTCCTCTTGAATCACTCTATCTATTAAAAAAAACCGCATCAAAATCTGTTTCGTAGTTTTAAAGATTTAAGCATACATAGGGATATATGGACAAACAAAGAATGTGACTTTGTTGTATACTATATAGTGATAATGAAATTTATTTTAAAAGTTGTATTGTTACAATAATAAAATGTCTAGAATCTTTGAAATATTTGCATGAGTCAAAATAGCATAGACAAGTTTAAAAATATTGCTGAGTGCAAACTGCAAACGATGCGCCATGTTAGTTGAAAACGTAAACGGAAAAGAAAGTGGGCCTTTTTTTGTTGTATAAGAGTATATCTAGTTGGACAACGTAGTGATATACTTACTTCGCTTTCGGAAAAGAGTTATGGTCTTTATTATATATTTTTTTTCTTAAAAAGTGCTGAAGCAAAGTGAATAATGGCGCTGTCTGCAGATACTCAACGATCTTTTCGCCTTTATGTGACCCATGTGGACGGTGAGGGGCATTTTCTAAAGATAAGTGGGCAGCTTGATCAGCAATCTTCACTTATGGTTGAGAGTTTATTCAAAACAGCCCGTGAAAACTTAGAAAAAGGCATCGGAGCGGTACCGCCAGCAGCTATCCATGAAGGTATAATTTGTGCCGCCAAATACAAAGATGGGACCTACTACAGGGCAAAAATTATAAATACGACGAGTCTAGCAACTGGTCTAGTGGGTGTACATTTTATTGACTTCGGAAACAAAGACATTATTTCATTAAGTACTATACGTTTCTTAGATAGCTATGATCCTATGTTTCTGCAATTGCGCGGACAAGCTGCAGATTACTATTTGTCTCGTGTTATGCACCCATCGGGAAGATGGGAGGAACCATTGTTACTTAAATTGCAAAGTCTTTTGTGTTATGCAGAATACCCTGCTGCTGTTGAGGCTCAAACTAGAACTTTACCTATCATATCAATACAATTTAAAGGGAATGATCTCTCTACTCATCTAGTCTCGAATAGATTTGGCATCGCCTTGCCTGTGCCCAAACAAGAAGTTTTGTTGTTGCAAATGACTGACAACCAACAAGGTAACTGGTCTCCTACTTTGCTACCTGATGTGCCAACATTTACTGAACATGTGCCTTTTCTGATTAATCAAAATTTCCCCAATCCTGCATCAGCTATGCGTTTACATCAGAATGTAGCACTGCCATATAATGGTGCACCAGTTCATGGAATAAGTCAAAGGCTAATGGTTAATAAGGCTTCCAGAAATGTGGTGAATCTAAGGGCACCAGTACGTCAACCACAACATACACCACCTAACATAGCACCGTTGCCTGCCACCCCTCCACCTATACCAGTTGCAGCTAACAAGCCAACATCACCTAAAAAATCTATAACTTATAAGAGTAGGCTACTTGAAGTGAACTCACAGCACAAAGTCTTTGTATCTTTTGCGGAAGAGGGACCTGAATTATTCGCAGTCCAACTTACAAGTGATGCAAAGAAATTGCAGGATATGATGGATGATATTAACAAGAGACCACACAGCAGCCTTACCGAACCGCCCATGATTGGAACAGTGTGCCTTGGTAGAATGTCTGATGATAAAATCATTTGCAGGGCTATAGTAATGAATCTATCTGGATCTAATTGTAAGCTATTTTTTGTGGACTTTGGTGACACTGAGATGGTGTCATACTATGATATATTTGATATTCCAGAAGAATTTGTAAAACCTAATGTCTTAGCTATGCGTTTTTGTTTGTCTGGTGTGAAAAAGTTGGAGAAAGGCCCACATCTCAATGAAGCATTTAAACAGCTGGTCAATGGGAAGGTATTGACCTTAAGAGTCGTGTCTCCAGAAGGCCCACCGTTAATCCAATACGGAGAACTGTTTTTGGATGGCAAAAATGTATTGGACTTATTAATGGCAAATATGAAAGATAAGTTGCAGTTTAAGTGGATGGATATGTTGCCCCTAGGGAGCAGACAGTCAGTATTAGTGTCGTATGTTGATAGTTGTATAAAGTTCTACGTCCAGTTGTCAGATAAAATTGATGAGCTTAATGCAGTTATGGATGCAGTGAAAGCTCATTGTGAGAATAGTTCATCTCCGGGAGAATTACCAGTTGGTGCAGTGTGTTGTGCCAGGTTTCCCGATGACGATAATTGGTACAGAGCAATGGTTCGAGATACAAGGGGAGACAAGGTTGTTGTTGCATATGTTGATTATGGGAATGAGCAGGAAGTTGAAGTAGCAGACTTGAGGACCATTACACCTGATTTGATAAGGCTACCAGCACAAGCAATGAAATGTGCATTAAAGGTAAGCTTCACCTTATATTACTGCCAGCATTTTATCTATACTAATAGGTAAAGCTGAAGAAATTGTTTGTTTGTTTGATTCTTTGAACATGCCAATCTCAGGAACTACTAGACTGATTTGAAAAATTCTTTGAGTGTAAGATTCATTTATTGAGGAAGGCTTTAGTTGGTTCTACTAAAACAGTTTATCAAAAACAATAGTTGTAAACAAGTTTATTGTTTGTGTAATTATGATTTTGAATAAGCAATTGAAATTGTATGAGGAGCAAGAAATGTTAATATGCTATCAATTTTAACATCTAGACACTGTCTAGTAAATAGTATACAAATTACAGACTAAAAATAGAAGTATAAAATATTAAACCTTAATATAGAGTTAAAAATAATTCTTTTTAAATATAATTTTGCATTTCATACATATCAAAGTGAAAATATCTTTTGAAAGTATATTGTAATACTATCTATTGAAAGACCAGACATCTTAAATTTCACATGACAAATCCCCCATCTTTAAATGTTAATTTCTATTGTTTATCAAGTTTCACATTCTCATTTCCATGAAAACAGTTTTAGTTTTATTTGTTAATTACAATACTATCTTCATAGGCAATCAATTATTATTTGAGTGTGGTTTTAATGACCATACTTTAAATTTAATGGTGGTGATTGAAGAACTATAAAACAGTCATAAGAATGAATAAGTGTATTGTATGGATCAGAATGTTGGGCAGTGAAAAAGATGGATGAAAGAAGAGTGCATGTAAATGAGATGAGAATGTTAGGTGTTCTTCGCGGATTATAGGAAAATAATTTTATTATTACTTTTGTATTATGAATCTCCGCAAAGTAACGCCTAATTCTATAAATTATTATTAATGTTAAGGTGTGTTAATCCTTGTAAAATTGAAAATGTTTAAAAGATTGACTGCCGAGTTTCTTTCTGGTTCTTCTTGGTAAGAGCAACATTCTGAACCAGTAGTAGCTTCATTGATCATATTGATCCTTGATCCTTCAAAAGTGCTTGAAATAGCACTTTATTTGAGTAAAGATATTTTGATTTGATATGAACATTTTTTAAAATTAAACAATAGGGTTTCGAAAATAGACCAGTGGAGACAAAAACATCGAACCAACTGGAAATGATAGCGTTAGAGAAGACCCTGATGGCACATGTAGTTGGAGTGCTTTCTAATGATACAATGATAGTGACTTTGGTTGACGACACAGATAATCCACCACTTGATGTGGCTAGAAAGATGAATCAGCTCTCACAGCCAAGGAGTGTGGAGGTAAGTTCTATTAAATTAACTTATTATATATCATGACTGCTTGAAACGTTTAAGTAACGGCCTGTTACTATCCCATTGCTGGGCATAGGCCTCCTCTCTTCATTTTTAAAGAGAAAGGGATTAGTGCTAAGACCACAGTATTGGTTCCAGACGAGAGAACTCAACAGTTGGGAGAATAAATTTTGCTAAAAGCTTTTTAAAAGCACTTTTAACTTTACTTGTGTTAAAAGTTAACACAAACATTTTTATACTTTGCTTTCCTTGCTGTGTGGTGTCCGGCTGAGTAGAATAGACATAGTAATTACTTATTTATAGATTTTATATGGCTATATATTTATATGTTTTAGTAATCTGTAGTGTTAGTCAGTCGTCCGTGACGTACCTCAATACGCTTTAGCTGAAAATCAGTTCTATGTGCTTCCTGTTGGGGCACACAGTATTATGCTGAGTCTAAAGCCTATTCTGCATCGTGCTATGGACATTTATTTATTTATTAATATTTATTTAGCTTTAGTTTATTTGTTATTGTTCTGTTTTGTGGAATAAATAATTTCATTTCATATTCATTTCATATTCATTTCATAGTAATTTCTTACCGAGGTGTCTTAAAAGACGATTAAGGTAAGTCGACCCGCCTTGTGGTATCCGGCTGAGTAGAATAGACCTATCTCATTTCTTACCTAGGTGTCGTAAATGACGACTAAGGTAAGTTGACCCACCGTGTGGTATCCGGTTTAGTAGAATAGACCACCCTCTTTCTTACCGAGATGTCGTAAAATACGACTGAGGTAGTAGAATAGACCAATCTCATTTCTTGTCGAGGTGTCGCAAACGCCGACTAATAAAGTTGACGTTAGGCAGGCGGCCAGTCGTAAAAACGCAGCCAAATCATTTGACAGCATGTTTATAACATGTTGCGCCGACCCCACTTAGAGTGGGATAAGGGCAGGAGGATAATGATTTTTATGCTTTACACAAATAGCCCAAAGCCGCTGCACCTGTAGTTCGCAAAGAGGCACCAGAATCCTTCAGCTCAACGGACGGCAGTTCTCCCGAGGACAACCGGAAGAAAAGTTTTCGACGTGAAAAGAGTTTCAAAGAAGAAAGGAGACCCAGGGATGGTGAAGAGTTTGGACAGAGGGGTGGCAGTTTTCGTGGCAGGTAGGTTATTTTTGTCTTCTTTATTTAGCGTCATAAAGTTGTCAAAAATTCCGCCGTGTGCTATCTGAATAGAATAGACCATCCTTATTTCTTACCGTAGTCTCGTAAAAGGCGACGTAGGTAAATCAACTTGCCAATGGTATTCGGCTGAGTAGAAAAGACCATCTTCATTTCTTACCGAGGTGTCGTAAAGTCGACTAAGGTAAATTAACTTGCCGTGTGCTATCCGACTGACTAGAATAGACCACCTTCATTTCTTACCGAGGTGTCCTAATGTCGACTAAGGTAAATTAACTTGCCGTGTGCTTTCCGACTGAGTAGAATAGACCACCTTCATTTCTTACCGAGGTGTCGTAAAGGCGACTAAGGTAAATTAATTTGCCGGTGGTATTCTACTGAGTAGAATAGACCACCTTCATTTCTTACCGAGGTGTCGTAAAGGCGACTAAGGTAAATTAACTTGTCGTGTGCTATCCGGCTGAGTAGAATAGACTACTAACCGCTGACTAAAATGTAAATCTACAAACTCTTGTACGTCACAAGAACAGTGGTTGAATACAATAAAACTATTCGCTAAATGATTCGAAGCAATCATAGACTATTACGAATGGGTAATCGTTTAGAAACCAAAGAAGACGGCCGTTAAGTACTTGATGTCGATGTGCATTCAAATAAAATAGTTTAGAATAATAATTTTGTAAAAAATATATCTGATCTGACGTAAGATAAAAAAAATTCTCATTAACCCCGATACAGAATGTTCCGCTACGTTGCCTCCTAGAAACCAATTAAGAATATGACTTTATAATAGTTGCTACATACTTTCGGGTTAAAGCAGTACATTGGAAATAAATTTTTCAGAGTCTCACTTACGCTATGGTATTTGGGCGTGATACTAACCTAGGGCCGGTTCACATGACAAGGGATTAACGTGCGTTGAAAGCGCGCAAAATTTTATTATAATGCTCACATGTTTGTTTGGTAGGCATAAAACGCGCGTTCCCGCAGCCTTCTCAAACCCTTTTCCTTAAGTTCTTGTCTTAATAAATGCTACTTGTGTTGTTTTATATCGCAGGACGTACCACTATTTGATCTATAAATAATTCGGATATTAAAAACTTTTGCATTTTGATTGACTTCTAGACGAACTCAGCAAATTCTAAAATTACGCCTATTCGCGTCAAAAGCGCGCTCATCTGAACCTTAGCATAAAAAACCAATGATCTTAAAGCACGCATTGACGCGTGCTGACAATAGTCGTGCGTTAGCGCAGCGTACGCTTTATTAAAACGTCTGTTAGCATGTGTATTGTCTGAATTAAATGTACATAGTTGCAAACGCGCGTTAAATGCTTGCCATGTGAACCTGGCCTTATTGTTTTAATGTTAAAATATATTAGTGTCTTATGTTTACCGTAATTTCCTCCTACATCCCAGTTAAATTGAACCATCAAAAATATAGGCCCCAAAAAAGTTATATATGACGAAAAAATAACGTTTGCAAACAAATGCAAACATAATACGCATAAATAAATAGTGTATTCGTTAAAAAAAATTGGACCATCAATTGTATCGAAGATTTTTGCTTATAGCACAAATCTTTAAATAAATGCTATAATTAAAACTGATACTGAAAATTGCGAAGTTAACTGAATATTGCGTAAATAATACGGTCAGTTAAGAAAGTCTCGAATCCGCGCATTTTAATAGTCGTAATAAAAAGATTTGAAATCATACCCAATTATTGAAAATGATTCAATTATTTCCAATTAGTTATATTATAGTACAGTGTTATTGCTATCGGTAAGTCTTTGCATAATTTACATAAACAAAAAAATGAGTGCAGTCATGGCCACCGATGGTTAATGTAATACAAAAATGAATAATTGATTGCATTGCAGGATCAAAAACATCAGTTTGTCTTTATATAGCAATAATGCAATGGCGTTTTGAATATTCTGAATAATTACCGACAGCATAAAAACTAAAATACTTGCCATTGTGTTTGAAGTTTTTTTTTTATTAGAATTCTGTAGCCAGGTGGTAAAAACAGCGTTTTTATATAATTTTGTTTGTCTGCCTTATGCTCCAACTATCGTACGGAAAACACTTAAATGTGGAAGGTCTTTAAAATTATGAATTAACTAAATTGAATTTAAGATGCAATTTGTGTTTATTAGGTAACTTTCTAGTCACTTCGCTAAGGTATGATTTTCCGACGACTTAATCGTTATGGCAGAGTCTCTGGAGACCTTATATCTCAACAGTTGGGCTTTAAAATGATGAAAAATCATGTCAAACTCACATGTTCCACTCCACTCTGCCATCGTTGAGAACTCTGCAGTCGAATGTATATTATACCTAGGAAATACGTTCCGGTAGGTAGGTAGGCTAGGTAGGTCCAATTTTGAAAGTTTGAAAGAGGTTAGTCGCCGAATCTAACTCGGATGAGCAGCGTTTGGGAAGTTACTCGAGCTCTTTTCGTCTAAAATCAAGACAAAGACCAAGGTTTTCGAACAGTGCGTGTTTCCAGTGATCACATACGGATCTGAAACGTGGTCGCTGACTATGGGCTGAGCTTCCGTATAAGCTCAGCAGGTAATAGAGCGAGCTATGCTTGAAATATTAGAGATATTTTTTAAAGTCAGAAATGAGTAGATCCGTAGAAGAACCATAGTAACCGATATAACTCATCGTGTCGCGAAGCTGAAGGGCACGTAGCGCTGAGAACAGATGGGCGTTGGGGCCTAAGATTTTGGGATGGCGACCTCGCACCGAAAACGCTGCGTCTTATTCAAGTGGCCTAAGATCGTGGGGTGTGGAAATCCCCTAAAAGAGACTTATGTCCAGCAGTTGCCGTCCATCAGTTGAAATATAAGAAGTTTTTACTTCTTCTGCATTCTTTCTAGTAATCATAGCTTTATGATTCTTGAGGCCCAAAAGTCAATCGTATGAGGCCAAATGAATTTTTTGCCACCTAGCATTTTAGTATAATGTTAAGGTGAAATAATTATTTTTAAATAGTAGTATTGCGCACGAAACCCATAAACTCTTTAGCCGATTTCCATTTTTAAAATTTACTTATTCGAAATAGCGGTTTGTTCACCCAAATATTAAATAAAAGCAGACTTTTTCGGATGATGCGTCATGAATATTCAGTTGATGTTACTTAAAAAGTGAAACATTAGATGTTGTGTGCGTTTCGTTTAACTTTTTCTTGTGTTGCCGCAAAAAATTGTTAATAGTACCCTGAGTCATGGTCATTGTGGCCTTCGTGCGCGGTTCTTGAACCCATCTCGAGAAAAATTTTCAGTCAGACCAAGACATTGGGCATACAACATGCACAGATATTGGTATAGGTAAATACTGTGAGATATATGTGAAAATATCTTCAGCGCTAGTGGGTTTATGTGATGATTGTTTAGTTTTGTGATCGTGTGATAAATCGTGATCGGTTTATGTGACGTGTGATTTTCATTCTTGCGGTGTATTTGCATTGAGTATAAGTGATTTAATTTTAATTCACTTTTTGATTTCTTGCAATAAAATACGCTTTGATTTAATTAACGTGTGCAAGGCCTTTAAAATCTTTTAATTAGTAATGAAGTTATCTAATAGGGGATGTTGCGTGTTTAAACAATAGTTAATTGTACGATTATTAAAAAATATTACGAGAGTAATTATGAAAAATAATTATTACTATTGCTGGCCGGCATATCGATAAAGAAAAAGATTTTAGAAAAAGATGATTTATTATAGGTGCCCTTAAAATCAATACGTTAACAGTAAAATGGTTTAGTGAACTAAAATAATATATGAGTCGTATAGAATCAAAGGTGGCAATCTGCGTTTGGAATAATTTTTGGCAATTCAATAAAAACGTTTCTTTTAGTTAGTTTTGAAAGTAATATTAAAATAATGTTAGAAATATTTGGATAATTGCTATAAAAAACAAATAAAAACTTAGGATTTAGCTTTCGTTTGATAGTATTGTTGAAATTTACGAAGAAATTTTGCTATACTGCGTCCATCATATTATCAGTCTTTTGACAGCTCACGCTCATTAAGTTTTGTATTGCTTACGTACAAATATCATACAAATAATATTTGTACTTTATGGATGGGTACCGCCCACTTAGTGATGTCACACATAATGGTTTCTACGATTATGCCACAGATTAAAAATAATCGGTAGAAATCGATGTTACGAGTATTAAAAGACATTTAATAACATTATATAAAGTTTTACTTTCTTCTTAGTTAATACATGAATACAAATAAAACAATCAGGATATTTTAATTTATTTTATTAGCACGAGTCGTCGGAATGATAATCAACACTAGACTCCTCCGATGAGGAGTCTTCAGTAGCAGTTATTATTAGCTCTTGTGTAGATAATATATTATCAAACGCAATATCACGTTCCCAATCAGAGAATATTACTCTTTTAGTTCTTTCCACCACACTTGCCCAGTTCTCGGCCGTTACGTGGGTGCAAGCATTTTTTAGCAATTGCAACATTTTATTCGCTGTGAATGGGGGGCTTGTATTGCATCTCGCAGCATGCCCTTTTACTTGTGCCCATATAAGTTCTATTGCGTTGTACTGGCAGTGGTATGGAGGAATCCGAAGAACAGTATGGCCATATTCTGCTGCCATTTCATTGATTACATAGCGTTTTGCTCTCTTTTTGGTTTTTAATATTTTTATTAATTCAACTTTTAACATTGAGTCGTCCACATTTTCTCCATTGTCCCGAAGCCAATTAATTATTTCATGCTTTTTATTAGCCTGTGTTGGCATTTTGTCAATCTGACGGGAGTGGTAGGGCGCATTATCAATAAAAATTATTGATGGTTCTTCCAATGAAATGAGCATTTTTTTGAACCACTCTTCATACACATTTGCATTCATCTCTTCGTGGTAGTCATTTGATTTCTTCGATTTAAATGCCAACAGTGCGTCTTGTACAAATCCTTTTGCTGTACCTGCATGGCAAATGATTAGGCGCTCACCTTTTCCCATTGGTACTGAGGAAGTGGAATCAGCAGTATCATCAGTCCAGAAACGAGATAGTGTGTGGTTAGCGTTGAGCCATGTTTCATCCGTGAAAACAATATTTGCCCAATCTTGTATTTTCTTTGCCTCTCTTAAAAAATCACAACGTGCTATAGCTATATCTGTGCGTTCCATTAATAATTTTCTTTTATTTAACTTTTTATATGAAAAGCCAATTGTGTTCAAAACTTTGACCAAAGAAGATTTTTCACCATGAAATAGACCACTTCTTTTCAAAGAAACAATAAGTTTTCTCAAAGTTGGAATTTCTTTTCTCAAGTAGTAATCTAGTTTACGTAGGTTATCATTAATCGAATTACTTAGGTACGTAATTCGATTAATGATAGTAGGTACTATAATCGGAATGGTATCGCATACGAGAATCTTTAGGACATCACTATCGTCAATCTGTCAAAAGATGGTTAATATAATGGACAGTGTATAAATGCCGTATTTGATACTAAAAATCCAAGAATGCCGTTTTTGTTACCAAACATAATGCAGATTACCGTGTTTGAATCTAGCCAATTTTAAAGTTTTTCAGGGGTGTCATAAGAGATGAAAATAAGAATGATTTTCAAAGGTATATTTAATAAAATAAAAATTATATTATTTAGTATTAAAATGAGAAATACAATCAAAATGAGAAATAGAATCAAAATTTATGAAATGTGTACATATTAAAACGAAAATAATAAAATAAACTTTATCAAATGCGTAAGTCAGTAACATCGTTTAATCCCCCTTCACAATAATTTTCTTCTATGGGTAAAGAAGTTAGACTATCTTGTGCGTCAAACATTTCTTTGTAAAAGATTAGGATTTGTAAGATTAGAAGGAATATCTTTCCAATTTGTACCAAAGTGCTTGCATAGTAGCTTGTTTACATCTATTAGTTTATTTTTATTTACTGGTACAATACTAGGCAACGCTTGTGGACCGATCATGCCTATAATTTTTTGGCGTTGACATATATTAAAGCTTTTAGCCACATCACTTTTGTAAAAGATTTCACCTCTGACAAGAACGTTTCCGGACTTCTTCGATCTTTTTAGAATGAACCTTTTACACTCCATAAAAGCCATAGGCCAAGACGTCGTTGGTTTTACGACATCTTTCACCGCATCTTTGAAGTTGTATACAGGACATTGTGTCCCAAACTTAACCAAAATAGATGTTTCTTCAATTGTCTTACTAATTTCATTTGGATCCAATATTGATTCTAACTTTCTTAATTTTCTTTCTATTATGCCACATTGCCTATCGGCAGGCATATATGAATGGCCTGTGACAGGAAAAACAAGCTCAATGCTCTTGATATATTGATTTTCTAATAGCCATTTAGAGCATGCTCCAATAAGAATACAATTTTTGTTTTGGCCCCCGCAACCATCAGCAACTAAACAAATATTTTGTATGCCTGTTTTGTCTGTGTTAGATAAACGGTGATAAACAGCAGAAGCTACCAAACTTGAATCTTTAGAAAATTCATTTTCGGTGCAATGATAAGCGAACACGCGTTCTTTTGCTAAAGCTTGTTTGGATCCTTCTACCATTGTAAAATTGTAATAATATAACTGCCGACTGTAATATGACATTTGATCTGGCAATTTAGGTAGAGGTATATTCTTTTGACAGTCAAATGATATTATTTTGAGCCCATCACAAGATTCTCTTAACTTTTCGAAAAATGCTTTTGCTCTAAATGAATGTACTCTTTTTTCAATTAAGAGTTGGTTTTTTTTTTATTCGGATCTGTTTCAATCTTTATTTTTCCAGTAATTTCAAGGCACTTTGAACAGACGTCTGTACGGGGAGTACCAAAGCCAATATTGTAGAAATTGTTGAATATATGGCGAAAATATGAACTTTTTACCAAAGCATTAGCATATTCACTAGTTTTGTAAATTTCATATAATTTTTTAATGTTTAATTCTGATGGCAGATACTTCCTTTTAGCAATCATAGCTTCTCTGCAATAATGTGATTCAATACAATAAAGTTGTTGTATGAATTTGTGCACAGATTCTCTTTGACCAGCAAATTTTTTTTCTTTCCGATTTCCGCCGCGTTTTTCTGTGATAACGACATCACCTGTGTGAAAGAATCTTTTCATAACATATGAAATTCTATGTTTCGTCACATCGAAAATTTTCATAAAAAATTTTTGGCATATTGACACTTTTTTTCTGCCAATGGTAACAGAGTATTTAACAGTAGTTTGCTTTTTGCCTATGCTTGGATATCTGTTTTTTACTGGTGAGATGGAACAGAATTTCAATATTATGCTATCTTGGTCAATTTTATTAGTGTGAGCATAAAATCTTTTATGTAATATCATAATTTCTTTCATGCTAAGTGAAACACATTGCAAAGATTTGGAATTATGGCTGCATACTCTTTCAGGTGCTGATTTTGCAGAGTATCTAGAAAGAATATTAAATTAAGCTCATTAAAACACTCATAGAAAAAAAACAATAGAAAAAAATAAGCGAATAGTTATGTTTATCAGAGGCAGCCCTATTACCAATACTTACTTGAGTCTCTTTGCCAAGTTTCGTTTCCATATTTTAGTGTTTTTCTGTCGTTTGCGCGCATATCTGTTACATACAGGCGTAGGATGGCTATTCATTATTAACTTTTTAATGGAATCTTTTAACTTCTATCACAAAAACAATAATAAATCGATAAAAACACGGACATACAATTACTCTGAAACGTATACCAACGCCATTAGCCCACGTGATGCAACGGACGCCTGTGATTGGTTGATGGTGTCGGAAGGCCGGGTTTGATTGTAAAACGCCAAAGATTGCCGGTTTTGATCCCAATGTTGATATTTGAAGACGAATTTTAACTAGCTGTTGCCATCTTTGACACAGTTTGAAGAAAATATGTAACGTTATTTTAAATTCCCTTTACGCCCGTATCAAAAACTCATTTTTGACTAAATTGACAGATTGCCGCCTATGATTCTATACGACTCATATTTCCATCGCTACTGAGGTTTAGTAAGGATTCGCGTGTTCAAATCTCGGTCAGGTATTTTTGAGTTTTCTATAACAAATGTTGTAACCATAGTCTCTGTATTCATAGTTTAGCCGTATCTTTAGGTTTGCGATTGTCATATTTTCGCATCGCTGTTATATCGCTGTTTTCACTTTAATCTTATCATATCCATTACTGAAATATGACAATGAAATAAGTTTCTTAAATTTTGTTGTTTTCACTATTATTATGATATTTTAATCGGACTTTCATTTTAGGTACTTATACGATTTTGAATTTTTGATATCGTTTCAACATATATGGTTGTTAGAAAACATTTTGCCGTGTTGTACCCGGCTGAGTATAATAGACCACCCTTATTTCTTACTGAGGTGCCGTAATAGGCGACTAAGGTAAGTTGATCCACCGTGTGGTATCCGACTGAATATAATAGACCACCCTCATTTCTAATCTATGTGTCGTAAAAGGCAACTAAGGTAAGTCGACCCGCCTTGTGGTATCCGGCTAAGCAGAATGGACCACCCTCATTTCTGACCGAGATATCGCAAAAGGCGACTAAAGTAAGTTGACGTCAGACAGGTGGTATTCGGCTGAGTAGAATAGACCACCCTTTTTTTACCGAAGTGTCGCAAAAGGTGACTAAGGTAAATAATAAAGTAAATAAGACCCCACTTACAGGGGGATAAGGGCAAGAGAATGTTTATTAGAAAACATTATAATGTATACTAATTTATTTATATTTCATATACGTTTCTGAACGAGTAACATAATTTTCTGAATTGCGTACGCACTTTCTCCGCATTGATTGCAGTGATTTGCTTGAAACAGCAAAAACTATAGCGAATTATCTTTCATATTGCATAGTTTTGTTGTCTGTATAAATAGGCAGATGCGTGACTGAAAAAAAAACCCTGAACATAATTTGCAGGTAATTAAATGCAATACAGAATAGTGAGTTTGAGTTAATTACCTGGGTGTCTGAGCCTTGCGCAGAATTTTTAAAAATATATAAAATTCAATTAAAAAGAGGCTGTGATATCTGGCACTTGATCCCGGGTATTTTGACTTTTCATACCGCTCGTTGACCACTGAGATATTACAACTTTACAAATAATGGCAAAAGTAATCTTTGTATGTATATTATACCAGTTTTTCAATGCCTAGAAAAAGGGATAAAAATATATTCTTCTAAAATAAAACCTGGCTACATTAATTTATCGCCCTTGAAAATTAGCATATACTGAATCCCATGAAAATTATTGAAGCCGTTTCCGAAATTCGGATTCTATAAATATAGTTATATACACGATTAGCTTAATTAAATATTAAAGACTATTTGTTCCGCGTAGAAAACAGTGTGTCGCGATACACTTTTGTATATCAGTCAATTTACATAAAACCGTTGTATACTTTAATAGTATTTAAACTTTCCTCAAGAATTGTATTATCTTTTCGTAAAAACCGTACAAAAATCCGTTGAGTAGATTTCGAGAAAATCCATCACAACCAACAACACATCACAGACCAACAGTTTTTTATAATGTGACTTTAAAAAAATATATGTATAGATAAAATACCTGTCGTATTGTATGAACCAGAATGTTGGGTAGTAAAAAAGACAGATGAAAGAAGAGTGCTTGCAAATGAGATGAGAATGTTAGGGTGGATGTAGTGTGACAAAACTGGATCAAATACGAAACGAGTATATAAGAGGAAGTCTGAAAGCTCCCATTATAGAAAAGACGAGGAGTGAAAGACCATATAACCGAACGAGTATTAAATATGAATGTGAAACGGTTGGATTCAAATTCAAAATATTCTTTATTCAAGTGGACTGTTTACAGTACTTTTGAATCGTCAAATGTTTTAAAGAAGCTACCACTGATTGTGTGGAGTATGACGTGCATATAAAAAGAGTAGCGCCAGAGTTAACGAATGATAGAAAGAATGGAAGAGAAAGACAAATTGTGCCGTTGTGTTTATTTATTTATTTAAATTAGAGTATGATAGGGGCAGGATAATGATGACAGTACAGTGTGATTAATTTGAGATTTTTTTAACCTACTCGATCGCGTTAGCGTAACCCCAATTTGTATGACGCTATAATAGCGACATCTAGTGACCAATGTTCCAGCGCCATACAAATTGCGTTACGCTAGCGCGATGGCGTAGGTTAAAAAAAACTCACTACGCACACTAAACAGAAAATGTTAGATGGGGCATTACAAATAATAATATAAATATCTTTTTAAATACTTTTTATAAAAAAATCCAGAAAACACTGACTTTTCTATTTTTTACAAACTAGCATACAATTTCATAACGCAATTGGCTTGTTAAAGTATATAATGAGTAATACATAATTTAGTTTTATAAGGTCACAACCTTGTTATGCCCTGCTAATTTTGTTTTAACATATATAAAAAAAAAAATTTTTGTTACAAAATAAAATTGTTGAACAAAACATGAGCCAGATTGTAATATTATTAGACTTTAAGATCAAATTTAATTTATTTAAATATAATTACAATTTATATTAATATATGATATTTGTAATTTTTTTTGTTGTTTTATCATTTTGTTGTGTTAATTTAAAAAAATATATTCTCGCTATTTTTATATTTTTAAAATAACCTTTACATTCTGTTGGCTAAACATCAGAATTTTTTTGTTATTTATTTCATCCTCATGATAATTTTTCAAACAAATTTATTAAATAAACTAAATAAATTACTTTAATATTTTCTCTCATCATTTAATAATCTGTAAATAATTGACCAATGATATCGGAGTTAAATTGGAATATTTTTTATATATTTGAAATAGTTATTTATTTATATGAAGAACTACCCGTGTATTTTAATGTAACTGCATTATTCCTCTGTTTCATAAAATAATCTGTTTAATATAGTCCAGTTTAAAGACGAAAGTATAGTGGACGAAATCTTTTCCGTTTCAATACGTTAGTTATAAGGCAATATATAGCATGTTTCATTATCTTCAACATTTTCTTTTTCTCTGTATAACAACGAACAAGAAACAATTGCCAGAGATGTTATTGTTGAAGTGTTTATATGCGCATAGACAGCCTTCGTAAGTATAATAAATTAGCAATTGTTTGACGTTGTTTGAAGTGTATTTTTTTTTGTTTTAGAGATCAAAAAGATAATTTCGAAAGGTCCGCACCTGGCCGGCACAGCGAGAAGTATGGTGCGAAACCGGAACGCGGTGAACGAGGCGAAAGGTAAGATATCATTTTACTTGCAAATGTCTTAATTATATTAAGACTTTCGCGATTACATTATACATTATTATTTCCACGGGTCATATCACAAATGGGTCTCTCTACTATCGAAAGGTAGAGTTACTCATCGAACTGACACGTGATTCGAGTTAAAGAGTAAGTCTTGACAATCATCTATACTAATTATAAAACAAATTACCCAAAAATTCTCTGTCTGTATGTGATCATATTCTTAAAATCTATTAAACGGATTTCTAACGGTTTTTGCTAAGAGATAGCTTAAATCTTGAAAAAGGTGTAGGTTACTAGTACATTATATGTAAGTTAAATAATATATATTCGTGGGCATTTACACTATGCGAAGCACAGCACAGACAGGTCTCACAGCTGGGCTATTACAGCATTAAATTATGGTGCTGTACTATAAATAGATATGAACAATGAGATTTTGCAGTTACTTACATTTGAAAGTGATAATACTTATCCTGTTTTAAGGAGAAATAAAATACTATAAACTTTTTTTCAAAATATTGCTTCTTCTAACAGACGCGGGCCGCCTAAACCTCGAGAGAATCACACGCCAACATCTCCATCTAAAGCGGATGACGAATGGCAGGAAACAACCTCGCCGCCGGCAATACCACCGCCAGCGCCTTCCAGACCAGTGCGAGAGAATACGAGGGAAAGGTAATGTATTTATTTAAACTAAATATTGAGGAAAAGTAAGGTTAAAACCTCTGATGGGCACCTATAAGATTACTATGCTACCCCCTCCCTAATAGCGTGGTTGAGCTCTGTCAAGTTTTTGGTAGGTCACACCCGCCCATAAGAAGGGTTTAATGATACAAAAAAGGCACCTATAAGATTTCTATGCTACTTTATCCCCAATAGCGTGGTTGAGCTCTGTCAGATTTTTGGTAGGACACACCCGCCCATAAGAAGGGTTTAATGATACAAAAAAGGCACCTATAAGGTTTCTATGCTACTTTATCCCCAATAGCGTGGTTGAGCTCTGTCAAGTTTTTGGTAGGACACACCCGCCCATAAGAAGGGTTTAATAATACAAAAAAGGCACCTATAAGATTTCTATGCTACTTTATCCCCAATAGCGTGGTTGAGCACTGTCAGTGTTTTGGTAGGACAATCCCGCCCATAAGAAGGGTTTAATGATACAAAAAAGGCATCTATAAGATTTCTTTGCTACTTTATCCCCAATAGCGTGGTTGAGCTCTGTCAGATTTTTGGTAGGACACACCCGCCCATAAGAAGGGTTTAATGATACAAAAAAGGCACTTATAAGATTTCTATGCTACTTTATCCCCAATAGCGTGGTTGAGCACTGTCAAGTTTTTGGTAGGACATTCCCGCCCATAAGAAGGGTTTAATGATACAAAACAAGGCACCTATAAGATTTCTATGCTACTTTATCCCCAATAGCGTGGTTGAGCACTGTCAAGTTTTTGGTAGGACACACCCGCCCATAAGAAGGGTTTAATGATACAAAAAAGGCAACTATAAGATTTCTATCATAGATTATGTTTAGGTACATTTGTAATCCATCTTGTGCTTTACTTTAAAGTAAAACATCGTAGTGCAATCAGCATATTTGTCGGATTGTATTTGTATGGGCTGCCACTACCCTGTACGATCTTTGGTTGATAGATTGATGAATTGATAGATTGTGGCGCTTAATTGATAGATTTATTTTTTGTTATAATAATGATAATGATTATATATGATTTTGATATAAATTTGATATGTTGTACGTGCGCCCGCCAACGTCGTACTGATTTCCAATTGATCCGATATTAAATATATGGCGTAAATGCCGATGTTGCAAATGTACGTCTTAGCCTGTACAGTATTCTTTTGAGTCAATGATATAGGTGTAATTTGTCATTGATGCGACAAATTGGGTTTAAACTTCTCCGCCCGGCTTAGAAACAGCTTACTTTATAGATATAGTTGTGTGGTAAAATTTAATTAGAAGTAAATATAAACAAAAATGCATTAACAGAAGAAAACCTAGATCGGACCACCATGACAAAAAGGGGGCATGGAAGAAAGAAGGTAGTGGAGTGGGGAAACGACTTAAACAGGCTGCGGAGGCGGCCTCGTTAGACGCACAATCGAATACGGGGCCGCCGCATAAGGGCGCCTCCATACAGGACCGGTTGAAACGGTACAAACTGTACAGTGAATGTTAAACGTCACCGCTTTGCAATGTAATTTGTACAGCACTAATTGTTTTGCACTTAACGCACTAAACGTGTTATTTTTAAATGTTTCTATGTGTATATAGCCTGTGGTAAAGATAATACATATATCACAAAATTACGTTCCTTATGCTTTGCGCATTTCGCTACGGATTCACGTTCGCCCATCGTAAATAAAGGACGTTAGGGCTGTCAGAATTACCGAATAAATATCGTCTTGAGACTTACATAGTTGTAGTAGAAAGCAATTGTAAATATTATATAAAATATTACGTATTACTCGTCAATGATACTTGTCACGTCTTGTGGATAATCATTAATTGTTTACGTAATAAGCGACACGACAATATCGTTACGATATATTCTTTCGTGGATATGGGACGATATCGTACATTTTACGCAGATAAAATCTAAATTGTATTTATTTACTCAGAACCTCTAAGTTGTCGATTACTACCAATAAATTGATACTTTCCACGAGTTATGCTCATAAATAGATCGGCCATAGATTAAAGAGAAATATTTCTCATTTCTGCAATCCAACTGAAAAAAAAAAAAATTGCATTAATAAAAATCTTCAAAAGATTTTGTTTTATGTTCCGTTAATTAAATTTTTATTTTAAATTTGCACCTTTTCGATAATAACAAAGCACCGACCATGCAATCGTTTTCAGTTATTATATAAGAATATGGAATCAGTCTAAAATAGAAAAAAAAGCAAACGATCCTATCACCTCTCTTCTTTATATATGATGAGACAAAAATAAGTATACGTCTCTCATCTTCCCTCTTTTATTATTTGTTGCACACTCGCACTGGGAGGCCTGCCAATGGCCCAGACACTCTATATATAATAACTCCATGTTTCCACCCATATAAAGTATGACCCTGTATTTTATGTGTTCCTAAGAATTGCGAGTGTTCCAAAGTCCATGAATATAGTCCATAATTTTTATTATGTACGGACTTATGAAGCTCAAACGAAACCTTTTGACTAACGTGTGCATTATTCTGACGATAAAAAAATAGTAAATATGCCTAACGCATTCACAGGTAAAGTATACTTGTTTCCTCGCCCCTTTTACATCTCGACACGCTTCGCCACTCTGCACAGCATTTACTTTGTATAAAAATCTAGTAACCAATCAAAGTGTACACAAAGCGTATCGATTATATCACAGAAAATCATTAAACATTCAGCGAATCGTTACGTATCTGGTTACTATGATTTATGCTATAATAGACATTTCGATTGAATTTCCGACAGAATTAGGCACGCTTCGTATGTAGTCTGCTTTTTGTTGCGTTTAAAATCGCCGATGTTTCCAGCTCTTTTTGTTTCAGCACCGTTTATTACTTTAGTATTCACGTAATAGTTTCTTTTCATTATGCTTCGTTAAAAATACGTATAACTAATAATTTATCTTTCCGTGGATTGGTATTAATTTTTAAGCGATGCATTGTCTTAAATTTTTTTTGCTGTACTATGTGTTTTATTAAATTGAATGTCCATATTTATATGATTGTATTTATATTGCGTTTTGGCCACTAAACAATTCGTTTACAAAAATTTAAACATTTTTTTCTGTATTTCGTTACAAGGTGTATTACCTATTATGACGCATATATCGAATTGAAAAACTTGATTTAAGGTTTTGCAATTAAGAAAATTGTAAAATTATTCAAACTACTCAAATAGCAATAAAAACTGGGTTATATAAACTGTATAATTTGTAATAATTGAATATCGATATAGATGACAAACGACTGGTGACGAGTTATTTAAATTTTAGTAATATGGCAAGAAAAAAAGAGGTATTTACATAAAAGTGAAATATGTTGTCTTAATCCTATCCTTATATATTCATTTACATTTAATATAAAGTATATCAACTATATGGTACATTTTATAATTACTACTGTAACATATATTTGTGTAAATAATTTAATAAAACAACTTCCATTCTCATTATTGAGTGTACAAACTTAACCTTAATAATAATATGTTGTGATGGTGAAGATTTACTTAATTTGTGTCTCAGCTTATTAAAATTTCTTTATTTTAGGGACAATAAATCCAGTTATCAAGATGATGAAAATCAAATCAATGACAGGGGTAGGAATTTCAGACATGACCGTAGAGACAATCGGGGGGAGAGACGGGACAATTGGGGTGATAAAAAGGAGAACTGGAGTGATAAAAAGGAGAACTGGAATCAAAAACGAGAATTTAGAGATAATAGGGCAGATAGAGGGGAAAGAAGTGATAGAGGGGAAAGAAATGATAGAGGCGAGCGCGGGAATAGAAGTAATTTCACACCTAGAGATCGGGCGGATAGATTAGACAGATCACATGCTTCTGACAGCGACAAAAGATCCGAAAGAAGTTACCGATCACAAGATAGTGGCAAGGAACATTACGGTCGTGCACCGCCTTACAAAAACCGAAGCAAATTCCCACCAATTCAATTCAAAGAGCTATCAGATCCTTTGCCATTAGAAACGCCGTTCACGGAGCCAACAGTTGAAATAGGATCGCAACACGAAGTTTCCGTAACATGGATCGTGTCACCTGAGAATTTTTACACCCAAATATTGTCGTTGCAACCGAAATTTCTGGAAATGATGCACAAAATACCTCAACTATACAAGGGTGTTCGATCGTTTACTGGGAACGTGCCTGTTGGGGCATCAATTCTGGCCCGATATCCAGCTGACGGCGTACTATATAGAGCTACAGTAGTATCTGTGCAACCGTTCTCTAAATTTATAGTTCGCTATGTAGACTTCGGTAATAAGCAATTGGTTGACGCTAAGGACATATGGCAAATGGAAAGAGAACTGATGGAGCTTCCAAAGATGGCCGTGCATTGTTCGTTGAATGGTGTAACGTCTAAAGACGGGGAATGGAAGGCTGACCCAGAAATAGACCTCTGTTTTAACGCGCCACGATACCAGTGCATATTTCAAGACCAAGTTGAAGAGCAGTATAAAGTATCTCTTTGGAATAACGGTGTGAGTGTGGCCGATATGCTTGTTGAAAAACAGTTGGCAACAATGTCTGAGAACCAGTCTTCGGTTACCTTGAAAGGTAGGTTTCAAGTATATAAAACTTGTGATATAATATGGCATTATATTTTTAGATAACCATTCATTTACAGACGAAGCAATCGACCTCACGATTATCGTTGGGCAGCAGATATTATGTAAAGTGACTCATGTTGAATCGTTCGATAAGTTCTTTGTACAATTGGATTTGGAGAAGGCTAATTTGGTTGAGAGTGCTATCGCCAATTTTGATGTCGCAAAGGTAATATGTTTTAAAGTATATCTAATTTTCAAAAAAAGAAATCAATGGATGGGTGAGAACGAATATAAGCATGTACAAGGTTTGGTAAATTCTTTAAACTAAAAGTCGAATGAATATTGTTATATTTATTCTAAAGGACTTAATAAATAAAATAAATAAATAAATATATGGGACACTATATATACTAATAAATATATGGGAATAAAACAATTGCGGGATTATTATTAATCAGCATATTATGTTTCAATATATCACCTAGTAAATAATGTCGTGTGGTATCCCGCTGAGTAGAATAGACCACAGTAATTTCTTACCGAGGTGTCATAAAAGGTGATTAAGGTAAGTTGACCCGCCGTCTGGTATCCGGCTGAGTAGAATAAACTACCGTCATTTCTTACCGAAGTGTCGTAAAAGGCGACTAAGGTAAGTTGGCGTCAGGCAGACGGCCGGTCGTAAAATTAGTAGACAAATCATGTGACAGCATGTTTATAACATGTTGTGCCGACCTCACTTAGAGTGGGATAAGGGCAGGAGAATGATGTCAGCTAGTAAATAAATATTATAGAACTGTAACCTATGGATTTGATTTATTTTCAGTTGACGCCTTTAGGTGTTGACAGCCTCGCGGACGGAGTCCATTGCACTGTCAAATATAACGACAAGATATATCGGGCCATCCTAAACGATGTATCCGATACGACCAAGATACAAGCTGTTTTGCCTGATTATGGTAACACCATTACCACTTCTATTGACAATGTGAGTGTTCAATTCAATTTTTTTATAGTGCCATAGACCAATAAAAGAAAAATTTAATGGTTTCATCTTGTAATAAACAAGAAAAAAAAACAAATTATATCGTTTAATTTAATTGTAAAAGGAGAATCCAATAATGTCGTCTTGTGCTAGAACAATAATACAAGAATTCAATTCTTTTTATCGTGTCAAAGACCAGTAAAAGAAAGAATTCAATGTCTTTATCGTGTCAAAGACCAATAAAAGTAGAATACAAAGTTATAATCTTATTATTGACCAATAAAAGTAGAGTTTAATGTTTTGGTTGTGTCATGGACCAATAAAAGTAGAATTCAATATTTGTATTGTTTAATATACAATTAATTATTTTTTTAAGTTATGATATGAGATACCAGTAAAATATTTTATTTTTGTGTTTTTAACTGCAACTGAGTGCAGTGATTTCTACTTCATAAAAAAAATTACCCGTGTGGTATCCGGCTGAATAGAATAGTACCACCCTCTTTTCTTACCGAGGTGTCGTAAAAGGCGACTAAAGTAAGTCGACCCGCCGTGTGGTATCCGGCTGAGTAGAATTGACCAACCTCATTTCTTACCGAGGTGTCGTAAAAGGCGACTAAGGAAAGTTGACCCACCGTGTGGTATCCGGTTTAGTAAAATAGACCACCCTCTTTCTTACCGAGGTGTCGTAAAATACGACAAAGGTAAGTTGACGTCAGGCAGGCGGCCGGTCGTAAAAACGCTGCCAAATCATGTGACAGCATGTTTATAACATGTTGTGCCGACCCCACTTAGAGTGGGATAAGGGCAGGAGGATGATGGAGGATGATGATGAAAAAAAAGTAAAAACATAGAGCAACCCTTCATGATATTTAAGTGTGGTTTGATGGATTACACATATTCACAACAAATATGCAGCTCTTTTAATGTTTTTAGTACCTGGGTGACCGAGCCTTGCTCGGTAATTTTTAAAAGCTATCCAAAAAATGCAATAAAAAAAATAAAAAAAGAAAGTAAACGGCGGTGAAATGAAGAACTCGAATCCTGGGTTTCGAACCTTTGCAGTCCGCTGATTACCATTAGGCTATCACAGTATTATATTTGCAAGCAAAAATTCAGTAAAATTTCACTAAAGTTTTTTTAGTGCCCAAAAACAGGGATACAACAATTTATTTTAACAAAATCTAGATAGATTGATTTTTCTCCCCAAAAATGTTGAATTGCACGAAAATTGTTGGAGCCGTTTCCGAGATTCAGAAAATATATATACAAGATTAACTCATTTAAATATTAAATAAAATAATAAAAAATATAGATTAAGAAAATCTTTAATCTAACTGAAGTATTTAGGCTTATTATATATTTTTATATTACAGCTAATGATACTGCCAAATGAACTAAGCGTTTACTACTACCAGTCCTTAGAATGCCATCTTAATAATTATACGGAGGAATCGAAAACGTTACTTTCATTGGAAGAATTAAAGACTAAATTGACTGGAAACAAATTTATAATTTATATCAATGACGTTGATGAAATCAGGTAATATTTGAACCGATTTTAATTACAATTTGTTTTGCAATAGAATTGGATTACCTTTTTTATTGTTAAGTCCAAATTTTCTAAATGTTTCTGTAATTATAATGAATTATTATTTTAAAAAATTCTTTATTATATCGTTTTTTCTCTTTTATATTCTTGTAAGATGTTCTTAACTATACTTTGCAATTTTATTGTGCATTTT
This sequence comes from Morpho helenor, assembly GCA_029227775.1. NCBI lineage: Eukaryota > Metazoa > Arthropoda > Insecta > Lepidoptera > Nymphalidae > Morpho > Morpho helenor. Next base: position 3,623,935 of record JARGCU010000032.1, on the reverse strand, counting down.
ATACAGTCTGCTTTAAAAAACAATACATAATAAAAAAAACAATAAAAACAATCAAAACATCTATCCTAATATAATAATTGGAGAAGTCTGCTAAAGAAAGACCTTTTTCAAGTTTTTATACCGGGGTAACATATAGGCTAAATACATCCAGATTTATATTTCGAGAATAGGGAAAATCCTATCCTACTAATATTATAATTGCAAAAGTTTGTGAGTGTGGATATATGTTTGTTACTATTTCACGAATCAGCTGAACCAACATCAATGAAATTTGGCACAATTATTTCTTTTACTTTTAAACATTGCATTTATAATATTAGTTAGTAACATATATAATTGAATAATGTTATGGTGTAATTTTAGATTAGTATCAACACTATACGATGCAGTGACCGGCCACAAGATAGCTATATTCGATCCCGATGAAGGCGCCTATGATGAGGTCGTCCAACTATGCACGAGGGCTGTATTTAACTACAATTTTGGCAATTCCTACATGTTCCATATAGAAAATCTCAATGAGTTCTATCTACAAAAGGCAGCCGATGGTGCTAGAATAGAGTTGCTGTTGGAAGAATTGTATAAATTCTATGAAGAAGGTAAGCACACTACGTAAATTGTTTATTTTAATACTAGCTATATTTACATCTGGCATTTTTTGTTATGCACAATAGGGTTGAAATTTTCCCCCTCTCTCGTCAATCAATGGACGTTTACTGTTAGATATAGGACTCTTCGAAGGACTTGCTTTACCATGTGGTTGCAGTGGCTTCCTATGACCTTTTTGAGGTCGTCCGTCCACATAGTGATCTGCCTTGAACACCTCTCAAACATCCATCCAGACTCAAACATCCATCAGTTCTTTTAACTATGTGCCCCGCCCATTGCCACTTCAACAATTTTGCTGCTATGTCTGTAACTTAGCGTAGTCATAACATCGTAGCGTAGTTTTTAAAACTCTTAAAAAATATAATTGAAAATATCGGTGCTTTTTTATTTTAGTAAGTGAGGTTTACTAGTCCTGCAATTATAAGTATTAAAAAAAGGACAATTACTTTTTTATAGCTGATAATAGCAAATTGGATCATTACTTTGTAAGGATTCCGCAAAACAACACTTATTTCTTGAAATAATTTTATCCTATCGCTCCTTTTTTTTCTCAGGTACACCAGAACCCATTAATGAATATGCAGTTGACACAATGTGTGCAGCCAAATCTGCTGATGGAAACTGGTATAGAGCTACAATCATCAGCTCCACTGACGATGGGGTCAAAGTACAGTACCCTGATTATGGTAATAGTGAAGTTGTGCCCAAGGGTTCTATTAAGAAACTTGACTCCAAGTTCTTCGAACCGTGCTGTTTGGCTCTCGTCGCTAGTTTGGGTCTTATGGCTTTAACAGAAGATGCAGTAGAAAAGTTTAGAGAGTGGACGACCGAAAAGGAAATTCAAGTTACTCTGGCTTTTGGCTCAGACGGTTGGCTCGCCAATTTACATTTAGACGGGGTCGATCTCTCCGTAAAGCTAGTCGACGAAAAGTTGGCGGCGCCCCAGGTGATCTCCGAAGATATCCCGGAAGAACACAAGCCTGAAGTACCTGAGGCAGAGGAGGAGCCAATTTCATTACCCGACGGTTGCTCTCAAGTTTATATCAGTCACATTGATTCTCCTGGACAGTTCTGGCTCCAGATGCTTGATAAAGTTGATAAAATCGACGAGATCCAGGCTGAACTACAAACAAACGCAGAGGGTTACGTCGATATTGAGACCCGCGAGATGGGCACGCTCTGTGTAGCAAAATATTCAGTCGATGACCAGTGGTACCGAGCAGAGATACTTGACTCTGATTCCGATATTACTACAGTACGATTTGTCGATTATGGCAACACAGATGTTCTAGACAACCAGCCAGGATTGATAAAAGCTATTCCAGAACAATTAAAGGCAATCGAACGTTATGCGGTGAAAGCTAGTGTGAACGCCATTCCTACTGGAACCGGACAGTGGTCGGAACCGGCATCCGATTACTTCACTCAACTCGTAGGCGATCTTTCAGCACCAGTAGACGCATTAATCGTCCTTAAGGATGTCACGATGTATGTCGATATTTTCGTGAATGGTCAAAATTTGACGGACAAATTGGTATCGGAAGGACACGCGACAAGATCAGAGGAGAGCGAGTGCGGTAACTACCCGTCCTGTTTTGCGAGTCACGTTAATTCACCGTCGGAATTCTGGATTCAACTTGAAAGCGCCGCCTTAGAATTGCAGGCGATGGAGGCGGCAATGGTCGATGCAGAAAACTTCCCCGAACTCGTAGCAAAAGAGGAAGGTGTTCTTTGTGCAGCCAAATACCCTGAAGATGGAGCTTGGTATCGGGCGCAAGTTATCGTCGACGGTTCCGAAGGTACAGAGGTTCTTTTCATGGATTACGGCAACGCGTCGATTGTCAGCGAGTTACGAAGTCTTCCGGAAGAGCTGCAAATTAAACCCGCTCTTTCGAGAAAGTGCGCTTTGCAAAAACCTCCACACGTGAAAGCTTGGTCGCGAAAGTCTGAAGTTAAGTTCAACGAGCTGGCCGCCGAGGGAGCTACCATATTTAATGTTCAATTTGTTGCGGCCGGGGATATCTCTATTGTCGACCTCTTCTTGGAAGGAAAATCTGTCTCCGATGAGTTGGCTGCCTTGTGCGAGGAGCATCCGACTTCAGAAAGACCTACACCAGTCGGACAAGATTTACATAGTAGTGGGAAGATTTGCTATATTAATTCTTTACAAGAATTTTACGTACAGCTGGACGATTCAATAGGTAACCTTGATAAAATAACAGAAAGACTGAATAGTGCCGAAGATTTTGAAGCTATAGGAGAACTGAAGGTGGGTTCCGTTTGCACGGCTTACTGGAGCGAAGATGAAAAGTGGTACAGGGCTAAAATATTAGAATTTTGTGATGTTGGTTATCATGTGCAGTTTATAGACTTTGGCAATAAAGCGAAATGTGAAGAATTTAGGCAGTTACCTGAAGATATAGGGTTAATAGAACCGTTGGCTAAGTGTTGTCGTCTATCAGGTTTCGGAGACGATATTTCGAATGAATCTGCTAAATCAAAATTGGAAGACTTAGAAGCGGAACTAGTTACATTCCAGATAGAATTTTTAGATAGCTTAAAAGAACCATTACTTGTAAAGTTATTACTAAATGGTATGGACATAAGTTGTATCTTGACCAGTGACTCCCCATTACCCGTAGAAAGTGACGATGTAGCTGAACACAAAGCACAAAATGAAGTAGACACTAAAGAAATTGTTGTTTGTGACGAAGAAAATATTATTGAAGGAAATCTAGATTCATCACAGCAAGACTTAAATGAAAGTATAGGTAGTAATAATACAGTAATAGAAAATAAATCATTTGAAGGAGCAGATGTCAAGGTGAATGATGCTTTAGAAAATTCGGTTACACTTGATAATGTTGAATCATTAGCACCAGAAAAAGAAATATCTAAGACTGAGAAATCATCTACATTATCAAAGGAGTACGAAACGTCTACAGATTCACCACAAACGTCACCTGTCAAATACCTTGAAGGGGTAACAAAATTGACGCCAGAAATAGAATCACCTCAATCAATCGATGATTGCGCATCTCCAGTCATTACAGACAATGAAAAGTCTATTTCTTCCGAAACATTTAAAAGTTCTGATGATTCATTAAAAACTGAAAAGAATGAGTCAAGAGAATCTCTGAATACAGACACTGGCTATGCAAGCGAGTGCACCAACGAAAAATCCACAACAGAACCAATAACACCAATAAAAAATGAAACTCACGATGACAAGAAACCTGTAAGTGTAGAGTAAATGTAAATATAGATTTAAGAGCTCATATTTTGTATTTTTTGTGATGTCATGGGTTATGTTGACTTATTTTGCAATTTAAACTATTGCAGTGTTGTTTCCGATTAGATATCATTTGGAATGATTTTGTGAATCGCTAATTATAACGTTGAAAGTCTTATTATTTAATTTTTAGTTTGTTTGCGTTACTTTAAAATTTTTATACCTTGTTATAAAGAACTAGATTTTTCGTGCATCTTAAAAAAAATGCACTTTAAAAGTGGCAATTTTATAATGAAAAAAATATGTTGTAATCATAATTTAATTTTAAAATATACGAACATGTTGCATTAAAAGAAACTCAAAAATAAAATTTCTTTTTTATTTCTTGGTACAATTTTTTTCATTATAAATGTCTGATTGTTCCATATAACTTCGATTTTGTAATTTACCCTTTTTTAAATTAGGGTTTTAAGTTGTGATTGATATTTATTCATAACTTTCCGAAATTCAATATTTCAAAAATTTATTTCTTGTAAGTAATAATTAGAAATATAAAGTTCGTTTCATTTGTTTATTATAATAAATATCTAATACTCATTATTTTGTTAAACAGTGACAATAAAAAGGATCAAAACACTTTTAACACATTCATCCTTCATAGATAGGTCCAGTTTTGTTTTATTATGTTCTAAAGATATTTTTTCCGATTTATGATGATGTATAATATCTTAAGTATAAAAAAACCTTTTTATCAGTTGAAAAGTTAAACATTTCTCAAACAAATTGTTTGCTAAAATATTACTTTGTTGAAAAAAATAAAGCTAATAAAAGAGTGTTGTTATTTTAATTCTAAAATAAAATTCACATAGAATAATATCTATTTTATTCAATATCAATAGTATATAGATACAAAAATACACAGCTAAAAATATATATACAATATCAGAATCAACTTTCATAGGAAATACAAATTTATATTCACAAAATAATGTCGAGTGGTCGTAGAAAAAATACATAGTGCATTTTATGGCAGAGAAACATTTACATCTAGGAAACATTAACACATTGAATGCCACAAAAGTCTGACTGACACTTTTCCGTCCAGGCCGCGTCAAGTACAGACTGACAGTATAAAATATGATAAAGGATAAAATTGTTGTAACTTTGTTAAAAATTTAATGTATTTTATTAAAACAACTTAGACATAAAAATAGTTGTCCTTTACAAGTGTCCCAAAATGTTATAACCTATTTAAAAAAACGATATATTTCCTTTACACTTATTCAATAAATAACAAGCGATATTCTCAAAAGTCAACCCATTTTATTCTTTCCCAACAACTTGACACAATATATTGGCGGCGACAATGTATTTTTTATATTATTGACCCAGCTATTTGAAGAAGGTTTTATTTGAAACATGTTTGTGTTTGTTTTACCATCGAGTAAATTCTAATCTGCCAGTGTTGGGCTTCGCATTACTTTACCAAGATATCTGCGCGATATGACTGGGAAGTCGCAAAGAAGTAAGGCACTCAACGTGTTAAAGTTAAGTTAACTACCTGTTAATTTTATCGTTAGCCTACACTAAAAATTAATTAATCTATATATTCTTCACTTAAACCAAAATTATTGAAAACAGTCATACTCTACGACTGGCCTATTGGCGCAGTGGGTAGACCTACCATCAGCTCCGCGGGTTGCGGGTTCGATTCCTGCCGAGGGCCAACATTTTCTATAAACAATGTGTTGGTTCTTCATGTCTGGGTGTATATTTGTGTTAATTATGTATTTAAAATTATATATGGATATATTCATCAGTTGTCTGTCTACCATGAAACAAGTACTAAGTTACTTACTTTGGCGACGGACGACCGTATGTGTAAGTGTCCCATATATTTATTTATTTAGCATTCCATATATTTTCTATTAGCTTTATCGCGGACTAGCTGTGCTCGCCGATTAATCCCGATCCCGCAGGAAATCTAGATTAAAAAGTAGTCTATATATTGCTCCACAACCCTCTATCTTCCAGTAAAATCGGTTTAACGCTTCCGGACTATATAACAACACTTTTCTTTCTTCCATCTTTTACTAGAAACAGCTCAAAAAGCTGTTATTAGATTTCGAGAAAATCGATCGTTTTTTATTAGATTATAGCAAAATAATATTATTATTTTTTCTGCATTATGGATCTCCGACAAGTAACGCCTATTTCTATAAATAATCTAGTATTATATAATAATACTAATTAATAATAATAATCAATTGCAAATTATTATTCTTTTCGGTTTAATGCTATTGATGTGAGAACAAACATAAAGAGTAATACTCCCTATAACGCGGTGCTCTTATAACGCGTTTTCAGTCCCTCGTATAACGCGTGTTTTTCCCCATATCCACGCGGAAATTTCCAAATGTTTCACGTATCATAATATTAATTTAGTGTGCCTGGCTTTTGAGTCGTAAGAAAATTGGTTATGCAAAAATCACACTCTTAAAGCGACCTAATTAAAAAATGTTTTTTCATAGCAATTTGCAATAAAAAAAACTCGTATATTTTAAAGGAACCTATAACTTTGATGAGCAAAAAAAATTATAGTTCTTTTTTATGTTATGTACGTATAGTTCGTAACGTGATGTATCTAACGCAATTAAATCTAATTTTGAATTGGGTCACTTTAATACAAAACGTTCGATATATACTGAAGTTTAGAAGTTTTATTTTTATAAATTTTATTTTAAACAAAATATTTATTTCCCAGACATGTTTTAATAAAACGCACATATTCCGTTCATAAAATAGTTTTATCTTACATATTCTAATTGAAACCCATTACGACGAGCGCGGTATACGAGAATACTCCCTACGACGCGTTTTCCTATAACGCGGAACCAATTTACCGCGTTATAGAGGGGATTACCGCATTAGGAAATCTATACAAAAATAATGATTTATTCTATTAGACCTAAAATACCTATATCTTTAAGGTCATCATTTTTTTCTAGTATCAAACCTTTTTCGTTGGCCAAATGCAGTATAGATAATAAAGCTAGAGGCACACTGAGTGATTCCCTCATATTTGTAGACAATTTTTTAGGTAATCTCGAGTAAATTGAGGTAAATGTTGTCGGCGATACTGTTTTCTTTTCTCTGTCTGCTGTTTTCTCCGTAAGCATTTTCCAAGTGCAATGTTTCAACTGCTTCATATCCACTTGTTTCGCTCTCATGGCGTATGGTATGAAGATTTTAGCCACCTGTAAAAAAATTACATTAAATGTAGATATAAGTAAATTAATAGTATTATACTTAAGTCAAATTCTTTTTTTTTTATTGATTTGAAAAAAATGAGATGGTATGGACATGTAATGAGGAGGGATGAAAATGAGATGGTATGGACATGTAATAAGGAGGGTTGAAAATCATGTGACCAAACGTGTGTTAAATTTGAATGTGTATGGATATGTGCCTAGAGGGAGGCCTAAAAAGAGATGGTTGGATTGTGTGAAGTACGATATGCATATAAAAGGAGTGGCGCCAGAGTTGACGAAAGATAGGACAGAATGGAAGAGAAAAACATGTTGTGCCGACCCCACTTAGAGTGGGATAAGGACAGGAAGATATATATTAAGTCGAATTCTAAATCAATGTTGTATATAACCATATTTGTATAATAAATGAGAGTCTGCCTGTCTGTTACGCTTTCAGGGCCAAACCGCTTAAAAACTGAAGAAATAATAATAGACTCAGCTAGCATATAGCTTCAAGAATTTGCGCCAAGTAAATAATTTAGGGTATTGAGATTTATTTGCTACATTGAGATGTTAATTTACAGATTGATATTTGAAATTATTCACACGCGTTTCGTTGAAGAAAAACAACATCTTTCTAGAGTATTCCTGGTATATATGTAACCTATAGATTGGCCAGTTGGCACAGTGGGCAGTGACTCTGTTTTCAAGCTCCTCGGGTCGCGGGTTTAATTCTCGCCGAAGATTATCATTTTCTATAAACAGTTTGTTGGTTCTTTGAGTCTGGGTGTATGTATGTATTTAAAATTATATTTGTATATATTTAACAGTTGTATGCCACCCATAACACAAGTATTAAGTTATTTACATTGGGGATGGATGACAATGTGAAAGTGCATCCCATATATTTATTGTTATATTATAATTATTAAATACGCATTAGAGCAACGTTATGGGTATATATTCCAACCTTTTTCTCAAAAAAAAAAAGGTTAGAGGAGACCTATGCTCAGAAGTGGGATAGTAACAGGCCGTTACTTAATATACTTCTATTTATACTATTTTTAGACTAAGAATAAATATCGTAGTAGTACCTTAGTGGGCGGTTCAAGCATATCACCGATCTCTTCAAGCTCTGCGGACCTGGCTTGTTCGTGAACCTCGCCCGCAGCCGTCGCGTCTTCGTTGCACCAATCATCACCGTCCTAATAACAAGGAGTACATTAACATACAATGCATTACGAACTTAGTACTGGATAGTAGAATAGTAACTTAAGACGAATAATGTCCTATGCATGCATGCATGCTTTGTATATATAAAGCTGAAGAGCTGCTACACACACTCACTGCCACAATCTTTACGATCGCTTCGCCCTGAAACCGAAGCATCATCAGGAGGATAGGCTCCACGAACAAAATCGTAATGCATTACGATTGTAACTTCTGTACTATGGAATTCCGCCAAGTAACGCCTGCTTCAACAAACTATTTAGATGTTATCAAGTCGGGACAAGTCCTGAATCCTACTATCCTACTAATATTAGAAATGCGAAAGTTTTTGAGTTACTCTTTCACGGCGAATAGGCTTAACCAATATCGATGAAATTTGGCACAATTATTCCTTATACACCGGAGTAACATATAGGCAATAGAAATCCTGTTAGTTCTACAGTAATAGGATGACACTAAAAAGCGCCATTTATTATCGACCTATCACACGACAACAGTCCACGCAAACGAAGTCGCGGGTAAAAGCTTGTTTCTAATAATAATATTATAAAGAGGAAAAATTTGTAAGTATGTTTGTAATGTCTTCACACAAAAACTATTTGACCGATTTCAAGAATTCTTACACCATTGGAAAGCTGCATCTTTACTGAACAACATAGGCTATATTATATTACGGCTATTATATATAGGCTATGTTACAAAAATATAATAAGGTGTAAAAAATAAAAATTACGCGGGTTAAACCGCGGGATATTACTAGTTTCTAATAAAGAGATAAAAGTACGTGTACAAGCTGTTATTACTCTTTGGTTGATAACTTGATAATTTGATAGAATGCGACGCTCAGTTGATAAAATTATTTTTTATTATAATGTTAATGATTATATGATTTTGATATTAATTTGCTATGTAGAGCACGCACGGCCGCTAACATCGTACTGATTTCCAACTGATTCGATATTAAAAATATGGCGTAAATGCAGATGTTGCAAATTTACATGTTAGCCCGTAAAGTACGTGTTCATATGTTCAATGTACCGGTATATTGTTGGGGCAGTAGGAGGCGTCGTTCTCGTTGTTATAGTCGTACTCCTTGGCCTCCTCCACTGTGAGCGGCTCGGCGGCCAACCTCGCCCGCAGCGCGTCGCGCCCGCGGCTCATCACCAGGCTCCGGTGCAGGAACAGCTTGCTGAAGTGGCACTCGTCGAGACCTCTGCGGACAGACATTTACATGTACAAGACATTTACACTTACGATATTGCAAATAGATGGACTGACGACCTCAAAAGGGTCGCGGGGAGCCGCTGGATACAAGCGGCACAAAATCGTGTGTTCTGGAGATCCCATGAAGAGACCTATGACCAGCAGTGGACGTCCATCGGTTGAAGAAGAGAGAGAGAAGAAAATAAGCTTAAGTAAGTGGTATTCGGCTGAGTGGAATAGATCACCCTCATTACTTACCGAGGTGTCGTAAAAGGCGACTGAGGTTGAGGAGGACTGAGTTGACCCGCCGTCTGGTATCCGGCTGAGTAAAATAGACCATCTTCTTTCTTATCAAGGAATCGTTAAAAGCGACTAAGGTAAGTCGACGTCAGGCAGGCGAAATATGAAGCCAAATCATGTGACAACATGTTCATAACATGTTGGTCAATTTACCTTAGTCGCCTTTATGACACCTTGGTAAGAGATGAGTGCGGTCTATTCTATTCCGCCGGATACCACACGGCGTACTCCCTACCCCCATGTCATCCAAAATAAACAAAGCAAAGATCCCCGTCCGCTCATAGTGCTCACGTAATACTCGAACGGTCTATAGAATTAGGCGTCACTTTGCGGAGATCCATAATACAAAAGTAATAATAAAATTATTTTGCTATAATCCGCGATGAATTGATTGAATGAATGATTTCATCGCGGATTATAGCAAAATAATTTTATTATTACTGTTTGATATCATACTTGCAATAGCATCCTTCCCGTTTCCTTCCACACGCACTTCATCACTATGGACAAAGTGTTGGATCCGATATCACAAGTAAGTGCCTCCATCCCTCTTGGCAGTTATTTTATTCCCGCCCAGTACCAGTCGGCTGCCATATCCTACCTTGTTATTTGAAAGTATTTTGGGGGTTTCCGCGAACCAGCAATAATTAAAAATACAGTCCACTTTATTAAGGCTCGGGAGTAATACTTTGCACCGGGCCCCACGCCCGCATGTCCAATTACTTTTGTACTCGAACGGTCCCTAAAATGTTATACCTGTCTACAGGAGTTTTGAAGTTGGCTTCATTCCACGAGTGTCCAGTAGACAAGGTCTTCCTGCTGATCATGATCTTGGCCGGCTGCGTGGGCTCGTAGTCCGGCGCGGAGGTGGAGCGCGCGTCGAAGGCCAGCCCGGCGCCCGTGAAGTCCAGCTGCCGCTTCGTGCGGGCCTGCTTCCTGCCTTCGACGACCACGCGCCCGGCCGCCGTCGACTGCGTGCGTTCTGTCATCTTTGACGCTGCAGAATAGTATAAAATTTAAATATATATAATTAAGTAATATATAATATATAATTTTTATATATAATATTATAATATATTATATTATATATAATATTTTATTTTATAATATTTTATATATATTTATAATATATAATTAAGTAATATATAATATATAAATAAGTAATATATAATTGATTATATATATAATTAAGTAATAATATAAGTAAGTAAAAAAGTAAGTAGCGGCCTGTTACCATCCCACTGCTGGGCATAGGCCTCTTCTCTCCGTTATTGGAGAGAAGGATTGGAGCTAAGACCTACCACGCTGCTCCAATGCGGATTGGTAGGTTACACATATCCCTAGAATTCTCTAGAGATATGCAGGTTTCCTCACGATGTTTTCCTTCACCGAAAAGCGTGTGGTAAATTGCAATTATCAATTAGACACATAAGTTTTAATAGAAAAACTCATTAATGTCTGCCCGGGTTTGAACCCATGATCGTCTCTAGAGATTCACACGGTCGCATCGCTAGGCCATCACAGCTTATACTTTAAATGAGTTAATCTTGTATATATATATTTTCCGAATCTCGGAAAAGGCTCCAACGATTTTCCTGAAATTCAACATGTAGGAGGTTTTGGGGGCGAAAAACTCATTGGTGTCTGCCCGGGTTTGAACCCATGATCGTCTCTAGAGATTCACACGGTCGCAGTACGGTCATTCACAGTCACTTTTTTTTCGTTTTTTTTTTCTCTTGCCCAGCAGTGGGATAGTAACAGGCCGCTACTTACTTGTCTGATAATGATGATGATATATAATTACCCCTGTTGTTCTTGAGCCGCCAGTGCGCGGGCCCCGCCCACGCGGCCACGATGGCGGCGCAGTAGCTGTACTCGAGCCGCGAGTGCGCGGGCGCGCTGGGCCGCATGTCCGCCAGCCGCGCGGGCGCGCCCGCCAGCTGCGCCAGGCGCGCGCCCACCGCCACGTCCGCCTCCTCCTCGCTGTCGATGCCGCCCAGTGGCTCGTCGTCTGAAAACGACACATTCAACATAATATCACCTTACCTTTACCTTGTACAGTAATATGTATTTGTATATGTGTTATAGTAAGACCTTTTTTTAATATGTATTTGAAGTAAAACTTCAAATTTTATTATTTTAAAATTCATAAAATTAATGTAGTACTTATTATACATAAAATAAGCCGAAATATAATTTACATATAGATAATATACATATTAAAAACTTGTTAATTAACATATACATCTATAAAAAATTTTGAAATAACTTAAAGTATTTAATACTTTATCAGCTTCTAAAAACTTGACATATACTGCCGCATTGACTATTACATCCGCGCAAGCGACGGTCGATGGTCGTCAACTGTTATTTTCTTACTTACCCACCTACATAAAAAAATAACTTAGAAATTAAATTTATTTAGGTTCGGTCGAAAGTCTGGCTTCCCATAGCACAGGGAATCCTAGTTTGGGGGCCAGGATTTCGCTATATGTTTTAAGTTGTATATTATTGGGATAAAAAGTTATTTAAGCGTGTAACAAGTTATGTAAAGTTGAATAAATAAATAAATTTGAATTTGAAATTAGAAGCGACACTGTAGTACCGCACACCGAATTCGCCACAGATAATATGCGTCTACATACCGAATAAGTATAACCATAGACATTATTACGGACTAAAAAATATTTTATTGTCTACGTCACGGGGTCGCCTTTCACATAGGGATGTAACTTGGAGTAGCTAAAATGCGTTTATGAATAACACTTTTTGTAAAACGTTCTATAGCGAGTGTATAAGCATGTCATAACTTTTTATGAATAAGACCGTAAATATATACGCTAATAAACAATAAGTGATGTGTATGTACCGTATAAATCATTGTGGGCCTCGTCCTGTGGTATCGGTTCCACTTCAGCATTAACATCAAAAGCCAGAGCCTGCTGAGACAAATTCAATCTATTCTCCTCTATCCAGTTTGCGACGTGATTCCTACAAATATAAATTTGTTTCATAACATTTATTTAGTAAAACAAGCCTGACATGTGACTTTCTCCCATTTTTGCAGAGATAGTTGGAGTTTAGATCTACCACTCTACTCCTATATGGACTGGTAGGTTTTTTACTTATTTATTTCTATTTATACATATAGTTAGAAAATGGAGAATTACCCTTAAAAGGGATATCTGCCAGTCAACCTTTGAGAAACAGAAGGAAAAGGACAAGAAGTGAAGAAGAAAGAGAATATGGGTAATATACACAAAATAAAAAGTTTATATAAATTTAACTCTTTAATCTATTATTTAATTTTCGTAAAATAAATAGATGAAAAGATGCTACATATCTTTAATATTTAAATGAGTTAATCTTGTATGTATAGATATATATATTTAACGGCTCCAACGAATTTCATGAAGTTCTTACCGAGGTGTCGTAAAAGGCGACTAAGGTAAGTCGACCCGTCGTGTGGTATCCGGCTGATTAGAATAGACCAACCGCATTCTTACCGAGGTGTCATAAAAGGCGACTAAGGCAAGTTGACCCACCGTGTGGTATCCGGTTGAGTAAAATAGACCACCCTCTTTCTTACCAAGGTGTCGTAAAATACGACTAAGGTACACATGTTGTGCCGACCCCACTTAGAGTGGGATAAGGGCAGGAGGATGAATTAATTGCTATACATGGAGACTTACGTATTTTCAGTTTCAGGGTCCCAGTTGCTTATAGAGAAGCCAGTGAAAGGTTCACATATTTGATCTGTGCTATTGAACGCAGGCAGTAACTTCGTTGCGATGGATATCCGGTCGTTTAGTGACAAATTTTCTGGAATATCCTCTTTTATGGGTTCCAGAAATCGATCGTCGGTCCTGCATTAAAATAAAAATAACTTTATTTTTACTATAAATTAACGTACATAAAGATAGGAACTTGTAACTGATGCAGTTCAGTTTGCAAAAAAGCTTGATCGGTAATGTTTTGCGAAATCGGTAATGTTTGCCTGAACTGCTTGCCATGAATCGAGCTGAGTAAGTAGCAAGGCTTTGGCAACAGACTTATAACAATTAAAAATATTCTATATAAAAATACTAGCAAAAAAGCTTGGTCGGTAATGTTTTGCGAAATCGGTAATGTTTGCCTGAACTGCTTGCCATGAATCGAGCTGAGTAAGTAGCAAGGCTTTGGCAAACAGACTTATAACAATTAAAAATATTCTATATAAAAATACTAGCAAAAAAGCTTGGTCGGTAATGTTTTGCGAAATGTAACTTGAAGCAGGTCACTGCTTGTCATGAATCGTGCATGTATTTGTATAAAGATTTTTTTTTGTTATTAGTCTGTCGCCAAAGCCTTCGTAGTAGCTCTGCACGATTCATGACAAGCAGGTCAGCAACTAACAAGGCTTTGGCGACAGACTAATAAAAAAAAAATCTTTATACAAATACTAGCAGTGCCAGCGAAACCGCGCGGAATTCAGTATTACAATTTTTTTCCTAAAATGAAATTTTGAACACTTTTGAACACAAAAGTAGTTATAGTGAGTTAACCATAAGAGATAGAGATGCTGTCACGGACTTTACTGTAATATTTTTGTAGATCTACAATTCTCTAGTACATGACTTTAGTGTCTCTGCTGGTTTACACGGCGCATGCGACTAAATCTCCCAGCAGGCAAGTTTTGTTACAACTCCCTTCAACACAATTTATATAAAATTATAATATACTATTAATCTAAACTTTTCGGAAAAATTGCACTACCTTTTAGTAAAACGGATATTAGTACAGTAATATCCGTTCAGTAGATATTGAGAAAATCGATAACATACAAACAGACAGCTTTTGACGACGCATAGATAGATAATAAGCATAGAAAGAAACAGGTACATCTTACAAGACAGTAATGATTAAATATAACTAGTTCTAAGAATTATTTTCTTGCTGGCTCTTTTCCGTAGGAACGGCTCTGCGAACTAATAATAGAGTTGACGATTCAAAAGTATTTGTTTACAAGTTTACTTGAATAAAGAATATTTTGAATTTGAATTTGCTAATATTTATTATAGACTAGCGGCCTGCCCCTGCTTCGCACGGGTATAAAATATATAGCCCATGTCACTTAGTGAAAAAAAATTATTACAATCGATCCAGCAGTTTTGATTTATTCATTACTGCCCGTGGCCCGCAAGCGTTAAATTAGGAGAAAAACAATTTCCCTCTCCCTATTCCAAGAAGATTTCCTGCTATCTTTGAAATATCTAAATTCATATAGAACATATTTGCTTATTTATTTTTAAATTTTTCCCTATTTATTAATTACAGAATGTCTTTATATACAACATTCACAGCTTTCTTGTCATTAAACAAACTCTTGAAAGGACGACATATAGCTGTTAAATGCGAAGTGCTATAGGGCGAAAAGCGGGCTCCTCACGGCATTTTAAATCTGTAATATCTCCGAAAATGTTCACTTAAATTACTTGCTGTAAGCGGCCATATTGATCTATATTAAATCAACCATTTATTTAAGGTACTTAATTAGATAAGGATTAATGCTGTATTGTAAAAAAATTGCTTTGAACATAAGGCATTATTTTTCGTAAAAAGTAAATGACAAAAAATGCTATTGTGGGTTATCCATAAAAGACAGACATGCACCATCGCGGACTTTTCTATAGACCTTTTCAAGGTGTACAAATACTTAGTACATCATTTTGATAAATCTCGTAGGGTTTAGCCTGCGTTTGCAATGTAAGCGAAAAAAAAACTAATTATTTACAGAAACCTCAAAAATTACAGTATTTCTTTACTCCGTATTGAATGTTATTATACGTACAAACCTTCCTCTGGAATCACTCTATCTATTAAAAAAAACCGCATCAAAATCTGTTGCGTAGTTTTAAAGATTTATGCGTACATAGGGAAATATGGACTTTGTTTTATAATATGTAGTGATATGTAGTTAGATTACCTTAAAATTAATGCTAAAGTCTTGTCGTGTATAGGAAGAGTCGCATTAAAGGCTCTGTTCGATGATGTTATATCTCCGGCAGTCGCCGCCAGCCTTTCAAAGAATGGATCTGTGAATATAAATTGATGCAATATATACTATATTTTTTTTTAAATTCTTTATTGTACTGTTAAGATATATAAAAGTATGTACAACAGACAGACTTAACACTTAATTAAGCTTTCTCTACCAGTCAACCTTAGGGTCATATGGAAAATTTAAATAGCCTGCAGTAAGCAAACAAATTTAAGAAGAAAGTATTAAATAATTAAGAAACTAAATCAATAAACAGTAGAGACGTACTTAAGCAAATGAGAAATAAATAATTGGAGAATAATTTGTATAGTCCTAGCGTGTAAGTAATTTAAGATAGATATAACTTGTACATTTTTGCTGTAAATAAAAAGAAAGAAAAAAAAATAAAAAAAAAATTGGAGAAGAATAAAAATAAGATAATACATGAAAATGATTATAACAATATACATATGCGATTAAAGAAAAACATTATTAATTATTACAGTATTGGTATCCGGTTAAGTAGAATAGACCACCCTCTTTCTTACCGAGGTGTCGTAAAATACGACTATGGTAAGTTGATGTCAGGCAGGCGGCCGGTCGTAAAATACGTAGCCAAATTATGTGACATGTTTATAACATGTGCCGACCCCACTAAGAGTGGGATAAGGGCAGGAAGATGATGATTATTAATTGTTACAGACAATCAATGAGGTGTTTTTTAACATATGATTTTAAAATAAAGTTTTAAGCGGCAGAATCTACATGGTACTTACTTAGGTTATAATTATTACATTTTAGGATACCCATAGTTTAAAAAGCCCCTATCTATATTATTAATTCTTTTATTTGCACACACTTTTTGATTAATTATAATCAAAAATTGTGTGTTGGAAAACCTTTAAATTTAACTTTTTTTTTTACGTTTTTACATTTTTTAATGATCATAGTTTATATATTTTTGTATTGTTTGAAGTCATAAATAAATGCTGTGTACCTGTAATTTAGAAACATATAGGAAAGATGATGTATTGTTAAAATTAGTTTCAAAAGTATATGTATATGATTTTTAGTTCGTAAGCCTTATAAATAAATAAATAAAAAATAAAAATAAATTAGGATATGAATAATCTCTTACCCACATAGTCATTGGCGTCAAAGTCTCCATTAAAAACTTCTGGATTTGTTGCTATAGCCCCTTTAGATCGTTTTTTCTTCTTCTTAGGAGCAGGGTTTTCACCATCTGCCTGTGCATCATCTTGGGTCTCACAATCGTCATCCTTTTTGCCTCTTTTTGTCTGCAAAAATTTAATGGGTCAAATTAAACAATTTTTACATACATTTTGGTGTATAATGTTATGACATTAATTTATAGAATTAGGCGTTACTTTGCGGAGGTCCATAATACATCAGCAAATTAAAATTCAAAATTAAAAATTTTCTTTATTAAAATAAACTTGTAAACAAGTACTTTTGAATCGTCAATTCTACTACACCCTCCTTACCAAGGTGTCGTAAAATATGACTAAGGTAAGATGACGTCAGGCAGACGGCCGGTCCTAAAATACGTAGTCAAATCATGTGACAGCATGTTTATAACATGTTGTGCTGACCCCACTTAGAGTGGGATATGGGCAGGAGGATGATGATGATAATAAATTAATTACCTGTGCAGCTTTACTTAAGCCACCAGCCATTTTCAGTACATCATAGTGGACAGCGTCAACTCTAAATGAGTATATTCTGGTGGAGGCATCTACAACTGTAGATGCTGTTTGTAAATTCTCCATACGAGCATCATGTCGACGAAGCATGGACGTCATGAAGTCAATCAGCTGGAGATTCCATGCATTGTCTTTGTTAATTTTCTGGAAAATATTTTTTAAATATTTAGATTTTCATACTTTATACATGCAGGTTGTGTAATACTCATGCACTATAAGCAACCATCATCACAATACATATTTATTACTACAATTTCATCAATCACCTGTAACTGAGGCATCATCAGGAAATGGACTCCCAAAAAACTCACAAAGCTTCATTATAAAATAAATTATTATTTTTTGTAAAATTTTAAATATCTTAAGATTATCATTGTGACTTGGATTTAAAAAAAATCGATTAATAAATAATCAATTTGTATTCCTTTAAAAATCGTTTTTTTTAAGTTGTCTTTTTCAATATTAATAATTAATTACAATAAAGACTAGTTAAAGTGGAGAACTACCAAGAAATAATAAATTGGTCTAAATTGGTTTCATCCAACAACGCATATCTAATCTTAAAAATCGAGAAAAAGAGTAAAAAAGAAAAAGGGATACCTAAAATTATCGATTTTTAAAAATCAATTAATTTTAAACTTATCAACAGCAACATGGGTTATGTTCAAGTTTTCAATTACTGTACAATATACAATGGTTTACTAGAAACAATATGATTAAATTTGAAATCTTTAACAGTACCAATATATTCAAATACACCAGCGATCACAAAAACATTTTTGAATAGCATCTACTATTTGTATTAATATGAATAACTTTTAACATACACATTTTGTTAAAAACTAATTACCTTTACAAATTAGTTTAACAATTATACAAGATTTCATTTTGTAGCAAATATTAAAATTAGGTTATTGTGATAAAATAAGTGCAATGGTTTTTTTTATTGCAAATAAACATATTCCTTTCCTTTGAATTTCACAAAAGTTTATATAAACATATGGAACATAAGGAAAACATCGCGAGGAAACCTGCTTATCTCAAATCAAATCAAAATAAGAGAAGAAGAGACTCAAAATAAGCGAAGAAAAGAATTAAGAGAATCCTGGGGATATGTTGAATATGTGAAAACTTCCAATTCGCATTGGAGCAGTGTGGTAGATCTTAGCTCCAATCCTTCTCTCCAAAAACGGAGAGAGGAGGCCTCTGCCCAACAGCGGGGTAGTAACAGGCTGCTACTTACATACTTACTTACTTTATATAAAACTGGTTGGTTGTTAGTGAAAATCAGGTTGCTATTGTTAATAAGTTGCACATTGTGTACCATAAAAAGTTTTCTTTCTCCTATTTATATTTATTATGGTTAGTTCCCACTATACTAATAAGATTTAAAATGTCTTACATTTTCAGCATAAAGCTTTAAACATCCTTTAACATGTTCCTTTTGTGGCGATGATGACATAGTGGTTCTATTTCTACGTGGTGAACTGGTTTGAGGTGTGGAGGTAGCAACTGCTCTCTCGGAGGCCACCAACGAGGAACGTTCTGCATCATCATCATTACACTCCTTAAAATGAGCAAAAATAAATAAATGAATATATGGGACACACACACGGTTGTCCACACCCAAAGTAAGTAACTTAATATTTGTGTTATGGTAGACAGACAACTGGTGAATATATACTTATATTATTTTTAAATACATACTTAAATACAAATATACACCCAGACTCGAAGACCAACTAATTCATTTATAGAAAATGTTGGCTCTCGGTGGGAATCGAACCCGCGACCCGTGGAGCTGAAGACAGGGTCACTACGCACTACTCCAAGGGGCCAATCAAACAACATATCGAGAGTTATAATAGTTTTCCTGTTGGAATATTTTCTTATCCACCATGATTCTTGGAAAACAAAATATATTGTCATTCATAATATAACAAATTATAAACACAAATCACGAATAGTTACCTCATTTCTGATAATTGCCACTCGATTTTGCGGTATTAAACTTCGTCTCCGTATAATATTACTGCTCCCGCTAATACTTATTCTTGGCAAACTGTTTGGAGTCGAAGTGATAGGATTTTCTAACATCGTTCTGCGTCTATTTGTAAAAGTTTATAATAATAATTATATATAACTAAAACACGTTTAAATGTACAATTGACAAAAAAGCTCTAATTCCGCTTTTTAATCGACGTTATCATTGTTTATAAAATTAAAAATCAACGGACAGTTATGAAAGGTTGCAGACAAATAATCCAGATAACATAATAAAACAGACTATTTCTATTTTCTAGAAATATGTTTCACGATTATTCATATATTTTGATACTTTGACAATGCACGACCGAGCTTCTTCTTGAGCTTTTTTATATCTGATATAAGTGTATAAAGTGATACATTAAAATAAATAACGAAAAATTAATGTAATTGAGTTTAAAAGTCATTCATTTCATATATAAAATTGTTCAATATTCCGTTGAAAATCGGTTTCGTATTTTTATTTAATCTGTATCCCCAGCTGTTTATAAACGCGCCGCTTGTTGCCAACTTCACTTCAATCATTTTATTTGGTGGCTGTTGGTTTAACAGACGTTAATATCAGAAAAAATCTTCGTCATCGGCAGTTGATTTACCAAGTGACATTATGAGTTCGGGTATGCCTGAATTGGGCTCCAAAATAAGCCTAATATCGAAAGCTGACATCCGTTACGAAGGCCGACTTTTCACAGTCGATCCCCAAGAATGTACCATCGCTCTAGCTAGCGGTAAGTTGACAAATGGATGCTGTTATCTTGTTGGGTGTTATTTCCAAAACTTTCCAATAGGTTTTTGAATATTGTTTATAAAATCCGAGGGTTTGGTAGCGTTTTGATTTTGAAAGTGGTCCAAAAATTTGGTCCTTGTTCTCGCTCCTTCTACGGGACACTTATTTTTCAAACCTTGAAATAACTTCAAACATCCTTTTCGTCGCTGCCGCGATTGTTACCTTGTATTTTTTTTGGTAAGTAATAATATAATTTGCCACATTGTCGTCTACCTTCAAAGTTTTAAAGTAACTAGAAACCTTTGTGACCGCGGTTTCACATTGATGACGTTGATAACAGTTTGTTCGTGTAAACAATGGGGTCGCATCGGAAGAGTCCAGTCTTTTGATCAACATCCACAAAAAGTCGGCAGATGGGATTATGCCTGGTTTAATGTTTGTAAATTTTGTATCAACTTTTATGTTTACTAACATCTGTTTATATAACAACATTATATTGTAATAAATATGTGGTTATCAGGATCGTAAATTTATATTTATATGGTTTTATCTCAAATAAATCATATAAAGTTGTTATTGTTTAGACATGACTGGTATTTTCTTCTGTGTGAATTTTTAACAATTCATTATAGTTATTCTATAATAAAACAAAAAAAAACAATCATGGAGGTCCCAGAAATGATAAAATCATTCGTCTATAATGAATAAGTCATGTAACACACAGAGAGTTCTTTGACACAGGATACTTTATATTCACTTTTCTAGTTGTAAGTAGTCTGTTGAAAATTTGAATACTCTTAAATATTGGGTGAGTACAGTATAACTGCTGAAGGTTCATATAGCAAAATAAAATCATCAATAACAAAAACTTATAATGGAGCAATGGAAAAAAAGGAATGATTATGATAGTGTTAACTAAAAGCAGTGTTTGTCATTCTAAGGAAAACCTCTGACTTTAACTTTAAAAACATAAAGTGAATAGATGATACTCTGTAGTCTATTGTTGAGTTCCAAATTAACAGCTTAATTTCATCATTTATTAGTAACATTTAATTTTTAATTACAATGTAATTACTATTTCATTAAGAACCCCTTTCATTGTTCACAGTTCGATCATTTGGAACTGAGGATCGGGAGACTCAGTTTCCTGTGGCACCTCAGAGTCAGGTGTATGATTATATCTTATTCCGAGGCACTGACATCAAGGATATTCAAATACTAAAAAATGTACCATCACTTCCAAATGACCCTGCCATTGTGCAGATGTCTGTGCCTCCCTCTCTTGGTGGAGGCGGTGGACAAGGGCAGTATGGGGGACAGTATAATCATCCAGTCATTGGGCAGACTCAGTACCCTCAGTATCATCCGATGGCCGGCTTTCCTGGAAGTGTGCACCCTCAGCTCAGCAAGACGAGTGAGTTATCGCCTCAAACCTCTGTGGACCTGGCACCACAGCCCCAACCTATGACAGCACCAATTGGATCAGGAGTGGTTCACCACACCAATCAAGTGAAAGACCAAGGTTTTTATTTAATCTAAGTTTGGCTTCAGCACATGCTATGCTTGCGATTTATGCACACAAAATTATACTAACTAGCTTATTTTTCGGTGTATATATGGGTCTTACATCATTTTATGACTAGCTGTACTTTGTACTTTTTACCTTGTAATTCAATAAAAGAATATTTTGCCTGTATGGGATAATTTTATTAATCTTTATTATACAGCCATTTTTTCCATTGTCAAAGTAGAAAATTATATTTTTTTAGCTTAAATATAATTTATTAGCTTCAATCCTATTATTTCATCAACAACAAACAGCATATATGTTACAAAAATATATGCTTCCTTTGATTCTATCTAAATTTTTCTTTTTTAGAGTAGATTCTGGCTTGTTAATTTTTTACAATTAGTTTAATAGAGATTCTTTTTCTAGAAAACTACAAAATTTGTATAAAATATTTATTGTCATTTATTTTTATTACATCAATGTTATGATGAATTTTTATGTTGTCATAATCTCATATTCTCATTCATTCATTAATGTTTTCCCCATTGTTCTTTTCCTTTAGACCCTTCATAATATAAAATTTAACTATGTATAAGTTATCTTGTATTTATTGTTTTTATTGTGTGTATATAAATTTTATTAACAAATTTAAAAAATATTAATCATTATATATGTTTATTTCATAGAATTTATATATGATATATTTCTGGTATAATTTATGTATTATATTTCTTGCAACTAATAAATTAATTTACTATTTCAATTTAATTATTAAATGATATATAGTATTAATTGTTTTAATTATAAATAATAGATTTATATATACTTTAACATATATGGATTATATATTAGAATCATAATATTACTTAACCATGAAAAATCGCAATCTGCATAAATCATGCCTTGGTCTATTGCTTGTGCATCCTGGTAAAGTCAACAGTGAATGTGAACTTTCATTTTATTATTATGAATATAGCTATTCTGTTAAATTGCTTCTTTCTGGCAGTATGTTTCTATTCCTATTGCTTGAATTTTGGTATAATTTTATTCTTTTGGAATGATTGACTCTATAAATTCATCAAATTTATATTAATATAAATACTATGCTAATTCTTGTATATAAAAATGAATTTTTGTCTGTAAGTCCTTAATATGAAATGGCTGGACTGATTTTAATAAATATTTCACACAATCCTTTGACTAGCAGATGATCCTGTAAACTTTTTTGGTGATGAGAGAATTTTGTTTTAATTGCTAAGTTCTGTTTCTAGAAAAATTCGTAACTAGACTAAGTCACAGCAACATGTTGCTGTGGCCGGACAGCTACTTTTAAACAAATATGATAGTAACAAATAAAATAGTCCACTTTATTCTTTTGTAATTATATAAGTAATGTTAACATTATTTGGCTATAATCTCCAATGCAAGAAATTTTCTTCGTCAAATGTTTGTTTTTATGTTCTGCTATAATGAGTTTGTTAGTGGTTATGTTTTATTTTTATTAGAACCACCAACCCTAATTTATTTTTAAATATAAATAAAAACAAAGCTTTAAGGTTTCTCAATTTAAGTTTCAGTTTTTGATAAATGTAGGATTCATAAAAACGAATACATTCCCAACCAATCTCGATCTCAACAATTGTTTGACCCATAACATCTTCTAGATAGAATCTAACAAAGTCACAATGCAGAAAGGAGAGCCGCTTCTTATAATCCTCAGATATTTATTAATTTGTTATATCATTATATTAATTAGAGTGCTTAAATGTTTTATTCAGGTTCGATGTTAGATTTAATTGGTGGGGGTTCGCAACAGAGTGCATCTCGCTCAGGCACTCCAGCTGCTGTGGGTCACAGGAAAAGCCCTACAGCTGATCAAGGCACACAGGTGAGTGTTGTTGTCTCTCTCTTCCTATCTCATCATCATCTTCCAGTCCTTATCCCAGTCTAAGTGGGGTCGGCACAACATGTTATAAACATGCTGTCACATGATTTAGCTGCGTTTTTACGATCGGCCGCCTGCCTGACGTCAACTTACCTAAGTCGTATTTTACGACACCTCGGTAAGAAAGAGGTTGGTCTATTCTACTAAACCGGATACCACACGGTGGGTCAACTTACCTTAGTCGCCTTTACGACACCTCGGTAAGAAATGAGGGTGGTACTATTCTATTCAGCCGGATACAGCACGGCATTCTCTCTCTCTATCTCTTATGGTTAATTCACAATAGCTACCTTTATGTTCAATTTTGTTAAAATATTTTGACACTTCCACGTGGATGAAGCAGCAGGCATAAAATTTCGTACATTCTTTGCGATATTTCCTCCTCCTCGAGTCGTCTTCGTCATTGCTGAGGGTCGTGACCCCCGCTATGGATCACTTTGGTGCAAACTATGTTGCGCCAACGGGGTCTGTTCTCAGTGTGAATGGCCTTATACATCCTGCTATTGAGAGTGGTGCGCATTTAATCCGTCCAGCGTATTGGACTTCGATCTCTTGGTCTCTTCCCTTGGATTTTGCCGTTGACCACAATCTTTTAAGAGTTAACACCACTTTTACGAGCAATATCTCCAAAATACTGAAGGACTTGTTGCAGGCAGCTTCAAATCCTAGTTCAAACGTTTTGTTCTTTGAGTGTTGATAAATTACTTCTCTAACACCACATCTCGAAGGCATTTACGCGTCTACGGCCACTTGCTCGGAGTGTCCATGTTTCAACTCCGTAGAGGAATATGGAGAATATCAATGTCCGCACGAGTTTTTGTTTTTGTGGTATTCCTGTTATTCCTGTTATTTCTATACTTTATACGTATTACCTTTAGCTGGCCCATGGCTCGTTTGGCCATATCAATTTACATCCGGATTTGGGATTCGCGTGAGCCGGTGTTAGAAATAATTGATAAATAAAACTAGATTAATAAAACTATCCACTTTTTCAAAGTTTAATATTTCTATACAATATAATCTCACTAATCCGGTAGATCGACACGTCCAATTAAATAATTCTAATGTAATAACTTAAGAATCATCAAAAATTTATTTTTTCTATGAAATGCTTTATTTTATTATTACCTATTACTTTTTCACTATAATCCAGTAATCCGAACCAATAATCCGGCATCCTCCGGTTTTTAATAGTGCCGGATTAGTGAGATTATACTGTATTATATTATTTTATCGATATATTGTTATGTAATTACGCCGTGTGGTATCCGACTGAATAGAATAGTACCACCCTCATTTCTTACCGAGGTATCGTAAAAGGCGACTAAGGTAAGTCAAATCGCCGTGTGCTATCTGGCTAAGTAGAATAGACCACCCTCATTTCTTATCGAGGTGTCGTAAAAGGCAACTACGGTAACTTGACCCACCGTGTGGAATTTAGTGTTCGGTTTAGTAGAATAGACCACCCTCTTTCTTACCGAGGTGTCATAAAATACGACTACCTAAGTTAAGTTTATATCAGGCAAATCATGTGACAACATGTTTATAACATGTTGGTATCTGGTTGAGTATAGACCATAGTCTTTCTTACCGCGTTGTCGTAAAATACGACTATGGTAAGTTGATGACAGGCAGGCACAACATGAACAATATGAAGATGATGATATTGTTATGTAATTTGTTAACTCTAAATTCAAATTCAAATTCAAAATATTCTTTATTCAAATAAACTTGTAAACAAGTGCTTTTGTATCGTCAACTCTACCGCTGGTTTGGAAAGCTGTTCCTACCGAGAAGAGCCAGCAAGAAACTCGGCGGTTGCTCTTTTAAACATATAATTCTTAATGCTATTTACATTCAGACGTTACTGTCTTGTACAGGTTCAAAGAGAGCTATATCCACACATTCTTATCTTCTAAATAATCTTCAATAGTATAGTAGGCTTTCTGTATCAGCCTATTTTTAACAGTCTAACAATATTTGTTGTTTCAAGGCTGGCGCGAGTGGTTCCGGCCAACGTGACAGTCGGCGCACAAGCACCGCTAGCGGGAACAAGGCCCCGGGCGCGCAGAACCGAGCCCGTCCGAACTCGCGCACCCGCCAACGCGCGTCCAGCGGCTCCATGCCAGCGGCGCCACAACAACACCAGAACCAGCATCAGAACCAGCACCAGAACCAGCAGCCCCACCAGAACCAGCATTCTCACCAGAACCAGCATCCCCACCAGAATCAGCACCCCCACCAGAATCAGCACCCTCACCAGAACCAGCACCCGCATCAGAACCAATACCCCCACCACAATCACCAGCCCGGTGAGCGTGTAGAAAGTGAGTTAAGTTAGTCTAGCTCGTGACGTGACGTGGGAATGTACCTTGTGGTGTTAAATTTTCTCTTTTAAATTATAATGAAAGCATGTGATATTTACTGAGACTTCATGATTAATCTATAATTTGCAACAAAAGCTTTTTATTTTGTTTGATGTTTACTGTTTGTCATGCGCTTAACAGTGGCATGAGTGGGGTGATCAGAAACTGAGATAGTCCAAGATCTTATACCGATTTCCTCAAACAAGAGAGCAGAGTTTTGCTCACTATCAGTCACATTTCCTTTGTTGATTAATGGGAGATTAAACTTTGTTCTTCGGATAGGGCGATATTTATGTTTACATACAAAGATAACCTATACCAGTTGGTATTTTTGTTAGTTAATTAAATTGAACCTAATGCGTTATTCACTTCAGTTCATTATTTAAATTCCTCCTTGGAAGTCCTCGTTACTGCTAGTCTATCTATGTATATATAAAAAAGAAAGTATGTATATATGTTAGTTGTATACTCCGAAACGGCTAAACCGATTTTAATTGAATTTTACAGACAATCTCTAGATTGACATAATCAATAATACTCTAAAGTTTGGTTGCATTCGGAGCAATTATTTTTTAACTGTTAATGAGTTTTTCTTGTGAGGGTACCAACCAACTTTAATAAGAATTGCAACAGAAATTACAATTAGAAACCAGACTGTAATAAGAATAAGATAAGAAACGTGTATTTATAAGAAAACGTGTATTTTGTATACAGTGCAGAACTACAACCGCGGTGGTTGGAG
The DNA here is from genome assembly GCA_029227775.1 of Morpho helenor. Taxonomy (NCBI): domain Eukaryota; kingdom Metazoa; phylum Arthropoda; class Insecta; order Lepidoptera; family Nymphalidae; genus Morpho; species Morpho helenor. Next base: position 3,597,031 of record JARGCU010000032.1, on the reverse strand, counting down.
GGGGAGGTCGCGTGGCCGAGGTCGCGGGTTCGTGCCCAGGAACAAGAACACGCTGAAGTTTGACAACGACTACGACTTTGAGCAGGCCAACACTGAGTTTGAGGAGTTGCGCAGCCAACTTGCCAAGGCTAAGATATCCGATGGAGAAGTTAAGACTGAGGTAATTGAACGATTTATTTATTACTACCCGCAATTTTTAGTATATTAAAAAACCCATACTCATATAATGCGAAAGTCTGTATGTCTCCCTGTTATAACGCTTAATTGCTTGGACAATTTTGATAAAATTTGACACAATTCAAGAATCTTTATTTAAATTAGTAATACAAATAGTTAATGCCAGTGAAGTTGCAGGTTAGCTAAATTAAATTAAATGGATACCTAGTTATTTGCTACCAACAATAAACGAATTTTCAATTTAATATAAAATTTCTGTCTTGTCATAGTAAAACTTTTTTAACAGATAATTAATAGATATAAATATAAACACTTTCTTAATTTTTTAACTTATGCTATACAAAAATTGGTTTACTTTATAGGGGTAATTTGTGCTAAACAAAAATCTTATACCTTACAGGGGTATATTCATTACCCTGATAAGGTACAAAACTCAGTGAGTTTTGTCCCCTTACAGAGTGTGGAAGTGGATAAAAAGGATGACTCTGGGAATGAAACTGGGGCCGGTGAGCCTGAAGTAGAGGACGATGGTTTCACTGGATATGACAAAAAGAAGAGCTTCTTTGATAACATCTCCTGCGAGGCTGTTGAGAGGTAAGGAAAGTTTATTATTAACATATATGAGTGTGACCGAGCCATGCTCGTTAATTTTTTTCCAAGATAAAAAAAGATGAAACTTTTTTGAAAAAAAGAAAAAATCCTCCATCCTAGTTATTTTCACTTATGTAGACCACCCGTTCTCCAAATGAAGCTAACATGACTTAACAATTGATATCAAAAATAGCCTTTTATATTCAATATAAATTTCAGCATTTTTTCATTGCCCGAAAACAGGCACAAAGACATTTTTCTTTAAATTAAACCTAGCTAGATCAATTTTTTCCCCACAAAATCCTACATGCTGAATTTCATGAAAATTTATCTAATTTAAATAAATGTGTGAGTGCTAATGTTTATAATGACATTTTATCTCTGTGGAGTTGTACTGACGATACGACATTAAATGATCACTTAAACGTTATAACTTGGCCATAATTCAACCTCCTTTAATAACGTTTTAAAAAAAATGTTTTTTGAACAAAATAAATTAAGATCTGGCTTTGTTAATAATGGTTGGCTGACCTGACACGGCGCGCTTGTTTAAAAAAACAGGATAAAATAATAACATTACTTGCACCCCTTTAGTTGTACCGTATTTAGTTTTTAGGTCAAGTTTGGAATGGCGTGCTAGGGTACGGTCATTGATATTTATAAATCGTGTTTCTTTGTTTAAAAACTGACCGATAAAATCTATTTTTTATTAATCGATTTTTTCTACTCCAAGTCACATCTCTATTGCGCATCCGCAGCAAAGCCGAAACGTCAACTCGACACACCTACCGAACAGCGCTGCCAACTATATTCAGAGTGGCCATTATAAATATCGAAGATTAGGCGTGCGATATATGCCTGTGTGAGCTGCTACTACAGTTATTGTATGAAGCTGGAAGCATTGTGTAATACTATTCGTGTCGTTGCTAGGTCAAAGGGTCGCAGCCAGCGGACCGACTGGCGGACGGAGCGCAAGCTGAACTCGGAGACGTTCGGCGTGGCGTCGGCCAGGCGGGGCGCGTGGCGTCCGCGGGCCACGTGGCGCCACCCGCCCATGCACCACAACCCTCACCCGCACATGGCGCCGCACCACCCGTTAGTACTTTATACGTAACTAGCTGAAGCTGTGATGGCCCAGCGGTAACACCGTTCTACTCTTTCGAGGAGGTCGCGGGTTCAAATCCGGGCAGACACTAATGAGTTTTTCTGTTAAAAACTTATGTGTCTAATTGATAATTTCAATTTATCACACGCTTTTCGGTGAAGGAAAACATCGTGAGGAAACCTGCATATCTCTAGAGAATTCTGGAGATATGTGTAACCTACCAATCCGCATTGGAGCAGCGTGGTAGGTCTTAGCTCCAAACCTTCTCTCCAAAAACGGAGAGAAGAGGCCTATTCTCAGCAGTGGGATAGTAACAGGCCGCTACTTACTTTTTTTTTTTTACGTAACTAGCGGCCTGCCCCTGCTTCGCACGGGTATAAAATATATAGCCCATGTCACTCAGTGTAAAAATGTATTTTATTTTTACAATTAATTACAGAATGTCTTTATATACAACATTCACGGCTTTCTTGTTATCAAACAAACTCTTGAAAGAACGACATATAGCTGCTAAATGCGAAGTGCTATATGGTGAAGCGTGGCCTCCTCACGGCATTTTAAATCTGTAATAACTCCGAATATGTTCACTTAAATTACATGCTGTAAACGGCCATATCGATCTATATTAAATCAACAATTTATTTAAGGTACTTAATTGGATAAGGATTAATGCTGTATTGTATAAAAATTGCTTTGAACATAGGGCATTATTTTTCGTAAAAAGTAAATGACAAAAAATGCTATTGTGGGTTATCCATAAGAGATAGACATATACCATCGCGGACTTTTCTGTTGACCTTTTCAAGGCGTATAAATACTTAGTACATCATTTTGTCAATCTCATCTCGTAGGGTTTAGCCTGCGTTTGCAATGTAGTAGCAGTATTTCTCTACTCCGTATTGAATGTTATTATACACATAAACCTTCCTCTTGAATCACTCTATCTATTAAAAAAAACCGCATCAAAATCTGTTGCGTAGTTTCAAATCAGAAACTAAGAATTTTACTATATGTTTCGGTCTTGGACTTTGGTTATCCGTTCGATGTTAGTGTACCAGAACAGTAACCATAACTCAGAGGGCAGTATGTCTTACTTCCCCAGCTGGAGACCGATGCGCGGCGGTCGCGGCCGGCCCAACAACAACATGGGCAACAACAACAACATGCGCCGCAACAACAACCCGTCCTCGTCCACGTCGGCGCCGCAACCCCAACCCGCATCCGCCGCTGGTACCTAAATCTTAATATTTAAATTGATTACAGTGTATCCCCCATATAACGCGGTATATTGGTTCCGCGTTATAGGCAAACGCGTTGTAAGAATATTCTCGTATGCTGCGTTCCTTTGAAGTTCGTTACAGGGGGTTTAAATGGAATATTATGATAAAACTATATCTTGAACGCAATACGTTTTATAAAAAATTTACTCTATATACTCATAAACAATGATCTTACTATTCAAAAACAAGGCAAACAAATTTAATAATTAATTAATTTATAAATTAAATTTTATAATACTTAAAACATGGGATATTCCATTATGGTATATGGGGGATTATCCGTTCTCAAAAAACAAATACTTGGGTCATTATTAGTAACATAAAAAATTTAGATATTCTGAGATATGTTGCGGCTTCAATGTGGGTCTAAGCTTCGAACCTTCCCCATAAGCCTTGCTTGCATTCTTGAGAGGTGCCATGGCTGAAACATGAGTTCTATTCTTTTTGCTTAAGTCTAGAGTCTTGGTTTCTCTTAGCATATTGTAGTCTTTGTTATTATTAAATATAACAGACAGATGTCTATCTAAGATGGTTATCTAAGTATCTTAAACAACATTGTATGTTATTAGTAGGATTGTTACACTAATTTGTATTAATGTAACAATTACTAATCTTACTAGTTATATAACCTTACACTTACAAGTTTTTTTTAATTGGTGTTATATATTGTCCTTTTTTATTTCAGCCAAGTAGGAGATAATCATGTATTAAGACAAGAAGAGAGAGTGAATCTTAATTTATTATCGCAGAGGACTAATCACAAATAAATAAGTAACGGAAAAGTGTATGTCGGTGAAAAGTTATAAATTCATTTCACATATGCATTGGCGGGGGCTATATTAGGTTGTAGGAAGAATAGTGGTTCGGATGTAAGTGATGGACATTGCTATGGTGTGATAGTGTTGTATCCAATATATGGAAGGTGAAAGATGGAATTCCTGCAAGCAGCATCATGATTCTACCCAGTACCCAAGTGTAAATCAATACTGGTCGAAGATCAGGATATTGACTGACAAGATAACCAGTAATACTGTGTTGAAAGTTGGTCATTTGCCGTGATTGTTGCCTTATATAACGAAGTGAGCGCCCCGCATTGTATAATTTAACGAATAGATTTTAATTATTATTTTCTTGTGTCCAGTGTCGTTGTGCTTAATTTCTTATGAGCTATGACACAAAGGACATTGTAACAGCAGTCCTACTAGATTATAGTTAAAATGAGCTTATAGAAATACCTTTGAGCGAGTTGAGCACCGGTCAGGTATCGGTTAAATTGTATTTGAAAAATTTTAGCAACCGCTAAATGTGTTTCGGCTCTTTATTAAAATGAAAATTTGACTTGTGATCATATTGACTGTCAGTTTTTAATTAGTTTTAGATTAATAAAATGTGATAGTAGGACTGCTGGCATGATCCTCTGGCAGTTTAGAATGTATTCGAGATTTGTAGTATGAAGATTTGTTAATATTGTATAGAATTGCTGCTATGAGGATTGAAGCCAGATTGAGGTGCGGTTATTGTGATTGTTTGTCACACAATATTGTGTTTCACATATGGAACTGTACGATTTGTCTAAACAAATTAGTAACAGTGTAATGTACAGTTCAAACGGTCAGCTGATGTTCCATATAAATGTGCGGTTAATTATAATAACTTTTGACAAATATCATAAATAAGTATTTGTAAAAATGTTCAACTCAAAAACGGTACCTGGCATTGTATTAAAATGAAAATATACATTTACTACAAATCTTTGATGCAGTTATTTGATTAAAACATCTTTATTTTATTGTTCGTAGTTTTTATTGAAAACTTAAAAATTGAGCTTATTTCTTTAACGTTATTCTTACCCGCTCAGCTCAAAAATAATCAGAAAAATTACTCGGCAACTAAAGAAAGCAATTATATCGATATTTTTCCTTTATTCATCATCATCCTCCTGCCACTATCCCTCTCTAAGTGGGGTCGGCACAATTTTTTATAAACATGCTGTCACGTGATTTGGCTGCATTATTACGACTGCCCGCCTTCCTGACGTCAACTTACCTTAATCGTATTTTACGACACCTCGATAAGAAAGATGGTGGTCTATTCTACTTAACCGGAAACCACACGGTGAGTCAACTTACCTTAGTCGCCTTTTGTCGTAAAAGGTACCTTGGTAAGACATGAGGGTGGTCTATTCTACTCAGCCGGATACCATACGGCGGGTCGACTTACCTTAGTCGCCTTTTATGACACCTCGGTAAGAAAAGAGGGTGGTACTATTCTATTAAGCCGGATACCACACGGCGGGTCGACTTACCTTAGTCGCATTTTATAACACCTCGGTAAGAATAGAGGGTGGTACTATTCTATTCAGCCGGATACCACACGGCGGGTCAACTTACCTTAGTCGCAATTTATGACACCTCGGTAAGAATAGAGGGTGGTACTATTCTATTCAGCCGGATACCACACGGCGGGTCGACTTACCTTAGTCGCCATTTATGACACCTCGGTAAGAAAAGAGGGTGGTACTATTCTATTCAGCCACACGGCGGTCTATTCTTATAAAACAAAGTCCCAAAATCGTTTTTTCATTATTTTTAAACTAAAAGGTAAAATGAAGAAAAGGATTTTTTTTCATTTTTTTAACTAAAAGGTTTCTCTATACTTAAAGGTAGTGCAATTCTTCCGGAAGGTTAAGTATAATAGGTATTCTGTGCAAATAATGCACTCCTAAACGACATTCATTGAAAATTGAATTGAATTGAAGAATAACTTTATGATTTTATCGAAAATTTGTTTAAATGGTAGCGCGGTTGTAAAAAAAAAAACTCGCCTATTGAGAGCATTAGTCGTGTGCGCCGTGTAAACCAAAAGAGACAATAAGTAATATACTAGAGAATTGTAAAAAAAGTTTGCGATAGTATGTCTCTCTCTCTATCGTATGGGCGAAACCCTAGGCACAGCTAGTGTTAATTAGCTAAGTAACTAATATTAATATAAGGTAAAGGTATATGGAAATGAAACACTAGAAAGTTACGTGTGTAGTTTAATATAATAGGAGAAGGTATAAAAAGTGTGAATCTCTACGGATTATTTACCAGCGCTCTTATCCATAGAGATCTAGAAATGACTTATCTACTAAGATATTTTAAACACCGTCTAATACAAAACAACCTAAGCCATACAACCAAACAAGATCTATATTCATACAATACATAATGTCAGACATTCGTAACTTACATCAAAAGCACTAACCTGATCTATGCAAATATTTTGAAACTTCAATTACACGTTACATATATTTTAGTGTGAGGCAATACATGCTTATAAACTAAGTTACATTACAATTTATAAAATATTTTAAAAAATATAAATACTGCTCTTAAAAAAACTATCACTACTAGAAGAAAATATTTACACAACCACATTATTTGATTAGTTAAATATATATTGTTCTTACATTTATGAGCGTGATTGTAGCTTTTTTAAATGTTTTTTTTGGACTTCTGATGTTACTTAAAAATGATTATTCCCTTGAATCTAAATGAGCACAGATTGTATCACTATAGTTAGGTATATTATATTTTGATACCTAAAAAAAATATATTAATTTGATGTTAATATAAGATGGCCTAATTGTCCTTGTCCTTGACTTTAAGAATGTATTAAGTAAAAACTTTGCCTTAGTTTTTGAATATAAAAAAAACCGTTAAAACAAAAAGAACAAAGGCATGATGTATGAGTTTTGAGCCTAATGTACCTTAAAAAGGGATTCTAATACATCAGTTTAGTTGATATTGCAAATATATTTTTGGCAACCACTTGTTATATTACAAAAGTAATGAGAATATTATTTTGCTATAATCCGCGATAAAAGAAAATATATGTAATGGTAAATGTAGAGTGTACCATTCGTTCTCATACCTGATACATGCAGAATTAGTAAGAACTCATACACTACCCGACACCGATGACACAACAATACACAAGCACTGCACACATTCACCACCACAATTTCAACAATTGCTTCGCTCTGTAACCGAAGCATCGTCAGGAGATAGACTCCACGACAAAATCGCAAAGCGATTATGTCGTGTGTATTGTTGTGTCATCGGTGTCGGGTAGTATATGAGTTCTTACAAATTCTGCATGTATCAGGTATGTGAACGAATAGTACACTCTACATTTAGCATTACATATATTTTCTTTTATCGCGGATTATAGCAAAATAATACTCTCATTACTTTTGTATTATGGACCTCCGCAAAGTAACGCCTAATTCTATAAATTACTTGTTAAATTATTACCAGTATATATAGTAATATTGCGATTTTTATTCTATGTTAGTGTATCAATGATGTCAATGATGTTTGTAAGGAGTGTACATAATAACTTATCACTAGGTATCCTACTTGAATGTGAAAGGTATCACTAAAAGGTCAGTCTTGCACCAATATTGTCGGTGTTAAGGGACAAAAATAACTGAGCCAGTCAAAAATTAGGAACTTAGTAATTCAAACATAAATTTCTTGCTTTTTTAATGCATTATTTACATCGCACATTAATAATTATAATGGTACAAAACGGTATAAAAACATTTATAAATATTAAAATTATGTATGTACCCATATTAAAAAATGAATGCAATTCTTTACTACTACTTTTGGTATAGCTTTTGATCATTGTAATTTGATCATTTGTTTGATATACGATAAGCTTCTACCCGCGACTACATTACGTGGGTACTGTAAAGATCTGAATAAACACTATATAATATTAATTCAGGTTAAAAAGTCATCCGTGAGCTAAAAAATTTCATACCAATCCGTATTGCCGGACGTACAGAGTTTCATATTTTTTCATATACATATTTATATAATAATAGGTAAGTTATATTTTCTCATTTATTTACCGAACTAGCTTTTGCTATCAAAACTTGAATGCTTTCTATTAAAAGTTTCATATTCCTAACGGTGCTATTCACTAAAGATTCTAATACAATATCGGCACTTAAATATTAACATAACATAAGCCATAATTTCTTAATTAAGATCATTGAGTCTTAAATCAAGTTTTTAATGGCTAACTTTGCCATTAAGGGCTTTGCGTGGTGGCACACATATATTTAATATCAAATCTTAACTATTTGCTTAAAACCTTATATTTCTGACTAATATTGTGCATAATTCCTTCCGGTTTTTGATTATTTGACTATAAATGGAAATAGTTTATAGAAAAGCGAATACGTTATTCATGAATTATTAAGTACAAATTACTAACATTTTTTTTTACGTTTCAGTTTATTAAAAAATTGTAAATACAAACCTTGTACAAAACAATTATCATATCAAAACATTAAAATATTAAAACTCATGCTTCGTTATAATAAAATATTTAAAAAATTACAAAAGTATTAAGCTGGCAATATATATTGTTTTAGATTATCTTTGGCGGCACAAAATGTTTAGCCGGCTTAAGATTAATTGAAACTAAATTATGAAAACAAGTTATAAATAGCTAACAAACCAACAAAAATACACTAAAATATTAAGACATTAACTCTAAACAGAATTTTTCCGTGATAAAATTTAACCGCGCCACTCCCTTGGGGGTTGTCCATTTTCAACGATCCAGACTGAGCCACTTTGAGCCTTCATGAGAACGTCTATAAGCGTCCTGGCAACGTGCTCAGGACTGCAACAAACATGTAGTAAATTAAGCATAAGTATTTTTCCTAACAGGCAACAAATCTTTAAGGCTACATTTTTTAGGATTTGTAATATTTTAAATAAAATTAAATAAAACAATTTATTTTCTATCTTTAGAAATAATGTCTTACATTTATTTAAAAGGTGTCAAGTAAAAAATATTTTGACATTGTTAATTTATAATTAGCAAGGGTTTTTTTAATTATTCATTATTGGACGGAAATTTTTACAAGAAAATTAAAACCGGTTAATGGTGTTTTCACACGAACGTGTATTTAAATTGTTATATTATTAGTCAATGTTATTTAAAGTTTGTTGGTGTCTTTGAAGAATTAGATTCCAAGCAATTAATACATTTTTTTTAAATTTGATCACACACACGAAATGAAATAATGAATCTTGTATTGTTTTAGATAGTTCATTTGATTCATTTTCTTCGAGACTAAATTATTCCTTAACGCGTGATTAACTTGACGTGTTTCGCCAAATAACACGTAACCCTGACAGAATGTATTACGTCTTTTTCGCGATAAGTCCATAAAGGTAGAAAATAATAAGAATAAATAGGAGAAAAGTATTTTCATTGACATATGCAACATAATTACTTAGGTCATAAACTTACCTTTGCGCTTTGCAGTTGGCATTATCTCTTTGCCAGGCAGCTTCGTAGTCGGAAGACATAAGTTGCTTACGGATTTCTTTCACCAGTCCAGTGTCTGTGAGGCCCGGGCAAAGTGCTATACTTCGGACACCCGTTAAATTTACATGATACTGGTCCTGAAGTAATAAGAAAGTATTAAAAGTTTTATAACTACCCACTTCTAAAGTATTATAACTACTCTAGAATAGATGCTAGTATTTTTCTAATGGCGATTTAATAATATAGGCTTCCGTAATTAGTAGAAACGTAATTGAAACAATTAAGATGGGAATCTATTGTTGGTAATTCTTATTGGGAAAACAATAAAACATTTCTACGAAACATTTTAATAACTACTAAAATAGTTTTAAAATTGCACGTCGTAGAAGTTACTTGGACTTGGTCATTTCGAGTTACTATGCTGTTCCGTAGAAATAGTCTTTTTGCACAAACTACTTTTCTTTGCTCTTTCATTTTCAATATCAATATTGACGCGCACGCAATAGATCAAATAATATTCAAAACCGCACAAAAATCACCTAACGCCTATGGATATAAACATATAGGTAATAAAGGGGATCGAAGAATCATCTGGAATAAAGGTGAGTAACACTTTATCTTCCTTTAAATAGATTCGATGTTCAATTTCTAATACACATGCCATTTGCTTTGAAATGCATTTTAATAATTTAGATACAATACAATACAATGGAAATACAATAATTTTCCAAATCTTTTGCATATAATTGCTTAATTTTAAATAACTGTTATTATTAAGCGATAACTTTTATTTGAACATTTGCAATTGATTTTGGCGAAAAAACAAATTCTACGTCAAATATTGTCTATGCACTAACAATCCCGTATCAATGCGAACATTTGTTTCTTAAACATTTGTAAGGTAAATCTCTTACCCCATAAGATCTCGTGAGACCAACAACAGCATAGTTAGTGGCAGTATAGATCGGTGTTGACACTTGAGGTCTAACAAAAGCAGTTGACGCGGTATTGACGATGGTACCGCCTTGACCACCACGGTCCTTGCCCATAAATCTATAGGCTAGGAGTGTGCCGCGAATTACTCCGTTCTGAAACGTATAAATTAGTAACAAACAAATAAAAAAATTACAAAAACTTAAATAATTAAATCACTGTTTAAGATACGTATTATTAACTACACAATTTCAATCACATTTTTCAGTTAAAATTTTGGTTTTTCATTCTATTGTAATAACTAAAAATCATAATACTGTTGTTCTTATTTGTTAAGTTAATGCGGAAGTACGATGTAACTTACATGAATTCATGAATTTCTAATAATTTTTAGGTTTTATTTTGTGTAAAAATTAACGCCGTGTGGTATCCGGCTGAATAGAATAGTACCACCCTGATTTCTTACCGAGGTGTCGTAAAAGGGCGACTAAGGTAAGTCGACCCGACGTGTGGTATCCGGCTGAGTAAAATAGACCACTCTCATTCTTACCGAGGTGTCATAAATTACGACTAAGGTAAGTTGATGTCAGGCAAGCGGCCGGTCGTAAAAAACGTAGCCAAATCATGTGACAACATATTTATAACATGTTGTGCCGACCCCACTTTGAGTGGGATAAGGGTAGAAAGATGTTGATTTGGGTAAAATTAGGGCTTGGTCTGAGTACTCGCTTCTACAATAAAATTTCGCAATCCATATTAGACTTATCTACAGAAAAATTTAAATTAAGTACATATACGAACTATTGTTATATGTAAAGCATAATACACAATTGAAGATTATTTAAATTATAAAAATGCTTGGATTTGAAAATACTTTCAGCTTCAAACAACACTACGGTTAAATAATGTAAATTTAAAATATTTAAAAGATTGACCGCCGATTTTCTTGCTAGCTCTTCTCGGTAAGAGCAACATTCCGAATCAGTTGTAGCTTCATTAAATCTAATTGATCCATGACGACTCAAAAGTGATTGTAAAAAGGTTATTTGAATAAAGATTATTTTGATTTGATATAATAAGGTATACTAAAAGACTTCTGTAAATGTAACTATATTTACTTACCAAATTAACATCAACTTCTAGTTCCCAAAATCTATCATTCATAACACCGGCATTGTTAATTACTATGTCTAAACGGTTAAACACTTTTATTGTCATTTCGAACGCTTCTGTAAACCAAAATTAATTACAAAGTTAGTCTTTTTAGTTTTATTTTACACAAGGTCGTCCGTCCTCAAAGTAAGTAACTTAATACTTGTTTTATTGGTGATAGATAACTCTTAAATATATAATTTAAAATACATCCCTTAATATAAATGCCCAAATATACACCCAGACTCGATAAACCAACAATTTGTTTATAGAAAACTTTGGCCCCCGGCGGGAATCGAACTCGTGACTCGCGGAGTTGAATACAGGGTCGCTACCAAGTGCGCTAAAGGGCTAGTCAATATTTATTTTCCACTTTTTAGTGCAATTTATTAATCAAGTTATTCATCTATTTTATTTATTTTCACCAGTTCTTGATAAGTGTAAAAAGTTTAAATTTAATTTGTCCTTTAAAAGGTTAAATTGTTTTCAAAGGAGGTTACATTCTCAAAGGTTGACTGGAAGAGATCCCTTTATGGGATAAGTCCGCCTTTGTGCTCTTTTTTAATAAGCTATTAATTTTTTTTTTTTACTTTTTACTTTGTTATAATTTTTTTTTATAAAATTGTGTACAATAAAGAGATACAACAACAACAACAACATTTATTTATTTATTAGGTACATAGTTAAAGGAGGTTACATATAGTTAAACCCATATACATGATATCTTACCATCGTACTGAGGATAGTCGGTAACATCGCATTGGCAAAACAAAACATTTTTCCGACCGTATTTAACGCCGAGATCATCCGCTACTTGTTCGCCGATTTCTGAATCAATATCGCACAATGAAACCTGAAACACAACATTCTTTTGTAATTTGCTAAAAGTGATTCCAAATCAACTGAAACAACGGAAGAAAGTAACCCGAGGGTTTATTTCTAAAAGGTAATGAGACTAGAAAAGTCATTTGTAGAAGTCATCAATCAATCAATCAATCAAAGTGAACAAATCAATATCACAAATATGGTTGTAAATAGGATTAAACCATATTACATTCAAGAGAAATTGCTAGTGCAAAAAAGGTATTGGACATAATATTAATAGCTTTTCCTTAACAAGCAAATTAAATCTAAAAATAAATTACAGATGTATACCTAGGACTAGTAATTCCTGTTCGTTAACACTAAAATTAGTTTGTTGTGATATTCAATAAGGGTTGTATAGAGATTACCGTCAGGGGAGCTTAGGAAACAATAACTGCAGTTTAAATAAGAGCACAACTGAATACGAGGTGTTTTGGTCAATTAGTAATATCTATAGTGATACTTGTCTACTGTCGAATGTTTCAGACTTTTTGAGAGTGCCAATAAAACGGTCTAACCCTCATCATCATAATCATTTTCCTTTCCTACCTACACATCTGATAGTTAAACTTGGTTCCCTGTAAAACGGTTGATAAAGCTACAATGAGAAGATCTGTACCATAACTAGTCAAAAAAAAAGTTTTAAAACTGCTTCTAACAAAATTTCACGACCCTACTGTTAACTATTGAGGATTTCAATTCTGTAGCCAAACCTGACATCAGAATCAGATCATACTTATCATAAACATGCATTGTCATCAGGACTGGACCAGTATATAAAATTTCAGCTAAATCGGACACCGGGAAGTGGGTCTAATTTATCTTGCAAGATTCCACCTTCACATAGATACACGGCAAGTTAGGTAAAAGCTTTTAATAAGGAAATAAAAAGAATTTTATTAAACCACATATCATTTACTTAAGTTAAGATAATTGAAATAAAATAAACACATAGAATTTGTATATAATAACGAATGCTCGTGAAAGGCTCATCTAAGGATCATTACGTCGAAATTCCGCCTGATGACATTGTATAAAAATATCGTGAAACTGAATTGGCGAAGTCCGTGAAACATAGTTACAAGAACCAATGTGAATCGGATCCCAGGATATTACAAAGTCAATTATGCACCAGAATTTGCAATTGTGGCATGCGTAATGAGGGAGTCATTACGTGAATAGAATCTCAAGAAGGTCGCAATTAACTAATAGGATATATCTAGGACCACAATCTATGCCAATAAAGATATAATGGAAAGGAGAGAAAAATTAATTGGACGAGTTTGTAAAATGGCTTAGCCGTGTGGTATCCCGCTAAGTAGAATATACCACCCTCATATTTCTTATTGAAGTGTCGTAAAAGGCGACTAAAGTAAGTCAACCCGCTGTGTGGTATCCGGCTGAGTAGAATAAACCCCCTCATTTCTTACCGAAGCGTCTAAAAAGGCGACTATGATAAGTTGATCCAACGAGTGGTATCCGGTTGAGTAAATAGACCAGCCTCATTTCTTAGCGAGGTGTAGTAAAATACGAATAAGGTAAGTTGACGTGGAGGTCAGTTGACGGCCAGTTGTAAAATACGTAGCCAAATCATGTGACAACGTGTTTATAACATGTTGTGCCGATCCCACTTAGAGTGGGATCATCAACAAGTAAATAAAATCCCAAAAGGACGCGATTAACCTATACAACATATCTAGGACCACAATTCAGCAATAAAGAAATGATAGAAAGGAGAGAAAAACTAATTGGACAAGTTTGTATAATGGCTGCTGGCTTTCACACAACATAGCAGTAGCCATTTCAATGAAGCAATAAAAATTGCAAACTGAAAACCATTCACAGAGCAGTTGAATAAATATACTGCATACATCAATACGAGTCCTGACTAGTTACCATATACAGATTGAACCTTTGGATAGAGTTTACTATTCGCTTTAAAAGCACTTTAGTGGTCCAATACGAAATTGGTTCGTACATAAATATCGGAAATGCCTCAATTCCGATATTTATGTACATACGTACTCAGCTATTTCGACCTTTTAGTGTACTGCGCCTAAATTGGAAAAAGATTCACTTATGGAATCATTTTGCCCCATCCGAAGAATAAAGTTACATGTTGTATGGAACATTTGACTTTATTCTTCGTATAGGGCGATTTTGTTATTACTAGCTCAGGGCTCGATGTGAAAATTTAAAAAATCCAAATTCTAAAGAACTATTAATTTTTTTGATGATGTGGTATTTTACATTGTATATTTTATTTCTGTATTACAATAAAAGAAGTTAAGATATGAAAATTTTCTTATCACAAATCATATCCTAGCGTTGTTACATCAATGGGATACCAACGGTTTTATCGGTACTGCAAAGTAAGATGGTTACGAATGGGTTTTAGTTATAGAACTTTTTTTTGTGTTCTCTAGGATTTTAATTTTATTACGGCTTTTCGGAAACAAAGATTTTTTTTATTAATATTAAATTTTATTAAAATTACAATATGATTGCTAAAACCTAAAGCTTGTCACACATGTTGTAGATAATATATTTTATCTGCAAATAGCAAAAATATAAAAAAAATTCTGCTTCGTTTCAGCACATACTCGTACAAACACCGAGAAAAAGTAGTCTGAGTTAACAAAAATCACGTCATTTCATTACACTGTTTAGGTAGAAGACAAAGAAATATTTTTGCATTTCTATTAATATGGATCATAGCGTATGAAGCTATCAACATATAGTTACCATTTCACTTGATTGAGTAATAAAAACTTTAAAATGATATTACGGACGAGTAATAAGGAAAAAATATTTAGCTAGTATCTGTCCAACCCTTCAACTAAATCTATAAAAAAAACCACTGGAATACGTTAATTGGATGTGAGATAAGAATTGTACAAACAAATACACTTGTGTTTTGATATCAGTGTGGACGGATATATAGTGATAACTATAATATATCTCGTAAGCTACATATCTGTTGCATTGGATTATTTATAGATTTGAACAGTTTCATTAGGAGATTTATAGAACTCGTAAGACGAGTAAGATCTTGCATAGTTGGAAATAAAACAGAGAAATATACAGTTATGATCTCTCTAATTTATTGTAATTTGCAAGTTTTTGAGGATAAAACGCTTTAAACCTTAGAATACGATTATAAAAAAGTAGATTGTTGTATACTGAAAATCATGATCCTCTTGCATACAGAATCCGATGTCGGGTTCTAGTTAAATATTTTCAAAAAATAAAATAGCAAACCATTTCCAACATCCGTTTTTGATTTCATATGCTTTAATGTAACGTTGGTTCACAATCTTAGAAGGTATATTTTTCGCAATCATGAAGCACTTTATGTTTAGTATTACTATTCAGGCATTCATTCATGAATTTAGTAATAATTATCTAATTTTTTTAAATTGCAAATACACAATTGAGTTACGAAAAACCTAAAATGATATTGGTATTTATAAAACGATTGTAGACTTCTTTAATTATGATTTGATGTAATATTAATATCCTTTTTCATCTGTGATAGCGTAGCGGTGAGACCGTGTGGCTCTTTTGAGGGGGGCCACGGGTTCAAACCCCGGGCAGGCAACAATGAGTTTTTCTATTTAAACTTATGTACCTAATTAATAATAGCAATTTATAACACGCTTTTCTGTGAAGGAAATCATCGTGAGGAAATCTTCTATATACCTCTAGAGAAATCTGGATATGTGTAACCTACCAATCCGCATTGGTGCAGCCTGGTGGGTCATAACTTCATATCTAAGGCCTATGCCCAGCAGTGTCTATTATTATCTTTTTGATAAGTATCATATGTAATAATTTATTAAAGGATAGAGAAAAATTATTTTACCTATATATAATTTACCTACTTAAATCGATTGGTATTTTTGATTAAATAAATGAGATATTTGAAAACTTAAATTATTACTTAAAATTTGTTTTCTATATTTTTAGTATACTACTAAATGACTCTTATCAAGAGATTTTTTTTATCTAGAATATCTAGAACTGTATTTTAGTAAATATTAGTCCATTTAACATTTTAGAATAAGATAAGCATTAATTCTATAGCGAAACCTGGTTACCTAAGTAATTGTCTCATAAAAATAGGTAAACATAAATGAAATGAATCAACGACCGAGACGGAGCGAAAATCAATACAAATAATAGGCGCCGCAAGAGGAGTTTGACATCTTTTCTTTCAACTCACAACCGTACTATACTAAGTTATTTACGAAACGCACACATTTGGCCACTTTCCAACCAACTTTAACCTCTTACCTTGAACTTAAGATGATGGAAGTGGTTCAACTTACCTTAGCTCCTTGCTTCAGTAACTCTTCGCTATAAGCTAGACCGATTCCTGCCGCCGCACCGGTAATTAAAGCAACCTTTCCTTTTAACTCCATTACGATATTTTACTATTTCGTAAAGACTGCGCCCGAATGCGGCAAACTCTACGCTCAATGTGGGTGCGCTTCGATCGCGACGGAACTCCGGTTGAAAGGGGAGGTAGGGGGGCGCTCTCCCAGTCCTCCCTAAATTTCCCCTTCTGTAGTAAATATACGCACGATTGCACGCCACTCTCGCCTACGTCGATTCAGTCGCTTGTGGACGGTTCACAGGACACTATACGACTATTAATACACGTAGTACGCCACTCATATGTTCTATGCTATGAATGCGATTGTGACCCATGCGCTATGGACTTATTTATTCGTATCGCCATTGCATCTTATCATCATCTTCCTGCCCTTATCCCACTCTAAGTGGGGTCGGCACAACATGTCACACGATTTGGCTGCGTTTTTACAACCGGCCGCCTGCCTGACGTCAACTTACCTTAGTCGTATTTTACGACTCCTCGGTAAGAAAGAGGGTGGTCTATTCGACTAAAACCGGTTACCACACGGTGGGTAAAATTACCTTAGTCGCCTTTTACGACACCTCGGTAAGAAATGAGGTTGGTCTATTCTACTCAGCCGGATACCACACGGCGGGTCGACTTACCTTAGTCGCCTTTTACGACACCTCGGTAAGAAATGAGGGTGGTACTATTCTATTAAGCCGGATACCACACGGCGGAGATCTCCAACATGCTGAAGAGTTTGTTTGTTTGTTTGATTGTTTGAACGCGCTAATCTCAGGGACTACTGGACCGATTTGAAAAATTCTTGCAATTGAAGATAGTCCATTTATCGAGGAAGGCTATATATATATAACATCACGCTAAGATGAATAGGAGAGGAGGAACAATAAAAAATAAAACGAAAACGGCAAAACTTAAAGCTTTCCTTGCGTGCGCTGAGTAAACGGTAATAAGTATTCAAAAATCATGTACTATAACAAAATCGTTCCCCTCTAAAATTTCTAAATAAAAGTCCGCGATAAGGTTTACCTACGTTAACCATTTTTTGGATATCAAAAGATTATTACGGTTTTAATCTTTCCACTCGGGCGGAGCTGCTGGCGACTGCTAGTATTACATAATCCAAATAACAATTATCCAAACTATCCAAAAACTATCCAAATTATCCAAAAAACAAATATCCAATAATTTTCATGAAACTTAGTATGTACAGGGTTTTGGGTAGCGATAAATCAATTTAGTTTAGTCTCATTTAGAAAAAAATACGTTTTAGCCCTGTTTTCGGGCACTAAAAATATGCTAAAATGGAAATAGAATGCAAAGCTTAATTTTGCTGTCATTTGTAAAGTTGTATTGCTCAATGGGAAACGGGCGGACTATAAAGTGAAAATACTCGGAATGATGTCCCACATGTGACTTCTTTTTCTATTATTCTAATTGCATTTTTTCATATCCTTTAATAAAACAACTCTGAAATTAAAATGTTAGTAGGTACATTTTGTGATAAATGATGAAAGCTCATCGCAGCCAATATCCGTATATAATATGTCCGTAACTAAAAGATAACGAAATAAAACACACACGTCCAGTTAACTTTATTTGTAAATTTCTCAATTTCAGCGTTACAATAAATTTTTCTCAGTATATTATAAAACATATATTTTACATTTTTTTGAATTTTCTTCAATGACTAGTGAAAATATCACAGATTTTAACATTGCAGCGATTATACTATCCCTGCACAATATTCAAAATTTATCCAAAACGCGATCCTCTGATTTCAACGGACGCGATCTGTACACTATATACCAAAATAAAATTTATCACAAACAATGTTCAATATAAAAACTTGATAATTTAAAAATGCATCGTTTTGTACAACCGTTTCTAAAATGAAACGGTGCTTGATTTGTCTTGATTTCGCTAATTACATAAAATAAATAAAAATATTCAGTTAAAATAATTTGAGTACATGATTTATGTATAAAAAGGATTTACAAATAAACTATATACATATTATACACAGTTAATATCGTCGTATGTACATCGTGAACAGCCAATGATGAGGCAAACTTTCAAATTAATTATTAAAACCTGTATTCATACAATGTGGTAGCTCGTTTAAGTCGCAATGTTTGCTGAAATATTATACCGAATCCAAAATTGTATTTAGACAATAAATTGATACAGGTATCTGTAATTGTAAATGTTGTCTTTGGCATTGTCTAAAGAGCGAAAAGAACAAGGCAAACGAACTATTAGATTACCAAAATGTGGATTTTTATAAGCATTTCAGTTTAACAAGAATTTCGAATTTGAATTTGTGATAAAAGATATCAGGAATGATGGGCTTGATCCGCTCCAGCGGCTGGCACAGCCTTGGCTAGATACGAAAAAGATCTGGCATTTGGAAGACCAGCTATAACACAGGCACTTAACGCGGAACGAGTGAGATTCATTGGCGCCGCGTCATACCATTCGAGGGTGTCTCCATCATAGCACTCCACATGAGGAATTGTAGTTGAACCTGGAATAGAACAAAGCTCTAGAGCTTTAGACACACCAAGCTACTCCAAAGCCAATAAACAGACTTGACATATCTAAAGTTTTCTAGAAGGATTCAGGTTGACTAATTAAAGCGAAACTAAAACAAAGCTTGAAGTATGGATCTTTAGATCCACCAAGCTCCAAAGTTAATAGATTTCTTCTTGAATATATCTTCACTGATGAAGGTCGTGCTTAGTATTAGGATCTTAATTACGTGCCAACCACATTCTGCCCCTTTTCAGATCGAATAATAGAAGCAGATATAAAACTTGAAGGCTTAAAGTCTACACCTTTATACCCATTAGCAGTTAAATGAAACTGTTGGACAGACATATCAGAAGAGTTTTCTGGAGAGACTCAGGTCGACTAATTGAGCGAAAATAGTACTAGAAGTAATACTGGTAATGGCTATACCTAGTAAACTAAACTTATGAGTAAGTCAATATTGGAAAATTTTTATTATCAAATTTATCTATTGATATGTTTTGCTACAGGCAAAGCCGAAAAGGTTAACTTTTGTATACTCGTACAATCGCGAGTAGAAATCGTTATAATCGAACTTTACAGAAGTATCCACCCAATATTCATAAATTCGCATGATTAGTTTATGGATAGTTAATGTATAGAACCGGCTATACTCACGTCTTATTGTATCGGGTTAGCCCGACTAGTTTCGAAACCATCCGTGATACTTATTCATGAGCTCGTTACACAACGTTATCGCGGTAACTAGTCGGGCTATACTCACGACTAGTTAGTAGTTTTGGTTCTAACATTAACCATGAAT
The DNA here is from genome assembly GCA_029227775.1 of Morpho helenor. Taxonomy (NCBI): domain Eukaryota; kingdom Metazoa; phylum Arthropoda; class Insecta; order Lepidoptera; family Nymphalidae; genus Morpho; species Morpho helenor. The sequence goes on along the minus strand of JARGCU010000032.1, from coordinate 3,576,872 downwards.
ACTATTCACGGTAGTTTCAATTTATAGAGAGTTTATTGTTGTTGGATAATTAGTCAATCAGTCAATTAGGACGAAGTGTACTTGTCTTATATAAAGCTCATTCAGGTTGCTTTAAGTGTGATAAAATCGGAGGAAGGGAGTCCATTATTAGCTTTACTCACCGTTAAATCCCCCAATAACGAAAATCATATCGTCGAGCAGGACGGTAGCAAAGTTGCTCCTCGCGCTGAACATTTCTGACACTTCCTGCCACTCGCCGCCGCGGTGCGGGCAGAACAGTTCCCCTTGTAAAAATAGATGAATCACTTTCTTATTTCGAATAAGAAAGTATAAATTAAAAGAGCACTAATTAATTAATTAATAATTAAAAGAGCTAGCGGACTTTTTTTATTATACACCGGCTGTGACCGCAGAGAAGACCCTACAAAAAGTAGTCTACATGTTGCTCCACAAACTCCTCTATCCACCAGTAAACTCCCATCATAATCGATTTAGCTGTTACTATTAAACTAAACCTTTATGAAGAATTGCACTATACTTCAGTAAAAAAAATGAGCAATAATCCGTTTAGTAAATTTTGAGAAAATCGATCACATAATCCATCGATCGATCAGATGGACACCTTATAGACTTTGTTTTATAATGGGTAAATATTCTTCAATTCTACCAAATTTAATAAATTTTGCTCCATCAGTTTAGCTGTGAAAGCGTAACAAACAAAGAGACTTGGATGTATTAAGTTAGTATAGAGTAAAAGTGAGGTTACAAATAAGGTCTTGAACCCGATAAACTAGTGCTAAATATAGTAGTGCCGACGTATGGGAAGTGATATGCCCATAAGGGGAAAGACATATTTGTTGCAATATTAATGGCTTCTAAGTATCACTGAGTCATATGAAAGTGAGTTCATAGGCGTTTGTATGTCGTATCTGTTACTTTTTCTAGAAAATTTTGAACACAATATTTTATTTTTATTCCTTTACTAACTTTTTATCGCAACTTCGTTCGCGTGGATTGTTTGTGATAATGTCGTAAATTCCTGTAGAAGTAACAGGCTTTCTAGCCTATGTGTTACCTCGGTTTATAAGAAATAATTGTGTCAAATTTCATCGAAATTGGTTCAGCGGTTTCACCATGAAAGAGTAACAAACATTCATCCATATTCTCAAATAAACATATATATATATATATATATATATATATATATATATATATATATATATGTATATATATATATATATATATATATATATGTATATATATATATATATATATATATGTGTGTGTGTGTGTGTGTGTGTGTGTATATTTTCTGAACGGCTCCTTTCCTTTTTTCCTGAACGATTTTCCTGAAATTCATCATGGAGGGCGTTTTGGGGAAGAAAAATCGATGTAGGTTTTATGCCAACTACCTAATTATTTTTTTCTTTTTTTTAAGATCGGCAAGGCTCGGTCAACCAGGTACTGATAATTATACAGTAAAATATAAATACTAACCAGTATTAAGCCGGCTGTATCCATTGAATCCGCCGAGTGCATAGAGACAGTCCCTATAAGCTATAAGGCTGACTCCGGACCGTGGGCTTATCATCGATCGAATAAAGCACCATTGCTTAGTGTCCGGGTCGAACACTTCCGCCGAACTCAAAACTTCTTGTCCATTAAAACCACCAACTATGTATATCTGTTATTAGGAAATTTGATATGAGTTACTGTGCTCAAGCGGTTGGTCCATACGGACGATACTAAAATCTTTGGCTACTGGGTGTCAGTATTTTAAGTGTATGTTCAAACAACATATTATGAAACCTAAAGCAGCGTGTTGCGTCTTAGCTCCAAAAAGATGGAGGAGGACTATTCTCAGCAGCGGGATAGTAACACGCCGTTACTTTTACTTTAATAAAGTAATAGTTCCGATGTGTGTAGGAGGCTTAACATTTTTTCTATATATTACAAACATTTTATTATTCTTTTAGGCGGGTTGTAGACCGGAAACTAAGCTACTCCGAAGCTAAACTAAGTCAGCTTAGCTAAGCTGAGCAAAGATAAAAATATACTCCTGTGAAGTAGAATCCAATATACGCTTTCGGCTCCTGCTTTGTGCTTTATAAATTTACGTATGTTATTTTTGGGTTTTATTATACAATTCTATTATAGCATTTGACAATTAATTGTAGCCTTGCTAACAGCAGTTAAAAAAACTATTATATTAAAAGTGAGTTATTACAGAAAGCTTATTTACCATTAAGATTACATAAATGATAAAAATGACGTTCAAATTTCAAAACCAATCAAAATCATCATCAAAATATCAATGGCGTTTCCCTGCAAAAACCCAGTTTGTTGAAGAGATATCCATGCTACACAATCCTATGCCGCTTTGATCCACTGGCTCTCCTCGACTCTTTTAGAGTTGTCTAAGTAGAGTTGTTTAAGTAGAGGATCTGCTAACGCTATACTTTCAGATACGGGATCGCCACATCGATCGATCCACCACCTTATGACCTCAACCCTAACCAGTTCTAAGAGCCACCTTAAGTAAGAAAAAATATTTTAACTGGCCTTTCCACCAAGTGAAGCCGCACTAGCATCAGACCGCTGCTTGTTCATAGGCGTAGTCATCTCCCACTGGTTCTTATCGGGGTAGTATCGCTCGACGGACGCCATCCGCGTCCGCCCGTTATAACCGCCAAGCGCATAAATCAATCCATCTATATGATTTATTTATTTACAGTTTAAATCTATAAATTACATCAGACATCATCCTACCCTTATCTCGCTCTAACTGGGCACAACCTGTCTTTCACGTCCATTCTCTCCTATCACTCGTCAAGTTTGGCGCTTCTCCTTTCATATGCATGTCATACTTCATACAATCCAACAATATCTTTTTCGGCCTTCCTCTTGTAACTTATCCATCCACATTAATATTTAACACTCGTTTGGAGATATGATTTTTATCCCTTCTCATTATGTCCTTATTCATCTTTTTCACTCGATGGACGTCCACTACTGGACATAGATCTCTTCATGGGATCTCCACACCACACGACCTTGTGTCGCTTGGACCCAGTAGCTCTCCACGACCTTTTTGAGGTCATCAGTCCATCTCGTGGGAATATATCGACACTGTATTCCGGTGCAGGGTCGCAATTCCAACACCTTGAGACCCCAACGCCCATCGGTTGTACACACTATCTGCCCCGCCCATCGCCACTTCAGCTTCGCGACACACTGAGTTATATCGGTGACTCCGGTTCTTCTACGGAACTCCTTATTTCCGATTTGATCACGTAGAAATACTCCGAGCATAGCTCGTTACATCGACCGCTGAGCGACTCTGCGCCTTCTTATGAGGCCCATAGTCAGCGACCATTATATGTCCATACGATCTTAATTTTGCACTCCTCGTATTTTATGTCGTATATCGGGACTTTTTGACTTTTTTATATATATTATTTAATATTTAAAAAAATTACGTATACCGTGAACAACAACACTGACGTAACACCTCGCTTGATACATGCAAGCTCGCTCGTGCCAAGTGTTGGCAACTGGATCGTAGCATCGAACTGTGTTGAAGTGGTCGCTGCCGTCGAACCCTCCAATCATGTATATTAAATTGTTCAGAGTACACAAGCCATGGTATGCGCGAGGTGATAGATCCATGTGTATTGAGAGAAACCAGCGGTCAGCGCTATAAAATGTAAATCAGCTAGCATAAGTCCGTTAAAACGGTTTTCTTTAAATAAATTTGAGTGGAATACTTTATAGTAAAGTCTGCGATATGGGATTGCCAGGTGCAAAAATATATTTTAAATTAAATAAATAATTATATACATTATTTTTTAATTTGCTTATGAGATAGGCTCTAATAATACGAAATTAGATAAAAATGGTCTAAAATGTTAGTATATAGTTACCGTGTGTCATAGGTTTCAACAAAGCTAGTCGGGCTTCCGGCGCTCCAACCACCCACTGCGAAAAGTATTTCGTATGGTATTCGAGGCCTTGCTAAGGGATCGTTAAGATCGGCTTCTGCATCGGGCCTAGAGTCCAAAACCGTAAGAAAAACGACAGCTGGATATAGTGCTTCTTGACATTTCTGTAATCAATGTCATTACTGTTAAAAATTTTAAACGTAAAGAAAAAATTGTATAAACGTGAATTATAGTTACCGCGTCATCTATCACTGGTTGCCATTGTAAAACTTTAGATTTAAAATATTTATAACTTATGTGTCCATATCGAACACACGACAATAATGACGGAATGTGTTTTCGTCTATTTTCTAAATCATGTTCTACCCACGTCTTTACTGCTTGAAAAACGATTCCCTCATTTTTAACATTTAATTCATCATCACGCAATATGTCCTCTAGCTCTTCATAAGATAATGATTTAAATTCACTACATTCTTTTAATATTTTGGCGAAGTTTTGTCTTATAAACAGTTTGCCTTTTTTCTCTAGCTCACTACAAAAGTAGCATCTTGCAAATTTAAATATTCCAAGACAGTTATGCGGCCGTAATTCTTGCAAAAGAAATTGACAGCATAGTTGAATAACACCAACTACATCAAACTGGTCCGCATATGGTAATAAATATTCTACATTTTCAGCAGATACTTTGCATGTTCCTGAATATGCAAAGTCGAGTATTAAACTCATATAGTATGATGGAACGTCCACGACTATTTTTCTTTCTTCTGGTCCGCCTTTCTTAAGAGAATTCACGAATATAGCTTTAAAATATGGACTTACTGCTGAAAGTATAGCACGATGTACTTCTATAGAAATGTTATCCCTACATACGATTGTCCCATCACACAGCTGGCCATTCTGTCTTAATTCATTCCAAATAGCTGGAAATTCTACTACTGAATAATTTTCCGGGAGGCACACACACTTCCTCTTGCGAGTGACTGTTCTTTTTTTCGCTAGGCGGGGCTTAGTAAGTGTAGGAGTACGAACGGAATTTTTGCTTTTTGATAATTTTCGATGTTTCGTATTAAATTCCATCCCTTTCGAAAAAACGGCGGTCGAAACTTGTTATTCTGTCGCGATGACAGAATTATCAGACATAAATTCATTTGTTTTGATTTTTAAAAGAATTCAGTTCCATTGAAATTTCATAACACTCCAGTAAATTTTACTAAGTACATTTTATTTGTTACTTTTAATTATCTATACTCATAAAATACAAAGAGACTGGCAGCATTGCAACTCAGTGTCAATTTTTATTTGTCTATAGGCTCTTTTTCTTCCGGTTGTCAATATGGTGAGTTTAGGTTGAAAGAAGTTTTAAGTTAATCAATGAAAATCTTAGTGAAATAAATGTGTTGTGAATGTTAGGAGTGATTTTGTATATAAGGAGTGTAGTTAAAATGTGTTGCGATATTTATTTCAGGGTGTCGACATCAACCATAAACACGACAGGAAAGTTCGGCGCACCGAAGTTAAATCTCAAGATGTATACTTGAGATTACTCGTTAAAGTAAGTTACACTTATAACTTACGTATACATAGTATTCTATTTTCTTTTTCGTATTCAAAGACCAAATTGATATTCTAACCTATTTCATTGTTGACAGTTGTACAGATACTTGGCGAGACGAACAAATGCTAAATTCAACCAGATCGTTCTTAGGCGGTTGTTCATGAGTCGCACTAATCGGGCACCCATATCGCTGTCTCGATTATCGCGCCATATGAAGAAGCCTACTCGTGAAGGTCTGATTGCTGTTGTTGTGGGTACAGTCACCAACGACGTAAGGCTATACAAGGTTCCCAAGTTATCAGTGGCTGCTCTTCATGTTACAGAGAAAGCGCGTGCCCGTATTTTGGCTGCTGGAGGTAAATGTTTCTTTAATTCATAGTTTCAAACTAGTGTGTTATTATGTTTGGACTGTCTCTTACTGGGCTGATAAGGCTTACTTGAATATAGTATAATAGAAAGAATATAGTCTTCATATAAACTAATGTGTTTACATGGAATTTGATGTGAATTAGGAATATTTTAATAATATATTTCGATAAAAGAATTATTTTCACATAATTTTGAAGATGATCTTATTGCATTAGTATTTTTATGGCTATTTTTCTAATAATTTGAAATGAATATTAAGATTGCAATATTATATTATTTATAACTTCAACTTTACATCTAAAAAGCTGTAATTATGTACTTTTTTTATGTAAAAGAATTTTCTTATCCTATGTGTTAGGTGATAATCTAGGACACATTCAAAGCTAATGAATATTGATGAAATTTGGTTCAAATTAAGTTCATGTAATGGGCTAATATATAATAAATTCCCTTAGAACCACATGCATATTAGAATTTTATTTTTACATTTCATCATATGAATATGGAAGATATAATAAATGTAATAGTACACCGTGTGGTATTTGGCTGAATATAATAGTACCACCCTCATTCAATTCAAATTCAAATTCAAAATATTCTTTATTCAAATAAACTTGTAAACAAGTGCTTTTGAATCGTCAACTTTACTGCTGGTTCAGAAAGCTGTTCCTACCGAGAAGAGCCAGCAAGAAACTCGGCGGTTGCTCTTTTAAAAATTCTTCATTTCTTACCGAGGTGTTGTAATAGGCGACTAAGGCAAGTCGACCCGCTGTGTGGTATCAGCCTGAGCAGAATAGATCAACATCATTTCTTACTGAGGTATAAAAGGTTACTAAGGTAAGTCAACCCACAGTGTTGTATCCGGTTGAGTAAAATAGACCACCCTCTTTCTTACCGAGGAGTCTTAAAATATGACAACGGTATGTTGATGTCATGCAGGCGGCCAGTCATAAAATACGTAGCCAAATCATATGACAAAATAACAAAGTATCCTAATATTGAAACCTGAAGCACACACCATCATGAGTTTCTGTTTTTAATATGTATTTCATTTCTTATTCCAGGGGAAATTCTAACATTTGACCAGCTTGCTCTCCGTGCCCCCACTGGACGCAAAACAGTACTGGTCCAAGGTCGTAGAAACGCTCGTGAAGCGGTCCGTCACTTTGGCCCTGCACCTGGTGCGCCCCGCTCTCACACCAAACCTTATGTGCGCTCTAAGGGACATGAGCGTTCACGACCTAGCCGTCGCTCTAACGTGTAATCTTTTAAATATAAGGAGTACAATCTATTTTGTTTTTCATTTATTTTATCTATACTTATAATAAATCTGTAGAAAGGTCAATTCTGTAACTGGAATATATTTCCAAAATAACTATCGGGGGGTGATTAGGGATCGATACTGATGCCAAAAATGCAATCAGTAAAATTTTTGTCTGTCTGTCTGTCTGTCTGTCTGTCTGTCTGTCTGTCTGTATAACCGTTATAGAAACAAAAACTACTCGACGGATTTTAACGAAACTCGGTATAATTATTTTTCATACTCCTGGGCTGGTTATAGTATACTTTTCATCACGCTGCAATCAATAGGAGCAGAGCAGTGAAGGGAAATGTTGGGAAAACGGGAGAAGTTACTCCATTTTTTAAGCTTCCGTCGCGTGTGCAACCTTGATGGTTAAAGCTACACAGAAATCATGTATGACGGAAATGTTCTCCATAAAATTATATAAAAACTATCCCACGACAGCATATGTCTATCTTTTATTGTTGACTCACAATAACACGTGTAACTCCCGATAGCTTAGCAGTTCGAAGCTTTCTGGTTATATTTGTCTACTCCTACATTTATATCACTCTCAGCCATCCCTAAATAAAAAAGTGAATAGTATTAACCATTGTATAAAAAAAGAAATTGGTATCTGAACTCTGAAATCGGTATAGAAACACCAAAGTTATATATGAAATACGCTAATAATAAGCCATCGCGCGTGAATACTGGATCATGCTATAAGGATTATCACTACATAGTATAAAACAAAGTCGCATTCTTTGTTTGTCCCTTATATTCCAGATTTTGATGCGGTTTTTTTAATAGATAGAGTGATTCAAGGGGAAGGTTTATATGTATAATAACATTCAATATGGAGTAGAAAAATACTGTAATTTTTGAGGTTTCTAATGTGATGTCGTAAATAATTCCTTTTTTGCCGCTTACATTGCAAATATAGGCTACCTAAAACCCTACGAGATTTATCAAAATGATGTACTAAGTATTTGTACACATTGAAAAGGTCTACAGAAAAGTCCGCGATGGTATATGTCTATCTCTTATGGATAACCCACAATAGCATTTTTTGTCATTAACTTTTTACGAAAAATAATGCCTTATTTTCGAACCAATTTTTGTATAATATAGCCATTAATCCTTATCCAATTAAGTACCTTAAATACATTGTTGATTTAATATAGACCAATATGACCTTTTACAGCATGTAATTTAAATGAACATTTTCGAAGATATCACTGATTTAAAATCCCGCGAAGAGGCCGCGCTTCGCCCTATAGAACTTCGAATTTAGCAGCGATCGGACGCGCAACTAAATGTCGCTCTTTTAAGAGTAACCTCTAAAGAAAACATTTTTGTATTGTCTAATGATAACAAAGCTATGAATGTTGTATATAAAGACATTCTGTAATTAATTTTAAACATAAAATATATAGGGAAAAATGTAAATATGTAGTATATGAATTTAGATATTAGATATAGCAGGAAATCTTCTTGGTATAGGGAGAGGGGAATTGTTTTTCTTCAAATTTAACGTGTGCGGGCCACGGGCAGTAATGAATACCTAAATTAAAACTACTGGATCGATTCTAATCATTTTTTTCACTGGGTGACATAGGCTATATATTTTATACCCGTGCGAAGCAGGGTAGGCCGCTAGTAATAAATATAATGTAAGGAAAGCTTATTTAATAATAATAAAATACTTTATTGCACATAAAAAATAGAAACATGAAAGTTAAAATTAAACAAAACGAAGTGCAGAGGTGGCCTTATCACTAATAGTAATCTCTTACAGGCTACCTAATTAAAGTTAAACTAAACAATAGAAATTTAAATTAATATGTTGTTTATATGATAGCCATGTAGTATCCGGCAGACTAGAATAGTACCACCCTTTTTTCTTACCGAGGTGTCTTAAAAGGCGACTAAGTTGACCCACTGTGTAGTATCCAGTTAAGTAGAATAGGCCACCCTCTTTCTTAGCAAGGTATCGTAAAATAAGACTAACGTAAGTTGACGGCAGGTTGTTAAAACGCAGCCAAATCATGTGACATGTCTATAACATGTGCCGAGCCCACTTAGTGTGGGATAAGGGCAAGAGGATGATGTTGTTTATGACATGTCCATAGGTTAAATGTAGTATAATAAAACGACTATATTTCTCCTTTATTCTTATTCAATAAATAAAAAGCAGTTTTCCCAGAGTCAACCCATTTACTCTTTCGCTACAACTCAAAGAATGACACATAAAAATATGACAGCCACAATGCTTTTTCATATTAATCGCCAACTCTATGAAGGAGGTTGTATTACAAACATGTTGTAACAGTCGACCATCCTGACAACATTTGCGACCCCGCAAATCTCATAAGCTGACTTCTGGGAATGAATCTACCACCGATTCGGAATGCTGATTGTACTGAGAAGAATCGGCAAGAAACTCAATACATGCTCTTTTAATCTGTAAAAGAAAACCGCACATGCCATGACATGACAGGACTACGCTCACGCTTTATGCTCAACTCTAAGCTCACGCTTTATGCTCAACTCTTTAAGCTCAACTCCTCAACTCCTTAAGCTTTTCGCACCATAAGCATTTCGCACCTCAAGCTCACCCTCAATCACTGTCATGGCATAACACAGCTCAATTAGTGGCAACCAACTCAGCAGATACACACGTAAACAGACTCGCAAATGATAACGCTCAAGGAACAATCACCACTTCTAGACAGAGCCTAGCTGACAGTCGTTGCAGATGTCCACAGTCTAGAAAATAATCGTTACAACTGGAAAGATCCAGAGAACAATCGTCATTCTAGCTGACAGTTCCATCGAACAAAAGTCACGGGCGCGTCTATGGCCTCACATAGCACATCGTCACGTTGATCTTACAGAGTAAATTAACCGAATACCAATTACCATCATTAATCTCTCCAATAAAAACTCCATTTTTTTATTCCATAGCATCGCATATCGCAACTATCTCTCAAATTTTATGAAATTCGTACTCTCCATGTCGTCTCAAGATATTGATCGTCATTTGTCTTTTCTTTAAACTCTTTAAATTTCTAGATATTCCTTTTGTCCACTCTTTTTGTGAGTTTAGGTTACATCCCACTTCTGAATATAATAAAACGACTATATTTCTCCTTTATTCTTATTCAATAAATAAAAAGCAGTTTTCCCAGAGTCAACCCATTTACTCTTTCGCTACAACTCAAAGAATGACACATAAAAATATGACAGCCACAATGCTTTTTCATATTAATCGCCAACTCTATGAAGGAGGTTGTATTACAAACATGTTGTAACAGTAGTTTTAAGCAGGTGTAAAAGCTTACAGAGGTCATACATAGTACTGTCAACACTACCATATCAGGCGTATAGAATCAAAGATGGTTACGTCCACGATGCAAATTTTTTCAGAAAACGATAAAAACGATTTTTTCCATTATTAGTAACTATACTAATATCAAGCATTATTTTATGTACGCAGAATACAATATATTAGGGAATTATAAGCTGTTTTCCACGCCCAGTTCAATACTTTTGAGTAAAAACTTAAATTTGTGATGGACTTTCCCAGCTTTGTTTCTAAGTCGTGGACTTTCTAAGTTTGTTACTGAATGTTTAGGACTTTCCTTTTTTTGTTTCCAACTCTCAATAGGGGACGGATTCAGGAATTTTAGAAAACAAAAGACAACAATATTTTTATTTATTTATTTATTTACATCCACACAATTCACATTCGCAATCAACTTGTAAATGGGTGTATGTGATAAAAGTTATATAACTAATAATTGTTCCTCCGGCTGTGGCTCGCATATTTTCTCTTCAGGTTCAAGATTGTTCACGTCAGCTTGATTATCCAAAATCCATGATTTAGCGACCAGTGCAAGTACTCGTCCTTTTTTAATATTAAGCATATTTAAAAATGCGTTTTGATGTACAGGTATCTTTTTTCGATCAGCTATAATGTGGAACTTTGTTGTGAATTCTTTAGATGATTTCGTACCATTACGAGGCTTTTTCCTTTTAAAAGCAACAGCTGTACAGCATTTCAATATAAGTCCGTCTTGCTGAATTTTATTAGAATTTTGTAGAAAGCTTCAGGAAACATTCGCAACATTTTTGATGTGGCAAGATTGCATTGCATGATAAGAACAGCTTAATTGGTATTATAATAAATTACGCTTTAAATATTCAATAAATAGGCACGAACTTAAGTCCGGCCCTGGAATATACCTGTTTTCCTTTGCGATGTTTTTCTTCCAATTAAGTGGTTATGCAGTCCGTTTCCTGGCTTCATTTTTGTTGACCCTGGACGGGTGGCTCTCCATCTCTTCAAAATATCACAATAATTGCGCAGAACAATAGTTTTTCGTATTTAAATATATTAAAATACGACAACGTGCATACAACAAAAAAATGTCCGTTGTCAGTCAAATGGAGCCTTCCTATTGGTCGAAATGGACTTTACGCGGTTTGGAACTCAATTACCTTGGGACTTTACTAGGTTTGTTTCTGAAGTCAATTTTCAATTTGAAATTAAAGTTGGACTATATCAGAATTGGTAACAAATGATTTATTTAGGTAAATAAAGACGCGGAAAAGATTGTGTTGGCATTTAAATCTAAATTTTGAAATTTTGTGGACTTTACCATCTTTGTTTCTATACGCCTGATATAATATACACTAAATTGTTTACTAGGCGGAGATGTAATGCCTCAATATCTAAGTTATGCTACCATTATGTGTGCATTTCTTATCATGCTTTACAAGTTAGTAGTAGTGTAGTTATAGTGTATGTAATTTAGTGCCACACACAAATTAGAGTGCTCAGAAATTGGCTGTATATTTTTTGTTATAACTATATAGTAGTGTGAAACTAAAATTTCCTTTTAAATATAGCATTTAGAAAAATAAAATAACATTTTCTAACAAAAGTATATATTTTACTAACAATAATTATAGATTCACTTAAACTATAACAGGATAATATTCAATCACAGAAATTGTCCGACCAGTAACTCACAAGAGATTCATCTTGCTTTGTGACACCCAATACTTGCTTTAACTTATTGATCGCATCTGGTTTCCCTGATTGCATAGCTGTTTTTAGTGTTTTTGCAATTCTGAAAGTATTGTAAAAAAAAATTAGGGTAAAAATCTTCAAAGAAGCTTTTTAGCCTTCTTTAGAATCTTCAAAGATTCTTCTTCTTTTTTTAGAATCTTCATTAAAAAATCAGAGAAGTAATATATTGTTAAAGAGGGTTTAATAGCGAGCATTAATGAAACCCTAAAGTAAAATTCTACTTGTATTCCTACACTCGTAATTAATACTAAATCCCAAAGCAATCGTCACATCACGCAAGATGGCTTGTTTTTTAATACTATATCCCAAAGCAAACGTCGCATCACGCAAGATGCATAAAACTAGCCGTTTTAACGTTTCCATTCAAACCTTCGATTAGTTGTTGCGCATTACGCCGAGCACTCCATGGGCTGTGTTCATAGGACGCTCAGTGACAGGAACTCTATACTTGTAATACGCACGATAGCAGCGACCTCTTATAATATCCATTTACAATACATAAAAAGAGATGTAGGTTGAAAGATAGTTCATATAAATAAAGTATTGATAAATATTTTCTTACCCTAACCATTCAAGTTGCAATGATTTTATATGTTGATGTAGCACAGCATCATTAAATTTCGTATTACTCATGGCGTTTTCGATTTTTTTCATTAGAGTGGGACCTGTAACAATGGTTGCAAAATCATAGAGTTATACTAGAGTATGGGGAACCCTAAAATGTGTGCATCAAAAAAAAAGCAAATAAGGCTACCTGACTCTTTTTTTATGTGTGACTAGACAAAGATAAGTCATCATCTTCCTGCCCTTATCCCACTCTAAGTGGGGTCAGCACATGTTATAAACATGTCACATGATTTGGCTGCGTTTTTACGACCGGCCGCCTGCCTGACGTCAACTTATCTTAGTCGTATTTTACGACACCTCGGTAAGAAAGAGGGTGGTCTATTCTACTAAACCAGATACCATACGACGGGTCAACTTACCTTAGTCGCTTTTTACGACACCTCGGTAAGAAATGAGATTGGTCTATTCTATTCAGCCGGATACCACACGACGGGTCGACTCACCTTAGTCGTCTTTTACGACACCTCGGTAACAAATGAGGTTGGTCTATTCTATTCAGCCGGATACCACACGGCGTTAGACAAAGATTAGTATAGGACTGTAATTGTCCTTCTTAATATTTGTTACACATGCACTCACACTTTTTATGTATAAATAAATATCACTGTATACTCTATGGTCTAAAGGGATTAAGTTTAAAAATAAAGATTTTAGATCTTTACTTACATTTTATAGGTATACTTTGGCTCAATTTGCATTCATAATTACTATTTTCAGTCTCTTCTAAAATACAGACATCTTCATCTGGTGATATTTGGATGGTATTTTCTGCTCTAATGTGATTGTGGTTTTGATTAACTCTTATTGGTATTAGCCTTAATAAACTGTTTATAATTCTAGCAGAATCTACATGTTTTGATTTAATTACTATCTGAAAAAATAGTTAAAGGTCTTAAATAAGTAAAGAATAAGTAAGAACTTGCAAATATCATCCAGACTACCGTATATATAAAATACAATCTTTTTTTTTTTAATTGTGTGCTACTATACAACCAGTACCAATTTCATACACATATATTATACAGACTTCTCAAAACTACTATAGATCTAACGATTATTATGTGTATAATAATCGTTAGCTGTACAGGCGACAATGATGGCTGCAACTAAAGCGTTAATTTCATGGCTAAAAGACTTTTATTACGAGCAAGTGGAATCTTTTTTTCAACTTATCAGTTAGCTTGTAATATTATTGTACTGTGTATGCATAATGACACAAACTCATAAATACACACACAAAACACACACACACACACACATATCTTCCCACTCTGCCCTCCCCATTCATCTTCTCATTTCTACTTCTCTCACATACACAATCATTCAGACTTTTATCATTTTTCTTTGTTTGTTTCCTAATTTTAATTTATATATTTTTTGTTTGAATATTTTTACTGTTACTTTTAATATTATTGTTTGTGTAAACTTTGTAAATATATATTATTAGTAGTGTTATGGAAGAGCGAGATCTTTTAACACAAGTATTATCATACTTACAAGAAGATCTCAAAACCCTGTGTTATAGTCATAAGATTTAATGGAAATAAACAATTTTTAATTTTTAAGTGTAACATTCCCTCAATCATGTATCATGTATGTTTCATATTCCCGAAATGCTGCAATTTTTGTATCCTGTATGTTATCCCTGTATTAAGGCTTCAATTGTATTAAATTTCATCAAATTAAATACAATTAAAATTCGTCCAATGGTTATTTATGAAAGTGTAAGAGATAGACAGACTGTATGCATTTCTTATGTTACTATATGTACTTACTTGAATTCCAGTCAAAGTGCAATATAACAATGTCCTAAATACTGCTTTGCTGAGTAAATCCTCTAGTTTCCTCAATGACATGAGGTTCCCTTCTTTTAGTTCACTGACATCAAAAACAGTACCAACTGTATTTTGAGGATTCAACTTTTTTAACACATCCTGACTTGTATACAGGGTTTCAGAGTATGTTATAGCACCAGTTCTTAGCATCCATGTGAAGTGGGAATGAAGTTTTTTAAAAATGTCTTCATCACCTAGAAAAAAACAGTCAATTCATATATTTTACAATTAACCTGTTTATTTGTATGTTGTATGTATATTTGTATGTCCTTTGAAATAAATTTTAACCTCAAATGATCATTTTTGAGGACAAATTTATTTCAAACTATGTACACTTATTAGTACAATATATAAAATAAAATGAATTAAAAAAATATAAAAACTACATCTTCCTGTCCTAATCCCACTCTAAGTGGGGTCAGCACAACATGTAATAAACAGGTTGTCAAATGATTTGGCTACGTATTTTACGACCGGCCGCCTGCCTGACATCAACTTACCTTAGTCGTATTTTACGACTCCTCGGTAAGAAAGAGTGGTCTATTCCTCTTAACTGGATACCACACGGTGAGTCAACTTACCTTAGATACCTTTTACGACAACCTCGGTAAAAAAAATGATGGTGGTACTATTCTATTCAGCCGGAAACCACACAGCATAAAAAAAATATAAAAACATTCGAGTAAACACAAATAAAATGGGTGGAATAGTCCGGAATAGGAGCTGATCACCCGTCCTGCACCGACAGGCGTCCCCGAAATTAGATAGATAGAAACACAAATAAAAACACGCTTTCATACTAAAAAGTGTGAAATAATGAAAAGTCAACTTAGAATTTATAAAGCCTTATAACATACCTGTAAGTTGTACAAGTGATCTGGACTGGCCAAAATCATTTCTTCCTGTTTTCAACCTTAAAGCTCGCTGTGAACATATGCTTTGTTCATTTTCGTATACCACTTCTGCTAACTGTTGTAGCTCCTTTGCTATTTTCTACAAATAATAAATAAAAACTTAATATGTTTTATTCAAGAAGTATACTCTTTAACTTTAAAACCAAATTAAGATAAAATTAAAATTGTATTAAAAATTTATCATAGTAAAGAGCCTTTAGCCACATTATTTCCAAATTTCGATATTGTTCACAATAACCATTTAACTCTAATTTCAAAAGACTTCTTTTCTTTATTAGTATAGTTTCTATTAGTATTTAAAATCATCATTTTCCTGCCTTTATCCCACTCTAAGTGATGTCGGCACAACATGTTATAAACATGCTGTCACATGATTTGGCTGCTTTTTTACGACCGGCCGCCTGCCTGACGTCAACTTACCTCAGTCGTATTTTAGGACAACTCGGTTAGAAATGTGGGTGGTACTATTCTATTCAGCTGGATACCACACATCGTTTCTATTAGTATTTAAAATGTGTGACATTAATAACATAGTACACACACATTAAAATGTACAATATACAATGTTATTTAGTTAATTTGGCTTATCTTATTGCTACACCCAGCCCTTTTTGCAGGCCTTTATTTAAAGATATATTGATAAGTCAAAAAATCTTCTGAGTGCCACCAATCTTTACAGAATTATCCCATGTTAATTTAAAGATTGTCTGGAAATTTCATTAAAATAAATACTTTCTCTTTTATATATATATAGATAATCAAACCTGCATATGTTCTGACAGTACAGGTGTTAAATTCAGTAGCAGCATTTTGTCCTTCATCAGTACCACAATAGAGAACATTCTTTTCAACCCTCTCGCTCTGGTGTCTTTTAATTGAAATGTAAGACTCAGTACATGGCCCTGAGTGTCACTGAAGTATACAACACCACCTTCTTTGCTCCAACTTACCTAGAATTTGTAGGAAAGAAATTGAAATATTATATATATATTTTTTTATTTATTTCTTTTTATACATATATTTAGAAAAGAGAAAGAAAAATTAAAAAAGCACATGTATAAAGGCGGACTTATCCCTAAAAGGGATCTCTTCCAGTTAACCTTTGAGTAATAGAAGGAAAAGGACAAGAATTGAAGAAGAAAGAGAGTACGGGTTATATAGAGAAAAAAAAGTTTATATGAATTTAACTATATAATCTATTAAATAATTATATAGTAGGGAAGTCTAACAAAGAATATTTGATTATTAGGACAAGCCAATAACATTTTACACATACTTATTAATTTGCGTTTTCATAAGGCAAGCTAAGGCAAAGTTTTATCTGTAGAAAAATATTTAATTAAATATGACATAACTTTCCTAAATTTATACTCAATTTGTAAAGCTTGTAATTAAAAATAATTTATAGAATTAGGCGTTACTTTGCGGAGATTCATAACTATAACTTCATAATGAAAGTGCAGATTGAAGTGTGAAAACAAAAATCCTGTGCTAAGTTAGTAAGGTATAAAGTTTTTCTTAAGTTCCCAATTAAGTAATTTGTACTAACTAGTACTAATAGTAATCTTTTTAGTGTAAACAAGAAATTAAAGTAACAACATACAATGTAATAATGTATAAATAGTAATAATAAGTGCAATGGTAAGCATATTTAGGAATAAGAATCTCTTCCAGCCAGCATAGTAGACATGTGACAATAAAGATGTAGTATACAGGGTTTCAGACTGGTGAGTTGATGAAGAATTTGTTGGTCTTTGAGCCTGGGTGTATATTTGTATTTAAGTATGTATTGAAAAATTATATAAGTATATATTCACCAGTTGTCTGTCTACCATACCACAAGTATTAAGTTACTTACTTTAGGGGATGGGCGACCGTGTGTAAGTGTCCGATATATTTATTTATTTATTTATTAGTATGATACACATGTTGCTATTAGGGAAAGTAGCTAGTACAGGCTGATAGGAAAATTTGTAGCTATGTAATTTCCTCTGAGATTATGTAACATACCTCGCATGTAATACTACGTAAGGCTGCTTGTCTTAAGAACGCTGTTATGTCGGTATTGGGAACAGACTCTCTGCTGCAAAATATAATTCCATTGTCATTGCGGGATATAAACACTGTTTCTGGCCCAATAGAGGTACAGCCACTGCATTGAGCTGCACATTTTGAGGACTCCGTAGTGTGACTCTCATCATCCGTTGTAAATGTGCAAAACACCGAACGTGGACCGTGAGCCTCACAAAAGTGGCAAAAACCAATTATAGCATTCATTATTTGTACAAGTACTAAGTAGACAAACACGAGTTCAGCACATTTTTATATATACTCAACAATTACGTCTGATAATAAATTAGGAAATTTGCAAAAAACTAATTAAGTACATATAACATAATGTTTGTAATTTTTTTTAATGTGACAAATGTCAATAGCATATGTTTAACTTCAAAGTCAAAATATTTTTAAACAGAGCTTAGTCTATGGGTCGTTAGTCATCTTTATTTAACAGATTTCTGATTAGAATGTATGTATGTCAAATGATATTATTGTAAATCCGTAAACGAAATCTTTTGAACATAATTCAGGAAATTATAAATTCTTTTTTTATGAGTTTTGCTGTCTTAAAAATCATAATACTCAGTCGGTAGAGTTATGAAAGACACAGCCGAAGGACCCAAAAAAAACCAAAATATACTTAAGAAGATTTATTATTATAAAAAATACAAAATTAAAATATATTAAAATATAAAAATTAAAATAATAAGAATGTCTAATCTAACGCGATGTTAGGATCAGAATGCCGCAAGCCGTTTCCCACCGTCCCCGGAATTCATTCTCTTGAATTCGACGTGTTCTCTGAAACTATTGCACAACCCAGTTGTTGTGGTAGAGTCAGCGCTCTACCTCAGAAGCTATGCTATAATTCCTCCATCCTCAGCTCAGCAACTATTTCAGCACAGCGTGGTAAAATGTTGCTGGAAACTGCTCACGCTGGTCTTCTAATGGCTCCGGTGTGCCATTTTCGATATGCAGAGGTTTTTCTTTATTGTTCTTTGCCTTCTTGTGTCGATAGAAAAGGCCAATAATAGTAAGTGCAAGTGTACTGAATATTATGTAAAAAGGAATGGTAGTATGATATATCATCGATGTTTCCTTGTTAATGTGCAATATGGGTTGCAACATAACTTTACTCTGTATAGATTGTAGATTCTTCAAATCGATGGATTTTAGGCTAACGTGATCGATTCCTTGTTGCTGTAGATTATTCTGGATGTTAATTAATTTTAGAGGTTGCCCAATTGTTATGTCTTCAGTATTATGTATTGAAAAGTCTCCTGCCTGAAGACTGCAATCCACAGGAATAGTAGCCAAATAACTACCGTTTAACAACAAAAAATCATCTCGACTGCATATGGTGTGCACTTTCATGGGTCGTGGAAACGCTAATATATAATGTTTTTTATCTAATTCTTCCATAGCTTCCTGTTTTAGAGTTATAGTTGTCATCTGGCATGCTTCTTGCAAAGTTTGATTATGGATGAGAGTCTGAACACAATCCGGCCAAGAGCGAAACAAATTGTTCCTTTTCTCGCAGAGATACCGATTACTATACTTCGGGCATTCTGCCTCTATGTACATGAAATTATTCCTGGTGGTGATAATGTAGGGAAAAGGAGGGAAGAGGGCCTGTTTATTTTTATTGGGATATACAGCTAATCTATATAAATCAAGTAAATCTAAAGATATTATAGGTATCTTAAAAACTATATTTATTTGCCTATCACTATAAAAATAACCTGGTTTTATTATATCATAGTATTGTCTAAGCTCTACTTCAAAAATTTGGCCTTCATTATAAATTTTCTTTAGTTTTCCTAACATTTTCTTAATTACATCTACACTAAGCATAGAATGATGGGTGCTAGAAGCTCTAATGAAAGCTAACGAATTCTCAATTCTTAGCAGTTCCTCTAATACATCATCAATATTTTCTGTTATTATAGAGAGTAGCTGAGCAAACTTGGCATACTTAATTAAATTGGACTCTTTATATATCTTATTATCTAAAAGCATCAATAACGTCGCGTTAATTTTACGTTGATTTTCGACTAATTGTGTTATGATATTACTATGGTAATCCATCAATTCTTTGCTGATACTAATATGACTATTGAACTCGCTAATTATTTTATTTTGAGCGTCCTCTAAATGTGTTATAGCATTATTGTATTTAATCGCGTCGGCGTGGTCTAGGTTACCTGTAATTCCCTTGATTATGGACCCCAATCCGTCTATGAGACCCCTCTTTACGCGATTAGGCTCTAGGGTCTTCAACTGAGTCAACACCTTATCTAACTTATTACTAAGATAATCAATTTGAAGTTCATATAAAGAAGCAGTGTCATTTTCTAGCAGTCCAGTAAAGTCATGTAATTGTGTCTGTAGTGAATAAATTTTATTTTCAATGTCGTCGAGTCGAATATATTGTAGAAAAGAATGATAGTGTGTTATAAGTCTCGTCGGTCCCAGTCTAAACGGTAGCAGTCCAGGTCCATCTTCAAGAGTCTCAAGTTGAATGTTCTGAGCTACTGCCGTCTGAATCATCAGGCTGTATATTGATAGCAGAGTCCTGCAACAATGTTGGATCTTTAGGGACTCTTTTCAATCTATGCTTGGCTATTGGATCTTTTTTCTTAGATGTATAGATATGTATAGGCAAGTCGGCTAAAACCTGATCTTGCACATAGCGTGCCGCTAGCTTTTGTCGGCTCGCAGAGGGATTACTAATAAATACCTGTTGATTAGGTAAGTATACAGCTTCAGGTTCCCGGCTTTCATTCCGATTTTCCATGATGGCTGTTCGGTTTTTTAAAGTAAATTCATTAATTGTCTCGTAGACAGTACGCATTTGTTCTCTATGAGTTTGAATATATTGTTGCATTAAGTGCTTTGTTAAGTCTATATCTAATGGATCGCGGGGGTCGAAATGTCCCGTAATTATATCATAGGGTCGGCATTTTGTAAAGCTATGTACGGAGCTGTTGTAGGCAAGAATAGCATAAGGCATAAGTAGTGTCACGGGGTCGTTTTTATTTTTTAAACGTAAGATACGAAGATGTTCGAGTAGAGTCAAATGGAGTCTCTCTATGTTACCATTGTCGTTTGGGCAGTGGGGTAATGTTCTATGATGGCTTATTTTATGCATATCGGTAAATTCTTTAAAAATTTGATTATTAAATTCGGTTCCGTTGTCCGTACCGTAAAATGCCACAACTTTGCCTGGATTTTTGACATTAAGCGTCATAGCTCAAAAATAGATGGTCCAATTTTAATCTGATTGCTAATAAATTGAAGTAGGAAGTCTTGAGTTGTAGATAGTAGTAGTTTTTATAACTTTTTTATATATTTAAGGCTAATTATACGCATATCTAACGATAGGCAAAGATGGATATAAAAACCCTAACTTTGCCTACTCCATTTGAATGCGTAATATTATAGTAATTTTTTTACTTATTACATCACAATGGTATTTAATAGACGAAGTATCCGAAAAATATATTGGGAATAACGAAAAAAATACGCAACACCGTATGAACGCCTAGGCAATTTTAGGTACAGAATTTAATAAATTTCCAAACATTGGCTTTTTGAGACAAGGGTTGCCACATATAAATTAATGAGATATTATGTAAATATAGTTTTGGTATATAATTATCTATAATAATAAAACATTTGTAAATCTTTAATAATTTTGACTGTATTATTTTATATATTTAAAATACAAAAAACTCTCAGTTAACATGATCACTCCGATGCTTTTAAAAATTAAGATTGATTATAATGAAAAAAAAACCATTTTTTTTTGTAATTAAAAGTAAATAGATTTAATATCATTTTACTATATCTGATTCTGACATATACAGATTGAAATAGTGAAGATAAATTATTATTATATACAAGTGTTTAAAAAACAAAATGAAGGATTGATCAACTTTCGCTAAAATAAATTAAAATCACACCAAGAACATGATGAACATTTCAGTATAAAAACGAAATAAAAAAGTTTTCTTCACTAGAATTTATAAAGATATCTTTTTAATTGATAACGATAGGAACATCAAAATTTACGTTAAATTTTAATTTCCCACGACGACCAACATGAGGCTTTGGTAAAACTTTTTCTATATCATGGACACTTGCCAGTTCTTGTCAAGTGGATTATACACTGTCCATTATATTAACCATCTTTTGACAGATTGACGATAGTGATGTCCTAAAGATTCTCGTATGCGATACCATTCCGATTATAGTACCTACTATCATTAATCGAATTACGTACCTAAGTAATTCGATTAATGATAACCTACGTAAACTAGATTACTACTTGAGAAAAGAAATTCCAACTTTGAGAAAACTTATTGTTTCTTTGAAAAGAAGTGGTCTATTTCATGGTGAAAAATCTTCTTTGGTCAAAGTTTTGAACACAATTGGCTTTTCATATAAAAAGTTAAATAAAAGAAAATTATTAATGGAACGCACAGATATAGCTATAGCACGTTGTGATTTTTTAAGAGAGGCAAAGAAAATACAAGATTGGGCAAATATTGTTTTCACGGATGAAACATGGCTCAACGCTAACCACACACTATCTCGTTTCTGGACTGATGATACTGCTGATTCCACTTCCTCAGTACCAATGGGAAAAGGTGAGCGCCTAATCATTTGCCATGCACGTACAGCAAAAGGATTTGTACAAGACGCACTGTTGGCATTTAAATCGAAGAAATCAAATGACTACCACGAAGAGATGAATGCAAATGTGTATGAAGAGTGGTTCAAAAAAATGCTCATTTCATTGGAAGAACCATCAATAATTTTTATTGATAATGCGCCCTACCACTCCCGTCAAATTGACAAAATGCCAACACAGGCTAATAAAAAGCATGAAATAATTAATTGGCTTCGGGACAATGGAGAAAATGTGGACGACTCAATGTTAAAAGTTGAATTAATAAAAATATTAAAAACCAAAAAGAGAGCAAAACGCTATGTAATCAATGAAATGGCAGCAGAATATGGCCATACTGTTCTTCGGATTCCTCCATACCACTGCCAGTACAACGCAATAGAACTTATATGGGCACAAGTAAAAGGGCATGCTGCGAGATGCAATACAAGCCCCCCATTCACAGCGAATAAAATGTTGCAATTGCTAAAAAATGCTTGCACCCACGTAACGGCCGAGAACTGGGCAAGTGTGGTGGAAAGAACTAAAAGAGTAATATTCTCTGATTGGGAACGTGATATTGCGTTTGATAATATATTATCTACACAAGAGCTAATAATAACTGCTACTGAAGACTCCTCATCGGAGGAGTCTAGTGTTGATTATCATTCCGACGACTCGTGCTAATAAAATAAATTAAAATATCCTGATTGTTTTATTTGTATTCATGTATTAACTAAGAAGAAAGTAAAACTTTATATAATGTTATTAAATGTCTTTTAATACTCGTAACATCGATTTCTACCGATTATTTTTAATCTGTGGCATAATCGTAGTAACCCATTATGTGTGACATCACTAAGTGGGCGGTACCCATCCATAAAGTACAAATATTATTTGTATGATATTTGTACGTAAGCAATACAAAACTTAATGAGCGTGAGTTGTCAAAAGACTGATAATATGATGGACGCAGTATAGTGTTACGAACTGTGGGGAGAATGAGAATCATTCTGTCGATGGATTTTGTAGTGACGTGATTCTCTGAACGTATCCTTTATTTTTTTTTAATTCATTTTAAATTGAATTTAGACTTAATTTCTAACAATATCGTAAATATTGATAACAGAAAAAAATTCACAACTCATCATTGTACTTTACATGATTATCATCTTTAGTGTCAGCCCTATGGTAGGCAAACTTTGGCTTAGACGTACAAATTTCTTGACATAACATTGCCTAAATGTACTTTTCTGTCTTTAAGTATTTTTATTTTTCGTTCTAATTAGATGAAACAGCGAGAAAAATATATTTAAATCTAATATACAAAAGTCAAGAAAAAAATGTAATGTTTTTGAGTAGTTACAGGAAAAGTTCCAAACACCAATTAGAATCTACGTTGCGTGCGATACGTTTCAAAGCCAATTTATAAATGTGTAAGCGATATACGAGCAAGCTGATAATTTCAAAGTGTTGTCATATAATTAATCTCTGAATCGTAGTATTCTAATAGTAGTTTCTTGGATAAACAAAAAATTCTTGGCAGACTTTCTATTTTAGGCAAAGTAATGACGCGAGGCAAAGTTGCGGCATTTTACGGTAACGATTGTTAAGGGAAGCCCGTGATGTGCGCAAAACTGTAACAAGGCTTGCACTACACTTATAGCCGTTCCGTCGTGAATATGGTATGCCTGAGCATATTTTGAAAAAACATCTACAATGGTCAAATATTTCTCGTTTTCGACTGTAAATAGGTCCATATGAGCTATTTCAAATGGCTTGGTTGCCGGTGGAACTATCCTAAACTGTTGTTTGATTGGGTTGCGATCATATTTGGCCTGGCCGCAAACTATGCATTGATTTATGAATTTAGTGACGTGGTCTCTCATTTTCGGCCAATAAAACCGTTTGGAAAGAGACAAGTAACATTCATTTATACCGCGATGGTTAGTTTTACCCTCGTGATATTTTTGAATTATGTCTTGTTGTTTCAGATAGTCGTTAACATTTTCTAACTCTGATTTCGCCAACACTAAGTTCATGGATGAACTTCTAAATTTCTCTTGTAATATGGGAATAATATCAAACATGCATAATGTCGGTTCAATGAGTAAGGCTGTTTTAATTTTAGGATTTACGAATTCTTTTATAATATCTACTACGTCTTCTTCCATATAGGGCTGGCGTACTTGAGCTTCTATGCGAATATGAGTTTCAAATGGCTTTGTAGTTTTTGGCTTACGTTTGATGTCACCTACTACGATTAAATGTAATTGCCTACGAAACTTGTTAAGCGGTACATCGGTAATCGGAATTTCTAATATTGGATTTTCCCTACTAGTATGCGCTGTATCTGTTGAGGAACCTACTGATATATGGTCCTCCGATGGGTTTGCTACCATCGAGCTAACCTCCTCGTTATAAATTTCTACTCGGGATAAAGCGTCTGCATTAGTATTAGTACTGCCTTTCTTATACAATACGGTAAAATTATACTCACTAAGCTTAAATTTCCACCGCGTTAAACGGGCGTTTGGTTCTTTCATACTCATCACCCACTGAAGAGGTTTGTGGTCGGTCAAAATTTTAAATTTCCGGCCGAATAGATATGGTCGGAAATATTTAGTGGCCCAAACAATGGCTAGTAATTCCTTCTCAATTGTACTGTAGTTTAGTTCGCTGTCGTTAAGGGTGCGGGAAGCATAACATACCGGCTTATCAGACCCTACGGGCCCTTGGGAAAGAATTGCACCAATCGCTACGTTTGACGCATCCGTTGTTAATAAAAAATCTTTAGAGAAGTCAGGGTACTGTAAGATGGGGTCATTAGTCAAGAGACTTTGACATTTTTTAAAACAGCTTATGTATTCCGACTCCATTGTGATTTTACTTCCCTTTTTTAGACATCGCGTAAGGGGCTTGGTGATACGAGCAAAGTCCGGTATGAATTTTCTGTAGTACCCTAGGAGGCCCAAGAACTGTTTTATTTCCTTAGTACTTTTTGGGATGGGGTATTTTTCTATTGCCGCTATTTTCTCAGGATTAGGTTTTATTCCGTCTTTAGAAATTATATGTCCTAGATATGCTGTTTCTAACTTCAAGAATTCAGATTTGTCCATCTGGACCTTGAAGTTAGATTCTCTCAACTTTTTAAACACCTTTTCTAGGTTAACTAAGTGCTCTTGTAAAGAGGTGCTGAATACCACTATATCGTCTAAATAGACAAGACAGACGGTATTCTGTAGCTCTTTAAGGACGTTGTCCATAACGCGCTGAAAGGTGGACGGTGAATTTTTTAAACCCATAGGCATGCGCAAATACTCATAGTGTCCATGTTCGACATTAAACGCAGTTTTAGGTATATCCTCGGGTTGCATTTCTACTTGGTAAAATCCACTAGCAAGATCTAAAGTAGAAAAATATTGACAATTGCCCAGTTTGTCTAGGACATCTGTAATGTTTGGTATGGGGTACTTATCATCTAGGGTTTTCTCGTTAAGTTTCCTAAAGTCGACAACAAGACGCCACTTAGTTTTTCCCGACGCGTCTGCCTTTTTAGGGACCACCCAAATGGGCGAGCTCCAAGCTGACTCCGAAGGTCGTATTATTCCCTGGTCTAACATTTTTTTTATCTGCTCTCTAACCTCTTCCCTATGAACAAAGGGATATCTATAATTTTTTGAATGAACTGGGATCTCATCAGTCGTCCTAATACGGTGTTTTATCTTATTAGTGAACGTTAATGCTTCCCCTTCAATATAAAATACGTCCGCGTATTTCGCGCATAAAATTTCTAAATTAGCACGTTCTTCTGGGTTTAAATGATTTGTACGTAATCGTGATAAAACTTCCTGTGCACGGGATGGCAATTTAGGTTTACAAAAATTTTCTATGTTATATATTTCTGTACAAATGACTTTATCCATTGAGAAAATAACGTCATGTTGAGATGGGTTAAAAACTTCCAAAATTCCTCTTCCATTTTTTACACATGTTAGGCAGTTGGAAATAATGCAATTTGAAATTATTTGCTCAGGGACTAATACTTCGCCATCTTGAGTATTAATAGGTAAATTGATTAATTTTGTCGAGTTTGCAGGTATCATACCCTCGTAATAGTTTACGTTTCGGGAGTTATACATATGAATAGGATTTGTAGACTTATCAGTAATCAATAGTCTATTCTTTAGGTCTATCTTCGCAGCCCATTGCTCAAGTAAGTCGAGTCCAATTAAACCGTCAAAGTAGTCGTGAAATTTATACACGAAAAATTTTAAATCGTCAGAGTCTTGTAATTCTTGGAAAGAGGGTATAATAATAGAGTAATCACTACGTGTCGTTGCGTGTACATTTGTAACTTCAAACGGATCGTAATTTAGTGATATATTAGAATAGTATCTAGCTACAGCTTCCGGATCAATAAATGACTGATTAGCCCCGGTGTCAATTAGTAGTTTAAGGGGTGGATTAGTAATCTGCAAGTACGGAAGCTGCCTTTGCGACTGCATATTAACTTCTATTTTGGCTTTTTTAATTTCGGGAGTTTCTGAAAATCCTGACGAGTTTCATCCGTTGAAGACGGAGAGTCATCCATAGTTGTGGATGAATTAAACTGTGTTACGTCATAGTGTAGTACCTCGTTAGGTTCAGGGTTGTAATCGTTGTCCAGGTATTCAGTGTCAGTCGAATAATAGTAGTATGGTTCAGGGTCACAGTAGGGGTAATAGTCCGGACAGTCGAAGTAATAATTTTCGTGTGAATTCATTTCATGAAGGTTCATTTCACGAGGTTTGAAAAAATTGTTTTGCGGTGCATTAAATCTATTTGCATTAAAATTAGTTGGTGGTAGTGGCTTAGATACATAATTAACGACTCCACTCATGGGTCGTGGATACTGATTATTTACCTGGTTTCGGGGCGGTAATCTAAAAACATTGCTTTGGGGATTATAGTTAGGGGGTAAAGCGCGAAACATTTGCTGAGTGCGAGTAGGTATATTAGACTGGTGTTGATTAGGTTGTTTCCCTGGGTAATTTGGTTTCCAGCCGTACAGCTGTGGATGTGAATTCGGGGGTTGCTTTTGCATTGGTGGCATGGCCATTGGTGGAGGAAAATTAAATGTTTTCGGTGTTGTTGATGGAAATACTGCAGGCATTGTTATAACTGGTTTAGCCAGGTTATGAGGCTTCCTATCATTAATTATTTCATTTCTACTTTGCATATAAGCAGCATTCAATTCTTCCTGCACAAATTCCAATGCTTTTTCAATGCTTTCAGGGCGCATACAGCGTATACGCGAACCTAGGGGCTCTTTTAGACCACGAATATAGGCTTGTAACGTCAATTTTTTATATAAAGTGCGTTTGGCATCTATTGTTGTTGCCAACGACTCATGCAACATTACATACGTCATTATAGTACTAAACAATGACTGGCACCGTTCATAATACTCCTGCGGTGTACTATTACCCTGTGTAGCTAAAGCAAGATCATTGTAAAGGGCGGTTTCATTTCTCTGGTCAGAAAAATTATTAATCAAGGCCGTTCTAATACCTACCCAATTTTCGGGTATCCCGTTCGAGTTTATAAACCGCGCCGCCGGTCCCGTTATTTTATTTAAAATACCATTTATTAAACATAAATTTGGCAATTCGGAACCAGGTTCTGTCCCTATATAATGATTTACAATTTGATCGCAAATTGTAATGAATCGCGGTAACACATTCGCATTCCCGTCGAATTCGGGAACCGGGCGTAAAGCCTTATAAATAGTATCAGGGTCGTGGACCGCCATACTATGCTCTTTAATTACTTGCAATTCACGATTATTATCTAAAATAAATCTACGAGAGGTCCTACTCGATGCAGGCCCCCTTGGGTTTGATTCTCTAGGATGAAAAATCTTGGTAATTTTTTAAAGTTATGGGGAAATAAGGACACAGGAATATTCTATGTACTTACATAAAAATCATTTCGGTTTCTCTCGGGATCGATGTCTTGATATTTCCTCCGGGCTGGTCTTCAAGGTTCTTCGGATACTCGCAGGGTAGCGACGTGGAATTATTGGTTCCCTATCTAAGCTATCTATCCCTATTTTACTTTTTTGAGTATCCTACCGACTGCGCCAGTTATGAAAGACACAGCCGAAGGACCCAAAAAAAACCAAAATATACTTAAGAAGATTTATTATTATAAAAAATACAAAATTAAAATATATTAAAATATAAAAATTAAAATAATAAGAATGTCTAATCTAACGCGATGTTAGGATCAGAATGCCGCAAGCCGTTTCCCACCGTCCCCGGAATTCATTCTCTTGAATTCGACGTGTTCTCTGAAACTATTGCACAACCCAGTTGTTGTGGTAGAGTCAGCGCTCTACCTCAGAAGCTATGCTATAATTGTAGTCAATGCAATTCTATTTCATAAAGCTATTTTGAACTATTGAAAATTATTTTATCTTTAGTATAAAACATTATACAGTAATTATTAGTAGTACACAGGATAAGGTTTATAAAGCTGCTAGGGTTAATAATGCAAAAAAATCAATAAATATTTCTATTGAACAAATTAAAACCAGTACCACGATTTTCAGTACTTTATTGAACTGTACACGAATTCATTTGAACTCAACAGGCACAGGTTACGAGTAATTGATAAATTTTATTATAATACCAGTGCTGCACACTATGAACGACATTAGTTAATATACGTTAAAATTACATAAATTATTAACAATAAAAAATACCACCTCGCCAAATATCACTAGCTAGGCATTCAAACGGTAACAGTTTAAGCGTGACACTTCACAGAATGAAAGAAAACATGTCGCATGTAAGAAATAAATTATTTTAATTATAAACAAATTAACATGATGTTGTCGCCTATCGGAAAAAAAATTGTCTAAATTGTACGTAAACACTACTATATTGATTTATTTCTTAGATACAGGCTTGTAAGCTAGTTTTCTGGATTTTATGGACGTCCACTTGTGCCGTTTGTAGTAGTAGATAATTGCAGCCAACATTGAGAACATGCCGATGGCTTTAATTGTCATGAGACGACGGTCGTCCAACTCTGGCTCGGAGCACCACCTGAGGAAAGTGGCCACGTCTTTGGCCAACTGAGAAGCAGTTGCTGGTGTACCGTCGGTGTATTCAGCGGCCTAAAAAAAAGTTACAGCCTATTATTAGCACTGCACAGCACAACCACCCTAGGAAAATAAGTACGAGCTGACAGTTTCGTTGCACACAATATTGCAGCTATGTTTGTACTTGGAAAATTTAAAATAGTCATGCTAGAGAAACTAATGGCAACCAAGTACTTATATCACTGTTAATATATAGAAACCAGATATAAAAGTAACTGCCTGTTATAATCCCACTGCTGGGCCTATGCCTTCTCTCTGTTTTTTAAGAGTATTGTTGGAGCTAAGATTCACACTGCTCCAATGTGGATTAATAGGTTACACATTTCCCTGGAATTTTCTAGAGATATGCAAGTGTCCTCACGATGTCTTCCTTCACTGTGTGTGTGAAATTGCAAATTAAAATTAGACACAAGTTTTAACAAAAAACACATTTGTGCCTCTCCAGGTTTTATGACTCTTCGAAAGAGTACAACGATCGAACCACTGGGTAATCACATTTTCTTTCCACAACCTTTGCCAAAGAAGTCATATTGATATCAAGTGAAAATCACAATGTTCAAGACAATTAAATTAAACAGTATTAGTGAAGACAGTGAACATTTCACCTTATCCGAGGAACAAAATACCGTTTTCCTATGTTTATAAATGGGAGGTGTGACTTTGTTCTTCGCATAGGGCGATTTGTTCATTTCAATTGTTGCTGAAGATAGGAATTTTATGTACATCCAGCGCGGAAAAATTAATAGAGAACTGAATTTAGGGAAGAATGACATAATTTATAAGATTTATAGAAGAAGGTGTAATTTAGCTGGACTCCATTGTAAAAAAGTTATGATAGAATTATTTTGCTTTATTGCAGCTAGCTTTACTTTTATACATGGACGACAGGAAGAATCTGTTTGTTTCTTTAGCTGATAGAACAAATAATAACCATATTAAAATTAATAAGAGATTATTGAGTTTAAGTCGTTGCATACCTCGTCAAATAACACTTGGGCCATAGATATGGCACCACCAGGGAAGTATGGGTTGTAGCTTTGACCCTCACGGAGAACGACTCCGGCGGGTGCGTCGAAGTAACCGGTCAGTAACGCGAAGATGTAATCCTCGCCGCCCTTACGAGCCAACGCTATGAGGGACAGGTCCGGTGGGTAAGCACCTGGAATACAAAATACACTTTATTCACATTCACACACTTATAGAACAATAATTTTAGCTTTGCCATTACAGTAGTTTAAAAACACTATTAAAGAGAGGCTGATACGAAAAGCCTAATATACTGTTGAGGATTATTTGGATAAGAATGCGTGGATATAACTACTGTCCGACCCTGTACAAGATAGTAATGACTTAATGTAACTCGTATTATGTTGAAAAACAACCGCCGAGTTTTTTGCTGGCTCGTCTCAGTAGGAACAGCTTTCCGAACCAGCAGTAGAATTGACGATTCAAAAGACGACGATAAAAATGTATACTGAAGCCCACAAACGATCTAAGAAGTTTCTGAAGCCATTGCCTTGACGACCTAGCGGCCATGTCCGCGTCTTTAAAGGACCTCTTAGTAAGCATTTAAGGGGACTAATGAATTGGTTTTGTGTGCAAATATTAGCCCTTGAAGGAAATCGAACCCACGACCCACAGAGATGATGATTAACGGCCTAGTTGAGTATCATTACAGGATGTATTACCATTGTTGGCAGCTCTGGCAGCATTTTCATTCGGATATGGAGAGGGCAAGTAATCCGACAGCTTGCCCGGCCTTTCGAAATAGTTGCCCTCCTCATCAGGGCCATCTTTGATCATTACCTAGAAAATGATTTCGTTGGATATTAAAAATCAAATTAAACGAGCGACGAGTAGATTAAATTATTTTCATATGAATGTTCTTCACACAATCTCCACCCATTTCTTTACGGCCTCCCTCTTCTCTACATTCATAGTAATTTTTTATTTTTTTTCGAATTGACTGTATGCTGTTAGCCCTAACGGCTTTTACAGCGTCACCGGGCGGTACGGGCGAGCGCAAAAACATTGCCTGGGTTGCGAAATGCGGAGTAGTAGTAGCGCAGAAGATACTACTAGCGTCAAACATTCATAGTTAACACTCGTTTAGTCACATGATTTTCTTCCCTCTTAATGAAGAGGGATGGTATGGACATGTAATGTCATGTACATACCATCACAATTTTGGACTTCTCGTCTTTTCTATACATAATTGGCTTCAGATAACTTTCAGACTTCCCCTTAAATACTAGTTTCTTATATTATCCAATCTTGTCCCACCACACATCTACCATAACATTCCCATCTTATTTGCATGCACTCTTCTTTCATCAACATTTTGACCCATTTCATAATTTTTCCCCTTAACTTTAAGAGACATTCGGGCATTCAAAGAGCACACAAATCAGCTGTTAATTTATCTTGGGTATTGATTTATCTTTTAATTAATTTGTCTCACATCAGCAGCTTCAGCCTTAGCCTCCTCTTCGGTGTGAGTGACGTTGACCAAGTTGCGGAAGGCGATGTATTGCAATGAGTGACAGGCTTTGCACACCTGCTTGTAGACCTCGTAACCTCGACGAATGCTGGAAACAACGAGTAAATTTTAATCTAAGGCTTCTTAGGCGAGGCTATGGACAACAAACATATATACAGTTCATTGACCCATTTGCATTGTAATAAATTCAAATTACTCTATCTCTGTATTTACTTATTTATCGCATAATGATACAAACTTTTAAGTGTGCGATGTTCAGGTATCGTTTTCGTAGTATATACACTAATATTATGCCGTATTATCTTACATATATGATATATCAGCTAATCATTCATTTAAAAAATAATATTTTATTACGTACATTGCCTGAAGTTTCTAACAATTTTGCGAGAACGTTAAGCGAAGGCGCTTAACGAACGTTAAGTTTCCATGGCTATTCTAGAAACCAACAACTCATTAACTAAATGGACGTTCAAGATTACATCCTTAGTTAAGAAAATGCATTATAAAATGCGCACTTTATTACTTGTATAGTAAATAACGGGAATAAACTAAATTAAAACTCTTCAATATTTATTGGATTATGAATTATATTATCTTGGTTACATAGCCTATTTACCTTTTCTATAATTTACGCCACACTGCGTACTTTAAAAAAAAATGGCTGACAACGTACATTGTACAATAATTATAATATAGATATTGAGTTACTAAGGCTACTTTAGTCATGCATTCATTTGGAATCGCAAAATCACCAGTCAGTTGTTTTAATGGCTTATGTTGTTTGTCTCATTTCAATAAATTGGAAACATGTTTATCCTAACCAACACAATTTGATTAAAATTCTAGACTAAAAAAAGATATAATAAATAATTAAAAGAAATGTATGGGACACACGGTCTCCCGTCCCCAATGTAAGTAACTTAATACTTGTGTTAAAATACAAATATACACCCATTGTTGAAGACCAACAAATTCATTTATAGAATATGTTGGCCCTCGGCGGAAATTGAACCCACAACCCGCAGAGCTGAAGGCA
Source organism: Morpho helenor (assembly GCA_029227775.1). Lineage (NCBI taxonomy): Eukaryota > Metazoa > Arthropoda > Insecta > Lepidoptera > Nymphalidae > Morpho > Morpho helenor. The sequence continues at coordinate 3,543,826 of JARGCU010000032.1, read as the reverse complement.
GGGTCACTAACCACTGCACCAACGACCAGTCAATTTCAAAGTTCTATTTGATCTATGTTGTACAGAAAGGAAATGGATAGGTTTTATTAATTAATTTGTTTATCCTACCTATATGTATAAAACACTTGTATTCTACTCTTTACAAATGGATGAGATTTATGGTTTATTTTGTTTCTTGAATGATGAATTATTTATATATCCTCCTGCTCTTATCCGACTCTAAGACAGGTCGACACAACATGTTATAAACATGCTATAACATGATTTGGCTGCGTTTTTACGACTGGCCACCTGCCTGACGTCAACTTACCTTAGTCGTATTTTACGACACCTCAGTAAGAAGGAGGGTGGTCTATTCTACTAAACCAGCTACCACATGTTGGGTCAACTTAACTTAGTCTATTTTTACGACATCTTGGTAAGAAATGAGGGTGGTACTATTCTACTTAGCGGGATACCACACAGCTAGAATTATGAATTATTTATATAATTGAAAAAAAAAGGATGTGGAGAAAAATAGTTTTATTCCAATCTCCTTAATGTTTATTTTACTTTAGAGCAAAAAATATTTCTTACCTAGCATGGTCAAGTGACTTGAACCAACCATCATGGCTCCAGGGCTGATGGTATGGATGTGCTTCAGATCCTGAAGCTTGTACTGATTGTTCTAGAGCAAATAGTAGTGCTCCTACACCACCACCAACTACTCCTAATGTGGATAACCACTGTAATAATATAATAAAATATATTTATATTTACCATTTCTAACTTTAGTGAAGAAATTAGACAACAATTTAAATAACTCAAATTTAAAAGATTTGAGTTATAGCATGACCTCTTCATTGATATAATCATCAAAATCTGTTTATTGTAGTAACAATAGGAAATAATTTTTAAGATACCTGGGAATATTTTCTCAGCAGTTAGTAAAATAAGATATTTTATTTCCTTGTGTAAGTTATTTAATTTTGATGTGTATTGGGTTTTTATGCCTTTCAATAAAAATATTATTATTCTTATTAAAACTAAAAAATTATGATTTCATATATTTTCAATAATTTGGTTCCAAATTTTGTAATTAATTACCATCATGAACGCGAATGAAAGTTTTTTTAAAATAATAAACATGTCATAAACTTTAGCTACACTGATTTTTCTTATAAAAATGTATATAATGGATTATATTATTACGATTAGTGTTCAACTGATAATAAAACTTGTTACATATCTGTATTTTATATTATGTATATGTTTTCCCATAGACTGTGTATGTGTTTATTAAAAACATCAAGGAAAAACTTGAATGACATTGTGATATGTGATGCTTGAGATTAAAAAAGTTATTCAATATACTCACCATTTTTCTATTTCTTGTCCATCCCTTAGCTGCAGTAGACAGCTGACAAACCTGTAAGGGATGGGTTTATATAAATTTTCTATACACTTGTTACATAATGTTGCGAAGGTTATGCTTCGTCCTACAATTTTTTTGAATCACTGAAAGACAGTTTCTTTCTTCATCTTAAGCACACACTTTTATAATATATAAATGATTTACAATGTGATAAACGTTATAATTTAACAAATTACACCAATATTTCGCAAAAACGCATCTTCCTAAAACAGTTTTTTATTAATTAAACAAGCACTTTGGTAACGTCTAGTAAGGTAGAATGGTTCTGATATTGGGTTATAAGCTTCAAGGCAATACCTGGGGTGTAACTATCCCATAATTTTTCAAAAGTCGTGCCCCACAAATCCTGCCTACGGCGGCCGCCATGATAGTAAAACGTCGTAATGAAAGACGAATCAACTGACAAGTAACATACGGAGCTATTGCTAGTATAAAAAATCAATTTTATTGCAGAATAGGCATAAACAAAAAAAGAAGACAAATGTATATTTTATTTGAATATATTTAAAAACATTATGTGGTGTTTTTTACACTATCAATCTTAGTATATACTATTTATATATAACTACTTACGATTTTGTTCGATAGATTGTTAGTTTTATAATTCGTCAATCATTACATACGAGCAATACATGTTGTGTAACTTGGTATTATAATAATAAGCAATAATAAGTACCTAGACTCGTCTGCCAATAGAAAATTACTGCAAACAGTTATTCTATCAGCTTTTTTTATATTAGCAATGCTTTAAATTTAATATCTATTGGTATTGGTCATAATTAGTTGCACTGTGGAAAGTCGTCACGTATTGTCTCTTATTGATATTCAAAGCAATAATTAAAAATACTTTAATTATATAGTAATCTATGGGAATAATTGATATTTCTATGATTGATATTTGATATTCGTCTAGAATCAGGGGGGTGAAACTCTCTAAGAAGCACTCTTTAGGTCGCCGAGAGCGTCATCTCATTGCAAGCATTGGACAACAAAAATTAGTTTTATATCATTATTCACTAGATGTCGCAAATGATGCACTGTGATATATTATATAAGTATCTGTCATAAATTTTCAAATTTTTCTGCCAAAAACGCATCACTGCTTATTTAAAGGTCTATATTGGAAATTATGCCGTCCAAAAATTATTTTATGTGTTATTTTGGATGTGAAAACGTTGGTAAGTAACTACTATAATGTTTTTGAAACCATTTAATACCTTTTCCTAACAATAGAAATTTTTACTGCAGAAATTTAATTTTTAACCCTTTTAGTGCCGAGCGAAAAGGAAATGCCTACACGAGAATAACCAGCCGAATTTTTTTCATTTTATTTATGTACATTCTTATGCAATTAAAACCAAACGAGAAATAATATTTACACGATTCAAAAAGTAATATACTAAGAATAAAATAGGAACAAGTTTGCTCCTCCTTAACCCATTCTAAGTAGGATTTTAAACAATTTGTTGCATGTTAGTTATTTTACGAGCACCCGCCTGCCTGACGTCAACTTACCTTAGTCGCCCTTAACGACACCTTGATAAGACATAAGGTTGGTCTATTCTATACCACACGGTGAATAATAAGACATACAGCATATCGGAGTAAAAATTCACGACAAATAATACAAACAATATTAAATAATAAATAATACCTATTACCTAATACCTACATAACAAAAAAAAAGAGATTACTCGAAGGTAACACACAGGTAAAGGTATTACACAGTAAGCGCCGTGTGGATTTTTGAAAACCTGTTTATATTTGTTTGTATTTTTTTTATTTCTGACTGTATGCAATTTTTATGAGAGCGCAGTGAGAAGCAACTTATCGGCTTTCGGCACAGAAGGGTTAAAGCAGCCATTTCGCTGAAATTTACTAAATAAAATTATTATAAGTGCCACAACACCTTTAACTTTGTTTTTTAGAAAAAAAATATGTGGTTATTCGTAATAAATATTATATTTTAACACTTTCGGTTACATTATTTTGGTATACATTTTAAATATTTGGTCTGATTTAGACTATAGCTACAAAAATTCAAATGTGTGATTTCAGGTTTACAGCAAATGAAGATTATGATTATGAAAACTAATTACAGAGTGTAGTACGTATGCAAAGTTAGTTGTTTTCAACAAATAAACGTGTAAACTGATGAACATTTGTTATTTGTATACGCTTGATATTTTTTTAAATGTTTTAAAAGTATTTTTCAAGTGTTTCAAAATAAAAATTATTAAATATTACATAGCTTTAATCTTTTATTCATTACCCTTATTTAGAATAATAGTTTGGTGCTCCTCTTTGATTTGAACTGGAATTTGGAGATGCCAAGTCCGTTCAAATTGAAGTGGTATAGCGCCAAACTATTTTTTTGTAAATGCTATTTTTATATAAGGGTCACTATATGAATGCAGTACAGCGCCATCTAGTGGATTATTATGATAACGTTACAGCGACATCTCTGCCAGATCAGCGAATACAGTTCCTTTCATTACTTCAATAAAATGACAGAGTTGCACATCTATATCCTATATAGTGTATTATCTATGTCTAGAATAGTTGTCATTTGTCATTTGCCGGCTGTCCGTGATGCTCAATTTTAAATAATCATAAAATATAATATAATAAAATGAAAATGTCCAGAATTCCAGTTTAAATAGATCAATTGCAAATGACAGTAACTTTTCCACGAAAGATCTGTAGTATCTACTATTTAATATTTAAAATATCAGAAAGGTAAGTTTCGCTAATTCATGCGAGTTTATATTTAACATTTATATTAAAGATGTAACCCGCTGTGATTTTAGACTGAAAAGCTCCACAGTTAATACAAAAATGCAAGTGTTTACGCAAAAAAGAAATCCTATTACGGGCTCCATAGAATGGGATGTACAGCATGAAGACTACGATTATCATCAAGAAATAGCTCGTTCGGCCTTTGCGGACATGCTTCACGATACAGAGAGAAATAAAAAATATCATAGAGCTCTACAACTTGCGATAGAAAAAATGCATAGTGCTGGAAAGAAAGCTAATGTGTTAGATATAGGTAAAACTTTCCATAATTTTTTTCTTTAAGTTAAGGTTATGATAGTTATGATATGATAGATAAAGTAACACAGCTTGCTTGTTAAATCAACTATGGTTATGATTGAATGGTATGTGAAGTCCAAGTAATTTTTACTAAAAGTGAAGTTTACTAGAATTGAATGGGAATGAAATTAAAATATACATTCTGTATTGTCAAAATTCTAAAAATACTTTAATACACCGGTTTAAAAAGATAAAACAGTAGGTACTAGATAAAGAAATATTTTTATTTCTTTATCTTATGTACCTCACTAGCCATTTATATGTATGTATATTTATATGAAAAGTTTCTAATTATTATAAAATTATAATTAATAATAAACCTACCAATCTCCACTGGAGCAGCATGGTAGGTCTTAGCTCCAAACTGTCTCTCCAAAAACGGAAAGAAGAGGCCTATTTTCAGCAGTGGGATAGTAACAGGCAACTACTTACTTTTTTATGTGTTAATAATTAAGCTATAAAGCCTGAGTTTATTTTCAAAATTGTAAATATGTAAAACATTTTTTTTGAGGTACTGGGACTGGTTTGCTATCAATTATGGCAGCAAAATGTGGAGCAGACAGTATAGTAGCCTGTGAATCGTTTGGACCAATGGCTGAATGTTGTTTGAAGATCTTGGAGAGAAATGGTGTGGCTGATAGAATTACCCTCATACCAAAACGCTCTACTGATTTAAAAGTGGGGGAAGACGGTGATATGAAAGAGAAGGCTAATATTTTAGTTACTGAAGTGTTTGACACTGAATTGATTGGTGAAGGTATTTTATTTTAACTTTAGTTCAAAAATTTTTACTATATGGTCTCTGGCAGAGTAGAATAGACCATCCTCATTTCTTACCAAGGCGTCTATGGTAAAACGACACGCTGTTTGGTATCCAACTGAGTAGAATAAACCATCCTCATTTCTTACTAAGGTGTCATAAAAGGTGTCTAAGGTAAGTTGACCCACCATGTGGTATCCGGTTGATTAGAATAGACCACCCTCATTTCTTACCAAGATGTTGTAAAAGGCGACTAAGGTAAGATGACATGCTGTGTGGTATCTGGCTGAGTAGAATAAACCATCCTCATTTCTTACCAAGGTGTCATAAAAGGTGTCTAAGGTAAGTTGACCCACCATGTGGTATCCGGTTGAGTACAATAGACCACCCTCATTTCTTACCAAGATGTTGTAAAAGGCGACTAAGGTAAGATGACATGTTATGTGGTATCTGGCTGAGTAGAATAAACCATCCTCATTTCTTACCGAGGTGTCGTAAAAGGCGACTAAGGTAAGTTGACCCCCCATGTGGTATCCAGTTGAGTAGAATAGACCACCATCTTACTCACCGAGGTGTCGTAAAATACGACTAAGGTAATTCGACGTCAGGCAGGCTGGCGGTCGTAAAATACGTAGCCAAATCATGTTACAACGTGTTAATAAATAAATACAGAGAAGGGATTTTACAGATAAGCATGTTGCATAGAGGCAGAGCGTCTGGCAAACATTGAATATTATTACAACAAGCCTTATGTAATGCTAAATGTAGTGTACTATTCATTCTCATACCTTATACATGCAGAATTTGTAAAAACTCATAACAACAATACACAAGCACTGCACACGTTCACCACCACAATCTCAATAATTGTTTCGTAACCGAAGCATCGTCACGGGATATACTGCTCGACTCTTGTTAAGTCAGGTATGTCATTTTTTACAAAAATATTTTTTTAGGTGCCCTCGCCACCTTTTCTCATGCACATAAGTACCTTCTAGAAGAAGACTGTATAGTTGTTCCTGACTCAGCTGTGATTTATGCACAAGTTGTCGAATGTCCCGCGTTGCAGAAGTGGAATAAACTGAATGATCTTGCTAATGATGACTTAGAGGTTATACTGAGAACTCCTCAAAAGGTAATTGTTGATTTTGAATTATTTTTCTTTATTAAAAAAATTAACACTACAACAAGCTTTGTAATTCTTGTAATTCTACTTTGCTTATCCATAATAATAATAATTTAAATAAATAGAAAAAAATATATGTATATGTATAATGCTAAATGTAGAGTGGACAATCCGTTATCATATCTGATACATGCAGGATTCGTAAAAACACATGCACAAATCTCCACCACCGCCACCACAATACACAAGCACGACACACATTCACTATTATAAACTCAACAATCGTTTCGCCCCGCAACCGAAGCATCATCAGGAGATAGACTCGTACTTAGTAAGTTTCATGAAAATCGTTACTAAATAACTACGTTAAAACTTTTTCTTTTTTTATTGCTGCTCGTCTCCTGTTCATCATATCGTGATGGTATATAGCCCATAGCATTCCTCGATAAATGGACTATCTTTTTTAAATCGGCCCTGTAGTTCCTGAGATTAGCGCGTTCAAACAATCAAACTCTTCAGCTTTATATATTAGTATAGATATACAAGATTAACTCTTTTAAATATTTAAGATATTAAACAAAGTGTATAATTATAGTTAAGTTTAAGAATTTTATTTAAGGTAAAGTTTAAGTATTTTTAACAATTTGAACTTTTAATACTTGCAAGTTTACATTATAAATTGATTATCTACTCTGATACTATAATACAAAGATTATAATACTGAAACCAAAATTCTTATGGCAAACATTACGTACAGGCCGAAAAATAAAAGATTTAAAATATTTTATTACGATACAGCTCTTGAATGAACACCTGTATTATAATATAACTTTTTAATCATAACGATACACCTATACAGCCTCCAGCTGGACCAAGGAGGTTGAACTTCCTTATTAACCTTAAATAAAATGTTTCAATGAACAAGTCCGCGGCGACGCAACATGCATGCGCAATCGATGTATGCGCCTTGGCGCTAACATTTGACATTTAAAAAATCTTTTCAATATTTAAATAAGTTTGGTTTTTATTAATATTGTTTTACGTATTATAGTATGAGAGTAGATAAGGTAGTGTATGACACTGTATATAACTTGGTCTTATAACACTCGTGTGATACTGTAAAAGAACTCGCCTGCGGCTCGTTTTAAAACACACTCGTGTTATAAGAACCCTTATTATGCAACAGTATCATAATCTATTATTACGATACACATATTTATGTTTCAGATAAAAGATTGTGCCGGTTCCGCTGCTGTCCACGATATCCAGTTATCGCAGTTACCAAGGCAAGCGTTTAGAGAGCTCTCGGACCAGATACCTGTATTTTATTACGACTGGTCGGGACGTTCTCCTATTGATATGAAGAGAACTGTCAAACAGCAGTTCACAGTGACCAATACAGGCCAAGCGCAGATAGTGTTCATGTGGTGGGAGCTGAATATGGATACAGAAGGTTTGGAAATACATCCATAAATATAAATAGGAATTTTTAACCTTTATGTTACCCTGTAACTTAAATTAAAATAAATTTTAATAGTGCCAGTAGTATTAATTTTGGTAGATTTTGTATAATAATATTATATAATAATTTAACATTTTTACAAGATTACATTAATTTTGGTCCAGCAGATTATCTGTGAAAGCGTGACAGACAGACTAACTTTCGTGTTTATAATATTAATATGAATAAACTAATCAAGTCAAGTTAAAAAGTGTTTTACAAGCTTTTAACTTAAGTTCATGTCCCTGTTAACCATTGAGGATCAGGTCAAATTCATCATAAACATGCATTGTCATTGGGACTGGAATGTGTGAAATTTCAGTTCAATCTAACCCCGGGAAGTGGGTTAAATTTAACTTGCTAGACTCCACCTTCAAGATTGCAAGTTGTATAAAAGCTTTTAAAAAGAAAAGCGTCTAAAATAATATGAGCAAGATGAAAGTCATTTTTTTACTTTGAGTAAAGAATGTAATACGTCCATACTGATATTATATATAGCTGTGATAGCCTAATAGTGAGACCATGGGACTATATCAAGAGGGTCATGGATTTAAACCCAGGGCAGGCACCAACGAGTTTTTCTGTTTAAACTTACGTGTCTAATTGATAATTGCAATTTATCACACGCTTTTCGGTGTAGGAAAACACCGTGAGGATACCTGCATATCTCTAGAGAATTCTAGGTATAAGTATGGCCTAACAATCCGCATTGGACCTTCAATCCTTCTCTCCAAAAATTGACACATGAGGCTTATTTCCAGCAGTAGGATAGTAACAGGCGTTACTTCTTTTTAAAATATTATAAATGCGAAAGTGCGTTTCTCCTTTAACTTCCGCATTTGGATTACCAAACATATTAATGTTAAATTGTTTTTAAGGAGGTAGATTAACGGAGTGAGAATGTCCATAGGCTTTTATTTATCGGCACTGAAGTTTTGTAACCTTAGGTTCGTTTTTAGGTAAAATATGTCTAAGTTGCGCACCGTGGTGGACGCATCCTGACGCGGATTTATCATCCGAGCGTCCCCAAGATCTAATACCTTGGCGGGATCATTGGATGCAAGCAGTTTATTACCTCCCTAGAGAACTAACAGTTCAAAAAGACTCAGAAGTGACGTTAGTCTCTTGTCAGGACGAATATTCTCTATGGTTCTACTTAGAGGATGAAAAAACTAACCATAGACATTACAGTAGGCCTATATGCGAGTGCGGTGTTCATATGTCGCTATCAAGAACACATGTATCGTATTTAAATGATGGGAAACGTAGTAAAAGGTTTCTAGCACAGTTAAAAGAAGATATGGTCAATGATGCTGTTATTTTGGACTTAAACGGTAGCAGTTTGCTTGGTTTAGCTGCAGCTAGAATGGGAGCTAAATCAGTTTATATTGTAGAAAATACGAATCTAAATATAGAAATTTTAAACGATTTTATGAAAGAGAATGATATAAATAATGTAACTGTGATCCCTGAAGCGACAGATGAAATATTGGAAACTGTGACAAATGTGGTTTGTGATCCAAATTTCAGCTCTACAATATTGCCGTGGGAGAATTTGAAATTCGCATATCTATTATATAAATATAGGAGTAAGTTAAAAGAGTATGTACCAATAACTCCTAATAGTTGCGAGTTTTGGGCAATGCCGGTTGAGTTTCAGGATTTGCATAAGATAAGAATACCGCTCGGGATGTGTGAAGGCATAGATATGTCTATATTTGACAGCCTTGTTGAGGTAAATGTTTCAATTTTGTATATTATTACGATTTTTAAACTATATCATCATTCTCTTACCCTTAACCCACTCTAAGTGGGGTCGGCACAATATGTCTCCTTCCATTCTCCTCTATCATTCGTCAACTCTGGTGCCACTCCTTTAACATGCATATCATTTTTCACACAATCCATCCATCTTTTTTTTCGGCCTCCCCCTAGCCATACATCCATCCACATTCATATTTAAACCCTTTTGGTCACATGATATTTATCCCTCCTCAATACATGACCATACCAACTAGTCCCGCACTTCTCATCTTTTCTGTAATGGGCATAACTTCCAGACTTTCCCTAATATACTCATTGCTCAATCCGCATTGGAGCAGAGTTGTAGGTCCAACCCTTATCTCCAGAAACGGAGAAAGGAGGCCTATGCTCAGCAGTGGGATAGTAACAGGCCGAGTACAGTAGCAGTACTTTATCGAGGATAGGAACACCACTAGTTTCTTATTTGTTGGATCGTTGTCACTGGTGCAAATTTGCTTGGGATAGAAAGAAGTATTTAAAAATTTCAAAATCAACCCGTTTTTCTTTTAAGTATTCAGATTATACTAGACAAATTACTGAGATATGAAACATATAAACATATGATGGTGGGTTTTCAAAATACATGTTACCCTATCCAAAGAATAAAGTCACATGCCCCTTGTATAAGCATAGGAAATGTGAGTTTATTCTTCGGATAGGGCGATGTGTCTGATTGATATATGTAATTTATCACACGTGTTTCAGTAAAGGAAATATCGTGAGTAATCCTGCATATCTCTAGAAAAATCTGGGTATATGTGTTACCTACTTTATCGCGGATTATAGCAAAATAATATTCTCATTAGTTTTGTTTCTTTACCAATCCCCATTGGAGAAGCGTGGTAGGTCTTAGCTGCAACCCTTCTCTCCAGAAACGGAGTAAGGAGGCCTGTGCTCAGCAGTGGGATAGTAACGTTATTGAGGATAGGAACACCGCTAGTTTTTTATCTGTTAGATCGTTGTCAGTGGTGCAAATTTGCTTGGGATAGAAAGAAGTATTTAAAAATTTCAAAATCAACCCGTTTTTCTTTTATGTATTCAGATTATGTGATACGAATTATTGAGATACGAAACATATTAGTTAAATAATGGTGGGTGGGGTAAAGTCACATGTCCCATGTATAAGCATAGAAATGTGACTTTGTTCTTCGGATAGGGCGTTGCGTCTAATTTGATATACGTTATCAAACGTTTTTTGGTGAAGGTAAATATTGTGAGGAAACCTGCATGTCTCTAGCTAATTCTGGGGATATGTATAACCTACCATTCCGCATTGGAGCAGCGTGGTAGGTCTTAGCTCCAACCTTCTGTGAGTTAGTAACAGGCCGGTGGTTTTTTTTTTACTTACACCATACTATCTTGTCCTTTTCCTTCTATTACTCTAAGGTTGACTGGAAGAGATCCGTTTAAGGGATAAGTCTGTCTTCGTACCAGTGCTTTTTTAGTTTTTCTTTCTCTATATTCTATATATGTATGTAAAATGTAAATAAATAAATAAATTTTTACAGAGTTCTCGTATGATAAGTGACGAGGAATTAGAAGCTCATCCTCTATGGGAGTATCCGTGTAGATGTCGTGGACTGCCTCGGAAGTTGTTTGAGATGCATCTCGGAGACTTAAAAGTTACTTATGCTTCTGATGGAGCTTACACTATAGAGTAAGGCCTGAATTTAAAATATTTTTAGGGATGACTGTTCTAATGTCTTTAAAAAATTATATTAAGCTTTTTTATTGTATGGCCCGTTGGTGCAGTGGGTAGTGACCCTGCCTTCAGCTCCGCGGGTCGCGAATTCGATTCCCGCCGAGGGCCAACTTAATTTTCTATAAATTAATTTGTTGGCCTTTGAGCCTGGGTGTATATTTGTATTTAAGTATGTATTTAAAAATATATAAGTATATATTCACCAGTAGTCTGTTTACCATAACACAAGTATTAAGTTACTTACTTTGGGGACGGACGACCGTGTGTGTAAGTGTCTCATATATTTATTTATTTATGGTTAAGTTAACCGCTCATCGCGGTACCAATTATTTAAGTAAACTTGTAAAAGATCTTTTAAATCGACAACTACTGCTGGTTCGAAAAGTTGCCTCTACCTATAAGAACCAGCAAGAACCTTGGCGGTTGTTTTTTTCAAAATCATCATCCTCCTGCCATTATCCCACTCTAAGTGGGGCTACGTATTGGCTACGTAGTTTACGACTGGCCGCCTGTCTGACCTCAACTTACCTTAATGTTATGTTACGACTCCTCGGTAAGAAAGAGAGTGGTTTATTTCAACTGGATACCACACGATGTGTCAAGCTACCTTAGCCGCCTTTTACGACACATCGGTAACAAATGTCTGTGGTCCATTCTACTTAGCTGGAAACCACACGTCTTTTCAAATTTCTTTTTTAAATCTTCAATTTAAGGGACGTTTAATATATTTCGTATTATATGTATATAGTATGTATTATATTTCGTAATTGCAAAAAAAATATTATCACTTTACTTTTCAGCTTTATTCTTTTTATTAAAAGTACCTGGACCGATGACTTGCTCGGTAATTTTTAAATGATGTAAAAAAAAATTTAAAAAAATTAAAAAGAAAAATTAAATAATAATAGGGCAGGTGGGGCTCGATCCTAGGTATTTTCACCTCTCTAGACCGCCCGTTCCCCAAATGAACCACCATGACTTTACGTTTGACAGCGAAAAATTGTGATTGTATTCAACGTAAATTTCCAAAAAATTTTAGAGCCCGAAAACAGGGATAAAACGACATTTTTTTTAAATAAACTTATAGAGATCGAATTTTCTCCCCTAGAACGAACCACATTCTGAAAATATATATATACATACAAGATTAACTCATTTAAATATTAAAATTGAAATATATTTTAGGGATATAGAATTTGAAAGCGGTCATACTGTAAATGGGTTCGCAGTATGGGCTGTCTGGATTGTGGGTGGTAAACCAGTAAGTTCAGGACCTCTGGAGTGGCCAGCCGTTGGAGGGAGGGTTGCTTGGGATATGCACACGAGGCAGGCTGTGAAAATTCTTGTGAGTATATATTAAATGTTATAGTTTAAGAAAGGTTTTTTTATGGGTTTTTGTAGAAGCAAATGGTATATATCGAATTTAATGTTAATAAATTTATTAGTAATTGCAATTTAACCCACCGGGTCGTTCTGATTTGTGTGATGGAGATATTTGCAGGGTTGGTGAGTGACAGAAGCCACTGTTTATTCCAAGAATACAGGTCACGCAACGAATTTATACATATTATACTACCCAAAACCTGTCTGTCTTATGTGATCGATTTTCTCAAAATCTACTGCATTTTACTGGATATTTTTTTACTAAAAGGTAGAGCAATTCTTCTGGAAGGTTTAGGTTAATACTACATTACCGTTTTATGTAAATTGTATTGAAGAGGTTGTGTAGTCGTAAAAAAACTCGCCTGTAGGAAGCTTTAGTCACGTGTAACCCAACAGAGATACACAAAAGTAATGTACTAGAGAATTGTAGATCTACAAAAATACTGAAAGTGCGCGACAGCATGTCTCTATCTCTTATGGTTAACTCACAATAACTACTTTTATATCCAAAATTTCAATTCGGGAATAATTTTGTGAAACACTGATTTCCATGACAGCATAGCCGCTATCTTAACTGGTGTATTATATTTTGTTCTCAATTTTTTTTGTGATTGGTACCTGGGTTTTGGGGGGAAAATAAAAATGGAGTGATGATTTAGGTTTTTGTATGTAATATTCTTTATTTTACGTTACACTGGCAGAATGATTTGCGCCCAATTGCGCTGTACAGGCCGTAAAGCAAGATACGTCGTGTGGTATCCGAATAGTACCACCCTCTTTTCTTACCGAGGTGTCGTAAAATGCGACTAATGTAAGTTGACTCACCGTGTGGTATCCGGTTGAGTAGAATAGACCACCTTCTTTCTTATCGAGGTGTCGTAAAGTACGACTAAGATAAGGCGGCCAGTCGTAAAATACGTAGCTATATCATGTGACAGCATGTTCATAACATGTTGTGCCGACCCCACTTAGAGTGGGATAAGGGCAGGAAGATGATGAGGCCATAAAGCAATGTAATAATAATAATATATTTGTTTTCTAATTGTTCTAGAAAAATTCGAAACACGTGAGCAGTTCAGACAAATGGGGATATCAAGTGGCCTGCGATTTAGAAAAGGGACAATTCAACTTAAGTATTGACTGGGTACATGAGTAGTTGTGTTTGTCCTTGAAATATATTTTAATAAATATAATTTTATACTTTTGGTCTGTGTTTGTATTTACATCTACTTTTTCTATGGTAAATATGCTATTGGATAATTTATATGCATGAGTTTTTATTCTCCTAATCTTATTGCACTCTTAAGTGGGGTAACAAATTCAAATTCAAATTCAAAATATTCTTTATTCAAATAAACTTGTAAACAAGTGCTTTTGAATCGTCAACTCTACTGCTGGTTCGGAAAGCTGTTCCTACCGAGAAGAGCCAGCAAGAAACTCGGCGGTTGCTCTTTTAAAAATATAATTCTTAATACTATTTACATTATGTCGTTACTGTCTTGTACAGGCTCAAAGAGAGCTATATCCACACATTCTTATCTTCTAAATAATCTTCAAGAGTATAGTAAGTAGGCTTTCTGTATCAGCCTCTTTTTAACAGTGTTTTTAAACTGATGTAATGGCAAAGCTGAAATTGATTGCGGAATTTTATTATAGAATCTTATACAAAAACCCACAAACGAATTACGTACTTAAACATGTTTTAAACATGTAGTTACATGTTGTGGCTATTTATTACCGGCCGCGTGCCAGACGTCAACGTCATTTTCCTGGAATTCAGCATGTTCATGTTCAGCAGCAAAAATAGTTTTATCCCTGTTTTTGGGCAGTAAAAAAATGGTAAAGTGTGCAAGTGAAAGCAAAGGATTTTTTTTAGTTGTCAAACGCAATGCTGCGATAGCCCATGGGTAACGGGCGGACCGAATATGTTCAAAACCCGGATTCGAATCCTACATGTCATTGGCGCCTTCTTTCTTTTTTATTTTTTTATAATATTTTTTTAAACTTTAAAAAAATTACTGAGCAAGGCTCGGTCACCAAGGTAATATATTTTATACACATAAAAAATATGAAAATTAAACGCTTAGCCAAAGACAAAGAAGCTAAAATTAAATGAATAAAAAATAATAAATTAATAAAAAGAAGTAGGTATGTATCAAAGAGAATTTCGTGTTTTTTTTTCAATATTCAATATTTTCAATATTGTCGACCCACTTAAAGTGGGACAAAAGCAGGAGTGACTAAATGAAAGTAACAAAAAATAGTAAAAATACCAATACTATTTCCTGATCTCTTAATCACTGCTTAAAGAGTTTCTATTTGAATAGAATAAATACGTGCCATGAATTTTCAAAGTTTGATGAAGCTACTACACAGAATCGGAACGTCCCGATAAGTAGAACTAAGAACCTCTCTATACCAGTTGCAAAACAGACATTTTATTTGTAAACACGCACTCATTACAGTGGTTCAAATCAGGGCAGAAGAAACCGCCGTTATCAAAGATCCGCCACGTCTTACCGCGAACTCGCTCCGTAAAAAGATCGGATGTTAAAGTATGGTAACTAGAAACGAGCACCTACCGCAGGAGCAACACGAAAAACTTAATAGCAACTTAGTAATTCTATACTCGTGGTCCAACCACGCTTTTTGTGCCACCTTCACGCAATCTCATTATACTGTGGGGAACTCACACGATTAATTAATTATTTATGGCTTATTAGAAAATCAGTTTAGCGCCCGGACCGAGGCTCGGATGTGGAATCGACGTATGGATAACGGTGACGTTTTTGTCCTTGGCATTATCGCGTGGAACATCGAGTTTACCGCCATTTTAAGTCTGTTGCTCGTAAAAGTTTCGATGTCAATTTAATGAAGATATCTCTTCAAGCAATTCTGCGTTATGCGATGGAACGGAACGTTAAACCGCCCTTTTCAAAATTCAAATTCAAATCTGAGTTCTGACACATTAGCAAATTTTTCGCAACACTTAACACACGTCACTGGCAGAGTGATTTGCGCCCAATTTGCGCTGTACAGGCCATAAAGCAATATAATAATAATAACACACGTCACGTAGTTACAAGAAAGTAACTAAAAATAGGTAAAAAACAAAATACTACATATTTAAGAGTATTTAAACACTACTTCCATTCAAAGCGAACTATGTTACAAGAGGTATGTAAAGGAAACAAAAATATCTTGCTATAATCAGCGATAAGAATCCTTGCCTTATCCTACACTAAGTGGGATCGGCACAACATCTTTTAAACATGTTGTTACATGTTTTGGACAGTTATATGACGAGCGGACGCTTGCTTGACGTTAACTTACCTTAGTTGCCTTATACGACACGTAAGAAGGGTGGTCTATTCTACTCAACCGGATACCACACGGCGGTTTAACTTACTTAGTCGTCTTTTACGACACCTCGGCCGAGGTATCCTCAAAGACCGCCCTCTTTTTTAAAAAGAGGGTGGCCTTTTTTACTCAGCCGGATACCACACGGCGGACGCGGGTATGGCTCGTATTAAAGATAAATATAGTAAAAATAACAGTTACAGTGTAGTTGTAATTCATTAATCGTAGCTTGTTAAATCTGCGTTAATTTGAATGCGTACGTATTTTATGTTGTGTCTAGGTTAGTAAATAATTTTCTAAGACTATTGAATATTTATTAATTTTATACAAATCGTGTGCTCTTTACAGACGAAAGGGCTCTGAGTGTGCTTAAATTAAATCTTCTTATTCATTAGACTCATGTTTATATCTGCATTATTTAATATGTAGTTTAACAAGAAATAGTTTAATATTTAAATTGAGAACACATTTTCTGATATTTTATATAGTACTAGCGGCCTGCCCCTGCTTCGCACGGTTATAAAATATATATCCCATGTCAGTCAGTGTAAAAAAAATGATTAAAATTGATCCAGTAGTTTTGATTTATTCATTACTGCCCGTGGCCCGCGAGCGTTAAATTTGGAGAAAAACAATTTCCTCTCCCTATACCAAGACTGATTTCCTGCTATCTTTGGAATATCTAAACTCATATAGCACATTTTTACTTATTTACTTTTACATTTTACCTATGTATTTTATTTTTACAATTAATTACAGAATGTCTTTAAACAAACTCTTAAAAGATTCGAAGTGCTATAGGGTGAAGCGCGGCGTCCTCACGGCATTTTAAATCTGTTATATCTCCGAAAATGTTCACTTAACTTACATGCTGTAAACGGCCATATTGACCTATATTAAATCAACAATTTATTTAAGGTACTTAATTGGATAAGGATTAATGCTGTAATGTATAAAAATTGCTTTGAACATAAGGCATTATTTTTCGTAAAAAGTAAATGACAAAAAATGCTATTGTGGGTTATCCATAAGAGATAGACATATACTATCGCGGACTTTTCTGTAGACCTTTTCAAGGCGAACAAATACTTAGTACATCATTTTGATAAATCTCGTAGGGTTTAGCCTGCGTTTGCAATGTAAGCGGAAAAAAATGTAATTATTTACAGAAACCTCAAAAATTACAGTATTTCTCTACTCCGTATTGAATGTTATTATACGTACAAACCTTCCTCTGGAATCGCTCTATCTATTAAAAAAAACCGCATCAAAATCTGTTGCGTAGTTTTAAAGTTTTATGCGTACATAGGATATATGCGACTTTGTTTTATAATATGTAGTGATGATAAAGTATAGTATTAAGATTAAAGGTTTTTTGGTTATACAGTATACATTTTTTTATCAGGTTTTAATTTATGAATAAACAAGCTTAAAACTTAATTTCTTGATCTCGCGCGAAAGTACACTATTAGATAAAAAGTACACTATTAGACACTAAATGCCATAAAATAATAAATAAATAACTAATATCTGTGGCATAAGTAGGAAAAACAATTGTTTTAAATACTGAGTATGTAACGCAAATTTTCGTAGCACGAATTAGTGTTTGATTAACTTATACTATTATTGCTGCGTGATATCTGATGGAATAAAAGGCCATTTAGGACAGAGGTCTATTAGTGTTTATAATATTTACAGCTGTGATAGCCCAGCTATGAGACCGTCGACCCCGGGCAGGCACCAATGAGTTTTCTATTAAAATTTATGTGTCTTATTGATAATTGCAATTAATCACACTCTTTTCGGTGAAGGAAAACATCGTAAGGAAACCTGCATATATCTAGAGAATTCTAGGGATATGTGTAACCTACTAACGCATTAGAGTAGCGTCTTTGCTCCAATCATTCTCTCCAAAACGGAGAGAGGGGGCCTACGCTCAGCAGTGGGATAGTAACCGGCCGTTACTTTACTTTTTTTTATTACTAAGCGCGACAATGTTTGTTTTGATGATATTCCTCACGTAAGGCTATTACTTTACTTTTATATTAAGCGTGCACCTCTAATACAGTTATGCCTAATTTATTTTTCATTAAAAACAGAAAATCAGTTATTTTTAAGATCAAGTTAATATCAAATAATTAAGATCAAGTTGATCTTGAGTCTATGTTCCTAAATGTACCTGGTTTAAAGTTTTTGACCCTTTCATCACAGATCCATAGATTATAAAGTCTATGATATTTATTGTAAATATTTTACGTTTCTCACACGTATTTGTTTGTTGAATATACTGAAAAATGACAGAGGTTAAGAGGTTAAGGTTCTTGTAAGCAACATTTTGTGTCAAACTTTTTTCAGCGTGTTCATTTCAAATAAAAGAAAAACTAGCGTACAAAGCTTATCTCCTATTTTCGATATTACTCCGTGTTTTATTTTATTAAATTATTAAACAAGTTAATTACATAGTAGTTACTATATGTACATACATTTTAAGAATATGAATAGCTTCATTAATTATAAAAGAAATTAATAAAAAATCTAAGGTATGTCTGTTACAAAGTAAGTTAACGATTAAAAAGCATAAAACAGGTCTCTATCAATAAAGGTATGTCGTGCAATAAATCTAATTTGCCGGACAAATAGACTCATATATGGCTGTAATATATTTTTTATCTGTATTAATAATGTCTATTAGTACATTAATTTATAGAATTTATATCATGGATATAGCAGTTCTTTTTGGAAATAAGACTTGTGTGCTTTAATTATTTTATTGAACCTCTGTATTATATAATCTATCTATATATATCTTAACTTTTAAGCATACGAAATGATAAAATGGCCATTATTTGAAAAGGCAGGAACGAGAAGTAGCGATGTAAAAAAAATATAGATTTTTATATTAATCAATATAATCGATTTTTTACATTATAAAGCGATTATTTTAATTATTTTCTTTTTTACTCTTGTTCTTGTTTTTTAACATTTAATATGAATTGTTGAATGAAACCAATGTAACCCAATTAAGACATATTAATCGAATTTCACAAACAACGCATCTGTTATTGTTTATTGGTTAACTTTATTTACACTTTAATTAGCCTTTATTCTTATTAATCACTAATATTAAAAGCCATCTGTTTAACTTTTTAATTATCATTTGATTATTTTAATACGAAGTAATCGATTTTTTAAAAATCTTAATCTAAAACTTATTTTAAAAGAAAATAAATTATTTATTAATCGATTTTTTCTGCTCCAAGTCACATCACAAACCACAGACAACACCTTTATCTTAAAACATTATTTCTACTAACAATGGATACTTTTTAAAACAGTTATTGATAAATATATCACAGTTGAATGAAGCCACAAGTAAAATCTTCATCTGTATTAAGGGCTTTTATAAACGAAAGTATTCAATACCTAAATTAAAAGAATATGTCGAACAATATTTTTACGAGCGGCAATTTAATTTTTATGGAGTACTTTGTATTTTTTAATATAAAATCTATATTATATACTGTACCTGCGACTTTGCGAGCGTAAACCTTGTACTTTTTTAACAAAACTTTTGTTTAAGTTCCTAAGGAGCCTTGAATTGTGCCAAATTTTGTCAATATAAAAAAAATATTATTATTATTAGCTGTAAAAACGTAACAGATAGGCAAACAGACTTTTGCATGTATTATATTAGTATGAATTATCTTCTACTCACGCTTTCTTTAGTTAGGTAAATCATCTTCCTGCCCTTACTCTAAGTGGGGTCGGCACAACATGTTATAAACATCACATGATTTGGCTACGTATTTTTCGACTGGCCGCCTGCATGACGTCAACTTACCATAGTCCTCTTTTGCGACACCTTGGTAAGAAAGTGGGTGGTCTTTTCTGCTTAACCGGATACCACACGGTGGGTCAACTTACCTTAGTCGCCTTTTACGACACTTCGGTAAGAAATGAGTGTGGTCTATTCTACTCAGCCGGATACCACATGGCGGGTCGAGTTACATTGGTCAGCTTTTACGACACCTCGGTAAGAAATGAGGGTTTTACGATAACTAATATTAATCTGATACTACATTCAGTCATAAAAGAAAGACAACAAACATACTTTTGCACGTATATTAAGTGTAAATGATTGAGTAGCATTGACGTTATTTAAAAGTTCTTTCGTTATATAAACTTAAATTAGAAATTCGTGTTATGCCATGGCCTTATATTATATTGCAAAGTGCATTATAATTTTATTATTAAACAGACATATAAACATATTTACGATTTTTTTGTATTTATCGATGTAAAATAACAATTTCAATAAAAGCAGTACGCTATAAAAACTGAATGTTCTTCAAAAGGAGGTTATTAGTCCGAAGTTACTACAGCAGTTTATATTATGCAATTGAGAACTAAATATGGGGTCTGGCGATGTGTATTGAAAAATACTGTAGATCAAGGTTTAGTTATTAACGCAGTGTTTCCACTTTTTGAGATTTTTCCCTATTTTGGGGCGAAACTAGTCATTTCCTATACTCCTAAGACCTTTTTAAAGTGCTATTCTTTGCTCTACAACTCTATTGATTGGGGATTGCCCAAATTTGATTTCTAATATAATGCGACAATTTTAAGTACCTTTTAAATAGAAGTGATTAAAATTGATATATTGGATTAGATTGGATCTATAAAATATATATCCAACAAATATTGAGTGTTGTAAAAGTAATGTTCATGTATCGTTTAATGATTAAAATATTTTTTGGTACAAAAGTAATAATAAAATTGTATAATGGATCTCCGCAAAGTAACGCCTAATTCTATAAATTATATTTTTTGGTATTAAAATATGTAGAAAAATAGTTTTTGTTTTTTTTTTTTATTATGTGCCCTAATATTTTTAATATTAAATTTCTGTAGAATTAAGGGCAAAAACAAAATCTTATGTGGCAGCACTGGTATAAGATTTTTTAGACCCCATTAGACCCCCTGACGCGTACACTACCTAATGAGACAATATTTTAAAATGAATGTTGCCATAAAATAAGTTTTCCGACTTAAATGGATGTCTACATCTTGAGGACGTAAAAAGTAGAGAGCAGACCTGACGGACGACGAGATCATTATGAGTCGGCTGTTTTTGAACTAGCAATGGTCCGTGAACTACTCTTACAATTCCAGCTGATTTAATTTCATTAAACTAGGAACAATATATTTACGAAAAAAGAATGTAAATCTTATTTTAGACATGAAATTTGGTACAGTTAGAGATTATATATCAGTGCAAAAAGGATTACAAAAAAAATATAAAATACTATAAATCACAATAAAAAATCATAATACACGATTATTTATATTTGTTTTATAAAATTAGAGAACAAATGTCAAGCATAATCATAAAGTATACTATAGTGTAGTCGATTATTATAATTATATGTGCAGAAAATAGACAATGCCCGCACATTTTGCGGGCAGACTGAAACATGCGTTGTCTATGGTTATTATATTTTTTAAATTTTAATTAAATATTACAAATTGACTTAACTTGCTAAACGTAAATTAATATGTAAATAGAAGATTTTGATCTAACACTGAAAACAAATTATATATTCCTAATTGTAAAAAGAAAAAAATAGAGGAACTTAACCGAGATATCATTATGAATATTCTAGAATCTGTTAAAACAATGTATTCGAGTTTTCACAATGCTAACTGTATTTCTACAGATGTTCGGCTTAATGACAAAGTTTCTGTGACGGCTTTCCAACCGAACTTCACTTAACCTTTGACGTGGCCCCGAGCGTTTCAACCTTATTATATCTTTGAGATTATAAATTGAATATCTACCTAACAGCCCACGGATATGTTTAGTAATGCCAAGACATAACTCTAATGCGATATCGAGATGTACAAATTCACGATTTTACAATCATAACTCGTGTATGCCACTATAATGGTCATATTGGAAGTGTTCTTTAATTAAACCATTCGTCATTTTATGCCGTGTGGTATCCGGCTGAGTAGAATAGACCACCCTCATGTCTTACCGAGGTGTCGTAAAATACGACTAAGGTAAGTTGACATCTAGCAGGCGGCCGGTCGTAAAAATGCAGCCCAATCATGTAACAACATGTTTATAACATGTTGTGCCAACCCCACTTAGGGGATAAGGGCAGGAGGATGAGGATGTCATTTTATGGGTTTATTTATAAATGTATTTAAAAAAAAATTACATACCTAGTTTCTGTTATACACTAATAATTTAATGTTCATTATAATCAGTAGTGAAAAAAATAAACCCAATCTATAATCATTAGATTTGAAATATTCATGTTGTAGTTAATTAAAAAGTCACAGACAAATACCTAAGGAAATGACAGTACTAAGAGATTGTTCTATTTTTGTATGGTTTAAGTAGGTTATTAATTAAAATGCGTCAACAGTCTGAATCTTGTGCAGTTATAAATAAAAAAATCATATATTGACAAAAAATCTATAAATATTTAATTTATGTTGAAAAAAGCTTTTTATTATCTTTTACACATGTAAAATGTAACATATTTTATATAATCAATTGTCTTTTTGTACAAAAAATCATAACAAATAAGTCTTAAATAATATAATTTAAGTCTGTCAGCAGGATCCCTCTTCAAAAATGATCACTTTTAGGTTTCTTGTTTGTTATTGGCTTTATAAGGAAAAAAAATGGTTTTATTTCTGCAATGCACAGTATTATAAATTTTTCCTTAATTTTTGCTTTATTAATAAGCTTGTAATATATATAGGTTTTAACTCTAAAGCGATGACTTAACAGAATAAGTGTATACAGGTTATTATTACTATTACTGGAAATTTATAACAGCTATAATGGACCATTGGCTTATTAATGAATTGCTAAGCAATGCATTTATTGCAAAACGAAAGGTCAATGGATACAATAAATAATGGTATTTAACCGTAATGGAGGGAACACGATAAAATCATAGATTTTAAACTGCTTATTAAGTTCTTAGCATTATATACCCAGACAAAAAAGATTAATATTTGTTCAATCAAATGCTTTCAATTCATTGTCATTTCTGTTACACTATTTCAAAATGTCCATTTGGAAAAATGTTTTACAGAAATCGTATTTTATTTTTATTCTTAGTGATAATTTATAAGCCTTTTGTTTTCTTTTGTTTTTTCTTTGTTGTTGTAAAATATTAAATATCTAGATGTGACAGCGGCTTCGCCCGCGTGATAATCAGAATTTTTAATTTAAATTTTGAACATAAAAGTAGGTAGTAATTGTTAGTTAACAATTCCCTAGTACATTACTTTATTGTATCTGTGTAGGTTTACTGCTACACAGATACAATAAAGTGACCTCTTCAACACAATTTACATAAAACCGTAATGTACTATGAACCTGAACCTTCCGGAAGAATTCCACTACATTTCAGTAAAAATCGTACAAAAATTGATTCAGTATATTATAACAAAATCATCACATACAGACAGCTTTTGGGGACTTTGTTTTATAATATGTATATTTTATTTAATTCCTTTCAATTACTATCCTTCAATCTGTATCCTCACCTATCTTTGAAAGTACCTTTGCATTTCTGTCGGAAGCCACGTCTCCTTTCAGTATTATCTGCGGCTATTTAAAAAAAGAATGTGTATTTCCAATATATTATATCATATTTATTTTTAAGATTATACTAGTTATTGTCTAAAATCATTTTTTCTTCACATTTAAAATGTCTGATTAGACATTGACCATCAAATCAGACATCGTATCAATCGCAAACAAAAATAGTCATGCTGTATACTCTCTTTTCGCTAGTAGAGCTTCTGCGCTCTATTGTACGTAATACCCACTTTTGACGATGATTGTGCGCTTATTTCTCTATTTTTTTTTGTCTTAAAAAATTCGTTTCCAGTTTTATAATATGATGAGTGCGAATTATTATTGTAGAGTTCTGAAATTCTCACACAAGATTTCGAATGTTGTCTATGTTTGACTCGTCATTCTTGACGCAACTCTGGTAAATCGGAATAACTAATATTTCGTGTTTAAGTAGATAGACAACGATTGCATTGCAATGGTCATGTAATTAACATTCCGAGCATTCGAATCGAGAGGTTTACAAGGTATGCTTACGGCTGAGGGTACTTTCAACTGTTGAAATGGGTAACATACTATCAAAAACTTCGAATGTGAATGTTTCCTTGGCTTGATTTTAATTATTGAGTGTGAGTGTTTATTTATTACTAGTATGTCCAGTCCGCTTTGTCGTGCTCAATTTAAAGATATATCGATTTTTTTAACTTTAATGTTTACATATATAAAAAAGACGCAATGTCCCAGCACTGGGATAAAAGGCCGTTATTATAACTTATTTAGACGAAATTCTCTCATAGGAATGGCAAAATACTAAAAAATGCAAGTACCAGTATCATAGTATACGACCTGTCAACTTTAAATTGTCATATCTTATTACTTGCTGACCGATTGCAATAAAACATACCTTATATGTTAAGTGAGGTTTCTACTTCATATAAATAAAAACAACGTCCATATCGGATCAGCGGTTATATAGATTAGCGGGAACAAACGCACAGAGGATTGACATTTCAACGATTTTATTATATGTATATATATAGAATAGAATAGAAGAATAGATATACATGCAAGAGGAAATCCTTTCGTTACGACTTGCCAAAGTTGTTTAAATAATTTAGGTGTAACTAGTACGAATAATAATTATCCATTTGGCGATTTCTAGTTACATATACACAGATAATATTAAACATAAGATGTGTTTGAAAGGATGAAACGGTCTATTTATTTTTAACGACTGACGACAGAGACCGTCCTCTCACTACGTTGCCAATATCATTAGCATAAAATTTAATGCTTCATATCAAAGTTCTGTTAGAACTTGCTCTATAAATACCCAGTGAAAGGTCAGTCAGGAATTTATAACGCACTGCCGATACGTGTGAAGTGATAACATTCAATTAGTTTGACAGAATGCAACCGGCGAAACTGAAACGTTCACTGAATGTCGTAAAATGTTTATAGATTACATGTATAGTAAAATTTTCTCTTATGAATTACATAGGGGTGTGACTTGGAGTGGAAAAAATCAATTGTTATAACCGATTATTCTCTTTTAAATTAAAATCGATATGTAATAACGATATAATCAATAATCATCTTTCTCCTGCCATTATCCCACACTAATTGTGGTCGGCACAACATATTTTAAACATGCTCTGATGTGATTTGACTGAGTATTTTACGTCCGTCCGCCTATGTGACATCAACTTCTTTTAGTCGCCTTTTACTACCCTCTGTAGTATCGATTATTATAATCGATAAAAGTCAACGAACGTATTTTATTTGTACAATACACATTTTTAAAGATTTTTCAATTTCCAGATTGCAAATTGCCTTAATTTTTGTATGTTGGTAAACAAAAAAATACTACTTTTTTACCTCCTTTTTCTTTAATCTCCGTTACCTTTTACAATTAGCCCCAAAAGTCCCCGTTACCTTTAACACGTACTGTTCTATAAAGTTCTAAGAAAAAATTAAGAGGTCAGTCGAAATAAAACAAGATCAATAAAACCTTACCTTTATTGTGCCCTATAAGCGTCTTTCTTCATACGAATTATTCACTTGTTATTCCCCTTTATCTTTCCGGCGTGAAATAATGAGAGATCATTAATTTTGAGAGCGAAATACTATGGTAACCTGTTATTATGATTTATTATTATTGATGCCTTAATGCCTTCGCCAGCGCGGTCAGATATTGGGAAACAATTTCCGTTAATATAACCCCTATTTTTATTGTAATAAGGACTGTATTGTCGCTAGGTATTGCCATAGCATATACAGTGGAGATGCCATCTTCAAATTTAAAAAAGTAGGATATTACTATCCTATAAGTAAGATAAAAATAGGAAATATGAACATAGAAAAATGTATGTCAAATTTCCATTTTATTTTTGTAATAACACTCATACACTTAATGTTTAGAATTAAATCGGAAGCACTTCTTCTATATAACTACATTTTATTTTAGAAGTAATATTTTTTCGATGACAAGTTTGATCTTATTAATTTACTAATTTATCTAGCTATCTGGCCAAATGTAATATTAACCAAAATAATTTAAAGTTTTTTTTTAAATTTACAGCAAAAATGTACAAGTTATATCTATCTTAAATTGCTTACACGCTAGGACTATACAAATCATGCCCACGTGGAATGGTCCAAAGAATGCTGGCAGCGTTTCCGAGCTGAATCGCAAAGCTAATTCATTGTGCGAAAAAGGAGCCAGCCCTCTTATCACCTGAAGAGGCAATTAACCGAGGTGTTAATTTTTTTTTTACACTTTGACTCCATGACCCTAGGGTCTCAACTACAAAGGGCACAAATATATTTAAAGTGAAGTGTAGTTCAGTTATGTTAATAAATTGGTCTTCCGTTTTGTAAATTAACAAAAAAATAAATATGGTCCGTAAATATAGAATTCTTATATAATAATAAACATTCCCCCATTCAAGGCAAGGGCATCCATCACTTACAAAGAAAGAAAGCTGTAAACCAAAAAGTAACCGATCCAGTATATTTAGTCATTTCAAGCAGATTAATGCTATTCATGAGTTCATTTTAATGACCAATTTATTTTAATATGAGACATGATTATACCAAATAACAAAAAAAATAATCAACTCATTTCTATCAAAATAATTCTTGATTTATAGAAGCAGGCGTTACTTTGCTTTAATACGCTTTTGTTAAGAGAATCTATGTAATGCTGAGTGTATGAAGCAGGCAACATTCATATACCTTATACATACAGGTCACCACATTTTGTGTACGGAACTTTGCAAAGTAACGCCTAATTTTATAAATTATGTCGTATGAAATATGTTTTAGCAAACAACACATGTTAAGTGCTAAAGTCGTCTATAAAAATAATAGGATATGTCCTCAACTAATAATAATCATGGCGGCAATAGTATATACAATCCCCGATTGATTTTATCAAAGCCGTGTAAGGAAATGGCTGTAATTATATATTTAATCATATTGATTACGCTAAACCTTGGGTATATAATTATAAATAACTAGATATCGAAATAACTTTACTAATATAAAGTGGCGGTATTTATGCCTTTTCTGTGTGACCTGATTTTTTAATGTTTTTGAGATACACCATCGATTTAATGCACGTGATAAACGTATTTTATAACTAGACTGACTCGTTGGCGTAGTGGTTAGTGAAACTGCCTTCAGCGGGTCGTGGTTTCGTTTCCCACCGAGAGCCAACATTTACTATAAATCATAATTGTTGGTCTTCGAGTCTGGGTGTATATTTGTATTTAGGTATGTATTTAAAAATTATATATGTATATATTCACCGGTTTTCTGTCACCCATAACACAAGTATTAAGTTACTTACTTTGGACCGGACGACTGTGTGTAATTGTCCCATATATTAGAAAAAACTATTTTGGAATTTAATTTAATAAGATATTTTTTTGTGATACAAGTAAAAAATATGTAACAAACACTCCAAACACTGTTCGGTAAATAAGAATTAAAATATTTTTGGTTCAACCCATGAACAAGCTGTGATAGCCAAGCGGTGAGACCGTGTGACTCTTTCGACGGGTCACGGGTTCAAACCCCGGGCTGGAACCAATGAGTTTTTCTGATATTATTATTATTACATATCAATTCGCATTGGAGCAGCGTGGTAAGCTTAGCTCCGACCCTTCTCTCCAAAACTTTTACTCTACTATACTTTACTTATAACATTTAGATTTAGACGCCCTTTACCGAAAAGCTTGATACATATTGCAATTACAAATTGCAAGACAACAATTTGGACTCATGCGTATTAACAAAAAAACTAATAACAGAAAACCTAAAACTAAACTAAAACTAACCTTCTCGGGATTTGAATCCGTGACCCCTTGAAAGAGTCGCACCGTCTCACCGCTGAGCTATCACAGTTTATAGCTATAATGGTATGCCCTAGTTAACGGCACCGCCCACCCTTATACTAAGAACTGATTCAGTGTAATATATTACCTAGTCACATGCATTGCGCGAGTCACAAGTTTATATTTTTACATATTAATTGTCAGCTGCTCTGTGCATGCGAGCCGGCGGCGATTGCGAGCGATCGAGATGCGTAATTGATACAAATTATACGCTCGCAGCATAGATATTAACTGATATAATCTGTAATTTGTTTATGCTGAGATCCATGGGTGTGACGCATCGTTTATGTACTGTCGAGGAATACTATAAAGCTACGCAGAAATCTCCTTTATTAATATTCAGGGCCTCATAATATTCAGTATCTGGGTAACCTACTATAAAGCTACGCAGAAATATAGGCCTCTTAATATTCAGTACCTGGGTAACCGAGCCGTGCTAGGTAATTTTTTTTAAATACAAAAAAATTGTAATTCCGCCGTGTGGTATCCGGCTGAATAGAATAGTACCACCCTCATGTCTTACCGTGGTGTCGTAAAAGGCGACTAAGGTAAGTCGACCCGCCGTGTGGTATCCGGCTGAGTAGAATAGACCAACCTCATTTCTTACCGAGGTGTCGTAAAATACGACTGAGGTAAGTTGACGTCAGGCAGGCGGCCGGTCGTAAAAACGCAGCAAAATCATGTGACAGCATATTTATAACATGTTGTGCCGACCCCAGTTAGAGTGGGATAAGGGCGGGAGTAATAAACCTCTTTCTTACCGAGATGTCGTAAGGGCAGGTGAATGATGATACCGGATTTATAAATTAGATTGTAAGGACTTGAATAATTGAACATTGTTAAATATTACGTGCAAAACATTTTGATTATTTCGTCATATTTATTACGTTTTAATCGTATAAATTTGACATTGAATAAATGATATTAACGCGAAAGCCATAGTTTTCTTTATACAAGTAATTCTATTCTATCTCGATATACAGTGTATATATATAGATATTATTGCATTATCTTTCAACATAACACCACTTCACCGAGTGGACTGATTTCTCTCGACAACTACGATTTATTCCACTAATAGATCTATCTCAGTTTGTCCATTTATCTCCTCACAGCTAATGTATCTCACGTTGCACCTCGTTATACATTACATATATTGGACTCTCTATCTAGAATATACTAAAACAGGACGTGTAGATATTTTCCTATCGTCGTTAAACGATTTAATTCATATATTGTCTTGTATTATGTATGTAATTTAATTTTAATGTTTATTTACCTGGATGCCCGAACCCAGCTCAATAACTTTTCACAAAACAAAAAAAACAAATTATTTATAGAATTAGGCGTTACTTTGCGGAGATCCATAATACAAAAGTAATAATAAAATTATTTTGCTATAATCCGCGATGAAGTAAAATAGAAAATATATATAATGCTAAATGTAGAGTGGACAATCCGTTATCATACCTGAAACATGCAGGATTCGTTAAAACACATGCACGAACCTCCACCACCGACACCACAATACACAAGCACTACATACGTTCACTATCATAAACTCAACAATCGTTTCGCCCCGCAACCGAAGCATCATCAGGAGATAGACTCCACGACCAAAATCGCAAAGCTTTGAGATTTTGGTATTACTAATTTTATTATTACTTTGAAAAAAAGGAACTTAAAAAAAAAGAAAATTAATTGGTGGGGCTCGATCCTAGGTATTTTCAATTCTCGAGACGACCCGTTCCCCGAATAACCTACACTGACCCGACAATTAACGGCGAAAATAGTGTTCTATATGTTAAATGTAAATTTTTATAAATACTAATTTTAGTAAAAAAATATTTAATGTTCAAAAACAGGTATAAAACGATTTTTCTCCTCAAAAACCTACTGCATTCTGAATTTCAGGAAAATCGTTGGAGCCGTTTCCGAGATTCCATAAAAATATATGTATGTATATACATACAAGATTAACTCATTTACATATTAAAGAAAGATTTCGCGTTGCTTTACTCGGAATGTTGGACGTCACGCAGGCGGCCGGTTGTGAAAACGCAGCCAAATCATGTGACAGCATGTTTATAACATGTTATGGCGACCCCAATTAGAGTGGGATAAGGACAGGAGGATGATGATCCAAAATTAAATGCAGCGTCGGTAGACCCCCTACGAGGTGACGACCTCAAAACGGAGAGTCGCTGAATCTAAGCGGCATAAGCTTGTTTGGTGTGGATATATTGTAAATCTTTGTCCAGTAGAACATCCATTCGGTGAAAAAGATCTTAAAAACTTCTGATCTCAATCTTAATCAGGAATCAATCCATACCTATGAGACCATCTTAAGAGAAACAAATAATCTCATAAAAAAATCTCAGTCAATTTATTTTCTAATCTCTTGCCAGACAAAGTCACGATCATCTGCGAGTTTATTAAATGCAGATAAAGTGCATAGAGCTTTCAAGATAGAAAGGTATACCGAGATTTTATCAAAAGTGTCAGATATATATTAAGTAGTGTAATTAAATGTTGAAGACAACTTCCTGACTACATTCGCAATAAGCGACTGGTTATTCTAGGCTATAGGGTTGTCTATAAAAATTTAATACTTTATTCTATTTTTAGAGATTCTCCAATAATACTGATATAATCTTCAATGACCTATGTAAGGAAGTCGTGAGATTACTCGATGTTAACGTCAGAAGTAAGTTCGTGAGGTTATAATAATTTATTTTTCATTGACTTGGCTCGTTCATTGATTTTGGGTTAGATGTGAAGATGTGATTCTGTTTTTTTTTCAATTTTTAGTGTGTCTTTGATGGTATTATACAAATGTACAGGCCAGTTCCTTAAATTTTCTTAATTAATAGCATTGTGGATGATGTGATTCTGGTTTGTTCAAGATCGTCATTTGACAACTTTAAGAGGACTTAAATAAAGTCTAATTTAAAATCCAGATAATGTAAAAGTTAGGGCTAACAGCATATAATCAGTTTAAAACATATATTCAAAATAGAGGAAAGAGCGAAACATATTTATTACCGATGTATCAGGGTCGAGAGGGTTATTGGTCCAGGCATATCTATTGATGAACAATTATGTGACTAGCAAGCAGAGTTATATAACTGTCGCAGGAAAAAGCATAGGGAAGTATAGAAATAAGTTAGTTTTAATTTACTTGTATAACAAAAGATAATGTAAGATGAATGTAACAAAGTTCATGTTAAGTAAAAATTATTACGAAACAGAAAACCTCCTAAAATCTATACTTAACTAAACTGAATAAAAAAAATACAACCAAAAGTAGAATAGTTTATATATCTCATAAATTAACAATAATAAAATAGCCATACCGCATACATAGGATAGATTCCATAAACACTCACACACGCGCTCGCATCCACATAAATACACAACATTCACGCATACACATGAGCATCCACAATGATTTAATATTATTTAATATTTTGTTTATACACGTTATAAGTACGTATGACAATGGAAGGCACTAGTAACCAAGAATACAAGCTAGGCTTAGTTAGGTTACTAGTGGTGACATTAGAGTGTAATCAATATAATAATAGTTAGCTTTTGTTAAACAATCTATATCAAAATCTGCGATGATGAAATCAAAAGCTGTGATGGCCTAGCGGTGCGACCGTGTGAATCTCTAGAGACGATCATGGGTTCAAACCTGGGCAGACACCAATGAGTTTTTCTATTAAAAAACTTATGTGTCTAATTGATAATTGCAATTTATCACACGCTTTTCGGTGAAGGAAAACATCGTGAGGAAACCTGCATATCTTTAGAAAATTCTAGGGATATGTGTAACCTACCAATCCGCATTGGAGCAGCGTGGTAGGTCTTAGCTCCAACCCTTCTCTCCAAAAATGGAGAGAGGAGGCCTATGCCCAGCAGTGGGATAGTAACAGGCCGTTACTTACTATATCAAAATTGTGTAGACCAAATAATTTTTTTTTTCTAATTTCTAACTGCAGTGTGATGTGAGGAGCTGTTAACTGCCAAGACTCAATCTAGGCAGTTACTGTTGTATTACTAATCATAGACAATGATAACGCGTAAGGCGTCATTTCATATTTAAATTTAGAACGAAGTTACAAGTCAATTATAATAATTAAGGTGTTCATTACAATCTGTTGCTAATGAGCATAATCTATCTGACAAAGTAAGTAGATAAGTCGTACCTATGATAAATTTTTAAGTTATATCAATTAACGATTAATTAGATTAAATAGTTCAATTTATATAAACTTTTTTTTTCTCTATACGACCCGCACTCTCTTTCTTCTTCAATTCTAGCCCTTTTCCTTCTATTACTCAAAGGTTGACTGGAAGAGATCCCTTTTAGGGATAAGTCTGCCTTTATACATGTGTTTTTTTTTAATTTTTATTTTTTTCTTTCTCTTTTCTAAATATATGTGTAAAAAGAACAATAAATAAATAAATAAATAAATAAACGATATAAGTTTTTTAGAGTGCGAATTTTTGGCAAAGATCATGCTCTATACATATACATTATACATATATATAGGCACTAGGGGATCCAT
This sequence comes from Morpho helenor, assembly GCA_029227775.1. Lineage (NCBI taxonomy): Eukaryota > Metazoa > Arthropoda > Insecta > Lepidoptera > Nymphalidae > Morpho > Morpho helenor. The sequence continues at coordinate 3,511,104 of JARGCU010000032.1, read as the reverse complement.
TATTAAATAAACACCGATTAGGATTGACATCTTTTAATGCATCCACGTTATGTCACTCTATTGATCACACTTGGAATACAAGAATAACTTTGATGGCACGAGAAGAAGTACACGAGGCCGTAGTCTAAGCACAAGGTGAGCATCCAGCCTTTTACTTTATTGAATTCTCTCCGTTCGGTTTTACGATTGTCAATATGGCTAGCTGTCTGTCAAAACCTCTTCCTGACGTGATGTTGTTTACGAGGGGGTCGTAACTTCCACCGCCGACATATACATTATACATATATGTGAGAATACAATAATAAAAGTTAATAATAGAGTTCGATTATGGGTTTATATACAAATATATATGCTGGCCTTGGTAATAATTCACACCTATAACCATGCTAAGGCAAATTTGCATTGAATTAACCTTCGTTGTTATCTACCCACGCCTCGCGTATTATGTTACGAACAATATACAAAAAATCTTATATAAGAAACTTTTATATAAACGAGGGATGATTATTTTGGAATGTAGATATAATTAGGGATATAGAAAGAAAAAAAAACGTGAAGAACTAATAATTTAAAGTTGTATCAAAGCTTTTGTCTTTATTTTATTTTTGGTACAAAACTTATTTGATAGACACTTAATTTATTTGTAAATATTAAATCGTCCTGGAAAATTTACAAAGTTATAATACGCAGAGCATATATAGAAACTTTAAAAAAAATAATATGGTAGGTGGGGCTCGATCCTAGGTATTTTCATTTTTCGCGACCACCCGTTCCGAAATAAGCTACGCTGACATGACATTTGATGGCAAAAATAGTGTTTTATATATTCAATGTCAATTATAATATTTTTTTAATGCCCAAAAACAGGGATAAGAAAAACCTAGCTAGATCGATTTTTCCCCTCCAAAACCTTCTGCATGCTGAATTTCAGGAAAATCATTGGAGCCGTTTCCGAGATTTCGAAAATATATCTCTCTCTAATGTCGGTCCCTCATGTCTGAGGATCGTGGTCAGCATCAGGGTTGTCTGGTCTCGATGATGTGCCTCCATCTGCTTCGATCCATTGCCTCTCTTACGATCGTGTGAAATTTAGAGGACGACGAGGTTCTAATTTAGTCAGTCCATCTTGTTGGGGGCTGACCGCCTGATCTTTTTCCTTCGGTGTCGATTCGAAAAAAAAAATATATATATAACAATATATATTTAATAACAATATAAATATACAAGATTAACTCACTTAAATATTAAAGATAGGCTGCAGGAATAGAATATCCTGCACAAAAACAGTTAAGAGAGGCAGCCCTATAATAACCATCCGTTTGTCTTCATGGCAGTCCACCTGCGAGGCTAAGATTTGTTAACACTGTTTATATCTTTGAAGATAATTCAGGTGAGCTGTGGCTTTGATAGAAATGCGAAGGGGTCCATATTAAAGCTTGTACAGAATAAACTCGTGGACAGAAATATGGCGCATATTTCAACCTTAGCATTAATGGGACCATTAATTTTTATTAATAATTCTTATAGTAAGCTCCTCTTTTATAGATAAAATTATAGGCTTTGAACAAAAATAGTTTTTGTTACTCTCCACGTCACGTACGCTAAAAGTTTCTGGTACATTTTTTGGCTGTATTTCTACACTTGAATTACTTAATTGATCCAAAAGTTTGTAATGTTTGTATTGATCACTGCTTGATTGATGCTAAATGCGAAAGATAAATAATATACAAATAATAGGAAACAAGGAATAGAGTAAAACTAATATTATAATAGTGAAAATTTGTATGTTTGGATATTTAGATGTTTGTTATGTAATTAAGCAAAAACACTGACTGGATTTGTGTGATAATTGACAAACACATAAGTTTATAACCCGGTTGCTCTTCTAAGATACTTTTTATCTTTTTAATGACTTCATTTCTGACGAATTTAGGGGTGTTATTTTCCATAACTTAAAAATAACATCTTAAGATGCCGTGTGGTATACGGCTGAGTAGAATAGACAACCCTCATTTCTTACTGAGGTGTCGTGAAAGGCTACTAAGGTAAGTCGACCGCCGTGTGGTATCCGGCTGAGTAGAATAGACACCCTCATTTCCCACTGAGGTGTCGTTAAAGACGACTAAGGTAAGTTGACCCATCGTGTGGTATCCGGTTGAGTAGAATATAACACCCTATTTCTTACCGAGGCGTCGTAAAATACGACTAAGGTAATTTTACGTCAGGCAGGCGGCCAGTCGTAAAACACGTAGCCAAATCATGTGACAACATGTTTATAACATGTTGTCTCAACCCCACTTAGAGTGGGATAAGGGCATGAGTGTGATGATGAACTTAAAAATAACATTATAAGATAACAAAGTCTGAGATATTTGTGTCTGAAGCTTAATCTCTTTCCCTTTCAGTATTTATTACAGACGAGAAAATATTTATCTTAAGTAATTATATATTAGTAGCATCTTTTCATCTATTTATTTTACCAAAATTATTTAATAGATTAAATAGATCAATTTATATAAACTTTTTCTTTTTCTCTATATGACCCGTACTCTCTTTTTTCTTCAATTCTTGTCCTTTTCCTTCTGTTACTCAAAGGTTGACTGGAAGAGATTCTTTTAGGGATAAGTCCGCCTTTATAGATGTCTTTATTTTTTTAATTTTTTTTCTTCTCTTTTCTAAATATATGTATAAAAAGAAAAAAAAAAATTGACCAAAAATTAAAAACGGTTAAACAATATTTTCAAACTAATAATGGAAACAGTTTGTAACCTAACAGCGGACGTCTATACACTGTCCATTATATTAACCATCTTTTGACAGATTGACGATAGTGATGTCCTAAAGATTCTCGTATGCGATACCATTCCGATTATAGTACCTACTATCATTAATCGAATTACGTACCTAAGTAATTCGATTAATGATAACCTACGTAAACTAGATTACTACTTGAGAAAAGAAATTCCAACTTTGAGAAAACTTATTGTTTCTTTGAAAAGAAGTGGTCTATTTCATGGTGAAAAATCTTCTTTGGTCAAAGTTTTGAACACAATTGGCTTTTCATATAAAAAGTTAAATAAAAGAAAATTATTAATGGAACGCACAGATATAGCTATAGCACGTTGTGATTTTTTAAGAGAGGCAAAGAAAATACAAGATTGGGCAAATATTGTTTTCACGGATGAAACATGGCTCAACGCTAACCACACACTATCTCGTTTCTGGACTGATGATACTGCTGATTCCACTTCCTCAGTACCAATGGGAAAAGGTGAGCGCCTAATCATTTGCCATGCAGGTACAGCAAAAGGATTTGTACAAGACGCACTGTTGGCATTTAAATCGAAGAAATCAAATGACTACCACGAAGAGATGAATGCAAATGTGTATGAAGAGTGGTTCAAAAAAATGCTCATTTCATTGGAAGAACCATCAATAATTTTTATTGATAATGCGCCCTACCACTCCCGTCAAATTGACAAAATGCCAACACAGGCTAATAAAAAGCATGAAATAATTAATTGGCTTCGGGACAATGGAGAAAATGTGGACGACTCAATGTTAAAAGTTGAATTAATAAAAATATTAAAAACCAAAAAGAGAGCAAAACGCTATGTAATCAATGAAATGGCAGCAGAATATGGCCATACTGTTCTTCGGATTCCTCCATACCACTGCCAGTACAACGCAATAGAACTTATATGGGCACAAGTAAAAGGGCATGCTGCGAGATGCAATACAAGCCCCCCATTCACAGCGAATAAAATGTTGCAATTGCTAAAAAATGCTTGCACCCACGTAACGGCCGAGAACTGGGCAAGTGTGGTGGAAAGAACTAAAAGAGTAATATTCTCTGATTGAGAACGTGATATTGCGTTTGATAATATATTATCTACACAAGAGCTAATAATAACTGCTACTGAAGACTCCTCATCGGAGGAGTCTAGTGTTGATTATCATTCCGACGACTCGTGCTAATAAAATAAATTAAAATATCCTGATTGTTTTATTTGTATTCATGTATTAACTAAGAAGAAAGTAAAACTTTATATAATGTTATTAAATGTCTTTTAATACTCGTAACATCGATTTCTACCGATTATTTTTAATCTGTGGCATAATCGTAGTAACCCATTATGTGTGACATCACTAAGTGGGCGGTACCCATCCATAAAGTACAAATATTATTTGTATGATATTTGTACGTAAGCAATACAAAACTTAATGAGCGTGAGCTGTCAAAAGACTGATAATATGATGGACGCAGTATAATGTGTTTGTTATCGGCAAAGATAGTTTGGCGCCGGTAACGAAATGACGAATCGTCGGCGCGGATATGTTCGTATGAAACCTATTTAATAATTTGTTGTCCTAAAATCTATAGTAATATATAAAAAGAATGAGAGAATAAAGAACTTGTCGATTCATCATCAGCAATCTGTTCTTATCAACTGTTGGACATAGGTCTCTTCGATAGCACGCTACTGAACTTTCAGCTCTTCGTTTCCGACCGATGCGATACCACTATGCGGATATAGCCACTCCAGGTAGCTGGGGGAAGGCGCGGTCTCACCTCTAGAACACGTCTACCCTAGCTTTAAGACTTGTCGATTAAGTCAATTCAATACTTAGCGGCATAATTAAGGTCCTTCACATCTCATCATTCTCCTGCCCTAAGTGGGGCCGGCACAACATATTAAAAAAATGTTGTCACATGATCTGGCTACATATTTTACGACTTAATTAGTTGCCTTTTACGACACCTCAGTAAGAGATGAGGGTAGTCTATTCTACTCAGCCGTAAACCACACAGCGGGTCGACCTAGTCGCCTTTTACGCTTTGTAAGAGATGAGGGAAGTCTATTCTACTCAGTCGGATGCCACACGGCTTAAATTCTTTACATCTATTAAGGTCAATTAAAATGAAACGATGTTTTTCGTTTATCCATTGAAAACGGTATAACATTTTATTTATCAACTCATTTAAGTCACAAACGGTTAGACAAGTACCCTAGTATTTTATTTACTTAAAAAAAGTCTAAACAAGTTTTCACACATCAAGTCATGACTTTACTGAGCTCTCACAGACGCAGTGTACCATTAAGTCACAACTTTTCTCGCTAATGAGCGTTCATCACAAAATGACTCCTAGTTTATAGTGTTTTTTTAAACGCGAACGGAAATTCCCGGCACACCGATAGATTCTGCACACTTCCTTTTTGCAGTGGGATAATTATGGGCTCGGAGTTACTGTGTCTAATAAGCGCGGAATAATGTCACTTGGAATCAGTTTGAAGACCTGTGATTATTGGTTTGGTCGAAGACATGCGAAAGCAATGTGATGTGGTTGTTTGTAGAAAATAGAGCAATAATTGTTCGAATAATAGTAATAGTAGCAGTGTCTTAGTACCTGATCGACCAATCTTTGTTTGGTAATTTTTTATAAAATAAAAAAAAATATTGGGTAGGTGGGGCTCGATCCTAGGTATTTTCATTTCTAAAGACCACACGTATTGTATTTTTAATGCCCAAAAACAGGGATAAAACGAATTTAATTTTGTGCAAAGGCGGGCTATTCCGGAATCGGAATCTCTTTCAGCCAACCAGTCAAAAACTAAAAAAGAAGTAAATATTAAGTACAATGAAATAAATAAAAATTATACTTAATTAATAATAACAAACATAAAATGGTTTTTTTTAGTAATATGAAATAATATTATAATATATATAATAAATACAATAGAATAAATATATTTACACTGTTTACTTTATTTATGTTTATTTACAAATTTATACACTGGCAAGCGCAGTCCACCTTAGGCTACATCTTTCGAGATCGTAGCCAGGCGCTAGCCTTATCTTATAAAAAAAATATCACTAATTAGCTGAGTAATTTTTTTAATAAATAAACAACGAATAAATGGCAATTTTTTCTTTTTAATTTTAATTTTATATTTTTCAAAAATTACCGACCAAGGCTCGTTCACCCAAGAACTGACGTTTCTATAACAGCAGTTCGTTGTGTAGGCGTAACATAGGCGTAATATTCCCATGCCTACAAACGAATGCAGCGAAAGTTTTATCTTATGAAATCACATTTGTCAATCCGGTACGTGGGCGATGTTATTGAAAGATTGTATCAAATGTTGCGATGTATTCTTGCGACTACATTGTAGAACGGGTTGCCTCGTGCGTGACAAAACGTTTACGGTCAATAGGTTATCATTGCTTATCGATGATTGCTTGCTGTGTTCATCTAATTTAAAATGTTTAGGGATCATTAAGTGCAATTGTAATATTAGACGTATTTACATACATAACGTATTAACGTGCCTTTACACGGAGATAGTATAATAGCGACATGATGATTAGACGAGAAAAATGTAAATGCATCGCCGCGCCTTCGCTGCAACAAGTAACGTTTCTTTTTACACGCTTTATAAAGTTTTACTTGTAGGTATTCGGCTGAGTAGAATAGACCACCCTCTTTCTTTTTCTTCTGTATACTAAATCATTATTCTCCCTCCCCTATACCACATGTTGTTACATGTTTTGGCTAGTTGTTTTACGACAGGCTGCCTGCCTGATGTCAACTTTCCTTAGTCGCGTTTTAAGACACCTCGGTAAGAAATGAGGGTGGTCTATTCTACTCAGCCGGACACTATACGGCGGGTCAACTTACCTTAGTCGCCTTTTACGACACCTCGGTAAGAAATTAAGGTGCTCCATTCTACTCAGCCGGACACCATACGGCGGGTCAACTTACCTTAGTCGCCTTTTACGATATTTCGTTAAGAAATGAGGGTGGTCTATTCTACGCAGCTGGATACCACTTAGCGCTTCAGTCTATATACCAAAGCATTTAAAAATACAAGCAGACGAAGTCGTAGGCAGGAGTATATCATAAAATAGAAAAGTCAAAACATATAAATGAACTAATTCGATTAGCGTTAATTCCATTAAAATAATCATATCTCAACCGATTACGACTAAATACAGTAAGAGAAACGGGTTTCCATTAGAATATATCTAAGAAGGTTTTCAAACCAATTTATGTTTATTTCACATGCGAGATTCTACGAGTACTAATATTATAAATGCGAAATGGATGTATGTTTGTTAATCTTTCATGGGGAAAACGCTAAACCAATATCGATGAAATTTGACACAATTATTCCTTATACACCGAAATAACATATAGAAATCTTGTTAATTGTACAGGAATAGGGTGACATTGAAAACAGCTATCTAATTGCGTCTACGCGAACGAAGTCGCGGGTAATAAGTAATTCATGAATCAGAAAAAGAAACTTGATACATTTTAATAAATCTAATCGTAGTAAATATTAATACCAATTCTAAGGCTACATTCATAGTGTAGTAAGTAACGGCCTGTTACTATCCCACTGCTGGGCATAGCCTCTTCTCTCCGTTTTTTTTTTGAAGCAAAGGATTGGCGCTAAGACCTACCATGCTGCTCCAATGGGGATTGGTAGGTTACACATATCCCCAGAATTCTCTAGAGATATGCAGGTTTCCTCACGATGTTTTCCTTCACCGAAAAGCGTGTGATAAATTGCAATTATCAATTAGACACATAAGTTTTACTAGAAAACTCATTGGTGCCTGCCCGGGGTTTGAACCCTAGACCTTATCGAAAGAGGCGCACGGTGATACCGCTGGGCTACCACAGCTACATTCATAGTGAGATTTTTTTAATTCTTGAAAAATTAATCAACATACAATAGAAAATTAGGAAGGTAGTTAGATATAGTTATAATTGATGATGCTTTATACTTTAAATCTAATCATTATCCTGTCCTTATCCCACTCTAGGTGGGGTCAGCAAAAAATGTTATAAACATGTTGTCAAATGATTCGGCTATGTATTTTATGGCCGGCCTGACGTCAACTTACCTTTGTCGCCTTTTACGACACCTCGGTAAGAAAGAGGGTGGTCTATTCTACTAAACTGAATACCACACAGTGGGTCAACTTACCTAAGTCCCTTTTACGACACTTCGGTATAAAATGAGGTTGGTCTATTCTACTCAGCCGGATACTACACGGCGTAAGAAAATTAAGAATTTGCCGTGTGACTAGAATTAACCAGTCTCATTTCTTACCGAGGTGTCGTAAAAGGCGACTAAGGTAAATACACTCTCCATGTGGTGTCCGACTGAGTAGAATAGGTCACCCTCATTTCCTACCAAAAAGGCGACTAAGCTAAGTTGCGCCGTTGTGTGGTATCCGGTTGAGTGGAATAGACCACCCTCTTTCTTACCGAGGTGCCGAAAAAGGCGACTTAGGTAAGTTGACATCAGACAAGCAGACGGTCGTATACGTAGCCAAATCATGTGACAATATGTTTATACCATGTTGTGCCGACCCTACTATGAGTGAATAAATACAGGAGAATGATGCTGTATATATTATGCTTTAAAAATAAATAAATTAGGTAAACCGGCTTCTAAAAGTTATATACGCCATTATAAAAAAAAGATGCAATTTCTGTCAATGTTAATATTGTGCTTATATTTTAATATTAATTTATTCCGGAGGAGAATCTTCTCTAAGAGAAGGATTGGAGCTAAAAACCACTACGCTGCTTCAATGTGGATTGGTAGGTTACACATATCCCTCTATAATTCTCTAGAGATATGCAGGTTACCTCACGATGTTTTACTTCTCCGAAAAACGTAATTATCAATTAGACATAAGTTTTTATAGAAAAAGGGGTTTGAATTCATAATTGTCTCTAAAGAGTCGCACGGTTACATCGCTGGGCTATAACAACTTATAAAAAAAAAACCAATAAAACGGGGCTTAAACCCGTGACCACTCGAAAGAGTCGCTCAGTCTCACCACTGGGCTATCACGGCATAAAAATAAACATAACAGTATTTTCTCCACAAACGGAACATCTAAATTGCTTTATTAAGCGTCCGCCATTATAAAATGCAAATCAATTATTGACAAGTTTATATAGTGTAAACCAGGTTTTACAAGAAAGGCGAGTCGCCTAACATAGAATTAACACTCATAAGAGCCTCAATTCAGTGATTGTGATATGAGAGAATAATGAGCGGTATTAGAGGTTTAATTTGGCCTGCGGAGGTGCAATAATGGCCGTACACTAAATGATCAAACGCCATATTATCAATTAAGGTAATTATACCGTACCCATATATAGACTTGGCTAACCTGTACTGCTTTACAGTGTTTTGAAGTAACTGCTTAACTTTATTTAAAATACAGGTCAAATTAACAAAATTTCATGATCCTACAGTTAACTCTTGTCTGGAGTAAATGCTGGCAGCAGAATCAGGTCATGCTTATCATAAACATGCATTGTCATCGGTACTGAACCACTATGTAAAATTTCAGCTCAAACACCGGGAAGTGGGTCTAATTTAACTTGCAGGATTCTACCTTCACATACATTGCAAATTAAGTAAAAGCTTTTAAAAAGTTATTATTCTATAATTTAGGCGTTACCTTCGGGATTCCATAGTATAAAAGTTAGAAAAATATTTCCCTCATTTCTGACCGAGGTGTCGTAAAAGGTGACTAAGATAAGTTGCATTTTACTGTTTGCAGTTAACTAAGCTGATACTCCTTTATGAACGGTGAATACCCCCTTTTTAGGATTATAAAATAGTGGTTCAGATCTTTAGAATACGATTAAGATACCTTCTACCCCAAGTTGTGGATTTTTAGCTAATAATACCGTGTTGTCGCCAATGATTTCTGCTTTGTAGTTTATAGCAACACAATCATGAAACAAGAGTATCGCGCCCTTTTTGATTAAAATGGTGGCAGCACTGTGCGGTTGTTGTTTCCGGTGTATTCCCATTGATAAAACGTTTCAGTGACATTCAGTCTTTGTTAGTTATTTCTTGAATAAGAGTATATCGGAGCGGGAATAGTTGTATTCAATTATATCGTGTTATTTTTGAAAGTGTGCGCTAACAACCGTAACTAAGATCACTCCCTAAACTTATGCCAAGGTCTATAAGATAAGATCCAATCATATAAGTCTACAGTCTATGTTTAAGTCTTTAATAAAAAAAAGCGAGTTGGCGAGTAGCTAAAAAAATAATACATTTTCAGCTTAGTATTTTACTCATTGAAATACCTTATTTGTCAGTCATCCTGCTGCCCTTATCTAACTCTAAGTGGGGTCGGCACAACATGTTATAAACATGCTGTCATATAATTTGGCTGCGTTTTTACGACCGGCCGCCTGCCTTACCTCTGTCGTATTTTACGACACTTCGGTAAGAAAGAGGGTGGTATATTCTACTAAACCGGATACCACACGGTGGGTCAACTTACCTTAGTCGCCTTTTACGACACCTCGGTAAGAAATAAGATTGGTCTATTCTACTCAGCCGGAAACCACTCGGCGGGTCGACTTACCTTAGTCGCCATTTACGACACCTTGGTAAGAAATGAGGGCGGTATTATTCTATTCAGCCGGATACTACACGGCGTGAAATACCTTATTTGTATACTTTATTAAAAACATTTCTACACTGGTACAAAAAACGAAACCAACTGTTGTAATAAGCTCGATTGTTTGGCAATACTCCATCTTTTTTTTTATTGATCGGAGGCTTTCGCAGTTATAATATTAGATCGAAGAAATGCATATTGCGATCTGTTTCTACTAGCATACTATCTATTACATCGGACAGTACTTGTTAGCGAAGAGTTAATAGGTTCCTGTATTTATTAGGTGTATTAATTTTCCTATGAACAATATGAATTACGGACGCCATTACCAGTAAGTATTGGTTGCATTTGTAAGCCACATGAACTGTAAATTATAAGACTTCCCATAAAGAACTAATTGCTTATCGACAAAGATGGTGTGCAGATAACATAACTAGGGTTGTCAACTGTTTTTCATTACATTATACTGTTTACTGTTGAATAACGTGTAGTATTGTGAGTAGAATAGACCACCCTGATTTCTTACCGAGGTGTCGTAAAAGGTGGCTAAGTTAAGTTAACACACCGTGTGGTATCCGGCTGAGGAGAAAAGATCACTCTTATTTCTTACCGAGGTGTCGTAAAAGGTGACTAAGTTAAGTTGACTCACCGTGTGGTATCCGGCTGAGTAGGTTATAGCACCTTCATTCTTACCGAGATGTCATAAAAGGCTACTAAGGTAAATTGACGTCAGGAAGGCGGCTAGTCGTAAAATCAAATAAAATGAATCAATATCATGTAACAACATGTTTATAACATGTTGTGCTGACCCCAAGTATAAAAAAAGGTAGGAAAATATACTCTTAAACAAACAATAAAGGATACAAAATACTATTTTCAGCGTTAAAATGCCTTACATTTTAAGGGTTAGACGTAGACGCTCAGACAGTTATTTTTAATCAGCTAGAGCAGCGCAGTCATCAACAGATTATAATAATTAAGTTTCAGAACGCATCTGTCAATGTCAAATAATGAAAATTTTAAAAAGACTAAATTATAAGTTAAGCGAGAAGTTGTAAAAAATATGTATTTAAAACATTAAATAACTTTAATGTTCTGAAATACTAAAATTCTTCTCACATCTAAATATACTTTATTTCTCGTAAAAAAAGTTGGCAACCCTGAACATAACCATAATTTTTGTCCCTCATAGCGGGATACCTATAAACTGTTTATGTTACTATAAAAATACAACACGTTATTATTAAAATCTTACATCTATTAAAAATAATTTACACAAAGGAAATTGAATAATTAAATTGTATTTTATTAAAATGAAGGGGATTCATTATAATTTTTTTTAATTCTTTTAAATACAGATTATTTTCGTCTATCTGAAAATTTTGAGGTCCTTGCATTTCTTCATCAATCACTATTTTGACTCGGCTTGCTATATATTTAAATGAGCTAATCTTGTATACGAGATTCCGAATTTCCGAAATTCAGATTAAATACATATATCTGGAAATGTTTCCAATGATTTTCATGAAATTCAGTATGTAGAGGGTTTTGGGGTCGATAAATCGATTGAGCTAGATTTTTTTTTAAAAAAACGTCGTTTTATCCCTATTACAAAACATTGAAAAATTGCTAAAATGTAAATAGAATACAGATGTTAATTTAGCTGTCATTTGTAAGGCTATGTGTACAACTTTACCCCGTCTCCAAAACCAGTAGCGTGGTGGAACACTATCAGGTTTTAGTCGGTGAGAGTCCGACATCCCCGGCGCACGGAAGTTGAGAATAGCTTAAAGCTGATAAACGATGCTTACCTACGCCAATGATTTATACTTGAGTAAAAAAGTTTAGAAAATTATTTATAATCAATGTTTTAAAACAAATTGTTTTCTACGCAGATGTTTCTTATTTTATCGATTCAAAGTCAATAAACTACTCCCTATTAAAATCGTGCGTGCTTCTAACAAATGGCCAAAGCTTCAGGAGTTTATGAGTGGCGCAATCGATCACGAAGTCATGACAAACGATAGTGTTGCCAGACACCTAGGGCTGAAATATTATATTAATTCGATGTTGCAAGCCTTGTCAACTTGTATAAACGGACAGCCATAACTCGTGATTGATAGTCAGAGAGACCATCTTTAAAAGTAGTTTTAATAAAGAAGTTAGGAAAAACATATCGTATACTATATAGCCTACAGGCATTTTTCGAAAAAGTGAGAGCTGTTGCATATTTGTACAAAATGGTACAAAATTTGAAATGCTGGTAGTTATTTGGTCTCTTAGGTTTTTTGATTGGTAGACCCAGTGTTGTTTGAACAACAGTTCAAACTCCTTCTTGAGTGTACATACATTAGGTCAGGGAGGTTCTGGTGTTCACAATATCCTCTATCATAAAGTGAAAGGTCCATCAAAATCGGTTAAGGCATTCCAGATAATGTTCTGTGAACCTTCCTCCAGAATTGCACTATGTTTTAATAAAAACCGTACAAAAATCCGTTCAGTAGATTTTTAGAAAATCGATCATATACGGACTGACAGCTCTTGGGGGCTTTGTTTTATATGTATAGACTATTATGGCGGTTTATAGCAAATAAATTTTAACGTATGTTGTGCTAGTTTTAACCCGCGTTTCGTTCGCGTGAACTGTTGTTTCGTAATAGGTTGATAATAGTCGCTTTTTAATGTCATCCTATTACTGTAGAACTAACAGGATTTCTATAGCCTATATGTTATTCCGGTGTATAAGGAATAATTGTGCAACATATAATTATTATTGGTTTAGTGGATGCGCTGTCAAAGAGTAACAAACATACATTCATACTCACAAACTTTCGCATTTATAATATTAGTAGGAAGTATTATAGTGTTAAACATAGTTATGACCGTCTCTTAAACTATACCCTTATTGTTGATAGCTCGCTGTTTCTTAAAGGGTACCGCTGTGGCTGTAATCAATTAGATTAATAATAATAATAATTCATTATGGGAACAAATAATATCTCACGGTTCCTATTGTTGCTGGTGAAAGGCTTTGATATCCCGTAAATGCAACAATCTAACTGTATAAGTAAATCCCGGAAGAACATAAATATTTGTATGTTTACGGTTATATAACTTTGTACTGCAGTAACCACGTCATTATGTTGAACGTATGCAGGGTAATTTCATTAGTTCGATTTTCAGCTTAAAAAATGTATGCGCAGCAAAAAAAAATACATTCATATGTTATTTTATATTTTAGCCTTAACTACTAAAATAACACAAGTTAAGCTTTTAAAAAAACTTCATTTCCCTACTGTTAACCATTGAGGGGTTCCCTCGTGTAGGGCCAATCCTGTTACTAGCATCAGGTCATGCTTATCACAAACATGCATTGTCATTGGGATTGGGCCAGTATGTAAAATTTCAGCTTAATTGGACACCGGGAAGTGTTTTTAAATTTAAACTATCGTGAGTAGTATTCATAGTTATTGTATAGAACCGGCTATACTCACGTCTTATTCTATCGGGTTAGCCCGACTAGTTTCATTTTAACAGAGACGGTGGATGGACACTACCTCCGGCGTGGAAACCGATTTTTGACACTACCGGTTCATAGAAAGACCGCTTTGAACCCGACACCGTAAGCGTCGCGTGCACAAACTTCATCCGTGCATGCGATGACGAAGACCAGAGCGACAGGGAACACTTGGAAGAGGCGCGGCCACCGCCGCCACCGTGTCCCCCCGCACCCCCGCCACCCACGAGTCGCGCCCAGCGAGCTGCGGGACGCAGTTCCCGCCGCGATAACGTCGTGTAAAGAGCTCATGAATAAGTGCCCCGGATGGGTTCGAAACTACTCGGGCTAACCCGATAGAATAAGACGTGAGTATAGCTGGTTCTATACAATAACCGGGAAGTGTGTCAAATTTAACTTGCAAGATTTCTCTTTCACATACTAAGTTGCAAGTTAACTAAAAGCTTTTAAAAAGAAGCTAAAAATATTGATCAGAAATTCTAAACTGTAATAAGTGACTGGATTATTAATTATCAATTTAACAGGTTACTAAGTTTCTATTCACACAAACTACTTACATTCGGAAGACATCGATCGATATAGCTATCACGTACGAATGATAATATAAATAACAATAAATAAATATATAGGACACTTACACACACGGTCGTCCGTCCCCAAAGTAAGTAACTTAATACTTGTGTTATAGGTGACAGACAACTGGTGAATATATACTTATATATATTTTTTTAAATACATACTTAAATTCAAATATACACCCAGACTCAAAGACCAACAAATTTATTTATAGAAAATATTGGCCCTCGGCGGGAATCGAACCCGCGACCCGCGGATCTGAAGGCAGGGTCACTACCCACTGCTCCAATGGGCCAATCAAATATATGTTGGTAGCGACCCGAATCGGAATAGTTTTGTCTATGCGACATCAACATAGACCAATACCTAGACGACTTGGCATCTAATCGTAGTATCAAGTCAACCGAAAGCGAGACTATCTACCTTTTGTTATTTAAAGTAACTACCCTACTCAAAATACTATAACACTAGTAAACAATAACTACTGAACAAGTAAAGTTCATATTTCTATAAGCTTTCATTGTGTTGCCATACTTTAAAATGAATGATTCAATGTCAAAGACGAGGAGTCGCTTTACGCATACTGGCATGTACTGGTTGTAAACCATAAAGGTAGATATTTCCCTTTAATTGGTCAGTTGACGGAGGTTTGACGGAACTTTTTTCGAACCGCGCTTTGAAGGTACAAGAGAACCATTTTATCCAATTAAAAATTACTACGGATCGTAACATACGTTAAAATATATACGTACGAAATTAAAGTGAAAAATGCGCATGATACATTCATCATATTAGAAAATTGAATTTAGGTGCTATAAACAGGTGGGAAAAATGATGGCTGAAATTTATAAATTACGTTCTACTTGGCATAGCTATCTTTTGGGTTATTTTTATTTATTTACTCACATACAGGTTTCATTAAGTTATCAAAATAATAAGTTTCTATTTTAATTATAGTTAAAACACCGATTATATCTACTTTTGTTGATGATTCATAAGTTATTACATTAAAACTACTATGGAAGAAGACTGACGCCTTATCTAGGATTCCCTGTATTTCAGGTCGCCGGCGACTTCCCCTTACAAAATATTATAATAGACCAAGTTATCACTACATATTATAAAACAAAGTCGCATTTTTGTTTGTCCATATATCCCTATGTATGCATAAAACTTTAAAACTACGCAACAGATTTTAATGCGGTTTTTTTAATAGATAGAGTGATTCCAGAGGAAGGTTTGTATGTATAATAACATTCAATACAGAGTAGAGAAATACTGTAATTTTTGAGGGTTCCGTATATAATTACATTTTTTTACGCTTACATTGCAAACGCAGGCTAAACCCTACGAGATTTATGATGTACTAAGTATTTGTACACCTTGAAAAGGTCTACAGAAAAGTCCGCGATAGTATATGTCTATCTCTTATGGATAACCCACAATAGCTTTTTTACTCATTTACTTTTTACGAAAAATAATGCCTTATTTTTGAAATTTTTTTTATACAATACAGCAATAATCCTTATCCAATTAAGTACCTTAAATACATTGTTGATTTAATATAGATCAATATTGCCGTTTATAGCATGTAATTTAAGTGAACATTTTCGGAGATATTACAGATTTAAAATGCCGTGAGGACGCAGCGCTTCGCCCTATAGCACTTCGAATCTAGCAGCTATATGTCGCTCTGTCAAGAGTTTGTTTAAAGACATTCTGTAATTAATTGTAAAAATAAAATACATAGGTAAAATGTAAAAGTAAATAAGTAAAAATGTACTATATGAATTTTGATATTCCAAAGATAGCAGGAAATCTTCTTGGTATAGGGAAAGGAAATTGTTTTTCTCCAAATTTAACGCTTGCGGGCCACCGCCAGTAATGAATAAATCAAAACTACTGGATCGATTTTAATCATTTTTTACACTGACATGGGATATATATTTTATACCCGAGCCAAACAGGGGCAGGCCGCTAGTACTATACTATAATACACTATAATATCAATAAAAAACAATCAAGGCTTTCGATATAAACTGGCTTCATAGGTCAAATTAGAATTATCTGGCGTAGATTATGAAAAGCTCTCACTTGACAAAACTTTCTAAAACTATATAATATACAACTGATGGTGAGACGTGAAGAAAAAACGTAAAAAAAAGCGGGATCGATCTACAAAATTCTCAATAAACTCATCTCATAAATATGTGGATAATTAATTTTATATACACTCACGCAAATGTTACCCAAATTAAAATATAAAATATTCAAAAACATAAAAGATTTATAGAAGCAGACGTTATTTTGCGGAACTTCATAGTACAGAATTTACAATAAAATTACTGCTGTAATCCGCGTTTGTTAAGAGAATACATGCAATGCTAAGTTTATGAAGCAGGCAACAATCACATACCGCATACATACAGGACAAGGCAGCACACGTATCACAAGACGCCGCCAACATTAACACTCCATACAAGCACTACACACACTCACTACCACAATCACTACGATCGTCTCACCCCGAAACCGAAGCATCATAAGGAGGATAGGCTCCACGAACAAAATCGTAATGCGAATAAAAGAATATTAAAGAATTTTATTACCAATATTGAACGTAGATTATTTTCGTTTAAATAAGTTCTGTCTTATTTACATAATATTAATGATTAGATTTACTTTACTTTTTGAAGAAAACTCTTGAACAATTTACAAAGTAATGTGTGATATAGCACCACTACTTACGTTAATAATTTTATATGGAGACATTTTGTTGCCAGCGTGAAAAATATCGTTGAGTTTAAATTAAATAATTGGTATCATTAAACATCAGGCTCATAATATGTAAAGATGAATATTTATCAAAGTTGAGTGACTAATATTTAAAATGGCACCTTAAGCCATTATTTTCCACTTTAAAAATAACGTTTTGTCATTAAAATACAATTTGCTTTCGTATAAGGCTGCAGAATAATACTTAATAGTAATTTTAGTTGCCAGTATCCATTATATTCGGTTGGTAACATGAAATGAATTGGAGTACATCTTCCACAGATATATTTTTTTATTTTATTTATTCATTTTGCAATCAACAGCGTTACAAATAATACTTATTTAGGAACTTTCAAACAGTACAATAAGGCCATAACTAGATTACAATAATTATGAATAGATTATTTACATTAACAGAGTAAAATATTAATATGACTAGTAACAGAAAAAATATAATAGATAAAACGTGAAATGAAAATTGAGGATAAAAATAAAAATAAGAATATACACAACACTCATATTCGAACGTATAAATTGTGTGTGTGTGTGTTTGTGTGTGCGTGTGTTTGTGTGTGTGTGAGGGCGTGTGTGAGTGTGTGCGCGCGTGCTTTTGTGTTTCTGTGCGTTATTTATTAACATAACCTATATATATTAACTATATATATTAACCTATATATATTAACATAACCTAAGGCTTTATGACTATTTTGCTCGAATCATTTATTCATGAATATCTTTTTTCCTTTCAACAAAACTTGGTAATCTTTGGTTCTTCTCAAATAAGTTCTCAGGTCAAATAACTCTCTCAAATAAAGCCTTAAGTGGGTTCGATTCCAGGTCGTTAATAAAAAGCCTCAAAGCCGTGGTTTACATTTAATAAACTAATGGTAAATAGACTTTTGCAACCTGAAATTTATAGAGACACTGTATAGAGAGGTTATACAAATTATAAATTTGTCCTGAATTGAGTTTACGCACAAGATACGGAATATCAAAATCAATGCTGTTACTTGTAATCAAAATCATAAATTTTTGTTCTTATCTTAATGCAAGGTAGCGTTAACGCTCGTTTACTTAGTAAAGTTGCGCTATAAAGTTTATTACAAGTGCAACCAAGTAGTGCTTATGAAATCTTTTTCTTTAAAATATTTTGGAATACCGCCGTGTGGTATCCGGCTGAGTAAAATAGACCACCATCATGATCATCAATACATAGGAAACAGGTACTTATATAGTAAAATACAAGTCATTGTACAGAAATTACAATAGAATTATTTTGTTCGTTTGGAGTTTTTCGTTTGTTAAAAGAATCTATGTAATGTTAAGCGTATGAAGCAGGCAGAGGTTCACATACCTCATAGTGTAATCATGGAGTCTATCCACCTGATGATGCTTCAGTTTTGGGGCGAAACGATCTTAGAGATTGTGGTAGTGAGTGTATGTAGTGCTTGTGTGGAGTGTTGCTGGTGGCGGCGTTTTGTGAAACGTGTGGTGACTTATCCTGCATTTATAAGTAGCGTCATAGTCACCGAATGACAGGAGAGAATGGAAGCAAAAAACATGTCGTGGTGATCCCACTTAGTAGGGATAATGGCAGGAGAATAATGATAAACAAGGTGAGTAGGAAGCGATCGTGGGCAGATAAGGTCTCCTTCGGCTCTGCGGGAGGCGGCGGTGCGGTTCCGGGAACTCTTATTCTGGATGCAATCTGCTTCTGGTGAGTCCAGGTGTTAGCGACTTGCCCGAACCCATCGTCTGTCGCCCTAACTGGGGACCTGCAAGTGTGCCGAACGGGGTATATCGGACGCCTGGCTTACAGGTCCCCGAGGCAGTCGGTGCATCTGGTGCTCCTAATGCATCAATGGGGACTTCTCTTTTGAAAAGTCCCTACCCGGAGGTGGAGTCTCTGGTATCAGTGCGGCTGTCGGCGGGGTGGGGGCAATGTGTACATATAACATACCGATACCCTGTCCTTGTTATCAGCTGCGTGGTGGAGCACACAGGTCGTTTTAGTCGGTGCGAGTCCGACATAACCACTGCCTGTCCCCGTCGGGCGGTGGTACCGTAAGGGGTTTTTTCCCGTATAAAAAAGGAGAATAATGATAAGCCATTTATTTAGTTGTATACCTTAATTGCTTAAATGATGTTGAACTATACATCCATCATACTGTTCTGGAATATCATGCGTTACATTTGATGCACAGGCATTATGAATTATGATGTGATATATTATAAGATAAACCTGATGTAACACATCACGATGCGTGACACAAGATATCATTATTATTTCTTGTATGCGACGGCACTCGAAGAATCTGAACGTAGTTAAGTAGGCAATAAATAATGAAGTAATTAACATGCTTGAACCTTACAGCATGTCATGTTTGATGGCTATTCAGAAATATGTGATTGAGTTGTTTTACTTGTTTACTACCTGCGTATGTATTAATGACTGATCTGTTGACGCAATTGGCAGAACCTTCAGCTCCAAGGGTCACGGGTTCGATTCCCGCTATTCCGAGTAGACTACCCTCTTTCTTACCGAGATGTTGTAAAAGGCGACTAACGCAAGTTAACCCGCCGCGTGGTATTCGGTTGAGTAAAATAGACCACCCTCTTTCTTACCGATGTGTCGCAAAAGGCGACTAAGGTAAGTTGACGGCGCCGGTCGTGAAATACGTAGCCAAATCATGTAACAACATGTTTGTAGGACATTTAACCGACGTATTTTATACCGCGGATATTATTATCGGGTGCGACTAGTATTCTTAGGTTCTGTTTTACAAGTTACTGATAAAGTGTCGAATAGTTAACCGACAAATAAACTAAGTAGCAGATAAATGTCTCTAAAAAGAGACCCTAAAAAGTGAAAAATTAAAAAAATAATCGCAGCCATTTTGAAATAGGTATTTGCTATCCAGCAGATACACACAATAACAGCCACATGATCTATCTGTTAACTCATTGTTAGGGACTTTAAGAGTGAATAAGCCTATCAGAAACCTGAGAAACGCAAAATTCAGATATATGTTTCAGATATTTCCGAATAGGCGAACAGTTTATTCGTAACTTGTGAAACAGGCCTTTATAGACCTAAAAATAGTTATATTAGTTGTTTCATATTACAAGGTTTAAAGTACGCGTTTAATATTAACGCCTACATTATTAGTCAACGCTACAAGTTCGACGCATCGCGATTTGAATACAAAGCTATTGGCATTATGTAGAGTCTGATTTATAACGATTGTTTTATTAATAATCCTTTAAGAATCATCGGTTTTAATTTCATGCATGATTTATAAAGGGTTATAAAGTTAAATGATCTTATGATGTAAATCAAATCATATTATTGGTATTCTTACATTTGCTTCACAGTATATTTTAAGCAATTTAATTTATGTACATAAAAATATAAAGAATTATAAAACAATAGGTGATGTATACAATAGACAAAGCAGGAACCGACATAAGCTTGCGGCTCCTTCTTTGCGCCTTGCAAAAGTGCGTAGCTCGTTTGTGGGTTTTGGTATAAGATTCTATAATAAAATTCCGCAATCAATTTCAGCATTGCCATTACAGCAGTTTAAAAACACTGTTAAAAGAGGCTGATACAGAAAGCCTACTATACTCTTGAAGATTATTTAGAAGATAAGAATGTGTGGATATAGCTCTCTTTGAACCTGTACAAGACAGTAACGACTTAATGTAAATAATATTAAGAATTAATATTAATTTTTAAAAGAGCAACCGCCAAGTTTCTTGCGGCTCTTCTCGGTAGGAACTGCTTTCCGAACCAGCAGTAGAGTTGACGATCCAAAAGCACTTGTTTACAAGTTTATTTGAATAAAGAATATTGTGAATTTGAATTTGAATTCAAATTATATTCTTTACTCGTTTTTACTGCCATTAGATTAAGTTTTAGATTTAAGTAACAATGGACGCCATTGAAAACCAGCGTTGAGGTACTAATCAACTTAAGCTGAATGGTGGTCCAATTCCTAATGTCACATTTCTGTATATTTGTTTTATTTTTATTGTTATCTACTTCACTGTGACGTTATTAATAAAAGGTTTTTTGATTTTGATTTGGTTTGATACTCAAGTAAACTTGTATACAAGTAATTTATAGAATTAGGCGTTACTTTGCGGAGATCCATTATACTCCACTCCAAAAGCTTTGCGATTTTGGTCGTGGAGTCTATCTCCTGATGATGCTTCGGTTGCGGGGCGAAACGATTGTTGAGTTTGTGATAGTGAACGTATATAGTGCTTGTGTATCGTGGTGGCGGTGGTGGAGGTTTGTGCATGTGTTTTTTACGACTCCTGCAAGTATCAGGTATGATAACCGATTGTCCACTCTACATTTAGCATTATATATATTTTCTATTTTACTTCATCGCGGATTACATTTTGTATACAAGTACTTTTGAATCGTCAACTCTACTGCTGAACTGGAATGAGCCAGCAAGAAACTCGGCGGTTGTAAACATTTAGTCATACTGTCAGGGTCGAAAAGTAGCTAAATATATCCACGCATTCTTATCATCTAAGTAATCCTCAAGTATAGTAGGCTTTCATTTTATTAACATATCTTTAACAGTGTTTTTAAAATGCTGTACCGCACTCTACTTTGCCTTAATACTATTTTTTGAAAGTAGTATAAGTGATATGTGTAGGAAACGTTCCTTCTTTCAAAATTTAGCAGGTTTCGGACACGCTGCAGCTACATTTACTTCCAAAAATCGAAAAAAGTACAATATTAATTGTGAATTCCCATTTTTGTATGGCCTACCTCCGTCAAGTCTATTTTATTGATAAGAATAATATAATTCAGCGATAGATTGCATAAAAGCCAAGCCGTGTATAGCAAGCTGGCTGAGTAGTATAGACCACCATCTTTTTTTTACCGAGGTGTCGCAAAAAGTGATAAACGTAACTTGCCCCATTGTGTAGTATCCGGTTCAGTAGAATGTGTCGAGATACAACTAAGGTAAGTTAATGTTAATTAATAGGCACGCGGTCGAAAAATAAGTATTCAAATCATGTGACAACATGTTTATAACATGTTGTACCGACTCCACTTAGAGTGGAACAAGGACAGAAAGAAGAAGATTAGGTAAGATCCATAAATAAAATGCAGCTTTAAACGAACACGTCCATAAGTCTTGTCTATTGGTAAAACCGTGCTATCTGTGGGCTAACTTAATTTATGGTATTGCCACCTCTTGCCACCTATGACCGATGCGGTTTCTGCCACGGAAAACATTACCAGCCATTACAGCGATAAACGCCTTGTAATCCTTTCCTAGATTTCAACATAATAGAATCAATAATTTATTTCATATTACACACGCTTAAACGGTATGCAGCTGCAGAAATTATTACACGGAATCAATAAACTCAGATGATATGTTTAATATCCATTAGTGTTTAATTGATATTGGTTTATAGACATATTTCCCAATACATATGCATATTAGACCTGGATATCCACTATAGCTCGATTTATGATCGTGGCAACCTGAAAATTTGCATGCCCAGAATTGATGAACCACGATAACATGGCGCGCCCCTTCAAACGACTGTCTCAATGAGTGTAGTCAAATCTTTACGAAAGATTTTGCATGTAGTAGTCAGTACTCAAGCTGTGATAGCCCAGCGGTAACACCGTATGATTCTTTCTAGGAGGTCACGGGTAAAAAACTCCGGGCAGGCACTAATGAGTTTCTATTAAAACGTACTGATTACTGCTGGGCTTAGGGCTCTTCTCTCCGTTTTTGGAGAGAAGGATTGAAGCTAAGACCTACCCACGCTGCTCCAATGCGGATTGGTAGGTTACACATATCCCCAGAATTTTCTAGAGATATGCAGGTTTCCTCACGATGTTTTCCTTCACCGAAAAGCGTGTGATAAATTTCAATTATCAATTAGACACATAAGTTTTTACTAAAAACTCATTGGTGCCTGCCCGGGGTTTGAACCCTAGACATTCTCGAAAGAGGCGGACGGTATTACCGGTGGGCTACCACAGCTTATACTGTTCCTATAATCCTAATTAATTATATTACATACTACACTCGATTAATCCTAACAATTGTAATATGGCATATTTTAGGCTGGCTATCCTACTCTAGTATAATAACTCTGGTCTAGCAGCCATTATCATATAACCTTTTTTACGTCTCAATTACTTATAATGGCATAATAGTGTGTATAGGTTAGGTCCTAGTTAAATAATGATTAAGTTGCGTCTATTATCATATAACCACCCTGACGTTTGATAACTTGATAACAATCTGAATAATATATTCACGTGATCACTGGTTAATTATGAAATTGCTTACCATAAATCTATGTTAAATCGGGATTTTTCCGGTAAAAAAAGGCAATAGCGTAATTTTTTTTTAAATAGTAATAAAAACTCAAGGAATCTCTTATTTAACAACTGATTTTTATTTCCTTGTTTTATTATCTACAAACAAAACAAAACAAAAAAATTTAACTAATCTTATGAATAATAATCATGATTAATAATATATTTATACTATTTTATATTTATTACTATTGTGTAACTTTTAAATATTTTGATTTAATTGAAAAATTTTAACTTTATATTCCTGTAGTATTATAACTAGCATTAGAGACAGACGGACTTTGGCATTTATAATATTAGTTCAACGCCGTGTGGTATCCGGCTGAGTAGAATAGACTACCCTCTTTTCTTATCGAGTTGTCGTAAAAGGCGAATTTGACATCAGGCAGGCGGCCAGTCGTAAAATATCTATCCGAATCATGTGACAACATATTTATAACATGTTGTGTTAACCCCACTTAGAGTGGGACAAGGGCTGGAATATGCTGATGATATTATGTAGTGTAAAGAACTCTAGCATTCTCAACTAATTGAGAAAATAAAACCCATACTCATTATGGATTCTCTAAAAAATAAAATTTTATTATTATTTCTGTTAGGTTTCTATATAAATTTTGTTTTTCAATAAACTTTTATCCTAGTTTTATTTTTCAAAAACATAGTGTTCCGAATTATATGCCATCCGGTTTTATATTCCTTACGCATCTAGCGGTAGCAGAGGCAATTGCGGTGCGTATGCCTCGATAAAACTGGACATTGAAACGAAATAAAAAAAACAACACTTAATAAGTGTTTGTTGGAAAAACAATTTCTTGCATACGTAATAGAAATCAGTTTTGAGTGATCTCACTTGGACTTAAACTGTTTGTTTATTGGTTAAAGCTCGATGTGACTTGCGCTAGCGCACCTGCCCTGGATGAGTAATCGAGGATTCGTTTAGCGTTGTATTTAACAGTACTGCCTTATAATATGCTCGTAGTTTTCATATGAAGTGTTATTTGTAGGTAATAGATAGTTTTCTGATGAAAAAAAATTGGTTATTTTATTATTTGATTGTGCTGTGCGTTGTTCTAAAAATATACGCACATATTCGACAAATTCTATACAGATACATACGAAGTACATTACAGGCAAAGCGTTCCGCCAAAAAAAATTATAGTTTCGCTAAAATTCAGCGTAGAAACCGTAAAGGGTTCTTCCCTTTTCAACTGCACAATCATATGAACGTGGTCCCAACTTTAACGCTAATAATTCTTATTAGTTGTCTATGTCTATGTTCATTTAAGTATTACATATTAGCCTTTGTTTGTATACGAAAAATACGATTTTATATCCTTTTAGTAAATAAAAATTATAAATTTTAAAATAATCTATTCAATGGTGAGAAAATGTACAATTTTTCCGTTACAAACTTCTTTGTGGTTGTATTTTTTTATCGATACTAACTATGGCTTCTAGAAATATAGCTATTTTTAGTGTCTACTTAAAAAATAATAAGCAACATCTTTTAACATGTCTCCCTAAGTAATTGAATAAAGATCAGTTGTAAATTTTGTAAGAATACCATTAAAACAGCGCAATTATCGGCACACCAGGACTCACCTTTACGTAAGGTGCAGTGCACACGACAAAGAAAGTTTCCTGCGGCATGTCTCCATCTTTATGCATGAGCCTTATCAATATGTTGGCAACCCGCGCTTACAATTTAATACGAGGCTACCACATAATTACAGGTTTGCATTTACATATTGGTCCTATTTACAGCGCACGACAAAATTACTATCGATACGACGACAAATTTTAATAGATTACAATAGTAACTTATATTTTTTCTTTAGTTCTTATTTTGACTGGCCTGCGTCAGTATGTATTTATAGGCGGTAGGGGATCCATTATTACATAAACACCAATTAGGATTGACATCTTTTAATGTATTGACGTTAAATCACTCTATCAACACTTCAAATATAAGAATAACATTGATGGCAAGTGTACAAGTACAAGAGGCTGTACTCTGAGCACAAGAAGAGCATCCAGCCTTTTACTTTATTGAATTCTCCCCGTTTGGTTTTAAAATTGCTGTCTGCCAAGCCCTCTGCCGGATGTTCATGTTGTTTACAAGGAGGTCGTAACGTCTACCGCCGACATATGTAGTCAATTATTTTAGTAACTTTGGAGACGGACTAACGTTCAAGGTCATAAATTAGAGTAAAAAGTCTGGGGATTGTTTTCTAAGAAGATCTACGGGTATAAGAACCTTTGAGTTTACGTTAAATAACTTTACGAAATGAGAATAACTGAATATATTTTTAATTCTTTATTATTTCTACTTCATTCTTCCTCAGTAATTTTATATAAAATTCACTCCTTCTGGAAGATATGTGGTGAAATAAGATGATAAGGCCGAGGCCCTGTATTGGATTTTCAGATGTCAAAATAAATTATTAAACATAATACATATTAAATATCTAATGAGATACAATAACAATACCTATCCAAGGTTAGTGCTTTTTAATTATAGACATAATAACTTATTATCAAACGAATAATTAAAATCTTAATATAGTATTTGTAGAGTCGGTATCGTGACGGTGTCGGAGTGTTTAAAAGTATTCCAATTGACTGACGTATTTTAGTCCTCAATGCAAAATTATAAGCTTTTCGATCCCAGACGCAGATACAGCTATTCCTAGATAGTATATCAATTAAATAGCTTTATTAATTAAGTGCGGCTTAAAGTAATTATAATTAATTCCAAGCACATCGGATCTATAAATCGATTTGTTTGGAAAAAACCGGACTTTAACGGTTGATATAAATGATATTAAGACTGAAATCAAAAAGGATTACAACGGCTTTTATAATTTAACTTCTTGCAATAATAAGACTATCATGTATTGCGTATGTCCAGAAGAGTAAAACAGTTCTGTCGCAATCTATTTTCTTTATGCCAATCTTACCTCCCTGAGTTTATATACAAAGATATGTTAGTTGACTGAATACTAGTCTATGAAACTGTCTCTCTGTGAACCACATTACACATTGATAATGATTAGTAATGATGGAACATCATGTGAAACAGTGTTCAACCGTAAATCGTTTATAGAAAAGCGGAATATACAAGGAATAGCATAGACTGCTTTACTGTTTTTTTAATGATAAATGTCAGATTCGAATGTTTGAATGCCGCGTAAGGTCGAAGTAAATAGGCGGCTAAATTTGTTTGGGAAAATATGTCGGTGAGTTCACTCAGTGCTTAATTATTATTATTAAAAGCTTTTATTTAACTTGCCATTTATGTATGTGAAGGTGGAATCTTGCAAGTTAAATTTGACTTCCACTTCCCGGGGTCTGCTTGAGCTGAAATTTTACATACTGGTCCAGGCCCGATTTAAATGCATCTTTATGATAAGCATAACCTGATGCTGGTGCCAGGATTAAGTTCCCTCTAGACGGCCTCGTCTACTCAATGGTTGACAGCAGGATATTTTGTTAGAAGCTTTTTCTTGTCAGAAAACGAAAAAAAGTATTTAGACTGAATTTAGCATTATGAATTTGCACTTCTTTTCTAATAAAGGCTTAAAAGTGTATCTTTGGTTATCTTATATATGTTTTTGTTGAGCAATAAAGTATATTTGTATTGTATTATTTTTCCCAATTAATCTGTCAGCAATAACATCTTTGAAGTCGTGCATCAACGTTGTGACTTAGGACCGCTTAAAATAGCGACGCGTTCAGATGTATCAATACAATAAATTATTATTTCCATTCCCATAGCAGATACGTGCATCAATGCCAGTGGTACTCAATTACCAGATGTAATTGCAGCTGCCAGAGTATCTGGAGTATTCCTCGTAAGTTATTTGGTGTGAAATGAAAACAATTTGACTTGCGAAAGATTTATGGGCGAGGATAATGATGTTCTAGGTAGTCCGAGGTAATTGTTTAAGGGTAGTCGCTCACTTGGCTATGTAGGACCGGATACGTGGAAACACGTTATGATGACAGAATTATGAACCGAATTACTTAACGTTTACTGGTTTATATACAGGATAAGCACGGGTGAGTGTTCTTAGAAAAAACTAATGTGTGTAATTTATATGTAACATTATCATTTGTGTAATTTGTTTATGTATTAGGTTGTATTTATTAGTACGTAAGTTTATTTCATAACACGCCACCTACCTACTCTGTGTGTTACAGTTTTCCTAATCCAAAGGCTGTCTGGAAGAAATCGCTAATAAGCGATAAGGCCGCCTTTTGTGCCGTACAAAATTGTTATTTTTATAATTTAGTTTAATACAAATGTTTGTATTTATATTATGTGGTGGTACAATAAAGTATATTTAAATAAATAAATAAAAATAAAATATGTAACGGTTAAATGATGGTTTTTTGAATAAAATTGTATTTGTTTGGCTGACATAGGATTTGCCATGAGATTTTTTATAATTAATAGCCTTTACCTACAACTTCGTTCGCGTGTTAACTGTTGTCGTGTGATAAGTTGAGAATAGATGGCGATATTCATGTCATACCATCCTGCAAAATTAACAGGATTTCTATAGCCTGTGTTACCCCGATAAATAAGGAATAAGTGTGCCAAATTGCATCGATATTGGTTCAGCGGATTCACTGTGAAAGAGTAACAAACATACATTATGGATGTATCCCAAACTTTTGCATTTATAATATTAGTAGGGGTAGAATAACAAGAATAAAATGATCTATAGATATAAACTTGCACTCAAATGAGTAATTTTATAGAGATATAAAAAATAAATATAAAGCTTATATTACAAGTTAGGTATAGTTATAAGAACTATATTATGAACAGAGCAGGCGCCGTGTTGCTACCTGTTCCCATTAAAGGCAATTTACCGAACCAGTTGACGATCCAAAAGGTACTTGTATTCAAATTTACTTGAATTATGAACATGTTAAATTTAAAATTTGAAACATCGTATATGTAACGTACCAGTCCGTAATAAGAATAAGAATAAGAAGATCTTTATTCAACTTTCACCTTACAAATACACACCTTATAAATACGCATTACAAATTATTGTTTGTACATAAATGTAATTTTGAGTATTAAACTAAAAAATTAAAGTAAACAACAAGTACAGCTGTGTGAAAGGTCGAAAAGGATGGCCACTGGAAGCCTTAGCCTCACTGCTGATTTTCAGTGGTCTCCAGATAAATAGACACCATGCAACTAACGGCAGAATCAGGTGAACATAAAACGCATAATTTTAAGAAATTTAAACTGATGCCTCAATATATTATAAGTGATCTAATTTCGTGGTAATGTCAAGCGTTATTCTTTCCTCCCTATATCAAATAAATAAATAAAATAAATAAATAAATATATCGGACATGTACACACACGGTCGTCCGTCCCCAAAGTAAGTAACTTAATACTTGTGTTATGGTAGACAGATAACTGGTGAATATATACATATATAATTTTTAAATACATACTTAAATTCAAATATACACCCAGACTCAAAGACCAACAAATTCATTTATAGAAAATGCTTGCCCTCGGCGGGAATCGAACCCGCGACCCGTGGAGCTGAAGGCAGAGTTACTACCCACTGCACCAACGAGCCAGTCAAAAGAGAGTCAATATCAAAAGAGAGAAGGCGTCTATTTTGCAGTGATATCTAACATTTGATTGCTTCTTTATTTTTGTACCTGGTACAAATTTGGACTGAACTACTATCCTGTTTAGTGGACGAATTCTTTACTTAACCGCAAAGTTGATAACCCTTATTGAGGCGAACGTGCGTTTCTGTCAAAATAAAAGGTATAACGTTCATTTTGCGTTGCATCATATCATTTACCGGTAAGCACGTGCGAGTCGAAATCAAAAATTATTTAAAAATACATTAAGAAAAATTTATGTTCGCAAAAAGTCATTTCATGGTTATTTTATTGTGGTATTAGTGTTTTTGTTTACTTTTTCATTATGTTATGATTACGTTTTGAGACTCTCCTATATTAAATTGTTCGTTGCGAAGTGGTTTATTCTATTTAAATTCTTAATCCGTTTTAATCTAATTAATTTAATAGCTGTTAATCATATTACCACCGTGTGGTATCCGGCTGAGTAGAATAGACCACCCTCATTTCTTACCGAAATTCGACTAAGGTAGTTAGGTAAGGTAGTAAAGTAGTTTCCCTTTTACTTTAATAAATGTTCTTTTAACGCCTCGAGCGTTATAAACGTTAATTATTGGTGGTACATATCAAAGTCAGGTTACTAGTATTCTTAGAGACATCAGAAAACTTTGCAAATTAACAGTGCACTTTGCACATGTAGTAGTTTGAAGTATCAACGTTTTAGAAGATGCAAACATATCCTTAAGGCACTTGTCATTTAAAGGTGTATATTTAGTGGTAAAAAATGTTTTTAATTGCTAACGCTTGAGGCGTACACGCTTTTCTAAAATATAGTGAATATATAATTCTAAGCTCAAGGCCTAACTGGTTTTAAATAGAAATAATCGTTCGTTACAATTTAGATACGTTAAGTTGTTAATATTATCGGTTTGTAATTTAAAGGGAAATTAAGCGGCTAATCCATAAATAAATATGGACGC
Source organism: Morpho helenor (assembly GCA_029227775.1). Lineage (NCBI taxonomy): Eukaryota > Metazoa > Arthropoda > Insecta > Lepidoptera > Nymphalidae > Morpho > Morpho helenor. Next base: position 3,480,797 of record JARGCU010000032.1, on the reverse strand, counting down.
CGTGTATCCGGCTGAGTAGAATAGATCACCCTCATTTCTTAATGAGGTACCGTGAAAGGCGAATAAGGTAAGTTGACCCGCCGTGTGGTATCTGGTTGAGTAGAATAGACCAACCTCATGTCTTACCGAGGTGTCATAAAAGGCGACTAAGGAAAGTTGACCTGCGGTGTGGTATCCGGTTGAGTAGAATAGATCACTCTTTCATACAAAGGTGTCATAAAATACGACTAAGGTAAGTTGACGTCATGCAGGCGGCCGGTCGTACGATACGAAGCCTAATCATGTGATAACATGTTGTGTCGGACTCACTTAGAGCGGAATAAGGGCAGGAGGATGATGATCTATAAATAAATATGGCCGTTTAAAAATCTCTTCATCAATTCCATATATTATATAAAAACTGTGAACGTTTTTGTGAAACTGAAAAAGGAAAAAAAATTAAGTATAGGAACTTAAAAATATATAATAAAATAGGTAGGTATTTATGAATATATAGAAAATATAAAAAAAGGAAAAATGATAATCCAACATTTTTTTCTAAACCCATTCAAAGTGTCTAAGTAAATTTATTTCTTTAAAGTATATAGTACATAGCGTAAGTTGAGATGAATTATAATAAAACAATAATTGAATAATGTGACATCGGACTTGTTAATAAATTTTAATAAATATTAATATAACCATTGAAGCTCAGGATTCTGGTCTTATTTATTGCAACTTATTATCATAAAGAGTGCCCTTCAAGTGAATATCTTGCGATTAAAGTTCTGACATATTGAAAGCGCGCTTTATCACTTTACGCGTCCGTCGGGATGATTGGCAAATAAAGATACATAACGGATAGACAATTTTCTATTCAACGATAATTTTGAAATTTATTATTTTAGAATACAGTAAGTTATATATCTTTTTCATATTCGACGATTGAAAACAGATAAAAGTAGCTTCTTTATTGTTAAAAATACATTAAAATGTTTCGGAACGATAATTTGTAATATTGGCAGAATTGCATTAAAAGGTCTATTTCTTTCTACGCCACGCACTGACTGCATGTTTTATTTTTTCACCTCAAGTATTTTTTCCGTTTTCCCCCTTTTTTCCCTGCTTTCTTCAAGGGGCTCCGAGCCGGACACGAACCAGTTACCTATAGATATGTTAAAGACACATATATATGTTTCTGGACGATAATTTTTAATATTGGCAACACTGCATTAAAAGGCGGCATTACTTTCTACACCACGCACAGAGCGCACGACTGCTATATCACTCCAAGTATTTTCCCCCCTTTTTTCGTTGTTTTTCTTATGCTGCTCCGAGCCGGATACGAACCAGCAACCTATGATTATGTTAAAGACACCTAAAAATGTTTCTACATGATTATTTGTATTATTGGCAACACTGCATTAAAAAGCTCCTACCTACGCCACGCACGACTTTTATTTCATTCAATGTATTTTTTTCCATTTTCCCGCCTTTTTTCGTTGTTTTCTTCATGGCCCTCCGTGCCGGATACGAACCAGCAACCAATTGATATGACAAAGACACATAAAAACGTTTTTGAACGATGATTTTTAATAATGCCAACACTGCATTAAAAAGCTGCATTATTTTTTACGCCACGCACCCAGGCACGCCTGCTATTTTACTTCAAGTATTTTTTCCATTTTTCCCCCTTGTTTCGCTGTTTTCTTTATGGTCCTCAAAGCCGGACAAGAACCAGCAACCTTTGGATATGTTATGTTAATGAGAATTATGTTAAAGACAAATAGAAATTTATGGTTCTGGACGAATATTGTAATATGAAATTTGTAATATCGGCAACACTGCATTAAAATGCCTCTTCTTTTATACATCACGCACCGAGCGCGCGTGTTTTATTTCACTCCAAGTATTTTTCCAATTTCATCCCTTTTTTTCACTGTTTTCTTCATTAATTATTAGTAGGTAATTCTAGTTCATAATGTTTGATATTTGCGTACCTTTTTCCTTAATATAAATTGTCTCACTTCGTAGGTTAGCTGGCAGAGATCTCTATCATAGGGATAAGTTGACCTTTGTGCACTTTTTTTACCAATAATGTTTTTTTTCCAACATTTTTTATGGTACATAAATAAATAAATAAATTTTTAATTATCGAATCAAATCAATACTCAAAATAGGGTTAGTCACTTTGTTATTTTGTACAGACTAGTCTCTTTTCATGTGAGATATTGGTAATTTTACCGGTAATTGTCATGAGCTAGCAGAAGTTAGATTAGAAATAAGTTGGAATGGAAGTACCAGAAGCCCCCCCCCCCCAGATCCCACATCCATATTTTCTATTCAATTACTAAACAACTAAAGTATGCTGCACTTCACTCCACTTATGTATCGTCGAATATGCAGTTAACTTATATCGCAATATCACTCATATGATTTTATAGGACAAGAAATAGGTATTTTAGCTACTTAAATTCGGTGCAGACTGTACACGTTACTGACATTTAATGATCTGTTAACCTCCATTCAGAGCTGCCAACTTCAAACAAATGGTATCTGCTGATCAGAATAGAAAGTTACGATAAAACTGTGCGAACCTCTGAACTCTGACACCTAGCTAATACAAAGCACTAGTAAATGTTCCTGGGTCTATCTAGCCCTATCATTGACCAAGGGGTCAGGTGTAATGGTATATTAATGAATACTTGCACACAAATCTCGAGCTAGATGGGGGTAATTTATTTTCAGATAAGTACTTATGGGCTTAGCGGAATTTCTCTAGAAATTGTTTGATTCCGCATTGTATATTTCAACTGTCATTGAATGGACAGTAAATTTATCGTTTATTCATTCGCCAATTGAATAAATTTGTATGGAAAGTTTCAACGGTAATTAATACTTTATGAATTGAATAAATTTCTGGTAACACATCTTCTAAGTTTCTTAAGAAGGTATGGTATAATTGTTCTCTTGATTACATTTACTTATACTATTATATTATAGCTATATTAATTAACTAGCTTTTACCCGCGACTTGGTTCGCGTGGAGTGTTGTCATGTGATAGGTCGATAATAGATGACGCTTTTCAATGTCATCCTATTCCTATAATAAACATGATTTCTATAGCTAATATATTATTCCAGTGTATAAGCAACAATTGTGCCAATTTTCATTGATATTGGTTAAGCGGATTTGCCGTGAATGAATAACGAACATGTACCCATACTCACAAACCTTTGCATTTATAATATTAGTAGGAAGGATAGGATTTTATTAAACGTCGACTTAACTGATAAAATACCCTGAATTACGTAATGTATTGTTTCAGAATGATCTTTATAATCTCATATATCTTCGCCCAGTATATAAGTTTTAACCGTACCAAATTTCATCTGCTGTGAATGTGTGATAGAAAGCTAGACATTAAGACAAGAATAAAGATACACTTTCACATTTATATTATTATGCATATAATAAAATATTGAAGCATAATTCTATTTAGAATGTATCGTACTAGACTTTTACCTGCCTGATGATAAAAGATTGTGTTAAATCTTTAGGATTGGCTAAAGCTTAGCCATCAGTATGATTATTTAAGAGTATTTTATTTTTTTCACTTATTTCATGTACATATATAAATTTGAATACCGCTCTCGACCGTTAAAATATAGATTTTTAAAAAATTTTTTTTAAAATAAATCGATAAATGATACGTTCAACGTATGAACAGTTTGACACGATCTTACAAATTTATTTACAGTCATTACAAGGTTGTAAAATATTTACGACTGGCGCATAAAAAGTTTGCAATCTGTGATAAGGTTTTACAGGATATTGACACTTATATTAAAACAATAATGATAAGATTGACCAATAGGGTCAGTTAAGTGTAAAAAAACAATGTAATAATAATGTTTTTAAATATAGTTCGGCTACATTTTTTTACGAAGATAAAGTACAAAAAGTGTAATTGTAAATGTGACTATAAATTTTCCCCATGCAGTATAGTAGTTTTTTATTCTTAATATTTATTTACATTTGAATGAATAAAGAAACGAACTAATTTTTTATCGTACGTACGTATTTTTTATTTACACTTAATACTTTATAACAGGGCTTCTTAAACTTTTTTATATAGCGACCCCCTTAAAGCTTAGGAAATTTTAAACGACCCCCTCCTCCACATAAATATTTTTCAAAAACTAGTTATAATAAAACTACAACAGTATTTTGTATGATTTTTATTTGTATTTATATTTGTACGTAGTGTGTATACTAATTTTAAAATTTTAATTACTAATTTTGTAGTTGTATCAATAATGATTGAAAAGTTTCAGATCTTTGCGACGCCCCCTTCAGTAGTCTCGCGACCCCCCCGGGGGTCGCGACCCACAGTTTAAGAAGCCCTGCTATATAATATATACTAAACATGTGACAACATGTTTATTGACATTGATTTGTTCAACATATCTTTCAATAAGTTAAGGTGTCATACGGAGAGTTTCTGGCCTGTCCCTTTGTAAGTTTATATATTTTTTTATTAACATGTAATTTAACTTCTTATCTGCATGTATGTTCTATTTATTCTTTAATTTTTTTCTTTCCTGTGACGACTTTATTGGTTTATGTTTTTTGGTTTTGTTTCTCTTATAATTATGTAGTACCTGGTGGACCGAGCCTGTAATCTGTAATTATTTACAAAATAAAAAAAAGAAACTTAAAAAAATATAGGTATATGTAGTTGGGATCGATCCTAGGTATTTACATTTCTCGAGAATGTCCGGCCCCCGAATAAATTACGCTGACTTGACAGTTAATTGCAAAAATTCAAATTAAACATTGTATAACTGTTTGTCTTCTTAATAGAAATCATCATCATCTTCATCATCTGCCTGCCCTTATCCCACTCTAAGTGGGGTCGGCACAGCATGTTATAAACATGTTGTAACATGATTTGGCTACATATTTTACGACCGGCCGCCTGCCTGACGTCAACTTATCTTAGTCGTATTTTACGACACCTCGATAAGAGAGAGGGTGGTCTATTCTACTTAACCGGATACCACACGGTGGGTCAACTAACCTTAGTCGGCTTTTACGACACCTCGGTAAGAAATAAGGGTCGTCTATTCTACTCAGCCGGATACCACACAGTGAGTCAACCTACCTTAGTCGCCTTTAACGACACCTCGGTAATAAAGGAGGGTGGTACTATTCTATTCAGCCGGATACCACACGGCGTTAAATTCAAAAATGTAATATAGTTATCGATTATTTAAAAGCGCGGTTAGCGAAGATTTGAAATGAAGCAAAACAGTGCAAAATTATTGGTTGTACCTAACGTTCGATATTCTAGAATGCATGATTTGCTTCCTGAAGGTTCCGTTATATGCTGTTTGAACCATTATTTTGCATTCGTTTCGCTGTTAAATTATTGTTCACTGACCAAAGTACTTACTTTGGAAGACAAAATCTTATCTACTGTAGTTAATATTGTGACTGCTTTGTTGATAAAATGTATGGAAAACTACAATAGTTTCGCCTAAAACCGATTTTTAGTTTTACCGAATTAATGAGTTTTCTATTATTTTAGGTTATTTATAACCAGTATCTGTTCTAATATTAAATCAGGGAGACCGATACGATAAGAGTCATCATCCTTTTGCCCTTATCCCACTCTAAGTGGGGTCGGCGCAACATGTGATAAATATGCTGTCACATGATTTGGCTGCGTTTTTACGGCCGGCCGCTTGCCTGACGTAAACTTATCTTAGTCGTATTTTACGATTCTACTAAACCGGATACCACACGTTGGGTCAACTTACCTTAGTCGCCTTTAACGATACCACTACTGCTGTTTGAGAATGCTGTTCCTGTCAAGAAGAGCCAGCAGAAATGTATGTAGTGTGTTGGTATTTTTTAATTTGTGCGGCTACCAGCCATGCATGTATAAAGCATTAGAACGGATTATGCTAGATTAGATAGATATTATTTACAAACGTGGATTACAGTAAAATAATTGAATCGTTACCTAACTTTGAAAAAGACTATGTGACATTAGAAGGATTTTTTACGTGAAATACAAATAAGTATAACAATCAAATCAAATCAAATCAAATTTTGGCAAAGCTGTGGTAGCCCAGCGGTAACACCGTGTGCCTCTTTCGAGGAGGTCTAGGGTTCAAACCCCGGGCAGGCACCAATGAGTTTTCTAGTAAAACTTATGTGTCAAATTGATAATTGCAATTTATCACACGTTTTTCGGTGAAGGAAAACATCGTGAGGAAACCTGCATATTTCTAGAGAATTCTGGGGCTATGTGTAACCTACCAATCCGCATTGGAGCAGCGTGGTAGGTCTCAGCTCCAATCCCTCTCTCTAAAAACGGAGAGAAGAGGCCTATGCCCAGCAGTATGGTAGTAACAGGCCGTTACTACTACTACTTACTACAAATCAAATTTATTTAATATAGTAAAAAAAGATGGCATATACAATAAGGCTTAACATTACCAAGAACTGGCTCCCTTCCTAGATTTTTTATAATCTGTGTGAAGGAGAACCAGCCCTCACCCTTTCATATTAACAATAATTATATTATAACGGAATGAAAATGAGGCAAGCGGAAGTTGTAGCATAGAGACGTGTGCTTGCGGGCGAAGAGATGTGGTGCGGAGAGGAGTGGAGCGGTGCGGAGAGTGGTAGAGCCATTATTGCATAAGTGTTAAGGGAAAATGTCGTTGTTATAATATAACAAAATTCTACTATTCAAAAGACGACATTACTGCGTCTCGGCTTTTTGGTACGTGAGAGAATCGGTTTACGGTTGGAGACTTATAAAAATGTGGGCAGTAAAAATGCTTGCCAAATCCGGAGATAAAAATAAATTCTAATCCAACCACAACACCCTAAATCTGTATCCGGTATGTATTTTATTTTCTCTTTCCCAATACTTTTATGTTTTGGTAATGCAATACGCTTATAAAAGATCAGCGTATTGTATAAAAGTTTATAGCTTTATCGAACTGAAAGTCAAAACATTTTTATTGGTATTACAATAAATATATGTCAAATCTCGTTTGCATGGTTAGGGTTGACAGACATAACAAAATTTATACATGTATAGTTTAGTTTCACTATCACAAAAGTGCTGGTGTATTGTGGTGGCGGTGGTGGAGGTTTGTGCATGTGTTTTTACAAATCCTGCATATATGAGGTGTGAAAACGAATTGTCCACTCTACATTTACCATTATATATATTTTCTATTTTACCTCATCGCGGATTATAGCAAAATAATTTTATTATTACTTTGTTTTTTTTAAAGTAAAAATAATTTGAATTTGAATTTCATGTTCCATCTCCTTCAATTTAAGTTATTTTAATAAGAAATCGTTCTTAACGATAGGAGTAGAGATAAATATAAATAAATATATGGGGCACTTACACACACGGTCGTCCGTCCCCAAAGTAAGTAACTTAATACTTGTGTTATGGATGGCAGACAACTGGTGAATATATACTTATACATTTTTTAAATACATACTTAAATACAAATATACACTCAGGCTCAAAGACCAACAAGTGCATTTATAGAAAATTTTAGCCCTCGGCGGGAATCGAACCTGCGACCCGCGAAGCTGAGGGTAGAATTACTACCCACTGCTTCAACGGGCTAGTCCATAGAGATACCATTGGTCTGTGAACTATTAAAGTTTATCACAATATTATGTCATTCCCCATAGTCTATGGTTTTATATATTGTTTAAAAGTAACAATCATGTTATTGTGCAGTCACGGCGCCAAACGGTTCAGCTCAATCGGTTCCGGAACGATAGACCGCAAGATGTCGCTGTAACGACTGTCATCTCGTTTGACATTTACTTTTCGCGCCGCCCTCTTCTATAACCTAAAACTATGTTCCGTTACTTTCAAACACTGGGTTGCTTGTTGTACTATATATAAGGTCGAAATCAGAACTGATTGTACTTCGTAATCACGGTCAACACCTAACAAGGGTACAGCACACGAAAGTTCGTGCTGTAAAATACCAATTTACTTTAACAATATAGCGATTTACTTCCAACATTTCGTTGCCTTTTAAGGGGCGTACATTCAGGGCAGGCGGATAATGCTCGGAGGTAAATAAAATATAAATAAATGGGTCTCGATCGGGCTTGTTAAGTGCTTATTTGCCCACTTATAATTTTAGTATCGCATGATCCCAAATATCGTTGCGGAGCGAAAGTATTTTGTCGTGATACATTTTTTTTATAACTAATAATTTTTATTTTACAACGTCATATTTGGAATCGATTTTATATATGTTTATGTCCAAAATATATTTTTCTGTATAATCTCATCTTACGGTCATTTCGAAAGCCCTAAAGTTATGTTGGTAACGCGTGTTTGAATGAGAATTCAACTAAAGTTGGTACCTTTGGAGAAAGCTTTGGCTTGACTCTGTGAACTCGGATAATATGAGAGTTCGCGAACTCCTCAATGATTTTGCTTAAGACTGGATAGAAGATAATAAGAGATAGATTAAATAAATTCAGGACAATTTGAAATAACGTTAGAAAGAAGAAGGCATTTATCATATGTACACATTTGCAATTTTTACCAATTTTTTCAGTTGGTTGCATGTTTTTCGTTTTTAAACTGTGCCGCTATATAATAGTAGCTCACACGGCTAATATATTCGTGTGATATATATGGTTTTTTCTTTATCTCGTTATGTTATACTTTATCGTGGGTCACAATATATTATTAGCGCCGACTTTTATGGAGATACGCTGAGCTGTACACCCATTCCGTATGGTGTTACAGTTATGTCGAATTAGTATATCTTTGTAAGACTATATCTGAATAAATGATTATTATATTCATGATTATGATTTGTTTTTCTATACTAATATTATAAAGAGCAAAAATTTGTATGTATGTTTATACGCAAAATCTAATGGTCTAATTTCAATAATTCTTTTACCATATATTTCAATATAGACATATACATTTAAAAAATAGGGATCCGTAATAAAAATTTAATAAGGTGTAATAAATTAGTCATAAAAATCTGTCTTCGCATGCGCTGCGGAAACTATTGATGATATATGTATGTAACAAAAATAAATCAATGGTCCGACTTAGTAGACTTTCCACTGCCATGAGATCGGTATGTACGCGAGAGAAACCGCGGGATATTACTAGTCTTGTAATAAAAAGATTCCACGGTTAAAATGTTGAGACTCAAAATAATCTATAGTGCTCACAATATAACGCGATAGATTTTACGACAAAAGGTCTGCGTGACGCCCACGAAAATCCTAAACAAGATTTTAATATGAGTCACTACAACCAGGTACAAAACATTGATAGTATAATAATATAAACTAGCTGTGCCAGCAGTTTCGCCCGCGTGAATATCAGTGTCAGTTTGTTTTCCGAATTAAAATTTTTAACATGAAAGCAGGTATTGCGAGTTAACCATAAGAGATACAGACATGCTTTTTGTGGACTTTTTTGTAATATTTTTGTAGATCTACAAATCTCTAGTACATCGCTTTAGAATATCTCTGTTGGATTACGTGGTGCACGCAACTAAAGCTCCCAGCAGACAAGTTTATTTTATAACTGCGCGACCATATCAAAAGATTTACATAAAACCGTAATATATTATATTTACTATTGACCTAATCCTTCCGGAAGAATTGCGCTACATTTTAGCAAAAACTGTGCAAAAATCTTTTTAGTAGATTGTGTGAAAATCGATCGTATATAGACACAGAGCTTTTGTGGACTTTGTTTTATAATAAGACGATAGAAGCTTTAAAGTGTACGATGTTCGCTCAGGTAGTATCTTTGTAGATGCCCAATTCTCTGGTACATTACTTATGTGTACCTCTGCTGGTTTATGCGACGCAAGCCAGTAAAGATAGCAGCAGGTTTTTAACAAATATGCCACCTCTTTAACGCAATTGACATAAAACCATAAAACCGTAACTAACCTAAACTTTACTGAAGAATCACACTACCTTATAGTAAAAAGCTTACAAAAATATGTTTAGTAGATTTCGAGGAAATCGACCACAGACAGAGACAGCTTTTTGGGACTTTGTTTTTTAAATAAGTATATATAGTACAAGATTAGCAATATCAAAGTTTGTAACTTGGAAAATATTTATAAAAAAAAAAAATATGCCACTGTTTTGAACATAGAGCAGGGGAGCCAGCCTAGAATACATTCATCTAAACTAATATATAAATCTGAAGAGTTTGTTTGTTTCATTATTTGAACACGCTCATCTCAGGAACTACTGGACTGAATTGAAAAATTATTTTAGTGTAAGATAGTCCATTTATCGAGGAAGGCTATAGATTATATAACATCACGCTAAGACGAATAGGAGAGGACAAGCAATAAAAATATTACATATAATAGTAGGCTGCCATAGTATTATAACTCTATGGTTTTGAAAACTTTTCAGTATACAGAGTTACTGACGTTATCACATTCTGACACCTGTCAGTTGTCTATCAGTGAATAGGCACTATTTTGTCAAACAAGTGCCACCGGTTTAATGTTGCCTTGCATATAACTTTGCTTTCCAGCAATAATCCTTATATAGCTAATAGTTTATTCTATTACTAAGAAGCTTTTACTAATAGCGGAAATTTATAAAACTATTTTTCTCTAACACCCGTGGAAACATTCTGGGGTCCTGGAACTTGTGTAATTTTTTTCAAAATAGTATAATTAATTAATTAATTATTCAGCTTAGCGATTCAGCGCAGAAACGCTGCCAGCATTCTTGGGACCATTCTACGTGGGCTTGATTTGTATAGTCCTAGCGTGTAAGTAATTTAAAATAGATATAACTTGTACATTGTTGCTGTAAATAAAAAAAAGTATAATTTCAAAAACAGCAATAGCCGATTATGCATATACGTTTTTATGGACTACCGTGAACACCTGGTACGAGTCAAACCATCTACCAGCTATCACCGTTATGACCGAGTTTGATATTTACTAATTATAATGGTGTGAAGCATTTTTAGTGAGAACGGTAGAACTCCTCGGATGTATCTTACTTATTAATCAGTATTACAATAGTTGGTCAAAAATCAACTTTTCCCACGGAAAGGACAGAGCACATACAGTACACGTAGTTATTAAACATGGAGTAGGGTAGTCATTCACTACCAGGAGTTCGAGTTTCCAACAAATCATAAAAGGGAAAATAAGAGACCCATGTTCATCTTTGTCTTATCACACATAAAAAGTGAGACAAGTTGCCTCATTTGCTTTCCCTATTCTTCGACGGACGCTTTTAAGTTTGGCTCGTCTACAGGTAGTTACTTTAACTGAATAATACACCTGTTTCTTCTTCTTGGTCGCTACACTCTTGGCAGAGCGATCGTAGTCGTCAGTTGAGGGTCGGTGGCAAGCTTGACAATTCGAAGCCATTCTTTTCGGACAACTGCCTTCCTGTTACATTTCTGAACAGGGGTATCAAAGGCAGCCTCCACTTGGTTCATCCAACGCATCGGTGATCTGCCGCGTGGTCTGGTGCCTTCAATATTCCCCTGCACTTTTAGGCGTTCTACAAAGACATATCCCCGACAAGACACGTGTTAAAAAAAAGTTAGAATACAACCTTATAGACACTGCCGAGTTCCCGAAGGATGGACTCGTTAGTTTTGAATTCAGTACATACACAAAACAACTTACTAACTATTCAATATACGTGTATAAATAGAATCATAACACGATGTAACAGTCTCTCAAATCCGGCAAACCTAATCAATTCCCAACACGTTAACTATTCCAAGGATTACGGTATTCCACGTGTTTACAGAAACTAAAGATGTTTATTTACAAATGTGCACGGCTGACACTTGTTGAATCATAAAGTAGCGGTTCGTAAACAAGGAACAGCGATGCGTCATCGCATTGTTCAGTAATACACGCGGTATTCTTGACTCATTTAGGTGTTGGGAGGGCGCCAAGCGACAGAATCTGTTATCTCGCAATATCATGTCCAGCAGCTTCGGTCAATTTGCTACTAACATTTGAAATCTAAATTGAGCGTGATGATGAGGAAAGTTATACTTATCAGACGTATAACGAGGAAGCCCGTTCGTCGAACTAAGGCCTCTCGTCGACTGCGACTTTTTGTAGCGATACAGTAGCGACAGAGAAGCGGTCGCAACTTGTGTGCATATAACCACGATTAAGACGCGATACTGTCGAGTTTCTGTCCCAATGCAAACGCGATTCAGTAACGGCACAAAATACATGCAATTGCTACTGTTGCAAGATGGATTCCGTTGAGGCATCATTACAAATCACGTTGTGTTTTGTGCCGCTCTTTAAGCGACTTAAGCGTGAGCAATGAAAGCAGCGACCAATACTGGATGCACCCATTTAATAAAGAGAAATTACTTAATAGACATCATGTTCTCAAATTTTGCGCTACAGTTGCAAAGCGGCCTCCAGCTGTATGCCCTCGTAAACATAAATACAATTCAGTCGCGACGGAAACGCGATACTATCCCGATACAAATGTAATTTGTAGTAAGATTTTGATTACCCATAATAAATATTCTAGTGTGTAACACGACTCTGTTTTGTGCATTCGACGAACAACATCACTTACGACCTGTCTCTGTTGCATCGATGCTCGGTTCTTCACTCACGCGCCACCATCCCTTGGTTCTCTCCCGCGCGTTTATTAAACGCTGGACAGAATCGCTTGAAAATGTCGCCGTGTGTGAGGGGCCTAATAAGTACCTAGTTATTTAATTATTACCGCCACATGTTAACCGCCACGAATTAAGACTTTCCACGCATATATTTTCCAGAAATTCAAATTCAATATATTCTTTATTCAAGTAAACTTGTAAAAAAGTATTTTTAAATCATCAACTGGAGTTTACAAGTTTTGTGATAATTTGTGATAATTTTTATTACATCGTGCAAGGTGATGATGAAAAGAACGTCATGAGTTTTTTTTAAAGGAAGAAAAATGAAAAACTATGGAACGATATTAAAAAAGGGAAGATAATTGGAATTTGATACAAGAAAGACGAGGAGAATAAATTTAAGAAAAAAAGGATTAACAAAAGGCTCTTGACATAAAATATTTGGTACAAATATTATTTTAAATAACAAACAAACGTATATATCCCACGCTTAGTATTAAACTGACCGAAGTCAAAATGCTTAATCGAGTAAGATACATCGTATTGCTTATTTCAATACATCACGCTACCAAATATTAAAAAAGTATTCTTACTCTTTCTTGTTATGGGTCTCTTTAACACTCACGATTTTGTAGGCGCTACGCGTTATTGCAATTTGCTATAAAACAACTTTTTACAATTCGGTCACTTTAACTACGTATGCGATATGTCCATTTTGTAGTAAGACAGGTATCAATATGTGCATCGCACAAACAAATACACATCTATGTCTACTAGAATGTATTTACATGAACGAAGTGAAGTTAAATATTGTATTTTCTTATCGCGTCGGCAATATTCAGACACTTGTAAACAAAATCTTTGAAGACAGCTTAACGGGAAACATGTTCGTCGGCTGATCCCGTCCACTTATCAGATACGCTTTTCTCGCATCAATCCTTTATTTGCAAACAACTTAACTATTGGCAATATGCTATTATATGTTCGTACGCATTTAATTCTTACGGTATAAGGTCTGATTTTGAAGGTGTACGTGAAAAGTATATGCAGAAAGGCTAGGTGAAGAAATGATCAGTAGAATTGTTGACGTTTCATATCATTGAAGCGATCTCAGCAAGTCTTGACTGAATATTTGCATCTAGTATCTGTTTAGCCATATACAGCTATTGCGGGATTATCTAGTAATAAATCAATGTATTCCTTTTCATTGAATCGAGTGATAAAAGCATGTTTTTATCATCCATCAAAGAGCTATAGGTTTTGTAACGGCGTCAGTGGCTGTCTGTATAAGATATCATTATTAATTAACTTTTATTTTCTGATTTTCATAGTTTAAATATTTATAAGTGATAAGTGCTGATCTTAACTCTCAGTTATTATTTGCATGTTGTATTAATTTTCTAGATTATTAATTCTTTCTTTTCTGTGTATTCTATTTTTTGTTTTTATTTAACGATAACATAAAATTAGTTAAATTGTATTTCTCAGTCGTCGTAACTTAATTTGTTAAGTTGTAAAGTTATGTCCTATAATTTAAACACTACTTATTTGGAGTTGTTCAATGTATAATTTTAATAACAAGTGTATATTTTGTTGGTGATCTATAAATAAACAAGTGAAATAGGTATCGATTTCTATGCAATATATATATTTTTTTGGATTTTTATAAGCTTCCAGTGTATGTAAGGTGGAATCTTGCAAATTAAAACTGACCGACTTGATGGTATTCGATTGAGCTGAAATTTTACATACTAGTCCAGTCTCCTTGACAATGTTTATGATAAGCATGACTTGATGCTGTTGCCAGGATTGGATCCAGGCGAGTGAATGACCCTAAACGGTTAACAGTGGGGACATGAATTTTTTACATACATACGACTATACATACGACTCAAACATCAAATAATATGGAAATACACAATGAATTTTATAATATGGTTTAATATATCGTTAGATTATAGGACTGTTATTTCAGTGTATAAGCAATAATTGTGCCAAATTTCATCGATATTGGTCCATAATCCACTGGATTCACTTGGATAATCCACTGATGATTCGCCGTGAAAGAGTAAAAAACATACATCCATACTCACAAACTTTTGCATTTATAATATTACATGAAGCATAGTCAAAGTGAAATTATTTTACACAAATGAAGATATATTTGATATATTACACGGATTATGAGAATAAATGTATTTATAATGAGTCAGTTATAAATAGAACCCATAAATATCTAACGGCTGTAGAATCGAATACCAAATAAGGTTTCGAAGGGTCGTAGGTTCGGCTTTGACCTCGTAGGCTATTGTCGTGAACGTTTCTGGAGATTAAGGCTTAGCTGATAGAAACTGGATAATGTCGAACGATAATGATTTAAGAGCGAAAACTATTAAAACAATTGAGTTTATAATAATTTTTATTTTCATAAATAAATGACGTTCTAAATGACTTATATACAGAGTGGCACCGACCATACGATATGTATTTTAATTTCAGGTACCTAACTAATACCTACACCTTATCAGCCTACATAAAAAAATCAGTTAATTTAGTAAAGTTGATTAACCACAGGAATTATTTAACGTTTTGAATAAAAGATACTCGATATTAAAGGGTGAATGACCGTACCCCATTACATTCAACTTCGTATGTAATGCATAACCTAATATTCGTAATGATGGTAGCTTAGGTGTTACGGAAGAGTGAGGACTTCTGAAACAAGCTTTATTAAGCTTAAAAGATGTCCTCAGCAATATATAATGCAAGGTGCAAGGTTAATATTTTTATAAAATTATTTTAGCATATCAGATTTATATATTATATTATATTTACTAAAATCAAGATTATCATCTATATATACTAAAACGTGAAGCAAAATTTTGTAAATATTTTTAGCGAATTACGCGAATGGAGGAATCTTAGATTTATCAATGCCAAAAAATCTAAATATTCTTTATTCAATTAAACTTGCTGTTGTTAGGGTTTCACTCCCTGACGCTTGTAAAGATTCTGCGCTCAACCTCACCGATGCTTCGTTGTTCACCATTGAAGATAGCAGCATATTACCAATTAAAAAAAACGTGAGCATTAGCCTCACTAGAATGAATCTCTTTCTGTTAATGACCCTTCAAAATAATGGCTACAGATTACAAAATCAATAGCAATGTAACCGTTAGTTTTCCAGACCAGTAAGGCCCAGTAATTGTAAGACGTTTTCAGTGGGCAGTCAGCAATAATATCTCAAATCCATCGGATTGTCAACTTAAAGACAAATATAGAAGAAACCAGCATAAGAGACGGCGGTGTTAGGTGTTTATATTTAACGAAGCAATTTTTCACGAGTTAATATCATTACTTGGAAGTAATTATTATACTGCTGTTCAAGGAAGCAAATCTCTTTGATCTGCAACATTGTTGAGTTTTCGTTTAAGATAATTTAACAAGACCACAGCCACGGACAGTGTTAAATTTCCTCGTTTCCATCCCAATATTTCTAGTAGTTTGTCTTCGCCTTTTGATCTCTCACATAAATATATTTTATCTGCCACTACGTTCCGTTTGTTTACTTTATCCTAATGATGACATATTGAGTACTGAAAGCTACGCGTTATTTTAGTTAATTGTCAGATTTAAATTTAACTAATTTGTTTACGAATTATTATCTTGTACTATTACAATTTGAAGATTTAGATGATAAATATGCCTGAATTTGAAAATCTTGTAACCTTCATACAAGACTGTGGTTTAATAATGTAAAATGAAAAGTTTAAAACATTCACCGCCAAGTATCTTGCTGGTTCTTCTCGGTAAAAGAAACATTTTGAACCAGTTGTAGCTTCATTATATTGACCCTTGAAAATTCAAAGTGCTTCTTTGAGTAAAGATTATTTATAGATTAGTTTTAATATGAATATCATTTGTCGACCATTAAAAGTCTATAGTTATACATATATAGTTAGGTACACTCTTTTCGAAAGATCTTTAATTAAAATATTAAAAAAATGGTAGCTTGCCGGTAAGAACAGAAAACCTTTTCCAAAGATTTTTAAGGAAGTCTAAGGAAATTCCGATATGAAGTATGTAAAGTATAAAATATCATTATGAAATTGGAATAATCGATAAGACAACCATTCAATGAGGATTTTCTAGTTGCTTATTCACTTTAATACCTTGTTAGATCTATTATTATATGATAACTAGCTGTGCTTGCGACTTCGCTCGCCTAAAATCATTGTATTTAATTGAAACTTTGTATATAAAAGTAGTTATTGTGAGTCAAACATAAGTCGCAGAGACATGCAGTCGAGGACTTTTTCGCAGAATTTTTGTAGATCTACAATTCTTTACTACATTACTTTTGTGTATTTCTCTTGGATTAAGCGGCGCACGCGACCAAAGTTCATTTTTTTTACGATAACCGATCTCTACAACACAATTTACATTAAACCGTAATGTGTCATTATTTTAAACCTTCCAGAAGAATTACACTACCTTTAAGTAAAAACCGTACAAAAATTCGTCACACCTCGGTAATAAATAAGGGTGGTTTATTTTACACAACCGGATACCACACAGTGGGCCAACTTACCTTAGTCGCCTTTTACGACACCTCGATTAGAAATGTGAGTGGCCTCTATTCTATTCAACTGGATACCACACGGCGTAAAAAATAAGTATAGATAAATACAAAACCACGATTCCTTATTATTCTTACCGTCTGACATCATAATATTGATATTCAATATGTGAATAAACAATGCATCCGATTTTGCATAGGACATGACCCTCTTGCCATTCAGCTCGCGATCGAGTCGAATCAAACGTATAATCGGATAATCGATACAAACCGAGATAATCATCGCAATCGGTCCGTTCTGACGCATCGATACGCATCGTCTTGGACGTAGACAAATTACGTCTTTACCAAGTTTATTGTGGACAAATTGAGGCTAAGGATATAAATGGTGAGCGATGAAGAAATATAGGAATACTCGTGCCGATGTTTTATCACCTTGTATGTAACGTTATTTCCTTTTATCGATTTATCGATTTTAAATATTATAGATATTAATCGGATCTTGTAATTTATTGGAGTTAGGGTTTTAACGGGTTGTCTTATTTTTTAGTGATAAGCTGGATCGGTCAGGTGTAAACATAAATGATTAATATACCTCATACATATTTGTCAACGGCTTTCGTTTTTGCGCTTGTTTTTAAACTGGCTTTTTTTCACTGCTTTGCTTGTATTATTTGATTGTAGCTGTGGTAGCGGCTTCGTGTCGAAATCAGAAATTTTTTCCCGCGCAAATCCTGACTCCACTGGTATTTAACTGCGATTTACTATTAACCTGAACCTTTCTCAAGAATTGCACTATTGTTAAGTCAAAACTGTACGTAAGTCCGTTCAGTAGATTTTGAGAAAATCGATCACATATAGACAGATAGATTTTGGTGACTTTGTATAATAATATGTATAGACTAGCTGTGTCTATGACTAAGTTATGTAGGTACTAATACAGTGTCAAAAATTTCTCGTGTGAATTCCAAGTTAGCGGGGAATTCTAGAATAACTAGTCTTATGTTGCTCCGCCTTTTGTATTTTCAAGCAAAAGTTCCGTCAAAATCGATTCTGGTCGTTCCGGAGAATATACTTAAACCTTCCTCAAAAATTGAACTATCGTTTAGTAAAAACAGTACAAAAATTCGTTTAGTATATTTGGATAAAATTGATTACATACAGACAGATTTTGGGGACCTTCTTTTATATTATGTTCTGATAATATTGTAATAATGAGGCAAAATTGTATAATTAAAATATAGAGTAATTAATATTTCGTTCAAAGTAAATAGCACAATAAATTATATATACCTATGAAGTAGGTACATAACTTTTTAGAGAAACTTAGATTTCACGGAACTTAGAATCGTGGCTTGCCCAAGGTTCGAACCCGCGATTCCTTGTTATTATTCCCGTATCCCGTATCGTGTACCCAACACGATCATACAATTCCATTTTCATGGATCTTAATAAAAGTCTTTTACAATACATATTTTTTTTCAAACAGCTCTATAGTAAGGTCAACGACCTACCGTTAGATCTGAAACGATCTTTTTGGCACTTGACTGTACACTGTTAGTACCCAGTACAGTATACACTCATTAACATTACCGCTGAGTAAATAGACTGCTATAATCACGTTAACCCGTTCCCATTGTACATTAGAATATCAATGTTTTATTAATTCGGATTCAAAAAGGCAATTTATGATAGTAAAATTATAATTATTATTTTAATAATAGTTGTAACACAACGTACTAGGAACACGTGATTCCGCACTCAAAACTAGATGGCGCCACTGATCGTTTGCTCCGCGCTATCGAAGTGCTTTCGTAGTAATATAAGAAGTCCCCATTCAATATGTTATCAGATCGACATCGCTATCAGTTCCTAATCTTACACAGTGCATCCTACTGGAACACTACGCCTAGCGCATCTGTAAACAGTGCATCTTCCGGTACATCCGTATAAAGGAATGCCGTGATGGACCCCGTCCGCGATACTCTATGTTAAAGTGACGATTAAACTCTTGTACCTGTCACCACTCACCTGTACGTATTCTTTCCCCCCATCCGTCAGGTTATCGTATTACATAGTGTAATTAAATATTTAAACAAAATAATTAATTTAAGGAGGGAATAATATTCTGGATTACAAAAAATTGCAGAAAAACTACCGTGAGTATTTGCTGATTAATAAATTTTCATTTTTAAAAATCGTATAATTTGAATGTAATAGGAAACATGTCTGTATCTCTCAGTAAGTAAGTAGTAAGTAGCGGTCTGCTACTTTCCCACTGCTGAGAATAGGCCTCTTCTCTCCGTTTTTGGAGAGAAGGTTTGGAACTAAGACCTACCACGCTGCTCCAGTGCGGACTGGTAGGTTACACATATCTCCAGAGTTCTCTAGAGATATGCTAGTTTCCTCACGATATTTTCATTCACCGAAAAGCGTGTGATAAATTGCAATTATCAATTAGCCACATAGGTGTGTCTGCCCGGGTTTGAACCCGTGACCACCTCGAAAGAGTCGCACGGTGTTACCGCTGGGCTATCAGCTGTATCTCTGAACTCACAATAACTTCTTTCATGTTCAAAACTGTTCAAAATAACATAATGTTGTGACACACTGACTTGCCCGCGGGCGAAGCCGCTGGAAGTAAGTAGTTAGAGCAATTTAAACGAAACTGCAAACTATACTTAATAAATAAGCAAGAACGAACATAAATGTGGTTTATTAGGATTTAAAGAACCTACACAACGCTGTGCATTAGTTTTATAAATATATTAGTCTACATACAAATATAAATAACAAAATGGCGGCCACTGAAAATCGCTGTTCGGTTTGCAAATTCGAACCAAAGCCGACTGGTTACCCATTTTGTGGCGTCGCACTTATAAAGATTTCCCTTTTCGCATTTTGAAGTCATACTTTCAGAAAGTTTTATAAGTGGGTTCTGGTGAACCTCGGGTTCACCAGAACCCACTTATAACAGTGGCTTCTACTTACATTCCTCTTTGGTCGACTCACCGAAAATATAGGCGTCCAAAAAGCGTCCTGTTTGACCCTGACTATCAAATAACGATCGCAAACACAGACACATATAATACACGCAAGCAGCGTCTTCGCCGGCGAAGACAAGGTCCTAGTTTTCTGACGTCGGTCGGCCGTGGCTTCTCGCCATACTCCCGACGCCACGATGACCAATCGTCATGCTATTAGCCCTCTACTACACGTCGCCCTAAGCCGTGGTCCGGTCTTACAGGAGGTACCCTTAGGACGACGTTCCCCGACGCTAGTAGAGCTTCTGCGCTCTACTCTCCGAATTTCGCAACTTCGGTGATGCTTCTGCGCCCGGTGACGTTATAAAAGCCATTAGGGCTAATGGCATATAGATAATTCGAAAAAAAAGAAGGCGTCGCACCACGCCTTTATAAATAAATTTATTATTATTATTCGTGTCCTTAGATGTAAAACTTAGTGGTGTACGTCAGAAATAAAGATTTTTCTTTCTTTCTTAATCTATATTTTCGGGATGCCAGAATGCATCGATTTCCTATGAACTAGTTGGACGGCTTTTATTGAAATCGGTTATAGACAGCGGAAACGAGTTCCTCCGAGCATGCACCACGTACTTCATAGAAACCGCTATCTGCGATCAAAGAGGCCGCGGTCTTCAACTGAACCGCTTAAGTCAAGCGCACACTACTCGTTAAATGGTAACGCTTGTCACACATTATGCTAGAATATAAACAGCGGCCTTTGAACTATATGATGATATTAGGTATGAATGAAGGGGCCGATTCTGTTTTATATTTTTGCTACCAGATCCGGATACCATCATCCTCCTGTCGTTATCCCGCTCTAAGTGGAGTCGGCACAACATGTTATAAACATGCTGTAAAATGATTTGGCTGCGTTTTTACGACCGGCCGCCTGCCTGACGTCAACTTACCCCAGTCGTATTTTACGACACCTCGGTAAGAAGGAGGATGGTCTACTTACCTAACTCGCCTTTTACGACACCTCGGTAAGAAATGAGGGTGGTACTATTCTATTCAGCCGGATACCACACGACGTATATTTTTGCTACCAGAATCGCAAGGAATTTGTCAATAAAAGAATGTTATTAGTTATAAGCATTATACAATATTTTAAAAAGAAAACTTGTTGAATTACTTGGTGGTTTCTCACGGTAGACGGAGTTTTCCGAACCAGCAGTTGACTTGATGATTTAAAAACACACACAAACATTGTTTACAATTTGACTTGAGTAAGAATTTTTTAAATTTGAATTTGAATTATTTAGTAGGGTTTCACAACAAACACCGCAAAAGAAACTGTAAAGTCCGATTAAGATAAGATAACTTTGAGTGAATGTCTACTACATGAAATAATACATGGCGGCGTAAGTGTTTCTAGAAAACAGTAGACAAGTAATCGTGCTCATGTTGAATGATTATAGTTCTCGGAAGGACTTGAATTGACACGGCTTCGTGATCTCTGATGGGAGTATTTTTTCGAGGAGTTTTTAGTTCTTTTATGTTTTGGGAATGTAATTTTATAACAATACTGGCAATCGCCAGCAGCTCCGCCCGCTTTTAAAGATTAAAACCGTAATATATTCTTTTCATACCCATAAGAAATGGTTAAAGTGGGTTAACCTTAAAAGGTAGACATATGCTTTCGCGGACTTTTATTCAGAACTTATAGAGGGAACAATTTTGTAATACATGATTTTTGAATAACTATCATCGTTTACTCAGCGCACGCAAGGAAAGCTTTAAATTATGCCATTTTCGTAATATTTTTTAGTGCTGCTCCTCTCCTATTCATCTTAGCGTCATGTTATATAGCCTATAGCCTTCCTCGATAAATGGACTATCTTACACTGTTTTTCAAATCGGCCCAGTAGTTTCTGAGATTAGCGCGTTCAAACAATCAAACGAATCCTTCAGCTTTATATATTAGTACAGATTTTATCTGTAGATTTATATAAGACTTGTTATTTACTCGTAGTACTGTAAACTGTGACAGTATATTGGTGAGACTATGAGATTCTTATAAGAAAACCTCGTTTAGAATAAAAAAATTGTGCTTAGTTAATTTAACAATTCTCACCCTTAACATTGGAGGGATTGTGTATTTTCTGCCTATTTTCTGCACACAGTGTTCAAAGGCTTTGTTCTTCTTCTTCTCTTAATCCAGAAAGAAGTTTGTAACCAAAAAAGCGTTTCATGGTTTTGGCAATTACCCTTGTACAAACTATTGTAGGACTCATCTCTTGTTTATTGTAATCAAACATGATACTTCCTTTTACCATTTTTATGACCACTCATTCTTTTAATACACTCTTAAGATTTTTTTAGCAAATTTACACTAAGTCCGATCAACAACAAAATTGGTAGGTACCCAAATGAGAGCTGTTTCAATGTTTTTTTACCCTCTTTTCCAACCAATTTTCACACTGGATATAATACCCAATATTAAAATAAAAACAATAGTCAAATTGATTCTAAAATGTGATAAAAAT
Source organism: Morpho helenor (assembly GCA_029227775.1). NCBI lineage: Eukaryota > Metazoa > Arthropoda > Insecta > Lepidoptera > Nymphalidae > Morpho > Morpho helenor. The sequence continues at coordinate 3,458,023 of JARGCU010000032.1, read as the reverse complement.
GATTAAAACTATCCACTCGCCAATAATTTTAAATTACCTAACACTATATATCTTAAAATCAGTTTTTGGATTTCTCCTAATATAAGTATAATAAAATACTCGCTAGTAAACAAGATCAAACCTAAACGGCAAAGTGCATCTCTAATGGTTGATACTATCGCATCGCCGACACATTCAAACTGTCACCAATTAACGAATTTATCGCTCACTTTAAGTGTTTAAATATTTGCCTGGGGGTTAATCGGTGTCTAAAGTCGGTATTGTAGCGTGCGATAGGTTTAGTGATTAGCCTTACGCTTTTAGCACTTGGAAGATATAAAATCGATTCTAATATTTTAAATAGGGTTTTAGTTTGTTCGTAGGATCGATGAGATTTTGTGTATCGAGACAGGCAGTGTAATGTGGTATGGGGACGTGATTATTTTTCTTCTACATATGGACGTTAACTTCTGAACATATTTTTCTTTAAGGTAAATGATTTAACACATCTCACAAATTTGTGCTGTTAAATCCAGCGGCCTCCACAATCTTTTTGATGTCGTCAGTACACCTTGTAGACGATCTGCTATGAGGGTTAACCATTCCAGCATCTTAGGTTCCCAATGCCCATCGGTTCTACTACGTGCCTCGCCCATTGACATTTCAGCTTCGTGACACATTGAGTTATATCAGTTATTTTGATACATCTACGGATCTTATGTTATGATTCCGTAGCGATATTCCAAGTTATATACATAGTTTGCTCTGTCGCCTGCTGATTTACTTCTAGCTTTCTCATGAGGCTCATAGACAGGAAACCAAGTTTCGGATCTCCGAGTCTTCACTGGCAACACACACTGTTGTTATGTAATTTTGTTCTCATTCATTCTGGAATATGTTGATTACGCTGAAACGGATTGGATCCAAGGAATCGACTTCTCGGATCCGCTCCGCCGCCTACTTCCGCAAGATAATATCTTTGCAATAGGAGCCCCCCCTTTTTTTTAAACAGGGAAAAATCCCTTATGGGTACCGCCGCCCGACGGGGACAGGCGACGGTTATGTCAGACTCGCACCGACAAAAACAACCTGTGTGCTCCACCACGTTGCTGATGGCGGGGACAGGGTACCTGTAAGACATTGCCCCCATCCCCGCCAGCAGCAACTCTGTACCCCAGAGTGCGCCACCTCTGGGTCGGGGCCTCTCTAAAAGTGAATAGGAGCCACTCTAGGTCGACAGCTTATATTGCTTGAAGTACTTTTTGCGTTCCAATTACTGCATTATTTAAATGAGACATTGCTTCCGCTCTCACCAAACTTCTATTCTAAAGTTTAAAACTTTGGAATGGAGGTTCGGCTTACAGCATATTGATAGTTTGGAAAAAACATATTTTCTATTAAAAAAATCAGCTTAGTAATTCAACGCTGTAGCCAGCATTCTTAGGTCCATTCCACATGGGCATGATTTGTATAGTACTAGCGTATACGTAATTTAAGATAGATATAACTTGTATATTTACGCTCTTAATGAATAAAATATAATTTACTAAGTATATAAGATTAAAGAACGTTTTGTCCAAATTACTTGTACGGTTCTATTAATAGAAATTGAATTATTTGCACTCAATAAATTTTCTGTATTAATTTTTCATTTATATACAGGAATTATAAATATTTATTAATAACTGGCGCGCTGGCAATGCGGTCGTGACATGATTGTAAAAATTCATTAAATAAACTACAGTATCTTAAAACGTATTAATTAGTGATTTATGAGTCATTAAGCGCCATTATTCTAAGCCCGTGGTTGCACTTAAAGTAAACCTTACGGAGTTGAAAGTAAATTACGTATGGTTCCTATCCTACTTAAGTTATAACTTACCTTAGAATATAACATAACTTAGAATATATTCTAAGTTATGTTATATTCTAAGGTAAGTTGACCCGCCATATAGTATCCGGTTAAGTAGAGTAGACCATCCTAATTTCGTACCGAGGTGTGGTAAAGCGACTGAGGTAAGTTGACGTCTAGCAGGCGGCCGGTCGTAAAATACGTAGCCAAATCATGTTACAACATGTTTATAACATGTGCCGACCCTACTTAAAGTGGGATAAGGGCAGGAGTATGGTGACGATGGTTCCTATTCTATCCTTATTATGACACAAAGTTCTCAGAATTCTGTGGTCACGCACACCTATACACACACTCAAATATACACACACGAACGTAAGTTAAGAAATTATGTCTTTAAAATATATGAGTTGTAGATTAAAATGACAAATATAGGTTGTATGAAATAATCTATTTTATACGAAGAAAAATTCGATGCATAATATAATTCATACAATATATTCATGCATGTAATTAACCGCTTTCTCACCAGTTAAAGTAATGCACTGTCATTTGTCAGTATGATAAAAAGAGACGTTAATATGAATTAATAGGTTCGGTATAATTTTACACTTAAGTTATTTTAACTATTCCGTAAATGAGGCTCGTAGATAAATTAAGACGCGCATTATTATGCCGGCAGACTGAGTCAATTAAAATGTATATTTTTTGGGCTTGCTTAAAACTTGTTTATTGTGAAGTAAACTAGCGCTGGGCTACAATTTTTCTTGATAGAAAGCAAATGATGCGGCATTTTTTATTTTCTATATCTATAAATGCGTCAAAACTGTTTTAAAATTCGACATATTTTAAATATTTTACTGATTTTTATTGATTGATTATTGGCCTTCCAATATAGAAATTTAATTGCAATTCCCGTTTAGTTTTATTTCAGTTTTTTAAATTTTGTATTAAGAGACGATGTTCTTTTTGATAATAATTTAAAGTTTAATCTGCCCACGGATATAAAATATATTAAAGGGCTGCAGTATATTGACTGTACAAAGGTAGCATAATCAATAGTTTTTTAATTGAAAACTTAAATGAAAGATTTGATGAAATATAAACTATGTCTCTTAGTTAAATAAATAAATTTATTATTTATATTAGTTTTTTTATAAAGCAAAAAAAAAACAAGCACATAAAAGCTACATGTCTTTATGTGTTCAATTTTCTCAAAATCTGTTTTTTGTCCATTTTTTACTAAAAGGTAGTGCAAATCTTTCGGAAGGTTTAATGTTATAGTACATTACGATTTTATGTAAATTGTGTTATAGAGATCGCGTACAAAAAAACTCGCCTGCTGGGAACTTTAGTCGCGTGAGATACACTAAAGTAATGTACTAAAGAATTAAAGATCTACAAAAATACAATAGAAAAGTCTGCGACAGTTTGTCTCTATCTGTTGTGTTTAACTCACAATAACTATTTTTATGTTCAAAATTTCAATTAAATTCACTAACAATTCAATTCAATTCAATTAAAAAAAAGAAACTTCAAAGAAAAAATAAATGGGGTAGTTGGGGCTCGATCCTTATTACATTTCTCTACTCCGCCCGTTCCCCGAATAAGCTATGCTGACTTGATATTTTACGGCAAAAATAGTGCTTTATATTCAATGTAAATTTTAGTATTTTTTAATGCCCGAAAACAGTATCCGGCTGAGTAGAATAGACCATGCTCTTTCTTACCGAGGTGTCATATGACTAAGGTAAGTTGACTTCAGGCAGGCGGCCGATCCTAAAATACCTAGCCGAATCATGTGACAACATGTTGTGCCGACCCCGCTTACTATCAATTGGTGGTTTTAAACTCACATATTTGTCATATGGTCTTAACTTTCGTCTATTACAGTTTCTATGTAAATATATACTACAAGACAAATATACTGTTGTTGAACATAAATATGAAATTAAAGAAGTAGCTAAAATGTTATAAAATTTAATATATCCTCAGTTATAAGTCATTAGCTAATAGCTAATAAGAAATTTGAAATTAAATGAGATTTATGAATATAAAGTTATTACTTTGGCCGTGAGAATCAATTTATACACGTGGAGAGAGTTAATATGTTACTTAAACGTGTGACGCTGATTTTTGACGTCACTTGTTAGCTTGTGTACAAGTTAAAAATAATATAGAAATGATTATAAACTGAAAGTGCCCTCCAGTCGGACCAATTATTACGGGAATTCGTTTATTGTCGAATGTGTCCGCGATTGGAATGCTCTTCCCATTGACATCCGCCGTTCGGAATCTTTACATATTTTTAAAAATCATTTGAAGCTATATTATCTTTCGTTGAATGTGTAATGTAATTTATTAATGATATATGTATTATAATATATATAATTGTAAATATGTGTAATATTAGTATTTAATTGTATGTTTTATAGTTTATTATGCACTATACCCGATCTCTTAGTATTCTCCTCTCACCAAAGGTTGTCTGTGAGAGATCGCTTTAGCGATAATACCGCCTTTGCACGCTTGTCCTAATTTAATTTATTATAAACCAATGTACCTCTGTATAGTGCAATAAGAATAAATAAATAAATAAAAGTTAAAACTATGTCTAGTTAAAGTAGTAGTTATAGAAAAATCATATGTCACGTATAAATCTAAATCATGGCCGACGATTTTGACGAAGGAAAGATATTTGGGTATCCTGGCTTTTAGATAGACATATAAATGGCTTATAATAGGTACATATGGAATAATAAATATGCCGTTTGGTATCTGGCTAAATAGAATAGACCACTCTCATTTCTTACCCAGGTGTCGTAAAAAGCGACTAAGGTAAGTTGACGTCAGGCAGGCGGTCGATCGTGACCCCACTGGAAATAATAAATGTAGAAATAAATATTATATTAGCTGTAAGAATATAATAATTTGTATCCTTGATTTTCTTTTACTACACGTTCTAAATTATTGATTTTAACGAGTGTTATTTTAAAAACGGAAACAGCTCCAACGATTTTCATGAAATTTAGTGTGTGGGGGGGTTTCGCGACGATAAATAGATCTAGCTAGGTTTCATTTAAAAAAATGTCGTTTTATTTCTGTTTTCAGGCACTTAAAACTGCTACTATATTATTAGAAACCGAAGGCTAATTACGCTGTCACTTTCAAAGTTATCATAGTCCAGTTGGAAACCGACGGACTTAAAAAGTGCAAACTTTTTGTGCGGAAAAAGTGCGGACTTGATCCGCGGTGGATCAAGTCCCAGATTGACTATCACTTTTTTTCTTTTCTTTCATATTTTTCATATCCTACTATCCTATACTACTAATATTATAAATGCGAAATTTGTGAGTATGGATGTATGTTTGTATGTATGTCACGGCAAATCCGCTGAACCACATGAATGAAATTTGGCACAATTGTGCATCGGAATAACATATAGGCTATAGAAAACATGTTAATTATACAGGAATATGATGACATTGAAAAGCGCCATCTATTATCGATTTACGACAACAGTCCACGCGAACGAAGTTGTGAGTAAAAGCTAGTGGTCATAATTTTTCATATAGCATCTTCAAAAAAAAATATCGAGCAAAGCTGACCGAGCTTTGCTTTTTTACCCAGGTACTTAACTATAATAAGAAGACAAAAGTAATAATAAAATTATTTTGCTATAATACGTGATGTGGTAAAATAGGAAATATATATAATGCTAAATGTAGAGTGGACAATCCGTTTACATTCCTTAGACATGCAGGATTCGTAAAAACAGATGCACAAACCTCCACCACCGCCACCACAATACACAAGCACTACATACGCACAGTATCACAAACTCAACAATCGTATCGCCCCGCAACCGAAGCATCATCAGGAGATAGACTCCACGACCAAAATCGCAAAATATTATAAGAAAACAAGAAAGAGTCGTATTTATTCTGGGAAAGTTTAAAAGTTACATACATATAACGCATCCATTACTGGAAATAATAAAATCTCTTTCAAATTTAGAGAACGACGTTCACCCAATTTATTACTTAATACAGTTAAGGGAAAGGGATCGCTTCTAAATTATTATAAAGCAAGTTAATAAGACACTAATGGGCAACAGTTCGTTCGGAAAGGAAGCGATATAATAAACATGGGGTATGAGAAACGAAAATAACCAAAAATGAATATAGTTCTGGCAACACGTCACATATTTCTCTTGGGAAATAACTCGAGTGTTGCCACTCCTTGGGTGGCGCGTCTGTAATTTATTAGCAGGTTAATTTTCTAATTAAGACACGCCTAGGTTTTTAATATTAGGGTTATGAGGAATATTCTTACTCAAGCATTAAGAGTGCCTTTATTAATAACTGTTTTTACCTGCAACTTCGTTCGCGTGATTTGTTGTCGCGTAAGTTGATAATAGATGACGCTTTTTAGTGCCATCCTTTTTTTGTAGAATTAACAGGATTTTTATAGGCATGTGATTTCGATGTATAAGGAATAATTGTGCCAAATTTCAATGATATTGATTCAGCGGATTTGCCGTGAAAGAGTTACAAACATACATTCATACTCACAAACTTTCGCATTTATAATATTAGTAGGGTTGAAGGTAATATAAATTATGAAACTTTAGCATACTGTTTATACTTAAAACAAAGGTCGCAAAAGCTGTTTGTATGTGATCAATTTTTTCAAAATGTACTGAACGGATTTTTGCACGGTTTTTACTAAATGGTAGTGCAATTATTCCGGAAGGTTTAGGTTAATAGTACATTACCGTTTTATGAGGTTTGAGGTTTTTTTGTTTTATTGTTATAAGTAGAATATAGTTTTTTTTTATAGTTCAGCGTGTACTCGCCAACAAACTTAATTAGTTTGGCGAGATAATTCGTTTTGTAAGAAAATGCATAAAATTGTATGGAAAAGGTCGCTCGACTTGCCTGGTAAGGAAAGAAGCTTTACTTGTGCGCGTAAACCAGAAGAGAGACGTTAAAGAAATGTATTAGATAATTGTAGATCTATGAAAATACTATAAAAAAGTCCGTAATGCCATGTCACGTATGAATGTTATGAGACACATAGGTAAATTTTTAAATTTAAACTATCGTGAGCGGTATTCATAGTTAATGTATAGAACCGGCTATACTCACGTCTTATTCTATAGTTCTCGCCGCGATAACGTCGTGTAATGAGCTCATGAATAAGTGCTTCCGATGGATTCGAAACTAGTCGTCTAACTGGATAGAATAAGACGTGAGTATAGCCGGGTCTATACAAAAGCTGTGGTAGCCGATAGGGTTCAAACCCAGGCAGACACCAATGACTTTTTCTGTTAAAACTTATGTGTCTAATTAATAATTACAATTTATCACACGCTTTTCGGTGATGGAAAACATCGTGTGGAAACCTGCATATCTCTAGAGAATTCTGGAGATATGTGCAATCTAACAAATCCGCACAGGAGCAGCGTGGTAGGTCTTAGCACCTTCTCCCCAAAAACGGAGAGAAGAGGCCTATTCTCAGCAGTGGGATAGTAACAGCTACTTACTTATTTTTACAGCCGGTTCTATACATTAACACGTAGGTATATCTTTGAATTAATTAGTTAAGATGGAAGTCAAAGGTTAAGTTATACAAAGTGCAATATTTAGTATTACATTAATAGTTATTTATTGATACACGAGAAATAGAATTAACGGTTTGGGAAAATACGCTTAAAGGATTTCTCACCAGATGTGTTTCTTGAATTTGATGTGGGTGAAGTCGATGTTCGCTAATCCTAAATTATAGCGAAATATTATGTTCACTTATTAAGCCATTGATCTAAAATTAATTTAACTGGCCCGATGGCGCAGACCCTGCCTTCAGCTCCGCGGGTCGCGGGTTCGATTCCCGCCGAGGGTCAATATTTTCTATAAATAGAATTTGTCTTCAAGTCTGGGTGTATTTAAGTATATATTTAAAAAATATATAAGTACACATTAACGAGTTGTCTGTCTACCATAACATAAGCATAAAGTTGCTTACTTTGGGGGTTATCTGTCTACCATAACACAAGTATTAAGTTACTTACTTTAAACGAAGATATTGAAAAATCATTGGAGTTTTTAAGCTCACTATACGAAGAAATGAAAAAGAAAGTAGAAGTACTCCAGGAAGAACGAAAAGAATTATTACTAAAAATAGATGTACAGGAAGATAGAATAGAGGATATGCAGAGAAACTTAAAGTCAACTACAATAGAAATGAGAAATGTACCTAAACCTATACCAACTGAAACTAAAACTGATTTATGTAACATAGTGACAAATACATTTAAAGCCATTAATGTGAACACCCAACCATTAATGATAAGGGACGTGTATCGCCTAAATAATAAAAATGGCAAAGATACTATTGTGGCTGAATTAGCATCAGTTATGTTGAAAAAAGGGGTAATTAGTGCTGTAAAAAATTATAACAAACAGCATCCTGACAAACGCATCAACTCTGCGGTTATAGGAATTCAGGGCCATATAACTCCTATATATATTTCAGAGGGGCTCACTAGCAAAGGACGAAGATTATTTTTCCTCGCTAGAGATTTTGCCAAGACAAATGATTTTAAATTCTGCTGGACCAACAACGGAAAAGTTTACCTTCGAAAAACACCGGATTCGCCACACATTGAAATAAAAAACGAGTTCAAATTGTCATCTTTAAAAAATCAAATGTGACTAAGTTTCGTGAGTGCCTTACAATACTTTTTAGTTATATTAGGTTCTAGGTCGTTTAATATTTATTTCCACTATTTCCAATATAGGGTTTATTATATTATGTTTTCCTGTTTGCAGGTAATATTACATTTGCTAATATTTATTTTGGTAGCTAGTATAATGATGAAGAGTAATAATCTTGTGCTTACTTTGTTGTATTTGTTTTATATAAGTGTATGTTATCGAAATAAGTCCCAAAAATATTTAAAATCAAAATAGGTTCTATAAAAGATAGTACATTACTAACTTATATTGATAAAATAGGTGCAGGCTCATCATTATTATGTCAACCCGAATTGTGTAAGTCTTTTTTAAAATTAAATGAAACACGTAACTGCAATAAACTAAAAATCCTTACACAGAATATTAGAAGTATCACCAAAAATTTCTCGGAATTTGAAGTAGTTTTGACTAGACTTGATATTCCATGTGATATTTACATACTAACAGAAACTTGGAATTCTAAAACCATAAATTATCCAATTTTAATAAACTACAATACATTTTATACTAGAAATAACAACAACCAAAACGATGGAATTGTTGTATATACAAAACACGGGCTAAAATGTTCCGTTAAAGAAATTCCATTGTCTGATGCCACTTGTTTGGTAATCGAATTCGACAGTAATACGGCTGTGATTGGAATATATAGATCACCTTCTCATAAAAAAATTGACAGTTTTATTACTTCACTATACATATTATTAACTACTTATAAGAATTTTCATAATATAATAATAATGGGTGATCTAAACATTGATATAAAGCCAAATAATAATGACGGAAACTCTACTGAATATTTAAGTCTATTAGCTAGTCATGGTCTATTACCGGCCCATGTGTATCCGACTAGAGGTAATAACTGCCTCGATCATGCAATGGTAAAATCGAACTTTAACGCGTCAACATTTGTTATTGATGCTCCTATAACTGACCATTCTTCAGTATTTACGTGTATTTGCTTTAAAAACAGCATACAAAAAGTGGAACAAAAATTCATACATAAGATAAATTACGAGGGTATAATTGCTGAACTGAAATTAAAAAATCTTGACGTTATAAAAGACTTACGTGATTCAAATGTTTGTGCTTATCAATTAGTTAATGTATTACAGACCTCAATTTTGAAAAACACTCTTAAGATCTCTTTACCTAGGAAAATGCGTTGCATTAAACCGTGGATTACTCCAGGTTTACTTCGATGCATACGAAATCGAGATAATATGCACCTAAAATGTAAAAAAGAACCTGATAATATAATACTAAAGATAACATATACAAGATATAAAAACTATTGTAATGATTTACTTAAGCGCCTTAAACGAAATTTTGAAAGAAAAGAATTAGGTGAATGTGCAAATAATAATAAAAGAAAATGGAAAATTATTGATAAAATCGTAAATAGGAGAAATTGTAAAAATTCAGCTTCTGAACTATTAAACATGGGATTAACACCACAAGAAGCTGTCGGGAAAGTAAACGACTACTTCGTTAATATTGGCAGAGAGTTATCGAAAAATGTTAAATCACTTACTGTAACTTCAGGATGTGCCCATCCGTTGACGACTACACAGGTTAATTCTATGGTTTTGTTAGGAGCGTCTGAACAGGAGATTGAATCCATATTATTAAATTTAAAATCTGATAGTGCGGTAGGATGGGATGGCATTTCGACAAAAATTTTAAAACTTGCAAAAAGTATTATTGTTCCCTCAATAACGCACATTGTAAATTTATGTGTGGAAACTGGAACATTTCCGCAAGTCTTCAAAACGTCTATTGTGCATCCAATATTTAAATCAGGACAAAAAGATTGTATTAACAACTATCGCCCTATTTCGATACTACCCGCTTTATCCAAAATTCTGGAAAGGTTTCTAAATAATCGATTATTAAATTTTCTAGAAAATAATAGGAGTTTATCGCAAAACCAATATGGTTTTAGAGCAGGCCGATCAACGGCACATATATTATCTGATATGACTGAATTTGTTGCCAAGCAAATTGATAGTAAGAACAAATGCCTTGGTATATTTTTAGACTTAGCCAAGGCATTTGACACAGTTTCTGTCCCAATTTTACTTCTTAAAATGCATAACATGGGTATAAGAGGAACAACTTATAATCTATTCAAAGATTATTTACAAAACAGAACTCAAAAGGTCACAATTGATGGTTATAGTAGCAAAGAAATTTTAGTCACACACGGCGTACCACAGGGTAGTATACTTGGGCCGACTTTATTTTTAATCTACATAAACAGCCTGTGTCAGTTACACATACAAAACTGTAGAATCTTTACTTTTGCGGATGATACAGCACTTATATTCTATGGAAAAACTTGGGAGGATGCTAGAATGAAAGCTCAATTAGGTATACAAATTGTCACAGATTGGCTAACTCAGAATTTACTTTCACTCAATGTTACAAAAACAAAATATATTCTTTTTACAAATACCGAACGAGGACTTCCATCTGATCTAAATTTTAAAATTCAAATTCATTATTGTAAAAACGAAACTTCTTTCTGTAATTGTCAAACTATAGAACGTACGAAAATTATTAAATATCTTGGCATACTAGTAGATGACAAATTAACGTGGTTACCTTATATTAACCAATTGGCTGATAGACTAAGGAAATTAATTTATATATTTAAAATACTACGACACGTAGCTGATCATAAGCTATTAAAAACAGTTTATTTCTCATTAGTTCAGTCCATTTTATCTTACTGCATTACATCTTAGGGTGGAGCACGTAAGACTCATTTAATAAAATTGGAAAGAGCGCAACGAGCACTCCTTAAGGTAATGATCTTTAAACCATTTCGATACCCAACGACGGAACTATACTCTGAATGTAATGTATTAACAGTGAGACAACTATTTATAAAATATTCCATATTGTCTCAACATAAAAAACTAATTTATAATCATAATTTTACACTTACTCGCCGTAAAGAAAACATTTGTCCGACAATTCAATTAAAAACAAAATTTATAAATAAATTTCAATGCTACCTTGGTCCCATGATATACAGAAAATTAAATAAAATACTAGATTTTTATGCTCTGAACAGTGCTCAATGTAAAAAGGTTTTGGATACCTGGCTTAAAACTCAAAATTATGAGGAAATTGAAAAATTATTCATTACAATTACGTAATCCTTTTAAAGTAAAATTAAATTTAAATATACTATAAAATAAATTCTATTATTAACTAAAATAAATTTAAAAGCAAAGTAAGATATGTAATTCTAATTATATTAAAAATAATTTTCGGAAAACATAACAAACCTTCACTTGTACATGAACGTAATATTCTATTTTTACTTATAAATTTTAAATACATAATATAAGTATACTTTAATACTCCATACTGTTCGTGGTTGACCACCACGTTTGTTGTTAAAGGGTAGTTGATAATTTTTTATTCTTGTCTACACAATAAGCAATTATATACTTACCTTCATAACACATTTGATGTCATCGGAAGAGACTAGCGTTCAAGATACAGGCTAGGCCTAGTTTGAGCGCTAGGGATAATCCTAACGTAACTTAGTGTTAAGCAGGTCTTAGAATAAGAGGATATGTATTGATTTACCTTTGTGTGTTCAATAAAAATTATTATTATTATTATTATTATTATTACTTTCGGGACAGACGACCGTGTGTGTAAGTGTCCCATATATTTATTTATTTATTTGTAGCGATTAGCTTAACACTTTCACACCGAAGCCGATTTTCAATAAATTTTCAACTAATTGCATACAAATTGGCATTAGGTTATCACGATCATCATCCTTCTGCCCTTATCCCACTGTAAGTGGGGTCGGTACAACATGTTATAAACATGTTGTCGTATGATTTGGCTACGTATTTTACAACCGGCCGCCTGCTTACGCCAACTTAAATTAGTCGTTTTTTACGACACCTCGGTAAGAAAGATGGCGGTCTATTGAACTCAACCGGATACCACACGGTGGGTCAACTTACCTCAGTTGCCTTTTCGACACCTCAGTAAGACATGAGGGTTGTCTATTCTACTCAGCCGGATACCACACGGCGGATGATTGATAACACACACTATATAATAGCTGTGATGGCCTAGCGGTGCGACCGTGTGAATCTCTAGAGACGATCATGGGTTCAAACCCGGGCAGACACCAATGAGTTTTTCTATTAAAAACTTATGTGTCTAATTGATAATTGCAATTTATCACACGCTTTTCGGTGAAGGAAAACATCGTGAGGAAACCTGCATATCTCTAGAGAATCCTAGGGATATGTGTAACCTACCAATCCGCATTGGAGCAGCGTGGTAGGTCTTAGTTCTAACCCTTCTCTTCAAAAATGGAGAGAGGAGGCCTATGCCCAGCAGTGGGATAGTATCAGGCCGTTACTTACTTTACTTACTATATAATATCTGTGATATTATTCCTGATTCAAAGAATTAAATATGTCCTTAGAACATAATCGATTCAATTAGTCATAAAAATACATTATTAATCTCAATTTAAAATGTAATACGTTGCCATACATGATGCAAATATTTCAAATCCCATATAACGTAAATAGTTTACTTTATAATTGGGGCTAACCGTATTATATGCGGTAGGTACTGCGAGTAATTATCTTTTGAATGCCAATAAGAGCAAATTTGTCCTGCTCACAATATCTATTTATCAATCCGTAATTTGCGACCTAGTACACAACCTTTATTCATTTTGCAAAACAAAATAACAGTTTGCGTGTGGCCGTGCTTATTTTGTGCAATAACATTCGGAATCTGCAATGCGATATACTCACTACAAATAGGTCAAGAGACGGTAGATAAAATTAATTCACGCTGTTGATTTTCAGTTCGAGTTAGTTTTTAGTTCTGTTAGATGAATAAAAATAGTTTTTCTGCAAATATTTCAAAATACTAAAAATAAAGCGCGATTTTCGATTCACGATTATTACGGATTATAGCAAAATAACATTCTCATTAGTTTTGTATTATGGACCTCCGCAAACTAACGCCTAATTCTATAAATTATGCAAATACTTATTTTATGGATATTTTTTATAGCTATTATATTGAAATAAATATAGGTTAAATATTATTATAGTATCTCCATTGATACGTCTATCTTTTAATATCTAACGATTTGTTTTCATTGGAAATTTTGTATTTGCGTTTTATGAGTCATAAAAAATAAATAAATAAATGAAAATTTGTATGATTTTTTATATAAAGGTAGTGGGGCCTCGGGCTTTTTCGCTCCCGAAAAAACGATCGAGCTAGCTTTCAGTTTAAAAAAAATCGTGTTATGCATGTTTTCGGCCACTAAAACAACTACTAAAATAGAAATAGAAACATAAGCTTAAAGTTGGTGTCATTTGTTCAGTTGTGATAACTGCATCTGGCGGACTATAAAATTTAGAATACCCGAAATCAAATCCCACATGTCACCGGCCTGGTATTTTTTTATTGCATTTTTTATATTATTATTTTTATGTTATGTAATATTATTTCGATGGCTCTGGCGTACAGAAAAGCCCTTATGAGTTTATGTTTGCGCTAACACTTTGTAAAATAAATGAATAAAAAAATCTTTTAAAAACCACCGAGCAAGGCTCGTTCACACAGATACTATTATTTTAACTCTAAAAGTGATAAGAGGAGAAAGGAAATATCATAGAGTCGGTACCATATCTTTATTAAGCATAAATAGTTGTGGCTGTTTATAGCTATAATCTCATAGACTATAGTTGATCTTAGTTTAGCTACCGTTGCATAAGTTGTCGATACAACCTACACATGCAATCATCTGAAGGTCATCGTTAATTCTTAAGCACCAAGCCTGATCTATTATACCAGATAGCTTAGTACTTCGTCCACCTTATTAACGGTAATCTAACATGTACAGGAAATTGTTACCTGTGTTATTGAAATATTCATGATCTAGAAAAACATTAGTTATTAAATAATTTTGATTTAATGGTCAAACATTATTTCTTTTGATTTAAAAAGGAAGTTTAGGAGACAACGAGGTTTATATAGTGGTGTAAACGTATTGAAATTGTATAGTTTTCAAAGGAATGGGACAATAAATGGCAGTAAGAAAAAGAGACAAGAGTCTCTTTTTCTTAATTACTGCCATTGGTTGTTAGGAATAGGATTATTAAATACTAGTAATATCCCGCGATTTCACCCGTTTTTCCATTCCATTTTTATTTTTTTACACCTTATTACATTTTTATAATGGATTCCTATTTTTTCAAGTGTAATATTCAATATAGCCAATATAGCCTATGTTGCTCAGTAAAGATGCAGCTTTTCAATGGTGAAAGAATTTTTGAAATCGGTCCAGTAGTTTTTGTGTGACAACATTGCAAACATACATACAAATTTTACCTCTTTATAATATTAGTATAGACTAGCAATCACCAGCGGCTCCGCCCGCGTGGATAGAAAAAAACCGTAATATAGTATTTTAATCACCATAAAAATGGTTAAAGTGGGTTAACCTTAAAAGTTAGACATACGAGTTCGCTGTCGCGGACTTTTATTCAGGACTTTTAGAGGGGAACAATTTTGAATACACGAATTTTTTTGAATAACTTTCACCGTTTACTCAGCGCATGCAAAGAAAGCTTTAAATTTTGCCGTTTTCGTACCATCTTTTATTGCTAAGTTTTTTAGTGCTAAGTTAGATTTTAAGTCTTATATTTAGTAAATATTAATTTTTATCATCTAAAAAATGTAAATTTATTGACATACTAATATTATAAATGCGAACGTTTGTGAGTATGGATGTATGTTTGTTACTCTTTCACGGCGAATCCGACGAGCCTATATCGATGAAATTTGGCACAATTATTCCTTATACACAGGGATAACATATAGGCTACAGAAATCCTGTTAATTCTACAGGAATAGGATGACATTGAAAAGCGCTATCTATTAATTACCTATTACACGACGACGCGGGTAAAAGGTAAAAGTTAAGCTAAGTAATCAATAAATAAAGTCCTTGGCTCTTAGACTATAAACCGCAGTTGCTTGAGATACCGTTGTATGTTGACAGTGTCCACATACGCAATCAGCTACGAAGAGTAACGTAAGCAGTAGGCACTAGAAGGTCATTAAGTCAAGCCCCAGGCCCACGCGAGGCCCACGCGATATCTACACCGCTTGTTAAACTAACGGAAAATTCTACATTGTTTTCAATACGGTACTTTTATTGTCTCTGTGTGTAATTGTACTAATTTTTTTTAAAATTATATTACTATTCTACTAGTGGGACCTCCAATTTCTCCGCGATCGGTTTGAATGGGAACGTTTTGCCAGTCTGCTCTGATTTTCGGTACCTTGGTTCGCTTTTTCAAAACGACGGTGAAATAGATCGAGATGTGGGTAAAAGAATGAATGCAGGATGGATGAAGTGGCGGCAGGTCTCAGGCACAATATGTGACCCTCGAATGCCCCTTAAAGTTACGGGAAAAATTTATAAAGCAGTCATAAGACCTGTCGTATTGTATGGATCAGAATGTTGGGCAATGAAAAAGACGGATCAAAGAAGAGTACATGCAAATGAGATGAGATTGTTAAGGTGGATGTGTGGTGTGACAAAACTGGATAAAATACGAAACGAGTATATAAGGGGAAGTCTGAAAGTTGCGCCCATTATAGAAAAGTCGAGAAGTGCAAGATTAAGATGATATGGACATGTAATGAGGAGGGATGAAAATCATGTGACCAAACGTGTGTTAAATTTGAATGTGGATGGATATGTGCCTAGAGGGAGGCCTAAAAAGAGATGCTTGGATTGTGTGAAGTATGATATGCATATAAAAGGAGTGGCGCCAGAGTTGACGAAAATAGGACAGAATGGAAGAGAAAAAACTCAGCCGGATACCACACGGCGCCTTTTACGACATCTCGGTAAAAAATGAGGGTGGTCTATTCTACTCAGTCGGATACCACACGGCGGGTCAGCTTACGTTATGCGCCTTTTACGACATCTCGGTAAAAAATGAGGGTGGTGTATTCTACTCAGCCGGATACCACACGGCGGGTCAACTTACCTTAGTCGCCTTTTTCGACACCTCAGTAAGAAAGGAGGGTGGTCTATTCTACTTAGCCGGATACCACACGTCGGAAAGAGAGTATTATATTCTATCGCTATTGTAATCTAGTTTTATTTATTGATTTGATAGGAATTCGTAATTCATTGCATGTAGTTTATGCCTCTCATATGATACATCAGTAGGTAAGAAATGAGCGTGGTCTTCTATTCAGCCGGATACAACACGGCATCAGACAAAGTGGTATTATTTTTTATTATGTAAAACTAGCTTTTACCCGCAACTTCGTTTGCTTGGACTGTTGTCGCGTGATAGGTTGATGGCGCTTTTCAATGTCGTACTATTCCTGTAAAATTAACAGAAGTTCTATAGAGAGACAAATGGTGAATATATACATATATAATTTTTAAAATACATACTTAAATACAAAATATTTAAATGAGTATATATATATATATATATATATATATATATATATATATATATATATATAAAATATTTTCAGAATCTCGGAAACGGCTCCAACGATTTTCTTGAAATTCAGCATTAAAGGAGTTTTGGGGGGAGAAAAATGGATCTGGCTAGGTTTTGAATATACAACACAATTTTAGCGTCAAGTCAGCGTAGCTTATTCGTAAAACGGGTGGTCGCGCGAAATCTAGGATCTAGGATTACTATTTTACTATTATTTTTTATTTATTTTTTTAAGTACCTTTTTTATTTTGTAAAAAATTACCGAGCAAGGCTCGGTCATCCTGGTACTAAAAATTTATACACCCAGACTCGAAGACCAACAAATTAAAGAAAAATTTATAAAAAATGTTGGCCCTTCAGCAGGAATCGAACCCGCCACCCGCGGAGCTAACGGCAGGGTCACTACCCACTGCGCCAACGGGACAGTCTATTAGTAGGATGTATTTCTTTTATTTCCCAATGTCTTGATCAACTTGATGCATTAGCGAATCCCACACAGTTGTAAACGCCTACAAACACTTCGACACCTCGACCTAATACGACATGAGACAACAAAGTTGCACATATATTAAAATTTATACCACGCAAATATAGTTCATAATTCATTTAATTATATATCATATTTGTATGAATAGATTTTGATAATGCGTATAGACAAATTGGTAAATACAATACGTACGTTTGATTTATAGTAATCCTTGGAGATGTTAATCATTGTTTCGTTGTGTTAATAGATTGACAACAATAGAATTCTACAGGGACATTTTGTAATGAATGATATATTAGTTTTGCACTTGTTTTACATAACAATAATTGAATACTTATAAATCAGAAATGAAGAATAATCCGTAGAAGTACTAAAATTATAGACACCTCTGTAATATATATTTTTTTTTATTTAAGTTTCAATACATTAATAATATTTACAAAACACTTCTTATCCTAGACCCCTAAACTAGGAAAATCCGTATCTTAGGGGTCAGTACCTTCCCGTGTATGTGTGTGTGGATATATGTGTGTGTGTGTGTGTGTTTATGTATGTGTGGGTGTGTATGTGCATATGTATGAATGTGTGTATGTTTGTGAATAAGTGTACGTGTGTGCATGTGTGCATGCATGCATGTAGTGTGCGTAGCAGTGTATATGTGTTAGCTAGCTAAATATTTTTCTGTTTGCTCATAATTGAGGTTTATTAGCAATTTTAACAAATAATTTTTTAACTCGTGTCTATTTAGATGTAAGACCTTTTGCTTTCTATTTAACTTCTTATACAGAAATGGTGTGATGGCCCAGCGGTGCGACCGTGTGAATCTCTAGAGACGATCACGGGTTCAAACCCGGGCAGACACCAATGAGTTTTTCTCTTAAAAAAACTTATGTGTCTAATTGATAATTGCAATTTATCACACGCTTTTCGGTGAAGGAAAACATCGTGAGGAAACCTGCATATCTGTAGAGAATTCTGGAGGTATGTGTAACCTACCAATCCGCATTGGAGCAGCGTGGTAGGTCTTAGCTCCAATCCTTCTCTTCAAAAATGGAGAGAAGAGGCCTATTCTCAGCAGTGGGATAGTAACAGGCCGTTACTTACTTACAGAAATGGACCTAGGTAACTATATTGTCTTTGACCAAAGTTTGTGTTTCTTCTAGGCAAATCTATTTGTATTCGACGCCGTGGTGATGAAGGAAGAATATATGGTAGATGTTTTCGATATTCTAATTGAATGTGTCCAAAATGGATATATTAAAAAAATAAAACGCAGCCAAACATGTTGTAAATAATTTAGCCAGGTTTTTTAACATCAACTTACATTAGTCGCCTTTTACGACACCTTGGTAAGAAATGAGGGTGGTCTATTCTGCTCAGCCGGATACCACACGGTGGATCAACTTAATTTAGCCGCCTTTTACGAAACATCGGTAAGAAATAAGGTTGGACTACTCAGCCGGATACCACACGGTGGATCAACTTACTTTAGCCGCATTTTACGACACCTCGGAAGGGATGAGGTTGGTATATTCTACTTAGCCGGATATCAAACGATGGATCAACTTGCTTTAGCCGCCTTTTAAGACACTTCGGTAAGAAATAAGGGTGATCAATTCTATTCAGCCGGATACCACATGGTGGGTCAACTTACTTTAGTCGCCTATTACGACACCTGATAAAGAAATGCGGTTGGTCTGTTCTACTCAGCCGGATACCACACGTTGGAAAAAAGGATTATATTCTATCGCTATTATAATATAGTTTTTTTTTTATTAATTTGATAGAAATCATTCATTGTATGTATCATATAAATAAAATATAAAATATATATGGGACACATACACGGTCGTCTGTCCCCAAACTAAGTAACTCAATACTTGTGTTAGGGTAGACAGACAACTAGTGAATACATACTCATATAATTTTTAAATACTTATTTAAATAAAAATATACACCTAGACTCGAAGACCAACAAATTAATTTAAAGAAACTGTTGGCCCTCAACGGGAATCGAACCCGCGACCAGCGGAGCTGAAGGCAGTGTGACTATCCACTGCGCCAACGGGCCAGTCTATGTATGTATAACATTTTTTATTTTATTGCATTTCTCTGAAGCTTGAGATAAACACACCTGTAAGATTCTTCTTGCTTTAAAAATCACTTAAATAACATATAAATTGACATAAAACGATGTTTTACCTCAAAAATTTACCTAATAAATCTTAAAGTCACTTATTTACCGCTAAATATTCACACCGCAAAAAATAATGAGGCACCTATAATTCATTCCATGAAATTAGTGGTGGTTTTAAACATATATTATTCGCGTCGATTATATATCGCCAGTAACCAGTCATTAAGTTAAAGTATTTAAGTTTATAAGGAAAACATGCTTTTGAATAAGGGCTTTTATAGACGATCGAATAAAAATCTTTAATTATAGAAGAAAATGATAGAATCAAATCAAACAAATCAAAATATCTTTATTCAAATAAGCTCTTTCAAGCATTTTTGAATCGTCAAGGATCAATATGATTAATGAAGCTACAACTGGTTCGGAAAGAAACTCGGCGGTCAATCTATTAAAAATTTTCAATTTTGCATTATTAAACCGCAGTCTTGTGTGAAGCTGAAAAGATTTTCAAATCCAGGCTCTTATGATTTGAGAAGCATTTTTATGATTTTTAATAACTGTAGAAAACGATATTGAATCAATTGGTTTTTTTTTTAATTTTTTAGTTTTTTTATATCAAAATAATAGTCATTTTTCTTAAAGGTTGCTTTTATATACGCATCATTTGGCTATTACCTATAATAGGCGGCCAGTCGAAAATACCTATATTTTCGACTGGCCGCCTACCTGATGTCAACTTAACTTAGTCGCCTTTTAGGACATCGTTAAAATAGAGGGTTGTCTGTTCTACCCAGCCCGATACCACACAACGGCAAATTAGTAATTTTAATTATTAATATAATTCAATTATCAAGCCTTCATAGACTTTAAACTAAACAGCATTGAATAATTTTTCGGATTTATTATCAACAAATTTTCGTTGCATCGAATATGGAAGTAATTATTTATCTTTGCGAACATGTTCACCGTACACTGCCAACCGGTATTTGACAGGATTTAGCTTTCTCAATGTAAATTATTGCTAACATATGTCTATTTAGCTATCTAATATTATAATTAGATAGATTTGAGATATTGCTCAGGTATAATGGTTGTTGAACACGAAACAACCATAAATTTATATTTCACATTCACTATTTTTTTGGAGTGGTTTATTAATTTCGCCTACATACGGAACGAGCCATGATAGCCTAGCGGTGAAACCGTGCGACACTTTTGTAGGGATCACAGGTTCAAACCATCAGCAAACAATGAGTTTCTGTTAAAACTTATATGTTTAATTGATAATTGTAATTTATCATACGCTTTTCGCTAAGCTTTTCGAAAGAATACCTCGTGAGGAAACCTGCATGTACCGCATCGTCATAATATTGGATGTCGGTAACAGAAGCAATTTGTAGTTTCTTTGGCAGTCGCTAATAAATATGTTAACGTGTTACACGTTTTGTAATAAATATATATATCTTTATCACTTTACGTCGTGTAAAGAGCTCATGAATAAGTGCCCCGGATGGGTTCGAAACTAGTCGGGCTAACCCGATAGAATACGACGTGAGTGTAGCTGGTTCTATACATTAAACTATGAATACTACTCACGATAGTTTGAATGAGAAAATTGCATAAAGAATATTTCCAATTTGAAGGGAGTTTGCCTTGTAAAATTTTGTGACCCGAATGGCTATCGAATCGTCTTACATACAAAGCGTTCTGATCTTCCACTGGTAAAGTAATACCAAAGTGCAATGAGGTCGAACTCTCACTATCTGTACCGACGTCAAAGGTCACCGCGCACCCACCCTAACACTGCATCGCGTGTGCGTGATACACAGTTGATTACACTTCGCCATTCATCATAACGTTTCGCTAGCTGCCCATGGGACGATCAACGCGCTTTATCAACTACTCGTATCCTTACAAATTAACAGATATAGCGAAAGATGATTATGAAAAAGAGAAAGACTAACGAAAAGAGGTTTTACAAATTGTTTATGGTTATCTAAGGGTTTTTTCCAATACAAATATCTTTGCTAATTATCAACAATGCTATGAAGGAAACTAGATTTAATGTTAACGTTTCGAGTAGCAGAATCATAGTAAGTGATAGATCATAATAAATAAACTAATAAACGAAAGTCCGTTGTTATGTTTTCATGGCCAATGGCAAAAAATCGTCAAAAAATATTTTAACAATTTTTTAATATATTTCGGTTTTTGTTTATTATGTACATGAAATATACATAAATATATTTATGAATATTTCGTGTAAGTCATATATATATCGACTAAAATGACCTGTGTCTATCACGCTGCATAACTGTTAAACAAAGACACCATGATACATGGACAGTATCATGGAGGTAGATGAAACTATAGGCCCAACTATACGTATATTGTCCTTAAAATTCAACATCATTTGTGATTATCATAATATTAAATTTATTTCTTCATTCATATAATTAATGGCGAATTAGTCTGATCTAGCGGATAAAAGTGTAGTTTTGGTGGCGATCGAAGTTTTTTAACTGTCAATGACGGTTCTCTTTAAATTAAGCGCAGCGAAGCGGGCAGGATATGCTTAGGTTTTTATATAAAATATTAAATTAATCTTACCATATTTTTTATAATTGCGTTGTTTAAAAACATGATTAAACGTTCTCATTCACTGTAAATATGAGTCAGTATTACTCATAAAACTTTTATATAATGATGATGACTAACACATGACAATTCTTAATGTTCAATAACAATGTTGATAAATAAAATCATAAAATATAACAAAAGAAATACGATTTAATGTAGCTATTAAATCGAAGCAAATCATTCCTTATTGAAGTAAACTTGTAAACAAGTGCTTTTGAATCGTCAACCCTATTTTAGATAAGTTTAATGCTGAGATGATCATTCTACTGCCCTTATCCCACTCTAAGTGGGGTCGGCACAACACGTTTTAAACATATTGTTACACGTTACATGATTTGGCTAGTTATTTTACGATCGGCCGCCTGCCTGACGTTAACTTAGTCGCCTTTTACGACACCTTGGTAAGAAATGAGGGTGCTCTATTCTCCTCCGGATAGCCGGATAACACATGGCAGCAGAAAATGTAAACGAAGTGGGAATTTAATGTTTCGGTAAGTAACTAAGTAACTTTCTCATTTTTCCTAAGACACTTCGTGCTATATCGTGGCTAGTTTCAATCTCAAAATCATACAGAGCTATTTAGCTATTTCTATTTTTTATTGGAGAAGTAACCATTGCATTGATTCCGAGACACCATGGCCATGCAGGCAACGAAAAAGCTGACGAATGGAGTCGAACATTTATAGGCCCAGAACCTTTTCTTGCAATTGCAAATAATAACTGTGAATATGGAAAATAAACAAGTCTCGCCCAATTAACTTTAAGTGACTGACTAAGGTATGGTGATACTGTAATGTAAGCCTATAAGATAAGATAAGAAAATTACAGTAAATAGATGTAACAGTAATGTCATTATAGCTAATGATTGTTCACGCGATCTCATCCTACCAAAGTGCCCATTGTAAGTGTATTATTAGATACACTTTACTTAATAAGCCTATTTAAAACACCGTGAAATTGCTTCGCCTACCACATTTAGCTGATTGTCGTTTCTATTATATAGTTGTAGTTGATTATAAAGATTCTATGTTGTTTAGTGTCGTCTATAACAGGTTTTGCGCTCGTTTTCTTAATCTGTTTGGTAGGTACCAACAAACAAACTATAAT
Organism: Morpho helenor; assembly: GCA_029227775.1. Taxonomy (NCBI): domain Eukaryota; kingdom Metazoa; phylum Arthropoda; class Insecta; order Lepidoptera; family Nymphalidae; genus Morpho; species Morpho helenor. The sequence goes on along the minus strand of JARGCU010000032.1, from coordinate 3,434,511 downwards.
AATAATAAATAATAAATCTTTATTGACTCCAAAAAATGTAACATTCCAACTTTAAACTATACAATTTAAATCGAACTTACAACAAAACTCAAATTACTTGAGCACTAGCGTCTGAACTAGGCGGAGCCTGTATCTTAGACACTAGTCTCTTCCAATAACACTAAATTAATTAGCTCGAAAAATTTATAAAAGTTGGTACTTTCCAATAACATTTACCGTTACGGTATTCTCTTCAGGTATATACGGTAAACTCTTCAGGTTTATATATTAGTATAGATATACTAATATATAAAGCTGAATAGATTGTTTGTTTGAACGCGATACTAATGGACCGATTTGAAAAAAATCTTTCAATGTAAGATAGTCCATTTATCGAGCGAGGCTATCATCATGCTAAGATTAATAGGAGAGGAGCAGCAATAAAAGCTATTACGAAAACGGCCAGATTAAAAGCTTTCCTTGCTTGCGCTTAGTAAACGGTGATAGTTATTCAAAAATCATGTACCACAAAATTGTTCCCCTCTAAATGTTCTAAATAAAAGTCCGCGACAGCATATGTCTAGCTTTTAAGGTTAACCCACTATAATCATTTTTATGGTTATCAAAATACTATATTACGTAATTTATATAATTAGGTGTTACTTTGCGGAGGTCCATAGTACAAAAGTGGTGAGAATTTTCTCATTAGTTTTTTACTATATTACGGTTTAGATCTTTCCACGCGGGTGGAGCTGCTGGGGAATGCTAGTATAAAATAAAATAAAAATGTTATGATGTTAAATGCATTTTATTGTGGCGCCAATAAATTTGTTCTCGCATTTATTTAATTGGAAGTGAATGTGTAGGGTGATTACATAAAGAGACAAGACTGGCGCCGCAGTGTACACACGTTCATCTAAATAATATACCTTTTGTAATGTGAAATGGGATTTATTTTAATTAAGTTTTCTTCTTCTTTTTTAACGGAAGAACGTTAAACACATATATGAGTCTTTAAGGGCTTCCACGATATGCATTTTGTGCCGCTTTCATCCAGAGGCAATTTTTGAGAGTCTTTTATTCACTTAATACGTTTTTTCGGGAATGTAGGGATCATACTGGCCCATTGGCCCAGTGGGTATTGACCCAGTTTGGTCACCCAGGTTTTTCTAATATTTTTTTGGATGTTATAAAAATTGATCCAATGTAAGAAAAAGAAGAAAAAAACGGGTGTGAAATACCTACTTGGATTCGAGCTGGGGTATTATCATTTTTCGGACCGCCCGTTTATGCTACTGAGCCATTACAACTTGACAGTTTAATTAGTTTATGTTTTCAAGTAATATTAAAGCAGTTTTTCAATGACTGAAAACAGGGATAAAACAACATTTTTTAAAATCGATCTATCGATTTCAAACTAGATCGATTTAACGCCCCCGAAACACCCTACATTTTAAAGCAAGTAGCGGCCTGTTACTATCCCACTGCTGAGAATAAGCTTCTTCTCTCCGTTTTTGGAGAGAAGGTTTGGAGCTAAGACCTACAGTGCGGATTAGTAAGTTACACATATCTCCAGAATTCTCTATAGATATGCAGGTTTCCTCACGATGTTTTCCTTCACCGAAGAGCGTGTGATAAATTGCATTTATCAATACGTTTTAACAGAAAAGCTCATTGGTGTCTGCCCGGGTGTGAACCCATGACCTCCTCGAAAGAGTCACACGGTCTTACTGCTGGGCTACCACAGCTACTATATTTCATGAAAATCGTTGGAACCGTTTCCGAAACTTAGACTATATTAGTGGCATATCTATTTGTTTCTCCAGAATATTAAATTGTTTTGTTTGTTCTAAATTATTCCGTTATAATAATATAAGGCTTAACTGTAATATTACTTCTTGAATTGCCTATAAATCCAAATCACCGATTTATTGCAACAAATTGATTTAAATCCGTCATAAAATGAATACCGCTCGTGTATAATTTATTAGGAAATAAAATATAAGCAGCTTAACAAAGATTCTCTAGATTTTGAAACCTCAAACATCTATAAAAGGGGCTTATGTTTCTTAATAATATATACCGTATCTATTTCCGATGTATTTTTTTATGTTTAACTTAAAAATTATTATTTAAAATCATTCCTTCTATATTACGTTGTCATTTTTAGGTAAGTAAATAGCTGTGCTTGAAGCTTCGCCGGCGGGAAAATCAGTGCATTTAAGGTAAGACTTTTTTGTATAATATTAAATTTTAAATATTAAACAATGGGCTACAGTTCTGAGCTTTTGGGCAGTTGTTATTAAACGGCAACATGTAATTACAAAATTTATTTTTTATTAGCTATAACAAACAAAACGCTTGTTATTTAAAATTTTATACAAAACGGTCAAGTACTGGTACATGGTCAATTACTAATGCACTTATCTTAATTGAAATTATTTATTGTGAGTTAATCATGAGAGATAGAGACATACTGTCGTGGACTTTTCTAAAACACACACACATACAATTTATATAAAACTGTAATATACATATTAACCTTAACTTTGCGGAAGAATTTCACTATCTTTTAGTAAAAACCATACAAAAATCCGTTCAGCAGATTTTGAGAAAATCGATCACATACAGACAGAAAACTTTATATATATTAAGTTTAATTGACTATAGATGGAGATGTGAGAATTGGGTATAGATTAAGTATAATTGAGAATTGATTGATATTCGGAATCCCGGAAACGGCTAAAACGATTTTCGTGAAATTCAGCATGTAGGGGGGAAAAAAATGAATCTAGCTAGGTTTTATTTTAAAAAATCCGTTTTTGGTCATTAAAAAATACTAAAGTTTACATTAAATATAAAACATTATTTTTGCCGTAAATTGTCAAGTCGGCGTAGCTTATTCGGGAAACGAGCAGTCTAGAGAAATAAAAATAACTAGGATCGAACCCCACCTACCCTATTATTATTTTTCGTTATGAAGATTGTTTTTTTTTTATTTTTTTCAAAATTACCGAGCAAGGCTCGATCACCCAGGTGCTTAAGTATAATATGGTTTAATACTAAGTTATTGCATAAAACCCATAGACAAATGACGTTTGAATCGATCGTCAATACTGATAACGCGTTTAATTGCTAAACCATCACGTTATATTTATTGCTATGAGCAGGTCATATTTATGTCAAAGAAGCAAAGAAAAAACTTTATAAGTACACAAAAACGGCAGCGGCATTGTCCCTTGTTAAGGTTCAAACATGGTGAGGTAATTAAAATTCTAGACATTTCTAGAGGAGTTATTTTAAAGACATCCAACGACTGCACAAAGGAGTTGGCTACTGATTTTATGGCCTTTAATTACGCTATAAAACTCAACAGCATCGTGTCTTACAGAAGAAGGCATTAGACCAGCTAATTGCTTATAGAGAATTGACGTAATGAGATTGATTTGTTATAATAAAATTTTATCGTCTCATTAAGGTACGGTATGGAAGATAGGCTTAGAGATACGTGAATCGCCTAATGGACCTTGATTTACTGTTATGACAGTTTTATTTTTTATAGTAGAATCACTAATGTGTGGTATCCGGATGAGTAGAACAGACCTCCCAATTTCTTACCGAGGTATCGTAAAAGGCGAATAAGATAAGTCGATCTACCGTATGTCATCCGGCTGAGTAGACAACCCTCATTTCTTATTGAGGTGTCGTAAAATACGACTTCAGTATGTCGACCCGCCGTGTGGTATTCGGTTAAGAAGAACAAACCACCCACTTTCTTAGCGAGGTGTCGTAAAAGGAGACTAAGGCAAGTCACCCCGCTGTGTGGTATCCGGCTGAGTAGAATAAACTCCCCACTTTCTTACCGAGGTGTCGTAAAATATAACTAAGGTAAGTTGACTCAGGCGGCGTTCGTTAATTACCAAATCATGTAAGAATCTGTTTATAACATGTTGTGCTGACCCTACTTAGAGTTGCATAAGGGCAGGAGAATAATGAAGAAATTTATCAAATATATAAACATTTCATTTGGTAAAGATTAAAAATTGTAAAGATAAGGTTTTTAGCTTGTTTAATGTGTCACTAGATCTCGTATGAAATCGAAAATTACATAATTTTTTTTGACAACGCCGCATTTCAACAAGGGCAGTAAAAATGCACTAACTAGTAATAAACAAAATTAAACATAATAAAAAGCAAGCAAACATTTAAGTACCCTTTCAAGTGCTTTTTGTCTTCACATAAACGCGTAAGTTTTAATAACTACCCATTAACATTGATAAGTCGCTTCATTCGCCATCTTGAAGCGAACAATTAACATAAAATGGCGTACAAGGTATTATATATTTTTGTTTTATTCCACGCGATGGAAGTTTTCAAGTTTTTTAACAATACGAAATTGGTCACGGATGATTCGACGCCGATGAAAATGATAGCGACAGTGTTGCTGGCACACTCTCACTGGCTTTTTGTGGTATTGATGTTGGGGTCGGTATCGTATCGTTGTCGTGATATAAGAAAGTGACTAGATATCGAGGGTTGCCACTTGTGTTATCTTTAATATTTAAATGAGTTAATCTTGTATGTATATATATATTTTCGGAATCTCGGAAACGGCCCCAACGATTTTCCTGAAACTCAGCGTGTAGGGGGTTTTGGGGGAAAAAAATCGATCTAGATAAGTTTTATTTAAAAAAAATTTAGTTTTTCCCTGTTTTCGGCCTCTAAATTTTTTTAAAATTTTCGTTGAATACAATCAATTTTTCGCTGTCAAACGTAAAGTCATGGTAGTTCATTTGGGGAACGGGTGGTCTAGAGAGGTAAAAATTCCTAATAAAAATAAAAATCAAAATAAAATTATAAAATACAAATCGTAACAATATTGTAAACTTAATTATTACTTTTAAATTTAATTATATTATATCTGAAAGTATGGATGCTATCGCTAAATATGTCTACATCTAGTTCTTTTGATAAATAATAATAGCGACGTTGTATTCTGGTCATGGTGGCAAGGTACATACAAGATTAACTCATTTAAATATTAAAGTACCTGGGTGATCGAGCCTTGCTCGGTAATTTTTTTAATGATTTAAAAATTAAAAAAAAAAATTAAAAAGAAAAATGACCTAACTGAATGAAACTACCATGACTACGTTTGACAGCGAAAAATTGTGATTGTATTCAGCCAGAAAACAGGGATAAAACGGTTTTTTTTTAAATAAAACTTATCTAGATCGATCTTACTCCCCCAAAACCCCCTACATGCTGACTTTCAGGAAAATCGTTTCAGCCGTTTCCGAGATTCCGAAAAAATAATATATATATATATATATATATATATATATATATATATATATATATATATATATATATATATATACATACATACAAGATTAATTCATTTCAATATTAAAGATATATAAACAATCTACCTTTCATGTTTGTTTACGGATTAACAAATCTTTCAACCCTAAATATCCGATAGCTGCACGTACATCCTCCGGGTCTTTCTGTTTTTACGGACACGGCTAGAAATTCTATTGTAATTGCTCTCGGAACATATTAAAAGACATTGGATTTTATAAGGTCATAAAATATTTCTATAGCAAGGGTTATAGTAATACTGTGTAAATAATTTTTGTTCAATGGTTTTATCGATAACTTGTTTTACACGCGACTTTGTTCTCGACAATTGTAACGATAAATTAATCTTTATATTCAAATTCAAATTCAAAATTTTCTTTATTCAAATAAACTTGTAAACAAGTACTTTTGCGTCGTCAATTCTACTGCTGGTTCGGAAAGCTGGTTCTACCGAGAAGAGCAAGCAAGAAACCCGGCGGTTGCTCTTTTCAACATAATCCTTATAACTAGTTACATTAAGTCATTATTATCTTGTACAGGGTCGGACAGTAGCTATATCCACGCATTCTTATCGTCGTTATTATATATAGTAGGCTTTTCGTATCAGCCTCTCTTTAATAGTGTTTTAAACTGCTCTAATGGCAAAGCTAAATAGGTACTATACATATTGTTCGTGAAGGAAATAAATTAGGTAATAAATAAATGGGAAGTTGCACACCCAGTGTCTGTCCTTAGTGTCAGTAACTAATTACTTGTCTTAGAATTTCAATTACATTAATACCAGACAAAGTATCAAAAAATTGTTTTTATGAAATGTTGGCTCTGAGTGAGAATCGAAGCTGCGAGTCAAAGTTCGACAGCTGAAGGCAAGGTCCCGTTAAATTCATCACTGTTTTGACTGCGCTATTTAATAAGTGTGAAATGGAAAGAAAGTATGAAGTAGTATCGTTTATTATTAATTAGCTTTTACCTTAACTTACTTAGCCTCGTTCGCGCGGACTCCTTTGATCTTGGAATAAACCAGTAGCTTTCGTCATTCTCCAACCCTGCAAATATCTCCATCGGTTGATAATAGATGACGCTTTCCAATGACATCCTATTACTGTAGAATTAATTAAATAATTGGCTATAAGGAATAACTGTGCCAAATTTCATCGATATTGGTTCTCTGGATTCGCCTTCAAAGAGTAACAAACTACACCCATACTCACAAACTTTCGCATTTATAATATTCGTAGGAAAAGTAGGATGTTTTTATTTTGCATAAAATGTATATATAATTTTTATTCCAAAATAAACTGCATAGAGATGATGTTAGCTAAAGTAATAATGACATTATTTTGGTATAATCCGCGATTAAATAAATAGAAAATATATACAATGCTAAATGTGGAGTCGACTATCCGCTTGCAAACCTGATACATACAGGATTCGGAAAATACATGCACCGTCCACCGCCGCCACAATCGTTTCGATCCGCAATCTACTCATCATTAGGACATAGACTCCACGTCAAAATCGCAAAGCGTTTCGCACACCAAACGCTTCTGCACTCGGATTGAATTTAAAATTAAACAAATGCTCGCACTAAGTTAATAAAGCATAATATGCATCGCGAATGAGAAATCGATGCAATAAATCTTTTTTGCGACCGCTCGAGGCGCGGCGTAACCGATTAGTAGGTGCGCCGGTACACCACAAGAAACAATTTCCAATATGACCACGGTTCTCATAGTTGTACGAGTTTTTGACGGATCCGGTATAAATATCGTATACTAAGCAACATTATATATTATAAGTAACGGCCTGATACTGTCCCACTTCTGGGAAAAGACCACCTCTAACCGTTTTTGGAGAGAAGGGTTGGAACTAGACAACGACGTTGCTTCCAATGTGGATTGGTAGGTTACACATATCCGTAGAATTTACTAGAGAATTTTAATTTTATTTCTTTTTCACTAATTTTTCTTCATTGAAATTAATTATAATTAACGCGTGCGTAAATATAATAACAAATATCAAATACCTTATAAGTTTTATCTGAAAAACTCATTGATGCTTGCCCGGAGTTTATGCAAATCAAATCAAAATAATCTTTATTCAAATAAGCTCTTTCAAGCACTTTTGAGTCGTCAAGGATAAATGTGAATAATGAAGCTACAACTGGTTAGAAATGTTGCTCTTACCGAGAAGAACCAGAAAGAAACGGTGGTCAATCTTTTAAATATTTTCAATTTTACATTATTAAACCACAGTCTTGTATGAAGCTGAAAGGATTTTCAAATCCAGGCTTTTTTATCATCCAAATGATCTTTAATTTTGTTATATGCTTTACGTATAAGCATACTCTTATACTTAATTTAAACCTTTCTGTGGACTGGTCTAGTATTGATTCCGGTTTTTTTTAAACAGCTTTTTATATATAATACAAAATATCTATACTAATATTATAAAGAGGAAAAATTTGTATGTATGTTTGTAATGTTTTCACACAAAAACTACTGGACTGATTTCAAAAATTCTTTCACCATTGGAAAGCTGCATCTTTACTGAGCAACATAGGCTATATTACATTTAACAAAATAGAGATTTATTTTTAAAAATGTAATAAGGTGTTAATAAATAAAAATTACGCGGGTTAAACCGCGGGATATTACTAGTATATTATAAAATAAAATCCTTACTAAAATTATAAATGTGAAAATCTGTCTGTCTGATACGCCTGGATGTAGAAAAGCCTTATAATACATTTAGCTTTTTAATGAAATATAAAGAGAACTTTCTAAGTTTCACGGACGCATTTTGCCAATGGACATGTGCACACATGTAATTTATGACTTCATCGCCAATCGAGGGGTCACGAGCGACTTGAACGTGGACCCCGGGTCTCCATTCGTTGTTTTGTGGCTTTCGGAAATCGAATGTCTGTTTCAAATCAAATCATGATTTATACCTTCGAGACAAGCGATATGCGCATCGAATCACTGATAGACCGTTTGATTATTATAATTGTTGATAAAAAAATTGTGTGACGAAATCTGTTGAATGCGGCTTTTTTACAAACAAAATGAAAGGTATATACTAGTGGTACCGACGACGTTTGCGCTAACTTAAGTATTTAATTACCCTCAATTATGCAATGTGCTATTTCCTTCTTAGCGACAGAGAAATGGGAAATTTATTTATATATGCATCATAAATACTCGTTCAGAGGCGACGAAAGTATAACAGACAGACAGACAGCAAGTTAAACAAGCTCTGTCTTTTTCTGTAATTAAAAATCAAGTCAATTCTATATATCTATTTAATTCTTTGTTAATTTGTATGATTATTGTATATTTATTCCCTGCGAGAGAAGTTTAAAGAAATAGGTATTCTTACATTTGCTTCACAGTATATTGTAAGTAATTTAATTTTTGTATATAAAAATATAAAGAATTATAAAACGATAGGTGATTCCTCCTTCTTTGCGCCTTGCAAAGGTACGTAAGCCGTTTGTGGGTTTGGGTATAAGATTCTATAATAAAATTGCGCACTTAATTTTAGCTTTGCCATTACAGCAGTTTAACTGTTAAAGAGAGGCTTATACAGAAAGCCCACTATACTGTTGAGGTTTATTTAGATGATAAGAATGCGTAGATATAGCTACTGTCCGACCCTGCACTAAATAGTAATGACTTAATGTAACTAGGATCGAGCCCCACCCATCCTATTATTTTTCTTTTTTTAAAGTTTTTTTTTTATTTTGTAAAAATTACCGAGCAAAGCTCGGTTAACCAGGTACTCTTAAAACTAAGCTCGATAAAGCTCTAGCTTTGTATATAATATATCTATTGTGAAATAGAATAGAAAACAACTTTAGCAACTGCACAAATACCTGCTTCATTTAATGTTTGCTATACCAACTAGGTCATACCTTCCTTAAAAGGGGTGAATTCTCATTACATTAAATTTATTTCTTCATTCATATAATTAATGGGGAATTTAGTGTTATAATACAACAATTATAAGGTAAGGGGGGTAAGGGGAGTACGCATAAGGGGGGTAAGGGGAGTACGCATAAGGGGGGTAAGGGGAGTACGCATAACAACTAGTGCTCCCAAATGCCAACCTCACCTGCACGCGGTGCCCCCTGCCGAATAACAGACGAGGCTATGGCGACCGATTGATGGCGGTATAACCATCCAATTAAGCTGACTTAAAATCCCAGACCAGAGGTGGGCAGCAGCGCCTCTAGTGTCGAATAAGTCAGCTCTGCGGTCACCAACCCGCTTGCCCAGCGTGGTGACTATGGGCAGCAACCCCCATATGAAAGCGTACAGAAAGTTCCGGCCCTCAGTTCCCGGCAGCCCCACTATTCCCGATTACGGCAGCGGTCGTGGTAACGGTGGGGCGGAGGGTGCGAAGAATCACCGGGTTACGGTAGGCTGCCAACCAACGATCTATTTGGCAACGTATAATGGACGAACGTTACGGCTGGACCATCACCTCACCGAACTAGAAGTAGAGTTAAGTCGTTTAAACTGGAGTATTCTTGGGTTATCTGAAGTCCGAAGAGAGGGTGAGGATACGGTAACCCTAGATTCCGGTCACTTACTCTACTTCCGTGAAGGTGATAAGGTCTCCCACGGTGGTGTCGGTTTCCTGGTTCACAAGACTCTCATCAACAACGTTGTAGAAGTCAGTAGTGTGTCGACTCGGGTAGCGTACCTTGTACTTAAACTCACCGACAGGTACTCCCTGAAAGTGATACAGGTATATGCGCCGCACTCTGCACACTCTGACGAAGAGGTCGAATCCATGTATGAGGATATATCTCAAGCTCTGCATGGCACTACGTCAGCCTTCTACAACGTTGTTATGGGAGACTTCAACGCTAAAGTGGGAGTACAAAGACGCGGAGAATCGAAAATCGGATTGCATGGATTAGGGCACAGGAATCAAAGGGGGCAAATGCTAGTCGATTTCCTCGAAATGCAAGGGCTCTTCTTAATGAACTCTTTCTTCAAGAAGAAGCCTCAGAGACGTTGGACTTGGCAAAGCCCCGATACTTTGACAAAGAACGAGATAGACTTCATTATGGCGGATAAGAAGCACATATTTAGAGATGTCTCAGTGATCAACAGGTTTAATACAGGTAGTGATCACCGACTCGTACGAGGCACTCTGAATATGTGTTTCAAGGTCGAAAGGTCCCGTATGATGAAGTCTACTCTCCGACCTACGCTGGCCCAAATAGACTGTACGTCCGAGCAGTTTCGATTGGAACTCCAAAATCGATTCGACTGTCTGGAAACCACTAGTGATGTGAACGAGATAACCGACAACGTGGTGAAGACGGTATGTACACTGGGTCGAAAGCACTTTCCGCCGACGAGTCGAAGCAAACAGTCCAAACTTTCTCCCGAAACCCTGGATCTGATGAGACAGAGACGTGAAATGCCGTCCGCTCAAGTCGCTTCGCCGGAACAGAGAGCTCTTTCTAAGAGGATACGAAAACTTGTACGCAGAGACCTCCGCTGCTCAAATACACGGGCTATCGAAGCCCTTATTGAGCGGAATAGGGGGTCGAAAGTATTCCAAAAACCCTTAGGAAGAAGTCATCTCGCGAAGCTTAAAACAGAGGACGGCAGGACAGTTGTCTGTCGCTCTGAGATCCAGAACGAGGTCGAGAAATACTACGGATTGCTTTACTCGTCGAGTGCACATAAGCCTAGCACCCGGGATACCGAGGATCCACGAGCACCACTGTCGCGCCATTATACAGAAGACATCCCGGACATTGAGAGCGGCGAGATTAGTATGGCACTCGAGCAACTTAAAAACGGAAGAGCCCCCGGTGATGATGGGATTACGGTTGAGCTGCTAAAAGCTTCTGGGCGTCCTGTCCTTCAAGCCTTGGCAGAGCTCTTTAATACCGTTATCCATACAGGCAGTACACCGGAAGCGTGGTCTAGGAGCGTGGTTGTCTTGTTTTTCAAAAAGGGTGATAAAACTCGTTTGAAAAACTACAGACCAATCTCGCTCCTGAGCCACGTCTACAAGTTATTCTCGAGAGTCATTACGAATCGTCTTGCCGCCAGACTTGACGAATTCCAGCCACCGGAGCAGGCCGGGTTTCGAAAAGGCTATAGCACCGTAGACCACATCCATACTGTTCGGCAGATTATACAGAAGACCCAAGAGTATAACCAGCCGCTGTGTATGGCTTTTGTGGACTACGAGAAAGCCTTCGACTCCATTGAGACCTGGGCTGTTCTGGAATCTCTGCAGCGATGTCATATTGACTGGCGATATATCGAGGTGTTGAGATGTATCTACAATACGGCAACAATGACCGTTCAAATCCAGGATCAGCGAACCAGACCTATTCACCTTCAGCGTGGGGTGAGGCAGGGAGATGTAATATCTCCGAAACTGTTCACCAACGCGCTGGAGGACGTCTTCAAAACCCTGGACTGGACTGAACGAGGCGTAAATATTAATGGAGAATACATCTCACACCTTCGTTTCGCGGATGACATCGTCATCTTCGCAGAGACGCTGGAGGACTTGTGCGAAATGTTAAATGGCTTAAGTGATGCCTCCAAGCGAGTTGGTCTTGGTATTAACTTGGACAAGACCAAGGTCATGTTCAATGATCTCGTCGTGCCAAGACCAGTATCAGTGGACGGAATCCTTCTCGAGGTTGTGCAGGATTACGTCTACCTAGGCCAGACTATCCAACTTGGCCGCCACAACTTCGAGAGAGAGGCTGAAAGGAGAATTCACTTGGGCTGGGCAGCATTTGGCAAACTTCGTCGAGTCTTCACGTCCGAGATTCCGCAATGCCTGAAGACCAAAGTCTTCGACCAATGCGTCCTACCTGTGTTAACGTATGGCGCCGAGACGTGGACACTGACGGCGGGACTAGTCCACAAGTTTAAAGTCGCTCAGCGTGCTATGGAGCGAGCTATGCTCGGAGTGTCTCTCAAGGATAAAATCAGAAATGAGATTATCCGCGAGAGAACCAGAGTAACCGACATAGCTAGCAGAATAAGCAAGCTGAAGTGGCAGTGGGCCGGTCACGTCTGTCGCAGGACTGATGGCCGTTGGAGCAAAAGAGTCCTGGAGTGGAGACCGCGTCTTGGCAAACGCAGTGTAGGGCGACCACCGTCTCGCTGGACCGACGACATCAAGAAGGTTGTTGGGGCCAGGTGGATGCGCATTGCGGAGAACAGAGATGTCTGGCGCAAACATGGGGAGGCCTATGTCCAGCAGTGGACTGCAATAGGCTGATGGATGGATGGATGGATGGATGGAATACAACAATGTGGTAATTTATTTGTAATGTACGCCTTTAACAGGAAGAAAGGGCGTTTTCTATGATGCTTATACATTACTTTAAGAATAGATTATTCAAAATGGTCGATAAAACTTTATTCATGCGTTAAGTATTATAATAACTTCATTAGTTTTTATTTCATCCTAATGAAGCGTCTATGAACTGTGTAGTGTTGCGACAATATTGTCTAATGATAGTTTTTTAAAAATATTTTTATAAATGCTAAAGTCGGTCTATTTGTCTGTTATGCTTTCAAGGCTATCCCTTCAGCAATATTAATTGGTGAAATGAAACTGGCAAAATTGGATCATAATGTAATAGAAAACCCAACACACCTACATTAAAAAATTATATATGTATTTTTAAAATCAATATCACTATAAATATAAACTTACAATAAGAATGTGCTCAAAAACTTATATAATAATCTATAATCATGTATAAAGCTGAAGAGTATGTTTGATTGTTTGAAAGCGCTAATCTCAGGAACTACTGGACAGATTTGAAAAATTCTTTCAGTGTGAGATAGTGCATTTATCGAGGAAGGCGATACACTATATCACACGCTAAGATCAAGCTAACATCACGCTAAGATGAATAGGTGAGGAGCAGCAATAGAAAATATTACGAAAACGGCAAAACTTAAAGCGTTCCTAGCGGGCGCTAAGCTTTTAAGGTTAACCTTGTTTAACCATTTTTATGGTTATCAAAAATACTATATTACGGTTTTTCCACGCAGCGGAGACGCCGGCTATTGCTTGTATATCAAATGGTAATTACATAGTTGATTCTTTAAACGGAACGTAACGTATTTGTCAACTTTTTACTTTTTTAATTATCTATACAGCGATGGATTCCGGCGATTTAGTATATATATGAAAAAAATTCAAACATTTCTTAAATTATGTTTTTGCTTAGTTAGTAATGCTTATTTTTCCTAACTTGTATAAGTCTCGGAGCCAATATTAGGTCCGTCTTTCAACCCATATCACCGTTGTGATAGTTTACACGCGACTGTCTAGTCTTATCTTTGCGATAATATGTCTAATGTTTCAGATATTTTCGGTGTGTATCTGTTATGATTGTTATAACTATTTTCCTGAGCACCCATCCTAGTGAGGATTAACTACGAAGTGTCGTATGACAGGAAACGTCTTGATTAAGGGCGGGTTTTTTATATATTTAAAGCTTCGTAACACAACTTTAATACAGCGGATTCCGAGGAACAGGGATTTCGAGAAAAAAACTATGAGTGGCGTACAAAATTAATTTATTTGATACACCAACGATGTATTATAGATTCATAGATACATTAACAATAAATCCTTATATTTATTCTAGTTCCATTTGAAATTGGTACAATTAGGGCTCCAATCCGTGTTACATGCCAACACGGATGTGTTTTGATGTAGTATTGTAGATTTATAAAAATACTATAAAAGAGTCCGTAATAGCATGCCTCTATCTCTTATGGTTAACTCATAATAACTAACCTTCAAAATTTCAATTCGGTAAAAAAATTGTGACACAGTGATTACTATGCGGGTGAAGTCGCTGCCTAGTTTATTTTATTATATAAATTTATCAATGAAAATACCAGCAGTAGAATTGACGATTCAAAAGTACTTGTTTACAAGTTTATTTGAATAAAGAAAAATTTGAATTTGAATATTTCTTGTTTAACCTTACTGTCGTCTTATTTATCATCTACTGTTGTTTATACACTCACTCACTATTTTAATGTATTTTCCTATGGCCTAAGGTTGCCTGGGCGAAGTCGCTGCCTAGTTTATTTTATTTTATAAATTTATCAATGAAATTTTTTGTAAAGTTTGATAAAGGACTCTTAAACCACTTTTCGGTTTGTCTCAGTTTGCTTTAATAACGAGTCTATACTTGATGTAATTAAATAAGGCTTCACCTTGCCATAGAATTTTGGAGATATGTGTATCCTACCAATCCGCACTCAAGCAGCGTGGTAGGTCTTAGCTCCAAACCTTCTCTGAAAAAACGGAGAGAGCAGGCCTATGCCCAGCAGTGGGATAGTAAGAGGCCGCTACTTACTTTGCCACTTAGGCGTTGCATAGGCGTGAGATCCAGCTTTTAACTTTTTATATAATTTTGGATTACCAAGCGAGTTAGTAAGTTCACAGAGTTGGGATATGTGCTAATGCGTCGATCCTAGGAAGTTTTTGGGAGTGTGCAGTGTATTCTGCGAGAGCAAGATTATTTTTTACTTGAACTAATTGCAATTTTAGTATATTACAAATAATATATTTTAAACAATAAAAAATATATTACAGTTATTTAAATTAGAAAATGATTGTATACCGAGTTCAGGAAAAAAACGAATGGAAAGAGTATCATAAATAAGACCTATATGGCAATATAAATGCCTGCTGCAATTTCTTGAGATCACAATAAGGTTTTTTCTTCGTCTTATTCTGTAATTTTACGGCCGATGTTGATATAAGTGGGGTAATTTACTGGGGTCTCTCAATTATTTTGTCGTAAATTAACTCTTAAGAATCGCTAAGGTACGTGAGATTATAATGTGGTGATTTTAATATGAAATTTTAATATTTACGGATGTGTCGGTGCGAATAATCGATTCCGATGAAGCTATAAATTATTATAATGCGTTTGCAAATTATTTTGCGGGAACTCTTTTTTGGTTTTGCCCGAGATAAAAATCGTACAGGGCCGGCCGGTATTGTTTGAAAATATAATTTATATTCAGTATTTTATGGAACTCGAGCGGAGGCCAGTGTGCTGAGTGCGAGTTCTTTTTAACCTACTCTATTTGTATGGGCCTGGAACAGCTGTCACTAGATGTCACACACACATGACACACGCATTAACGTATATAGACATACATACATAATCTTTTGTCTATTGTAGTCTTTTTTCTGTATTGAAATGACATTAATATTATTTATCACTAGTCTTACTTAACATCAAAAATAATCACGATGATTTTTTTTAAAATGTATATGTAGATGTTTTATAGTAGAAAATGTAATGAAATTAATTTGATACACTCCAAGGAATTTTTATTGATCTAACTCTTCCTCGCATTGTTAACCTTATTGCTGAGCGTCGGGATCCTTAGTGCCGAGTGATGATCTGTTGGTTAGTTATTCGCCATTTGTTCCTTGTCTTCGCCGAATGAAGAGTAACGTGTAGATTTGAGTCCAAAGCAGTTTAAAGCTGGCCTTTCCACCGAATTGAGCTACTTTCTCGAGTTCTTTTTCCATAAATCTTGCCGGTAACCATGAGTTGCTTCAGGTTGTGACCTTCAAATGATTTATAGAAGCAGGCATTACTTTACGGAATTCCATAGCACAGAAGTTACAATAAAATTATTTTAATGTAATCCGCGTTTATTAAGAGAATATATATACCTACCTAATGCTAAGTGTGTTAACGCGCACTTTCAACAATAACACTATAATAAAATAGCATTGTTCCCGATGCGAGATACACTTCTCTTTAATGACGAACAAAGACTCAATGTCACTGAAACGTTTTATCAATAGGAAGACTCCACCAGAAACAACGGCACAGTGTTGCCACCATTTTAATCAAAAAAGGCGCCATACTCTTGTTTCATGACTGTGTTGCTATAAAATACAAAGCGGAAGTCAATGGACAACAAGTGTATAAAGCAGGCAAGAATTTTATTGTTAATTCTGTTGTTACCTTCTTTTCGGGCAATGTGACCAAAGAACAGAAAAAGTACATTCAATTAATGTCTGTTATTTTATGACGATCGGGCGATAGCTAGTAAAATTAACTTTCCTTCTTCTTCCTGCCCTTATCCCACTCCAAGTGGGGTCGGCACAACATGTTATAAACATGCTGTCACATGATTTGGCTGCATTTTCACGACCGGCCGCCTGCCTGACGTCAACTTACCTCAGTCGTATTTTTCGACACCTCGGTAAGAAAGAGGGTGGTCTATTCTACTAAACCGGATACCACATGGTGGGTCAACTTACCTTAGTCGCCTTTTACGACACCTCGGTAAGAAATGAGGTTAGTCTATTCTACTCAGCCGGATACCACACGGCGGGTCGACTTAGCTAATAAAATTAACTATTAATAAATAAAAGCAGTTCAGTCCGTCTCTGTGCTGATCCATCGCGCTTCGCGGAGGTCTTCCCGCGAACATCGCACCATCGCTCCACTCCCCTATAATAAAT
Organism: Morpho helenor; assembly: GCA_029227775.1. Classification (NCBI taxonomy): domain Eukaryota; kingdom Metazoa; phylum Arthropoda; class Insecta; order Lepidoptera; family Nymphalidae; genus Morpho; species Morpho helenor. The sequence goes on along the minus strand of JARGCU010000032.1, from coordinate 3,417,639 downwards.
TGATAGCTATAAAATTTTTAATACACGCCTCACCGGCAAATATAGTGAAATTTGATGTATTTTAGAAAACAATGGGTTGAAGAATGCGTGGTAGTATCGGATGTTTCTTATTATTTTTGGAATACTAGCCGTGTCCGCGGTTTCGCGTGTAATTCAGTGTTTCACAATGTTTCTCCAAATATGTTGCTACAAGATCTTCATTATCTTCCAGTGACAGGTCCATCAAAATCAGTTTAGCCATTCCAGGAAATACATTACCTTCTTCAACAATGGCACTATCTTTAAATAAGAACTTTACGAAAATCCGTTTCGTACATCATTAGCGGCCTGCCCCTGCTTCGCACGGGTATAAAATATATATCCCATGCCAGTCAGTGTAAAAACAATGATTTAAATCGATCCAGTAGTTTTGATTTATTCATTACTGCCCGTGGCCCGCAAGCGTTAAATTTGGAGAAAAACAATTTCCTTTCCCTATACCAAGAAGATTTCCTGCTATCTTTGGAATATCTAAATTCATATAATACATTTTTACTTATTTACTTTTACATTTTCCCTATGTATTTTATTTTTACAATTAATTACAGAATGTCTTTAAAGAAACTCTTGAAAGAGCGACTTAGCTGCTAAAGTCGAAGTGTTATAGGCGCAAAGCGCGGCGTCCTCACGGCATTTTAAATCTGTAATATCTCCGAAAATGTTCACTTTAATTACATGCTGTAAACGGCTTATTGATCTATATTAAATCAACAATTTATTTAAGGTACTTAAATGGATAAGGATTAATGCTGTATTGTATAAAAATTGCTTCAAAAATAAGGTATTATTTTTCGTACAAAGTAAATGACAAAAAATGCTATTGTGGGTTATCCATAAGAGATAGACATATACCATCGCGGACTTTTCTGTAGACCTTTTCAAGGTGTACAAATACTTAGTACATTATTTTGATAAATCTCGTAGGGTTTAGCCTGCGTTTGCAATGTAAGCGGAAAAAAATGTAATTATTTACAGAAACCTCAAAAATTACAGTATTTCTCTACTCCGTATTGAATGTTATTATACGTACAAACCTTCCTCTAGAATCTCTCTATCTATTAAAAAAAACCGCATCAAAATCTGTTGCGTAGTTTTAAAGTTTTATGCGTACATACGGAGAATGCGACTTTGTTTTATAATATGTAGTGATAGTGATTATCTTCCTATCCTTATTCCACTCCAAGTGAGGTCGACACAACATGTTGTGACATGATTTGGCTACATATTTTACGACAGGCCGCCTGCCTGACATCAACTTATCTTAGTTGTATTTTACGACACCTCGGTAAGAAAAAGGGTGGTCTATTTTACTTAACCGGATACCACACGATGGGTCAAGTTACTTTAGTCGCCTCCTACGACATCACGGTAGGAAATGAGGTTGGTCTATTCTACTCAGCCGGATACAACGAGGCGGATCGTAAATACGTTAAGTACATTTTTAAATAATCGATCATACATACAGGCAGCTTTTGGGTAGGTACTTCGTTTTGTAATAAGTATAGATTTTTGTTATTTATTTATTTGTGTTCTAATTAGGAAGTTTGTGATTGCTTTGCGATTTTGTCGTGGAGTCTACATCCTGATGATGCCTCGGTTGCGGGGCGAAACGATTGTTGAGTTTGTTATAGTGTACCTGTGTAGTGCTTGTGTATTGTGGTGGCGGTGGTGGAGGTTTGTGTTTTTACGAATTTTATGAACCCTATATACACTTACGAGGTCTTGTTTTGATAATTGAAAGCCTTGAGAGAGCAAATACATATATTTTTTTATATACCTACATATTATATTTTCTACAACGATTTTCCTGAAATTCAGCATGCAGGGGGTTTTATAGGAGAAAAATCGATCTAGCTAGATTTTATTTAAAAAAAAAGTTTTTTCTCTGTTTTTGGACATCAAAATAATTTACCTTAATTTATTGAATATATAAAACACTATTTTTGCCGTTAAATGTCAAGTCAGCGTAGATTATTTCGGTGAACGGATAGTCTCTAGAAATGAAAATACCTAGGATCGAGCCCCACCCTATTATTTTATTCTTTTTTTTTGAAGTTTCTTTTTTTATTTTGTAAAAAATTATCGAGCAAGGCTCGCTCAACCGGGTAATAAGATTATAAACGTATAACAATCGTAGGTGACATATAAATGCATCAAAGACGTTCCCGTAGACGCCCATGATTGGTCCATATAAGGAGAAAGGTTTTGTTCGAAGTCGTTTTTACAGATGCCAATTATAAAGCCAGTAATTAGATTTGCACAACCTATTTTCAATTATTGCAACAGCACTTACCGCGACGTAAGATCATAATCAAAGCCAGACCTGTCATCGATAAAAAGTCAAAGTCGAACGGAGATAACACCTATAAACAGATTTAGTACTTGTCGCCAATATTGCCAACCTCGAGAAACTAAAAAACTGAAACTCACCAATAAAAAACAATAGAAAACAGTAGATGAAGTAAAATAAGCGGATTTCATACTGTAAAACTAAAGTAACGGCCTGTTACTATCCCACTGCTGGGCATAGGCCTCCTCCCTCCATTTTTGGAGAGAAGGGTTGGAGCTATGACCTACCACGCTGCTCCAATGCGGATTGGTAGGTTACACATATCCCTAGAATTTTCTAGAGATATGCAGGTTTCCTCACGATGTTTTCCGTCACCGAAAAGCGTTTGATAAATTGCAATTATCAATTAGACACATAAGTTTCGAATAGCAAAACGAATAATTGTGCCGAAATTCATCGATATTGGTTCAGCGGATTTGCCGTGAAAGAGTAACAAACATACATCCATACTCACAAACTTTCGCATTTATAAAATTAAGTAGGATATCAGAAAACATTTGCATAGTATAATAGGTGACGCTGAATATGTTGAAAAACAGCATAAATTAGAAATAAAACAGAAAACAGGGGCATCAACGTGTAAACTGTAAATCCTATGTTAAAACAGTAGGGTTGGCAACACTGCGTGTCGCTCATAAAATTGTACAGTGAATAAATCCATATATGATAGTTCAATGACCTGAACCGTATAATTATTGCAAAAAGTGTCCACGCCTAGGGGTACTCGATTGCATATCTGCCGCAGATTACAATATATCGTGTAATTACGATACTAACTACTATATTAATCTCTGGTACACATTTTAATGGTAACGTTATCATTCAATTATCGACGATAGCAAAATAAGAAATAATTAAAATATAACGGACAGTGCTCTGGACCTAGTGTGGGAGCTTGTGATCGCTGGATCAACATCAACAGTGCATTGACATTAGGTACTATTTGTTTTATTTGTTATCAGAAGACAATTAGCATTGAAAATTACGATAAAACAAGCAGCTTGCTACTTAAAAAGAGTTTTGAATCACGAGTAAGATTTTATTAAATTGATAACACTTTTCAAGGTAAATTATATTTATATTATAAATTAAAAAAAAAATAATTTCACTTTTTAAACTTAAAATAAAATGACATAATATATGTACAAATTTCAAATTAATATATCATTTGTAGCCGAAGTAATGTACTTTGTTACCTATTTAAATTTGTCCTAAATCAATATAATATATGCACTTACTGTATTACCATATCTGTTTCTAAGTTTATACACGATGCGACACGTTGAAAATAAAATTAAAGCGTGACTGGTAAGGCAATGTTAGACGATTTGCTCACGTAGAATATATTTATGTGCGTTGCATATTAAAAATTATGCAAGCAGCTAAATATTTAATGTAGCCTAAACATATCCTAAATATTCAATTCTAGTTTGACAGCCGTTGCACAGCTAAACAATTTTGAATAATATAATTCAAAATAATTATTTGCTGTATCGGGTGGATTAGGGACTTCTTTAGGATTAGGGAATCGTTGTATATTCTATTGATGTATATTCTAGGCATAAATATATCTTTAAATGGTGTCTAGCGGATTTTGTTATCAATTGATATTTGTTACGATTTCCCGGTAACGGTATGCCTGCAATTTTGGCACCGCGTCACGTAGCGTTACGTAGGTTGATTTAAGTTCAAAACAATCTCCTAAATTGATGCTTTGGCTAAATAGCTGACTTTAATTTAGTTGTAATTCTAGGCTTTTTTATTAAATAAACTTGTATTTTTATATCTGCCGTGAGGCTGAGTAGAATAGACCACCTTAATTTCTTACCGAGATGTCGTCAAAGGCGACTAACGTAAGATGACGTCAGGCAGGCGGGCAGTCAAAAAATTATCACTTGAAGTGGAATTAGGGCTGGAGAATGATGAGGTTTCTTTTATTTGTGTACTACAATAAGGATTTTGTTGGCAGTGCTTTACCTTAACATAATATAATAACTTCACTAACTTAAATGTCCGTACATTTAAATTAGTGAAGTTATTATATTATGTTGGACATATAGTCGTAGCTGCAAATTCTGGCTTGTTCTACTGAGTTCAGTTTTGCAGTCAACATCTCTTAGACTCACTGATAAAACGTTTCAATTATACAGCCGATGTTAATTATTAATAAAACTGTAATAGAGATACGAGTTTTATAAGTCAGCTATCCCCGTAAAGGCGCGTCCATAAATAAGGGTTACAGTGTACTTTAAAAAATAGTGTGTTATTAAATTTATATAATTACTCAGACGAGGCACGCAAGCACGCTAGTCTCTTCGGGCAATTTATTGTCTTGCAATTAGTTATTAATTAAAGTGAAGAAATTTAACAGCATTTGATATAAAATATTTAAGAACTGTAAATTTTGAAGCAGCTTTCTTGAGTGTTGTAATTTGGGTTTATGTCTAGTAATCATTTATTGAACGCCGAATGTTTATGATTACAATTTTTTTTTTAAGTTGTACCCTTTTTTATAGGGGAATAAAGATTGGACTGGTCCAATGTGGACTGGTAGATAGAATATATATATCCTCCTGCTCTTATCCCACTCTTAGTGGGGTCGGCTCAACATGTTATAAACATGTTGAAACATGATTTGGCTGCGCTTTTACGACCGGACGTCTGCCTGACGTCTACTTACCTTAGTCGTATTTTACGACACCTCGGTAAGAAATGAGGGTGGTACTATTCTACTTAGCCGGATACCACACGGCTAAGATAGATTACAGATATCTTAAAATTTTAAAGATTTGCCCACGATGCTTCTTTTAACGAAATGTCCGTACAAAATTTTTAGTACTTCGCAGATACACTGATTTTTGTATAAAACTCATATACAGCTAACAGGGGTTTGAAAGCTGAACGTCTGTGTGCGTAGTGCGAGTTTTTTTAACCTACTCGATCGCGTTAGCGTTACGCCAATTTGTAAGACGCTGCAACAGCGACATCTAGTGACTGATGTACCAGCGCCGTACAAATTAGCGTTACGCTAGCGCGATCAAGTAGGTTAAAAATCTCGCACTAAGCACTCTGATGTGTTTTTCGCAGTCTTACGTCTATTCTACTTAACCGGATACCACACGGTGAGTCAACTTACCTTAGTCGCCTTTTACGACAAGTCGGTAAGAAATGAGGGTGGTCTATTCTACTCAGCCGAACCCCACACGACGGGTCGACTTACCTTAGTCGCCTTTTATTATATATAGGTAAGAAAAGAGGGTGGTACTATTCTATTCAGCCGGATACCAGACGTCTTTTCAAAATATAATTCTTTTTTAAATCTTCATTATAAGGGACTTAATATATTACATATTATAGGTATATAGTATGTATTATATTTCATTCAGAGTAAGACAAGTGTGTACACTTGTGTCTTACTGAATGAATTGGTGGTTTATTGATTTGGTAATAGAATACAATCAGTTTCTATGTAATAAATAATAATCCTTGTTTATTTCTCGGTCTGCATGTTACATGTCAACTGTAATAACAAATCTCGGCGTTTAGCATTTACCGTAACAATCTCTATTTCACCATGAAACCCGCCCGGGTCATTAGTTCACGCGGAGCACACGTCACGGAGTGTCTCGTCCGGGCCCAGAGGGCGCAGCGTGATTGATGTACCCTAATAACGGAATATGTACTGTGTAATACGAAACTCGTTATGTTTGTTTGTTTTTAACTAGCCGTGTGGTATCCGGTTGAGTGGAGTAGACCACCCTAATTTTTTTACCGGAGTGTCGTAAGAGACGAATAAGGTAAGTTGATCCGCTGTGTGGTAGCCGGTTGAGTAGAATAGATCACCTTAATTTCTTACCGAAGTGTCGTAAGAGGCAACTAAGGTAAGGTGACCCGTCGCTTGATATTCGGCTGAGTAGAATGGACCACCCTTATTTTGTTACCGAGGTCTCGTTAAAGCCGACTAAGGTAAATTGATCCGCTGTGTGGTAGCTGGTTGCGTAGAATAGATCACCCTGATTTCTTAACGAGGTATAGTAAAAGGCGACTAAGGTAAGTTGACCCGTCGTTTGGTATTCGGCTGAGTAGAACAGACCACCCTCATTTTTTACCGAGGTGTAAAAGGCGACTAAAGTAAGTTGACCCGTCGTGTGGTATCCAGCTGAGTAGAATAGACCAAGCTCATTTCTTACCGAAGTGTAGTAAAAGGCGACTAAGGTAAGTTGATCCGCCGTGTGGTATCTAGCTGAGTAGAATAGACCAAGCTCATTTCTTACCGAAGTGTAGTGAAAGGCGACTATGGTAAGTCGGCCCCTCGTATGGTATCCGGCTGAGTAAAATAGACCACCGTCTTTGTTACCGAGGTGTCGTAAAATACGTCTAATGAGAGTTGACGTCAGATAGGCGACGGTCGTAAAATACGTAGCTAAATCATGTGACAACATGTTTTGCCGACCCCACTTAGAGTGGGATAAGGGCAAGAGGATGATGATGACAAGGTATCAAAACGAATTACGCATTATATATTATCATAACATCGAATTTCGTTTATCGCGATGCTTACATAGCAAAACAATTATTAAAATAAAAATAATCAACATTAATAAAAATGTAATAAAAAATACTATACTATTTATAAATAAAGTAATAGTTGAGTATATGAAGTGACATTTGACTTTGTAATAAATAAATATATGGGACACTTACGCTCGTCTGTCCCAAAAGTAAGTAACTTAATACTTGTGTTATGGTAGACAGACAACTGGTGAATATCTTATACTTATATTTTTTTTAAATACATAATTAAATACAAATATACACCCAGGCTCGAAGTCCAATAAATTCATTCATAAAAAATGTTGGCCCTCGGCGGGAATCGAACCCACGACCCGCGGAGCTGAAGGCAGGGTCACTATCCACTGCGCCAACGGGCCAGTCGTTGTAGGTCTACGACTTTTTGGTCGAGACTAACATTTTATAAAGTTATCTTTATGGGAGTGCAATCTTCGCAAGAATAAGGTATGATATCAAATATCCAATGTAGAAAAGGACGACGTCGCCCCTCAAGTGGTTAATGGGAAGGTGAAAAAGAGACGGCGACAGAGTGCAATGTTCATTAAAGAGGGTCAGTGGGGGGATAATTTCTCCCCATCCCCGGGGCTATCCTGTGGTCGTCTTTTTAATTTGTACTTGGATTTCAGGGATGTGAAAAATTGCTTGATAAAAACTAGGGTTATCTTCCTGCCCTTATCCCACTATAAGTGGGGACGGCACAATATGTTATAAACATGCTGTCACATGATTTGGCTGCGTTTTTACGACAGGCCGCCTACCTGAAGTCATCTTACCTCTGTCGTATTTTACGACATCTCGGTAAGAAAGAGGGTGGTCTATTCTACTAAACCGAATACCACACGGTGGGTCAACTTCAGCATGTAGAAGGTTTTGGGAGAGAAAAATCGATTTTTCCCTGTTTTTGTGTTTTTTATACAAAATTATTTAAATTTAATATAAAACACTATTTTTGTCGTAACTTGTCAAGTCAGCGTAGCTTATTTGGGGAACGGGCGGTCTCGCGAAATGAAAATGCCTAGGATCGATCCCCACCTACCCAAAATTTTTTTTTTAAGATTCTTTTTTTAATTTGTAAAAAATTACCGAGCAAGGCTCGGTCCACCAGGTACTGTCTTTAAAAAAAACTCTGAAATGTGAAAAAAAAATCGCGGCCATTTTGAAATTAATATTTGCAATCCAGCAAAGAAAATAACAGCCACATGATTTACCTGCTAACTTATTATGGACTTTAAGTGCTGAATAAGCCTATCAGAATCCTGAGAAAACCATCAGCCCTCATTCTAAGGGCTCGAAACTATTAAATCAACATTTTCAAGACAGGAGTAGAGCTGCTGCGCGTTATTGCACTGTGTCCACTCGGCGATGCTTTTGTATTAAACCATACCATCAGTTTCAAATGCATGAAAACTGTTCTATATAAATATATATCCTTTTTAACACCCGTTCCGTTCCGTTTTCCCACAAAGAATCAGCTTAGCGATTCATCGCGGAACCGCTACCAGCATTCTTGGGACCATTCCACATGGGCATGATTTGTATAGTCCTAGCGTGGAAATAATTTAAGATAGATATAACTTGTACAGTTTTGCTGTAAATAAAATAAAAGTTCCGAATATATTATGAAGCTAAATTGTAATGCACTTTAACTCTTCTTCTCTAATTGTAAAAGCAGTGTAACAGTTTACAACCTGGACAGAAATTGTCGTATATTTAGCGACATAATTGAAGGTCGTAAGCTATCAATTTGTTCCTTGTTCCCCTTTGGCAACCCTGCGTTCCTGAGACAGCGATGCCGGGAGGCGCGGCGTCTTATCAACGAATTAATTCTAGACTAACGAAGACCGGGGGCGGCCGCGATTAACGAAACCACCCTGTGCTAAAGACTTAAGCAACCTCTAGAATCACGTTGTTAAATATATCAATTTGGATGACCTATCTGTCAGAATAAGATAAAATAGTTGCTTAAAAGGTAAAGCCACCGTGTGGTATTTGGCTGAGTAGAATAGACCACTCTCATTTCTTACCGATGTGTCGTAAAAGGCGACTAAGATAAGTTGACCCGCCGTGTGGTACCCGGTTAAGTAGAAAAGACCACCCGCTTTCTTACGGAGGTGTCGTAAAATACGACTAAGGTTAGTTGACGTCAAGCAAATGGCCGGTCGTAAAATACGTATCCAAATCATGTGACAACATGTTTATAACAAGTTGTGCCGACCCCACTTCAAGTGGCATAAGGGCAGGAGGATGATAATTTGCTTAAAACGTAAAGAATGTCTAAGAGAAATAATTAATAACTGTTACCTGTCTATAGGGACACAGTAATTTTTTTTTAACTGTTAGCATGTGGTGAGTGAGAACGAACACAATCTTTGCAATACAAAGTTTTATATTTATGAAGTACTATAATAATATGGGCACACGTCAAGATATATTATATTTATTTAAATTTATTAAAAAAAAAATTACAAAATTTATGATAAAATTATTTGGCTATAATTCACATTTGTTTAAAAAATCTATGTGATGCTAAGTGTAGGAAGCGAAACTGTTCTCACACTTTATACATGCAGGGTTAGTTACCACACGTATCACAAGACACCACCACCAACAGCACTACACACCCACTACACACATTCACTAAGCCAATCTCAACCATCGTTTCATTTATAACAAACGCAGATTATAGCAAAATAATTTTATCAATACTTTTGTACTGTGGAATTTCGCAAAGTAACGCCTACTTATAATATTTTTTTTAGTTAACCGCCATTTTATGTGACCACGTCTGATTATTTCGTAACTCTTCACTCCAAGGTCCGAGCGGGTGGCATATTAAGACGAAGTTGGAAGTAAAAAAAGGCGAAAAAGAGTTTTATATTCTCTCTCGAATGGGAAGAAATAGGAGAAATCTTTCTCATTTAGTCCACCAGTGCTGACTGGGGTGCTGTTGCGAACAGACTGTCGGCTTAAGCTCTGAGCTTTAATTAAAAATACTGAGTAACTAAAGATCTCAGTAATTAAAAGGAGAAGTGCTTTCTTTAGAAATAGCGTGCCTATTGAGGATTGAAGTGTTTGTGAAACCCGTGTTTGTAAAGGAGCTCTCTGACGTCATGTGACTTTTGCTAGTGAATGCAACACAGTGAAAGTGTGAAAGTTTTTTAACGTTTTTCTCAGGAAAAGTAGAGGAAATTGGGATATACATTTATAAATGAATAAATGGTACGTGTTTTTAAGTGTCAATCAATTATGTACTATATTTCGTTTAATGCGAAATAGGCGTATTCAATGATAAATTATAAATATGGTAAACTGCAAATAACCATGTTGTTATAACCAATGAAGGATTTGGTCTATGCTCGTCTTAGTTTTCTTATAATAGTAAGAGATAGTAATTTACATGTTTTACATATTGTCAACAACAAAAGGTACATGGTATATGTGTATACCATATACAAAGTTTATGATAATGAACGTATGTAGTGCTTGTGTATTGTGGTGGCGGTGGTGGAGGTTTGTGCATGTGTTTTTACGAATCCTGCATGTATCAGGTATGAAAACGGATTGCCCACTCTACATTTAGCGTTACATATATTTTCTATTTTACTTCATCGCGGATAATTTTACTATTACTTTTGTATTATGGATCTCCGCAAAGTAACGCCTAATTCTATAAAAGTGTTTCACTTAAGTTAATTAGTATTTATTTTTATTCTTCTAAGCAAAATGATATTTACTTTAAATTACACATTTTTTTTATATATAAGAATCAGTCTAGTGATTTACCCCAGTGTTTCTAACGATATGAGATGTTTTTCTGATTTCTATATTCTATATCTATTTCTGATTTCTTCTGCATATAGTCTCTTTTCTAAACGATTTTTTTAACCAAGCATGTTTAACGCAATAGAACGGTCAAGTTACTAAACATTATAATATTATATTTATAATTATTATTAAATAATTATTTGGCAAGCGCACGCTGTCAACACGCTGGTATTTAAAACTTAACTAAATAACTTGTTTATGATCCTAAAGTATATCAATTAGTATCAAATTCTGTGTTCATAGTGAACTTAACCAATAATATAATCATCAGTGCTTATAAAAAATAAGATTATTACGTAAATTCAGTGCAATAACTGTGTTTAACTTGTGAACTATTAATCGGCAAGTATAAACTGTCACCGCTTATTACAGCTGTTATATTTCATAAACGAATCTCGCCTTATTCGCTTGCGATTTAACGTCGTGTTTTGCGTGAAGTTCTCGTTGGTGTTTTATATCGAATGAGTCACTGCTCCTGCATTAATTTTTGTAATTCTACTAAAGTTTATTTATAAAGGATTTGTATGGATATAAAATTCATTATTAAATATTACTACAATGAAATGTCAAGCCTGCAATAAACCTATAGAACGTGGTGAATTGCTAAGTTGTTTTTATTGCAGTAGTACTTATGATTATAAATGCCTTAATATTAGTAAAGAATATTTTACTGAGCGTATTCGTAAAGTAAAAAGTACTTGGCTTTGTCCCTCGTGCAAGAGCAAATCTCGTCGTAAAAACGAAAATACACCTGTTCGCAACCAATTTGAGTTGCTTTTGGACGAGGCTGGTGTCTCTGACGAAAAAGGCTCACGCAAACCTGAGAGCTCTCCATTTGTTAAGGAACCCTCACCGGCCCCTTTTGGGGAAAATCAGTCACGTTCTACAACCGCTTCTATGTTATCTTATGAACAATTTGAGTTACTTTTTGACTCCAAAATTGAAAAAATAAGAACCGCCTTGGTGTCAGACTTCAAAAAGGAGTTTTCAAGTGCTATTGAAAAGTTAAAAACGGAATTCACTCAATCTTTGGATTTTATCTCAGCTGAACAATCCACGTTAAAGAGCGATATGCTCTCTGTTGACGGTAAGATTGAGTCACTGAATCTAGAAAACACAAAATTAAAGTCTGAAGTAAATGAACTCAGTCGTCGCTTGAATGTTTTAGAAAAATCGTCCAGAAGTCGTAATATTGAAATACAGTTGATTCCAGAAAAAAAGAACGAAAATCTCTTAACTATTTATAAAAATCTATGTGAGACAGTTAAGGCTCCTTTCATTCAGAGTGATATTTGTTCAATTCGCAGAGTCGCAAAATTAAATCCCCAGTCGACAAGACCACGTAATATACTCGTGACGTTACCCTCCGAACGTCATCGAGACGATTTAATTTCAACTTTTAAGAGGTATAATAAAATCAATAATTCAGACAAACTAAATACGTCTCATCTAGGCATCCCTGGCGAAAAGAATAATATTTACGTAACTGAACATTTGTCTCCTGATTGTAAGTCTATTCACGCTGCGACTAGAAAAGCTGCGAAAGACAATTGTTATAGCTACGTTTGGGTAAGAAATAATCGTGTGTATACTAGAAAAAATGAACAATCGCCAGCTATACTGATTAAGAACATTAGTGACTTAGCTAGACTTAAGTAATCTTTTGGTATTCTTAAATATTTTTCTTTGTTAACAGCTGCACATATCATTACTTTGTTTATAATTTAAGATAAGATAAGATAAGATAAGAAATTCTTTATTACACACAACATTACATACAAATAAAACAAATAATTAAAAATAAAATGTGTAAGGGCGGCCTTATCACTGTAAGTGATCTCTAACAGGCAACCCATATGCCTAAGGACATCCTTATAATGAAATGTACATTGTTGGTGGTTGAGTAAAGTTAAAAGGAAGACAGAATAAGTAAACTTACATAAATAGGTAATAAATAAAGTTACATAAATTAACACTATATTTTACATCCTAAAATACATAAATATATGGTAAGCATACATATAAGTTTGTGTAGACTAGATAAAATATATACATACTTTATTTTTATAACATAAATATTTATATAAATAAAATACACACTAAACAACTAATTAAACAAATAATGGTATTTTAAACGACGTTTGAAAATATGTATCGATTCAGAATGACGAATGACACTAGGAAGAGCGTTCCAGAGCTCCACAGCAGTAACTGTAAAAGATTCACTGTAACGTTGTGAGTGACTAGCCGGCATCATCAGCTTCTTAAGATGCTGAGATCGCAGATTGGAAAGATGGCGAGGTTCTCGAAATTTAAAACGCTCCTTTAAATATATAGGTGCAGAAGGATTAAAAAGAATAGAATAGAGGAGAGATAATACGTGGACATTACGCCGCTGCTGGACAGTTAGCCATTTAAGTTGATCCCTAAATTGCGTGATATGGTCAAATTTTTTAAGATTAAATATAAACCTAATAACTAAATTTTGGAGACGCTCAAGCTTGTTGAGAAGGAATTGTGGTATATCTGAATAGCATGTGTCTGCATAGTCAAGTATAGGTAAGAGAAGAGAGTGAGCTAGTGATATTTTGGTTCTGATAGGTAAGAAGTTTCGCCATCTTTTCAACCTGCCGATAACAGCAAACATTTTGCGACTCACCTCAGATATTTGAGGACCCCATGAAAATGTACTATCCATGATAATGCCCAGGTTTTTTATGGTATCGCAAAAGTCTAGCGGCGTTCCATCAAGGACTACAGGAGGAATAGGGGTTAAATGAACCTTAAAGAGCTTCTGGCGACTACCAATTAAGGAAATCTGAGACTTGCTTGCATTTAAAGACAACCCGCATGAATAACTCCAGGTGCTAACAGCTTGAAGATCGGAGTTAAGTCTGTCGATAGCTCTAGCAATATCATCAATTGCAGTTGTCGTATAAATTTGTAGGTCATCAGCATAAAGGTGATAGGATAAGGAGAGAAGGTCAGTTACAGAGTTTATGAAGATAGAGAATAATAGCGGAGATAGGACACCACCTTGCGGGACGCCAGCACTGAGACGGCACGAGGAAGAAAGCTTATTATCAATGTGTATACATTGGTTGCGACCATACAAGTAGGAACGAAACCAGTCTACAGAAGTAACGGAGATATTAATTGCCTCGAGAGAAGCCAGTAGTATATCGAAGTCTACTGTGTTAAAAGCGTTAGAGAAATCGAGTAGAGCAATAACAGTAACCTTCTGCTGGTCCATTCCAAACCGTATGTCATCACAAACTTTAGTTAGTGCCGTGACAGTACTATGCCCCGTTCGGAAGCCAGACTGAAAAGGATTAAGAATATTGTACGTGGAAAGGAATAATGTAAGCTGATAATGAGCAATGCGCTCCATAACTTTTGATAGAAAAGGGAGAATTGAAATGGGTCGATAATGAATAAACGATGAGGGTGAGGAAATTTTAGGAATAGGAATTACACGAGCAACACGCCAAGCATCAGGAAAGGTACTAGTGGAAAATGAGTAATTAAAAAGATGGGTAAGGATAGGAACAATATAATCTAATGATAAAAGAATCATTTTACGACTAACTCCATCACTACCGATGGCGTCCGATTTAATTGCTAGTGTATGTTTTTTCACATCCTCAGTAGTGATGGGGGTATAATTTATTATTTTTCTTTTCTATTAATTTTTATATGTTAATCTACTATCAAAATGTCAAAAGAATAAGATCTAAAATTGATGAATTGTTTACAAACACGTTGAATAGTGACTATGACTTGATCTGCTTGACTGAAACTAATCTGAACTCGAGTCATTTCGACGGCGAGCTTATTGATGAAAGATACAGTATTTTTAGGCGAGATCGTGCAAGTACATGTATAACTAAGGCGGAAGGTGGTGGAATTTTATTGGCTATTAAAAAAACTTTTAATGTAATTCGTCAAACTTCTTGGGATAGCAACGTGGAGGACTTGTGGATTAGTATAATTCTTTCTGATGTAACTATTAATTTGTGTGTATGTTATCTACCACCCCACATTACTAGAAATAATTTGAACATGTTTTATGAAAAAACATATCAAAATATATTAAATAGCGATGAAAAAGACATTACTATGGTAATTGGCGATTTTAACATCCCTAGTCTCACTTGGTCAATGTCTTCAAACAACAAAATATTAACACCGAGTTATCCGGTAGATTATAAAGCTTCTCTTCTGTGTGATTTGCTAGCCTTGTGTAACTTGTCTCAGTTTAATAGCATCCCTAATAAAAATAATAGACAACTTGATCTCGTATTGTCGTCCGTTGACAGTGTCATTATAGAAATTGCCGATCCACTCGTTAGAGTGGACATTCATCATCCCCCGCTTTCTATCTCCTTAAAAAACATTACCATTAAGCATAAAAATATGAAAGTGCCTGTTTGTAGTGAAAGAAACTTCCGTAAATGTGATTTTGACAAAATAAATCAAAAATTGAGTGAAGTTAATTGGAGTGTCTTGTTAACATGTGATGATATAGACGAATGCATTGAAAATTTTTATACAGTTATAAATAAAATAATAATTGAGTCTACATCCATATATAAATCATGTGAAGATGGGTATCCTAAATGGTTCACTAGGTCATTAAAAAAATGCCTGGCTGAAAAAAATAAGTTCCATCGCCGTTTTATCAAGTATGGAAACCCACGTGATTATGATACTTTCTCACTATTACGTAGCCGGTGTAAAAGACTTATTTCAAAGTCTTATAATTCGTTCGTATCTAATATTGAAAATGCACTTAAAAGTGATGTTAAACCGTTCTATAAATTTGTTAACAGTAAGAAAAGCTCTAATACTCTTCCTCAAACCATGTATTACGACAGTGAATTTGCGACCGATATTGTGAAGACATGTGAACTTTTTTCTAAATATTTTAGCTCCGTATTTGAAGGTACTACTACAGTGGACGATAATACATATTCTGATTTAGATAAATATTTTTATACTTCTTTGTGTTCAATACATATCAACCAAGAAGAAATTCGTAGTTACTTGACAAAATTAAGTCCAAATAAAAGTCCTGGTCCAGATAGCATTCCACCATTATTTCTGAAAAAATGTGCTAATGAGCTATGTTATCCATTATTTATAATATTTAATAAGTCTCTCAAAACAGGTAAATTCCCTTCAGTTTGGAAGTCTGCTTTTATCTTACCCATTTATAAATCTGGCAATAAATCCGATTGTAAAAATTATAGGCCTATTAGCATATTGTCTGGTATGGCAAAGATATTTGAAGCTTTAGTTTACAAATATTTGTATAGTCACTTTAATTTATTTTTATCTTCAAAGCAACACGGCTTTATTAAATGTAGATCTACAATTAGTAACTTACTTGAATATAAAATTTTTTTGTGTACAGCATTTGCCAAGCGAGGTCAAGTGGATTCTATTTATACAGATTTTAGTAAAGCTTTCGATAAAGTGAGTCATAAAATATTGTTAAAGAAGTTGGATAAATATGGTATTCACGGTAGTCTGCTTAGATGGATTCAGTCTTATCTGCTTAATAGGAGTCAACTTGTAAAGCTTAAAGGTCAAACGTCTACACCCATCAAAATTGAATCTGGAGTACCTCAAGGTTCACACCTTGGGCCTCTGTTATTTATAGTTTTTATTAACGATCTTATCGATCGGTTATCCTCACCGTGTCTGCTATACGCAGATGATCTCAAAATTTTCAATGTAATATACACCGTTCAAGACTCTCTAAACCTTCAGAAGGATTTATCTACCTTGGAACTTTGGTGTAATAACAATCATATGCATCTTAATATAAACAAATGCTTTATAATATCTTTTACTAGAAAGCAGTTACGGATCACTCATGACTATATTATTCAAGGACGATCTCTAGAACGAAAAGTTGTTGTTAAGGATCTTGGAGTTCATTTTGATGACCAACTTAGTTTTCGTTTTCATTATAAAAATATTACTGATAAAGCTTTTAAGAATCTTGGTTTCATAGCTCGAACGACTAAAGTTTTTAAAGATCCAGAAACGTTATGTATTCTGTACAATAGTTTAGTACGTACCATTCTTGAGTACTGTTCAATAATCTGGAGCCCATGCTATGCGGTGCATTCTCATAGAATTGAAAGTGTTCAACGAAAGTTTTTGAAAATTTTATCATATAGATGTGGGCTGCATAGGCAAATTAGGACTTATAATGAACGTCTTCTTAAATTTAAAATGAGCCCTCTCTACGTTCGCCGTAAACGACAAGATCTAATTACCCTCCATAAAATATTGCACTTTAAAATCGATTCCTCCATCTTGCTATCTCAAATAAGTATGTACACTAGACGCAGCTGTCGAAGGCAAAGCAGAATCTTTGCATTGGAAACTTTTAAAAATAACACCTCATACTACAATCCTATTATAAGAATGTGTCGACTGTACAATGAAATCATGCAAGATGTGGCGTATAACGTAGACATTTTTGATTCTCGACCCGCTTTATTTGCGAATTCCATTAAAAAAGTAAAATTTAACAAACAATAACTATTTAAAATTTAATTTATAGTTTTTAGTTTTTAGTTTTAATTACCATTTCTGTATTAAAAAACTAAATTAAATGCTGTGCTTACACCTTAAGGGTTGCAATTAGATATTAAGTGTTAATTAGTGTATTACTCATATATTGTTCAATTGTAACCTGTTGTGTTTGCCTAATAAAAAAAAAAAAAAAAATAAATAAAAAAAAAATAATAGTATTTAAAACATTAGTTCTAATACAGTATAAACTTTTTTATTCATATTCAAAATAGTCTTGTGTATTTACTCTAAATAATCCAGTTGACATTTTTAGTTAAATAAGTTTCGTTTATTTTATTGAACTTCTCTAAGTTTATGTCTAAGCCTGTTGAATTCTAATTAAAACTTGTCTATTACTTGCTATCTAGTCTCGCTGTATTTATTAATAGTGATTCTCCGAGCCTTGCTTGGTAGTTATTTAAAAATTAAAAAAAAGAAAGTTCAAAAAAATATTAGTTACTAGGGGATCGATCCTAGGTATTTACATTTCTCGAGACAGCCCGTTCAATGAATTAGTTACGCTGATATGACAGTTTATGGCAAAAATTGTGTTTTGTATTCAATATAAATTTTAGTATTTTTTAATGCCCAAAAACTGATTTTTCTCCTCCAATAATACATGCTGAATTTCAGGAAAATCGTTGGAGCCCTTTCCGAGATTCCGAAATTATAAATATGTATATATATATATATACTTACAAGATTAACTCATTGAGATATAAAACATTATTGTTTTTTGCAGAATTAATATTGTTAATTTTTGTGTTATCGTCACAAATGAAAAGTGCGACTTCTTCCAGTCAGAACATTCGACGAAAAACTATTATTATAATCTAAAATTTTGGAAAAAAAACTGACACAGAGTTTTAATTAATATTTCAGCGATGCGCTTACAAAATAACACCATTTCATTTTTTTGTCATATAGGCTAAATATGTTAAAAAGTAAAAGAATTACTTAAAGGTTTGTATACTGTCTATGATAAAATGCTCATAAAATTAGAGTCAATATAAAAAGTACTTGAAACAATAATCCGCAAACTTGGCAAGGGTCAAATTCTTACCTACAAAAGTGTAGGACCTTCGTTATCCCTAAAATCCACAGGCGGAAAATTTCATTTCAATACCGATACGTACCATAGCAAATAGCTCTGGACCCGGCTTAATATGCATTAAGGGTATTCCCGAAATTTCTCCAGTAAAAATGTATGAGAACAACCCGACCGTGATGTATAAGTGGATTATGTTCTTGTTTCTCGCTTGCACGTAGAGCGTCTTCTCTTTCTTTAGACGGAGTATAAATATAGGCTAATATAATGTGGAATGCGATTTTATTAATAACAATAAAACCTTGATAACTTAAAGTTCAATGAAAACAAAATATTTTAAGTTATAACGTTTTTCAGTTATCAATGGTTTATGCCGGGGGTTAAGGGAATGTTTGGGGAGGGTAGGAACAGCTTTCCGAACCAGCAGTAGAGTTAACGATTCAAAAGCACTAGAATATTTTGAATTTGAATTTGAATTTGTGAGTTAATTTTTAGTTATTTGTACTGGAATACGTTAAACGGAGAAAAACACATCATGTATAAAAATAAAAATTAACTTCTTCTTTTCTTGACAGCGATAAAAGTTATTGAATAATCCGAGACTTTTTTATATTGCATATTCCATTCGAAGTAACTGAAATTGGCAAATACATAGTTTAACTTGAGTACGTCGAAACAAATTTTGAAGTTAAGTTCAGTAAATTTGAAGTTAAAGAGGTTGAAGTTGAAATTATTTTAAGTTAAAGAGGATGCGTATTTTAAATTATAGAGATTTTGTGACCCAAGGGTAAGATAGCAGATATTTTTTTAAATTACATAGGTTATATTTTTACGTTATCGAAGTTCTACATTATCTGTTAATTGATTTGTGAGCTATATGTTTGTATATAAATTTTTTAAATCGTGTAACTCTTTCCTGAATGAGATGGGTTCAAAGACTGAGCCAGCCCTAATGTTCTGTTAAAACTTATGTCGTTAATTGATGCTTACAATTTATCACACGCTTTTCGATAAAAGAAAACATTTATATGACACCTGAATATCTCTGGAAAATTCCTTGGACATGGGTTATCTATTTATTTGTATTGGAGC
The DNA here is from genome assembly GCA_029227775.1 of Morpho helenor. NCBI lineage: Eukaryota > Metazoa > Arthropoda > Insecta > Lepidoptera > Nymphalidae > Morpho > Morpho helenor. The sequence goes on along the minus strand of JARGCU010000032.1, from coordinate 3,398,122 downwards.
AACGTGGTGAGTTTTAACTCCAACCCTTGTCTCCAAAAAAAGTGTGAGGAGAGGATAATGCCAAGCTGTAGGATAGTTTCAAGCGATTTCTTTATTTTTATTTACGTATGTGTGTATCTACGTAAAGAACGATGTGTATTGTGGGGCTAGTTAGTGTGTAGGTAGTTGTGAGACGGTTGCTATATAAAGCGGATGTTTCAACCAGCTAGTATTTCCTAGTTTCTTCTAGGAAGCTAGTGACAAATTCTAAATTCCTTGACAATGTAATTGCGTGAAGGTTCATCGCTAAAGATGCAAATCAAGTAGAATAAGAAAGTTTTTAATTTTCCTCACACTTTCCTATTTTTACTTTTATAGTAACAACTCCTTCTATATTTTCCAAAAACTTCACTCTTTGAAGACTTGTCTTGGGAGGATCTCAACTTTGGGATTATACCCATAAACCTATAGTTAAAGTTTCTTGATTCTGTTGTTTTGTATGAATCTGTATCCAATAAAAAAAATATCGTTAACAACAAAATCCATTATAGTCAATATTTAAGTTACATCAAAAATTTAAAATCCGTCTCCATGCAATAAAACTTTTATATTCTTCATAATAGGAGACAAAGACTGTAGAGTAAGCATATTTTTTTGCTGTGAGAGTTCATTCTGAAATCAATACATCCGCCGGATTTTTTTTTGCGTTTTGCTCATATTTTTTTCTTTACTTCGGTTTCATTTTTTTATGGTGAAGGAAAATACTCCCCTTTGGACACTTATTTACAATTTTATTTGAAGTTTTATTGTTATAATTTTTTTTATTCGTAGCATGCCTGCGTGCCTGTCTATCGGTCTTCTACAGGATATATTTCGGAGAGTGTGCTGAGGCTCTCCATCCATGTTCCTCCATCGCCTTTCTATTATCGCACCGCAAGGCACCGGGAGAATTTCCACCCCCAGATCATCGATCTCCCACGAAGGCGCACAGAGCGCTTCGCGTCCTCTTTTTTTATTGCGCACAGCAAGGGAATGGAATTCTCTCCCGGCATCAATATTTCCCACTTCATACAATATGGGTCCCTTTAAAGCTAGAGTGAATAGGCATCTTCTAGGCAAGCGCGCTTCATCTTAGGCTGCATCATCGCTTACCATCAGGCATGATTGCAGTCAAGCGCTCGCCTATTCTGCAATAAAAAAAAAGCAAAAATGTACGAGTTATATATCTTAAATTACTTACACGCTAGGCACAAATCATGCCCACGTGGAATGGTCCCAAGAATACTGGTAGCGTTTCCGTGCTGAATCGCTAAGTTTATTCTTCGTGCGAAAAAGGAGCCCTCTTGTCACCTAAAGAGGCAATTAACCGAGGTGTTAAAACGGATAGAATTTTGTTGCACTATGACCCCATTGCCTTAGGGTCTCAACTGCAACTCAAATCATGCCCACGTAGAATGGTTCCAAGAATGCTGGCAGCGTTTCCGCGCTGAATCGCTAAGCTGATTCTTTGTACGAAAAAGGAGCCAGCCCTCTTGTCACCTGAAAAGGCAGCTAACGGAGGTGTTAAAACGGATTGAATTTTGTTGCATTTTGACTCCATGGCTCTATGATCTCAACTGTAAACGGCACAAATATATAACTCTCGATGAGAGATGCATACTTCCGCTGTTTACCGGATTCGGCCATTTCCGCCGCAGTTCCAGGTCTTGACGCTGTTTCCCTGATATGGGACGAGGCTAACGTATCAACGCATGTTGCGTCCCACATTAGGGCCCGTCCCCGTTCCCAAGGAACCAGCGTCAAGCCGTCTGGTCTATTGCCATCATCCCAACATATGCCCGAAGACTCGAGAAGAGCAGGAATGTCGATGGTGGCAAGAGCTCTTTTCCGTTTATTAGATTTAAAAATATCAACCACATACAGACAGACAGCTTTTAGCGACTTTGTTTTATAATATGTATAAAACAAAATTTGTTTTTGATATAAAGTCCAAATACACTTGAACTTTAAATTCATAGTTTACACTTTTTACTTTGAGCCGCGTCAAACCAATAATCTCGAACCAAACCCGCAGAACGTCTGCGCAAATACAATTTGAACGAAGCGAGAGAAAATAAAATTCGACATCTATGTTAGAGGGAATTGCTTGGAATAGCCTCCGTTCACCCAATAACGTTGAGAAATATTATTTGCTACAGTCATTCGTGGTAATAAAATAGAAGAAATGGAAAATATATTTATTTCCTTTAATGTGTTTGCGGTAGCCAAGGCATTGGCTAAATTAAACTTTCTTTTAGCGAGAGAGAGGCTTAGATAGATAATAAATAAATATATGTGATACTTTCACACACCGTCGTCCGTCCCCAAAGTAAGTAATTTAATACTCGTGTTATGGTTGACAGACAACTGGTGAATATATACTTATATATTTTTTAAATACATACTTAAATATAAATATACAAAGACCCAGGCTCAAAGACCAACACATTTATTTATAGAAAATGTTGGCACTCGGCGGGAATCGAACCCGCGACCCGCGGAGCTGAAGGCCACTACTAACTGCGCCAACGAGCCAGTCAGATCAGGACTACCACAGCTTACACACTGTGTAAGCTGTGGTAGCCCATCGGTGTAACCATGCGACGCTAACGAGGAGGTCACGGGCAGCCACCAATGAGTTTTTATATTAAAACTTATGTATCTAATTGATAATTGCAATTTATCACACGCTTTTCGGTGAAGAAAAATATTGTGAGGAAACCTGCATAACCCTAGAGAATTTTAGGGATATGTGTAACCTACCAATCAGCATTGGAGTAGCGTGGTAGGTCTTAGCTCTATCATCTTCTTGCCCTTATCCCACTCTAAGTGCCATTCACAACATGCCATAAACATGCTGTCACATGATTTGGCTGCGTTTTTACGATCGGCCTTAGTCGCCTTTTACGACATCTCGGTAAGAATTGAGGTTGGTCTATTCTACTCAGCCGGATACCACACCCCGGGTCAACTTACGTTAGTCGCTTTTTACGAGACCTCGGTAAGAAATGAGGGTGGTAGAAATGAGAGGAGAGAGGAGGCCTATGCCCAGCAGTGGGATAATAACAGGCCGTTACTTTACTAAGGTGTGTAGGTACTTGGAATTAAAATAAATGTCATTTGGTTGGTACCACCCTGTATAGTTTCGCTTTTCCTGCTCTATGAGGTTGCATTTAAATATAAATGGTCACTCGTATAAATAATTGCTATCAAATGATTTGCATGTTGTAATATGGCAAATCAACGTTGGCTTTATTCAATTAATGTCCACGTCAGTTATATTCACAGTAATCGACGTATTGCGGTCGTGTTTGTCCAATTCTGTCAGTTTATATGTTCATGTGTTTCCATAGAGTTATTATAATGGAACAGACAGGCCTGTAAGTGAGATTGTCACAATAAATATTGAGAGGGAAGATAAGAACACTAAAGTGGCTAAAATCTTTTTATGCGAGACCGTAGCAAGATGCATTTCATATGAGAATAAAATAAATTTATTTACTCACAGAATCAAACGATAATTTCTGTTTTCAAACTGGTAGTGTTTAACATATGTTGGATATGGAAATAATAAATATTAATTTATAGCTCTGCAACTATAATGGAATGCTAATCGTAGATATTATTCATACAAAAAAATATTATATCCATATAAAATAGTCAAGCTAGTGAAAACGTGAAAGTATTAGTAAGATGTGAACGGTAAGAAAGTCGCAGTCTCACAGAGGACAACTCTGTAACATGGCGCCTTAGACGGTCATAAGTTATTACCATACCGAGATAAAAAGCCATTCTGCATGCTTTTGTTACCAGATCACTTATCGCTCACATATTACAGTGCTATTATTCCAAGATCTTTGTGTACACACTATTCAACTTAGACGTATAGTTCTTGCCTAAATTGATTATATGATTTGGGGATTATTACGCCGTGTGGTATCCGGCTGATTAGAATAGTACGACCCTCATTTACCGAGGTGTCGTAAAAGGCGACCAAGGTAAGTCGACCCGCTGTCGTGTGACAACATGTTTAAAACATATTGTGCCGACCCTCTTAGAGTGGGATAGGGGTAGGAAGATGATGACGATTTGGGGATTATAACACACTCATTTATTATGGTTGAGCTGTGATAGCCCAGTAGTGAGACCGACTGCCTGACGTCAATTTACCTCAGTCGCCTTTTACGACACCTCGGTAAGAAATGAGGGTGGTACTATTCTATTCAGCCGGATACCACACGGCGGTAATACTGGTATAATTGTGTCATATTGACATATTTGAGGCTTGTTTCACAAGTTTACTGATAAAGTTTCGGATAGTTAACCAACAAATAAACTAAGTAGTTAGATAAATGTCTCTAAAAAGAGACTCTAAAAAGTGAAAAATTAAAAAAAAATCGCGGCCATTGTGAAATAGGTATTTGCTATCCAGCAGATAAACAAAATACTTGCCACATGATCTATCTGTTAACTTATTAGGGACTTTAAGTGTTGAATAAGCATATGAGGAACCTATATATGTTTCGGATAATCTAACTGACAGGTTATTGGTAACTTGTGAAACAGGCCCTTAAAATAAAATTATAAAATAACGTCCCATTAAACGCTAAAAAGCTAATAGATTGGTTTTTTGTACAACTAAGCAAGCTGCTTAGCAAAAAGGCCACAGCGTCTTCGCCGGCGAAGACGAGGTCCTAGATTTCTGACATCGGTTGGACGTGGCTTCTTGCCACTCTTCCGTCGTCGTATTGACTAATCAAAGTCATATCATCAGCCCTCCACTACACGTCGCCCTAAGCCGTGGTCCGGCTTCACAGGAGGCACCCTTAGAACGACGTTCCCCGACGCTAGTAGAGCTTTTGCGCATCTACTCTCCGCATTTCGCAACCTCGACGATGCTTCTGCGCTGGCCCGTCCCGCCCGGTGACGCTTTAAAAGTTGTTAGGGCTAACATCATGCAGTTAATTCGAAAAAAAAAGGTTAATATAAGAAAATATCAAAGGTATCATCACATTCTGATCACGTCGATCCGTGGTCCAATGTAAACTAGTTATTGTTAAAAAAAGGTGCTAGCGGATCTATTAGCCATAGTCTTAACATTAACATTCATCTCGAGTACTCACATTCTATATTACCGTGTCAAATAAACTATAAACGTGAGTTTAACACCGACTCTATTCAAACGATTAAGACGTATGTTATTCTCGCCGTGTGGTATCAGGCTGAATAGAACAGTACCACCCTCATTTCTTACCGAGGTGTCCTAAAAGGCGACTAAAGTAAGTTGACCCACCGTGTGGTATCCGGCTGAGTAGAATAGACCACCCTCATTTCTTACCGAGGTGTCGTAAAAGGCGACTAAGGTAAGTTGACCCACCGTGTGGTACCCACTTAAGTAGAATAGACCATCCTCTTTCTTACCGAGTTGTCGTAAAATACGACTAAGGTAAGTTGACGTCAGGCAGACGGCCGGTCGTAAAAAACGTAGCCAAATCATGCGATAACATGTTTCTAACATGTTGTGCCGACCCCACTTAAAGTAGGACAAGGGCAAAAGGATGATAAGACGTATGTTATTCGCGGTTATTTTTATGCAATCTGTACTCGTGACTATGTCAGCCCCAACTTAGATGTTAAAGTATTCTTAAAACTGTTTATCTTTTCCTGTTCCCTAAAAAGGGAATTTTTAGGCTATATTTTGACCCGGTTATTATATCCGGTATGAGTTTTAATTGTACTAAATTGGTAAGGTAAGGTCGACTTACCTTAAACCCGAAAAAAGGGATTTTTTTACGCTATGTTTTGATCCGGTTATTATATTATGAGTTTCAATTGTACCAAATTTCCTGACAATATTAGCGTTTTAGCCAGATGGAACCAGAAGAACGAGAGACTGACATACTTTATCTATAATTTAGGATTACTTAGAAGTACTTCGACTTGCTAAGCTGTGATAGCTCAGAGGTGAGACCGTGTGACTCTTTCGAGAGGTCACGGGTTCACGGGGACACTAGTGAGTTTTTCTGTTAAAACTTTGTGTCTAATTGCAATTTATCATACGATTTTCGGTGAAGGAAAACATCGTGAGGAAACCAGCATATCTCTAGAGAATTCTAGGGATATGTGTAACCTATCAATCCGCATTGGAGCAGCATGGTAGGTCTTAGCTCCAAACTTTCTCTCCAAAAGAGAGAGGAGGCCTATGCCCAGCAGTGGGATTATAACAGGCCGTTACTTTTATATCTGGTATCTATATGACAGTGATATAAGTACGTGGTTGCCATTCGTTTCTCTAGCACTACTATTTTAAACAGTTCCAAGTACAAACGTAGCCGCAGTATTGTGCGCAGCGAGACTGCCAGCTCGTGCTTATTTCCCCAGGGTGGTTGTGTCGTGAAATATAAAGAAATATCTCACAAAGTGCGTTCTCTAGAATTTCTTTTGTATGTGATTTGGAACGTCTTGATACTTTACTTTTTTACTAGGATAAATGATTATTTTAATTAATTTACACATTAAAAAAGCTGTGATGGCCCAGCGGTGCGACCGTGTGAATCTCTAGAGACGATCATGGGTTCAAACCCGGGCAGACACCAATGAGTTTTTCTATTAAAACTTATGTGTCTAATTGATAATTGCAATTTATCACACGCTTTTCGGTGAAGGAAAACATCGTGAGGAAACCTGCATATCTCTAGAATTCTGGAGATATGTGTAACTTACCAACCCGCATTGGAGCAGCGCGGTAGGTCTTAGCTCCAATCCTTCTCTCCAAAAAACGGAGAGAAGAGGCCTATTCTCAGCAGTGGGATAGTAACTGGCCGCTACTTACTACACATTTAGGCGTTACTTTGCGGAGGTCCATAACACAAAAAGTAATGAAAATATTATTTTGCTATAATCCGCGATAAAATAAATGTAGTGTGTTTTATCCGTTTTCATACCTGATATATGCAGAACTTGTAAAAACTCATACACTACCCGTCACCAAATTACAATACTACAATTTTTTTGCTTTTCGATTTTGCGATGGAGTCTATCTCCTGACGATTTCTTCGGTTACGGTGCTAAAATATTGTTGTTATTGTGGTGGTAAATGTGTGCAGAGTTTGTGTATTGTTGTGTTATTGGTGGAGATTAGTACATGAGTTTTTACATATTCTGCACATACCAGATGTGAACGGATAGAACGGAAAGGAAAATAATACTTTCATTATTTTTGGGATTATTTTGACATTAATCATTAACGTGATAATAATCATGAATTATTTTACAAACGATTTAAATATAAACAAATTAATATTCGTGGCTTCTGTACATTTTGTATTGCGGTCATATGTAACAAGTCCCAAGATTTGAAAGTTTGTCCGTTGAAGGAAAGTAGGTATATAATGTCACGTCAACGGTATGGCTGATAGGTCGGTCGGCCGTGGCTTCGCACTGCAACTTAGTGTCTTTCCTATAGTCCTCCACTACGCGTCACCCTAAGCCGTAGTCCGGCCTCACTAGTTGTAGTAACTAGTAGAGCTTCTGCACTCGTTTTCCCGTATTTCACAACCTCGACGACGCTACTGCTCTCGTCCGACACGCGATGACGCTTTAAAAGTTGTCAGATTTAGTCAGTTCGAGAAAGAATATTTTGGGGATATATAACGTAAACTCAGCAATTGAAACGTTATACGATTAATTTAATAAGCTGTGATGGCCTAGCGGTGCGACCGTGTGAATCTCTAGAGACGATCATGGGTTCAAACCCGGGCAGACACCAATGAGCTTTTCTATTAAAACTTATGTGTCTAATTGATAATTGCAATTTATCACACGCTTTTCGGCGAAGGAAAACATCGTGAGGAAACCTGCATATCTCTAGAGAATTCCGGGGACATGTGTAACCTACCAATCCGTATTGGAGCAGCGTGGTAGGTCTTAGCTCCAACCTTTCTCTCCAAAAATGGAGAGAGGAGGCCTATGCCCAGCAGTGGGATAGTAACAGGCCGTTACTTACTTACTTACGATTAATTTTGTTTAATCTAAACTTATCTTGTTTTTTCTAGAAATCAAAATAGTTACTAATTATAATTATTTTTAATAAGTTTGATACAAAAATGAATTTAAATAAATATTTCATATACATAGTTCAAGTTAACAAATCAGGTCAATTATATATTGTGAGATCTAAATCTGATTTGTATAATAAATACATACATTACACAAATAAGGTAGTAATTGGCTTAAAGCCAACACGTGTGCAAAAGCAATCTCAGATTCATATTACAGAATGCATATTGTGTTTTATTTACAATATTACTGTACTAAAATACACATTCTTCGAAATTGTTTTCATACTATATCAATTTACATTGTAAACATTAATTACAAAGTTATATATAACTAGGAGTCCCGCCCCAGCTTCGCACGGGTATAAAGCATATAGCCTATGTCACTCAGTGATAATCACAGTATTTCTCTACTCCATATTGAATTTTATTATACATATAAACCTTCCTCTTCAATCACTCTAGATATTTAAAAAAAACCGCATCAAAATCTGTTGCGTAGTTTTAAAGTATTATGCAAACATAGAGATAAAAGGACAGACAGAGAAAGCGACTAATTTTATACTATGTAGTGAAGTTGAGCTATTATTTTGATCATTGTCAAATTTTTTACCATATTTAACCAAAGACAAAATTATGTATAGCTGTCATTTATATTTTGTTATTTCACTGTCATAGTCGTTTTTGTTATACCACGTCTTATAGTGACTTGACGGGATAAAATAAATGCTGTCAAACGGGATAAGAAGTATCCTATGTCCGTCTCCTGGTTCTAAGCAACCTCTCCACCAATTTTCAGCCGAATTAGTTCATCCGTTCTTGAGTTATAAATAGTGTAACTAAGACCAACTTTCTTTTATATATATAGATTTACTTCTAATGATGTTAAACTATAAAAGTTACAATAGAATTATTTTGCTGTAATCCACGTTTGTTAAGAGAATCTATGTAATGCTAAGTGTTATATTAATGCTAAGTATTAATATAAGGTATGTGAATGTTGCCTACATGGATGTATGTTTGTTACTCTTATACGGCGAATCCGCTGTACCAATATCGATGAAATTTGGCACAACTATTTCTTATACACTGGGTTAACATATATTTATTTATTTATTTATATATACATATATGCTACATTTGCGAGGATGGCATTGCGATAGTATAAAACTGTGTGCTTATACCATTCTCACAGCCAAAATTATTAAAAGAACATAAGATAATAATATTAAAAAATTATATACTATATATTTAAAATAAGTAAAACAAAATACTAGTACTACTACTAAATAAATATTATGAAATGATAGTGAATAGTGCGCGAGGTGGGTGATTGAGTGTGGCTATTGTGTGGAATTATATGTGGGTTGATAAGATAGGTTTCAGGTATTTGGCATTAAATCTTCTGTTTTATGATAGTTGAGTTGCTGTAACCAAGATATAATTTTATATATAGACTATAAAAATCCTTTAAATATAACAGGAATAGGATGACATTGAAAGCGCCATCTATTATCAACCTATCACGCGACAGCTGTCCACGCGAACGAATTTGCAGGCAAAAGCTAGTGTAAAATAAAATTAGGTTACACAACTTATATATGCAAAGCAAAAAAACCATTTTCCAAAACATTCAAGAAGGTTTAAGCCGTGTGTACGTAAAAAAGCATTTGAGCTGAGCCAAGAGACGCTATAAGTAGGATTTGGCGCTTAGTAATGCTCGGAAAAGGGAAAATAGATGGGCCAGAAAGAAATAGCAGATAGAATAAATGAAATGTAGTATATAACCGAGTGTATATAAATTGAACATTAAATAAAAAGGCCGAAAGATTCGCGCGACTATTCGAGCAAGAGAGATGAAAATGGTAGCGTAGTGAAAATAAGCGAGAATACAAACGCGGTTTTTGCGGCTACTCGATTTACTTTGTTTATGTTTGCTTAGATTAGTTTAAGTGGATCCAAAGAAGATGGCTTTGGAACGTAGACGTCTGCAGTTTACTAGCTTATATTCCTTTATAGAATAAGGCGTTACTTTGCGGAGGTCCATAATACATAACTAATGAAAATATTATTTTGCTGTAATCCGCGATCAAAGAAAATACATGTAATGCTAAATGTAGAGTGTAGTATTCGTTACTGACGAAGCTTCGGTTACGGGGCGAAACAATTGTTGAGATTGTGGTGGTGAATGTGTGCAGTGTTTGTGTGTTGTTGTGTTATCGGTGTCAAGTAGTGCATGAGTTCTTACAAATTCTGAAAATACGAATAGTACACTCTAAATTTAGCATTACATATATTTTCTTTTAAAGCGGATTATAGCAAAACAATATTCTCATTAGTTTTGTACTTCAATTAAATTATTCCGAACTCATAATAAATGTTCTATTACTTATAGTAGTACTATAGTAGTACTTATAGTATTACTATAGGGAAAGAAAAAGTAAAATAGCACATGTACAAAGGCGGACTTATACCTTAAAGGGATCTCTTCCAGTCAACCTTTGAGTAACAGAAGGAAAAGGACAAGAAGTGAAACATAGGTACTATAGAGAAAAACAAAAGAAAAATAACCAACAATTATATACATATTTGCACGCTTAAAATAAAAAATTAAAAAAAAAGATGCAATAAAGATAAAAGTAATTATTAAAATTTATATAAATTTAACCATTTAATGTATAAATTATTTTTTGTTAAATAAGTAGATAAATAAGATGCTACTAATATATTACTACTTAAGACAAATATTATCTAGTCTGTAACTTAAATGCTGAAAGGGAAAGAATATTTGCGTATTGATATTGGTAAATCATTTCACAGCTTAACACCTTGAAAGCTTAATGATCTAGAGTAAGTCAGCGAGGAGCATTTAGGGAAGGCAAGATCTAAGGTATTTCCGCCATGTGGTATCTGGCTGGGTAGAATAGACCACCCTCATTTCTTACCGAGGTGTCGTAAAAGGAGACTAAGGTAAGTTGGCCTACCGTGTGGTATCCGCTTAAGCAAAATAGATCACCTAAATAGATAGACTAAGGTAAGTTGATGTCAGGCAGGCGGCCGGTCGTAAAATACGTAGCCAAATCATGTGACATGTTTGTAGCATATTGTGCCGACCCCACTTAGAGTGGGATAAGGGCAGGACTATAAAGATCAAAGGTATTTATAGATTTCTTTATAAGGAAGACGATAAAAGGAACGGGCGTGAACAAAATATCGGAGTGGGTCGAAGTGCATCCGCTTGTGGTTCAACCGAAAGATAAGATAAGATATGATGGCCGGAATCAGTATTATCGGTAGGTTCCATCGACACGAACTACTGAATGTGGGTGGCTATGTCGGGTGAGAAGAATAATGTGACAACGAGGCTTTAAAAAGATTATAAATGATTTATAGAAGCAGGCGTTACTTTGCGGAATTCCATAGTATAGAAGTTACAATAAAATTATCTATAATTTGACTGGCCCGTTGGAGCAGTGGGTAGTGACCCTGCCTTCAGCTCCACGGGTCGCGGGTTCGATTCCCGCCGAGTGCAAACATTTTCTATAAATGAATTTGTTGGTCTTTGAGCCTGGGTGTATATTTGTATTTAAGTATGTATTTAAACATATCTAAGTATATATTCACCAGTTGTCTGTCTACCATAACACAAGTATTAAGTTACTTACTTTGGGGACGGACGACCGTGTGTGTAATTGTCCCATACATTTATTTATTTATTTATTAAAATCCGCAGTTGTTAAAAGAATAGTACCCGGTTGACCAAGCCTTGCTCGTTAATTTTTTTTATAAAATAAAAAAAGAAACAAAAAATCAAAAGAAAATATAATATGGGAAAATATAATAGAAAATATAGATGGGGCGGGGCTCATTCATTTCTATAGACCATCCGTTCCCCGAATAAGCTACGCTGACTTGAGAGTTTTCGGCAAAAATAGTGTTTTATAAATATTGAATGTAAAATTTTGTATTTTTTTAATGCCCGAAAACAGGGATAACACGATTTTTTTAAATAAAACCTAACTATCGATTTTCCCCACCCAAAAGCTTCTGCGTGCCGAATTTCAGGGAAATCATTGGAGCCGTTTCCGAGATTCCAAAAATAAATAAATAAATATATATATACATACAAGATTTACTCATTTAAATATTAAAGATATGTAATGCTAACTGGATGAAGCAGGCAACAATTACATACCCCATACATGCAGGGCAAGTCACGACACGTATCATATAACGCCGCCAACACCAACACTCCACACAAGCACTACACACACGGTTTCGGGGCGAAACGATAGCAGAGGTTGTGGTAGTGAGTCTGGGATTTAATAATGTAAAATTGAAAGCGTTTAAAAGATTGACCGCCGAAGTTCTTATTGGTTCTTCTCGGTAAGAGCAACATTCCGAACCAGTTGTCATTAATCATATTGATCTTTGACGATTCAAAAGTGCTTGAAAGAGCTTATTTGAATCAAGAATATTTTGTTTTGATTTGAGACTATTTTTGCACTGTACTGGCAGAGTGATTTGCGACTAATTTGCACTGTACAGGCAGAGTGATTTGCGACTAATTTGCACTGTACAGGCAGAGTGATTTGCGACTAATTTGCACTGTACAGGCAGAGTGATTTGCGACTAAATTGTATTTACTGTACAGGCTAAATAGAAAGATAATAATAAGGTATACAATCGGTCTTTGTGTGCGCTTTAAACGAAACATCCTTAGAGTTTGGTTAAAAATATCACGGATTAGACATCGCGTGTCATCATTCTCTTACCCTTATCCGAGGTTGGCACAACATGTATTTGTTATTGTTTTTGTTACATGATTTCCTCGAATGATGATATCCTCGAAGGAGCCACACGGCTCATATCATTGGGCTATCACAGCTTTTTTTCAAAAATAAATAAAATTAAAATACCACTAAATCGAAGTATCTTTAGCCATGATACCAAGTTGTTTCATTTAATCTCATATTTATTGCCCAGTAGTCCAAGTTCATTTGTACGGTAGCGTGCTTCTGAAGAATAAGATATCCAATTTTACAAGCGTTCATATTGACAGCGACAGGTCACGGTGAGGTAAATTATTAACAATAATATAAATTTCTTTAACGAACCGTATAGAAACTTTATTAACTAGCAAATATACGCGATGTCATGTGACCAAAATAGTTTTAAATATGAATGTGGATGAATGTAAGGCTAGGGGGAGTCCGAAAAAAGATGGATGGATTGTGTGAAAAATGATATGCATGTTAAAGGAGTGGCACCAGAGTTGACGAATGATAGAGGAGAATGGAAGAAGGAGACATATCGTGCCCTGCTTAGAGTGAAGTGGCAGAAAGAAGGAGAATAACGACGATAGATATATTTTCATCATCTTCCTGCCCTTATCCCACACTAAGTGGGGTCGGCAAAATATGTCATAAACATGTTGTCACATGATTTGGCTACGTATTTTACGGCCGCCTGCCTGACATCAACTTATCTTAGTCTCCTTTGACGACACTTCGGTAAGAAATCAGGGTGGTCTATTCTACTCAGCCGGATACCACACGGCGGGTTAAGTTACCTTAGTCGCCTTTTACGACACCTCTGTAAGAAATGAGGGTGGTCTATTTTACTCATCCGGATACCACATGGGACCCGCCGCGGAGGGTTGACTTAACTTAGTCGCCTTTTGTGATAACTCGGTAAGAAATGAGGGTGGTACTATCCTATTGAGCCGGACCCCACATAGCGAGACGATACATATATTTTATAATTATTTATAACATTTTCTAATTCCCAGCCAAGTAGGTATAATCTAGTGAAGCTTTATTCTAACTGTAAATTTGATATTATCATAACACTGCTAAGATAAATGAGTAATGAAATACAACCAGAACGAGTTTCGTATAATCTTTTACACTCATTTTTTTGCAGTAGCTTAATAAAGTGTTGAACTTACAACTACCATGTAAATAAAGTGGCGGCACAACAAAAGACGTCGGCGGCCATTAATATAAAGTTCTTGAGAACTTTTGCAATATTGCGATAGAGCCATTTGGGTTTACGACGGTGAAGTCGAGATTTTTGACGTATTCAGTTTATTTTTCTGCGCGAACAACGTCTTAAATGGTCATTCGCGTTTACTTAATAAAATAGTTTACTTTATTAGTTGGTTTAAATGAAAATTTAAATTAGGTACTATTGTATGAATTGTTGTGAAAGGTTTTTTAAAAACTTATATCTTTATTGATTGTGAATATTCTGTTATAGATCAACTATGGTCCCGGGATCAAATCCCAGGGATATGAACTTTCTATAACAGATTCAGATTTGTTAGGATTATAATTATTTAAAGCTGTGGTAGCCCAGTGGTAACACCGTGCGCCTCTTTCGAGGAGGTCTAGGGTTTAAACTCCGGGCAGACACCAATGAGTTTTCTAGTAAAACTTATGTGTCTAATTGATAATTGCAATTTATCACACGCTTTTCGGTGAAGGAAAACATCGTGAGGAAACCTGCATATCTCTAGACAATTCTGGGGATATGTGTAACTTACCAATCTGCATTGGAGCAGCGTGGTAGGTCTTAGCTGCAATCCTTCTCTCCAAAAAAAAAAAAAAACGGAGAGAACAGGCCTATGCCCAGCAGTGGGATAGTAACAGGCCGTTACTTACTACTACTTACTTACTTACTTACTTACTAGAATTAATTAAAATCGATTGAGTACTTTATGGTAAAGAGAACCCGTTTATCTCTCCATAACTATTGGGAGATATCAGACGTTTAGTATTAAAGAGACCTAATGCAAAATTAAGCTTAATTATTACAATGCCATCAAGACATCGCTCTATGAACTATTTAAAAAAACTAGAGTTTTCTAGCTCTTCCAAGTTATGAGTCACTTCAAAACTCACGAGTTTTATAGACGCTACGTTTATTGAAATTGGCCACTAAATAACTAATACTAAACGTGTGATATGTCGTCTACTAATCCGTCTTGGAGCAGCATGGTGGTTCTAAGCTTTAATTATTTTGTCTAAAAGAAGAGAGTAGGCCTTAATAAACCAATAGGAGAGTAACAGTTTGATAGGTAGTTTTACTCTTTCAATTGTGAAAAAAGCATGACTAATTCTTTGGTTTGGACTGTGTGGAATGTACAAGTGGCATATTTTCTTTTCTTTTTAAAACCAAGATAAAAGATAAAAGTATTTTGAAGTAACAATGAAAGCAATAGATATTTTCTCTTAGCTTTTACGTGGACGCTAGCAAAAAATACATTGTAGCCAGCCATCCATTCTTAAAGGCATATTGCCAATAGGCGAATCTTTCGCTCACATATCTTATTCACACACCCCTAACTCTTTCCCCCTTTTCCCCCATTTTGCCCATTTTTCCGAACGTACTCGCCAATAGTATCGTGTGTGGGGCGTGGCCTAGTTTATTGCAAATTCTTTCTGCGAGATATCGGATTCTTTCCATTTTATTCTTGGTTCGGTGCACTCGATAGTGTGTGTAATTGAGTTAATCGAAATTGTTGCTTTTGAATGGTTTTATTGATGAAATTATTTGAACCGAGTTGTTTGGAATGATAATAATTAATTGTCTGATTGGTGGATTTTAAAAACTAAATAATCGAATGAGTTTGTGTCTGAATGGTATATTTGAAAACGCACGATAGCTATGACAGAAAAAAATCGTGGTGAAAATTCCTAACAGTTATAATACCTCATGCTGTTTTAGTAATATTGAGATTAAATAATTTATAGAATTAGGTGTTACTTCGTGGAGATAAATAGTCCGCCATGAAGTAAATACAAAAAATATATATTTCTTTATTTATTAAACAACATAACAACACCCGTGAAGGGTTACCACATATAAAGAAAAAAAGGCGAAACAAAAGGTGGCAGAGAGCTGATCCGAGAAAGACAAGATCGTGTGGCGAGAAAATGACCTTTATTTGGCAATGTAAATCCAAGATTAAGTAAGAAGAGGTAGATACGAAGTTGAAACTTTAATACACTTATCAGAACATTGATTGGTGCAAGCTTATCTAATGTAAATTATTAAATTCACAAAAGCTACTATCGTCTAAGAAGTTATTAACATTGTCCTGTTTTAAACGGGTTTGAAATAGGTATTACTGATGACTGATAAAGTTTATTGATAAAATATATACCTATCATTTTAGAAATACTAGGTTTTCGAGATGAGTCAATATAGTATAAGGTCATCATCATCATCCTCTTGCCCTTATCCCACTCTAAGTGGGGTCGGTACAACATGTTTTAAACATGTTTTGGCTGCGTTTTAACGACCGGCCGCCTGCCTGACGTCAACTTACTAGTCGTATTTTACGACACCTCGGTAAGAAAGAGGCTGGTCTATTCTACTAAACCGGATACCACACGGTAGGTCAACTTACCTTAGTCGCCTTTTACGACACCTCGGTAAGAAAAGAGATTGGTCTATTCTACTCAGCCGGATACCACACGGCGGGTTGACTTACCTTAGTCGCCTTTTACGACACCTCGGTAAGAAATGAGGGTGGTCTATTCTAGTCAGCCGGATACCACACGGCTATCAATATAGTATAAGGTAATTTTTAGAATTAGGCGTTACATTGCGGAGATCTATAATACAAACGTAATACAATTATTTATCTATAATCTGCGATAATTTTTTTTATAGTATAAGGTCGTATCAGTTTCAAAACAAATTTCCTCCAGCCGATTATGATGACATCCGATCATATCTCCCCTGTCCCGTTATTTAACTACAGCAAGCTGTGCGAGATGAGGCAACCTCGCTTATGAGAAATTCTTTCTTTGACGCCAAACAAATTCAAGACACGTGAACTTTACCTAAGAGAATATTGCTTTTCAAACTTGTACGCCTATAGGTACAGATTTTTCATACCTTTATGTTTCTTATGGCTCAATATTTAAGGTTCAAAATCCTTTTTAACTTTATTATGGCTTCACTGCGTCAATAATATTTATCGTTTAATTTTCGTTATTAACAAGTTCACTTGTTAAATGTTTTGTATGGTACGGGATTTCTCGCTAGTTATAACTTGGTATATCTTTATTTAACAAATTATAGCTTTTTTGTGTATCGCGAATACGTGCGACTAAAACAGTAAAAATGATATTTTTTCGCTAAATTCAGAGATAAAGCAAATAGAAAATATGTGTAATGCTAAATGTAGAGATTAAACTCGACATGACAACATCTAAAGGCAAAAGCTTAGCGATTTTGTAGTGGAGTCTAGAAAGATTCCATCAAGAGATCCTAATGATGCTTCGGTTGCGGGACGAAACGATTGTTAAATTTCTGATAGTGAAGCTGTGCTTGTGTAATGTGGTGGCGGTGGTGCGATTTTGTCGTGAAGTCTATCTCCTAATGATGCTTCGGTTGCGGTACGAAATTATTGTTGAGTTTGTGATAGTGATGGTTAGTCGGACGCTCACTGGAGTTAGGTCCCTGAGGCGGTCGATGCATTGATTTGCAGAGAGAGGGGGCTCCTTTTAGAGAGGCCCCTACCCAGGAGTGGTGCATTGAGGGGTTCAGAGATGCTGCTGGTGGGGATGGGGGCAATGTTACAACAGTACACTGTCCCCGCCACCAGCAGAGTAGTGGAGCACTGTCAGGTATTTAGTCGGCGAAAGTCCGATATACCCGCCCTTAATCCCCGTTGGGCGGTGACGACCCATTAGTTTTCCTGGCAAAAAAAGGGAAACCAGCGTAATATGTACCATATTACAGTACAAAGAAATGAAGAAATAGCAAATGTATCTATCTACTTTTGGCTTACTTTTGCCCTTTTTGGAGTGTCAGTCTTCCTCGTCGGGGCTACCGACGATGCGTTTTCAAGTACGGGGTCGCCATTACAACACCGTAAAACCACAATGCCCATCAGTTCTCCACATTATGTGCCCCGCTCAGCTTCTCGTTTATCTTTAATATTTAAATTACTTAATCTTGTATGTATATAAATAATCTCGAAAACGGCTACAACGATTTTCCTGACATTCAGCATGCAGGAGGTTATGGGGGAGAAAAATCGATCTAGCTTGGTTTTATTTCAAATCCTGATCCCTGTTTTTGGGCATTAAGAAAATACTAAAATTTACATTATATATAAAACACTATTTTTGCCGTTAAATGGCAAGTCAGCGTAGTTTATTCGGGAAAATGGTCTCGAGAAATGAAAATACCCAGAATCGAGCTCTATCTACCCTATATTTTTTTTTCACGTTTCTTTTCCTTATTTTGTAAAAAATTACTTATTTTGTCAATCAGGTACTCTAAACTTAATGCTCTTAATTTAGTATGCCAATTACAGTAGATACTTTAAATATGTCAACAACTTTTTTCATGATTGCACTTAATGTCTGCAGTATATCTAATGACACTTAGTAAAAGTAATAGAAAAAAATTCGACCAATCATTCGTAATAGCGCTGATATCGGTTCATTAAGAGAATATAAAAACTATGCTATTTACATATACTTTTAGGATACCTTGGACCTGATAAAGTAAACTGTAAGTAACACTTAAAGAACCAAATTTCGACAATATTACTTCAGCTATTTAGCAATGAAAAACTAATAGACAAACAGTGAAGCACACAAGCATTTATAATATTATTGTGCATAGGTAATATTAGGTCCTTACATATGAAATTGGCGTTTTGTCGTACTGGCCACTTTGATCTCAAATATTACCTTTATGGTTAGGAATTCCAAATTCAAATTCATACAGCTATTTACTCATGCATTTGTGTTTCAAACCCCCTAATTCATTTGTTTTTTCTTCTTTTGTTTTTTTCTTTGTGTCACTCTGTTTACAAAATGGAAAACATGAAATATCGCGTTATTTACGAGTATGAGTTCCACCGTGGCACCAGTGCTGCAGAAACGGCTCGAAGGATTAATGATGTGTATGGTGACGGTGTCGCAAAAGAAAATACAGTGCGTTTTTGGTTCCAACGTTTTCGTTCTGGAAATTTCGACCTGCAGAACAAGCCTCGTGGACGGCCGGAGACCAAAGTTGATAATGAAGAATTGAAGGCTATTGTGGAAGCGGATCCATCGCAAACCACGTCCGAGTTAGCTGCAGGCTCCGGTGTTAGTGATAAAACTATACTAATCCACTTGAAGCAAATTGGGAAGGTGAAAAAGCTTGAAAGGTGGGTACCTCATGAATTGAGTGAAGCAAACCGACAAACGCGCGTCGACTGCTGCGTTACGTTACTCAACCGGCACAATAATGAAGGAATTTTAAATCGAATCATTACCTGTGATGAAAAGTGGATCCTCTACGATAATCAGAAGCGCTCATCGCAATGGCTGAACCCTGGCGAACCAGCCAAATCCTGCCCTAAGCGAAAATTGACAAAAAAAAAGTTGCTTGTAAGTGTTTGGTGGACTAGTGCCGGTGTCGTTCACTACAGCTTTCTTAAATCTGGCCAGACGATTACGGCAGATATCTATTGTCAGCAACTGCAAACCATGATGGAAAAGCTAGCTGCTAAACAACCGAGGCGGGTCAATCGCTCTAGGCCACTGCTGCTTCAGGACAACGCTAGACCACACACTGCACAACAGACGGCTACCAAATCAGAGGAGCTTCAATTAGAATGTCTTAGACATCCACCGTACTCTCCGGACCTTGCTCCAACAGATTACCATTTTTTTCGCAATTTGGATAACTACTTGCAAGGAAAAAAATTCAACTCCGATGGGGCAGTCCAAACCGCCTTCAAAGATTTTATTGATTCCCGCCCGAATGGTTTTTTAGTAAGGGGATCAATGAACTACCTATGAGATGGCAAAAGTGCATACATAGCAATGGTACATACTTTGAATTATTAAATATATTTCATTAAAAAAAAAACGACTTTATATTCCTCCCATAGAAAACGCCAATTTCATATGTAAGGACCTAATATTTACATCAAAAAATAATTTATAGAATTAGGCATTACTTTGCGGAGATTCATAATACAAAAGTAATAATAAAATTATTTTCCTATAATCAGCGATGAAGTATAGAAAATATATATATTGCTAAATGTAGAGTGGACAATCCGTTTTCATTCATGATACATGCAGGATTCGTAAAAACACGTGAACAAACCTCCGCCACCGTCTCCACAATACACAAGCACTACACGTTCACTATCACAAACTCAACAATCGTTTCGCCCCGCAACCGAAGCATCATCAGGAGATAGACTTCACAACAAAATCGCAAAGTTTGCGATTTTGTCGTGGAGTGGTGGTGGTGGAGGTTTGTGCATTTGTTTATACGAATCCTGCATGTATTAGGTATGATAACGGATTGTCAACTCTACATTTAGTATTATATACATATATATTTTCTATATTACTTCAACGCGGATTATAGGAAAATAATTTTATTATTACTTTTGTACATCAAAAAATGTAATTATACAGAACACTCTAACCACGCACGGCGATCACGCTTGCCTGTGTCTATTAGAAAAAACTCGTAGTCATCAGGAGTTGCATACTAATGAGTTTAATGAGATCTACTCATTAACGGTACGCGGGTCGGTGTTTGCGTCGCGTTCACAAAATGCCGCTTTTTTAATGCCCTATCTCAGAGATCGGCAACCTGCGGCTCACGAGCAACACGCGGATCTTTTGATATAGAGTTTCCTCCACGGCTATCCGATTATACAAAAAAAAATTACAATTAAAGTAAGGGCACTAGTAATTGACCATGTACAAGTAGTTGACCGTTTTGTATGAAATTTTAAATAATAAGCGTTTTGTTTGTTGTTGGTAATAAAAAATATTAATTAATAATTTTAAATTTTAAATATTAAACAATGGGCTACAGTTCCGAGGTTTTGGGAAGCTACAACACACAACGGCTTGGCATGGTCAGTTACTAGTGACTTTACTTTAATGACGTTAATTTTTTTTAAAGTACAAGAAAAACGCAATAAAAAAAAGGAAAAATAAGCACCGGGTGCTGGGTTTCGAACCTTTATTGATCCGCGCGTTACCATTAGGCTGTCACAACTTTGCATTTGACAGCTCGAATTATAAGTTGCTATCTATTCCTATATTTTTAGTTTTGTTAGTGGAAAAAACAGGGATAAAACAAGATATTTTAACTTCTCACTTTTTGTAATCACTTTTTATTCTTAAAAGGTTGCCAACCGCTGCCCTAACTGATTTCTAGCGGTATTAACTTGTTTACAGAAGTGCCTACTTGTGCCGTGGACACTTCGCTCTAAAAGTCCACTCACTCAAAAATTTGCGGATATGCGATTTCTTGGTACGTACCTTAAACAATTAATTCATGAATAGACTAAATTTATAGATATTTCTATGTAAATTACTTCAACTCTAAGGAAGTATCAAAGTAGCATTATAAAAAAGACATTTGGTATGGACATTTAATGAAGAGAAATGAAAATCATGTAACCAAACATATATATAATAAAATATATTCCTAACCTCGATCTCGCTCCAACGATTTTCATGAAATTGAGCATGTGGGTTTCGGGGGAGAAATAACGATCTAGATTTAATCTAGGTTTATATTTAAAAAAGTCGTTTTTTCTTTGTTTTCGGGCAATAGAAAAACTGTTAAAAGAGAAAAAGAAACAGATGTTTAAATTTGCTGTTATTTGTAAAATTGTGATAACTTAATGGGGAACGGGCGGACTATGAAAGTAAAAATACCCGGATTCAAATCCCACAAGTCGCCGGCCATTTCTTTCTTTTTTTTTGCATTTTTTATCTTTTAAAAAATAACTGGGCAAGGCTCGGACACCTAGATATTCAATAGATTAAACGTCATTATTTGTCACGATTATATAAATTCTATTAGCCACATTAACAAGACGTTACTATGACTAAAACAATTGTAATAAATATTTATCCACCAGGCAATAGACAACTGAATTACATTCATGACATCAATTGATGTGACATGCCTTCACGAATTTGTAGCTTCGTACTAAAACAGACTCGTTACAACTATATCTAAATAATTGTTTACGAAAATAATCCGTACACCTACGTAGAATTTAGAATGATTTTATATGACAAAGTTCCAAACGCCTCGTGTCTTGGCCGTACAAAGTGCTATGAATTCGCAATGGTAAGGAGCTTTATGGTGTGACACCATGGTCATGCAGATTAGCGTCCGTTTCTGAACACATACGTGATGCAGACACCATAATGGTATCCATTTTAATTCAGGCGTGATCATAATTCTAGACTAGGTCTGAATTTTAATGTGATAAGTTCCTTTTTACTAATAATGTATAAAAATACAAATTATCCGTTGATATGATTACTTAGGAGTGAAGGTTTGGAGCTAAGACCTACCACGCTGCTCCAATGCGGATTGGGGATATGTATCCCCAGAATTCTCTAGAAATATGTAGGTTTTCTCACGATGTTTTCCTTCACCGAAAAGCGTGCGATAAATTGCAAATATCAATTACACACATAAGTTCTAACAGAAATCTCATTGGATGTTACTTAGAGATGGAGGTATGCTCCTCGGACTTTTTTGTAGTATTTTTGTAGATCTACAATTCTCTAGTACATTACTTTAGTATATCTCTGTTGGTTTAGACTAAAGCCCAGAAGTCAGTTTTTTACAACTGCGCAACCTCTTCAATATAATTTACATAATACCATAATGTGCTATTCGCCTTGCAACTAAATCTTGCGAAAGAATTGCACTACCTTTTATTAAAAATTTTCAAAAATTCTCTGTAGATTCTGGAAAAATCAATTACATGCAGACAGAGAGCTTTTGAGAGCTTTGTTTTAAAATAAATGTAGATGATATGAATGTCCTACAAAAAAGAGGCACCTCCTCTTTTACATCTCATTGAGATCACACCTCGGTAAGAAAGTGGGTGATCCATAGTAGAAACCGTATCCGGTAAGTTGACCCACCAACTTACCTTAGCTTACCTTAGTCAACTTACCTTAGTCGCCTTTTACGACACCTCGGTAAGAAATGAGGTTGGTCTGTTCTACTCAGCCGGATACCACACGGCGGGTCGACTTACCTTAGTCGCCTTTTACGAAACCTCAGTAAGAAATGAAAAACCTTTAACATCTCATTGAGATATGGGTGTTTTTTATACGTTATTATCATGCGAAATTGGTGATTATGATGAGTCATCATAACCCACACCACCACATTGCATTCGAGCACGTATTATATTGATAATTTGCCCATCTAACTGTTTGCTTAACGATCAAAGAGAAATTAAGTTGACGGGTTGTAGAGATAGCAAAAAAGCACAATATAAAATTAATAGAACGGATTGGTAATGTATCGCAATTTTTTTGTAATGAATATGCAAAAACATTTTGAGAATCATACAGTAAAGGTAGATTCAATAATTTACTGTAGCATTTGATATGTCGACAATATTATATTGTTAGACGGAGCCGTATGGTATCCGGCTGTGTAAAATAGACCACCCACATTCCTTACCAAGGTGTCGTAAAAGGCGACTAAGGTAGATAAGTTAACGTCAGGCAGACAGCCGGTCGAAAAATACCTAGCCAAATCATGTGACAACATGTTTATAACATGTAGTGCCAACCTCACTTAGAGTGGGATAAGGGCTGGAGAATGATGATCGACCCACCGTGCGGAATCCGGTTGTGTCAAATAGACAACCCTCTTTCTTACCGAGTTGTCGCAAAATAATACTACGGTAAATTGACGTCAGGTAGGCGGGCGGTAAAATACGTAGTTAAACCATGTTACAACATGTTTGTAGCATGTTGTGCCGATAACACTTAGAGTGGAATAAGGGCAGCAGGATGATTTTGAGGTACTTTAAATATTTCTGTGTGTACAATAAAGAGATTACAAACAATTTATAGAAGCAGAACTTTGTGGAATTTCATAGTACAGAAGTTACAATAAAATTACTTTGCTATAATCCGCGTTTTTGTTAAGAGAATACATGCAATGCCAAGTGTGTGAAGCTGGCAACAATCACATACTACATACATGCAGGACAAGTCGCCACACGTATCATAAAACGCCGCCCACACCAACACTCCATAAAAGCACTACACACACTCACTACCACAATCTCGCCCCCAAACCGAAGCATTTGTTTATTTATTTATATAGTAATCCTACAGCGTTACAAATTTTTTTACTTAAATACTATGTACTATAAGGCCAGAAGTGGATTATACTGTGACTATCAGTTATTTTAATTTATAGTGTTAATAAGTAGTAGTGTTGGGTGTGTGTGTGTGTGTGCGCTACTGCCATTATTTTTGCTTCCGGTTAATTATAGTTAATCCTTTTTTTAACTTACGTTTAGTCATGTGGAAGAGGTCTAATTCGGAGTAACTTTTATTATAAGTTTGAGCTATGCGCGTTATAATAGAATTTCTAGCATTATTCGTTTTTAATTTAGGCACATTCAATAATGTTGTATGTCGGGTTCTGTAGCAAGGAGTTCGAAAAAATATTTCCGATAAAAGATTAGGACAATCAATTTTAGCACTTACGATTGCTTGCATCTTATTGTAACTTCTAGACTACAAACAAATCGACTGGCCCATTGGAGCAGTGGGTAGTGACCCTGCCTTCAGCTCCACGGGTCGCGGGTTCGATTCCCGCCGAGGGCAAACATTTTCTATAAATGAATTTGTTGGTCTTTGAGCCTGGGTGTATATTTGTATTTAAGTATGTATTTAAAAATATATAAGTATATATTCACCAGTTACGCCGTGTGGTATCCGGCTGAATAGAATAGTACCAACCTCATTTCTTACCGAGGTGTCGTAAAAGGCGACTAAGGTAGGACGACCCGCCGTGTGGTATCCGGCTGAGTAGAATAGACCACCCTCATTTCTTACCGAGGTGTCGTAAAAGGCGACTAAGGTAAGTTGACCCACCGTGTGGTATCCGGTTTAGTAGAATAGACCACCCTCCTTCTTACCGAGGTGTCGTAAAATACGACTGAGGTAAGTTGACGTCAAGCAGGCGGCCGGTCGTAAAAACGCAGCCAAATTATGTTACAGCATGTTTATAACATATTGTGCCGACCCCACCTAGAGTGGGATAAGGGCAGGAGGATATATAAGTATATATTCACCAGTTGTCTGTTTACCATAACACAAGTATTAAGTTACTTACTTTGGGGACGGACGACCGTGTGTGTAAGTGTCCCATATATTTATTTAAAAAAAAAACTACTTTTTGCAAACGGTACTCGTCGAAAGTTAGCTCAACGTAAGTGTTGACCATTCCTACAATATATTTGCATTCTCCTTAGCTACCTAGCTACCGCATTCCGCCCGAAGCAAATATTGTAAGAGCCTTTGCCTTTCCACACAACCGGTTTTTTGCTGTCCGTACACGCTTGAGGGATAAACGAAATTATCATGGAGTGGAGTCAATAATAGTCTTGTGTGTTTTAAGTAAAGTATTATTTTAGGACTCGCCGCTAGCTGTAGTTTCGCCCGTAAAATATACATGGCAACATTGTTTCAACTCTATTTGCCTTGGTTATTATTATATCGGTATTTGTTACGTGAAATGCTGTAGTAGTAAGAAAGTATATGATCTGTTATTATTCTCCTGCTGGAAACAGTCCTCTCTGTTTTTAGAGAGAAGGGTTTGGAGCTAAGTTGCTCATGATTATCTGGAATTGCCTTTACTCATAATTAAAGATTATCTGCCGAGTTTCTTGCTGGTTCTTCTCGGTGCCTCTGTATTTTTAGAGAGAAGCGTTGGAGCTAAGTTGCTCATGATTATCTGGACTTGCCTTTACTCATAATGAAAGATTATCCGCCGAGTTTCTTGCTGGTTCTTCTCGGTGCCTCTCTATTTTTAGAGAGAAGCGTTGGAGCTAAGTTGCTCATGATTATCTGGACTTGCCTTTACTCATAATGAAAGATTATCCGCCGAGTTTCTTGCTGGTTCTTCTCGGTGCCTCTCTATTTTTAGAGAGAAGCGTTGGAGCTAAGTTCCTCAAGATTATCTGGACTTGCCTTTACTCATAATCAAAGATTATCCGCTGAGTTTCTTGCTGGTTCTTCTCGGTAGCAGCAAATTCCAAATCAGTGGTAGGTTCTTTAAAACATTTGACGATTCAAAAGAACTGAAAAACAGTCCACTTGAATAACGAGTATTTTGAATTTGAATTATTTATCTGCTCTGAACCCAGTCTAACTCTCGACATAACATGTTAAAAACATGTTGTCACATGATCTGGCTAGGTATTTTACGACCAGTCGCCTGCCTGATTTACTTACCTTAGTCGCCTTTTGCGACACTTGGGTAAGAAAGAGGGTGATTTATTCTACTCAGCCGGATACCACACGGCGGTGGCAACTTACCTTAGATGCCCTTTACTACATTTCGGTAAGACATGAGAGTGGTCTATTCTACTCAACCGGATACCACACGGTGGGTCAACTCACCTTAGTCGCCTTTTACGACATCTCGGTAAGAAATGAGGTTGGTCTGTTCTACTTAGTCGGATACCACACGGCGGGTCAACTTACCTTAGTCGCTTTTTACGACACTTCGGTAAGATAGAGGGTGGTCTTTTCTATTCAATCGGATACCACACGTCGGGTTAACTTACCTTAGTCGCCTTTCATGACACCTCGGTAAGAAATGAGGGTGGTCTATTCTACTTAGCCGAATACCACACGGCGGGTAGAATTACCTTAGTCACCTATTAGGACACCACGGTAAGATAGAGGGTGGTCTATTCTAATCAACCCGATATCACATGGCGGATCAACTTACCATAGTCGCCGTTTAACGATACTTCGGTAAGAAATAAGGTTGGTCTATTCTACGCAGCCGGATACCACACGGCATAACTATGTGTAATAACTAAGACTTAGTATCACTAAAAGCTTGACAATCACTAATACGTGCGAAAGTCATCTTTATTAACTACTAGGAGTCCCGCCCCAGCTTTGCACGGGTATAAAGCATATAGCCTATGTCACTCAGTGAAAATCACAGTATTTCTCTACTCCATATTGAATTTTATTATACATATAAACCTTCCTCTTTAATCATTCTAAAAAAACCGCATCAAAATCTGTTGCGTAGTTTTAAAGATTTAAGCAAACATAGAGATATACGGCCAGACAGAGAAAGCGACTTTGTTTTATACTATGTAGTAACTTTTATAGTTACTACTATTTTGATAATTGTCAAATTTTTACCATACTTACCAAAAGACAAAATTACTTAGCTGTCATTTATGTTTTGTTTTTCCATGTCATAGTCGTTTTTGTTATACCACGTTTTATAGTGACTTGACGGGATAAAATAAATGCGGTCGAACGGGATAAAAAGTATCCTATGTCGGTTTCCTGGTTCTAAGCAACCTCTACACCAATTTTCGGCCGAATTGGTTTATCCGTTCTTGAGTTATAAATAGTGTAACTAAGACCAACTTTCTTTTATATATATAGATTGAGTTGTTCTAAGATGACACGGGTCGCTTCTCTTTTGTACCACTCAAATTCATTATCATTCGCGTCTCCAAATGCCTTCCATCGATTCACACCCTGACCTACCCCAAAATCGATACCCCGAATATCTAATTACTGTAGGCGCAAATTTGGAGCGCCCCTCTATTGATTATAAGCGACCTTGGTGAAAAAAAGTTAAGTCAAAGACCGACCCAATTTCGGCGAGTTTCCCCCATTGCCAAGTTTACATTAAAGAAACCGAGGCTATTAAAGATGGGAATGAAACGCGCGTAGTTGAGAAAAAGGCACATAATGAGATAGAGTATGGGCGTTTAAGAAATGTACTGCGATTGATGTGGTTTGATAGTTGCTTTTTAATTTGTAGTAACGGCCTGTTAGTTTCCCACCGATGGACATAAGCCTCCTCTCTCCGTTTTAGGAGAAGGGTTGGAGCTAAGACCTACCACGCAGCAAATGCGGATCGGTAAAAGTTAGTAGCGGCCTTTTACTATCCTACTGCTGAGAATAGGCCTCTTCTCTCCGTTTTTGGAGTGAAGGTTCGTAGCTAAGACCTACCACGCTGCCAATGCGGAATGGTAGTTTACACATATCTCCAGAATTCTCTAGAGATATGCAGGTTTCTTCACGATGTTATCCTACACTGAAAAGTGTGCGATAAATTGCAAATATCAAGTAACATATAAGTTTTAGAAAACTCATGGATTCGTGACTTTTTTATTAAATCAGTTAAATAATCTATTGTATATATCACACTCTTCTGCCCTTATCCTACTTTAAGTGGGGTAAGCACAACATGTTATCATATGATTTAGCTAGGTATTTTTGATCTGTCTGACTTCAACTTTCCTTAGTCGCGTTTAGCAACACTCTGGTAAGAAAGGGTGGTCTATTCTACTCAGTCGGATACCACACGGCGGGTCAACTTATCTTAATCCCCTTTTATGACACCTCGGTAAGAAATAAGGGTGTTCTATACTACTAAGCCGGATACCACACGTCGGGTCAAGTTACCTAAGTCGCCCTTTACAAAACCTCAGTAAGAAATAAGGGTGGTCTTTTCTACTCAGCCGGATACCACATGACGAGTCAACATACCTTTGTCGCCTTTTAGGACACTTCGGTAAGAAATGAGGGTGGTCTATAGGTTGCCTATTCTATAGATAAAGTCCCCCATATATGTCTATAGATAAGGCCTCCCATATAGGTCTATAGATAAGGCCTCCCATATACATTTTATTTTAATTATTTGTTTCTTTTGTATGTAATGTTGTGTGTAATAAAGAATCTCTTATATTATCTTAGGCATCTCATTCGCTTTTACGACACCTAACCACTTTATGAACCTTACTATTATAAAAAAATGTAAAAAGTAAAGTAACGGCCTGTTACTATCCCACGGCTGGGCATAGGCCTCCTCTCTCCATTTTTGGAGAGAAGGGTTGGAGCTAAGACCTACCACGCTGCTCCAATGCGGATTGGTAGGTTACACATATCCCCGGAATTCTCTAGAGATATGCAGGTTTCCTCACGATGTTTTCCTTCACCGAAAAGCGTGTGATAAATTGCAATTATCAATTAGACACATAAGTTTTAATAGAAAAACTCATTGGTGTCTGCCTGGGTTTGAACCCATGATCGTCTCTAGAGATTCATACGGTCGCACCGCTAGGCCATCACAGCTTACTCTTACTATTATATTATATTATATTTGATTATATTATTATGTTTACTTTTATAAATATAATGTTAAAACTCATCCTGAAGGATCTTGACGGCACGGTTGAAGTATAATTAATAAAAAAGAATTAAAAAGGAGTTCGAATCAACGGTCGCGTGCCCTAGAGGCCAATGTCCTTTAGACAAGATCGCCCCCTCGATTTCTGTCTCACTCTAATTAAGCATTTAATCCGAGTGCTTGTCTCTTTCCGCCCGAGGGATGCTAATATCATGTTACTTAATACCCTGCTGGGTACTTCGTATAATAATTTTCGGAATACTTTACCTCCTTTGTAATTCGTCGGGAATATTGTCTATGCGAAATATAGTATTTATTATCTGTGAAAACCTTAGCTGTGTGGTATCCGGCTGAGTAGTATAGATCACCCTCATTTCTTACCGAGGTTTCGGAAAAGACTACTAAGTTGAGTCGACCCGCCGCGTGGTAAAAAAATATTTTCCTGACTGTATCCGGCTGAATAGAATAGTACCACCCTCATTTCTTACCGAGTTAAGTCGTAAAGGGCAACTAAGGTAAATCCATCCGCCTTGTGATATCCGAATGAGTAGACTAGACCACCCTCATTTCTTACCGAGGTATTGTTAAATACGACTAAGGTAAGTTGACGTCAGGCGGGTCGTAAAAACGCAGCCAAATCATGTGATAACATGTTTATAAGATGTTGCGCCGACACCACTTAAGGTGGGATATGGGATGATGACTTTAGCTCCTTTGTAATTCGTCGGGAACATTTTTGTCTGCGCGAAATATGGTCTTAAATGGAAAAACCTTAGGCATTATATTTGTGTTTGGAAACTGTAATATATTTTTAATGCGCCCTCAATGATATATTAGAAACGGGTATCCGTTATCGTGAGTTAGCAATAAAAGTAAAGCATGTCGAAAAATATCATTAAATAGTACACTGGTCCTTAATATTTTCCACGCCGGCGCTCCCGACGCGCCATATCGGAGAATTTCCATCTGAATATTTTCCTTTCTCATTGTCGTTATCTGAAAAATATGTTTTTCGTACAGACCGTGTCGCGGGGGGAGAGGAAACGTCCACGTTTCTGAAACGTCGGAACAACCTTAAACAGATATTATGGCGTGCAACTGTACTTTAAAGTTTAGATTCTTTCTCGTAGCGACGGCATCTAAAGAAAAATCCAAACAACCCCAATCGAATTTCAATTTAACGCATATGTATTAAAGTTTAATTTTGTATGATGGTTTCGAGGGTGTCGGGTGGGACATGGGAACCGGAAGCGTGAGGATGGGAGGCAAAATGGACGGAAGAGAAGCGAAGGCAAATAACTTCGCCCTTTTATACACATGTACATATACAGGTTTGGTGAGGGTGTACAAAAATTCAGCGCTTCTCGCAACTTCAACAATGAAACGTTGAGTATTTTTGTCATTTGTCCTCATAAAATCTCCCATTTAAAGTGCCTGGGACACGAGATGTTTTTTGGCGCGAACTATAGGTAATATGTGATATGACGACACGATCTCGTCCTGACGATAAACTTCTAGTACTTTAATTATAGACACGAACCTTTAAAGATTTAAGTTGCTAAAAGTACGTTATTCAATCTAAACATTTAAGATGTATACTCTATTTTAATGTTTCTGCAAACTTCATGAATTATTGAATTTAAGTAGCCATTTATTTTAATGAGTGTTTATAGTAATTTTAAAGAGTATAGCATTTTAATTATACGTTGCATACCTTTAAGGATTTATAAATGAAAACACGAATCTAAAAAATAAATCTGTGTAAAATGCTATAACGTGTAAGTAATTTTTAGGAGTCCAAGTATTTTATTTACTTCTTTCTTTATTGAACATACATATTAATAGAAAAGAGGTAAAAAATAGTACATCTAGAAATGCGGAATTAACCCTAAAGAGATCTCTTCCAGTCAACCTTTGTTCAACAGAAGAAAAAAGACAAAAAGGGAAGTACGGGTAATATAGAAAGAAAGAATAAGATACTCGAGATAACACAAAAGGGAAAAGTAAAAAAAATAATAATAAAAATGAGGCAACAAAGATAATAGTAAATGTTTTAAAAAAACTATTTAATTTATAATTTAATTTTTGTTTATTAAATAGATGAATAAAGATGCTACTAATATATAACTTGAGACTAATATTTTCTACTCGGCGTAAACATTCTTTGTAAATATCTACAAACAAATTCCTAATGTCGATATGTGAAGGCTGAGTTATATTTAGCCGTCATAGTAGTTATATTTAACCTGGGTGAACGAGCCTTGGTATTTTTTTTAAATATATAAAAAATGCAATTAAAAAAAAATATACACAAAAATAACTCATTTAACTTGCATGATTCCACCATCACAATGCACCACAAGTTAAATTAAAGCTTTAAAAAAACTTTTTCGTATTGTGCTCTGAAGTCAGTATTGACTTAGAATAACTGTACCTATCTACACGACAGTCGCATTCATTCCTTATAATCCGTCAATAGGTAATAGAGGTCAATAATACGAAACGTTATGAAAGGTTGATAGATTCAATTTAGAAAAAAATAATAAAAAGATCGTAATGTACCAATTTAACCCCATTATACCTGTAACAATAGAAATTAATTATATAAAAATGTTACTGGTGAAACATAAAAAAAGATCATTGTTCTCAAGTAACAAGTTCCTCGCGATGAAACGGCTATAAAATAAAGAGGTTCGCATGTAACAGAGTAATTTGTTGAGTTTCAACTCAAGCCAATTTGGCTTTAAAAGCCCGTTCTCAAAAAAACCCTTATTTAATCGTTCATAAATCTTTTACAAGCAAACAATTATCGAGACCAGGTAGCAACGTATTATATTGGAAATTAAATCCTTGCTTAATCACAAATCCCTTTGTGGTCTCGCAAATTCTTTCCGAACTCGGAAATCAAAGAGCGAAATAGCGAAAGTTGGTGCCCTTTGAGAAGTCCTGTTATTATTTTCTCGAGAACCTCTTTTATATAAAAGAACGCTTCAGATGGCGAGGGTGGTAAAGGGAAAAATATGACGGAGCCGCGCTATCGGCGTCCCTTACTTCTTTGTGTTTTAGAGCGGGAGGGCAGAGGGTTGGTCGAGTGGCTTTCGACTCGAGAGCCTCTATACGTTGGTTCTCGTTACGTCATGCCTCCGGGCCTCGTGTGGGTGGAATTTCTACGAGTATTTTATGAAAAATGTAACCGTCTTTACGACAATGCTCGAAGCTTTTTATGTAATGCAACTGTTTCCAGTAATAATGAGATGAAAGTTGCCACCGCTTATTACGGCCGAACCGCGCTACGATCCGCGTGTTCCGAGAATTAGCTGCGTGGGTTATATACTCTTATACGTTTATACACGTCTAATATTATTGCTCTGTAATCATTTAATGTGCAATAAATTGTAGAAAAATTACGTTGTAAGTAATAACTGTTGAATTAGAAATAACAGAATATAAAGACTTTCAAGGTAAAGAAAGATTAGTGTGGATTGAGTAAAAAAAATCCTTATGTATACCCGGAATAACACAGGCTATAGAGATCCTGTTAATTCTACAGGAATAGGATGACATTGAAAAGCGCCATCTATTATCGACCTGTCACACGATAACAGTCCACCCCAACGAAGTCGCGGGTAAAAACTATTTTTGCTAAAATCCGCGATAAACATCTATCGATAAACATTTATCGTGGATAGCAAAATAATATTTTAACTACTTGTATACTTCCAAAAATTAATGTACTTCTGGATGAGCAACTACTATATCCGTTCCAAATTCCTATAATCATATGGTTATATTCGTTTAATCTTATACGAAATGCTCATGATCAGCACGTTTTCATATGACATGTGGGAAGCAGTAACTGTCGTACTAAATGACCAACTGATGTATATAAACATCTTTCAAATTATAAAAATAGCCATATATTTTTATATGTCCTAATATATAAAAAGTAAGTAACGGCCTGTTACTATCCCACTGCTGGGCATAGGCCTCTTCTCTCCTATTTTTTTTTTTGGAGAGAAGGATTGGAGCTAAGACCTACTACGCTGCTCCAACGCGGGTTGGTAGGTTACACATATCTCCAGAATTCTCTAGAGATATGCAGGTTTCCTCACGATGTTTTCCTTCACCGAAAAGCGTGCGATAAATTGCAATTATCAATTAGACACATAAGTTTTATACTAGAAAACTCATTGGTGCCTGCCCGGCGTTTGAACCCTAGACCTCCTTGAAAGAGGCGCACGGTGTTACCGCTGGACTACCACAGCCTAATATATAATCCCATTATAATCATAATGTAATTGTTTGCTCCAATTCTAAGAATTACTCAAGATTCGAACGGATCCGTTTGACGTGTGGAAGCGATAGCTGTCATAATAAACGCAGGAAGGAATAAGATTTTCGTCCGCGGATTAAGAATGATCTAGATGAGAAATTATTTTTATTGTGTTGTTTATTATTTAAATATTAATAATAATATGAATAAGTAGTGTAATTAAATATAACAGGCAGTATTGATTGTAAGGAGCCCTAACCACCGGGAGCTTGAGTATTTTCTCCGCTACCTATGGTCAAATTTTTTTTATATTTTTAAATGTTTTTTTGTATTTATTTTATATAGAAAATATTTGAAATATAATGTAATGTAATATAATGTAAGTATATAAATAAATAAACGTCATAATAATATTAATAAAATAATTGAAAATGACATTGCGTCTTTTTCCTTGGTTATTATTTTAATATCTTTTATATATTGTTGATAAATATTTAAATATAATACATAATAAACATCTTTTGTTTATTGTTTGTAGACTTTTAATTTTTATTTTCTGTGAAATTTTGAATTGAATATTTTACATATTATTTGGTATAATTTGAACCGTTAATAAACTCCGCATACTATAGTAAAACCGCATTAGAAACAAAAATTTATCCAGTTACATATTAGTCCTAAAATTAAGATTTAAAAATAAAAATTAAATTTTAAGTAGATACTATAATCTGGAATTATGGGGCTATTCCTAATATTATTTTTATTGTCTATTACCCCTCTGTGTTTATTCAACCTATTTTCGGACATATAATATTGGGGCTCGGACTCATGAGCTTTTTAAGCCATATGGTCTTGAACCCGCAACTCGTAATGGGAGTTTTGCTTAACGTATGTGCTAAGGCATTTTCATACCATATGATGTTGTGATGATAATCCAGAGGTCCCTTGGCTCATTATTATAGACCTAAATAATTTAAAAAATAACGTTCGTTTCTAGAATTTTCTGTCATCAATGCTTTTCCTCTTTGAATATTATTCGCGCGCCTCCCTCATTACGAAGCAAATCATTACTTGGTTAAATCGTATGGAATCGTCGAGGGATTGTTATCGTTGACATTCAAAAACTAACCTTGATAATTTAAACATAAAGTTCTATTTAGGCGGAGATTGATCTCGTTGTACTTCTTCGTGATATATCATCCGTGGCCTATGAAAAATATGGGAATATCGAGAAAATGAAATAACATCGACGGCTTTATTATTATGTTTATGTTTATGTATTATGTTTGAAATTATTTTCTTCATAGAAATATTCTTATTATTTGTGTAGACTTTAATGTAAAGGCAAAGTAAAACTTTAAACAAAGGTAATAATAAAATTATTTTGCTATACTCCGCGATAAAGTGAATAGATAATATAGGTATATACCTTATGCTAAATGTACATTGGATTATTCGTTTTCATATCCAATACATGCTGAATTCGTAAAAACCCATGCACAAACATCCACCTTAATACACAAGCACTACACACGTTCACTATCACAAATATTTTGAATCGCTTTGCGATTTTGTCGTGGAGTCTATCTCCTGATGATGCTTCGGATGCGGGGCGATACGATCATTGAGTTTGTGATAGTGAACATGTCTACACATGCTTGTGTATTGTATAAAATTTTACTATTACTTTTTTATTATGCTGGGCTAAGGCCTCCTCTCTCCATTTTTGGAGAGAAGGGTTGGAGCTAAGACCTACCACGCTGCTCCAATGCGGATTGGTAGGTTACACATATCCCTAGGATTCTCTAGAGATATGCAGGTTTCCTCACGATGTTTTCCTTCACCGAGAAGCGTGTGATAAATTGCAATTATCAATTAGACACATAAGTTTTAATAGAAAAATCATTGGTGTCTGCCCGGGTTTGAACCCATGATCGTCTCTAGAGATTCACACGGTCGCACCGCTAGGCCATCACAGCTTATTTTTTTATTATGGATCTCCGCAAAGCAACGCCTTATTCTATAAATTATTCTCCAAATAACTTTATCTTGGCATGTAGCAAAATACTTTGCTGATCATTTTATGTTCCACACCCATTCTCCTGCCCTTATCCCACTCTAAGTGGGGTCGGCACAACATGTTATAAAACATGTTGTCACATGATTTGGCTGCGTTTTTACGACCGGCCGCCTGACGTCAACTTACCTTAGTCGTATTTTACGACACCTCGATAAGATAGAGGGTGATTAATTCTATTAAACCGGATACCACACGGTGGATCAACTCACCTTAGTTATTTTAAGTTCCACACTATAGCTAATTTTAATAGCAGTTTTTGCAATTGTTTTTGTAATTACATACTTAGTTAACACAACCATGATTGTGCGAATCGTAAAAATCTTTAGGTACACTCGTGTCGACCAATCTCATGAATTGTATCATTTGACATAATTTCTTTCGCTTTTCTAATATCATTATTAACTGCAAGCTACTTTCAACCAAAATAATATTGTAATAAAGTTAAAAATGTTTTGTAGTTTTATAATCTTACATCTTTTTGGAATGGATCCCGTGTGTGTTATAGGCATGTGTGAAAAGGGGATCAGTTTATATGTAGGCGGGCTAAGAAATATGGCGATTTTTCTGCCAATTTTGCTATTGGCGAAGACGATGCTTAGGTATGTGTGAAATACTATTTAATACCCACGTGTCTGTCTGCCTACTAGATATTTCAATATTCCAAAAACGACAATTTTTATTATACCTTCAAAATCAGTTGAAAAGTCAATTTGAATGTAGTGTACACTGTGTATAAGTGAAAACATTTTTCTTCTTTGATTTGAAATGCATTTGATATATAAAGTCGCCACTGGAACGTCATTTCGCTTACGCCTGGGCTACATTAGCGCGCGAAGATTCGTGTCGCGTTGGCGCGCAAAACATCGTGTATCGGCCACACACGATGTTCGTGTCTACATTAGCGGGCGAAGATTCGGAAAGCGGGCTAAGGCGACTATTCGTCTGTCGTCCCACTTCAAAGTATGGACGACAATGAAGTGTCGTAATTGTGGCCACTCAAGTCAACACATATCGCTCTGTGATAGATAAAAACATCGATATAAAATAATAATCATCACGAGATAGACTCCATGACAGAATTGCAAAATTTTGATAGTGGTTGTCAACTTACCTTAAGAAATAGGGTGGTCTATTCTACTCAGTCGGATACCATACGGCGGGTCGATTTACCTTAGTCGCCTTTTACAACACCTCGGTAAGAAAGAGGGCGGTCTATTCTACTCAGCTGCATAACGCACGGCTAACAGTACTGCCAGACATATAGACTTTTCTAAATCATCTCTACGGAGTGTAAACCCGTTTAAATCAAATCTAATCAAAATATTCTTTATTCAAATAAGCTGTTTCAAGCTCTTTTGAATCGTCAAGGATCAATATAATTAATGAAACTACAACTGATTCGGAATGTTGCTCTTGCCGAGAAGAACCAGAAAGAAACTCGGCCGTCAATCTTTTAAACATTAAAAATTTTACATGATTAAACCGCAGTCCTGTATGAAGCTGAAAGGATTTTCAAATCCATTCTTTTTTATCATTCAAATAATCTTTAGTTTTGTAATATGCTTTGCATATCTCTTATACTTAATTTAAACCTTTCAGTATCCATCCGATAATCCAATAGCCAATAAATTGAGTATTTGTAAATTGGAATACTGTTTAAAATAGAATGATATAATATGAGTACAACTTTGCTTTATTTTGAAATCATCTGTACTTTCTTAATCGACCTAGAGCTTTGCAAAGATTGTGATTATTCTGCCGGTACGAGTATATGTCTCTCTGTTGGATGTGGTATATTGGATTTGTAAAAATTTTCTTTTGACGTGATAACGTCTTAAATTAGGTTGCGGCTTGGAGTCACTCATGAAAACCGCCGAGTTTCTTGCTGGCTCTTCTCGGTAGGAACAGCTTTCCGAACCAGCAGTAGAGTTGACGATTCAAAAGCACTTGTTTACAAGTTTATTTAAATAAAGAATATTTTGAATTTGAATTTTGAATTTGAAAAAGTGTAACGCCCGCTCACGTCTGTTACGATGAGTCACCGAACGAAAGAGAGGACTGCCGGACTGGCGAATGCCTTGCGTCTCTCTCCCACTCCAATCCATCACATTTAAAAAGACGTTGTCACGTAAAATCTTTGCGCGTAAAACCGACTTTACAGGCAACCGTTTTTTATAATTGTGTTTGGTTCGACTAAGTTTATTTTTTGTTTTGCATAATTTATCCATGCATATTTTTGGTATTTAGCCCAATTATTATATAAGTCAGTTATTATTTATGGCAGTAAAATAGGTTTTTTTAATTTAAACTGAAATACGGATAAGTGTAAGTATATTATATCGTTATGGTTCGTTTGTTCTCGCCAAGTATGATTTATTTATTTATTTTTATTATTTGGAAAACAAACAGTATACTTATGCTAATAACATTGATATAACTGAATATATATATGATTATAGTTAAAAGTGGGGCTATCAATTGTCACTTAATTTACTAGTCAAATCAACCACTAAAGCTCTAATATCATTCTGGGCTGTGAGGAATTTTATTTGAACTATTTAGATCTATTAATATACACTTGTATATTTAAAGAGATTGTGCGGCTGCATTTCAAATTCAAATAATTCTTTATTTAAATTATAATAACCTTATTTAAGTTATAATAAATATGTAATTAAGTAGTGGCCTGTTAATCTTCCACTGCTGGGAATAGGCCTCTTCTCTCCGGTTTTTGGAGAGAAGGATTGGAGCTAAGACTTACCACGTTGCTCCAATGCGGATTGGTAGGTTACACATATCTCTAGAATTCTCTATAGATATGCAGGTTTCCTCACGATGTTTTCCTTCACCGAAAAGCATGTGATAAATTGCAATTATCAATTAGACACAAGTTTTACCAGAAAAATTCATTAGTTTCTGACCGGGTTTGGACCCGTGACCTTCTCGAAAGAGTCGCACGGTGTTACCGCTGGGCTATTACAGCTCATTTATCAAATTATAATAACTTTTTTTTAAGTTAAAGTAATATATTAAGTTAATCACATCCATACAGTTTCATATCTCCAAGTTATTTTCATTAACGATCTCGCCTTGATGAACTTGACCTGCCATGACCCCATTACAGTTATTACAAAGGGGCGGGGGTAGCAAATATTATCGCAGTTCGTATTGAAATGGATTCAGCGCTATTATATTAAATTGCCAATGTTTGTTAATAAATCAATTTCGGCGTTTTGCGTAGAAATATAATAGCTTGCAAGACAGTTTTAGATCTACTTTTACAACGAGCATTATACAAAGAAATTAAATGTTTTTTAGCTAACAATCTTATACTAGCAGGCGTTATTTTGCAGAATTCCATAGTATAGATGTTACAATAGAAATATTTTGCTATAACCCGCATTTCTTCAGGGAATTTATATATTGTTAAGTGTTTGAAGCAGGCAACATTCGCAAGCACTACACACAATCACTACCACAAAAACCGAAGCATCATCAGGAGGATAGGCTCCGAGATTTTACGATTTTGAATGATTGTAGCTTTAAGTACAATTTGTTTAAATTAGCAGCAGCAAATTGTTGCCTCTTTAGCGGCTGTCAAAAAGTAATGTCCGTTTTATTTACGTAATTTTAAATTTGAAAAGTCCATAGACTATTGTCAATTAATTAGGCCCCGTCCGCACTAGCCGCAATTACAAATTTTTGGACTGAATCGAAAAGAGCGCACACTGAAGCAACTATAATTTTGTTTAAAAAAATATATTATTAAAATAAACTACAATTGATACGTCAAAATCGGATACAGTCATATGATATTTGTAATTTCATTGTCAAATGTAATATCCTAAACGGGGTTTGCATTTGGGCGAGATAAAGTAGTGGCCTGTTACTATCCCACAACTGGGAATAGGCCTCGTCTCTCCGTTTTCATTTGATTTTTTTATGAAAATTTCATTACAATCGGTCTAGCCGTTTCGGATTCTATAAAGGACATACAGACAAACATTCATTTTAATATATAACGACCCATTGGTTTATAATGTTAGAAATGGTCTCTATAGCAAACTAACTTTATGTGAAAATGGGTGCTGAAATGTCATACAATTTTCTTATCTTTATGGAAACGTACATTTTATGTGATATGAGGTTTCAATAACATAAGCCCATCCTCAAGGGGTAGATGTAAGACGAGGGGCCCCGCCTTTGAATTGACATACGGAACACCCTTTTTCCCATTCGCGGATTTTTCCCATTTTTCCTTATCTTCACGTCAACGTATAGGTATCTCATGTGGGTGGAATTTATTGAGCTAAAATTCCAAAAAATCTGATGACATTATCTTAAAAGGTATAAATTTATGTAGAATTAGACGTCACTTTGCAGAAATGCATAATTCATATTTAATTATAATTATTTTGCCATAATTATTGGTAAAGGATAAATCATATTCCTACCCTTATGCCACTTTCAATGGGGTCGGCACAAAATGTTATAAACATGTTGTCACATGATTTGGCTGCGTTTATACTACCGGGCGCCTGCCTAATGTCAACTTATCTTAGTCGTATTTTACGACACCTCGGTAAGAAATGAGGGTGGTACTATTCTATTCAGCCGGATATGACAAGGCGTTATTGGTAAAGTATAAATATATAATGATAAGTAGTAAATGATCTTTCAATTTCTACCACCACAACACAACACTGGCACAACTGCACACATTCACTACCACAATTTTAACAATCGTTTCGATATATTATTACTTAGTGTACTGTGCCTGCCTTCGTTACATTTTAGTTTATCAATTTTACGTGGTTAAATAAAAAATATCCTATCCTTTCCTAAGAAATTTAAATAAATAATACAATAATAGGATTTAAATGGAGAAATTTAATACATCGCGAAAATATATTCCAGAATTTTGTTTCTTGTCTCATTCTATTAAAATATAAAATCATATTCCAAAACCAATTCAATACAGCTAGCACTTATTGTGCTTTCTTTAGAAAGTTTGGATGTCGAATTCGCCTGTAATCTGGCGGTTACTATAAATCAAGATAAAGTAATAAATTCGGAGTGGTATCTACGCTGTTTCTTTTAATTATACATAAATAGTTTGGAATTTTTATTAGGTTACAACGCATAGTGATGTTGGTAATATTTTTAATTTTCTTTCAAGCCTTAACAATATTTCTTAAGCACAATTGATTATTTTCTCTTAAATCTAGAAGACTCAGTAACGTAATATGAAAGTACTAGAAAACTGAATGCGACCTAAGTGAAGGTAAAAGTAAACTTAAAGTCTTTTGTGCGTCTTGTTATAGTTTTCTTAATAGAATCATCATTCTCCTGGCCTTATCCTACTCTAAGTGGGGTCGGCATATGTTATGGCACAACATATTGTATATGATTTGGCTAGGTGTATTACGGCCGCCTGCCTGACGTCAACTTACCTTAGGCGCCTTTTATGACACCTCTATAAGAAATGACAGCCGGATACCACACGGCGGGTCAACTTACCTTAGACGCGTTTTACGATATCTCTGTAGGAAATGAGGCTGGTCTATTCTACTCAGCCGGATACCACACGGCGGCTCGACTAACCTTATTCGCCTTTTACGACAACTCAGTAAGAAATCAGGGTGGTCTATTCTATTCAGCCACATGCCACAGGATAGAGTTTTCTGAATTAGAATATTACTTTTTTATCGCAGAATAACTAAACCTCACCTCGTCTCACCTCGTAGGTTAGCTGGCAGAGATCTCTGTCATAGGGATAAGTTGACCTTTGTACACTTTTTTTACCAATTATGTTTTTTTTTCCAACATTTTTTATGGTACATAAATAAATAAAATAAAATAAATAAATAAATAAATTTATGCTATTTTGAAAAATTGGTAACATAGTTCATTGTTTAAAAATTAGCACTACACCGGATACGCTCCAAGTATAAGAAACTAAGAAGAATAAGAGAAAGTAATTTAAATAAATGAAATTGTTTTCTAATATAAAAAAGCAACTGTAGTGTAAAACAAATGTAGGTGTTAAGCAAACTATTAGCTTATCTCTTAACATTTCGATTACGAAATTTCCAATACCTACCCACTTGTCAATCTTTAATCGGAACCTTGTCATGTAATAATTCAGTTGAGTCGATAAATGCCACCGATTGACAAAACATACGCAATAAATATTCTTAAACAAACCTCTAAAATGTACATAATTACCACTTATCGACATCGACATTCCGATTGCGGTAACGACTCTTCGGTGTCGACGCCCACGTCACAACACTATCCGATAAATCACATACCGTGAGAATCACGTGAAAAGCACTAGAACACCAAAAGGTATGGGGATATTGTTTGATTGCGCACCAAGCTATAGCGAGAATAATTACGTTATATGAGTAATACATACTAATGTAAATGTAATAATATAATCCTCCTTCAACAAATAGGTATGATTTTCAGATATTAGCAGTGAATGAATTACAGAGTAAGCTCCTATAAAAATACACCGAAATTCAAATTACTATTTATTCAAGTAAACTTATAGACAAGTGCTTTTGAATCGGCAACTCTACTATTGGTTCGGCTGTTCTTACTGAGAAGAGCCAGCAAGAAAATCGGCGGTTGCTCATTTCAAAATAATACTTATAACTATGTAGTTACATGAATTCGTTACTATCTTGTACAGGGTCTAACAGTAGCTATATCCACGCAATCTTATCATCTAAGTAATCCTCAATAGTATAATATGGCACGATATATTGGCATAATATATTCTACTATTCTTTGGCTACGTATGTTACAGCCGCCTGCCTGACGTCAAATTACCTTCGGCGCCTTTTACGACATCTCGGTAAGAAATGAGGATGGTCAATTCTACTTAGCCGGTTTTTACTACACCTCGGTATGGATAAGGGTGGTCTATTCAACACAGCCGGATACCACACGGCTAATTAAGGAATAAAGTCGTATATAATTAAAAATAGGTATTTAATCGCGTTATGCATATACTCGTATAATATACAGTTGATTTTAAGGACGAATGAATATCGAAAAATATTTATACATTTAATAAGAAATTTAAAAAAGTGTTTCTAAAAGGAGATAAAAGATGCTTGGTTTAAGAATGGAACTTCAAAATAAAACCAGCGTTTTAACTGGATTATAGAATGCCATAGCAGATCATTTAAATGTCTTAGCTATTCGTAAGACCGCTACTTAACCGTACGGAGGGCACGAAGTTAACATAAATTAGCTAAATTTATTTAACCGATTTTAGGTCTTTGACACGGCTTGTACGTGTTATTTCGGTGTGGTATTTGAATGATAATATTTATAGTTCTCAATTTGAATTGTAAGCTTTGTTGTAATTGTTTAATACGACGTTTTGTTTACTAAGTGTGGGTTATGAGAATGTTATTGTTTCTCGATTAATTTTAGAGACGAATATTATTAAGGTGGGAGTATATTGACGTATTATATGGAAGTACCTTTTTTATGCTTTACTTTAGCCAATACTAAATTAAAAAAAATTGAAATCTATACGTTTTTTTAGGCGTTCAGCCTGTGACTGAATGGCGTTGGCGTAGGTAGTGACGCTGCCTTCAGCACCGAGGATCGCCGGTTCGATTTGAGTACCAATGTTTTCTAAATACAATTTTTTGGTTCTTAGATTCTAGTTGTATATATGTATTTAAGTATGTAAATACATACTTAGCACGCACAATTGTGGTGGCGGTGGTGGAGGTTTGTGCATGTGTTTTTACGAATCCTGCATGGATCAGATATAAAAACGGATTGTCCACTCTACATTTAGCATTATATATATTTTCTATTTTACTTCATCGAGTAGTAAGTAAGTAAAGTAAGTAACGGCCTGTTACTATACCACTGCTGGGCATAGGCCTCCTCTCTCCATTTTTGGAGAGAAGGGTTGGAACTAAGACCTACCACGCTGCTCCAATGCGGATTGGTAGGTTCTCTAGAATTTTCTAGAGATATGCAGGTTTCCTCACGATGTTTTCCTTCACCGCAAAGCGTGTGATAAATTGCAATTATCAATGAGACACATAAGTCTTAATAGAAAAACTCATTGGTGTCTGCCCGGGTTTGAACCCTTGATCGTCTCTAGAGATTCACACGGTCGCACCGCTAGGCCATCACAGCTTGAGGATTATAGCAAAATAATATGACTATTACTTTTGTAATATGGATCTCCGCAATGTAACGCCTAATTCTATAAATTAGTATACGTTATTTAAATTCCACCGGCGTTGTACAACCGGTCTTAAGTCGTCATAAATCGTTTCATTTGCGCCCTTGTTTGTGGCTCAATTTGCATATTACAATGGCCTACGAGTGGCTTCCTACATTCAAAACTACATGTTGCGTTTAAGTGGATATTTCTAATTGTTGTGGCGAGTGGGTAGTGAAGACTTACGATGAAATTGTTGTTACAAATAATATACTAGTTATTAGTAGATAGTTAGTCATTAGTAGATATTAGTTTATTTGACCATATCGATAAAATAGGTGCAATGTCATCGTTTCAGTGCAAACCGGAATCAGGTGTGTCTGTATTACAATCAAAAGAGTTTCATAAAAGTAGTGTAAATATTTTAACGCAAAATATAAGAAGTATTTCCAAAAATTTTTCAGAATTTGAAGTTCTTATATCGAGGTTAAATATTCAATGTGAAATATATATTCTAACGGAAACTTGGAATTCTAAAACTTTTAATTTCCCATATATATTAAATTATAATACATATTATACTAAAAATAATTATAACCAAAATGATGGAATTGTAGCATACATAAAACAAGGGATAAATTGCTCTGTAGAAGAAATATTGTTACGTGATGCTACCTGCCTAGTTATTGAAATTAATTTTGAAACCGTGGTTATAGGTATTTATAGATCTCCATCTCACAAAAAAATTGATGATTTCCTAGTATCATTGGATGAATTACTAAACACTTACAAGAATCATAAAAATATAATAATAATGGGTGATTTAAATATTGATATCAAAGTTGATACTATTGATGCTAATT
Organism: Morpho helenor; assembly: GCA_029227775.1. Lineage (NCBI taxonomy): Eukaryota > Metazoa > Arthropoda > Insecta > Lepidoptera > Nymphalidae > Morpho > Morpho helenor. The sequence goes on along the minus strand of JARGCU010000032.1, from coordinate 3,353,388 downwards.
CTGTGGAATATTTAAATCTTTTAGCTTTTCACGGTCTACAACCTGGCCATCTGTACCCTACTCGAGCTAAAAATTGTATCGATCATGTAATGATAAAATCAAACCATTCAGCTGTAACGATTGTTTTAGAGGCACCTTTAACAGATCATTCACCTGTACTAACCTCAATAAATTTAAAAAGCAAAATAGTTAATAATTTGTCTAGCAAAATTACTCATAAAGTTAATTACGACGCAGTAGCTACTGAATTGCAATCGCTAAATTATGATGATATTAATCATTCAAGTGACCCAAACTGGAGTGCGGAAAAATTGGTTACTATTTTACAAACTGCGATCGCTAATAATTCTTTAAAATCACGTTCACCTAGAAGAATGCGTTGCTTAAAACCATGGATAACACCTGGTCTGGTACGTTGTATTAGGAACCGTGACCAAATGCACCTAAAATGTAAGAGACAGCCGGAAAACTTAACTTTAAGTATAACTTATAAAAGATACAAGAATTTCTGTAATAATTTGCTTAAAAGACTAAAGCGAAATTTTGAAAAGAATGAGCTGCAAAAATGTGAGAAAAATTCTAAAATGAAATGGAAAGTCATTGATAAAATTATTAATAGAAATAAGCAAATTACTACATCATCTGATCTTTTAAAAATTGGGCCGACTAGCGAAATAGCTGTTGAAAAGGTTAATAACTATTTTGTTAATATTGCTAATGAATTATCTACCAAACAAATCTCAAGAAACAGTATGATTTACAAATGTGAGCCAAAAATTTCTCAATTAAATTCTATGGTTATACTAGGGACATCGGAACAAGAGATTAAATCTATTTTAATGAAGTTAAAAACTGATAGTGCTGCAGGTTTTGATGGAATTTCGACAAAGTTATTAAAAACAGTGTGCGACATTATTGTTCCATCTATTACCCATATTATTAATTTATGTATTGACACCGGAACTTTCCCTCGAGTATACAAAACTTCTATTATCCATCCCATTTACAAAACGGGAAACAAAGACTGTGTCTCTAATTATCGCCCAATCTCAGTTTTACCAGCCCTATCTAAAATAATGGAAAAAGTTGTAAATGCAAGATTATTAAATTACTTAGAAAAAAGAAATATATTATCACCTAACCAATATGGATTTAGAGCAGGCAGATCAACTTCACATGCAGTGGCTGACTTGACTGACTTTGTTGCTAAAAACATTAATGATAAGTATAAATGTATGGGCGTTTTTCTAGATCTTGCCAAAGCATTTGACACTGTCTCTATTCCTGTTTTACTAAATAAAATGGATGAAATTGGTGTCAGAGGTATAGCTTATGAATTATTTTAAGACTACTTAAAAGATAGAACTCAAAGAGTAGCAATACAGGGCCATATTAGTAAGGATGCGGTAATTACTCACGGTGTCCCGCAAGGTAGTGTATTAGGACCTACGCTTTTTCTAATATACATTGACAGTTTATGTAGACTACAAATACAAAATTGTAAGCTGTTCACATATGCTGATGACACAGCACTCGTATTCTACGGGAAAACATGGGATGATGTTAGAGTATACGCAGAGTTGGGCCTTCAAGTTGTTACCAATTGGTTAAGCCAAAATATGCTTACACTTAATGTTAGCAAAACAAAATATGTCCTTTTTACCAATATACAACGGACGCTTCCCACTGAGGACGTCTTTAAAATTCAGATACATACATGTGGAAGTATATCTAAGCAGTGTGACTGCAATTATATCGATCGTGCTAAAGATATAAAATATCTTGGTGTTTTGCTTGACGAAAGATTATCTTGGACTCCATATATTAATCAACTTGCAGGAAGAATGCGGAAACTTATATATATATTTAAGAAACTACGACATGTTGCTGATATAAATCTTTTAAAAACAGTTTATTTTGCACTAGCACAACCCATTTTGACATATTGTATTACGTCATGGGGAGGTGCACGTAAAACACATCTTATTAAGTTAGAAAGAGCACAGCGTGCGTTGCTAAAGGTAATGACATTTAAGTCATTTAGATACCCAACTGCTGATCTTTACTCTAATTGTGATGTTTTGACAGTAAGGCAATTATTTGTAAAAGAAACAATAATGTCGCAACATCAAAAATTAGTTTATAATCCTGACATAATGAGCACTCGCCGAAAAGATATAGTCTGTTCGATGATTCGATGTAAATCATACTTTGTAAAAAAAATTCAATGTTATTTAGGTCCCATGCTCTATAAAAAATTAAATAAGTTACTAAATTTGTATACCTTAAACCATCATCAATGTAAGAAAATATTAATAAACTGGTTAAAAACTCAAAACTATGAGAATATAGAAAACCTATTCAATACATTAAATTAAAAAGATTCTGCATAAATTAAATAATATATAATAAAATAAAATATAAAATCACTACATATATACATATAATAAATAAAAATTCTTTTAATATTTTAAGTTCACAATATAGTGGTGTAACCTTTTTTATAACGTGGAGGTGGGTATATATTACTCAGTATGACCGAAACTGTAAATGTTATTTGAAAGTACCCACTTTTATAAATTTTTCGAGCTAATTAAGTTAGTGTTATTGGAAGAGACTAGTGTCTAAGATACAGGCTCCGCCTAGTTTAGACGCTAGTGCTCAAGTAATTTTAGTTCGTTGTAAGTTCGATTTAAATTGTATAGTTTAAAGTTGGAATGTTACATTTTTTGGAGTCAATAAAGATTATATATTATATATACGAATGTGATTTATACGAACTGACTTTTTTGAACCCAAATTTTGACCGATTTTGAGCGGACAGATTTACTTTTATTACCTTTTTTCACTTATCAAAAAAAATGATTGCTTCCTATGTTTAGGATTACATAGATTTTCTTAACATCGCGGCTTGTAGCGAAATAATTTATTGTGCTATGGAATTCCGAAAGTAATGCCTACTTTTATTTTTCCTGCCTTTCTCCCACTCTAAGTAGGGTCGGCACAACATGTTATAAAGACGTTGTCACATGATTTGGCTACGTATTTTACGACCGACCGGCTGCCTGACGTTAACTTACCTTTGTAATATTTTACAACACCTAGGTGAGAAAGTGGATGGTCTATTCTGTTTCTGTTCTAAATCTGTTAATATTTTTTTTGATAAATACTTTAATGGAAACCTTATAATACAGTTTGATAGCGTAAACAAAAATATATCCAAATTTGTCTATAACAAATAACTCGATATCCCAGGCAGAACGTAATGACACAATGACAAATCGTATTGTGAAGCCGTGAATAAAATTCAAATTGCGTGTCGGGGAGATTATGGAATATTCTTTCATCCGAAATACACGCTGGGAAGAAAATCCCGTAATGGTAGCGTGTATTACAAAAGGTTTGGGGCTGTAACCCCTTGACGCCCCCACCTGCAGGGGTTTGGGTGTAAAGACTCGTCACACGGGCGGTTGGTACGTCGCGTTATTTAAATTCGCGTTTGACATATTAGAAGTTAGATTGTCCAGTATGGTTATTTATATAATTACTTTTATATATTGTCTTTGTAAAAATAATAGTATAATTATTAACTTTAATTATTGCTGGTACTTGGACAACTTTTCACGAAACCCTTGTAGCAGGTTGTAGGAGCCGTATTTGATCACCAGTCTATTACTGAAGCCAGCCGGCAGGCAGGAACTGGGTCCAGCCGGGCAGCAACACGACTAGATCACAAGAAGTGACTGAATTCTGAAAAATGTGTGGATTTTATACGCCTATATTGCTGATCGGATATTACTTTAATTTTATTTACTTGTATTTTAATTCACCCCGATTTGAAAACGATTACTTAGCAATATATGCCCATGATTAGGGATGTGACAAAACGCATGACACAGCCCGATTTAATACGTTAATTGTTGTTAATAACTAGTGTTAAAGAAGGTCTAGAAGTGAGTATTAATGAAACCTTAAACTATAATTCAACTTGAATTCTCCCAGTTGTAATCAACACAATAATAACTCAAAGAAAACGTCACATCATACAAGATGGGTTGTCTTTCTGTTGCCTTTGAACGCTCCTTTTCCTGTTACACTTTACTTCGAGCACGCCATCGGCTGTGTTCATAGAACGCTCGGTGACAAGGAACTCTATAATTGCTTTTTGGCGTCACGGCGAGTTCGTTATCCATCAGCTGCACTCGTAAAACGTACGATAGCAGCCACCACTTGTAGTATCCGTTTACACTAGCTAAATAGTAATATTAAAAATAATTGTCCATTTTGTGATTTAGATTTACAATCATGAGATAAACGAGCTTATTAATAATAGAGTTGTCTAAAATGGCTTATGATTTACAATATCAATGAACATCTGAATATATAATATTGCTAACAAAACCTATAAAAGTAATCTTGGTTTTAAGAATGCATAAAAAATTAAAATTAACAACTGAGTAAAATGGGTTCTTTCATCCCAATAACTCGTCTTCAAGGAGAATAATTTAAGACTTAAAAAAATGATACAGAAGGTAAATTGATCGTTTCGTTTTCACACGTGCTTTTCGGTCAAGGAACAAAGGAACTTGTATATTTCGAATTCCCAGTATATGTTTACTATAAATACATTGGAACAGCTAGCTGGGTATTTAAATCTTAACAAACTAACTAAAGGTAACTGTGAATCATTAGGACAGAAGCAGGAACCAAAAGGATGATATTAACTTTGTCTTGAAAAATCGATTATTAAATTTTTTAAATAATTTTAAATTTTAATTAAGACGCGTGAAGTGTGAAGACGCTTTATACTGTCAAGACTACAATGGTTATGGATGGATAAGGTGCGAAGTATAAAAAGAAGATTGCATGTTCTATGTAAATCACCGTATTTTAAGAGGTACATTATGTAAGATATACAAGCTTTGTATACGAGTAATATTACGATGGATATTGGTTTATATGGAAACGTCGCCATGTGGTATCCGGCTAAATAGAATAAATAGTACCACCCTCATTTCTTACCGAAGTGTCGTAAAGGGCGATTAAGGTAAGTTGACCCACCGTGTGGTATCCGGTTGAGTAAAATATAACACTCTCTTTCTTACCGAGGTGTTCTAAAATACGACTAAGCTAAGTTCTTTACCTTCGTCTTTACCTTTACACACATTCATTACCACACACTCAACAATCGTTTCGCCCCGCAATCGAAGCATCATCAGGAGATAGACTCCACGAACAAAATCGTAATGCGTCATTATTATTCAAAGCGAAAATCGCAAAGCGATTTTTACGAATCTTGCATGTATCAGGTATGTAAAACAGATAGTCCACTCTATATTTAGCATTATATATATTTTCTATTATCGCAGATTATAGCAAAATAATTTTATTATTACTTTCGTAAAATATCGTTGATAAACCATTTTTGGGATTTAAAATTTAATCCACAAAATGCGGAGTTAGCACGCCATCACTATTCTTCCATCATTATTCCAAGTGGGAGTAGGCCTCAAGACGGGTAGGGGGGTTGAGTGTCCCCCCATTTTTCGCGATGAGTGCGAAGTCAGGCGCGCTCGTGACCTCGCATCGGGAAATGACCAATCTCGAGCGACTATGTTTGCTTGAGAGCTGGCATAGACTAAAACAAGAATAAAATATTCATACGCAAGATAAAGTGGGTTTAGTTTGAAATTGGTGAATTATTTCACTAAGAATCTCTATAAAATGACTGAGGTTGTGCGTATTGCGTGAAAACTAAGGGATAGAGTTTATTTATTTGAAAATCCAATTGTTCTAACATTATACAATAATTAAAATAGAAAATTGAAGAAAAATGATTTAATATGTACAACTTATAAAAAAAAGATGCATGATATGAACTAAATTATTATGAGAGATTGGTATCCGGTTGAATAGAATAGACCACATTCATTTCTTACTGAGTTGTCGTAGAAGGTGACTAAGATAAGTTAACTGCCGTGTGGTATCCGGCTGAGTAGAATACACCACTCTCTTTCTTACTGAGGTGTCGTAATTAATATACCAAGCTAAGTTGACTTCAGGCAGGCAGTTGACGACATGTTTATAATATGTTGTACCGACCCCACCTAGAGGGGGTAAGGAGAGAAGGATGATGATTTCATCATATCATAAGCAACTAAACTTGACTTGACAAAATAAATTTAAAAAACAATTAAATTTTAAAGTAATCGTTTGTCATTAGGTAAAAGTTATTTCTATACAAAACACGTTATTCTAGTGGTCTATTCTACTTAGCCGGATACCACTCGGCGGGTAAACTTACCTTAGTCGCCTTTTACGACACCTCTGTAACAAATGAGGGTAGTGTATTCTCCTCAGCCGGATACCACTTACGAAAATATGTAATGAAATAAATATTAGCTCCGCGTTAATAATACGAACTTGGTGCTTAACATTTCGTTACTTGACAATTGCGTATATATTTAATTTCCTCGTTATAAATATACAACGTGACATTCTCATAATGAGGAGAAACGCTTTTAACTCCCATTATCAAAAGGTCAAATAGGCCGGGGTAAATATTAAAATCGTCGGGTTCGCAGTCATCCTACTTGCATTTTTAAAGAGGCGCAAATGAGGGGTTCAGTTGCAATGGCAAGAGCACGCCATACGTCCACCTTCTTTGTTTTACCCGTTTTCAAAACCGTCCAACCGTTCTGACCCTTCATACCCTCTCATACCTACTCAGTCCTTTTAAAAAGTGCCCGTACCTATTATAACGTGGTTCAAGATACGTTGGTTATGAATAAAGCGGAATAACATAAAAAGAAAAATTAATGCAGCGAGAAATAAAATGTTGAAGGCGAAAATGTTGGACGCTAAAATGTAGGCTTTCATTTGAGGTCCCTTTCTGTTTGTTGCTATGCATTTTATATTGCGTTTCTTGTATATAGTATCCAAGAAAGGAAGTAAAGAAATAAACTTCTTTTCATTCATCGACTAACTAGGTTTTACCCGCGACTTCATTCGCGTTTACTGTTGTCATGTTATAGATCGATAATAGATGGCGCTTTTCAATGTCATCCTATTCCTATAGAATTTATAGGATTTCTCTATATGTTACCCCGTTGTGTAAGGAATTGTAATGTATTGTATATACAGGAATACATGTAGGAATTGTAATTGAATTGTATGTAAGTGTAATTGTAACAAATTTCATCGATATTGGTTCAGCGGATTCGCCGTGAAAGAGTAACAAACATACATCCTTACTAACAAACTTTTTTATTTACAATTAGGATAGGAAGTAGGGTTAGTCTTTTATGGGTATTAGATATAGTTACTTCATGAAATATTAAGAGAACGTTGTTTAGGGTCTGTTTGACAAGTTACAGATAAAGTGTCGGATAGTTAACCGACAAATAAACTAAATAACAGATAAATGTCTCTAAAAAGATACTCTAAAAAGTGAAAATTAAAAAATAAATAAAAATCGCGGCCATTGTGAAATAGGTATTTGCTATCCAGCAGATAAATAAAATAACAGCTACATGATCTACCTATTAACTTATTAGGGACTTTAAATGCTAAATAAGCCTATCAGAAACCTGTTAAACGCAAATTCTGAGATATGTGTCGGATATGTTCCGAATAAGCTAACTGACAGTTTATTGGTAACTTGTAAAACAGGCCCTTAAAGTTTAATCCTGGAAGACGCTTTGCAATTTAAAGTGCATGTGTGCATATTTCGATAAGAGATATTCTAAGGTTGTTTCTATGCACAAATTTTGAAAAGAGAATTTCTTCTAAAACTCGCAGCACGAGTGTCGGAGCGTGCTTGTGGGGATTTTTATATTGAGGCGTCGACACGAGGGCGACTCGAGGGTGGGCCTCTTAAATTTTTTTTTTCGCGATGCAACGGCTGAGATTTCGTGCTTACTTTCTGAACAATATGGATGACGTAATATGCCTCTAGACTTATGTATCCTCCTCTCGTCAATATCCACATTACTGAGTGTCGTGATTCCCCATTTGCGTTCCCCGTTGTTCCCCGTTGTTTCCCGTTGTTGCAAGTTGGTATTCAAGGATGAGCGGATTTGGTCTTACCACCTGATAGGAGTACGGCCTCTAGAGCGTTTGCCGTAAACCATTCCTGTGACAAGAAGTTTCTCCTGGGACAAAATTGTGAGAAGACAAATTCAAATTATTCTTTATACGAGTAAACTAGGCTAGTCCTAGGACCATGAAGTCATTGTAAAATTTTCAAGTCAAGTGTAAAATTTTTTTTTATCCATTTTAACACCTCGGTGAATTGCCTCTTCAGGTGACATGAAGGCTGGCTCCTTTTTCGCACAAAGAATCAGCTTAGCGATTCAGCGCGGAAACGCTGCCAGCATTCTTGGGACCATTCCACGTGGGGATGATTTGTATAGTCCAAGTTGTTTTATACGCTCTAAGTAGTTAGATAGATATAACTTGTACATTTTTGCTGTAAAAATAAAAAAAACTTGTAAACTACAGCTTTTGAATCGGCAACGCTACTGATTCGGAAAGCTGTACCGAGAAGAGATAGCAAGACATTCGGCGGTACCAAAATATAATTCTTATAAATAGTACATTTAGTCATTTCTGTCGTATGCAGGGTCGAATGGTAGGTATGTTAACGCATTCTTATTATCTAAATAATCCTTAACAGTATAGTAACCTGGATTTGAAGATCCTTTCAGCTTGATACAAGGCTGCGGTTTAGTAAAGTTAAATTGAAAATGTTTAAAAGATTGACCGCCGAGTTTCTTTCTGATTTTTTTTTGGTAAGGGGTAAAAAATGAGGGTGGTCTATTCTACTCAGCCGGATACCGGATACATATATTTGTAAATTTGTAAACATCAAGGAAGCACGTCTTATCCGAGCAGTAGGATAGTAGCAGAACGCTATTTAACTAGAGAAGTTAAGAAGAAAGTGCTCGTTAACAATTACCACGACCGAGTTATTATCGTAAACAAGTAAACGTAAGAAATACAACAAAACCTAAAAGGCTCTGCAATCATGTAACTCCGGTTAAGCAGTAAAAGCAAACTGTTGTCACAGTTAAAAACAATTACCGTACAGAAATAGTATTTAACTAGCGAACTGTAAAGGTGAACGTTCAACGGACATCTTGCATTCAAGCATAAATCGTCTGCGCTATAGAATCGATACATAATAATAAAAACTCTTTATTATTTAACATCAAATATATAGGAAATACAAGACAAAAGTAATAAAAATAAACAGGAATACATACAGAAGTGCAAAGGCGGTCTTATCACTAAGAGTGATCATCGTATAAAACAAAATACTGATTCTCTGTTTGCGATCGATTTTCTAAGAATCTCCTTAACGGATTCTTATTACAGTTTTTACTAAAAGACAGAGCAATTCTTAAGGAATGTTTAGGTTAATAGTACATTCTCTGTAACGGCTAAACCGATTTTGATAGGACTTTTTATTTTAGATCGGCCTGGAGGGTCATGATTTAAGCGGCGTTTTGTGACACGTCGATTTCCACGCTGGCACAGCTAGCAATAAATACATAAATATATGGATTATTTTAAAAAGGCAAATTGGATAATATATTTTTTGTAATTACTATTCGCCTAGTTTCTTGCTGGTTCTTCTCAGTACGAGCAAACTTCCGAAATAGACGTAGCTTTTTTTAAAACATCTGACCATTTAAAAGTATAGCAAACTAACTGTACGGTACTGAATAAGTAATTTGTATATTTGAAATGGATTTGGGTGGTGAGATTTAGTCAGGATAGCAATTTTCATTAACGGGTCAGAATAAAGAAATAGTACTAGTACAACGAAAGCTACGATTGTCATCGTCTGTTGACCAAGCCGGTGGCAAGACAGCTTTAGGAATCGCAAAATTTGCAACCAACACCAATGACTACTGTGTATTAATTGGTGAGAATGGTTAGAAAGTTGCTATTTATATTCTGGTATTTGTATAACCACAATATTGCTTGTTAGATTTGTGGTCAGCTGTTTTTGAACTGTCTAATTAATTTTGTCATAAGGAGCCTTCTAAGAAGTTCTTTAAAGGCTTCAATTAAAGAGTTCGGTGAGAGTGAGAGATAGCATGAAAAACCTAGTACTATCAGGATTTTTTTGCACGTCGTGTTGGCCTTTAATTAGTTTTACATTTAGACTTAGTGTTATATTATAATAGAATACGTATTTGAAAGATGTAAGTGTTAAAGCTGTTGATAAACCTAATAAATTAAAAATACTCGAGGGTTCAAAATTCAAGGCTTCACTTCTAAGATTTTGAAGAATAATATAAAAAACAAAGTTACTATAAGTTTTTTCTCATTCTCCATTTCTCGGCCTAGGCTGTATGATGGGCATAGACCTCCTCTCTTTTTTATCACGCTATTATATTACTAACAAACCGTTAAAACAAAAACATCGCTCTCCAAACGATCAGGATTTAATAAATCTCTAACAATGAGACACGGCATTCCTTTGTGCCCAGCAAATGGGCACTACATAAGCCGAGTCGAGTGTCTATGCGACTGTACTTCTTTAAAACCCCTTTATAATGTTTCCAGGTATGAGTGGAACGTGAATTATGTACCAGAGAAAAAAAATTATAACCACCCCACTCCGGGAGTCAAAGGCTGTCGCGTCGGCGTCTTGTATTTCATCCTTTTTTAGCAACATGTCTGAAGTTGCTATCCATTTTTATACGCTTATTTGTCTACTTTCTGGATAAAGGGAATGTATTATTACGCAATCTCAAGGTAATACATAATTCTGCTCTGTTATTTAAATTTTCATTCATCTACCTTCTAACCGTGTCTTCGCCTGTGGGGACCTTAATCTATACTATATAAAAATATTTATATATACAAGATTAACTCATTTAAATATTAAAGATCCTCTTAAAATAATTTGATTGTAACTTTTATATTTTGGTTACATGATTTACATGATTAAAGATTTATTTCTTGTGCTAATCAAGTAATATAAGCTAATACTACGACCATACCATAAACTGGTAAATTAATTATTCATTTCCTTTTTATAGCCACACATCTCACCCGGCAGGCACCAGATCGCGGTGCGCGTCGTTCAAAGCGTGCGTGGTCAGAACAGATTTATTGCATTGTATTAGCATAACGATTAGCGCGACACACGACGTACAGCTTCCTTTGGGACGAGCTAAGATGAATGGGACGATAATGCATCTCACGACGCAAGTCCAAACCTTGAGAACACTTTAGAGTAACGACCTGTTACTGTCCCACTGTTTGGCATAGGCCTCATATCTTTTTATTTGGAGAGAAGGGTTGGAGCGCTCCCCCCGTTGTTTAATGTGGAATGGTAGGTTACTACCATATATAGATAATAATATATAATTGAATATGGGTTAATAATATATAATTGACCAACCTCATTTCTTACCGAGGTGTCGTAAAAGGCGACTAAGGTAAGTTGACCCACTGTATGGTATCCGGCTGAGTGAAATAGACCACCGTCATTTCTTACAGAGGTGTCGTAAAAGGCTACTAAGGTAAGTCGACCCGTCGAGTGGTATCTGGTTGAGTAGAATAGACCACTCTCATTACTTACCAAGGAGTCGTTAAAGGCGACTAAGGTAAGTCGACCCACCGTGTGATATCCGGCTGAGTAGAATAGACCACTGTCATTTCTTACCGAGGTGTCGTAAAAGGCGACTAAGGTAGGTCGACCCACCTTGTGGTATCCGGCTGAGTAGAATAGACCACCGTCATTTCTTACCTAGGTGTCGTAACAGGCGACTTAGGTAAGTCGACCCGCTGTGTGGTATCCGGTTGAGTAGAATAGACCACCACGAGGTGTCATGGAGTACCACTAAGGCCAATACGTAGCCAAAATCAACCACCCATGAAATCTAGCTAGATCGATTTTTCCACCCGAAACCCCCGACATCCTGAATTTCATCAAAGTCGTTGGAACCGTTTCCGAGATATAGAAAATATACGTATATACAAACAAGGTTAACTCATTTAAATATTAAAGATGACAAGTTAAATCTATTTGTTTTTATTGTCCCAGCGTATTGATATCATATTGTAGTATTTTCTTTAAATTTCCCAATGTAGTGTAGCTAATGAAATACATGTATTTTTGCTTGCAATTTGTAATTTGATATGCACAATATGTTAGTCTTAGATATCAGAAGCTATTTTAAGACTTTTTTTGTCCAGTTTAGTTGAATCTTTACCAAAACAAAGACATTTTAGTTCCAATTATCTTATATTATTATGAAGCCCGTAATTAAGTACTATAGAAGAGAATTTTCGTTTCCGCATCACAATTTACACCGATCATTATGTTTGTAAAATTGCGTGACGAAATGTTATAATTGAAACGTGAAATAACTGTAAAGGTTACCGCAAACTGTATACTTTCTGCCAGTCAATAAAATTATACTTTGATTTGTCATTGTTAATTATATTTCTGATAAACATATACACAGTAATACATAAATACTCTTTGTCTGTATGTGTGTGACGCTTTGACGGCTAATACGCCGATAATTAATGAAATTTCACACAAACGCAATATTATTTTGCTATAATCCGCGATAAAAATTTTTACCGCGTATTTAAAATAATTTGTATTACGGACCTCCGCAAAGTGACGCCTAATTCTATAAATTACACAAGCAACAATAAAATAATTTGCTATAATCAACGATAGAGTTAGTAGAAAATATATATTTAATGCTGAATGTATCAGTTTTCATATCCGATACATACAGGATACCCAAAAATACACTACAAACGTCGAGCACTGCCACTACAACACACAAGCACTACACAAATTCACAATCACAAACTCAAAAATCGTTTTGTCCCGCGACCAAAGCATCATCAGGAGATAGATTCCACGAAAAAAGCGACACATCACGCAAGAAAACATAGTTATAAGTTTAACCCCCACCATTTATTTCGCCTCTGAACACGGGTAACAAGCTTGAACTAGAACTGCTTAACTATAGAAGTAAATTTTATTTTGTCTCCAATAAAGAGGCTACTGTTATTACTACTATAGTCTGCATATCGGTTAAAAACCAAATTAATAAAAGTTTAAAAGAAAACGTACTACACGTTTTCTTTTAAACCTTTATTAATTTGGTTATGTGTGTGCTTTGTGCGTGAGCCGTGTGGTATCCATCTGAGTAGAATAGATCACCCTCAGTTCTTACCGAGGTGAAAGACGACTAAAATAAGTTGACGTCAGGCAGGTCGTAAAATATAAAGTCAAACGCTAGACCACATATTTATAACACGTTGTGCCGCCCTCACTTAGAGTGGAATAAGAGCAGTAGAACGGTGTATGCAATGTGCGCCTGCCTTTATGTAGTACAGAAAGCGAATTCGTTACTAAAATTGAGTTCCCAAATTTCGTTCTTACTCCATAGAAAATAGGGTTGGGAGACATTGCAAATGAACAAATGAAGTAAACAAATTACATTGCTATGTTTATAGTGCGTATAAAAAGTGTGTTTGGGGTAAAATTAAGAGGTTTCCGGTGTTAATAACTAGTTAGGTTACGAAATAAGGTTTCACAGTGTTATTAAAGATTCGAGTGTTTTGATTACTTTGTCAGTCTTTTGTTTTTTGTGAACCGTTACCTATTATTAAGTAAAGCTGTTTTTATTAAATATAGTTTTCTATATAATATTACTAGCAATCACCAGCGGCTCCACTTGCGTGGAGTATTTTGATAACCATTACAATAGTCCAAGTGGATTAACCTTAAAAGCTAGACATATGCTGTCGCGGACTTTTATTTAGAACTTTTAGAGCGAACAATTTTGTAATACATGACTTTTGAATATCTTTTACCCTTTACTCAGCGCACGCAACGAAAGCTTTAAAAATTTTGCCGTTTTCGAAATATTTTTGCTGCTCCCTTCCTATTCATCTTAGCGTGATTTTATATAGTCTATAGCCTTTCCTAATAAATGGACTATGTTATACACAAATAATTTTTTGTATCGGTCCAGTAGTTCTTGAGATTAGCGCGTTCAAACAAAGAAATAAACAAACAAACAAACTCTTCAGCTTTATATATCAGTAAAGATATTTTTCTAATATAATATGATGTTATTAAAGAAGGAATTTTCTTGTAGCTTTTAATGGAAATCAGTGTGCAAAAAAGTCGTACCCGTGTAAACGCCGACCCAACGGAATTTTTAGGATAAAAAATAGCTTATATATTGCCCCACAACCATATCTATCTTCCCGAGAAAGTCTCGTCAATATCTAGCCACATCAAAATCTGTTGAGCAGTTCCGGATTTTATATTATTAACCTCAACCTTATTCAAGAATCTTTTAATTAAAATCGTACAAACATCTTTAGCGGCCAATCCGCTCGGTAATTTTTAAAATGATGTAAAAAAAAATTAAAAAGAAAAATTAAAAAATAATAGGGCAGGTGGGGCTTGATCCTAGGTATTTTCACCTCTCTAAACCGCCCGTTCCCCCAATGAACCACCATGACTTTACGTTTGACAGCGAAAAATTGTGATTGCATTCAAAGTAAATTTTAAAAAAAAATTTAGAGCCCGAAAACAGGGATAAAACGGCATTTTTTTAAATAAAACTTATGTAGATCGATTTTTCTCCCCCAAAACCCCCTACATGCTGAATTTCAGTAAAATCGTTGAAGCCGTTTTCGAGATTTCGAAAATATATATATACATACAAGATTAACTCATTTAAATCATCATCCTCCTGCCCTTATCCCACTCTAAGTGGGGTCGGCACAACATGTTGCAAACATGTTGTCACATGATTTCGCTACGTATTTTACGACCGGCCGCCTGCCTGACGTCAACTTACCTAAGTCGTGTTTTACAACTCCTCGGTAAGAAAGAGGGTGGTCTATTTTACTCAACCGGATACCACACGGTGGGTCAACTTACCTTAGCCGCCTTTTACGACACCTCGGTAAGAAATGAGGGTGGTATATTCTACTCAGCCGGATACCACACGGCGGGTCGACTTTCCTTAGTCGCCTCTTACGACACCTCGGTAAGAAAATGAGGGTGATACTATTCTATTCAGCCGGATACCACACGGCATAAGATTAACTCATTTAAATATTAAAGATATTTCATAGGCGTATTAGCAACATTAACATAACGTTTTGGCTTTAGGTTTTTATATCTCTAATCAGTAACATTAGTTCGGGTTGATAACGCCCTCAGCGTGGGCATAAGTAGTTGGACATTAACAAACTTTTACTATTTATCAATGATACTTATCACTTTACGAGAATTTGTTGACGTGTTTATGTGTGTGTCTTAGATGTGGGCGTGTGTCGTATACATGTCTCCGT
Organism: Morpho helenor; assembly: GCA_029227775.1. Classification (NCBI taxonomy): domain Eukaryota; kingdom Metazoa; phylum Arthropoda; class Insecta; order Lepidoptera; family Nymphalidae; genus Morpho; species Morpho helenor. The sequence goes on along the minus strand of JARGCU010000032.1, from coordinate 3,338,022 downwards.
ACCCGTATATACAGGGTGATACCTCATATCATCTTCATCATCTTCCTGCCCTTATCCCACTCTAAGTGGGGTCGGCACAACATGTTATAAACATGTTGTAACATGATTTGGCTACGTATTTTACGACCGGCCGCCTGCCTGACGTCAACTTATCTTAGTCGTATTTTACGACACCTCGATATGAGAGAGGGTGGTCTATTCTACTTAACCGGATACCACACGGTGAGTCAACTTACCTTAGTCGCCTTTTACGACACCTCGGTAAGACATGAGGGTGGTCTATTCTACTCAGCCGGATACCACACGGCGGGTCGACTTACCTTAGTCGCCTTTTACGACACCTCGGTAAGAAAAAGACGGTGGTACTATTCTATTCAGCCGGATACCACACGGCACACAGGGTGATACCTACCATACGAAATTGATTTTAATACCATTTACCTCCTTTACATACCTCAGCACCCTATATAAAAAAATCTGTTCATTCAATGAAGTATTATAGCCACAAGAATTAATTTACGTTTAAAAAAAAAGAAAGACGGTTTATAGCGATCGGGTAACAGTGGTATGGTATACAACCATCATCATTCTCCTGCCTTTATCTCACTGTAAGTGGAGTCGGCACACCTTGTTATAAACATGTTCTAACATGATTTGGCTAGGTATTTTCCGACCGGCAGACTGCCTGACGTCAACTTACGTCAGTCGTCTCTTACGACACTTCAGTAAGAAAGAGGGTGCTCTATTCTATTCAGCCGGATACCATAAGGCGGGTTAATTTACCTATTCGCCTTTTGCGACACCTCGTTAAGAAGGAGGGTGGTTTATTCTACTCAGCCGGATATCCCACGGCGAGTTAACTTATCGTAGTCGCCTTTTACGACACCTCGTTAAGAAGGACGGTGGTTTATTCTACTCAGATGGATACCACACGGCGTAATTTGATTTTACTAATATCACAACGATATACAAGCACTGCACACATTATTACCACAATCTCAAAAATCGTTTCGCCCCGTAATCGAAGCATCATCACAAGATAGATTCCACTAAAATTCAATTAAAATAGCAAAGCTTTGCAATTTTATTGATGGTTGGTAGTGCATGTGTTTTACAAAATTGCATGTATCAGGTATGAGAACGGATAGTAAACTATATTTAGTTTCACATCTATTTTTCATTATCGCGGGATTTACCAAAATAATTATAAAAAACGATATTTTTCCTTAACACTTATTCAATAAATAAGAAGCGATTTTCTCAAAAATTAACCAATTTATTATTTTTGTAAAAAAACTTGTCACATTGACGGCGACAAAGTTTTTTTATGTTGTTGACCAACTTAAGTCAACAATATTACAATTACAATGTTACAATGATTGTGTTCGAAACATGTTATAACATATCATTTTCATTACTTTTGTATCGCGGGTATAAATAGGATTCTTAAACAATAGTTTTAACAGGAAAGCCTCGAGTTTCCTCTTACTCGTCCAATAGCCAATTAAGTGTACTTTCCTCCAGCCACAAAATGCTCCTCCATAGAAGCAGATGTAAATCGTAATGTATATCTGTCATGATTGCTTCTCGGAAACCCTGGTCGTGTTATTATTTCGGCCCGCGGCGATGTACACGATCTCGGATTTCTAGGATTTGTCTGTCATCATAGCATTCATAGAAACAATGTTGCACGTCTATCTGTTTACCCCGGGCTCCATGGAAAGATTGTAGATTTTTTTCATTTTTTATTGTACCTACCTATCTGATTCAGAATTGTTATCGAGTCAGCTAATTTCTTTATTTTTATGGGTGTGAAGTTTGCCCTTGGCCGGGTTTATAGTTACATTAGAATCTACGACTTAGACTTCCTTTAATTTTTAATATGTAAATGACTTTCATTCCTTCCGTTCCTTCCTTTAATTTTTAATATAAATAATAAAGTTTCCTTCCATTAATTTTTAATATGTAATTTTTAATATGAATATTGTACATATTTTTCTGAATTTTGAAAACGGCTCCAACGATTTTCATGAAACTCATCATGTAGGGGGATTTGGGAAAAATCGATCTGGCTAGGTTTTGTTTTAAAAAGTTGTTTTATCCTTTTTTTCCGGCACTAAAAAAACTGTTACAATTTTATGAGAAAGCAAAGGTTAATTGCGCTGTCAATTACAGTCAAGATAGCTTATTTAAGTAACGGGTGTTCTTAAATTCAGAATACCTGAATCGATTCCAGATAACAATATCTTTTTTTATTGCATTTTTTTATATTAAAAAAAATACCGGGCAAGGTCACCTAGATACTTAATATTCAAACGAGCTAATCTCCTATATATATAATTTAAATTTCGGAAACTGCTAGAACGATTTTCATGAAATTCAGTATGTAGGAGGTTTCGGGGGCGATAAATCGATCTAGCTAGGTTTTATTTTAAAAATATCGTTTTAATCTGTTTTTAGGCATTGAAAAGCAGCAAAAATATAAATAGAATGCAAAGGAAAATTTTGCCGTCGTTTGTAAAGATGCAATAATACCCGTGAAAATACCCGGGATCCATTCCAAGTTATCACTATTCATTTATTTCACCAAGTTATCACCATTCTATAAACGATTTGTAACACAATAAAATCTTTCCGCAATTAGAATTTGTTGCAACGTCAAGAAATTTTAGGGCGCGGCTGCGGTTTCAAAATTGTAAGTTGCGTCCAAACATCACTTTCCCTTTGATTGTACAAAGAATAAAACAAAATTTCAAATAAAATTGAACCTTAACTTTAACAGGTAAAGTATAAAATCGCTTGGTACGTTGTAGCAAAGATAGCCGGCGTGTCACACGTCTTTTCCCACGGCGGTCATCCGTGTACACCGCTCATATAACAAACCGATTCAATCCAATTTATAACTTCCCATTATAAAGATACAGTTTGAAATTGAATGGCAGTAAACATTTGCGGTTTTCATAGTGGTCATTTCTTGAAGTAGAGAAGCACTAGGTCCCGTATAAGGGCATAGGTAATTAATGGCTTGCAGTGTTGCGCACTGACATTTTATGCATCGCTACATGAGAAATCTTCTATGGAAACTGTCACTGCTCATTATGAAAAAGTTGCTAAGTGCTTTGTTTAGATACACTAGGTACGTATATGTAAACTTGTTGATTCGAAATATTGCAGTTCCATCCATCGCTTACCAAAACGAGGAGTACCGGTATATACCGACTTTTTATTATTTATATCAGATCATTGGAATTGTGAGAGTTTATTTGCGTACTCGGGTTTAAAAGTATTTAATACATACAAAAAGTTGGCGCTCCGTTTTCTAAAAAACCAATTAAGCGATAAATGTAAACAAATAACGAAGAGGTTATTCACTCGCGCAGGGGTAACAAACCTTTTTTATAGGAGAGCCTGGCTTTTAACATGGCTTTTGATATAAGGATCTGTGGTCGCTGACTATGAGCTTTGAAAGAAAGCTCAGAATCACTCAGCGGCGATGGAGCTATTCTCGGAGTATCTCTACGTGATCAAATCAGAAATGAGCAGATCCGTGGAAGAACCAGAGTCACCGTCATAGCTCATTTATTTAAGCAAAGTATATATTTTACGTATTTCTTATCTGTCCGTTGTCATTTCTATTTCGCGACTCGTTTATTTTTTACCGAGGTGTCGCAAAAGACGACTAAGATAAGTTGACCCGCCGTATCTGACAGTAAAATAGACCACCCTCATTTCTTATCGAGGTGTCGTATAAGGCGACTAAGGTAAATTGACGCCAGGCAGGTGGCCGGTTGTAATATAACTATCCAAATCATTTAACAACATGTCTAAAATGTGGTGTACTAACCACACTTAGAGTGTGTTAAGGACAGGAGAATGAAAATTTTGGGATAAATACGATTTAATTAAATATATGCATTTTATTTAACCTGTTGTTTACTGTTGGTTAAATAAAAACCTACATAAGAATTGAATATAAAAATTATAATAAATAATTGGGTGTCTATAATTATATATGTAGGTATATATTCACCAGTTGTCTGTCTACCATAACACAAGTATTAACTTACTTACTTTAGACGACCGTGTGTGTAAGTGTCCCATATATATATATTTATTTAATTAATTATAAAACTTTTATAAAACGTAAATGACAAGAAATCGCAGCGTGAACAAAAAAAAGACGTTAAAATAAGCCATAAATAACACTAAACGTACTAAACCCTTAATGCAGTGTAAACGATCCTTTAAAGGGCCAATTAAACAATCGGGTACAAGAAAAAATCCAAAGTAAACCATTTCACGTGGAACCATCAATCAACGTTTATTACCCGCTCATAAAATCACAATTCATTAAGGGCAGTTTAAAATCAATGAGCGGTATTAAATAGCAATTAGGCCTAATGTACATTGGGCCGGCGTTGAACGCAAAATTTGCGGTTATCGATCGTTTATACAAATACCTTTAAAAAGTTGTGTTTTTGCTTAATTATTAAATGGAAACATCAGCAAACTCTCTCTGCCAACATCGCACACGCACCTAACAAATCTGTTACTCCGGAAGTGTGAGAAAGATTACCTAAATAGTGTCGAGATGTAGTGCAAGTTCTCTGCGATTTTTTCGACCTCCTACTAATATTATAAACGCGAAAGTTTTTGAGTATGGATGTATGTTTGTTACTCTTTCACGGCGAATCTGCTGAAACAATATCGATGAAATTTGGCACAATTATTTCTTATACAGCATTATTCTTTATTTCTTATATTATATTCAATTTAGGCTATAGAAATCCTGTAAATTGTACAGGAATAGGATAACAAAAATCGCCATCTATTATCATGGACAACAGTCGACACAAACAAAGTTGCGAGTAAAAGAGTAGCCAGCTATATCTATTCATATTATAAAACTACCCAAAGTACCCAAAAGCTGTCTGTGTCTTTAAGATCAATTTTATCAAAATTTACTGAACGGACGTTTGTACAATTTTTATTATTCCTTATTCATCGGAATAATAAAAATTTCCATCCATTATCAACCTATCATGCGACAATAGTTTAAGCGAATGAAGTGGCAGGTAAAAGCTAGAAAGGCATAAAGCCTTTAAGAGTTCCACTCTTAGATTTCCAGACTCAGACTTTCTGTCCTGAATAGGGCACTGGGGCATAGGAATAGACATAGTGGTCTATTCTACTCAGCCGGATACCACACGGCGGGCCAACTTACCTTAGTAACCTTTTACGATACCTCGATAAAAAATGACCAGGATGGTCAGTCTATTGTATTCTGTCTTTTTTATAGACCGATAATATTCGGGGTATCCGAAGTTGAGAAATCCTGTAAATTATCCAAAACGTACGCCGGAAGCGTGGCACAGGAGCGTGGTGGTTCTTTTCTTCAAGAAGGGTGATAACACCTTATTGAAGAATTATAGACCCATCGCGCTGCTGAGTCAGGTTTATAAGTTGTTTTCGAGAGTCGTAACGAATCGTCTCGCTCGTAGGTTCGACGACTTCCAGCCTCCCGAACAAGCCGGTTTCCGGAAAGGCTATAGTACCATAGACCACATATTTACGCTGCGGCAGGTTATACAGAAGACCGAGGAGTATAACCGGCCACTTTGCTTGGCGTTTGTGGACTATGAGAAGGCCTTTGATTCGGTGGAAACATGGGCTGTGTTAAGATCGCTCCAGCGATGCCGAATCGACTATCGGTACGTCCAAGTGTTGAAGTGTCTGTATGAAAACGCCACAATGTCTGTCCGTATCCAAGACAGAACTACGAGACCAATCCAAATGCGGCGTGGTGTGCGACAGGGAGATGTCATCTCCCCGAAGCTGTTTACCGCTGCATTGGAGGATGTCTTTAAGCTTCTGGATTGGAACGGATACGGCATCAACATTAACGGCGAGTACATCACTCACCTTCGATTTGCCGACGACATAGTCATTATGGCAGAGTCCCTGGAGGATCTTAACACAATGCTCGACGACCTCAGCAGAGTATCTCAACAGGTGGGCCTAAAAATGAACATGAGCAAGACGAAAGTTATGTCAAACTCACATGTTCCGCTCCACCCGATCATCGTTGAGAACTCTGCACTCGAAATTGTTGACGAATATATATACCTGGGACATACGGTCCGGCTAGGTAGGTCCAATTTCGAGAAAGAGGTAAGTCGCCGAATCCAACTCGGATGGGCAGCGTTTGGGAAGCTACGCGAGATCTTTTCGTCCAATATTCCTCAGTGTCTGAAGACTAAAGTCTTCGAACAGTGCGTGTTGCCAGTGATGACCTATGGCTCCGAATCTTGGTCGCTAACTATGGGCCTCATAAGAAAGCTCAGAGTCGCTCAGCGGGCGATGGAGCGAGCTATGCTCGGAGTTTCTCTACGTGATCAAAACAGAAATGAGGAGATCCGTAGAAGAACCAGAGTTACCGACATAGCTCAGCGGGTCGCGAAGCTGAAGTGGCGATGGGCGGGGCACATAGTGCGGAGAACCGATGGACGTTGGGGTCTCAAAGTGTTGGAATGGCGACCCCGCACCGGAAAGCGCAGTGTCGGAAGACCCCCTACTAGATGGACAGACGACCTCAAAAGGGTCGCGGGGAGCCGCTGGATACAAGCGGCACAAAATCGTGTGTTCTGGAGATCCCATGAAGAGGCCTATGTCCAGCAGTGGACGTCCATCGGTTGAAGAAGAAGAAGAAGAAGAAGAAGATCCAAAACGTGAAACAAATTTTAAAAACTTCACGTTAATTGTGATTTTTTTACTGGATCTCAAAGAGATCAAGGCCGTCAATTGAATCCTTTACACGAGAAAAATCAAAACAAACCTTTTCATATGTTACCATCAATCATGGTTTATACTTGCTCATAAAAGCGCAATCCATTAAGGGCAGTTTAAAACCAATGAGTGGTATTAAATACCACTTAGGCCCGATGTACACTGGGCGGACGTTGACGCAATAATCCGCGGTTATTGAGTGTGCACCCCGCCGATACAAAGTGATTGATAAACTTGAGCCGGGTTTACTATTTGCCAATAGCTTTAGAGCGCTTTGAAATATCTATTGAACGGGAAATCTATTAAATTTATGCTTTGATGGTGGCTTGATTAAAAAACATATATTGCAATCCAATGGTGCCTAGTTATGTCTACTTAGAAACCGGTTTAGAAGTCTGATTTAATAATGTGACGGCTCAATGTTGAGAGAGCGGGCTTTAGCAAGCGCATGTAAAGTTTACATCCCGGACTTGAGTTTTCTAAAACAAATCATGTTTTTTTATTCATCATCCTCCTGCCCTTATCCCACTCTTAGTGGGGTTGGCACAACATGTAATAAACATGTTGTTTTGATGGGTAGTTTAGGAGCGCGGCTTGCCTGACTTTAATTTAACTCAGTCGCCTTTTATGACACCTCAGTAAGATAGTGGGAGGTTTATTCTGTACATCCGGATACCACACGGCGGAAATCATGGTCTTGTACTGATAAATATTTTACTAGATTTTGTCCGCGAATTCGTTCGCGTGGACTGTTGTCTACACCCTATTCCTGTAGAATTTACAGGATTTCTATAGCCTATATGTTATTTCGGTGTATGAAGATAATTGTGCCAAATTTGATCGATATTGGTTCAGTGCATTCGCCGTGAAAGAGTAACAAACATACATCTATACTCAGAAACGTAGATCTATAGTCAAAAAGTAGGATAGGATATGCACTTTATAGAGACAGAAACGCGAAGCTTGCTATATTTTATACTTATAGAATATTTTTTGCGTGATGAAATCCTACATATGAAATGTAGATTAAATATTTGTAATGGAAGAAAAAGGACGAGAGCGGAAGTTGTAGCATAGTAATGTGAAGATAGCTGAAGCTAAGATCGATCTAGCTAGGTTTTATTGAAAAAAATGTCCTTTTATCAGTTTACGGGTATTGGTAAAAAAGTCTACAATTTTATGAGAAACCAAACGCTAATTACGCTGTCAATTCCTAAGTCGCTATAACTCATTTGGGTAACGGGTGGTCTCGAATTCAGAATACCAAGTTCAATTCGGATAACATTATCTTATTTTTAAATTTTTTACTTGCATTTTTTTATATATTTAAAAAAAATTATCGAGCAAGGCTCGGTCACCCAGTACTTTAATATTTATAACTTCTTTATATTCCATAAATAAATTTGCGCACGCACTTTTGAAGGTTCATGACAAAAGTTGCACTTGTACCGAGTTAAACGCGTTGCAAAATAATGTTAAAGTGTAGTGCGTTGTCATTGCGAATTGACGCTTTTGACTTATATATTAAGGTTGATATTGCTGATTTCGAGAATGCAATAAATTCGTGTTGGTTGGCAAAAAAAATCAGGTCATCGCCCGCGAGTTTCCCGATATAATAATGATGAATGACCTCACACGTCCTTTTTGTGCAGATAAGCGTGTGGTGCGATTAGTCGCGGCATGTACTAAAAGTTTCTTTATGTTATTCTAAATCAAATCGAATTCAGGCAAACAGCATTGATTTACATCACATATTTATATACAAAATATATAATAACTAAAATAATCCATAAAAAGAATAAGAATACTCGTAATTTTATTGCTTTGGTGTTGATTTTTAGTTCCATCTTACCTATTAACATACAGAAATGAAAGTTTTTATAATAGTAACAGTATATAATTTATATAATAGGAACAGTCATTATGATAATCATCATTCTCCTGCCCTTATCCCACTCAAAGTGGGACTAACATGTAACATATTGTAACATGTTTAGGCTAGTTCTTTTACGATCGACCGCCTGCTTGACGTCATTATCCTTAATCACCTAACACCTTGGTAAGAAATGAGGGCGGTCTATTCCACTCATCCGGATACCACACGGTATATACCTTAGTCGCCTTTTACAACAAGTTGGGAAGGAATCAGCCGGATACCACGCGGCACTTACCTAAGTTATCTAAAATACTTTAATTATCATATTTGTGTTGTCAGTTTCTCATTAATATCCATTTTCAAATCCTTTTTAGTCAGTTTTTATTTATATAGTTTTTCATAGTTAGTTTTTAATTTTAAAAATATGATGTCATTTACATATTTAAGTTGCATGCTGTATCTACCTGTAAATGACATTAGGTGTAAACTTATAAACCCTAAGCTGTTTCTATTTTAATTTTTAAATTACACTTAATTCTGTTGGCGGACCTAATAAAATAAGTAAAACATATTTTACACCATCCATATATTTTCCGGCCGTTAGTAATTTATTTACCTTAAATTAAAATTTTTAACTCCCGCCAACAGTCAGGCCACACATCCGCCATCAAAATAAACTTCACTTCAAATGCACTCATATTAGCGAGCTGATATCCTTATCGCCCACAGTAGCGGTATTGACAAATGATAGCAGCAAATCTACCGTCGCATCTTCACGCCACCACGGCGTAGGGGGCGTTTAATTAACGCCGGATGTCGTTAGGAAAACGTGTATAGGGTCAGAGACGGCTGAAAATTTTTAAAAACTACACATATATACACAAAGGAAAGGGGGACTTTTGGATCCTTACTTATTTACTTTAATCAACCTTAGTCGCCTTTTACGACACCTCGGTAAGAAAGAAGGTGGCCTATTCTATGAGCCGGATACCGCACGATGAGTCAACTTACCGTAGTCGCCTTTTACGACACCTTGGTAAGAAAGAGGGTGGTTTATTCTACGGAGCCGGATACCACACGCCAGATAAACTTTCCTTAGTCGCCGTTTACGGTAGCTCGGTAAGAAAGAGGGTGGTCTATTCTACTCAGCCGGATACCGCACGGTGAGTCAACTTACCTAGTCGCCTTTTACGACTCCTCGGTTAGAAAGAGGGTGGTCTATTCTGCTCAGCCGGATACCACACGCCGGATAAACTTACCTAATTCGCCTTTTGCGATACCTGGGTAAGAAAGAGGGTGGTTTATTTTACTCAGCCGGATACCACACGCTGGATAAACTTACCTTAATCGCCTTTTGCGACACCTCGGTAAGAAAGGGGGTGGTCTTTTCTACTCAGCCGGATTCCGCACGCCGGATAAACTTTCCTTAGTCGCCTTTTACAACACCTCGGTAAGAAAGAGGGTGGTCTATTCTACTCGGCCGGATACCACACGGCATAAGTGAAGATTATCCCAGCATTGGGATAGTAACAGTCTGTTACTTAAAGTGATCCGTAAACAATTGAAGGAAGTGAAATTGCTTGAAGAAAACTACGGATGTTCAACAGAGGAAGTCAATAGCTTAAAACGATGGCCTTTAAGTTATAATAAATTGTTAAATTATTGGAAAGCTTTCTCTTTATATTTCCTGGCAGCCTCTTACAAAACTTGATTTGCATTTAATTCTGAAAGCTAAAATCATTGATGTTAGAGGGTGTATTCATTATCTTTCGTTATTCAATATATCTTTTAAAAATAGTATATAAATAACAAAATACTACTAATCACAATTTTTCGCTGTCAAATGTAAAGTCACAGTGGTTCATTTGGGGAACGGGCGGTCTAGAGAGGTGAAAATACCTAGGCTAAATAGCCACACCTGCACTATTATTTTTTAATTTTTCTTTTCAATTTTTTTTTTTACATCATTTTAAAAATTACGGTCACCCAGGTACTTATACCATATATGACAATTATTTAGTATACAATTAAATTCATACAGATGTACAAGCCCTTATGCGGGTTACCTTCCTACCGCCTCAAGGAGTATCTACAGGTCAACCGTTGAATAATTGCCCAGTCTTAGCCTTTCGTGTCTAATTATCATCTCTTAGTATTTATACCGGCATTAGTACCATGGGGGCCATCAGAATTTTTATTAAACACGCACGGTCTCCCGTCCTCAAAATAACTAACTTAATACTTGTGTTATGGGCGACGGACAACTAAATATAATATATACTTATATAATTTTAAATACATACCTACTTAACACCTTGTAACTTGTCTATCTGCTGACGATGCTTCGGTTACGGGGCGAAACAATTGTTGAGATTGTGGTGGTGAATGTGTGCAGTGCTTATGTATCGTTGTGTCATCGGTGTCGGGTAGTGCATGAGTTCTTCCAAATTCTGCATGTATCAGGTATGAGAACGAATAGTACACTCTACATTTAGCATTACATATATTTTCTTTTATCGCGGATTATAGCAAAATAATATTCTCATTACTATTGTATTATGGACCTCCGCAAAGTAACGCCTAATTCTATAAATTACAAAGATAAACAATAAATTCATAAATTAATATAATTTGATTTCTCTAATTAGAGTACAGAATCGTTTGTAAAAATATACTTTATACATTTGGTTTACTTTCTTTAACTTGATATGGTATTAATCCACCATAACCCAATAACTAAGTCCCCAGGCCGAGAAATAGGAGAGTCTGGCGCGGTGTTGGATTTCACAATCCATTATTATTGAAGCGATGTTTTTTATTTGTTCTAGCAATGATTTTTTTATTTATTAAGGTTTACCAGTGATTGTTACATATGTTATACCAAGATACAAGATTAATATATAATACTACGACTATGTACAATCGTATTAAGGCAAACACAACTTGAACTTTTTTAGACTAATAACAGACATAAATTACTTACTATCTACAATGTTATGACAAAATCCTACTAAAAAAACCTTAAACATACTTAAAATTAATATTCGACAAATCATCATCCTCCTGCCCTTATCCCACTCTAAGTGGGGTCGGCACAACATGTTACAAACATGTTTTGATATGATTTGGCTACGTATTTTACGACCGGCCGCCTGCCTGACGTCAACTTACCTTAGTCGTATTTTACGACTCCTCGGTAAGAAAGAGGGTGGTCTATTTTACTCAACCTGATACCACACGGTGGGTCAACTTACCTTAGTCGCCTTTTACGACACCTCGGTAAGAAAAGAGGTTGGGCTATTCTACTCAGCCGGACACCACACGGCGGGTCGACTTACCTTAGTCGCCTTTTACGACACCTCGGTAAGAAAAGGGGGTGGTACTATTCTATTCAGCCGGATACCACACGGCGTAAAATTAATATTTGAAAAAGAAATAAGTAAAATCCTGTGATATTGCTCTTTTGATTGCTTATCCACTAAATAAAGTTTGACTAATCGACGGAACGTTTCAAGTGAGTTGAAATTTATGTCAACAAAATTTATGTTTGATTCGGTAAATATATAGGATGACCCATAATGTTATATGTCTGTTACCCTTTCACGATGAATCCGTTGGAACAATATACATGAAATTTGGCATAATCAAAGGGTGCGTATATCCTTTAATTATGTAGGATAAAAAAGCTGTTTTATAAATACGAAAAACACTATTGCATTTTTGAGGGTACTATAAACACCAAGGTGGCGCAAAGAGATCGCCGCTACTACTAGTCTTTTATATACAATTACGACTGCATTTTTATGGCTAAAATTTCAGATATTGGTATCGGTCTGTTACTATCCCATAGGCAGGCAAAAGACTTAGGATGGTCTTTTCAAATAAATATATGATCATCATCCTCTTGCCTTTATCTCACTCTAAGTGAGGTGGGCACAACATGTTATAAACATGCTGTCACATAATTTAGCTGCGTTTAAACGACTGGCCGCCTGCCTGACGTCAACTTACCTTACTCGTATTTTACGACACCTCGGTAAGAAAGAGGGTGGTCTATTCTACTAAACTGGATAACACACAGTGGGTCAACCTACCTTAGTCGCCTTTTACGACATCTCGATAAGGCATGAGGTTGGTCTATTCTACTCAGCCGGATACCACACGGCTATCAAATAAATATATGATATCAACCAAAAAATGAGAGAGGAATGGATTCAGTATTCTTAAATTTAAACTATCGTGAGTAGTATTCATAGTTATCAGTTCCCGCCGCGATAACGTCGTGTAAAGAGCTCATGAATAAGTGCCCCGGATGGGTTCGAAACTAGTCGGGCTAACCCGATAGAATAAGACGTGACTATAGCCGGTTCTATACAATAACTATGGATTCAGTATCACTAGATCTTGTAGCGTTATAGCTATATGAAAAGATCAACTATCTACTAAAATACTAAAGCGCTATTTAAATTTGAAGTTTTCTTATTGTCCTTTATCATGTAAACACCTATTTCGTCTTAATTTCATCATTTATTGATCACCGATCAGTTGCAAACTTGTCAATCTTATCGTCCTTTTTCATGCAACTATCCATTTCGGGATAAGTTTATCGTTTTTTGATCAACAATCAATTGCGCAGTTGTCAGTGTCATAAACTGTCACCTTCCAGCCTGTTAAACTATATAATAAAAATCATCATTCTCGTGCCCCTATGCTACTCTAAGTGGGGTCGGCAAAACATATTGTTACATGATTTGGCTAGGTATTTTACGTCGACACACCTTAGTCGTCTCTTACAACACCTCGGTAAGAAAGAGGGTGGTCTATTATACTTAACCGGATACCACACGGTGGGTCAACTTACCTTAGTCGCCTTTTACGACACCTCGGTAAGAAATGATTGTGGTCTAATCAACTCAGCCGGATACCACACGGCACTTACCTTAGTCACCTTTTACGACACTTGTAAGAAATGAGGTTGGTGTCATACTTAGCAATATAATAGTAAAAATGTGCCATTAATATTGATCTCGTTAAATCGATATTGATTTGAGTTATAGTGAGAAATCGATTTGTCGGCGAGCGAAAATATGTTCCAATTACACGATAGTCCTGGGAATAGAAAAATCAATTGAATCGAGTTAGTTTACTCCAAACGATTTTTAACAAATCCGTGAGAGACATTCGATAAGTCGACGCGCAACCGAATTACCGACGATTTTGATTGAAAACTGAAAGGTGAAACGCGCTCTTCGGGATCCGATTACGTTTGTGAATAGTATATGTGAGAACAGTAGATAAAGTACGCTACATTTTGACATAAACCATCATCTTCCTGCCCTTATCCCACTCTAAGTGGGGTCGGCACAACATAACATGCTGTCACATGATTTGGCTGCATTTTTACGACCAGCCCCCTGCCTAATGTCAACTTACCTCTGTCGTATTTTACGACATCTCGGTAAGAAAGAGGGTAATCTATTCTACTAAACCGGCTACCACACGGTGGGTCAACTTACCTTAGTCGCCTTTTACGACACCTCGGTAAGAAATGAGGTTGGTCTATTCTACTCAGCCAGATACCACACGGCGGGTCGACTTACCTTAGTCGCCTTTTACGACACCTCGGTAAGAAATGAGGGTGGTACTATTCTATTCAACCGGATACCACACGGCGTATTTTGAAATAAACCATATGAAGAGAATTTTATATCTAGTACCAGGTTGACCGAGCTTTGATTTATCAAAATAAATCAAAGAAACTGAAAAAAAAGAAAATTGAGGATCGATCTTAGGTATTTTTACTTCTCAAGATTGCCTGGTCTCCAAATAAGCGACTTGACAGTTTATAGCAAAAATAGTGTTTTATATTCAATATAACTACAGGTTTTTTTTACACAAAACCTAGCTAGATTGATTTTTCTCCCCCAAAACCCCCTACATGCTGAATTTCAGGAAAATGGTTGGATCCGTTTCCGAGATTTTGAATATATATATATATATAAGATTAACTCATTTCAATATTAAAGATATTTATTTATTATTAATTATTATTTCAAAGTTTGCAATAATTTTGGATAAATCTAAATATGTATTAACGATGTCAATAAAGGTTATTTAAAAATCTTTTGTATAATCTAACTCTTCTTAATCATGCCTCATTAATTATGTGTGACGTCATTTTATCTTAATTAGTAGAGTTTGTAAACTATACTTTTGAATATAAAATATAATTATATTATACATTTATTTAAAATAACTATTATATTTACGCTTTTGTATTTAATGAGCGAGATTTCTTTGACGTTATCTTTGCCTTCATAAGAGTAATTATTATGACGAGACATTCAGCGTGGTAATGGACAGGTTAGATTAAAACTAAAGAAATAAAATTATACTAAATACATAAGAATAGATTAATATATACGGTTAATTTAAATTTAGAACAGTTTAAATGATATTCTGGAATATCATTTAAAAATAAATCTAACTACTTAAACTTTACTTGTTTTGATGTAACATAAATAGTTTGTAATTTCTTAATACTTTGAGCGGCGCACATGGGTTTTCAAATGTTTGTTGTACGGCACTAGATTTACTGATACAAAATGAAATACGATTTATGACGTTATGCTTTTGATAGGTGAACACCTAACGTAGAGTGGCGCTATCGTTCTAAAAATTAAAAATAATACGGCGCAATGACGATGCTTAATTAAATTGAGACAAGGTTCAGCCGTTTATGCTCGTTGTTTATGGGAAGATATATTTTTTTACCGACGTGTATAAACGTATGTGTGTGTGTGTGTGTCAATTAGCGTTTGTCAAATCTGACGTATAATCGTTCTCTCAACAATGTATATTATTATTTTTATGTGGTGCAATAAAGAATGTTCTATCTATCTATCTATCTATCTATAATAAAATGTAATAATAATAATAATAATAATAAAATGAAAATATATCTTCTGTTTCTTTTATCTGATTCTATTTATTATGGTAATCACCAAAGAGTAAAAGTAACGATCTCATGCGTAAGTTACTAAGTTTTTAAAAACTTTAAAGTATTGCCCACGTCCATGTCCTCAATTCTATTTAGTTAACGTCTTTAAGCAGCAAACACTGCTAAAGCATTGACATGAAGCTGATAAAAGTTTATATAAAAGAGTGTTGTGAGTGTAGAAAAATGTTTCTAAATTAATTACGAAACAGGCCCGGAGGACGTTGGTCGAGTCGTAATGAGTTCAAATTAATATCCTTCCTGTATTTATGATTTTGGCCATAATTAATTTTTAGTGTCACAAAAGATTATACATTACTTATCAAAATTATTTATTTGTACCTTAAGTTTTTATGTAAATTTTGATTTAACAATTACAAATACATTATTGAAATATTTATTTTTGAAAAGAGTGACCGCCGAGTTTCTTGCTGGTTCTTCTCGGTAAGAAAACCTTTCCGAACCATTCGTAGCTTCATTGTAATTTAATGATTCGAAAGTGCTTGTAAAAGCCAATTCGAATAAAGAATTATTTGAATTTATGCTTTTTCATTGGTCCGAAATTGCCTGGAAGTAACTTCTTAGAAAAAGTAACTATTTTAGTCAATTTAGTAATAAAATTATTATTTGTATTAATTATTGCTAAGATCTCATATGCATTTAAATTAACGTGTAAGGTTTAACTGTAAGAAACTGTTCTTAGCGATACGATTTCCTTTACTCACTTTTCTTATATTCTGTATTTATTTTATGTTCTGTAAAAATTAAAGAATAAGTGGTTTTATCTGAAAATTCACCTAATACTACATAATCCAAGATAATTCGACGTACACGGCGCGCTTGCATGGTACGCGCCCAGTTCGCCGCAACTAATCGATTTCACATCTATTTCACTGCTCTATAATATTCGATGACCTCACTCAAACTTCGATAATATCCAATTCTTTCCCTAATCGATCGTTTAATCGAGAAATTTTATGCTTTTTGTCTTTAAATTTTAAAAGACAAAAAATAAAAAAGAAGCTTATGCAGAATTCGAATGCTTTCGTGAAGTTAAACACTATGTTTTGAACTGTAATGAAAACTGTTTTTATTGTCGTCTCCAAACGACAAAATTGTAAAGCGTCGTGGAGTATTCTGATGATGCTTCAGTTGCGCAGCGAAACGATTGTTGGGTTTGTGATAGTGAAAGTGTGTAGTACATTTCATTTCATTTATTCATTTATTTTTTCAAAAACAATTTACATGTTACTTAAACTTAACAAGTGATTGGAAGCTCCATTTAAGCAAGTCTTTTAAGCAACTTGTGTCTTGTAGTGGCAGTTAGGATGGTTTGTGTGTCTTTACAAACCCTGCATGTAACGGGTATGGGAATGAACAGTCCACTGTACATTTAGCATTATATATTTTCTATTTTATTATATCGCGAATTATAAAAAAATAATTTTATTAAAACTTTGTATTCGGTATATATCTCAGCGAAGTAACGCCTAATTTTATAAATTATTTTATAAAATTGTTAATAATATTTATTACCATGGACACCTTCCCGTTGAATTTAATCTCCGAATTGCGTGATTAAGTGCAACATTCAAAAAAAGTAGTGTAACTCCATAGCTTGGATTAACTCGCAGGCGCATCGAAGGAACCTAACACCGTGGAAGCAATTTGACTAATAAAATTTTATAGCTTAGTGTTTGTGTGTGTTAATCACAAGAAACGTGTGTGAGTATATAGTAAGAAGTCATAATGTTCTACAACGATACTCCAATGTCCGTATTTTACTTAAAACTTATATATTTTGATATATAAAAATAAACTAACCACATTCCATTGAAGGGGCATCTTTTTATAGAAGAAAGGTCAGTTAATAGAAAGCCGTTAGTATGATATACAATTAACAATTTAATAGGATTTTTGTTTATATGTAGTTTGCGATTTTGTCGTGGAGTCTATCTCCTGACGATGCTTCGGTTACGGGGGGAAACAATTGTTGAGATTGTGGTGGTGAATGTGTGCAGTGCTTGTGTATTGTTGTGTCATCGGTGTCGGGTAGTGCATGAGTTCTTACGAATTCTGCATGTATTAGGTATGAGAACGAATAGTGCACTCTACATTTAGCATTACATATATTTCCTTTTATCGCGGATTATAGAAAGTAATGAGAATATTATTTTATATTATTATAAAATAATATTCTCATTACTTTCGTTTTAGGATTTTTGTTATTTGGAAGACATACCTATTTGGAAGAGCACACATATCTTAGCACAGCATCCTCTTTCTTATTATTAATACAACTTTGTCTTTGTAAGGTCCTCCTCGAATCCTCTTGTTTTCCACCGTCTTTTTAAGTCCTTTTTGACCTTTACAAAAACACCCACTAATATTTTCATATACCCTCCATATAACGAAAGGCCTCCTAAAATAATAAAGATTGCGTTGCTAATGCTATAAATTGAGTTTCATATTTATAATATTGTTCACTTTTCTAGTCAACCAATAACCGTCCACATGTTTTAAAGACAAGCCAGCAGCCGTAAGTTTGTATTATATGCTGACTTTTCTTGGGTATAACATTCTATAATAAAATTCCGTAATCAATTTTAGTTTTGCCACTCCAGCAGTTTAAAAAAACTGTTTAAGAGAGTCAGATACAAAAAGCCTATTATACCTACTGCTATACTAAAATAATAGAGATTGCGTTGCTATTGCTGTAAATTGAGTTTCTTATTTATAACATTGCACTTTTCTGGTCAACCAATGAACGTCCACTGATTAGATATAGGTCTGTTAAAAGGACTTCCTTTTTACAGAAGGATCCAGCGACTCCCTGTGACCTTTTTGTGGTCATCTATTCAGCTAAAGGGCGGGGTCTACCTACACTACGTTTTCCGGTGCGGGGTCGCCACTCTAACACCTTGAAAGAGACCCCAACGTCCTTCCGTCGGTTGTGATCCGTTAACACGTTGAGCCACGCTAGTCCCTAGGGACCAGCACCAGAATTTTCATTTTTCTGGGTTAAGAGACTGACAAATATCGTCTTATTAAGACAACAATGCGACTTATCTTTACACATATTACAATCGGGCTCAACATGTTAAGTTACATCCTCGGAATCTCCTCATTTCTGATATGATCACACAGATATACTTCAATCTTCTCAACTCTTTACATCGCCTGCTGAGCAAATCTGAGCTTTTTTAAGAGTAAGTTCAAGTTTTAGTTACTTTGGACGGGCAAGTTTTAGACCCATATTTTATCTCTTACAATACGCACCTTTGAAGATAATTTAAAAAAATCATCATCTTCCTGTCCTTATCCCACTCTATGTGGGGTCGGCACAACATGTTATAAACATGTTGTCATATGATTTGGTCTTTTACGACACCTCGGTAAGAAACGAGGGTGGACTATTCTACTCACCCGGATACTACACGGCGGGTCAAATTACCTTAGTCGCCTTTTACGACACCTCGGCAAGAAAAGAGGGTGATACTATTGTACATGTTAAATATTATTTTTTTTGTTTCTATTTTTATTATATGTAAGTTTTATATGTAACAACAACTGGCTGTCCAAATAAATAAATAAATAAATAAATATTAAGCCGGATATCACACGGCGTGAAGATAATTTAAAAAAATGTTCTAGTAAATTATAATTATTTACTTAGAACAATGAAAAACGTTCTCATGTTGCAAGAGAAGGGCATTGTATTGAAATTAATTCGGCAAGGAAAATCGAGTATAAAAAAACGTAGCAAGCCGCCTTGCCTGGATGCGACCAATTAGAGTGTAAAGTTACATCTCGCCAAAGGATGAAGCTTACACGCATCGTCGACTCCTTACACTTGCGGCTTTTGTGCCGACAGTGAGGCGAACGATGTTCTGGAGCATATGTAAACTAGTCTGGCCGTACATAATGTAGTTTCAAAAGTTGTTTCTTTTGACTTTTTCTTTGTTTCGTTGTTTCTTTTGACTGGCCCGTTGGAGCAGTGGGTAGTGACCCTGCCTTCAGCTGCGCGGGTCGCGGGTTCGATCCCCGCCGAGGGCTAACATTTTCTATAAATGAATTTGTTAGTCTTTGAGCCTGGGTGTATATTTGTATTTAAGTATGCATTTAAAAAATATATAAGTATATATTCACCAGTTGTCTGTCACCCAGAACACAGGTATTAAGTTACTTACTTTGGGGACGGACGACCGTGTGTGTAAGTGTCCCATATATTTATTTATTTATATTTATTTTATAATGATTTTAAATGTATAGTTTTATATTCAACTACAAATTGCCCGCGGCTCCGCCCGCGTCGAAAGATTAAGACCGTAATATAGTATTTTCATAACCATTAAAATGTCTATAAATATTCATAAAAATTTCTAAGTATGACTTTTTAGGCAATTATTATCTTTATTTTTAGACATATACGATAATTTATAGTTTTAAAAATTTTTGACATATTAATTTCAGAAAGGCTTTTTTACAGATATACCCTAGTTTAATTGTTGATATAATTAAAATAGAATAGTTAAAAACTACCAAAAAATAAAAAATAAAAACAATGCTGCATACGCCTGTAAATGATAATTATAATGAAACTAGAATTAATATAAGGATGTATTATTAATGTATCTATATTATATCGTTGGTGTATCAAATAAATAAATAAAAATAAATAAAGTGATTAAAGTAACACACTTTAATCATCCCTAAAAGCTAGACATATGCTGCCGCGAACTTATACTTAGAACATTTAGCAGAGAACAATTATGTAATACGTGAATTTTGAATAACTTTCACCGTTTACTCAGCGCACGCTTAAAACCACACCTACCATATATTCACCATACGCTTATCCAATATACATATATGTAATGTTTTTTATCAAGATGATTTTATTTATTCATGTACCATAAAAACGTTAGAAAAACATAATCAATAAAAAAAACTATTTTATTAAGTCTGGTTTTTATTTAAATGTAGTGCAATTCTACCGGAAGGTTTAGCTTAATAGTACATTACGGTTTTACGTGTATTGTGTTGTGTGATCGCGCAGTTAAAAAAAATCTCGCCTGATGGGAGCTTTAATCGCGTGCGCCGCGTAAACTAACAGAGATACACTAAAGTAATGTACTAACGAATTGTAGATCAACAAAAATACTATTAAAAAGTCCGAGACGGCATGTCTCTATCTCTTATGGTTAACTCACAATAACTACTTTTATGTTTACTGCATATGTTTCCACGCGGACGAAGCTACAAGCACAGCTAGTACGAGTATATACATATATAAAAAAGACTAGCTGCCTGCAGCGGAGCACGTGTGGAAATCAGAAAGTCACAAAACTCTTCAAGAATTGTAATTTTGAACATATAAGTAGTTATCGTGAATTAACGATAAGAGATTTTTAAATAATTTTCACCGTTTACTTGCAAGGAGAGCTTTAAAGTTTGCCGTTTTCGTAATATTTTTTATTACTGCTCCTCTCCTATTCATCTTAGCGTGATGTTATATAGCCTTCCTCGTTAACTGGACTGATATACTCAAAGAATTTTTCAAATCGGTCTAGTAGTTCCTGATATTAGTGCGTTCAAACAATTATATTATTTTAAAAAGAGCAATTGCCAAGTTTCTTGCTTGCTCTTCTCGGTAGGAATAGATTACCGACCCAGCAGTAAAATTGACGATTCAAAAGCACTTGTTTACAAGTTTATTTTGAATTTGAATTAGAGTTTATCAAGTGCTGAGTCATAAGTACTCAGCACTGCTACTGGTAAAGCAGTGCTGTCTCTACTGATGACATGTTCAATCACTTTAAATTGACCTCGTCTAAAAAAATCACAGTTATATTCATTAACTCTTGCTCATTAGCGACGTCAATTTTGTGACATCATAATCATAAAGTTTCCGACGAGCTTCGTTATGTAAAAACTGAATACATCTGACCTTTATACGTCCATAAAGCATTTTATCGTCACCAACGGCAATTATAACCCATTAGCAGCCAGTAAAGGAAATTTTGTTGGCTAAGTGTTCTCAAATATAACTGTACATTATGAGATGTATGAATTTCTGTGAAAGAATTCGTGAGAAAGGAACACGGAATAAATAAAAAACCAGAAACATTGTAAAGTTAATCTGATACTATCTCGAGTATTCATAGTTAATGTATAGAAACTGGCTATGCCGTGTGGTATCCCGTTGAGTATAGATAAGACTACTAGAGAATAGACTACCCTCTTTCTTACCGAGGTGTAGTAAAACATGACTAAGGTAAGTTGACGTCAGCAAGGCGGCCGGTCGTAAAATACGTAGCCAAATTATGTGAGAATATGTTTATAACATGTTGTGTCGACCCCACTTAGAGTGGGATAAAGGCAGGGGATGATAAAGATCAAACACTCTCATAGTTCACACATCATGATTGCATACTGATTGTTTTTTTTACTTTTCAGTGGCCCGGAATTAGAAGAGACCTTTAAGATGACGTGCGCAGCCACTAGTTAACAGTTTTGCACTCCGCATTTTGAACCCTCAACGATGCTTCTGCGCCTATCCCGTCCGGTGACGATGTACAAACCATTGGGATTAAAAGTATACATACTCGTAAGTATTTTTTTCTTTTCATATCCCAACACTTAAGGACTATAAGCGACTACTCTTTTCAATTTATAATACAGTACCTGATTGACCAAGCCTTGCTCGGTAATTTTTTACAAAATAAAAATAAAGAAAAACGTAATTAGGTAGTTGGCGATCCTAGGTATTTATATTTCTCGAGACTGCCCGTTACCCGAATAAGCTACGCTGACTTGACAGTTTATGGCATAAATAGTTTTTATATTCAATAAAAACATTAATTAAAATATTAATAAAATAAAAATATTAATTAATAATATTAAATTTTAAATATTAAACAATGGGCTACAGTTCTGAGGTTTGGGGCAGTTGCTAGTAGTAGCGACAGATATATATTGTCCCATAGAATATATATCTGTCGCTATACCAAAACTTCTCTGATTATAAATAATAAGCATTGGTATGCCGTTTCATTTACTCCTTTTCCTATTTCCTGGTAATGGTATTTCAGGTACTAGGTATATGGTATTTGTTTTTATAGGTAAACAAAGGTAAAGTATTTGTAGCTCCGTCAGGCAGCTACAATGGCAACAGATAATTACAAATTTATTTTTTATAGGTACAACAAACAAAGCGGTTATTATTAAAAATTTCATACAAAACGGTCAACTACTACATGGTCAATTACTAGTGCCCTTACCTTAAATCATCGATGCAGCAGATCACACTACGTTCGCACTGTCTGATTTTTTTTGTATTCTGTGTCCGGAACTATGGTATTTTAAAATGCAATTTTAAATCATAAAGCGACATAACTCGTACAAGATAAAAATATGATGATGAAAAAAAATATTAAACTGGCCGAAACACTTGTATAACCTGATGAAGTTAATATTTGCTTTACTTCATCAATCTATAGTTCTATACCAATTTAATATAAAGCTGAAGAGTTTGTTTGTTTGATTGTTTGAGCGCGTTAATCTCAGAAACTACTGGACCAATTTGAAAAATTCTTTGAGTGTAAGATAGTCCATTTATCGAGGAATATAACGCTAAGATGAATAGGAGAGGAGCAGCAATAATTTTTTTTACGAAAACGGAAAAATTTAAAGATTTCCTTGCATGCGCTAAGTAAACGGTGAAAGTAATTCAATAAATCATGTATATAGAGGGGAACAATTTTGTAATTGTTGCCCTCTATAAGTTCTAAGTTAAAGGTTACGACAGCATATGTCTAGCTTTTAAGATGAACCTACTTTATCCATTTTTATGGTTATCAAAATACTATAATAATACGGGATAAATCGTACTCGGGTCCCCGGAGTTGAAGACAGCTACTACCACTCAGCCTTTAATGATTCACATCGACAATGAATCAGTGATTCAATCTTAAATATATTATAATCTATAGATAAAATCATCATTCAAAAACGATAACATACGCCTTTAAAATAATAAACAAAAAATTGTGAAAAAGAAATATTTGATTGTATTAGCATAAAAATTTGTATCTGATGAATCTTAAGTACATTTAAATGGGTTTCACGTTAAAAATGGAGAATGAAGCCAAAGCGCTTTGGCTTTTTAAATTGTTACTCAGAAACAATCAATATGAAGCTAGATACAAAAAGATATACGGCGACTTAAGGGACGTTTTCACGAGTGACGTGAAAACGTCGGAACGTGAGGAAACGAGTGATTGAAAAAGTAGTTGATAATATGTTCTATTCCAAGTTTTGTAACGAAACTATCATCATATCGTTAGGATTAGTTAACTCATAACATTTATTTTTGCTGCAGCAGTTAACATTATTTAAAATAGGATAAAGTTATTGTGGTTAAATTAAAATAAGGAAAAACGCAATAGATCCCATTATCGAAGGTGGTTCGAGATAGACGCCATTATCGAGTTTTCACCATTAATTGACGATATTCTTATGGAGAAAATGCGTCGACATTGAAATTTTTTTTGTATTAAAAAAAAGAGCCACAAGGCATTTTTATAATTTAAGTTCGCGTGATTCCTTGCAAGAGAAGTTTAAGGTAATTAATAGGTATTCTTACATTGGGTTCATAGTATATTTTTAGCAATTTCATTTTTGTGCATAATTGTAAAAAGATTGGCGATGTATATATAGACATAGTAGGAACTGACATAAGTTTGCAGCTCCTGATTTGCGCCTTGGAAAATCACGTTAGTCGTTTGTGGGTTTGGGTTTAAGAGTTCCTAATACGCAATCAGCTTTAGCTCATTACAGCAGTTTAAAAACACTATTAAAAAAGGTTAAAACATAAAGCCTACTATAACTATTGAGGTTTACTTAGATGATAAGAATGGGTGAACTTGATATGATAGCTACTCTTTGACCCTGTACAAGACAGTAATGACTAACTAATAATAAGAATTATATTTTGAAAAGAGCATCTGCCGATTTTCTTGCTGGCTCTTCGCAGTAGAAACAGCCGAACCAGTAGTAAGGAGAGTTGAGATGAGCACTTGTCTACAAGTTTACTTGAATAAGGAATATTTTGAATTTGTATTTGGATGTATTTGCTTGCTGTAGATAAGAGCATACTCTCTAATCCTTCACTGCTTATATCTTAAAATCACACCTATTTGTTGAAGGAGGATTATATTATTACATTTACATTAGTATGTATTACTCATAAAACGTAATTATTCTCGCTATAGCTTGGTGCGCAATCAAACAATAGCCCCATACCTTCTGGTGCTACCCCAGTGGTTTTCACGTGATTCTCACGGTATGGGATTTATTGGATAGTGTTATGACGTGGGCGTCGACACCAAAGAGTCGTTACCGCAATCGGAATGTTTTGTTAATTATTTTTTTTTTTCTTTTTAATTTTTTGAGCGCGCTTATGAAACAGACCTTAAAATAACTTCACAGCCGTAAGATTCATCAAAAATCGATTACTCACAACAAATTGCAGTTTAACAACCGGCTACGGAGGCTTTTGCGACTCACAGGTTGTACGCTGCGTTTCATTTTATAAGCTTAACTTTAACAGCTTTTCGAAAGAATTAGACAGATTTTTGTGATAAGAAACAGGTTAAATTGCACTTTTTAAAATTATCATTCTCCTGCCCTTATCCCACTCTAAGTGGGGTCGGACAACATGTATTAACAAGTTTTTAAATGATTTGGCTAAATATTTTGCGACCGGCCACCTGATGTTACCTAATTCGTATTATACGACATCTCCGTAAGAAATCAGGGTGGTCTATTCTACTCAGACGGATACCACACGGCGGCTCGAATTACCTTAATAACCTTTTACGACACCTCGGTAACAAATGTGGGTGGCCTATTCTACTCAGACGGATACCACACGGCAATGTAATCCTTATGACTAAAAAAGACTGAATTCTCAGAAATATAGAAAAAGTAACCCTTTGCTATGGCAAAACATCCGCTGTCCTATAATCTTTATATTAATTAAGCGCAAAATAGGAAATTTTACAAATAAAAACTATCATTTAATTAAAAATAAAAATAGTTTATTAATTAAAATGAATTCCAATAATAAATGAATTTTAACTAAACTAAATTGGTCGATTATTAATAAAAATAAACATTTTAAAATGTTATTCAATCGAAATGTCACGAGCATCGTATAGGTAATGACGCGCAATTATCGTTACAATTAACAGGTGGATTCGTTAATTCGATTAATTAAATCGATTTCGATTGATGAATTGGCTAGCAGGTGATCGCCAGTTAACCCCGTGTCCTTTTGGTTTATTATGAATCATTTAATGATTAATAAAATAAATTTAATATGTACTTTTCACAATCGGCGATTACAAACGATCGTCTACAGGGCTGGACTCGTAATGACTCGTAATTTTTATACAGGAAAAACCCCTTATGGGTACCGACTAAAACGACCTGTGTGCTCCACCACGCTGCCGATGGCAAGGACAAGGTATCGTTGTACACATTGCCCCCATCGCCGCCGACAGCTCTGATCCCAGAGAACACCTCCTCCGGGTATGAACTTCTCGAAAGAGAAACCCCCCTCCGCTAACCGGTGCATCGAGCACTAGATGTACCGACCGCCTCGGGGACCTGTAAGCCAGATATACGCCGTTCGGAACGTCCGAAGATCCCCTGACAGGGCGGCAGATGATGGGCTTAGGCAAGTCGCTACCACCTGGACTCGCCAGCAGCAGATTTGATCCAGGGCAATGGAATAGAACAGAACAATTGCTTGATGACGCATAATATGATCGTATGTGTCACATGATATAGGGATGACCGTGTGAATACTTGATGATCTTGCCGATTATAGACGATCACATCGCCAATAATAAAGTGCATGTTAGGATTTACAACATTGTGTTATCATAACACAATCTTAATTTGAATTACTTTAATCTATACTAATATTATAAAGAGGAAAAATTTGTATGTATGTTTGTAATGTTTTCACACAAAACCACTAAACAGATTTCGAAAGTCCTTTTACCATTGGAAAGCTGCATATTTACTGAGCAACATAGGCTATATTACATTTTCAAAAAATAGGGATCCGTAATAAAAATTAAAGGTGTAAAAAATTAGCCATAAAAATCGTCGATCTGTCATCGCGTGCGCTGCGGAAACTATTGATGATAAAATAAAAAATGTTTTACAGTATTATAGAACGTATCAATATCAACAAAAAAGTCCGCGATACCATATATCCAACTACTATAGTTATGCCAATATAATTACTTTTTTACATTGTAAAAGTTGATAAAAGTGCCGACAAAAAATGTGTACATTAGATTATTAATTATAGTGTACTTAAAAACTAAGAAACCTAAGTAATATAAAACTTTTATGTTATAATCCGACTTAGTAGACTTTCCACTGCCATGAGATCGGAATGTACGCGGGTGAAACCACGGGATATTTCTATTCAAAATTCAAATTCAAAATTCAAAATATTCTTTATTCAAATAAACTTGTAAACAAGTGCTTTTGAATCGTCAACTCTACTGCTGGTTCGGAAAGCTGTTCCTACCGAGAAGAGCCAGCAAGAAACTCGGCGGTTGCTCTTTTAAAAAAATATAATTCTTAATATTATTTACATTAAGTCGTTACTGTCTTGTACAGGTTCAAAGAGAGCTATATCCACACATTCTTATCTTCCAAATAATCCTCAAGAGTATAGTAGGCTTTCTGTATCAGCCTCTTTTTAACAGTGTTTTTAAACTGCTGTAATGGCAGTGCTGAAATTGATTGCGGAGTAATAAAGCTAGTAAGATAAGATTCGAGTAATAAAGCTAGTAAGCCTTGTTACTCTGGATTCAAATCTTTATACTGTGCCTTATCTGAGTCTGACTTTAAAAGATTGGACTGTATCCGACTGAATAGAGTAGACAACCCTTATTTCTTACCGAGGTATTCGTAAAGGCGACTAAGGTAAGTTGACCCACTGTGTGGTATCCGGAGAGTAGAATAGACCACTCTCATTTCCTACCGAGGTCTCGTAAAAAGCAACTATGGTAAGCTGACTTCAGGCAGGTGGCCGACCGTAAAATACCTAGCCAAATCATGTGACAACATGATTATAACATGTTGTGCTGACCCCACTTAGAGTAGAATAAAAACAAGAGAATTAATGCATAACATTCATTTTTTGACAAGTATTCTTAT
This sequence comes from Morpho helenor, assembly GCA_029227775.1. NCBI lineage: Eukaryota > Metazoa > Arthropoda > Insecta > Lepidoptera > Nymphalidae > Morpho > Morpho helenor. Next base: position 3,310,114 of record JARGCU010000032.1, on the reverse strand, counting down.
TTGATGACAGTTTTATACTTCGCTTTGAGGTAAATGATGATGCAATTTAATAAAGAAACGCAGTGACATACAATATGTATGTTATGTATGGCCTTCCTTTATTTGGCTTTCTGTCCGTTTTCAAGTATGAGTAATACCTAAGACCCCCGTCTCTTTATAAGGATTCCGTATCAAATGTTTTCCCAAAATTCTTAAAAATGAGTCACGTATAAAATGCGATTATTCAATTTCAATTCGTATTTTTAGGGTCCCGTGTGAAATTTTTTTTATTACTGTAAAACATGTATTTATTGGTGAATGGTAAATGAGTAACTAGGATTGCACCTTTCTAGTCCTTAGGCAAAAGCATCCCCTAGACTTTGGTTAGGTGGTGAAGCTTGACCCATCACTGCTTTAAAGCCTATTGGCGAATAACGTACATCGTCGAAATTCTATAGCTTTCCTCGCCTTCCTAGGTGAATTATAAATATTATGTAACACAAAAGTTTTTAAAAAAGTCATAGGTTACGTTATTAACCTAAGACCTTTTTTAAAACATCTGAAATTTGAAACCACAATGCCCAATTAAAGGGCAAACGGTCCGTTCAGCCATTACGACTAGCATGCGAAACTAATTTGCTTTAAAATTACTCCTAATACATAATCAAAAGTACGTAATTTAGTCAAAATACTTTAATTACTACGACGTTTCAAAGTTATATTAAAAACTATGCATAGTTTTAGTCTCTTTTTTATTAAATCTCTATTTCGCATTTTTTTAATAAAATTATTTTAGTATAACCTGTGATTAAATATTTGCGGATTGTACAAAAATCATTTCATTATTACGTATTATTATGGATCACCGAAATATATATTAATGACAGTTCAATAATAGGTTCGATCGCCGATTATCGGGAAATTTCACTAAAATCAGCCCATTCGTTTTATAGTCTATAACATACATTCATACTATAAAGATACGGAACCCTCAAAGCGGTCAGTTATTCGTGCATCACTTGTTTTATTAAGACTGCAACAAAATATCCTTTCAGTGTTTGCCGGCCTGGATTCTTTGAACCAATCTATTGCTGTGTTGATGACCTCCATAAATTGCAAGGGCCAAATTAATGTTAACTCAAATTCAGCTGCACTAAAGCGAAGTACAAGCGAAAATAGACTTTAACTGAAGCACACAAACGCTTTAGGGATTTTGAGTATATGTAGAAAATTTTGTTATGATGGCGTTGGGGATATACAGGGCAGTGTTAGTGTAAAGTTTTGTTGTGTAATACGAGATAAAATGGGGGTATTACAGTGAGTCAGTACTCACTGTGTACAGATGTATATGTTAGATTTTATTAGTAGGCTTCCCAAGAATGTATCTATACAATTAAAACAAGTCAAGTTAAAATGCTTTTAATTAAATTTCTTGTTCCTATTTTTGAGTTCTCTCGTCTGGACTCAATCCTGGCAGCAGCATTAGGTCATGCTTATCGTAAAAATGCATTGTAATAAAAAAAGACCAATACCTAAAATATCAGCTGAATCCCTTCACATAAATGCAAGTTGTATAAAAGCTCTTAATAAGGTGTTATTGGAAGTGACTATGTGAAGATTTAAATTAAAAAAAACTATTCATAAAATAATAAGAGCAAAACGATTGTTGAGTTTGTGATAGTAAACGTGTGTTTTTATGAATCCTGTTTGTATCAAGTATGAAAATTAATAGTACAGGTAATATTTAGAATTGTATATTTTTATTTGCTGCATCGCGGATTATAGCAAAGTAATTTTATGATTACCTTTGTATTATGGTTTTCCGCATGTGGTATCCGGCTGAATAGAATAGTACCACCCTCATTTCTTACTGAGGTGTCGTAAAAGGCGACTAAGGTAAGTTGACCCACCGTGTGGTATCCGGTTTAGTAAAATAGACCACCCTCTTTCTTACCGAGGTGTCGTAAAATACGACTAAGGTAAGGTGACGTCAGGCAGGCGGCCGGTCGTAAAATACGTAGCCAAATCATGTGACAACATGTTTATAACATGTTGTGCCATCCCCACTTAGAGTGGGATAAGGGCAGGAAGATAGAAGGAGGTATGTATACAGACAGACAACTTTTGGGGACTTTATGTTATTACTATAGATATAGATTGTGGATTTTTATTATACAAAACTTATGATAATATTATAAAACTTTTTGCGCCTGTGAGCTTGACCAAAGCTACTTTATAACAAACTAGCAATCGCCAGCGACTCCTCCCGCGTGGAAAGATTGATAATGTAAATGTAACCTTAAAGGCTAGATATATGCTGTCCCGGACATTTATTTAAAATTTTTAGAGGGAAACAATCTTGTAATACAAGATTTTTTAATAACTGACACCGTTTACTTAGCGCACCCAAGGAAAGCTTTAAATTTTGTGGTTTTCGTAATATTTGTTATTGCTGCAACTCTCCTATTCTTAGCGTGATATTACGAGTATATCGTCTTCCATTTCTCCATTTCATTTCCAATTATATGAAACTTAAAGAATCTGTCAAATCGGTCCAGTAGTTCCTGAGATTAGCGCGTTCAAACAAACAAACTCTTTACCTTTATATTTTAGTATAGATTGCATGCTATAATTTGCGATAAAGAATATTAATATAATGCTAAATGTAATGTGAACTTTCCCTTACTAATTAAAAAGAGCTTATAATTTTTAATTAGTGGGTGAAATAATATTATGGACATTATTAATTCTTTTACTAACATAATTGTAGAGTAGGAATGAATGAAATTTTCGCATTAATTTTAGATAGAAAGATCGACATTTCTTTATTTTTTAGTCTTTTAATAGGCACTTCACGATATTATGGTTAATTAATTAACTAAAATTAACTTTATATACATGTTATCCACTTTTGAATAATTTATAAAAGCAGGCGTTACTTTGCGGAATTCCACAGTACAAAAATTATGATAGAATTATTTTGCTATAATCCGCGTTTGTTAAGGAAATGTATGTAATTCTAAGGTAACGATTAAGGTAAGTTGACCCGGCGTGTGGTATCCAGCTCAGTGGAATTGGCCACCCTCATTTCTTACATAGGTATTAAAACCGATCCTACTTAGAGCGGGATAAGGGCAGGAAAATTATGATGATTTCTATCATAACTTCTTTATATGTTATCCGATGTAAAATGTGAATAAAATTAAAAAAAATAGCTGTAAAACAACATAAAAAGATTATAAAGTCTCTGACCCCCTCGTCATAGGAATTTGAATAAAATTATAAAAAAAATCTATAAAAATGGCGGAATCCGGCAAACGGCGGAAGAATGAATCTCTTATTGAGAGTTATATATTTGTGTCGTTTGCAGTTGAGAGACTAGGGCTATGGAGTCAAAATGCAAAAAAAAATTATCCGTTTTAACACCACGGTCAATTGCCTCTTCAGACAAGAGGGGTTTTTCGCACAAAGAATTAGCTTAGCGATTCAGCGCGAAAACGTTGCCAGCATTATTGGGACTATTCCACGCAGGCATGATTTGTATAGTCCTAGCGTGTAAGTAATTTAAGGTAGATATAACTTGTACATTTTTGCTATAAAAATTATTCTGGAACAGTCCAAATACATCTTGAGAAAATTGGCCTCCATCTAAAGAAGACATATCGTCTTGAAGATTTTAAAATGATAGGGGCCATCAGTTTAGGCCAATTTGGGCCCGTATAATAAAAATTGACCTGGCTTACAGGGCTAATGACTGTAATGGAGGTCCCCCACTTGACCCCTTGTTAGGAGCTTGATAACTTATGACCTGTCGCGAACCAACGGTAGGTGATATGTTTAAATGATTAGTGGGGTCTTGTGAGGTTGGTATTTGTGAGTTGATTGTCGGTGATAGTGAAATCTATTTTGTAGCTAATTTACTTATGTATAATAGATTAGAGTAAGTGTGGTACGCAGCTGAGTAGAATAGACCACCCTTAGTTTTTACTAAGGTTGTGAATGACGTCTAAATTAAGTTGACCAGCCGTGTGGTATCCAGCTGAGTAGAATAGACCAGACTCATTTCTTACTGAGATGTCGTAAAGGTTACTAAGGTAAGTTGATCCATTTTGTGGTATCCGGCTGAGTAGAAAAGACCACCCTAATTTCTTACTGAGGTGTCGTAAAAGGCGACTATGGTAAGTCGACCCGCCGCGTGATGTCCGGCTGAGTAGAATAGACCGCCCTCATTTCTTACCGAAGTGCCGTAAAAGGAGATTAAGATAAGTTGACTCACTATGTGGTATTAGGATGAGTAGAATAGACCGCCCTCATTTCTTACCGATGCGTCGCAAAAGGCGATTAATATAAGTTGATGTCGGGCAGGCGGCAAGTAAAATACCTGGCCAAATCATTGAAAATATGTTTACAACATGTTGTGCCGACCCCACTTAAAGTGGGATAAGGGGAGGAACTATGATAGGTACAGTTTCAAGTATCAACTAAGTTTCATTCTCGTTCTTGGTTGAAACTTCCGAATCAGTGGTTAACAACCTTAACATCATTTAACTTTCAGAATTACTTAAATAAAGAGTATTTTGAATTTGTAATTTAAATTTAAAAATAAAACTTTCATAATTGAAATTTGTCATACCAACATTTCACGCGAATTTGAATGCTATTTTAAACACTGTTCCAGCGATCGCGTGACCGTGGCCCAATATTATAATCCACTTCATAATATCAAACGATCGCAATATCATCCTTATATTTTACTTCATAAAGTTGAAATCTCCATAGCAATAATATCCAGCCCATCAGGAGTGTTGGTTGGCAGATTAAAACAATTACAGGAAGCGCACGGGTGTTGATAATCGGGCTCTCAATTGAGATTGATTAAAACCACTATTTTTGATGCGAACAAATTAATCTTTCTATTTTCAGAACAATTGGCTGAATTGTTAAAACAGTTTAAAAACGTTGCAGTTGTTGACTGTTGTAATGTAAAAAATAAAGCCACGACTTTTAAAACATTGTGTTTGACTTTTTAAACATATAATGAAAAGGGATAAAAACGCCGTGTGGTATATGAGCCGTGGTGGTTTAACAATCGTCAGCGAACGCACTTGTACGTGTCCCGCACTCGAGTATCAATCGTCATAAAATGTATTAACCGCGACTTTGTGTCAACGTAAGTGCTAAAAATCCTTAATTATGTGCTGTGTTTTTTCTTTTTTCAAAGGAAAACATTATGTGTAAGACAGGTATATAAGATCAAAATTTTTATTTTTTTTAGAAAATCTTGGCTCTTAGCGAAAATCCCTTACTATCCTACTGCTGGGCATAGATATATATAGATATATCTCTCCGTTTCTGGAAAAAAAGGTTGGAACTAAGACCTACCACGCTGCTACAATGCGGATTAGTAGACACATGTCCCTAGAATTCTTTAGAGATATACAGGTTGACACGATGTTTTCCTTTACCGAAAAGCGTGTGATTAATTGCAATTATCAATAAGACACATAACTTTTAATAGAATTCATTGTAGCATGCTCTGGGTTTGAACCCACGATCGTCTCTGGTGTCACTATCACTATCACAGCAGCATCATCTAGTAAAAAGAAGGTGCTATAAGAACAGCTAAGAGTATAAGAGCTGCCTATTACCATTCCAGTGTTGAGCAAAAGGTTAGCAAACTAGGGCAAAGGGCCCTTATAACTCATCATCATCATCTTCCTGCCCTTATCTCACTTTAAGTGAGGTCGGCACAACATGTTTAAACATGTTGTCACATGATATAGCTACGTATTTTACGACCGGCCGCCTCCCTGACATGAGCTTATATTAGTCGTATTTTAAGACGCCACATAACTAATAAAGTTTTTTAATAATTTACATTTAACCTTACAGTGAAAGTACATAAAAATTGTATTTTTTTAAAGATGGGTGAACCGCCTGGTATATCTAATGGGATCACGATTGTGAAAGCATTATGACATTACCAAAATAGAATACCAAGTAATGTCATAAAAAGTGATATTGTAGTTTTTGTGTAAACCTGGTCACGTACCTTTACAAAAAATATCTAAAAAGACGAGAACCATGTAATAGCTGTGCGGTCTATAATTCGAGATCAATATAAGCAATTATTTGGTAAAAAGTGCGCGTTGGATCCATTTGGTAAAAAAAACTTTTGGGTCGAAAGCTGTCTTTTTTCAGTATTTTTTCCAATTTGTAAGTTTTGACGGTAATTTTGTAATACAAGTATTTATAATTTAATCGTCAACATACTATGATTTAAAATGTGAAAAACTATCTTGTTTCTGAGACTTAGAGTGGGATAAATAAATAATAAATAAATAAATAAATAGGACACTTACACACACGGTTGTTCGTCCCCAAAGTAAGTAACTTAATACTTGTGTTATGGGTGTTATGGGGCAACTGGTGAATATATACTTATATATTTTTTAAATACATATTTAAATACAAATATACAACCAGGCTCAAAGACCAACAAATTCATTTATAGAAAATGTTGGCCCTCGGCGGGAATCGAACCCGCGATCCGCGGAGCTGAAGCCAGGGTCACTACCCACTCCAACGGGCCAGTCAGGAGGATAATAAAGGCAGGAGGATGAATGATTTCTGAGACTGTTGTCGCCAATGACTTCCGCTTTGTATTTTATAGCAACACAGTCATGATACAAGAGTATTGCGCCCTTTTGACTGAAATGGTGGCAACACTGTGTCGTGTTGTTTCCGGTGGAGTCTTCCTATTGCTAAAACGTTTCAGTGGCATTCATTCTTTGTTCGTTACTCAAGAGGAGTGTATCTCGGAGCAGGAATTGGGGTATTCTATTATATCGTGTTATTGTTGAAAGTGTGCGCTAACAAGACAATGAAGCTTATATACTGGGATATCATGTAGAAATTAAGTATTAAATAAGAATATATAGTATTTTAAAATTTAAGCCCTGATCCACTTTTATCACATCCCTGGTCCACATTCAGTAAAACAGAACTTTCTTAGGCAACCTGTATATCATTGGTTTATATGTGGAATATGTGTATTGTGCCAATCCTTGGTAGAACAGTATTGCAGGCTTAACCTACAATAGTCGGCCGTTTGCCCTATTTTGCTAACCTTTTGCTCAGCACTAGAATGGTAATAGGCAGCTCTTATGCTCTTAACTGTTCTTATAGCACCCTCTTTTTACTAGATGATGGAATACGGGAACCAATGAGTGTTGGGTTATTAAGTTGCTACGACGATCTCTCACCAGAAAACGCAACGTCGTTCGACTCCGTTTGAGGGGGGCTGATGAACCAAAGAAGGGACACAAGATTGTATAGTGTGAATATCACGTGAAAAGACCATATATATATATATATATGGACGTTTATTGGTTCTGGACGTAGGAGGAGAATAGCATGACGTTGAACAACATTTTTAACATCTCATACATTACGAAATCTTCACGATCAATTAGATACAATCATATCAATAAAATTACAGCCGAAAGCTATAAATCTTCTCACAGTTTATCAAACGGCTATTACGTTTTTATGTACGTGACAGATAAATTGAGTCACGAAGCTAACATAACTATCGGTCGCCTTATTAAATCAAATACAGGAAAAGAACAAAACGCCAATCAATCTTCAGTTATATAAGTCACAGTAACTCATGGCAAAAAGTCGATAATTTATTTGATAGCTGGTACAGTGCGCCACATATAATAAAGTAAATTGCAATGATAACAAAATTTCCGAATTAATTCAAATACATTTTATTCTATTAAAACTTATGTGTCTAATTGATAATTGCAATTTATCACACGCTTTTCGGTGAAGGAAAACATCGTGAGGAAACCTGCATATCTCTAGAGAATTCTGGAGATATGTGTAACCTACCAATCCGCATTGGAGCAGCGTGGTAGGTCTTAGCTCCAATCCCTTCTCTCCAATAACGGAGAGAAGAGGCCTATGCCCAGCAGTGGGATAGTAACAGGCCGCTACTTACTTACTTACTTACTTTACATTTTACACACACATAGTGGAGCTTCTGCGCGCTAGTGACTAGTGTTTTAAGGTATTTTTAACTCTCGACGATGCTTCTAGTTTGCTTATTGTGTTTTTGTGTAACGTGACTGACGTGAATAATTTTTTTTATCTTATATTTTACCCCGGGGTATAAGTTTTTTGATTGGTGTATAATTTTTACACATTTCATCAACATTGGTCCAGACGATTAAATGTAAAAGCGTAACAGACAGACGGACTTTCTTACTGATGTGTTTATTGCTGTTATTTTCAACATAAATTCGAAGATAGAAAAAAAAATACTATTCTTCTATTAACTTTCTTTGATATATTACAGGTTTAAATACAATTAGTTTAAATTAGTAGCAGCAATTTGTTGACTGTCTAGCCGTTATAAAACAGATGTCCATATTATTGCCGTGATTCAAAATTTGCTAACTTCCATAGGTGGTCTTATTATTAGTAGTACCTAGTTGACAGGAGCCTTGCTCGGTAATTTTTTACAAAATAAAAAAAAGAAACAAAAAAAAGAAAAAATAATAAGGTAGGTGGGCACGGTCCGAGGTATTTTCATTTCTCGCTACCACCCGTTCCCCGAATAAACTATGCTGACTTTAAAATTAACGGCAAAAATATTGTTTTAATGTGTGAATAAATTAAAAGTAAATTTTAGTATTTTTTTAATGCCAAAAAAAACAGCCGTTTCCGAAATTCCGAAAATATGTATATATACATACAAGATTAACTCATTTAAATATTAAAAATAACAAACGGTATGGATTTGACGCTTCGATGTCTTCGAGAAACGCTATATGGCCCAACCCCTAGTGTCTTACAATCAGACATTAAATTGACAAAAAACTTCCTAACAAATCAACATTATAACATAACGGGTTAAAACAAGTTGCTAGTTAAGCCGCCGTTAAACTAAATTACTTATATGTGTCTGTAATTATACAAAAATGCACTATTAATAAATGTCAAATGGGAAATAATGAGGAAAATAACATGAAAAGGTTATACCCATATACAATCAACTGGTGATTAATTCTAGACCTAATTCGATACCATATGTGAGCTTTTATATATTAAAAACTAGGTGGAGACCGTGGTGTTGTCCGCAGTTTACATGATTTATAGTAAGGTGTGTGTAAAGACTTTAGTCGCCTTTTCGAAATTCGTTTGTGGGTTTGGGTATAAGATTCTATAATAAAATTCCGCAATCTTAGCTTTACCATTACAGCAGTTTAAAAACACTGTTAAAGAGAGGCTGATACAAAAAAACCCTACAATACTGCTGAGGATTATTTGGACGATAAGAATGCGTGGATATAGCTACTGTCCGAACTTGTACAAGATAGCAATGACTTAATGTAACTAGTTATAAGTATTTTGTTGAAAAGAGCAACCGCCGAGTTTCTTGCTGGCTCTTCTCGGTAGGAACAGCTTTCCGAACCATCAGTAGAATTGACGATTCAAAAGTACTTGTTTACACGTTTATTTGAATAAAGAAAATTTTGAATTTGAATTTGAATTCTACGACACGTCGGTAAGGAAGGGTGGTCTATTCTACTCAGCCGGATACAACCGGCAAAATCTATCCATTAGTGACTCAAAGCGGAAAACCTCTGTCATTTTATCTATACTAATATTATAAAGAGGATAAAATTTGTATGTATGTTTGTAATGTTTTCACACAAAAACTACTGGACCGATTTCATAAATTCTTTCACCATTAGAAAGCTGCATTATTGAGCAAGATAAGCTATATTACATTTGGAACTTTGGCGATGCTTCTGCGCTTGCCCGTCCCGCCCGGTGACGTTGTAAAAGCCGTTAGGTCTAACAGCAGATAGTCAATTCGAAAAAAAAGAAAAAAAAAGTATTACATTTAAAAAAAAATAGGGATCCGTAATAAAAATGTAATAAGGTGTAAAAAATTTGTCATAAAAATCTGAATATTCATAAAATTATGAATGTTAGTGTAATTAAATAAGAAATAAAACTTATATGTTAACTAAAATCTATAGTTCGACTTAATAGACTTTGCACTACCATGAGATCGGTATGTACGCGGGTGAAACCGCGGGATCATGCGGGTGGGGTCGGCACAACATGTTACAAACATGTTGTCATATGATTTGGTTACATATTTTACGACCTGCCGCCTACCTGACGTCAACTTACTTTAGTCGTATTTTACGACACCTCGGTAAGAAATGAGGGTGGTACTATTCTATTCAGCCGGATACCACACGGCGTGGTGAAACCGCGGGATATTATTTATATATAAAATTGCTAATGATATCATAAAATGGCAACACCCATTAAAAGCCACTGCTATAAAGTAATTAAACGAATACGGTATACAATACTTGATATTTCCATATATCGAAAATTTAATGAGATTCAGCTATCATAGATTTAATTAAGCGACGTTTCCACTATGAATCAAAGTGCGTCGTAAATTGTAGGCAATATATTTTTTTGCTCAGTAAAATATAAATGTGTGGGCCAATAAAATAAAATGTAAGGATAAATAATTTATCTTTTAATATTTAAATGAGTTAATCTTGTATGTTTATATAGATATTTTCAGAATCTCGGAAACGGCTCTAACGATTTTATTTAACAGCATGTAGGGAGTTTGGAGGGGGGGGGGGGGGGATTAGCTCTAGCTAGGTTTTATTTAAAGAAAAAATCGTTTTATCCCTGTTCTTGGGCATAAAAAACGAAAGTTTACTTTTAATTTATTGAATATATACAACAGAATTTTCACCGTGAAATGTCAAGTCAACGTAGCTTATTCTGAAAACGGGTGGTCGCGCGAAATGAAAATACCTAGGATCGAGCCCCACCTATTATTTTTTATTTATTTTTTTGAAGTACCTTTTTTTATTTTGTAAAAAATTACCGAGCAAGGCTCGGTCAACCTGGTACTAATTATATAACTTTGTTTTACACATAATGGCAGGCTGTTACTTTACTTTTTTTATAATAGCAAGAACTGAAAATCAATGTTAGAAGTTCTGCCTTTTCTAAAGACTGAGAAAAAGAAAATAGGTTTTTTAATGTTGTTTTAAGACAGTAATGAATGCCGTATGGTATCCGGCTGAGTAAAATAGATCTCATTTCTTATCACACGGCGGGTCAACATATCTTGGTCACCTTTTACAACAACTCTGAAGCAAATAATGGTGGTCTATTCTACTCAATTGGATAGCACACGGTGGGTCAACTTACCTTAGTCGCCTGTTACGACACCTCTATAAGAAATGAGGGTGGTCTATTCTACTCAGCCGGATACCACACGGCGGGTCAACTTAACTTAATCGCCTTTACGACACCTCAGTAAGAAATGAACCCTCATTTCTACCACACGGTGGGTCAACTTACCTTAGTCGTCTTTTACGACACCTAGGTAAGAAATGAGGGTGTTCTATTCTACTCAGCCGGATACCACACGGCGAGTTAACTTACCTTAGTCGCCCTGAACTACACCTCTGTAAGAAATGTAAGTGGTCTATTCTACTCAGCCGGATACCATATAATAGTTAATATATTGTAGTATTAAACACGCCAGGGCTATATATTCAAAAGACGGGTACGATTTATCACATGGTTGCGTTCGTTAATAAACTTTAACCCAGGAAAGTGGGACAAGTAATCGGACATCGATGCAATGTAATATTTATTAAACCATTAACTATACACTCTGTTAGGATAATAGATTATCCTTCCCAACACAGATCTGATGATAATCTCTTATCTAAATGGAAAACTTACTAAGCCTATAACAGTATCTGTAAATTCTTATAGGTACTTAATAAAACTTTGAACTTGTGAGATTCAAAGTCTGCGCTTACTTTGTATTATGCTATATATATTTAAGTCTATGGATATCTTTTATTAGATTCTAGTGGCCCGCTTCAGCTTCGCACGGGTATATAATATATATATCCTATGTCACTCAGTGAAAAAAATGATTAAAATCTATCCAGTAGTTTGATTTATTCATTACTTTGATTTACGCATGCGTTAAATTTGGAGTAAAATAATGCCCCTTTCCCTATACCATGAAGATTTCCTGCTGTCTTCGGAATATCTAAATTCATATACTACATTTTTACTTATTTAGTTTAACATTTTTCTCTATGTATTTTATTTTTACAATTAATTACAGAATGTCTTTATACACAACATTTGCGTTTTGTTATTCTATGTCATAGTCGTTTTTATTATACCACGTTTTAGAGTTACTTGACAGAAACGCAAACGAATAGGATAAAACGTATCCTATGTCCGTCTCCTGATTTTAAGCAATCTTTCCACCAATTTTCAGCCAAATTGGTTCATCCGTTCTTGAGTTATAAATAGTGTAACTAACAGCACTTTCTTTTTATATATATATAGATTATTATTGGTAATGTTTTATTATTGTTGTTGGGAATGGTAGTATTCAATTATTATCTCTTTAGTTTTTAATACCGGATATACTGACAACACGATAATCACGTGACCGATATAAAGTAGGGGCTTCTTTGTGACTAGTCATGATACATGACGGATCGAAAAGATATTGAGTGGTGGGGAGTTGTATTTAAATATTAAAGCGGCGGTTGCGGAATGGTTAGTGTAACGGACTTGCGATCGAGAGGTTGTGGGTTCGAATTTCAGCCATTATACTACCGATGTGAACCCACTCCTAGCAAGCATTTAGCTTAGCTGGAGGGTTTAACAAGTTTACTACTAATATGTAACCCAAAAAAGTTTTTAATATAAAACTCGTTGGTGCCTATATATATGATATCAACCACGAAGTTACTGCTACTAGTACTACGGCTTACTACGGCTTCCTCTGAGAGCGTGTTTGCTTGATAAAAAAAATATTTTCGCCTATCATTATCGAATAAGTAAAGTAACGGCTCTTTCTATCCCATAGCTGGGCGTAGACTTCGCCTATCCATTTTCGCCGATAAGGGTTGCAACTTAAACGGTATGCAGCACGATGTTTTCCTTCACAGAAAAGCGTGAGATAAATTGCAAATATCAGTTAGGTATTTAAGTATTAACAGAAAAACTCGTTTGTGGTTGTCGTTTCAAAAAAATCCTTTATGGTATCAAAATTTACAGCCGCCTGTACAATAATTACTCGATACAATAGCAAAGTTGACGGTCCGTCGATGCATCGAGTTGACAGTTAAATTACAGCTCGGCGTGGTTAGGAAAGGCTAGCCTGAGACCTACGATCTCTATTAAGATTTTATGAGATATGAAATTGATGGCCTTATAAAGGCCATATTCATAGTAATATTACTTATGATATACTGTTTTTTAATAGAACTTTGAATGACGTATCTTTAACCCATGGAGACCTTGTATTTGCATCTTATTTTATTTCAATAAGGTTTAGTTTTAGTTAGTTTGACTCAGAGCTGAAATCTTGATTTCATTAATAACTGATAACGGATCCAAATCAATATATGCAATATAAAACTGTTATATTTTCGCAAAAACTAGCGCAATATGTTTACTTCGAGGTAAAAATACGGGCCATACAAAAAGCCACCTGTCAAACTGTCAGCAAATGACAGCACCTGTCAAAGCGACATTTGACGCAAGAAATCAACTGTTTAATAGAATCTGATGATTATGGAAGAGAAGTTCAAAGAAATAAAAGTTTCTGCGTTCTGAATACATATATGATACTTATTAAGAGATCTCTAAGTTATAATTGCGATAGTTCATTAAGAATATTATTTTAATACAAAAAAAACTGTGCCCGTGCCGAAATCAGTGAGTCAAAAAGTTTTCCCGCATAAACATGTTATAAACATGTTGTTACATGATTTGGCTACGTATTTTACGACCGGACGCCACCCTGACATCTTACTTAGTCATATTCGACACCTCAGTAAGAAAGAGGGTGGTCTATTCTACTCAACCAGATACCACACGGCGGGTCAACTTACCTTAGTCGCCTTTTACGACACCTCGGTAAGAAAGAGGGTGGTATATTTTAGACAGGCGGATACCACACGGCGGGTCAACTTACCTTAGTGGTTTATCGACACCTCGGTAAGAAATGAGGGTGGTACTATTTTATTTAGCAGGATACAGTTAGGAAAATATTTTTTTTGAAAATAAAATTTATGGCTCCATTTTAAAATTACAATGTTGCACTCTTTTAGATATGGATCAGACAATTCGCGATTAATATTTATAGCCATATTTTGCGCCATATTTAAGTCATTTTTGTACAACCAGCTGCTCGTCACGAAGTTTCTATTCAGCTATCTGTATGTCGAGGTCAGTTGAGTTACGGTAACTTAATTATGGTAAATACACTGTACACTGTTAAACAACGTCATGTCTGGTTCAGAAAATTGCCGATATTAACTTAATAAGTGATTATAACATTATTTTGCTATAATCCACGATTAAAGAAAATCTTTGTACCGGTTAATACACAGTCCATTGCCATGTTTAACACGTGGTTTAAGGTAATCGCTTACCAAACCATCTCAATGTATATATATATATATATATATATATATATATATATATATATATATATATATTCGGAATATCGTAAACGGCGCCAACGATTTTCCTGAAATTCAGCATGTAGGGGGTTTTGGGGCAGAAAAATCGATCTAGCTAGGTTATTTTGAAGTTTGTTTTATCCCTGTATTAGGTATTAAAAAATACTAAAATTTAAATTGAATATAAGACACTTCTTTTGCAATTAACTGTCAAGTCAGCGTAGCTTATTCAGGAAATGGGCAGTCTCTAAAAATTTAAATACCTAGGATCGATCCCCAACTGCCTAAATATTTTTATTTATTTTTTAGATTTTTTTTATTCTGTAAAAAATTACGGTCAACCAGGCACTAAATTAAAGTGCATTACCTTTTTTATAAATAATTCCATAAATGTCAACAAGTATAAATATCTTTTAATTTAAAATACGTTACAACATGGACAGAGACAAAGTTTGTTAAAAAAAAGGAAATTGTCGTGTCATTATTCATTGCAACATTGTATCTTAATTCTATAATGATAATTCCGACCTCCAGACCATACCTTTTAAGAAGCAACAAAGGATATACCGGTCCTGATAGAAATTAATTGCAGATAAAAAAAGCTAGGTATAATATTGCTTGTACCTACTAGTAAATCATAATGAAACTGGTTTGGTTGAAGTGTTGCATTGATTTATGTTTGTTTCATACAACTTATATTGATGAATGCGATTATCTTTGTCTTATTTGTAACTAGAAGAACCCACGCGTTGCTGTGTCACAATCGAATTTCGACTTACCTGTGTTAGTTTTAATTGTGCAAGAACTGCTGTATACATCATGTCTTACAATAGTGGCGCAACTCAAAAAAAATCATGTTTAAAAAATGGGTTTACAGTTTTTATTACTAAGGGAAATGCATATATTTAGATTAATTTAAACAAGCGGCCTATTACATGACTATTTCAATATAAATAATTCATTATCTTACTGCCCTTATCCCACTATAAGTGGGGTCGGCACATCATGCTATAAATATGTTGTCACATGATTTGGTTACGTTTACGACCGGCCGCCCACCTGACATCAACTTACCTTAGTCGAATTTTACGACTCCTCGTTAAGAAAGAGGGTGGGATATTCTACTTAATCGGATACCACACGGTGGGTCAACTTACCTTAGTCGTATTTTACGACACCTCGGTAAGAAATGAGGGTGGTAATATTCTATCCAGCCGGATACCACACGACGTTACACGACTCTTTCATGTTTAGCTTACTCCGGTGATTAATTTCTCCGTTTTTAGATAACTAAGTCCTTTCAACCAAGCATTGACAGTTTTTTTACATAAAACTTTTTAAATTAGAGATTTTTAAAATATTTTAAATTTTGGCTATATAGTTTTGCGCTTAGGAAATAGCACTGACGGCCAGCTAGAGGCAAAAAAGTATTTTGTTTACGTCTTATTTGTGGCTTTCGAGCAATTCTTACTTCTGAGTGTTTACGCAATAATAATTATATGGAAGTGCATCAGTTTCCTTTACTTTCTTACACACACATTACATACCTATCTCATACCTATTTCAGTTGTGTTTTTATACTTAAAAGACGATCAACTTTGTATTAAGCTCCTTTGTTATGTAAGAAAAACAAATCTACCTTATTAAGTATTGGTATTCTGGTGATTAAAGGCACATAATCTGAACGTATTGAAGTATTGAGATGAGCCGAGGGAGGTAGGTAATAAATTATATTTTTTTGTTCCCATACAAAATGGGAACCGATAAAAACAATAAAATTAACACTTACTAACCACCATTAAAGGGTCGATAACTTTTTCAAAAAGTGTCAGGTATTTTAAATGTGGCGATCAACATTGTGATCAACCTTTATTCTTAACCGTCATGTAGGGTTACCAACCGTACGGATAGCCTGGGATATTTTGTGAAGTAGATCTCACGGCTAGTAAGTAGCGGCCTGTTACTATCCCACTGCTGGGCATAGGCCTCTTCTCTCCGTTATTGGAGAGAAGGATTGGAGCTAAGACCTACCACGCTGCTCCAATGCGGATTGGTAGGTTACACATATCTCCAGAATTCTCTAGAGATATGCAGGTTTCCTCACGATGTTTTCCTTCACCGAAAAGCGTGTGATAAATTGCAATTATCAATTAGACACATAAGTTTTAATAGAAAAACTCATTGGTGTCTGCCCGGGTTTGAACCCATGATCGTCTCTAGAGATTCACACGGTCGCACCGCTAGGCCATCACGGCTAAACTCATGTGAAATGTGGTTACTGTTTGCATTCCGAATACAATATAATAGTTTTAAGCAAGCAACATGTGGTATGCGGCTGGCTAGAATAGACCACCGTCATTTCTTACCAAGATATGGTAAAAAAGGTAAGTTGGCCCGGCTTGTAGTATCTGGCTGAGTAGAATAGATCACCCTAATTTCTTACCGAAGTGTATTAAAAGGCGGCTAAGGCTCGTTGACGTCAGGCAGGCACTTCGTTAAATACCTAGTCACATGTTACAACATGTTTATAACATGTTGTGCGACCCTACTCAGGGTAACGGCAGGGGAATGATGAGTTTTAATCAAGCAACTCTTGTATATAAATCTAATTTGAATTTCGAAAAGGGCTCTAATTATTTCCTGAAATTCGATATGTACGGGTTTTTGAGGGCCGTAAATCGATCTAGCTAGGTTTCCTATTTAGAAAATGTTTTTATCCCCGTTCTCAAGCAATGCTACAATATTATTATGAAAGTGAATTGTTAGAATATGAAAGTCAAATTCACTGTCATTTCCAAAGTTATAATAGCTCAGTTGAGTAATCGGGCGGTCTCAAAATCAGAATACCCGATTGCAGTTCAAATTCCGTCTTTCCTTTAGAACTCCATAAAGGTACTGTCCATGATTCTAAACGTCCGCAATTTCTCGTTTTTTGGCTTTTTGCAAAAATCATCACACATCATCATCAAATCATCGTTGTATATTTACGCACTGCAAAAAGAACAAAAATATTGTGTTCTTCAAAAAGCATTATATTTAACTTTTTTCGTTTCTAATGTTTTTGAGTATTACTTTTATTGTATGTTTTTAATTTTAAGAAATTAATTTGGACACATTATTCAATTTAAAGGCGGTTAGAAGTTTAGCAGATCATAAGTTTTAAGTTACAACAGTTTTAAAAATAAAAATTTTGCACATATACACTCTAGTTCTATATAATTAGTCATCTTTTTTGCATACAGTATCTTTGTTTAACGTTTTGCGCAATTAAAATATAAATAGATATTAAGCTAGAAAGAATTACACCTTAACATAATGAGTAGAAGATTTATTTTTGATCCTAACTTAACATTAGGTTAATGAAGATATTGAAATATCGATTTAAATACAAGTTATTAAGATTCATTTTCGGTTATAGTGTTATAGTAGGCTGAGCTAGCAACAAAGTTGCTAGTTGTTAATCGCTACATGTAACTTGCAGTTAGGTTAGCGAATAGAAAATTATTTAATGCTCAGCATCTATGTTAATATGTCTTGATCCAAAGGTATCAATTTTCATGTTGATCATACCATGAATGCATTGGAGTGCGTAATTAGGGCAAAGAAAAATCTGAAGTACAAGATGACATTTATTTATTTGATTCCATCCATATGATAAGCTGTGATGGCCTAGTGGTAAGCTGTGATGGCCTAGTGGTGCGACCGTGTGAATCTCTAGAGACGATCATGGGTTCAAACCCGGGCAGACACCAATGAGTTTTTCTATTAAAACTTATGTGTCTAATTGATAATTGCAATTTATCACACGCTTTTCGGTGACGGAAAACATCGTGAGGAAACCTGCATATCTCTAGAAAAATCTAGGGATATGTGTAACCTACCAATCCGCATTGGAGCAGCGTGGTAGGTCTTAGCTCCAACCCTTCTCTCCAAAAATGGAGGGAGGAGGCCTATGCCCAGCGGTGGAATAGTAACAGGCCGTTACTTACTTACTTACTATATGATTTACGATTACGGAACTCAGTGACATCGTACAAATGTACAAGACCCCATAAACCGTTTTATAGCAAATTTGATGGCCATAAATGCTGATAGCGATGTACCTGTAAAATCGATTTTTGAAAAGTCAAACACTAATTTATAGAATTAGGCGTTACTTTGCGGAGATCCATAATACAAAAGTAATAATAAAATTATTTTGCTATAATCCGCGATGAAGTAAAGTTTTGGTCGTGGAGTCCTCCATCTCCTGATGATGCTTCGGTTGCGGGGCGAAACGATTGTTGAGTTTGTGATAGTGAACGTATGTAGTGCTTGTGTATTGTGGTGGCGGTGGTGGAGGTTTGTGCATGTGTTTTTTTTTTACGAATCCTGCATGTATCAAGTATGATAACCGATTGTCCGCTCTACATTTAGCATTATATATATTTTCTATTTTACTTCATCGCGGATTATAGCAAAATAATTTTATTATTACTTTTGTAAGTCAAACACTGTTTACTAAAAGTACTTTTGAATCGTCAAATGTTTTTAAAGAAGCTATCAATGATTCGGAAGTTTGCCCTTACCGAGAAGAACCAGTAAGAAATTCGCCAACGGGCCAGTCAATTTGTAAAGTTGTAATAACTCAGTGGGTAACGGGTGGATTAAAGAAGTAAAAATACCTAGGATCAAGCCCCAGATATGAACAACTTTTTTCTTTTTTTTGCATTTATTTATTATAATTTTGTATTATATCTTTTTATAAAACTACCGCACATGGCTCGGCTACCCAAATACTTTTTTATATGAGCATATATCAAGATTCGATGACATACATAAGAAATGTGTGTAGTTGCCCTTAAAAGCTTGTGGCTATAGGCAATTAATCATAAGGCTCCGCCCTGACCTGACGACAGCGTCGCGTGCCTTGTAATCAGTTAACTCTTAGGTTAAATAAGTATTAAACCCACTTAGTGGTTTTCAAGTTCAATTCTCGTTTGGTTATGGAAAGGTTACTTACTAGTCTCAATTTATACAAGTGCAAGGTGTACCCGTTACTTCGTTCGCCTAATTAAATATTAGAATACCCTCACTTATAACTGTTTCTTTCCTCTTCCCGAAAAAACGAGATTTTTGTCGGTCCGACAAAACCTAAGCTTTGATTGCAATTTCATCAATATGAGTTCAGTGCATAATCCCTATAAGAGTAACAGACAGATAGTCGCATTTGTAATATATTAGTTATGCATGTTTACCTAAATCTATATTCAAGGGTAGTTATGCTAATTTGCTCGCATTTTTTTTATTACTTGCTGGTTTGGTCGATTGTAAGCCGTGTGGTAATCTGGCTGGGATTTCGTAAAAGGCGACGAAGGTAAGTTAACCCGCCGTGTGGTATCCGGCTGAGTAGAATTGACTACCCTCATTTCTTACCGAGGTGTCGTAAATGGCGACTAAGGTGACGTCAGGCAGGCGGTCGGTCGTAAAATAACTAGCCAAATCATGTAAAACATCGTTAATACATATTGTGGCGACCTCACTTATAGTGGGAGAAGTGCGGAATGATGATGAATTCAAATTCAAATTCATAATATTCTTTATTCAAGTGGACTGTTTACAGTACTTTTGAATCGGCAAATGATTTTAAAGACGCTACCACTGATTCGAAAGTTTGCTCCTACCGAGGAGAACCAGCAAGAAACTCGGCGAATAATCTTTTAATGATAATGGTTTGTTGGTTATGCCAAAATTTGTATTGGATGAGTTTGATATAAACCACAACCACTACGACCTCAACCACAACCACAACCACTACGACCACTCAGAGTGAACAATTTTACCATTTTTACCATAAAAAATAACAATATAATAGATCGTAAGAAATTTACTAAGATTTGCAACTATGTACATATGTATGTTTGCTGTATGAGATAACTTCATTGTTGTTCCTTTAAATCCTTAAATTTTTAATGCTGATGTCTTTAAGGATGCTCGTTATAGGTACAAAATTATTCGCGAAGGTTATATTTCGACTCCTAAAAAGACATTTCGGAAAAGTCAATCATTCCTCAATCATTCCACACTGGGTGTCTGTGGTCATATTAGATGCGTCTAAGGAATTTCTTCTATGCGTGTATTAAGAGCATGTTTGTCATTTGAGGGTATGCAAAAAAAATCAAAAAAAAAAAAAAAATTTCAAATGACAAACATGCTCTTAATTGTATATTAAGAGCATGTTTGTATGGCATAGACAGTATAGATATAAAATATCTATACTGTCTATACCAATATATAAAGCTGAAGAGTTTGTTTGTTTGATTGTTTGAACGCGCTAATCTCTGGAACTATTAGACAGATTTAATTTTTTTTTTTGTGTATAGTCCATTTATTGAGGAATAGGAAAGGAGCAGCAATAAAAAATATTGCGAAAACGGCAAAATTTAAAGCTTTCGTTGTGTGCGTTAAGTAAACAGTGAAAGTTATTCAAAAATCTCTTATAATCAACTCACGATAACTACGTTCAAAATTTCAATTCTGGAAAAAAATTGTGATAAATTTATTTCCATTCGGGCGAACCGGAGGCTCTTAATGCGTTATCTATTTTTATCATATGAAATTAGTCTTTATTTTGATTCCTTTACTAATTATATAAGCACGATTGTGTTTATTTAGAGCGTTAATGTGTGAGTATCATAAAAACCTTGTCCTTAATCGGTCGCATGCCATTATAATCACGATCGATAAGATTTACTGACTTATTTTTATTTATGAGCATTTCGTTTTGATAGTTGGTTGAAATCGAATAAATAAACTATATTTAAGATAATAAATGCTAATCTAAGTGTTTTATAGCTCAAACAATAAACAATACGTATTTTCTGTAATAAAGAAGATTAAAATCATTTCACGCCTACTTTTATGTAAATGGCGAAGGCTGAAGTGGTAACACGCAATTGTTTGTTACTCTTGTGTATGATTTTGTTGAACGGTGTAGAGTATTTTTTCGATATTCTTCGGTTAGAAAGTTTAGTATAGTGGGTAAAGCTTAAAACACTTTTCACCAGAGAAAAAACTGGACATTTGTCATTTTATTAATAATATGACCGAGCCTTGCTTGGTAATTTTTTACACAATAAAAAAAGCAACTTAAATAAAAAAGAAAAAAAATAATTAAGTAGTTGTGGATCGATCCTAGGTATTTACTATTCTCGAGACTACGCGTTACCTGAATAAGCTACGCTAACTTGACACTTAATGGCAAAAATTCAAATCAATATAAATTTTAGTTTTTTTTAATGCCCAAAAACAGGGATAAAACGATTTTTTTTTACATAAAACCTAGATCGATAGAGTAGCTTCTCCAAAACCTACATTCTGAATTTTTTTATATTAAATATAGTATTAAAATAGTAAGAAAACATTTCCAAAATATATCAAAACACTTTATTACTCTTAATTACTTTAATAACAATTATTTTTCGTCATAACAGAATACCGCCAAAATAAATTTCCCTTTCGTTTTTAAATCTCCTCTTAAGTTAAAATTACAATATTGAGACTAATGCCAATATTGATACTCTCTAATATACTAAACTTAATACAATAAGTAGTAACTTAGGTATTTATTATCCAAATGTTAAAATTGCTTATAGTAGATAAAAGATATTTTTAGTTGCTATTCTTTATTAGAATAAAAAAAATATTTATTTACGGTTTTAAGTTTATAGTTTTTAGCAATACGACGCTTTCGCCAGAGACGCCGGTGAATTTTCGCTTAAATACGATGTAAAAATAATGTTTTGAAAACAATAAAAATATATACAAATTCATGCGAAGCAAGTATGCAGGCGAAACAATAGCGTTACCCAATATATTAAGGCACAATAAGCAAATAAATAGCACCACGATGCTTTCACCAGAGACGCCATGAATTTTTGCAAAAATTCGATGTAGAAATAATTTTTTGAAAAGGATAAAAGTATATACAAATTCATGCAAAGGAAAAAATAAAGTGTCACTTAATTTATTACCTAAAGCAAATGAATATTCAAGCTGTTATCAAGATGGTTTAATTTGATTTGACTATTTTGATATTATACGTTACTAAAGTTGCAAAGAAAACTTAAGCTATAGGTACAAGTTAAGTAACGAGTTCGTATGTATCTTATTTCAGTTTCGTTTTATCGATAAAAATGCAATAAATAACTTTGGTGCGAAGTATTTTTTGCGCTAAGGCAGATGCCCGTCAAAATCTCACCCCATTAAAAGATATGACTTCTTGTCAATTGAAAAGAATCTTAAACCGAAAATTCGTGAATTGAATAACTATTGCGCAAATTAAAATTTCTTACCAACGGTCGTGTGTTGTGATTAAATCTCATGAATCCTTATCGAGTGGACAAATTTAGTGTCTGAACATTCATTTTAATGTTTTATTGTTATGTAGTACTCTTCTTCCTGCCCTTATCCCACTCTGAGGTCGGCACAACATGTTATAAACATGTTGTCACATGATTTGGCTACGTATTTTACGACCGGTCGCATGCCTGACATGAACTTACCTTAGTCGCCTTTTACGACACGTTGGTAAGAAATGAGGGCGGTCTATTCTACTCAGCCGGATACCACACGGCGGGTCGACTTACTTTAGTCGCCTTTTACTACACGTTGTATGGCCAAATTAATTTTTATTTTAATTATATTGACAAATATAATACTTAATAAGGTCGTGAGGTATCCGGCTGAGTAGAATAGGCCACCCTTATTTCTTACCGAGATATCCTTAAAGACGACTAAGGTAAGTTGACTCACCGTGTGGTTGAGTAGAATATACCACCCTCTGTGTTACTGAGACGTAAAATACGACGAAGGCAAGATGACGTCAGGCAGGCTACCGATCGTAAAATACGTAGCCAAATCATCACAACATGTTTTAACATATGCCGACCCCACTTAGAGTGGGATAAGGGTAGGAGGATAATAATGAAATATAAACCTTAATTCATAAAATTAGGCGTTACTTTGCGGTATACTATTCTACTCAGCCGGATACCACACGGCTTACGTTCCTGTTAACTACAAATAACAATATTACATTTCCCATTATTTTCAGTTCCATAATAATAATTTAATATACGCTATCGCAATCAGGATATGCTCAGCAGAATAACTCAAAGCGTACCATAACAATAAAAAAGCAAATGCAAACAAAGGCCGGCAATGTTTTATAATATATTATCCGATTGTCACGCAAAACCGCGTAATATTTTGACTTGTATTAATATATTTCCTTTGCGGTGAGTCACCAACATGGCTGACAGACTTTTCCAATTAATTTAAGTGTGCTATTAATAATTACAGTTATTTATATTATAGCAATTTTTTATGTTTTGATTTCAAGCTTTTTGTCATTTGATGTTTATAGTCTGTGGTATGCAATATGACGTCCGATGTTTAAAATGAATCAACTCGTTATTGGAATAAGGAGTAAAAAAAAATTAAAATTAATAACATTTCAATTAATATTTTGACTTCTATAATATATTTCTCTTTACTAACATGGCCGACGCTTTTTCAATTAATTTAAGTGTGTTATTAATATTACGCAATATATTATAACAAATATATTGTTTTAATTTCAAGCAGTCATTTTGTAATTTTAAATTTATAGTCTGTAGTGTTTAGTATGGCGTCCGATATCTAAAATCATTCCCTCGTAATATGAATAAGGTGTAAAGATATGTAATTAAAGTAATATTTTGACTTGTATTCATATATTTCTTTTTGCGGTGATTCACCTAGATGGCCGACAGACTTTTTCAATTAATTTAAGTCTGTTATTAATAATATAATAATGAATTATTAATATTATACATCTACTGTGTGATGTTTATAGTCTGTGGTTTTAAATCGGGCGTTCGAAATTTAAAATTTATTTAATTGGAATAACGAGTTCAGAAAAATGTTTGTCTAAATATTATGCTATACAGATTTGTATTCCCTATACCTATTACTTCAAATATATTACTATGAAATACTACGCCGTGTGGTTTCCGGCTGAATAGAATAGTACCACCCTCTTTTCTTACCGAGGTGTCGTTAAAGGCGTCTAAGGTAAGTCAACCCGCCGTGTGGTATCCGGCTGAGTGGAATAGACCACCCTCATTTCTTACCGAGGTGTGGTAAAAGGCGACTAAGGTAAGTTGACTCACCGTGTAGTATCCGGTTAAGTAGAATAGACCACCCTCTTTCTTATCGAGGTGTCGTAAAATACGACTAAGATAAGTTGACATCAGGCAGGCGGCCGGTCGTAAAATACATACGTAGCCAAATCATATAACAACATGTTTATAACATGTTGTGCCGACCCTACTTAGAGTGGGATAAGCAAGATGATGATATTACTATAAAATACCAAAGACCCTGATTATTAATGAGTTGACAGATGAAAAACAGTTCCGACTGAACCCATAAATAAACGTGTGTCAAACATTTTTTTCTTTAATCAATCTTTAGTTTTCTCTGTAACTTGAACCGCTCCAGAATGTTAACCAAATTATTAACGTCACTTCATTTAGCTTAATTATAAAGACAGCTGACGTTTCTATTTCTGAATATCTATTCATTACATCTTTAAGAATTCTTTATAATTTTACCGCCCTATGATTTGACAGTGCAATGGCGTGTAGAACCAATTATACGCCGGCACAAATATTCATGGCTTTTTGAAAGATATATTCCACAAGCTTTACATCGCAACTTCGTCAATTAAAGTTTTCAAATACCATTTATAGAATTAGGCGTTACTTTGCGGAGGTCCATAATACAAAAGAAATGAGAATATTATTTTGCTATAATCTGCGATAAAAGAAAATATATGTAATGCTAAATGTAGTGTACTATTTGTTCTCATACCTGATACATGCAGAATTTGTAAGAACTCATGCACTACCCGACACCGATGGCACAACAATACACAAGCACTGCACACATTCACCACCACGATCTCAACAATTGTTTCGCCCCGTAACCGAAGCATCATCAGGAGATGACTATCAAAATTATGTACTAAGTATTTGTACTCCTTGAAAAGGTCTACAGAAAAGTCCGCGATGGTATATGTCTATCTCTTATGGATAACCCACAATAGCATTTTTTGTCATTTACTATTTATGTTCAAAAAATAATAATAATGTAATGTAAATGTAAAAATAATACCTTATGTTCAAAGCATTTTTTATACAATACAGCATTAATCCTTTTCCAGTTAAGTACCTTAAATAAATTGTTGATTTAATATAGATCAATATGGCCGTTTACAGCAAGTAATTTAAGTGAACATTTTCGGAGATATTACAGATTTCAAATGCCGTGAGGACGCCGCGCTTCGCCTTGTAGCTCTTCGCATTTAACAGCTATAAGCAAATATATGAATTTAGATATTTCAAAGATAGCAGGAAATCTTCTTGGTATAGGGAAAGGAAATTGTTTTTCTCCAAATTTAACGTGTGCGGGCCACGGGCAGTAATGAATAAATCAAAACTACTCGATCGATTTTAATCATTTTTTTACACTGACTGACATAGGATATATATTTTATACCCGTGCGAAGCAGGGGCAGGCCGCTAGTAAGTAATAAAGGAGAAATATCGTTGTTTGTTATTAAATAATCCTCAAAAAAAATTTAAAAATGGTATTTCCTTCAATATCATACCATTGTTCGAAAACATACAGCGATTCCTCTAAACTAATTAATATGACACGGTCTAATGTTTTTTTAATAACCACACCACGGCAGTCCCATTGCAATTATTCTAATGCATACGCGTATTATTCGACCAACTTATAAATTCAACAAATTCAGATAAAATCAACCTTAATTTTAATGTGATAAAGGATTTTAATACGCAAACGTAACTTTGATACGTATTTACGTTACCAATTAGAAATTCACGTGGTTACACTAATTTAAACTTTATTGCACACCAATAAGAGGGTTGCAGACGCATATATAAGTTTGTATAGTAAACGTGTTTCCAGTTAATGTATTTCGGTTTCTAATTTGTAGAGTAACTTCATGTTTTCTGCCTTTTTTGATGAGTTCAGGCGGATTAACTGGGGGTGTGACCAACGCTATTGTAAACGTCAATCCATTACCGAGATAACCTAATCAAGCTATCTGCGTTTGTGACAAATGATTATATACAGGATGTCCCGTAATGAATAGATAACCTTGTAATAGTTGATTTATTCACGACTCAAAATTGATTTTAAGTTGTGAATAGATTATCACATTATTTTCATCCCAACTCATCATATATCCATAGTATCTTGCACTTCTTGTCTACTTGATAATTTAATTTTTGCGCATTTAATTTAGGCTGACTGGCCCGTAGGCGCAGTAGGCAGTGACCCCGCCTTCAGCTGCTCGGGTCGCGGGTTTGATTCCAACCGACAACATTTTCTATAAATGAATTTGTTGGTCTTCGAGTCAGGGTGTATATTTGTATTTAAGTATGTATTTAACAATTATATATGTATATATTCACCAGTTTTCTGTCTACCATAACACAGGTATTAAGTAAAAAAAAATGTAAGTACGGATTGTGATGAAGATATTTGCAGGTTTGGAGAGTGGCAAAAGCTAGTGTTAATTTATTTAAATAAATAAACAAATAAATTTATTCGCGTCGCGTATTAGCGGTTTAATCTAGTTAGTACTAGAATCGTGAAATACTTTAAATACACATTTTTTTTAATTCATAAAAAAAATTCTATACATTAACTTTTAAAAACTAAGCATTCGAAACTAATTGTGGAAAATGTGTAAATCACGTGAAACAATGTCGGGCCATTAAGCGGAACGAATGGTCGAATTAAATCGATTAGCGACTTAACTAATCCACGTCCATTCGTATAATCACTCAATTAATCGATTCGGGAATAAATCGTTTTTGAATATTTTTATTTTTAATTTTTTATTTTTTTTATTACTAAGTACATGAAATCATCTATGACATCATGTTACGAACTATTAAAAAAGCTGGTGTTGCCTTATTCTTATATATTATGGGTCTCTTTAACACTTACGAGTTTGCAATTTGCCACATAACAATTTATTTGCATTAGGTCACTTTAATACTAATCTACATATTTCCATACCGCGTTCTAAGGTATAAAAAGCGATATTTTTCCTTTAAATAAAATAAATATATGGGACACTTACACACACGGTCGTCCGTCCCCAAAGTAAGTAACTTAATACTTGTGTTATGGGTGACAGACAACTGGTGAATATATACTTATATATCTTTTAAATACATACTTAAATACAAATATACACCCAGGCTCAAAGATCAACAAATTCATTTATAGAAAATGTTAGCCCTCGGCGGGAATCGAACCCGCGACCCGCGGAGCTGAAGGCAGGGTACACTACCCACTGCTCCAACGGGCCAGTCCTTTATACTTGTTCAATAAATAAAAAAAGCAATTTTCCCAAAGTCAACTCATTTACTCTCTCAACAACTCAATGACACATATATATGACAGCCACAATGCTTTTTCATATTAATGACCAACTCTATGAAGGAGGTTGTATTAGAAACATGTATGTAACAAAGGTTTAAAAATATAAACTGTATAAATGTGCTTAATTTCTTACATTCTAACTCATAAAGTGAAATAGCACAAAAATTATTAGCAGTTGAATATAAATGATACGTTAATTTCATATTAAAATCTTCATAATATGATGGGACGAGATTTTATTCATGTTTCTATAATTGATAAGCCAACGCGGTCAACGTACCCTGATTGTCATAAAACTAGAAATACAAGAAAAATACTATAAAATAAACATATTCTCTACGACTCGACCGCGCTCTGCGTCGTTTATAATGCGCTGTAAAGTTTGAAGAAACCATATTTTGTGAATGGACATAACTCGTCCCGAATTGGCTCGAGTTTTTTATTACTATGTAGGTATATTTTATGCTTTTATTACTTGTTAAAAAAATTCTATATGGTAACAGAAAGCTATAAAAATCGATAAACTGTAATATAATGTTTAATTTATGCATTTTAATATATTATTGAAAAATTAAAAAATCATAATGGTGATACGTGCAATAATTCATTTCTAATATTATAAACACGAAATCTGTATCTATGTTTGTCTATAAATGTATGTATGATTTTAATTTGTTACGCTTTTATTCCAATTCGCTTGAAAGATGTTAATATTTAGTACAACTGAAGCTTATATACAGAACTACCAAATGGATAAAAATTACCGTTTTTCCTTTGAGAACGTAATTTTCACTTTACGTTTCCGCCATGTTGTATCCGTCTGAATAGAATAGACCACCCTCAGTTAATACCGAGGTGTCGTAGAAGGCGACTTAGGTAAGTTGACTCGGCGTGCGGTATCCGACTAAATAGAATAGACCACCCTCTTTCTTACTGAGGTGAATACCTAGCCAAATCACGTGACAACATTATAACACGTGTGACCCCGCTTAGAGTGGGATAAGCGCAGGAGAATAATTAATAAATTAATATATGAGATACTTACACACATGGTTTGGTTGTCTATCCCCAAAGTAAGTAATTAAATACTTGTGTTATGGGTGAGAGACAACTAGTAAATATATACATATATAATTTCAAATACATACTTAAATACAGATATACACACCCGGGCTCGAAGAACCAACAAATTGTTCAAAGAAAATGTTGGCCTCGGGAACTAAAGGCAAGTTCACTACCCACTGCACCAACGGGTCAGTTAATGACCAGTATGATGAAAGCTTGTACGTTTTTGTTGTAAATATATAAATTCCATATTTCTTCTACGATTATAGTAAGTAAGTAGCGGCCTGTTACTATCCCACTGCTGGGAATAGGCCTTTCTCCGTTTTTGGAGAGAAGGATTGGTGCTAAGACCTACCACGCTGCTCCAATGCGGATTGGTAGGTTACACATATCTCCAGAATTCTCTAGAGATATGCAAGTTTCTTCACGATGTTTTCCTTCACCGAAAAGCGTGTGATTAATTGCAATTATCAATTAGATACATAAGTTTTTACAGAAAAACTCATTGGTGTCTGCCCGGGTTTGAACCCGTGACCTCCTCGTAAGAGTAGCACGGTGTTACCGCTGGGCTACCACAGCTTCACGATTATACACACGATTATAGTAGTTGGAAAAAAATAGGTGTGGTTACCCTAGTAAAGGCTGTAACACATCGGATGGACGGTACGCAATCAGCATGTAAATGACACTCTCACCGGCCGGCGCAAACGTCGAATATTGATCGGCGCATTATGATAATGTGCATTTTAAATGTTACCGACTGCACACGCGGCTGTTTGACCCGCGTCGCCAATCGCGAGGCAGTCTGCGTGTAGCTTAATGCTAATTTATAACTTATAGGATTAGGTATAATTTACGCCGTGTGATAATCCGGCTGAATAGAATAGTACCACTTTCATTTCTTACCGAGGTGTCGTAAAAGGCGACTAAGGTAAGTTAACCCGCCGTGCGGTATCCGGTGGTTTAAAAAAAATAAAAAGGCTAATAAATAACAGGGGCTTGATCCTAGGTTTTTTCACTTCTTTAAGCCTTCCATTAGCCACTTAGCAATCACTTTAGAAGTGATAGCTAAAATAGCATATCGATTTTATTCATCATTTTAGCATTTTTCAGGTCCTGAAAACAGGGATGAATCGAATTTTTTTAAATGAAACCCAGTTAGATCGATTTTCACCACCAAAACCCCCTGCTGAATTTCATGAAAATCGTTGGACCCGTTTCCGGCATAAAGAAAATATATATAAATAATAAATAAATAAATAAATAAATAAATAAATGGGACACTTATACACACGGTCGTCCCGTCCCCAGAGTAAGGAAATTATATTTGTAAAAGGGCAAGCGCCGAGTTTCTTTCTGGCTTTTCGCACCAGCTTTCTGAACCAGCAGTAGAGTTGACGATTCAAAAGCACTTGTTTAAAAGTTTATTTGAATAAAGATTATTTTGAATATGAATATACAAGATATAATATATAACCTCATTTCATTTTAGAGATTTTGAGTTCGAGTTAGAATTCTGCTTGTTAAAAAAAATTTCTGTTGCAGTTAAGTTAGAACTTCGAAACGTTACAACATAAAGCTTATGTGATAGCCCGCTAAAGTAAATATCATACCATATCCCGTCCAGCGACACATCAGTAAAACGACCGTGTATAAAACAAAAACTATAAGTCATAAATATTTGAAGCTGGTACCATAATGTTATTCTAAACGCGCCATTTGATTCCACTTTTGGTAGATAATGTATAGTGAAAAAATCGCATCTCAAATTGCGACAAACTGCACGACCAAAAGTGCAAACGATCGAGATTGACAGGTTCCTATTGACCATATGGAGCTTAAAGAACGCGCGCACACTTAATACTAATAACCAATGCTAAGTTACATAGTTTGCAACATCGGCGCAGGATAGCCTGTCTACCGGTTTTCTACAGGATACATTTTGGGGAGTGTCCTCAGGTACATCATGATCTTGTTCCACCATCGAATTTTTATCATCTGACTACTAGGCGCCGGAAGAAGTTCCCCCCTTACGTTATTGACATCCCACGAAGGCTCACGGACCGCTTCGCTTCGTCATTTCTATTGCACATAGCACGGGAATGGAATTCTCTCCCGGCATCTATCTTTCCCAACACTTATTATATGGGTACTTTCAAAGCAAGGGTGAATACGCATGTTATAGGCATGCGCGTTCCACCTTAGAGTGTATCATCGCTTACCATCAGGCATGATTGCAGTCAAGCTCGCCTATTAAACAAAAAAAAAGAACCGTTTGATGTATATAATATTAGCCTTATACAACGGTATCCTGAACCCACCACCAACAGCGTGGTAGAGCATTGTCAGAGTCCGACATATCCGCCGCTCGTCCCCGTAACGACCCATAATAGGTTTTCCATAAAAAATAGACAATCGCAGTTGACTGCGTGGTGTCTCAAGTGCGCGATGACTCCAAACTCTAGCTTTCCTAGACACCCGCTGCATGCGTATCAATGCATTACCATACAATGGGAGGCCGTGACAGCCAGCAACTGTCCGAGGCTGTCAATCTCCCGCTACTGGGTTTGAATACTGTCATTATGTCTCCATCGCGATTGCCGTGGCGTACCGGCAAATCGATTTGAATAGATTTCCCGTGGTCTAGAATCTAGATTGACTTAAATTGCTACGACGTTTAGAATATAACGGATTTATGAAGAAAAAATAGTTCATTATTCTCCTGCCCTTATCCCACTCTGGGTAGGCACAAAATGTTTTAAACATGTTTTGGTTAGTTTACGACCAGTCGCCTGTCTGACGTCAATTTACCTTAGTCATATTTTACGACACCTCGGTAAGAAAGAGGGTTGTCGATTCTACTCAACCAGATATCACACGGCGGGTCAATTTACTTTAGACATCTTTTACGACACATCGGTAAGAAATAGGGTGGTTGATTCTACTCAGCCGGACACGACACGGCGGGTTAACTTACCTTATTCGCCCTTAACGATACCTCAGTAAGAAAGGAGGGAGGACTATTCTACTCAGCCAGATACTACACGGCGGATCGACTTACCTTAGTCTCCTTTTACGACACCTCAGTAAGAGAGAGGTTTGTCGATTCTGCTCAATTAGATACCACGCGGCGCGGCGGGTCGACTTACCTTAGTCTCCTTTTACGACACCTCAGTAAGAAAGAGGTTTGTCGATTCTGCTCAACTAGATACCACGCGGCGCGGCGGGTCGACTTACCTTAGTCGCCTTTTACGACACCTCAGTGAGGATGGTCTAATCTACTCAGCTAGATCCATGGCATGGCACACGGCTATATAATATAAAATCATAGGCGTGAAAACAACGCTCAATCTTATAAATATTTTCAATTTTACATAATTTAATAAAACCGCAGTCTTGTATGTCAGCTACATAAAGGATTTTCAAGTCCAAGCATTTTTGTCATCTAAATAATTTTCAATTTTTATAATAGGCTTTACGTATAAGCATATCTCTTACACTTGCTGTAGCGCTGTAGAGACTGTATCGAAATTGCAAAGAGCATTTTTAAAAATCTGTTACATAAAATAGGATATACATAAACTCGTAACAGGTACTATATGACCTCTTTCATAATATTTGCCGTGGATATTTGCGAACGGAGCCGGAAAACAGGACATCGACCTTGTCGAGCCTTCAACGTGACGAACTAACAAACTGTAAAAACGGTGTACGTGATGAGCTGTAGCGGATTTTTGTAATAAATAATCATAATGTATTAATATCAATTGTTTCTAGGCTTTATTAAAATATCATCTTCCTCCTGCCCTGAACCCACTCCTAGTGGGGTCGGCACAACATGTTATAGACTACCTGACGTCAATTTACCTTAGTAGCCTTGTACAACACCTCGGTAAGAAATGAGGGTGGTCTCTTCTACTAAGCCGGATACCCATTGTGGAAATTATTGATTTTTGTTATAATTGATTCTTATTTAATAATTTAAACGCTGCTCTGACTTGCTTGTGTATGTAAACGTTGCTTGCTTCCTACACTTAGCTTTACATGGATTCGGATTATAGCGAAATAATTCTATCATAACTTTTGATTGTTGTTAATTTTTGGTTATAAATTGTTTTGATTGGTTGATGACTGATTAAAGATTGATTGTGACATGTTATGGGTCTCATAAGAAGGCTCAGAGTCACTCAGCGAGCTATAGAGCTATGCTCGGAGAATCTCTACGTGATCAAATCAGAAAAGAGGAGATCCGTAGAAGAACCAAAGTCACTAGTATAGCTCAGCGTGTCGCGAAGCTGCAGTAGCGATGGGCGGCGCACATAGTGCGGAGATCCGATGAGCGTTGGGGTCTCAAGGGGTTGGAATGGCGACCCCGCACCAGAAAGCGCAGTGTCGGAAGACCCCCTACTAGATGGACTGACAACCTCAAAAAGGTAGCGGGGAGCCGCTGGATGCAATCGGCACAAATTCGTGGGTGGTGGAGATGGAGTTGCTCTTTTTAAAACAAAATGCTTATTACTGGTTACATTTATTGTTTATTATTATTTGACTGCGGAATTTTATTATAGAATCTTATACCCAAACACACAAATGACTCACGTTCGTTACGTTTTTGTAATGCGGGGCCCGCATTTATGCTTATGTCGATTCGTACATTATCATTATATACATCACCTATCGTTATATAATTGTTTATATTTCTATGTACAAAAATTAAATCACTTAAAAGCTTGAATTTTTCTAAAAATATGCTTTTTATGTTCCAGCTTATTCTGCCGTTAGTTACTTGATTAAGTCTATTTGTCTGAAGACCACTGAAAATCAGCAGTGAGGCTAAGACTTCCAGTCAGAGTGGCCATCCCTTTTCGATCTTTTTTTTTGTACTTGGTGTTTGTTACTTTAATTACTTAGTAACTAATAATTACTTTTAAGTATAAATAATAATTTGTAATGTGTAATGTGAAAGTCGAATAATGATCTTATCTTATTCTTATCCCATGAAGAGACCTAGGTCCAGCAGTGGACGTCCATCGGTTGAAGAAGAAGTGACATGTTATAGATTGTAACCGCCTTCGCTCGTGCTTTGGCCCGTTCTTATGCCGCTGTGGACAGAGCCAACAATCTGTGTACACGAAAGGTCTGTTCTCACGCGGCCACAGTTCCGGCCGGATCCTATAGGTTTACCCTTTGCTTTCTATACAATTACTTAATAGACGTACTAATAAACTTGCTTAGTTATAAGGTACATTAAAAACAGCCAATTAAAGTTTCATATCTTTTATTTATAGAATTAGGCGTTACTTTGCGAAGGTCAATAATACAAAAGTAATGAAAATATTATTTTGCTATAATCCGCGATAAAAGAAAATATATGTAATGCTAAATGTAGAGTGTACTATTCGTTCTCATACCTGATACATGCAGAATTTGTAAGAACTCATGCACTACCCGACACCGATGGCACAACAATACACAAGCACTGCACGCATTCACCACCACAATCTCAACAATTGTTTCGCCCCGTAACCGAAGCTACTGTCAGGAGATAGACTCCACGACAAAATCGTAAAGATCGAATATATAAAATATACAATTTTCATGAAATTCAACGTGTTGGGGGTTTTTGGGAGGAAAATTGTTCTAGCTATGTTTCATTTTTAAAAGAGTCGTTTTATCCCTGTTTTCGGGCACTGATAAAATACTAAAATATAGAATAGAATGCAAATAATATTTTAACGTTTGACCGTAAATCTGCGATAGCTTAACGGTTAACGGGCGGATCAAAACAGTTTAAAACCCGGAATCGACTCCATGTCCACCGGCTATTTCTTTCTTTTTAATTTTCTTTTATTGATTTTTTTATATTTTTTCAAAAATTACCGAATGATTACCTTATATTTTAAAATCTCTAGCTAGGTTTAATTCTGCACCTTTAATGTATATTTCTACCTACACATTTTTAAAAATAAAAGCATAATTGATGTAAATTAAAAAGTATTTTAAAAAGTGGATCTTTAATACGCAGTAAACATGAATTTAATTGCTTGTTCTTAACTTCTGCAAAATTCAATTAAAGACAGACCTTTTTGTCCTCACCCTTGTATTTATGAATGAAAAAATTGCACATGTCCGTGTAAAAAATGATACAAGCCAAAGGTCATCGGAGTCATCGATGATATTATAAGGCATCACTTTCAACAGTGAGTTTACCGCAACTAGTGTTATAAATAAACATTTTTTTTAAATATCGTCAGTTAAACTCCACGAGACTATGATAATGCCGTTATTCATCGTTGCGATCATGTGATGGACAGATGTGTTACCGTGACGATTCGCAGCGATTCGCAGCGAATTTCCGAAATGCAATGCTCATGCAATTTTAACATAAATTACGGCGCGCGGTATCAAAGAGCTTGTAGCGTTTAACTGCGGATTCGCTGCGATGAGCGACTAGATCGCGCGTTCTTTTACGTTTTTCTCGTCAACGCGTTTTCTCGTCGCGTTATACACTATGCCATAGTTTTAAACAATAGCCTTTTACTTTCCCACTGCTGGGCATAGGCTTCCTACATCCTTTTGGAGACAAGAATTGTAGTTTAGACCCGTCGCGCTGCTCTAATCTGAATTGGTGTAGGTAGCGTATATCTCAAAAATTAACTATGTCTCACTCTAACTTACGATCTCCTTCTCCGAAAAGCGAAAATTGAAAATATATAGCATATATTAGTTCATGTAAATATTATCTAACATGACCTTTTTATATAATTTTAGACTGGTTTGTTGGAGGAGTTTCCGAATCCGGAATAAGCCCGGCGTTGCAAATTATGTTGTGTTTTTATTATTTTTATATTAATTAATGCAATAAAGAGATTACAAACAAACAATCAAACAAACCTTACTAAGTAAGAGATGCATGGTCTAACCTTTCGGCTATCGCAGCTCATTCTCATAGTTTATGTAAATACGATACTCAGTATGACGATAATATCGTTGCGATTTATTCGCTCGTGGAGGTGACGCCTAACACTTCCATATCTTCGTATAAAAACGGGCGCGCCTTATAAGGGCTTCAATTATACAATGGATTTACTGTTGATACTTTTACGTAAACAAGATATTTTATTGAACCCAATGACTAGTAAATGGCAATGACTTCGGGTGTCAGTAAGAAGATTTTTTTTATATTCAGTAAGCCTTAAAGTCTATTTCGCCTTACTTTACTTTATAACTAGTTAAACTAAACAAACTAACTTTATAATAAATCTATACTAATATATAAGGCTGAAGAGTTTGTTTGTTTGATTCTATGATTGTTTGAACGCGCTAATCTTAGAAACTAGGTACTGGACCGATTTGAAAAATTCTTTTAGTGTAAGATAGTCCATTTATATATAACATCACGCTGAAATGAATAAGAGAGGAGAAACAATAAAAAATATAACGAAAACGGCAAAATTTAAAGCTTTTCTTGCGTGCGCTAAGTAGACGGTAAATAGACGGTAAATCATGTATAACAAAATTGTTTCTCTCTAAAAGTTCTAAATAAAAGTCCGCGACAGCATATGTCTAGTTTTTACGATTAACCAACTTTAACCGATTTTTATTATCAATATACTATATTACGGTTTTAATCTTTCCACGCGGGCGGAGCCGCTGGTAATTGCTAGTCTGAAATAAAGGTACTACCCGTTTTTACATATATTTGTATTGTAATAAGTATGACGAAAGTAAGCTTAAAAGCTAGTTATAAGCACATCCAAATGAAGTAACGGAAAAATGTTACGAGTAGATCGAAAAAAGAATTTCAACTCTTGCATTATGGATTTCCGCTAAGTAACGGGGTAAACTATTTTACAATTATAATGTAAAGTTTTTATATTTATTACATGAAGATTAATTACCTTGCATGTCTATGCAATTGACAAGGATAATAATTTATAGCTCTTTAACTTGGCTTACATTATAATAATCAAATGGAAAACTTGTCCCAGTTTTTACTTCTCAGTTGTTTATGGAATAATTTTACAACTGTTTTCGTACTGTAAAAATTGCATTGGATGAATACAAATGCGAGTTTTGGTGGCGTATTTTTTTATAAAATAAATTATTGGCTCTATTCTTGGTAAATAGACCATAAACATATATAATATTTAGCTTCAATATTTCATGTTGTCGTCTATCGACCGATATAGCTAGGTTTAATTTGAAAAAAAAAATGTCGTTGTATCTCTGTTTTTAACATTGAACAATTGCTAAAATTGACATTGAACAGAAAAGACTATTTTTGCTGTCATTGGTAAAGTTGTAATAGCTCAGTGGTGAGCGGGCGGACTAAACAAGTAAAAATACCTGGTATCAAGCTCCAGATATAAACGTTTTATATAATATATAACTCGATATAACTCGGTTACCCAGATACTTTTTTAAGGTTTTTAAAGTTGTAATAGCTCAGTGGTGAGCAGGCGGGCTTAATAAGTAAAAATTCCCGCCAGATATCACCACGCCTATTTTCTTTTTTTAAAAATTTTAATTTGCATCTTGTCTTACTTCTTACTAATCTTATCTTATCCTATTATAATTATAAATGCGAAAGTTTGTGAGTAATCTATTGAACTAATATCCATGAAATTTGGTAAACTATTATACACCGGGGTAACTATATTCAAATTCAAATTCAAAATATTCTTTATTCAAATAAACTTGTAAACAAGTGCTTTTGAATCGTCAACTCTACTGCTGGTTCGGAAACCTGTTCCTACCGAGAAGAGCCAGCAAGAAACTCGGCGGTTGCTCTTTTAAAAATATAATTCTTAATACTATTTACATTATGTCGTTACTGTCTTGTACAGGCCCAAAGAGAGCTATATCCTATATATGCTATAGAAATCCTGTTAATTCTGCAGGAATAGAATAATAATTAAAAACGCCATCTAATAACAACCTATCACGCGAAAGAAGTTGCGGGTAAAAGCTAGTTTTTTATATCTTAAAAAAAATACTAGAAGCTTACACGAGGTAAGTGAGCTAGATTAAATAACAATATATCGTCTGTATATTTATACTGTATATGTCTAAGAATCCATTATAAAAAAATACAAAACAACTTACTAAGCGTTTATAACTATAAAAGAAAACCAATATATTCCTTAAAAGTGAAAATTAATTGGTACTAAAGTTACTTTGTATCGATAGTGTGGTAAGTGTAGAACAACGGAATGCGTGTAAGTTGTTCTTGTGTAATGAACCATTTAGCTCGTAATTAACTTTATCCAGGAAATATTAGCATTAAATGATGTTTTCCTGGACATACTTGAATAGTTTCCTGGAACAACCTGGGTATCTGAAAGTAATCTGAAATTAAGGTCCCATGATTTTTGCAATAATTAACTTAAGTTATTTTATAATTATAATGAAGTTATTTTAAAACCTAACGTCAACTTACTTAAGTCGCCTTTTACGACACCTCGTTAAGAAATTATGGTGGTGTATTCTACCCAGCCGGATACCATAATGGCGGGTCAACTTACCTTAGTCACCTTTTACGACACCTCGTTAAGAAATGAGGGTGGTTGATTCTACTTAGCCGGACACCACACGCCGTGTCAACTTACCTTAGTCGCCTTTTACGACACCTCGGTAAGAAATGAGGGTGCTCTATTCTAGTCAGCCGGATACAACACGGCGGTAATTATGTACAATATATACAAATACGGTTGGGTTGTTGTTTTGTGCGAAAATATTGGCATCTGGAAATCTGCTTAGCAAATCATTGACCTGCGCAAAATCACTATGAGGTGAACCAACCACCGCGTAAGGAAAAAGATAAAATATCTTTGTCAGGAAGGTCACACATACCATCTTGAGGTCTGTCACCACAGTTTTATTACGACAGTGCAAGGGGATTTTAAGGCCTCGTAAAATCTTGCTCACATGTTCATTTGAAGTAAACTCAGCGGGATCCAAGAGATGGCGACATAAATATGCGTGTAGTATTTAATTTGATATGATATTTCAACATCGCCGTGAGAAAGCGAGTTTGCCGGATGAAAATTTAATAGGTTCATATTTGCATAACTATTAGAATAACTGTGAAAAATAAGTAGAATTGCAGCCTACTAATAATCCGTTCCTCGTCTTTGAAGAGAAGGTTTTGAGCATAGATGTACTACTTTACTCCGATGCGGATTGTCTATGGATATATAGACATATGGACAGCAAAACTTGTATATTTTATTTACTTCCTTAGCATCATATCTTATTCTTATAGGGGAAAGTGTGGGGACATTAAAAAAAATTTGTATTACAAAAAAAGGACCATACATGGCATTTACAATTGAAGTCCGCTAGAGAATTTTAAGGATATAGGTATTCTTACATTTGATTAACTTATGTTGTCGCCATTGACTTCCGCTTTGTATTTTATAGCAACACAGTCATGAAACAAGAGTATCGCGCCCTTTTTGATTAAAATGAGTCTTCCTATTGATAAAACGTTTCAGTGATAGTCAGTCTTTGTTCGTCATTCAAGAGAAGTGCATCTCGGAACGGAATTGTGGTATTCCTATTATATCGTGTTATTGTATATAGTGTGCGCTAACACTTATATTTTTAGCAATTAAATTTTTGTGCATAAGAATATTCATAATTAAAAAAAGATTGGCAATGTATATAATAGACATAGTAGCTTGCGTCTTCTGCTATGTGACTTGCAAAAGTACGTAAGTCGTTTGTGGGTTTGAGTATAAGTTTAAAAAGAGACTACCTTAACCATTATCGAATATACCTAACAAAGAGATTGTAAATATTCCAAATCTAAACGTTTTCACATAATTTATCTATAATTTTATACATGCCTAAGTTAACAAAAGCTTATCCATAATATGTGATGATAATCCTTTAGATAGGCTGAAATATTCCATATATACAGAAGTTCATACAATTTATCTCTAATCTTCTCTATTCTTAAGTCAACAGAGGCATGGTATGTGTAGATAAACCTTATAAGATATTGTCAGATATGAGTAAAATTACTTATTACAATTTATATAATAGTTAGACATTATAATCAGATATAAATTTTAAAATTTAAATAGGTTATTATGAATAGAATGATAATGAGGAAGTATTTTGTCTACAATAATATGTTGTCTGTCATTTGGTGGGACAGAACGAACGAATGTAAAAGATTGTGACACGAGTCTTGTTCTTTAACGACATTCAACAGTTTCATCATTCCAATACTAATCACCGAGTTAATACGTTTTAAAATAAAGTATTGACTGAATAAAGTGTTTGAGTCTATTACACCTTTAGATGTAATGTCCTTTTATCATTGCTACTATATCTTACGACGATACTGCAACGATATATCGCGGATGTCAATAATGAAAAATAATGGCGTCTCCCAGCAATCGACTGTATCGATCGTCAGTGATTGCGCTGTCGCTATATTTCATCCTTGGACCATTAATGTCGCCACTGTCATAAAACGTTCAGTGTAAAGCGTTCGACTGTGTTTAATAGTTTATATGTTTGCTCCTTTCTAAATCAGAGACGGTATCCGGTATTAATGGTGCGTTCAAAGTATGGTTTAATCGAATAAGCAATTCATAATTCATATAATCGTTTATATCTAAACATGTTATAAAGCAAAGTCCCCAAAAGCTGTTTGTGTATATATGATAATTTTTTCAAATACTACTATTTACTGAATATTTTCAAATTCAAATTCAAATTCAAATTCAAATTCAAATCCCTTTATTTGTGACCATAATAACGTACATAAAACTTAAAAAAAAGAAAAAACAAATACAAAGAATTTAAAGTAAGCAACAAGATACGAAGACATAAATAAATATAATAGGTCACAAAATGGTAGACCACTCAGCTTAAGCTAGGGCGAGAACCCTAGCACTGATTTTCAGTGGCTGCCATTGTGCGAGAACGAAAGAAAGTGACAGTATGGGACAATACAGAAAGAAAAATAAATATAAAATAAATTATGTATACATAGATTTAATATAACAATACTAAGTCAATAAACAGAATATATTTAAATAAGACATTAT
This sequence comes from Morpho helenor, assembly GCA_029227775.1. Taxonomy (NCBI): domain Eukaryota; kingdom Metazoa; phylum Arthropoda; class Insecta; order Lepidoptera; family Nymphalidae; genus Morpho; species Morpho helenor. The sequence goes on along the minus strand of JARGCU010000032.1, from coordinate 3,268,917 downwards.
TACGAATCCTACATGTAACAGGTATTTGCCGTGTGGTATCCGGCTGAGTAGAATAGATCACCCTTATTTTGTACTGAGGTGTCGTAAAATGCCACTAAGGTAAGTCGACCCGCCGTATGGTATGTGGCTGAGTAAATCTATTTGGATACCAGCAGTACGACTACTTTCATATTAACTTATGTGTGAAAGTACCTTAAATTGTGCCGCATATTACATAATAAGCAAGTTAGCCATAATAAGCAGTTGAAACGATCTGACAGAAGACCAGATAGATATATATTTTATATATTATATTTTATGTATATATATAATATTTATTCGTAATTATAGCTTCTTGGAGTAACTGTAGATTTCTATATATTTATAATTGCTTTTGTAAATTTAGCATATGTATTTTCAGTTTAAATTTAAAATAGTTAACAGATCCCAAGCAACGAATCGGGGGAGGTAAATTGTTCCAACATTTGGTCGCTGTATATTTAAAACTTCCCCGAAAACATGCTGAGCCATGTAAATAGGAGCTAAGCATAAATGAAGCTGACCTAGTTGCATAGGTTTTATTAATATCTCTCGTCCATTTTAGTTTATTATACAAATAGGATGGTTGTTTATACTTCACTATGCCGAATAATAATGTTGCAAAGTGAAGTTGCATGCGCGAGTCCATTTTTAAAAATCCAGCATTATTCAAATATGGGGTTACGTGTGCTCGTGACGGAATATTAAAACAGAACCGAGCGCACGCGTTTTGAACTCTTTGTATAAGACCTTTAGTGCGTGCTAAAAGTCTTGGTCCTATAACAACGTCAGCGTAATTGAGCTTCGATAATATTAGGGATTCGCACAATGTTATTCGTAGTTCTATACTTAAGGTATTTCGAAGCCGATATAGGACTTTAAGCCTATAGAAGCAATTGCGAATAGTACTGATGACATGTTTTTCATACCGTAGATTTTCGTCCATAAGAACCCCTAAATTTCTTGCCTCTGTTACTCGTTCTATTCCCTCACCCTTGATTACAATATTTGGCTTTTTATAATCGATATTTTGTATTTGGTTACTGATTCCTAATAATATGAATTTAGTTTTATTAGGGTTAAGGACTAATGCATTACGTTCTGACCACGCAGTAATAGCATCCAGATCTTGATTAAGTTTTGCCACAGCATCGACTGTTTCTACCGCCTTGAATGACATATATACTTGTAGATCATCAGCATAAATGTGATAATTACAATTCTTTATAATGTTAACAATATCTGCTGTATACAAGATAAACATGAGAGGACCTAGAATTGAACCCTGTGGTACTCCCCTTACCACCACTGAGCAACTCGAAAATAACGCTGACCCATCCACCCGTTCTAACTTGACAGTTTGTGTTCTGCCCACTAGATAACTTTTAAACCATTTTATCGTGTTTGAACTGAAACCATAGTATTCTAATTTAGACAATAACAATGATATATTAATGCAATCAAAGGCACGCGTATAATCTAATAAAACAAGTATAGTGCCCATACCTTTATCCTGAGCTGTAAGTATGTCATCAGTAACATTCATAAGTGCAGTTGCGGTACTACGCCTTTTTCTAAAACCAGACTGTACATCAGGAAGTATATTATTTAATTCTAAGTACTCGGACAATTGGATACAGACCACCTTTTCCAAAATTTTTGACAAGCATGGCAATATACTAATTGGGCGTAGATCATTGAGGCAAGTTGGATTACTGTTCTTCGGAATAGGTGTTATAACAGCTTCCTTCCACAGATCTGGAAAGGTGTGAGTTAGAATAGATTGGTTTATTATCTTCGTTATTGTTGTTAACGTCTTTGGCAGAGTGAGAAGCATCATATCGAGTGATATACCGTCTTTACCTACGGCGTTGGACTTCAAGTTCTGTATTATTGTAAATATTGTGTCTTCATTTACAGGCCTCAATTCAAATACAGTATTGCTAAATTTATGAGTTTTAAAAAATGAAATATCCATATATGGGACATTAACGTTACCAGGGACGTTCAAAAAGTGGTTATTTATATCTTCTGGGTTATTAAATCGGTCTGTTAATATTATTTCCTGTTTAGGCCTAAAATTTACATGTTTCTTAATGTGATTCCATAATTTAGTAGAGCTTTTAGCATGACAGTTAATAAAACTATTAAAATAAACTTGCTTTTCCTTACAAATTGCTTTATCTACCATGCTTTTTAGATCTTTGTAGTATATTTTATGGCTATCAGTCTTTGTTTTTCTTGCTCTTATGTATGCTTGATCACGTCGCCTCATCATAAGTTTTATATTGTACGTAATCCATGGATAGCAATTTCTTTTTAAAGTTATTAATTTATGGGGTGCTAACATGTCGAAGAGCCCTATAAGGATATGAGTAAACTCAGAAACCATGTCATTTACATTTTGGTTCTTTGTCACGCATTCCCAGTCAGTTATATTCAAGTAGGTATTCAACAGTTCTGTGTTAATAGTTTTTAAACTACGTGTACGCAGTTTTCTTAAAGTTTGCTTTTCCTTATAAAATTTTAATTCGCAGCATATAAATGAATGTTTACTGAGATCACGTATAAAATCAACACACACAGCACTTACAATTGCATCAGTACAAAAAAGGTCTAAAAGGGTTTCGGTTTGGTCCGAAAAATGTGTCGGTACATCTATGTATTGAATTAGATTTTCACACGGGTTTTTGCTTAAAGATGCAATTCTTCCAGAAGGTTAATAAATATTAACCTAAACGGTTTTATGTATATTGTGTTTAAGAGGTTGCCGTGTGGTTTCCGGCTGAATAGAATAGAACCACCCTCATTTCTTACCGAGGTGTCGTAAAAGGCGACTAAGGTAAGTTGACCCACCGTGTGGTATCCGGTTGAGTAAAATAGACCACACACTTTCTTACCGAGGTGTCGTAAAATACGACAGGTAAGTTGACGTCAGGCAGGCGGCCGGTTCTTAAAATCATGTGACAGCATGTTTATTGTTTATAACATGTTGTGCCGACTCCATTTAGAGTGGGATAAGGGCAGGAAGATGATCATAATGTGTTTAATAGATCGCGCGGTCGTAAAAAAAACTCTGTTCCTGGGAGTTTTAGTACATAAACGCCACGTAAACTACCAGGTATACACCAAACAAATCACCATTCTCCTGCCCAACATGTTTTAAACGTGTTGTTACATGTTTTGGCTAGTTATTTTTCGATCGGCCGCCTGCCTGACGTCATCTAACATTAGTCACCTTTTACGCCACATTAGAACCTACGTGACTATCGCAAACGTTGCTAATGTCAGCACTGTCATAAAATATTACACTTAAAGTTACTACAGCAAGGGCCCTTTACAACCTAACTGTTGTGTTATTACTGTATCGATTTCCAATTAAAATAACATTCTTTTATTACACAATTAACTGTGCTATAGCAAATCGATATGAGAATTTTATTACTTGTACCTAATATCTTTAAGACTTTAACGCTCAGCAGTAAATGAATTCCTAAGTTAAGAACTTCAATGGAAGATCAATTATTAAGAACCAATTTTTTGCATTAGGTCGTTATATTACTGAGTTGTACTAATACTAAATAATTTCCATCATCATCTTCCTGACCTTATCCCACTCTGAGTGGGGTCGGCACAACATGTTATAAACATGTTACATGATTTGGCTGCGTTTTTACGACCGGCCGCCTGCCTGACGCCAACTTACCTCAGTCGTACTTTACGACACTTCGGCAAGAAAGAGGGTGGTCTATTCTACTAAACCGGATACCACACGGTGGATCAACTTACCTTAGTCGCCTTTTACAATACCTCGGTAAGAAATGAGGGTGGTACTATTCTATTCAGCCGGATATCACACGGCGTTACTAAATAATTTCCAATTTAAATAAAATTATTTTAAATACAAATAACAGTTCAGAATATTATAGGAAATATACATAAAACTAGCAAATATACATCAAAGTAATTCACCTGCCCTTATCGCACTCTAAGTGGGGTCGACACAACATGTTTTAAACATGTCACATGATTTGGCTACGTATTTTACGCCTGGCCGCCTGCCTGACGTAACTTATCTTACCTATTTTACGACACCTCGGTTAGAAAGAGGGTGGTTCATTTATTCAACCGAATATTTCATGATTGGTCAACTTACGTAAGTCGCCGGTAAGAAATTAGGGTGGTCTATTCTACCCAGCCGGATACCACAAGGCTTGCATTTAGTGTGTTAGTATGGATAACAATGGAATCCTTTTGGCGACTGTTGTTACATGATTTGTACACGTGTTGAAACACGTTACATGATTTGGCTGCGTTTTTACGACCGGCCGTCTGCCTGACGCCAACTTACCTCAGTCGTACTTTACGACACCTCGGCAAGGAAGAGGGTGGTGTATTCTACTAAACCGGATACCACACGGTGGGTCAACTTACCTTAGTCGCCTTTTACGACACCTCGGTAAGAAATGAGGTTGGTCTATTCTACTCAGCTGGATACCACACGGCGGGTCGACTTACCTTAGTCGCCTTTTACGACACCTCGGCAGGAAATGAGGGTGGTTCTATCCTATTCAGCCGGATATCACACGGCGTTACTAAATAATTTCCAATTTAAATAAAATTATTTTAAATACAAATAATAGTTCAGAATATGATAGCAAATATACATAAAACTAGCAGATATACATCAAAATAATTCACCTGCCCTTATGGTGCCACTCTAAGTGGGGTCGACACAACATGTTTTAAACATGTCACACGATTTGGCTACGTATTCTACGACCGGCCGCCTGCCTGACGTAACTTACCTTACCTATTTTACGACACCTCGGTAAGAAAGAGGGTGGTTCATTCTATTCAACCGAATATTTCACGATCGGTCAACTTACGTAAGTCGCCTTTTAAGACACCTCGATAAGAAATAAGGATGGTCTATTCTACTCAGCCGGATACCATACGGCTTCCTTTTGGCGACTGTTGTAATCCGTTGAATGCAATGTTCATAGTTGTCTCACTGATGTCGCCGCTATCATAAAATGACCATAAAGTTTATAACAACGATAAAGTCTTACTTTTGTAGCTGGGATTTTTAGCACCGATTAGACTTTGACCATAAATCTCACTTTATATCATCTCAAGATCTTTCACATTTTTAATACAACAGGGTAGATTTGTTAAATGTAAAATGGCTTATGACAAAAATATTAGAGCGCGTAAACGATCTGCTTTCGAACTTAAAGAATAGTTAAGTAATGGCCTGTTACTATCCCAATGCTTTACATAGGCTTCTTCTCTTCGTTTTTGGAGAGAAGTGTTAGCGCACACTATATACAATAACAATAAGTACAATAACAATTATTATAATAACAACAATTAATAACGATATAATACGAATACCACAATTCCCGTTCCGAGATGCACTTCTTTTGAATGACGAACGAAGACTGACTGTAACTGAAACGTTTTGTCAATAGGAAGACTGCACCGGAAACAATACGGCACAGTGTTGCCACCATTTTAATCAAAAAGGGCGCGATACTCTTGTTTCATGACTGTGTTGCTATAAAATACAAAGCGAAAGTCAATGGCGACAACAAAAGGATAGGAGCTAAGACCTACCACGCTGCTCCAATGTGGATTGGTAGCTTATACATATCCCTAGAATTCTCTAGAGATATTCAGGTTTCTTCGCGATGTTTCCCTTCACCGTAAAGCGTGTGATAAATTGCAATTATCCATTAGACACATAAGCATTAACAGAAAAACTCATTGATGTCTGCCCGGGGTTTGAGCGCTTGACCCCTCGAAAGGGGGTTTTATTTTAAGGGATTCGACGGTCTGATTTTTACCTAAAAATAAATAAAATAGCTGTGCCAGTAGCTTCGCACTTTTCTTTCCTTATTAAAATTTTGAACCTTAAATTAGTTATCGTGAGTTAATAATAAGAGATTTTTGAATAACTTTCACCGTTTACTTAGCGCGCGCAAGATAAGCCTTAAATTTTGCCGATTTCACAACATTTTTATTGCTGCTCTTCTCCTATTCATCTTCATGTTATATAGCCTATAGCCCGCAATTTTTTTTTGCTGCTGTCCTATTAATCTTAGCGTGAAGTTATATAATCTATAGCCTTCCTCGATAAACGCACTTTCTTACACAAATCAAATAGGTCCAGATGTTCCTTAGATTAGCGCCTTCAAACAATCAAACAAAATAAACTCTTCAGCTTTATGTATTAGTATAGATAAAGTTTTGTAAATTATTAATAAGTTTTACTCTAAAATTTAAATAGGCCCGTTGATTAAAAATTGCTCACGCCTGTACTAGGCGCTCCCATTTCAAAACCCATGAATTTTGTGGTTCTCCTTATACAAATCAACGACAACACTAACAGGCTACAGTGCGATCAGATTGTTGAATTTATTTCGTCACCACAATACTCCCATAAAACTTTGACGTGGGTGTTTATTGCTATTTACGTGATAATCCCCAATATATTTCACGCGTGACATTTAAGTGCTGTTATAAAAAATGGGATTGGTATCGTAAATCTATGAATAGGTTGAAATTGTTGCAACAACTTTATAATATCGACCTATATTTTATTTGACAGCATATTAATTTTATTAGGCACATCTTGCAATCGATATATACAATACAACAAAGTCCTAAAAGATGTCTTGTATGTATGTTATCAATTTTTGCCAAATCTACAGGACGGATTTTTGTATGCTTGTTACTAAAATACATTGAATTTTTTGAGGAGGTGTAAAAGTTAATGTTACATTCTCTGGAACGGCTAAATTGATTATGATATAAATATTGCCAGGAAATTATTATCAAAGGATTGTAAAAAAGAGAGTTGTCTATATTACTCAACCGCGATACCACACGGTGGGTCAACTTACCTTAGTTGCCTTTTACGACGCCTCGATAAGAAATGAGAGAGGTCTATTCTACTCAGCCAGATACCAGACAATATATATCAAATCTTATATTAGACCCTGTACAGTAATGTAACTAGTAATAAGAATTATATTTTTAAAAGAGCAACCGCCGAGTTTCTTGCTGGCTCTTCTCGGTAGGTACAGCTTTCCGAGCCCGCAGTAGAGTAGACGATTGAAAAGCACTTGTTTACAAGTTTATTTGAATAAAGAATATTTTAAATTCGAATTATAAATCTAAACTACATAAATCTAGGAAAGTGTTTCAACATGAAAATAAGGCCGTGTATTATTCAAAGTTAAACTGAGATGCCGGTCGAGATTTGCATAAATAAAATACAAGTATAACATAATTCAGCAGATCACAATCAAGTGCTAGACCTAACTGTTTAAAACTGCATTGCCACGCGCCGCCACCACTCGAAGCTCTAACTGCATGTTACCCAGTTTAACATTTATATAAACAAACTCCTTATCCTGAACTCAGCAAGTGATATTGTCAACGAGCTTTACTGTTGAAGGGTGCGTTTTCATTTAACACACACGTCAACGAAAACCGTAGCAACGATTTAATTTCATAATCCATACTAATATATAAAGTTGAAGTTATAAAATTATGAAGCTGAGTTTGTTTGTTTGCGTGATTGTTTGAACGCACTAATCTCCATCCTACTAAAATGTATATTACATTAATATCATCTTAGAATAGAACACCCTCGTTTCTTACCGAAGTATCGTAAAAGGTGACTAAGGTAATTTGAACCACCGTGTGGTATTCGGCTGAGTATAATAGACCACGCTCACTTCTTACCAAGCTGTCGTAAAAAGCAACTATAGTAAGTTGACCCACCGTGTGATATCCGGTTGAGTAGTAGTGGACCACCCTTTTTCTTACCGAGGTGTAAAATACGACTAAGGCAAGTTGAGTGAAGCGTCAGGAAGGCGGCCGTAAAATACGTAGCCAAATCATGTAGCAATATGTTTATAACATGTTGTGTGTCTCCACTTACAGTGGGAAAAGGGCAGAAGGATGATAATGATAGTGGTAAAAAAGGTTACTATCATTTAAGCAAAGGGTGTGCATTGGCCTCCTTCTGCGAGAATGTTATGTGGCGGAACGGATCCAGGAAGTCGAATGCTTGGATCCAATACTCAGCAGGCGAGTCGGGCGCAGGCGACTCGCGCGAAGTCCGTCGCATGCCACCCTAGCAGGAACCGGCGAGCGGTCCGAACGGGATTTATCGGATGCTCGCTGGAATTGGGTCCCCGAGGCGGTCGATGCATCTGGTGCTCCCGATGCATCGATTAGCGGACGGAGGGGCTACTGTTTAGAGAGGCCCCGTTCCAGAGGTTGCGCTCTTCGGTGTACAGAGCCGCTGCTGGTGGGGATGGGGGCAATGTGTCCAACGGTACCCTGTCCCCGCCACCAGCAGCGTGGTGGAGCACTGTCAAGTTTTTAGTCGGTGCGAATCCGACATACCCGTCGTCGGGTGGTGATGACCCATAATCGGTTTTCCTGACATAAAAAAAACGTTCTGCGTGCCGTATCGTCTCTTAAAATGGTGAAGCGCACTGCAACTGACATTATTGTCATCGTCTTTTAAATCTCTCGGAATGCCACCGAACAATAAATTGTTCTATATCTAAATGGTTGAACGGGTCAGACTGACGCACGCGTCCGCAGAACACGCAACGCAACTGTTTTATTTACCAAAACAAACCTTTGGATATAATTTCATCAAATAAAGTTTACCTTAGTTTATTTGTGAAATAAATCAAACGTAATCTTGATTATGGCGACGCAGCTAAGTTATAAAATACGAATGTAGGAAAGTTGTCGGTATCCGGCTGAGTAGTATAGACCGCCCTCATTTCATACCAAGGTTTCGTAAAAGGCGACTAAGGTAAATAGAGGCCACGTGTGGTATCCGGCTGAGTAGAACAGACCGCGATTAATTTTTTACCGAGGTCTCGTAAAAAGCGACTTAGCTAGGTTGATCCGTCTTGTGGTATCCGGCTGAGTAGAATATACCACCCTTATTTATTACCGAGGTGTCGTAAAATACGACTAAGTTGATGTCAGGCAGGCGGCCGGTCATAATATACGTAGAGTGGGATAAGGGCATAAGTACGTCTCGGTCAACAAGATACCCACTTTTGTACTTTTAATTTATTAGAAACAATTCTCTGGTTTTACGATTAGCAATTCATTCATTTAGGGATTCATTTTTGATTGACTGGCCCGTTGGCGCAGTGGGTAGTGAGCCTGCCCTCAGCTCCACAGGTCGTGGGTTCGAGTCCCACCGAGGGCTAACATTTTTTATAAAAAGAATTTGTTGGTTCTTCGAGCCTGGGTGTATATTTGTATTTAAGTATGTATTTAAAAATTATATAAGTATATATTCATCAGTTGTCTCTCACCCATGACACAAGTATTTAATTACTTTCTTTGGGGACGGACGAACGAACGTGTGTGTAAGTGTCTTATATCATCGCATCGTCAAACTATTAATTTTAGACAAATTGATTTATTATCTTTTCTTTTAGCCCTACGACCGATCGATTACACACCGTTCCGGGTTGACACATTATACTCTCTTTTAAAGTCTATTTAGTAGTTAATAATTAATCATCTAATGACAAATCGCTTTCTCTGTTGACGCGTCAAATGACGCCATAATTGGACCATAGATAACGTAGTTAATTATTTTTTCATCATTTATACAGTCAAGAGTTACTATAGGGATGTTAACGCACACTATATACAATAACACGATATAATAGGAATACCACAATTCCCGTTCCGAGATGCACTTCTCTTGAATGACGAACAAAGAATGAATGTAACTGAAACGTTTTATCAATAGAAAGACTCTACCGGAAACAATAACGGCACAGTGTTGCCACCATTTCAGTCAAAAAGGTTGACTTGTTTCATGACTGTGTTGCTATAAAATACAAAGCGGAAGTCAATGGCGACAACAAGTTATTCCACAATCTATTTTGGACTTTACTCAATTTTGAAAAGAGTGACTGAGTATCTTGCTGGTTCTTCTCGGTAAGAGCACCTTTCCGAACCTGTCGTAGCTTCTTTGCAGTTTGACGATTCGAAAGTGCTTGTAAAAGCCAATTTGAATAAAGAATTATTTGAATTTATTATACTAGAGCAGTGTTTTTCAACCTGTGGGTCGCAACCACTATGGGGGTCGCGAAGCGTTACTCGGGGGGTCGCCGACTCAAAGCAAAAGTCGAAATTAACGTAGTCTTTTAATTAAATTTTATAATTTCTTTGTCTTTCTATGGGTAGCCATAATTTTTTAACCTCTAAAGGGGTCGCAAAATCAAAATCAAAATAGTGTACTAGAGTAATGAAGACATCCTTATATATCCACTATTAAATCATTATTCTCCCGCCCTTATCTCATTCTTAGTGGCACAACATGTTTTAAGAATGTTGTGATGTGAATTGGCTGGGTATTTTAGGACCTGCCGCCTGTCTGACGTCAACTTACCTTAGTCGCCTGTTACGACACCTCGGTATGAAATGAGGGTGGCCTATTTTAATCAGTCGGATACCACGCAGTACTTAACTTAGTCGATGTGTACCATTACTATAAAAAGAAAGCAAATGTGACTGTATCTAATACCCTCATTTCTTACCGAGGTGACGTAAAAGGCGAATATGGTAAATTGACCCACCGTGTGGTATCTGGCTGAGTAGAATAGACCACCCTCATTTCTAACAGAGGTGTCGTAAAAGGCGATTAAGGTAAGTTGTAAGTCAGACAGACATCCGGTCGTAAAATATATAGTAAAAAAATGTAACAACATGTTTAAAGCATGTTGTGCCGACCCTACTTAGAGTGGGATAAGGGCAGAAGAATGAAAATAATATTTACCATATTTTTTCAATGTGGCATTTCGACAAAATTAGCACTAAGGATGTGGTTATTGTGTATTAATATTTTTAGTAAATAAAAATAACTTCAAAGAAAAAGGAAAAAAATTATACGGTATTAACTTACAAGTAGTTCAGTTACTACTAGCCTAGTATCCTAGTAGTAACTGAACTTTAACGTTCGTTACACACAAAGGTATGCGATTTTTAATCTCTCCATTCATATAACAACATACAGAATGTTATTAAACGCATTGTAGTATAAAAGTTTTGATTGATTTGCGTAATAAAAGCTGACCTATGGTGTCGAGATTGCCAATTAGAAGTGATACTAGAAATAATTATACAGCTGTCATAAGTGAAAGCATATGTAAGAGATTGTATAGGTATCTATGTGTGTGTGGAGTGCAAATAATTATTTATTAGTAGCCGACCGAAAATATTCTTTATACCTTAAATATGTTATGTAAATGATTTACAGAATTAGGCGTTACTTTGCGGAGGTCCATAATACAAAAGTAATGAGAATATTATTTTGCTATAATCCGCGATAAAAGGAAATATATGTACCTAATGCTAAATGTAGAGTGTACTATTCGTTCTCATACCTGATACATGCAGAATTTGTAAGAACTCATGCACTACCCGACACCGATGGCACAACAATACATAAGTGCTGCACACATTCACCACCACAATCTCAACAATTGTTTCGCCCCGTAACCGAAGCATAGTCAGGAGATAGACTCCACGACAAAATCTCACGAAAAAATTCTGCATGTATCAGGTATGAGAACGAATAGTACACTCTACATTTAGCATTACATATATTTCCTTTTATCGCGGATTATAGCAAAATAATATTCTCATTACTTTTGTATTATGTAAATGACATTGAAATCACGGGTTCAAATCTGGCCACAAGTTATGATCTACTGAAGTCACAAAATTGACAACTAGCTCTCCCTGCGTGCGTGCGTGCGTGCGTGCGTTAACCAAGAAGAAAACTAAGAAGTGCACCTTTAAAACCTTTAATCGTGTCTTGTAACATAAAAAAATTACCTACAATAATTTTAGGGTGAAAAATGTGTTATTACACTGGCAGCCCATATAACTTTAACGTTAACAAAAAAATCGATGGTGCAACGCATTCTGATGAAAGTGACGATTAACTGATTTCTTTATTGTAATAGTTACCTTTATCAATTACATTAACAAGAATTTTGGTGCAATCCACCCTAAGTAAAACCTAACATGAATCTGTTCAATAGACTTTGAGAAAATCGATCAACAAACAGCTTTTGGGGATTTTGTTTTATATTATATAATATGTATAGATTAGATATATGTATAAATAGATTTATATAATATGTATAGAATAGCCGACCCGCAACGTCCACATAGTAGAAAATGCCTTGAGTAATATAATAAAACCAATAATAAATAAATAATTTATAATTTCGTTCAGTCATTAAAAATTAACCAAACATAACTTGTATTGTCATCTAAAATGGTGAACTGTCGAGGTCCATCGTTCGAGGTCCATCTGTCGAGGTCGCTGAGTGTCTTACTTACATTGACATTACATATACTAGACAATTAGTTAATAAAGTTGTAACAGCGTAATGGTAACCAAGCGGTCTATATATGAGAAAACTCTGGTTCAAATCCCTCGTGTCACCCCGACTCTTTCTCTTTCTTTTTTATTGCATTTTTTCTGTCTTTTTTATTTTTTTTAGTTGCAATTTTTTCTTTCTTTTTTATTTTTTAAATTGCATGTTTTTGTGTTTGCATATTTTTTACTGTTACGCCGTGTGGTATCCGGCTGAATAGAATAGTACTACCCTCTTTTCTTACCGTAAAAGGCGACTAAGGTAAGTTGACCCGCCGTGTGGTATCCGGCTTAGTAGAATAGACCACCCTTATTTCTTACCGAGGTGTCGTAAAAGGCGACTAAGGTAAGTTGACTCACCGTGTGGTATCCAGTTAAGTAGAATAGTCCACCCTCTTTCTTATCGAGGTGTCGCAAAATACGACTAAGATAAGTTGACGTCAGGCAGGCGGCCGGTCGTAGAATATGTAGCCAAATCATGTGACAACATGTTAATAACATGTTGTGTTGACCCCACTTAGAGTGGGATAGGGGCAGGAAGATGATGTATATTTTTTACTATTACTGTGTACTTAAGCCTAATACCTGTGTAAATTCACCTTTACGAGATGTTTATGATCAATGCGGTTAGAACGAACCACCAGTTTTCAATTAACGTTCACTTTTTGAAGATTGCTTATCTGATTGTTTGCTCTTACTCTGTGATTGTCGATCGTGCATTCATGATTTATGTGCGAGTATAATTTCTTTACAAGACAATAAATCAAACTTGGACTCTATTATTTTGAACATAAGGTACGTTTTGTAATACTTTTTAAATGTCTTATTATATTTTGTATGTCATTATGTCTGCATTTATTAAAGCATGACGTGTTGTTTGATGCGTGTGCGCAGAAAGATCATCTTGACGTTATTAAAATAAAATACAATGCATCGCTTTGGCACGATTTCAGTTATCATTGAACGTTTTTCACGACTCACTCACGACGTTTTCTTAAGTTAAAACGAGTGTTAAATTGGAAGTATTAATGAGGTAATTAATAGAAAATTGGTACTTGCACGGCGTTTGAATCCGAGCCCGCCAGTTTAAAAATATAAAATTGATATCAAACCGATTCCAAGAAATTTCTTACCAAGTATATTTTTCAAAAAATTTCTATCTTGTCCAAGGCCTTACTGGATATGAGATTCATGTCCTCATTGTAAATGAAGAGGTGATTGACCTATCCGGATAATAGGATTTTACTTTATATTATAACAAATTGTTGATGAAGACAACCCTTCATCATCATTCTCCTGCCCTTATTCCACTCTAAGTGGGGTCGGCACAACATGTTTTAAACATTTTGCATGATTTGGTTACATATTTTACGACTGACTGCCTGCTACGTCAACTTACTGTAGTCGCCTTTTACGACAATTTAGTAAGAAATGAGGGTGGTCTATTCTACTCAGCCGGATACCACACGGCGGGTCAACTTACCTTACTCGCCTTTAACGACACCTCAGTAAGAAATGAGGGTGTTCTATTCTTCTCAGCCGGATACCACACGGCGGGAAAGATAACCTTAGCAATATTCCTGTAATATAAGAACTGTCAAATCACAACTTACCGATGCGTTTTAGTTAAAAAATTACGTATAAAAGGCACTAAACAAAAGTAACACACTGGACGTCATTTTCAGGGTGTCATATCGGGGTTACAGAAGGTACCTTTTACCCCCATGTCAGCCAGAGCCGGACTTTAGTAGCCTTGAGTCCGGGCCCGACGTTCTTCGGGTCGGCTCTTCGTTCTCCGGGCGCGCGCTGCACGGCCTACTCCGCAGATAGACAAAGCCAGGGCAGTACCTAGCGCACACCTACCTACTTACGGAGCATAGCATTGACGGGCAGTAGACCTCTTACGACCATAATAAATCTGTTGTTGACTGTTGGTGAGTCGTTTCATTCACTCTCGGCGGGACAAGTCTCGCTTGAAGATCCGTATAATTAACAGATTAGTTGAGATTACTCAATCGACTTGCTGTAAAGGTTGCAGAACTAAATATCTATAAGAAAAGCTATTAAAGCTAATAATGGCGTAAATAATTTAAACTTTAATTTACTAACAGCATGATCATAATTCAGGCTTTAAAATAATATATGAACCGCCGTACTCAAATAACGCATCTACCATAGGTACTATAAAGATGTCAAACATTTAAAAGTCGTAAAAATGTGCGTACAAACTAGAGATGTAACGGTATATCAGTCGGAGTCGAGTATTTTTATGACTCTTCCAATCAGCCTCTGGTTATTAACTTTTTCCAATTTACCGTATCTAGTTGAATATTTCTGTTACCCATAACAATTTAAATTAAGTAAGCCTTTACTTTGTTAATAAATTGTCTGTTATAATAATTTTAAATGATGTTCGTAGCATTTATTTCGGCGTGACGACATTTACAGCGTCTCTGTGTACAATGTAGTATTCAAAATATTCTTTATTCAAATAAACTTGTAAACAAGTGCTTTTGAATCGTCAACTCTACTGCTGGTTCGGAAAGCTGTTCCTACCGAGAAGAGCCAGCAAGAAACTCGGCGGTTGCTCTTTTAAAAATATAATTCTTAATATTATTTACATTATGTCGTTACTGTCTTGTACAGGTTCAAAGAGAGCTATATCCACACATTCTTATCTTCTAAATAATCTTCAAGAGTATAGTAGGCTTTGTGTTATTTTATACTTTATATTTTACTAGCGGCCTGCCCCTGCTTCGCACGGGTATAAAATATATAGCCCATGTCACTGAGTGAAAAAAAATGATTAAAATCGATACAGTAGTTTTGATTTATTCATAACTGCCCGTGGCCCGCAAGCGTTAAATTTGGAGAAAAACAATATCCCTCTTCCTATACCAAGATTTCTCGCTATCTTTGGAATATCTAAATTCATATAGGTAGTACATATTTGCTTATGTATTTATACATTTTTCCCTATGTATTACATTTTTACAATTAATTACAGAATGTCTTTATATACAACATTCACAGCTTCCTTGTCATTAAACAAACTCTTGAAAGCGCGACATATTATAGCTGCTAAATTCGAAGTGCTATAGGGCGAAGCGCGGTCTCCTCGCGGTATTTTAAATCTGTAATATCTCCGAAAATGTTCACTTAAATTACATGCTGTAAAGGATCATATTGATCTATATTAAATCAACAATTTATTTAAGGTACTTAATTGGATAAGGATTAATGCTGTGTTGTGTAAAAATTACGTTGAAGATGAGGCATTATTTTTCATAAA
This sequence comes from Morpho helenor, assembly GCA_029227775.1. Classification (NCBI taxonomy): domain Eukaryota; kingdom Metazoa; phylum Arthropoda; class Insecta; order Lepidoptera; family Nymphalidae; genus Morpho; species Morpho helenor. The sequence continues at coordinate 3,253,153 of JARGCU010000032.1, read as the reverse complement.
AGTAAATGACAAAAAATGCTATTGTGGGTTATCCATAAGAGATAGACATATACCATCGCGGACTTTTCTGTAGACCTTTTCAAGGTGTACAAATAATTAGTACATCATTTTGATAAATCTCGTAGGGTTTAGCCTGCGTTTGCAATGTAAGCGGAAAAAAAATGTAATTATTTACAGAAACCTCAAAAATTACAGTATTTCTCTACTTCGTATTGAATGTTATTATACGTACAAACCTTCCTTTTGAATCACTTTATCTATTAAAAAAAACCGCATTAAAATCGGTTGCGTAGTTTTAAAGTTTTATGCGTACATACGGAAATATGGACTTTGTTTTATAATATGTAGTGATAGTATAGTATATATATCGACCTTAGACGCATAAGGTATGATGTGTGTGAAAATTTGCAATCTAATCGGGCTAGTATTTTCATTTCTATGGATATTGGATGGAATTCTAAATGAAATATCGCTAATATCTTTCGATTCCTCACACTTTTAATCTAATATTTTCCTTATTTGATTAAAAAACTTATTTTTTTAGGAAATTTTGTGACTTCCGACAAAACTCTGAATGCTGATTTACAATAACTTTATGCCTTTATTCTGTTATTAACCTAAACCATCCGGAAGTATTGCAAAATCCGTTCAAAAATCTGTTCAGTAGGTTTTGAGAAAATCGATCACATATAGCTTTTGGGGGACTTTGGTTTATAATAAGTATGTATATTTTCAAAACTAATGAAAATATTATTTTGCTATAAAATCCGCGAATTTATTGCGTTTTATAGCAATATAATATTTTCATTACTTTTGTTTTATAGACCTTCGTAAAGTAACAACTAATTATATTAATTATATATAGATTTATTTTACTCGTGACATTTTAACTTTTTATTAATTGTTCAAAAGTATTTATTAAATTATATTTGTTAAATTTATTAATAACTTGTTTGATTAAATCAGAATTATGAACTCTCCCTCCCTACTAACGATTCTTTACGCCTTATGACAATTAAACAACGGAAAACAGTAAACACACAGTGTAAATCATTGTTAAATGCGTTCTTAGACCTTTATAGTAGTTTTAAGTTGTTTTTTAAGAATAACGATGGTATACTAAATGCCGCTGCTTCCTTCAGCGACTGTTATTCGATTGTTTCCTCCTATAAGATATAATCAACTTGTAATCATCCACATAATCTTTACCGAGAGTTGTTATAAATCACTATAAGAGGCATCGTTATTGTTATTATTTTAGTTTAACGACTTGTGAACTATTTTCAGGTTACAACAATTGTATTATACGATCGAGAGTTGCTTTATTGCATCTTCGTCGTGTCCTTAATGGATGTTCGTTGCCAATTAGAGTTATTGCAAGTTCCCACCATGTTTGTGGCTGTAGAATCTTACTAATATAAATGCGAAAGTTTGTGAGTATGGATGTTTGTTTGTTACCCTTTGACGAAAAAACCGCTGAACCAATATCGATGAAATTTGGCATAAATATTCCTTATATACCGGCGTAACATATAGGTTATATAAATCCTGTTAATTCAACAGGAATTAAATTCAGGGGGAATTAAATAGGAATTAAATTTATATTATTAGCAAAAATTTCTAGACTACAACATTTTTCTCACGGTGTCATGAATCATTTGCTCATCATCGTGTTATGTTTGCGTTTGAAAAATGACTCAATTTCAATGTATCAGTAGCGATCATAGACATTGCGCATAATCCGATTGACAGGTTGAAATTTGATAGTCGATTTTTTACATCGAGTAATAAATATTATAAATGTAACGAGATCTTGGCAGCTTTCTACAAATGGGTTACAACTGTTCTTAGGTGTATGTTTAAATCGTTGTTTAACAGAGGTTTCATATTTAAATTCCTTTTTTTTAGACAACGTATTTGTAATCGAATCAATGTGATGATAGAATCAAACTTACTTGATAGTTTTCTAAACAGTAATGTTTTATTATAATTAATGTATAGAAACCGGCTATACTCACGTGTTATTTTATCGGATGAGCCCGACTAGTTTCAAGCCCATACGGAGCTCTTATTCATGAGCTCTTTGAGCACAACCACAACGGGCTCATCCGATAAAATAACACGTGAGTATATCCGGTTTCTATACATTAATTATGAATTCCACTCACGATAGTTTAAATTCAAAAATGTTTTTTTTTAATTTAGTAAGTCTATACTATATTTAGTCGCGTGATAGGTTGATAATAGATGGCACTTTTCAACGACATTCTGTTCCTGTACAATTAACAGGATTTCTATAGCCTATATGTTATTCTGGTGTATAAAGAATAATTGTGCCAAATTTCATCGATATTGGTTCAGCAGATTCGCCGTTAAAGAGTACCAAACATATATTCATACTCACAAACTTTCGCATTTATAATATTAGTATAATCATATCTTTAATATTTAAATGAGTTAATCTTGTATATATGTATATATATATATATATATATATATATCTCTCTCGGAAACGGCTTCAACGATTTTCCTGAAATTCAGCATGTAGGGGATTTTGGGATGAAAAATCATCTAGATAAGTTTTATTAAAAAAAAATGTCCTTTTATTCCTGTTTCCGGGCTCTAAAATCTTTTTGATATTGACGTTGAATACAATCACAATTTTTCGCTATCAAACGTAAAGTCAGGGTAGTTCATTTGGGGAACGCGCGGTCTAGAGAGGTGAAAATATCTAGGATGGAGCCCAACCTGCCCTATTATTTTTTCATTTTTTTTTTCTTTCATTTTTTATATATGATATTAGTAAGATTTAATGGCAAAGTTAAAATCACTAATATATAATAAACTAATTTCAATTAAATAGTGACCACTTTATATTTATAGGCTGTAATTTGAAATTTGCAGCCTGTGATCTATAAACCTACATACATTTCTCGTTAACCTCAAGACTTGATCGGCAATTAAACAAGAGTAAATGTGAAAGATGAATTAGCCCAATTAACTCAGTTTGACCCTGTTAACTGGAAGACAGTGAAGGGCAGTGACTTACAAAGTTGCAAGCATAATGTTTTATTAGATAACCTTGGTTTATTAGGACGCTTAGTCCTATTTTATGGTGTGGTTGGCGCTCGTCGACTAGACGTCCAAAAAGAGTCCTGTATGACCCTGACGATCAAATAACGATCGCAAACACACATTACATATAATACACGCAAACAGCGTCTTCGCCGGCGAAGACGAGGTCATAGTTTTCTGACGTCGGTCGGCCGTGGCTTCTCACTATACTCCCGACGCCATGATGACTAATCGTCATACTATTAGTCCTTCACTACACGTCGCCCTAAGCCGTGGCAGACCGGAGTCTCACAGGAGGTACCCTTAGGACGACGTTCCCCATAGCTAGTAGAGCTTCTGCGCTCTACTCTCCGCATTTCGCAACTTCGGCGATGCTTCTGTCCCTTCTTCTGTCCCGCCCGATGTAAAATGCTGTATTAATTAAATACTGTTTTATTAAAAGCCGTTAGGGCTAACAGCATATAGTCAATTCGAAAGAAAAAATGCACTCGTGCACTATCTTGTGAACGTTATTTATGACTAGCAATCGCCAGCGGCTCCGCCCGCGTGGAATGATTGAAACCGTAATAGTCTTTTGATAACCATAAAAATGGTTAAAGTGGGTTAACCTTAATAGCTAGAAATATATCGCGGACTTTTATTTAGAACTTTTAGAAGGAAAAATCTTGTAATACATGATTTTTGAATATTTATTACCGTATACTCAGCGCATGCAAAAAAGCTTTAAATTTTACCGTTTTCGTACTATTTTTATTTGCTGTTCCTCTCCTATTTATCTTAGCATGATGTTATATAGCCTATAGCCTTCCACGATAAATGGATCGTCTTAGACTGAAAGAATTTATCAATTCCGTTTTGGAGTTCCTAAGATTAGCGCGTTCAAACAATTAAACAAACTCTTCAGCTTTATATATTAGTCTATACTAAAATATAAAACCGACGTATAAAACCGTCAAAAATCTGTCCACCATATATCTACTAGGAAAGTGCGTTTGCAATTTAAATCATATATAGATATGTTTTAAGTTGTACGACTTACCTTATTCATCTTTTACGAGAACTCGGTAAGAAATGAGTGGCCTATTCTACTCAGCCGAATATCACACGGCAGAGTCTATGTCATTCTATATATGAAACTAATATCGAGTATATTAGTTTCGTAAAGCGTGCGAAAATGGACAAGAATTAAACCTTATGTTTAGTTAGCATTTAGTATAGTTAGCTATCTGTTTTAACGATGAGACGCACTAGAGTAATCTGACATGTGAGTAATTAATTTAGAACAATAATAATTCGTAGCACATTCCGTAGTGCGGAGCAAAAACAACGGGGTCAACGGACTCGGGGACGCCATCTTTATTTTCAACAGTTGCCAAGTTGTTTTTTCAACCTTGGAGTAACGCTTTAGTCACACTTGTGTGACCAAAATAGCTACATTTTTTTTGTAGGTCTAAGTTTTTTACGTGTTATTGAGATAATTTTAAGTAGTGGCTGTTACGCGGCTATTTTTTTATTGTTTTTTTTTTACTTGGTACAGTTAAGACTTATCAACCAAAAATTAAAATCTATACTTAAAACAAAGTACCTAGTATGTGATCGATTTAGTCAAAATATAGTTTACTGATTTTTGGTTTGTTGCGTTTAGTTGCGTACGCCACGTAGACCAATTGAGATACACTAAAGTAATATACTAGAGAATTGTAGATCTACAAAAATGCTAAAAAAAGTCTGCGACAGTATGTCTATCTCTTTCGGTTAACTCACAATAACGACTTTTATTTTCAAATCTTTAATGGAACAGACCGATTTCCTAGCGGGAAAAAACGCAAACACACCTAGTCTTATGATATAACAAAATCCCTGAAGCTGTCTGTCTGTAGGTGATCGATTTTCTCAAAATCTACTCAACGGATTTCTGTACGGTTTTTATTAAAAGATAATGCAATTCTTCCGGAAGGTTCAGGTTAATAGTACATTACCGTTTTATGCAAATTATGTGGAAGAGGTCGCGAAGTTGTAAAAAAGCTCGCATCGAGCTTTACTCGCGTGCGCCGCGTAAACTAGCAGATATACATTAAAGTAATGTACTAGAGTATTATAGATCTACAAAAATACTACAGAAAAGTCCGCGATATCATGTCTCTATCTCTTAAGCTTAACTCAGTATAGGTAAGTACTTTTATGTTCGAAATTTCAATTCAACAAAAATTTTGTGGCACATAATCGCTGGCATAGCAAGTAAATATTAAAAAGTCAAAGCAACTGCTTTATAAATGCGGTTTATTATAAATTCGAAAGTTTGTGAGTGTGGATGTATGTTTGTACATATAATATGCGAAGTCACGGATAAAAACTAGTTGTGTAAATCTTCTATTATCGAGTATAAACCTCTTCTCTTCGTTTTAGGAGAGAAGGACTGGAACTAAAACCTACCTCGCCGCGCTAATGTGGATTGGTAGGTTACACATATCTCTAAAATTCTCGAGAGATATGCAAAGTCCTTCACGATGTTTTCCAAAATAGCAAATTAATTAGTGGGGGTTGAAGTCATTACTATATACCTCTGCATGCTTAGATGTGAGTCTCTGTAAATGGAGATAAAGGGTTTCAACAAAAAATATATTTTCTACGTTTTAATCCCTTGTAAAGAAACTCGTTTGACGCTGGGCGACTTTTGCTAGAAAATATAAGTCATCAGATATATGTATGTCATAACACGTTTATAACATGTTGTGACATGATTTGACTAGGTACTTTAAGACCGGTCTACCTGACGTCAACTTACTTAAGTCGCGGTTTACAAAAGCTTGGTAAGAAATTAGGGTGGTCTATTATTCTCAGCCGGATACCACACGGCGCTGCTAGAAGTGTTGTCGCCAATGACTTTCGCTTTGTATTTTATAGCAACACTGTCATGAGTTTCGCGTTTTGATTAAAATAGTGGCAACACTGTGTTGTTTACGGTTGAGTCTTCCTATTGATAAAACGTTGCAGTGACATTCAGTCTTTGTTGGTCATTCAAGAGAAGTGCATCTCGGAACGCAATTTTTGTATTCCTATTATATCGTGTTATTGTATATAGTGTGCGCTAGCACTAATTAAAACTATAACTATCTATCTTCCTGCCCTTATCCCACTCTAAGTAGGGTCGGCACAACATGTTATAAATATGCTGTCACATGATTTGGCTGCGTTTTTACGACAGCCGCCTGCCTGACGTCAACTTACCTCAGTCGTATTTTACTACACCTCGGTTATAAAGAGGGTGGTCTATTCTACTAAACCGGATACCACACGGCGGGTCGACTTACCTTAGTCGCCTTTTACGACACCTCGGTAAGTCATGTAGTTGCTCTATTCTACTCAGCCGGATACCACACGGCGGGTCGACTTACCTTAGTCGCCTTTTACGACACCTCGGTAAGAAATGAGGGTGGTACTATTCTATTCAGCCGGATACCACATGGCGGTCTAATTAAAACTATAACTGTCAAAACTAATTGTCTATTTAATCTGTAAACATCTGCTCGCGCTAGTCTCTTGTTATAAATCTTTATTTAATAGCCGAAATCATCGCATCGATTTTACAATCAGCGATTAGTGAAAGTACTTACAGTAATCGTTACTAAAAAAGTATGTAGCTAAATTAATTAAAGCAAATAAAGACGAAAGTAATGAGAATATTATTTTGCTATAATCCGCGATAAAAGGAAATATATGTAATGCTAAATGTAGAGTGTGCTATTCGTTTTCATACCTTATACATGCAGAATTTGTAAGTACTCATGCACTACCCGACACCGATGCAACAATACACAAGCACTGCACACATTCACCAACACAATCTTAACAATTGTTTCGCCCCGTAACCGAAGCATCTTCAGGAGATAGACTCCACGACAAAATCGCAAAGTGAAGCATTACCCAAGCAAGCTGAGTTATATAGTAACGAGTTAAACTCCCCACCATTTAGTTGACTTTATCTTTGAACACGTGCAGCAAACAAATAAAGACGGTTAAGTTGAACTTCCTCCTTAAAATTGTTTCCTCTACCAAAGTTTGGTCCTTTGAACGTATTGCCTATTTATTAGAATTTAAAAGTATCATCATCTTCCTGCCCTTATCCCACTCTAAGTGGGGTCGGCATAACATGTTATAAATATGCTGTCACATGATTTGGCTGCGTTTTTACGACCGGCCGCCTGCCTGACGTCAACTTACCTCAGTCGTATTTTACGACATCTCGGTAAGAAAGAGGGTGGTCTATTCTACTAAAGCGGATACCACACGGCGGGTCAACTTACCTTAGTCGTATTTACGACACCTCGGTAAGAAATGAGGATGGTACTATTCTATTCAGCCGGATACCACACGGCGTTACTAAATAATTTCCAATTCAAATAATATTATTTTTAATACAAATAATACCTAGTTCAGAATATGATAGCAAATATACATACAATTAGCAGATATACATCAAAGTAATTCACCTGCCCTTATCCCACTCTAAGTGGGGTCGACATAACATGTTTGTGGTGGGTCAACTTACCTTAGTCACCTTTTACGTCACCTCGGTATGAAATGGGCGTGGTCTATTTTTCTGAGCCGGATACCACACAGCTTAATATTTTAAATTTAGAATTTTAATATATATAGCCCTTAAAAGGCTCGCGAATCGCTCTCTCAAACGGACAGTCTCAGTAATAATTAATCAACCATTCAACTTGAAAATACGAAATCATTCAATGAATTTCGTGTAAGTCGACACGTAATTGGCGATTGTTGGCAAAAAGCGGTTTACGCTTAAATGGTAAGCGCACCCGTTGTACAGGGACATAAATACGCGACAAAAAAGTCGCTGCGACAAAAACATGGCGAGCGGGTAAGACACCGAGGCCACCTCTGGCTTTGCGGAACTGTGGCCTTTAATAGAACTTGGGTACAACTAAGAGTCAATGGTCACCACATTTTAATTTAATTAATACTACCTTTGCTAGCAGCTTTGCTCGCGTGGAAATTTATGTAACAAATTTTTTCCCGAATTGAAATTTTAAACATAAAAGTAGTTATTGTGGGTTAACCGTAAGAGATAGAGACATGCTGTCGTAGACTTTTTTGTAGTATTTTTATAGATCTATAATTCTCTACTACATTACTTTAGTGTATCTCTAAAACTCCCACTTGGTGAGTTTTTTTATATAACCGCGCGATCTCTTTAACACAATTTACATAAAACATTAATGTACCGGCTGAATAGAATAGCCATCCTCATTTCTTACCAAGGTGTCGTAAAAGGCGACTAAGGTAAGTAGACCTACCGTGTGGTATCTGGTTTAGTAGAATAGACCACCCTCTTTCTTACCGAGGTGCCCTAAGATACGACCGCCGTAAGATACGACGAGGTGCGGTTAGTTGTCAGACAGGCGGCGGATCGTAAAATACGTAGCCAAATCATGTGACAACATGTTTATAACGTGTTGTGCCGACCCCACTTAGAGTGGGATAAGAGCAGGGAGATGATGATTAGTGTACTAACCTAAACCATCCGTAAGAATCGCTTTTCTTAAAAGCTTCTTCCAGAAGAATTGCTTTACTTAAAAAATTCTTAAAATCTTTTAGTAAAAAGCGTACAAAAATTATGTAGATTTTGAGAAAATCGTACCACATACAGACAGACAGTTTTTAGCGACTTTGTTTTATAATAAGTATAGATATAGATTTCTTTGTAAATGGTGCAAGAATGATAAACGTCGGGAAAAAATGTCGCGTGTCGCGCTTAGCAACATTAATGAGCTAAAAATGTTGCGGCTTTAGACATGATTACCTTAATTGGTTCAAGTATTTTCTTGATGTTCCGCCAGTTTATTAAAGAATTGCAAAAGGAATATATTGTGGTATTTTCGTATATTCTATATTTGTGTATAAAATTAAGACGAGTTCTGTATTGGAATAACTTGGCTGTAATATTTAATTATAAAATTTCAATGTATAAAAATTCCGCATCCGTATTTATGGGTTTACTAAATTCAATAAGTAATTTATTAATTGTTTTCATTATTTACAGCTTTGTAGTTCAAAAGTAATAAAATTATTTTTCTATAATCCCAGATGAAGTAAAATAGAAAATATATGTAATGCTAAATGTAGAGACAACGTTTTCGTACCTGATACATGCAAGATTCGTAAAAACACACGCATAAACTTTCCACCGCCACCATAATACACAAGCACTACACACGTTCACTATCATAAACTCAATCGTTTCGCCCCGCAACCGAAGCATCATCATAGATCAAGAGGTAGACAAAATCGCAAAGCATCACTTTGCGATTTTGTGGAATCTACTTGCTGCTCCTCTCCTATTTATCTTAGCATTAGGTTATATAGCCTATAGCCTTCCTTCTTATTCTTATTCTTATAAATAGAATATCTTACACTGAAAGAATTTTTTGAATCGGCCCAGTAGTTCCTCAGATAAGCGCGTCCAAACAATCAAACAATTAAACTCTTCAGCTTTATATATTACTATAGATTTATATTTAGTTTATTTATTTTAACTAGTTATAAGGTTTTGAAAAGAGCAACCGCCAAGTTTCTTGCTGGCTCTTCTCAGTACAAACGGCTTTCCGAACAGCAGTAAAATTGACGATTCAAAAGCTCTTGTTTATAATTTAACTTGAATGAAGAATATTTTGAATTTCAAACTTTTAATATAGAAATATCATCGGAATTTGAACCCAATTTGTATGAAATATCAAAATTTATGCGATTGTGTTTCTAAACTGTCTAGTTATTTTGAAAAGAGCAACCGCCAAGTTTCTTGCTGGCTCTTCTCGGTAGGAACAGCTTTCCAAACCAGCAGTAGAGTTGACGATTCAAAAGCACTTATTTACAAGTTGACTTGAATGAAGAATATTTTGAATTTCGAACTTTTTAAATAGAACAAAAAATAGAAACCTCATCGGGATTTGAACCCATGTTTGAACCCTATTTGTATGAAATATGAAAATTTATGCGATTGTGTTTCTACACTGTCTAGTAGTTAGTATTTATTGCATTCCTATATTACTCGGCGCAGAGTCCGGAAGGGTACTCAGCACTTCATAATCGCGGGTCCCAGGGTCGTTATATTTATGGCTCGCACAGCACAAGCTAACAAATGTTGCCAGTGATCAATTCGTGAGTTAGCTTAATATTTTATTGTTTAATCTTGGCAATTATTATGAAAGCGACGACATACATCTTTAATATTTAAATGAGTTAATCTTGTATATATATATTTTTATGAAACAGAAAAATTTTGGAAACAGCTCCAACGATTTCATAAAATTCAGCATGTAGAGGGTTTTGGGGGGAAAAATTTTTTTTTAATGAAAAATGTTGTTTTATCGCTATTTTCGGGCATTAAAAAGGCTTAAATGTAGAATTGAATGCAAACGATGTTTTAGCTGTTGTATTGCTGTGATAGCTTAATGGTAACGAGTGGACCAAAAGGATCACATATCACCAGCACTTTCTTTCTTTTTTAATTGGTTATTGCATTTTTTGTATTTAAAATAATTACTGAGCAAGGCTGGGTTACATAGGTACTTTTGTTTATACGACATCCTTATACAGGAGAAACAATACTTGATAATATTTAAAATATTGACCTAAATCTGTATGCTAGTAGAACTAAAATTTATATAGGGTAAGGGATATTTAATATATTAATAGTTATATAGGAAGGAAGTTAATATATTATTTTATAGGAAGTTAATATATTATTTTATTTAATTAACCAAATGATTTAAATATTGTTTCTTGTTTCAGATCGTGAAAGAAAATAGAAAACTTTGGAGAAAATCGGCGTTTCATGAATAAATTTGGTAAATGATTTCAAACTTTTGTTTTATTTTTATGTACAAACAATGACGAGCGATGGTGACTTAGTGGTAAAAATATATAAGTAAATGCGAACCAAAATGTCACAAGTCACAAATGTCAGAGGGGAAATCGAAAAAAGACTGCACCACATCAATGCGTAGCCGAGTCTAGTTGTGTAGTATAGGTTGTATGCTTGTCTATATATCTTATAAAACAGAGCCCCCAAAAGTCTGTATGTATGTTATCGATTTTCTCAAGTTCTACTAAACAGATTTTTGCACGGCTTTTACTAAAAGATAGTGCAAGTTTTGGGGATGGTTTAAGTTAATAGAACATTACGGTTAAATTACTATGGGGTCGGGATTTACCCGGGAAAAACTTTGTGGCACTAATTCTCGTGCAGGCGATGCCACGGGCACAGCTCTAGAGATATGGAGGTTTCCTCACGATGTTTTCCTTTACCAAAACGTGTTTGACCAATTATCAATTAGAATTTTTTTTATCCATTTTATCAGCTCGGCTAATTGCCTCATTTTTTTTGTTAGTTCAAATTAGCGATTTAACGCGGAAACGCTGCCAGCATTCTTTTGACCATCCAACGTGGGCATGCTATATTAGACACATAACATAAGTTTTATTAGCAAAACTTATTGGTGCCTGCCAGACACTAGCCGTGTGGTATCCGGCTAAGTAGAATAATACCACCCTCATTTCTTACCAGGTGTCGTAAAAGGTGACTAAAGTAAGTTGACCCATCGTGTGGTATCCGGTTTACTAGAATAGACCACCCTCCTTACCGAGGTGTCATCTAAAACGACTTAGGTAAGTTGACGTCAGACAGGCCGGTCGTATAAACACAGCCAAATCATGTTACAGCATGTTTATAACATGTTGTGCCGACCCCACTTAGAGTGGGATAAGGGTAGGAAGATGATGATAATATATTAGACACATAACATAAGTTTTATTAGCAAAACTCATTGGTGCCTGTCCGGGGTTCACACAAATGCGTTTCATATTAATACACGCTTCCAAGCCACAAGGCCATCACATGTTACTAGTACGCAATAAAGCCCAATAAAATAGCTTGAATGTAACCGTTAACGCGATATATCTTATTAAAACTTCATAATGGCGGCCTGAGATACGGGTAATTGTGTGGATCCGTTAAGCAACACCGTAATTACAGATTAGACAGTACAGGGCTTGGTTGCATCAGAATGGGAACTTCGATTAAGATGGGCCACACGAAAAGATAAGATATGAAAATGTTAGTATTATTTGCTCTTATTTTCCCATTATTTAACTTAATCTTAGATCCATCATCATCCTCCTGCTCTTCCCACTCTTAAGTGGGTCGGCACATGTTATAAACATGCTGTCACATGATTTGGCTACGTATTTTATGACCGGACTGCCGGACATCATCTTATTCCTATTTTGCGACACCTCCGTAAGAAATAAGGGTGGTCTATTCTACTCAGCTGGATTGCATTTATTAGATTACAGCTACTCTTTCGAGCGTCACAAGTTCAAACCCCAATGAGCTAATATAACTTGTGTCTAATTGATAATTGCAATTCGTTACATACATCTCAATGAAGGAAAACAATTTGAGGAAACCTGCATGTCTGTAGAGAATTCTGGGGATATGTATAGCCTACCAATCCGCATTGTGATAGGTTCAGGCGCAGCGTGGTAGGTCTTAGCTCGAACCCTTCTCTCCAGAAACGGAGAGAGGAGGCCTATGCCCAGCCGTGGTATTGTAACAGGCCGTTAGTTTTTGACGTGACAACGTCTTAAATTAGGTTGCGGCTTGGAGTCACTCATGAAAAAGTGTAACGCCCACTCACGTCTGTTACGATGAGTTACCGAACGAAAGAGAGGCCCGCCGGACTGGCAAAAGCCTTGCGTCTCTCTCCAACTCCAATCCGTCACATTTAAAAAGACGTTGTCACGTAAAATCTTTGCCCGTAAAACCGACTTTACAGGCAACCGTTTTATTTTACTTTAGATTTTACTGGACTAAGACTTATGTACAGAAAAGTTTAAATTAAGTGTAAGAAATATGCTTATAAGTACAGCATATTACACGATTGAAGATTATTTGAATGATAAAATGTTTGGATTTGAAAATCCTTACAAAAAAGTGCTCGTACCAAAAAAAGAGCCTGCAAGAATTCGAAGATTTAAAATGTGGCATTTCCTATAAAAAAAATTCATTATTTTTTTGTAGATTTTAAACTTTGCCATTCATACTTATTATTAAACGCGTTAGATAGATATATATTCGCGATTTGTATATTACTAGCTGTGCCAGCAGTATTACCTGCATGGAAATAAGTTTTACCCGAATTGAAATTTTGAACATAAAGTAGTTATCGTGAATAAATTATAAGAGATTTTTGAATAACTTTCACCGTTTACTTAGCGCACGCACGCTTTAAATTTTTCCGTTTTCGCAATATTTTTTATTGCTGCTCCTCTCCTATTCGCCTAAGCATTATGTTATATAGTCCACAGCCTTCCTCGATAAATGGACTATGTTACACCTACATCTTTCTTTACCTTCTTTCTTTTACCTTATATCTTTCTGAGATTATTGCGTTCAAACTCTTCAGCTTTATATATCAGTATAGATAATATATATATAAAGCTGTGGTAGCCCAGCGGTAACACCGTGCGCCTCTTTCGAGGAGGTCTAGGGTTCAAACCCGGGGCAGGCACCAATGAGTTTTCTAGTAAAAATTATGTGTCTAATTGATAATTGCAATTTATCACACGCTTTTTGGTGAAGGAAAACATCGTGAGGCAACCTGCATATCCCTAGAGAATTCTGGTGATATGTGTAACCTACCAATCCGCATTGGAGCAGCGTGGTAGGTCTCAGCTCCAATCCTTCTCTCCAGAAACGGAGAGAAGAGGCCTATGCCCAGCAGTGGGATTGTAACAGGCCTATACTTACTTTACTTACTATAGATAATATATTATTATTTATAATATATATATATATATATATATAAAGGTAGTTCGAGTTTATCGCGATGTGACCCGTTTGTTTATATAGTGATACATTATTTTTAACGCACATTTTTTTTAATATCTCACTTTATACGTCTTAAAAAGGACATAATTATAAATTAAGTCAATACACATGCTTATATTGGTTTTTAACTACTTCTCAAATTATATAATATCATCCACATAATTATATTTTGTCATTGAGAACTTAATACGGCTGATAATTATCTTTTTATAATGATTATGAGTAACATAAATTAAGATGACATTTTGTTTGCGAACGTTTATTTTAAGTAAATTGTAAATAAAAATTGCCTTTAAAATTGCTGTAATATTTTTCTAAATTATGCGTCGTGTGGTATCCAGCTGATTAGAATAGACCACCTTCATTTCTTACCGAAGTGTCATAAAAGGCGACTAAGATAAGTTGATCAACCGTGAGGTATCCGATCGAGTAGAATAGACCACCTTCAGTGGTGTCGTAAAAGGCGTCTAAGGTAAGTTGACCCAACGTGTGGTTCCGGTAGTGTAGAATAGACTACCCTCTTTCTTACCGAGGTGTCGTAAATTATGACTTAGGTAAGTTGACGTCAGATAAGCGGCCAGTAGTTAAATATCTAGCCAAATTATATGACAACATGTTTAAAACATATTGTGCCGACCCCACTTAGAGTGGGATAAGGGCAGGAGAATGATGAAGTTTTAACAGGAAATCTCATTGGTTATTGTCCGGGGTTTGAGCTGGTGACCCTCTCTAAAGAGTTGCATGGTCTCATAGCTCAGCTTTTGTTCCTGAAACTACTCGAATTATTTATAAAACTGACTAATACTTTAAAAAATTGACTGGCCCGTGCCGCAGTGGGTAGTGTTCGTAAATATTTCATAATTTTATTTATTTCGAATTTTTTTTTTTATTTACAGCAAAAATGTTATATCTATCTTAAATTACTTACACGCTAGGGCTATACAAATCATGCCCACGTGGAATGGTCCCAAGAATGCTGGCAGCGTTTCCGCGCTGAATCGCTAAGCTGATTCTTTGTGCGTAAAAGGAGCCAGCCCTCTTGTCACCTGAAGAGGCGAGGTGTTAAAACGAATAAAAAAT
Organism: Morpho helenor; assembly: GCA_029227775.1. NCBI lineage: Eukaryota > Metazoa > Arthropoda > Insecta > Lepidoptera > Nymphalidae > Morpho > Morpho helenor. Next base: position 3,238,086 of record JARGCU010000032.1, on the reverse strand, counting down.
TTTTTGCACTTTAACTCCATGGCCCTAGGGTCTTGACTGCAAACGGCGGTATTTCGAAATATATTTATTTTATCTCTAGGCAATTGTCATTTTTTTATTCACCGATATGTGGGTAGAAATGAAAACGCCACTCGCCGATCGGTTCGTCTGTCGCCGTGCGAGTGTCTACGTGAGCGCGGAACCTTCGCTAATGGCCGCTCGATCGCTATAAATAATTCGCATCAAATTCATTATAAAACATTAAATAATTCGTCTAGGACTTGCAATATAAAGTGCTGTGCCTAAATTTAAAGTGTCGTGTCGAGTTTCAGACTCGTAATAGTGTTACTGTTTGAGTAAAATTCCCCTGGCGTCACAAGAAACGGTCGGCCGCCGGCGTATATCGAGGACTTCGAATCTTCCAGTGCATGGTGGCAGTACAAAGGCATCGAAAGGTTGGTGGTGCTAAGTTGTTACTTATTTATCATCCTCCTGCCCTTATCCCACTTTAAGTGGGTTCGGCACAACATGTTATAAACATGCTGTCATATGATTTGGCTGCGTTTTTACGACCGGCCGCCTGACGTTAACTTACCTAAGTCTTATTTTACGACTCCTCGGTAAGAAAGAGGGTGGTCTATTTTACTCAACCGGATACCACACGGTGGGTCAACTTACCTTAGTCGCCTTTTACGACACCTCTGTAAGAAATGAAGGTGGTCTATTCTACTCAGCCGGATACCACACGGCGGGTCGACTTACCTTAGTCGCCTTTTACGACACCTCGGTAAGAAATGAGGATGGTACTATTATATTCAGCCGGATACCACACGGCGTTCGTCTTAACAAGGACATAATTATAAATTAAGTCCCATATATTTATATTTATTAAAAAAATACACCTAGTTGAACAAGTTCTTTCTCTGTTAGAATAATAAGGACACCTGTTAATATAAATTTGAGAATAACCATACAATAGTGTTGAAAGGCGCAGGTGCTCTTAACGCACTTAAACGAGCACCTTGTGTTTTTTTTAAAACGTCCGTTAAAAGTTAATACCAAAAAATATCGATTCGGACCGTGAAAGTACAGGGGATATCGATTAATTCATATGGACATGTGAATTGAATAACATGTATCGATTATGAATACATTGATTATTAATAATCGTTACATTTGTTTTGTTTTCAACTTGTTAGATATGCGGATGATCAGATAAAATGCAAATTTTTGAATTGTTTCATTATTATAGGGGTTGGGAAGGTTTTTTATACTCATAGGGGTGTTGTTTCAATGCCCACGGTGTATTTTGCTATTGTATTGCTTTGACCACTGTCTAATACTTGAAAAAAAAATTAAGTAACTGAATGCTATTTAGCAATAGTAGCTAGCAATTGCTTTTTACACGCTTTAAATTAGTTTCATATATATTTTATTTATGTATGTTTGTTTGTACGTAAAGAACTGGTGACTTGCTTTGAACGAAAAGATTAAATATTTGTATTCTTTGGTTAACTCATAATAACTACTGTAAAAGAAGAAGATAACGCGAGGGTCCAATACTAAACACTAGCTTGATTTAACTTCTGGAACAGAACTCCCTCAGACATGTTGTAACATGATTTGAACACGTGGGTGTTTAATAATCGTACAATCACGTCACAATCCAGCAGCGTAACAGTATGATAACCGTACTAGTTAAATCTAACAGCAAGACTCTCTCGCTATGGCAAGCTCGGCTATTTTATAGACAATTATTAAGTAACTCCTTTGCTTGGTCACGTGATTACCGCGTTTTTAGTATTATAACTAAAGAGATGACATTTGACTATTCCCATTTCTAACAACTTTAAGATGGCGCTACAATCGCTGGCGCCTAAATAATTATGTCAAAAGAGTATCTTATTTAAAGATGCAATAGGTCATAACTATAGCACTTGATATAAATATTGATTACAATTTAATATACATCACTAGATGTGACGCATTCCTTAGTTTCCTATTAATCGTGCGGTAACAATACTTTTATGCTCCATATTTCAATTCGGGAAAAAAATGACTTACTTATTTTCAGCTAGTTTAGTTTAGTTTTCCTCTAACATAGAAGGCTTGTAATTTTACTGCCTGTTAAAGACGTACTAAGAATACAAATGAAAACATATAATACAAAGACCATCTCGTTAAAAAGTTATTTTTTATTTATTATTCAGATCCAAATGATTAAAACAATGTCCCATACACATTGTCAAAACAAAGAGTCGATTTTGCAAACGAGTTGCATTATTTATAAATTCAATGATAAATTATGCATCGGGAATCGAAAAAAAACTTACTCATTCGAAGGATGGCATCATGTTTTCTTAATTCAATTTAGGGACATTTAAGGTACGATTCCTTCGTTCAGTTTAAAACAGTTTTTTTGTGCATCGTAAATATGCCGTTAACAGGCGTTTATGACGTCGCTAGGCGAATAGTATTTTGTCGGACAACTCAGGGAAAGGAGAGTCAATGTAAATTAAAGAAAACGTAATGGAAATATAATTTTGCTATAAAATAATAATAATAAAAGAAAATATATGTAATGTTAAATGTAGTGCACTATTCGTTCTCATACCCGATACATGTAGAATTTGTAAAAATTCATGCAATACCCGCCTTATTTCTTACCGAGGTGCCGTAACAGGTAATTACGGTAAGTTGACGCGCAATGTGGTATTCGGCTGAGTAGAATAGACCAACCTTTTTTCATACCGAGGTGTCGTAAAAGACGATTACGGTAAGTTGACGCGTCATGTGGTATCCGGCTAAGTAGAATAGACCAATCTTTTTTCATACCGAGGTCTCCTAAGAGTCCGGCATCCGGCTGTTCGTAAAATAACTAGCCAAAACATGTGACAACATATTTAAATCGTGTTGTACCCCACTTAGAGTAGTATAAGGGCAAGGAAATGATGATTTTTTAGAGTAAATAATGTCTTTGATGTTAGCCTACAGACGTAACGAAAACGTTCTCTTTCATGTATTGTTTATTATAATTGTCAATTGTATTCATGATTGATATATTGTAAGCCTTTGTCGCATATCTAAATTGCTTAATACATTAATGAAGATATAACATGGAACCAGTTTTTACGAAAATAACGAATATATTTGTCTTGATTTAAAATATACTGACAGATTAGAAATGAATAAGAAAAAAAGATTAAGGCTTAATTTTGGTTTGCGATGCGTCTGAAAATGAAATAAAATGATATGGTACTAAAACAGCTATACAAGAATCCACCAAAATCAACCAAATTAAATCTAAATATGCTTCTAATTCTTAAGGCGGAAATTGCCGAATACGGCAAACGATGGATGTATGCATCTCTCATCGAGAGTTATATATTTGTGCCCTTTGCAATTGAGACCCTAGGGCCATGGAGTCGAAGTGCGAATTTTTTTTATCCGTTTTAACATCCCTGTTAATTGCCTCTTCAAGTGACAAAAGGGCTGGCTCCTTTTTCGCACAAAGAATCAGCTTAGCAATTCAGCGCGGAAACGCTGCCATTAGTCTTGGTACCATTCCACGTGAGCGTGATTTGTATAGTCCTAGCGTGTAAGTAGTTTAAGATAGATAAAACTTGTACATTTTTGCATTTCAAAATATAATTGCTTCTAATAGACTTAAATAATTTAAAACGTGCCTAATACAAACAAACGTATTTTGTTGTGGACCATATTGTAGTCGTGAAAATGAGATATTCACAAATAAGTTCCCTTCCGTTTTCCAGCAGATTTTCAAGAATATTTCTCCAGCGCATAAGGCGTGAAATCAGACAACAAATCAACAGTCAGACTGACTGTTACGATTTCTGATGACTTGATGACTTGATGACTTTGTTGGTATAAGCATAATTTACAAAACTTTTTACTATAACAATTAAATAACTACATCATCATCGTCCTGTCCTTATCTCTCCCTAAGTGGGGTCGGCATAATATGATATAAACATGTTGTCACTTGATTTGGTTACGTATTTTACGACCGGCCGTCTGCCTGACGTCAACTTACCTTAGTCGTATGTTACGACACCTCGGCAAGAAAGAGGGTCTATTTTACTCAGTCGGGTACCACACCTATTAAATATCTACAGACAACGTATTAAAGATTCTTAATTATAAAAAAGTAAAAAACCGTAGTTTCAGTTAAACGGTAGTCAACTATAAAGTATAAAACGGACTTTATAATCCGAATATACACACCTAAGTCGGTTATATTTAAAAGTATAATATATGAAAAATAATTAACATTCGGATTGAAGCAAGTGTTCAAATGCTAGCGTCCAGGCTACACCCACTTTTTAACATCTACCTTGATTGATAACTTAGCTTTTTCATTTATTTTGGACCACTAACTAACGAGTTGAACGGACAAAAATAAAAACAAGTCATGACCTTTTATTATTCCAAAGCTAGGCATAGGCTTCCTCTCTCTGTTTTTGTAGGGTTAGATTTGAGACACACTACCGCTGCTCCAATTGGGTTGGTTACTAATATCCCTAGATTTCTCTAGAGATAAGAAGGTTTCCTCGCGATGTTTTTCTTCGCCGAAAATCGTTTAATGTCGGCTACAGACATCGCGAAGCGTGTCTTCAATTACACAACTCACTTTTACCAGAGAAGTGTTAAAACTCATTGGTGCCTGCACGGATTTACCCGTGTCCCTCGAAAGAGTCGTTCAGTCCACCGCGGGGCTATCACAGCTAAAGAACAATAAGCTATATTAGAGCATAAAGTAAAAGTAAAGAAAATAAAAATATTATTACCCTTTTTTAGGGATTATAATATTCATTAAATTACTTGACCGTCACTGGAAGCTTTATATGAGAGTAGCATTTCCGTTTCCGTCGAATTCCTACCAGTTTTCGTACTCTTTTTGACCTCATTTCCGGTAAGTGGTGTCACCTGACGAAATCGCGCCATCTTGCTTGTTTACCTAAGCGATGCGCGCCATTTTGTAGTCATTGGCGTTTAGTTTTCCGTCGAAGCAACTTGTGCTCAGCAACCGTCTGGGCATAGTTGCAATATTGTGAAAGTGAAAGATATTTATTTAAGAAATCCTGCTGTAAGTGTTGTTACACTTTTTCTGGTAAGTAATCATTAATTTTAACGGGTTCCCGTTCGGATTACTTACATTTAAATTTAAGATTTATTTTTTATGTGTTAAGCCAGTTACGTACAAAATTATATTATTAATGTTTATATTTATATTTTAAATATTATAGTCAATTTCAAATTTCCAACGTTATGAAGTGATTTTGTCTAGGAATTCTTCATAGTTAAAATGGAATGTAATTCATAACTAAAGCTTTTTACAATTTTTTTAAAGGGTTTACAGGGTATTTATTTTAGTAATGGATGCCCAAGAGATAACACCTGATATTCAGCCAGAGGCTGTGGCTGGTCCTAGTGGACAAGCCCCCCGTAAACGAAAACGAAGCTGCTCTAGTTCAAGCAGCTCAAGTAGTAGCTCTGCAAGTTCGGACTCTTCAGATAATAAAAAATCAAAACGATCACATCGCCACCGCCGTAAGACAAGTAAGCGATCTAAAATAAATAGATTACTTAAAGATATGAGTGAAATTCGCAAACATTTTTTATTAAAACATGAGGATGATATTGTTAGAGAAAAGGATTATGGGTCTGTTGTGTCTGATGTGAGTGGGGAGCTCTACGACCTTTGTGACATTGATAACAATGACAACCATAATGATGAACTTCGGAGTTCAGAGTTTACATTTGACATCGAAACTAAACTAAAGGAACCGTCGGTTCCAAAAACACCAAAATATTTTTTGCAGATGTTACTCGATGTTCAGCGTTTGGGTAGCGCGTCTTGGTCTGAAGTGAGGTATGCTGAAACACAAAAAAGCTACAATCATACTCCAGGTTTTACAGACTTGGAAACAAACGAAGAGGTAAAAACATATGACACTTTACGTCATCTAGCTCAAGCTGATAAATCATATGCAGCTATAACCTACTGCATCCTAAAACAAAAAGAAGTGTTACAAACAGGGGTTCGAAATCTTCTTTCTTGGGCTAGACAAACAAATGTTAATTTTGATAATTTGAGTGAAAAACTTGAAGAATTAATTTTTAAGGGAGATTTTCAAAAGACTTCTTCAGACTTATTACAACTTGTATGTGGCCACAGAGCCGAAGCTATTGAGATGCGTAGAGAATCGATCACAAGCCAAGTTCGAGATCCTTTGGTAAAAGCATCTCTGAATAGAATACCGCCTTCGTCTTCCTATATATTTGATTCAGAACCATTTACTTCTGCATTAGAAAAGGCGGGTGGGGTTCGCAAAGCTTTTTGGCCCCCGAAAGAGCCTGCTACTTCACATAAAAAAGTAACAAAAAGCCGCCCCTCGCGGGGGAAAGGCTCGCAGAGCTCAATAGTTCCATCGCGTGGAACTCGATATGAGACTGCACAAATATATAGCTCTAATGATCTACCCTCGCGGGGTGGATATCAATACTATAATTATGCCCACAATGGTCAAACTTTCGACGTACAACACGAATATCGCAATATGAAAGGCAGAGGTACATTTCATAATAGAGGGTCACGACCCGACCGAGGCAATAATAAAGGACGTGGCAATAGATCATATTCCTCGAGAGGAAACCATAAAAGTTCAAGGCAATGACTCGATTGGGTTTCGGGCAGGTCAGCTAGAACATTACCAAGAACAGTGGAAGAAAATGGGGGCGCCAGTAGTTTTATTAAAACTAATACAGGGTTATCGCATACCGTTCCTTCAAAAGCCTCCTCTTGTAAAACCAAATTTTACCAAGAACATCTTCTGCACCCCAGTGTCGGACAGCATGACTGCAACGATACAAAAAATGAAAAGACAAGGTGTTTTACAAGTTGCCCAACCAACACCAAGCTTCATTTCACCACTGTTTCTAGTACCCAAGCCCGACGGGTCAGTCAGACCCATATTCAATCTAAAAGCACTAAATCGATTTGTAAAGACCGAGCCATTTCATTTGATAAACATGTTTCGGATTCCCGACTTTCTTCAACCTCAGGACTGGTTATGCAAAGTCGATATATCTCAAGCATACTTTCACCTAAAAGTAACAAAGTCTCAAAGACGTTTTCTGCGCATTATATACGACCGAGAAATGTTGGAGATGACGTGCCTGCCGTTCGGATTAAGCACTGCTCCAAAAACTTTCTCTATGCTGACCAATTGGGTGACCCAAATACTAAGGGAGAAATGGAATATAAGAGTCATAGTGTACCTAGACGACTTTCTAATAGCAAATCAAAATGCCCAACAACTTCGTTATCACGTAACAGTTACAATACGACTGTTACAGAATCTAGGGTGGCTAATAAATTTCAAAAAGTCAACGCTGTGTCCACAAAAAAGTCTGGTATATCTGGGAATAATGTGGAAACCATGGGACAACGAAAAGATCTTGCCGAAAGAGAAAATTACTACAATAATGAAAAAAGTAAAAGAAGCACTTATTCGAAGAAAAGCAAGCCTCAAGGAGTTGCAAAAAATAATAGGGCTTCTGAATTTTGCCAGTTTTGTTGTCCCACGAGGTCGCCTCAATCACCGTCAACTAGTTATTTTCATGAACACTCTACCAGATCAGTCAACGAAATCTTACCTTCTACCACCCAAGGTCATGGGGGAATTAAATTGGTGGGCTCAGAACTGTCAATTAGCAACGCCTTTGCATTATCCTCCGCCTGTGAATTTTCTAGCAACGGATGCATCCGATCAGGCTTGGGGGGCAATATTAAACAATCTGGCCCTCTCAGGGACTTGGTCCCGAGAGGAGAGGATATTGCACTGCAATCAAAAAGAAATGCTAGCCATACTATATGCACTTCAGAGCCAAGCCCACTTGATGTATCGCAGTTCGATCCTGATACAGAGCGACAGCAAAACTGCCGTGACTTACCTACGAAAAGAAGGAGGTACGAAATCGTTAAGCCTAATGAACATAACGTATCAAATCTTGACCTTGCTAGATCTTTATCAGATACACCACAGCATACACTATATACCAGGCAAATACAACAACCACGCCGACCGCTTGTCGCGTCATCGCCGACTGCCAGAGTGGCACCTACAACCACCTTGTCTCAAAAGAGTATTCCTGAAATGGGGAATTCCGATGGTAGATCTGTTTGCTTCAGAGACTGCACATGTAGTTCAGAATTATGTAACTCGAGATGTGAAAGACAAACGCGCAATATTTCACGACGCATTCAGCGTTCCGTGGAACTATCCACTTGCATGGGTATTTCCACCACCATTTCTAATCCCGAAAGTTTTGACTCACCTGAACTTGTCATCGGGGATTTTTCTAGTTGTAGTGCCACGGTGGAAAAAGGTATTCTGGCGAGCAGATCTCAAAGCCCGGGCACTATCAGCTCCATTAACTCTGAGAAATCTGAAAAAACATCTAATCGACACAGCTACCGGCCTCCCTCCACCAAAAGTGGAGGACATCATTCTCGAAGTTTGGAAATGTGGGGGTGGTCCAAGGCGGTAAAAACCTGGAATATAAATCAATTGTCGTTACTTAAGAGTTCCTGGCGAAAATCCACTCAAAAAACTTATGAAGTAGCTTGGAAACGCTGGATTTCGTGGTGTAGCACACAAAACGTTAACGCGAAAAATCCTACAGGTGCGCAATTAGCACAATTTTTAGCGGACTTATATTTAGTCAATAAATTGTCCTACAATACAATAGTTTTGCATAAATCTGTCGTGTCTACACTATGTAATGCTGAAAGTTCAAGTCATCTCAGCTCCCATGTTCTAGTAAAACACATTCTAAAATCTATTTCTCTTATTAATCCTAAGTTTTCAAAACCACCTGTTTGGGATGTTAGCTTATTAATATCGTTTTTATCTGGTTACAACATAGATATAAACAATCCGTTTCATGTATCACGGCATACATCAGTCTTATTATTGCTTTGCTCCGGAAGACGTATACATGACTTAACTTTACTTAGAATAGATAACGACTATTGTATAAGATCGGATGATCATATTATCTTTTGGCCTCAATTCGGTTCAAAAACTGACACTACTAATTATAGACAGTCTGGTTGGAAGCTACTTAACAATAAAAAGGATCAAAATCTTAATCCTTTCTTTTGGATTGATAAAACTATAACATTATTGGATAAAAGACGTAACGATGCGAAGACTCCCAACTTGTTCGTTACATTGAGAGGTGTTGCTAAACCTGCAACACGTACCGTTATTGCAGGTTGGGTTAAAACCTTATTTAAAGAGGCCGGCATAACAGCCGCACCTGGTAGCGTCAGATCTGCCGTGGCTTCCAAAAATTGGCTGGAAAATCATTCAATAGATGAAATTTTATCACGAGGGAATTGGCAATCAGCTAATACGTTCAAAAAATTTTACAGACGTGAAGTAATGAAAAGTAATAATTCAGAAAATGTAGCACAATTATTTAAAGCGATAAATTAAATGTATTATGATTGTTTTGTTTTTGCTACAGATTATGTTAAATAATTCATTTCATAATCAATAATAATAATAAAAAACTGTTTACATCACATTGGCGTTTAAATATATTAATATCCATTATATTGTCTAAGAAGTGGTGTCACCAGGCGAAAACAAACAGATCTCATATAAAGCTTCCAGTGACGGTCAAGTAATTTAATAGCAGCGTTTTACCTGAAAATAAAACGCATATTAAAATACTTACCTAACTGGAAGCTTCCAGTTAATTTCTGCCTGGTGATATGAGCCAATGACTACAAAATGGCGCGCATCGCTTAGGTAAACAAGCAAGATGGCGCGATTTCGTCAGGTGACACCACTTACCGGAAATGAGGTCAAAAAGAGTACGAAAACTGGTAGGAATTCGACGGAAACGGAAATGCTACTCTCATATAAAGCTTCCAGTTAGGTAAGTATTTTAATATGCGTTTTATTTTCAGGTAAAACGCTGCTATTATCGTTTTTCTGGCTTATAATAGTTTATAATACAAAAATTTTAATCTTTCAGTGCGTGATTTTATTATGTTCCTTGAATATAAACACAGCTAAAGTCGTAACGGCTATTTGATATTTTGTACTTTTGTACTAGATAGACTTTTTGTTCCTTAGTTATTCAATAATATTCTCATCATACGCCGTGTGGTATTCGTCTGAATAGAATATATTGAATAGTTTACTATAACTAAAGTATTTGTAAACTGATTATTTTTCAATTAACAGCATAAGAAATCATATACTTTTATTTTAAATTTCAATACTTAATTAGGCTTGCGGAATGTTGTTTTATAAATGATAATTTATAGTTTTATGTAGGGTAAATTTAAGTAATAAAAAACTTTACTTTATTATAAATAGTAAATGAATAAACTTAGTAAAAATATTAAGTTATTTCTAGTCCGATGAAATAAATCACTGAACTCATAGCCACTATAAAGCCTTTAAATTGATAACTTAGATGCTAGACCTGTCCGCTTTGCTCCTAAACCTATGATTTATTTCAACAGGTGCGGCTAAATTTTGCCTGAAGCACTTTTGACACCGTTCCATAACTACAGACCACTCTTTATCTTCATATGTACTTTATTATGTATTAGTAAATTGAATGGTATAAATATCTTTTATATTGAAATGAGTTAATCTTGTATATATAAAATTCAGCATGCAGGAGGTTTTGGGGGATAAAAGTCGATCTATTCATCATTTTCCTGCGGACCCCACTTAGAGTGGGATAAGGGCAGGAAGATGATGAATATTTTCATTACATTTAAAAATTATTTTGCTATAATTCGCGATGAAGTAAAACAGAAAAATTGAAATGAAATTGATGATGCTTCGGTTGCGGGACGAAACGATTGAGTTTGTGATAGTGAAAGTGTGTAGTGCTTGTGTCCAAATGTGTACGAATCCTGATGTTTCAGGTGTGAAAACGGATTGTCCACTCTACATTTAGCATTACATATTATATATATTCTATTTTACTTCATCGCGGATTATAGCAAAATAATTTTATTATTACTTTTGTATTATGGATCTCCGAAAAGTAACGCCTAAATCTATAAATTATTTGCGTGAAAAAAGATTGATACATTTGTATCATTTGGAAGCGAAGATGACGCAATATTTCATTTTATTCACGGCGGAGACAAATTCATAATATCAAAACAAAACAACAATAATAATAAGACAACGCTTTATAAATCGCAAACGCTAAAGTCTTCCACAAGATTTCAGTTCTGAATATAGCTTTTCAAACAGATTGTATAATAGTTAATTCAAACATGCCAAGTTGTCGACGCACACAATCACTTCATAAATAAGCTAACGGGCAATATATGGCTTCGCTCCTTTACTGCGAAGGCATTGATTTAGAACAATGAACCATAAGCTTATACTGCTGTTTTGTTACATCAAATTGTACTTCGATTCAATGATTTCATATGAAAGCTTGTGGAAGCTTTTCTATTATAATCAATATGTTTTGACTTGAATGAAGCAACGGCGGAAGTATGCATCGCTCATCGAGAGTTGTAATATATTTGTGCCAGTTGAGACCCTACGGCCATGGAGTCAAATGGACTGGCCATTTAGCACAGTGGGTAGTGATCTTGTCTACGGCTCCGCGAGTTGCTGGTTCGATTCCCGCTGAGGGCCAAAAAAGTGTGTAAGTAATATAACCTAGATATAACTTGTACATTTTTCTTGAATGAATAAAACTTAATAAATAAAAATTTAAACTTAAAAAAAATTAAAACTAGTTAAATAAATAGAATACACCACATTAATTTCGTTTTATCCCCGTTTCCAGACATTGAAAAACTGCTAAAATTTACATAGGAATATTTTTTGCAGTCATTTTTGAAGTTCTAATAGCTCAATGGGTAACGGGCGGACTAAATAAGTCAAAATATCAATACATGCAAATTCAAAATACATGCAGGATTCGTAAAAACACATGCACAAACCTCCACCACCGCCACCACAATACACAAGCACTACATACGTTCACTATCACAAACTCAATAATTCAAATTCAAATTCAAATTCAAAATATTCTTTATTCAAATAAACTTGTAAACAAGTGCTTTTGAATCGTCAACTCTACTGCTGGTTCGGAAAGCTGTTCCTACCGAGAAGAGCCAGCAAGAAACTCGGCGGTTGCTCTTTTAAAAAAATATCATTCTTAATATTATTTACATTAAGTCGTTACTGTCTTGTACAGGTTCAAAGAGAGCTATATCCACACATTCTTATCTTCCAAATAATCCTCAAGAGTATAGTAGGCTTTCTGTATCAGCCTCTTTTTAACAGTGTTTTTAAACTGCTGTAATGGCAGTGCTGAATCGTTTCATCATCAGTAGATAGACTCCACGACAAAATCGCAAAGCTTTTATTGTGTTTATATATGTGTTATCAGATATGAAAACGGATTGTCCCTCTACATTTAGCATTATATATATTTTCTATTTTATTTCATCGCGGATTATTATAGCAAAATAATTTTATAATTACTTTTGTATTATGATTCTCCGCAAAGTAACGCTTTCTTCGCTTTACTTCTATAAATTCAAATTCAAATTCAAAAATATTCTTTATTCAAATAAACTTGTAAACAAGTGCTTTTGAATCGTCAACTCTACTGCTGGTTCGGAAAGCTGTTCCTACCGAGAAGAGCCAGCAAGAAACTCGGCGGTTGCTCTTTTAAAAATATAATTCTTAATAGTATTTACATTCAGTCGTTACTGTCTTGTACAGGTTCAAAGAGAGCTATATCCACACATTCTTATCTTCTAAATAATCTTCAAGAGTATAGTAGGCTTTCTGTATCAGCCTCTTTTTAAAGATTTTAAGGAATTTTAAAGGTTTTATTAGTAATTTTAGATAAATTACCCAGCAAGGCTCGCTCGTCTATACTTAAATCTCATCAGTTATTGAACCAAAAGTTTTATTACTGTACAAACACTGTATCTAAACGTAACCAGAATAACAGAATCGGTCATACCACGTTCGCACTTTACTGTATATAGCAAACACTCGCCCACGCTGGGCAAAGTTCTGAGTTTAACGTAGCGTTAAATTTCATGAACAAATATTTAATTTAACTAAAGTTTTTTTTTATTTACATCAAAAATGTACAAGTTATCATCATCATCTTCCTGCCCTTATCCCACTCTAAGTGGGGTCGGCACAACATGTTATAAACATGCTGTCACATGATTTGGCTGCGTTTTTACGACCGGCCGCCTGCCTGTAATCAACTTACCTAAGCCGACTCTTACGACATATCGGTTAGAAATAGGGGTGGTCTATTCTACTCAGCCGGATACCACACGGCGGGTCGACTTACCTTAGTCGCCTTTTACGACACCTCGGTAAGATAAGAGGGTGGTATTATTCTACTTAACCGGATACCACATGGTGAGTCAACTTATCTTAGTCGCGTTTTACGACACCTCGGTAAGATAAGAGGGTGGTACTATCCTACTTAACCGGATACCACACGGTGAGTCAACTTACCTTAGTCGCCTTTTACGACACCTCGGTAAGAAATGAGGGTGGTCTATTCTACTCAGCCGGATACCACACGGCGGGTCGACTTACCTTAGTCGCCTTTTACGACACCTCGGTAAGAAAAGAGGGTGGTACTATTCTATTCAGCCGGATACCACACGGCGTAAAAAAAAATGTACAAGTTATATCTATCTTAAATTACTTACATGCTAGGACTATACAAATCATGCCTACGTGGAATGGTCCCAAGAATGCTGGTAGCGTTTCAGCGCTGAATCGCTAAGCTGATTCTTTGTGTCTCTTATCACCTGAAGAGGCAATTAACCGAGGTGTTAAAACGGTTTTTTTTTGCACTAAATTAATGTTAAACTGCAGAAGTCTTTTAATTATTTTGCCTTAAGCCGCATTTGTTACGAGAATCTATTGACGATTTATTGAAGCGGGCTTTACTTTGCGGAATTCCATAGTACAGAAGTTACAATAGAATTATTTGGCTATATAAACATAATCGTAGAGATTGTACTAGTGAGTGTGTGTAATGTTGGTGGTGCGAATTCAAAATATTCTTTATTCAAATAAACTTGTAAACAAATGTTTTTGAATACTCTCTACTCAACTGCTGGTTCGGAAATCTGTTCCTACCGAGAACAGCCATATATTTATTTATTTATATATACAAAACTACCTATTGTCCTAGCGTGTAAAAGATATAACTTGTACATTTTTGCTGTATATAAAAAAAATTACCTACAATATTTATAGATCACCTCATTTAAATATTAAAGATAAGTCTCATATTTAAGGCTCCCTCCCCTTATTGATCAAGCATCAAAAAGATGCAATCTTGCATCCACTAAGCAATTCAGAAGTGGCGGTTCGAAGGTTCTTTCATCTCTTAAAGTTCATCTGAGTGACTAATCTAGTGATGAAAATTAAATCAAAAAGGGTCATTGTCGGAGGTAAAAATTAAAATTTAACTAATTACGGGTTTTATTAAACTTCAGTGTGTAAGGTATGTTGTTTTATATTTTTCTTCGTATGATTTTAAAGGACAAAACTTTAGAATAAAATAGGCCTTTATAATATATAAAGCTGAAGAGTTGGTTTGTTTGTTAGTTTAATTGTTTGAACGCGCTAATCGAGGAAGGCTATAAGCTATAACATCACTCTAAGATAAACAGGATAGGAGCAGCAATAAAAAATAATACGAAAACTGAAAATTTAAAGCTTTATTTGCGTGCGCTGAGTAAACGAAGATAGTTATTGAAAAATCATGATTACAAAATTGTTTTTCTCTAAAAGCTCTTAATAAAAGTCTGCGTCAGCATATGTCTAGCTTTTAAGGTTAACTCACTATAACCATTTTTATGGTCACAAATTACGGTTCTAAGATTGCTAGTACTTAATATTAGCATATGTTAAATACGTATTGATGAAATGTTAACGTTAAGTGACCTTTATAATGCGGTCTCAGAATCAAACCCCGGCAAGGTAATAATCATCATCATTGTCCTGCCCCGTAATCCACTCTAAGTGTGGTTGGCTCAATATGTTTTAGCATGTTATGATGTGATTTGGCTAGGTATTTAACTTACCTTAGTCGCTTTTTACGACAACTCGCTAGAAATGAGGGTGGTCTATTTTGCTCAGCCGGATACCACAAGACGGGTCGACTTACCTTACTCGCCATTTACAACACCTTGGTAAGAAAAGGGGATGGTTTATTCTACTCCATCCAAAGTAATGATTTAAAATTTAAAGTACCTACCTAAGAATTTTTTTGCTGTAATCCACGATTACTTGATCGCGGAGTATAGCAATAAAAATCAAGGATGACGTATTTTTAAAATATCGTTTTCATAATAAAATTACATTATTCTTTGTGAATAAAAATGTATAAATAAAAATACTGTTATATTTATAGAAAACTAATTTATAAGGGTTCCGTTTTGTCATTCAGCTTCGAAACTCTAAAAAATCATCAATGATACAAAAACTAATAGGCTGTCAATGTTACGTTTTGGCGTCATGTAAAAAAGGTATATTATATACATTTTACACTATATACATACTTATGTGGGTGTGTCATGACTTCTCTTGAAATGACTTTGACAAATGAGGTGCCAGTCGATTCGTTTTAATCGACTGCTAGAGATCAAAAATAGTAATTAAATATTGTTCTAAGCTTTCTTATTTCTTAGTAATATAAAAACAGTACTTGACAGTCAATTAAAGCCACAGAAAAGCTATTATTTCGTTTAAAGTGTGGTTATCTATGTTATTAGTGATCTATGCAAATTGTCTATGTCACATGTCTATGGAAATTATCTATTAATATTTTGATAACAATTTTGAATTGTTTTTGTATCAGCAAACTAATTTAAGGGACTTTACATTTTAGTTAAGTGCAATAGGTGATGATTATTTACTACATCCATTATTATTTTTAGAGTGGGGTCGGCACAACATGTTAGAAACATGTTGTCATATGATTGCTACGATGGCTACGTATTTTACAACCGGCCACATGCCTAACGTAAACTTACCTTAGTCGTATTTTACGACACCTCGATAAGGAATGAGCATGGTCTATCCTACTCAGCCGGATACCACACGGTCAGCTTACCTTAGTCACCTCTTACGACACCTCGGTAAGAAATGAGGGCAGTCTATTCGACTGAGGTAAGTTGACCCGACGTGTTCTGTCCAGCTGAGTAGAACAGGCTACCATTTTTTACCAAGCGTCGTAAAAGGCGAGTAAGGTAAGCTGACCTGAGGTAGGCGGCCGGTCGTAAAATACCTAGCCAAGTCATCTAACAACATGTTTATAGGTCACAATCATTGTTAACTTTTAAGTCAATTATTCACAAGTGGCTTTTGGATAAGTGCTTTTATTCTGTTAGTGAATACTAACCCAAACTATGAAGTTTTTATTGTAATTATTAAGATTATTTTGTATTATTTTTTTTTAATTTATTTGTATTAGAATGTTTAATGTGAATATTATTATTATTATTTATTTTGACATATGTTTTTGTTTTGTTAATAACTTTTTTAGGAAGTAATAATGTCTGAGATGTAGAGTCATAGTAAGTAAGTAAGTAAGTAACGGCCTGTTACTATCCCACTGCTGGGCATAGGCCTCCTCTCTCCATTTTTGGAGAGAAGGGTTGGAGCTAAGACCTACCACGCTGCTCCAATGCGGATTGGTAGGTTACACATATCCCCGGAATTCTCTAGAGATATGCAGGTTTCCTCACGATGTTTTCCTTCACCGAAAAGCGTGTGATAAATTGCAATTATCAATTAGACACATAAGTTTTAATAGAAAAACTCATTGGTGTCTGCCCGGGTTTGAACCCATCATCGTCACTAGAGATTCACACGGTCGCACCGCTAGGCCATCACAGCTGTAGAGTCATAGCTATAAGCAATTTTTTTTTTGTATAATGTTTTAAAATTTGCACGCTATTTAATAGTATAATATGCAAATAAATAAATAATAATAGCATGTGCCAACCCCACTTAGGGTGGGATAAAGGCAAGAGGAATGAAATGTAGCTAAAAAGATTTATCACCCCCGTACCCCCTACAAACTAAATTTCATAAAAATCGTTGGATTGGTATTGGTTGGAGATATACATAGCTGGAGTAATATCGCAAGTGTAATAATGATGGATGTAGTAAATAATCGTCACCTATTGCTATTAGATAAAATGAAAAGTCCCTTAAATTTATCTCGCTAATGAGGCACTTAATCATTACGCGATATGGTAGGCTACTGGTCGCATACTCATTTGTTTTGATTATATCTAGTTGAGGTACGCCGTATATGGAATCAGGACCTTTATATGTCAAGCAGTTATAGAAATAATTGCATGTAATATAAGATAAAGGACATGATTTTGTACCATTTACTATATTCTAATACATAATAATATAATTACATTTTTTTACGCTTACATTGCATACGCAGTCTGAACCCTACGAGATTTATCAAAATTATGTACTAAGTATTTGTACACCTTGAAAAGGTCTACAGAAAACTTCGCGATGGTATATGTCTATCTCTTATGGATAACCCACAATAGCATTTTTTTGTTATTTTTTTACGATAACTAATGCCTTATTTTCGAAGCAATTTTAAACAATACAGCATCAATCCTTATCCAATTAAGTACCTTAAATACATTGTTGATTTATATAGATCAGTATGGCCGTTTACAGCATGTAATTTAAATGAACATTTTCGAAGATAATCACAGATTTAAAATCCCGCAAGGAGGCCGCGCTTCGCCCTATAGCACTTCGAATTTAGCAGCGATCGGACGCGCAACTAAATCTCGCTCTTTCAAGAGTAACCTCTAAAGAAAACATGTTTGTAATGTCTAATGATAAGAAAGCTATGAATGTTGTATATAATGACATTCTGTAATTATTTTTAATAATAAAATACATAGGGAAAAATGTAAATATGTAGTATATGAATTTAGATATTAGATATAGCAGGAAATCTTTTTGGTATAGGGAGAGGGAAATTGTTCTCCAAATTTATCGCGTGCGGGCTACGGGCAGTAATGAATAAATCAAAACTACTGGATCGGTTTAATCATTTTTTTCACTGAGTGACATAGGCTATATATTTTATACCGTGCGAAGCAGGGGCAGGCCGCTAGTAAAATATACAAGGCAAGTTACACTAATCTAAGTCTAATCAATTAAGTCATAGCCACCATATGTAAACCTATAAAGTATTTAACATACAAGTTATAAATGAGTTTAGATTTATAAATTCACGCATTACCATGCATCATGCGATTTCCTGGACTGTGGCCCTAACAAGGAAACTGCGCGTGCTACGGTAAAAACTAGCAAGACTGCTAGCCAGTGTGTCCGATCCGATTTGTCGATAACATCGTGAAATGATACACTGCCCGACGACTTTTTGCGTTTACCGTATCCGTGTCGTATCTGAATGATCTTTTTGCTCGGTAAATATCTTTTTCTTTGTTCCATCATTGTTAAGTTTTTGTTAGTTAACAGTGCAGTGTAATACAGATCTTAACATATTTGTAATTGCAATTTTATCGTGGATTTTTAATGCCGCATATTGAAATAATTTATTGTTCAATCTAATACGAGAGTAAGGGGCCGTTTCACAAATTCAAATTCAAATTCAAAATATTCTTTATTCAAATAAACTTGTAACCAAGTGCTTTTGAATCGTCAACTCTACTGCTGGTTCGGAAAGCTGTTCCTACCGAGAAGAGCCAGCAAGAAACTCGGCGGTTGCTCTTTTAAAAATATAATTCTTAATATTATTTACATTAAGTCGTTACTGTCTTGTACAGGTTCAAAGAGAGCTATATCCACACATTCTTATCTTCTAAATAATCTTCAAGAGTATAGTAGGCACAATATCGCGATATATGTCAGATATGTTCCGAATAGGCTAACTGACAGTTTATTGGTAACTTGTAAAACAGGCCCTTAAGCTAATGTAAGTTAACCATAAGAGATAGAGACATGCTGGCACGGACTTGTTTGTAGTATCTTTATAGATCTACAGTTTTCTAGAACATTACTTTAGTGTATCTCTATATAGTGGTACGCGGTTATGCGACTACGGCTCCGAGGAGGCGAGATTTTTTACCAACCTCGCGATTTTTAAACCTTCCGAAAAAGCACTATCTTTTAGAAAAAACTGTAAAGAGATTCATTTAGTAAATTTTAAGAAAATCGATCACATACAGACAGACAGATTTTGGGGACTTTATTTTAAAATAAACTAGCTGTGCTTACTACTTCGCCCACATGAATCAGTGTATTTAAGTGAAATTTGAATATAAAAGGAACTATTGTGAGTTAACCACAACAGATAGAGAGATGCTGTCATGGACTTTTTGGTAAAATTTTTATAGATCTACAATTCTCTATTACATTACTTGAGTGTATCTCTGCTTGTTTACGCGGCACACGCGAGTGAAGCTTCCAACTGGCACGATTTTTTTTAACGATCGGACGACCTGTTGAACAGAATTTACATAAAACGGTCATGTACTGTTGACCTTAACCTTTCGGAAGAATTGCACTACCTTTTACTAAAAGCCGCACAAAAATTCGTTCAATTTTGAGAATCACATACAAATAGACAAATTTTCTGTAATATGTTTTTTATAATATGTAGGTATAAAAAATATCTATAAAGTTCATAAAAGAAAATATATTTTACATGTATTACACTCATCATCCTCCTGCCCTTATCCCACTATAAGTGGGGTCGGCACAACATGTTACAAACATGTTGTCATATGATTTGGCTATGTATTTTACGACCGGCCGCCTGCCTGACGTCAACTTACCTTAGTCATATTTTACGACTCCTCGGTAAGAAAGAGGGTGGTCTATTTTACTCAACCGGATACCACACGGTGGGTCAACTTACCTTAGTCGCCTTTTACGACACCTCGGTAAGAAATGAGGTTGGTCTATTCTACTCAGCCGGATACCACACGGCGGGTCGACTTACCTTAGTCGCCTTTTACGACACCTCGGTAAGAAATGAGGGTGGTACTATTCTATTCAGCCGATACCACACGGCGTATTTTACATGTATTACACTATGAGATTGTAAAAAAAATCATCTGATTATACTGGTCGATAGTGTTTTACTTATCAGTAAAACATCTAATTGTAATTAATTTACACTCTTTAAGGAAATATTGTTCAGAATTAATCAGTTTACTAGATAGTTATTTGAATAAATTATTATTTACGGCATATAATTGTTATTCTTGATGTTTTTTTATTTATCTTGTTGGGCCTTGGTGCGTGATGATGTTCTGAGTAGAAGCAATATTACTGAGTCTTATTTTACGACACCTTAGTAAGAAAGAGGGTGGTCGATTCTACTCAGCCGGATACCACACGTGGGCTATCTATTACTAATAAATAAAGCTGAAGAGTTTGTTTGTTTGTTTGATTGTTTGAACGCGCTAATCTTAGGAACTTCTGGAGCGATTTGAAAAATTATTTCAGTGTTAAGATAGTGCAATGAGGGTGGTCTATTCTGCTCAGCCGGATACCACATTAAGACTCACGGGTAATTATTTTATTTATAATATACTAGCTTTGCTTCGCCCGCATGAAAATCAGTGTGTTACAATTTTTGAATTTTTGAAATTATGAAATTTTGAAATTTTGAACTAAAAAGTGGTTATTCTGAGTCAATTATAACAGATTTCTGAATAACTTTCACCGTTTACTTAACCGCACGCAAGAAAAGCCTGCTTGAAATTTTGCCGTTTTGCGCAATATTTTTTATTGCTGCTCCTCTCCTATTCATCTTAACGTGATGTTATAGTCTATAGCCTCCCTCAATAAATGGACTATCTTAAACTCAAAGAATTTTTCAAATCGGTTCAGTAGGTTCTGTGATTAGCGCGTTCAAACAAACAAACAAACAAACAAACAAACAAACAAACAAACTTCTCAACTTTATATATAGATAAAGTTTATAAGACTGCCCTTCTCTCTTTTCTTAATGTTGGATCATTTCTTGGTCGTAAAAACGTCAGCGAAAGATAATTAGACCCAATAAATAATGTACTTAAAACAGATTTACATTATGTTAACTATGTAGTTCGGACGATAAAGTCGCAGTATTTATTAGTATTAGATATTAGCCTAACCATATACAATTTTACAGGCCGTAATAGACAATTTAATCTATTAGTTGTAAACTAGAAAGTCTTAAGATAGTTTAGTATAGTAAATAATAAGAGCGTATTTGATGGTAAAATATCATCAATTTTTAATCATTGATAAAAAAAAATCTCACTTTCTTGTTTTATTTATTAATTTCTTAATTAATTCTTTAATCTTATTGACTATTAATATCGACACAAAAAAGGAACTTTTCGATTTTTACATGTAGATTTATTTTAAAGGGAGAAAAATCGATTATTAATCGTTTTTTACCACTCCATGTCTCATCCCTATTTGATGGGAATTGAAGCGTCCATAATCAGGCCAAGGAGGTATTTTAAAATTTATTATATGTTTCTGCACACATCTAATATGTCTGCTGTTCTCTTAACTATCGTCTATATGTATTTATAAATGTATTTTTATGTATGTATGTATTCTTGTATGTGTTGTATATATGTAGAAATTATAAATATATATTGAAATATTTATATATTCTTTATTTATTTTTATTCTATATTTCGAATATGTATTAGTATTTACATGTAGTATTACTTGCACTTATCCATTTAGTTTTTTTTTGTGTTTTTAGTTCCTTAATGTTATGGTTGCCTGGAAGAGATCACTTTAAGTGATAAAGCCGCCCGTTTTTATTTAGTTTTAATAAAATATTGTATAAATTAGCAGTGTATACAATAAAGTTATCATAAATAAAAATAACATAAATTGTCGATCATTGTTTTTTGGGTGATTGTCCATAATCAGCACGATTGTCGTTTAAAAAAAAATGACTATACTCATATCATACTCGTATCTGGCTGAGTAGACCACCCTCATTTCTTACCGAGGCGTCGTAAAAAGCGACTAAGGTAAGTCCGCTTTCCGTGTGGTATACGGCTGAGTATAGACCAGCTTTCTTACCGAGCTGTCGTAAAAGGCGAGTAAGGTAAGTTGGCGTCAGGCAGCCGGCCAGTCATATGCCTAGCCAAATCCCGTTTAGAGTGGGATAAGGGTAGAATAATGATGAATTAACAAGAAAACAAATGAGTGTGTATATGTGATAAGACAAAGATAAGAAAGTATACGAGTTTAAGCTATCATTACAGTGACACTATCACTTACAGGTTTGCCGATGGCTCTTCTACTCTAGTATTATAACTCTATGACTAAATATCGTATCGGATACAGTACTTATGGCCCTAACCACCTGATGTCACTTGGCAACAAATTGTGCGCCAAATGAATGCCGATAGAAACGACTTACGACGTGAGCAATTGCCCAGCGCAGATTATTCGCACAGTCTGGACAAATACAATTTTATTCTGGGCTCATGACTTCTTTTATTTATAGAAGAAGGCGTTACTTTGCGGAACTCCATAGTACAGAAGTTACAATAAAATAACTTTCCTTAAAATTAATTGATAAAACATAAATCCACGAATTGAGATTTTGTTCGTGGAGATCGTAGAGGATGTGGTAGTGAGTGTGTGTAGCGCTTGTATGGAGTCCTGGTGTTGGCGGCGTCTAGTGATACGTGTGGCGGCTTGTCCTGCATGTATGTGGTATGTGATTGTTGCCTGCTTCATACATGTAGTATTGCATGTATTGTAACTGCTTTATTTATTAATACGTTTGTACTTAAATAAATAAAACTGTAATAGTCCCGCGAGACCGTGCAACTCTTATAAGGGGTCACGGGTTCAAACTCCGGGCAGTATCTAGTTGATAATTGCAATTTATCACACGCTTTTCGGTGAAGGAAAATATCGTGAGGAAACCTGAATATCTGTTAAGAACTAGAATACTATATCAAATATATCATCTATCAAATAAAAGGTTTTATTTCATAAACGAGGTGTGTACGAATGAGTGAGGTATCCGGCTGATTAGAATAGACCAATCTCATTTCGTGCCGAGGTGTCGTAAAAGGCGACTAAGTTAAATAGAACCGCCGTGTGGAATCCGGTTGAGTAGAATAGACCACCCTCTTTCTTACCGAGGTGTCGTAAAAGGCGACTAAGTTAAATTGAACCGCCGTGTGGAGTCCGTTTGAGTAGAATAGACTACCCTCATTTCCTACCGATATGTCGTAAAGGGTTACTAAGTTAAATTGACCCGCCGTGTGGAATCCGGTTGAGTTGAATTTACCGCCCTCTTTCTTACTGAAGTGTCGTAAAATACGGCTTAGGTAAGATGACGTCAGGCAGGCGGCCGGTCGTAAAATACCAAGCCAAATCATGTCTCAACATGTTTATAATATGTTGTACCGACCCCACTTAGAGTGGGATAAGGGCAGGAGAATAATGATGAAACGAAGCGTTGTTGTATCTCTTTATTGTATACAATTTTATAAAAAATTAATATAAAGTAAACACAATACTACTAGCTTATAAAAAAGAGCACAAACGCGGACTTATCCCATAAAGGGATCTCTTCCAGTCAACCTTTCTAGGGACTGATAGGAGAGTAACATTTTATGAGTAGCGTTTGCAGTAAGTAAGAGTTTATAATAAAAATAAATTGTCAAATGCGTAAGAGATTCCCGTAAACTCTAAGGTAGCCAGGATATAGTGCACAATTAATATTTCCTTATACGGAGAGCCGTGGTATGCTTGCAATTATACTTACAATGTATTTATTATTTTCTACTAAAGATCAAATAAGCTGTGATAGCCAAGTTGTGAGACTTTTTAGAAGGGTCTCGAGTTCAAACCACGAGCAGGCATTAATGAGTTTTTCTGTTGAAAACTTATGTGTCTTATTAATAATTGCAATTTATCACACGCTTTTCGGCGAAGGAAAACATCGTATGGAAACCTGCATATTACTAGAGAATTCTATGAATATGTTTAGCCTTTTTTTATTTTACATGCCCAGCGGTAACACCGTGCGACTCTTTTGAGGAGGTCGCGGGTTCGAATTCGGGTAGACACCAATGAATTTTTCTGCAAAAACTTATGTGTCTAATTGATAATTGCAATTAATCACACGCTTTTTGGTGAAGGAAAACATCGTGAGAAAACCTGCATATCTCTAGAGATTTCAGGAGATATGTGTAACCTACCTACTACATTATATTCTCTTGATAACCTATTTAATGCAGAAAAATGCCTAAGGTTAGTTCATGAACGCGGCGGGTACAACAAGCCAAGAGGTATGAAAGGCAAAACAATGGATTTTTCGAATAAACACGTCAAATCTAATACAAAGAGGTAATTTTATTTACACTATGGTAAATTTTATACGCTCTTAGACGTATCAAATTGTCCATGAAATAGGATACTACAATACACATAAAAGTGTTAATAAGCCCGTATGGTTGTCCGTGCGTTTAAGTTCAATAAACCTTCATAACAACGATTCGGAATTCTTGCCGCGTGGGCAGCGGCCGAAATAATGGGCCGTGAACATATATCCCTAGTCTAGGGCCGCCATTGATTTGGTAATAATACGGACAAAGTATTAATATATTTTAATGGTGAATTTATTTGCACTTATAAAAGGGGAGTACCTGGTTGACCGAACTTTGCTCGGTATTTTTTTTAAAGATACCTATAAGAAAATTAAAAAAAAAAAGTTGACGAGAATGGGCTCGAACCTAGGTATTTTTACCTCTCTAGACCGCCCGTTCCTCAAATACGCTGTCATGACTTGACATTTGATAGCGAAAAGTATCTTTTGAATTCAATATAAATTTGAGCATTTTCCCGAAAACACGGATTTCTTTAAAATAAAACCTAGCTAGATCGATTTTTCTCCCCCAAAACCCCTGCATGCCGAATTTCATTTCGAAATCGTTGGAGCCGTTTCGGATTGGTTGGTTACACATATCATGCATATCTGCATATACGATGTTTTCCTTCAACGAAAAGTGTGTGAAGTCACATGAATAAATGAAGAACAGAAAAACTCATTGGTGTCTGTCCGGGTTTGAACACGTGACCTTCTCGAAAGAGTCGCATGGTACTACCGCTGGGCTATCACAGCTCTCAGTATTTAATATATTATATTAATATGCACCAAGATATTTTATTATTAGGTTTACATGCATTTTCATCATATATTTCTTTATGAGAAAAACCACTTGTACAAAGGCAAATTTAACCCCAAAAGGGATCTCTTCCTTTTGTACCTTTTTAGGGACCTTTGAGTAACAGAAGTAAAAGGACAAGAAGTGAAATACGGGTAGTATAGAAAAAAATAACGAAAAACTTTATACCTAGATTAATATTTGCACTCGGGAAAATACAAAAGACAACATTTATTGATGACAAGTATGATAATTGTTTTATAAATGAGAAACCTTCGCGGTTTTCAATTTATCATTTTTTCACTCTCAATGGGAATTTCCTCAACTGTATACAACTACTATGTAGTTATTAGATATAAATAATTTAGTTAATATATAGAAACTATTAGTATAGATATACTTTACCTTAGTTTTTGCATAATAATTGATTGGCACAAAAAAAAGATAAAATATATTTTTAAGCAGTATCCATTTTCTGGAAATTTTAACTGTGCATTTATGGTACGGTTTTAAAAACTTACTTCAGTTTGTATCACAATAAAATTGAATTAAATTTGCTATAAATATAAAGCGGAATTCTTTGAGTAGCAGAATCGAGAGATCGTGGCCTCGAACCTCGGCCATTATACTGCTGAGGTGGACTCATTCCTAACATAAGCTTTCAGCTTAGCTAGAGGGGTTAAAAAGTTTACTAGTAATTTATAACCTTAATTGCTAGCAATCTTTTAATAAAACGTTAATCTTATTCAATACTTGTTTCATTTATTTAGAACTAGCTTTTACCCGCGACTTCGTTCGCGTGGACTGTTGTCGTATGATACGTTGATAATAGATCTTTTCAATATCATCCTCTTCCTGTAGAACTAACAGGATTTCTGTAGCTTATATATTATTTCGAATAATTGTGCCAAACTTCATCGATATTGGTTCAGCGGATTCGCCGTGAAAGAGTAACAAACCCACAAACTTTCGCATTTATAATATTAGTAAATTTGTCGTGAAACGAAAAAATATCAGGACCATTCAAATAAATATACTTAAGGCAGGCCGTGTGGTAACTCTATCTATTCCCGACTACAATAGTCTATAAATATTGAAAAAAAACTATAATCTATTGGCATCGTTTGATATTCTGACTATGTAATCACTTTGTATGCTTTCGCTGATCCACACAGAGCTATGGTGTGGTGACGCAAAACTCTGTTTATGAAATCCTTAATACATTTTCTATATTGAGGTGCATAATGTTGCCATTCGCTTATTTGACAGACATTTACGATGCGATTGTAACAACTCAATAAAGGACCATTGTGTCCAATGTCCTACCACTACAAAATATTTTTCATACTTAATATATAAATAAAGCAGAAGCGTTTGTTTGTTTGATTGTTTGAACGCATTAAAGTCAGGAACTACTGGTGCGATTTTAAAAAATTTTTTCAGTGTAATATAGTCCATTTATCGAAGAAGGCTAAGATGATGTGATAACATCACGCTAAGATGAATAGGAGAGGAGCTGCAATAAAAAATATTACGAAAACGGCAAAATTTATAGGTAATATAAAGCGGTGAAAGTTATTCAAAAATCATGTATTACAAAATTGTTCCCCTCTAAAAGTTCTAAATAAAAGTCCGCAACAGCATATGTCTAGCTTTTAAGATTAACCCACTATAACCATTCTTATGGTTATCAAAATACTATACGGTTTTAATCTTTCCACGCGGGCGGAACCACTGGCAATTGCTAGTTTTTATTTATTTATTTATTATTTATTTATTTATTTATTTATTTATATATACATATATGCTACATTTGCAAGGATGGCATTGCGATAGTATAAAACTGTGTGCATATGCCATCCTTACAGTATAAATTATTAAAAGAACATTAAATATTAATTTAAAAAAATTATATAATATATATTTAAAATAAGTAAAAGAAAATACTACTACTACTATTAAATAAATATTATAAAATGATAGTGCGCGAGGTGGGTGATTGAGTGTGACTATTGTGTGGAATTGTATGTGTTGATTTGTGGAATTATATGGGTTGATAAGGTAGGTTTCAGGTATTAAGCGTTAAATCTTCTGTTTTATGATAGTTGAGTTGCTGTAACCAAGATATAATTTTATCTCTGGCTGCACCTTTTAGTTACATATATAATCTGAATTTCGGAAACGGTTCCACCAATTTCCTTGACTTTTAGTAGGTATGTGGAGAGTTTCATAGGCAAGAAATTTATCTAGCTTGGTTTAATTTTTAGACAATGTCGTTTTGCCTGCATTCTAAGGCAATAAAAAATTGCTATACATTAGTAGAAGGCAAAGGTTTATTTCACTGTCATTTGCTGAGTTATCCAGATATCTACAGTCCGATTGTTTTTTAAGTTTCGTTTTGTTATATCTTCTAGAATATGCGAATAGAATTGATTATTGCGTTCAAACAAACAAACAAACAAACAAACAAACAAACAAACAAACTCTTCAGCTTTATATATTAAGATATATATATTCAAGAAATATGTGTATAATTGTCCAAAAAAAGGAAAATATTATGTAGTGATAGGATATTGGACACAATGTCCCTTTATTAAGTTGTTAAAATATTAGAATAGATAGAGTATAGAATAGATTTTAACATTACACAAGCACTACTTCACTTACGTTTTGGGAAGCCGACCGTGTGTGTAATTGTCCCATATATATTTATACAACACAGCCATCATGGCAACAGGAGTTCAATGAAGGTATTAAACGGTCATAAAAATAAAACTTACTTTACTCACTTAATTCCACTAGACCTAATTTCGAATAGTTTACAAGTTAAGGTTGCCCACAATGCACAATTACGTTTTAATGTCCAAATTCTCTTTGTGTTCTAGGATTCATGAGGCGTGGCGGTTGTGTAACGTCAATTTGACGTTACGTAAATTTGGTGATTGTTATAGTACATTGTTAGGTTTTTATGGGCACTTTGATTAGTCTAGGAGACAGTTACATAGATTCCTTAGCGGCCAATGTTCACTTTACCATCAGCCCTCCATTACACGTCGCTCTAAGCCGTAGTCCGACCTCACAAGACCGCCACCGTATCCGACCTTCTGCACTCTACTCTCCGCATTTCGCAACCTCGACGATGCTTCTGCGCTCACTAGTCCCGCCCGGTGACGCTGTAAAAGGCGTTAGGGCAGCATACAGTGAATTCGAGAAGAAAAAACTGTTCACTTGGCCTTCTTCTTCTTTTGGAGGGCTATTTTCGGCACTTACAAGGCGATCTAGTGCGATTATCAATGGATATCTGTCACAATATCGACTATCTATTAGTTTAATTAATTTTTAAGCAGAATTTAATTGTATTTGAATGAAATAAATTATTATCACTTAGTTACATTTTGGCGATAATCGTGTGTGAATGAGAAAGGGCTGGTTATTCCAACCAGCCTAGTTCCTTCCAGAAGAAGAGGACTCTATACAGAACCCTCTAGGCTTCTTGTAATGTTCTCGGTGAGCCAACGATGTTTGCCTGATGTTCTGCCACCTCCGTGCAATGTAGCATGACGTGATATGGTTTTATGGTTCAGCTTCTCAGGGCCTTAAAATTCTTGGATTTCAAAAAACAATTTACTCTTTCAAGTACGAACGCAAATAGATATGTAACACAATGTTAAAATTACTTTATCGTACACATCGTATCGTTTATATAAGTCTGAGCAATGAGTTTGTCTGGTAAAACTTATGACCTTATTGCTATTTGTAATTTATCAGATGCTTTCCTTTAATACTCTAGAGAATTCTGGGGATATGTATAACCTACCATCCGCATTGTAGCAGCTTGAATTGTTGTAGCAATTAGGAAATAGTGTTTGGTCGCTAAAATATTGTGAATACTTATGTCTTATTTTTTATTTAATATAAGTAATCAAGCTTTAATGTAAAACTGATAATTCTCTCGACGTATTTCTTTCCCAATACATCAATCTGTAATCTCTTCGATTATGTGTTTATCCCGATACCATCTACGTCGTTTCTAATAGATTTTATTACAAAAATTGACTGCTAACAAATGACAATGTGATGTTGACCGCGTTTTTTATGACAATGGAGATGCAATGTGTTTTAAACTTTTTAGCGTTACGTGTGTATAAGTGTCAATTAATGTAGCTTTCAAATCAGTTTTAATATAACCTTTTGGAATTTCATATTTAATAATAGCTTACGTACTGATATAGTGGTAGTTTTTATGGTGTAGTTATTATTTTCTTAGACATTCATCGTCATTCTCCTGCCCTTATCCTAGTCTAAGTGAAGTCGGCACAACATGTTTTAACCATGTGATTTGGTTAGGAATTTTACGACCGGCCGCATGCCAGCCCTTTTACGAGACCTCGGTAAGAAATGGAGGTGGTCTATTCTACTCAGCCGGATATTACATTGTTGTTTTACCTTACCGGCGCGTTGATTTAACTTAGTCGCCTTTTACGACACCTCGGTAAGAAATGAAGGTGGCCCATTCTACTCTTACCTGACTGAGTGTTGACTTACCTTAGTTGCCTTTTACAAAACCTCCGTAAGAACTGAGGGTAGTGTATTCTACTCAGCTGGATATCACACGGCGTATATTGCCCGTGACAACATAAAGATTTAAAAATTGTTTATCTGAAATAGGCTTATTAAGCTTATAAATAGTCAACAGGAAATGGTAACAAGTATACTTGATACCACCACGTCATGAAACCAAAAATAAATGGAAAAATAAATAAAACAAGATAACAAAAAAATACTGCACCAAAAATTTACAATCAAGAATAAAAATTATTTAAATACTTGATAATTCACATATTCATATAAAGCTGTGCTTCTTACTGTATTGATCTATTTTAATTTATTAGGCCATTAACAGTCGATAAAATCGAGTATTACCAGGAAACAATTGTAAGCATGAAGCTATAAAACTGTTTTAGAGTCCGCCACGCATCAGTATGGGAATACGAATCACATTTTAAGTATACCTCCTACATTATTACGCTGTTAGAATTTATACATATAGTTCGATATTTGCTTAACAGATCAATGGGTAATATTGCAACGGTTATACTTTGAGTATGAGTACAGGTGCTTTTATATAAATGGGAAAGTTCCTTAGAACTAAGTAAATTAATAAGTAAATAAAGTAATTTAGGTCGTCTGGAAGAAATCGCTACTAAGCGATAAGACCGCCTTTTGTATGTTACAACTTATGTTGTTAACTAATGTTGTAAAAATGTTACTATTGCTGTTTTTTCTTTATAACGCGGCACATACTGCGTGACATAAACTGCGCGACACGAATTTTATGACACAAACTACGCGACACGAATTCTACGACACGAACTGCGCAACACAAACAGCGTGACATGAACTACGCAACACGAACTGTGCAACACAAAAATGCGCGACACGTATTTTATGACACGAACTGCGCAACACAAACTACGCGACGCGTATTTTACAACACGAACTGCGCAACACGATCTGCGCGACACGAACTCTGCGACACAAACTACGCAACATTAACTACGCGAAAAGAATTTCGCGACACTATCGCTTTCAACTCTTCTTGATTATTTTTCTTTTCTAATTCTTTTTCTTCTAACTCATCCCGGTGAGTTCAAATGAACAAGACTGAGAAGGTTACCGTTTCAGTTTCGCATATACACCTAGTAAAGTACTAATTAATACACTACGTCCAGAATTAAAAAAAAACCGTAAAATTAACTTGAATTTAAAAATTTGGTTATATTTTACTTTTTAATGTTCAAATTCTATTTAATGGTGATGATGCATTTTGAGAGATTTCTATGCATGTGATAATCTATGTATTTATTATACAAAATATCGCAAAAACATTTCATTTATCGATATTTACAGACTCATTCGCATGAGTCACTGTGGACACAGTATTTGACCTTTCGGTTATTTAACATTCGTTTAGAACTAGCAAAAATAGTAAAACAAAAATTTTAGTTAATGATATGCAAAGGTTATTTTTTGCGAATTTGGCGAATATCGATTGAATGACATACAATAATTCGATTATTAGTTAATTTTCATATTGAACGTTTTATAACGCTTGCTAATATGCAAAAGCCCGTCTTTCTGTCTATCTATTTACAGAAGTAATAATAAAATTATTTTACTATAGTCCGCGATGATGAAGTAAAATAGAAAATATATATAATACTAAATGTAGAGTGGACAATCCGTTTTCACACCTAATACATGCAGGATTCGTAAAAACACATGCACAAACCTCCACCACAATGCACAAGTACTACACACGTTCATTATTACAAACTCTACAATCGTTCCGCCCTACAACCGAAGCATCATCAGGAGATAGACTCGTAGATTTGTTGGTGGTGGAGGTTACTACGTATTAGGTATGAAAACGGATTGTCCACTCTATATTTAGCATTATATTATATATATTTTCTATTGTACTTCACCGTCGCGGATTATAGCAAAATAATTTTATTAGTACTTTTGTATTATGGATCTCCGCAAAGTAACGCCTAATTTTATAAATAATGTCTATCTGTTACGCTATAAAGGTTAAAACTCTGGACTAATATAGATGAAATTCGTTAAAAATAAATTCGGAAACAAGGAAAAATCACATATTGCATTACATCATCATCCCCCTGCCCTAATCCCACTCTAAGTGGGGTCGACACAACATGTTATAAACATGCTGTCACATGATTTGGTTGCGTTTTTACGACCGGCCGCCTGCCCGACATCAACTTACCTCAGTCGTATTTTACGACACTTCGGTAAGAAAAAGGGTGGTTTATTATACTAAACCGAATACCACACGGTGGGTCAGCTTACCTTAGTCGCCTTTTACGACTCCTCGGTAAGAAATGAGGTTGGTCTATTCTACTCAGCCAGATACCACACGGCGGCATATATGGCATTACAATCAATGTTAAATTCCAATGCTCTGATTTCAATTACATTAACCGGTTACAATATAATTGAGCTGATAATAATTAAGTTGCGACGCCTACTAGCGGGTTCGACTCCCGGTGAAATAAAATGGTTCGAACGCGCCGGATGTGAGGTGGGCGGTCCCGCGCTTTGTCATTTCGAAGCTTTGGGCTCCGGTAGAGGGACCATGGTTTGGATAAAGCTAAAGGAGAGGCTGATACAGAAAGCCTACTATACTGTTGAGGATTATTTAGATGATAAGAATGCGTGGATATATTGTTCGGCCCTGTACAAGATAGAAACGATTAAATGTAACTAGTATTAAGAATTGTATTTTTTAAAAAGAGCAACCGCCGAGTTTCTTGCTGGCTCTTCTCGGTAGGAACAGCTTTCCGAACCAGCAGTAGAGTTGACGATACAAAAGCACTTGTTTACAAGTTTATTTGAATAAAGAATATTTTTTAAATAAAACCTAGCTAGATCAATTTTTCTCCCCTAAAACTTCCTACATGCTGAAATTCAGGAAAATCGTTGGAGCCGTTCCCGAGATTCCAAAAATATATATAAACATACAAGATTAACTCATTTAAATAATAAAGATAATAATCAGTATGAATCGCGAAAGTTTAAAATCTACTCTCTTTAAATTGATATATCTTAATATATTAATATCATAAGAAATACGCCGTGTGGTATCCGGCTGTATAGAATAGTACCACCCTCTTTTCATTCCGAGGTGTCGTAAAAGGCGACTAAGGTAAGTCGACCCGCTGTGTGGTATCCGGCTGAGTAGAATAAACCACCCTCATTTCTTACCGAGGTGTCGTAAAAGGCGACTAAGGTAAGTTGACTCACCGTGTGGTATCCGGTTAAGTAGAATATACCACCCTCTTTCTTATCGAGGTGGCGTAAAATACGACTAAGATAAGTTGACGTCTGGCAGGCGGCCGGACGTAAAATACCTAGCCACATCATGTGACAACATGTTTATAACATGCTGTGCCGACCCCACTCAGAGTGGGATAAGGACAAGAAGATGATGATGATTGATATTATAAGAAATCTTCTTCCTACTATCTTCTTTCTATCTTATCATAAGTTAACGCGCGACGGCGAGCAAAGCTAGTGAACAATAAAAAGGGAGAAAGTAATAATGGTCACCCTAAGCTCGAACAAAACGTATTGTCTTCTGTGATGCCATTAACAAAATTATTATTTACCAGCTTCTATTACAGTGCCCGCTTATTACCCGAGGCTCGGCTCTGCCTTTTCCGTTCTAATTTGTTTCGCAACTTAGTTTTATTAACATCCCTTTATTTGTCCCACCGTTGTATCTTTCACTATTACGTTCCATTGTTTCGAAATTGAATTAAATTAGGACCTATTTTGCCAGGACTTTATTTTTTATGAAAAGGTGTTCTTTAGTTTTTCTTTATTGCGCTATGGAGACCATACACCGGCGAAGACGAGGTCCCAGTTTTCTGATATTGATCGGACGTGGCTTATCGCCATACTCCAGCGCCATGATGACTGGACAAGTCATACTATTAGCCCTGGAGTACACGTCACCCTAAGCTGTGGTCCGGGCTCACAGACACCCTTATTGGTTTCTGCCCGGGGTTTGAACTCGTGCAGACATCCATGAGTTTTTCTTATAGTCTACATTGGAATGTTTTTATGGTTTTACAACAAGCTGTGGTAGCCCAGCGGTAACACCGTGCGACTCTTTCGAGGAGGTCACGGGATCGAACCCGGGCAGACACCAATGAGTTTTTTCTGTTAAAACTTATGTGTCTAATTAATAATTACAATTTATCACACGCTTTTCGGTGAAGGAAAACATCGTGAGGAAACCTGCATATCTCTAGAGAATTCTGGAGATATGTGTAACCTACCAACCCGCATTGGAGCAGCATGGTAGGTCTTAGCTCCAAACCTTCCCTCCAAAAACGGAGAGAAGAGGCCTATTCTCAGCAGTGGGAGAGTAACAGGCTGCTACTTACTTTGTTTTTACATACTAATGCATTATCTATAGCTTAAAATCTCTTAAGACATACCATTACAGTTACCTCATCGATGTAGAAATGTACTAACTCGTGCTTTAGCCCAACAAGCGTCCAACTCTAAGATAAGCTCAGCCAATAAAATACCAATCAGTAAGAAAATGTTTACGACATCTAACCTGCGACACTACTAAATTGAAAATCCATTCAAATCACTTCTCCAAACTTATATTTACTGCTGTGGCATCAATTCATAAACTCTATTTGTAGATTGTGAAGATTTATTTTAATTAAATCTTCAGTTTAGTGGCTGCAAGTGTAATGTTGTAGATAATGTGTCAAGAATGGGAGAGGCGTAAGCACCATCAAATGTTGACCTTTCTGTCAGCTATTCTATCGTCGTTTTATTGTTAAATCCTTAGAGATTTAACGATAAGTCTTCGAAATTATTCGGATTGTGATTTCTTATGAAATTGTGTTATGTCCTTCAATGAGAGATGATAATGATGTAA
Organism: Morpho helenor; assembly: GCA_029227775.1. Lineage (NCBI taxonomy): Eukaryota > Metazoa > Arthropoda > Insecta > Lepidoptera > Nymphalidae > Morpho > Morpho helenor. The sequence continues at coordinate 3,203,308 of JARGCU010000032.1, read as the reverse complement.
CTTATAGAAAGGGTACTTACTTATCACAATAGAATATTATGTTTGTTCGACTTTATACATGAAGTGACTTTGTTTCACTTTTGCAACCCATTAGGGCTATAATAAATTATGTAGTTACAGATTAACAACCAATGTTAGTAATTTCCAATATTGATTGCTTTTTAAAGTATTGGCCTGTTACTATCTAAGTGGTAAGCATAGGCCACATTGGAGAGGAGGATTGGAGCTAAGACCTATCATACTGCTCCAATACGGATTGGTAGGTTTCTTAAATCTCTATGATTTTTTAGAGAAATGCAGATTTTCTGACAATGTTATCCTTCACCACAAAGCGTTAAAATAAATTTAAATTAAAAAAAAATTTAAATAGAATAACTTTAAACCCGTGCTATCACAGCTCTTAATGGCTTTGTACTGGCATAAAATATGTTAGATAGGCAATATTATTGTGAAATACAACCTCGAAACAAAGAAATTATATTCTATTATATTCAAATATCGGTCGACCTTTCAATTACTGACTCAGTTCTCAGCTGAAACAAGCAAACATCTGATAATAGCTATCACATGCGGTACTACCCTAGATCTGAGAAGAAAGGTTAGTAGGATGTTCTAAAGATGATATCAAGACATTCTTAGTTCATTTCTACCTGTATAATTTACTGTAAATTTACACTATTTAAATCAATGGCTATTGAATAAAGCATTCATTAGTGATAAAATTGTGATAGGCCAACGTTGAGACCGTGACCAATGACTTTTTCTATTAAAACGTATGTGTCTAATTGATATTTGCAATTTATCACCCATTTTTGTGTAAAGGAAAACATCCTGAGGAAACCTGCATATCACTAGAGAATTCTGGGAATATGTGTAGGTGTTTAGTAGGTCTTCTCTCCAAAAAAAACGAAAAGAGGAGGCCTATGCCCAGCAGTGGGATAGTATTGGATGTATTAGTATTGGATACAGACATATGTCAATATGCACTTTCCGAATTAAGGAAAAATTATGCGTATAGTCAATTTTTATCTTTATTTAGTTAGTAATGAATTGTTTCTACTATTTTAAATTATGATGTCTCTGGTGTCAGGACACATCCGAAAAGCCAGCAGAAAAAGATCAATTTATACATTGTCGCGAACATTCATATAAGAGTTTAAACATTTTATCATTCAATAAATTCATTCATACCATGTGCAGTAAAATAAAAGTAACTGAATGATTGATCAAACTTAAATATTTATTTTTCCCTACAGTAAACGTTTATTCAAGTGAAATGTTATTAAATTGTGGATTACATTTTTCATTCACAGGCTTATCAAAGTTATTGCAACTTATTATATTCTCTAAAGTTTTTTGTCTATTTATTTTACCAACTTTTGTTGTGACCTTTGGGTAGTATAGTGAATATAATTTTGAACAAGATTCTAAATATGGTAGTGTTATTTGCTAATAAGAAAGTTCTTTGCACTCGCTAAATGTCATTTATATAGAGAAATTACAATAAGTGTCATAGTAGAGATCCTTGAGGTACTCTAGCCCTTATACGTGATGATGGTACATGCAGTTAGTCAGTTAGTTTTGAAATAATACTACGAGTGTTATTGGTTGAACTACCAATTTATAACAAGAGTAATTTGCGTGCCAGTAATAGGCTATACGAGTTTACAACAAAAACAAGTCAGAAACATTTTAAAAAAGCTTTTATTAAAATGTATGTTAACCGTCGAGGAATTCTCTCGTCTGAAGCTAATCCTGGCAGCAAAATTAGCTCATGCTTATGATAAACATGCATCGTCATCAGGACTGGACCAGCATGTAAAATTTCAACCCAATCGGACACCGGGAAGTAGGTCAAATTGAACTTGCAAGATTCCACATTCACGTTCAAACATACATTAAAGTTAATTTAATAAAAGCTTTTATAAGAGTAAGAAGGTATACTAAGTAACATAATTTATACAAAAAGAATACGTATAGATAACAGTAATGTAGAAATTATATACAATGACTAAATGTTGGTGCTCGTGCTGTTTCCCGCGGTGTATACGATAAAATTAGTCGAAATTAGCCATCGCTCTACCACATCCTTGTTTACTGACGCTCTGTTGCTATGGTGTGGTATATGTGAAAATTTGAGATAAAATAAAAAAATCAGAAATATGCTTTTTTTTGCAGTATATTTTCTTATTCAAATTCAAATTTCTTTATTTGCTGAAACATTTTTTACAATCAGGTGCTATATATTATTATCTAGTAGAAATGTTTCGCCTAGGGTTATAGCTATGCAAAATTACAAAATTAAAAAATTAAATTAAAGTTATGTCAATATACTACATTAGTGTCGGAAATCAATAATATTTAATATGTCAATTTTTTGTCTAAAATGCTTGTCTACTTCTATTGTTTTGAAGTTTTATATTTAAGTTTTCGTCAATTGTATAGATGCCCCTTTCTATAAGCCATATTTTAAGTATTAATTTAAAAAAAGTCAGTTCTCTTATCATTTTTGGAATTTTATTGTACACTATATTAGATTTTATTGCGTGCAATTGCGCAATTGCGCAATTACATTAAACACTTGACTGATTAAAGATTACTTACAATATTTAAAAAATGTATAAAAAATGTATATATTGGTCACCGTTTTTATCCGTGGACTTTTTATTTTTAATTCTATAAACTAAATGCTCGTTACCTGAAGCGAGTTATATGCACCTCCATACACTCAAACCAGGCGGTAAATAAAAATTTAATCTATTAGTTTTATATGTACACAACATCGCTCCATTGCGACATCAAAATCAGGAAATGACTCTATCGCGGGTCGCTGCTTCTACCCTAAACAAGGATATAAAATAAAAATTGTTTATGTTCCAATACAAAATATCTGTGTGCTCTGTTAAATTAGTTGCATTTTTGCCTCTGTCAAATTATCAGCATTGTAAACCAAAACTGACTGTTGAAAATATATTTAGCTTTAAAATTTAAACACTACAATTAAATAAAGTATAACAAACGTTTGAAGTGTTTGTTAACTATATAAATAAATTAAATATAAAAATATAAAGACCCATATTGTTTATACGGTAGTATTATATATTAATATACAATTTTCACCCATTTGTTGTATCTGTTCAATTCTATTTCACCGTGTTTCTAATTTTATCCGAAAACGCAGCTTTTTGTATCTAAAAAAAAAATTTTCATGTTAAAAAGGAAAATTAAGTTAAGTAACGGGCTTTTACGAACTATTCCACTGCTTGTCCATTTGGACATTCGATCAAACAAATTGGTTAGTATACATATCGATATGTAGGTTTCGTCGATGTTTCTTTCACCGAAAAGGGTTTTATGAATTGTGACATATACGTTTTTATAGAAAATCTTATTGGTGGATGCCTGCTGTACGCGTTTAGGTATATGCCTACATTATCTAATAATTATTAGTTCCTAGGTGACCGAGCCTAGCCACGGTAATAATAATAAAAAACAATAAGTGATTTTTAAGGTATAAAAAAACCATATACATATATAATATATATTTACAGGTGTGGCTCGATCCTAGGTATTTTCACCTCTCTAGACCGCCCGTTCCCCAAATGAGCTACCATGACTTTACATTTGACAGCAAAAAATTGTTTTAGTATTCAACGTAAATTTTTGAAATGTTTTTAATGCCCGAAAACGACATTTTTTAAAAATAAAACTTAGCTATATCGATAGCTAGCCCCCACAAACTGAATTTGAGGAAAATCGTTGGAGCCGTTTCCGAGATTCACAAAATATATTTATATACATATATACATACAAGATTAACTCATTCAAATATTAAAGATAAATAAATACTGTCACATCGTGATAAAATCGTGATACTTATCGCAAAAGTTTAAAATCCATTACAAAGTCTACTAATAAATAATTTGGCAACTACGGCCGCAGACTACGCTCTAGTCACTTCCATTCTCTTTATATCCACGAGGTACACAGCAAGCAGCGATGGGCCTACTCGCATCAGAAATATTTACAAATTAGCGTCTCCCATCAATGTTGAGTTAGATTTTTCATTCGATAACGATAAACGTTAATCAAATATCGACTGTACATATTGACGATTCAATCATTTTCATCATTTGATTGTTAAATTTTATATGTGAATGTATATTTATATATGGCCGAAAGAGTTGACCGAGTGCCGTGTGGTATCCGGCTGAGTAGAATAGACCACCCTCATTTCTTACCGAGGTGTCGTAAAAGGCGACTAAAGTAAGTTGACCCGCCGAGTGGTATCCGGCTGAGTAGAATACTACTACTACTACTACTATCCTGCCTGTTACTATCCCACTGCTGAAAATAGGCCTCTTCTCTCCGTTTTTGGAGAGAAGGATTGGAGGTAAGACTTACCACGCTGCTCCAATGCGGATTGATAGGTTACACATATCTCCAGAATTCTCCAAAGATATGCAGGTTTTCTCACGATGTTTTCCTTCACCGAAAAGCGCGTGATAAATTGCAATTATCAATTAGACACATAAGTTTTAATAGAAAAACTCATTGGTGTCTGTCTGCCCGGGTTTGAACTCGTAAAACTAAGCCACTATGGGGTAAAAGGTACTGCACTGAAGCTTATTGCCTCATATCTCAGTAATAGAATTCAAAGAGTGTGTGTAAATAATATAAAGTCATCCGGTTCAATCACGAAAATGGGTGTGCCTCAAGGCTCTATTCTGGGTCCCTTCCTATTTTTAATATATATAAATGATTTGCCATTTTATGTAAACAATATTTGTGACGTAGTACTTTTCGCAGATGATACATCATTATTATTTAAGATTGACAAAACCAAAACAAAAGTTGACGATGTGAACAGTGCTTTGTCACAGGTATCGCATTGGTTTACAGTAAATAATCTTCTTTTAAATGCAAATAAGACTAAGTGCTTAGAATTCACATTGCCTAATGTTGAAAAATTGGTAAATACAGTAAAAATTAATAATGAAATAGTAAAAACAGAAGACTTAGCTGTTTTTCTGGGAGTAACCTTGGATGCAAAGCTGCAATGGGGACCCCACATTACTAATCTTTGTAGTAAACTTAGTTCCGCTGCCTATGCCGTTAGGAAGATTAGGCAATTAGCTGATATTGAAACAGCAAGACTTGTCTATTTTTCTTATTTCCATAGCATAATGGCATACGGTATCTTGCTGTGGGGTAAGGCAGCTGATATACAAAAAATATTCGTTTTGCAAAAGCGAGCTGTACGTGCGATTTATAATATGAAACCACGTGACTCGCTCCGTGATAAATTTAAAGAAATAGGTATTCTCACGGTAGCTTCGCAATACATTTATAATAATATAGTGTTTGTGAGACAAAATATACATCTTTTTAATAAAAAAAGTGATATTAGTAATAGGCAAACCAGGAACCGAAATAAATTAATAATACCCAGGATACGGCTTCAGAAAGTTCGTAGATCGTTTGTGGGCCTCGGTATACATTTTTATAATAAAATTCCACAATCTATTTTGGACTTGCCTTTACACAAGTTCAAAATAGCAATTAAAAAGACACTGATTCATAAAGCTTATTATACTGTTGAGGACTATATTGATGATAAGAAAGCTTGGTTTTAAATTGCGACCAGCTACGCACTAGATTATATTGTAAATTTTTTAATTTGTTCTTAATTAAGCCATTATTGTAAAACTCAATTTTGAAAAGAGTGACCGCCGAGTTTCTTGCTGGTTCTTCTCGGTAAGTGCACCATTCCGAACCAGTGGTAGCTTCATTGTAATTTGACGATTCGAAAGTGCTTGTAAAGGCCAATTTGAATAAAGAATTATTTGAATTTGAATTTGAATAACCTCCTCGAAAGAGTCGCACGGTGTAACCGCTGGGCTACCACAGCTTACAGCTTACATCAGTAGAATAGGTCACCGTCATTTCTTAACGAGATGTCGTAAAAGGCGACTAAGGTAAATTAACGTTAGGCAGGCGGCCGGTCTTAAAATAGCGCCAAAACATAAATTCAAATTCAAATTCAAAATATTCTTTATTCAAATAAACTTGTAAACAAGTGCCTTTGAATCGTCAATTCTACTGCTGGTTCGGAAAGCTCTTCCTACCGAGAAGAGCCAGCAAGAAACTCGGCGGTTGCTCTTTTAAAAATATAATTCTTAATACTATTTACATTCAGTCGTTACTGTCTTGTACAGGTTCAAAGAGAGCTATATCCACACATTCTAATCTTCTAAATAATCTTCAAGAGTATAGTAGGCTTTCTGTATCAGCCTCTTTTTAACAGTGTTTTTAAACTGCTGTAATGGCAAAGCTGAGAACAACATGTTATATACCAACATGTTGTTACATGACCGACCCCACTTAGAGTGGGATAAGGGCAGGAGAATGATGATGTTAACTCATTATAAATTTAGTTTTTAATCGGACAAAATTTACAAACACCTACAGACACGCCTGTGTATTTAAGTATTAATAGTTTTGTCATATTATGCCTACGTTCTTAATTAAACAAGCAAACACGCGTAACTCCTTAAAAGCAACAAGTTATGTTAACAAGACACGTAAATACATGTAAGTGTTCAATATTAATTCTTTTTATCATTTATCCGTGTAACGTTTTGCAATGATTTGTTATTAAAATTAGATACGCCATGTCTATGTTTATTAATGCCTATACTTATTAAAAAGGTACGTTTGTATGGTCTTAAATAAATATAAATAATAAATAAATATATAGGACACTTACACACACGGTCGTCCGTTCCCAAAGTAACTTAATACTTGTGTTATGGTAGACAGACAACTGGTGAATATATACGTATATATTTTTTAAATGTAACCGGTAAATGGGTGTAAATGGGTGATCGGTAATTTTTTAAAAGATATTTAAAATGCTAAAGTGTTATGCTAAAATATCAACACAGTATAAACATACAAAATATCACAGAATGACGTCTATTGGCGAAAATATCAGTTGCTTTCTATTCGAGTTTTTTTTAAGCTCAAAAACAGGGATAAAACGTATTTCTTTTAACATAAAACTAGCTGGACCGATTTTTCTCCTCCAAAAGCCCCTACATGCTTCACTTCAATTTCACGAAAATCGTTGGAGCCGTTTCGAGATTCAGAATATATATATACAAGATTAACTCATTTAAATATTAAAGATATACACCCAGACTCCATACAGACCAACAAATTCATTTACAGAAAATGTTGGCGCGAAAAGAAAATTTTGATTTATTCAATTGACGATGATCTTGAATGCAATGACGAAATTATCTCGAGGGTCATAATACGTTTCATTCTACGAAAATTCTTTCATTTATTTAAATCCAAAGTAATTTTATAGCAGAAATACATTCACAGCACATATATATATCCTCCTGCCTTTATCCCACTATAAGTGGGGTCGGCACAACATGTTATAAACATGCTGTCACATGATTTACGTTTTTACGACCGGCCGCCTGCCTGACGGCAACTTAACTTAGTCGTATTTTACGACACCTCGGTAAGAACGAGGGTGGTCTATTCTACTAAACCGGATACCACACGGCGGGTCGACTTACCTTAGTCGCCTTTTACGACACCTCGGTAAGAAATGAGCGGGTCTATTCTACTCAGCCGGATACCACACGGCAGGTCGACTTACCTCAGTCGCCTTTTACGACAACTCGGTAAGAAATGAGGGTGGTCTATTTTACTCAGTCGGATACCACACAGCGGGTCGACTTACCTTAGTCGCCTTTTACGACACCTCAGTAAGAAATGAGGTTGCTCTACTTTACTCAGCCGGATACCACACGGCGGGTCGACTTACCTTAGTCGCCTTTTACGATACCTCGGTAAGAAATGAGGGTGGTACTATTCTACTTAGCCGGATACCACTCGGCTAAAATACATTCACAGCACATTATTACGACCACTTCCTAGTTTTTATATATGTATTTATGCATACTATCTATTTGAATATCATAATGTAAATGAAATGTATAATGTAATGTAACGGCCTGTTGATATCCCACTGCTGGGCATAGGCCTCTTCTCTCCGTTTTTTTTTTTGGAGAGAAGGATTGGAGCTAAGACCTACCACGCTGCTCCAATGCGGATTGGTAGGTTACACATATCCCCAGAATTCTCTAGCAATATACAGGTTTATACACGATGTTTTCCTTCACCGAAAAGCGTGTGATAAATTACAATTATCAATTAGACACATAAGTTTTACTAGAAAACTCATTGGTGTCCGGGGTTTGAACCCTAGACCTCCTCGAAAGAGGCGCACGGTGTTACCGCTGGGCTACCACAGCTTATGTAATGTAAATGAAACTAATAGATAAATCTATCGGTCTGTCAATTGTATGCAGTTTGTAGTTGTATGTATAATAACGTGTACCAACCTGTTTAATACATGTTTCTCGGACATAACTTGTTACTTTGATCTGTACTTTTATGGTAAATGCTCTTAACTTGTTCACATAATCTTTAAGTCTTATGCTTGTGGAATAAAAACTAAGTAATTCTTACTTAAGTTGTTTGATAGTACAATTGTATTTTTTTGCAGTCTTTTTTCAATATCAGTATTTTATAAGATAAACTATTTTTAGGAAGCCTCATCTAACTCTTCCTCCTGTTCTTATCCCACTCTAAGTGGGGTCAAACATATTATCACATGATTCGGCCCCCTGCCTGACGTCAACTTACCTTAATCGTATTTTACGACACCTTGGTAAGACAGATGGAGGTCTATTTTACCCAACCGGATACCACACGGTGGGTCAACTTACCTTAGTCACCTTTTACGACACCTCGGTAAGAAATGAGGGTGGTCTATTCTACTTAGCCGGATACCACACGGCGAGTCGACTTACCTTAGTCGCATTTTACGACACCTCAGTAAGAAATGCGGGTGGTCTATTCTACTCAGCCGGATACCACACGGTGGATCAACTTACCTTAGTCGTATTTTACACCTCGGTAAGAAATGAGGGTGGTCTATTCTACTTAGCCGGATACCACACGGTAGGTAAACTTACCTTTGTCGCCTTTTACGACACCTCGGTAAGAAAGAGGGAGGTCTATTTTACTCAACCGGATACCACACAATGGGTCAACTTACCTTATTCGCCTTTTACGACACCTCGGTAAGAAATGAAGGTACTATTTTATTCAGCCGGATACCACACGGCGTCAAATTGATATCTAAGTATATCTCTAAAAAAATTTGGTTATCTGGGTGATAACATAACAAAATGTAATTACAATTTCATTTTTCTTTGCTCATCATTCAATGATTTGCATTATCATCTAATTCCTTCAAAATCGAAATAGCAAAATACAAAGTTACAAGACTTTATTAATAATAATTACAGTATTTCTTGTTTTTTACAATGTAGCTCAAGCAATGTTGCCCGCACCAAAAACGGAGTATTTTAATTCCGAGAATATTTTCTTATATGTTAAACTTTTTCTGTTTTTACCTGATTATCATTAATCTGTTAAAAACATAAGTTACGCTGTTCTCATGAACTGATTAAAACTTTATGATTTTATTTGTAGTTAGTTGGAAAAACTAGTACTGAAGCTAGTACAGTACTAGTTTTCCAAGTTACTAATATAGGCAAAGTTTAATTATTGAAACGTTATAAGTATATAACAGACATGTATATTGAAGTAAAATATAATTAAAACGTTTTAATTATAATTTAAGGTTAGGTAGGTAGTTTTTAGCAGGTAAGTTCACCCGCTGTGTAGTATCCGGCTGAGTAGAAAAGACCACCCCCATTTCTTACCGAGGTGTTGTAAAAGGCGACTAACGTAAGTTGACCCGTTGTGTGGTATCCGGCTGAGTAGAATAGACCACTCTAATTTCTTACCGAGATGTCGTAAAAGGCGATTAACGTAAGTTGACTTGCCGTGTGGTATCTGGCTGAGTAGAATAGACCCTTTTTTACCGAGGTGTCGTAACAGGTTACTAAGATAAGTTGACGTCAGGCAGGCGGCCTGACGCTAAATGCCTAGCAAAATCATGTGACAACATGTTAATAACATTTCAACCTTCAAGCTTTTTTGACTGATTGCGCCACTCCACGTTAGTTTATTTACACGTATATCAAAAGCAGAATGTCAATCGTAATTTATTAAAAGCTTTTCTTGCCCTGTATGTATGTAAAGGAATCTTGCAAGTTAAATTTAACCCACTTCCGGGTGTCCGATTAAGCTGAAATTTTACTGGTCCATTCTCGATGACAATGCATGTTTATGACGAATCAAAAGTCAACATTCTCTTACCCTTATCCCACTCTAAGTGGGGTCAGCACAACATGTCTTTTTCTTCCATTCTCCTCTATCATTCCTCAACTCTGGTGCCACTCCTTTAACATGCATATCTTTTTTCACACAATCCATCCATCTTTTTTTCGGCCTCCCACTAGCCATACATCCATCCACATTCATATTTAAAACTCTTTTGGTCACGAATTATGAATAACGAATCAAAAGTATGTACTGAAAACAATCCACTTCAATAAAGAATATTTTGAATTTGAATTTGAATTTATGATAAGCATGACCTTATTTTGCTTGAGCCAGAATTGGCTCCAGACGAAGGAACTTGTCAACGGGTAAATATTAAATACACGAAATTGGCGAAGCCATAAACGTCGCAGCTAAAACAAAACGTATTACAAAAATTACTCTCAAAGGCTAGTATGTAAAGGAATATACTGAGAAAATATTGTTTTAAAATATGGTTAATTTTGGATAAAATTATTTGGAGAATATCAAAATGAAAATTAACTGTTTCCGCCCGGGATCGAACCGGGGACCTTGTGCGTGTGAAGCACACGTGATAACCGCTACACTACGGAAACGTGCCTAACTAAGTCGAAATATCAAATATATACCTAGATTTCATCTTTTGAAACATACATATTGCCTTATCTTCGAGTGTTTAAATTTTCATACTAAGATAAGTAAACTTATGATCCTTAATCCTTCAAGTTTTCACATACCAAAATTCATTATAAGCCATAAATGATGTGATGGGGAAAGAAAAACAAATAAATAGGTATTTAGGATAGTTGATAGGGATAAGTTGACCTTTGTACACTTTTTTTTACCATTAACGTTTTTTTCCAACATTTTTTATGGTACATAAATAAATAAATAAATATTTGTACTTATTGTATTTATATAACAGTTTATTTTTATTAAACGTAGTGACGTTCATATTTACTGTTGAGAGCTTTTGAATGTTCTGAAAATTTTAAATTATTAGGCAATTTTCTATTTATATATACACGTTTCCATAGGATGTGCGTGGAATAAATTACAATTATCAATTAAACCAAAAATTTATTAAGGCTAAGCATATAATCAATTCGAAAAAAAATAGAGAACAATTCTATTGTTTGTGTAAACCTAATAACAGAATAACCATCGCCATCTATCGGTCGTTTTAATTTTTATAATAGAATTACAATTTGTTTAGTTTTAGTTATAGAAATTTTTTAGTTAATGTTTTAGTTATGGAATTTATCTTATGGTTTGACATTGCATTTCCCGTTACTTACGATAGATGGCGCTAAATATTATTCGCTAATAATTAATAAATTGCGCTCCTATATTGTTTTTTTCAACGTTATTAGGTTTAAAGTTAAAAAAATATAATTTAGATGTACAGAACATATTGACTGGCCCGTTGGAGCAGTGGGTAGTGACCCTATCTTCAGCTCCGCGGGTCGCGGGTTCTATTCCCGCCGAGGGCCAACATTTTCTACAAATGAATTTGTTGGTCTTTGAGCCTGGGTGTATATTTGTATTTAAGTATGTATTTAAAAAATATATAAGTATATATTCACCAGTTGTCTGTCTACCATAACACAAGTATTAAGTTACTTACTTTGGGGACGGACGACCGTGTGTGTAAGTGTCCTATATATAAAAAAAAAAAAAAATTATAAGCAAATTGTTAGTTAGTTTAGCTTTTCTATATAATAATTTAGGGAAGTACTTTAAAGAAAATTAGATTTATGTGAGATGCCATAAAGGACTAGATTCCGGGTTATTAATTAAACTAATTAAAAAAAATATTGGATACGATGACGTCATAGTTCATACCGGCATAGTGTTTTCGTTAAGTCTCCTGTGTATGGAGGTTATGTTAATTTACGCAATCCAAACAATGCTATTGTATTGGAGTGATTAATAAATTATATCGTCAATAAATGTCATGCGTCAATTCTGACTTGACGTTTCAATGACATCTGGTCTTAGACTATAGATAGTGAAAATATCAATGACCGATTTAATATTGAAGCTGTGGTAGCCCAGCGGTAACACCGTGCGACTCTTTCGAGGAGGTCACGGGTTCAAACCCGGGCAGACACCAATGAGTTTTTCTGTTAAAACTTATGTGTCTAATTGATAATTGCAATTTATCACACGCTTTTCGGTGAAGGAAAACATCATGAGGAAACCTGCATATCTCTAGAGAATTCTGGAGGTATGTGTAACCTAGCAATCCGTATTGGAGCAGCGTGGTAGGTTTCAGCTCTAAAACCTTCTCTCCAAAAAAACGGAAAGAAGAGGCCTATGCCCAGCAGTGGGATAGTAACAGGCCGTTACTTACTTACTTACTTACTACTTTTCTTCTTCTGTTTGTTTGCTTTCTGCACCTATTTAAATTTTCCGTTTGATCCTAAGGTTGACTGATAGAGAACGCTTAATTTAGTGTTAAGTCCGCCTTCTGTACTTTTATATCTTAATAGTGCAATAAAGAATTTTAAAAAATACCACACGGCATATTTGTTTAAGAGTAATAATTATAATATAGTGAAATACAGTATAGTACTGTTAACAGTATAGTTGGCGACTACCCACGCGTGACAAATGTCACTCGTGTGAAATACAATACTAGCACGAGTGTTGACTTTTAGTGTCGTAGGCGTAAAAATGTACTTAGCACTTAGATGACATATCGTATCCCACCTTTGAGAGGGACACAAACAAATCACATGCATCAAGGTGTGGAACACCCAAAGCCTCAGTCTAAAGATGGTAGACATTTTATTTGGTACGATATTTATTTACTCCGTCCCTGCCTTAACATCCGCGGATCGCTGGTTCTTCCCGCCGAGGACCAACATTTTGAATTTCAAATTTGAACATGAAAATTTGGATCTGAGTGTATTTGTATTTGGATGTGAGTGTGACTATTGATTAAAAATTATGTATGTATATATAATAATCAGTTGTCTGTTAAACATATCTCGAATACTTCATGATATTTGGCACATTTATTCCTTATACACCGGGGTAATATATAGGCTATACAAATCCTGTTAATTCTACTGGAATGGAAAGTTTCTTTATTCACAATGTGTCAAACTCAAGTCAAATCTGTAGTTTAAAGAGGATCTATATTACGTTGTTTTCCTTATTCGAAAATGTTATTTTAAGTTTATATATATTACGGTTTTTGTTTATTAGATAAATTGAACTGAGCTATTTTTATATATATTTTATTTGAGTGATACAGTATATTTACTTAAATAATGCTCTCTATTAAACGATAAATCTCTCTCAGTCTTCTCGGATCGATCTGATTTTTGTGATGGAGATATTTGCAGAGTTGGAAAATGTCACAAGCTTCTGGCATATTTCAAAACACAGTCCACGCGAACAAAGTTGCAGGTAAAAGCTAGTTCTCTTATATTATTAAAAAATGATATCAAATAATTTAGAAGAGATGGAAGCTAAGTATATAAAATTGAAACGATAAAGATGCTTTAACTAAAGCAATAACTTCGAGAGTTCTAATTGTGCTCAATATTCATACAAATCGCTGTGTTCAAAAGGCATGTATAGTAATAACCATATTGTAATGCAAAATGGATACTCTCATCATCATACCCCTCCCCTTATCCCACTCTAAGTGGGGTCGGTACAACATGTTATAAATATGCTGTTACATGATTTGGCTGCGTTTTTACGACCGGCCGCCTGCCTGACGTCAACGTATCTTAGTCGTATTTTACGACACCTCTGTAAGAAAGAGGGGGGTCTATTTTACTAAACCGGATACCACACGGTGAGTTAACTTACCTTAGTCGCCTTTTACGACACCTCGGTAAAAAATGAGGTTGGTCAATTCTACTCAGTCGGATACCACACGGCGGGTCGACTTACGTTAGTCGCCTCTTACGACACCTCGGTAAGAAATGAGGGTGGTACCATTCTATTCAGCCGGATACCACACGGCGTTAAAGTTAGTTGTCTTATATATTAAAAAAAAGATTCCAAATCACTTAGTAGAGACTTAGAAGCTATATAAAATTGAAATGATAAAGATGCTTTAACTAAAGCAATAACTTCTAGAGTTCTAATTGTGCTCAATATTCATACAAACGCTGAGTTCAAAAGGCATGTATAGTAATAACCATATTGTAATGCAAAATGGACACTCTGCAGGTCATTAAAATAAATTAGAAACAGTGCTTTACGAGTACCCCTGTTATCATAACGTTCGCTTTGAATTAAACAAGCGATGCACTGTATAAGAACTAGTGCACACTCGCGACGCCATCTTAAATGTTAAATGATTTTTAACGACTAATATTATTATGTACATTCGGAAGTGATCCGCACTCATCCTCCTGCCCTTATCCCACTCTAAGTGGAGTCGGCACAACATGTTACAAACATGTTCTTACATGATTTGGCTTCGTATTTTTAGACCGGCCGCCTGCCTGAAGTCAACTTCGTTAGTCGTATTTTACGACAGCTTGGTAAGAAAGTGGGTGGTCTATTTTACTCAACTGGATACCACACGGTGGGTCAACTTACCTTAGTCGCTTTTCACGACACCTCGGTAAGAAATGAGGGTGGTCTATACTACTCAGCCGGATACCACACGGCGGGTCGAGTTATGTTAGTCGCCTTTTACGACACCTCGGTAAGAAATGAGGGTGGTCTATTCTACTCAGCTGGATACCACACGGCTAATTATGATAACTAATACAAAACTAACAAAAAACGTTATAAATCTAAAAGGAAGAAAGAAGTTGTTATCTATAAGTTTGGTGAATAAATTCTGATTTCTGACTTCCATGCTAAACATAGTGATTATTGGGCATTTATCTAGGTATATTTAAATAAAAGAAAAGATCTCTTCAAAAAATCAGTTCAATAGTCAATCTCCATTAGCTCCAAAATAAAATTTGTCTTGAGTGTGTACACGCTCTTACGTCATAAAATAAAACAGAAGCTATTGGTCGTAATTTTAAAATAAATTGATTTTACACATTAATTGTTCTATGATAAGCATTAGATAAATTGAATCGTGAACATAACCATCAAACCGATGCAGATGTGTCAACATCTTATCAACCGATGAACTTAGATTTCGATAATAACTCCTCTTGATAATCGGCGATTACAAGAAATTATACGTGAACATTATTGTGCAGAAGGCATACTCAGCTGTACCTTCTCGCCAATTAACGACAAAGATCGCAAACAATCCGAGACTTGTCGGTTTTCTGGACACGCATCAAAGACAATCGCTGGATGATAAGTATGTTCATACAACACGGACGATTGCGATCATAGTGCTGATTATAGACGATCACACGATCAACGATCATCGCTGATAGTTAAGCGCAGGCATAACGGATTTAATTGCAATACAATTTTACCACGACTTCTTAACTTTTTAGTTCATCTGACTTCACAAGTTAAGATTCCAGAATACTGCGTTTTCCTTACGATGTTCAGTTCAATACTTTAGGATCCTGTCCTTTAAGTTTTGGGATTATATATAGTTCTCGTTCTTTAACCTAATGAGTTCTTAGTAGAGCAAAAAACTATTTACTTAATAGAAACTTTTTAGGGAATTTTAACGAAAATTTCCTAAAAAAAATCCCTATTACAGGGAAATATATTAAAAAATATCGCTACATGTTTATCTAACCTTACCTTGTAAGCTTTAATATTAGCGATATATTTCTGCTCGACACTAAATAATAATATATAAAAAAAAATTTAATCCTGTCATTATCCTATTCTAAGTCATCACCCATCGGTTCTCCGCGCTATGTGCCCCGCGCATTGCCACTTAAGCTTTGCGACACGATGAGCTATGTCGGTGATTTTGGTTTCCCTACGGATCTCTTCATTTCTGAATTTATCACATAGAGATATTCTAATAGCTCGCTTGTCCGCTGAGTGACTCTGAGCTTTCTTATGAGGCCCATAGTCAGCGACCACGTTGTAGATCCGTAAGTCATCACTGGCAACATGCACTGTTCGAAGATGTTGGTCTTCCATGAATGTTCCAGGTATATATACGCGTCTACAATTTCGAGTGCAAAAGTCTCAATGATGATAGCCGTTTTGTATCCGGCTGAATAGAATAGTACCACCCTCATTTCTTACCGAGGTGTCGTAAAAGGCGACTAAGGTAAGACGAACCGCCGTGTGGTATCCGGCTGAGTAGAATAGACTAACCTCATTTCTTACCGAGATGTCGTAAAAGGCGACTAAGGTAAGCTGACCCACCGTGTGATATCCGGCTTAGTAGAATAGACCACCCTCTTTCTTACCGAGGTGTCGTTAAATACGACTGAGGTAAGTTGACGTCAGGCAGGCGGCCGGTCGTAAAAACGCAGCCAAATCATGTGACAGCATGTGTATAACGTGTTGTGCCGATCCCACTTAGAGTGGGATAAGGGCAGGTAGATGATGAGTTCTCAATGATGACCGGAGTGGAGTGGAACATGTGAGTTTGATTTTCGTCTTACTCGTGTTCATTTTAAGGGCCACCTGTTGAGATACTCTGCTGAGGTATTTGAGCATTGTGTTCGACCGCTGGCCTTACCAATCTCTATCCATTGAGAAAGGCCTGAATGAAATTATCAGCATTTAACTAACTCTTAATTCTAAAACGGGCAGCCTTATCGTCACTGATTAATATTCAGAATTAAAAAACCAACTGTCGGCATAATAATTAATTTAAAACGAACGTAAATAAAGCCTATCTCTAATGTTTGACAAACTAATAAAAATACCTTCTGGTGTTCACCGTTATTTAAACGTCCAATATAATTGGCTCAAAGCTGGGTGGCCGACTTTTGAAAAATTAAAATATCTACTCGTTGTTTAGACATAAATGGACCGTCTTCGTCCAAACATGTTTTCTAAATCGCTTTCCACTTGACCACTATCTCGTTTGATGGTTGGTAAATGATAATAATATCTAACGCCGAACGCGTAAATTTAGAAGAGTCGAAAGATAATAGTATTAGAATCCATGAATATTTAGCATATAGTTTGCTTATCTTTTCAAAATAACGCGATCTTTATTGGTCTTAAATATTACTATTTGACGTTCATTGCAGGAGATTTTTGTTTCAACGCTTCGATAAACCAATCTTTTTCTTATACATAAAAATGAATCTATGTCTTTATGTCCTTTATTTACTTCGAAACGGCTGGGCCGATTTTAATAAATTTTTCAGACAATCTCAAGAATAGCCAATTAGATGATTTTGTATGGTTTGGTGGCGATCGTAGGAATTTTAATAAATGTTGTTCGAGCAATATTTTCCACCGAGGGTAATCGGGGCTTGCTGCACCTGAGATGTGGGTAGGTGACTAATTAATGTCACACACAAAAAGAAGATCGGTCGGCCGCGCAACACGGTGCACGGGACTCTGAGTGAATTGCAATAAATATAGGTGTTCGATGGATTATTGTATTAATATATAACAAATATAAAGGATAATTTGGTGTTTATATGTATAAACTATATTAAATAACAATTAAAGTTGTGATTCCACGAATATAGGCGGATTAAGTTTTTTGTGGTTATACTCTGGCCGGAGCGGCGTGGACGCCATAACTTAAGAGGAATCCTATAAGTCAAAGGTCAGTATTCTTGATTATTCGGGGTGGAGAAATTGACGGTTGTCTGCCTGTCCTACCTATGCTCACCAACTTCTGCTATCGAAGTCGTAGGCGCCTACAAATGTTGAGTTCTGTTTCGAGGGGAATTCGAAACCAATTTGAGCCACAGCAACGCGTAGCTGGACAGCTAGTAATTGATACAAATAACCGAATTATTTATAGGCAATTTAAAACTAAACCATGTGGTATCCGGTTAAGTAGAAAGACTACTGTTATTTCTTACCGAAGTGTCGCAGAAGACGTGGTCCGGCCTCACAAGAGGCACCATTATGACGACATTCATAGACACTAATGGAGCTTCTGCGCTCTACTCACCGCATACTGCAACATCGACGATGCTTCTGCGCTCGCCCGTCCTGCCCGCTGACGCTGTAAAAGCCTTTAAGGCTAACAGTATATAGTCGAAAACGCAAAAAACGCAGTTCTAGAATTTCCCTCTTACCTCAATTTGTCCACCAAACACCATCCTTCTGCCCTTATCTAAATCTAAATGGGGTCGGCACTACATGTTATAAACATGTCACATGATTTGGCTGCGTATTTTACGACGGCCGCCTGCCTGTCGTCAACTTCTCTAGTCGTATTTTACAACACCTCGATAAGTAAGAGGGTAGTCTATTCTACTCAACAGGATACCACACGATAGTTCAACTTACCTTAGTCGACTTTTACGATACCTCGGTAAGAAATAAGGTCTATTCTACTCAGCCGGATAGCACACGTCTTATCTAAATACGTTAACCTAAAATATTAACTAATGACTATTTTATCACTGCGTCAATTAAAATGGACACAGTCCTTCAATCTGGCCACGATGGCTATGAAGTGTTTTAAATCCCGCCGGCCGTAAAACTTTTATAATGTACACCAAAATAGAAATAGACCTAACGGCTTTTTTATTGCACTCTTACATTGAGTATTTAATATATTTTCGAGTTTTATTACCCCAAAATAATGAGGTCCGCGACACTTTTAACGTGCATGTAATAAATTTTGGTTCAACGCTTTTGTAAATTGGTTGTGACTGGTTAGAAGCGAACGCCGTATATCCGACTGAATAGTATAGTACCATTCTCATTTCTTACCGAGGTATCGTAAAAGGCGATTAAGGTAAGTCGACCCACCGTGTGATATCCAGCTGAGAAGAATAGACCACCCTCATTTCTTACCGAGGTGTCTAAGGCGACTAAGGTAAGTAGACTCCCCGTATAGTATCTGGTTTAATAAAATAGACCATACTCTTTCTTACCGAGGTGTAAAATACTACTGAGGTAGGTTGACGTTAGGCAGGCGGCCGGTCGTAAAATACATAGCCAAATCATGTGACAACATGTTTTATAACATGTTGTGCAGACCCCACTTAGAGTGGGATAAGAGCAGGAGGATGATGACTGGTTAGAACCGAGTCAAGGACGGTAAGAATTTAAATTAATGCGAAAGTTAGTTAATATGGATGTATGTTTGTTACACTTTCACGGCGAATCTGCTGAACAAATATCGACGAAATTTGGCACAATTTTTCCTTATACACCGGACTGGCGAATGCCTTGCGTCTCTCTTGCACTCCAATCCATCACATTTAAAAAGACGTTGTCACGTAAAATCTTTGCCCGTAAAACCGACTTTACAGGCAACCGTTTTTTTTATAAAAAGAACTCACGTTACCAGGAGCCCTAAGTGCTTTATATAATTTCCTGTCTAATTAGTCGACCTAAAAATCTGCCCTAGTGCGACAACAATAAGGCCAGAGCACACGTGCACTTCGCCCGCATCATTCAAATAGAATCGGTTCGGAAATTTACATAAAAGAATGGATGCAGGGAACACTACGCGGGGCGCCGAAAACAATTAGGCCATTGTTTCTGGGTACGCTTTAAAACAATAAAACAAAGGCCGCCAGTGTGCGCCGGTTACTGCAGCCATGCGGGCGGTATTATTAAACCGAATTTTCATGGTTAAGAAGATCAACATCCGCGCAGTTGACTCGTGTGATCGCGTTCATACTCGTTGGTGGTAAAAATGACTACATATTAAAAAAATAAAGCCCTTTGCCGTCTGTTTGTGTATGACTGTTATTATCCTATCTATTAAAGCTAGAAAACGCCTGTTGAAACAGTAAGGATGGTCAGCTTCTGTTACGAACTATTCCATCCATTTCCTCATGTTGGGACAACGGTTTCGTTATTTATAATTATATATATAATTTAATTTAATTTGCGTAATTTGTAATGTGATTTGATTTGAAAGAATATTTGAATTTTAATTGCATTTGATTAGCAAATTATTACAGATTTCCACCTAGAATATTCTCAATCTATAATTGGTATCTATTGATTTATTCTGGTTATTATTGCATATACGTTACCGCGTGTAGATAATCTTTAATATTTCAATGAGTTAATCTTGTATGTATGTATATAAATATATTTTCTGAATCTCGGAAACGGCTTCCTAAGATTTCACTGAAATTCAACATGTAGGGGATTTTGAGGGAGAGCAATCGATGTAGCTAGATTTTATTTTAGTTTTATCCCTGTTTTTGGGCATTCAAAAAATGCTAAAATGTAGAATTGATAGCAAACGATTTTTTAGTGGCCAAACGTAATTTTGCGTTTGAATCCCACATGTCATCGGCACCTTCTTTCTTATCTTTTATTTTTTTATAATATTTTTTTATATCTTTAAAAAAAATTACCGGTCACCTAGGTACTAAACTTTTATTTGTACATTGACTCGTGTAATTTCTAAACAACATTGTTTATCTATGAATATTACCAACATTGTGGCAATTCATTATAAACAACCACAGCGAGCTACGAGTCACAGTTACTAGAAGCAGTGACTGACAAAGACAAGACGCAATTAACACAATGAGGTAATGATTCATGGCAATTTTACCGCGAATGTGGATTCCAACTTCTGCACTCAGCGGTTAGTTCCACTTGGTGCCTTTTGTTTAGGTATTTCTCGTAAATATTTGTCACGTCATAAATGAGAACTGTAAAAGTAAATCAAAGGCCTTAGTATCCCAATGCTGAGCATAGTCTTTCCGTTTTTGGACTGATTCTCATCTCTGAAGTCTTATATGAATCTGAAGTCTCACCTCGCTGCTCCAATACGATTTGGTTGATTACACATATCTTCAGATTTATATAGTGATTGCAGTTTCTTCAAAGAATAATGAAGTAATGTTTAGGTATCTATTCCCTAGCTTTTAACAATAAAACTTGATGTAAATAATTTTAGGCCAAACACTAAATAGTTATAATTCTCATAAGAAAATATTGAGAATATTTTCTTATATTAGAAGATACATGTTTTACTATACATGTTATAATTTACATAACTCTGCACAAATAATTCAATCACTACCTACATTTGCTATGTATACCAATTGGAACGTACCCGCGGCACTGTTTAATCCAATTAAATAGCCCAAGAAATTCTAGATGAGTCAGTGACGGTATTTTAAACATTTTCCTTGTGCCGTTAGTTTTTGCGGAATCTCAAATGTTTGGCCAAGGCGTTTCAAATGACATTACGCACCATAACGGCTTTCGTAACGCTACGTTCTCTATTCCGTTTGTACATCGTATTTACTGAGTTTATATTGATGGCGGTAACATAAAACGTTTAAAATAATACTGGTCATTTTAAGAGGCGCCATCTTGTAACGCTTCATACTTAAAAGGGCGCCATTTTGAATCGCTCTATTCTTTACTTTAGTTTTACCCGATTTTGTTCACTTTATTAATAAAAAAAAAAATTTTAATAAAAAAATAATTGAAAATACGCTGAATTATGCACAATTTGTATGTTTTTATTCCCAATGGAAGAACTGTTTTTATTTATCCTTATCCTACATTTATCCTCGTATACAAGATTTCATTCTTATGAAATTGCTTTAATATTTCAGAAGATTAGCCGTAAAAGCGTGACAAACAGGCTTTTATATTTATAACTATAAGTTATATTATACAAAAATAATCCAAATACTACTTTTAATAATATGAACATGAATCGATCGCAAAATCCGTAAGTTTTAAAGGATTTTGCATTCAGACTAACTTGTAGTTGAATTTTTTGAAATTTGTACAAAATCATTTAATTTATATAAAAAATAAAACATATTGAAAATTGACAAAAACTCGATACAGATGTATGCATTTAGACATATAACTCTACAACTTAATAGTAATTCGTAAATGTTTAATTAAGTTTAAAATAACTATATATTACAATAAATATAATAACAAAACAATGTACTTAAAATCACGATTTCTAGCGAACCCTAATTTATTTATAAAAAAAATCATGTTGTCTATTTGTGAAGACGCAAAAAATCTACTATTTGATATTCCAAATTCAACCCTTAGTTATTATGGCTTCGGTGCAATTGTGATTTTCCAGTCGCAATCGAATTCCAACAAATTTATAACGTGCATTAAATTTAATCATTATCCTAACAAAATATCTTCTTGACTGACCTTTTGGCGTAGTGGGCAGTGACCCTGATTACAGCTCCGCGAGTCGCGGGTTCGATTTCCGAGGGTCAACATTTTCTAAATAGAATTTGTTTTTCGAGTTTGGTGTATATATGTATATGAGTAAATATTTAAAATTATATATGTACTTGCTTTTACCCGCGACTTCGTTCGCGTGGACTGTTGTCGTGTGGTCGATAATAGATGGCGATTTTCGATGTTATCCTATCCTCTAGAATTAACAAGATTTCTATAACCTATATGTTATTTCGGTGTATAAGGAATAATTGTGCCAAATTTCATCAATATTGTTTCAGCGGTTTCACCGCAACAAACATACATTTATACTCACAGACTTCGCATTTATAATATTAGTGGGTTATACTATATCCTACTAGTATTATAAATGCGAAATATATATAATGCGGATATAATATACTTTATGTAGGATATTTATTAATTTTCTGTCACCCATAAGTCAAATATTAAGTTACGTAATTGGGATGTATGACCTTGCGTGTAATTGTCCCATATTACCTTTCTTACCGAGGTGTCGTAAAAGGCGACTAAGGTAAGTTGACCCACCTTGTGATATGAGATATGAGTAGAATAGATCACCCTCTTTCTTGCCGAGGTGTGGTAGAATAATAAGGCTAATTGACGTCAAGCAGTGGGCCGGTCGTAAAATACCTATCCATCTCATGTAAAAACATGTTTTTAACTTGTTGTGCGCACCCCACTTAGAGTGGCATAAGAATAGATCCCCTCATTTGTCTAAAGTCAATCTAAAGATTATCGGAAAATTTCATTAAAATAAGTTTGGAGTCTATAAGGGGCATACAGACAAACATTAATAATAAATAAATATATGGGACACTTACACACACGGTCGTCCGTCCCCAAAGTAAGTAACTTAATACTTGTGTTATGGTTGACAGACAACTGGTGAATATATACTTATATATTTTTTAAATACATGCTTAAATACAAATATACACCCAGGCTCAAAGACCAAATTCATTTATAGAAAATGTTGGCCCTCGGCGGTAATCGAACCCGCGACCCGCGGAGCTGAAGGCAGGGTCACTACCCACTGCTCCAACGGGCCAGTCGATTTTTATATATAAGATAAATATAACAGTATAGTGACATTTTGTTGCTAAATTTTTAAACCGATCCCGACTGATACGCCGTTGCCCCCATAAATCGGTATGCCATATTTCGTGCACGACTTCTCTTGATCCTTATTTGCATATTACACTGTTAATTCGATCCCGTACATTTTTTCTAGACGCACTAAGCTTATTAGGAAAAAACTGCGTAGGGTCAATTTTTTTGTGACCTTAAAAATAATTGTCATTATAATGGTGGGGCAAAAAATTTCTATTCACTTTTGTTTCAAGAACATCTGCTCTACGGAAGTTTGGTATCGCATTGTTATTATTTTATACGTTATTCAGATTTTTTTATTTCTTTAATATTTAAATAAGTTAATCTTGTATATTTATATATATGTATCATCATCTTCCTGCCCTTATCCCACTCTAAGTGGGGTCGGCACAACATGTTATAAACATGCTGTCACGTGATTTGGCTGCGTTTTTACGACCGGCCGCCTGCCTGACGTCAACTTACCTCTGTCGTATTTTACGAAACCTTGGTAAGAAAGAGGGTGGTCTATTCTACTAACCGGATACCACACGGTGGGTCAACTTACCTTAGTCGCCTTTTACGACACCTCGGTAAGAAATGAGGTTGGTCTATTCTACTCAGCCGGATACCACACGGCAGGTCGACTTACCTTAGTCGCCTTTTACGACACCTCGGTAAGAAATGAGGGTGGTACTATTCTATTCAGCCGGATACCACACGGCCTATATTTATATATATGTATATTTATACAAAAAGGACTCCAACGATTTTCATGAAATTTTGCATGGGTTTTGGGGAGAAAAACGATCTTCGAAAGGTTTTATTTAAAAAATCTCGTTTGTTCCGTGTTTTTTTGGCACTAAAATAGATATAGATAAAATAGATACCAACTTATAATTTGAGCTGTCAAATGCAAAGCTGGTGCAAAGCAAATGCAAAGTGGTAGCCTAATGGTAACAACGGGCGGACCAAAAAATTTCATACCCTGGAATTTATTCCCACATGGACATCCTGTGCTTTCTTTCTATCTTTTTTAATGGACTTGTTTGTAAAGCTCAATTACCCAGGTACTATTATATAAACTAAAATTTCTTTAATCTCTTTATAAATCCATGAACACAAATTTCGGAAACTTATATCAAAAAAATAAACTTGGACTAAA
This sequence comes from Morpho helenor, assembly GCA_029227775.1. Lineage (NCBI taxonomy): Eukaryota > Metazoa > Arthropoda > Insecta > Lepidoptera > Nymphalidae > Morpho > Morpho helenor. Next base: position 3,178,515 of record JARGCU010000032.1, on the reverse strand, counting down.
ATATTTTTTAAACTATACATTATTTAAAAATTTCCCCATAAATCGGGTAAAGCTACAAATATAAAGAGAAAATCTATACTAATATTATAAAGAGGAAAATTTTGTATGTAACATACATACAAAATAATGTAATGTTTTCACACAAAAACTACGGGACCGATTTCAAAAACTCTTTCACCATTGGAAAGCTGCATCCGTTATAAAAATGTAATAAGGTGTAAAAAAATATAAAATTACACGGGAGAAACCGGATATTACTAGTTTTAAATAAACCTCTGAAATTAAAAATGTCGAAATACGAGACCTTTTTTAATTTTCTTATGTTCCGCTAAACAAAGCTTTTTTCGATATAACTTTCTCCTGGCAATAACTAAAGAATAAGACAACAACAAAAAAAGAATAAGCGTTATTGTTCCATCCATTTACACGTGATGCGATGATCAAAGGCAAAATAGATCATCATTCATCATCATTCTCTTGCCCTTGTCCCACTCTAAGTGGGGTCGGTACAACATGTTTTAAACATGTTGTTACATGTTTTGGCTAGTTCTTTTACGACCGGCCATCTGCCTGACGTCAACTTACCTTAGTTGCCTTTTTCGATACCTCAGTAAGAAATTAATAGACCCTGGTCTATTCTACTCACCCGGATATCACAAGGCAGGTCAAGTTACCTTAATCGCTTTAACAACAGTTCGGTAAAAAAATGAGGATGGTCTATTCTACTTAGCCGGATACCACACGACGGGTTAACTTACCTTAGTCGCCTTTTAAAATAGGTAAAAAAATAAGGGTGGTCTATTCTAATCAGCCGAATACTACACGTCGTGTTAACTTACCCTAGTCACCTTTTACACCTCGGTAAGAAATTAATTTGTGAATTCTACTCAGCCGGATACCATAAGTAAAGTAAGTAAGTAGCGGCCTGTTACTATCCCACTGCTGAGAATAGGCCTCTTCTCTCCGTTTTTGGAGAGAAGGTTTGGAGCTTAGACCTACCACGCTGCTCCAATGCGGATTGGTACGCACGGTGTTACCGCTGGGCTACCACAGCTTATACCATAACCGGATACCATAATAAAGAATTATTTTTGTATCTAGGTACTTAGCATAAATAGAGCTATATTAATCATATTAAGTTTGCAAAAAAAAAAAACAAAAAAATGTGGCAATTCATATTACGGCCTGACTGTTTTCAGGTTATTTATAGTTTAATTATACCGTACATATACAGTTAAAAACGTGGGCTACCTAAAGAATGCTTATTAAGTTAAATTTCATACCTTAAAGAGCAAAGATGTATATCTAAGATAATTACCTTGCCTTGTGGCTTTAATTATTTTGCTTAACTTGTAATAAAATGGCAACGTTTTGCAATTAATAGAATAGAAAACATTTTGTTTTTTTTAATTACTATCAAGTCCTATAATTAATAAAAACTTTCTACTAGTAATCGTTAACGAGCGTTTTTGCGTCGACTATTAAACTGGGCGTCTGGTAATTTTTTTTTAATTATATAGAATGAAAAAACAATAAAGGTTCGTAATTAGTATATGTTATTACCTACCTTTTTTTTCTCATTTTTACAAATGCTTTGTTCCAGATATTTTCACTTCATTACTCCGTTACCCACTGATCATAACTTTATAGATGACAGCTAAAATATCATTTACATTCTATTCAACATTCTAGCATTTTTCAGTGCCCAAAAACAGGGATGAAACAATATTTTTTGAAACCTAGATGAAACCTAGCTGCGATTAAAAATCGATTAATATAATAATCGATTATATTTTCTCATCCGTACTGTATTGGGGAAGTTGTTAGTAATTCGAATAACTATTAATAAATTAAAAATATCTCCTATGTTGGTATTTATTAATATCTTTAGAATGCACATTACTAACTTTCTGGCTTTTATGAAGCTATTCACTTGGAATTGGAAACCTGCAAGCTTTTCCTTTTTTTTTCTGTAAGAAGAAACGAATGCGACGTTTGCTTTAAAAACTGACTTATAAACTGACTGACAGAAATTTGGTATCCTATATGTTACACTGGTGTAAAAGATTGAATTGGCCAAACGTTATCACCATCGATATTAATATTTCTGCAATTGCCGATCGTGCCTGATGGCGAAAAATTATACCACAATTTTGTAATTCCAAAAAAATGCTTGAAGCCTTAGAGCTTAACGACTTTTTTTAACTATTCAAATCCAAATTTTGCGGAGATCCATAATAAAAATAATAATGTAATTATGCTATAATTCGCGATAAAGTAATTAGAAAATATGTGTATAATGCTTAATTTAGAGATAAAATAGGATTGCGATTTTGTCGCGTCGATCTTCTGATGATGATTTGGTTGCGGGGCTTATTAATTGTTGATTTTGTAGTATTGAACGTATGTGGTAGTTGTGTATTGTGGTAGCGGTTGAGGTTCGTGCATGTTTCTATGAATTCTGCATGTATCAGGTATGAAAATGGATAGTCCACTCTACATTTCGCATTAGATATATATATTTCCTATTTACTTTATCGCGGGTTATAGCAAAATAACTTCAAAATTACTTATGTCGCAAGGATTATTTTATACGAGAACTTAAGTAATACAAAAATCTCTTATCGAAGAGGAATATATAAGTAGATTTTTTTTAAATTTTCCATAATTTAAATATCTAAAGGTTTAACCCTTAGATTTCATATTTGCATACCACTACGTGAGAAAGCGTACAGTAATACATTCTATTCTTATATTATGCTAATATCTATACAAAAGTGCTGTAGGGTTGTCTGTGAATAAATCGAAGCCGTTGCCAATGTAAAAGCTACGCACTTTTATGAATATTATAAAATTATTTATATCTAGCTTGTACCAGCGACTTTGCTCACTTGGACCTTGAAGTCTTGGAATAAACAGTAGCTTCAGTCACTCACCAACTCTGTAAATATCTACATCACGATAATCAGATCAATGCCGGGGGTAAATTGCCATTACTATTACAATGATTCCGCTAAAAAACGTAAACATTAAATTCGTTTTCATTCAAGGCATTACTGCTAATTAGCAAAAATACAACATTTTCTCTGGAAGAAATTGTAATAAAACCATAAGAAAATTGTAAATCCTTTCTTAGTATCGTTTGCTATATCTGTTGATTTGTTACATCTGACACCATTTATTCTCCTATATAAAACCTATTCCAAAAAACAAAGTAACATCAAATTAGCGCTAATCGAATTTAAACGGATATTTAATCTAAGTTATTAAAATATTAGTACTCTTAAATAATGTATAGAAACCGGCTATACTCACGTCTTATTTTATCGGATGAGCCCGACTAGTTAGACTAGGTATTAACCCTAGTAGTTAGACGTGAGTATAGGCGGTTTCTATACATAAATTATGAATACAACTCACGATAGTTTAAATTCAAAAATAAAGTAAAAAAAACCGCTCATTCAAATCAATAGTTACCTACATTGACCCACCCACAACGAAAAATGCAAAAGCACCCCCATACAAAGCGCAATGCCAAATCGCCCCATGCCAATCAATGCGACATCGACTCATGATTGGTTACTATACATCCCCTACAGCACACCAGATAAAAATGAACCGCAGCATCCCTTAAACTACCCCCGCTTTCGCCTGTATTGCTATACATTCGGCGCGGTGAGGTAGACCAAGTTTAACTTGGCGGTAACCACGTGTGTTGCGATAAAAGTTTTATTTTCCCTGATTTCCCCTATTTCGGGCGTTCTCGGCTCATCCCGGGGGAGCTTGTCCAATCAAATTAAATCCACGATTGACGTCCTGGCGTTTGAATTTTCGAATTGTTTTTACGTTAATACATTTACTGAATTACTTATGAAAATCTAAACATAGTGTGGTATCCGGCTAAGTAGAATAGTACCACCCTCATTTCTTACCGAGGTGTCGTAAAAGGCGACTAAGGTAAGTCGACACGCCGTTTGGTATCCGGCTGAGTAGAATAGACCACCCTCATTTCTTACCGAGGTGTCGTAAAATAAGGAAATGAATTATCTTATCCATTAAAATCAAATTCAAATTCAAAATATTCTTTATTCAAGTGAACTTGTAAGCATGTTCTTTTCAATCTTTAACTTTATTATTTCGGTAAGCTGTTCCTATCGAAAAGAACCAGACTGAAACTCGGAGTAGTGTAATTTTGTATTAGGTCACTTTAATACCAAGCGTGCAATATATATTTTTTTAATGCGGTTTGTTGCAAAATAATATTACCATTAATTTCGCATTATGTATTTCCGCAAAGTAATGCCTAATTATATAAATTATTCAATATATATTTAAAAGTTTACCTTTTAATACTAAAATGTTACCAAATGCCCGAAAGGTGGTTGATATCAGGTGTACCGTATATTAAGTAGTTGTTCAAGGATATATAAAAATTAATATTAATTCGGTTTTTTTTTAATTTCCATCAATAACTAATAATTAAATTTCCATTCATTCACCTGCCTTTACTGTATTAATAATTATTTAATTATTTCAATGACACTCGAAATTGTAGAGAGCTTGCTAGTATTAAGTCTTGCCATAAGTAATAATTAATATTTAGTACGTGGGTAAACGAGCCTTGCTTAAGTAAGTAAGTAGCGGCCTGTTACTATCCCAATGCTGGGCATATGCCTCTTCTCTCCGTTATTAGAGAGAAGGATCGGAGCTAAGACCTACCACGCTGCTCGAATGCGGATTGGTAGGTTACACATATCTCCAGAATTCTCTAGAGATATGCAGGTTTCCTCACGATGTTTTCCTTCACCGAAAAGCGTGTGATAAATTGCAATTATCAATTAGACACATAAGTTTTAATAGAAAAACTCATTGGTGTCTGCCCGGGTTTGAACCCATGATCGTCTCTAGAGATTCACACGGTCGCACCGCTAGGCCATCACAGCTTAGTAATTTTTAAAATGATGTAAAAAAATTTTTTTTTTTTAATTTTTCAAAATTAAAAATAATAAGGCAGGTGGGGCTCGATCCTAAGTATTTTCACCTCTCCAGACCGCCCGTTCCCCAAATGAACTACCATGACTTTACGTTTGACAGCGAAAAATTGTGATTGTATTCGACGTAAATTTCAAAAAAAATTTAGAGCCCGAATTCAGAGATAAAACAACATTTTTTTAAATAAAACGTATCTAGATCGAGTTTTCTCCCCCAAAACTCTTCTAAATGCTGAATTTTATTAAAATCGTTGGAGCCGTTTCCGAGATTTCGAAAATATATATATGTATATACATACAGGATTAACTCATTTAAAATTAAAGATTTAAATTTAAATAGTTGCTATAGACAAATATAGAATACATAGATAATATTGCATCTCTTTTTTTATTTGTTATTTGTTTTTTTTTGTGTAAAGTGTGCAAATATTTTTTATCTAAATATAATTTAGTTTTTCGTTATTTTTCTTTTTTCTTTATTTCTATATTATCCGTATTTCTCTTTTTATCCTTTTCCTTCTGTTACTCAAATGTTGACTGGAAGAGATCCCTGTTAAAGATAAGTTCGCCTTTGTACATGTACTTCTTTCTTTCTCTTGTCTAAGAATATATATGTACCCACCACCAATTTACAAGCACTACACATATTCATAACCACAATCTCAACAATAGTTTCGTAAGCTAACCTGTAAGCGAAGCATCATGAGATAGATTCCTCGAAAACGATTTGCGATTATGTAATTGAATTCTGCATGTATCAGGTATAAGAACGGATTATACACTCTACATCTAGTATTACATATATTTCCTTTTAATTTCCCCTTAAGCTGTGGTAGCCCAGCGGTAACACCGTGTGACTCTTTCGAGGAGATACCAATCGACTCTTTCAGATACCAATGAGTTTTTCTATTAAAACTTATGTGTATAATTGATATTTGCAATTTGTCACACGCTTTTCGGTGAAGGAAAACATCGTGAAGAAACCTGCATATCTCTAGAGAATTCTGGGGATATGTGTAACCTACCAATCCGCATTAGAGCAGCGTGGTAGGTCTTAGCTCCACACCTTCTCTCCAAAAACGGAGAGAAAAGGCCTATTCTCAGCAGTGGGATAGTAACAGGCCGCTACTTACTTTTATATTTCCTTTTATCGCAGACTATAACAAAATAATATTTTCATTACTTTTACGCCGTTTGGTATCCGGCTGAATAGAATAGCACCACCCTCATTTCTTACCGAGGTGTCGTAAAAAGCGACTAAGGTAATTGACCCGCCGTGTGGTATCCGGTTTAGTATAATACACCACCCTCTTTCTTACCGAGGTGTCGTAAAATACGACAGAGGTAAGTTGACATCAGGCAGGCGGCCGGTCGTAAAAACGCAGCCAAATCATGTGACAACATGTTTATAACATGTTGTGCCGACTCCACTTAGAGTGGAATAAGGGCAGGAAGATGACGATGAATATTTTTATTACTTTCTCTCTTACTTTGACACTTGCACTGTATATCAACTCTGTAGAACAAAGTCTAGCTTACAGCTTGTCTATAAATATCTCTTTAAAACATAAATATTAATTTGTTTACTATAATTTACGATTATTACCATGATTTATGGAAAATTGGCAACACCATAGTAGAACAGCCGAAGACCATCAGAATACAACCGCGATATATTACCAACAAAATATGGCATCGTTAAATCAAATGTTTGCATTTTTATTAATTTATTCATAGTCGATTTTCATATTCAATTTTTTTCTACACAACAGGTTTGTGTGACACTTAGATATATCATCGTCTTTTGAACGGATTGACACCAACATCTGACTGTATTTGACTGGCCCGTTGGAGCAGTGGGTAGTGACCCTGCCTTCAGCTCCGCGGGTCGCGGGTTCGATTCCCGCCGAGGGCCAACATTTTCTATAAAAGGATTTGTTGGTCTTTGAGCCTGGGTGTATATTTGTATTTAAGTATGTATTTAAAAAATATATAAGTATATATTCACCAGTTGTCTGTCACCCATAACACAAGTAATAAGTTACTTAATGGACGACCGTGTGTGTAAGTGTCATATATTTATATATTTATTTATTTATCTGGTCTTAAATTTATATTATAAAATATATCTATACTGATATATAAAGGTAAAGAGTTTATTTAACATCACTATATAACATCACGCTAAAATTAACAGAAGAGGAGCACTGATAAAAAATATTGCGAAAACGGCAAAATTTAAAGTTAAATTTATAAATCATGTATTACAAAATTGTTCCCTTCTAAAATTTCTAAATAAAAGTCCGCGACAGCATAAGTCTAGCTTGTAAGGTAAACCCACTTTAACCATTTTTATGGTTATCAAAAGAATGTATTACGGTTCTAAGCTTTACACTCGGGCGGAGCCGCTAGCGATCGCTAGTTGTAAAATATATCTATACTAATATATAAAGCTGAAGAGTTTGTTTGTTTGAACGCGCTAATCCCAGGAACTACTGGACCGATTCGAAAAATTCTTTTAGTGTAAGATAGTCCATTTATCCAGGAAGGCTATAAACTACATAACATCACGCTGAGATGAATAAGATAGGAGCGACAGTAAATAATAGTACGAAAACGGCAAAATTTAAAGCTTTTCTTGCATGCGCTAAGTAAACGGAACGGTGAAAGTTAAACAAAAATCTCTTATAATTTACTCACGATAACGACTTTTATGTCCAAAATTTTAAAATTAGATTTAATTTAGTTAAGGTTTTTTGTTCACGTTGTGTCAAAGTCAAGTCAAATCTGTGATTTAAAGCAGGTTCCATATCACATTTTTTGGCTTAGTACATCAAAAGAGTTATTTTAAGAAACCCTGATTTCTGTAATAACTAAAAAAAATTGCAAGAAAATGCTCTCGGCTGGAATCTAACCCGCGACTCGTGCAGCAGCAGCGTCATGGACACCTGCGTCCACAGGCTAGTCGATATTGTGTTGATGACAGAGTGTGGTTAAGACAAAAACAAATAGTGCAAACTGAGGACATAGATTATAACAAAATGTCCCTCCTCTCTAATATCTACACGTTATATAAAAATCATTTAATAGTTAAATTTTATTAAGTAATAATTATATTGCCGTGCAACAAACATTTAAGTTCAAAAATTGTTAACCAGTTAAATTCTTAAGAGTGTTGTATAAATTTCTTACATAGGGCACACATCCAGCGTAATTCTATAGCGATGTTTTCTATATGTTCTAATTTTCATTATAATTTAAAAAAAAACTATTTTAATCTCATGTATCAATTCTCTTATTACTAATATAAATTCATATATAGATATATAAGTTATCTTGCAATTTCTAATTTTTATTTAAAAAAATATTAAGCAAATGATTAGCAAAAATTTTTATATATTACAATATACCAAGGAACAGAACCTTAAAGAATCACTGTCCAAAAGTAGTGAATTATTTTGCTTTAATCCACGTTTTTTTTATCTATGTTATGCTAAATGTACGAAGCAAAATCCGTTCTCTATGGAAATCTATATGGAAGATTATTAACCGTACGTACATACCACTACAAGAATACTACTACTACAAGGGCAGTTAATCCATACCTATAGTAAAAAATTGTAATTGTGAAAGTCTGTCTGTTACTTATTTAGTATATTCCATTTTTCATTTATTATGAAACAGGAAAAAAATTGAGAAAAACAATACATAATTGATGATATTTGAACGTTATAGTTGAATCAAAAAAATTGCACGTACATCTTTTCATTCATAAATCGAGTAAAAATGTGATTCAATTACAATAGTTTGCCAGTAATATTAATAAAATTTACTATCAAAATCTATTCAAAATAACACCAGTTATTTTTTATTAAAGTAAAATAAATTATAGTATATTTGAATATATTTAAATAAATAAATGAATCAGTTTACTATCAGTATTAATAAAATTTTACTATCAAAATGTATTCAAAATAATACCAACATTTTTAATCAAATAAAATAAATACCAGTGTTTGTAAATAACATAAAACTGTTTTAACAGTTCGTTATTCGGTTTAATAAAATTTAATTATCAAAATCTATTGAAAATAAGACCGGAATTTTTATGTTATAATAAATTTTTAAGTAGACTAGCCTAAATCGTGGAGAATAAATCAATAGGTACAGTATAGCTTAGCTTCCACACCGGAACACAATCGTAAAGGGTTGTTTTCGGGAACAACGCAGATCGTTGCGGGGTATCCACACAAAAACTTCAATTGTGTAAAATCTGGTTCGATTTTAATAACAAGTTTGGGCACATGTGTACTGTAACCCATATGTCGTTTAATTCTTCCTGAATGTTCGTGAATATCATTTTCAAGCAATTTTAAACTTCATATTCATATAGCTAAAGTTGAAATTTCAAATTCAACAAAAATTTACTCCAAACCAAGTTCTTATCACTACGCTTGGCAAGTAGTTTGGTAAACATAATAAAAATACTGAGACTGCTATACCGATTCTCAATTATCGGTTTTTGATATGTGGGTTCGAAAATTATAGCTATTTCATCGGTCATCAAAATCACGTCGATTTATCTATGAAATGCACGAAACGAAATAAATATGGGCTAGGAGTGCGTAAATCATGTAGAAATTATGTGAATTATTCTCACTGGCCTTGTTGTTATTTAGTGCATGAGCACTTAATAAGTCTTTTGGAGGATATGATAGGATAGGATCAAATGTTTTTTGAAAGATTTTTTCTAAATGGACTAAGAGTGCATAAATTATGTGGAGGTGTTTTAATGTTTGCTTTTAGCATATAATTTTGAATTGCTCAAAAAAGATTCTTACCCCACAAAAGTTTTGATATATCTCTTCTCATGAAAGAGTTTCATGTGTTTTTTTTGGCTATTTTTTTACTTTTGATACTAATATTTGCTTTTTTGTTTAGATGTAAACTTAAAGTATAAAGAATTATTTACAATGCTAGAGGTATCAGGACTTTCAAATATATATAAATAGGATTTATCCGAGATTTCGTTCGCGTCAACTGTATATATTTAATTTGCTAAATTTTAAAACTTCCCATACTCTCTCTAAGCGTCATAATATTGAAGCAGTTGGATTTTATAAAGTAGTGGCTGTTACTATCTACTGCTGTTCGTTGGATTCTCTATCTTCTTGAAGATAAGTTTGCTGCATATTGGAGTAGGTAGTACCAATATTCCAGAATTTCTTCAGAGATTCAGGTTTTATCACGATATTTTCTCTCACTAAGAAACGCGTGATAAATTGTAAACATCAATTAGGAATAATAGAAAAACTGAATAAGACCAGCCCAGAGATTGAACCGGTTTGAAACCTTTCGGTTACAAGTTTTAGTTGTTTTAACTAAGAGATAAAAATTCTCAATCCTTCTATAAGCCTTCAATAGTTAAATCATTACGTTATTAATATCGAACATCCGTGTACCAAAAAAACTATCTCCATACCCCGTAATAGCCATCCCACGTTTAATTTATGGGATAAAAAAGGACATACCGACCGTCAGATCACCTATGATTACGGAGGGTTGCACCCCTATTACATTAATATGAACCCTTTCGGCCGATTCATTATTTCTAAAACGTAGACGTGCTTCGGCATTCACCTTGGGTTATTTTTTTCTTTCCTATTATTTTAGTGTGACGTTGCTTAGTTTTATAGCGTGACTGAATAATCTTGATCTATCATTATTAATCCAGTGATCGCCCCATAGAGGTATTATAATAGAGGGAATCCAGCCTTATATGTGACTTATTACAATAAAAAGAAAGCAAATGAGGGTGATCTATATATCGATAAAGATGAAGTATATGAGTGTCGTTTTCTCTCTTATTACTAATTACTACCACTAAAAAGGTCTGCCTGCCTGCCTGTCTACCTGCTTCATCATCATCCTCTTGTCATTATCCTACTCTAGGGTCGGCACAACATGTTATAAACATGTTGTCACATAGTTCATCTAGGTATTTTACGACCGACCTCCTGCCTGACGTCAATTTATTTTAGTTAGTTGCGACACCTCAGCAAAAAAGAGGGTGCTCTATTCTACTCAGCCGGATACCACACGGCGGGTCAACTTACCGTAGTCGACTTTCAGCCTGCCTATGGCTCTAATAACACTATGGATCGCCCTATGGGCGTAATGCCAATTTGTATGACGCTAGAACAGTCTATTGGCAGAGTTGATGATTTAAACTTATTATTAACAGTTATAATTAACAGTTAAACATGTTTTACGGCCTAAATAATACACGCTCAAGTGGCTTACATTTGACTACAGTCCCCCTTTTTCAAAGCGCAACGTTTCCAGCATGACGTATCACCTCTGCATATTAATTCAGCGTTTAATTTCTATAATAATACACACGTACCCTCATGCTTTGTTTTAATACCACCCCGTGAAGTCGGTAACGGTTCAAAGCATAGCATTCATTTTGGAAACAATACATATAGAATTCAATGCAAAAATATTTTTTAATTTTTCATTCCAATTTATAGTTCCATTACATATTCTTCATCTTCATCATCATCTCTGTCTTAAACAGAATTAACAAATTATGAAATTGATATATTTCAATACAAGTAAATACTTAATTATAAACAATATAGTCTATCAGAAGTAAAAGAATATTGTCAATATTAAAAAAAATATAGACAACTAATTGACAACAAACCTAGAGCAATATTTTCAAAATCAAAATGTGACAAATTATATTATATTTTTATAAAAGAAACACTAAAAAACATGAAACAGACCTCCAAATTCCAATCTTCGCGAAACATTTTAAGTAGCTAACATCAAAAATGTGTGAAATTTGTATGGACAACTTTTTGATGAAGTGCGATCCGAATCATGTTGAAAGGCATTCGGACAGCTCCGATTTCGAGAATTCGCACAAAATTCCTGTTGTAGGCCCTAAAGATGGGAATCACAGGCTTTTAAACAAAAAAACTCGAAAATCCAAACAACATAAAGAAGTGATGAATCGGCGTCTTTGTGATAGTTTTCGCTTGCACAATGTTGATACTGAATTTGATAGAAATACGGCAGAGGTAAATATGTACGGAAAAAAACAATTTAATACGGATAATTATGTTAATTACCAACTGCATCACGGTAATGGGACCAAGGTCAATGATGTGAAAAAAAGTTATGACAAAAATAGAGGCGATCAGTGTTACCAATTTAAAGACGTTAGCTCTGCATCTCCTTTAGCTAATGACATTTTTCCTAATTCATCCAACACCTTGAAGCATAAAATAAATTGTAAAAGTATTACTAGAGAAAATGACATAGATGTTTACAATAATAATTGTTGTTATAAAGCGTATTGTGCAAATTGTGAACGTCGGCGTATCAATAAGCTGAGTAGACAACGTGACCATTATCCAGCTCATCCCGTTTATGCTATTGAACAAAATGTTAAAGGACTTCCATTTCCAACAACAGACGACTGTATAGAGTTGAATAAAATTAACAATTGTTCAGATTTAAGTCGTGATTACAGTTTATCATCAGGCTCTGAAGTCGAAAACGTAAAACCTTATAAACATAAAAAACTAATGAAACAAATTATGGATAAATTAGAGAAAAGAATACGGAAAGAGTATACTAGTACAGGAACTATAAGGCATCAGCAGCAACAATATCCGTCAAAGTTACAAATGAAATCGCCTTATCAAATTTTTACTTCATCTTCTTGTCAAGCAAAATGTGCCTCAACCGATTCTGAAGGTCTAAATAACATACACTCAAACTCATCTGCTTTCTGGGATTTTTTATTACAAAAAATGAGACACCAAATTCAAAAAGTTGAAGTATCGAAAGATAAAGGATATGATTGCGCTACGTCTCCTGAACCGTGTACTCCAGACAGTTGTGATTTTTTTAAATTTGCTCAAGGCACGGCCCAAACGATGACCAAACAATATAATCAATCTCCACATCATAGCTCGCAACAAAGTGTCGAAAAAGCGGATCGATGTCCAAAAATTGATCATTGTCAAAATGCCGATTTATCATCAACTGAATCTGATACAAGCAAAACTAAAGATGAAATAACTGAAGTTATTTGCAAGTGTTATCCTAAAAAGAAAACTAAACGAAATAAAACTAAATCAAAAGACGGACCTTTATCACCACAGGACGAGGTGAAGCCGTGCCAAGAAAAGCACAGCGCTATAACCAAAGCTCTGTCTGATAAGTATAACGGAGAAATTATTTGCATTCACAACCCACCTTGCGTGTTAATAAACGGCTGCCTTAATTTGCCTCCACCCAAATCGACAACGGGACAAGGTAATTTTTGGCCCGTAATCCAGTCAAAGAAGTCTAGCTTCGCTCAAATGTGTCGGAAAATAAAACGATCCAAGCAAAAAAGTTACGATCAAGCCGTTCAATACCATCCACCCTGTATTGATATAGAAGAATATCTACCAGAATTTAGAACCGAAAAAATAGTTCAGAGCGTCTGTGATCATAATCCTCCCTGCCAAGTGGTACATGGATGTCGCAAAACAGAGTTCAATCCGAATCTACATAACTCCTGCATTCACGTGCCTATGTGTCCCAAATATCCAGAATGTATATTAGAACAAAATGATTTAGATAGTAAAACATGTAACCATAGTCCTAGATGTGTTCAATTACCTTTATGTTCGCGGAAGTATGTTGTATTAACCTCTAAAGAAAACGCTTCAACGCAAGTCAAAGCTAAAATGAAGATTGCATGTCGACACCGACCGCCCTGTCTAATGATACCAAAATGTCTAGCTCAAGCAATCAGTGGTAATTATATCCCGGGGCAAGCTATACCGGGATGTATACACGAGCCGAGTTGTGACATGATACCTGCGTGCTGTAGAACGCAGGCTAAAGACTTGATTTCTGTGCCGTCACAATATCCAAATGCTTCTTGCCGAATAGTTTAAGTCCGGTAAGCTCTTATAATTTTCTTATAAAACATCATCCTCCTGCCCTTGTCCCACTCTAAGTGGGATCGGCACAATATTTTATAAACATATTGTCTCATGATTTGACTACGTATTTTACGACCGGCTGCCTGACGTCAACTTACCATAGTCGTATTTTCCGACACTTCGATAAGAAATGAGGGTGGTCTATTAAATGTAATACTCAACAGTATAGCAGGCTTTCTGTATCAGCCTCCTTTAGCAAAGTTTTTAAACTACTCAACCGGATAGTCGAGGGTGGATGGGTGGGTCAAATTACCTTTCGCCTTTAACGACATCTCGGTGAGAAATGAGGGTTGTCTATTTTACTCAGCCGGATACTATACGACGTACTGCGGTTAAATAAAGTAAAATCTTTACAGATATATGCTGTCAACTGTAAAGCGCTGTTTCTGTTAGATGCAATCGTCAATTATGTGAATATGTATATTGGCCGTGAACCGTTCCCTACAATCTGAAGTGCGAATTTGAACAATTTGCAAGCTCCAACTAATTGGTAGCCAGACAATAAAGTCTTAGACGTACAATTACTAGTTTTATTTGTGCACTTAGCGTATGGAAATGAGTTTATTTTTACTTATTTAATAGTTTTGTTTGGCTTTTATATCGAATTTTATACGGAAATTTGAAAATTTATTTTAAGTTGTTATGGTACAGTACAAAAGTAATAATAAAATTATTTTGCTATAATCCAGGGTAGATTAATTAAATGATTAATAATTCATCACGGATTATAGATAATTTTATAATTGATAAATAATTTTATTATTACTTTTGTATTATGGATCTCCGCAAAGTAACGCCTCTTTGTATAAACTATTTATGGTACAGTACTCCGCAAAGTAACGCCGTAAAGTAATTACTTATATATTCTTTAAATTAAAATGACTACCATTATAAGTTGGCGGAAAACCTTTTATTGCAAATATACAAAAAATGGTTTGTTACTCAAAAAAAAATATATATAAAATACCACTAAATACATATAAAACAACGATATTTTTCCTTTACATTTTTTCAATAAATAAGAAGCAATTTTATCAAAAGTCAACCCATTTATTCTTTCCCAACTGATTGATAACTGACCAATTGATGATTGCAATTTATCGGTGATGGAAAACATCGTGAGGAAACCTGCATATATCATATCTTGACAATTCTAGAAATATGTGTAACCTACCAATCCGACGGTATTTTAACAGCGTGGTAGGTCTTAACTCTAATCCTTCTCTCCAAACACGGAGTAGGAGGCCTATGCCCAGCAGAAGAATAGTAACAGGTTACTTGAAACAAATATAAGGCATGTAAAGGCAGAAACATTTCATCACGTAAAACCCATTAAAAGGTATAACACATCTTTTTGCCGTATTTCATTATCAAAGTAATATAAACGATTAACACAAGAATTCGACATGTCCAAACTCGTTTGTTTCGCGTCCCCTGAATATTTTATTGTCAAATCTATTCAATGCAAATCGAAGATCAACCTGAGGCATTCTCTCACGGAAAAATTTTAAACTTGCATCGTCCATACTAATGCAGTGATATGATCGGTTAGGTTGATACAGCCAGCGATATGTGGCTCAGTTTTTGGGTTGCGAGATGGTTGTTTTTGTATCTGATGCGATTTCCGGCGAATGGAATAATACGTACATGTGTAATGACAGACGCTGTGTGGTATCCGGCTGAATAGATAAGACCGCCCTCATTTCTTACCGAGGTGTCGTAAGAGGCGAATAAGGTGAGTTGACCCACCGTGTGGTATTCGGTTGAGTAGAATAGACCATCCTCTTTTTTACCTAGGTGTCGTAAAATTACGACTAAGTTAACTTGTTGTCATTATTAAAAAAGGCTCTTTATATTTTACTTAATTTCTTGGATATTGTCTTTTCGTTTTTTTCAGAATTTTTTTTTCGTAAATGTGTTTTTTTTTTCAGATAATCGTTTGTATTTTGCCGTCTACGTAATCGAATATAAAGTAAAAATTTTGAAAAAGATATTTAGTTTTTTTTTAATAACCATGTTCTAAGCAAATGTATTAAATAAATTAAGCCAACTGAAATTACTTCAAGGGCCTGTTTCACAAGTTACTGTTAAAGTGTCGGATAAACTAAGTAGCTAAATGTCTCTAAAAAGTGAAAAAATAAAAAAAATCGCGGCCATTTTAGAATAGGTATTTGCTTATCCAGCAGATAAACAAAATAACAGCCACATGATCTATCTATCTCAGGTAGATATTTAACTTATTAGGAACTTTAAGTGCTAAATAAGCCTATCAGAAACCTGAGAAACGCAAAATTCCGATATATGTGTCAGATATGTTCCGAATAACCTGACAGTTTATTGGTAACTTTTGAAACAGACCCTAATACTAATATTATCGTAAATCCAAACACAACCCTCCTCTATCCAATCGACCTATCTACAGACTAATATTTTAAAACACCACAAGATAAAACGTCGAATGCCTCTATACATTCCTTTGCGACGCCCAACCGAAAATTATCGGTACATAAACAGAGAACCGGCCGCGGGCGATGCCTATAAACATTTCGAACTTATAGCTTAGAAAAATTTCAAATTTCCTAATCTATGGCTACCCAACTGAGGAATTTTATCATTTCGACCGTCTTAAAGTAGAGAACCAGTTGTGACCGTAAAATGAAAAAAATCTCTACTTTAACTTAACTTTAACAATTGTCGTATTTCAAATCGTATTCTCATCACTTTAGAGTTTAAATTCCCTTTATTAACAGCTACTAGTAAAGACATTGTGTTCTCGTGGTGCTGTGATCAAAAACTAATGAGTAAAGATCGTTGAACCCGACCAGTTTTGGTCTCTTGGGATTTAGTATTCCGTAGGTATATCATTAAAACTACAACTATTAACTGAATTATGCTCACTTAGAACGTTTGATTTTATGATTCCAAGTTCGTTAACGTTGCAAGTTATAACGATTTAACTTATTTTCATTATGTTCGTTTAATAACGTAATTCTGATCACTTTTTCTACTGACGTATTTAGTTTTATGCAATGATAACCAAAAAGGACAATTAACCGAAGACCATGAAAAATTACAATCTTTGCTTCCAACTGAATGGAGTTTGTGTAATTTGTTCCAGAGAATTAGTATGAGTTTTAATTAAATCTAATAATATTAAACGCTCCATACCCTTTTTTATAATAAGCAGATGTTCTTTATGATATTAACATCTATGTAATACTGATCGTAAAATGAAATATTCCTCTATCATTTTCATCCATTTTTGTACCTGATACATGCAGTAACGTAAAAACACACGCACAAACCTACACCACCGCCACAACAATACATAAGCACGACACAGGTTCATCATCACAAACTCAACAATCGTTCAATAGCAACAATCATCAGGTGATAGACTCCACGACAAAATTGCAAAGCAATCGATTCCTGCATGTATCAGTTATAAGAACGGATTGTCCACTCTACATTTAGCATTATATATATTTTCTATTTAACTTTAGCGCGGGTTATAGCAAAATAATTTTGTTTTACTGCATTTGCATTATGGATCTCCGCAAAGTAACGCCTAATGCTACAAATTACTTGACATACTTCGTAGGTCGTAATGTAGGGAAAATATTATGCGATCGCTTATTCAACAATATTTCAGTTTTTATTTTTCTTTCCAAAGTTGAAAGTTTAAAATGGTCACAAGCCACTTTACAAGATCTTATGGCTCTTGAATCATCGCGGTTCTTTGGGAATCATTCACTCAGTTCACTTTGTGGGAGGTCTAACAAATTTTCAAGTCAAAGTTTATTCAAATTGGCTTTAACACGAGTTTTCGAATCGAAAGAACAGTAATTTATTTTGTTAAACTTTTATTGATTGCTGTTAAAATTGATAAAAACAAATAAAAAAAGATGCGGATGCAGATAAAACAGAAAAACTGAGTAACAGAAAGATTTATTTCAAGTACTAGTTAATTTGGGATGTAAAAATTGAAACTAAAAAAAATTGAATTTTTTGATTGAAAAAAAATTGAGACTGAATTGAAATTGAAAAAAAAAATGTAAAAATTTACTTCAATTTGTTTAAAAGG
Organism: Morpho helenor; assembly: GCA_029227775.1. Taxonomy (NCBI): domain Eukaryota; kingdom Metazoa; phylum Arthropoda; class Insecta; order Lepidoptera; family Nymphalidae; genus Morpho; species Morpho helenor. Next base: position 3,160,426 of record JARGCU010000032.1, on the reverse strand, counting down.
TATTACAATAAACAAAAGTCTGCATGGAACTAGTTCTAAGAGTGTCGCATACATTTCCCCATAAGTGTCCCATATATTTATTATTTATTTATTTATTATTATTTCCAAACTAAATTCGCTTTCAAGTAATTCGTATTTAATTTAAGACGTGGGCAAAATTGCGTTTAACTTTTTATATCAGTATCCTTAATTTCATCTAAACTATGTCACTTTATTGGGTCTCCTCTTACATGAATGTCAAAATCGTGAATCCCTAATTGAGTCAAATTGTGTACAGGATCATCGGGATAATTTTAAATTCGATCATTAGGCTCTTTGTTGAAAGGCTTAATGTTTTGTAATTGCCATTTCACTAGATACACAGAACCTTTTAGTTTTACACTCGTAGGTAGTTATTTAACTTAGCTTGCCATACTTGTCGTAAACAAACGATTCCCATGAGCTGAGCTAAGTTCCGTGGTATATTTTAACAAACAAACAAACTTTAGGAAGAGTTCACCTTAACTAATTAATAAAGTTAACAATACATTACGTCAGACCGCATATTATCATTGACAATATTATTATAAGATGGTATGTATGCCGTGTGGTATCCGGCTGAGTAGAATAGACCACCCTCATTTCTAACCAAGGCCTCGTAAAATATGATTAAGGTAAGTCAACGTCAGGCTGGCGGCCGGTCATGATATACGTAGCCAAATTTTGTGACATGTTTATAGCATGTTGTGCCAATGAGAGTTCGATAAGGACAGGAGGAATATGAGGTATATCATGCAGAGATAACAAACAGGAAGGATGTCATCAAAAAATAAAACAAATCATACATTTCTCATCATACATGTGCATGAAACACATTCCGAGAAACTATACAGAATGTTTACGCTGCATTACTGTTAAAACAGCCTCAGTTAAGGTAGCACAAAATAAGCTCTAAATAGAAGTTATGGAAACGATATTTTCAATAACATTTCTAGAACTGGCCGCACTTAGCAAGGAATAAAGCATTGTACCACTTACCGTGTCTATTAAACTCCCAAGGTTTCAGAACTAATATCACATCCCTTTCATTCCTCAGTATAATTACCTAAGCTGGATAGAGATAGAGCGAACTTGTTATAGCCCGTACAAGGAGCCATTTAAATAAATCATAGACCAGTCGGCATTACGACTGTCATAATAAATATTATTAACTTTCTAAAAAGCTAGAATTGAGCCCACACTGCCATCTGTATGCTAATCGTGGAACGTAACGCCTACGTGCTGCTATTTCGGAAACAAATGTATGCAAACTGTTTCTCAGTGCATATAAATCTATTAGTGAGTGAGATGTCAAATTAAATTCAATAGATGGAATTTTTTTAATGAATAAAACATTGGTACTATCTATGAAGCTGATAGTCCAGCGGTAAGATCGTGCGACTCTTTCACGGGTCATGAGTTTAAACCCCGGGCACCAAGGAGATTTGTGATTTGAGGGTTTCCTCAAGCTTTAAAAAAAAACTGTTATAGCACAACGCCGTGACTCTTTGGAGGTGTCATATGTTTAAACCCCGGCATAGTAAACGGCCGTTACTTTACTTTTTTATATTTTTATTATCCATACGTTTGAGTGCTATGTACTCGCTTGTAAACTGGGAGATACTAAGTTGAGGACCTAACAAATATTCCCTTCAGGGATATTATCAGGTTCTGACTGTAACTGTTCTGAGCAACGGGTAGGTTAGAGTAGGTGACACTGTCGGGAGCAGTAAAACCCTTGTTAAAACATGGGTAAATGGGTGGAACAGTCTAGAATAGTGACAGGCATCTTCGAAACTAGATAGATAGAAAGATCCATACATTCACTCGTTCCCAATATTTTTACACGCTGCTTGTTGACATTACGTGAAACAGAAAAGATGAAGAAGAAGAAGCTCTGGAGATGTGGTGCTGATAAAGAATGCTTCGAGCATCTTGGACCAATATCGATATCGATATTGAGATCAATCGAGATCCAATTCAGGACCGATATCAAGACTACAGAACACATATTTTAAAATACATAGGCGTCGTTTCGCGAGGAAACGATGAGTCCATAGAATACCTTGTTGTTCAAGGCAGGGTTGAAGGTACCAGACCTCGAAGAAAAGAGAATATACCAATAAAATCTGACAAACCTGAGGTCTGAAAACCAGACCAAATAAAATCTGCTGTTGGCCCTCTACATCAATATGCCAGGATAATAGCCAATAGGATTAAATGGCGAAACATCGAACGATATTCGCACTACGTGACGACGAACCCTTTGTCTAGAGCGAATCGACGGAGAAAAGAAGACGATCTACACGGGCAGCGTAATTTCTCACGTTGTTGTTCAAGGCAGGGATTAAGGTGCCAGACCTTGTAGAGAAGGTACCAAATAAAATCTGCTGTTGGCCCTCTTCATGAAAGCGCTAGGATGATAGACAATGGAGTTAAATAACGAAACATCGACCGATATTCGTACTATGTGACGACGCACCCTCTGTCAAGAAGGAATCGACAGAGAATAAAAGAAGACAATCTATAAGGGCAGCGTAATTGCTCACCCTCGTTGTTCAAGGCAGGGATGAAGGTACAAGACCTCGCGAAGTAAGGTACTAAATAAAATCTGCTGTTGGCCCTTCATGAATGCGCTAGGATGATAACAATAGAGCTAAATGGCGATACATCGACCGATATTCGTACTAAGTGACGACGAAACCTCTATCAAGAACTCGACGGAGAATAGAAGACGATCTTTACGGGCTGCGTAATTTCTCAATATGTTTTTGGGATGACGAAAAGGCTAATTCTAATTTCACGGTCTCGTTCGTGTCCCGCCGTGAGCGCTAACGGGACGCAATTTGTCCCGAATTTTTACATTCAAATTATTTATTTTGTGATCTCCATTTATATATTGACATAAAACTGGCCGCGTTGTCCAAAGAGAAAATATGGTACTGAATAATTTATAGAAGCAGGCGTTACTTTGCGGAGTTTAATAGTACAGAAGTTATGATAATTTTTTTTTGCTATAATCCGCGTTTGTTAAGACAATATATGTGCATTACATATATTGTCTCTAAGTGTAGGATGCAGGTAACGTTGACATACCTTATACGTGCAGGACCAATCATCACCAAACACCACACAATCGCCACCAAACACCACACAAGCACTACACACACTCACTACGACAATCTGTACGATCGTTTCGTCCCGTAATCGAAGCATCATCAGGAGGATGGGGTCTACGGCAAAATAATAATTGTTGGATTACGATTTTAGTGATTTATGGCATTGTATAAGGTGTGTGAACGTTGTCTGCTTCCTACACACAATTCCTATTGTAATCCGCCTATAATCCTATAATAATTCCCATAATTCTACATACAGTGGAGCCTATCTTCATGATATTTCGGTTTCGGGGCGAAACGATCGTGGAGATTGTGGTAGTGAGTGTGTGTAGCGCTTGTGTGGAGTGTTGATTACTTGTCCTGCATGTATAAGGTATGTCAATGTTGCCAGCTTCATACATGTAGCATAACATATATTCTCTTAACAAACGCGGATTACAGCAAAGTAATTTTATTGTAATTTCTGTATTTTTATTTCTCCAATTCTATTTCTTGTTTAGGTTTTGCGTCGGAAAAAAATATTTAGCTATTTAAAAAGTGACATTTTGTAAACCGTATTCTTTGACACTTCCGACACAAAAGGTTGCCGACCTCTGGCCTAGTATAATATAATTTAATATTTCCCCCACCACAACAATGGATGTGCAAACAAAACAAATATATGACCATAAAACCACAAGGAATCTTGTTTGTACATCATAATACTTTTAGTTTAGGTATTTAGGTAGCAACTAACAAGTTGCAATTTGATCTAACGACGATACGATAGAGTAACCACGATTATCTTGTTATGAATTTATATTCAAATTCAAATTATTGTTATTTAAGTTGGTATTTACAGGCATTTACGTCGTCAAATTATAATAAATAAATATATGTATATTTTTTAATTATTTTGTTTTTTATAATTAGAAATATTAATAATGTAAGGAGTTAGGTTAAAGGAAAATAAATGAAAATAACAATTATTTAATCATCAAAAAGCTTACAGTCTATATTATTTTAAGCATAGATATATTATTTATAGAGTTATTGTACCCGCGAGTTATTCGCTGTCTATATCTATACTAATTATTTATTTATTATATTAACACACAATGGTTCTATTACTATAAATAAAATAATCAGCTTAGCGATTCAGCGCGGAAACGCTGCCAGCATTCTTGGGACCATTCCACGTGGGCATGATTTGTATAGTCCTACCGTGTAAGTAATTTAAGATAACTTGTACATTTTTGCTCTAAAAAAAGCTATTAAAATTACTATATAAATATAAATGAATTATATCATACATCAATAAAATTTCCACTACTAAACACCACTATAAAATAAAGTCCCCAAAAGCTCTATGTGTGATCGATTTTCTAAAAATCGTCTCAACGCATTTTTGTACGGTTTATACTCAAAGTGCACTACTTTCCAAATCTTTCCATATGTAATCTTCCAAGAGTTTAAAGTCAATATTGCATTACTATTTTATGTTAATTTTGTTGAAGAGATTGAGCATTTGCAAAAAAACTGGCGTCCTTGATGCTTTAGGTTAAGTTAGGTTTAGGTTAATAGTACATTAAGGTTTTATGTAAATTGTGTTAAAAAAAGTCGCGCAGTTGTAAAAAAAATCTCGCTTACTCTCCCAGTAGGCACGTGCGCCGCGTAACCAACAGAGATAAACTAAAGTAATGTATAAGAGATTTATAGATGAACGAAAATGGTACAAAAAAGTCTACAACAGGATGTCTCTATCTCTTATAGTTAACTCACAATATCTAATTTTATGTCCAAAACTTGCTTACTGGTAGCTTAAGTCGCCTGCCTGGCGTAACTAACAGAGATACACTAAAATAATGTACTAAAGAGTTGTAAATCTACAAAATGCTACAAAAAAGTCTGCGACAGTATGTCTCTCTCTTATGGTTAAATCACAATATCTAATTTTATGTTCAAAGTTTCAATTAAAAATATTATTTTCGAGACTGTTTTCTTCTGTTTAGTCTGTGTTCTATCAATTCTTATCTAAACAAATGCGTTCGTTAGCTCACCATTTAATATAGTTCAAAATTGTCATTTACACCATTTGAAAATGAAAATTTACGCGGCAAAAACATTGTGAAAGCGTAACAGACAGACTTTCGCATTTATAATATTAAGTACAGATAATTAAAAGATCAACCCTAGAAACGCCAGCAATGTGATGACAAACGAAGCGTTATATATATATTTTTATTTTCTTATTATTTTCGTATTAGTGATGATAGTAATCTTATCAGAAAACTGAGACGATTGGATTTAATCTTATTCTAAGACTATTTATATCCTTAGTTTTACTATCATGTTCCTAAAGTAAATATCTTTAGCTATAAAAAAGGTCTCCACCCTCCGTTTTTGGAGAGAAGGATTGGAGCTAAGATCTACCACGCCGCTCCAATGCAATTGATAGGTCACACATATCCCCAGAATTCTCCTCACGATTTAGAGTGTTTAAAAGAGCTTATTTGAATTTAGATTATTTCAATTTGATTACTTTTTATTATGGATTTCCAAGTAAAGCGTAACTCTGTAAATTATGATTCTTTTAACTGCGATTAACAAGATGAAATATACACGAGTGTAAGTACAAAGTATTGTCAAATAAACAAGTGAAAAGTAACATAACAAACTCGTATCCAATTATTACTTACAAAGCCGGCAATAAAGTACAAAATAAATTATCCATAATAAATTTCGAGTGGAAAATTCTGGGTAATTTCGGTAGGTACAAAAACTTCACCGGCACAGCGCAGTCGGCCATTCTGACACGTGTCTGCGAAATGAAATTTCGTACCGGCGAGTAGGGCGACCAAATAAACATATATTATGTATCTTCCTGTCCTTATCCCACTCTAAGTGGGGTCGGCACAACATGTTTTTCTCTTCCATTCTGTTCTATCATTCAACTCTGGCTCTACTCCTTTTATACCTATGCATTTCATACTACACACAATCCAACCATCTCTTTTTAGGCCTCCCTAGTCACACATCCACATTCAAATGTAACACTCGTTTGGTCACATGATTTTTATCCTCTTCATTACATGTAAAACTCATCATTACAAATAAACATATATTTGTTTTATAATATCATCATCCTCCTGCCCTCATCCCACTCTAAGTGGGGTCGGCACATGTTATAAACATGCTGTCACATGATTTGGCTGCGTTTTTACGACCGGTAGCCTGACGTCAACTTACCTCAGTCGTATTTTGCGACGCCGTGTAAGAAAGAGGGTGGTCTACTAAACCGGAAATCACACGGTGGGTGAAATTACCTTAGTTGCCTTTTATGACACCTAGGTAAGAAATGAGGTTGAGTAGAAGACTACTCAACCGGATACCACACGGTGGGTCGACTTACCTTAGTCGTCTTTTACGACACCTCGGTAAGAAATGAGGGTGGTTTATTCTACTCAGCCGGATACCACACGGCTATGTTTTTAATAAGTAAATAAAACAAATAAAGAGTACCTTTGTGACGGAACCTTGCTCGATATTTTTTTAAATTACAAAAAAGCAAAAAATGCTGGTGATAATTTGAAATTTTGAATTGTAAAATTTCCTATTCCTATTTCTCACAACTTTACAAATGGCTCAATTAACCTTTTGAGTCTATTCTGTTTATTATATCTAGTGTCAAAGGTAGATAGATAGTCATATTAGTTTATTCCTAAATTCAACCATGATAAATAAATTACGTTAAATTTTCATAAGCTATAATTATACTGGCCCGTTGGCGCAGTGGGTAGTGACCATGCCTTCAGCTCCGCGGGTCGCGGGTTCGATTCCCGCCGAGGGCCAACATTTTTCTATAAATGAATTTGTTGGTCTTCGAGCCTGGGTGTATATTTGTATTTAAGTATGTATTTAAAATTATATAAGTATATATTCACCAGTTGTCTGTCTACCATTACACAAGTATTAAGTACTTACTTTGGGGACTGACGACCGTGTGTGTAAGTGTCCTATATATTTATTTATTATTATTATTATACTAAGGACCTTTAGTTAACTTCTTTCTTAAGCTTTTACAATTGTCGAAGGGAATTCTGGCAGTCACACATACTAAAAAGTTGTTTTTTTTTCATAAATGCGTATCCATACAAAGCGTTTTGATATTTTGTTTTGCATATATCTAAATAATAACTTCCACCTTTCCCGCTATAATATTTATATAATATTCTTTTATTGTGTATCTTTACCACGACAGGACGAACGTAGGTGTCTCAAAGCCAAAAGAAATCCACTATAAGTAAGATATAAAAAATATAAAGGAAATCAAAAACAAAAAAAAAATAAGTCGGAATAATCAATTAATTTGTAAATTACATTATATGCTACTAAAGTACTACTATCAAAATTAAAAACGTGTTTCCAAAAATTAAGTCCCGATTTTACTTGACTAAAATCTGGCTACTATTGCAAAAATACACATAATACTGATCAACTAAGTTATTACATATTGTTAATCATATAAAGTATAATTGATTAGTCGACTACCCTCTTTATTCATGTAAAATGCTTTCTAGAAATAAACAAAATTGCATCAAAGGTTCTAGAATTAAGAAATATTGAGATAATAATAAATAATATAATTAAATTTTTTTATAAAAATAGTTCGGAGAATCATTAGGACAAACCCTCGCAAAAGCTAGGTCCTCTGAATTAAACACTTCATTAATCACAAATCATTTTATTCGTGAACTGTATTAGCATGAACGTTTGATTGACTGGCCCGTTGGCGCAGTCGGTAGTGACCCTGCCTTCAGTTCCGCGGGTCGCGGGTTCGATTCCCGTCGAGGGCCAACATTTTCTATAAATAAATTTGTTGGTCTTTGAGCCTGGGTGTAAATTTGTATTTAAGTATATATTTAAAAATTATACAAGTATATATTCACGGTTGTTGGTCTACAATAGCACAAGTATTAAGTAACTTTGGGGACGGACGGCCGTGTGTGTAAGTGTCCCATATATTTATTGACGCTAGTGAAAAAATCGTATGGCTATATATGATTTCGAAGAGTAGGTACTCTCTAATGCATTACAATGTACTAGCGCCATCATAAACAAACACAAAAAACAAGATTTGGCCGACATACAAAATTTTTTTTTTTTTTTTTTAAATAAATAAATAAATATATGACACACTTACACACACGGTCGTCCGTCCCCAAAGTAAGTAACTTAATACTTGTGTTATGGGTGACAGACAACTGGTGAATATATACTTATATATTTTTAAATACATACTTAAATACAAATATACACCCAGGCTCAAGGACCAACAAATTCATTTAAAGAAAATGTTGGCCCTCGGCGGGAATCGAACCCGCGACCCGTGGAGCTGAAGGCAGGGTCACTACCCACTGCTCTAACGAGCCAGTCAAAATAATGTGCCAATCTACATAAATGCATAGAACCTACTCGTAACTGCTAAGCTAACTCCTAAGCTTCATGCCCTGAAAGCCGAGGTTCACCAGAACCCACTTATAACAGTGGCTTCCACTTACATCACTGTTAGGTCGACTCACCAAATATATAGGCGTCCAAAAAGCGTCCTGTATGACATGGTCAAATAACGATCGCAAACACACACACATATAATACACGCAAACAGCGTCTTCGCCGGCGAAGACGAAGTCCTAGTTTTCTGACGTCGGTCGGCCGTGGCTTCTCGCCATACTCCCGACGCCACGATGACTAATCGTCATACCATTAGCCCCCCACTACACGTCGCCCAAAAAAAAGCTTCATGCTCTAATCCATGATTTTGTATCACAGAAGGCACTCTTCAGATAACGGTTCCATTTGACATGGGACTGATATAAAAGTCATTAAATTATACCATTTTGACAAGAAATTTTATTTTAACACCTTTTAGTAATGTAATTTTTAAGATTAGGTAGATGAGGTAGACGAAATTTCCGCAAGCTATTTATTTTCGACTATACCGCGGTTTCACCCGCGTAATTTTTATTTTTTTTCACCTTAATACATTTTTATTACGTGAAAATGTAATATAGCCTATGTTGCTTAGTAAAGATGCAGCTTTCTGATGGTAAAAGAATTTTTCAAATCGGTCCAGTAGTTTTTGTGTGCATTACTAACATACATACAAATTTTTCTTCTTTATAATATTAGTACTTATGGTTTTAGAAAATTAAGATTAATAAATTTTAATTGAAGCCATATGAAATGCATATTAATATCCTCTTAATATATTAGTATAGATGTCTTTAAAAAAATAAGATTAATAAATTTTAATTGAAGTCATGCGAAATGCATGCCTTAATAGTCTGGCATGTAATTGTACGTCTCAATAAAGACAGAAAGAAATAAACGAATACACTATATTTATTCGTTTTATGCGCTTCTAGTAAAGAGTGTAAATAAAAGTGGCTAAAAATCTCTAGAACATCTCTGAGATATATTTTATTCGCCAATCCACATTTGAGCAAGGTTAAATTATTTAGAGAAAGCTAGAAATTTTTAGAGCTTCATTCTTACATACATACATTTAATGGAAAACTGTAAGTGTATACTGTATATAATACGTGATATTATTTGGTATAGTTTTATCCGTTATCTACATTATAGAAGCTGTGGTAGCCCAGCGGTAACACCGTGCGACTCTTGCAAGGAGGTCATGGGTTCAAACCCGGGCAGACACGAAAGAGTTTTTCTGTTAAAACTTGTGTCTAATGACTATATATATATATATATATATATATATATATATATATATATATATATATATATATATATATATATATATATAATGCAATTTATCACACGTTTTTCGGTGGAGGAAAACATCGTGAGGAAACCTGCATATTTTTAGAGAATTCTGGAGATATGTGTAACCTCCAATCCGCATTGATGCAGCGTGTAGGTCTTAGCTCCAGTCATTCTCTCCAAAAACGTAAAGAAGAGGCCTATTCCCAGCAGTGGGACAACAGGCCACTACTTACTTACATAATAACTTGTTTATTTTGCCTACTTCCATAGCATTATGTCTTATGGAATATTGCTATGGGGTAAATGCGCGGATAGTGAAAAAATTTTTGTTTTACAAAAAAGAGCTATACGTGGCATTTATAATTTAAGACCGCGTGATTCCCTGCGAGAGAAGTTTAAGGAAACAGGTATTCTTACATTTGCTTCACAGTATATTTTAAGTAATTTAATTTATGTACATAAAAATATAAAGAATTATAAAACGATAGGTGATGTATACAATAGACAAAGCAGGAACCGACATAAGCTTGCGGCTCCTGCTTTGCGCCTTGCAAAAGTGCGTAACTCGTTTGTGGGTTTTGGTATAAGATTCTATAATAAAATTCCGCAATCAATTTCAGCACTGCCATTACAGCAGTTTAAAAACACTGTTAAAAAGAGGCTGATACAGAAGGCCTACTATACTCTTGATGATTATTTAGAAGATAAGAATGTGTGGATATAGCTCTCTTTGAACCTGTACAAGACAGTAACGACATAATGTAAATAGTATTAAGAATTATATTTTTAAAAGAGCAACCGCCGAGTTTCTTGCTGGCTCTTCTCGGTAGGAACAGCTTTCCGAACCAGCAGTAGAGTTGACGATTCAAAAGCACTTGTTAACAAGTTTATTTGAATAAAGAATATTTTGAATTTGAATTTAAATAGAATTCAATTATAATAATTTTGTAGAAATATGATCAACATTGTAATGGTAAACAATGAGCAAACTTAGTGGTACATAATTTGTGGTTTATTGTGTGATGACTGACGAACAATGAGTGAATGATAGCATTATTCTTTATTTGTCTAGTTGGTTATGATCCAACCGCAACTTAACATGTTCTGAAAATACATAATAATCTAGTACAAAGTGACCAAGCCTTGCTCAGTTATTTTATAAAAGATAAAAAATGAAATTAAAAAAGAAAAAGCGCCGGTGTCATGTGGGAATCGCAATCGAAACTGGCTTTTAACTTTTTTGGTCCGCCCTTTAGCATTAGGCTATCAAAGCTTTGGATTTGACAACTCCAATATTAGATTCAATTCTACATTTAAGCATTTCTTAATGCATGTAGACAAGTAACTACATTTTTTATAGTAAAACCTAGTTAGATTTAGCCCCTTCAAAACCCCTACATGCTGAATTTCATGAAAATCGCTGAAGCCGTTACCGAGATTCAGAACAAAATAAAATATATATGTCTGCTAGGAGCTAAAATAATGCAACAGAGATGCAATAAAGTAATGCAGTAGAGAATGGTAGATCTACAAAATAAGATGTGTGATAAACGTTGTTAATGTTATCACTCACAAAAATGTTATTACTCGATTAATGATTTTATAAATAACTTTTAATAATAATTCCATGACATCTTACTTATTCAATTAATTTGACTTTATTCTTTTTTTTTGACATACTGATATAATAACATTTTAATTCTTGAATTTAACTATTTTGATTAACATTTTAATTGACAAAAGTTAAAAGGCAACATTATTTAACCTCGCAAAAACAAACATAATATGTATGTACCGATGTGTTATGGTTCGTACTAGTAAGGTATAGTTTAAGAGGAGAGGCGGAAAAAATTTTGTACACCCTTGTGGGGTAGCTTACAGTACTGTGTGCTAAATATAAGATACTGTAATGCACAAATAAAATATTTGATTTGAAACGCTGCACTGCATTACGTCATATAACTTGGCATCGCTAAGCGGCAAATTTATATTCGATACATTGATTTGACAAACAAGTTTGGCAGAAGAGCAATTTCTAGATAAAAGAGTGACATATTATAAATGTTAATATTAGAATGTATCACAAAAGACGGGTTTGACTACAATCACTTGACTCACTATAACAATATATTGAAAATATTATCTTTGTTTGTATGTATTGAACGTATCAGTAATATTTGACTGGCCCATTGGGGCAGTGGGTAGTGACCTTGCCTTCAGCTCCGCGGGTCGCGCGTTCGATTCCCGCCGAGGGCCAACATTTTTGTTGGTTTTGGAACCTGGATGTTTATGTGTATTTAAGTACGTATTTAAAATATATATATATTCACCAGTTGTCTGTCTATTATAACACAAGTATAAAGTTACTTACTTTGGCGACGGACGACCGTGTGTATATGTGTCCCATATATTTATTATTAAGATATCGGCGTTTGTTAGGAAAATCTATGTAATACTAAGTGTAGGAAGCAAAACCGTTCTCATACCTTATGTATGCAGGATTAGTTACCGCATGTAGACAAGGAGATAGGGACTATGGCAATACGATTTTGATATCTCATTTTTATTTTCATATTTGTCTATCTCTTGACGGTGCTTCGGTTACGGGCATAACGATCATTGAGATTGTCGAACAACGACATCTAGTGACCGCTGTTCCAGCGCCATACAAATTGGCGTAACGCTTACTCGATCGAGTAGGTTAAAAACTCGCACTAAGCACTGTACTAAGGAACATTTACGTAACATATTGTGTTAGAAATTCCTTTAGCAGGAACTGAACCAGCTATCCCCGCAGCTGAAAGTAGGGTTATTGCCATCTGTATCAACGCGTTCGCGTACAGTGCAAAATTATTAGGTTTATTCGAAATGAAATAAATTGAAATTGGCCGTTACCCGAATTTCAACAGAGACGGTGGATGGCCACTACCTACGGCTTGGAAACTGATATTTGACACTACGGGTTCATATGAAGACCGCTTTGAACCCAACGAGCTGCTGGACGCAGTTCCCGCCGCGATAACGTCATGTAAAGAGCTCATGTATAAGTGCCCCGGATGGGTTCGAAACTAGTCGGGCTAACCCGATAGATTAAGACGTGAGTATAGCCGGTTCTAAACATTAACTAGGTTTATTCGAGTTTAACTCAGGAATTCTAAAAAAAGTGACATTGATTTAATCTGTTTACTTGATGGGTGACCGTCATTAGTCGTCCAAGGCAAATTGAAACTATATCTGTCACTTAATCAATTTGTCACTACAACCATTGTGTACATGTTAATTTGCACAAATTGGATGGACATACGAAAATATTTGCGTTTTTCTAAAGAGAGTTCAATGACCCGGTTTTGGGGTCTTTATATATACAGTTTCTCGTTATTGATAATTTTATTTTATGAATGTACTAGCTTTTGCTCGCAACTTCGTTTTACTTGGACTGTTGTCGTGTGAATAGATGGCGCTTTTTAATGTCATCCTATTTCTGTAGATTTTTTTTTTATTTACTTTTGGCCTACCAACAAAATTATATGTTTGTTAAACTATAAATACTTGGTCTTATTTGCTAATTACATATAATTTAACTTATAGGTAGATACAGCATGCTTTTATAGACTACTACGTACGATAAACAAATAGACAACAGTAGCGCTAAAACTATTATTAACATTTATATAACTAAAACTTAAACTATTGCCTAAAAATTCACTATTTACTACATACATGAATTAACAGGATTTCTATAGCCTATATGCTAGCCCGATGTATAAGGCATAATTGTACCAAATTTTATTGATATTGGTTCAGCGGATTCGACATGACAGATTAACAAACATACATCCATACGCACTAACTTTCGCATATTAGTAGTGAATCAATATCTTTAATAATGGCTACATAAACTGAAACTGAAACTGAGTTCAGCGGCCTACGCTGTTCGAAAGATAAGACAATTCACAGACGTCGAAACAGCAAAACTTGTTTATTTTGCCTACTTCCATAGCATTATGTCTTATGGAATATTGCTATGGGGTAAATGCGCGGATAGTGAAAAAAATTTTGTTTTACAAAAAAGAGCTATACGTGGCATTTATAATTTAAGACCGCGTGATTCCCTGCGAGAGAAGTTTAAGGAAACAGGTATTCTTACATTTGCTTCACAGTATATTTTAAGCAATTTAATTTATGTACATAAAAATATAAAGAATTATAAAACGATAGGTGATGTATACAATAGACAAAGCAGGAACCGACATAAGCTTGGGGTTCCTGCTTTGCGCCTTGAAAAAGTACGTAAGTCGTTTGTGGGTTTGGGTATAAGATTCTATAATAAAATTCCGCAATCAATTTTAACTTTGCCGTTACAGCAGTTTAAAAACACTATTAAGGAGAGGCTGATACAGAAAGCATACTATACTGTTGAGGATTATTTGGACGATAAAAATGCGTAGATATAAATATTGTTCGACCCTGTACAAGATAGAAACATTAAATGTAACTAGTATTAAGAATTGTATTTTTTAAAAAGAGCAACCGCCGAGTTTCTTGCTGGCTCTTCTCGGTAGGAACAGCTTTCCGAACCAGCAGTAGAGTTGACGATTCAAAAGCACTTGTTTACAAGTTTATTTGAATAAAGAATATTTTGAATTTGAATTTGAATACCTAATAGAAAATACCTTACATAGATTTTATTCGATGTTTTTTATAACTGCTATAGTGGAGACAACCCAGTTGGAATGGCTATACCTACTTTAAAATTTGAATTTATAATATTCTGCTTGCTATTCAAACACAATGTTATCTTTTTTCTCACGAGGTTTTACTTTTTTACATTAAAACTACGCAAATTTAACAATTTTAGCAAGTGACGGAACTAAAAAAAACACAAAACCATCAAAAAATTCTCGAAAAGTAATAACATTTCTCAGCCTACAAAAAAAATCCTAAAATCGCTTTGTTTTAATTACAAAAATGATTTACGAGATCTGATATATATACGATTATAGTAAATTATGTTATAAAAAAGATAATTTTACACACAGTTTATACAATTTTATATTATTTTACACTCTTATACAATGCTAGTTTTACTTGCGGCTGAGTTCGAGACAATTTTAACGTTTAAATACCTTCTATATGTACTATGACGTTTTTCACTGTTCTCTATGGAATTTTCAGGATTTATTTTGGCCAGGAATATAAGCTTCAATTGTAACAAATTTCATCGATATTGATCGGTTATAACAGTTTAGCCGTAAAAGCGTAACAGACAGAAAGAAAGACGGAATTTAGCATTTATAATATTAGCATGGATATATATGACACATACACACATAATATTAAGATGTATGTATAATATTATAATTTATTGTTATAATTATTTCTATTGATTTAGTTTGAATTCTACACACGCTACAATTCCCACGTGCCACAATAATAAAGAGAAGAAATAACGTTTTTCCTTCAAAAACAGATACTAAGTACATAATAGAGGATATTCTAACAATTAAGTTGTCGAACAAAAACACGGTTACAACTCGTAAACAATAAATACATGAAAAAGATTAATAGATAAAAAGTAGAGAAATCCGTTGAATCATTTTTCTTGCTTCTTTTCATTCTTCTTTGATCGCAGAAGCTTGGCAAAACCAAGAGCACGGTATGAAGTTCCTACAGGCATGTATTACGTAGGAACTCTATACCTCGCTAGTGGAAATCACCAGAGTGAAAATACATCTAATTCTTCTTTTCTTTCTTCTCTGTTTCTGAAATCTTCTATTTCTTGCATAATCTTCCTTCACCGAACGAAATTATAAAAGGCTTGATAGCTTATAATTATTAACTGGCCCGTGGGTAGTGATCCTGCCTTCAAACCACCCTAGTGCTTTACAATATTTCTTTGGGATTTAAAAACGCTCATTTGACTTGTATGTTGACTTGTGTGTTGAATGAAAATGTAATAATAAAATGTAAAATGTAATAATACAAATGTAATAAATAATTAATATTATATTATTATTATTTTTACAAAGAAAGCCTAGCGCCTGGCTACGATCTCGCCTGATGAAAAGCGAAAGATGCAGCCTAAGGTGGACTGCGCTTGCCAAAATATTAATTTAGTAATAATAAAAACCTTTTCTAAAAACGAAAGATCTACAGAATATTTAATAAAATTTAATAAAACCTTATCTAACTTGTAAATCATAGACAAAACCAATGAATTTCAAAACAAAAGCCAAAGATAATAGGTTTCGAATTCGAAATCTTTTGGCATTCTGTTTCGGAACGAACGAACGTTTCCGAACGCACACAAAAATGACACATGCTTCTAACGCCATTACCTTGACATTACGTTCGAAAAACAAAATTACCATTTGAATAAAACAGCTGCCGAAACCCCCATAATTAATATCCGTAGGTACATCCACAACATTTGCATATTTTATCCTAGAAGCGGCGCTCGCGGTACACAGATAACTTTCAACCCCTTTGGCCATGCAAATTTTTCTAAACGCCTCGTGGGAAGCCACCGCGGCGATTTGCATAAGAAATTCCAAATAAAGGCCAACACGGTAGCAAACATTAATTCTATTGAATTCCTTGAGAAAGATTTCGGCAGTGAATTCACGGACTATTTAAATTTCAACTCCCTAAATTCTGTAATCACTGAGAAATCACCGCCATACACCAAACGAAGTCTTAGTCATATGATAATTTATTTCCTATAATTGAATCAGTAGCAAACGAATATACATAAAACAAATCTCACGGTTGGGAAACATTTCGCATCCAGCTTGTAATGAAATTTTAAACCTTTTTCTGTTATAAAGGACACTTCCTCAAGCCTAAAATAACCATTACAAAACACAATTGATTCAGCAGTTTCTCTCACTAAATATTGCATTTTTTTGGCGTATTGACTATGATTTTATCATGCGAAAACCAGGGATCTATGTTTTGCCGAAAAGCCTATGATGAGTTAATAATACACATGTCTATCATTTTAATAAAGTTTTATCATATACATGTTTTTAGAATGAATAGAAGGAAAACAAAGAGTTTCTGTAGATTCCTATATTCATGCAAAATGTAAATTACTTTCGTAATCTTAAAAACAACAAAAAATGAGTATTAAAAATTTACAAAAAAACAAATTGTGCATGTGCCAAGTGTCATTCAAACAATTTTTTAACAAGACAATTTAGTTCTTGACATAATTGAAACAAATATTCCAGTGTTAGTAATTATTTTTTGATTCCCTTGATGGGAATCAATCGGATATTATTTGACCTATCTGAAACAAATCACACATCTCTCGATCGTGAGTGTCGCACGCAGCATCCCAAAGATCGTGACCCTTTAAAACGTAACTGGATCGTGGAAAATTTGTCAGTCGTGTGTCTCAAATTAACACTTGGGTATGAGAACGGCTTTGCGGTAATTGACATCGATTGATAGATCATGTCAGATATTTCTGTAGTTGTAAACATTTGACTATTTCCTTTTTTTAACTTACTAAAAAGTGAAGTAAGGTCCTGTTACTATCCTCCTTTTCTATATCTCTCCTATTAGAGAGAAGGCTTCTTATAAGCTAGGCGATGCATGTCGGTACAAACTCGGTCATTGCTGTGTATATCTATAATTCGTGCATGTATCAGATGTTTTCTTATTTTTGTATGTAGCCTAATCAATAATTTAATATGTGTGCTGTGTTCCTTAATAAATAAAATAAAATGGGTAAAAGTAAGAAAGCAAGTAAGTCTTTTCTCGTACAGTTAAAAACTAATATATAACAACGATATTTTTCCTTACACTTATTCAATAAACAAGAAGCAATCTTTGCAACAACTTGTCCCATTGACGGCGACAATGTTTTTTTTTATATTATCGAAATAACTATTTGAACGAGTTTGTATTTGAAACGTTCTAACAAATATTCTAGCATACATATAGTTTTACTAAATATGTTTTTTGTAGTTAAAGCTTTGTTATACCGTCATCTAGCAGGATGACAACAATGTGCGACAAATCTCCGTCAAGCCCAATAGGTTATTTGAGCAAACATGTCAGTTAATATTATTGTAGTCGTTAAAATAAAATTTTACGACATAATTGTATGACTAAATAGACTTTGCAGCGGTTGAGTAAGTCACAAATTTTCATGACCGTCATTGTGTTACTGTTAGCTTAGTGGAGTAACGTCTAATAAGCAAAAATATACGGTACTAAGTAGCGGGTTCCTCACCCTCAGCCTGACATAGGACGTCTTGGGACATGGATGTTTCAGGAGGTACCTTTGGAAGGTCGCCCGGTTCGAGGCGTCTGATAAATAGAGCTCGTCCACTCTCGTATTTACCCACTCAAGCAAATATAAAATATACACGAAAAACACATAAAAATTTAAATCGGTCACTAAGTTGGTAAGGACAACCTGCTAAGCAACTGTTGTTCTTCAATTTGTTGTTGAACTATTTTAATTTTGTCCGCATATGCGAGAAGGCGGACGTCTCGTTTCATACAATAAGCCCGCGCTACTTCATATCTGAAGGCTGTGGTTGGCTGTCAAAGTGACAAGTCATAAATTAAGTTGCTCCTAATTTAAATTATTTATTTTAAGTTTACTTTAGTTTATTTATGTTTTTAATTTAAGTAAATGTAAACTAATAATTACTGAAAGTTAAGTTATTATAGTTCTTAATACAGTAACTAGACAAACAGCTGTCAGGAGTCACCGGTTGGAATTCATATCTCAACGGACTAAAACCCGGGGAGTATTTCTTTTCATTTTATAGTTATAAGCTATTTATGTATTTAATCATATAAAAAGCTATTTATATATATCCAAAACAAAATAATAAACTTTTCCAGCACTTTATTAAAATGTATAAAACAAAAGTTGAGTGAACAGATTAAATGTTTTATTTAGTATAATAGATTTGGTACAGTTTTAATTACTTTTTTGTTATTAATTACTCAATAATACTTATAAATCGGAGTTGGAACCTTTCTTATTAATCTTGTTTTAAATAAAGTGTGTTGAAATCTCACACCTCACATAATTTCTCATTTATGAGAAACGTCACTTCTCATACATAGGCATTGCTTTATCTCTCTTTGCTTGACAAGTTGTGGAAGCAAAGTTGAAGAAGGCCCTACTGCCATACATACATCTTACTAATAAACACATATTCATTCAAACTTGAAACATACACTTAGTAAACACACTTCATTATCATTTTTATATTGGCAAATAAAGATTTCAAAGTACTGCTAAAGTTAGTAATATATATAATATTGTGACCTGATTTACCGGACAACTGTATGTTTAACTTGCATAAATATTTATAAATAATTCAATCAAGTGAACCATAAACCTTTGCACTATAATTTTATTTATCCTGCACATCTTTAATTATTTATTATATTTGAAGTACATAATACTGTAAAATTTAATATAGCTGATTTAATTAATAGTGGGTCAACATTTTTATTATATATATAGGTACTGCTACTGTCTGGCTGACTAGTAGCTTCTTAAAAAATTAATTTAACACATTTCTTCTTACAATTTCAGAAATCAACTTTATATAAAAATGATGACCCGTCAAGCTTCATACAAAGAGATGGAGTCAAAGCTTAAGCTGGCCCTCAATGAACTGAAATCTGTTAAACAGCTCAACACTCAACTCTTGCAAGAGAGAGAGGAAAGTGAGGAGGAAATTAGTAAAGTTATAAAGCAATCCTCACAATACAAGAAACAGCTAGCGGAGTTGCATACCAAGTATATGGACACCTTAGGTGAAAGGAACCAGCTTAAGGATACTGTTGACTCTTTTTATCAATGTAGCTATGTACATGAAAGGGCCCTGAGTCGCATTAGTGAATTAGAAACCAGTCTACATGAGACTCAGCAAACAATGTTTAATTTGGAACAGTTAAATAAATCTCATGAGGTTAATGCGACACAAAGCCTTTTCAATGAATTAGTTGAGTGTGGTTCTGTTTGTGGTTTAGAGCGAAACTCACAAATAATTGATTTAACCTCTGAGACTGACTCACTAAAGACCGTACACTTTAGTAGTCATAGAAAATTAAAAAAATACATTAAAATTAACAAATTTATTAATAAAACTAAAAAGATTATTAAAACCAAGAACTGCATTCAACAGTTAGGAAAAAGTAGAAAAGAACGTATGAGCTTAATTAATAAGATTAAATCAATTAATCATAAATTACACCATAATAAATATATATATGACGGTGAAATTTTGCAACTTGAAACAAAAATAGAAAAATTAGAAAAATCTTTGAAACATATGACAGACTTGTATTCAAAATCTCAAATTCAAATTAATGAGCATATTGCTTCCTTCAACGGTCTATTGGAAATTTGCAATGACAACATGGAACGATTCGTGTCATTGTCAAATAAGTATAAAGAGTATGAGGATAAGGAATGTCAATGCTCTTTGAGGAAGCACATTGAAAGTACTTCACCATCATATATTAATACTGTTAATCTATCAAACACTTTAAATATAAATATAAACAATGTTGTAAAACCAGAGAAAAAAACCATTATTTTCTCTGACAGGTTGGGCAAAGGTTTTGGAGCAATTATGAATATGTACTTAAGACATTCAGTAATTAATAAATGTTCACCCGGAGCAACTTATGATTATATAATGAATAATTGGAATTGTAATGATTTTGACTCTAATACTACAGTCATATTAATGTTTGGTGACAGCTTAAATGTAAAAAAACCACAGATTACAAAATGCATCGAAAAATTAATACTTTTAAATGAGAAATATAAATGTAAATTTGTTATGTGTGCTTTTCCCTACTCAGATATACTGACTAGTAGGCAGAATGAGCACATATATAATTTAAACTTACAAATGTATAATTTGACATACCGTCATAGTGACGCTATATTTTATTTTGACATAAATAAATTTATTTCCTCATTTAAGTTGACTAGAGATACTATGTATCTGTCTAAAAAATGTTATCGGAGTCTAGCTTCATTGCTAGCATATAATTTAAATGATACAGTTACATGTGATGTAACTAAGTCTATTGACTCATATACAAACTGTACATTAAGTACTAATTATTCATATATTGACATGTGTACTAGTAGTAGTACTAATAGTATATCAAGTAACATTTTAGGTACGGAAAATGTTACTTTAAACTAGATAATAAGACAATAGATAGACCTTGTAACTTGAATATTGTACACCAGAATCTGCAAGGTCTATCTGGCAAGGAATTTGAAATAGAACTGTTTATGAATAAATTTAGTATTGATATTTTATGTATAACCGAGCATTGGCTAAACAGTTCTAATTTCTTATTAAATATTAAAAATTATAAAGTGTCGAGTGCGTTCTTGAGGAAGACCGCCCAGCATGGGGGATCTTTGATATTAACTCATTCCAAAGTACATTGTAAAGAACGAAATGATATTGTCGGTCTTTCTGTTGAACGTACCATTGAACTGTCTTGTGTGGAGTTAGAGCGCTATATTATAGTTTCTGTGTACCGCCCACCCTCCAGTGATTATATATTATTTGAGAGCGTCATGGAGGAAGTTCTTAAGAAGATCTCTAAATCTTCAAAACAAGTTTTAATATGTGGAGACTTTAATGTTGACATCTTAGTGGATACCTGTAATCGTTGTAGGTTACTTAATTTATTTCAATGTTTTGATATGATCAATGTATTTAACGAACCTACCAGGATAACTGCAACTTCGGCTACCGGTGTTGATAATATTTTTACTAACTACAGTTGTAATATCTTAGAAAAATCTATAATAAATCGCTTAAAGTCTGACCATAGTGGGCAAATTATATCTGTCCCTAACTATATGCAGGAAAAAAATGATTATATCAAGTACAGGCCTTTCACTTCGAATAAAATAAAGCGATTTCAATCAAAAATATCATCAAAGATATTGCAATTCGACAAAAGTCGCGGTAGCTCAGATGAACTTTTTAATGCCCTCTTTGGAATGATTGGTTGTGAGTTTAATAAGACTTTTAATATTATAGAAAAAAAAGTGTTCAAAAATCTTAGGTTTAGCGAATGGGCCACTAATGGCATCTATAAGAGTAGGAATAAGTTATTTGATCTGTATGCAGAAAAACAATATAATCAGTCCCCCACTTTTCTTGAATATGTAAAAAAATATTCAAAAACGTTTAGAAGTGTCTGCACACAGGCCAAATCTCTTCATATTAAAAGTAAAATAATTAATTCCAAAAATAAAATAAAAACAACCTGGAATGTTATTGGAGATGAAACAGGTAGACGTAAAATGCATAATTCTTCCATAGAGCTTAAAATTGGGAATGAACTTATTAACTCTGATACAGCAGTAGCTAGTGCATTTGAGCATTTCTTTCAGAACATACCCATTTCTATCACTAGCTCAATAAACTCATCCCCAATGGAAGCTTTTAATGTTTTGAAGGACAGCGTCACGGAGTGCAGTGTTAATTTTAACTTTGAACACATTTCCCCATACGATATCGTCAAAACTTTTAAAACATTAAATATTAAAAAAACAACTGATCTGTGGGGAATGTCCGTAAAATTAATTAATAATATTATTGATATTATCGCCCCGATTATGGCCAAGATCTTTAACAAATCTGTAGACACAGGGATATTTCCCAATTTAATGAAACATAGTAAATTGATCCCACTTTTTAAGTCCGGTGATAAGAGCGACCCTCAGAACTATAGACCCATTTCGGTCTTGCCAACTCTAAGCAAGATTTTTGAGAAAATCATTTTAAAGCAGCTGCTCCAGCATTTTAATTTAAATAATTTACTTCATCCTGAGCAGTATGGGTTTACTAAGGGTCGGTCTACAACGGATGCGGGTGTGAAGTTGTTGAAGCATGTCTACGATGCGTGGGAGAACTCACAAAATGCCATAGGGGTATTTTGTGACTTGTCCAAAGCGTTTGATTGCGTTCAACACGAAATTTTATTGCTAAAGCTTGGCTATTATGGCATTAAAGACAATGCACTTCGTCTCGTTGCATCGTATCTTCACAGCCGGATTCAAAGAGTGTGCATTAATGATGTGCAGTCATCCGGAACGGCCTTAGTTATGGGTGTGCCTCAAGGATCAATCCTTGGTCCGTTTCTGTTTTTAGTTTATATAAATGATTTGCCATATTTCATTCATAATATTTGCGATATTGTACTGTTTGCGGATGATACATCATTAATTTTTAAAGTAAATAGAAATGACAATAATATTGACGAAGTAAACAGGGGTTTATCGCAAGTAGCTCATTGGTTCAGGCTAAATAACTTGGTACTGAACTCGAATAAAACTAAATGTATTGAATTTGCATTACCTAATGCTGCAAAAACAGCAAATAGACTCTCTTTAAATAATGTACCACTAAAAACAGAAAATTCAACTGTATTTTTGGGAGTATCCTTGGATACAAAACTCCAATGGAGCACACACATAACAACTCTTGCAGGGAAACTGAGTTCAGCGGCCTACGCTGTTCGAAAGATAAGACAATTCACAGACGTCGAAACAGCAAAACTTGTTTATTTTGCCTACTTCCATAGCATTATGTCTTATGGAATATTGCTATGGGGTAAATGCGCGGATAGTGAAAAAATTTTTGTTTTACAAAAAAGAGCTATACGTGGCATTTATAATTTAAGACCGCGTGATTCCCTGCGAGAGAAGTTTAAGGAAACAGGTATTCTTACATTTGCTTCACAGTATATTTTAAGCAATTTAATTTATGTACATAAAAATATAAAGAATTATAAAACGATAGGTGATGTATACAATAGACAAAGCAGGAACCGACATAAGCTTGCGGTTCCTGCTTTGCGTCTTGCAAAAGTGCGTAACTCGTTTGTGGGTTTTGGTATAAGATTCTATAATAAAATTCCGCAATCAATTTCAGCACTGCCATTACAGCAGTTTAAAAACACTGTTAAAAAGAGGCTGATACAGAAGGCCTACTATACTCTTGATGATTATTTAGAAGATAAGAATGTGTGGATATAGCTCTCTTTGAACCTGTACAAGACAGTAACGACATAATGTAAATAGTATTAAGAATTATATTTTTAAAAGAGCAACCGCCGAGTTTCTTGCTGGCTCTTCTCGGTAGGAACAGCTTTCCGAACCAGCAGTAGAGTTGACGATTCAAAAGCACTTGTTTACAAGTTTATTTGAATAAAGAATATTTTGAATTTGAATTTGAATTTATCGCAAACAGATCGTAAATCACACAACAGTTGATACCTCCCACAGACAAATGTCATTATAAACATTAGTAATTACTTAAGTAGTGGGGCGCACTATTTCAAATTATACATGCTCTACCACGAATCCAGCGCCGAGTTTGACACACCGTTATATACGGTCGTGGACTATATATCTTGGGCAGTCTAGTGGGCCAGAGTCCTTAGATCCATTTTGCTGCAGGTGAGTTGGACGCAGGTGACTGAAGACCGTCGCATGCCACCCTTACAAGGACCTCCGGACATTAGGAAAGGGTAATAGAACTCCAAGTTAGAGTAGGTCCCTAAGGCAAACGATGCGAATGGTGTTGCCCATGCATCGATTAGCAGAAGGGGTCATTGATTAAAGATCTCAACCTGGATGTAACGCTCTCAAGGAATCAGAGCAGCTACGAGGATGTAAGCGATGCGTTCAACGTTGCCCATTCCCATCTTCAGCAGCGTGGGGGACTATTAAGTTTACTTAACATTAAACGTCGTTACCCATAAGGTGTTTTCCTAATATAATAGAAAAAAAGGTGCGAAGTAACGGGTGGTCACCATAGGTGTTTGGAGTTCGATTTTAATGAGCCGTAACCATGGCCAACTGACATGTCCGCACCCGGGCTGTAATTAGCTCAACAACGGGTGGCGTTATCTAGATCCATGATATTTAATTATTATCTACGTAAACATGTTACTTTTGCTCAAAACTTAGGGTGTTGGTGACAGTACATATAATATATGCCCATTGTATTTATGGACATAATTAAAATGTACTTTTGGATGTTTTTATGCGCCTCGCTGTCGTAAAAATATAATAAAGTGTTAGCTGTTAATTTCGACTGTAAGTGAAGGGTTAACTGAAGTTGTGAGAGCCTGAAGGTTAATATTCGTGATTCTTATCAACGGCAGGTTTAAACCCATCAGAAGGTATTTTGTACTTTTCTCTAACAACTTTTCTGTTAAATTGACTTTGAAACTTCGTCGCTATGAGTCTCGGAAGATAGCTCTAGAGTATTTTAGTAGATGGAAACACCTATGCTAATACCATTGCGTGAGCAAATCAGAAATGAGACAAACGGCCAGATAAGACCTTAGCATATATAATATTAATATGGACGGAGTACAAACCCATGCTTCAAACCACCTCTCGCCTTTTAATCTTAAAACTCTTATACCTTTTGTATCTAACTGACTATATGCTATTAGCTCTAACGGAGAGCCGTAGAAAGATAAAAAAATCATCGCTGATCAATATGTTATATTACTTGTGTATATGCCTATATAAGTACTTATATATATTACACGCGGTGTGGTATCCGACTGAGTAGAAAACGCCACCCTCTTTCTTACTGAGATGTCGTGATCCTGTAGCAATTCATTGAACATCCTTATTTACTTGTGGTGAACTTTTTTACAATTGATTCCTTATTTACGATGATGTTAAACTATAAAAAATATACAATAAAGTTTATTACCACGACATAAAAGAGGAAATGGCGTATTGATTCATTTTTACGTGTCAGAAATACACGTGTCTGTTGTTTTATGGCATGATAGTGACAATCAAACATATTATCTGATAGCGTTATCAGCCACGAAAGTATTATCGGATTTCAAGTAAACAACACACTGATTTTGTAATTGTTATCTTTACGGTAGTTTTAAAACGAACAATCTGGTTTTTAGATATTTATTTTACGTATGATTACGTCGTCTGAATATTACGAATGTTCTACAGAATTATAGTAAAGAGCTTCTGCGTTCGCATTTCACAAACCTCGACGATACTTCTGCGCTTGCCTGTCCCGCCCGTTGACGTTGTTAAAGCCATATAAAATTAGGCCTTACTTTGCGGAGATCCATTATACACAAATAATTTTTTTTCCGATTTTAAGTGGGTCGCTGTATTTTTTATTCGGCCCACTGCTGAGAAACGCCCCATTTGGCCAAACTCATCCAGGTCAAGGGTGGTGGCTTCCGCGATTGGATACGTCCACCGCCATCTGCCTGTTCGCTTAACTTTGTACACTGTATTTATAACTTACAACTAAAAATCTTAAACTAACTTTACAATTAACGCTAAAAGAACAAACACAAGTGGATCTCATAATTAAACATTTAACACAAACAGGTGACGTAAACTTATTAATTTAGCAATATAAAAAGAAGAGTATAACATAAAACAACAAAATATATACATGCAAAATCAAGCTTAATTAAATTACTTATATACTATATCTTACATACAAGTACATTACGACTGGCTACCTGCCTGATCTAACTTACCTTAGCCGTATTTTTACATCTTGGCAAGAAATATGGGTGGTCTTTTCTACTCAGCTGGATACTAAACGGCAAAATTTTTTTTTTCTATAAATATAAAAATGTACTGTAAAAATTTTCATAAAGGTGTACGCAGACTGACGCCTCGTCTCCCCAAATCCCGCTCATTTTAGGGATTTGCAGTTGAAATTAGTTCGCAAATCTTGGGCTTACTTCGACCCCCCGTTACAGATGTAGATACGAAAGGGATGTAGATAAATAACCCTAGGACGGCTTCGTTTTACGTTGTTTATTGTTTTTACGACATTTTTTACGAACATCGGCTTAGAGATACATAACAAGGTAACAAAAGCACCTTGCCACAAGTATCAAATTATTTTATTAAAGATTAAGGTCTTTTTTTATGTAATAGGAGGAGAACTGTGTATGTAAAGTTCCCAATTTAGTCATCGTAGCCCACTTCTTTACTCAAAGAAAGAGGTAGTTTGTTCCAGCATTTAGTGATGTACGCAAGATAGTTCCTAAAGAAATTGTACTATTTATTTATTCATTAATTTTACAACAATGCAAGTGGACAATTATTGTCTCTGGCTCCCAAGCTAGTTTAAACTGTATTTAGAAAGAACTGTAATTAAGAAAGATACTATAGTGTGGATATACGAATTTAGATGGTGGGGAAGGAAAATCTAAATTCGATTCGATTAACAGTATTTGAGTACATTTCCAGTAAAAAATGTGATAGAAACCAAACACAGATATCTAAACAACCCTAAGGAATCTTATTCTTTGAATAGCTCCATAACGTTAAAGCAGCCCTACGCTATATGCGATCTACTTATTATATTCCTAGTATTACTTAAATACTAGGAACATACGTGTTTATTATTCTAGCCCGTATACGACATGCTACCAGTTTTTACCTCTGCAACGGGTAAACTAGTAGCAATAAATCGCACTTCCTCTTTAGGGTTATTGATTATTATCAGATGTCCGTAATATAAACCAACACTATCATCCTCCTACCCTTATTCCACTCTAAGTGTCGGCACAACATGTTATAAATATGTTTGACCTCAAATTACCTTAGTCGTATTTATCGACACATCGGTAAGAAAGAGGATGGTCTATTCTACTCAACCGAATACCACACGGCGGGTCCACTTACTTACCTTACTTACCTTTTACGATATTAACCAATACCGACGGGTTAATTTATTACAAAAGTGACCGAAAAATATTGGTCGACCACGTATTAGGTCCGATTGTCATGGCTGATCCCAATGGAAACCCAATATCCACCAATGTAGCTTTCAACTGTATCCAAAAGAAATTTAATATTATGTCCCATATATTTATTTGTATATTATTTAATAAGAATTACACTTCAAAATCAGCAATTTTTGCTGGTTCACCTCAATTTCTGATTGCTTAACCAAAGTTAACGATTCACAACTTTATTCAAATATTAATATATTTTAAACCTGAATTTGAATTAGAAGACACCCCTCCAAATCCTGACATGGGTAAACGTTCTTTAACTACCTCGTAGTCCCTCATCAAGCGTAATGGGCAATAACTCGTTACAATACCTCTATAATTAACTCTAAGTTAAATAGAGGCGTAACGGTTAAAAAAATAAACACGTCAGCAACGTTCTGCGTTCAGTTCAAGAAAGGAATGTTTGTGTGAAAGTTACGTAGCTATAAATCCAATTTCCCAAGCCTAATGCCAGCTAAATATGTATGAACGGCTCAATTGAATGGCCACGCAATGTTCAATAAGTGCGGGTACGCACGGCATAACGTAGTGGTGTATGGTTTTTGCGGGACTAAACGGGACATATTTAAAATCGGGACATTTAAGGCCTGTCAGTTAGCTTATTCGGAACATATCTAACACATATCGTGCAATTTTGCGTTTCTCAGGTTTCTGATAGGCTTATTCAGCACTTAAAGTCCCTAATAAGTTAACAAGTCTATCAAGTGGCTGTTATTTTGTTTGCCTGCTGGATAGCAAATACATATTTCAAAATGGCCGCGATTTTATTTATTTTTTAATTTTCACTTTTTAGAGTCTCTTTTTAGATTATTCTACTACTTAGTTTATTTATCAGTTAACTATCTGACACTTTATCAGCAACTTGTGAAAAAGGCCCTAATTTTTAAAACCATCAATAAAATAAGGGAACTTATATATCAATCATGATATAACAATAGTTGCTAAACAATTTAACCCATATTTTATCATCAATTTCGTTACAGTTACAAAACATCTTAACTGGTTTTAAACATATTCAATTACCTTAGCGAGCACCCCTATATAATTATTATTAATCCGTAAAACTCGTAAAACAAAAAAATAATTAATAACTATTGATATGTATGTTATTTTCAGTTAAATTGTCACTTTTTGAAACTACTCATACTAAAATGAGATATTTGAGTAATTATATCACTAACAACGAAAGAATATACAACGTCCCTAATAAAATTGTAAAGAGATTAATAAAATGAACTCAGTACTTAAGTACTTTAACAAAAGAAAATATTGTATAATTTATCATCAATCAGTTGCCTGATTTTGTTTGCATGGACTTCAGTGCAGAGATAAAAAGAGTAACCTATGTCACTTTTTCGTCGACTATCTCTATAACATAAATCGCATCAATTCTTTGATCTGTTCTCACGTTAAAAATACCATTATCGTATTTATTATATCAATGTATGTCTATGAACGTGATGAAAAAATTTGTCGAGTAAGTTGTTTATTTCAATAATCGGGACGCCCGGAAAAAGCGGGACACGTAGCAACACTAAACGTATGCGGTACAACTAAGAAACGAATATGGAAATCGAAGAAAATTTTTGTATTCTTAATACGTGTATATACTAAGGACGCGGCTCGCATGAAAATTAAAAAAATCATCAGAGTCACGTATCGACGACAAAGTAAAATGTTTATGGAATTTGAATGTTACAG
Source organism: Morpho helenor (assembly GCA_029227775.1). Classification (NCBI taxonomy): domain Eukaryota; kingdom Metazoa; phylum Arthropoda; class Insecta; order Lepidoptera; family Nymphalidae; genus Morpho; species Morpho helenor. The sequence continues at coordinate 3,130,970 of JARGCU010000032.1, read as the reverse complement.
TAGTAAATGTCTGTTATACGTACAATTTTCTATACAAATATTGCAATGTTAATAAGATTATAATCACTTAATAATTGTTATTGACCGTGATGGTTGCAGGATTTATAAAGAAATCCAGGTATCTATTAATTTTCTATAAAAATTAATAGATTACAATTTTAAAGTGAAGGAAAATATTACGACCTTTAGCTCCAGGTGTCGCGGAGAATTTTCAGGAAAGAAGCAATTTCTAAATACAGTGTTGGTTCTTCGGGTCTGGGTGTATTTATTTTAAAATTATTTATGTACCAGTTGCATGTTACCTATAACATTAGTATTAATTTTCTTACTTTGGAGACGGACGACCCTGTTTAACCTGCATAGTTCTGGTGAATTTTTGGAATTTATGTAAATTGCTCATCGCTCGAACGACGCTTGAGGCAACGTGGTTGGTCTGAACTCCTGAAGAGAAAGAATTCTCTTTAAGGAGAAGGGAGAGTTTAGATAAGCAGATAATATTGTATGTTGTATTTTTATTTGTATGTTTCATTTTTCATTTGTTTTATAAATATTACACAAACTCAGTATAGATAATAGAGCATTGAAAAATAGCAATTTTCACAAAAATCTGAAACTTGAAAAATATCAATTAAAGTGATTGCTTTAAAGAAAAAACAAATAGGAATATACTATATATAATACATAGGCTAAGAAAAACTAAACTAAACTTACTCCGTTTATGTACTCACTACCGTATTTTATGCGACGTGAACCATCGCAAAAAATTTCGCGTCCATATTAATTCACTCAATCATTACTCGAATCATCGTATATAAAATGCACAGCTCATTATAATTTAACTTGAGATTGTTTTAACGTATTATAATTTTAATTTTTTTTACACAAAAGTCAAGTCGATAACGCTGCTCTTTAAAAACGTTAATTACTCGCTATCTTGTTATGACGGAGATCGGAATTTGAGATAATGTGTACGGGCCCTAACCGATCGCGTGCACGCCGGCAGTTCGGCTGACACAGCGCTGCGAATGTCCAATAAATACGCGTTTGACGCTTGCTGTATACATCACCACTGAACTTGGAGCTCTGATAGTGTGTACGCATCACGCGAACCGGCTCCTGGACGGGGGGTGAGGTAGTCCAACTTGGGTTGGTGAAGCGTCAAACATTGTTGCTTTGACGCGCGTAGTGAAACACTTGAATTGTCACGACCATTGATATATAAGTGAGAAAGTCAACTGACGCGACACGTCGCCAACGATATGGCTCCTCATGTTGTATGCGGCTATTTTCGAAATAGAATTATATGATCCATGGACCATTCAAGTAGTATTACATTGTCGCTTGGACGAAATGTATAACAGCGAAAGGCGCATTCAGATGATTTTTAAAAAAAAATTCATTTGAAAACTATACTGAAATAGCACTTGATTGATCATACTCTAGTCCTTATCCCACTCTAAGTGGGGTCAGCACAACATGTTATAAACATGTCGTCAGATAATTTGGCTACGTATTTTACGACCAGCCGCCTTCCTGACTTTAACTTACCTTCGTCGTATTTTACGACACCTCGGTAAGACAGAGGGTGGTATATTCTACTCAACCACACTGTGAGTCAACTTACCTTAGTCACATTTTAAAACACCTCGGTAAGAAATGAGGGTGGTCTATTCTACTCAACCAGATACCACACGGCGTGTCAACTTACTTTAGTCGCCTTTTACGACACCTAGCTAAGAAATGAGGGTGGTCTGAATAGACTGGTGTGGTATCCGGCTGAGTAATTCTACTCAGCCGGATACCACACGACATTATCACTTGATTAACCTAAGTTAAAAAAAAAACAATAATATAGCATTAAGGCCAATCAAGGTGCAAGGTTTATTGTCTCTATACTAGACATGTTTAGTATCCCTTATATCAGGGATATCGTGGTTTGAAATGTTACACATGGGCGAATAAAAACAAGGCTGCATTATCAAAATTAATATAAAAAATTATTCTGCACATAATACGAGGCCATTTTGACTGCGAAATCTATCTTTCATCGACGGACCAATATAAAAGCTCAAAAAAAATGCTAAATAAGCGTGAAAATAAAATGAATGCGTTATCACAACGAATATATTAAAATTATGTGATATCTGATATTATGTACATCACGCAATGTGAGGGCATAAAATATGCAATTCCCGTGGCAAAGTTTACTACTATCATCTCAAACTGATCTTGTGTTGTTGTTGTGATGTTTCGATCATTAAATCAAAAAAGTTTGTACCATCCAAAAATGGTAATCAAAATTTTGAGATATCAGATATTATATACACATCACCCAAAGCTAAAATCTATAAGAATTTACTTAATACTTGTGTCACATATATATATTTTCAAATAAATACTTAATTATATAATTACACTGCAAAAGTTTTACCCCATAGGGGATAGGCTCTCTCTCTCCGCTATTGGAGAGAAGGTTTAAGACCTACCACGCTTCTCCAATGCGGATTGGTACATTACACATATCCCCAGAATTCTCTGGTGATATGCAGGTTTCCTCACGATGTTTTCGTTCGCCGAAAAGCGGGTGATAAATTGCAATTATAAATTAGACGTGTTTATAACAGAAAACCTTATTGATGCCTATTCGGGGTTTGAAAAACTGACTCTATTGAAAGAGTCAAACCGTTAAGCTATACGAGTATTTACATATTGTACTGGACACAAAAGTAATGAAAGCAGTTTACTTCAATAAATAATATTTAGATTTTGACTTTGAATAGGAATGGTATATTGATGGTCCTACGACTTTGAATCTATATGACATTACTGTGTGCGTGTACATTGTTAAAGACGGAAAAACAAACTTTCCCATATATAATTGTGGATTACTTTAAACGACCGTTAATCACAATTTTCTTAGTTACTGCACACGTGACTTGATTGATAAAGTATGTCATGTTTACTTATTTTATATTAAAATTTTATTAGTTTCAACTGAATTAATGAATGAATGAACTTAAGGAAGCGTTGTCAAAACAAAAACCGACATACGGTACATTTGGTTCTTTAAATGTACATACATTCACATAAATCATATATTTTCTTGTAGCACGGACCATTTATTTCGGCCAAAAGTTGCTTCGCCTTTAAAGCATTTATGGCGGGAACTTTTCCCGCTTGTTCCATATTCACATTTTATAACGACAATTATAGAGTCGTTAAGTATAACTTGACAATCATTAAAGATGACAGGAAATTAGGTAGGTTTACTTGATAACACCACGTCGTTAAGTAACAACTTGTTACTATCCTACTGCTAGGGATATGCCTCCGTTTTTAGAGAGAAGGGTTGAAGCCACTATGCTTCTCCAATACGGATTGGTAGGTTACAAATTTCACCAGCATGCTTTGGAGATATAACACACTTAGGGCCTGTTTCACAAGTTACCAATAAACTGTCAGTTAGCTTATTAGGAATATATCTGACACATATCTCGGAATTTTGCGTTTTTTCTGATTTCTAATAGACTTATTCAGCACTAAAGTCCCTAATAAGTTAATAGGTAGATCATGTGACTGTTAATTTGTTTATCTGCTGGATAGCAAATACCTATTTTTACCTTAAAATGGCCGCGATTATTTTTAATTTTTCACTTTTTGAGTCTTTTTTTAGAAACATTTATCAGCTACTTAGTTTATTTGTCGCTTAACTATCCGACGCTTTATCAGTAGCTTGTGGAATAGGCCCTTAGTATTAAAGTGACTTAATTCAAAATTAGGCTGAATTAAGCTTGATACATATAGATTATAATCCTTATTTAAATGCCATTTATGACATCACCCTAGGAACATATCACAAAACTAGTGTTTTCTTGCTCATCCAAGTTATAGGTCTCATAGGCACTCACGAGTTTTTTAGGCGCTACGATATGTTTTATTCCAATATGTCATAAAACAACTTTTTGGAATGAGCTCACTTTTGTAGCAAGTGTGCGATATGCAGGTTCCCTCACAATGTTTTCCTTCACCGAAATGCGTTTAATAAAGTGCAATTAGTATTTAGACATATACGTTTTTTAACAGTAAATAAACTGGGCTATGATCGCTTTAACATGATCTCTATTTAAATACCCTTGATAGACTATAAAAGCGAAAAGGCCGAAGAATATACGGGCAGATGGGGGTTCCGTTTCAAAATACCTACATATTTAATGGCTTTAGAATGTTCGCAATATATTTGCACCTGCTTAGAGAAAGCCCGGTATAGATTATAAAGGTGTAAATTTTTATTGCGTCTAATAATAACCTATGAATGCGGACGACTGTCGGTGAAAATTATAAGTTGTATGTTTTACATTAATTAGCTAGCACTTCGCCTTTTTTATATTGTCATCATTCTCTACCCTTATCTCAATCTAAGTGAGACCGCCACAATGTTATAAACATGTTTTTATTTGATTTGGCTAGGTATTTTACGACCGGTTGCCTGCCTGGCATCAACTTACCTTATTAATATTTTAAAACACCTCGGTTAGAATAGGGATGGTCTATTTTACTCAACCGTATAGCACAAGGTGGGTCAACTGACCTAAATATTATACCTAGCTAGTTATAAAAGAAAGACTTGGTTGATTTCAGAGATTGTTAAACGTTGCTTATTCGAGTACGAATTTATTAAAGAATTCTAAATCATATTCCGTCTTCTATTATGTTGTCATTTACACCTTCAATTTTAAAGTAAAAAGTAAAAAAGCACATGTATAAAGGCGACCCCTTAGACTTATCCCTAAAAGGACCATAACCAATAACCAATTCTTTAAATAACCAATTACGTAAAGTTAAAGGCATATATAATAAATACTTTTACGTTAAATTTATAAACTGCACAATTTATTTAATTTAATTTATTTTATTCAATATTAAATTTATTCTTGTTACAAGATACTTTAATAAAGTTTTAATTAACATGTATAGACTCGCACACGCATATGCATTTTAAAATAATGATTAATTTTTATTTCTGTATAACTTATAATAAAATAGATACATAATAAACATCATATTAATTTCATATAAAATTATATCTTATTATAATCTAAAATAATATATGTAAAGGGATACATTAACATTTTAATTAACAATGGTTGATTTTTATTTGTGTTCAAATGATAGCCAAATAGATAATTACTAAACAACATAATTTATATGAATGTAGATATCTTATGTTTAAACTAATTAATAAAAACATAACTATGATAAAGGACACATCAATACAAGTATAATTAACAAAAGCATGCACACGCATAAACATGCATTAATTAATTATAGTTGATTTTAATTCCGTGTAATTTATAACGTAATGGCCATACCTGTAATTAGTCTTGCCACGATCATATTGTGTATTTAACTTAATAATGTAATGCTGATAGCGTTGGTATAAGACAGTGATTCCCAACGTGGTGCCCACGCCCAGCAGTGGGAAATTTTGATTTGTTGGGGGAGGGGGGTTTGAAATGGCCGACACGAATTTGACTTTCGCTTCACACTATTTAAATGCAATTCTAAATTCCTGTCTGTTTCTTAAAACCTATCATTTAAGTTTCTTAAGGTATCGTCCTCATGATTTGGCTACATATTTTACGATTGGCCGCCTGCCTAATGTCAACTTACCTTAGTCGCCTTTTAAGACACCTCGGTAAGAAATGAGGGTGGACTATTCTACTCAGCTGGATACCACACGGCGGGTCGACTTGCCTTAGTCGCCTTTTACGACACCTCGGTAAGAAATATGGGTGGTAAATCAATATTTAAATATCTTTAATATTTAAATGAGTTAATGTTGTATGTATATATACATATAATATATACATACAACATTAACTCATTTAAATAATAAAGATATATATACATATATATTTTCGGAATCTCAGAAACGGCTCCAACGATTTTCCTGAAATTCAGGTTTTGGGGGAGAAAAATCGACCTAGATAAGTTTTATTTAAAAAAAAATGTCGTTTTATCACTGGTTTCGGGCTCTAAAATTTTTTGAAATTTACGTTGAATACAATCACAATATTTCGCTGTCAAAAGTAAAGTCATGGTAGTTCATTTGGGGAACGGGCGGCCTAGAGAGGTGAAAATACCTATCGAGACCCCCCGCCCTATTATTTTTTCATTTTTCTTTTCAATTTTTTTTACATCATTTTAAAAATTACCGAGTAAGGCTCGATCACCCAGACATTTAACATTTATGTATGTTACATAGGTGTGTTGGTCAAAATAATTTTTAAGGTTGGACGTCACAAAATAGGTTTGGGAAACACTGGTAAGCAAAATAGAAATAGGTATAATTATAGTGACGTGTTACTCCTACACAAAATGCAAAAGTGATCCGTGAGAATGGGCACATGATTCTATAATAATATCCGCCAGAATTTCAAACACATTAAATATAGAATATATTATATATAGTTTTTGAATGATTATGTAAATTAAAGAAAAGGCGTGGATTTAAACCGCACCTGCCTGTCAATGGTAAGTAGGTAATTTTTTTTATATATGTTATGTTCAGTATAACTTAATTGAGTTATTGAGTTAAATTTCTCTATTTAGTAAGGTAAGGTAAGTAGGTAATTATTTTTTTTATATATGTTATGTATAACTTAATTGAGTTGAGTTGAATTTTTTTTATTTTTTTATTTACCATGTGCTATTCGCGCGGTTAGTTGACGAATGATAGAAGAAATGGAAAAATATTGAGACGAACCCACCTGTGGGGTAAGGTTAAGAAATAAAGAATGTTATCACGCCTTTTACAGGGTCTCGCAGGGTCGCCTTTTACGACACGCTAAGAAATGAGGGTGGTCTATTCTACTCAGCCGGATACCACACGGGGGGTCAACTTATATTAGTCCCCTTTTAATAAGGGTAAGAAAAAATAATGTTGCACGCCTTTTACAGGGTCACGCAGGGTTGCCTTTTACGACACCTCGGTAAGAAATGAGGGTGGTCTATTCTACTCAGCCGGATACCACACGGCGGGTCAACTTATATTAGTCGCCTTTTACAACAGCTTAGTGAGAAATGAGGGTGGTATATTCTACTCAGCCGGATACCAAACGGCGCGTCAACTTACATTAGTCGCCTTTTACAACACCTCGGTGAGAAATGAGGGTGGTCTATTTTACTCAGCTTGATACCACACAGCGGGTCAACTTACCTTAGTCACCTTTTACTACACCTCGGTGAGAAATGATGGTGGTCTGTTCTACTCAAACGGATACCAACACGGCGGGTCAACTTACCTTGGTCGCCTTTTACTACACCTCGGTAAGAAATGACGCTGGTCTATTCTACTCAGCCGAATACCCATGATGGGTATGACTTACCTGACTTACCTTAGTAGTAAAAGTAAGTAGCGGCCTTAGTAGTAAAAGTAAGAGGCCTACCACTACTGAGAATACCACTACTGAGAATAGGCCTCTTCTCTCCGTTTTTGGAGAGAAGGTTTGGAGCTTAAACCTACCACGCTGCTCCAATGCAGATTGGTAGGTTACACATATCCCCAGAATTCTCTAGAGATATGCAGGTTTCCTCACGATGTTTTTCTTCACCGAAAAGCGTGTGATAAATTGCAATTATCAATTAGACACATAAGTTTTAACAGAAAAACTCATTGGTGTCTGCCCGTGTTTGAACCCGTGACCTCCTCGAAAGAGTCGCACGGTGTTACCGCTGGGCTACCACAGCTTATACTTACCTTACTCGCCTTTTTACTACACTTCGGCAAGAAATGAAGGTGGTTGGACTATACAACGGTTTAAACAGAAACCTGTCATTTTCAAAAATGTATACATTGGTAAAATGTGTACCTAAATACTTATTTAGTCCTTAAGGAACCCTAAAATAACATAATAGGGCACTAAATGTCTGTGTAATTGAGTGTAAAGTTTTCTCGGGACGTTTCGTTCGCCATTTTGTTTTGAATTATTGCCATTTTAAAGTGCACTGGTCGTTTGCCGGGACGTAAGTGTAGAACACCCGTTTTGGTTATTCGGAGTGTTTAATAACTGCATTGAAATAACCATTTTGTAGGCAATATGTTGAGTTTATGTGGACTATAAAATGCGAGGTTTATGTGCACTTAAAATGGTTCTATTTACTTTTGGTCACAATTTACAGTATGGGTGCTTGACTTTATTTAACTTTTATAGATAGGTACTATTGAAGTATATATTAGGTCCTTACATATGAAATTGGCGTTTTGTCGTACTGGCCACTTTGATCTCAAATATTACCTTTATGGTTAGGAATTCCAAATTCAAATTCATACAGCTATTTACTCATGCATTTGTGTTTCAAACCCCCTAATTCATTTGTTTTTTCTTCTTTTGTTTTTTTCTTTGTGTTACTCTGTTTACAAAATGGAAAACATGAAATATCGCGTTATTTACGAGTATGAGTTCCACCGTGGCACCAGTGCTGCAGAAACGGCTCGAAGGATTAATGATGTGTATGGTGACGGTGTCGCAAAAGAAAACACAGTGCGTTTTTGGTTCCAACGTTTTCGTTCTGGAAATTTCGACCTGCAGAACAAGCCTCGTGGACGGCCGGAGACCAAAGTTGATAATGAAGAATTGAAGGCTATTGTGGAAGCGGATCCATCGCAAACCACGTCCGAGTTAGCTGCAGGCTCCGGTGTTAGTGATAAAACTATTCTAATCCACTTGAAGCAAACTGGGAAGGTGAAAAAGCTTGAAAGGTGGGTACCTCATGAATTGAGTGAAGCAAACCGACAAACGTGTGTCGACTGCTGCGTTACGTTACTCAACCGGCACAATAATGAAGGAATTTTAAATCGAATCATTACCTGTGATGAAAAGTGGATGCTCTACGATAATCGGAAGCGCTCATCGCAATGGCTGAACCCTGGCGAACCAGCCAAATCCTGCCCTAAGCGAAAATTGACTAAAAAAAAGTTGCTTGTAAGTGTTTGGTGGACTAGTGCCGGTGTCGCTCACTACAGCTTTCTTAAATCTGGTTAGACGATTACGGCAGATATCTATTGTCAGCAACTGCAAACCATGATGGAAAAGCTAGCTGCTAAACAACCGAGGCTGGTCAATCGCTCTAGGCCACTGCTGCTTCAGGACAACGCTAGACCACACACTGCACAACAGACGGCTACCAAATCAGAGGAGCTTCAATTAGAATGTCTTAGACATCCACCGTACTTTTCGGACCTTGCTCCAACAGATTACCATTTTTTTTGCAATTTGGATAACTACTTGCAAGGAAAAAAATTCATTTCCGTTGGGGCAGTCAAAATCGCCTTCAAAGATTTTATTGATTCCCGCCCGAATGGTTTTTTTAGTAAGGGGATCAATGAACTATGAACCTATGAGATGGCAAAAGTGCATATACAGCAATGGTACATACTTTGATTAATTAAATATATATCATTAAAAAAAAAACGACTTTATGTTCCTCCCATAGAAAACACCAATTTCATATGTAAGGACCTAATATATTAAACAAACCTATTTTAGATAGGTATAATCTTATTCTTAAATTGTCTTTCTTAAATCTATCATGATCCATCATCCTCCTATCCTTAACCTACTCTAAGTGGGGTCGGCACAACATGTTACAAACATGTTGTCACATGGCCGCCTGCCTGATGTCAAATTAGTCTTAATTTACGACACCTCGGTAAGAAATGAGGGTGGTCTTTTTTACTTAGCTGGATACCACACGGCGGGTCAACTCACCGTAGTCGCCTTTTACGACACTTTGGTAAGAAATGAGGGTGGTCTATTCTACTCAACCGGATACCACACGGAGGGTCAACTTACCTTACTCGCCTTTTACGACACTTTGGTAAGGAATGAGGGTGGTCTTTTCGACTTAACTGAATACCACACGGCATTGTCTTTCTTAAATCTTATTTCTTATGATTTTCAGACAATACAGTGTAGTCTATGCAAATTGTACGCAAGCATGTCAAAATATAATACGTCGTCGCAAATTTGCGCAAATTGTTCGGAAGCGTGCCAAAATGCATACACGCTTCCAAAATCATGCAATTTATCAAATAATTTAAAAAAATATAGCAACTATTATTATATCGAATATTACAAATATCATTGGATGAAAATAATTTAACACAGATATAAACCATAGAAAAGGTTCAACATAATTCGTTTTTAAAAATAAATCCAAATTCGTAACAGAGGTTCTAGTATTACTTACAATTTTTATTAAACGTATTTTTTTTAACACCGACAACGATATATGTATTATATATTTTTCTATTCTCGAAGGAGAACAGAGATCCTTTATGTTGGCCCTGTTTATAGTTCAATTGGCAGAAATTTAATCTATATCGATCTAGCGGATTAGCTGTGAAAGTGTAACAGACAGACCTTGGCATTTATATCAGTATAGATATCTATTGTCAAAACTCCTACCCTGTTTTATTTCGACCTAAATAGTCATAGACTTTAATCAGATAAAAAAATATAATCCTATTAAAGATATTAAAGCGGTTTAAGATGTGCATTAGATTTGACGCCAGTGCCATCGCGTGGCATTAATAAAGATTAACCTAAAGAGTTTAAGTTATAATTTAAAAGACATCAATGAAAAAAGTTCCATATTTAACCACATTATAAAAATCAAATATGTATAAGAAATCACGTCATTTCGTCACATACTTTTGAATGCATTTGCGTCTGCACTTACTTTCAGAAACTAAACTGGGATGTTTTTAATAGAGAAATATCTAAGTTAATAAGCAAGCATGACGTATTTGGGCAACCAAGAAGGTTAAGAATGAACTTCAATAAAAATATATTTTTATACATCGATCATATTAATGTCTATTTTAAAAATTACCATATTTGGTTTGTTACCACGTCCAAATCATTGAATTAGTGTCTAAAGTGAATTTTGGTCCAAGGATTTGGACTTTTGAGAACTTGGATTACTCAAAATAAACCAGAATTTTAGAATTATGTGCTATGTAACGATAATGTAACTAATTATAAGAATTATATTGTAAAAATAGCAACCGCCGAATTTCTTGCTGGTTTTTCTCGGTAGGAACAGATTTCTAAACCAGCATTAGAGTTGACGATTCAAAAGCATTTCTTACCACATTATTCCAGTCGACCATTCCAGTCCAGCGCTGGAATAATGTGAACCTGCAGTGGAATGTACCAATCCATTGATCAATCCAGTCCAGTCGACTGGATTGGCGTTCTATTTTTCATTCCAGCTCGTCCATTCCAGTGCCACTGGAATAGTGTGAACGGCCAATCCAGTTGAATCCAGTGCTTGACTACCACGCTAAACAGTGAACACGTATTGTTTTATCTGTGGAACTCTATTGGTACAGATGCGACAGCTTTTAATGACAGGAATAATGTAAACGGTATAGATAGATAGTTGATCCAGTCCAGTGCTGGACTGGATTAACTCGTTGGATTATTGGACTGGAATAATGTGAACCGGGCATAAGTAAAGAATATTATGAATTCGAATTTTTGTTTGACGCCAATAGTTTCTTAATGCTTAACTTCTCTCGGATATAATTGTGTTTAACCATCAAATTATTAATTTAATATCTAAGTTTAGTTTTACGCAACTTTTGTCTGGGAAATTTTAAATATAAATAAATAAAACGAATTTCAGCGCACATTCGAAATTCAAATCAACGGATTTCCAAACTCAAGTGCCAATGGTACGTAGGGATTCACTCGAAATCGGAAATACACCATTATCATACCCTACATACATAAACACGTACACACATCGGGTCTAACTCTAGGCACAGACAAGCCAAACTAGCCTTTAAAACTAATGGATAACACTTATTATCTATTAGCATAGTCTATGGTATGCGTGGGGCCACGTGAGCCATATAGGGTAGAACCCCACGCGTTACCCTCGGGGGTAATTTTTACCCCATCAGGACACGTCGCCACCCACTCTACCCATCATTGGATATTTGAATTACTTATAAGCAATTTCGTTATTTGAATTTAGTTGATTTACCCGGTTATAATGTAATATAATTGAGGTTTTATTCTTATTACTGTTTAGAGTAAATTTTTAAAGTATTTTTAATTTTTAAGCCTTGTTAAGCCTGATGATGTGTAAATATTTTCTATATTTATTAACGCTCAAACTTGCGCCAAATTCTTTAAAAACTCTATAAAATTTATATAAAACAACAATATTTCTCCTTTATAACGCCGTCTGGTATCCGGCTGAATAGGATAGTACCACCCTCATTTCTTACCGAGGTGTCTAAAAAGCGACTAAGGTAAGTCGACCCGCAATGTGGTATCCGGGTTAGTAGAATAGACAACCCTCTTTCTTACCGAGGTGTCTAAAAAGGCGACTAAGGTAAGTCGACCTACCGTGTGGTATCCGGCTGAGTAGAATAGTACCACCCTCATTTCTTACCGAGGTGTCGTAAAAGGCGACTAATGTAAGTTAACCCACCGTGTGGTATCCGGTTTAGTAGAATAGACCACTCTCTTTCTTACCGAGGTGTCGTAAAATACGACTAAGGTAAGTTGACGTCAGGCATGGCCGGTCGTAAAAACGCAACCAAATCATGTGACAGCATGTTTATAACATGCTGTGCCGACCCCACTTAGAGTGGGATAAGGGCAGGGGTTAAGTCCGGTGATGTGTAAATATTTTCTATCTTTACTAACGCTCAAACTTCCGGTACATTCTTAAAAATTTCTATAAAACTTATATAAAACAAAGATATGTCTCCTTTATACTTATGTAATAATAAAAAGCAATTTTCCCAAAGTCAACCCATTTAATCTTTCAACAACTCAATGACACATAATGACAGCGACAATGTTTTTTTATTATCGACCAACTATATAAAGGAGGTTGTATTTGAAACATGTAACACCTATTCGTTAAAAAAATTTATTGTATTACAATGGAGAAATCGTGATATTCGTGTAACCTGTCAATCTATATTAAATTAGCGTGTTGGGTCTAAGCTATAATACTTCTTTCTAGAGAAGAGCTCTTTGCTTATTGGAGTAGCTCGATACTTCATATAAATTAATTACCCTGAATGTTGAAAGTAATATAAGATTTCAGATGTCAGAAAACTGGGACTCTTGTGTACTTGTTTGTGTTAACGATTTTGATTCGATCGTCAGGGGTAATGCGACAACCGTAGATATAAATAGAAAAGAAGGGTGTTCTAACCCTGAGCCGGAGAATCATTAAAAAGATTACTGGTAATTTGTTTAACTGTGCTTTTGGGAAACGTTTGTGTGATTTGTAATAAGAGCCTTGGTCATGTAGTATGGGGGTTATTTATATGAACATACAACAAATTTTCTCGTTGTCAATTGATGATTAGTGAAATTATGTATATAACGTACTCAGATTTAATAAACTCCAATAAACTTAACGAAATAAGAGGAATAAATAAAATAAAAATGTATTATAATATTATAATACATTTGTTTTTAAATATTATTGTTATTTTATATTCGGTGACGTGAAGTTTTCGAAACTTAATTGTTTCTGAACGGTGCTTCAAATATTGCATATATCTGTGGTAAATTTACAACCATACTACTCCACTTTTAAATAGCCTACGAGTAGAGCCTAAAAGTAAAAAAAATATCTAAATATTGTAAATTTTTGTTAAATTATATAAAAAATTAATAATAACAAAATATATACTCACTCCTAGGTGTTTTGCTTTTTATTAGTTTTTCATCGTTACGTTATAAAATATTCGAAGTATAATACATCTAAATATCATCATTTTATAAAGCTAATTTGAGTAGCTTATCGAATTTGGTGAAATCTTAATTTCATTTAATTTAATTTCGTTTTACAAAATAAAGTATTTTATTTTTATTAATATCATGATAAGCTATTGTACTCTTAAATAAATTCTAAAATAACTTTTATTAATTAAAAACACATTTTTTTATTTTAAACACAATATTGTAATTAAAAATAATAATGTAATAATATAAATTTGACCGAGCTTATTTGTTTTGACATTTCAGAACGTACGATCACTTTTCCCGCCTACAAGTATGCACAATCGTTCAGAAGGGTCTTCCATATTCGAATATTACGGCACAGATAAAAAATAATTCGAACGATATATACACAGGGGCCAAATTACGTTGACCGTGCGAGGGGCTGGACTGTATTTTATAGTTAGGAGAGCAATTGAGTTTTCGCATATCTATTATATTCGGGACCCTTTCGGTTTTTTATTTTTCGCCCATTGTACTGTTACCTACTATTTGAGGGTGATCCCCTTATAACGCGTGCTATCCGATATTGAGTTTCATTTCACAAAAAACTGAGCTTTCGCGGTCGATCAATAAAACGTAAAAAAGGTTGTGTGTGTGGTCGGGAAATGGACTAGTCATAAATACACAAACATTCAGTATGTTTCGAGCGTATTTAATGTGTAAATATTATTCTAGCTATGATTATCTGTGTGCTTGTTTATGAAGAACTTTTGTGCGTGTGTAATATTCACAAATACATACTTAGTTTGCACATAACTATCCAATTACGTAGTTGCTTTGTAATATTTATTTTATTAGAGGATTGGCACTGGTATTACAATCTTCAACTCGTTAGCGCACAACAGAAGGCTCCTTTTTTATGACGTTTCCCCAATGATATTTAGGTTCCTTTCTAGTAAAGACACTAAAAATATTAGTTGCACAATTTTGCTGGATTATATCTCGCAACGTCGTCTATGATAGTCGTAACTAAAAAACGAACACCAAAATTGTTTATTAGTATATATCAAAAAAGCTCCATTAAGATTACAGTAATGATTAGATATACCGTAAAACATTGTATTAGTCTTCTAGTAAATACACTTAAAGTAACGTTTCCTAATGATATTTACGTTCCTTTCTACTTAACACCTTGAAAATATAAGCGATGTTTATTCGGTTGCCTATCCCACCCGATAAAAATGTATACCTAAATAGTTTAAAGTTAACAATGTATCCAAAAAGTTAGATGAGCTGCCATAGACACTTACACAGGTTACGACCCTGTTCATTGTCTATGTGTCACTGTGACTCAGTGTATTTTTTCTTATACAATACCTTTTGTGCATTGTGCAGATCTTGTGGTTTAATAGACAATATAAAAGGAGTTTAGAGTGCATTTAGAAAAAGTCAGTAATCCTTATTTTAATGCCAGTGCCTAGGTGACCGAACCTTGCTCGGAAATTTTTTTTAAAGGTATAAAAAAATTAAAAAATGTAAATTGAAAAAAAAAATTAACAAGTAGTTGCGCAGTTTGGGCTCGAACTTAGACATTTTCACCTCCCTAGACCGGCTGTTCCCCAAATGAGCTACCATGACTTTTCGTTTGAAAGCGAAAATTATCTTTTAAATTCGTAAATATCTGGGAGCAACTTGAGATTATCAAACAACAATGGCACTCTCATTAACGATCAGATAAATGTTTCTAGTTCAAGCTTGTTACACTTGTTCGCAGGCAAAATAAAATAAATGGTGGGGTTAAACTGATTAGTATATAACAAAGCTTGTTTGGGTAATGCTTCGCTTTGCGATTTTGTTGTGGAGTCTATCTCCTAATGATGCGGTTAAGGTGGGAAACGATTGTTGATTTTGTGATAGTGGACGTGTGTAGTATTGCTTGTGTACTGTGGCGGAGGTTTGCATTTATCAGGTATGAAAACGGATTGTGCACTCCACATTTAGCATAACATATATTTTCTAAGTTATTTCATCGCGGATTATAGCAAAATAATTTTATTATTACTTTTGTATTATGGATCTCTGCAAAATAACGCCTACTTCTATGAATTACATACCGTACGTACTTCGAGTATAAAGAAAAACGTGACTCCGCGGAAAGCGATGGTATTTTACCTACATGTCACTAATTACCCGTTTTCTAACACTTAAAACCAAGGTATGCACAATGCACAAAGGGCATTGTATGGGACACAATAGCCATGAGTCAGTGATGTACGGAGACAATGCAAGGGCCGTAACCTGCGTTTGGCAAACCGCTTGCTTGACCTGAGTTTAATGTTGCAAATGTAATAGAAATAAAAGGTATTTTTGGGATAGAAATGACAATAATCTATATCATTAATCACCTGTCCTTATCCCATTCTAAATGGGGTCGACACAATATATTTTAAACATGTCGTTACATGCTTCATCTATTCAATCTGTTGCGAATGTATTAGAAATAAGGCAGATATTATTGGGATAGAAATGTCCATAATCTATATCATCATTCTCCTGCCCTAATCCCACTCTAAGTGGGGTCGACACAATATATTTTAAACATGTTGTTACATGATTCGGCTATTTTTTACGACCGGCCGCCTGCTTGACTTCAACTTATTTTAGTCACCTCAGTAAGAAATGAGGGTGGTATATTCTATTCAACCGGATACCACATGGTGGGTCATCTGACCTTAGTCGCCTTTACGACACCTCGGTAAGACAGATGGTGGTCTATTCTACTCAACCGGATACCAAACGGCACTTACCTTAGTTGCCTTTTACGACACCAGGGTAAGAAAGAGGGTAGTCTATTCTATTCAACCGGATACCACATGGTGGGTCAACTTACCTCAGTCACCTTTTACGACATCTCGGTTAGAAAGAGGGTGGTCTAATCTGTTCAACCGGATACCACATGGTGGGTCATCTAACCTTAGTTGCCTTTATGACACCTCGGTAAGACAGAGGGTGGTCTATTCAACTCAACCGGATACCACACAGCCGGTCAAAATATCTTAGTCACCTTTTACGACATCTCGGTTAGAAATGAGTGTGGTCTATTCTACTTAGCCGCATTCCACACGGAATATTTAGGTATATTGAAAATCGTATAAACATAATCTTATTTATATAATTTTATACATTTATACTTTACTTTACTTTATTTATAATTTTATACATTTTTTCCATGTATTTATTTTTGTATCTGTAGTTACACTGTTTAATTGCTATACCTACTCTCATTTATATGTATTTTTAATCATAGGAAACTGTTAATGGTTTAAGTTACTTTTAAACTTTTTTTACTTTTAAAAGCATATATATATACTGTATGTTTCCAAATATTTAAATAAATAAAAAATAAATAAACATAACCACATAAGGAAACGTGTGAAAATAACTTAATATGTAAATTAATTTTTAACCTATGTAGGTATATATACCCGATTTTAAGTAACAGGCATATGCTAGTATGGTTTTTACTATGTTAGAATCAGTCGTAAAATAGTGAAGTCATTATGCTATAAGTAAAAATAATTTCACAAAAAATATAGGCAAATAAAACATACATTCGTTACAACTCACCGATTCCTGTCAATGACCTCTGTGCTGTAATCCTGAAACAAAAGAATTCGTAATGAGTACTTACTCATATACACAAATATTTCGCTCATAAATATCTCAAACAATACATCACCCAATCTAAAAATGGCTTATGCTACAAACATGTTTTACTTTTGCATCGTTTCTTTTATAATATCTAAAGGTTACAATATGTATTAGATAATCTATATAGGGTATTGAATATTGATCATTTTAATAACTCATTTGATGAATATTTATTTACAGAATTAAAAATTATAAATTAAATACAAAATTATAAATAGATAATAATAAAATATTTTAATAACGTGAATCTTCCATTATTTAATTTCACCCGCGTTTAACCTTCCATTTCATTCGAAGTTGTTCTATTTTTAAACATAATCCATTTTCGTATTTCAAACTAAGAAGCTTATTATTTTTAGAAGTGACTTAAGTTAAACATATTTATAACAAATGACGATATTTCTCCTTTATACCTACTTATTCAATAAATAAAAAGCAATTTTCCCAAAGTCAACCCATTTACTCTTTCGCAATTCAATGACACATAATGACAGCGACAATGTTTTTTCTATATTATCGACCAACTATATAACAGAGGTTGTATTTAAAACATGTTGTAACTAATTGATCCCTATTTGCTATTCAATGCAATAACTTTTCTGTGTAATTTAAGCTCTCTACGAACCGCATTGTGGTATCCGAACGAGTAGCATAGACAACCCTCATTTCTTACCGAGGACTCGTAAAAGGCGACTAATGTAAGTTAACGTCAGACAGACGGTCTGTCGTTAAACAACTAGCCAAAACATGTTACAACATGTTCAAAACATGTTGTGCCTTAGAGATAGAGAGACATTAGGACAAAAGAATAATGATTATGCTCTTTACGATATTGGAAAACATAGCGATTAGCTATTCTTATACATAGGAGATGTAAAACTTTATTCATCGGGTAGGGCGATATCCCTTAAAAAAACAATTGTGAACTTTCCAGTATGGTGGCTCTAAGCTCTAATTCAGAGAGACTATAGGCTGTTGCAGCAGTGACATTTAACTATATTACTTTTTATTTCGCACAATTCTATATTTGACGATGACTGCATATCACAATCGTCTAGCATTCGTCACGATAAATTATTGATATTTGACTTTTATATATTTCAATTCGAGATTCATTAGGTATAGAAAAAAACATCCGCAAGAATGAATACAAAAAACAGACAAAGGATCAAATCTTAGGTGGTAACAAAAAAGAGACATTACAATACACAGTTTTTGTAATAGGTTCAAACCACGACCTTGCCTCGGACAACATTGAAAGCCTTAGCCGAGTCCAAAAGTGTTTGTTTGTGTTGCGGTACTTTTGATAATGTGTACTCAAAATAACAAATATCTTGCCGAACATTAGAATACTTTTGTGTGCGTGTGTTTTTAAGTAATTACTTTTATATGTGTGCGTTTTTGTTTTTTTGAGCTATGTTAAATAAGGAATTTCATTTGTACATGATTGTTTTTTAGTAGAATGCCTCTGTTGAACTAGTGCACAAGTTTTTGATAAAATAATAAATTTCTCATAACGTTGTTTTGAATTCGACTCAAATATGAAACAAAAAAGTACACGGGTGTACAAAATATAAAGATAATTATATTTTGTACATCCGTGTAAAATATAAAATTTATTAATATGTTTCTTACATTATAATCTATAAGTAACTCAAAATTTAGATCCAAATCAAGTTTAAATTTGAATATATTTATTGGAAGATTCACCGAATAAAACAATTAATTTAATCTGTTTAATACTATGTAACAATTTAATTAAGTATATTCTAGGGGCTTCGGTCTAAATTCGATTAAAATATTCATCAATAAATAACACTTATCAACCTCGGACGCTAGGCAATTATAAAAAATAATAAAATAATTTTAGTTTTATAAAATAAAATTCAATGTAATAAAAATATAAATATTTTTTATCCGAATTATTTTAAAATTTGAATTAATTTACTTATAAGATTGCGCTACATTGTATTAAACAATTTAATCTAATAAATAATACTCACTACTTTAATCCGAGTTAAATATAAATATATTGTAATTGCACGATTGCACTAAAATAATCTAATCTATTGACTAATAATCACAATTTTATTTGAGTCAAATACATATACACGCAAGTAATATGTACACACACAACTAAAGAAACCACAGAGTAATACGCGAATGGCATATTAAAAAAAGGCGCCAACCGTGTTCTTATTAAGGTTTTTGTCATTCAAGTTAATGACCGCACTCACATTGACAAATAACAGCTAATCACTGTACGAAATGACCGACTGCATCGAGCTGTGGCACTTCCTTTATAAAGGCCCGGAGTATAAAAGAATGTCGTGAGTCATACGACTGTTTTTATAATGCAATGATTTTGCATTATTTTTTACCGACGTGCAACGCCCGCAGCGACCTGCATGACCTAACTCTTTGTTAGGCCTGTCCTCTAAAATTATTTATTATCATCACCCGATGTTAATACCTACCTTCGTCTCGATCGATTGTTTTACGACGTACATAATCTTTCATGCGTCACATTTTTATCATCGCTGATCTGTATAAGGTTTTTGCCCTCACATATCGGCGTTGGAAGAACAAAAGTCATCTAAGCCCTAACGTATTAGAAAAAACGCAGCATTTTCTAACTTATGTTGTCCAACTACATACATGGTCGCTTGCTAGAAGTTCTTACTATTCAAAAGTTTGATGAAAGCTATCTGATATAGGTTGCATATCGTTAAAATAAATTCCAACGACTTAAATCTATCAGTTGAATAGCAATAAAGTATCGGCATCCTCCGAAAGTGCTTTTACTAGTGAAGGCAAAGTTACTGAGTTCAGTCTTGATAATTCAGCAAAAATGATTTTGATATGGAATAATCTGTCTCTATCCTAAATCTATCGTGGTCCTAAGGTAAGTTCTGGCCCCACCCAAAGCATATGAGCTATTGAGGTGAATTTATACGTGTTAGAATCTTCGACGCTGATCTGTATTCGCCCAGATGACGTGAACTAATTGCACATTATCGATTCTAAAAAAGGCAATAATATGCGATATTCTTCTTAGTTTATTATACATTAGGACATACCTTTAAACTTACATGGTATATTCGTAATAATTATATATTAATGTCCCCTATTTTAATAGCAAATTTCAACATTCCTTGTCCAGCATGGAGTTCGGTAAAATGTAAATTTTAATAAGTTTATTATAAATCCCCAAAAGACTGAACTTGCCAGGATAAAAAAAAAGTATTATTTTTATGAGGCAAGTTCTCCATTTTTTATTAACACCCGATGTTAATTTAATATACCTTCAATCGATTGATTTTTATGAGTCAGATGAAACGTGTAGATAATAAAACGCAAAAGACTATAAACTTGTTTAGACTATATTGAACTTGAATATTTTAACGTTGATTTGAATAAAGATAAGTAAACCGACCAATCATGACTGGTTAGAAACTATGACGAACACGGTTCTAATTATATATTACTAGTGGTGATTAAATGGCTATGTATGAAGTAAAATGGTCCGCAGTGATCTTAAAGCATCCTCCTTATCCCACTTTAAATGGGGACAGTACAAAATATTATAAGTATGTTGTCATATGATTCGGCTAGGTATTTTACCGGCCGCCTGCCTGACGTCAACTTACCTTAGTCGTATTTTACGACTAAGGTAAGTTTTACAGGTGTGGCAAATTCAAATTCAATTTTTTTTATTCAAATAAACTCGTAAACAAGTGCTTTTGCATCGTCAATTCTACTGCTGGTTTGGAAACTGTTCCTACCGAGAAGAGCAAGAAACTCGGCGGTTGCTCTTTTTAACATAGTACCTACATACTTATAACTAGTTACATTAAGTCATTACTATCTTGTACAGGTCGGATAGTAGCTATATCCACGCATTCTTATCATCTAAATAATCCTTAACAGTATAGTAGGCTTTTTGTATAGGCCTCTTTATAACAATTTTTTTAAACTACCCTAATGTCATTTCTCACCGAGGTGTAAAAGGCATGACTAAGGTAAGTTGACCTGCCATGTGGTATCTGGCTGAGTAGAATAGACCACCGTCATTTCTTACTGAGATGTTGTAAAAGTAGTGCCAACCCCACTTAGAGTGGGATAAGGGCAGGAATGATGATCACACGCTAAACTTGTTTAAAAAGGGGTACAAATTGTAATCTTTACATATTAGTATACAGAACTTTAAATGACATAACGGCTAGAGTTACCGATGGAAAAATTAGGCGTTTTAGTAATTAGTGGTTGTTATCTTAAATATGCAGTTAATGGCGTGGTATGGCGTCTACAAGATAAGCTAATTGGGGGGCCACTTATAACATAAATGAAATTGTAATTACTGGCCTCTATCAGAGGTTAAGCGGAATATCTGTTGTGCCAGACGCTTAAAGTATTTTCCAGAAAAACTAGTGTTTGATAAGGAAAATTTAATTAATAGTGAGGTAATGAAAACAGGTATAAACCAATACACCTTATACAGAAATGTCAAACTTGTTCACTAAAAAAATCTTTCAGAAATATAGAATTTTTGTTGTTGTTAAATTTTTTTGAGTATGAACCTCAACAGCTGTTGTTGCAATTTGATAAAGATGGGAAATTTACACACTTAGAAGTAAATAACTTATTTTTTTTTGTATTATGAGTGCCAAACTACTTGTAGGTAAATACATAAATTTAATAAATAAGTATTGGGTTAATATTTGTTGATTTTTTTACAAAATAAAAAAAGAAACTTAAAAAAAAGAGAAAAATAAATAGGGTAGATGGAGCTCGATTATAGGTATTTTGATTTCTTGCGACCACCCGTTCCCCGAATAAGCTACGCTTACTAGATAATTAACGGCATAAATAGTGTTTTATATATTCAATGTAAATTTTTTAAATGCCCAAAAACAGGCATGAAACGATTTTTTAAAAATAAAATCTAGATAGATCGATTTTTCTGCCCCAAAACCTCCTGCATGCTGAATTTTAGGGAAATCGTTGGAGCCGTTTCCGAGATTCCGAATATATATAACATAGAGAATGTTGGCCCACTGTGGGAATAGAATCCGCGACCGGGGAATTGAAGGCAGGGTCACTGCGAACTACACCAATGGGCCATGCTAAACTTAAACTACCTACATTGATATTAAAATATACTTAGACTGACTATGTTTTGGAGCTCGGTTAATAAAGTAGGCAGATAATCTTTATCAAGGATTATAGCAAAATAATTTTATTATTACTTGTATTGTATTGTATTATGGATCGTATCATTTATGTATTGTATTATCGTAAAAACGCAGCCAAATCATGTGACAGCATGTTTATAACATGTTGTGCCGACCCCACTTAGAGTGGGAGAAGGGCAGGAGGATGATGTATTGTATTATGGATCTACGCAAAGTAACGTATTCTATAATCATGATTATCATCCTCCTGCCCTTATCCCACTCTAAGTAGGGTCGGCACAACATGTTACAAACATTTTGTCATATGATTTGGTTACGTATTTTACGACCGGACGCCTGCCTGACGTCAACTTACCTTAGTCGTATTTTACTCCTCGGTAAGAAAGAGGGTGGTCTATTTTACTCAACCGGATACCACACGGTGGTTCAACTTACTTTTGTCGCCTCTTACGACACCTCGGTAAGAAATGAGGTTGGTCTATTCTACTTAGCCAGATACCACACGGCGGGTCGACTTACCTTAGTCGCCTTTTACGACACCTCGGTAAGAAATGAGAGTGGTACTATTCTATTCAGCCGGATACCACACGGCGTTAACGTATTCTATAAATTATTGTTTTTACGTTCGAAAAATCCACGAAAACATACAACATAAGTAACGGCCTGTTACTATCCCACTGCTGAGAATAGGCCTCTTCTCTCCATTTTTGGAGAGAAGGATTGGAGCTAAGACCTACCACGCTGCTCCAATGCGGATTGGTAGGTTACACATACCAGAATTCTCTACAGATATGCAGGTTTCCTCACGATGTTTTCCTTCACCGAAAAGCGTATTATAAATTGCAATTATCAATTAGACACATAAGTTTTTAAGAGAAAAACTCATTGGTGTCTGCCCGGGTTTGAACCCGTGATCATCTCTAGAGACTCACACGGTCGCACCGCTGTGCCATCACAGCTTACGTTACAGGCCTACTACACGAATTACACGAAAACATACAACATATAAAATATTAATTAAGAATATTGATAGGAAATTTATTTTATAGAGACCAATCATGGCGAAGCTGAATAAGGCATCAATTATTAAACTTGAAAACAGAATTAAATGATAAAAATACCTACGCCGTGGCCAACATTTTCGAGTCGCAGTAAAAAAAATCGGTAACTCGATACCAGTTCCTAATTACTACCATAATAGCGATTCGAGTTCTCGAAACATACCTATTATTTAGTAAAAAAAGTCACCTTACAGTGCCTATAGACTTTTAGAATGGGATAAACATGCGATAAAATGTTTAATTTAATTAAGAAAAGAAATAGCTGGGATGTTTACGAAATTACTTTTGCCAAGTTTTAATACTAAAAAACGTCTTTTTTTGGACCGTGCGGAATTATTCATAAAGGTTTTATGTTTATATATTTTATCTTGTTGCTAGGTCTAAACCGTATATGCGATTGAGTAAAATAGACTGAGCTCATTTCTTTATTTTTTTTATTTATTCATTTAAGTAACGGCCTGTTACTATCCCACTGCTGGGCATAGGCCTCCTCTCTCCATTTTTGGAGAGAAGGGTTGGAGCTAAGACCTACCACGCTGCTCCAATGCGGATTGGTAGGTTACACATATCCCCGGAATTCTCTAGAGATATGCAGGTTTCCTCACGATGTTTTCCTTCACCGAAAAGCGTGTGATAAATTGCAATTATCAATTAGACACATAAGTTTTAATAGAAAAACTCATTGGTGTCTGCCCGGGTTTGAACCCATGATCGTCTCTAGAGATTCACACGGTCGCACCGCTAGGCCATCACAGCTTTTTTAATTCAATTATTTGCATTTAAATATGTTACATATTACATATTTGCTCGGTTAGGGCGTTGCAAAATATTGTACACACGTCTAACATTATACAAAAAATTAATTTTATCATGTCAATATTTACATAATCAACTAAGGTGTCCTAAAAGGCGACTAAAGTAAGTCGACCCGCCGTGGAGTATCTGGATGAGTAGAACAGACCGCCCACTTTCTTACCGAGGTGTCGTAAAAGGCGACTAAGATAGGTTGACGCGCAGTGTGGTACCCGGTTGAGAAGAATAGACCACCCTCTTTCTTACCGAGGTGTCGTAAAATACGACTAAGGTAAGCTACGTCAGGCAGGCGGTCGTAAAATACGTAGCCAAGTCATGTGACAACATGTTCATAACATGTCATATACAATAGTTTAATTTTGTTTCAAATCACTAATTTTATACGTCTTCATTACTAATTATTGATTAGTGAGCAAAGTTTTAAGTTTAAATCGTCTGTAAACCTAAACCTAAGTCATGTTCTCAATCTATGCTAAATTTTATCAAAATCTATGCTAAATTTTATCAAAAACTGAGTAACAAACATATAAACTTTCTTATTTAGAATAGTTATACCAACTGGCTTAATGGTTTAAAATAACCAATCTCACAGTTAGTTTTTTAGTTGTTGCTTTTTTAATACAAAAAAAGGTTACATTTTTTGCACTAAATGCCCCTACACTAACAGGTGAGCCCGGATGAATGTATGCATTGATGAAACAAGAAATTATATATCTATATCTATACTAGTATATAAAGCTGAAGAGTTTGTTTGTTTGATTGATTGTTTGAACGCGCTAATCTCAGGAACTACTGGACCGATTTGAAAAATTCTTTTAGTGTAGGATATTAAGATAAGATAGATTTATTGAGGAAGGCTATAGGCCCTCCCCTCCCCTATTCAAGGATAATAACTCTATAGATTAAATACATTTATCAATATAACTGCCACACCATAAAATACAATTATTAGACAATTTAGAAGTTAAAACAAATGAAATGTGACATAAATTACAAAGTGTACTCATTAAATCGCTAGTGACAAAACATTATAAACAAAGTGACAATTGCTATCAGTGCGAAATAATAAATTCCCACTGACCTTTGGGTCACGAGATAACTACAAACATGCAATAAAATGCAATAATTAAGATAATAAAGAAAATGCCGCCGACCCAGCAGACGCCATATTTCCTGAGATATTTTCGTCACTAGTAAAAGTTTTGTTTTCCTAAGGTGAACTCTAAGGTTTCCTAAGGTAAAACTAGAGGTAAACTCTAGATACACACACACACACACAAGGCCAAAACTAAAAGTGCAACAAAAGTCGGCTTAATCTCCAATGGGATGACAGTAGGATAACTTAACTACGTAGTGTAGAGAGAACCTCCTTTGTAATATTATTCAGCCGACATTGAAAGTAAAGCCGTGTGGTATCCGGCTGAATAGAATAGACCACCCCCATTTTTTACCGAGGTGTCGTAAAAGGCGACTAAGGTAAGTCGACCTGCCTTGTGGTATCCGGCTGAGTAATAACATGTTTTGCCGACGCGAATAATAATTGAAAATTATCAAATCAATAATTCATGTTTGTTTTTTTGTTAAAGGCGACTAAAATGTTTTAGTTATAAACAGATTTTAACTCTGTGTTCCTTAACTAATAAATTTGTTATCGCCAATGACTTCCGCTTTATCTTATAGCAACAGAGTCATGAAACAAGAGTATCGCGCCCTTTTTGATTAAAATGGTGGCAACACTGCGCCGTTGTTGTTTCCGGCGGAGTCTTCCTATTGGTAAAACGTTTCAGTGACATTCAGTCTTTGTTCGTCATTCAATAGAAGTGTATCTCGCAGCGGGAATAGTGGTATTCTATTATATCGTGTTTTTGTATAGTGTGTGCGCTAACAAATTCTTTTAATTAAGTCCGATGGTAGCATGGAGTCTTATGAACAAATGTCATAACAAGCTCATTAAATAGATCTCATATTTGAAGTAAAAAACCCGCTTAATTTCTATCGCATACCAGTTGCATGAAGCCATCCACATATCATGTCGTAGCAGGTAGTGCCATTCTCATGAATTTCTTTGAAACATCGCTCAATCGGGGATGCATTCACAGAAAAAGAACATCAAATGATTACGGCACAAGAAAGCGATTTCTATGAATCGTCCGTTAGCGAATAGCTGGGCTATAAAAATGGTGTATAATTTAAAAGAGATCAGCGCGGAGCTGTGTGAAGTGTTCAGCGGGTAGGGTGACAAAAACTAATTAAATTGGGTACCATTGTATACACGGTACTTATAAGGTAATAGGGTTTTTATTAACGTTATTGATTCACGACGCAACTTTTCCTTACGAAAGTATAATCCGCGACTAGAGAAAATCTATGTAATGCTAAATTTAAAGTGCACCATCCGCGTTCAAACCTTATCCATACAGAATTCGTAACGCTAAACTGCTAGCACTGCACACGTTGACTACTACAATGGCAACAATCGTTTCGCCCCGGCAACCGAAGCATCATCATAAGATAAACCCAA
The DNA here is from genome assembly GCA_029227775.1 of Morpho helenor. Classification (NCBI taxonomy): domain Eukaryota; kingdom Metazoa; phylum Arthropoda; class Insecta; order Lepidoptera; family Nymphalidae; genus Morpho; species Morpho helenor. The sequence continues at coordinate 3,103,903 of JARGCU010000032.1, read as the reverse complement.
ACGCCACGACAAAAAAACAGTTTTGCAATTTTGCAAATGGGCGTAATTCTATAAATTTTCTTGTCGCACAAAAATCTAATTACCTAGTAAATTTGGATAAATATACGCATTTTTCGTTAAACTAATAACAGATAATACCAGCATCACACAAATTTATCTCTGAACTCTCTCGTATTTCTATAAGTCTTATGGGACGCCACGATATCTCTTAACTATAGATTAGATAAAGCAGTAATGGACTGTGAGGCATAAAAGAACCTACAGTAAATGAGGATGTAAATAAATAGACGAGGTAACTCCTCAACGGTAAACATTAGGGACATGAAATTTGTTATATGATTTTCTTTTAATCAACTCATTTGTTACTTGCTTTAAAAATTCTTACATTATTAGAGAACCATGTGGCTATGAAGTTAATTATATCGCTTAATCAAGTTAATTGTTCGACATACACACTCTGTCCAAGTTATACGATCCATCGCTCAACAAATCAATGTATTGAAAAGGAAATTCACTTGCCTTCATCATATGGTCGAGTAATAGTGATTAAATGCCTTTTACCAATATTGAATAACGAATAATAAATAGAAAATGTATAAAGCGTGATAGATCAATTCTTTTCAAGTGAATACCGCTTGATTAACGTAAGCCAGAATAGAATTTCTTTTTTTTTTGTTAATATTTATAATAAATGCAGAAGTTCTGTGGTATCCGGTGGTGTAGAATAGACCACCGTCATTTCTTACTGAGATGACGTGAAAGGCCACTAAGGTTAGTTGAGCCGCCGTATGCGGCTGGGTAGAATAGACCACCTTTATTAATTAGCGTATTGTTGTAAAAGGCGACTAAGGTAAGTTGATGTTAGACAGGCCGGTCGTAAATTACCTAGCCAAATCATGTTACAACATGCTTAAAACATGTTTTGCCGACACTTAGAGTAGGATAAGGGTAGGAGGATGATGATTAATAATTAATGCAGAGCACCCTCATTTCTAACCGAGGTGTCGTAAAAGGCCACTAAGGTAGGTTATCCTGGTGTGATTCCGGTTGACTATAATAGACCACTCTTATTTATTGAGGTGTCGTAAAAGACAACTAAGGTAATTAACTGTTTTGCTAATCATTGTCTGTATGGCACGACCAAAAAATCGATTAACTGAATAACAATCGAGTCACCTGTTCACAATACACAAAAAGAGAAAGTGACGAAACGCCATATGACTTTTAATCTAGTTTTTTAAAATATTAATATCCAATTCTGTTAAAAAGAAAAAAACGCTTTCTTAACCCTTCTTAGCCGCATGCGATCGAATTAACGTTCATCCACTCCCCAATTTGAAAGGAAAAGAAAATAGGCTATAACCTATTTTTGAGAGTGGTAAAAAAAGGTACCTGCACTTAACCTCAAGCGAGTGGTCCCGTCAGACCAGATACGATAAAGTTGAGTATATAAGAAGCTCTATTATTATTTTTGTGTAAAAATGTGTATCATATTGTATCATATAAAGTCAAATGTGTATCATTATAAAGTACGCCGTGAGGTATCCGGCTGAATAGAATAGTACCACCCTCATTTCTTACCGAGATGTCGTAAAAGGCGACTAGGATAAGTCGACCCGCCGTGTGGTATCCGGTTTAGTAGAATAGACCACCCTCTTTCTTATCGAGGTGTCGTAAAATACGACTGAAGTAAGTTGATGTCAGGCAGGCGGCCGGTCGTAAAAACGCAGCCAAATCATGTGACAACATGTTTATAACATGTTGTGCCGACCCCACTTAGAGGGGGATAAGGGCAGGAAGATGATGAAGATGATGATTGTATCATAAAAAGTCAAATGTGTATCATATAAATACTTCGAACATTGCGTGTTGTCAGTGATGACATACGGATCCGAAACTTGGTCGCTGACTATAGGCCTCATAAGAAGGCTCAGAGTCGCTCAGCGAGGGATGGAGCGAACTGTGCGAGTATCAAATCAGAAATGAGGAGATCCGTAAAAGAACCAGAGTCACCGACATAGCTAAGCGCGAAGTTGAAGTGGCCATGGCGGGGCTCTTAGTGCGGAGAACCGATGGGCGTTGGGGTCTCAAAGTGCTGGAATGGCGATCCCACACCGGAAAGAGCAGTGTTTAAAGACCCCCTACTAGATGGACTGACGACCTTTAAAAAGGTCGCGGGGAGCCGCTGGATAAAAGCGGCACAAAATCGTGTGTTCTGGAGATCTTATAAAGAGACCTATGTGCAGCAGTGGACGTCCATCGGTTGAACAAAAAGTGTATCATATGTTAAATACACGTGCATAGAAATCCGAAACAATCATGTTGTATGGGATAACTCTATATGGTTCTATTGAGCTTAATGAGTTCTTTACAATAATGACCATGTAAGTATACAGGTTTCGTTTGAATTTGAAGATTAAAACATTTATTATGAAATTTATTTGAATAAAATGCAATGTAAATGTAGAATGACAGAAAAAGATACTACTTCTTAGGATAAACGTATTGTTATTATAATTAAGCTAAATTTATAAAAGTAAAGTAAAATAACTGCTTGTTACTATCCCACTTCTGGGCATAGACCTCCTCTCTCCGTTTATGGAGAGAAGGTTTGGAGTTAAGACCTACCACGCTGCTCCAATGTGGATTAGTAGGCTACACATATACCTAGAATTCTCTAGGAATATGCAGGTTTCCTCACGATGTTTACCTTCAACGAAATGCGTGTGATAAATTACAAATATCAATTAGACACATAAGTTTTAACAGAAATACTCATTGGTGCCAGCCCACCGCAGTCGCGCGGTCTTACAGCTGGGGTATCACAGTTTAAAATTTATAAATATAAATCATATTATTTTCGTCTTTAAAAATACAGCACTTGCATGTTATTAAATGTTAAACACAAACGACGCATTCATATATTGACTTTTTTGTTGACTTCAAGTGACAGCGTATGTAAAAACAGAGACATGCATTCAAAAGTTATTGGAAAACGTCGGCGATAAAAAATCATTGCAGTTTATTGAGCTCGGTGCACCCCAAACCTCATTCCACTCGTATGTTCCACGATTTGAAAGGATCGTATTATTTACATTTTTTTTTTTACTTTAAAATGTGGAACAAAAAAGGGTAAAGAATAAATTTGAACGCTCACCAAATGTCCCCGCGGTTGCGACAGGTTGGGTTGGTTCGAATTTATGGAGCAAAGTTTTATTTCCGACATGGAGAGATCTGATACGTATGGAAGGATTTTAATCGATTTTGAAACCAGAATATGGGATATGCAAACGTTACTTTGCAAAAATTTAGTAGAGTTGACGTTTCAAAAGCACTTGTTTACAAGTTTATTTGAATAAAGAATGTTTTGAATTGAAATTGAATTTAAATCCGAATGTCATTTGTAATCTAACTAGCTTTTACCCGCGTTTTCGTTATTCGTTCGCGTGGACTGTTGTCGTGAGATAGGTCTATAATAGATGGCGCTTTTCAATGTCATCCTATTCCTGTAGAATTAACAGGATTTCTATAGCCTATATATTATTCCGGTGTATAAGGAATTATTGAATAATTTTAATCGATATTGGTTCAGCGGAATCGCCGTGAAAGAGTAACAAACATACATCCATACTCACAAATTTCGCATTTATAATATTTGTAGGATAAGACTATGAAGTTATTGTAAAACATCTATACTTATTATAAAAATATATCCGTAAAATGTAGCCGGCTGAGTATATACTACTCAGCCGACCACCCTCTTTCTTACTGAGGTGTAGTGAAAGACGACTAAAGTAGGTTTACGTAAGGCAGGCGGCCGTTCATAAAAACTAGCCAAATCATGAAACAACGTATTTAAAACTTGTTTTGCTTACCTCATGAGTGGGATAAAGGCAGGATAGTGATATAATCTGCCTCTTATATATACTTCTTATAGCATCCAAACAAAATGTGATATTGCAGTAAGAAGATGGAAAATTAACATTTTTACTTTATTGCACGTGAGAAATTAAATTGAATGCCATGAAATTAAATGGCACTGTACGCGAGGTGCTAAATATTCAAACTTTAATGAGGTTAATATGGTAATAAAATTTATTAATACGCTTGTTTTTGCTGAAAGTCAAAAGGAAGTCAGCGCTTTTGGCGCAGCGTGCATTTCTTGAGATAATTTCAATTTGGCAAAAAAGTATGCTAATTTCCCTTTATGATTTAAAAATTGGTATATTCAAAGGTCATCGCTAATTTGTTGTTTGCATACAGGTTATTTGCGTGTTGCGAAACTGTTTTCCTTGTAGCGAATATTATATCGTGGCCCATTAGCGAGGAGTGTTGCGTTGTGAATTAATTTCCGATCTACAAGACACGTAGGTATTGCACGACACGAGTATTGTTTTAATGGCTTCCTGTGTGTATTTCCAAACTATTATTACTTGTGTGTGTATTAGGTTCATGTGGTAATCCGTCCAATACATCGGCACCTAAATGACGGAATTTTTTATTTGACTCATGCGTTGGTAGAGTTTATTAAATTTTCATAATTATTATGCTATAACGCCATGTGGTATCCGGCTGAGTAGAATAGACCAAACTCATTTCTTACCGAGGTATCGTAAAAGGCGACTAAGGTAAGTCGACCCCTCATGTGGTATCCAGCTGAGTAGAATAGACCAACCTCATTTCTTACCGAGGTGTCGTAAAGGTACCTAAGGTAAGTCGACCCACCGTGTGGTATCTGGCTGAGTAGAATAGACCACCCTCTTTCTTACCGAGGTGTCGTAAAATACGACGGAGGTAAGTTGACGTCAGGCAGGCGGCCGGTCGTAAAAACGCAGCCAAATCATGTGACAGCATGTTTATAGCATGTTGTGCCGACCCCACTTAGAGTGGGATAAGGGCAGGAAGATGATGATGAATCATTATTCAATATTTATACATTTATAATAATAAAATGTGGGGTTATTACCTACCTATACACGCGGTCGTCTCTACTTAAAGTATGATAACTTAATAGGTATTAGGGGTGGCAGACAACTGGTAAATAAATATACCTATACATAATTTTAAATGAATACATAAATTCAAACACAGTTAAACAATTGATTTTAAAACCTTTTAGCCCTCGATGGAAATCGAACCCGCGACCCCTGCTGAAGGCACCAACGTGAACCCACTCCTGACATAATAATTTAGCTTAGCTGGAGCGGTTAACAACCAAATTTCTAGTAACCTTTTAGTAAAAAGAAAGAAACAAAATTGTGTAGAGCATTATATTCTGCTGCCCTTATAAGAAAATCTCTGTCACCTGCGCTAACGGGTTATTCAAGCCAAAAATTTAAAAAAACCTCAGAATTATCTCTAGATATCAAGAGTGCTAAACATTCAGCATTATTTAAAAGTAATCATAAAATATATTTTGCTATAGGCCGCGGTAAAGTAAATACAGAATATATAATTACCAAATTATACTACCTATTTTTATTAGGTACCTAATGCTAAATGCACTACACACGTTCAATATTACAAACTCAACAATCGTTTCGCGCTACAACCGAAGCATCATAATTAAGCACTATTCTCAAGCCGACAAAAGCAAATAACCTTACCACAAATATCAAAATCTAAATTTGCATTGATTTCGAATGTTGCATTTCAATATTTAACATGTCAACACTTGTCAAAAGATCACGTCACTTTAAACGTCTGACTTGCATATTATTTGCACGTTCACACTAGTTCAGCCTTGACTTTGACCGACATTGCAAATCATAATATGACCTTTAAATAGTCCTGTGATGACGTCATTCTCAATATACACAAAAGCGGCGGTAGCGCAATTCTTAGAGTAACGGACTTACGATCGAGAGGACGTGGGTTCGAATCCCGGCCATTATATTACCTACGTGAACCCACTCCAAACACAACAACAAATAATCTAAATGATTAGCTGGATGGGTTAAAAGTTTACTATTAATTTGTAATCTAAATTGCTAGTAGGTAATATTTAAAAAAAAAGAAACAAACAAACAAGATTGTGTAGAGTATTATATTCTGCTGCCCTAATCCCACTTTAAGTGGGGTCGACGCAACATATTTTAAACATGCGATGTGATTTGGCTAGGTATTTTACGACTGGCCGCCTTTGACGTCAACTTACATTAGTCGCCTTTTACGACACTTCGGTAAGAAATGAGGGTGATCTATTCGCCTCAGCTGGCTACCACACGGCAAATAAGATATTGTAGAGTGAAACTACTGTAAACTTTTATACGGGAACAATTTAGTAATATATGATTTTTGAATAACTATTACCATTTACTCAGCGCACTCAAATTTTTCCGTTTTCGTAATATTTTTAATTGCTGCTCCATTCCTATTCATCTTAGATGTTATATAGCCTATAGTCTTCCTCAATAAATGGACTATCTTACACTCAAAGAATTTGTAAATCGCTCCAGTAGTTTCTGAGATTAGCGCGTTGAAACAAACAAACTCTTCAGCTTTATATATTAGTATAGATGTTTACAATTGTCTACCACAAACTAGTACCGCTTAAATACCACGATCCCAATCTTCGTTTCAAATTATTAAGCGAGTAGTGGTCGGCTTTCCAAAAGCAAGTTTAGCGAGTATTTTTCACGATACAACGATAAAACCTGTATACAAATGGGACGCGTGCAAGACCGTTCATGTATCAAGCAGCGGCATCACTTTGTTTCGTTTACGTGCGCACTTTTATACTTTTAAAAAGCAAATTACTAATTAATTCTGTTCATTGCTACATATCACGTATAGTAAAGTATGCACGATGAATGGTAATTTTATGCCTATGCGACTGGTATGCAGTGCTTTTTTTAACATATTCGATCGCGTTAGCGTAACGTCAATTTGTAAATAAGTAACGGCCTGTTTACTGTCCCATTGCTGGGCATAGGCCTCCTCTCTACGTGTTTGGAGAGGATTGGAGCTAAGATCTACCACGTTGCTACAATGCGGATTGGTAGGTTTCACATATCCCTAGAGGATTCTTTAGAGATATGCAGGTTTCCTCACGATGTTTTCCTTCACCGATAAATTACAATTATCAATTAGACACATAACTTTTGATAGAAAAACTGATAAGTGTCTGCCCGGGTTTGAACCCATGATCGTCTCTAGAGATTCACACGGTCGCACCGCTGACAATTTGTACGACACTGCAATAGCGACATCTAGTGATCGCTGTTACCGCGCCATTGAAAATGTGTTACCTACATATGCTATATATATATGTAGCTATGTAGGAGGAAAAAAAATATTTTTCTCTCGAGAAAAGGGAAATATTGAGGATAATAATACATTCAAGTTGGTCGAACGAAGTCTCGGGTAAATAGAAAATATAACATCAAATTTATATTTTATACTTCATAATAAAGACATTTGGAATATACTAACCTTAATTCTGTATACTGAGGATTCGTAAGAAATCGGTTTCTTCGTTGCATCTCCAAACAATAAAACAAATTAATTGAATTACGTACGTGAATAAGAAACAGACTACTTTCGCATGTATGCAATTCTCATAGTTATTTCGCAATCCAAAACAAGTACAATCCAGTTGCTACAAATGTTACGTACTCAAAACTAATGAAAGTAAGAAAAAAATTTCAAACCGTAAAATACAACATCAGTTATATAAACAAAATAAACGTATAAAGAAATTTCACTGGCATTGAACGAATTTTTACAATACACGTGTTTGCAATTCATTTAAGTGGCCGATAAGGATGTACCGATAAAAACGAATCCATAGACAACAATCGATGCAATCGAAAATTTTATGAAGCGTGCAAATAAATAAATACGTTCTAGATATGAAATAAATTTCAAACCGTAAAATACAACATCAGTTATATAAACAAAATCAACGTATAAAGAAATTTCACTGGCATTGAACGAATTTTTACAATACACGTGTTTGCAATTCATTTAAGTGGCCGATAAGGATGTACCGATAAAAACGAATCCATAGACAACAATCGATGCAATCGAAAATTTTATGAAGCATGCAAATAAATAAATACGTTCTAGATAGCTCCTGCATGCGATCATTCAAACCAAACAAGGCAACTTAATTAGCACAGGCGGGTTGCGTTTGCGCAGCGAATGAAAAAAAAAGAGGAAATTCAAGATGGCGTCGCATTTATCAGCGAGGGAGCGATTAGTTCACGTCGACGTCACTCGCCGACACGCCCGCGTTGTGATGGATCGAACGGGGTGGCGTGACTACCACCGTTTATTTATTTATTTACACACAATTGCAAATGGCATTGCAACTTCATTCACGTACACATCGGCGGGATATGGACTTTATATTTGTCTGTTTTACGGATATACCTCTAGCTTGAGTACACTAAGCACAAATAATGGCGACGTAATATGTTAGTTAAAATTGCAGTTATGAAAATATATATTTAATGTTGTAGATTGGAAATCTTAATCATCATCATTTCTGCCCTTATTCCACTCTAAGTGAGGTCGGTACAACATGTTTTAAACATGTTGTTACATGTTATAATCTTAAATAGTATGTATACGGTATAAGAAATATATATATTGTTTTGCTACACTATCTGTCGATTGACTCTGGTGTGCGTTAAAACTTGAATAAGTTTATGTTTACATCTATTTATGTAATTGTAATATTGTGTATGAACAAATAAATAAAAAAAAGTTTTTTGGCTAAGTTAATCTGCCTAACGTCAACTTACCTTACCTAGTCGTCTTTTACAACACGTCAGTAAGAAAAAGATTGGTCTTTTTTACTCAGCCGGATACCACACGGCACGTCGTAAAAATAGAAAATCATATTTATTTAAAATAAAAACAACAACCATAAATCGTTGAATCAAAGCGAAGGAAGCGTTTAAGGTAATTAAAATATAGAAAATCAATTAGAATTTTATAACTTGTGTACCGACGTAAAAAAAAAGCTTATAAATCAATAATAGATTAAAAAATTCCACATCACATTCATTTGGCTCTGAATTGGTACTAAATCAATTAAATTGCTAGATTCGAATAATGAATCGAATAGGATTAAATATTGAAAGCGTTTTTTTAAACATACATGCTTCAGTACGGTACTCTGCCTGCTTGGATTTTGAGTATCAAGATGAATCGAAAATCACAACAAAATCCTTTATTAAACAGACGAAAAAAGGACAAACAGAACTTTCTCCATTTTCCTGCCTTATCCCAATCTAAGTGGGTTCGGCACAACATGTTTTTCTCTGTCATTAACTATAGCGCTACTCGTTTTACATAAATCCAACCATATCCAAATCATATATCCATCTACCTACATTCATATTTAACACTCGTTTGATCACATGATTTTCATCCCTCCTCATTACATGTCCATACCATCATAATCTTGTACTTCTTGTCTTTTCTACAATGAGCACAAATTCCATACTTCCCCTTATATATTTATTTCATCATCATCATCAAAAAAGGAAAAATAGCAACTTATTTATTAATTTGGACGGATAACTTAGGTATAGGTATAGATATACAACTATTATTTATTTATTACGCCAACTACTTACATACAATTTTGTCCAATATGCATTATAAAATAAGGTTCGTATGTAAGTCCATTACAGGCATAAATATAATTCATAATTTCAAGAACTTAATTAAATGTATTTATAGTGACAGTACCAGACATAGTAAGGAAAAAAATATAAGATAATTTACTAACAACCTAAGCATGGGCATGATTTGTATAGTCCTAGCGTATAAGTAATTTAAGATAGATATAACTGTACATTTATGGCATATACAAAAATAAAACAAATAATAATAAAAAACCTACGAAAAATAAAATAGTTTTTTTTTACAAATTTAAAATTATTAGTAAAAAATAGTAATAAAACCATTTATAGTGATCGATAGACACTTTTAAACACGATAGTACTTTAAGAGACTTTAGCCCTAATTCTATACGGCAAGAAAACTTCAAAATCATTTTATAAAAATAAAAATATTTTATAAAAATAAAAATATGTCCAATTTTTTTGTGTTCAATAACTTTTTTTCGATTCAGATATTTTTGATTTTATTTCAAGTTACCTTAACGATCATCTTTCCTCGTAACCATTTAACACTATAATAACAAAATACTTTATAAAATGTTGCGCGTCATATAAGGGCCGTACGGCGATTAGATAAATTCTTTAACTGTAATTATCTGTAAATAATTGCACGCACTAGATAGAAACCGTGGCGAAACATGTCTAAGAAAAAAATATTGATAACTACAATATACACGTATCTTTTCTATAACGGATTCCAATTAAACCTATCTTTGGTTATATTACTAATTTTAGTGCGTCAGAATAGGGATGTCCAAAAATCGATTTTTACATTATTCGATAAATTTAATCAATTTTCTAAACATTATAAATATATTTAAAAAAAATCTATTATTATTTTTTAACTTTTTCTTATTGTTTTTTAAGATATGCGTTATTGTATAAAACCAATGTTCGTAAACAAGATATTTTAATCGAATTTCGCAAACAGCGCATCTACCTATGTAATTTACTTTAATTAGTTATTCTTATTAATTATAAATATTAAAAAGCAACTTTTCATATAATCAGAAAAAAACGTTTATTATTAATCGATTTATTTTGAAGTTGATTATCAATAAATCGATTTTTTTCCAATCAAAGTGACATTTTTACGTCAGAGATCTTAGGGTCTTAAGAAAATAGAATGTACCTTGTTTGAAACTGAATTTAATTAAACGGTAATAAATGAAAGCCTAAATCAGAGAAGCTGGAATATTTAAGAGCAAAATAATGCCACTTTGTAATAGTGTCGGTATGCTCAAAGAGTTTTAATATAACGGATTTTTTTCAAAATTATTATGCTTGACTAATTAAATTGAATTCATTATCTTTATAACGTGCTTCTATTGCAACAGTGTTCCATCAACCGCTTAATAAAGTGGATATATGTACAAGTCGAAACAAGTCCTATATCGTATTAACCACCAATATAATGTCCAAATGACGGCTGTTATCCGTATATAGAAAACGGCCTTTGCGTACGTCTATTTAAATTGTTATTTGAAATATCTCTGAATTCCGCAAAGTGAGCTCACTTGTATAAGCTGACTGGCTCGTTGGAGTTGGTAGTGACCCTGCCTTCAGCACCGCGGGTCGCGGGTTCGATTCCCACCAAGGGCCAACATTTTCAAACAAAAATTTGTTGGTTCTTCGAGCCTGTGTGTATATATGTATGTATTTAAAAATATATAGGTATATATTCACCAGTTGTCTGTCTACCATAACACAAGTATTAAGTTACTTTGGGGACGGATGACCGTGTGTAAGTGTCCCATATATTTATTTATTTATAAATGAAGATAAGTCAATAATATAATTATAAGTTGAGTTCCACCGTTTATAATGGGCGATGTCACCGCGTATGGGCCCCACATTGCTTTTAATAATCACCTATAAAGTTTTATTGAGGAAGGAAATAAATTACACTACGACATATAGATACATGTGTGCCTAATTACAGGAACAGACGCTTTGCAGTTTAACAGAATCGTTTTAAAATTTATACGATTTTTAATGTCAATATTCAATATTCATAGAACAATCATCGAATGTTAAAATATATATAATTTATTTTTTATTATTAACTTGCACTTTGCTATAGAGTAAGTTACTCAAGACATATTTGTTTCTAAGTTTAATTAGATCGATTTAAAAAAAAACTAAATTTTTATTCTAAATTGGCGTTTTAAAATTTAAGGAGATTAAATTAATAATATTTTTGTTTAATATTATTCCTAAATGATAATTATTCTAAATTAAATACCCTTGTAAAAACAATAAAGCGTAAGATGTTTTTTAATTTTATTTCAAATCTCGAACAACCATAAACAATTTATGGGATCATAAACTGGTCCGGCCAAGTGCTGTTAAGTGTTTAACGACTCGCTGTTACGTAATTTAAATAGCTCGAGTCTCTTAAATTTCACTGAGAATGTATTTTTATATATAATCTAATTTAAACAAAACAGAGGAAACAAAAGCTTATTACTAGTATTTGGTAGACCGAGACTTGCACGTTTTTTTTAATATATAAAAAATGCAATTAAAAAAATTAAAAAATATATATCTGAAGTCGATCCTGGTATTCAATATTTGAGACCGCCCGTTATCCAATATAGCAAGACTTTGCGATTGATATCGTAATTATCCTTTGCTTTCTCATAAAATTATAGCAATTTTTTAAGTGTCTGAAAACACGAACAAAAACGAAAATATTTTCATATGAACCTAGCTTTCTATTTTTCCCGCCAAAATCCCCTCCCTCATTTTTTAAATATTAAAGATTAAGCAAGCTAAGCGATTACCCCAAAAATACAATATCGTCCTGCCGTTATCCCACTCTAAGTGGGGTCAGCACATGTTATAAACATGCTGTCACATGATTTGGCTGTGTTTTACGACCGGCCGCCTGCCTGACTTACCTCTATCGTATTTTACGACACCCCGGTAAGAAAGAGGGTCGTCACTAAACCGGATACCACACGGTGGATCAACTTACCTTAATCGCCTTTTACGACACCGCGGTAAGAAATGAAGGTGGTACTATTCTATTCAGCCGGATACCGAACGGAATATTGAGAAATATCTAAGGTTACAAACGATAAAGCCAAATATACGAAACGAAATAATATGTATAAACAAATACTGGGTACATTGAAATATTTAAAAATCGAACCCTATTCGTGTCGATGGGTACAAATAACGCTAGGCAACTACGCTTATTACTACACAGGTTTAGTAACACAATGACGGTTGCTTTGCATAAGAATAGTGAAGAAACAGCTGTGGCCGGCGGCCATCTGTGTACGTCTTGTTATTACCGCGTACGCTGTCTGTACGTGAAAGTGTACTAAAATTTAAATTATAGCCCTCTAATTGCTGTAGACGTTTCCAATTCAAATGCTATCAATTTGAAAATAGAAAGTCTTTATTCGGAATGTACGCGTATTAAATTTATATAATAAAAATTGTATGTACTGTTTACGTTTTATTTTAAATAAAGAACTTGTTTTTTTTTCTACAGATCTTTCTATGACTTACTATGACTTATTATGACTTTATATTGACTGGCCCGTTGGCGCAGTGGGTAGTGACCATGCCTTCAGCTCCGCGGCTCTCGGGTTCGATTCCTGCCTAGGGCCAACATGTTCTATAAATGAATTTGTTGGTTTTGAGTCTGAGTGTATGTTTGTATTTAAGTATGTATTTAAAAATTATATATGTATATATTCTCCAGTTGTCTGTCTACCATAATACAAGTATTACGTTACTTACTTTGGGGACGGACGACCGTGTGTGTAAGTGTCCCATATATTTATTTATTATTATAAAACAAAGTCCTTAAAAGCTATGTATGTGACCAATTTTCTCAAAATCTTCTAAACAGATTTTTTACGGTTTTTACTAAAAGATAGTGGAATTTTTCCGTAAGGTTTAGGTTAATAGAACATAACGGTTTTACGTAAACTGTCTTGAAGTTTGCGCGGTTGTAAAAAATCTCGTCTGTTGGTAGTTTTACTCGCGGGTGCCGCGTAAACCAGAGATACACTAAAATCATGTACTAGAGACTTGTAGATCTACAAGTATATGATACTACAAAAAAGTCCGCGACAGCATGCCTCTATCTCTTGTGGTTAAATCACAAACTACTTTTACGTTCAAAATTTCAAAAAATCTTTTTAATATAAAATTTTCAATATAAAAGGTATTGATGCGGGAAAATTTTGTGACACACTGGTGCAAATCAAAAGCATAGCTAGTATAAAATAAAAATGTATAAAGTGTTTCCGTTTTATTCTAAACATATAACTTGTTGTTTGAACAGATCTTAAAACAAAATATACTTTATTCTATTATATTTTTATAATGTTTATACTTCTGTATCTGTCATGAAGTAACCACGGTCTGAATATTTCTTTATTGTGAAGAATGAAGAAAAAACTGGATTGAGAATCAAAAATGGTTTGGTTGGCATAATTAAATATTGTTAAAGACTGGAAGCAATGTTAAGGCAACATTTTATGACTTTTTATAACGTTTATGACCCATTCAGACCTTATGGAACGGTTTAAAATTTAAGTAATATAAAATGAGGAAGTAAACAACGCCGTGTGGTATCCGGCTGAGTAGAATTGACCACCCTCATTTCTTTCTGAGTTGTCGTAAAAGGCGACTAAGGTATGTCGACCCACCGTGTGGTATCCGGTTTAGTAGAATAGACCACCCTCTTTCTTACCGAGGTGTCGTAAAATACGACTAAGGTAAGTTGACGTCAGGCAGGCGGCCGGTCATAAAACACGTGGCCAAATCATGTCAACACGTGAGTAACATTTTGTGCCGACCCCACTTATAGTGGGATAAGGGCAGGAGGATGATGAAAGTGAGGAAGTTAACAATGTATAATTATTAGCTACATATTAATACGGCAATGTATGTACAGTTGTATGTATGTAACACAATGTATGTATGTAATGTACAGTTTCTATAGTAAAATAACGGCCTGGTACAATCCCACTGCTGGGGCCTATGCCCAGCAGTGGGATTGTGAGAGGCCTTTACTTTACCTTATAATGCACACAGCGGTAATTCTGTATCCCTCTGTCTCGGTATAATAAAATCGCCATACCTTTATATCTAATATTGTAAAAAAATCAAAACTAAATATAAAAGAACATTATTTTTCACTTAACCTTTTGAGCTTAGTTGACAGAAAGGTTTAAATTAAGTGTAACAGATATGCTTATACGTAAAGCATATTACAAAATTGAAAATTATTTGGATGATAAAAAAGCCTGGATTTGAAAATCCTTTCAGCTTCATAACAGATTGCGGTTTAATAATGTAAAATTAATAATGTAAAATTGTAAATGTTTAAAAGATTAACAGCCGAGTTTCTTTCTGGTTATTTTCGGTAAGAGCAATATTCCGAACCAGTTGTAGCTTCATTAATCATATTGATCCTTGACGATTCAAAAGTGCTTAAAAGAGGAAATACATAAAGAATAATGATTTAATTTGACCGACAAACAAAAACTTTCCCATTTAAAACGTTTGATTTTATTTTACGTGTGTTAGATACGACTATCTCAAACCAGTTGTTAACAACGATATGACATGACTTCTAAGCTCTAATCAGAATATGACAATTAGCGGGATTTTTTATAAAGGTTGTTATCTTTGAGAATGAACGCCGCGCTTTGTACAGTTAATCATTTCAAAAAGATAGATATTTTATTTGTTTGTAGAGTTCCGTCTCTAACAGTAATACTTTTTTAGTCTATGACTTTTTTTTTGATTAATTTAAGATAGATAGATAGATAGAAGAAGACATAATTATAATTTTAATTGTGAAATTTCTAAATCGATAATTTATTTATTATAGTAAATAATCAATCGATTTTAAATTCTAAATAAAAATATTTAATAGCTTTTAGTATAATAAACCCCTTTTATTTACAAAGTCTTACTTTGTAAAGTTAAATATTTTATTTTATTAAACATTATTATTTATTAAATTGATTCAAATTTAAATATATGATTAATATTGCACCAAATATTTTCCGGAAATAATTTTAAAATGATAAATATTTATTATATTATTGTCAAGTTAATCGTGCATCGTATATTATAAAATATTCTTAATATTTATATTTTCATATGTTATTTATATTTTTTAGTGTACAGTCAAATTGGGTAACTTTGAATGACTTTTTCAGATTTTTCAAAATATAAAAAAATAGGATGACCTTATTTAAGGTTTTGATGAATAATGAGTGTTCTTTTATACCGAGTTTTAGAATAACTAACTGTATTACTAAGTAACTAGAAAGGAAATGGAAAAAAAATATGCTTTTGTGCGTGTTCAAAGTTACCTTGAGTTTTGGGTAACTTTGAACCGAATTATTTCGAAAACTAAAAATCCTTGAAATCACAGAATTTTCGTATGATGGGTAAAATTATACTTATGTTATGAATGAATGAAAGATAGATCTGTCAAATAAAGTCAACTTGTCATACTTAACAGCCAACCGTTTACTTAAAATTGCCATTTACTAAATATTAGCAACATATGGGTAGATTTTTTTTTTGTAACGAATACATATTTATTTGTAATTGTAAATATTTATTAAAAATCAAACCTAAATAACAAATTCTATAATCAATTACCATTCAAATGAGATCAAAACATTAATGGTTGGCAAGAGAATTTGAAAAATAATTCACCCCATTCCATGAATGAGATGTCATCTTCAATGTACATTTTATCTTTAGTTTTTGTTATTTGATGCTCTTTTAAGATGAAAACGATGTTTTCTCTTTTAATAATAGTAAATTCCTTTTTTGGAAACCATGTCCGCGAGTAACGACCTGTTACTATCCCACTTCAGACCATAGGCCTCCTCTCTCCGTCTTTGGAGAGAAGGATTGGAGCTAAGACCTACCTCGCTGCTCCGATGCGGATTAGTAGGTTACACATATCCCCATAATTCTCTAGAGATACGTAGGTTTCCTCGCAATGTTTTCCTTCACCGAAAAACGTGTGATAAATTGTAATTCACAATTAGACACATAAGTTTTAATAGAAACTCATTGATGCCTGCCCTGGGTTTGAACCTGCGACCTCTTCGAAAGAGTCCGACGTTGTTACCGCTGGGCTATCACAGCTATACAGCTAAGCTTTCATCCTTGTTAAAGCAGCGGATTGGACTTTATTACGATACGTGTGGTGACTCGTCCTGCATGTAGGTATAAAGTATGTTGCCTGCTTTATACGTTTAGCAATACATACATTCTTTTAATAAACGCGGATTATAGCAAAATAATTCTATTGTAATTACTGTATGTACTAAAATATGTACTTGAAAATATTTTTAGAAATCAATAACTCTTTGTCAATGTTACCTATAAACTAAGATAATGCAATTGGGTATCTTTGAACCGTTCAAAGTTACCCATATTTAACTAAAAATAGGGGTGGTCCACAAATTTCCCTGTCAATGGATAGAAAACGATGCAAAATCATGAAATTATGTGAAAAAGTA
The DNA here is from genome assembly GCA_029227775.1 of Morpho helenor. NCBI lineage: Eukaryota > Metazoa > Arthropoda > Insecta > Lepidoptera > Nymphalidae > Morpho > Morpho helenor. The sequence continues at coordinate 3,086,742 of JARGCU010000032.1, read as the reverse complement.
TAATTTCAACGTACAATTGATCATTAGAAACCGAAAATCATGTGTTTTACACACCTTTTCTGTAATTAAATCGGAAATGTAACTCACATACTTTTCACTGCTAAAAGACAGCGAACAGAAAATTTTGAAAAAGTGTCAAAATTTGTTTCAAAACTATAAATTTTAAATGACATTTGACAACTAGAACATTTAGTATTTTCATTTCACTCAGTTATCAGTTTTAAATCAGGTTACAGATATTAAAAAAAAAATTAATAATTATTTTAGTCGTTTTATTCAATGTTACCCGTAAATTCAAAGTTACCCAATTTGACTGTATTGTATTGTATTTATTTTTTATTTTTAATATGTATTTATTTTACTATATTATATGGAATAGAATATTATGCATTTGTTTTGCTTACCGGATAATACAAATGAGCCCAACGTGTACAACAATAATATAGTGATTAATAAACATTTAAAAATCGAATACTTTCATATTTTGTTCCGGAAAGGTAAATCAACTACAAAGAGTCGCGTAGGCGTCACCAACATGTTTCTAGAAGATTTATAATTAAGTACAGGAAAAATGTTGACAAGCTTGTCACAAGTAGGTACTTCTTACATGTCTCAAATTTCTTTAATCAATTAAAAGAAACTTTCGCCGAACTCGATATTATCTATGAGATTTGTCGACGCGATTTGTTCTATTAATTTTACTGATACAATATATTCCTATTTAAAATTAATGCTAAGAAAACCGCGTTGACAACCCACTTCTTTCATGTTTCGAATCTTTTTAATTAGTGTATAACAAATTACCGCAAGAATTTTAATGATATCGTTTTAATTATCAACTAGTTATTTTTTTAACTCATTAATTCCGAGGAATAAAGATATTTCACAGATTGCTTATCTATACATAATATAACATTCATATGTAAAATTCTGGTCATTTTATGGTCCCTTAGTCAAGAGCAAACTTGATAGAATCTAAGTCTTAATACTATTAGATAAAATAGATATGTATGAAAAGGCCTATTTCCCCAATTTTCAAGTTTATTTGCGTTGCAATCTGTTATAGAAGCGACAAGTCTCTGGCGACTGAACTATTAATTATACACACGGTCGTCCGTCTCCACAGTAAGTAACTTAATACTTACGTTATGGGTAACAGACAAGTGGTAAATATATACATATGTAATTTTAAATATATATTAATGTATAATATTGAATACGAAATATATAAACATACCTAGACTCGGAGAACTGGCACATTGATTTTTCGAAAAGTTTGCGTGTGGCGGGAATCGAACCCGCGACCAGTTGGCAAACAGGCAGGGTCTTGCCATCGGCGCTAACGGGTCAGACACATTTAGTGTTTTTTGTTTTTATTGTAATTATAATTCTAGGATCGAATTATAATTTATTAGATTTTTATTTTTTACATTTTTTTTATTACAAAAATAATTTGTACCTATCCATTTCATGTCATAATTAGAACATCATTTACTTACCCTTATCCCACTCTAAGTGGGATCGGCACAATATATCATCTTCCGTTCCTCTTTATCATTCCTCAACTCTGGTGCTACTTACTACTCCTTTTATATGCAGATCATTATTTAAACAATCTATACATTGTTTTACCTCCCTAGAGTCATATATCGAACTAGCGATTGCCAACGGCTCCGCCCGCGTTGAATTATAGTATTTTGATAACCATAAAAATTATTAAAGTGGGTTAACCTTAAAAGAAGAAGAACCAGCAAGAAACTCGGCGGTTGCTCTTTTAAAAAAATACAATTCTTAATACTAGTTACATTTAATCGTTTCTATTTATGTAGTATTTTCTATGTACAAGGTCGAACAATATCTATATCCACAAACAAACTCTTCAGCTTTATTTTCTTTATAAACTAGTATAGGTGTCACAATTGAAACATTCATTCGAAATAAAGTCACTTTTAAATAAGTCATTACTAATTGCGGACATCTGTCATTACATATATTTTTAAAAAGAACACTAACAGAAACGTTCAGCCTACCGATTTGGTAATTGGCCTTATTTTCCGTACACCGTATTGCCTGGGCTTAATTGCGTAATTATTGTTGAAAAAAAATGTACGAACAGCGGTAATAATAATTATCCATCGTATATTCGAACTTGCAACTTGAGTATAGTGTTTGAGATGTTATTAAATAAAACCATTTTATGTGCTTTCAAGTACAGTATAGTAAGTGCATGTGAGATTTCGCAAAGCACTGTTCGCACAGTATTATTTAGTAAAACTATTGAAATCTTTTTGTTTACGTTCCAAAGACTACTGAATCATACAAATCACTCAAATTCAAATTCATTTATTTCTGCATAATACACTTAAAAATGTATTACAATTATTGGTTTTCAATTTATGATATAGAAATAGAAGAAATAGGAATGCAAATATGATAAACGTTTTTAAGTTTGAAACCGATGCAACCCAATTTATTTATTACCATTTTAATAAAATAAATAATTTAAATGTTCTAATAAAGATTTTTTCGAATGTTTAGATATAAATTTATATTGTCAATCTTATTTCTTATAAGGGCTTAATATGTAAAATTTAAATATGCATTTATCGAATAGAAATAATGACATAATAGCTCATAGCTTGAATTTAAATTTAGGAAGACATTCATCGCATTAAGAATTATTTAAACTTTTCCAAATTCAAATTTGAATTAAAAATATTCTTTCTTCAAGTACCTAGACTGTTTTAAGTACTTTTAAAACGTTTATCAATGAGCTACTACTGAATAATAAAAAAACGATAGCGTTGAGATCGTGCCACTCTTTCTAGGAGTCACGAGTTCAAACTGCACCAATGAATTTTTCTATTAAGAAACTAACCTATGTATCTAATTGATAATTGAAATTTATCACACACTTTTCGGTGAAGAAAAACATCGTGAGAAACCTGCATATATCTAGAGAATTCTGGGGATATGTGTAACCTACCAATCCGCATTGGAACAACGTGATAGATCTTAGCTTGAATCCCTTTCTCTAAAAAAGGATAAAACAAGCAAATGCCATGCAGGGATAGTAATAGGACGTTACTTTACTCATTAATATTCTTCTAGCAGATTAGCTTTTAAAGCGTAGGACAGACAGAGTTTTACATTGTCATATTTGTAAGGTATACAAAAAATATACCTATATTGCGGCAAGTTATAAAGCTTTTAGTAAATATATATTTACTAAAGCTCGCAAGGTCAAATAGGTACTAAAGATTTATTTGAATTTGAGACATTTTTTTTTTACTTTCTTTTTTATTGGAAATTAATTTGAGAAGAGTATTTTGAGCTTCATGTATTTTTCACATGCGGACGGCGTGTGGCCGCCGTACGGTTTACAAAAAGCAAGTCACTAAATATGTTTTGTTTACAATATACATTAACTCGACGTACTGAGCATGAACAAAAAATAATCACCACACACGTTACAAACATGTCGGGCTGTGCCAAGAACTTCGAAGTCAAACTTTTATTTGTTACTAACTGTGCCTGTAGCTTCGCCCGCGTGGAAATCAATGTATTTAATTGAAATTTTGAACATAAAGTGTAGTATCCGAGTGAATAGAATAGACCACCCTTTCTTTCCGCAGAGTCTTAAAAAGCGACTAAGGTAAGTCGATCTGCCGTTTGGTATCCGGCTGAATAGAATAGAACACTTTTTCTTACAGAGGTGTCTTAAAAGGCGATTAAGGTAAGAGAACCCGTCGTGTGGTATCCGCCTGAATAGAATAGACCACTTTTTCTTACAGAGGTGTCTTAAAAGGCGACTAAGGTAAGAGGACCCGCCGTGTAGTATCCGGCTGAGTAGAATAGACCACCCTCTTTCTTAAAGAGGGGTCTTAAAAGGCAACTAAGATAAGTTGACTCACCGTGTGGCATCCGGATAAGTGGAATAGACCACCCTCTTTCTTACCGAGGTTTTGTAGAATACGACTAAGGTTAGATGATGTCAGGCAGGCGGCAGGTCGTAAAATACGTAGCCAAATCATGTGACAACATGTTTATAGCATGTTGTGCCGATAAGGCATAAGGGCAGGAAGAAGAAGAGCAATAAATATGTTACCGCACACCCTATACAATAACACGATATAATGGAATACCACAATTCCCGCTCCGAGATACACTTCTCTTGAATAACTAACAAAGACTGAATGTCACTGAAACGTTTTATCAATAGGAAGACTCCACTTAAAACAACAACGGCACAGTGTTGCCACTATTTTAATCAAAAAGGACGCGATACTCTTGTTTCAATCTGTTGAAACTGTCTGTGTTGCTATAAAATACAAAGCGGTAATAATTGGCGACAACAAATATAAGAATTAAAACACGATGAGACCTTTTCTCAAGCAACAGTGTACCTTTGAGAAGTATAAAAGATTTCATCCCAGTAACATTAGGCCGTGAATCATGTCAGATAACACGCTTGAAAATCTACTCACAAATACATATTAACGACCTACCAATACTCCATTCTAATCCATAACGCGTAAACGCATTAGAATATTAAAAAAATATATCACTCGCATTGTTCCCACATAAATTATTAACTGTGCGCGCACAACTATGGGAATAAGAAACTAAACAATGCATCGAAATCTTAATAAATGATCGCATTCAAATAGGGTCGAAAGACATTTGAATCTCGCGTAACCCTTTCAACGCAACACCTGGCCGTTTAGATCCGGAGTCAAATATTTCCTTTTATCGCATTAGCATAATATTTATAATATCGACAATGGGATGCTTTATTCGTATCTCTGATTCTTACACGGTAGCTTGTTATTGTTCAGAGATAAGGGGGGTAACAATGGTGCACTGTGATGGTTTGTAAGATGTTTCTTTGAAAGTGAATGTAGCTTGAGTAACGAGCGTGGTTAAGCAATCTTGCGGTTTCGTAGTTATTCAAAATCCGCTTATTTATCCCTTGTACGGCTAATGACTCTTCGTGGCTGTTTTGCTGAATAACACCTACATTGTTGTTTAATACGGGGCTTTTAAATGAAGCATACTATAACACTGTTTATGTTTACTTACAATTTGTTTCTGTATACTGTGTATGTATAATTCACTATATTAACGATGACAAATTCTTTTTCTGCTGTAACGCAAAAATAAGAACGTTATAATAGCATCTTTCTTTTTTTGAAATATAAAATGTATATATTTTTAACTCTACTTATTCGTCGGCACAACCTTACGACCGGCAGCCTGCCTGACATCAACTTACCTTAGTCGAATTTAACGGCACCTTCGTAAGAAAGAGGGTGGTCTATTCTACTCAACCAAATACTATACGGCGGGTCGACTTACCTTAGTCGCCTTTTACGACATCTCGGTAAGAAATGAGTGTGGTACTATTCTACTCAGCCGGATACCACACGGCGTTTTTATGTAAATTATTGACAATAATTTTTAACGTGCTTTTTATAAACCGTCGATCATTATAATAAAATGCAGATAAAAATTAAACCCAGTTTAAAGATTACCACAATACTTAAAAATTAAACCCAGTTTAAAGATTACCACAATACTTAATCAGTGACTAGGATACAATTACAATCATCTTGAATTTTCGATGGACAAACGTCTTTAATTATTTATAAATTCTTACAATGAAAACATCAGGATTTCTTATTAAGTCTCACGTGATTTAGTTCAGATTTATATCAAGCTCCCGCTTATGAAATTGAAGACATCGCAATAATACCATTCATCATTTCTGATGACAATCTTTCAATCAACTTTGAATCATGATATGACTGGCTTATAATGACATCTTACATGCTATGGATTCTGAAACCTACAATCTATAAGGTTTATAAATAATATCTAAGAGATGTTTCTATAAAAGAACCTATAAGGTTTACACATTTTTAAACAGGAATATTATTTGACGAGTTAGCAATAAACCTTATGGATATATACGAAACGTTTGCGATAATAGTTTAACAAATATGACGGTACAGCAAATGCAGCGCTTTGCAGCTAAAAGCGCTTTATTAGACGTGATTTCTTTCATTATTCCAGCTATTTCAAAATCTCCTACATCAAAATGATACTGAAACTGATTATGCCATAGCTTTCAGAGATATTCATACCAAGGATAGCTGAGATAGCCCAGCGGTGAGACCGTGTGACTCTCACGGTCACGAGTTCAAATACCGGGCAGGCACCAATGAGTTTTCTGTTACTTTTGTGTCTAATTGATGAATGCAATTAATCACACGCTTTTCGGTGAATGAAAACATCGTGAGGAAACCTGCATATCTCTAGAGATATCCACAGAAAGGTGTAACCATCAATCCGCATTGGAGCAGCGTAATAGGTCTAAGCTCCAATTCTTCTCTCCAAAAAGAGAGGAGGCCTATGCCTAACTGTAGGATAATAACAGGCCGTTACTTGTACTTTATATACAAAGGTCCACACATCGTTCCTTCTTTCAACCAAGTGTTCTAGTTTAATATATAAATAAAAGCATGGTGTTGCTGGTTGTACAAATATGCCTAATCATCATCTTCCTGCCCTTATCCCACTCTAAGTGGGGTCGGCACAACATGTTATATACATGCTGTCACATGATTTGGCTGCGTTTTACCGACCGGCCGCGTGCCTGACGTCAATTTACCTCAGTCGTATTTTACGACATCTCGGTAAGAAAGAAGGTAGTCTATTCCACTAAACCGGATACCACACGGTGGGTCAACTTATCTTAGTCGCCTTTAACGACATCTCGGTAAGAAATGAGGTAAGTCTATGCTACTCAGACAGATACCACACGGCGGTGTACAAAAATGCCTAATATTGAACTTTTTATACAAAATTTAATTTGTATAATTTGTTACTTATAAAAAGGAGAAAGTAAATTAAATGCTTGAAAGTTCAACGTAAAGTATCGGTTGCATCTTCCGACCCAATTTAAAAAAAAGTCCTTTTAACCCATCAATAGATACCGACCTATTGTCTAAAAACCGTCAAATGATACGCATTAGGTTTTTTGTCGCGTTATGAATACATTTCAAACAGGAAGGATGTGAAAGTCGGTATAGAAGACACCGTATGGCGGTGAAGGGTTAGGGTGTATAGACCGGCTGCGTCGGACAAAGAAATAAGTATAATGCGTAAAACATTGGGTTTAGAAATTATTTATTGCCTTGTTTAAAATCTGTAATGATAAATGTATGAGGTTTATAAAAATATATATTAATTATTTATAAAAGCTGGCGTTACTTTGCAAAATTCCATAGTACAGAGTTTGCTATAAAATTATTTTGTTGTAATCCGCGTTTGTTAAGAGAATATATGTAGTGCTAAATGTATGAAGCAGGCAAATCACATCCCTTATACATACAGGACAAGCTACCACACGTATCACAAAACGCTGCCAACACCAATAGTTCATACAAGCATTACACACACTCACTACCACAACCTCTACGATCGTTTCGTCACGAAACCGAAGCATCATCATTGGGATAGACTCCACCAACGAAATCGTAATGCCAATATATTAAAAGTCTACTACTGAGCAGACTTTTTCTTTCATATCAAAAAAGAGATATGATGTCAGACATTTTTAAAAACAAAGATCGCCTTAGTTAAAACGGCATGTTGTATTCGGCTGAGTAGAATAGACCACCCTCTTTCTTACTGAGTTGTCGTAAAATACGACTAAGGTACGTTGACGTCAGGCAGGCGGCCGATTGTAAAATGGCTAGTTTAAAAAATTAAATATTTTAAGGTAGACTTACATTTATGTTGCCAAAAGCACACTATCTGTAACAAAAAATTATAAACATTAGTTTTAAAGGTCTAAAGGTTCTTCGGTTCCATAATACAAAGTAATAAGATGAAATTTCCTACTAGCACACTTTACTACTGCAAAAGGAGTAAAAGTAATAATTAATTTGTTTTGTTATTATCCGCGATTAATTAAATAGAAAATACATATAATGCTAAATGTAGAGTAAACTATCCTTATAACCTCCATCATCGCCGCCAATACACAAGCACTACACAATTTCACTATCACAAACTCGACAATCGCTTCGCCCCACAACCGAAACATCATAAGAAAATAGACTCAACAACGAAAGCGCAAAGCGACGTATCACCCAAACAAGCATTGATATATACTAATTAGTTAAACCCCCACCATTTATTATGCCTCCTAACACATTATTATAGCATATATCGTAAAGAATAAGAAAAAGCTATTGTAAATAACGAGTAAGCACTATCAAAGTAAATAGGATTTTTTTTAATTTGACATTGAATTCTGTATATATTCATATTAATGGGACAAATAGTGTAAATGATTCTAAAATTTTAAATTTTGCATTCTAATTATCAGCGAAACATGTTTTTCTGTTATTTTGACTTGTCCAACTGTAATCTATCCTATTCCATGCAAATAAATTATGTAATATAAAGAAGGTAAAGGGCATCATCTCTTTTGCAGAAAAGGATTGGAGCTTAGACCTACCAAGCTGCTTAAATGCGGATTGGCGGGTTACAATTAGTCCAGTAATAATTAAGATATACACATTCAACTTTATATAGACTCCTTTATATACAGCGGATATCAAAATAATTTCATACTTAATTTTGAAATAAATATAATTAAATCTCGTTATTTTTCATACAATTATATCAATTAACATAAAATTAAGCTTTAGCTTTATTAAGGTGACACATATCTCGGAATTTCGCGTTTCTCAGGTTTCTGATAGGCTTGTTCAGCATTTAAAGTCCCTAAGATCCCTAACAGGTAAATCATGTGGCTGTTATTTTGTTTATCTGCTGGATAGCAAATCTTTATTTCAAAATGGCCGCGACTTTATTTTTTTTAATTTATCACTTTTTAGTCTCTTTTTAGAGACATTTATCTGCTACTTAGTTTATTTGTCGGTTAACTGTCCGACACTTTATCAGTAACTTGTGAAACAGGCCCTTAGGGTACTGTGTGCTAAGTGCAAGCTTTTTTAAACTACTCAATCGCGTTAGCGTAACGTCAATTTGTATGGCGCTCGCACAGAGGTCACTAGATGTCGCTGCTGTAAAAAATTAAGAATTTTTTTATGTACTAGTATATGGAGTTTTCGTAACAATTCCCAATTCTGGAAGTCTCCTTTTACTGAGCTATTGTAATATATATTTCATGTACGGGTAGTACGGGTTATTTACTAAAATTATCTTCTTAAATTATTATTCTTATAATAATAAAATAAATAATATAATTCTTAAATTATTTATCTTGATAAAACGATAAATCCCACTGATTCTTTCCAGATCGATCTGATTTTTCTGATCGAGATATTTGCAGGGTTGGCGAGTGACAGAAGCTATTGTTAATTCCAAGGCTATAGTCCAAGTTGTGGGTAAAAGCTAGTATGTTATATAGCAGATTTAGATCTCACAAAACTTTCATACAAATCCATTACACCGACTAAGCGTAACGCTTACAAACTCAAAATTTAGCCTTTTCATATAAAGTGACATATTTTGCTTGTCATTGAAGTAATTGCATCTCGTTTTGTTTTCATCCAATTGCAAAAGATGTCATGAAATCATTAGTTACAATCTTACATTTAGTTGATGATTCTGTTTAACCCCACCTTATGAAAACTGTATATTCCGTTAAGAAATCACCAACGCCTCATGGCATTAGTTTATCAAAAAACTCGATAAACTATATTTACCACCCACTGTGGTAGCCCAGCGGTAACACCGTGCGACTATTTCGAGGAGGTCACGGGTTCAAACCCGGACAGACATCAATGAGTTTTTCTGTTAAAACTTACCTATGTGTCTAATTGATAATTGCAATTTATCACATATTTTTCGGTGAAGGAAAACATCGTGAGGAAACCTGTATATCTCTAGAGAATTCTGGAGATATGTGTAACCTACCAATCCGCATTGGAGCAGCGTGGTAGGTCTTCGCCCAAACCTTCTTTCAAAAAACGGAGAGAAGAGACCTATAGCCAGTAGTGGGATAGTAACAGGCTGCTACTTACCACCCATTTTATTCCACATTGTGCCGATAATTTTACTTTTAATATTACAGATTTGAATACGTAAAAATGTTGAAGCTGGCAATACCACTGTTCGAATACCGATTGCTTCATTATCAATTACATACATATTGATAAGTAGATAATATATTCGTTCGATTCTAAAACAAGTAGCTTATCACACGATTGTAATTTTTTTAATTAACGAAATACCCGTTCTTAATATCGAGACATTAACAATCTCATAAATTAATTACGTTCGATTACAGTGTAATAGATGTTTTCATTATTTGATATATAACCTGTACAATTAGAATTGACATTATAATTCATCGCAGACGCAACGAGGCAAAGGGCCTAATGTATTCAGCCTGAAATAAAGCCGAAGCGGATTGCTTATTAAAATTTTTATCACGCAAAGGTGTCAACCAATCTCATATCGCCATCCATCTTATTCTAAACGCTTATCGTACGCAGATATCTAAATGTCGACAGGGCAATACATTATTTATTTATGCAAGAAATTTGCATCAACTTTTGAAGGGTTAAACCGTGTTCGATTACGGGTGTAAAGTAGATAAGATTGTTTTTTATCGATATTTTCGGTATCGATTTTTTGTTTATTATATTATCGGACAAAATGAATATATAAGTCTTCAATTAATTATAGGTTATTTGAAAGGCGTAGGTATATGTTACGTCTGTGGAATGGTTTATTTGACAGTCCATTCTGATTCGATCATAGAGATATAGAGATCATAGAGTAGAGAAGTCATATGCTTATGACTTCTCTAACTTTGAGTGTAAATTTAATTACGTTTAATTTTTAACTTTAAACGAGTTTAATTACACATGCATAAAAAACATTCTTAATAGGTAATTTTTTGTAAATATTTAAAAAAATGCAATAAAAAAATAATAAAGAACGCGGCGGGTGACATTTGGGAAACGATCCCAGGTTTGGATTCTTTTCGTTCGCCAGTTAACATTAGGCTATCACAGCTTAGCATTTGACAGCTCAAATATCATTTGCATTCAATTCTACATTTTAGAATTTTTTAATGCCCGAAACCAGGTAAAAAACGACATTTATTAAAATGAAATCTAGCTAAATCGATTCCTCAAACCCAATACATACTGAATTTCATAAAAATCGTTAGAGCCGTTTCCAAGATTCAGAAAAAATATATATACAAGATAAACTCATTTAAATATTAAAGATTTAGAATATTTTTAGTACACCTTCAAAATGACGTTTGCTCACAACACCAATGTTGCGCGCCATAACGAGTGTAGCAACTTGATATTTTAATTTTGAAGATACAATGTTGCATTGTGAGCCCATGGCGAAATTGAGATTGTATTACAGGATATTTTATGGCTTCAGGATGTGCCTTAAAAATGTTTTAGGCCCTGTTAGGTACCAGTATACGTATAGCAGTGATACCCGCTTGATGAGACGATGTGACTTTTCGCGGGGTCACGGGTTCAAACCCTGAGCACCAATGAGTGTTTCTGTAAATTCGCTAATCCAGCGTTTCCCAGCCTTTTTTATTTCATGGACCCCCTTAATAAAAAAAGCAAAAAAACGGATTAGGTTTTTTTTTAATATCACATTTTTCTAATAAAACTGGTTTGCTGATTGTTCGTTTTGCGACCATTTTGCATTTAATGAGCGAATTACGTATGGACCACAGGTTGGGAAACGCGGCCCAATTCAATATTTGCAATTTATCACACGCTTTTCGGTGAAGCAAAACATCGTGAGGAAACCAGAATATATAGAGAATTCTGGAGATATGTGTAACCTACCAATCCGCATTCGAGCAGCGTGGTGGGACCTACCTTCAACCCTTATCTCCTGAAAAAAGAGGGGAGGTCTATGCCTAGTAGTGGGATAATACCTTTATAGCCTCCATGTTAAGTTATCGCAATAGAAACCTACTTAATTCTTGCGTTTAATTATTTGACAAATACATAATCACGATCTATAAAAGTTTTCATTCATGAGTACCTAGCTTATCTTTACGAATGTTGGTTTTCCTCATCATCATTTTCCCGCCCTTATCCCACTCTAAGTGTTGTCGGCACATGTTTCAAACATGTTGTTACTTGCTTCGGCTATATTTTACTACCCGTCGCCTGCCTGACGTCAACTCATCTTAGTCGCCTTTTACGTCACCTCGGTAAGAAATAAGTGTGGTATTTTCTACTCAGCCGGAAAATACTGTCGATATATTAGATCGTCGTTTCAGAAGCTAATGGAATAAGAAAAGCGAAAGGTACAGATCAATCATATGAATTGATCTAATTTCGGTGACAGAGTTATTGTTTATGAAACGTTATATCCATGCTTGTATAATGTTTGTACGTAATTTTTGTTATGAAAGTAGTTGAAAGGTTAAACTTGTGACATAGGCTTTTTATTTATCGCGGTACTGAATTAGTGGACTGAGCTATGTAGCCTAGCGGTGAAACTGTGTGACTCTTTTGAGGGAGTCACGGTTTAAAATCCCGGGAAGATACCCTCTGTGATCCGGCTGAGTAGAATAGACCACCCTCATTTCTTACCTAGGTCTCGTAAAAGGCGACTAAAGAAAGTCGACCTGCTGTGTAGTTATCCGATTGAGTATAGGTAGAATAGACCACCATCATTTCTTACCGAGGTGTCGTAAAAGGTGACTTAATTAAGTCGACCCTCCAAGTGGGATCCGGCTATGTAGAATAGACCGCCCTCATATCTTACCGAGGTGTCGCAAAATGTAACTAAGGTAAGTTGACGCCAGGCAGGCAGCCGGTCGTAAAATACCTAGGTAAATCGTGTGACGTGTTTATAACATGTTGTCCCGACCCCACTTAGAATGAGATAGGTAAGGGCAGGAGATTGATGATATAATTGTAAATGTCAAGAAACAGGCAAGCAGATTTATGGCCTTAATAAAATTACATTTTAATGAATATACAAACTAAAATTAATAGTAATATCACAGTGAAACATTCTCATAGTTTCATATAATTATTACAACTGACAGCCGCGTAATAAATATAAAATAGTTTCTCTAAAATTAATTGACCCCTTCAAACCCTAAAATAGAAAAATATAAAAAGCCGTTCCAAAGTTTCCTTTTTGAACAATTTAAAACATATAAAAAATTTTCGAATCAATTAAAAGTGAACTTGAGAAAAATTAAACAATAAAGTTTTGAATTAAGAACGCCGAAAGAATATAGAAACTAAAATAAATAGTAATATCACAGTGAAACATTCTCATAGTTTCATGTAATTATTACAACTGACAGCCGCGTAATAAATATAAAATAGTTTCTCTAAAATTAATTGACCCCTTCAAACCCTAAAATAGAACAATAAAAAAAGCCATTCAAAAGTTTCTTTTTTGAACAATTTAAAACATATAAAAACTTTTCGAATCAATTAAAAGTGTTCTTAAGAAAAAAAAACAATAAACTTTTGAATTAAGAACGCCGCGTTATAAGAACGTACTCAATAAGAATAGGGCGTAGACACAATAGTACAAGTTTCGTGTCAATAATAAATGTACGGAACACTTAATGTTATACCTTTGTTGTCTGTGGTTTAAGTTTTCTATTATCTTTTATTGTATTCGAGACAGTAATGAATTGCTTGTTACTTTACGACGTGCATGTTGTGACAGCTTACATTGAGCCGTTATACACAAAAGATTTACAATATGATTAACACAGATTTTGAAAAATCTCGTAAGCCCTAATACGTGTATAAGAGCTGTTACAATATCATTTAATCAATCATGATCCTTCTGGCCTAATATCACTCTAAGTGCGGCAGTTGATTTGGCTAGGTATTATACGACCGGCCGCCTGCCTGAAGTCAACTTATCTTAGTCGTATTTAACGACACCTCGGTAAGAAAGAGGGTGGTCTATACTACTCAACCAGATACCACACGATGGGTCTATTTCCCGTAGTAGCCTTTTACGACACCTCGGTAAGAAATGAGGGTGGTCTATTCTACTCATCCGGATACCGCACGGCGGTTCGAATTACCTTAGTCGCCTTTTAAGACAACTCGGTAAGAAATGAGGGTGGTCTATCCTACTCAGCCGAATACCACACGGCGGTTCGACTTACCTTAGGCGCCTTTTAAGACAACTCGGTAAGAAATGAGGGTGGTCTATTTTACTCAACCGGATACCACACGGTGGGACAATTTACCGTAGTAGCCTTTTACGACACCTCGGTAAGAAATGAGGGTGAACTATTCTACTCGATCGGATACCACACGGTAGGCCAATTTACCTTAGTACACTTACAATTAACATTACATAGATTTTCTTAACCAACGCGGATTATAGCAAAATAGTTTTAGTGTTGTATCCGGCTTAGTAGAATAGACCACCCTCATTGCTAACCGAGGTGTCGTAAAAGGCGACTAAGGTAAGTTAACCCACTGTGTGTTATACGTTTTAATAGAATAGACCACCTTCTTACCGAGGTGTCGTAAAGTACGTTTAAGGCAAGTTGATGTCAGTCAGGCCGTTTATAAGACGAGTGGAATGAGGGCGGGAAAATGATTCGTCATTATTCTTCTGATATGAACTCATAAACAATGTCCAGTTACAGATATATTGCAATTATATTTGTCACTTATGCTATTATTAGATGTATAAAACATCGTTAGTGACATATTGCACTGCGTACATGATAAACATAATTTATTTCATACATTTATTACGCCTTAGATAACATATAAATATAAATTCACGATTCAGAACTCTATAATTACCGTCCAAACTTACGGGTTATCGTGAGTTCAATTTCACTTAATCATAAACACTCGTGTTGTGTTATTAATACTAAAATAGCGTGATATTGATGTGATGCCGCTGTTATAACAATACTAAATATTACCCGCAACATCCTTCGTTTGATGTCGCATAAGTGGATAATATATGGCGCTTTTCAATTCAAATTCAAAATATTCTTTATTCAAATAAACTTGTAAACAAGTGCGTTTGAATCGTCAACTCTACTGCTGGTTCGGAAAGCTGTTCCTACCGAGAAGAGCCAGAAAGAAACTTGGCGATTGCTCTTTTAAAAATATAATTCTTAATATTATTTACATTAAGTCGTTACTGTCTTGTACAGGTTCAAAGAGAGCTATATCCACACATTCTTATCTTCTAAATAATCTTCAAGAGTATAGTAGGCTTTCTGTATCAGCCTCTTTTTAACAGTGTTTTTAAACTGCTGTAATGGCAAAGCTGAAATTGATTGCGGAATTTTATTATAGAATCTTATACCAAAACCCACAAACGAATTACGTACTTTTGCAAGGCGCAAAGCAATGTCATCCTATTCCTGTAGAATTAACAGGATTTCCATAACCTATGTTATTCTGGTGTATAAAGAATGATTGTGACAAATTTAATCGATATTGGTTCAGCGAATGAAAGAGGAACAAACATACATGTATACTCACAAACTTTCGCATTTATAATATGAGTATGATTGATATAATAATAAAATTATTTTGCTATAATCCGCGATAAAGTAAAATAGGAAATATATAAAATGCTAAATGTTGAGTGGACTATCGGTTTTCATATCCGATACATACAGGGTTTGTAAAAATACATGCATAAACCTCCCCAACCGCCACCACAATACACAAGCACTGCACACGTTCACTATCACAAACTCAACCATAGTTTCGACCCGCAACCGAAGCATCATCAGGAAATAGACTACACTAAAGTCGTCACGCAAAGGATTTTATATCCCCACAGATTTACAGATGGATCTGGGTATATAAAGTAGAAGTAACGGTCTATTACTATCCCACTGCTGGGTATAGGCCTCCTCTCCCCGTTTTTGGAGTGAAGACTTGATGGTAAAACCTACCACGCTGCTACAATGCGGAATGGTTACAGATATCCATAGAATTCTCTAGAGCTATGCGGGTTTCCTCACGATATTTTTCTTCACCAAAAACCGTGTAATAAATTGATATCGATTAAATAAATACGTTGACAAAAAGTCATTGCCAATATTTTTAAACGCTTTATAAAAATATCATTAAAACTAACAGCTTTACTACACGTTAGTTCAATAGCTTAACTTTCAATGTCTTAAAATAATAATAAAAACTAAACTTAATATACAATGAATTTATTTAACCTTTAAAGAATTCCCTATAAGTGAATACAATAGAAAAATGCATCGATATTCTCAAGAAAAAAACACATTACTAGAAAAACAAGAAAAGAGGGTTCATAATACGTCGATACGCCCTTAAAGTTAAAAGTCGATATTATAACATATAAAAAATTAACAATGCACGCCAAATGTTTGTTATATCACCTGTCAAAAGGCCTTTTAACGCTAAGACGTTGAAATGAGGTAGGATGGCTTTAAATCTATAAAAAGTTAAATCGCATGACCCTTATTAAGAGTTAACCTTTGAGTTAAAACGGCGTTATTTTTTGACATTGGACACGCGTTTGATGCGAAGACTGATACCTATTTTCTAATGCTAAGCGGAAGTAGCTTCTTACCACAATCTAAGCGACATAAACAGTCCTTAGCACATACCTACGTCATATAAACTAGTCATAGATATGACTAGTCCTCCACTATAACTGTTTTGAGAAGAATCAACCTGTTCCTTAGTAAGTAACGGCCTGTTACTATCCCACTGCTGGGCATAGGCCTCTACTCTCCGTTTTTTTTTTTTTTTTGGAGAGAAGGATTGGATCTAAGACCTACCACGCTGCTCCAATGCGGATTGGTAGGTTACACATATCTCCAGAATTCTCTAGAGATATGCAGGTTTCCTCACGATGTTTTCCTTCACCGAAAAGCGTGTGATAAATTGCAATTATCAATTAGACACATAAGTTTTACTAGAAAACTCATTAGTGCCTGCCCGGGGTTTGAACCCTAGACCTCCTCGAAAGAGGCGCACGGTCATACCGCTGGGCTACCACAGCTTGTTCCTTACTTAGAGCTAATTTACTTAATGACTTCTCCGTTGTACTAGTAAAGGAACGGTTCCTGCCACATACCTGACGTCATATAAACTAGTCATATATTATCAATACTCCTCCACTATAACCGTTTTAAGAAGATGCAACTTGTCCCTTCTTAAGTTAACCAGTCAGTTTATATGGCGTTTTTATGACGTTAGACACGTCTGAAGCGAAGATCCTATTTTCTTATGCAAAGCTTCGTACAGTGATATAATGATTATCAGTTATACATTAATCAAGAAACGAATGCTGCCACGTACGGCATATAAACTAGTCCAAAAAATCACTAGTTCTCCATTATCCCACTTTAAAGAAAAATCAACTTGTCCTTGTCATATAAATATACAGAATTATTAAAATGATTTTGCTGTATATAACAGACGAGTAGAAACCGACATGCCTGGGGCACCTGTACAGATGATAAGATATGTAGGTACTCTCTTCGACCATGTACAAGATAGAAATGACAAACGTAACTAGTTATAAGAATTATTTTGAAGCGAGCAACCGCCGATTTTTTCGGTAGGAACAGCTTTCCGAACGAGTAGAGTTGAGAGAACACTAGTTTACATGTATACGTGAAAATAATGAATATTTTGAATTTTGTCTCTTACTAAGAGTTAAACTTTCAGTTCACATGTTTTTTTCAATATAAGACACGCGTTATAAGCGAAAACAAGGTCTCTACTTATTCTAATTCAAAGCGGTCATGGCTCCCTACAGCGATCTCGGTGACATAATGACTTGGTCAATTGCACGTTAAGAAACAGTTCCTGTCATCGAACGGCATATAAACTAGTCATAGATCTAGTTCTTAATTATACCTGTTTAAAAAAAAGAAACAATACATTTGTCTCTTACTAAGATATTGCCTTTCAGTTTTTTATGTCAGATACGCGTCAGAAACGAAGATAAGAACCCTATTTTCAAATGCAAAGCGATCGTGACTTCCTACAGCGATCTCGGTGACATAATGACTTGGTCAGTTGCACGTTAGGTAAGAAACAGTTTTTAGGCATATAATCTAGTCATCTAGTTCTTAATTATACCTGTTTTAAAAAATAAACAATACATTTGTGTATTACTAAGATATTGCCTTTCAGTTTTTTATATCAGACACGCGTCAGAATCGAAGATAAGGACCCTATTTTCAAATGCAAAGCGATCGTGACTTCCTAGAGCGGTCTCGACGACATAATGACTTGTCAGTTGAACAGGAATTTATTTACCTGACAACGTGATGACTACTCATTTCACAGCTTTTATAAATAAATTAATAAATATATGGGACTTACACAAACGGTCATTCATCGCCCGAAGTAACTTAATACTTGTGTTATGGGTGACAGACATCTGGTAAACATATACATATATAATTAAAACCGTTATATTATTACAGTATGGTATTTTGATAACCATAAAAAAGTTAATCTTAAAAGCTAGACATATGCTGTCTCGGACTTTTATTTTGAACATTTAGAGGGGAACAATTTTGTAATAAATGATTTTTGAATAACTTGCAGCGCACGCAAGCAAAGCTTAAAATTATGCCGTTTTCGTAATATTTTTTATTCCTGCTCCTCTCCTATTCATCTTAGCGTGATGTTATATAGCCTATGGCCTTAATCGATAAATCGACTATCTTGCACTCAAAGTAATTTTCAAATCTGTCCAGTAGTTCCTGAGATTAGCGCGTTTAAACAATCAAACAAACAAACTCTTCAGCTTTATAATATATATATATATATTTTTTTTCTTTTAATTTTAACTTTCCACATTTACTTACAATCTTACTTTCATATTTATATTTATTGTATTGTTCACTTCCTTCTCTCATTTGTGGAAACTTTGTTGGCATGCGTATTAATTTTATGTTATAATTTTTTGTAATAATTTAAGTGCTGTTTGTTTTCCAATTTATAAATAAATAAATAAATATTAGTATAGAAGTATAAATATAATCAAAACATAAACTTCACACCGAAAAAATGTTTAAATATACTTGAAGCATCTTGACTTTTTGTACCCGCTATTACTAATTATTTTCATAGTAACTAAAAGCAATTGATGTCAATCATATTAATATTCATTGTGGTATAGGTATTTGTTATCCATTCTATTCCGGGCCGTGAACGCGTGAGTCACCGATCATAGTAACAAAACATATTTGTAGTTGGCGTGTTTGGACAAATATTGGACTGTTGGTATGTTGGTGTCAAGTATTATATGCAAAGATTAAGATAAACTTTTTTTTAAATAGCTAGGATCTTAGCGTATATTAATTGATATAAGATATTTAATATACCGCCAGCTTAGTATTAAACAGACTGAATTCGAAATTAAGTTTAATTAAGTTAAACGGAAGCTGTGATATCCCAGCGGTAACACCGTGCGACTCTTTCGAGGAGGTCACGTGTTCAAACCCGGGCAGACATCAATGAGTTTTTCTTTTAAAACTTAGGTATGTCTCTAATTGATAATTGCAATTTATCACACGCTTTTCGGAGAAGGAAAACATCGTGACGAAACCTGCATATCTCTAGAGAATTCTGGAGATATGTGTAACCTACCAATCCGCATTGGAGCAGCGTGGTAGGTCTTAGCTTCAAGCCTTCTCTCCAAAAACGGAGAGAAGAGGCCTATTCTCAGCAGTCGGATAGTAACAGGCCGCTACTTACTTACTTGAAGTTAAACGGCCTGTTACTATCCCACTTGCTGGGCATAGGCCGCCTTTTCGTTTTATGGAGAGAAGGACTGGAGCTACCTACCACGCTGCTTCAAGGCGGATTGGTACATGTCCTTAGAATTTTCTAAAGATATACAGGTTTCCTCACGATGTTTACTTTCACCGAAAAGCGTGTGACAAATTGCAATTATCTCATTATTAATATTCATATTGCATCATTAGGTAATTAAGTCTGTTATCCAATTTATTCCGACCCATGAACGAGTGACTCATTTGACATAGTAACAAAATATTTGCAGTTATTGAATGCTCACATACGTTGGGCTTTTGGAAGTTGGTGTCAGATTTCTTAACCTATTTAAATAATAAGTATCAGTAATTTTCGTTAGATTAATATATTAGTAATATTCATATTGCAGCGTTAGGTATTTAGGTTTGTTATCCAATGTATTCCGAGCCGTGAATAAGTGACTCATCGGACATAGTAACAAAACATTTGCAGTTATTGAATGTTTACCAACGTTGGACTATTGGAAGTTGGTGTCAGGGTTCTTAGTCTATTTCAATAATAGGTATCAGTAATTTTCGATGGATTAACATCTCAGTAATATTCATATTGCAGGGTAAAGTAATTAAGTTTGGTATCCAATTTATTCAGAGTCGTGAACGAGTGACTTATCGCACATAGTAACATAACATTTGCAGTTATTGAATGCTCACCAACGTTGGACTATTGGAATTTGGTGTCAGGGTTCTTAGCCTATTTCAATAATGGGTATATAAAACCCATAAGGATTAACATAATACTAATATTCATATTGGAGCGTTAGGTATTTAATTTTGTTATCCAATTTATTCCGACCCATAAACGAGTGGCTCATCCATCGGATATAGTAACAAAATATTTGCAGTTATTGAATGTTCACCAACATTGGACAATTGGAAGTTGGTGTCAATTTTCTAAGCCTATTTCAATAATAGGTATCAGTAATTTTCGATGGATTAACATCTCAGTAATTCATATTGCTTTAAGTTATTAAGTTTGTTATCCCATTTATTCCGAGTCGTGAATAAGTGACTCATCGGCCATAGTAACAAAACATATACAATCGTAAATGTGAACCAACGTTGGACTATTGGAGGTTGGTGTCAGGTTTTTTAGCCTTTTCCAATAATGGATATCAGTAATTTGTATTGTGTATCTTGTAACTTCTATAAATTACCTGAAAAAAATAATTTGTACGTAGCTGTTATTCCTAAATAGCCGTGTGGTATCCGGCTGAGTAAAATAGACCATCCTCATTTCTCACCGAGGTGTCGTAAAAGGCGACTAAGGTAAGTTGCCTCGCCGTGTGGTAAAACGCTGAGTAGTAAATGATCACGCTCTTTCTTACTGAGGTGTCGCAAAGGCGACTAAGACAAGTTGACGTCAGGCAGTCCGGCCGTAAAATATGTAGCTGATATTCTTAACGCGATTTACCAATTATACTAGACCACCCTCATTTCTTACCGAGGTGTCGTAAACTACTAAGGTAAGTTGACTCACCGTGTGGTATCCGGTTAAGTAAAATAGCACCACTCTCTTTCTTATCGAGGTGTCGTAAAATACGACTAAGATAAGTTGACGTCAGGCAGGCGGCCAGTCGTAAAATACGTAGCCAAATCATGTGACAACATGGGCCGACCCCACTTAGAGTGGGATAAGGGCAGGAAGATGATGTTGATGTGTTACCAATTAGGTATTTTAAGAAAGTAGATATTTTAAGAATCTGATTATAATATAAATTAAACCATAAAAAGGTTAATAAATATACTTTGTAATAATTCTCGACAATAGGAAGTGCTATACAGTCCTAATTATAACATGCATATTACTTAATTAATTACGTCGGCAAGGGCCAGTAAAATACTTTGTAGTTATCCGCGAAAGAGATTTATAGTTCTCATTAACATATGCATGTTGGTTAATTAATTACATTGGGTCTATAAAGGCTACTTTGTAATAATCCTTAAGAAAACGAAGGGTTGTATAGTTTTGATTAGTATTCACATATTAAAAATAATTATGGTAACGGAACGATATAGGTTCGCTAACCTGATAAATATAATAGCATAAATATAATTATAATAAAATAATTACATGTATTAAAATAAGTTAAATTAATAATACCCTATTTTTATTTTTAAACAAAATAAAAATACTTGTACCATACGACTTAAATGATGAAATGTTATAGAAATAATATCTTCAATTTAAATTAATTAAATTCGAACAAACTTTAACAATAGTAAAATTTCAAAACAATATTTAAATTTTTAAATTCACAGATATGTAGCTAAAAAATATTCGAAACGTAATAATTTAAAACTCAAAGCTTTGTAATTTTTGTTTTATTATTATTATTGATATATATATTAAAATTATTTCTTTTTAAAATTAATTTTTAGTTGCAAATATGAAGTAGTAAATTAATTGGATAACAAAAGTAAAACAATTTGTTTCTACCGAGAAGAACCAGCAAGAATATCGGCGGATAATATTTTCAGCAAAAAAAATAATTACAATTTGATAGATGGTTACAATTAATCGTTGCAGCTTAGTGCGTAGCTAACTGCAGTTAAGATATGCTGCTATCACTCAGATAATCCTCGATTGCATATTGGGCGTTGACACAAAATTCTGCAACAATGTCTGGCGGAATGCATTTGAGATTGCTCGTTAGGTATTTTGAGCCACAACTAAAATAAATCGAAGGCCATTATTAACGCGGGTAAAAGATTAAAGCAGGGGTGTCAAACTCTAAAGCTTGTGCCAAATAAGCAATGCTTCAACTTTAGCTGGACCGCAAAAAAAGTAATATCTATAAAAACAACTATTTTTTTATATATTTATTTAACATTGCAATTAACTAATCTTTTTATATATAAAACAAGTTTCATAAAAGCTGTATCGTCTGTCAAAAGCTTAGGCCAAATAAGCAATGCCTAACTACTCCGTAAAACTCTTTATCTTAAAAAAAAATTATCTTGACTTTGACATTATAATAAGCATATTTAACAAAATCCCTAAAAGCTGTTTATATGTGATCGTTTTTCTCAAAATTTACTGAACTGATTCTTATAGGGTTTTTGCTAAAGGAGTGCAATACTTGGGGATGGTTTAGTTTAACAGGTAGTACATTTTCAAGAACGGCTAAGCTGATTTCGATGGGACTTTCACTGGAAGATAAAAAATGTTGTGAATCCACATATAGGTTACTTTTTATCCTAGAATCCCGGTTGTGTCGGGATTTACGCGGGAAAAACTTTGTGACACGACAACGACACGAAACTTTGTGAGGATATATATATAAATTAATATATATATATTAATATATAAATTAAATTATTGAAATGATCCATATAGTTTATAAATAAAGTATATTACAATTGTTACACTTTTCTATTTTATTTGAACTTTGCATAATTTATATATATTTATACGAAGTACGAAGTAAGTAATACGACTAAGGTAAGTTGACGTAAAATACGTTGCCAAATCATGTGACAACATGTTTAGGAAATGTTGTGCTGACCCCACTTAGAGTGGGATAAGGGCAGGAGAATGACGATTGACTGGGTCGCATATATGTTGCGCGGTCCGCGAGTTTGACACCCCTGGACTAAAGCAATGTCATAATTTTAGTTTAATATCTGTTTCATACAACTTTGTTTACTGTAAGTTATTTATTGCTCTGTATTCAAATATTGTGATTTACTTTGTTTACCTGTTGATTAACTATTGTTTTCATAGAATCACACTAAATTAAATACTTGGAATAGTATATTTTATCTTGTTTATATGAGCAATGTATTTGTAACGTAATATATTCATAATTTATTCACCTACGCCACTGTACGTGGCGTGCAAACATTGTATAAAACAGATATTAAACTTGAGTTATTTGTTATGATATTATATATTTGTAGTACAAAAAAGAATAAAAAAATAAATTTTAGTTGATTTATAACGTTACTGAGTGTAATAAATAATAATGTATATATACTTATACTAGGAGTCCCGCCCTAGCTTCGCACGGGTATAAAGCATATAGCCTATGTCACTCTGTGATAATCACAGTATTTCGCTACTCCATATTGAATTTTATTATACATATAAACCTTCCTCTTAAATCACTCTATATGCTTAAAAAAAAAACCGCATCAAAATCTTTTGCGTAGTTTTAAAGATTTAAGCAAACATAGAGATATAAGGACAGACAGAGAAAGTGACTTTGTTTTATACTATGTAGTAACGTTTATAGCTACTACTATTTTGATAATTGTCATATTTTTACCATACTTATCCAAAGACTAAATTACGTTTAGCTGTCATTTATGTTTTGTTTTTCCATGTCATAGTCGTTTTTGCTATACCACGTTTTATAGTGACTTGACGGGATAAAATAAATGCAATCGAACGGTATAAAAAGTATTCTATGTCCGTCTCCTGGTTCTAAGCAACCTTTCCACCAATTTTCAGCCGAATTGGTTCATCCGTTCTTGAGTTATAAATAGTGTAACTAAGACCAACTTTCTTTTATATATATAGATTATAAATGAAAATTTATGTCAGTTATATGTCTATCTTTTATGCTTTCGTAAAAATTTTGTCAATTTTTCCTCATAATCAAACTTAACATCATTAACCTGTTCTAATGCCACTTCAAGTGGAATCGGCACAATATGTTTTAAACATGTTCTTACATACATGTTTTGGCAAGTTATTTTACGAACAGCCGCCTGCCAGACGTGAATTTCCCTAAGTGACCTTTTACGACACTGAGATGAAGAAGAGATTTAGAAATAAGGGTGGTCTATTCTAAATATTATTCTACTCAGCCGGATACCACACGGCAGGTCAACTTACATTAGTTGCCTTTTACAACAACTCGGTAAGAAATGAGGGTGGTCTCTGCTACTCAGCCGGATACCGTACGACGACTCAACTTAGCTGAGTTGCCTTTTACGACACCTCGGTAAGAAATGAGGGTGGTCTCTGCTACTCAGCCGGATACCACACGGCGGGTTAACTTGGCTTAGTCACCTTTTACGACACCCCGGTAAGAAAGGAGGGTGGTCTATTCTACTTAGCCGGATACCACACGACGGATCTAATAACCTTAGTCGCCTTTTACGACACCTCGGTAAGAAAAGAGGGTGGTCTATTCTACTCAGCTGGATACCATAAGATGGTTCAACTTACCTTAGTCGCGTTTTACGACACCCCGGTAAGTTATGAGAGATGTCTGCTCTACTCGGCCGGATACAACACGGTGGGTCTACTTACATTAGTCGCTTTTTACGACACCTCGGTATGAAATAAGTGTGGTCATACTTAACTTATTAACCATTTTTGTAACTCCATAATCATTATTTAAATATGTACGTTTTACTAACATAATTGTACAACGGTATATATAATCTTTATATTTCAGTTTTTTATTTAATCCTATTAAACTAACTGCTCTTTAAAGAGATTAAAATAATGTTAATTAGCTTTTGAATAAAAGTGTCTCAGGAATCATAGATTTTAATGAGTACGTAGTTATTTCCACTGTTTTTTATTGTTGTAAAAGTAAAAATAGATTGGAAAGTTATATACCTACATAGATTACACTATATACTTCAGACCAAAGTCTTTAGATTAAAATATTTTTATTAATAACAATACATTAATAAATAAATTATTATCTCTTTAGAATATTGTATACTCGTAATATTAACTATTTCACCAATTTCTAAAATATTGACGGCGGAAAAGAAAATCAATATTAATATTATTTAGGCATCTAAGTACTACTATTATTTAAATAAAATAATTAAAGAATATAGTATGTAACTACATTTAAACAAAATAAAATTTGAAAATAAAATATTTTTCGTTATAATATTCTATATTCATTAACATTATGCTAATGTAATTATTAATAATATATTATTATATAAATTATATAAATCATAATTACCACAATTTAAAAAAATAATATCAATTTTAATATCATTTAAGCGTCTAAATTTTATTGTTAAATAAATAAAATTATTAACGAAATCAATAATAACATTTATTCTGAGTAATATTACAAATATTACATTTGATACTCGTGTATTCATTAATATTTAATTATACCTACAATATTGACAATATTTTTAGTATATTATAATTGAATATTCACGAATACCAGTCACCAGTTTATATTCTAATTGTTTTCTATCTTTTTTACAAATGTAAATTTATTGTATCAAAATTTATTAATTACAACGGTTCGCTTAGTTACTGGTTGGAACGCTTCCTATAGCCGTGAGCAATCGATAAAAGGGGCCCATAAATAATAATTAGTGCCCTGGAATTGAACCTGGCCCGTTCTTTGAGACTAACGATCCATCTTGTCGCCCGAGGCGGACTGAAATTATTAATAATAACCAGCGACTGGCTGATTTATATCTTTATACTTGACTACCTGTGACTGTATTTGATGTTAAATAATTATGAGATATTTTAATGCTATATTATAGTAAAATATAATACTAGGTGTGCCAGCAGCTTCGCCTTCATGGAAATTAGGATGTCACAAACTTTTTCCCGAATTGAAATTGTGAACATAACATCATCTTCCTGTCCTTATCCCACTCTAAGTGGGGTCGGAACAACATGTTATAAACATGTTGTCACATGATTTGGCTACTTATTTTACGACCGGCCGCCTGCCTGACGTCAACTTATCTTAGTCGTATTTTACGACACCTCGATAAGAAAGAGGGTGAAGGTGAGAAGAGAAAGAGGGAAAATTGTGAACATAAATAAATAAATATATGGGACACTTACACACACGGTCGTCTGTCCCCAAAGTAAGTTAATACTTGTGTCATGGTAGACAGACAACTGGTGAATATATACTTATATATTTTTTAAATACATACTTAAATACAAATATACACCCAGACTCGAAGACCATCAAATTCATTTATAGAAAATGTTGGCCCTCGGCGGGAAAAGAACCCGCGACCCGTGGAGCTGAAGGCAGGGTCACTACCCACTGCACCAACGGACCAGCCATAAAAGTAGTTATCGTTTGATTATAAGAGATTTTTAAAACTTTCACCGTTTACTTAGCGCACACAAGGAAGCTTTAAATTTTTGCCATTTTCGCAATATTTTTTATTGCTGCTCCTCTCCTATTCATCATAACGTGATGTTGTATAGTATATATAGCCTTCCTCGATACGAGTAAATAGACTATCTGAGACTCAAATAATTTTTCCAATCGGTCTAGTAGTTCCTGAGATTAGAGCGTTCAAACAATTAAACAAACTCTTCAGCTTTATATATTAGTATAGATATGAATATGCCACTATTGGCGCAGTTAAGTAATTTTATATTTTTACAATTGAACTACAAAAATAAAGAGTCGATAATTGCAGAAATAAAATATTTATATGGATAATGTTTAACCTTTTACTTAAATATATAAAC
Source organism: Morpho helenor (assembly GCA_029227775.1). NCBI lineage: Eukaryota > Metazoa > Arthropoda > Insecta > Lepidoptera > Nymphalidae > Morpho > Morpho helenor. Next base: position 3,059,455 of record JARGCU010000032.1, on the reverse strand, counting down.
ACAACAGTTTTCAGGAATAAAAACTAATTGTACTTTACTAAGACGTAGACTGACATTTTATAAGCCATTTAAAGTTTTTTATTATAAATTTTTTTGTAGATTACAAACCCATTAAATGAAACAAAAAGTTCAATAACACTAATAGATTACTTAAATTATGTAGAATAGTGTTATTTAAATTCTATTATTTTATATTAAAACCTAACATTGTGATTTCTTCTAAATTGTATTTGTGATGACGAGATTTACATAAACACATTAAGATAACGTTAAATTCTATTAAAACTATTCGGAATAAATATATATACTAACTAAACATTAGTAATAACAATTAAATATATCTAAATATGTCCAGATAATATATAGAAATAAAACTGGTATCATTTTAAAAATTTCTGATTACAAATAATAAATAACATATATTTATTTTAGGTAATTCCAGGCAAGCATTCTGTCATACTGTATTCGGAATTCAAAATTAAAGTTTTAATCAGTAATACCAGAAATAACGTAAAAGGAAGATCTAATAATAAAAGGTGCATATTTAATCTGTGAAACAAAAAATACAACCGCCCGAGGCGCAAAATTTAAGAGCTGACCATCGAAGTCACGATAAAACCTTAGGGCAAATAAACATAAAAGATAGCCTACGGACCAGGCAAATTAATAATTCCGCATTTACAGACTTATGATAGCCGCTATTTATCTTTTACCCAAATTATTACCGGATAAAAACACATTTGTGTAGGCGGATGATTGCAAACTGGTATCTCGAAGTTAGTAAATAGGTGCCTAATGTTTGCTTTAATTGCATTCGTCGAAATCATTCCATTTTTAAATTCGCTTAAAATTTATATGATAAGCGTCGTACAAAATTAAAAATAATATTGAGTGATTTTAAAAATTAAATATCACAAATATTAAATAAATGTTATGCATTTTATAACTAATCTGAAAATTTCCTGCATTATCAGAATCAACGACTGTGACGTGGCAAATGTAGAATACTTTATTTGACATTTTAAAAATGTTTTTAAGGAAACAATTAGCTCGTTATAATGACGTTTATTTGCATTAAAGATGACCATTTTCGATAGCACGTAATTTTTTAATTGTATGTTGAGGATAGATAATTTACACCTTAATTGTGTATAATTTTATTCCTTATATTTATTAATTATAATGCCACATTAAATTTTCTTTTATATTTTTTTAATCTTATATATATTGTATAAATTACTTAGTGTTGAAGCTCTGAATATAATGTATTAATATTATGTGTAGATTTTTTGATTAATGTTTTATTTGGTCTCATTATTTAATATTTTAAATTGTTAAACCTATATTTCTTAGTATTTTAAGCAACTTTTACTAAGTTAATTTTAAAGTTATAATACAATGTTTAAGTGAATATTGAAGCATTTTAGAATTAAATTATACTTCATATTAAAGAGTAATTAAAGGGAACTGTTGCTAGGTATACCTTTTAGTTTATAAAAGAACTGTAATCTATCACGGCAATATTATATTATTTCTTTGATTAATATTTTCAATAGTTTTAATTGTTATTTTTTACATAGAATAATTTGAGTTTAATAAATAAGAATAAATTATACATCACTGTAATTTAGTAATAAGAGCAATATAATAGCAATATTTTATACGAAAACTTTTTAAATTCACCTAATACCTACCATACCACATATAACCTATAGTATGTACCCGTTACCTAAATAAGTTGTATAATTATGGTAAAAATACTAAGTCGTATGTTTTTATTTGACAACACTTTTTCCGAATATTTACAGTTTAGATTACATATACATCGTATTTTTAAATGTGAATAAAAAAATATGATACGATAACCCTACTTACATCCTTTATTAAATTTATATATTCCTCACATTTTTATGTCAACGGAGTTGATAGCGCTATCACGTGAAACAAATATCCAACATTATATATTTGATAAAAATGACATATCGAAAGACGAAAATAAAACTGCGACAAAATAAATTCCGTGATAAATTGGTCACGTTGGTAGAATTGAAAAGATATATAATTTCAAGTATTTCATGGTAGTACTTCATTTTTATAAAGTTTTAAGCACGTGAATAATTTTAGTTCACTTCAAAGTTATACACGTGTCATGAAATATGCAAATCGAGAAACTATTCAGTACAAATATACAAAGTTGTAACATTTTCGTATTTGCATCAGATAACAGTTTGAGCCTAAAGCAGCAACAAGATAAAAGTATGTGGCTGTTTTTATCAACAAAATTACTGTTGCTAAGTGGCTGATAAGAAGTTACTGAATACGTAACATTCATCTAGGTAGTTATTTATTTTTTTCGAAAGAAACTCATAAAAATGTATTAGTCTAGTGAAAATCTAGTAAAAATGAAAAATATATTTTTTAGGATTTTATGTGTATTGCCCAGTACAATAGGTACTGAAATTTGACTCACCACGATTATGATGAATATTTCATTCTTCTCTTTTCTGTTTTCAGTTTCATTTCAATATACTTCGTTAAAATTTTTCCTTGCACTAGTGCAGTGCTTTTTTTATTTAAATTTATTCGACACTGAGCACTTATCTTCACTTTCTGTTTATTTTCCATTTTCACCTTTTTTAAATTTTTAAATTTTTTTTCAAAGTGTTTTTATTTATTGAAATGATTCAGAATATTTGTAAAGTTTCTATCGAGCGACGGAATTTATTTACTTTAATATCTCGTCGCATCCTCCTACTCACATATCCGGCTTCACTATCTAGTATACGCGTTGAAGTCTTATTAGATTTACTTTATTAGAGAAATGTTTGATTTCCTATTAGTGCCGAAGTATGGAACGCGTCGTCGCATAAGTTTCCAGCAAAAAATAACAATTGATGATACGTGTTCGCGCGTCGATTGTCGTCACGAGAAGGCGCACCGCGGCGCGAGCGTCGACCGCGCCAAGCCAACGGATTGTGTAAACGAGCTCCGCTCGCTCCGTTGGCGTCGCCGGGCGGGGGCGGCGCGGGGGAGGGTCGCTGCCTCGCACGCACACATACACCTCCCTACACACCACTTATCCATTACTAACGCTCCTATTTTGAATACGCGACACGCCAATCTAGCTTCTATGCGTTAGGTATACGAACGCGAGGGACGTGACGAACGGACCGCGACCGGCATCGGAACGTCGGCAGAGCGAGAGCCCGCGTCTCACCACGCGCGAGCAAAGGACGCAGCACCATCGGTAGTTGAGCCGCGTAACGCATGTGTGTAGAACGCTCCGCGATAGTGCGGCAGTGTCGGACTTTGTAACTACGCGTAGATGAGAAGTGCCGTGTCTTGAAATTTTAATAAACGTGGCGCTGTCGTCTACTTCTGAATTTTGATGCAGCGAACGTGCGGCTTTGATGAGCGTTACGACTTACTGAAATTATCATTGAAGCACGTTCGCGGGTTAACTCGACGTACGAGCTTACATTACCCGACCGATAAGTCAAAGAGCGTTTAGTCGACTATCGAGCTTTGGGCCGATCGAGTTTCATAAGATAAGTCTGCTAAATAGAAATGGAAATAACATACGTTAAAATGAGTAGGAGATTTATTGTCTATTGATACACTCGAGATTATATATTCGAACGTTCCCAAACGCTTACATAGTCGTAATGGATGTTTGAATATAAATGCGTTTAAAATTTACAGATTCGTATGTGACAGGCGAACGGCCTCGGCGTTATTGAGGGATCGAGTGTAAAGACCTCGTGTATAGTGTATGTTTTAAACGCGTATTGTGATGAGTAAAATATGACGGGTCGGAGGCTTAGCCACACGCTCCACCCACGTCTGACGATTAAAAATTTAAATACGCCACAAGAGCGCCGCCAGAGGACAGTTTTATGTTCTATTCCACCCAGTTTAGATTTAATACGACTAGTTTTGTATTTCGAACGATTATAATTTCTTCCACCTCCTATATTTGGAGTCACGATTTTTTATAAGAATCGAATAATTTATATTTCATGGCAAATAGTGCTGTGCGTCTACAGGTGCGAGCAGAGCTAATTTGTTGGCTATTGATTTATTTGTACTGGTTCCACGTTTCTCTATCGTAAATTTAATTACGTTCCTGCATTGACGGTGTTTTTTTTTAGAAAGTTGATCAAGAGCCGTTTGGATTTAAACTATCTAGCAGATGAAGAGCATCGTAATGATTATTTATTATCTGGTCTGTGAGCCAGTATTATTTTTATAGATTGTTTGAGAAGGAAATTATTTTGTAGTTTATATTCTTTTACGTCATGTGGCTAAGATGTTATTAAATAAAAAGAATGAAGAAATGATTTATGCATATAAATATGGTATATTTTATTTATTCTTTATTTTGAATAATAAAGGAATAATAATTTGTTATTTAACAATTAAGTCAAATTTTAAGTAAGCTGATAGGTACTAGTATAATATCTTGCATATGATGCTTATAATAAATTTTGAATTATCTAAAGCTTACCTTAGATTAATACTAATTAATCCTTTAATTTATCTCTCAGCAAAAATATAAATAGAATTAATTGAAGATATTACAGTAAATTGATTTACTATTTTGATAGAAATTAAATTGTAAATGAGTATATTTACATCTATCAAAAATATTTTTAATTTTAATTAAATCGTAATATCTAAATTATGAGGCAATTATTAAATCACCAAATTTCTCCATTTGCAGTCTAGAAATACAACTTAGTAGCTTTTACCCGCAACTTTGTTCGCGTGGACTTTTGTCGCGTGCTTGGTAGTAGATGACGCTTTTCAATGTCATCCTATTCCTGTAGATTTAACAGGATTTCTATAGCCTACGAGTATGTATTATAAGGAATAATTGCGCCAAATTTCATCGACATTGGTTCGGTGAATTCGTCGTGAAAGTGATCCGTGAAAGAGTAACAAACATACATCCACTCACAAAATTACGCCAATATTAGTACGATGTTATTTCCAAGTGCACAATTATTTGGATAATAAAGTCCGCACAACCCGAATTTGCATGTGCATATTCCGACACAGGATCTTATATTTACTATTTCAATGTTTAAACAAGACAATCTATATATCGCTTTAAAAAATAATTATTTACTTTACGTAGACTTTATTCTTCGAATAGGGCGATTTTATTTTCAGAAATCTTCTTCAGAAATTAAATAACAGAATTTATTTAATTTCATTTACTATAAAAATATGTATAAGTCATCGAAAGGTGTAATTTCATTAATATTTATTTTATATAAGTATACGAGTATTTTAATGCGGATAAATGTTATTTCATTGGATTGAAATAACACGCCATAAAATAGATATTTCTATAATTAAAATGGTACTCGTAGGTGTATAAAAAAAGAAGTTATTAAAATATATTTAAAATGAATTATAAGTTTTCAATTTATTTGAAATTTTATTCAATAAATGTAAGTTTAATTAATTATACAGAATAATCAATTAAAGTTACAATTATAATGTGAATAATAAAATTATTTACCTAATTGAACGTATTAAATATTTCAAACATAGGTACCTATCTTTTGTATTCATTTTTTCGAATCGTTTAAATATGTTTACCAATCTTTAATTATTACTTTATATAATTTGTATTTTATTTTATGATTCTATTTTTAAATCTCTACAGTAAAAATGACAATATTTGAATCCTGATTACTAATATATGATTTATAAAATAAATACGATAACATAGCATTTTATCATCTCACCTCTCACTTCCTAACGAGTTTATCGCCCCCTAATAATGACTATTAAAAATACATTCACACCACGAAAAGAATAAAATTATATAATTTTAAATATTAAGTTTTCTAAATTATTGATCAGATAACATTTATTCGAAACAAAATTATTTATCTTGTATTAATAAAATAACTAAAATTTATTCGTATTTCGAACGAATAATTATAAAGAACCTCCATTTTATGAATGGGACTATAAATAACTTTGAAAGAATGTTTGCACAGAAATTTTAAAGCAAAAACATTCTTTCAGAAACTCTTGAACCAAGAAATAGGTATTTAAGGAAACCTTTTAACACTTTAATTTTGTTTTAGGTTTTATTAATTATTATCTTCAATTTAGTAAATAAGTTTTATTATTATTAGTAAATATCACTAAAAATTATTCAAAAATCAATGTTTTTAAATGTAAGCTCCCGTGCGTTTACTAATAAATTTGAAATCGTGACTATCGTGATTTACAATATCTGTTAATCTTAAGGTGTGATTTTCGACACTGGTATGCCACTTTTGAACTTCTATTATAAGCACTTTAATAAAGATTTTACAACTATATGCGTAGGTATCATTTTATGGATAATAACCGAATGTAAATTTCTACCATTAACAGAAAAACATTTACTTAATATTTATTTCAAATATATCAGATATCACAATAATTTTAAAAGATTCTTTGAGGTAATTTGACTCCATAATTTTTCGATTTAGGTATATGGTAAAGATCAATATGCGAAAGTAAATTAATACTTGGAACTTTTTCCAATAAGATTATGGCTTATTGGAATAATATTATAGTTCGAAAATTTCAGCGGGAAAATTTTATTGCATCTATTTTAGTCGGCGATAACACATTTAGCGTTCGACAAAATAAAATAAATAAATATTTATTCGATTCGTTTAAGAATAATATTTACCTTGAGTTTATCTTATGTCTTCCCACTGTAAAACGAATACAGTGATAGTACACGTTTTTGAATTTAGAACACAACACAGTTGAATGTGGAACATTTTCGAATCCGAAGTCACTCGGCTCGCGGAATTCGCTTTGCGTGCACACATACAGTATTTGCTGATTAGTCGCAATAATTAGCGCTTATTGTTTATGTTGGATCGCGTCAGTGGCGGCCGCTCGCGGCGTGCCATTGCACTGCACCTCGTCACAAAATGCTCACTAACAGCGTCTCTTTCCCCCTTTACTTTCGCACCGGCTTTTTCTGAGGGCGCAAGCGCCCCTGGCATTTTTTAAACCGCGCCCATGTTACTGCAATATCTATCGTGGCGCGCACCTTCCGTGAAAATAGCTTTTTTACGTGCATTTTTTCGCGACATCTCTTTCTTTCGTCTACATTTGCTAATTCGCCGTCCCCCTCCATATAACGGTCGCTCGTGAGCACTGCTCTAGCGTAGTACTAGATGCGTAATACTTTCTCTCTCTAAAGACGCCGCGACGCTGGTGACGCCAATTTTGCACTTCTTCAGTGACTAAACATAACTAAAAAAATAATAAATTTCAATTTCAACCTTATGTCTTTATAATAAAACACATCAGTGAGTATCTCGGATGTAGTTGCGTCTTTATGATCTACTGCGTAACGTATAAAGTTCCGGCCATTTTTGCGATAAAAAAATGGTTTGCATGCACGTAACCACGCCTTTGTATACGCATATTGCTGTCTATTTTACTCCTTTTTTATTTTTCAACTGCTATCTCCCTCTAACACGCACACATTAAAAATATGTTTGAATGCTTCGGGACGTAATTGTATGAGCCATCTAGTGGCGGGTAGCAGAACTTGTTTGAGAAAGGGGTTCATTTTGGGTTGACTTTCTCTTTTAAGGGTGGCAGCACTGGAAGAAAGGGGTTGATTTGAAATTAGTTTGGGCTTTCACCACGCGATCTCAGCGCTAGCTTAGACACGAACCTTATTTTTCAAGAAGGGCTGCGTGTCTCTTATAATTTAAATAATTCAAACGAGTCAATTAAGATCGGCTTGACGGATGAGGGAAGGTTTCATGTCTGTAGACAATCTAATCGAAGCGATTTAGCGCTGTATTAGCATTTTATTTGCTCGCTGCGTTCGCCGTAACAGCAGGGACGCTGTTTGCTGCTATCATTGGGATATAAAGCCCTTGCAAATTGCGATTTTAGTAAATTCATTTTGGTTTTAACGTTATCCTTTGATAATGCCAAATTATTACAACAAATAACAATACAATTTTACTTTAAACTTACAATGTTGCACTATGTAATATTTTCCAGTATTTTGCACGTGTAATTTAAGTAAATAATTGCTTATAACTGTAGATATATGTGTTGTTCGAGGCATATTTATACACAAGATCGACCAAAAACTTTATATTATTAAACTTAGTGTTAAAAATATCATCAATATTTTTTTTTATCTTTATTTAGAGCTTAGTCCCTTTTTAATTTTTTTCTTTTTTGTTTCATAAGGAAAATCGGAAACTTTATAGTTCTATGGCAGGAGAATGATGATAATTTTAGCCCGTTAAATAAGTATCCTCTACACAAAGTTCCATCAAAATTGCTCTAGCGGATTAGTCGTGTAAATATGACGGAGATATTTCCTTTATAATTTCTAATAGAAGTAAAGTAACGGTTCGTTACTATCCTACTGCTGGCCATAAGTCTCCTCTCTATTTTTTTTAAAGAGAAAGTTTGTAGCCTAGACCCACCACACTGCTTTAATGTAGATTAGTAATTTACGCATTGGAATTTCTCTAGAAATATGCTTGAGGAAACTTCCTCACGTTTTCCTTAACCGAATACCTAACGTCTAATAAATTACAAATATCAATAAGACCCATAAGATTTAACAAAACTTATTTGGGCTCTTCCCGGGATTCGAACCCGTGACTCCCAGGAAATAGTTACACGGTCTTACTATTCGGCTTTCACAGATTTGTGACGCGACGCTTTGTGATTTTCTCTTGCAGTCTATCTCCTGATGATGCATAGGTTATGATTTTTAAAATTGTCCTACTGAATGTGTGCAGTGCTTTTGTAGTATCGTGGTGGTTGTAGTACTTATTTTTGTAGTACTTACTTTGTAATGATTACTAATCTTGTATATAAGCTATCAGAATGTTTTTCCAACAAAATAATGGCAAACAATTAAAAAACTAAAAAGACAAACATCTGGTCCTATTTTTGCGATATATAAATCGCCACTTACCCGTGTGGTATCCGGCTAAGTAGAATAGTAACACCCTCATTTCTTTCCGAGGTGTCGTAAAAGGCGACTAAGGTAAGTTGACCCACAGTGTGGTATTCGGTTTAGTAGAATAGACCACCCTCCTTCTTACCGAGGTATCGTAAAATACGACAAAGGTAAGTTGATGTAAGGCGGCCGGTACAATACCTCGGTAAGAAATGAGGTTGGTACTATTCTATTCAGCCGGATACCACACGGAGTTATTGTGCATAAGAATATAATAATTATAAAAAGATTGGCGATGTATATAATAGACAAAGCAGGAACCGACATAAGCTTGCGGCTCCTGCTTTGCGCCTTGCAAAAGTACGTAAGTCGTTTGTGGGTTTGGGTATAAGATTCTATAATAAATCATCAGATACAGCAATCAATTTTAGCTATGCCGTTATAGCAGTTCAAAAACTCTATTTAGAAAAGCCTAATACAGAAAGGCTACTATAATATTGAGGATAACTTAGATGATAATAATGCATGGACGTAGCTCTTCGATTCTGTACAAGACATTAATAACTAAACGTAACTAGTAATAAGAATTATATGTCTAAAAGAGCAACGCCGTGTGGTATCCGGCGGAATAGACTAGTACCATCCTCATTTCTTACCGAGGTGTCGTAAAAGGCGACTAAGGTAAGTCGACTCGCCGTGTGGTGTCCGGCTGAGTAGAATAGACCACCCTCATTTCTTTCCGAGGTGTAGTAAAATACGACTAGGGTAAATTGATTTTAGGCAGGCGGCCGGTCGTATAATACGTAGCTAAATCATGTGACGTGTTCATAACATGTTGTGCCGACCCCGCTTAGAGTCGGATAAGGACAGGAGGATGATGGATGATGAAATAATAAACAATGGGCTACAGTTCTCAGCTTTTGGGCAGTTGTTAATGGCAATAGGTAATTACAAATTTATTTTTTATTAGCTACAACAAACAAAACGCTTAAAAATTTCATACAAAATGGTCAACTACTAATGCATGGTCAATTACTAGTGCACTTACTTTACACGTTATTACGGAATCGCTTGCTCGTGGTGAATTGTAGGTAATTTAATTAGCATAAATAGCTTTTTTTTGTACGGGAAACGTGGCGTTGAAATAATTTTAATTGGTAATTCAAATATGTGCCCGCCAATGGGAGTTGCGAGCGCGGCGTCACGGTCTCAGAGTTACCACTTTACTTTCGTAATTGGCCGACTTGTGGGAGAATTATTTTAATAGCTAATGTGTGGCTATAAAATGGCCGCGTAGTTACATTTTTTTTCTACCGAAAATCTTTACTGTAACAAATAAGTGAACTAGTAATTATTGACCATGTTCTAGTCAAATAATTTATAGAATTAGGCGTTACTTTGCGGAGATCCATTATACAAAAGTAATAATAAAATTATTTTGCTATAATCCGCGAAGAAGTAAAATAGAAAATATATATAGGCAATGCTAAATTGGTTCAAACCTGGGCAGACACCAATGAGTTTTTCTATTAAAACTTATGTGTCTAATTGATAATTGCAATTTATCACACGCTTTTCTGTGAAGGAAAACATCGTGAGGAAACCTGCATATCTCTAGAGAATTCTGGGGATATGTGTAACCTACCAATCCGCATTGGAGCAGCGTGGTAGGTCTTAGATCCAATCCTTCTCTCCAATAACGGAGAGAAGAGGCCTATGCCCAGGAGTGGGATAGTAACAGGCCGCTACTTACTACTATGCTAAATGTAAGTGGACAATCGGTTATCATACCTGATACATGCAGGATTCGTAAAAACACATGCACAAACCTCCACCACCGCCACTATATACGACCAAAATCGCAAAGCTTCGCAATGCTTTGCGATTTTGGTCGTGGAGTCTATCTCCTGATGATGCTTCGGTTGCGGGGCGAAACGATTGTTGAGTTTGTGATAGTGAACGTATATAGTGCTTGTGCAAAATAATTTTATTATTACTTTTGCATGTTCTAGTCGTTGACCGTCTTGTATGATTTTTAAATAATAAGCGTTTTGTTTGTTGTAGCTAATAAAAATATTAATTAATTATAATAAATTTAATTATTAACCAATGGGCTACAGTTCTGAGGTTTTGGGCTGTTGTTAATTGATGGCAACGACAGAGGGTGGTCTATTCTACTTAACCGGATACCACACGTAGGTCAACTTACCTTAGTCGTCTTTTACGACACGTCGGTAAGAAAGAGGGTAGTGTATTCTACCTAACCGGATACAACACGGTCGGTCAACTTACCCTAGTCGACTTTTACGACACCTCGGTAAGAAAGAGGGTAGTCTATTCTACTTAACCGGATACAACACGGTGGGTCAATTTACCTTAGTCGCCTTTTACGACACCTCGGTAAGAAAGAGGATGGTCTGTTATACTTAACCGGATACCACACGGTGGGTCAAATTACCTTAGTCGACTTTTACGACACCTCGGTAAGAAATGAGGTTGGTACTATTCTATTCAGCCGGATACCACACGGCAGTTCCACTTACCTTAGTCGTCCTTTACGACACCTCTGTAAGAAATGAGGGTGGTCTATTCTACTCAACCGTATACCTCATGGCGGCTACTCTATTAGCTTATCGAATTTAAAGTTACGACCATGAATACATGGTCGTAACTAACAGAAATAATACCTCCTTTTTAATAAAAAAGGAGGTATTATTTCTGCGCTTATAGGTATTGAAATTACAACAATTTGTAAAACAATTTGTATTAAGTAATAGAACTAACTAAATCAGTATTTACTTTGAATGTTGACAAGATTGCATTTAATAAATTTAATAGATAAATTTGTATGCAAATTTGTTTGTTCTTGTTTAAATAAACCACAATAGCGCAATTGTAAGAAAGACAGGGTTTGCGTGTTCGAAACTGAACTTACAATAAAATTATTTTGCTGTAACCGCGTTTGTTACGAGAATATAAGTAATACTAAGTGTATGACATTATATATGATATATTATTGACATAATTATTGTAAGGTACCTTTAATTATTGAACTCGAATTAATACGAATGACGTGATGACCTTTAATTAATAGAACATTTAATAAATAAATAAATAAATAAATAATAAATATATGGGACACTTACACACACGGTCGTCCGTCCCAAAAGTAAGTAATTTTAAGACTTGTGTTATGGGTGACAGATAGCTGGTGAATATATACTTATATATTTCTTAAATACAAATATACACCCAGGCTCAAAGACCAACAAATTCATTTATAGAAAATGTTGGCCCTCGGCGGGAATCGAACCCGCGACCCGCGTAGCCGAAGGCAGGATCACTACCCACTGCGCCAACGGGCCAGTCAAATTTACAATGAGATCTGACTAATATAATTTAAGAAATAACAATGTATCTATTGTTGGTTGTCCAATAAAAACAATAAATGAAAAAAAATGACAAGCAACAATCACATACCCAATACATGCAGGACATGTCGCCACACGTATCACAGAGTACATAGTGCGGAGAACCGATGGGCGTTGGATAAGAGTAGAGAGTGTTAACTGCCAATCCGTATCGAAGTATTTTTTTTTCGAACAGACTATATGAAATGTCGTAAAAGCGAGTAAGATAAGTCGCCCCGCCGTGTAATATCCGCCTAAGTAGAATAGACCACCCTCTATCTTAATCAGTTGTCTTAAAATACGACTAAGGTAAGTTTATTCAGGCAGGCTGCCGTTCGTAAAATACGTAGCTAAATCATATGACATGATTATAACATGGTGTAACCCCACAATTATTATACATCACTAGATGTCACGTATTCCTTAGTCTCCTATTAATCGTGCGGTAACATGTCTGTGCTTGCGATCGTTATTGATCTTCAAGGTCGTATTTGTCGCTTTAACGCCTGTATTTTTGATGAGCCCATTACGGAGTATCGTAGCAGAGCTTGTCTCTGGAGAAAACACTTAAGCCCAGCAGTGGGGTTTTAGCTCTACTTTAACTTATGATCCGCCTAAGGTAATTTCTCAATAGTTAGCTTAGTTAACGAACAGGCCTTACAAATCTCCGGTTACAAAACAGTATCTACCGCCCACGACGAGAATGCCTTCACGTTCCCTTTGTCTCAACTGTTAGGGATAAGCAACAAGTATTGCGAAATAAACAAATTTTATTACCAACTCATTATCCGGGCTTGCTTTATAAATGCATATTTTAATATTTTTAACCTCTCTTTTATTGTACACTACATATATTTACAAAATAATAGTGTCATAGCACAATTTCTTTAAAGGTACAATCTGGCGGTCTTATCGCTACATAGCGATCTCTTCCAGACATCCAGGTCGGAGAAAGGACATAGATAGCTATGGGTAATATGGGTAATATAATTAGGTAATAATGGGTTGTGTGTACTGTAGAAAACATATTATTATATATGCAATACTAATAATTTATATCTACATAAATATGAATCTAAAAAAATATTAAGATAGCACGTGTCAGCATAATCAAGGATAGGAAGCGAAATCGTCTTAAGGAGCTTTTTATCTAAATAAACTTAACGAAATAAACTTGTAAATAAGTGCTTTTGAATCGTCAACTCTGCTGCTGGTTCGGAAAGCTGTTCCTACCGAGAAGAGCCAGCAAGAAACTCGGCGGTTGCTCTTTTCAAAATATTACTTATAACTAGTTACATTAAGTCGTTCCTATCTTGTACAGTGTCGAACAATATCTATATCCAAGCATTCTTATCATCCAAGTAATCCTGAACAGTATAGTAGGCTTTCTGTATCAACCACTCTTTAATATTGTTTTAAACTGCTGTAATGGCAAAGCTAAAGTTGATTGCGGAATTTTATTGTACAATCTTATACCCAAACCCACAAAAGACTAACGTAATTTTGCAAGGCGCAAAGCAGGAGCCGCAAGCTTATGTCAGTTCCTACTTTGTCTATTTTATACATCACCTATGGTTTTATAAATACAACGTGTTATAAGATACACATGTGTATGTTTGTTGCACCATAAATATTAAATGAATAATTTGATTGGAATTTTATTTCTTTTATTTAAAACATTATTAAATTAAAAGCGTTTTTAATTGAATTTCATTACAATGTATTTAGCCGTTTAGAGATAATCTAATAAAATAACATCTAACAACTTTTTCAATATTCAATTTTATCTTGTTTATCATGAAACTGAAGTGGTACAAAAGTTATGATCACGACAAAATCGCAAATCAAAAGAAATGTACGTATTACGTTTCGAGTTTGTTTTAGTGAATGTGTGTAGTATGTTGGTGGTAGTGGTGGGTCAAACTTTCATTTGACATCAAAATTCAAAAACAGGTAAAAAAAAATAAAGTAGCGGCCTATTACTCTCCCACTGCTAGGAATAGGCCTTTTCTCTCCGTTTTTGGAGAGAAGGATTGGAGCCAAGACCTACCACGTTGTTTCGATTTTTAACGTGGGGCATGGACCAAAAAAGGTCGAGAAACACTGGTCTACATGAAGCGCACGGCTCGCACTGATTCAGCGTTCGCCACGATCGTAGACGCGAATGTTCACTGTGAGCAAACACGTCCACACAGCAACGCACTCCTCGCGATGTCTGTACGCACCTTTACAAATAACAAATTTTCTATTATTTTAATACATCCCACCGGATGTCACGATCGATCCAAATGGCGTGCTCATACGCACGTCCTCGTATGTATCGCTGCGATCAAACATCTCATTACTGGACCGAGTTTGAACAGTAATATGTATCTCGTTACACTGTCACCCACGCGGAACGCATGTGTGGGTACAAACAGTGAGTCATACTTTGTACAATGTGCAAAATATATTACCAACTCAAACTCAAAATATTCTTTACTAGCTTTTATCCACAACTTCGTTCGCGTGGAGTGTAGTTTTGGAATAAACCAGTAGCTTCTGTCATTAAATCGGGGTCATTTCATCAGCCGTGGCTGGTGGCACTAATGGCCTCAATGTTTGTCGCCTCTTTACCTGGACTTGAACCTTTCAGGCGATTCTTATCGCCAAGGTAATAACTTCGACCTGGAAAGGTTAGGGGTCGCGCCTTTTGAAGTGGGCACCTTTTGCAATTCTCCAACCCTGCAAATATCTCCACCACTTAATAATAGATGGCGCTTTTCAATGTCATCCTATTCCTGTTGAATTAACAGGATTTCTATAGCCTATATGTTACGTCCACGTTAACAAACATACGTCCATACTCACAAACTTTCGTATTTAAAATATTAGTAAGATAAGATAACATTAGTTAAATACACAGCCATTTTGTGCATGGTTAAAGAGTAGATAAATTCAGGCATTTTATTATGAATCACTTTGTTACCGAAGTGTCCTAAAAAGCGACTAACATAAGTTGACCCGCCGTGTGGTATTTGGCTGAGTAGAATAGACAACCCTCATTTCTTACCGAGGTATCGTAAAAAGCGACTAAGATAAGTTGACCCGCCGCGTTTATTATTCAGAATATAAACTTGCGAGATTCGCTGTACAATTTACTAAACACAGTGAATATGACTATATGATCCAGTACTTAGGTTACAAAATCCAAAAACATATGTTAATTACATACCTAAGTACGTCATCTTAATGACTCGCTTTTATGTAAATAACGTATAAATATAATTGGTTATTATGGACAAGATATGATGTAAATACATATTTAATAATACTACTCGCTGTTTCTCTTACGGAGTTGCTCTTACCGAGAAGAAACAGCAAGAAACTCTGCGGCCAGTATTTGGAACGTTTTTAATTTACATTAATTAATTTATATCATCAATTTAATTATCTATACTAATATTATAAAGAGGAAAAATTCGTATGTATGTTTGTAATGTTTTCACACGAAAACTACTGGACCGAGTTCAAAAATTCTTTCACCATTGGAAAGCAACATAGGCCATATTACATTATCAGAAAAATAGGGATCCGTTATAAAAATGTAATAAGGTATAAAAAAATAAAAATGACGCGGGTGACACCGCGAGATATTTCTAGTCATTTATAGTCTTCTATGCCTTATATGCTTTACGTATAAGCATATTCTTGCCTAATTCGTTGGATGCATTGCTTTGCGGAAGTCCATAATACAAAAGAAATAAAAATATTATTTTGATATAATCCGCGCTAAAAGAAACTATATGTCATACTAAATGTAGAGTGTACCATCCGTACTCATGCACTACCCACCAATACACAAATACGGCACACATTCAATACCACAATCTCAATAGTTTCAGTCAATTCAATCCTCAACAATCAGTTACACACATTTTGTTTATTAACCATTTAAATCTTTATGTTAATCCATAAAATATTTTAAATATCAAATTCAAAATATTCTTTATTCAAGTAAACTTGTAAGCAAGTGCTTTTAACTCTACTGCTGGTTCGAAAAGCTGTTCCCACCAAGAAGAGCCAGCAAGAAACTCGGCGTTTGCTCTTATCAAAATATAATTCTGAAAACTATTTACATTTAGCCATAACTGTCTCGTACAAGGTCGAAGAGTAGTAGAGTTGTATATCTACACATTCTTTCTGTATCAGCCTTTTTAACAGTGTTTTTAAAGTGCCGTAATGGCTAAGCTAAATAGAAAAGCCATGTGGCCACGCTTTCATAGTTCAACTTCAATTACCTAAATCAAAACTTCTGAAGCATTGCTTCTTGTTCTTCTTGTTCAACCGATGGACGTCCAATGTTGGAGGTATCTCAGTCCACCTAGTAGGAGGACTACCAACGATGTTTTCCGGTGCGAGGTCGCCATTTCAGTATATTAGGACCCAACATCCATCGGTTCTACGTACTACGTGCCCCTGCCATTGCCACTTTAGCGCCACGGTGAGCTATGTCGGTTAATGATTCTTCTACGCATCTCCATGACGCAGAGATTTTTGGACCTACCTGTAGAATTGTATGCGACCACATTCATCGGCAGTTTTACGTCTCTCACGTCTGTCACGAGGTCTTTTTAAGAGATCTTCAGACAACACGATATTGTGCCGCTTGGATCCAACGGCTGCCAGCAACCTTTTTGAGGCTATCAACCCATCTGGTAGAGGTCTACCGATGCTGCGTTTTCCGGTGCGAGGTCGCCATTCCAGCACCTTAGGACCCCAAACATCCATCCACTACGTGGCCCCCTATCGCCACTATGCTATGTCGGTTACTCTGGTTTTTCTAAGGATCTCCCCATTTCTGATTTTATGACGTAGAGTGTTTTCGCTCTACCTCTAGAAACATAACCAACAACTTCTACAGTTTTACGTCTCCCACGTTTTCACGAGGTCTCTTTAAGGGATCTCCAAACAACACGATCTTGTCCAGCGGCTCTCATCAACCTTTTTGAGGTCGTCAGTCCACTTCGTAGAGGTCTACCGACACTGCGTTTTCCTTCGCGAAGTCACTATTTCAGGACCCCAATATCTATCAGTATTACGTACTACGTGGCCACTTTAGCTTCGCGACACGCTGAGCTATATCGGTGACTCTGATTCTTTTACGGATCTCCTCATTTCTGATTTGATGACGCAGAGATTTTTCAGTATATTAGGACCCCAACATTCATCGGTTCTACGTACTAAATTGCCACTTCAGCTTCGGGCCATGATGAGCTATATCGGTTACTCTGGTTCTTCTACGTATCTCCTATATTCCTGATTTGATTGCGTAAAGATATACCAAGCATAGCTCAGTCCAACGCACGCTGAGTGACTCTAGCTTTCTCATTAGGCCTTAGATTTGCTACAATTGAAGTTTATATATATTGGGCTTAAACGAGGAGTGTGTTATTAAAATATGTACTAAAGCCCACCATTAGTTCATATACGTAATGAAGCGTTAATTGTTATTCGCCGGCAGCGGGTCGCGACGCCTGCAGCCGTAATTAACGCCACCAACTCATTGGGGTCAAATTAATTCAGAGTATCTCAAAATAACAGCTGGCACTCTAAATTGTTTTTGTTTACGTTCATAAACTGGGAAGTTTTTTGGAGCGAAAATGTTATGATTATAGAAAAGATGTTGCGAAAATATAATGTCAATGACTATCAAAAAAATTAGATCAAAAAATTTAAATATTTTTGTTAACACTTAGTCGTCTGGATATAGAATAATTAGTTTTTTTTTTATCCGAATTCAATATAGTTTTTATTCAAGTAAATGTTAATCAAATTCAAATTCAAAATATTCTTTATTCAAATAAACTTGTAAACAAGTGCTTTTGAATCGTCAACTCTACTGCTGGTTCGGAAAGCTGTTCCTACCGAGAAGAGCCAGCAAGAAACTCGGCGGTTGCTCTTTTAAAAATATAATTCTTAATACTATTTACATTATGTCGTTACTGTCCTGTACAGGTTCAAAGAGAGCTATTTCCACACATTCTTATCTTCTAAATAATCATCAAGAGTATAGTAGGCCTTCTGTATCAGCCTCTTTTTAACAGTGTTTTTAAACTGCTGTAATGGCAGTGCTGAAATTGATTGCGGAATTTTATTATAGAATCTTATACCAAAACCCACAAACGAGTTACGCACTTTTGCAAGACGCAAAGCAGGAACCGCAAGCTTATGTCGGTTCCTGCTTTGTCTATTGTATACATCACCTATCGTTTTATAATTCTTTATATTTTTATGTACATAAATTAAATTGCTTAAAATATACTGTGAAGCAAATGTAAGAATACCTGTTTCCTTAAACTTCTCTCGCAGGGAATCACGCGGTCTTAAATTATAAATGCCACGTATAGCTCTTTTTTGTAAAACAAAAATTTTTTCACTATCCGCGCATTTACCCCATAGCAATATTCCATAAGACATAATGCTATGGAAGTAGGCAAAATAAACAAGTTTTGCTGTTTCGACGTCTGTGAATTGTCTTATCTTTCGAACAGCGTAGGCCGCTGAACTCAGTTTCCCTGCAAGAGTTGTTATGTGTGTGCTCCATTGGAGTTTTGTATCCAAGGATACTCCCAAAAATACAGTTGAATTTTCTGTTTTATTCAAATATAATTAAATAAATCAAATTTTATTTAATCGTTAACTATATCTCTGGAAAGCTGTTCCTACGAGCAAGAAACTCGGCGGTGGCTCTTTTCAAAATATAATTCTCATTACTACTACTAGTACATTTAGTCATTACTATCTTGTAAGGGTAGTGGAGTATATCCACGCATTCTTATCATGGCACAACATGTTTTAAACACGTTGTTACGTAATTTGGCTAGTTTTTACGATTGTCCGCCTCCCTAAAGTCAATTTACATTACTCGTCTTTTACGACACCACGGTATGAAATGAAGATGGTCTATTCTACTCAAGCGGATACCAAACTTTGCAGCTTTTAAATTTTTTCTAATAACAATAATTCAAAAACAGTTTCTCCTTTCGTACATGAAAGAAGGTAACAAATGTACTTTTTACATATCGTATTCAAAATTAAAAATATTTTTTATTACTGAGTACGTTTTTTATTACGTAATATTATTGACGTGTTTTATAGTACAGGTGCCGATTTAAAAAAACCGACTTAAAATTTATAATACGCCTGCCTAATTCCATTTACTAAGTGTATTTTTATTTTTTAAAGTGGTACTCGTTATATGTACTGGCTAAATAATTTTTGTCAAATCGCGCACGTCGTTGCCATCTATGATTAATTAATATACATAGTACTTAGTTTAAAATAATAAACTAAATAATAAACATATGGGACACACACACACGGTCGCCCGTCCCTAAAGTAAGTAACTTAATACTTGTGTTATGGGTGAGAGACAACTGGTGAATATATAATTTTTAAATACATACTTAAATACAAATATACACCCAGGTTCGAAGAGCCAACAAATTCTTTTTATAGAAAATGTTGGCACTTGGAAATCGAACCCGCGACCCGCGGCGCTGAAGGCAGGATCACTACCCACTAAGCAAACGGGCCTGTCAGTCAAAATAGTTTCATATTGTGCATTTGTACATCTACATAGTATATGATTGATGGCCTTTTAAAAAATAAATAAATTACATAAAAATTAAACTTCTATTCTTAAGAATAGAAATAAATAGATATTTAATTTTTCAATTAGATATTTAATTCAATTTGGGGCATCACACTATGTAAGTTAGATTTTGTACTGCGTTCTTGTTTTTTTAGTTTTAATATTGTGTTTTAGTAGTGTGTTGTTAAAAATAAAATTATTTTTCTTTTCTAATTTTTTTTAAATTTGGGCCGTTATTAAGTCCCATTTTAAAAAATTTAATTTCTTACCAAAGTACTCACTGATACGTGCACTTCCTGATGGAATCGACGGCCCATAAAATGGACCACACTTTCCTAAATAATGCCCTTTTTAAACTAAAAAATGTGTTTGACGACACATTAATTATGCAAATCGGGCAAGCGATGCAGGTTTTCATTAAAGAAGGTGTAATACGAGGGTAATGTGCCGAATAATCCGTGATGCACCGATAAGACAAACACGACCGATGGTAGATAGGCACTGTCCCTAACATCTCAGTTTGTACCGTGTTACCGCTTTCATCACTGTCCTAGGCAACCGAGACAAAAAATTGTGAAAAAATACAAGTCATTTATTTCAATTATGAATTTACTTATAAATATCTGTCTATAATTATTATTAGTCAAAAGCCGTGTGATATCCAGCTGAGTATAATATACCACCTTCATTTTTTTCCGAAGTGTCGTAAAAGATGACTAAGGTAAGTCGGCCCGACGTGTGATATCCGATTGATTGGAATAGACCAGCGTCAACTTACCGAGGTGTCGTAAAAGGCGACTTAAGTAAGTGGACTAGCCGTGTGATATACGTCTGAGTGGAATAGACCACTCTCTTTCTTACCGAGGTGTCGTAAAAGGTGACTTAAGTAAGTTGACCCACCGTGTGGTATCTGGCTGAGTAGAATAGACCACCCTCATCTCTTACCGAGTTGTCATAAAAGGCGACTCTGGTAAGTCGACCCGCCGTGTACTATCCGATTGAGTAGAATAGATCACCCTCATCTCTTACCGAGGTCTCGCAAAAGGCAGCTAAGTTACCTCGACCCGCCGTGTGGTATATGGCTGAATAGAATAGACAACTCTTTCTTATCGAGGTATCGTAAAAGGCGACTAAAGTAAGTTGACCTACCGTATGGTATTCGACTTAGTAGAATAGATCACCTTCATTCTTACGAGGTGTCGTAAAACACGACTCAGGTAACTTAACGTCAGACAGGCGTCCACTCGTAAAATTTATAACTTGTTGTGCAAACCCCACTTAGAGTGGAATAAAGGCAGGAGGATGATGATTAATCTCAATCTACTGTAATATTAAAATGCGTTCAATTTCAAAGTTCAAAGTTTCGTTTAAAGGAATATTAACTGCGGCAATAACAATTTCCACAACATGCGTCGGCCACTTACACCACTCTAATTATAAGCTAAATGTTAATTGTTCTATACAACCTTGAGAAGTGACTGAGATACTCGTCAACACAATACTGGAATGTCATTAATGCACATAGTATACCTAGTACATAGGGTTGCCACATTTTTTTTTAAAGAAAAATAGTATTTTTCTTTTTAAATCAAAAAAATATAGTACTTTTAGGAAATTCAGAAAAAAAAAATAGTATACATCTATTTTCAATCATTATTTATTTTTCCATGATTATTTATTATTACTTTTCGCTGGACAATGACAAAGGAGTTAGAGTTACTAGCTAACTAAGCCCCGTAAATACATGAATGAGTTTCGTTCAAACATTCCCTATGCAGTGCTGCGGGTGCGTTCCATTCACTGTTGATTAAAAAAAGCGCGACAATTGAATTAGCGATAAAATATAGTATTTTTTGTTCTATATTATTTTTCTATAATATATAGTACAATTTACTAAAATATAGTACGATACTTTAATTTTCAAATTTAAATTTAAAATATTCTTTATTTAAATAAACTTGTAAACAAGTGCTTTTGAATCGTCAACTCTACTGCTGGTTCGGAAAGCTGTTCCTACCGAGAAGAGCCAGCAAGAAACTCGGCGGTTGCTCTTTTTAAAAAATACAATTCTTAATACTAGTTACATTTAATGTTTCTATCTTGTACAGGGTCGAACAATATTTATATCCACGCATTTTTATCGTCCAAATAATCCTCAACAGTATAGTAGGCTTTCTGTATCAGCCTCTCCTTAATAGTGTTTTTAAACTGCTGTAACGGCAAAGTTAAAATTGATTGCGGAATTTTATTATAGAATCTTATACCCAAACCCACAAACGACTTACGTACTTTTTCAAGGCGCAAAGCAGGAGCCGCAAGCTTATGTCGGTTCCTACTTTGTCTATTATATACATCGCCTATTGTTTTATAATTTTTTATATTTTTATATACAAAAATTAAATTACTTAAAATATACTGTGAAGCAAATGTAAGAATACCTATTTCCTTAGACTTCTCTCGCAGGGAATCCCGCGGTCTTAAATTGTAAATGGCACGTACGGCTCTTTTTTGTAATACAAAGATTTTATAATATAGTACGGGTGGCAACCCTACTAGTACATGTTTCAATACCAAATTAAATATACAGTTAACAAACAACATAACCATGAATGTATATATCTTAAAGTTATACATATAAAGGTTAATTTTAAATGTAGTTTTATATTGAACGTTTTCGTGGTATCACAGTTATATTTGTTATGTTATAATGGC
Organism: Morpho helenor; assembly: GCA_029227775.1. Taxonomy (NCBI): domain Eukaryota; kingdom Metazoa; phylum Arthropoda; class Insecta; order Lepidoptera; family Nymphalidae; genus Morpho; species Morpho helenor. The sequence goes on along the minus strand of JARGCU010000032.1, from coordinate 3,036,723 downwards.
GCAAATCAGGCGTCGTGATCGAAGTATTGCATTCGTGCAGCGAATGTATGTGCATCGGAATTAACGGCAGTTAAGTTTGACATGCGGTTTATTAATATTGAAAAAGCAGGATTCGACGAAGTGAATCTTCAGATACATGATCGGCACATTTCTTTATGATGCCAATCTTGTTTTTCTGAGTATCCGAGACTAAAGTAATGGTATAAATTATATTACAAAAGTTATTGTAGAATTTGTTGTATAATATCCGGCTGAGTAGAATAGACCACCCCCTTTCTTACCGAGGTGTCGTAAGTCGAGGTGTTCGACTAAGGTAAGTTGATGTAGCAGGCGGCCGGTCGTGAAATACATACCCAACATATGAAAACATGTTTCAAACATGTTGTGCCGACCTCACGTAAATTGGCATAAGGGGAAGAGAATGATGATGATGATAAAATTATTTTGCATCCGCGTTTGTTATACTTACCTACTAACAATAGCCAGCGGCTCCGCCCGCGTGGAAAGATTGTGGGTCAACCTTAAAAGCTAGACATATACTGTCGCGGACTTTTATTTAGAACTATTAGAGGGGAACAATTTTGTGATACATGATTTTTGAATAACTATTACCGTTTACTCAGCGCACGCAAGGAAAGCTTTGAATTTTGCAGTTTTCGTATTATTTTTTATTGCTGCTCCTCTCCTATTCATCTCATCGTGATGTTATATAACCTATAACTTTTCTCAATAAATGGACTATCTTACATTAAAAGAATTTTTCATATCGGTCCAGTAGTTCCTGAGATTAGCGCGTTCAAACAATCAACTAATCAAACAAACAAACTAACTCTTCGGCTTTATATATTAGTATAGATTACTTAAAGTAACGGCCTATGCTATTACAATCGCCTGCTGGGCATTGGACCCAGATATCTTGGTCATCCCATCCCAGATTCGTTGGTGCCAGCCGGGGTTTGAACTCGTGACCCTCTCGAAAGAGTCGCACGGTCACACCGCTGGGCTATCACAGCTTACTTAGGTACGTAGAAATCGCTTAATAAATACATTTCAATTTACCTTAATCAAAAGCCGTTAAAATTAATATTCTATACACAATAGTCTATTCAGAAACATTTAATCAGCTGTCCGACTGTTTCTAGCTTGACAATTTATATAACGCCAATCAAGCTTACTTGATTAATTCAGGATTAAGTTTCAAATATTCAAAGGCCGCGTTTAATGACAACAATAACCTCATTACAGAACAAAACTAAGTCTTAGCTATTATCGTAATTAATACAAAATAGTTTTAGTTTATTCTGAAATCATTTCACGGTATTACTTACTTTATTTCCTGAAACATAAACTAGAAAATTCCTTGTAACAAATTCGTGGACTAACTTATGCGTTAAAACCAAAATTTCTTACATCATTCAAATATATATCTTGTGATGTTGAAATAAGGTAGATAATTGTTTATAAAATCGTATTTCCTAGAACAAACCAACGGCCCACACAAGCGGCGTATCAAGCAAATGCAAGTAATCCGTTTTCCAATTAGTTATGGTCATAAGACCTAGCCACCTACATAATTCAGAGCTTAGGTACCTTTGTCAAGGTCCGATTACCGAGAATTATGGTTCCTTGCCTCGAGCGTATGTTCGAAGGTCCACGAGTTAGGAATTGTCGGTATATTTGCGCGAAATATATACTATTTTTGATTTTTGTAGTCAGGTATATAACTAGCTTTTACCCGCGACTTCCTTCGCGTGGACTGTCCTGTGATAGATAATAAAAAAAGATAAAGAAAAAAGAAATAACTAATTAATTTTTTACTAGCTTTTATCAGCAACTTCGTTCGCGTGGACTGTAGTTTTGTTAAACCAGTAGCTTCTGTCACTCGCCAACCCTGCAAATATCTACCGGTTGATAATAGATGGCGCTTTTCATTGTCATCCTATTCCTCTAGAATTGATAGGATTTCTATAGCCTATGTATAATTGTGCCAAATTTCATCGATATTAGTTCATCGGATTCATCGTGAAAGAGTAACAAGCATACATCCATACTCACAAACTTTCGCATTTATAATATTAGTAGGACTAGCATTGCCAGCGGCTCCGCCCGCGTGGAAAGATTAAAACCGTAATGTAGTGTTTTGATAACCATAAAAATGGTTAAAGTGGGTTAACCTTAAATGCTTGACATATGCTGTCGCGGATTTTTATTTAAAACATTTAGAGGGTAAAAATTTCCGTTTAGTAGAATAGACCACCCTCATTTTTACCTGTGTGTAAGTGTCCCATATATTTATATTGATATTTATATTTACCGAGGTGTCGTAAAATACGACTGAGGTAAGTTGACGTCAGGCAGGCGGCCGGTCGTAAAAACGCAGCCAAATCATGTGACAGCATGTTTATAATATGTTGTGCCGACCCCACTTGGAGTGGGATAAGGGCAGGAAGATGATGAGAGGGTAAAAATTTTGTAATACATGATTTGTGAAAAACTTTCACCGTTTACTTAGCGCACGCAAGGAAAGCTTTAAATTTTGCCGCTTTCGTACTATTTTTTTATTGCTGCTCCTCCAATGTACCAAATTTCATTTATATCTAGTACAGGGTAGGGTTGAGTGGATTGTTGAGTTTGTGATAGTGAACGTGCTTGTGTATTGTGGTGGCGGTGGTGGAGGTCTGTGCATGTGTCTTTACAAATCGTGTATGTATCAGGTATGAAAATAGATTGTCCACTCTACATTTAGCATTATATATATTTTTTATTTTACTTCATCGTGGATTATAGAAAAATAATTTTATTATTATTTTTGAAAATAATAAATAGTATCCAGCAACTCGAAACGCCTTTTTAATACTAGACGGTACATTTGCAATGTTTCCAATGGCTCTTTAATATTAAAAGGTTGCCGACCCCTGGTCTGCCCACTTTTATCGGTAATACATTAAAAGTATAAGAGGATGAGCTGAAAAATGTGGTTTTTCTCGCGCGCATCCTTACATAAGACATTCTTATAATCCTTCGATACTTTTTGTAGGTTCTGCGTCTAAGTTTTTCTTTGTGACAGGTTATACACTGGTTCTGAAACTTTGTTTTCTTGATCCCAGGTTACCCACCAATCTTAGCACCAAAAACCTTTTCTAATCGTGTTATGTATTTAATACAAAAAAGTTAGTTACAGTCGCGATATACGACTAGGGTTAACTCCTTAAATGCTCCTTAAATATGCAATTGGCAATAATGGTAAAAACCTATACTATCTCGTTAAAATGTAAATTTTGAAATACAGGGTTTATATGAAAGTTTTATAGATTAACTCGAGAGTACGTCAAAAACTAAGAATACCTAATAAATTACCGAAAATTAAATTATCCTTATTCCACTCTAAGTGGGATCGGCACAACATGTTATAAATGTGTTGTTGGCTGCGTATTTTACAACCGGCCGCCTGTCTGACATTAGCTTACCTCAGGCGCAACGCTCCGGTAAGTAAGAGGATGGTCTTTTCTATTCAGTCGGATACCACACGGCATAATGTTTTTAAATTTGATGACATGTCAAACACAATTTTACAATTCAGTAAAAATTAAAATAATTATTAAAATAATTGAACTATAGATTGATTGTGAACTGCGGTCGTAAAATACACTTTAGTTTAACACGCTCAGATACTGATGTTAAAGTAATCCAACGACAAAAGCATTACATAGTTTTATAGTGGGGTGATAATAGTTATTTTTATGTCAGAAAAACCCATTATGGCTCGTCACCGCCCGACGAGGACGAGCGGCGAGTATATCGGACTCGCATCGACCAAAAACCTGACAGTGCTCCACCACGCTGGTGGCGGGGACAGGGTACCGTTGTACACATTGCCCCCATCCTCGCCAGCAGCAACTCTGAACACCAGAGTGCGCCACCTCTGCATATGGGCCTCTCTAAAATTGGCCCCTTTCTCCGCTAATCAATGCATCGGGAGCAACAGATACATCGACCGCCTCGGAGACCTAGTCAGATAAGCGTCTGATAAGGGGTGATCAAAGTTTGTACCAAAGTCAATTTAGTCACCATTATAATTTTGCACCAACGTGCATATTAGGGAGTGGACGATTACCGAGTATAACGGGGCCTAAACGTACATCGTAAATCAGCCAACGAGTAAACCCACAAAAAAGACAAGTATGTTATTAAAATAATTCATACCCTCGGCACGGGCATCGCTGCGATTAAACGTGATGCCTATATGGTTAATAAGGTATGCAGTATGTAGCCATATGCAGCGGCTGCATATCTATGTGTCCACTCCTTCCGTATGCAATTCGAATAAATATGGGCTAAATAATGTAGAACGACGCGTTCTATGCACGATGTGATGTTATAGAACCGAATGGATCTAAACGTTGCGGCCAGTGGTTCCAAAACTTTTCACTGTTAAACCCACAACCAAATAATTTAGTCGTTACGCGTCTTTAGCGAGTAGGTCACTGACCATCTGATATCCGGTTGAGTAGAATAGATCGTCTTTCACCGAGGTGTCGTAAAATATGTAAGGTAAGTTGACGTCAGACAGACTATCGGTCGTAATATACGAAACCAAATCATGTGACAATATGGTTATAACATGTTATGCCGACCCCACTTAGAGTGGGATAGGGGCAGGAAGATGAAGATGAATTTAACTTTTTACTATCCATTTATATTCTTAACATAGTATTATTTTATCGTGTTCACTTACTTCATTCATTAGTGGGAATTTTGTTGGCATACGTGTTAATTTCTGTAACATTGTATTGTTATTTACGTGTTGTGTTTTCCCATTAATAAATAAATAAAAAAAATCTATGCCCAACAGTGGGCATGCACCTTTTGAGACCATTCAATATTCTTGCTATATGCTTATTTAACATGCATTGCGTTAATCATTTTTCTTCATTCGTCACTGACAATATGCCAAAGTATAATCAAATCTTGACAACCCATCACCCATGTCAAGTGGATGAAACGTTAAATGTTGGAACAATAAACACACTACTTGTTATTCAGGGTCCGTCGTAGTTAATAAAGATATTGCATGAATGCAGAGTGCACCGGTTGAATCACAAATGCGGATATTCAAAGAGAAAATTCTTTTTTGAATATTTAAAAGATATTACGGTAATCTCAAATGCCATCATCGCCTAAAAGCGGTCCTTATTTCTGCTTATCGAAGGACAAATATCAAAGCAGATTTCATCAAATTCAAATTCCAATTTTTTTTAATTCAAATAATCTTCTAAACAAGTGCTTTAGTGTCGTCAATGCTACTGCCGGTTCGGAATCAAGTGACTTAAATAATTAGTAGACTTCGTTAACCCAAAGTGAGTTCATATCAAATCATTCTCCATTCCTGCCCTTATTCCACTCTAAGTGGGGTGTCGGCACAACATTTTGGCTAGGAATTTTACGCCCGGCCGCCTGCCTGACGTCAACTTATATTAGCTGCCTTTTACGATACCTCAGTAAGAAATGAGGTAGTCTATTCTACTCAGCAGGATACCACACGACGGATCAATTTAGCTTAGCCGTCTTTCCATAAGTAACTTCTGTAAGCAGTACACATTCCAATAATCTCAAGAATGTCTATCATCATCTTCCTGCCCTTATCCCACTCTATGTGGGGTCGGCACAACATGTCATAAACATGTTGTCACATGATTTGGCTACGTATTTTACGACCGGCCGCCTGCCTGACGTCAACTTATAGTAGCCGCCTTTTACGAGACCTCGGTAAGAAATGAGGTAGTCTATTCTACTCAGCAGGATACCACACGGTGAGTAAACTTGCCTTAGTTGCCTTTTAGGACACCTAGGTAAGAAATGAGGGTGGTCTATTCTACTCAGCCGGATACAAGGCGGATCAACTTACCTTAGCCGTCTTTCCATAAGTAACTTCTGTAAGCCGTACATATTCCAAAAATCTCAAGAATGTTTAATAGTGATAATATTTTGTAGAAATACCTAATAAATTAATGGAAATATTGAATGTTTATTATGTAATCTTATAGTGGGCCCATAAGAAATAATTTTATATCGTATAGAAACCACATTCCTAAAACGGCTCGTTAAAACAACAATTGACAGAATAAATTTTGGTTACCGTAAAGACCCTTCTACATCGAGTTTTATAAACTCAAAAAAATTTAGTAGTGTGAAGTGTGAAGTGTAAACGTAGTGAGTTTTTTTTTGTATTCGGCTGAGTAGAAAAGACCACCCTCATTTCTTACCGAGATGTCCGAGGAAAATATATTGTACATTTAACCATTGAATTTTAATTATTTTTTTCAAAATATTTCTTTGATGGGTTATATCTTATTAAGAAGGGCTTTTTATTAGTAAAAAGCCCTGGTAAAAGTAAAAAAGGGTGAACATTATGTTCACCCTTAAATATAGACTGACCAAAGTGTTTTAACTAAACTGTTATTCGTACAAATGATACGTAATCAATAATTTTAATAATAAAAAAAGGAAATTTGAAAATAAATCTCACTCAGCATTCTCCTGCATTACGGGCAATTCTAAGAGGGGCTGTCACAACATGTTGTCACATGATTCGGCTAAATATTTAACGACCGGCCGCCTGCCTGACATTAATTTACCTTAGACGTCTTTTACGACACCTCGGTAAGAAATGAGTGTGGTCTATTCTACTCAGCCGGATATCACACGGCGGGTCATCTTACCTTAGTCGCTTTTTAGGACACCTCCGTAAGAAAGAGGGTAGTATATTCTACTCAATCGGATACCACACGGTGGATCAACTTACCTTAGTCGCTCTTTACGACACCTCAGTAAGAAAGTGGTCTATTCTACTAAAGCAAGCTGTAAGCAACAAGCTGTGATAGCCCAGCGGTGCGACCTTGTTCATCTCTAGAGACGATCATGGGTTCAAAGTTCAAACTCGGGCAGACACCAATGACTTTTTCTATTAAACTTAAGTGTCTAATTGATAATTGCAATTTATCACACGCTTTTCGGTGAAGGAAAACATCGTGAGGAAACCTGCATATCTCTAGAGAATCCTAAGGATATGTGAAACCTACCAATTTGCATTGGAGCAGCGTGGTAAGTTTTAGCTCCATTCCTTCTCTCCAAATACGGAGAGAGGAGGCCTATGCCTAGCTGTGGGATAGTAACAGGCCGTTACTTACTTACATTCTATTCTACTCAACCGGAGATCACACGGGGAGTGAACTTACCTTAGTCGCCTTTTACGATCTCGGTAAAAATGATGGTGGTCTATTCTATGCAGTCAAATATCATACTGCGTGACTTTTCTATACAGTATATTATATTATTTTCTCCTTTCGGTCGTATAGTATGCATGGTCCTTTAGCTTTAACGGTATCGATTCCAGTAGTTGCGTTAAAATCATTTTCGATAACAACTTGTGGTAGATTTAAGTTATTGTTTCCATTTTGTTTTCGACAATGATCGTTATCGGTACGGTAATGGTCAGGAAAGCGGTTTCGTATTAGGTAACATTTAAGTAGGGTATCCAATTTTTAGTAATTGAACGATAGTACAATAATAATGATAAAATTAGTTTGTTGTAATCCACTATTAAAGCATTATGTTTTGCTAAATTTAGGATGCAATGGCAACGTGGAAAAGCTGGTCATTGTTGGCAACACAGAAGGCAAGAGAGGTCACAAAAAGCTTGTGATACCTGTATCGCGACTCAGCAGAGTTAGCAACTCATTCTATGGTCTCGGTTTTCGCTTTTACAATAAAATTCCGCAATCAATACTAAATGCTACAACTGGTTCTACAGAAAGGTTTAAATTAAGTATAAGAGATATGCTTATACGAAAAACATATTACAAAATTGAAGATTATTTGGATGATAAAAAAGCCTGGATTTGAAAATCCTTTCAGCTTCATACAAGACCCCGTATATTTATTACCATTTATAAGAAGTGTCCCATATATTTATTATTATTTATTACTTATTAGTGACCATTTGTATGAACCTACGACTCTCGACTGAGGGATATACAGTCATACCGTTCAGCTATTGAAATGATAAGACAATATTATTAATAGCTATTTCAGCTGTTATAAACAAGGGATTTTCCTTATTATTCAATATGTACAAGGAAAATACCTTACATATCAATGTCCGATTTAAAAGATCATTAAAATACATTTAAATTTATTTAGTACAAAGATTTCCAGACTATTTTGAACAACAGAAATCGCTGCAAAATGAACTGATGTCTCAAACTTATTACTATTTCCTTTAAAAACGCTATGTATAGAATCTTGATATTATTACAAAATACCTTTAAAACTTTTTCATTGGTCAAGTAAGTAAACCTGACTTAATTTTCTCATCGAGAAAGCAAATTCAGTATGAATAATAATTATTATTACAAATTAATGTGACAAAAAACTTATGAGGTTAGGTTAGGTTATATAACTTATTTTTTTTTAAAGCAAACAATAAAATTGGCAAGTAAACATAATACAATAAAAAAATTATAAGTTAAATAGTTTAGTTAAAGTTTTAGACCTTGACCCCAAGGTCTGTTTCGCTTATGTTTAGCGCTGAGAAAACCGATTTTAGACCTCACAGGGCTTAGACTAAAGTAAGTAAAGTAAGTAAGTAGTCGTGATGGCTTAATGGTGCGTCGGTCTGATGCTTACCAAAAGGTGATAAGTACGTTATCTGATAGTTTTATATCTATAATATTTAAATGAGTTAATCTTGTATGTATATATAGATTTTCGGAATCTCGGAAATGGTTCCAACGATTTTCCTGAAATTCAGCATGTAGACGGTTTTGGGGGAGAAAAATTTAACCCTGTTTTTGGGCATTAAAAAATTCACTAATTTTGCCATAAACTGTCAATTCAGCTAACAAGATATTACATCTAGTTAATCGCCTCTTCTTAGAGTTTAATTTTAATAATTTTTTAATTTTTTGATTACTTGTTTCGTTCCCAGTAAATATTATTGTTTTTTCTACCTATTATAATAATAATGTCATATGCTTAAGTTTTTATGTAATTTTTTTTTTAATGTACATTGTTTAATAATTTTTTTGTGCACGCCGTGACACCTTCATATGTTGTACATGTTAAATATTTTTTTATTTCTATTTTTATTATATGTAAATTTTATATGTAACAACAACTGGCTGTCCAAATAAATAAAAAAATACCTAGGATAGATTCCCAACTACCATATTATTATTTTCTTTTTTGTTAAAGGCTCGGCCAAAGGTACAAAAAATTTAAATGTGCTAAAATTATAATTAAAATTTATCATGCGCTTCTATATGGAGGAAAACATCGTAAGTAAAGCTATATATATCTGGTGAATAATAAGGATATATATTTTAATTCGGCAATTCACATTAGAGCAGCACGGTGGGTTTTTGCTCAAATCCTTTATACACTTTTAGCAGTGCGATTCATTATCACTCAGAAAAGTCATTTTAAACTAAACCAAATATAAAACGACTCCGTAGTATATCCTTATTTTTAGAGGAAAATATGGAGTTTGGAACCACCACAATCTCCTAATGCGGTTCAATGGGTTTATTCTGTTCTATAATTTATCTCAAGATACAATATCGAGTCCCTTATAAAGAGGTTTACTTTTATGTTTTTTTTTCATTAAGGTAGGCGATTAGAGTAAGTTGACCCGCCGTGTGGTATCCGGCTTAGTAGAATAGACCACTTATATCTTACTAAGGTGTTGTAAAAGGCGAATAAGGTAAGTTAGGCCGCCGTGTGGTATCCGGTTGAGTTGAATAGACAACTCATATCTTACCCAGGTGTCGTAAAAGGCAACTCTCTCACATGTCCTACGCACACGTGAGGTTGGTTGGTCTATTCTACTCAGTCGGATACCACACGGCGTGTCAACTTACTGAGTCACCTTTTACAACGCCTCGGTAAGAAAGAAGGTCTATTCTACTCAGTCCGATACCACATGGCGGCTCAACTTACCTTAATCGCCTTTTACGACACCTCAGTAAGATATGAAGGTGGTCTATTCTATTCAGCCAGATACCACACGGCGGTAAAAAATACTATGTATCAATAATCTGCGATAACATTTGATAAAAACGTTACGAACACACAGACACTAACATGGTTTTAGATTGTATCCGTAATATAAAGTTTAATTTTAAAAAAGATGGCTACCATATAATTTGTTACAACTAAATATAATTCGCAACTAATTCCGATTATAATAAATAGTTATAAATCACAATTCACTTCGGTCTAGTTTGTATTACATTCGTCACTTAGTATTAGAAACAGTTAACAAGCCAACAATTTTGCGATTTCTAAATTATTCCACAATCACTTTCTGCTATTCCTGAATTAGCTGCACAATTACTATGAAACCCAATCCGATACTAATCTGTGTACAGCAAATAACAATAATCTTATATAGATATTGTACAAACTAATATAAGCTTTAATAATAATATAATACGTGTTAAAACTGTGTGCTGTGATATTAATTAATATGATAATGTTGTCGACCGAACATTGTCAGGCTGAACTTAATAACCACATGAAGTTGATCTATCTCTTTTCATTTTTCTTATAGTTAAACGAAGAAAGAGGGTGGTCTATTCTACTCAGTCGGATACCAAACGGTGGTTCGACTTACCTTAGTCGCGTTTTACGACACCTCGGTAAGAAATGAGGGTCTATTCTATTTAGTATATTTCCACACGGCTTTAAACAAAATTGAAAGTACGATACCATTTTTAATTATGATTAATATCAAATTAAATAGGAATAGAGTTAAATACATTAGTCTATCAAGTTTATTAATCAATTCTAGGTTTAGTTAGTCAACATAACGGTTCAAAACTCACTGGATAAGTTAACAGATTCACTGTCAATTTTAATCAAACTATTTGTGCCGCTATGTTTGAATCAAAGGCATTAAAAGATTCGATTCCCGATTTACTGAAAACGGAATGTCGACGATGGTATCGCTGTGCCTATAAAGGTATGAGAGACGTAAGGGCAAGCTGATAATATTGTTTTATCTTTATTTACTAAGAGAGATCTGCTAGTTAAATAACTAAACCTAGAATTGATTAATAAACTTGATAGAGTAATGAGAACTTCGATGTATTTAACTCTATTCCTAATTAATTTGATATTAATCATAATTAAAAATCGTATCGTACTTTAAATTTTGTTTAAAGCCGTGTGGTATCCGGCTGAATGGAATAGACCCTCATTTCTTACCGAGGTGTCGTAAAACGCAACTAAGGTAAGTCGAACCACCGTGTGGTATCCGACTGAGTAGAAAAGACCACCCTCTTTCTTACCGAGACGTGATAAAAGGCGACTCAGTAAGTTGTCCCGCCGTGTGGTATCCGACTGAGTAGAATATACCACCCTCTTTCTTACCGAGGTGTCGCAAAATACGACTAAGGTAAGACGTCAGGCAGGCGGCCAGTCGTAAAATACGTAGACAAATCATATGACAACATGTTTATAACATGTTATACCGACCCCACTTAGAGTGGGACAAGGGCAGGAGGATGATGATAATGAAAAGAATAATGTTGGGTAATAACGGGCCGAGTTACTTTAGTTGCCTTTTACGACACCCCGGTAAGAAATGAGGGCGGTCTATTCTACTCAGCCGGATAGCACTCAATGAAGACATGTATACAAAAACAAAAAACATACAGACACTGTTACATAGGTCTCGTCAAGGTATTATTTCCACGCTATATCTCATGCCGCGCTACGCGTTATAAAATCCTATATAAGTACAAATATTTATTGTATGCAATAAATTAACTATAAGACATTAAAAAAACATGTTTCAAAGACAAATTTATAAATATTTAATACATGTTAATTTGTTCTTAAATGAAGGCATAAGTTATTCACTCACGCCTTCACAGTTGCATATCCTGCACACAATATTTTCATTAGCATTAGATGTCCTTATCAATGCAAACCCGTTTGCTAACGCGGCGCGACTGTGCGATTGGTCAGCAAATTTAACCCGACTGATTTCTTGCCAAGCTTGTAACTGACGATTCACTGGTATTCAGTCTTTAGGCTGTTTACAAACTTAATACCTTTTTCTACGTTCTACTTAAGTTTTACAGAACAATTATTTTGCTGTAATCCACGTTTGTTAAGAGAATATATGTATTGCTAAGTTTATGAAGCAGGCAACAAACACATACATGCAGTACAAGTCGCCACACGTATCACAAAATGCCGCCAACACCAACAATCTACACAAGCACTACACACACTCACTACCACAACCTCTACGATCTTTTCGCCCCGAAACCGAAGCATCATCACGATGACATAGGTTCCACGAACAAAATCTCAATGGATGCGATTTTGTTCATTGTTGTTCTGACAACATGTTTATAACATGTTGTGCCACCCCACTTAAAGTAGGATAATGGCAACACGTCTTTATTTTTTAAAATACTGACGTGACGTACTAATATATATTAAGCAAGCATTAAATGTAAATATTTATTTTAATACCTACAATATAGTCATGATGTTTAAAATTGTTTTATAGAAATAAACAGGCATTTACCTGTTTATTTCATTTCTATAAAACAATTTTAGACATCGTCATTCTCCTGCCCTTATCTTTCTAAGTGAGATTTGGCTAGGTATTATACGACCGGGCGCCTGCCTGACGTCAACTTAACTTAGTCGCCTTTTACGATACCTTGGTAAGAAATGAAGGTTGTCTATTCTACTCAGCCGGATACCACACGGTGGTATAATACAATATAAAAGGTTGACAATCGATTATCATACCTGATACATGCAGGATTCGTAAAAACACATGCACAAACCTCCACCACCACAATACACAAAATCGCAAGGCTTTGCGATTTTGGTCGTGGAGTCAATCTCCTGATGATGCTTCGGTTGCGGGGCGAAACGATTGTTGAGTTTGTGATAGTGAATGTATATAGTGCTTGTGTATTGTGGTGGTGGTGGTGGAGGTTTGTGCATGTGTTTTTTACGAATCCTGCATGTATCAGGTATGATAACCGATTGTCCACTCTACATTTAGCATTATATATATTTTCTATTTTACTTCATCGCGGATTATAGCAAAATAATTTTATTATTACTTTTGTATTATGGATCTCCGCAAAGTAACGCCTAATTCTATAAATTATAAAAAGTTGAGTAAAAAGGCTGTGCTCATCCATTCCACCCCATGAAGCATTTTAAGCCAGACAGACAAACAGAATGTAATCAGTTCTATAAAAGGACTTATTTATAAACATTGCCGCAAATCAAAGCTAAATCATTACAATGTGTAACCGGCCTACACGAAATATATCAGATTTGCATGCATTGCAGGCGGGCCGAGATTGACAGTTTGATGGATGAGATAAACGGGGCTTAAGTCTGATAGTGACTGCTTATAATAGTACAAGAGACAGCTGAAAGATTACCCGTATTCGAATAAATAACTTTTCGTACACACACACTTCTCCAACTTTAACTTTCTCTCCAAAAACGGAGAGAAGAGGCCTATTCGCAGTAGTGGGATAGTAACAAGCTACTTACTTTTACTTAGTTTTTTACACACACACTTCGTACACGAGTTTTATACAATAATAGCTTTAACCCGCAACTTCGTTCGCGTGATCTGTTGTCGCGTGATAGGTTGATAATAGATGGCCCTTTTCGATGTCTGACTATTGCTGTAGAATTAGCAAGATTACTATAGCCTATATGTTATTACGGTATATAAGGAATAATTGTGCCAAATTTCATCGATATTGGTTAAGCGGATTCGCCGTGAAAGAGTAACAAACATACATCTATAGATACAAATTTTCGCATTTATAATATTACTAATATTATATAGGATAGGATAGGACTAGGATTCCTTATATTTTGATATCTGACCACTCGACTACGGCTTCATATCCAAGTTTCAATATTATAAGTGCGAAAGTTTCTTTGTCTCTTAAGCTTTTACAGTTAATCCATTGAACGAACATTGATGAAATTTTGCACTTTTTTTGAAATTTTGCAAAATTTTTATCATAAATAAACAATGCATTTGAGTTAAATATATAGGCTGACGTTTGTGGCGGTCAGGTAGCAATTAGATACTGTTTAAATGACCTCTCACTATAGACAAAAATTTTGGTAAACCCAGAATCGAACCCGGGATCTCCTCTCCTCTCTCAAATAAAATTATAGTTATTTTTTTTTCCTTTAAATTAAACATCAGAATTGAGTTATGTATAATGCATTATTTTTTTTACTCTCTCACAAGTATAAAGATAATAAAGAAAGGAAAAGAATACTATGTCGGATCATTCGTTTTGCCTATATATTCATATCACATTAAATGTAACCGTAGTCTCTGAAACTATGAGGGTAGATATTAAATTTAAATAGTGTATGTAAAGCAGTAAAGCCTTGTCTAATGGCAAAACAGATTAGATGCGAACCAACGTTCCCGCGGAATACTATAGAGCAATTACAGATGTTAATATGAATGATTCAAGATTAGTGGCCAGATTTCCTTGTACTATTATATAGCCTGTGACACTTAAAATATAATGCTTTTATTTTAAAATATAAATGTCTCGTAAGAGGCGACTAAGGTAAGTCGACCCGCCGTGTGGTAGCCATTTGAGTAGAATAGTGTTGGCAACACCAACATGTTAGTAGTAAGAATTAACTTGTATGTGGCAACATTCCTCTTCTCTCTTGATGGTGGAACGAATACAAGCGTTACGAAGTGCTCCGGTCTTTTATTATACCAGTAAACCAATTATACAGTCCACTTACGACCTAACAAATAGACCACCCTCTTTCTTACCGATGTGTCGTAAAATACGACTAAGGACGGTTGACGTCAGGTAAGCGGCCGGTCATAAAATACGTAGCCAAATCACGTGACAACATGTTTATAACATGTTGTGCCGACCCCAGTTAGAGTGGGATAAGGCCAGGAGAATGAAATTTAACTACTTTGTCATTTTAATACCGACCATGGTGGTCACAAAAATTACCATATTTTTGAGTCGAGTTTGATTTACTTACTGCCTGCATTGAGCTGTCTTAATGATAAATAATAATAATAAATATGGGACATTTCACAGACGGCTGTAAGACGGGACTTAGTCATATTTTACAAAACTTCGACAAGAAAGAGGGTGTTCTATTCTACTAAACCGGATACCACACGGCGGGTCAACTTACCTTAGTCGCCTTTTACGACAACTCGGTAAGAAATGAGGGTGGTCTACTAAACCGGATACCACACGGCGGGTCAACTTACCTTAGTCGCCTTTTACGATACCTCTGTAAGAAAGAGGGTCGTCTATTCCACTCAGCCGGATAGCACACGGCGGGTCAACTTACCTTAGTCGCCTTTTACGACACATCAATAAGAAATGTGGGTGGTCTATTCTATTTAAAGGATAACTGCATACCAAACGGCGGGTCAACTTACCTTAGTCGCCTTTTACGACAACTCAGTAAGAAATGGGGTTGGTCTATTCTACTCAGCCGGATACCACACGGCGGTTCAACTTACCTTAGTTGCCTTTTACGACACCTCAATAAGAAATGAGAGTGGTCTATTCTACTCAGCCGGATACCAGTATTACCATAAGACATTAAATAATTAAATCATAGCTCAACTGACTTAACATTAAATAATATTTGCAATTCATACACCTCATTATGTCGATATTGCTTGGTAATTCTCTTTAACTACCATTTCTTATTGAACCCTTTTCGTCTCGGAGTCACAATCAAGCATGCCTGTGTGCGGAATTCGCCAAAGAGATATGAGTTTCGTGTTTGTATTTCTACACGGTACGTTATAGATGGAAAGCGTTAAGGGTTTGCAACATTTTTATTATGGTTTAGAATTGACACATATTTGATTAAAACTTGGCTGATAACTTGCAACTATAATTGCATGTCAGGCAATACTATTGTTAGCAATTTTAACATTTGCATAATAAGATAATATTTATTGTATTAAGTTTAATGTATAAGAAAGTATCAATATCGGCATTAGTCTCAATATTATAAATAAAACGTTATAAAACTTATTTCTGAAACGCAGTTCACTTCATTGAAAGAAAGAAAGAAAGAAAGAAAGAAAAAACATTTATTTCTACTTCCTGTGATACCAGCACACTTATATAATAAATAAATAATAAACTTAATACAAAATTAATTTTAATTTAATTATTATAATTTTAATTATTTATTTTTTATTATTATTTTAATTTTAATTTTACCTATTAATTTTTATTGTTATCTTATTTTTTCTTTTTGCTATTTACTATATGGATGTTTGTTATTATTGTACATTGTGTCGCCATCTTTAATTAATATAGCATTTAGCTTAGGTATATTTTTTAAATGTTTTATTGGTTGATTTTTTTATGTATAATGTATCTTTTGAATACGAATCTATTGTATATATTGTTAATGGCCTAATAAGAAGATTTCTATGCCTTGTATGTTTTTTTGGACTATAAATCTATTAAAACAACCAAACAATTTTTTTAATTATAGGTAATGTAAATACCAGTGGTTTATAAATGTTCTTACAATGAAGTACCAGCGAGAAATACGTCTTCAACTCTTTTCAAAAAATTTAAAGTAATATTTTTGCACATCAAATAATTTAATCCCTAATCCCATTAGTAAATTGGGGCTCTGTTAACATTAAGTTAGCGCAAATGGATATAATAATATATAATGGATTTAATAATATAATATATGGGACACTTACAGACACGGTCATCCGTCCCCAAAGTAAGTAACTTAATACTTTTGTTATGGTAGAAAGACAACTGGTGAATATATACTTATATATTTTTTAAGTACATACTTAAATACAAATATACACCCAGGCTCAAAGACCAACAAATTCATTTATTGAATATGTTGGCCATCGGCGGGAATCAAATCCGCGACCCGTGGAGCTGAAGGCAGGGTCACTACCCACTACCCACTGCGCCAACGGGCCAGTCAAAATAATGTTATGGATATGGCTTGTTCAGTATTGTTTTGTAATTGTATTGCCTATTCCATCCTAGCTCATGTAAGATTTTTATCTTTTCACATCCCTGAATCTATAGACTGCTCTGAAGAACTGCTCATCAGTTTCAGATTGTTATTGGAACGGAAAGAAACGAATTCGGACCATTATCTCTGCATGAGTCGGATGAACGACGCATTCTGCGCCATCTCATTACAGGCACAAACGGTATGAGGTTTATATATGCGATGACTCAGCTTGGGCGTTTGAATCGTATATTAATCGTAAATTTGTTAATATGATTTTATTAAATTGCGCTTTACTTTAGGAACTGCATACAAAATATAAAAAAAAATGTTATTATATATTGTATTTTTTATATTTCCTCATTAAAGAAAATCTGTGAAATGATATAAGTAACGGCCTGGTACTATTCCACTGCTGGGTACAGGCCTCCTCACAGGGAAGGATTGTAGCTAAGACCTACCAAGTTTCTTGCTGGTTCTTCTCGATAAGAGCAACATTTCGAACCGGTTGTAGCTTCATTAATCATATTGATCCTTATTTTGTCGCCAATGACTTCCGCTTTGTATTTTACAGCAACACAGTCATGAAACAAGAGTATCGGGTCCTTTCTGATTAAAATGGTGGCAACACTATTCCGTTGTTGTTTCCTGTGAAGTCTTCCTATTGATAAAACGTTTCAGTGACATTCATTCTTTGTTCGTTATTCAAGAGAAGTGTATCTCGGAGCGGGAATTGTGGAATTTCTATTATATCGTGTTATTGTAGAAAGTGTGCGCTAACACTTGACGGTTCAGAAGTGGTTTAGACCTTATTTAAAGAAAAAATATTTTCATTTAAACCATCCTTGAGAGAAACAATTGCCGCGGTTAAGTATTTATTAAAACTAATCACGTATTGATCATTCCATTAATGCCGATACACGTGTCAAGTAAATAGTGACGTTATTTTGCAAGTCGCGTAACAGCATTGCATACAACAATGTAAGCACTAACAAATGCGTCACGTTGTAAGCCACTGTTTGCTAAGTCGTATTTATTTGCAAATAGATGTGCCTGCAACTTCGCCCGCGTTGAAATCATTTTGAAAGAAAAAATATTTCAATGGTTATTAGCAAATTGCTTTTATAGTAATTTATAGAATTAGGCGTTACTTTGCGGAGATCCATAATACAAAAGTAATAATAAAATTATTTTGCTATAATCCGCGAAGAAGTAAAATAGAAAATATATATAATGCTAAATGTAGAGTGGACAATCGGTTATCATACCTGATACATGCAGGATTCGTAAAAACACATGCACAAACCTCCACCACCGCCACCACAATACACAAGCACTATATACGTTCACTATCACAAACTCAACAATCGTTTCGCCCCGCAACCGAAGCATCGTCAGGAGATAGACTCCACGACCAAAATCGCAAAGCTTTGCGATTTTGGTCGTGGAGTCTATCTCCTGACGACTACGAATCCTGCATGTATCAGGTATGATAACCGATTGTCCACTTACATTTAGCATTATATATATATATATATATATATATATATATATATATATATATATATATATATATATATATATATATTTTCTATTTTACTTCTTCGCGGATTATAGCAAAATAATTTTATTATTACTTTTGCTTTTATAGTGTAAATGAATACTTACTCGGTCAGTTTAGACATTAACATTTATGAAAAAAAAATATATATATTTATTCTTGACATAATTTATAATGATAATTTAATAACAATAATAATGTAATAAATGAACTCTTTAATTCATTTATGAAATGAAATTTTACTTTGTTATATAATTTGCATGTGAAACTTGACCAAACATGTTCTAAAATTAGTTATTAACATCTACTTTTAATCCATGTTTTAGCAAATAAATGATTTTGACTTTGAATTTGATACACAAAAGTTGTTATCTTTAATATTTAAAGGAGTTAATCTTGTAATTCTAACGATTTTCATGAAATTCAGTATGTCAAGGGGGTTTTTTTAATCGACCTAGTTAATAAAAAAATATTGTTTTATCCCCGTTTTTGAGCACTGAAAAAACTTACATAATTTTATGACAAAGTAAAGTATAACTACGCTGTCAATTCTAAAGTCATGATAGCGCGATTTGATAATGAGTGGCCTCTATTTCTGAATACTAGGATCGGTCAATAAAATCTTTTTTTTAATATTGGTCTACCAGAGTAGCTGTGAAAGAGAAACAGATACAGGAAAAAACAGACTTTCGCATTTATAATATTAGTATGAATAATATGTTAGTACTAGCACTTCTAGAAGTAGTGTCGAGCAAGTCTAGTTTTTAATTTCGGCCATCGAAGAAATTTATAAAAAATAAATAATCACGTAAAATCCAGTCATCTACTAGATTATTCTATTCTAATGTCCTTGATTACATCTTTGATTAATAACTAGTATTAATGTAAATACTAGAAGTGTTGTCTAGCAAGTCTAGTTTTTAGAATTGACCGCAGAATTCCACAGAATCCAGTTCAGTCAACGAGTAATGTAAACAATTATCGCAATCAATTGTTTCGCAGTATAACATTATATTTAATGTGTTATGATAACTTATAACACATAACAGGTAAGTTGACCCACCGTGTGGTATCCGGTTTAGTAGAATAGACCACCCTTTTTCTTACCGAAGTGTCGTAAAATACGACAAAGGTAAGTTGATGTCAGGTAGGCGGCCGGCCGTAAAAACGCAGCCAAATCATGTGACATCATGATTATAACATGTTGTGTCGACCCGATATCGATAACTTATAACACTTATAACAGGTAAGTTGATCCACCGTGTGGTATCCGGTTTAGTAGAATAGACCTCTTTCTTACCGAGGTGTCGTAAAATACGACAAAGGTAAGTTGACGTCAGGCAGGCGGCCGGTCGTAAAACACAGCCAAATCATGTGACATCATGTTTATAACATGTTGTGTCGACCCCACGTAGAGTGGGATAAGGGCAGAAAGAAGAAGATGATAACTTATAACACAGCAATAATGAAAATGCAAAATCTTTAATTCGCAATTCTTAACGACTATTTTATCATATACAGTCTCTTTTAAAGTAAAAAAAGTAAAGTAATGGTCTCCTATTATCCCATTTCTAGGCATAGGGAGATAAAATATTGTTACTCTTTCACAGCTACTCTGCTAGACCAATATTGATGAAATTTGATACAGTTGATGCTTATGACTGCTGAAAAAATCATAAAGCTTTAGCGTTAGGCTTTGCGATGGAGTTGAGCTTTGTCGTGGAGGCTAATTCCTTATGCATCACTACGGGGTGAAACTGTTATTGAGT
Organism: Morpho helenor; assembly: GCA_029227775.1. Lineage (NCBI taxonomy): Eukaryota > Metazoa > Arthropoda > Insecta > Lepidoptera > Nymphalidae > Morpho > Morpho helenor. The sequence goes on along the minus strand of JARGCU010000032.1, from coordinate 3,016,308 downwards.
TTGTGGTTGTGAATGAGTTTTGTATTAGGTATGAGAACAGATAGTACACTCTACATTTACCCCTCCATATATTTTTTTTATAAAATTATTTTTTATTTATAAAACTTATGTGTCTAATTGATAATTGCAATTTATCACACGCTTTTCGGTGAAGAAAAAAAAATCGTGAGGAAACCTGCATATCTCTAGAGAATTCTGGGGATATGTGTAACCTACCAACCCGCGTTGGAGCAGCGTGGTAGGTCTTAGCTCCAATCCTTTTCTCCAAAAAAAAATCGGAGAGAAGAGGCCTATGCCCAGCAGTGGGATAGTAACAGGCCGTTACTTACTTACTTACTTATATTTTTTTTATCGCGGATTATAGCAAAATATTCTTTTTCATTTCTTTTGTATTATGAACCTTCGCAAAGTAACGCCTAATTATATAAATTAAATTGGAATCATTAACTATTAACTGTCTGTTGGCGAAGTGGACAGTGACTCTAACTTCAGCTACATGGGTCGCGGGTTCGAATCCCGCCGAGAGCCAATATTTTCTATAAAAAATGTGTTGATTCTTTGAGCCTGGGTATATATTTGTATTGAAGTATGTATTTAAAACTATATATTTACCAGTAGTCTGTCACCCATTACACAAGTATTAGGTTACTTACTTTGGGAACGGACGACCGTCTGTGTAAGTGTCGCATATATTTATGACTGTAGCATTTAGTAAATGCGATTTTGATTGAAGTTTTTTAATGTCATTGATTAGTTTATTGTTAAACAAGTAATACCAATGACAGATTTACAGCAGAGTTTTGATTGTTGATAGCTAAATAAGCGAATTGAATTTCTTGAAATGGATAAATAGGTCTTGTTGGCAAATATCATTAAAATCTTAATTAAGTGGGGCCATTGAAGCGATGTCATTATAAATCTGTTGCCATTTCTGTTTGTTCCGTAATTGGTTTAATAGCTCCAACGACACTTTGTCATACGCACATTTCAATAAACAATTCAACGATTGTACGATGTAGATAAGATATGGGTTGATCAAAGCGTGCCAGCGTTTAACTATTATCTTATTACCTTTAAATGAACTTGTACTGATTTGTATTTTGCTTATGAGATATAAAAGTTGCTATGTTCTGCCTAAACCTACCTTACCTAAATTATAAATTATAATCTATACTAATATATAAAGCTGAAGGGTTTGTTTGTTTGATTCTTTCAACGCACTAAACTCAGGAACTACTGAACCGATCTTAAAAGTTCTTAAATAAATAAATATAATATGGGACACTTACGCACACGGTTGTCCGTCCCCAAAGTAAGTAACTTAATACTTGTGTTATGGGTGACAGACAACTGGTGAATATATACTTAAATAATTTTAAATACAAATGTACACCCAGGCTCAAAGACCAACAAATAAATTTATCGAATATGTTGGCCTTCGGCGGGAATCGAACCCGCGACCCGCGGAGCTGAAGGCAGGGTCACTATCCACTGCGCCAACGGGCCAGTCTTAGAATTTAAGATAGTCCATATATCGAGTAAGGCTATAGACTATTAAGCTAAGATGAATAGTTTATAAAATTAGATATTAATACATATAATTAATAGTAATACATATAATATTAGGCTAATATGAATAGTAGAGGAGCAGCAATAAAAAATATTGCAGAAACGCCAAAATTTAATCAAGTATAAGACTTAATTAAAAGAAGACCATAAATTCACATTAAAAATAAATTTAAATTAAATTAATGCATGTGATGTCATGTAATAATTTAAATTTTTCTAATAAGTTTTATACTTTTTTCTTCATATAATATGTTAGATATTAGTATTTTGGGATAAAACAAATAAAAAGCAACCCTAAAAAGATAAAAAGTAGTCGTCGGAATTGCCCGCGGAGGAACCATGACTTTTTTTTAAACAAACTGTTTACAAAAATCGTCACAAGATGGCGCTATGTTGGTAAGGATAAAAGCTTTGTAAGGAGCTAACGTCAAAAAGTTGAATGTACAACTTACTGTGCTGTCAAAAGATGGCGCTGCATGAACTGGAGTAATGGAATCTGAAACAAGAATTCTTATTTGAATTGCCTAGTTAGATTATTGAAGTTTTTTTTATAATGTTTAACTGCAATAATTAGAAAAACAGACTTGTTTGTGAAAAGTTATTCGGTATTCGTTTTTATATGATGATATAAATACCATACTGCAAAAATACAATCCTTTATGCAAAATTCGAAGCTTTACAAGCTTTTTTAGTTTTTCCGATATAAATATACGAAAGATAATTTTCAATGCATATCAATGAATGTCAATAAAATATTTTACGCTAGCTTCTGCCCTTTAGTGGGAGTGGGCTACACAGATTAAAAATTGCTTATCAATTTACAATTTATATAAATATCATGTTAAAAAAGCTTTTTAAGCTTAATTTCGTTTCCCTATTAACTGTTGAGGAGTTTCCTCGTCTGGAGCCTATTCTGGAACCAGCATAATGTCATATTTATCATAAACATACTTTGTCATCGGGTTCGACCAATATATAAAATTTCGGCTTGGACACTGGAAAGTGTGTCAAATTTAACTTTCAAGATTCCACCTTCACACACACGGTATGTTATTTATTTAACATACACATAACTTAGCAACATAGCTTATAAAAATATGTGATTTTTCGTATGATTTGAGCCGTCGTTGCTTAAAAGAGAAACAAATAATTATACTCTCGCATTTATAACTCACTAGTAGTATCCCGCGGTTTCACCCGCATATTGACATAAGTATCGTTGTTGGATACATAGTATCGTAGACTTTTTCTAGATATTGATACGTTCTATAATATCTACTGTAGAACATTTTTTTGGTCTATCTTCAATAGTTTCCACAGCGCAAACAAATTTTTTTTTTTCTTCATTTATAGAGCTTTGTCACAATATGTGACTATGTCGCTCTGTAACATAAACTTATAGTAAATTATTTCTAAGTAAGTATAGGTTTTTAACAACTTAAAAACAGATTTTTATGAGTAATTTTTTACACCTTATAAAATTTTTATTACAGATCCCTATTTTTTTGAAAATGTTAATAGCCTATGCTCAGTGAAAATACAGCTTTCTAATAGCGATGGAATTTTTGAAATCGGTTTAGTAGTTTTTGTGTGAAAACATTACAAACACACATACAAAAATTTTCCTCTTTATAATATTAATATACTTTGTCTATTTTTATTAGTTTTTTTCAAGTACTACGGAATAGGAATATAAAATCGATTTTATTCGATTCCATTTAATCGATACGGTTGCTTATAAGAATGGGGCAGCTGTGGCGAAACTATCGGGGGTTGATACGTCCCCTCAAAAAATCGATGGGCGTCACCTTAGGGTGGGGGCCCACGGGGTCACTCCGTGTAGTCATCTGGCATTTTTTTCTACTCACGCACGCGACTCGAAATTATGGGGTGACGGAGTAAACTATGTGAGTTTTTTTTTTGTAAACGGCTGGTTTGAAATTGATATTATAGGTTTTATACCACCGGCAAACAAAAAACAGTGAAAAATTGACCGGAGCGAAATATGGGTATATATTTCGACCCACTGATTCCGAATTCAAGTTTAATCTATACACCAAAAATTTCGAGAAAACCTTGAAAATTTTTTTTTATATATATGGACAATTACAATACAAAATACAATAAATACAAGTGACTTAATAATTGTGTCGTGGGTAACACAACTGATAAATATAATTTTAAATACATACCTAAATATATATTACTTATATAAATCGTCAAGGATCGATTAAATTTAATGAAGGTACAACTGGTTCGGAATGTTTCTAGAAACTCGGCGGTCAACCTTTTAGTTTTTTTTAATCTTTCAAATAATGTTCAATAGTGTCATATGCTTTTCGTATAAGCATATTTCTTACACTTAATTTAAACTTTTCTGTGCATAAGTCTAATACATAATTACATAATTAATTTTTAATTTTTACAATAATTTTTTTATAGAAAATGTTGGTGATCAGTGGCAATCGAACCCGCGACCCGAGTAACTGAAGGCAGGGTCACAACCAACTGCGCCAACGGGCCTATCATATATGTATTTAAATACGAATTTCGGCAATTTTAGTGTTTTTACAGAATGTTATTTCATTTAGAACTTTGATCTAACTTTTGTTGACTTTTTAAAACTCCATAATCATTACTTAAATTATAAGCCAGCATTGGAACATTGCGACTTTTTAGAGGGTCACGGGTTCATATCGGACATGCACTATTGAGTTCTGCTATCAAAACTCGTGTTTAATTGATAATTGCAATTTATCACATGTTTTTCGGTGAAATAAAACATCGGGAGGAAACTTGCATATCTCTAGAGAAATCTTGGGATATGTGTACCATACGTTTTATCCGGCTAAGTAGAATAGACCACCCTCATTTCTTACTGAGGTATTCTAAAAGGTGACTAAGGTAACTTCACTCACTGTGTGGTGTCCGGCTGAGTAGAATAGACCACTCTCATTCCTTACCAAGATGTCGTAAAAGGCGACTAAGGTAGGTTAACCCGCCGTGTGGTATCCGGCTGAGTAGAATAGACCACCATCATTTCTTACCGAGGTGTCGTAAAAGGCGACTAAAGCAATTTGACGTCAGGCAGGTGGCCTGACGTAAAATTATATGACATATGGTGGTGGTATATGACAACATGTTGCGAACCCTGACCCCCACTTATAGTAGGATAAGGCCTTACTCACTTATATATACTTACTTATAGTAGGATAAGATGGCTGGCCCGTTGGAGCAGTGTGTAGTGACCCTGCCTTCAGCTCCGCGGGTCGCGGGTTCGATTCCCGCCGAGGGCTAACATTTTTTATAAATGAATTTGTTGGCCTTTGAGCCTGGGTGTATATTTGTATTTAAGCATGTATTTAAAAAATATATAAGTACATATTCACCAGTTGTCTGTCTACCATAACACAAGTATTAAGTTACTTACTTTGGGGACGGACGACCGTGTGTGTAAGTGTCCCATATATTTATTTATTTATTATATGGACAGGATGATGATGATCTATTAGTTAATATAAGGTACTACGATTATCCGTTCCGCTTCAGTCAGGTATCCTTAGGCTGCAATAAAAGGCCTGTAAATATGTAGGTATATAAAGGCACGAGTGCTGTGTCGTGGCTAATTTTTGTATAATAGACTTGTTAAATGAGCACAAGATAAGAGATATGTCATTGCAATAAAGAATTATTACTTAATTCCGTGATTGAACTTTTCCTTTTTATCGCCATTAATTCATACCGCTAGGTTATTTGTTTTAGTCACGATATACTATTTTGTTTTGCGAGACATTCGAAGGTTGTGTAAAGGCCGATTTACATTAGACGATTAAATGCTCATTCTATCCTAATGCTATGGAATTTTTGAATTTAAACTATCGTGAGTGTTATTCATAATTAAAGTATAGATCCCGGCTATACTCACGTCTTATTTATCGGATGAGCCCGACTAGTTTCAAAACCGTTATCGTGGCGGGAACTGACTCAGTTCGTCGCCGCGTGGAGAGTTCATGAATAAGAGCCCCGTATGGGCTAGAAACTAGTTGGGCTCATCCGATAAAATAAGACGTGAGTATAGCCGAGATCTATACCCGCCGTGTGGTATCCGGCTGAGTAGAATAGACCAACCTCATTACTTACCGGGGTGTCGTAAAAGGCGACTAAGGTAAGTTGACCCACCGTGTGGTATCCGGTTTAGTAGAATAGACCACCCTCTTTCTTACTGAGGTGTCGTAAAATACGACTAAGTTAAGTTGACTACAGGCAGGCGGCCGGTCGTAAAAATATAGCCAAATCATGTAACAACACGTTTATAACACACTTAGAGTGGGATAACGGCAGGTGGATGATGACTATGAAATTTGGTTAAAGTTAACATAGTCATAGGACATTCATTCGTTTGCTGTCCTTTCTCCGTTCGCAAAGATTCTATGGAATATATTTAGGTTTAATTACTAAAGTCATAAGGGCTAACAGCATTAGTCAATTCGAAAAAAGGCAAATACATTTACAGAAAGAGTGAGAAGTTAGAGAGAGAGAAGGTAGAGCTAGAGATCTTATTCTAGTTCTAGCCATCTTCTTCTTGATCGGTCCCTCATTACTGAGGATCGTGGTCACGTGAATCTTTCTTGTGTATGACCTGCCTCCATTTATCCCGGTCTAGAGTAGCCCTAACCGTTTGATAGAATTTTGAAGAGGAGGTGGCTTCTTTCACTTGGTCAGACCATCGTGTTGGCGACCGGCCTCGTGGTCTCTTGCCTTCTGTGTTGCCAACAATGACCAGCTTTTCAAGGTTGCCATCTCCTCTTCGCATTATGTGGCCGAAGTATGAGAGAATGCGCTGAAGACAGGTGGTGGACAATCGGGTTTTTATGTCGAGTTGAGAGAGAATAGATACATTTGTGCGTTTGGCCGTCCAGGGTATTCGGAGCATTCTCCTCCAGCACCACATTTCGAATGCGTCTATTCTCTGTCTTTCCCTAGCTCGGATTGTCCAAGTCTCTACTCCATAGAGAAAGATCGGGAATATTAGAGCTCTGACTAATCGAGCTTTGGTCTTATAACTTATTGCCCGATTTTTCCAAATATTCTGGAGGCGTGTCATCTGGTCTTTAGCAATAGCAATCCTGCGTTTTATCTCTGGGACACAGCTGCCTTCATTATTTATGTTTGACCCCAAATAGATAAAATTATCGACAGTGTCAATGCCTTGGACATTTTCGACATCTGACAGCTTCCCACCACGATCTATCACCATTAACTTGGTTTTTTGTTTGTTTATTGTCAGTCCTAGTTTTGCACTTTCTACATCCAACCTATGCAGTATTTCCCTCATATCGGCAAAAGATGTTGCGAGGAGAACTGTATCATCCGCATATCGCAGGTTGCATATGCGCTTTCCGCCAACTGGAAAACCCTTGTACCAATCTTCAAGAGATTTGCGGATTATATATTCTCCGTATATATTGAAAAGCAGAGGTGATAAAATGCATCCCTGTCTGACACCCTTCTTAATACAGAACACATCAGAACAGTCGTTGTCTAGTTTTACAAAAGAACGATTGTTGATATAAAGATTTCGGACCAGACTAATAAGGTGTTGTGGTGTGCCCATATCACCTAATACCTCCCACAGTCTATCCCACTGCACACAATCGAAGGCTTTGGTATAGTCAATAAAGCACAAGATCACAGGGCTGTTGAATTCACGACTCTTCTCTATTATTTGTCGAATATTCATGATTTGCTCCCTTGTGCCTTTGCCTTTTACGAAACCCGCTTGTTCTTCTGGGATTTGTTGGTCAAGAAAGTGTTTAAGTCTGCGATTGATTATGTGCAGGAGTATCTTACTGACATGTGGGATAAGTGCAAGTGTTCTGTAGTTGCTGCAGTCTTTGGTGGATCCTTTTTTGTGTAATGGAATTAACACCGATTCTGTCCACTCCAAAGGCCATCTCTTAGTCTTCCAGATGGAATTGCATATCTTAACTAACAGCTCCACACCATTAATACCTAGGTTTTTCAGTAGCTCAGCAGGAATACCATCTTTTCCTGGAGATTTTCCATCTTTAAGACTGAAAATGGCATGTTCCACTTCTGACTGAAGTACATCGGGTTCTTCATGTACTATTTCTGGCTGATCAATATCAACATTCAGTTGACCAGTGTCGTAGAGCATTGTGCAGTATCGCTTCCATCGTTCTAATACCTGATTTTTTTCAGTGAGAATGTTACCATCTTCATCTGCAATGGTGCAAGTTTTTGCACTACGGGATTTCGTCAGATATGTTACTTTTCGGAAAAGATCCCTTGTTTCGTTTTTTGCAGAGTGCTGCTCAAGGTCCGCACAGATGTTGTTGATGTGGTTATCGTAGTCTTTACGACATTCTTTTTGGACCTGAGCGCTCAAAAGATCGTAAACCTTCCTATTCTCCGGCAGTGTTAGTCCTTTTTCTTTCAGTTCACGTCTTAATGTAATAAGATCAGCTGTCCCATTAGAAATAAAAGGCTTCATTGGATGTTTGAAAAGCATGTTTTCTTTAGCAGCTTGCACAATGGTTTCTTGGAGGTTTTTCCAAGCACTGTCGTGGTCAATTTTATCTTTTGTAGAACAGTTTGGTATTTTCTGTTCAATAGTACTTTTAAAACCGTGAAGGTTAACGTGACGCATGTCTAAACTGTGTTTCTGCTTGAAGATTTTCTTCAGACGAAGTCGGAAAGTTGCAACTAGTAGTTGGTGATCACTGCCACAGTCCGCTCCAGGGTATGTGGTGGCATTTAAAACTGACGATCTCCAACGATTTTGAATGAGAATATAATCTATTTGGTTTCTGAAACAGTCGCCAGGAGAGATCCAGGTATACAACCGCCGTATATGTTTCCTAAATACGGTATTGGTCACCGTAAAGTTCTCTTCACTACAGAACTGGAGCAAGCGCTCTCCCCTTTCGTTTCTGGTGCCAATCCCATATTCTCCAACTATTCGTCGTAGGTGATTATCACATTTGGTTTCTCCAATTTTGGCGTTGAAATCACCTATAACTATCGTCACTTCTCTTTTTGGAATTTCATGTAAAGTCTTTTCCAAGGAACTATAAAAGTGTTCTATGTTTTCCTCACTTGATTGTGCTGTGGGGGCATATACCTGCACGATGTTAAGTTTGCAGGGAATCGTATTGAGTTTAATGACAATAATACGATCACTGACTGGGTTGTACCCAGTAACGTATTTATCTATACTTATTGGTACAACAAAAGCAACACCCCTTGCACTCTCTTCATCAGGTCCTGAGAAATAGACCTTATTAGATTGGTCTGTTGAGAAGTAGCCAGTTCCTCTCCAGTGTGTTTCACTTAGCCCCAGGATGGTGACCGCCTTTCGTTCCATTTCATTTTCCACTATCTGGAGTTTGCCCGGTTGATTTAGGCCGCGTACATTCCATGTTCCAATACGGTAGGGCTTTCTAGCTGACTTTAGCCTATCAGTAACATTGTTTCCATGCGTCGCCTGACGGGACACAATCACATGGCCGGTAGCACATTTCACACCACCATTCCCGGACTGGTGGCGCCGGGCGTCAGCCGGATCACTCGACAGAATCATACTATTTTCATGTAACTTCATTGTGACTCTCGTGGGATCAATAGTGCAGTGGTTTCCCATTGCCTTCTGCACCAGACATTTTTAGGGTTATTTAGACCCTAAGGCCGCTGTAGCCTCTTCCAAAACCAGTTAACCGGGTGGGTGTATAGTTATACCGCTATTGCTCGGTCGCCAGAGCCTCGTCCGTTATCTAGCAGGGAGCACCACGGCTGCCAAATGGCCGCCGCCGCCTTTCAGCGCGCGCAGGTGAGGATGACATTTGGGGCCGGAAAGATGTTGTGCCCGTTCTCCCCCTTACTCCCCTATAATAATAAGGAAAGGGGGCCAAAGGCAGGTTTGTAAGTAATAATAACATCATAAATAATGAGAGGAAACATAAAACTCGTATACGTCATCCTTGTCTAATCATGCATAAAAATAGAGATAGTTCACCCTCATTTACTATGTCTTTATTGTCTATTCTTTGTTATCTAATATGTCACATTTTTGGTGTCTCCTTACTCTAAGTATAATAACTGTATGACTCTAGCACTATAATTTGGTGTTAATCGGGCCTAAGAGGCAAACAAAACCCATGATTGTGTAGGATATTTTTTGAGTTGATTGAAATAAGTCATTTTTTAAGTAAGAAATTGATTTACATAAGTAATACTGTTCCTAATTTAGTTCCTCAGTCGTTTAAATAATATTTTTTTCGAAACACTGTCAGTATTTTTATATATAACAATACTTTTATTTTATACAAAGACAAACACCCACGTATCAATAAATTTTTCTCAAAGCCACTCGGCTGTGTATTGAAAGCATTGTAGTATTTAGTCTGTGGGCATAACAGCGAATGGGCGGGAATCATTCCGTTTTATTTAATGGCATGTCATTCCTATATGGGTGCGGTTGCACTAGCTGATATATTATTGTCTATAAACACAAATAAATATTAAGAAACAACAGAGAATAAGAAAGGTTTACAGCAAATAGAAAATATGTAATGAATATATCCCTCGTTTAATAAAACTAATGAGCATTCTAATAAACATAATGTCAAATTAAAGATTTTTGACCGTCTTTTTAAGTATTCACTTATTTTCATGAAGCGTAATTTAATTTATATTATTATTATTTCTATTATTTATCGTATTCCTTATTCTCATTATTAGGCGTTACATTGAGAGGTCCATAACGTAAAATTAATAATCAAATTATTTTGCTATAATCCGCGATAGTGTAATATAAAAAATACATATAATGCTAAATGTAAAGTGGACGTACGTTTTCATAACTGATACATGAAGGATTCGTAAAAAACATTCACAAACCTCCACTTCCGCCACCACAATACACTAGCACTACATACGTTCACTATCACAAACTTAACAATCGTTTCGCCTCGCAACCGAAGCATAATCAGGAGATAGATTCCACGACAAAATAGCAAAGCGACTTTAAAGTGATTATAGCAAAATAATTTTATTATTAATTTTGTTTGCCTATTATATCGCCATCGGCAATTTTTATGCACAAAAATAATAATTGCTAATAATATACTCCGAAGCTTATATGTTTAGAATCCATTTTCCTAAACATTGCAAGGGTATCACGTGGTACCAAATATTAAATGACACTTGAGGTCCCCTTATATATTAGCCGTGTGGTATCCGGCTGAGTAGAATAGACCACCCTCATTTCTTACCGAGGTGTCGTAAAAGGCGAATAAGGTAAGTTGACCCACTGTGTGGTATCCGGTTTAGTAGAACAGACCGCCCTCCTTACTGAGGTGTCGTAAAATATGACTAAGATAAGACGTCAGGCAGGCGGCCGGTAGTAAAAACGCAGCCAAATCATGTTACAGCATGTTTATAACATGTTGTGCCGACCCCACTTAGAGTGGGATAAGGGCAGGAGGAGGACTTGAGGTCCTCTTATACTGAGTATTTATATTACCGTAGAATCCAATCCATTTTCCCAGTGACAGCAATTATCTATTGAGTTCAAACAAAATCAAGAGTGCAATTCTAATTGAAGATAATCGTTAAATGCCATGAAGTTCATTAAAATTATTGACATTTAACGATCGGTCTACAGTTTATGGTTTTGTTGTTGTAATAACAAACATTAAAGTCTTAATCTTGGATAAAGAATACACTGGATGCCGCCTTAGCTATTTTTGTGTGTCCGTTTTATGCTTGTGTGAACTTTTAGAACTGCATTAGTGTGCGTGATTAGGGAAGTACTTAGCTTATCGATAAGCTAAACTAGGCATCGATAATTATCGAAGCCTAGCTCAGGTACTGTAAAGTTAATATACAATTGTAACCAACCTAGTTGGTTTACTATTCAGAATAGATTTAAACATTTGAATAGATTGACATCATTTCCCGAGTGTACAGTCTGCAGTAAAATGTCATTTATCATCCGATGTACATCTTTACTGCATATCTTACTGTGATGGGTGGTTCTCAAAAATGGTATCAGTCAATTGACTGTGAGCCTGGATTTACCAAAGAATCCTTTGAAGCGTTAAAAATAAAGTTGAAGGTGCCCTTACACGGTGCTTTATGTATAGATGAAATGTTAACATAAATGTTAGTGCCTTAGTGGCCAATGGAACAATATCATCATCCATATTATTCCCAACATTTACATATCCGTGAGACCGGTGACCATCCCATTCTACACATTTTCGTATTGACATTTCAGCTATACATAAAGCACCGAGTATGGGCTGCACCTTCGATTTTATTTTCAACGCTTCAAAGGATTCTTTGGTAAATCCAGGCTCACAGTCAATTGACCGATACCATTTGCTTATAGTTTTTGGATGTGGTAAGCAACAGTCAAATTGATCACGGATCAAGTTCAGGGGAAAATGTTTTAGGAAGCGGTTTATTAATTTTTTTCTTATTCAATCGTATCAGCCAGTCTTTGTGTTTATTGCTTATGCTCGGCAATAAATCTAAAGACTCAGTTTCCATAAAATTTTTGTCCTTCAGTTTATTAATAACATTTGTCAATTTTGCATTCTTCTTCACAAGCCTACGGTTACTTTCCCTTAACGTTTTTAATGTCTTGAGACGTCTTGCTGCCATCAACTGAGCTTTTGCTCAAATCCCAAAACTTTGATCACTCGCCTGGGTGTTGAGGGTATATCTTTTGCTTCAATACCACTCTCTTCCAGCCTTCTCCGTTTCCTGGGAGAAACAAATTCGGTTTCCTTACGATCTTTTCTCTTCCTCACAACCTAAAACATACCATGATGCATTAGATGCAAAGGATAACATGGAATATTTAGTGAGAAGTTATAAACAAGAATACTTACCAGTTGATAGGATTTTGTATATCCTTCCAATATGGTAGGAACTGCATCAGTTTTAAGTTGTCTTCTTGACAATCCTTCAATTTAACAAGATTTTTCAAAGTGTTTTGAGCGAAACCTGGAATTTTTAGTAGGCTCCCAATTTCCTCGTCTAACAGCTTTTATCCACGTTCTCTTATATGTGGGCTTTTAGGAAACCTAAGAAAATAATCGAAAATTAGAGAATTTGCATTTACTTGGCTAGTCAATATAACTTTGACTGATATTTATCGATACATAATAATTCGTTAGTGTGTACATCACTACGTAGGTAACACAATTCAATCGAATATTTAATGATTAATTTCTATGTTTTATCAGTATCCCACACTCGTGCCGGCTAGAGAATATCAAACTGTACTGATACATTATAATCTGAAACGCTTTAACTGAATAAAACGCTTTAATTTAGCACGCAAATGAGAGTCAAAGATTTACCTATGAAATGATAATTTCGTGTTTTTAACTCCTTCTTTCGTTGTTCTTGATGGACATGTTAAGGCAGCACACGACATTTTCGACCTTTTTTGAAAAAATATATCAGTAACACTCGTATTTGCTTTAAATTGCAAGAAATAATCTTCAACAAACTCAATGTTATGGCCTCATTTGGTGTCACCAACTGGACACATTTTTAGCGACGTTGCCAAACTTCATCACAATCTCTTTCACTCTTATGTATAGTTAGCGATAAGAACAGAGACAAACGATAAATCGCTTACACACAGACGCAAGAGCGGCAACGTCTTTTGGCGCCGTCCAGTATATACTACGTCCATGGTCTTAATAGTCATAATAACATTCGTAAACGTGTATATTAATATACTAAGTATATCGCAGTTTCTTTATTAACTTTACACTTGAAGTAAACTGCATTTTAATCTATTTATATAAACTACATGAGGGACCGAACTTTGCTCGCTAATTTTTTTGAAGATATAAAAAATGGAATTAAAAAAAAAAGAAAGCGCCGGATTTGATACCGGGTATTTTACTTTTTACAGTCCGTTCATTTTTCATTGAGCTATGACAACTTTACAAATGACAAATTTAAGCTTCTGTTTCTATTTCCGTTTTAACAGTTTTTTTAGTGCCCGAAAACAGGGATAAAATGACATTTTTTAAAATTAAACCTAGCAACCTATTTTTCCGAAACCCTCTATATACTAAGTTTCATGAAAATCGTTGGAATAGTTTTTCGAAAAAAAAATATGTATATAGTAGTCGCTTATTAGTATTGTACATTACTTCTGATAATATCACCATCATTCTCCTACCCTTATTCCACTCTAAGTGGGGTCGGCACAACATGTTATAAACATGCTGTCACGTGATTTGGCTAGGTATTTTATGACCGGTCGCCTTTCTGACGTCAACTTACCTTAGTCGTCTTTTGCGACACCTCGGTAAGATTATATCTTACATATCCCTACAATGGTCTATTCTACTGAACCGGATACCACACGGTGGGTCAAGTTATCTTAGTCGCCCTTTATCTGTGTGGTGTCCGGTTGAGTAGAATAGAGCTTCTGGTCTATTCTACTCAACCGGATACCATATTTCTGTATCCAAAAAAAAAAATTAATTATTGATATTTCAAGATCGTTATTATTTTGCGGAGTTCAAATAATAACGTTTATTAATACAAAAATTATGATTATATATTATTTTGGGATAATTCGCAATTAGTGGATAGCGGAATAATATTATTATTACTTATGTTTATCGACAACATCACATCACTAAACACGCTTAATAACAAGTAAAGCTACAAACGTATATGGCTCGAGAACCATTCAATATTTAATTCCCCGTCTGTTGAATAATATGGATCTGAATTTAAAAAAAAGTATTAACAAAAGCAACATTAAATGTAAGTTAAAAACATATTTTCTGAGCAACCTATATACAACAAAGTAATAGCTGTATTATACGATATCTATCGCCTGAGTCGCTCAGTAGGTGCATAGCATACTGCAAACCATGCGAACTTCACTTCAATAATGACGCAAGGCCGATTACTCTGCTGCAGTGGGTTAAAAGATATTTAATTGGTTTGAGGTGCTATTCACCTATATATATACACAAGTCTACGAGTAAGCCGCGGTCGCACTAACTATGTCACATACCAGACAAACCTCTTTGGTTTTCGGTTTGTATTTTATGTTATAATTGTGTTTCTTTGGTTTAAATAAATTAAAAAAAAAAAAAAAACATGCAGGATTTAAAAAAAGTAATTTCCCGGTTGACCGCCCCTATCCTCACTTGCATTTACCAAATTTTACCCCAAAACCGGGACGCGCAGTCCCGTCCCACATCCTTTATTATGTCCCCTCGTAAATGTAAACGCGTCGGCCAATTGGCTAACGCATGGTTTTTTCCTACGATTATTTTATCATATTTACGCCGTGATATCCGGCTGAATAGAATAGTACCACCCTCATTTCTTACCGAGGTGTCGTAAAAGGCGACTAAGGTAAGTCGACCCGCTGTGTGGTATCCGGCTGAATAGAATAGACCACCCTCATTTCTTACCGAGGTGTGGAAATAGGCGACTAAGATAAATCGACTCGCCGTGTGGTATCCGTCTGAATAGAATAGTACCACCCTCATTTCTTACCGAGGTGTCGTAAAAGGCGACTAAGGTAAGTCGACCCGCCGTGTGGTATCCGGCTGAATAGAATAGTACCACCCTCATTTCTTACCGAGGTGTCGTAAAAGGCGACTAAGGTAAGTCGACCCGCTGTGTGGTATCCAGCTGAATAGAATAGAACACCCTCATTTCTTACCGAGGTGTCGTAAAATGCGACTAAGGTAAGTCGATCCGCCGTGGAGTATCCGGTTCAGTAGAATAGACCACCCTCTTTCTTACCGTGGTGTCAGATACAACTAAGATGAGTGGAAATGCAACAGGCAGCCGTTCGTAAAAACGCAACCAAATCATATGACAGCATGTTTATAACATGTTGTGCCGACCCCACTTAGAGTGGGATAAGGGCAGGAGAATAACGAATTTACGTTGAAATCTGTTGTAAGGTACTCTCTCACTCTTGATTTGGAATTTTGATTAGGACTTAGAATAAAATTTAAACGCAGTTTTTCAATTTCGATAAACAAATCGGACAAACATTCCAAAACTTAAGCCAATAAATCACTCGAAAAATCAATAACCGTATTGATCGGATTCAAAAAAATCTATACCCCTAACGAAAACCATCAGTGTTGTTAAAGGTTTATTGAAATAAAAAAAAATTTGCATCGCAATACCTCGCGCTTTGCATATTGAGTTACCGGTTTAGTTTTTTACATAACAAAGAGCACTATTGAAACGAGCGAGTTAAATCTACCTGGCTTATAAATGGTGTTACGATTTGTATCTATCGGGTTACAAAAAAGGCGACTGCGAAAATTGGGCCTGACTGTTACAGAAACCACACATATATCAAAAAATTCTTTACTTTTTTCTGATCAAATATTACTATAAATATTATAAATTTTTAATGGGAATGTGCTAGAAAACTTATTTAATAATAATATTTATAATGGTATAAAAGTAGTTTATGTCTTAAACGGAACGTATTAATTGTCAAATTGTTACTTTTTTAATTACCTAACACCTCAAATTACAAATTTTTTTTATGGTACCCCCATAGAAATTAAATAAAATAACAATTGTTACTAATATAACAAATATTTTTCTATTCAACAACACAAAAATTATTACTGTAACGTCTGGGCCCAAAGGTGTATTAAATTCTAGCAGTCTCCTTTTATCTTTAGTGCAGTAAATCAATTTATACGCGAGCTAAATGATTCTTATTCGATATCCGGGAAGGTTAAGTTAATTTTTATGTATGTAACGGCCTCTTTTGAACCAAATTTTGAACCACTTCGACCTGATAGATTTAGTTCAAACATATTTAGAAAAAAAAAAAGAATATTTTTTTAACAATCGATCGTATTTTTAGTAGAAAATAAAAAACTAAAAAACACGATTTCTTTTATTTGCCAATATTTTTTTTTAGTTACAAGACTGCTATATATACTAAATACAATTATTTTTTATGATGGCAATAATATACCAAATATGTATTAAACAAGAATTATAAGCGTTTATTGGTGCCATCGTACTCAAATTTCAAAATCATTTAAATTTTTCTGTCCATTACGTCGTTAATCTAATTAATATTTCTAAAATAATTTGTAAATTATAACTAATTCGCCAAATCATGAGTCATGCGGTGATATTGACTATATTCAACACTTAATAGGCAGGTGATCGAATTTTGAAAAAATAACTAATGTGTAAATTAATTTTAAAGTATTTTTAGTGTTTGTGTGTATTTATAATCCTCGCCGTGTGGTATCCGGCTGAATAGCATAGTACCGACAACTCAGGTAAAAGACAACTAAGGTAAGTTGACCCACCGTGTGGTATCCGGTTGAGTAAAATAGAACAACCTTCTTTCTTACCGAGGTGTCGTTAAATACGACTAAGGTAAGTTGACGTCAGGCAGGCGGCCGGTCGTAAAACGTAGCCAAATCATGTGACAGCATGTTTAAAACATTGTGCCGCCCCCACTTCGAGTGGGATAAGGTGAAGATGATGATGATAAGTGAAGTAATAATAATATAAAAATTTATTTTAATTTAATTTGGTTATGGCGGACATATATGCAGATACTAAAATCCTTAAAATAAAGTATTAAAAACTATAATAAAGTAAAAGCATATCTTGTTTATGGTATTATAAAAGTTCTTCTTTGTTTCAATTAAATTATTGTAAATGAATTATTTTTTTATTTACATCCGTAGTTTTATACGAATTAAGTTTAAAAAAATTACTAGTAGGTATAACCCCTAATTGCACAAAAATGTTCCAGAAAGACCGAGCGAAATTATTAACGAACTCCTTTCTCTGAATCTGTAACGATTCAATCGAACCCTTCGAGAAGCTAACGAATTTATACAAAAAACGTATGCAAATATAAATCATGTAGTCACGAAATCACAATGAGCTATAGAAATATTCTCAGGTGCTCAGATGCTACTGCTACAATGGCTGTAATAAAAAATAGATTCCCATTATTGTTGGTAACTCGGGGGTATGCGACTAGTCTATTTAATATGCGTGTGAATATTTCTTATTACCTTTACATTGATTGCGGCTTTTTGTTACCGATAATTTTCAGCTTTTGCCGTTTCTCTCGCCGCGCGGCTTAATAAATTGCAATGGTAAAAAAATATGTGACGAGCGTGTTCTACACTTAAGTAGGTTATTAAATAAGTAAATAATTTAATACGTTACACGTTACAGTGAATCTTTTACAGTTACTGCTGTGCAGATCTGGAACGCTCTTCCTAGTGTCATTCGTCATTCTGAATCGATACATATTAAACGTCGTTTAAAAAACCATTATTTGTTTATTGTGTATTTTATTTATATAAATATTTATGTTATAAAAATAAAGTATGTATATATTTTATATATTTATGTATTTTAGGATGTAAAATATAGTGTTAATTTATGTTATTTATGTAACTTTATTTATTACCTATTTATGTAAGTTTACTTATTCTGTCTTCCTTTTAATTTTACTCAACCACCAACAATGTACATTTCATTATAAGGATGTCCTTAGGCATATAGGTTGCCTGAGAGAGATCACTTACAGTGATAAGGCCGCCGTTACACATTTTATTTTCAATTTTTTGTTTTATTTGTATTTTATGTTGTGTGTAATAAAGAATTTCTTATCTTATCTTATATATCCTCCTACCCTTATCCCACTCTTAAGTGGGGTCGGCACAACATGTTATAAACATTCTGTAACATGATTTGGCTGCCTGTCTGACGTCAACTTACCTTAGTCGTATTTTACGGCACCTCGGTAAGTAGGAGTGTGGTCTATTCTACTAAACCGGATACCACACGGTGGGTCAACTTACCTTAGGCGTCTTTTACGACACCTCGGTAAGAAATAAATTAAATAATAAAGTAGGTACATAAGTAAGTTAAGTAAGTAAATAATTTACGAGAGTAAATTATAGGTTTTCTACTGATATATGTGAATAACTGAAATGTATAAGTGATATGATGTATTTGGATTAACCTACAGAAGTATTTTAAATATGCTTAAAGTTAAAGCATGGTTATGGTATCCAGCTGAGTAGAATAGACCACTCTCATTTCTTACCGATATGTCGTAATAGGCGACTAAGGTAAATCGAACTACCGTGTGGCACCCGGTTGAGTAGAATAGTCGAACCTCATTCTTAGTGAGGTGTCGTAAAATGCGACTAAAGTAAGTTGACCCACCGCGTGGTATCAGTTGAGTAGAATAGACCACCCTCATTCTTATCGAGGTGTCTAAAAAGGCGACTAAGGTGAGTTGACCCACCATGTGGTAACCGGTTGAGTAGAATAGACCACCATTATTTCCTACCGAGGTGTCGTAAAAGGCGACTAAGGTAAGTTGGCCCACCGTGTGGTAACCAGTTGAGTAGAATAGACCAACCTCATTCTTACCATGGTGTTCTAAAATACGACGTATGTAAATTGATATCAGGTAGGCGGCCAGTCTTAAAGTACGGAGCCAAAACATCAGTTGTCAACATCTTTGTATACTACTCATATTCTGACAAATAAATTATTATTATTAAAAAAAATCATGTGACAACATGTTTATAATATGTTGTGTCGACTCCAATTATAGTGATAAGGGCAGGATGGATGATGATATGGATATGATTTTATTAAAAAATATAAAAAAGTGAAATTAAAAAAATAAAAAAGAAATATAGGGTCGGTGATATACTGGACTTAAATATGTGAATTTACCTGGGGGTATATTCCCATATTTAATCCACCCGTTTATCATTTATTAACGTTTATCATGACAGCAAATTTAAGCTTCACAATGTATTTTTATTTGAGCAGTTTTTTCAATGCCTGAAAACATGGATAAAGCAACATTTTTTTTTAATAACTTAAACCTAGCTAAATTAATTTCCCCTCCAAAAACACGTTACATGCTGAATTAAATGAAAATCGTTCGAGCCGTTTCCAAAATTCAGACAAATATATACCTAAAAGATTAACTCATTTAAATATTAAGAATATCGGCAAGCTTTATAACCAAAATTATCAACTAATATAAATGTCTACATATGGACAATGTCTACATATGGTCTAATGTGGATGGATATGTGCCTAGAGGGAGGCCTAAAAAGAGATGGTTGGATTGTGTGAAGTATGATATGCATATAAAAGGAGTGGCGCCAGAGTTGACGAAAGATAGGATAGAATGGAAGAGAAAAACATGTTGTGCCGACCCCACTTAGAGTGGGATAAGGTCAGGATGATATATAAATGTCTACATATGTCCTTGCCTGAGAAAATCAAAATTGGAGAATCAACAATTTGTGAAGTTATATTTATTTGGCTCGTTTAGGGAAAACGATAAGAGTAAATTTTAACGATGTGCCCTTATACATCACAAAGTTTTGTAGCAAATATAGCGAGTTTGCGACTTGAAATTAGTTTTAATGATATTTCCTCGTTTTTGGTAACAAACATACTGGATTACAGGAAAATAATAAAAAAATGTTATGTCAGAATTTGCAAAAAATAATGAATTATTTAGCTACGAATTATAAAATAATCCTTTTTTAAAGATTTTATTCAACACTAGCTGTTTCAGCAGCTTCGCTCGCATAGAAAACAGTGTGTCACAATTTTTTTCCTTAGTTATCGTAAGGTAATTATATGAGATTTAAAAATAACTTTCTCCGTTTACGTAGCGCAGGCAAGGAAAGCTTTAAATTTTGCCATTTTCGTAATATTTTTTATTGCTGCTCCTGTCCTATTCTTCTTAGGGTGATGTTATATAGCCTATATAGCCTACCTCGATAAATGGACTATCTTACACCCAAAGAATTTTTCAAATCGGTCCAGTAGTTCCTGATATTAGCGGCTTCAAACCATCAAACTCTTTAGCTTTATATATTAGTACAGGTGATTTGTATGTATGTTTGTATGTGAAGGAGGAATCTTTCAAGTTAAATGTGACCCACTTCCCGGTGTCCGATTTAGTTGAAATTATACATATTAGTTCAGTCACGATGACAATGCATGTTTATGATAAGCATGACCTGATAATACCAGGATTGGCTCCAGACTAGGGAACTTAATTAACAGTAGACACATGAAATTGTTAAAAGCTGTATTAACTTGACTTGTTTGTATTATAGAACTCTGCAAAGTAATGTCAATTATACAAATTACGACAAACTATGACAAAGAAGTATGTGTGTGTGTCCTGAATTTCGGAAAGGGTTCCAACGATTTTCATGAAATGCAGCAGTTCCTGGTGGGGATCTAGCTAGCTAGGTTTTAAAAAAAAAACCGTATTATCCCTGTTTTCAGGCATTAAAAAGTGCTTAAATATAAATGGATTAGAAAGATTATTTTTGCTGTTATTTATAAAGTCGTTATAGCTCAGTGGGGAACGGGTGCACAAGAGAAGTCAAAATACACGGGATCAAGTTTGACCACAGAAAATATAGGCATCGAAAAGGCTTCCTAAATGACCCTGACGATCAAATAACGATTCCAAACACATAAACACGTAATACACACACAGCGTCTTGGCCGGCGAAGACGAGGTCCCAGATTTCTGACGTCAGTTGGTAGTGGCTTCTTGCCACCCTTCCGTCGTCGTAATGACAAATCAAAGTCATACCATCAGTCCTCCACTACACGTCACCCTAAGCCTTGGTCCGGCCTCACAGGAGGCACCCTTAGGACGACGTTCCTCGACGCTAGTAGAACTTTGCTCTACTCTCCGCATTTCGCAACATCGATGATGTTTCTGCGCTCGCCCTTCCCGCCCGGTGATGCTGTTAAAGCCGTTAGGGCGAACAGCACATAGTCAATTTGAAAAAAATTATATACGGATCAAGTCCCTGATATCACCTTTTCTCTCAGTTTTTTTTCTGTTTATAATTGAATTTTTTTTTCTTTCAGAAAAATTAGCAAGGCTCCGTCACCTAGATACTGCATTATTATTCAAGATAGACCGCGATAAAAGTCAAGCTTACAAAATAACCTTGTATTGCTTTCTTGGCGTCATATGCAATTCAATTGAATAATCATTGCGCTATTTAAATTCTTTTGTAATTATTTTAAGACATGTTTTAACATTTAAATATATTCACAATTAGTGATCGCACAAGTGATAAATATCAATATGATAATTTTGTATGCGGCGTAATGAAGTGATGTAATACTTATTCTCGCTTGTACAATGATGCGTGATCGAACACTCCGTGGTTTAAGTTGCTCAAAAATGCTTAACCATATTGAAATTCTTTATTATACACATTAATTAATATGTGGCAACATGTTTATAACATGTGCCAACTCCACTTAGAGTGGCATAGGGGCAGAAGGATGAATGATTACATAAAATATATTATACATACAAAAAGAAAATATAACACAAAATGCTGTGATGGCCCAGCGGTATCACCGTTCGGCTTTTTCGAAAAGGTCGTGAGTTCAAACCCGGGCAGACATCAATGAGTTTTTCTCTTAAAACTTATGTGTCTAATTGCTAATTTCAATTTATCACACGCTTTTCGGTGAAGGAAAACATCGTGAGGAAACCTGCAATATCTCTGAGAATTCTGGAGATATGTGCAACCTACCAATCCGCATTGGAGCAGCGTGGTAGGTTTTAGCTCCAATCCTTCTCTCCAAAAACGAAGAGAAGAGGCTTATTCTCAGCAGTGGGATAGTAACAGACCGCTACTTCCTTTTTTTTACTTACATATAAGACGTGGATATAAATTTTAAATATTCCAGATTTTACTTAGAAACAGTTAAATAAGCATAATACATAATTAAGGCTATTTTATAAATAATTTAAAATAAAGTCGCGGGTGCAACCTTTGTTATTGTATCCATTAAGGTTATTCAATTTCATTAAAAAGAGAACAAAGCAGATTAATATTTATAAAAGAGACAAAATATCGATATATTAACAACAGATTAAAAAAAATCCGTCCTTGCTTCTACAATTATGCTCCCGATACGGATTCACTTTCTACGCAGGTGCTCAAACGACCCCGAAGACTTCCTGCCCTAAATGAAAGGGTTAACTGACAATTGTCGATAACAAAAAAACTCACATCCCTTTGTTAAAATCTCAGGTGGCGTCGATCTGTTGTGAGATTTTTTTTAATTTTTTTCTTATAAGGGTTGAGTGAAAGTATGTTAAGTGTTATCGAGCCGTGATCGAATTACGATGTTTGTACAAAATATTGACTTTTTAACGTATTTCTTTGAGTAATTCAGTTGCTTTGTTCATTTATTAAATATTATTAGCCGTGTGATACCACAATAAATCTAGTACAATGGAAGCTTATATACTGAGTCTGCAAATACTTTAAAAAATCCCGATTTTCCTTCGAGAGCAGGAAAATATACACAATAAATTGAGGGTATTTTAAAACTAAATTTATAATAACGTCGTGGGTGCAACTTTTTTTTACTGTACCTGTGATGTCCTCATTTTTTACCGAGGTGTCGTAAAAGGTCACTGAAATAAGTCGACCCACCGTGTGGTATCCCGCTGAGTAAAATAGACCACACTCATTTCTTACCGAGGTGTCGTTAAAGGCGACTAACGTAAGTTGATGTCTGACAGGCGGCTAGTTATAAAATACGTAGCCAAATCATGTGATAACATGTTTATATGCCGACCTCACTTAGAATGGGATAAGGACAGGAAATGATCATGATTAATAATATTATTTTGGACTTAAAACTAAAATTACTCTTTTTTATATGATATTCTTGTAAAGTAATGCCCCTATCCAGTTAAATTATGAGAATTAAAAATAATTAAAAGATTGACCGAATTTTTTGCTGGTTTTTCTCGGTAAAAGCAACATTCCCAACCAGTGGTAGCTTTACTAATATAAGTGGTCATTGACTAGTCAAAAGTGATTCCAATAATAAAAATATATTTTAAGTTGATTACATTACGGATTTTTAATATCGAAAAGGCCGAAAATTTAAGTTGAATGTAGATTTTGATTTCATTTAACGACATCTATTATAACAGAATGACAGACACTCTAATAACTTGAAATAGCATTTCGGCTTCTCCAGATTCAGGAGAAGCGTAATTGCTTTACAATGTGGTTAAAGCGGGCATAAGTAGTAGAAATTAAGGTTAGTTTGTAGTTACTATGGGTGGCATTTTCCTTTCGAAAAACCCCCGAAAATTAACATTAAAAAAAACCCGTGATAATTTGAACCACACTTGTAAAGCCAGCGGCGTCCTAATGTATTTTAATTATACCTGCGTTCCCTACAATTGCCGAGTTAATTTAGCTAGTTAGAAACGTTCACTTAAAGCTGCGCGCCTATTACTAGGAAACGTCTAGAAAGTTTTATAAATGGCTAAGCTTATTCAGAGAAATAGCCTATACCGTTACATATATTAAGTTTCCCCTTTTTAATAGGTACCGCTCTGTAATTTAACGCCGTATTTATTTTAATCAGTCATTTGATTCAATTTTTCTTTCGTTCATGTGAAATGACGCTATAAATTCAAATTCAAATTCAAAATATTCTTTATTTAAATAAACATGTAAACAAGTGCTTTTGAATCGTCAACTCTACTGCTGGTTCGGAAAGCTGCTTCTACCGAGAAGAGCCAGCAAGAAACTCGGCGGTTGCTCTTTTAAAAATATAATTCTTAATACTATTTAAGCCGTGAAAGTCCAGAGGTGAGAACTTGCGACCCCTTCTAGTTGGTCACGGGTTCAAAATAAGCTGTGATAGCCCAACGGTCAGACCATGTGACTCTTCCAAGGGGGGCTATGAGTGAGAAACTCTGGCCAGACACCAGTGATTTTTTCTGCTAAAACTTTTGTGTCCAATTGATATTTGCAATTTATCGCACGCTTTTCTATGAAGGAACTCATCGTGTATAAACCTGTATATTGCTAGAGAATTCTGGGGATATATGTAACCTACCAATTCGTATTGGAGCAGCGTGGTAGGTCTTAGCTCCAACCCTTCTCTCCTAAAATGAAGAGAGAAGGTATATGGTCAGCAGTAGGTAACAGGCCATACTTAACGGGTTCAAACCCGTTAAAACTTATGTGTCTGATTAATATGCGTCAAAGATAGTGAGGAAACTTGAATCTTTGGAGAATTCTAGGTATATGAGTAACCTACCATACCCCATTGGAGCCGCGCATCAGCAATGGAAAACTCATTGGGCTTGCGCGGAGTATAAACCAGTGACCCTTCTAAGAAATCCGCATGGTCTCACCACAAGGCTATGACAGTTCGGTATAGCTTGACTAGCTTTTACGCACGACTTCGTTCGCGTGTACTGTTTTTGTAATAGGTCGATAATGTATGGCGCTTTTCAATGTCATCCTATTCCTGTAGAATTACAGAAACAGAACAGAATTACAGAGACAAAACAGAATTACAGAATCAGTATTACAGAAACTATAGCCTATATGTTATTCCGGTGTATAGAGGATAATTGTGCCAAATTTCATCGATATTGCTTCAGCGGATTCACCGTGAAAGAGTAACAAACATCCATACTTACAAATATCGCATTTATAATATTAGTAGAATAGGATATAGTTGTCAATTTGAACCGTTAAAATAGATAAAAATAACTGAACAATCGTTGTAAATGTCAGATCTAAAATACACTTGTTTAATGGCATCCTTAAAGACAGGAGGCCCTTAGGACAAACGCCTGCGTGATGTGTATTACAGAGGCCTATCTAGGGTGACAGGCAGCTGTAGTTTATTTAGCATTTTATTTTGTTGCAGTGTTTAAGGGAGTTCTAATTTGGTTCCCCAATTATCGGCAAAACCAGCTTATAAAATACCACTAGCTATAAATAGCTCTAAATACATTTAAAACAAGACAAAAATAACCAACTCTTCTTTCAAGCTTCTTTCTCTTCTTTCAAATATAACTATTATATAACCTATATATATAAATGAATCTCTATTCCATTAGGTCTTCCCAACACGCGTTAACAGATGAAACAATTTCCCTATTTTTTGTTGTTAGTTGTTTGAGTTAATTGCACGAGCAAACGAAAAAAGTGGTAAGTGCATTTGACCGGACAAACGGTACTTATTTCGGGGCATTCAAATTCAAAGTTAGTTTGAAATATACATATCCATTTAATGCTTCTTAAGTAGCTATTCGATGAGAATAGTAGAAATAGAGATTCATAGAACTATGTTCCGTAGTTCAAATTATATGAAAAACCTTACTAACATGAGAAGATTTCGAAATGCTTTTAAAGGCTACCAGTATTTGAACAAAAGAATTATGTTAAGAAAATTTGGTAAGGTAATATTGCTAAAGCGTAATAGAATAACAAAATACCTCATATAATCTCCCAAGCGTCACAAAACAAGGAATTACACAAGCTCAAAACGGTTTGTCGCATTACGCGATTGGGGCGAAACCTATTTGTTAAAAGCCTCTTAAAGTGTGGAGCTTAAAAGTATAACTTACGACTCTTGGCAATGTACTAGTCATCCGAGTTGCGTTTGGAAACGTTTAGTGAAATGCGGACTCATCGGAAGTGCGTTTACAATAGTTTAGAAACAGAAAAGAAATCTGAACTTTAGTAATCAAGCTTTTAAGTGTTGAATTTTTTATAAGCTTTTATTTAACTTGCCGTGTATGTACGTGAAGGTTTTGCAAGTTAAATTTGACCCACTTCCTAGTGACCGATTGAGGTGAAATTTTAATATTGGTCTAGTCCCGATGCAATGCATGTTTATGATAAACATGACCTTATGCTGCGGCTAGGATTGGCTCCAGACGAGGGAACTCTTCAACGGTTAACAGTAAGGACATGAAATTGTTTAAAAGCTTTTTAACTTGAATGGTATAAATTATTTATATGTGTTTTTGTAAAAAAAAAATCGTATGTTTACATTTGCAAACGAATATTTTGTATTGACAGGACGTCCTTTGTAAGTATTTTCATGTGAATGGTACCTATTCTAAAAGTAAATGTTTTAGCTAAAAAAAAAATATGAAGAATTTATTCGAGGGCTTGAATCAGAACTAAGTTAACTTTACTCACTCACAATAATCACCAAACTGTATTCAAAAGTAATTAAAGTAAAATAAAAATATTATCACGGAATATTTATTTTTTAAATTTTAAATAAAACAAGGTGTTTAAAATAATCGTGTTTAGTAAATGGGCGAGTCAACTTGATCGTTCCAAAGACGTATTATAGTCGGTATGTTTACAACTGTTTAGTAAAAAACTGGCAGATCATTTTAAGTAGGCTTACAACAACTTAGACCTCTTAGTGGAATTGTTACGAGTGTTTTCTAATTGTAATACCATACACAAAAATTTTATGTGTCCGTTAGTTTGTCCGTTTTATCGCATAAATGTTTTTATTCGAATCTGGTTTAATACAGATCATCATCCTCATCTTGCTGCCCTTATCCCACCGTATTGTAATATATCCTTATTCCACTCTATAGTGATTTTTGAATAACTTTCACCGTTTACTTACCACACGTAAGGAAAACTTGAAATTATGACGTTTTCGTAATATTTTTATTGCTGCTCCTCTCCTATTCATCTTAGCGTGATAACATATAGCCTATAGCCTTCCTCGATAAATGGACTATCTTAAACTAAGGACTAATGGACTATCTTTAACTAATTAAACGAAGAATTTCCAATCGATCCGGCAGTTCCTGAGATTAGCGCGTTCAAACAATCAAACAAACAAAATCTTCAGCTTTTTATTTTAGTATATAGATATGTATTAATATCTTCATATTATAATAACTTACACATCCAATCATCGAGATTTCAAATTTGGTATAAATATTATATTTCAATTTCGAATGTAATGTACAGTATAATTTTTTGTCTATTTTTTAATCGTCATATAAAGCAATTTATTTTCTATTTTGACGAGCGACAAACTTGAAGCAGGCAAGTACTATTGTCGTGTGAACACACCATAATAGTGAAAGAAATATGAACACTGTCAAAAAGTTACGATGTTAGCGCGCCGTGTACTACGGTAGAAATGTTTTCGTATTGATTGCCATAATGTTATGTTCGAATAACCTCTTGTAGTGGATACGTTTTATATACGTTTTATCGTCGTGTATTTGATTTCTGCTTAGGTTTACAGCACGGCCATAAAATTGTCCTTTGGATTTAACTACGGCATTTACATTCGCTTTCGTATTTTATAGTGTAGGTGAACACGCATCTTTAGACATGTTTTTGGTGATATAGTATATTGTTTTGTAATTATGTGTTTATACTAAGTTATACTTAAGATTGTGATTTTTTTGGTTTGAAATTGTGTGTTGACATTTAAGACTGGCCTCAACTGGCTGACTCAAAAATCGTTTCCCTCCCCTAACCGAAACATCATCAAGAGATAAGCGGCACGACAATATCGCAAACCGCTCGTAGGGTATCTCTTTAAATATATGAATTTTATAACATAATTTTCTTTTCTACGCTAACAATATTAATATTCAAAAATGTTTGTTTGTATATAAATTGTATGTAATACTCAAAATCCTACAGAAGGGGATTTTAGGCTCGAACCGGATATCCCGCCAGACGATGGAAGATAGGACTGGCGTGTCTGTTTACAAAACTCAAATCTGTATTCACGAGATAGGAAAATGCGTTTTGAAGAATCAAATCTAATATTGAAACATTTGTTTATATACTAGAACGTTGTTTATAAAGTAGTTTAAAATTACGTACAGAGCTATTATTTGGTGAAAAAGTGTCTTTCTTGACCGGGAATACCCAGTTCCCATCCAAAGCAGGCCTATAAGTTTACTGTAGAATATTAAATGCCATATTAATATTACCCCTTTGCAGGCCGTTGTTGCCACTACGGTTAAACTATTACAGCCCATAGCACTCCGTAGTCGCCACTGCGGCGATACGTTTTAAGCCCATAGCATTCTGTAGTTGCCGCTGCGGCGACACTATTACAGCCCATAGCACTCCGTAGTCGCCATTGCGGCGACACTATTACAGCCCATAGCACTCCGTAGTCGCCATTGCGGCGAAACTATTACAGCCCATAGCACTCCGTAGTCGCCACTGCGGCGACACCTATTAAAGCCCGTAGCACTCCGTTGTCGCTGCTGCGGCGACACCATTACAGTCCATAGCACTCCGTTGTCGCCGCTGCGGCGACACTATTGCAGTCCTTAGCACTCCGTTGTCGGCGCTGCGGCGACACTTATTATAGAGTTCGCAAAATTGTACTTACTTTGGGAGCAGTTAGATAGAATACTCAATATACCCCAGAGTTGCTAAAACTTAGCGTTAAAAAATGTTCGAAGTGCAAAGGGTTAAGAATTTATCACGCTGTTATCGGTGAAGGCAAACAATGTCAGGAAATTTGCAATTATTTTGGAGATCTGTAAGTACTTCTTAAAGCCGTCTTTAATAAAGAATAATTAGGATTTAACTTATATTTTTAGAATAAAACTAAACTCTCTGATGGTAGTTCATAAGACTTCTCAGATAATAATCATTATATGTATAGTTTTGCGTCGTTTCAAGCCCTCAGTCTGTTTGGAAACAAATTTCTTTGTCAACTTATCATCCCGTTTCAAGGCTGACGGGGAGGGTTCCATACTAAAGATGAATAGCGTATTCGTGTTGGGCGCTATATTGTTTTCTCCATTGAGATTACTCATAGACTGTCTGGCGTAGATGAATGATCGCTTTATTAAATCTGTTCGATTCGGTAGGTAACTTCGATTATTGTTACCGAACAAATAGACAAATAGCCTTTTTTATTTTTAATATTTAAATGAGCTAATCTCTTATACATATATGTAATTTGAAATTCGGAAAGGGCTTTAACGATTTTCATGAACTTCAGTTTGTAGGGATAAATCGATCTACGTTTTAATAAAAAAATGACATTCTATCCCTGTTTTCAGGTAGGTTAATATTGTAAATGCGAAAGTCTGTCTTCACCACGCAAGCACTCCACACACTCACTACTACAATCTCTACGATCCGATCAGGAGGATAGGCTTCACTGCAAAATCGTAATACGATTGTAATTACGGGGCGAAACGATCGTAGAGATTGTCGAAGTGAGTGTGTGGAGTGCTTGTTAGGTGTGTTGTTTGTGATACATATGGTGACTCGTCCTGCGTGTATAAGGTATGTGAACATTACCTGCTCCTTACATTAGCATTAAATATATTCTCTTAAGAAAGGCATATAGCAAAATAATTCTATCATAACTTCTGAGCAACAATAAACTTGACATATAGAATAACGATATAGATAAAATCGCTAAGCTTACAATGTTAGAAATACTAACAGCATAAGTCATGTTGATGTGGAGTGAAGTATTGATTTACGTATCACGTGAAGGGGTAGGCATGTACTGAATGTATCTAAACATGACATCGAGGTACATTCAGACGGGAAAGTAAATTGGAAACTAGTAAGATACTATTAATCCTGTAATAAAAAGCAAGTAATATTTTGTATTAAAATCAATTTGAAGATTGATTGAACAAAATTGAAGATTATTTGGATGATAAAAAAGATTTGAAAATCTTTTCAGCTTCAGACAAGACTTCTTTAATAATGTAAAATTGAAAATGTTTAAAAGATTGACCGCCGAGTTTCTTTTTGGTTCTTCTCGGTAAGAGCAACATTCCGAACCAATTGTAGAGTTGTAGCTTCATTAATCATTGATCCTTGACGATTCCAAAGTGCTTGAAAGAGCTTATTTGAATAAAGATTATAAAAAAAAATAGAGTAGCGCGGTAGTATGCGCGGATAATTAAAAATTCTTTTTGTTTTAAAATAAGAGCAATATATTGCATTTAGCATTTAACTCCTTTTTCTTAGGAAAGAAGGTTTGGAATGGGTGTTTTTACATTATTTTCACAATATATTTTTAGCAATAAGCTTTTTTTGGATAAAATTTGTAGTTATCAAAAAAAATGGCGATGAACCAACAAAAAAAATACGTAAGTATTGTGGGTTTTAGTATAAAATTATTTAATGAAATTCCAATATCAATTTTAGTTTTACAATTTTTTATTGCTGGTTCTCTCCTATTCATTTTAGCGTAATGTTATATAGCCTATACATTGCCTTCCTCGATAAATAGACTGTCTTACATTGAAAGTATCTTTCAAGTCGGTTCAGTAATTCCTGAGATTAGCGCGTTCAAACAATCAAACAAACAAACTCTTCAGCTTTATATATATAAAGCTGAAGAGAGGCTATAGATAAAAGTTGATATAACATCTTAAAATAATACATTGTTTCCTGTAACCTGTATATCGAATACCAATAAATTACCACCCTCAGGTTAAATTAAGATAAAACGTTAAATTTATTGGATACTTTTGTATATTTCCTCCAAATTATCTATAAAACATTGAATAAAATCTAAATCTTTACATGAAAACACCGTAAACCCTACAAATTACTATTTTGTGCTGTTAAACTCATAAATATGTATCGGTAAGTTACTTAGACGATAAGTTAACGATTTACTTTTGCTATGTTTCTAATAAAGTTTAAGTAATCTCACATCTATTACAAAATTAAATCACTATTCCAGCAAATTGCGAAAAAAGGAACATAAAGAAAACTTTTATCCGCAACTTTGATCGCGTGGATTGATGATAATAGATGGCGCTTTTCAATGTCATCGTATTCCTGTAGAGTTTACAGGATTTCTATAACACTATATCTTAGCGAGGTGACGTAAATGGCGACTAAGGTAAGTCGGCCCGCGTTGTTGTATCCGGCTGATTAGAATAGACCACCCTGATTTCTTACAGAGGTGTCGTAAAAGGTGACTAAGGTAAGTTGAACCACTGTTTGGTATCCGGTTGAGTAAAAGAGACCAACCTCTTTCTTACCAAGGTATCGTAAAATGCGGCTAAGGTAAGTTGACGTAAAATTCGTAGCCAAATCATGTGACAACATGTTTATAACATGTTGTGCCGACCCCACTTAGAGTGGGATGAGGGCAGGAGGATTGTGTTACCCGGATGTATAAGGAATAATTGTGCCAAATTTCATCGATATTGGTTCAGCGGATTCGCCGTGACAGAGTAACAAACACACATCCATACTCACAATCTTTTTAAATTTATAATATTAGTAAGATATGTAATCTGAATTTCGGAAATGGCTCCAGCGATTTTTATGAAACTTAGTATACAGTGGTTTCGGGGGCAATAAATCGATCTGGGTTTTATTAAAAAATGTCGTTTTATCGCTGTTTAAGACACTGAGAAACTGGTGCGATATTATTAGAAAACAAAGGTTAATTTATTTATTTATTTTATTTATTTAATAATAATTAGCACGGATAAAATCCAATTACACTAATTATGTTATACTTACATTATATTATAATACAACATTACATTATATTATATTCTATAACATTACACTATATATAAAATCATATCAAATTTTCACAAAATTTTAGTAATTCTATTCGAATATGTTGCCATTTACCTGCAAGGATATCACAGTGTGGGGATTCTTTAATGACGCTGTCACTTGCAAAGTTATAATAGCTCGGGTGGTTGAAAAAAACCTATGCATTTCACATATTGTTATTTGACTTTTTCTTGTACCATAAACTTTTCTATACCAAATATCTCATATACCATTTATCAAAATAAATAAAGTCCTCCCTATCGAATGCATTATTCAAAAATTCATAAATAACGAATCCAAGAATATAATATGAACATGTGTGTGTGACCCAAGGGCACTATATTACAGATGAGATACAAAATAAGATTTCTTATACGTTTACAGGGGAAATGTTTATGTGTACGTGATCTTAAGCCTTTCGTATTGTATGTACGCGTGTGATTTCTTTAAGGCTGATCTGATATTTTGAGTGTATTCGTGTCACGCTCACATGGAAATAATTTAAGGGACAGATCTAACTTATGTTGTAATGTATCCGGCAAAATAGAATAGATCACCTTCATTTCTTACCGAGGTGTCGTAAAAGGCGACTCAGGTAAGGTTATAAAGGTAAGGTTAAGGCTTTGTGAAATCCGGCTGAGTAGAATCGACCACCCTCATTTCTTACTGAAGTGTCGTAAGAGGCGACTAAGGTAAGTTGACCGGTTGTGTGAAATCCGGCTGAGTAGAATAGACCATCCTCATTTCTTACCGAGATGTTGTAAAAGACGACGAATGTTAGTTGACCGGCTGTGTGGTATGCGGCTGAGTAGAACAGACCACCCTCATTTCTTACCGAGGTATCGTAAAAGTCGACTAAGGTCAAGCAAGCGGCCGGTCGTTAATCGGGCGCCAAATCATGTTACAACGTGTTTAAAACTAAGGTAAGTTGACCGGCTATGTGAAATCCGGCTGAGTGGAATAGACCATCCTTATTTCTTAACGAGGTGTCGTAATAGTCGACTAAGGTGAGTTGACTCGCTGTGTGGTATCCGGCTGAGTGGAATCGACCACCCTTATTTCTTACCGAGCTGTCGTAAAAAACGCCAAAGATAAGTTGACGTCAGCAGGCGGTCGGTTGTACAATATCTAGACAAATCATGTGAAACCATGTTTATACATGTGCCAAACCCACTAAGAGTGGGATAAGGGGAGAAGAATAAATGTACAGATCTAACTTATTTAATTCGTTTTCAAGAACTTGTTATTTTGATAATTTGTTAAAATACCCTCAATTACGTGTTACGCGTTTAAATAATTTTCTTTCTAGTAATATTGAACACTTATATACGCGGTTGTTATTCTCCAAAATAAGTAACTTAATACTTGTGTTATGATTGTTGTCGCCATTGACTTCCGCTTTGTATTTTATAGCAACACAGTCATGAAACAAGAGTATCGCGCCCTTTTTGATTAAAATGGTGGCAACACTGTGCCGTATTGTTTCCGGTGCAGTCTTCCTATTGATAAAACGTTTCAGTTACATTCAGTCTTAGTTCGTCATTCAAGAGAAGTGTATCTCGGAACAGGAATTGTGGTATTCCTATTATATCGTGTTCTTGTATATAGTGTGCGCTAACACGGGTGATATACAACTAATAAATATGTTTGGTACTCGGCAGCAATCGAACTCGTGACCCGCGGAATTAAAAGCAGGGTCACTGCTAACTACGCCAACGGAGAGTCGAAGTATTTGTCTCTTATTTAATGTTTATTGAAACAAATGTTTTTTTCTTTCTCATATCCATTTTATTTACATTAAGTAATTATTTTAGGTAAGCGTTGAAATATTTATTGATAGTTTTACTTCAACTAAATATTTTCAATATAATATAATTTCACCAAAAATTTTCAGTATTTAACATGGTCAGCTAAAGCCAGGTCGTATATGAAATTTAGGGGTAACCGTAACATTTTCGCAATCAATTTTAGTGCTAAAATACCCTAAATTTTGTACTACATTGTTTTTTATGTTTCTGAGAGAAAAATGGAAATTTTATATCCTTTATGTTACACCGGTAGATAAGGTTTAATTATATAAAATTTTATCAATATTGCTCGAGTGGATGAGTCGTGAAAGCGTAACAGACATACAAACAGAAAGTCACACAGACATATTAGTATGCACACTATACGATTGTTACTACAAATATCGCAACATTTTCCCCTTAAATTCTATTTCACGTTAGTGTGCGTAAAGGTAACCCGTACACATTAGTGTGACTTCTATTCAATCTTCTTACGTTCCATTTCGCAGGGACATTTGATTTCGTCCCTGTCTTACACACGCGTTCACATATATGCGTCCCGCTCTATTCCTAACGGGCTTAGAACCGTGTGATATATTGTATTGAATGGATTTTTCGTTTGGAAATGGAATTTCTTTTCTGTGTCCGTACCTGACGTAGGATGTTAGATCAAACCACAATTTCCTTATTTCGTTTGTTAGCGAATGGTAAATTCCCTGGGATTCAATAAGGGCGCACGTATACCTTATATGTCTACTGCATATCATTTTCAGTGTTCCAAATTCAAAAATTTCTTATTTAAGTATTTTTTTAGCTTCAACCTCAACCGTCGACACAAAGCTATCAAGAAAGAAAGAGAAAAGAGCTTATTGAAAGCTTATAGCTTGAAAGACCTTATTTGAATAAAGATTATATTGATTTGATTTAATGTTGAAAAGAGCAACCGCCGAGTTTCTTGCTGGCTATTCTCGGTAGGAACAATTTTCCGAACCAGCAGTAGAATTGACGATTCAAAAGTACTTATTTACAATAATTTATAGAATTAGGCGTTACTTTGCGGAGATCCATAATACAAAAGTAATAATAAAATTATTTGGCTAAAATAATTTTATTATTACTTTTGTACTTGTTTACAAGTTTATTTGAAAAAATTTTGAATTTGAATTTGAATTTGGTAAAAAGACGTACATTTACTATTAAGTTCATGTCAACATTACGTTTGATTCATTACGCTACAAGATCATTCGTCTCACGTCCCCAAACGATACGTGATCACTAAAGGTTGAACATCAAAAAAAAAATTCAAACGAAACAACCCTTCGGGTATTCAGGAAAATTGGAGCCTCCGAAGAATGGGGTATATTTTGAATTTTTATTATGTACTATTTTCTATTCCGCTCCCAAGGTAACCCTTCCTTCAGAGGGGCCTCGAGACATTCTATAGGTGAGGGTCCACCTACCACCCCCTACCCCTCTTGGGGAATGATGCCTCCCTGTCCCATCTCGTGCCACTTTGAAAGATTTACCAAGCACGTGTAATGTAGATATATGTCGGTTATTTGTGACATATATATCACGAACTGACGAATTTCTGTTACTCTGTCCGATTTGAGAAATAAGCAATTGTGTAATATATTAATATTAGGCAAATATATTAATTCAAATTCAAATTCAAAATATTCTTTACTCAAATAAACTTGTAAACAAGCTTTTGAATTGTCAACTCTACTGTGAGTGATAAGTGAGAAATCGTTACGGGGAGATCTAGTATTCAAACTCCGACAAGTTGTGGTTTAATTACGATGAAGGACCATCATAATTAAACTACAATTAGTTAGTCGGATCACCAGAAACATGAACAGTAAGCCAGCAATAGGTCACTTAAGTTTATTTAATTAATTCATAAGGTACCTGTACAACATTCAGTTAGGTAAACTTAAACATTAAACATATATACTTTATGAAGAGTTTTAATCCAACATATTTTAACCTTTAAATAGGCTCATATTGTATATGAACTTATTTATATATTTATTGATTTATATACAAGATGAACTATACAAAGATGTTATATGTCGGATTAAAACTCTTCTTTAAGTGTGTTTAATGTTTTAATTTAACTGAACGTTACAGCGACGGTATCAAAATGGTTAGGGTACCGGACTTGGGATCGAGAGGTCGTGGATTCGAATCCCGGCCAGTATACTACCGTCGTGAACCCACTTCTAACACAAGCACTTAGCTTAGCTGAAGGGGTTAAGTTTAGTAGTAATTAGTAAACCAAAATTGCTAGTACCTTTTTTTAAATAAACAAAATCAAAATGTTGTACATATACCAGGTATGAAAACGGATTGTCCACTCTACATTTAGCATTATGTTTATTTTCTATTTTACTTCATCGCGGATTATAGCAAAATATTTTTTTTATTACTTTTGTGTTGTACATGTACTTTATGGCAGTACGCCATGTGGTATCCGGCAGAATAGAATAGTACCACCCTCATTTCTTACCGGGGTGTCGTAAAAGGCGACTAAGGTAAGTTGACCCACCGAGTGGTATCCGGTTTAGTAGAATAGACCACCCTCTTTCTTACCGAGGTGTCGTAAAATACGACAGAGGTAAGTTGACGTCAGGCAGGCGGCCGGTCGCAGCCAAATCATGTGACAGCATGTTTATAACATGTTGTGCCGACCCAACTTAGAGTGGGATAAGGGCAGGAATATGATGATGTACTTTAGGGCAGTGTTATATGTATTTACAATCTCAATGATCAACCTAACTTAACAAAAATATTATTTTTACACTTCAAGAAAAAATATGAACTGTAAAACAACATTATTAAAATACGAAACAGCAAAAAGGACTATGCGATCAGTACACGATGATCCTTTTTGTGTCGTGTATAATGACCTCGAGCATTATTACTGAATAATTCGACATGGGCCGCTCTACCTTAATAAGGTCACAGTGTATGGGACGACACGCTTCAGAAGGATTATCTCATGTCAACTCGCGAATGTTTTCTTTGTAGATACACGCCAATTTATACTTGTTTATCCCTGTTTGGAGTTAACGAAATGTTCTTTGCGAAATACATTTGTGGTTTTATCATAATAACATCTATTTTAAGAGTCGTTTTTTTCATTAGTTAGTTGTTTATATGTGACTAGACGCCTAAAAAGAGATAATAATGCGAAGTATGACATCTTTAACATTAAGGGCCTGTTTCATAAGTTAGTGATAAAGTGTCGGATAAATTAAGTATCGGATAAATGTCTATAAAAAAATATACAATCGCGGCCATTTTGAAATAGGTATTTGCTATACAGCAGATAAACAAAATAACAGCCATACGATCTACCTGTTAACTTATTAGGGACTTTAAGTGCTGAATAAGCCTATCAGAAACCTGAGAAACGCAAAATTCCGACATATGTGTTAGATATCTTCCGAACAAGCTAACTGACAGTTTATTGGTAACTTCTGAAACAGGCCCTTCAATGAGTTAAAGTAAACGGCTCTAACGATTATTATATTAATATATTGCATTATTTATTATACTGCAGCTGCGGAATAGCTGAGAAAAAGTAACAGACAGACTTTCGCATATATATAAAAACTAGTGGTGTGTGCAACTTCTTTCAAGCCAACTTTAGCATTAAATATCCTAATAATGCAATAAGTGTTTTTCCGTGTTTCCAAAACAAAAAGCGTGATTTTTTTCCTACATGTTACCCTGATGTATAAGCGTTAAGTCTGCCAAATTTCACCAATATCGACTCAGCGAATTAACCATGATTACAACCGGCAGCCTGCATCACGTCAACTTACCTTAGTCGCCTCTTACGACACCTCGGTAAGAAATAAGGGTGGACTATTCTAATCAGTCGGATACCACACGGCGGATTAATTTACTTTAGTCGCCTTTTACGACACCTCGGTAAGAAGTAAGGGTGGTCTATTCCACTCAGGCGGATACCACACGGCGGAAACCAGCATGAAGTGATATCAGTCGAATTTGACAGCTCTCTAAAAGGAGGCGAGACATTTGTCCAGCACTTTGACACTAACAGACCGCTATACAATCCACAACAACCCCTATAGATTCATTACATCCCTGACCTACATCACCGTTCCGCGTTTAAAATTAAGCCGGTTACCGGAGACAAGGGCTTGGTGAGAATAAATGAGTTTTCAGAGCTCGCGGCGTTCAACATTTAGGGAAGGAGGCGAAAGTGCCCAAAGTAATAGCCGTGATGGTGTTATGCGATACCTTTTCGCAGTGTATTTTAAACAATTTATTTTTTGTACATAAAAATATAAAGAATTATAAAACAATAAGTAATATAAAAAAAGCTGTGATGGCCTAGCGGTGCGACCGTGTGAATCTCTAGAGACGATCATGGGTTCAAACCCGGGCAGACACCAATGAGTTTTTCTATTAAGACTTATGTGTCTAATTGATAATTGCAATTTACCACACGCTTTTCGGTGAAGGAAAACATCGTGAGGAAAGCTGCATATCTTTAGAAAATTCTAGGGATATGTGTAACCTACCAATCCGCATTGGAGCAGCGTGGTAGGTCTTAGCTCCAACCCTTCTCTCCAAAAATGGAGAGAGGAGGCCTATGCCCAGCCGTGGGATAGTAACAGGCCGCTACTTACTACTTTTTACTTTTTTTACATAAAAATATAAAGAATTATAAAACAATAAGTGATATAATGACGCCGTGTGATATCCATCGGAATAGAATAGTACCACCCTCATTTATACAGAGGTGTCATAAAAGGCGAATAAGGTAAGTCGACCCGCCGTGTGGTATCCGGCTGAGTAAAAAAGACCACCCTCTTTTCTTATCGAGGTGTCGTAAAAGGCGACTTAGGTAAGTTGACCCATCGTGTGGTATCCGGTTGAGTAGAATAGATCAACCTCATTTTCTTTCCGAGGTTTCGTGAAAGGCGACTAAGGTAAGTTGACCCGCCGTGTGGTATCTGGTTGAGTAAAAAAGACCACCCTCATTTTCTTTCCGAGGTGTTGTAAAAGGCGACTAAGGTAAGTTGATGTCAAGGAGACGGCCCATCGTAAAATAAATATCCAAATCATGTTACATGTTTTCCGCCCAGAACAGAGAGTTTTAGAGACATTTATCTGCTAATTAGTTTATTTGTCGGTTAACTATCCGACACTTTATCAGTAAATACTGAAACAGGCCCTAAAATATGTAAAATAGTTATAAAACTATAAACAGGAATGCAACTGGTTAAATGTTAAACTGAGTCAAACTAAAAGCACACTTTCACTTTCGTAAACAAACAATTTAACTCGGAAGTGAATTCACACCGAATTTGTCCTGCCAACTTTGCACTTTCACTGCAAAAGTTCAAACTGCATAAAGCCATCCAAACATATAATTAAACGTTTCATGAATGGGAGCGAGCGGGACGGTCCGTGCGAGCAGGACGGAATCGTCTACGGTGGACCTAATCATTACGGTAAAGCGCAAATTACGAAGGGATGGGGGGTGAATTAACATGTTAACAAGGTCACAGTTAAAATTACGAACGACCCAGTTTGGAACAGCTGATTGTGGGAATTTAGGTTAATCGAAGTTAATTTATAGAATTCGGCGTTACTTTGCGGAGGTCCATAATACAAAAGTAATGAGAATATTATTTTGCTATAATCCGCGATAAAAGAAAATATATGTAATGCTAAATGTAGAGTGTACTATTCGTTCTCATACCTGATATATGCAGAATTTGTAAGAACTCAAAGCAAATGCTTTGCGATTTTGTCGTGGAGTCTATCTCCTGACGATGCTTCGGTTACGGGGCGAAACAATTGTTGAGATTGTGGTGGTGAATGTGTGCAGTGCTTGTGTATTGTTGTGCCATCCGTGTCGGGTAGTGCATGAGTTCTTACAAATTCTGCATGTATCAGGTATGAGCACGAATAGTACACTCTACATTTAGCGTTACATATATTTCTTTTATCGCGGATTATAGCAAAATAATATTCTCATTGCTTTTGTTAATCGAAGTTCTTTCTTTTCTCAGTTCTGATGGTTTTTAGAAACTGTCGCAGAATATTTTTTATTTACTCGTTGTCTACAGGATGTATAAATTATGACGTTTAAAGACGTGTGGAATCCGGCTGATAATAATAACCGATTTTATTCGATGTTCGAATACTTACCGATGTATAAAAGGCGATTAAGGTAAGTGCTATGTGGTATCCGGCTGAGTAGAATAGACCACCCTCATTTCTTACCGAGTTGTATAAGTCGACTAGGTAAGTGCTATGTTGTATCCGGCTGAGTAGAATAGACCACCATCTTTCTTACCGAGGTGTCGTAAAAGGCGAATAAGGTAAGTGCCATATGGTATCCGGCTGAGTAGAAAAGACAACCATTATTTCTTACCGAGGTGTCGCAAAAAGCGATTAAGGTGAGTTGACCAACCATGTGGTATCCGAGGTGTCGTAAAAGACAACTAAGGTAAGTGCTGTGTGGTATCTGGTTGAGTAGAATAGACCACCATCATTTATTACCGAGGTGTCGTAAAAGGCGAATTAACTAAGTGCCGTATGGTATCTGGTTGAGTAGAATAGACCACCCTCATTTCTTACCGAGTTGTATAAGTCGACAAAGGTAAGTGACGTTTGGTATCCGGCTGAGTGGAAAAGACTATCCTCATTTCTTATCGAGGTGTCACAAAAGGCGATTAAGGTGAGTTGACCCATCGTGTGGCATCCGACTGAATAGAATAGACCATCCTCATTTCTTACCGAGAAGTCGCAAAAGGCGACTAAGGTGAGTTGACCTACCGTGTGGTATCCGGTTGAGTAGAAAAGACCACCCTCATTTCTTACTGAGATAAAGCTGACATAAAGCTGGCGGCCGGTCGTAAAATACCTAACCGAATCATGTTTATCCGATCCCACTTAGAGTGGGATAAGAACCATGTCCATTCACTTACAATCTAGCTAAACATTAATATCCGTTCAACTTGAAGTCCAAATGTAAAATAAAAGTATTCCTTTACATCTGTGAAACTGTCGTAATATTTTTCCGTGAAAATTGCCAATTCAAAACTCGCTACATTAGCTGAAGAAAAAACATCTCGCACATCTTTAAAAGCAATAAAAAAAACTTGCCGTTAGACATTCACGGTTCATCAGAATCCAACGTTTCAAGTAAAAAGCAAACCGACAAATTACAAATGGAAACAAAACGTTGACGCGACAAAGGGAAAAATCGAACGCCGTGAAAATTTGAATAAGGAATCATTTCTTTTTTCATTCCTTTTTTCATTCACTGTCAATCATTTGTCTATGGCACGAATCGTTATTTTCTTTGTTGATGGATGGTGTTTTTTTTTTCTTTTGGTACCATTTCGTTGCCTCCCGGGTCGGGTGTCTCGTCTCGTAGTTCATATTTCATTATTTTTATCTGAGTGCGTGATAAAGTATGGATTTGGAACGTCTTTTTATATGGTATAAATTTACATACGCGTAGGCCTGTATTGTGTTTTTATCTAACTTTTGCTCCATCTTGTCAGATAAATTCAGCTAGTTTTTTCTTACCATCTTATGACTTGTCACGTATATTTTTATGGTTTATTATTAACTTGCTGTCATCTGTGTTAAAATATTAAATTTTAGCTCCTATAACCTATAAGGGGTTTTTCCTCTTTAAAAAAAGGGTGTCTCTTGTGAGGCCGGACCACGGCTTCTGGCGACGTGTTTTGGAGGGCTGATAGTATGACTGTGATTAGCCATTACACTGTTGGCAAGCAAGAAGCCATAATTCTGTCTTAAAACAAAAGCACTCATACCCCGTAGTCAAGTTATAGTCAAGCGACATATAAAATCACAATATAAAACGCCAATATGATGATATTCATAAAAAATATTCAAATTTGGATTGGCGTGGTACGCACGCAATGTAAATAGAGCCTTAACCAAACAAAGGCTGTACCAGAATAGGTAATGCGGGCTGAGAAAACATCGAATTTCCATGCCGTTCGGGTGCCAATCTACATGACTAGCGGCTGAGGGATATATTGCTCATGTATCTTTGATTATACTTCACTTTTTACTATTCTCTAAGGTTTCTTTAATTTTTTTTCGGTAAGTTATGTTTAGCGCCTGGCTACACTCTCGCTGGATGATACGCGATTGATGTCTAAGATGGACCGCGATTGCCAACACAGAGCCTAATCATTCTTTTTTAAATTTTGTAAGAGGTTAGGATCTGGAAAATATATGTAGCAATCAAATTCCACGTTTTGGCTTTACGTATAAGAAAAGATAAAGCCACTAAAGAGAGAACACCGTTAAAAGGAGGCTGATACAGAAAGGACATTGAGGATTACACAGATGATAAGAATTCGTGGATATAGCTACTCTTCAATCAAGATAGTAATGACTAACTGAATCAAGAATTATATTTTGACAAGAGCAACCGCCGAGTTTCTTGCTGGCTCTTCTTGGTAGGAACAGCTTTCCAAAACCAGCAGCACTTGTTTACAAGTTTACTTGAGTAAAGAATATTTTGAATATGAAAATATCTAATCATTATTCATCTTTCTTACAAAAAACATTTTGTATCTATAATTATGTTCGTCTACCGAACTGCTGACTAATTTGTCCATTGTCAATTTCTTTCTTTTTTCTTTTCTTATTAATTATCATCAATTTTTTCCTCTAAAAATCTGACTAATTTGTCCACAGTTTCCTTTCTTTTCTACTAGCACTTCTAGCACCTGCCCAACACTACGATCTTAGATTCGGTTATTCCCACATTGAACCACTCGACAAGTACAGAGCTACTTTCATTTTAGTTTAATTAAGAGTTTTTAATCCTTTATTACATTTAATTATTTAATCACTTATAAATTAATAAAGCTCTAATTACCTTTACTGTATTTAATGAATACTATACGATAAGGTGAATCTGCGAGTGCGAGCAACTATTTTAATAGTTTTTTTGAACTTGTATATAGGCATGTCCAAAATTGATCCATCGGGTTAACCGTGAAGGTGGAAGGAACCGTGTACCGGACATACAAACCTTTGCATTGGTAATATTATTATGGATTGAACGGATCAACCTACAATCAGGAGTCCTCACGCGTAGCATCATACAGCGTTCCGATCTGAAACCGAACACCGGCATATTTACCGAACACGTTCTCAGCCGTTTCAGAGCCAGACCGCGTTAGTGCGCCGGCAGATGGCGGTGTCACGTGCCGATCACGTGATCAGAATAGCCAATCACGATGCGAAGGGAAATTTTTAAACCTCTTGGTGGATTCGACGAGCTCTTTAGCAAATATAAATGGATTGTGACTTGAATATGAGGCAATTGTGTGCTGAATTTACTTTACACTATCTACAGTTATATTCAGTCGAGTTTTGTATAAAAGTTTCGCATAAAAATGACGAGAGGAGCAAGATTAAGATATGGACGTATAACACAGAGGATGAAAGTCATGTGACCAGTGCTGTGGATATGGATGGATATGTGACTAAAGGGACTTAATAAAAAGATGTTTACTTATTTATTTTTGTAAGAACATCAACGATAAATACATCATCACACACATAATAACCCCGAAACCTTTGACATACTAAGAATTCATGAAAGTCGTTGGAGCCGTATCCGAAATTCAGAATATATATATCATCATTCTCCTGCCCTTATCCCACTCTGAGTGGGGTCGAATACCTTACGGCGAGTCAATATACCTTAGTCGTCTTTTATCACTTTCTTTCTTTAGTAATGTAAGGAATCTTTAGTATTATTTCACCTATCAGTACACATGAAATAAAAGGTTCCTTATTATTTTATGGTAGCTACTTTTTAATTTTGGAAGCACATCTCATTGATATGTAGATTTCTGAAATTCTCGGATACTGCAGGTTTCGTCATATTTTCTCCCAACGCTAAGCGTATGATGAATTGTCAATAAATTATTAGTATCTGGTTGCCTTGCTAATTTTTATATGGCCTTTTTTGCCTGGTAATTTTTTACAAAATAATTAGGTAGTTGGGATCGATCCTAGGTATTTACATTTCTCGAGACTGTCCGTTTCCCAAATAAGCTACGCTGATTTGACAGTTTTCGGCGAAAATAGTGTTATAAGATAAATTTGATTATTTATAATGCCAAAAAACAGGGATATAACGATTTTTTTACATAAAACCTAGCTAGATCGATTTTTCTTCCCAAAACCCCCTACATAATGAATTTCAGGGAAATCCAAATATATATAAATACGTACAAGATTAACTCATTTAAATATAAATGAATTGTCAATAATTAAGCGCATAAGTTTCTTAAGTAAACTGCGAGTTCGAACCCACAAATACGAGGGTATCCAAACATTTTGTTCATCACTATGCAAATAAATTAATAAAATTTCCATAACTACCTAACATTCGAGAATGGAACACGAAAAATCATAACACGCCCGAATACGCGATACATTTCTTCATATCCTCCGCATTTCGAATGAAAAATGCGCAAAGAGTTGACTGTTCCAAACGACTCCTTCCTTCGCCCCCATCGAGGGGGGAACTACAAATCCGCCGGAAAGGGACAAAGCTACGGGTAGAAGAGAGAAGCAATCTAAACCCGAAAAGATGGATGGTACACACAATGTCACTGGCGCTATGCTGAAATTGTATATTTTATATTCGGTATAAAAAAGTCTTGCCACAACATACGATATTAAAAAAGCGGTCCG
Source organism: Morpho helenor (assembly GCA_029227775.1). NCBI lineage: Eukaryota > Metazoa > Arthropoda > Insecta > Lepidoptera > Nymphalidae > Morpho > Morpho helenor. Next base: position 2,971,712 of record JARGCU010000032.1, on the reverse strand, counting down.
CATGTGAAATATTTTCTGCCGAGTAGTTATATTGTTGAAGAATTTAATCTTGGGATGACATAGGATGAGTACATACTTAAGTAAAGGATTATTGGAATGTCGCTTTAGATTTTCATGACGGGATATTTTCTTAATTCGCCAGTCAATATTGGGTTGGGATTTATACGATGCTTGCTTACAAATATATCGACTTTTATTGGTTTTTTTAGACAATGTACTTCAACTTGTTATTTAATAAAAGTACTATGTTTTGTTATTAGTTATCTCCGTAACTAATATAAAATACAAAATTAAGCAAATAATTTCCTATTAAAAGGCAGTATTTCATAACTTCATTCTCTAAGTCTCTAATAATGAATCAAAATTTGTCAGTTTTCAGGTAACACAATGACGCTGTTTTAAAATATCGATAAAAACAACTTTAACCTATTGAGAAAGAGATTTTTAAAATACGGTTTGCTTAAAAACCAAGCAGAAAGTTGTGTCTATTTTTTTTTTGTAAATTTCTAATGTTCTGTGTGTGTGCTTTAAATTTTCTAATGTAAAGAATTGGGCTGGCCCGTTGGTTCATTTGGCAGTGACTCTGCCTTCTTCTCCGTGGTTCGTGGGTTTGATACCTGCCGAGATCGAACATGTACTAAAAAAACAATTTGTTTTAACTTCAAGTCTGAATGTATTGAAGTATATATTTATATATTTTTTCATTTTAAATTAACACAAGTATTAAATTATTTTGGGGACGGACGACCGTGTGTATAACTGTCCCATATACTTATTTATTACCTATTTATGATCAGAACATCATCTATACTAATATTATAAAGAGGAAAATTTTGTATATATTTTTGAAATGTTTCCACACAAAAACTACTGAACCGATTTCAAAAATTCTTTTACCATTGGAAAGCTGCATCTTTACTGAGCAACATAGGCTATATTATATTTTTTTTAATGGGGATCCGGGATAAAAATGTAATAAGCTGTAAAAAATTAGCTATAAAAATCTGTCATCATATGCGCTGCGGAAAATATGGATAATTTGACAAAAATAAATCAATAGTCTGACTTAGTAGACTTTCCACTGCCATGAGATCAGTTTGTACGCGGGTGTAACCGCGGGATATTACTAGTAAAATAATGTAAACATATATTCTTCATAAGTGTATATATAATATTATCCTCTCACAAATTCGAATGACATAAAGCAACCCCCCTCGATACCAAATCACCTATAGGCTCCTACTGCTATAAATCGGAGGTGAGTTTAGGTAATATCGAAGGGATGGGATCATCATTGCTGTCACGGAAAAGGAAATAGCCGCGGCACCTTATCAGCGCACATTTTACGTCCTATACTTAAGTTAAAAGCTGAGAGCTTTCAGTGTTAGAGCAAACTCTACACAAAAGTTTGACGGTTCAAACTCCGAACAGCGAAAATAAAAAACTTCTGATTTTTACCTTTTCTAGACTTTAACGTTTTTAATAAGTCATATTTGCTAAATAAGAGCTTGTGATCTTTTCATGGGCTAATAAAAAATTAATTTCTAATTACCTTTTGCCATCTATTAACAACTGCCCATAAGCTCAGAACTGTAGCACATTATTTAATATTTGAAATTTAATATTATTAATTAATATTTTTATTAGCTAGAACAAACAAAACGCTTATTATAAAAAATTTCATACAAAACGGTCAACTACTAGTACATTGTCAATTATAAGTGACCTTACCTTATATGTTATTTAAACTTAACTAGTGATTAGAAGCTCCATTTAAGCAACATTTTAGTAGAAGAGAAAAACTGTTTTCATCACTCGAATGACTGTAAAAGTCTTATTGAAAATGAAGCCATCTTTATACAATTTCTTCGGCGAAATTAACCACTAGAAAAATTTAAAACATGTCAATAGTAATGAAAACATTGCTTAACAAGCATGGCCTAAAGAACAGCACCCTTTGAACTATCGAACAAACAGACAAAGGTGTTTGAATATAAAGATCATTGTTAGGCAAATGAGAGCAGATGCGTGATCCGAGCTCGCGCTTGGCAGGCACGAAACTAATTGCTTAGTATTTGCATCACAATGTGGTTATAGAATTATTTAATACTAACATTTACCGCGGGCTTGCGCGATGTTTGAGAACTCGCGTGCAATAGAAAATTAGTAAACTTAAAAATAACTTATTTGTCTTAGAACAACCTTAAATTACCAAAATAATTAAAATAAAATAGTATTTTGTTTAATACTAGTTTCACTCGCAGTATGTCACAAATTTTTTCCCGAATTGAAATTTTGAACATAAAAGTAATTATTAAGTTAATTAATTATAAGAGACTTTTGAATAACTTTAACCATTTACGTTTTATTTCACGTAAGGAAAGCTTTATTTACCGTTTTCGCAATATTTCTTATTGCTGCTCCTGTCCTATTCATCTTAGCGTGATGCTATATAGCCTAAAGCCTTCCTCGATATATTACTGAATGAATCGACAATCTTGCACTCAAAGAATTTCTCTTGATAAATAGGAGAGGAACAGCAATAAAAAATATTGCGAAGTTATTCAAAAACCATGTATTACCAAATTTTTTCCCTCTAAATGTTCTAAATAAAAGTCTAGCTTTTTAGTTCAACCCGCTTTAGCCATTTTTATGGTTATCAAAATACTATATTACTGTTTCAATCTTTCCACGCGGGCGGAGCCGCTGGTGATTGCTAGTATTTGATATTGGAAGCGTTTTCTTGAAGAAGAATCCATGTAGATTATCATGATTGCCAAAGTCATCATTCTCTTGCCCTTATCCTACTCTAAGTGGGTTTGGCACAATATGTCTTCTTCTTCCATTCTCCTCTATCATTCGTCAACTCTGGTGTCACTCCTTTATTATACATATCGTTTTTCACATAATCCATCCATCTTTTTTTCGGCCTCCCTCTAGCCATACATCCATCCACATTCATATTTAAAATTCTCTTGATGGACAAAATATTAGAACAAAAAGACACGACGTGTAGTTGCGTATTACAAATACCAATCGACGCCACGAGCAATGCTAGTGTTGATAAAATAGTAACGTTGTTCACACGACTGTGTTGTTTTTTTCTTGCCAGGCGTAGAAGGAAACGTTCATAAATCCTGCCGCGCCTGTCAACCGCACGCCTAGCCGTATATTATGGGCCAACAGCGATATTTACTCCTTTTTTACCGTTTTTCTTATTAAACATACGCTTGAAAATATTTGTGCGACCTCTGTAGCGGAAACTGGTATCGAATTATAAAGGGTCTGAGATTTGATTCTTGATTTAAAAAATTTGAGAAAATCTATAGCAAAGTCTGGTCAAAGAAAAGTGAAGTCAAAGATTTTTATATAATATGTTCAAATTACAAGGTGTTTTTTGTCTGTGACGTGGATGTTGTAATTTTAACGTTATTATACTAGAGTGGGAGAGTTAACCGAAAATGCTCTCTATTATAATTAAGAGAAATCAAATGAGACTTATTATCTGTCTCTATTTTTTCGTTTGATACCCTAAGGTAAGGGATACGCGTTTCATCTTTCCTATCGTATTATTTGTTGTTCATATTCCCTATGTTATTATTTGTTGTTGTCAACTTAGAGATTTAGTTTTGGTCAAAAATATATGATTAAAGATCAAAAGGTAAGTTTTGTCATATATTGTTACTAGTTGTGACAGCGGCTTCTCCGGCGTGAAATACAGTATCACAAAGTTTTACTCGAATTAAAATTTTTGAATAAAAGTACCTAGTTATTGGGAATTAACTATAAGTAACAGAGATATGCTATCGCGGACTTTTCGTAGTATTTCAGTAAATCTACAATTCTCTAGCACATTACTTTAGTGTATCTTTGCTGTTATACGCGGCGCACGCTTTTTGTTTTTGTTTTTGTTGAACCGCGCGAAACGATAATGTGTTATTAACCTAAACCTTCAGAACAATTATACTATGTTTTGAGAAATACTTTGTTATGAGAAAATTAAACATACAGACAGACAGCTTTTCGGGACATTGATTTATAATAAGTATAGATGGAGTATAAATACAGGAATAGTGAAACGAAAAAATGTTACTCGAGTTTTGAGATCAAGGCTTAGAAATTGTATCATAAGTATGTGTGCCGTCTTTCGAGTGGCATTTGACAAAACAACCCTCCCTCCCTACGGCATACGCCAGTTACACGTTATCTATCATAGACTACGAAGGAGTAGAGTAGATGCGATTACTTTAATAATAAATAATTAATATATGGGACACTTACACACACGGTCGTCCGTACCCAAAGTAAGTAGCTTAATACTTATGTTATGGTAGACAGACAACTGGTAAATATATACTTATATATTTTTAAATACGTACTTAAATACAAGTATACACCCAGGCTCAAAGACCAACAAATTTATAGAAAATGTTGGTCCTAGGCGGGAATCGAACCCGCGACCCGCGGAGCTGAAGGCTTTTTTTTAGTTTATTAGAATGAGTATTAATAAAAATCATTCACAGAAATATTTGTACGCTTATAACTTCAAAATGAATGCTCCAAATTGGATAAATCTTTCTATGATGTCTTTGTTATTGACAAGATAAGGATTTGTATGAAAAAAATAGTAGCAGAAATTTTAAAGGCAAGTATTAAAGGCAAAAAATATGAAGGTGCGAAGTTCGCCGGGTTAGCTAGTCTAACATAATTTTTTTTTACTTTAAATTCCAAGTTGTCACCAGAGCTATTTTTACTACTTTAGGGAAATGTTCCCTAATTAAAAGGAACTTGGTCCCTGGACCCTAGTTCGCTGGTGGGTAATTTAAGTGGACTATAGGGAGTATAGGGGGGTTCAGGGCGTTAACTATTTTTTATTTTTTTGCACCACCTACCTTTTGATGCCTTTGTACTGCCACGATGCACTGGAAGGTTCGAAGTCCTCGATATACGCCGGCGGCTGGCCGTTTCTTGTGACGCCAGGGGGATGTTACTCGAACGAACAGTAACACTATTACGAGTCCGAAACTCGACACGACACTTTAATGTAGGCACTGCACTTTATATTGCAAGTCCTAGACGAATTATTTAATGTTTTATAATGAATTTGATGCGAATTATTCATAGCGATCGAGCGGCCATTAGCGAAGGTTCCGCGCTCACGTAGACACTCGCACGGCGACAGACGAACCGATCGGCGAGTGGCGTTTTCATTTCTACCCATATTTACAAACAACTGATGTAGAATGTTCAAAAATTATCATTTTAGCAAATTATATCTGACTAGTAATAGTGGTTTCACCCGCGTAATTTTCATTTTTTACACCTTATTCCATTTTTATAAGGGAACCCTATTTTTTTAACTTTTTTTTTAGACACTTACATTTAAATCGGTTCAGTAGTTTTTGTGTGAAATTACAAACATACACACATTTCCTCTTTATAATATTAGTATAGAAAGATATTAATTCTAAACACAATTTATGCAATAAATATTGTTTAAGTAATTTATAGAATTACTGTGTGAGCTTTTAGTTCTAACAGTCATTGAAAAAAAATCATTGTTTTAACAGAGTTTACGCATATTAATAGCGGCATGTTAAAATTTTTTAATAATGTTTTTAAAAATGATCTACTCCATATCTCCCCTGTTCCGATGCCGCCGTATGACACATGTGCGGTATAAAGCGAGAAAGTATTGATCTAGTGCCTCCTTATTTTCTTTCTAAGATAGTGTGTTTTGTTATATTTTACAAAGCACAAAGATATAATGATTCCTTGTTATACGAGTAGCGTCAGTACAAAGTAGAAGGTTGACGAGCCGAACGGGATATGTTTGTGCTATAATTGGAATAAAAAAAAAACAATTGTTTATGGCATCGTTCTGATGATATATGATAACAAACGTCTGTAAATTATTTGTGTGGATTTAGAGTTTGATTTGATACTCCTATGTTTATTGTAGTATATCGAATATATTAATAATAAAATAATATTTGAGTCTTATTTACATTAATTAAGTAAAATGCCGAAATTTTTTTTTAATAGATTCACAGTTGCAACAACAATTTTTTGCTAATTAAGGATACATATTCTGTAATACATTTATCTGAAATTACCCTAATAATAAGATTTTTGCAATATTAATTAAGTTATTACGTAATTATTAGTATTTTTTATAAACACTTATAGTACACAGTAAATATAACGTACAGAATTTTTGAATAAAATTAATATATTGTATAAAATTCAAAGGAAATTTTAAATAAGTTATGTAGCTAAATTTAAACATAAAGCTACTACTTTATTATTTATAACATTGCATTAATGATCACATTTTTTTTTCTAATAATTTATTTATCTTATACCGACGCTCGAGCCCTGAACAAAGCAATGTAGTCAATGACACTCGACGAACCTTACTTAAGACAACAGCTAATGTAATAGACATTTTTATCATTCAAAGTTATGATAACGTATATTTCGTTTTTATTTATCGTTACAGATAAATTATAATTTCAAAGAGAAATAATTTATTTATCCATTCCTCTATAACAAACTACCATGTTGATTTCCCGTAAAACGCGGTTTCGCGCCAAGAAATTGCATCAAACTTGGCCCAGAGCGATAGCCACAAACTACGCGAAGGAACCAATAAACGCGTTGTCATCCCACTCTGATTGATCTTTATTTTATGCGCCAAACTATTTATCTATCCCGCTCGCACCCAACGTGGAGCACTGCCAGGGAATAAATTTCCACGATGCGGTGTAGAAAATGTGGCGTTTCCGTTTTTATTTGAATATAGAATGTTGGTGTTAATGATGGCGTCGGGGAGTCAGAAGTGTACAGTTAATCTTACAGCTTTTATAGCTTTAATTTACAAACGGCAATTTATTCTCTTGAATTGTTTGAAACAATTTTGAACTTTTAAAGATAATAAGAAGTGAGAGTCTGTATATAAAGAAACAGTGTCGAATATTGCACACTATGGATTGTATAAGAGGAATTAAATAAACTTTTTATTAAATAATATCTTTATACGTATATATTAGATGTGCTTATAGCTTCGTCCGCGTGGTAACATATGCGGTAAACATAAAAGTAGCTATTGTGAGTTAACCAAAAGAGATAGAGACATGCTGCCTGGGAGTTTTTAATAGTATTTTTGTTGATCTACAATTCGTTAGTACATTACTTTAGTGTATCTCTGTTAGTTTACGCGGCGCACGTGAGTAAAGCTCCCAGTAGGTTTTTTTACAACTGCGCGAGTTTTTCAACACAATATACATAAAACCGTAATGTACTATTAACCTAAACCTTCCAGTAGAATTGCACTACAGTTAAGTAAAAACCGAACTTAATATAAAACCTTTTTTATATTAATAATGGTTTTTCTAACGTTTTTATGATACATGAGTAAATAAATAAATAAAATCATCTGGATACAGAATATTACATATACTTATATGTAATATTTTTTATCCAGATGATTTTATTTATTTACTCATGTATCATGTTTGATAGTCGTATGGTGAATAAATCATAGGCTGTGCTATATCTATTACAGTATCAGCCAAACGTGAGCTTTTGCAGCAATAAATAGAAACATTTTTTTTGAGTGATCTTAAATAACGCACTCGAGCTTTGACCCATTATAAAAATCAGTAAAACAAAATAGAACTGTATATTAATAAAAAACAGATACAAAATCAATTCATACTTTTTTAATTATGGTATAAAAAATTGTCATAAAAGTATAAAAGCGTCTTAAAAAAGATTTCTATATATTTTCCTTAAAAAGTCAGTATAATAGGCTGGCGTGTAGCGTACTGCAAACTCTGCGTAAACTTCACGAAATATGCTCCAAGATAAAGTTTGGGAACATCATAATATCGCAACATGTTTATACTCTGAAGTGGAGTGCGAAGTACGAACGTATGTTTGTGGGTTTGCCTTTATTATGGTCTCTTAGTCGCTCATAGACATAAGCGAAGCGATTAATCGGCTTAGATTAACATAAGGATCTCATGAAACCCAGAAATTACCACGTACATGGCCAATGTAACTTTAAACATTCGAAAAAATAACTTTATCAGTATTAGTAATTAATGTTTGAAAGCCAAATTCAAATTCAAAATATTCTTCATTCAAATAAACTTGTAAACAAGTGCTTCTGAATCGTCAACTCTACTGCTGGTTCGGAAAGCTGTTTCTATCGAGAAGAGGCAGCAAGAAATTCGGCGGTTGCTCTTCTAAAAATATAATTCTTATTACTATTACATTTAGTCATTACTGTCTTGTACAGGGTCGAAGAGCTATATCTACTATGTAATCCTCAACAGTATAGGCGGCTTTCTGTATCAGCCTCTTTTTAACTTTTTAACTGCTATAATGGCAAAATTGATTGCGGAATTTTATTATAGAAGCTTAGAGCCAAAATCAAGTTCCTAAAAAAAAAATTACTTTTATCGCTACGCTAGTTTAATAAAAAATATTTCATTTATTTATTAATGTACTAAAAAAAACATTAACTACGATGTTATTAGTCCATGATTATTGTATCTGTAAAAGTCATTTTCATATTGATTTTAAATTATGAAGGGATTCCTGTCGAAAAATCACTTCACAATTACAAAAAGAAAATGGCGATAGATTTAACATTCAAGACATTTCTACGAGCCGACGTACATTAGTGTATCGATGTATTGGAATAATTAATGAAGATAAATTGATGTATTACCTTATAAAAAAGGTTACTAGACGCATTAAAACGTCACAATAAAACAAAAAAATAACGGTCGTACTTTTGCAAAGTCGACTATACTTTCCGCTTTTCGCTTTCTCCTATACGCTATATTTCGGTGTAAAGCCACGCAAACAAATATATTGTTGGTAAAACTTTTCCAGCTTCTTCGAGTGGTTTCTGAACTTACACACATAAGTTGCGCATCCAACTGTGAATATATTATTTTATTTATACCCTCGCTTAAACGAAACTTGGCCCGCGGATAAAGATCATAGTATATTGCTTAAATTTTAGTTTCTTACACGGTTTTAGAACGTTTTTGTTCTTTCAATTTCTATTTAGACTGTGAATAAATAGTTGTTTGTGGGCGTAGAAATATGTTGAGATTGAAAAATACTAGAAATAAAAATTTGATTAAACTAGGTTTAAGTAATTATAACAAGATAATAGTATTACATTTAGATTAATCACTAAGAATGTTTAAATAATTCGATGTCATACAATATGCGTGCGGCCATGGAGTGTAGATAACCATAACCATAGAAATAACCCATAACCATAGAGTTATTTAATTTTTTTTTTATTGAACCTAGAGTATCAGAGTATCCATAGGTGAGCCTGTAAGTGACAATATTACGTAGATTCTCTTAACAAATGCGAATTATAACAAAATAATTACTACCATAACTTCTGTACCATAAAATTCCGCAAAGTAACCTTTTTAAAATTAATAATAAGCTGCTCGCAATTTCGCCTACGCCGACTTCAGAACCGATATAGAAAGTTTTTAAATGTGACTCTTAATAAAAAAAAACCATTGATTCTCTTTGGTCGTGAATAAAAAACTTAAATATTTCGCATATATAACATGAGTTCGGCTTACGAATTCACAGATACTAAATTGTTACTAGTTGCTAGATATAAATAACACGGCTTTCGAAGCAGTTGCAACCCTTGTAGCGCGAAAATGTAGAACATCGGCAGTGTCAATAAATTATCTGCACACAATGCGAACAAACGGTAACATCCCTTCAGCCTAGAGTGGCACTCAAAGGATTAAAGGTCGATATATGCCGAATTTACAACTGATTGGTTTATTTAAATAGGGCTTTATTGGCTGCTCTGATGCAACTAATGTTGTGGCAGAAATGGAACGAGCGAATTTTGAATATCGATCGCCTGTCTGATATTTGAATTTAGAACTCTAACGTTTATTTCTAATTTATTAACCATGTAGTTATTGAGAAAGGAGTATAAATATATTTTATAGATAAAAAATTAAGTATTAGTAATATGGAACGTACGTTTTGATTTTAGACGTGAACAAAGGCAAATGTTTATATTAAATTCACGTCTTTAGTTTCATTTAATTATTAATTTTATACAATGTACATCCACTTTTAGCCCTAATTTGGTTGTGGTGTGTGAAATCAGCAGAACCGTGTAATATATACAGAACATACGTCTACAGACACATCTTTCGATTTAAGTCGCCATATCGGTCGGCTTTAACTCTATTTCTCTGTAAATGTATTAGAGAAACGAGCTTATAAGATACACGTCTATGTTTTGTTACTCACTGAACTTATTTTGGGTTACTCTCTTGAAGAGATATGCATGCAGAAGTGATGCATTGATTTAAGGAGAGAATGGCAACACTGCGTTGTAAAAGGCAATATTGATAAACACCCTAGTAATTATTTAGACGCTCACAAAGTAATGATAAATACCCGTTTCATTCTATTTGCCATGCTGGTTGCCTGAGATATTGATCGGTAGTTGGCAGTGAGTTTAATGTTAAAATACCCTCAATTGTATAGTATACAAATTAGTAAGACTTTCATATAAGACTAAAAATTAGTATTTTTAGTCTTATATGAAAGCCAACGGATTACGCCGTGTGGTATCCGGCGGAATAGAATAGTACCACCCTCATTTCTTACCGAGGTGTCGTAAAAGTCGACTAAGGTAAGACGACCCGCCGTGTGGTATCCGGCTGAGTATATTAGACCAACCTCATTTCTTACAGAGGTGTCGTAAAAGGCTAAGGTAAGTTGACCCACGGTGTGGTATCTGGTTTAGTAGAACAGACCACCCTCTTTTTTACCGAGGTGTTGTAAAATACGACTAAGGTAAGTTGATGTCAGGCAGGCGGCCAGCCGTAAAAATGCAGCCAAATCATGTAACAACATGTTTAAACATATTGTGCCGACTGATTGTCCCACTTAGAGTGGGATAAGGGCAGGAGGATGATGATGATGTAAGCCAACGGATTAGCCATGAAAACGTTACAGATGGAAAAACAACATCCTATTACGGATATCGTAAATCCCATAAAGACACCGAATAGAAAAATAAGAAGAATGTTATTTAAGAATTTCAAAAACTGTGTTGACAAGCAAAAAAGTAAAGTCTTCTATTTTATAAGAAAATGAGCAAGAAGCCATACACCGCGGGGCAAAAGTGAAAATTGTCTATAGTTTAAAAATAAAATTTAAAAACACTTGCATTCATGTCTCAAGTCTTAAAAGAGGTATAAAAGGAACATCGGCGAAAGTGCATTAAAAATGAGTGCGCGGGAAAGAGATGCCGCTCTACGGGCTATATACACATCTCTTTCTGTTCCCGCTAAGAAAATGGTTTTATGAATGAAAATTACTTTTTTCTCACGCCATTTACCAAGTTCAAGAGTTTAACTTTTTCTTTTTAAGTCGGGGAAAGTTGTATCAGCTAGTTGAAAGATTTGCACGTAGTGCAATATTGATATTGATTGGATTTTTTGAATGCCGTTGAAATCTTCGAAAGGTTTTATATCTATACTAATTAAATTATAAATGTCTGTCTGTCACCCTTTGAAGGGTAACGCTCATGATCGATTTGATGAAATTTGGCATAACTAAAGCTTAGAGACGTAAAGAGGTTCAAAGGAATAATCGTGCTAAATTTCATCAATATTGGTTCACCGGATTCGCCGTGAAAACGTAACAGACAGACCGACTGTCGCATTTATAATATTAGTAAGAATTATAAGCTATAAGATACACAACAAGAAATATTTCCGTATTTGTAATAGATCGCAATCAGGGCCCTTTTAAAATATTTAAAAAATTATTACTAAGATTAAAAAAACTTTGTGCCATTAAAATTTGGAATGTTGTCACCACAAAGAAGTTTCATATGAAAGAGATCGTCAACCTTAAACTAATACAATAAAATGTTTTATAAATAAGAAGGTATAGAATTCTATAGTGTTTATGATTATTATAAAATGGAACCGTTCATGTACATTTATTTGTTGCACTGAAATTTAGGAACCTCTTTTTAATATCCATTTTATTATAATCTTCCTTTCACTTCAATCGTTCCTAATAAAATAAAATGATAACCCATATTTTAGTCAAATGTGGGAAGAAGCTAATTTTTGTTTTATTTTCCCAATTTAATTGCATGACGAGGCAGAAAGAAGTAATTAATCTCATACCACAATTACATTGCAATATGCAAACGAAATTCCCAGTTTGCATTCCAACTAATATGCTATTGTTATAAGATATCCCATAATGATTTCCTTGTATATATTATTAGATCTAGCATTAAATAGGTTGACTTAAAAATAGTAGGTACAACATTAAACAAGAAATATAAGTTTTGCAATTTATTTATAAATTTTCGTCTGTGTCTTTTAGTTCGGAAATCTAACGTAGGCCACGTCACTAAAAATCATTAAACTATTTCCATATAAAAAAAACGATTTCTAGCATAAATTTATTTATCTATCTAATATCTTTAAATATATAAACCGAATTTCGGCAACGGCTTAAAACAGTATGTAGGGGGTTTCGAGGTGATAAATTGAGGTGATCTAGCTAGGTTTCATTTAAAAAAAATGTCGTTTTATCCCTGTTTTCAGGCACTGGAAAACTGCTACAATATTATTAGAAAACAAAGGTTGTTTACGCTGTCACTTGCAAGGTTATAATAGCAAAGTTCGGCACAGGCCGACTAACGATGTGGAAAGTCCAGATATCACAAGCCCTTATTTAATTTTTTTTTGCATATTGCATTTTGTTTAATATTTTCTAAAAAATGACAAACAAAGCTCGGTCAGTCAGATATTTTTATTTATGTATCTACAATATAGTCACAATAAATATATATCCTCCTGCCCTTATCCCACTCTAAGTGGGGGCACAACATGTTATAAACATATGTATATTATGATTTGATTTGTCTGCGTTTTTACGACCGGCCGCCTGTCTGACGTCACCTTATCTTAGTCGTATTTTACGACACCTCTGTAAGAAGAGGGTGATACTATTCTACTTAGCCGCATACCACACGGCTAATATAGTCACAATAAATGTAATTTACTAATGCAGTTGCTTTATTCCAAAAATAGTTTAAAGATACAAAACCAACGCGTGCGCACCTCTGCGATTCTTTAGTCTATTATGCGCCATAGATAAAATATTACTAACATTTTTTACAGCAGAATAATACGCATAATATCCATACATTAATAGAAAGGGTTTAATAGCCTATAAATCAGCATTTTAAACAAAGGTTAGTCAAATTCGACAATGGGATGGGCTTTTGTGCATAAGTTTTTTGTTGCCATAACCCGTGAAATGTTTGTTTTGTTAGCGGTGTAGTGGTTCTCGGGGAATTTTTTGTCTGTGCTAATATTTTTGGTCGATACTACGACGTGTAAATATTTTTTTAAAGTTTGAAGTGTTGTCTTTGCTATTATTTTGTCTATTGATTTGAGTATTGTATTCGAATGAAGGAGTTAGGATAACCAAACTAAATATTTATATTCAACGCCTTAAGTTTTTAGAATAAAATGATAAAAAATTAATAAAATTAAATATCGATTAAGAAATGATTATTATTGAATAAAGTATATGAAAAATACCTGAAAACTTACAATAATGACTACTGACTATAATAATGATTTCTTTCTTTTAATGTAATTTACATTTATCACACAAATTATGTTCCAAAAAGTACCTAGATTTATTACTATCGCGTAACTCATAGATACGTATTATTATGTAATCAAACGAGTAACATCTCGATAGGCTGTGTATAGACCACCCTCTTTTTTATACCGATGAGTCGTAAAGGCGACTTAAGTAAGTCGACCCACCGTGTGTTAAGTAGAATAGACCAACCTCATTTTTTTACCGATGTGTCGTAAAAGGCGACTAAGGTAAGTTGAATCGGCATGTGGTATCCGGCTGAACAGAATAGACTACCCTCATTTCTTACCGAAGTGTAGTAAAAGGCGACTAAAATAAGTTGACCCGGCATGTGATATTCGGCTAAGTAGAATAGACTACCCTCATTTCTTACCGAAGTGTCTTAAAAGGCGACTAAGGTAAGTTGAAACACCGTGTGGTATCCGGTTAAGTAGAATACACCATCTTCTTTCTTAGGTACCGAGGTATCGTAAAATACGACTAAGGTAAGTTGACGTCAGACAGGCTGTCGGTCGTAAAATTCTTAGCCAAATCATGTTATAACATGTTGTGCCGACCCCACTTAGAGTGGGATAAGAGCAAGAGAAAGAATATTAAAAAGGTCCATGCGGAACCTTAATAATATTTTAAGTACCCAAAACGTAAAAACAATGTCCAAAACCCTTCTTGTGTTTCGAAAATTATAACGCCAGTAAAAAACATCTTATCAATAATCAAATTGGACGTGTCTATAAATTTCCTATGAGTTATTATAAAAAGAAAGATACCCCGTGAGATACGAGGGTCTATGAATGGAACTAACCAAAGGGTCCCATTCAAGAAATCGAATAACCGGAAGGGTTTGAGTTTATTACAAAAGATGAGACTTCCGGTTCATCGGACACATTGTGGCCTCGAATATCAATAAGCATAGATAATAAGCTATCTGATTATATCTTATTATTAAATTTATATGGAATACTTGATAAACAACAAACGCCGTGTGGTATCCGGATGAATAGAATAGTATCACCCTCATTTCTTACCGAGGTGTCGTAAAAGGCGACTAAGGTAAGTCGACCCGCCGTGTGGTATCCGGATGAATAGAATAGTACCACCCTCATTTCTTACCGAGGTGTCGTAAAAGGCGACTAAGGTAAGTCGACCGGCCGTGTGGTATCCGGATGAATAGAATAGTACCACCCTCATTTCTTACCGAGGTGTCGTAAAAGGCGACTAAGGTAAGTCGACCCGTCGTGTGGTATCCGGATGAATAGAATAGTACCACCCTCATTTCTTACCGAGGTGTCGTAAAAAGCTACTAAGGTAAGTCGACCCGTCGTGTGGTATCCGGATGAATAGAATAGTACCACCCTCATTTCTTACCGAGGTGTCGTAAAAGGCGACTAAGGTAAGTCGACCCGCCGTGTGGTATCCAGTTTAGTAGAATAGACCACCCTCTTTCTTACCGAGGTGTCGTAAAAGGCGACTAAGGTAAGTCGACCCGCCGTGTGGTATCCGGCTGAATAGAATAGTACCACCCTCATTTCTTACCGAGGTGTCGTAAAAGGCGACTGAGGTAAGTTTACCCATTGTGTGATATCCAGCTTAGTAGAATAGACCACCCTCTTTCTTACCGAGGTGTCGTAAAATACGACTAAGGTAAGTTGACCCACCGTGTGGTATCCGGTTTAGTAGAATAGACCACCTTCTTTCTTACCGAGGTGTCATAAAATACGACTAAGGTAAGTTGACCCACCGTGTGGTATCAGATTTTGTAGAAAAGACAACCCTCTTTCTTACCGAGGCTTTGTATTAGCTTAGAACAAACAAAACGCTTATCATTTAAAATTTCATACAAAACGGTCAACTACTAGTACATGGTCAATTACTAGTACACTTACCTTAATTCTATTTAATGTAAAAATATGTCGTTAGTAGAAGCTAGGTACACTTATAGTTTATTTCGCATCCGGTACTTTAATCACGTTAATAGTTACACTGTCAACCCAACAGACAAACCGATAATCATCTACACGACGAACCTCCGTAATCCTTATTAATGCGGCCAATTCATCAACCCTGAAAAACGTTATATCTCACAATGGGCCCCCTCGGAAAATAAATAATAAACTAGAAATTATATGCAAATTCACGACCCATAAGTTCCTATAGAAATCGTTAACCCTTTAACGGCAAGGGGTAAAAATGGTCATAATTTATTCACATTGTAAGATAGTTTCGTACGTTTTTAGTGGCATTCAAAATTGTTCAACATCAGTGCTCAGACGTGTTGCTGTGTTCAATGTGAGATTATCTCGAGATAGATTAAGTGATGTGACTGTTTTGTACACAAGGTGGAGTATACATTTCCTTACCTATCTTTACTAATATATAAAGCTGAAGAGTTTGTTTGTTTGATTATTTGAACGCGCTTATCTCAGGAACTACTGGACTTAGTAAGAGCATAAGCCACTGTTTTATCGTATAAATCATATCATAATTACCTATAATTAGTGGTGCAATTGTTATAAGAAAATGGAATTATAATATTAAAATTTTAAGTATTGTAACCATTGTTGGTAATTGAAATAAATAAATAAATAATGTACTACTAACCTAAACCTTCCGAAATAATTGCACTACTTTCTAGTAAAAACCCAACAAAAATCTATTCAGTATATTTTGATAAAATCAATCACTTACACAGACAGTTTAAGGTGACTTTGTTGTATAATATGTATAGATTTCGTATTTTATCCAGTCCTATCACAACATAATATTTTATAAAATATCATCATCCTCCTGCCCTTATCCTACACTAAGTGGGGTCGGCACAACATGTTATAAAGATTTGGCCTGACGTCAACTTACGTTAGTCGTATTTTACAACACCTAGATAAGAAATAAAGATTGTCTATTATACTCAACCAGATACCGCACGGTGGTTCAACTTACCTTAGTCGCGTTTTACGACACCTCGGTAAGAAATGAGGGTTATCTATTCTATTCAGCCTGATACCACACAATGTCATATTTTATCCAGTCTTGTCACACCATAATATTATGCAAAATAATCATTGACTATTCAAACATGACTGCGACAAATTTGTAGAAAAATGTTACCTACCGCAATTCAGTCGTCTCCAAGTCAAATAGCCACTTTATAAATTGGAATAAACAATAACCTAATGGAAACTGTAACTCAATATATTTGTCAATACATTTTCCATCCCGCTATGACTGCTATGTACGAAATATATTCGATTTGCAAACAGCGTAAATATGTTAAACAATCCAACATCGCATTTTGAGACTTATTACTACACGATAATGCATATTATCGTTTGTATATAAGTCTTGTTATAGGTTATTATAAAAAATTCGGCTGTCCCTCTAATGTTTGCACATGTTGATCGATTGACAACTTGTGGGTGGGGACTACATAGTTATTACCCCGAAATGTAAAAAGGGATGTTACTCGATAGCTTTCAATTTGAGTTTCTGATAATACAAAGGATTATAATAACTGACCCGACGATAATCATACCGCCATATTTTTTTTGGCGTCAATACTGTATAATTTTTTTTAATATTTCCTCATCATCCTTCTTATCCCACTCTAAGTGGGGTCGGTACAACATGTTACAAATATGTTTTCAGATTTGGCTACGTATATTACCGGCCGTCGGCCTGACGTCATCTTATCTTAGTCGTATTTTACGACACCTCGGTAAGAAATGAGAGTGGTCTTTTCTACTCAGCCAGATACCACACGGCGGGTCGACTTACCTTAGTCAACTTTTACAACACCTCGGTGAGACATGAGGGTGCTTTATTCTACTCAGCCGGATACCACACGGCGGGTTGACTTACCTTAGTCGTATTTTACCACACTTCGGTAAGAAAGAGGGTGGTCGCATTTTACTCAACCGGATAGCACACGGCTAAAATACGTAATTAATACAAAAAGTAATAAGTTATATATATATATATTTTTTAATTATTTCATATTTTAAAGCATTATGATAGCATTTTATAAGTTTAAAAATTATACCACTTTAAAAAAAATAACTCAATGATTTCAGTCAACATTAATTTCATAAATTTCCAGTTAAGTTTTATATTTTTAATCAATATATGATCAAAAGACTTTTATGCGTATAAAATATATGGAGGTAGAATATCGTTATGCATATAAAAACAAACTTGATTCAATTAGAAAGTTAGCGATTCACCGAACGCCAACGAACTACAAACTATTTGACAAGCAAAGCAAGTTAAAAAAAGTTGTTGTTTATACATTTACGCAACCATAAATCCTTTTTGGAACTGGGATTTGAATAAAAAAGAAGCGTAGACCAGGGATCGGAAACCTGCGGCTCTTTCTATGTAAAGTTGCGACTATCACATTCCAAAATCAAAAACCATTTTTATAAACAGCATGAAACAAAAGTAATGAAAATATTATTTTGCTATAATTCGCGATGTAACGCATAATTCTATAAATTATTTAAACGACATGAGCCAATAATCTCATTGACGTAGCCAAAATATTTTTTGATGAAAAATTTTTGGTTTTTTATACCTAAAAATACTATTCTTTAAGTTAACTTGTTCTAAATCAGGAATACAGCATACATAATTTAAGTCAATACTACATATATATTTCATCAAAATTATTTTAATTTTAAAAACTTATCAAATTTATTTTTAAAATTGTCGCTTATGGTTCTTAAGTTTTCGAGGTTGCCGAACCCTGGTGTATACCATTGCTTATGGTATAAGAACATCACGTTACAATGTCGATAAACAACCACTCCAAACACTTAATTACTACAAGTCGAGTTAATTAATCTTACATTTAATGACTTCATAGTGCTCTTTAGCATATATAGCATAATATGTATGTAAATAATATGTGATAAGAATAACTATAGCTGATGTGTATAAGAGGCAAAGTAGGAACCGACATAAGCTTGCGGCTCCTGCTTTGCGCCTTGCAAAAGTACGTAAATCATTTGTGGGTCTGGGTATAAGATTCTATAATAAAATTCCGCAATCAATTTTAGCTTTGTCATTACATAAGTTTAAAATCACTGTTAAAAAGAGGCTGATCCAGAAAGCCTACTATAGTGTTGAGGATTACTTGGAAGATAAGAATGTGTGGATATAGCTCGCTTAGACCCTGTACAAGACAGTAATGACTACTCATAAGAATAACTATTCATAAGAATTATATTTTTAAAAGAGCAACCGCCGATTTTCTTGCTGGCTCTTCTCGGTAGGAACAGCTTTCCGAACCAGCTTGTTCCGAAAGCAAGTGCTTTTGAATCGTCAACTTGAGTTCAAAACGTTGACGATTCAAAAGCACTTGTTTACAAGTTTGAATGAATGAATATTAATTAGTTAGAATTAGTTATAACGGCCTGTTACTATCCAAACTGTGATAGCCCAGAAGTGACACCTTGCGCCTCTTTTGACGAATTCACGGCTCCAATGATTTTCATGAAATTCAGTATTTCAGGCTTCGGGGGCGATAAATCGATAAAGCTAGGTTTTTTTAATTGTCGTTTTATCCCTATTTTCTGATATTGAAAACTGCTAAAATATAAATAGAATACAAAAGTCAATTTTGCTATCATTTTTTAAGTAGTAACTAATTTGGTAACGGGTGGACTAAAGAAGTGAAAATACCCGGAATTAAGTCCCAAATATAAGTAACCTTTTCTTTATTTTTAATTGCATTTTTTATATATTCAAAAAAAAATTGCTGAGCAAGGCTCTAGCACCCACCCATTATTCAAATTCAAATTTCTTTATTTGGAGAAACATTTTTTACAATACGGAGTATTATATTATTTTCTAGTAAAAAATAATAGCAGTAACAATCTAGTATAACGTTAGTATAGCTGGTTTTAATGCAAATAAGTTTCAATAAAATACTAGATAAGTTGATACATGATTGTACAAGTTCTATAATTATACAATTCAAGAACAGTCAAAGCCTTAATCAATCATTGCGATACAAATAAAAAATTGACTAAAAACACATGTTTGAACGAGTTGACAATAAAAGTACTTATTCAGGTTTTTTATTCACAGCAAAGTTACAGCATGACCAAACAGGGAAATGAACCCGCAGCTATTTATCTCAGTGAGTAGTGATATCGTAAAATTTTATTTTGTTGTTATCAAGCGATGCCTAATAAAGAGTAGAGTTAATCGTCGATGATCGGTGCCTGATTATTGAAATGAACAGACCGCAGATATGTTTATCGTTAACTATTATAAACATGTATAAAGAAACGAGAAATTCTCCCATATTCGTATAAGGCTTGACATTTTTGACATTCTTGACATTACGGACCAATAATGTAAAACGAAGAAAGCATTCTAAAAGGTATAATAACCGTGACAGTACATGAAACTCCAAAATCTATGTTATGATTGTTACAAACGTATTTGAATGTTTTTAATTTAAATGAGTTGACGTATGTTGTGTGTATATATATATATATATATATATATATATATATATATATATATATATATATATATATATATATATATATATATATGTATATATATATATATATA
Source organism: Morpho helenor (assembly GCA_029227775.1). Taxonomy (NCBI): domain Eukaryota; kingdom Metazoa; phylum Arthropoda; class Insecta; order Lepidoptera; family Nymphalidae; genus Morpho; species Morpho helenor. Next base: position 2,951,405 of record JARGCU010000032.1, on the reverse strand, counting down.
TATGTATATATATATATATATATATATATATATATATATATATATATATATATATATATATATATATATTTCTAAATCTCGGTTAGATTATCCGGATATCGGAATTACTGATTTTGGTGGTGATTGAAGCATTTTCGAACTGTCAATGTTTAGTTTTGAGGGGATGTCGAAACTAGACTAAGACTTAAATCTTGCATATTTCCTGAACTCGAAAACTGCTCCAACGATTTTCCTGAAATTCAGCATGTAGGGAGTTTTGAAGGAGAAAAGTTGATCCAGCTCTAGGTTTTTTTAAAAAAATTCGTTTACCTTTTTTTTTGGGCATCACAAAAAATACTAAAATTTATATTTAATATAAAACACTATTTTTGTCGCAAATTGTCAAGTCAGCGTAGCTTATTCGGTGAACGGGCGGTCTAGAGAAATGAAAATACCTAAGATCAAGCCCCACCTACCACATTATTAATTTTTAATTTTTTTTTGTTTGAAGTAATTTTATTTTTATTTTGTGAAAACTTACCGAGCAAGGCTCGGTCAACTGACTGACTGAATTATAATATCACCATTTGTAAAAATTGTTAGACTTTTACACATGTATGTTTTATAGTTTACTATGCACTATACCCGATCTCATAGACTCCTCCCACCAAACGTTGTCTGTGAGATATCGCTTTAGCAATAACACCGCATTTGCATTTGTCTTAATTTAATTTCGTATAAACAAATGTATTTGTATAGTGTAATAAGAATAAATAAATATTTAGTAAAAAAAATGTAAAAGCATTCATTAATCTTCTATACTTATAATAAATCTCTAGAGAGGTCAATTCTGTAACTGGAATATATTTCCAAAATAACTATCAGGGGGTGATTAGACATCGATACTGATGCCAAAAATGCAATCAGTAAAATTTTTGTCTGTCTGTCTGTCTGTCTGTCTGTCTGTCTGTCTGTCTGTCTGTCTGTCTGTCTGTCTGTCTGTCTGTCTGTCTGTCTGTATAACCGTTATAGAAACAAAAACTACTCGACGGATTTTAACGAAACTCGGTACGATTTTTCTTCATACTCCTGAGCTGGTTATAGTATACTTTTCATCACGCTACAATCAATAGGAGCAGAGCAGTGAAGGGAAATGTCGGGAAAACGGGAGAAGTTACTCCATTTTTTAAGCTTCCGTCGCGTGTGCAACCTTGATGGTTAAATCTACACAGAAATCATGTATGACGGAAATGTTCTCCTTAAAATTATATAAAAAATATCCCACGACAGCATATGTCTATCTTTTATGGTTGACTCACAATAACACGTGTAACTCCCGATAGCTTAGCAGTTCGAAGCTTTCTGGTTATATTTGTCTACTCCTACGTTTATATCACTATCAGTCATCCCCAAATAAAAAAGTGAATAGTATTAACCATTGTATGAAAAAAGAATCATTGAAATCGGTATAGAAACACCAAAGTAATACATGAAATACGCTAATAATAAGCCATCGCGCGTGAATATTTAATCATGCTATAAGGATTATCACTGCATATATCCCTATGTTTGCTTAAATCTTTAAAACTACGCAACAGATTTTGATGCGGTTTTTTTAATAGATAGAGTGTAAATATATAGGGAAAAATGTAAAATGTAAATATGTAGTATATGAATTTAGATATTAGATATAGCAGGAAATCTTCTTGGTATAGGGAGAGGGGAAATGTTTTTCTTCAAATTTAACGCGTGCGGGCCACGGGCACTAATGAATACCTAAATTAAAACTACTGGATCGATTTTAATCATTTTTTTCACTGAGTGACATAGGCTATATATTTTATACCCGTGCGAAGCAGGGTAGGCCGCTAGTTTTTAATAAAATTGTAAATTATTTGTAAAAATCTTTAAGCCTTGTAGTCTGGCCTAATTCTCACTTTTTTAAACGTGTGTAAAAAGCAAAGAAATTATTTTGAGCATAAACGCTATATATTATAAATAAATATAGTTTCAAAAATGAGATTTTATTAATATTTTAGTATAAAAATGTGAACGAAAAATACTATAATAAAACAAAGATAAGCAAAACACAGGATATCAGATACATTTTATCTAACAGTTTTACATTCAGTTTTCAAACAATAAAAATTAGTCCATCCAGTTAGAATCTAGACGCTATGGATGAGATATTGAGTTCTTCATTCCATTTATACTCTACTTGTCGTTCATAGCTGCATACATATTTTTCGAAAGCATCCAATTTATTATAAAAGAGTTGCCCTATCGATTCGCCCTCAACCCTACTTACATGCCGTGTGCATATAGGAGGGTTGTAGGAGGGTGGTTAAACTATTGCCGATATCTATACATATATAGTAATAACATCGTACATTTTGTCAGTTGCAATACTGGTTCAAAATTGCTAGCAACATTGCTAAAAATATTTTTTATCCGCATTTGTTAAGAAAATGTATAATTTATAGAATTAGGCGTTACTTTGCGGAGGTCCATAATACAAAAGTAACGAGAATATTATTTTGCTTGTGTATTGTTGTGTCATCGGTGTCGGGTAGTGCATGAGTTCTTACAAATTCTGCATGCATCAGGTATGAGAACGAATGGTACACTCTACATTTAGCATTACATATATTTTCTTTTATTGCGGATTATAGCACAATAATATTCTTACTACTTTTGAAGTAAATGTATGTACATGTATATAATAGACAAAGTAGGAACCGACATAAGCTTGCGGCTCCTGCTTTGCGTCTTGAAAAAGTACGTAAGTCGTTTGTGGGTTTGGGTATAAGATTCTATAATAAAATAGCGCTATTTTAGCTTTGCCATTACAGCAGTTTAAAAACACTATTAAGGAGAGGCTGATACAGAAAGCCTACTACACTGTTGAGGATTATTTAGACGATAAGATGCGTGGATAGATATTGTTCGACCCCGTACAAGATAGAAACAATTAAATGTAACTAGTATTAAGAATATTTTTAAAAGAGCAAGCGCCGAGTTTCTTGCTGGCTCTTCTTGGTAGAGACAGCTGTCCGAACCAGCAGTAGAGTTGACGATTCAAAAGCACTTGTTTACAAGTTTATTTGAATAAAGAATATTTTGAATTTGAATTTGAATACCTTATACATGCAGGATTACTTACCGCATTTACCAAAATTACTTAAACGAATACAACTGAAGTTATATAGTAATTTAAAAAGGAAAATTATTATGCACGTTATGTATAACGAATATAGTTCAATTACTAGGGCGACCGAGCTTTGTCTGGTAATTTTTTAATTTAAAAGAATGCAATAAAAAAGAAGAAAAGGTTGGTGATATCTGACACTCGATCTAGCATTTTCTATTTTTTAGTCCGTTCTTTCTCTACTGTGATATTACAACTTTACAAATGGCAGCCAAATTAACCTTTTTATTCAATTTATATATTAGCAGTTCAACGCCTGAAAACAGGAAAAAACTATTTTTTTTAAATAAAACCTAATTTCTAGAACTAGGCGTAACTTTGCGGAGGCTCATAATACAAAACGAATGAAAATATTATTTTGCTATAATCCGCGATTTTATAGCAAAATAATATAATATTTTCATTAGTTATGAAGTAAAACCTAGCTAGATCGTATTGTGTTTCATGAAAATTGAATGAAATTCCGATATATAATCAGATTAACTCATTTTATTATTAAAGAAAGATATTTAAGAGAATATGAAAGTAAATATCATTAAAAACCTCATACAGTTCATACATTAATTAACACAATTTGCAGATTTCCCTAATAAAAATGTAAGAACAATATTATTTTTATATAATCCAAATAAAAGTAGTAATGACCTGTTACTATCCCACAGGTGGGCAAAGACCTCCTCTCTCCATTTTGGAGAGAAGAAGTGGAGCTAAGACCTACCACGCTGCTCCAATACGGATTGGCAGGTTACACATATCCCTAGAATTCTCAAAAGATATGCATTCTTCACGATGTTATCCTTAACCAAAAACCGTCTGACAAATTGCATTAAATTAAAATTTCTGATTTTACAAAGTAAAAATTTATTCATAATCTAATTTAATTTAAATAAAGGCAAGTATTGTTATGAGCAACCCGTAAGTGATTTCAGAGTGATATCAAACTTGCAACAGATAGTGATGATAATAAGAACAAATTAGGAAAATTACATTTTGGGAATTTTCTTTATGCGTCTTCTCGACAGGAGCATTTTCCAAATCAACAAAAATATTTTTATATAATTCCTGCGATTTGCAGACGGGTTGGTGATCGCTAACCCTATTACCAGAGTAATATTATTCGTTATTGTACGCTTACAATAAGCTCATATCTGTGTTAAATATGACAACGCTATTAAATGGTCACCAGAGACTTTTTGGTTGAATGGAGTTAAATAAGGCGTGTAGAAATCGGTCAACTTCACTGATACAATAATCGAGATAGGTAAAACTGTAACTTTTTTATTTAGTTTCCTTCTAAAAACGACCTTTTTCATTTGAAATTTTATTTAATATCTTTAAAATGTTAAAATTTTTAAAAATCCCAAAAAATATTTACGCTGTGTATAAAAATATATAATATCAGATCTCAACTTTAGATAACAATTGTACGTCAATTATAATTATATACGCCAAGTGGTTAAAATAGTTATCAGATGCTGTAATAATAATTTTACGTAAGACAATATTATAAAAAAGTCAAAAACGAAATTATTTTATTTAACTAAATAGTAAATGTATATTTTAAAGTTATTTCATTTAGTTTTGATTCTTATCAGTAATACTTACCTTGACTGCACGAAGAAAAGTTTCTAAGTTGGATTTACGCGGCGCGAAATATGAATAAAATATTTTTATAACACAATCAGAGAGAAAAAAAAGAAATCCTATTACGAAATAAAAAGGAACGTTCCAATCATATTCATACAGAGCACAGATAAAAAAGAAAATAAAATTCAAATTTGGAAACCGGAGACGCGTCCCGAAGGAAATTCGAGAAAATCGTCGTCTCCAGGCGACGTACGGCGAGCGAATGTCCCGCTCAAACTACGCTACAATTTCCTCCACGAAAACCGATTCGACTGCGCTGTATAAGTATAGGGAAGGGTGGTTTTTCCTTCGAATTTCATAAGTATCTACCTTTCTTTATATCTAAGCGCAAGAACTACGCTCACCCCTTGAGAATACGTCGTGAGACTTGATCGCGGCCCGACACGGCCCTCGCAACAACCGACTGCCGATCTGCGTTCCAATTTCAAATTCTACGAGAGCCACAATAGAATCGAAATTCAAATTATGTTCCACATAGTGTTGCGATCTTTTATCGAATGTTAATTTCTAGGAAGGCAACGGTAACATAGATAAAATGTATTGGGTGGTGAGTAGAAATATATTTATGTATGTAGATTCGCGTAGGTTCGAGAGTAAGGAATGGTGTGGGCTTCGTTTCACGTGAATATAGAACCTCGTTTTTATGCGTACGTATAAAATGGAAAAGGGTATTGCGTGGTTAAATGTGAATTTTGATATGTAGATTGGATACGCCAAACAATTTGTCATAAAATGATATATTATAACCAGTATCGAGGCAACGACGTTATCATTTCCCTTTATACTTTTGATATTTATTAGAATCTATTTTCATTTCACCTTTATCGTAACCGAAAAATATGGAGGGACCGCATCTAATTAAGGCTGTAAGTTCAATAGAACTAATGAGTGTAAAATTATAAGCCATCGAACGAGTTAATTTTTACGCCCTAAAAGCATGCACTCATGTATAATGTTACGCTGAAGTAGGTTTTAAGGGTGAACAGACGGAGGACCGGAAAATTCGGTTCAAAGAAAAATTTTCAGATGTAATTCCAACAAACTTTCAGAGGACCCAAATTCATATTTAAAATGAACGTGTCTTAAATAAATGCGAAATGATTCCGCAAGCAACAAGTTTCATTCACGGGCAAGGGAGAAAGCAATCCAATTAGAAAGGGAAAGAGAGGAATTTAAAAAGTGAACGCCCGGAAAGTTAGGCGGGAAAGCTCCGTGCTAATAACCTGTTGCTTCCGCAGCTAAATTAAATATGAGCGCGGGACGCGCCGCAGCGGAAAATACCCTTATCGATACTATAATTCACGCACAAAAATTAAAGCAAGTGTTTTAAATTGATCACTGCATTATATTTATGCACACTGTGTCTACCTTAATAAAAATATTCCCAACTTTCAACATTCTTCATATATTTATAATACTGGATCTATACGATCAAGTCTATCCCTTACAATTGCACACATTTATCATTTCACAATTTATAAGCCTCCTTCATCTTTACCACCCTAGAGCACGAATGTTATCGTGAAATATCGATAAAGCAAAACGCTGACGTTGCAACACCCCTACACTTACTCCCTGACATAGAGTGAGAAAGAAACAGTTATATATAAGTAACATTAGTAAAAAAGGGACAGAAGATCGGACCGCCACGAGATAAGTGTTCTAATTTATACTCAAATTGCGAACGTCGTCACGAGAGCCACGTGCTAAATAACCTCTTTACAATTTAGAAGACTTATACGTCACTGCCTTTTATTAGAATTTTGATCTTTATATTAATGGTGGTAAGTGTTATATTGAATTATATTTCGTTTGAGTAATATTGTCAAACAATTTTACATTTTCGAAAACGGATCGCGGCGTCGTCAAGAGGTTTTTTAATAACTTTGATCCTTATTACCATTGTCGTAAAGTTATATTCGTTTGCGGGGAAAGTTTGCAAATTAATACATCAGATTTTAAAAGAAAGCCCGTGCATACTAACTAGGGCTCTGTCAAGGTTAAATATTGTCGTAGGTATTTTATTAGCGACTCGGTTACTGGGTTAACTGATTCTCTTTGGGGTGAGTTTCATTGCGATTCTTCCGCAAATTTAGCTTGATGGTTACGCAATTATGTCGTCTTGAAATTTAATAAGTATTGACCTAAAAAGTTTTCTTTTTGAATTTTAACTTTTCATTCTATCTGGAAATATATAATGGGATAGAAGTTTAGCGTTGTACTATAAATCTTTATATTGCGCCGTGTGGTATCCGGCTGAATAGTATGGACCACTCTCATTGGTTACCGAGGTGTGGTAATACACGACTTAGGTAAATCGACCCGCTGTGTGGTATCCGGCTGAGTAGCATAGACCACCCTCATTTCTTACCGAGGTGTCGTAAAATACGACTAAGGTGAGTTGACGTCAGGTAGACGGCCGGTCGGAAATTACCTAGTCAAATCATGTGACAACATGTTTATAACATGTTGTGTCTACCCCACTTAGAGTTGGATAAGGGCAGCAGGATGAGAATGAGATTCATATTAAACGCTCCTTTGATCACTTTTTTGGTTTAATTTTGATGCCTTAAGTTCTCTAAAAGAAATACTTCCGAGACAAAATGGCAAATTGATTACATTGTTACCAATTGACTAAACGTCGTAAGTAACGGCATATTAGAGTCCAATACTGGGCATATCCCATATCTCACTCAAGTTTAAGTAACAACGTGAAATTTATCAACAACATCGTTAAATGATTTATAGAACATATATGCATTACGATTTTGTTCGTAGAGCCAATCCTCCTTATGATGCTTCGATTCCGGGGCGAAAGTGGTAGTGAGTATGTGTAGTGCTTGTGTGTTGGTGTTGGTGGCGTTTTGTGATACGTGTGGTAACTTGTCCTGCATGCGATTGTTGCCTGCTTCATACACTTAGCATTAAATATATTCTCTTAACAAACGCAATTACAGCTTACAGGATTACAGCAAAATAACTTGTAACTTCTAGACATCGTTAAAACTGAAAAAAAACAAATTCATATCGTATTCAAACTACTAATATGAAAACGACGGGGCCAATAGACTTCTGGAAAGGCTAAATTCGTTAAAATTCTAACAAGAGCCTCGTATAATCCGCTAAGATTTCCCGGTAAATAATAATCCTGCCTACATCCATGCGATCGGTGGCTGCATATTGTCGTCTAACAAGCAACCCTTGAGATGTCGATGGGGGAACACTACTGTGCGGTTAAATTGTAGAACTGACTATGTGAATTTCTGAAATGCGAGTAAATTTTACCGTTGAATAGGTCAAACATATTGAATTTGTAATAAATAAAAGGTTTTCACAAAAATTCCGTGTGGTATCCGGCTGAGTAGAATAGACCACCCTTATTACATACCGAGCTGTATAACATGTTGTGCCGATCCCACTTAGAGCGGGATAAGGGCAGGAGTGACAGTACCTGACATAGCAAGAAAAAAGAAATTTATAAGATAATTAACCAAAAACTTAAGGAAAACTAAACTAAAAATAACTAATAAGCTATAAGAAGATAATATAAACGGTTTATGTACAAATTAAAAAATTATTAGTAAAAATAGTACTTAATAAAACGTTTGTAATTTTCCTACACAGGGGTAATTTATAAAAAAAACATTAAGTGTTTATAAACTTCGCTCCGCCTTTTTATTTTTTATTTATTGTTATTCCAATTTACCTCATACACATCGGTTGATTGCCTCTTCAGGTGACAAGAGGGCTGGCTCCTTTTTCGCACAAAGAATCAGCTTAGCGATTCAGCGCGGAAATGCTGCCAGCATTCTTGGGACCATTCCACGTGGGCATGATTTGTATAGTCCTAGCGTGTAAGCAATTTAAAATAGATATAACTTGTACATTTTTGCTGTAAATAAAAAATATACCTCATATATTCTATTTTTTTTTAAGTTTAAAATTTCGAATCCAGATTTATAAATTAAAAACTCCCGGACCTCCCTTCACACAAGAGCCGAGGCGCCTGTCAAAACGAATGGGAAATATGCGAGAAAGAGTGACTGGATAACAAGCACGCACACATGGGGTCGGCGGCCATCTTGAAAACCATTCACTATCGGGAAATTTAGTTTGGCTCCTGCGGAATTGGAAATAAAATAAGCAGGAATAAAGCATTCATACATTATGTAAACTGTCTATTATGAAATTGGAAGACATGTTTTTGTGTTGAATATAAATTTAAAAAATAAATTAGTACCATCTTAGTAGAATAGTTTACTTTACTTACTTAATTAGTTTACTTAGTTAACATGCTATGATATTATTGTGAAAGTTAAGTTACAAGAGAGTTATATATGTGTGCAAATATATGAATATAAATTAAAAACACGCAGTTAAAGTAGATTTTCATAGTTGCTGTTATCAAATTATTGTAAAACTCGCAATTGCCAGCGGCTCCGCCCGCGTGGAAAGATTAAAACCGTATCGGCTATCGAAATACTACGAGTATTTCGATAGCCATAAAAAATAGACATATGCAGTCGAAGACTTTAATTTAGAACTTTTAGAGGGGAACAATTTTGTTATACGTGATTTTATAATAACTTACACCGTTTACTTAGCGCACGTAAGGAAGCTTTAAAATTTTGCGGTTTTCGTACAATTTTTTATTTCTGCTCCTTTCATATTCATCTTAGCGTGATGTTATATAGTTATAGCTTATAGCCTTCTCCGATAAATGTGCTATCTTTCACTCAAAGAATTTTTCAAATCGGTCCAGTAGCTCCTGAGATTAGCGTTGAAACAATCAATCAATGAAACAAACAAACTCTTCAGCTTTATATATTAGTAAAGATAAAGAGAAAGTCTGTTATTACTCTTACACGGCCAACCTGTGGAATGAAAAATTCGCGTTTTTCATATGAGATTGAAATTACATGGTTACTTACTTTAAAAGTGAAGTCGATGCAAACAAATTCGCGGATACCACTAGTATCTTTAATATTTATTATATTCCGAATCTAGGAAACGACTTCAAGGATTTTCATGACATTCAGCATGTAGGGGTTTTGGGGGAGAAAAATCGATCTAGCTAGGTTTCATTTAAAAAAAATGTGTCGTTTGATCCCGTTTTCGGGCACTGAAAAAAAAATGCTAAAATGTTGAATAGAAAGTAAATGATTTTTTTTATCTAACGTAATGCTATGATAGCTTAATGGTTAACCGGCGCACCAAAAAAAAAACAAAAACCGGGATCGAGTCCCACGTGTCTACGGCGCGTTATTCTTTTTTTATTGTATTTTTTAAAATCTTAAAAAAATTAAGTCCTATCATTAAAAGCAAGAATATGAGACTTTATATAAACACTTTCGTGTTAAGTACGCACATTTCGAGCTTAACTCATTTCACCGGAATACATAACTATCAGAAGTAAATCCACAAAGAATTGGAACACCACGGCCGATAAAGCAGGCCCCAGGCATAGTGATGGAGAGTAATTTGCAAGTCGATTTAGCGCGACGCTTATTTTTGGATAGGAACAGTGAAATCGAGTACCGACTGAAACAAATGTGCTGCATTCATACGTACAATAGTTACGTGAACTTGTCGATAGCGTGAAATAACACAGATCTAGACTTGCCTTTACAAAAGTTTAGAAATTATCTTAAAACGATGATGCTACATAAAGCTTACTATACAATTGAGGAATATTTGGATGATAGTAGCATAAGCATAGTTTCGGCGAAGGAAAACATCGTGAGGAAACCTGCATATCTCTAGAGAATTCTGGAGATACGTGTAACCTATCAATCCGCATTGGAGCAGCGTGGTAGATCTTAGCTCCAATCCTTCTGTCCAAAAAAAACGGTTGCCTGTAAAGTCGGTTTTACAGGCAAAGATTTTACATGACAACGTCTTTTTAAATGTGATGGATTGGAGTGGGAGAGAGACGCAAGGCATTCGCCAGTCCGGCGGGCCTCTCTTTCGTTCGGTGACTCATCGTAACAGACGTGAGCGGGCGTTACACTTTTTCATGAGTGACTCCAAGCCGCAACCTAATTTAAGACGTTGTCACGTCAAAACGGAGAGAAGAGGCCTATTCCCAGCAGTGGGAGAGTAACAGGCCGCGACTTATTTACTTTTAGTAGCATACCTTAACTGTAGTCAGCTACGCACCAAGCTGCAAAGTTTAACTTGCAACCGTCAATCAAATTGTAATCTTTTGCATTTTTCGGGTTCAAAATAAAAATCATTTATTTTTATATTTTATTGAAGACAAGTACAATTAACTTATAGAAAGAAATTTATGAAGATATTTACATAGGAAATATAACATTAAGATTTAAGTAATACTTTTAAAAAAAATTTAGTGCATAGACAACGAAAAAACAAATTACAATAATATAAATATTTATTTTTTATCTAATAGGGATTGCATGTAACACCACTGCAGGATTGTCGCATTTTCTTTATTCAATTAATTTTTAATTTTAAAACGCTGCTCCAATGCGGATTGGTAGGTTACACGTATCTCCAGAATTATCTAGAGATATGCAGGTTTCCTCACGATATTCTCCTTTACCGAAAAGCATGTGATAAATTGCAATTATCAATTAGCCACACAAGTTTTAACAGAAAAACTGATTGGTGTCTGCCTGGGTTTAACCCGTGACCTCCTCGAAAGAGTCGCACGGTGTTACCGCTACCACACTAAACTAAACTACCACTAGGCTACCACAGCTTCACACTAAATACAAATATTACTATAAACAACTATACTTTATATATACAACTATAATTACTACAATCAATAACAAAAAGATTAACACATAACATTAAATGCACACGCATAAATTGTAAGGGATCATAAATTTATTGAAAAAAATATCCGTTGCCATGTACGTTAGTGGCCATAATACATTTTAATATGCTAATTGTCAGTTAAAAAACAAGTGCGATGTGAAACAACGGCTTACGCATCAAATAGCTTATTAATTAATGCTTCTCTAATTATAGCTTTGCTGTTGATTCAACTGTTTTTCTCTTAAAGAGATATCAAGTAGTGTTGTGAATGCAAACTGTAGTCGATTTCTTTGAAACAATATCTCTTTAATAAGAGGTTTATGTTTTTACCTACCTACCAATTTTATATCACTTTCTAGTTAGTTTTTAGTCACATAGTTTTTTATACAAACATCATTATTATCCGGTCCTTATTCCACTCTAGGTGGGGTCGGCACAACATGTTATTATCATGTTTACACATGATTCGGCTAGGTATTTTACGACTGGCGGCCTGCCTAACATCAACTTCCTTTTGTCGTCATTCACGACACCTCATTAAGAAAGAGGGTGGTCTACTCTACTCAGCCGGATACTACACGGCGGGTCAATTTAAATTAGTCGCCTTTTACGATACCTCGGTAAGAAATGAGGACAATCTATTTTATTCAGCCGCATACCACACGGCGGGTTAAATTTTCATATTCGCCTTTTACGACATCTCGGTAAGAAATGAGGGTGGTGTATACTACTCAGCCGCATACCACAAAGCGTTAGGTTTTTAATAAAATTAAATATAAAAAATGATTGATTTATTTTGCTTATTATAATTATCTACTTATATTAATTATTTGTATGCGAACTATGTTGTTTCGAGGCTCAGTAATGACTTCGGTACACGAAGTGACACGATGCGGTTTTCGGGTTTTCGCAATGTCAACGCATTGAATTCTACATTGTAAGGAAAGCAATGATGGGAGTGGTATGGAGAGAGGTGAGGTGAGGTGCGGAGAGGCGCTTTTTCATGTTTTTAAATGTATTCTTACGCGGAGGTTTTATGCAGCATTACAGCAGTTTATAAACACTGTTAAAAAGAGGCTGATACAGAAAGCCTACTATACTCTTGAAGATTATTTAGAAGATAAGAATGTGTGGATATAGCTCTCTTGAACCTGTACAAGACAGTAACGACTTAATGTAAATAGTATTAAGAATTATATTTTTAAAAGAGCAACCGCTGAGTTTCTTGCTGGCTCTTCTCGGTAGGAACAGCTTTCCGAACCAGCAGTAGAGTTGACGATTCAAAAGCACTTGTTTACAAGTTTATTTGAATAAAGAATATTTTGAATTTGAATTTGAATATGCTGTAAAAAAAAAGAAATAAAAAATGAATTTGACTTATGAAAAGATGCTCCTTATTGCCTACGGTAAGATATAAAGAAAATATCGTTGATTAATAAAAATTCATGGGGTCATTGGCATTGACGTCGTTAATGTATAGAAAACGGCTATACTTACGTCTTATTCTATCGGGTTAGCCCGACAAGTTCTGGTAGTAGGAACTGACTCGCCGCGATAACGTCGTGTAAAGAATTAATGAATAAGTGTCCCGGAGGGGTCCGAAACTAGTCGGGCTAACACGATAGAATAAGACGTGAGTATAGCCGCTTTTACACATTAACTATGAATACTACTTACGATAGTTTAAATTTTAAAAAAGTCATTGACGTCGTCAAAACAAACTATTTTTTTATCGACAGCTGAGCAATGCACATCACTAAAACAAAGAAAGTGTATCGCGTTGAAGCGAGGAATTTCTGTTCTACTATAAATGCGTACAGTTTTGCTTGTGACGTACCACCATCAATTACGTTTTCGTAAAGTAACAACACTTTAGTAGGGAGAGCATTTGTTTTTATTTATAGCTCGCCTTAAGTTAGGGTTACACTATACGGAGAGTAAACTTCAAAAATGACCATGCCTATTAAGTTTCATCATCCTCCTGCCCTTATCCCACTCCAAGTGGGGTCAGCACAACATGTTTTAAGCAATTTATACAATTAGGCGTTACTTTGCGGAAATCTATAATACAACAGTAATAATAAAATTATATTACTTTAATCAGTGATGAATTCAAAATTCATGCGCGAGATTCATCGCGGATTATAGCAAAATAAATTTATTTTACTATAATCCGCGATGAATTTCTATTATTATATTTGTATTTTTTAACATGTTATAACATGATTTGGCTAGGTATTGTACGAGCGACCACATGCCTAACGTCAACTTACCTTAGTCGCCTTGTACGATAACTCGGTAAGAAATGAGGGTGATCTATTCTACTCAGCCGGATACCACACAGCGAATAAAAAAAAACCTTGACTAACGTTAAATACGCTCGGGTTCCTTCGTGGTTCATTCTTCGTAACAAATTATTGTTGAATGTTTAAAGAACTATAAGTTATTTTATTACTGCCGCTTAATTGACCGATTAGTTGACCAACAAAAGATGTCAGAAAAAGTTTACATCGAGTTGCTTTTATGATATCGAAAATTTGATTTTTATCGTTTTTTTTTTGTTAACCATTTGTTTATTTTGAACCAACTTTGATTAAGACAAATATAATTTAGAAAAATTATTTGATTAAGCTAATATTTTTTATACAAATCGTTAACTGCCATGTAGAGGTAAAATATATAAATAAAATAAATGTATTGGACACACACGGTCGTCGGTCCCGTTTATATATAGTTTTAAAACATACTTAAATACAAATACACGCCCAGGCTCGAAGAAACAATTTTTTTTCTTAGAAAATAATGACCCTCGGTGAGAACCCGTGAGCCCTGGAGCTGAAAGCAGGTTCACTGCCCACTACGCTAACGGGCCGGTTAACCAGACAGTCAGAGGTTAGAACCCACCACGCATCGATGTAAAGCGCATAATGAATTGCAAAAACAGTTTTTGTAATAAATTTCTTTCTGCCCGGACGTAAACCAACTACCCCCCGGGCACGCTCTTTCACCATTTAGACATCACGGCTCATAACTTATAATAGATTTTTGTAATTACACCAATTGAAATTAATAACTACGCAATAGATACCTTTTATAAATGCAAAAAAACTGCCCTTATCAAAAAAAAAAAATTTCATTAACAAATTCTTACATATCATAAACAGAATCTGGGACCATCCTAGTAAATTACTAGTAGACCTTAGCAACAAAAAAATAAGTATAAAAAATAATTGAAGAATACAATATAAAACATACTAAATTCTTTTCAGCAATCAAACCCTACAATATAAAAGATACAATACAAAAATAACAATAGACCGAACAAATTATGTCCTATTATTAACAGAAAAAACGTACTAAGAATTTTCTCGAATACCAAATTCCAGCAACCGGTGACATGGAAAAATGAATAATATTAAAGAAACACACATGGCTATGTGTGACATACTCACACATTGTTAAAATGAAAATGTACGCTTATTTGCCCGAATGTCACATCCATAGGTGAAAATTCAACATCGCGATATGACGTTATCCTTTCTTTATCAAATTCTAACACACGCATATATAACAAGGTTTCCCTTCGTACTGACACTACACTCCCACATACACTGAAATACTTTGCTTTTATAAAAATAGATTTTAATACCTTCAACATAAGTATCATTTTTACATACAGTAAGTCTATTGCCAATGTAAATATATTCAAGCAAAACTAAACTCTATATACATTTTGTAAAAACTAATTTCGATTGCAAAATTTACTAATATATTGCTTTTGGTTTTCATGATAAAAAATTTGAAAATAAATCCAATGAAAATTAAAGCGTATAAAAATTGAATTAAGGTTGTTTTTCAATTGTATAGTTTTGAATTTAGAATATTGCGTGGGCGATAAGCGTAGTAACAATAGTGTCTGAAGGGGTTGCTAGTTGCGGTACACTGCGCATCTCCACTGCGCAATCAAAATATGGCGGACGCCTCGCGCCATTTTGCGTTGTCGGAAAAAGGGTTTCCAATACACAGTCGTTCGTTATTTTTACTTACAATTAATTAGTTCTACTATTTTGCATAATTTGATTGATAAAAATGTGTTGCGGAGTTTTAAAATTAAGTAAGTACATACTATACTTTAATGTACCTATCTAATTTTTTTTAACTTTCGTAGAATCGATTGTTTACTAAAACGATGTGGTGTGTGATATTGACAAATCAGTATTTTATCTATAATCAAGTGACTGTAGATAAAGGTCTTATTTATGGTTTTTTTGCTCATTCTATTTTCGAAATATGTTTGATCCTGTTCTAGCCATAGAGATATATAATAGGGGAGCCATAGGAATAGTATTTATGTGTCATAAAATAAGACGAAGCATATTTTGTCTATGGCTTAATAAAACATTTTTACCATTTACGTATATTTTTGTGTCATCTTAGTATTTAGGTATCTATTAAGCATCTTTTATA
The DNA here is from genome assembly GCA_029227775.1 of Morpho helenor. Lineage (NCBI taxonomy): Eukaryota > Metazoa > Arthropoda > Insecta > Lepidoptera > Nymphalidae > Morpho > Morpho helenor. The sequence goes on along the minus strand of JARGCU010000032.1, from coordinate 2,935,318 downwards.
TTACTGGTATTATACTTTTTAAAGTGTTATAATATATTTGACGTCCATAATCCATTAGAAATAAATACGTATCAGTTATTTTAAAAAATCTTAAAATGTATGTTGCTAATTATATTATGTATTTTTGGAGCCCCTAAAGCTGAGCTGTTAGTATGCAGCTAGGAAAATTCTCGCACGTAAGTTGTAGCTTAAACCCACCACGTGGCTTTGATGTAAAATAATTAGAAATAAAATAAATAAATATCAATCAAAAGCAGGTTTTACTAATTTTTAGATTAAGGCGTTTCTTTGCGGTGGCCTATAATACAAAAAATTAATGAAAATTTTATTTCGCTATAATTCGCGATAAAAGAAAGTATATACTTTTTTACATGATAGTGGATTATAGCAATACATTTTTAGATTACTTTTTTGCAGCTTTTTCTTGGAAACTCATAGGATCTGTTTCAACTTATGACCCCTTGGTAAATATCATACGCTTTCACCATAACGCCATCACATTTTGCTCGGATATTGGCTCGGATATGGATATTAGGACATCGGATATTGATCATAGTATCGTTAAGAACTTAAGAAAATAATATTACTCTCAAATCTATACATATAATAAAACAAAGCCCCGAAAACTATCTAAATGTATGTGATCGATTGTCTCATAATCTACAAAACGGATTTTTATACGGTTTTTACTTAAAGATAGTACAAGACTTCAGAAGGTTAAATTTAATAGTTCATTCCCGTTTTAAGTAAATTGTGTTGAAGTAAGATCGCGAGGTTAGGAAAACTTGCCTGTCAGGTGTTTTACACGCGTACGCTGCGTAAATCAGCAGAGATTAATGTACTAGAGGATTTAAGATCCACAAAGATACTACAAAAAAGTCCGCGATAGCATGTCTCTATCTCTTATGGTTAACTCACAATAAATACTTTTATGTTCAAATTTCAATTCAGAAAAATTTTGAGACATCGCGGGCGATGCTGGTGGCATAGCTTGTTAAATAATAAGATCTTAAAAAATATTAACAATCAACTCTTAAGGGTTGTATTTAACAATAACTCATAGAGAGCGTTAACCGAACAAAAATTATTAAATTACAGTCGCCATTGTTGTTGGATTTGAATAAATTATATTTTGAATACATATTCAAATTTGTTCCCAAGGTGTGGCGCGTTCGGCCTGCGACATCTTTAGTAATAATTTTAACCCCTGTTTGAAACTAACGCTAAAAATCTGTTATAACCCAGTGGCGAAATCTTGCGACTCTTTCGAGGTATCACGGGTTCAAATCCCGGGCATCAATGAGTTTTTCTGTTAAAACTTATGTGTCTAAGGGCCTGTCTCACAAGTTACTAATAAACTGTCACTTAGCTTATTTGGAACATATCTGACACATATCTCGGAATTTTGCGTTTCTCGGGTTTCTAAATAGGCTTATTCACTACTTAAAGTCCCTAATAAGTTAACTGGTAGATCATGTGGCATTTTGTTTATCTGTTTGATAGCAAATACCTATTTTAAAATGGCCACCTGAATGAAACCTAGCTAGCCCCATTGTTCCCCCCACACAACCCCCTACATGCTGAATTTCAGGAAAATCGTTGGAGCATTTTCCGAGATTCAGAAAAATATATATATATATACAAGATTAACTCATTTAAATATTAAAGATATGTATATATTTACCAGTTGTCTGTCACCCATAACACAAGTATTAAGTTACTTACTTTGGGACCGACTTTATTATTTAAATTGTAATGCTTAAATTTGATTTTATTATGTTACAGGTAATTCGAGAAAATCAAAAGGATATAATCGAATCTCAGTAATGTCCTTATAACAAAGTTAAATTCAAATTTCAAAATATATTTTATTCAAGTAAACGAGTGCTTTTGAATGGTCAACTCTACTCGTAAAGTTGTTTCTACGGAGGAAAGCCATCAAGAAACTCGGCGGTTGCACTTTTCATTCATTACTATTTTGTAAAAGATAATATCCACACATTCTTATCATCTAATTAATCTTCAACAGTGGCAATGAGTATTTAAAAATAAGAATTAAGTTCTGAATCCACTCATTCTAAAGTTATAAGTTATAGATAAGGCTAAGAAAACATTCAATTTAACATAAAAATGACTTAAGTAGTCATATTTATGTCGTTTTTTATATTGACATCCTCACACGATACAAAGGAAACATAAACTATATCTAATTTGATAACAAAACATTATAATTGTCCAGACACAATGTTCCTACTGCTAATTTATGATTCATTTTATCTTTCGAATTATAATACAGATACAATAAATATTTCAATATGACAGCAAAAAAGTTGCTCAATAATTCAAAGCATACGTTTGTATTTATCTAAATGGGAATAAATATTTATATATATCGAGTGTAAGTTTTGTGTAATAATATTATTGTAAATTCAAATTATAAATGAACCATTTTATTTATTATCCTGTTAGTAATGACTTTTTTTTAACATTTATTATAAATATTCACTCACGCTAACATATTATAGACACACGTATTACACACACACACTTATACCAAAATAGATGTGTGTAAAAATCGATTCCCTTTTTAATTTTTTCATCAAAATTGTCTGTAAAATTTGCTATTGGTTACAGGATATGAGACAGGCGTGAGTTCCATTGTTAAATTAATATCAGCAATCAACAAAAATATTTTCAAAAGATATTTTTGTAATGTAATCTTCTTTATTAGTGAAACAATTCTAATACCTGACTAATAAAATATAATTTAAATTTAATATTCACATTAATTTAATTGAAATGTAAAATATTATTTACTTATATTTTAACGATTTAAATAAAAATCATTATTATTTTTAGAATGTACCCAAATGTTTTTACATTAATTTAAAATTAAGTTTAACAGAGACATAATTTGTACACTTTCGTTGTAAATAAATTAATAAAATATTTAGAAATTGAATGTAAATGTATAAAATTATAGCGAAGTAATTAATAATTACGGCATAATATTTGTATATCCGTGCCTGTTGTTCATGTATAAAATGAAAAATAAAAAGCTATCTATGAGGTTGTTTTTTGTTTCTATCAACCCTACTTTCGATCTCGGGCCAGTTTTTTCCTACTTCCTGATCCATAGCATCTGTGCGACAAAAAATGACAAACTATACATACCTGGGGATATTATTCCATATTCTAATTATACGCAGGTCAATGGACGTTGACATATGAAAAAAAATGAAAGCAAAGGGTTAGCTTTTTGCTCGACGTTTGAAAGTAAACTAGTGTTATGCTAATGAAAGGGACATTTGCATACTGTTTTTTTTTTATAGAATCACGCACATCTGTCCTTAGTTCCGTTTCCTATTTTATATTATAATGAATGATAGTTGTTTGTGTGATGAATGGATCACATCTCTGTATGAACCTGGTCATAGAGTCATATTTTCTCTTGATTAAAGTAATAGGCTTTTTAGATGGCATTAATTACAGGACAATATATTTAGTTGCGGCTTGCATAATTCTCTGGAGATGGAATTTTACATTAAAAACTATATAGGTTTCTGTCAAGTTTTGATTTAACAACTATATGGAAAAAATAAAACACTGTACCTAAGCTAATACGGAATCTAATTTTAAATAAGTATTTATACGATTTTTTTTTGTATAAAACAGAATTTGGGCACTAGTTTTTTTAAAGAAAGAATTAGTAATGTCGTTTTTTTCTTTCGCATCCGAGCAAAGAGTCATTGATTTTGGTAAGGCAATTAAATAGTTGGAGAGTAACATATTTTTAATTTGGTGGCAAAGTCGCAAACAACAGTTAAAATTAAATATTATCTATAAAAGCCACGATTTTCCGTGGCATATTCTGTAATGCTCTTTGCCATAGTATATAAAAACATGTCTATATAGCGATACAAAGTTGTGCAAGAACGACAAGTTAATCCATTTCTGACTTTCTGAGTTTTGCGCGCACAAACATACAATTTTTTTAGATAACAAAAATGCGTTTTATCTCGTGCATGTCCTATCTAATTAACTCTAAAAGCCTTAATTACATTAATGTAACAATACACTGAATGGACCAGTATCGCATACAGCGTAATTAGACTATAACATTTTAGATTTTTATCTGACAGTATTCTGCAAAAGTTTAACTATTAGCATAGTAAAGTAACGGCCTGTTACTATCCCACTGCTGGGCTTAGGCCTCCTCTCTCCAAATTACTCCAATGCGAATTAGTAGGTTACACATATCCTTAGAATTATTTAGAAATATGCATATCTCCTTACGATTTTTTTTTTCGCCGAAAAGTGTTAAAAGGCGACTAAGGTAAGTTAACGCACCGCGTGGTGTCTGTTTTGAGTATAATAGACCACCCTCTTTCTTACTGAGGTGTCGTAAATGGCGACTAAGGTAAGTTGACCCACCGTGTGGTGTCCGTTTGAGTAGAATAGACCACCCTCATTCCTTACCAAGGTGTCCTTAGAACGCCTTTAACTTAGATAAGTTGACCCACTGTGTGGTATCCGGCTGAGTAGAAAAGACCAGCCTCTTTTTAACGAGGTATCGTAAAATAAGACTAACGTTAGTTGACGTCAGGCAGGTGGCCGGTCGTAAAATACGAAGCCAAATCATGTCACATGTTTCTAATATGGTGTGCCGACCCCACTTAGAGTGGGATAAGGCCAGGAGGATACTGAGAACGCTCTATTTCTATGTAGGTTGCAGTTATAAAATTGTGTTTAAGTTAGACAATTTATAAAAAATCATACAAATATAAATTATTTATCAATTGTCCAAAAGATGTCAAGTATAGTATATAAAAAATTAAATATTTATGTCAAAATACAAATTAATTAATAGAAAAATGTTTAAAATAATAATTAGTCGAAATCATAGAATTGATTTTTGATTTTTTTCTAGTTTGTGAGAACCCCTCTACTGTAAGGGCCAATTAAAAGCAGCAATTTAAGCTAAGACAATTTATAGCACTATATAATCTATACTAATATTATAAAGAGGAAAAAATTGTATGTATGTTTGTAATGTTTTCACACAAAAACTACTGGATCGATTTCACAAATTCTTATACCATTGGAAAGCTGCATCTTTACTGAGCATTACATTAAATAAATCATCATTCTCCTGCCCTTATCCCAGTCTAAGTGGGGTCGGCACAACATGTTATAAACATGCTGTCACATGATATGGCTGCGTTTTTACGACCGACCGCCTGCTTGACGTCAACTTACCTTAGTCGCCTTTTACGACACCTCAGTAAGAAATGAGGGTGGTACTATTCTATTCAGCCGGATACCACACGGCGTCATTACATTAAATAAATATATATAAATTAATCGATAGACTAACTTAGACTAAAATAATTTATAGAATTAGGCGTTACTTTGCGGAGGTCCATAATACAAAAGTAATAAGAATATTATTTTGCTATAATCCGCGATAAAAGAAAATATATGTAATGCTAAATGTAGAGTGTACTATTCGTTCTCATACCTGATACATGCAGAATTTGTAAGAACTCATGCACTACCCGACACACTATCGCAAAGCAAGGCAAGGCTTTGCGATTTTGTCGTGGAGTCTATCTCCTGACGATGCTTCGGTTAAAGGGCGAAACGATTGTTGAGATTGTGGTGGTGAATGTGTGCAGTGCTTGTGTATTGTTGTGTCATCGGTGTCGGTTAGTGCATCAGTTCTTACACATTCTGCATATATATATGAGAACGAATAGTACACTCTACATTTAGCATTACATGTATTCTTTTATCGCGGATTATAGCAAAATAATATTCTCATTACTTTTGTATTTAGGTAGACTTTCCACTGCCATGACATCGGTACGTAAAACCGGGATATTACTAGTGTATAAATATTGAGTACTAGCCTGTTGTACGCATTTGATGCGATGAATAGATAAAAACAATATATCTTTATAGGCTATTATTCACCGTACAGAAATTCAGTCACGCTGTTTGCGTGCAACAGGCTAGACTTCTTTGTCCTTAACCACACTCTAATTTACACCCTATTACAATAAAATACAGCTTAATTTTAATAGTGAATTGTAAGGTTTATAAGCCCTTTAAATAATGTTAGTACTAATACGGTAGGCTATCTGACTATTTAATGTAATCATGACAGCTTTTTAAGTTTCTTTGCTCTGTTTCATAGCAAATGGACATTAAAACGCTCAACGGAAATGGCCGCAGTAAAATATTATCTGTTTAGGCTTTAGGCGTCAATTGATGGGTTTATTACCCTTGATTATTGCTTTTTTTATCTTTTATTTGTTTCAGCGTTTTATGTATATAATTATATACAGTAGCTTAATAGTTAGTAGGCTTTAAGGTAACAATTATTATTAATAAGATATCGTCATCGTCGCCCTTATCCACTCTCACGCCACTCTAAGTGGGGTCGGCACATGTTATAAAAATGTTGTCATATGATTTGGCTACGTATTTTACAAATGACCGCCTGCCTGACATCAACTTACCTCAGTCGTATTTTACGACACCTCGGTAAGAAAGAGGGTGGTCTATTCTACTCAACCCGGATACCACACAGCGGTTCGTCTTACCTTAGTCGCCTTTTACGACACCTCGGTAAGAAATGAGGGTGGTATTATTCTATTCAGCCGGATACCACACGACGGATTATGATTTATCTATATTCCAATCAAAATTCTCCATATAAATTAACTTGTAAGCGTGTTCTTTGACTCGTCAATTCTACTGCTGGTTTGGAAAATTGTTGTAACCGAAAAGAGCCAACAAGAAATTCCTTTTTAAACTCTCTTTGTAAAGATATTCTTAATTATAATATAAAAGACTGTAACATTAAATTTAAATATATTTCAACAAGACTTGACCAGCCTACGCGAGTTATATTTAAGTTTAGATTTAAAATAAATTAAAGGAGATGGACAAAATCTGGCTAATCTAAATAATGTTATAATAAAATATAAAATAGTAAATAACGCCAAAATAAATTAATACTATCTCTGTACTACTAGGGAAAACCGGTATTGAATAAAAAAAGTTATTTATTTGATCCAGTCAGTTATAATTAGTCAAGTAAAAACAAAGAAATCAAGTCACAATTTCTCTCGAATCAGTAAGAAAATCGATATAGATGTTATATATCGATTTAAGAATTTAATATTCTTACTAATATACAGTATATTTTATAACTGTTGTTGATAAATTATTTTTTATTACCATAAAAAAATAGATAACTATATTTATGCATAGTTACTAGCCTTTTTAATTATTATTATTTTTTAAATATATGACCGATTTACGGAGTCGATTAATAAAATCGATTTCGGCGCATAGCAGTACTTAAAAAGGTTGTCGTTATATTAATTATCTGTCAATTGTTATGCTTATAAACATGCATATTCGTGTTGTTTTTCGCATCGTGAACTTTAGTTACATTTGTGGATTTCTTGTATTCGTGTGCTACTTTATAACGACCTTTGCTGTATTTCTAGACTACTGACATATTATATTTCGAGTCGACAATCTCATTATTTTGGATTCGTATTTTTCTTCTTTTTCCCAAATTCTATCTAAAAAATACTTGTACATACTTGAAGAGTAATTTTCGGTCTTTGTATTTAAGACCGAATATTACAATGGTCTCAATGGACAGAAATAAATTAATTATTTCTGTCCATTGAGACCAAAATTGTATAAGCTATTTGCCCATCTCCTTTCATGTTCGAATAATGTAATATGGTATTTGTGTGCTGGATACTAAAAATAAAGTGTTGCTTAAATCAAATGGCGTATTTGTATTAAATGTTCTTTAATTTACAATTTCTTTATAAACTACACATAAAGTTTTGACCCAATTCGGAATTTTAACACAATATTTTGAAGCAGCGAATATATCTACTAACGCCATCTATAAGAAAACTTTCAGTGATTTAAATAAGAAAAAAGTCCAGTTCGATTTTTAAAATTAAATGTAAAGTATTATTAGTTAATCGTAACCGTTTGAAAATAAAATAGATTGCCATGTTAGGATTTTAATTTCATTAAATCGTGTAATAAATAATAATAATTGTTCGGGCAATATTTTCCACCGAGGATATTTGGGGCTTGCTGCACTTGAGGTGTGGGTAGGTGACCAATTAATGTCATACACATACACATTATCGTATTAATATATAAGAAATGTAAAGGATAATTCGGCGTTTGTGTGAATAAACTATATTAAAAAACAATTAAAGTTGTGATTCCACGAATATAGGTGGATTAAGTTTTTTGTGGTTATACTCCGGCCGGAGCGGCGTGGACGCCATAACTTAAGAAGAAGCCTCTAAGTCAAACTCCTTGATTATTCGGGGTGGAGAAATTGCCGATTGTCTGCCTATCGCACGCAGTAAGCGAGAACAATAATTTAGCTCTTTTATGTATGTTCAAACATTAAACTCGGTTCACTGTATAAATTTGTATAAGTTCATAAATTTCTATAGTATATGAATGTATTAAATTGAATAAGTATGTTATTTTACTGGTAGCGACATCTAGTGTGACTGAATGATAAGCACAAATGTTTTCTATACTAATTATAAAATAATATTATAAGTAAAAAACAAATTTAATTCAAATAGAATTTTTACAGAATAATTAACAATATTTAAAATATGTCATTACATTCTTGTTAAAATGAAAACTAAAAATTATATTCTCAATAGAATTTACTAACGCCATCTAGTGGGTAATAGCATAGTAAAAGTAAAAGTCCAAAATTTTTAGTGTCGATAAAACAGTTGATGAAATGCTTCGGGACGTAAGCTTTAAAATATTTACACGTGAAAGTTTTCACGCTAACTTTACAATGAATATTGTTTTCACGAGTTTAGTTAAACTTCGTAAAATCGTTTGCATAATAGTTCAATGGCTCCATTTTTTTAGTATGATGCAAAACTTTTACGCAATTTAAAAAAAAATGATAGTAGATTTAAAAAGGAATTATATATATTATACATTTAATTAATTATATACATATATTACAATTAATTATATATTATACAGATATTATATATATATTGTACAGTTATGTAAATATGTTTAATAACGTTTTAATTTGAATTTACCTGTTTAATATGTTTTGTTTTATAATTTGTATAATAAATTTAAACAATAGTTCCTGTTATTCATATTTCTTTACAATTTTATATACCTATAGCTTAATTTTTTTTTGTTATATATATATAAATATATTACTGCTTAATTTTTAATTAAATTAAATATTTTAGAATAAAAAAAATTCTGGTAGTGTATTGTTGCCATTTACTTACCTTAATCGTTTACTTACATCAATCACCTTTTACTATACCTCGGTGAGAAATGAGGGTGGTCTATTCTTCTAAGACGGATACCACACGGCGGATCCAGCCTTTCATTATAAAAGTTTAAAAAAACTGACATGTGATGGCGACATTATTAAATTTATACTTCAAAATAAAAATCTCTGTATAATACACAACTGATAAACTGAAATGAAAACAACTCTTATTAATATTATTAATTGTTGCTAATATATTTGATTATAGTTTGCGTAAAATAATTATAAGGGACATTTACATAACGTCTGTGTAAGTGCCCCATATAAAAACAAAAAAAACGTTCGTCTGTCTCCAAATTAAATAACTTAATACTGGTATATGGGTGACAGACAACTGGTATTTCAAATTATATATGTATATATTTACATATATAATTTAAATTACATACTTAAATACATATAGACACTAAAACTCGATGAACCAAAAATTATTCTATACAATAATGTTTAAAATGTTGGCCCTTAACGGGAATCAAACCCGCGACTCTTGGAAGCTTAAGGCACAAAAAAATGTACGGATGCTATCCATAAATATGTCTAATTATTTTGAGAATTAATTGTATCGACATATTCAAGACGGAATAGTTTTTGCAAAGCTTATAGTATTTTGAACTTTTATCGTTTACTTAGCGCACGCAAGGAAAGCTTTATATTTTGGCCGTTTTCGTGATATTATGTATTGCTGCTCCTCTCGTATTCATCTTAGCGTGATGTTATATAGTCTATAACCTTTCTCGATAAATGAACTATTTTACACTCAAAGAATTTTTCAAATCGGTTTGCCTTTTCCTGTTCCTGAGTTCCTGAGATTAACGCGTCCAAACAAACAAACAAAAAACTCTTCAGCTTTTTTTTTATAATAATAAATATATGGGACACTTACACACACGGTCGTCCGTCCCCAAAGTAAGTAACTTAATACTTGTGTTATGGTAGACAGACAACTGATGAATATATACATATATATTTCTAAATACATACTTAAATACAAATATACACCCAGACTCAAAGACCAACAAATCCATTTATAGAACATGTTGGCCCTCGGCGGGAATCGAACCCGCGACCCGCGGCGTTGAAGGTAGGGTCACTACCCACTACTCCAACGGGCCAGTCCCACTCTTCAGCTATATATATTGGTATAGATATTCAGGGCAATTGATTATATATTGTAATCAAATAACATTTTTTCCGTTTAGTTTACTGTCTGGGTAAAATAATCTTTGAAAATACTTTGCGTAATCTGTAATTGTGTAATAAACTTTCTATTTTAATAGTTAAAGCCGTTGAAAATTTAACTTGATTGCGTAATTTTATTAACTTCAAAGCTTTCCTACGCAGTTAGTTACTTTCTAAGATTACGGTCAGTAATTTGTTTCTTGTCAACAACACAATTTAAATCTTTAATTTGAAAATAATTAAATATTAAAATATTTTAAGGCTATAGTGGTAAAAATAATAAATTTAGTATTTAAAGTAAAGTATCAGACTCTTACTATCCCACTGCTGGGCATAGGTTTCCTTTTTCCGTTTTTGAAGAGAAAAGTTGGAGCTAAGACCTACCACGCTGCTCCAATGCGATTGGAAGGTTACACATAAACCTACAATTTTCTAGAGATATGCAGGTTTCCTCACGATATTTTATTCCATAGGAAAGCGTGTTGCAATTATTGTAATTATTACAATTATCAATTAGACACATAAGTTTTAACAGAAAAACTCATTGGTGCCAATCAAAAAGTAATAGATGAAACGGAAAATAAAATAGATATATAGTTGTATAATAATATAAATAGTTGCATTACTATAATATTTTATACTTATTAGATTAGATAATAATAATCTTATTATTATAATTACGATTATTTTCAAATATTTTTTAATCTTATATTATATTATAGTATTATTATATAATTATAGCGTAATGTTAACCTTCTCACATTATTTTGCTATAATAACGTTTCAAAAGTTCTCTGTAAGAGATTGCTTACAGTATTAAGCCCTCCTTTGTACAGTGTAAAGGCCAGAATTTCATACACCTTTGTACCTAGACGATAGTATAATATTTTTTGTTGTTGTTTTAATAGAAAAATATTTATTATCTTAATATCAATTAATTTTTTATTTAATCTCTATGGGAGAAGCATAAAAAATGTTCTTTCAGGTTATGTACAAGTAAAAGTACAAGCTAAATACTTTAATAAAAACGACATTAAAAACGATAGGATTGACGATAATATAACAATAAGGAATGGTCATTGAAGTAAACGATGATTTATTTTTCAACGTCAGTAAAAACAGACGACCCAAAAAGAAATAAATTAAATAAATAAAAAGTCCAAAGTCATTCAAACTATAAGTAACTTTTGCACTTGACTTCATCCAAGTAGACTTCAATAGTATTAATAACTACTACTTAGCTTACTATAACAAAATACGTAAATAAAATAACCGTCTGGTTATTTTATTTTACGGACGGACTAAACAACTACAATAAATAAGCACAGATATTAATGTTTAATATTCTCCCGGATCCGCGCAATATTATTAGCAACGGTTAAATAAAAAATATAAAGTCTTTGTCGTGATGAAAAACCACCCACCCTGCCGGGTCGCCCCCGTCGTATTAAATTCTATGGGGATGTTGTCATGGAGGAAAAAAAAAACTTATGTATGCCACCGCGCTCGCTTCATATACGGCCAATTTTGAATAAGTTATTCGCATTGCGTTTACTGCTTCAAGTAGAATTGTATATTTTTATTGAAAACATTTTAATATATTTAAACTAGATGTGCTTGCGGCTTCGTCTGCGAGGAAATCAGTGTGCCAAAGTTTTCTCCCGCGTAATTTTTAACTATATTAAATGTCTATATTAATTGAAAAGCATACTTAACAAAACTGTCTCGAAAATAACTTAATATTTTTAGAATAGAATAGAACATTCTTTATTGCACCACATAAAATTACAATATACATTGTAAAGAAAATGATGTTATCTTAATGTAGATACAATAAGGCGGTCTTATTGTTAAGTAGCGATTACTTCCAGGCAACCTTTGGGCTAGAGACATTAAATTTAGGGTAATAAGGTAGGTGGTGCACTAGGATTGTCCACTCTACATTTGGCATTACATATATTTTCTATTTTACTTCATCCCGGAATATAGCAAGATAATTTAATCATTACCGCGGTATAAATTTAGTACAATTGAAGCTATAGTAAGTAGCGGCCTGTTACTATGCCACTGTTGGGCATAGGTCTCTTCTCTCCGTTTTTGGAGAGAAGGTTTGGAGCTAAGTCCTACCACGCTGCTCCAATGCGGATTGGCAGGTTACACATATACTAGAATTCTCTAGAGATATGGTTTCCTCACGATGTTTTCCTTCACGGAAAGGCGTGTGATAAATATAAGTTGGTTAACCTTAAAAGCTAGACATATGATCACGGTTTATTTAGAGCTTTTAGAAGCGAACAATTTTGTCATATATGATTTTTGAATAACTATTACCGTTTACTCAGCGCACGAAAGGAAAGCTTTAAATTTATGCCGTTTTCGTAGTATTTTCTATTGTTGCTCTTCTCCTATTTAGCGAAATGTTATATAGCCTATAGTCTTCCTCAATAAATAAATATCTTACAGTGAAAGTTTTTTTTTTAATCAGTCCAGTAGTCCCTGAGATTAGCGCATTCAAACAATCAAACAAACAAACTCTTCAATTTTACATATTAGTATACATAGAATTCTACGACCCGTCGATATGCATTAACTTAAAAATAAATCTCGCCGTTACCGTAATAAAACAACAATTCAAACAATCAAACGAACAAACTCTACAACTTTATATATATGTATAGATTGAATTCTATGGCCCGTCTATATGCATTAACTTAAAAATAAATCTCGCCGTTCTCGTAATAAAACAACAATTCAAACAATCAAACCAACAAACTCTAAACATTATATATAAGTATAGATAGAATTCTATGAGCCGTCGATATGCATTAACTATAAAATAAACGCCGTTCCCTTAATAAAAACATTGCGAAATGAAATCCCAAATGAAGCCCAATCATTACCTGGCAACGATTCGCAGCGATTCGCAGCGAGCGACGTCGAGACTTGTCCCCTGGGACGCTAATCTTCGCCGCACAAATCGAGGGAAGTAATGCTTGGTAATTATCAATTAGCTTGGCGCACTCTTTTGTCTTCACCCAAGGATTTTCTAGGGAGGTTAATACCGCACTTGGTTAAATTCGGTGTCTTCATTAATAATATAATAATATTTCTTTATTGTTTCTCTTCACACAAAATAACAATAGTAATGGTGCCATTCTTAAGTGTACAAATAGAAGTGGTGTGAGAGACTGATCCCTGTACTAAGTGACCTGTGTTACAGACAACCAGGCTCCCACCCTGGAACATCATAAGAGTAATACACTGTATAAATGCACAAATGTATAAGAGGAAAAAAAACAATTTAACTAAACTTAATATATATAATAATTATAAGATATATGTAATAATTAATATTATTAAGATGTGTGATCATTAATGTATATAAGTGTGTGTGTGTGTGCGTAAGTTTGAGCAATAGTAAAAGTGTGTGCATGTGCATACGTGTATTTAAAAGGGATATTAATATCCTAGGTATTACATTTCTCGAGACTGCCCGTTTCCCGAATAAACTACGCTGACTTGACAGCTAATGTCAAAAATTTAAATCAACATAAATTAGTAATTTTTAATGCCCAAAAACAGGGATAAAATGTATTATTACATAAAACCTGGCTAGATCGATTTTTCTCCTCCAAAACCCCCTACATGCTGAATTTTAGGAAAATTGTTGGAGCCGTTTCCGAGATTCCGAAATATATATACCTATATATAAAAGATTAAGTCATTTAAATATTAAAGATATACATTAATTCATTACCGATTTCATATTTTAAAAGGAAATTATTAGAATTGCTTAATTTAAAATGTTGTTATGCAGTCAAAGATTTTTTAAATTCTAATGATCTCTAGTTGACAATGAAGGGGTATTTAGAAATAGAAATAGAAATAGAATATTTTGTTTCTTATCATTATAAAACTATGGCTATTTTTTTCGTATTATTTGTATTTTAAAATGGATTTTAATTTTTAATTTATGTTTAAAATTTTAATATGCATTCAAATTTTTCGAAATAAGAGAAACGATTATAATTGTCTATCTAATGTACCTCATTTCAAGCAATAAAAGATTATTATTATTATTCATACTCCTCCTGCTCTTATCTCACTTTAAGTGGGGTCGGCACAACATGTTATAAACATGCTGTCACATGATTTGGCTTCTTTTTTACGACCGGCCGCCTGCCTGACGTCAACTTACCTTAGTCGCCTTTTACGACACCTCTGTAAGAAATGAGGTTGGTCAATTCTACTCAGCCGGATACCACACGGCGGGTCGACTTACCTTAGTCGCCTTTTACGACACCACAGTAAGAATTGAGGGTGGTACTATTCTATTCAGCCGGATACCACACGGCGTTTATTATTATTATACATAATTATTATAAAACAAATTCACCAAAGGCTGTCTGTATATGATCGATTTTCTCAAAATGTACTGAACAGATTTTTGTACGGTTTCTACTAAAAGGCAGTGCGATTCTTCCGAAAAGTTTAGGTTAATGGTATATCACGGTTTTATGTAAATTGTGTGTGAGAGATCACACAGTTGTCGAAAAAACTCGGTTGCTGTAAGCTTTAGGTTAAGTTAGCTTACAATCTTAAGCCAATACAGTTACAATAAAGTAGTATACCAGAGAATTGTAGATGTACAACAATACTAACAAAAAGTCCGCGACAGCATATATCTTTCTTTTATGGTTAAATCTTAATAACTATTTGTCCAACATTGTAACTAAAAACGTTGTGACACGAACGAAAAACGTTGTGGCTAGTATACAAATAATTTTTTTTTTATTTATAAAATTGTTAGCAATTTTAACATTTGTATAATAAGATAATAATTATTGTATTAAGTTTAGTGTATTAGGATG